>CP139754.1:30332234-33176968 GCA_034370585.1 Fragaria x ananassa | reverse complement strand
GGTTTGGATATCGGGCTCGTTATAAAAAAAATATATATATCACTAGTTGAAAAAAGTAGATGAAATTTTGTTTAAATTTCATTACTAGTTGAAAAAAGTATATGAAATTTTGTTTAAAAGAGTCGTTGAAACGAGTTTATGGACTATTGATTCAGCCGAGTTGCATAGCACAAGGATTTAGTTTAAATTTTTAATTATAAATATAAATGATTTAAATTTACTGTCATATACTTTGCAGCGAAACTACACATGGCTAACTTATATCAAAAACATAAATTTTCTTTAAAAAAAAGTGAACATTTATTCACATTAGATACGTACATACTAGTACAAATGATACAAGTATAAGAGAGTCAACGAAGACAATCCAAAACCTAATAAGAAAAGCTAGAAAACAAAAACGCACATGTCATGCAGTTTTCACTAAGGTGCATACGTATACCCAAAATCTAAAAAAGTTGAAAAATGTCATCACTTCTTCTTGAATCTAAACTAGAGGTGACCTCTAATGGTCGCAGCCACCTTATGCAGGGTGAAACTTGGGCATAATGGAAAAACGAATAACTTTATGGCTCTATAACTTTCTGTTATGTAGCCATGTTTTATTCAAAGCAAAATGAAATAATAACTGATGTACTATTTGCTAAATGGTTATTGTTATAATATTTAGGTGATGTAGGGTCTCCTGATATTGATTTAAAGTGTTCTTACATTATGGAGTTTAGACTTAATGTCTCTCCCCCCTTTTGTATTATGCAGTTTCATTAATAATAACAGCGTGAAGGCTGTCTTTTTAGCCCTTATTAAAATTTAGAGGTGACCTCATTAAAACCTTACTCGAATAAAACCCAGTAGGACAAAACTCTGAATCGAAAAAAGAGTACCATCAAATAAAATGTTGTGACAAAGACCAACTCTGCAACAATTGTGAACAAAGACCATATCTGACTAAGATAGGCACACTTTTTCTGTCCAACTGCTATTTGTAACCGCATGTGTTGCAATGTCCGCATATTAGGATAGTAACTGCTTGTGATTAACCGTCTAAAAGTCAAAACTTCATGTAACCGTTCACAAATCACGCCGGCGAAACAAACCACCATAAGAATCAGATCTTAAAGGGAAAAGACTGCAGGGTATCTAGGAAAACAGCTTGCAAGATAGAGATAGAGATTTTGGGGAGATTGAGTCGAGATTGAGTCGATGAAGATCGATCTAGGCATGAACACAATTTGCTTCAACTAGATTCAGAAATCTTTCCCTGTATCTTCGTCAGTTAATGCAAAATGAGAATATCTAAATAGAAATTAATTCAGCATTTGTAAATGGTTAATATCAACCCACTATTTAGAAACTGAACTCTATCTCCCTACAAGGGAAGAATAATAGCCTTGCATACATGATCCAAGTTGCAAAACAAAACTTTTCATTCAATTATGGATCTTGAAATTCTTTGACTTCAGAGACGAAATGTATGAGCTTGCGAAGCTCTACGACATCTTTAAGAGGCTATACACGATATGGAGTTATCATGTGTAAGCTTGTCACTTGAAATCCAGAGTATGATCCAATTGAAACCGTTACATCAGTGTTTGATTCTACATTCCCTAAATACTAAAAACAACGATCACATAACTAGTGTTGGGTCACTTACACTAATGATCACATAACAAGTCTCGGTTCACTTATACCGTATATCTAAAAACGATTATCAAACATCTCTACTTTAATGTATTATTATGGTCACCGGAACAACTAATCCGTCTCACTTCTATATATATTTAATTTTCTCCAATACCCTATTTGTTCTAATCCATAATTCACTTAGGTAACTAATGTAATTAAATTCTGAAAATAGTAAGAGTTTGATTAGTTGCTCGATCATATTTATAAATTCTTATCACCCTTAGTTTGCAGAGACAACTTTCTATATGAGTATGAAATCATTCTAAATTCATGTTCACAAATCAAATTCACAAATTGAGTATTCGGCACCTGAATTAGGACTCCTGCATTCTTCTATGCAGTTCAGAATTCCGAACAGCCAAACATACTAAATCACTGGTTCTGCCCTTCATGTACTCATTTCTGGATCTTGCTTTGCCTTTATGTACTCGACTTTCTGGATCTTATATGTTTCAATGTGTGTCCTTCGTATTCTTCTTCTTCTTCTTCTTGTTCTTCTTTTTTTTTTTTTTTTTGATTTGATACGACATAATATATTCTTCCTTTTATCTTTCTGGTTTATAGGATAGGGTGAAATCGGAGTCTTATTACCCCTATTCTCGTTGGGCCTCATAATGATCAGGCCCGTATCTTAAAATACGTCACTTTATTATAATCTTTTAAGGACAGTTAAATATGTCAAACCATGACATAAGAAATAAAAAGGCGGTCAAAACCCTAGAAATCTAAATCTAAATCGGAGAGAGATATATAGACCTCAATCTCCAAATCCCCCAAAATCCACAGTCGCAGTCTTCACCGTCGTCGATTTCAGTTTCCGATCATCCATGGCCGGCCAGAGAAACAGTTACGGCAAGCGCTCCCATTCGCAGTCGGATTACTCCGACAACGGCGGAGGCGGAGGAGGAGGAAAGAGACGAAACAACGGCGAGGAGAGAGAGCAGTTCATCATCGACGCCGAGGACACAGTGTACCGCTACCTCTGCCCGGTGAAGAAAATCGGTAGCATAATCGGAAGAGGCGGCGAGATTGTGAAGCAGCTCAGGGTGGACACAAAGTCCAAGATTCGGATCGGCGAGACTGTGCCGGGCTCCGACGAGCGAGTCGTGACTATCTACAGCGCCAGCGACGAGACGAACGGCTTTGAGGACAGTGGAGAGTTTGTAGCTCCGGCGCAGGATGCTCTGTTTCGTGTTCATGATAGGGTTATTGCTGAGGATACTCATGCGGAGGAGGAGATGGATGCGACTCATCATGTCACGGCGAGGCTGCTGGTTCCGTCGGACCAGATTGGCTGCATTATTGGGAAAGGAGGGCAGATAGTTCAGACTATTCGGAGCGAAACTGGTGCGCAGATTCGGATACTTAAGGATGATCACTTGCCTGCTTGCGCATTGAACTCCGATGAGCTTGTGCAGGTATAAGAGTGCTGAATTCTACTGTTATTTGGTTTAAGATACTGCCGGATTGTATTTCGAGTTGATTGCTTGGACTGTAAGGTTATGTAAATAGGCACATTGCGATAGTTTGATCCTTTTTGCAAAGTATCTGTGAACTATTTTATTTTTTTATCTGTATAGTCGTTCGATTAGGTTGTTTGTTAGCCTTGGTACTTGGATAGATGATATGCCTTTCCTTACGTAGTTGTATGTGTTATTTGTGAACTTCAGGTATCAGGTGAAGCCCCACTTGTGAAGAAGGCTCTTTTCCAAATTGCATCTCGCCTTCACGATAATCCATCTCGGTCTCAGCATTTGCTTACGTCTTCGGTGCCTATGTATGCTTCTGGTGGTTCCCTCATGGGTCCAAATGGTGGAGGGCCTATAGTTGGACTAGCTCCAATGATGGGTCCTTACGGAGGAGGTTATAAAGGTGATGCTGGAGACTGGTCACGGTCGTTGTACTCGGCTCCTAGAGATGAAGGTTCTTCAAAAGAATTCTCTCTTCGCATGATTTGTCCGACTGCCAATATTGGAAGTGTGATTGGGAAGGGTGGTGTCATCATTAATCAAATCAGACAGGAATCTGGGGCTGCTATAAAAGTTGATAGTTCACAGTCTGAAGGGGATGATACCTTAATAACTGTTACTGCAAAGGAGGTGAATTACTAAGTCCCGCTGTTTTATGCTTTAAGCCGTATTGTGGAGGAATATTTCATTACAGATGTGAGTCATGTCACTAATCTAACACTTGCTATTTCAGTTCTTCGAAGATCAATACTCGTCGGTTGTAGAAGCAGCAGTACGTTTGCAACCCAGATGCAGCGACAGAGTTGAAAGGGATTCAGGAATCCTCTCATTTACAACTCGCATACTTGTCCCAACCTCACGAATTGGCTGCCTTATTGGCAAAGGAGGAGCTATTGTAACTGAGATGAGGAGAATAACTAAAGCTAATATCCGCATACTTTCAAAAGAAAATCTTCCCAAAATTGCATCTGAAGATGATGAAATGGTGCAGGTAATGTCTTTCTCATGGTGCTTAAATTTTTCAGATTTCTATATTTAGTTGTCCAAGTTTGTATCTCGATAGAAACTTCCTTATTTATAGATTTCCGGAGATCTTGATATTGCCAAGGAAGCTCTTATACATGTTGTGACGCGATTGAGGGCAAACCTTTTCGACAGGGAAGGTGCAGTATCATCTTTCCTTCCAACAGTTCTGCCTTATCTTCCTGTGGGTGGAGATGCGGCCGATGGTCCAAATTATGACAGTAGAGATGGTAAACGACATGGACGTTATGGTGGTTATGGTGGCTCAAGTGATTTTGCAGCTAGTGACAGTTATGGAAGTTATGGGGGTTCTCAGGTATGCTTATTTTATATTTATAGATAGTCCATTGTATATTGGTGAACTAATACTTGCTTGAGTGTCCCTTCTTTACTTAGATTCATCACAGAAAATCATCTGTTTTTTAATTGTAAACCAATGTTTCTTAATTAATTTGGTAGAAGATATTTGTGATATACACTTCTGTACATCGTCAAGGTCTTCTGTTAAATCTCTTTTGTTATATGATATCATAGGTGGGCGGTAGCGGCAGCCCCTATGGAGCTTATGGAGCTTATTCTTCTGGACGTACTGGTAGTTCTGGGTAAAACTCCAATGATTCTCTATCTACTTGGCTTGCCCTTTCTTAATTTTGGCTTTGCTGCTCCCTTGTTAGTTTTTACTTTTTCTTATAAATGTGTGTGTGCATGGTCGTGGATCTCTAGTCGAATATTCATATTAATGAAATCTTGTAATAACGTTCTATGATTCTTTCACGGTTGTCTTCAATTGCATTGATCCTGATTCGAAGCTTATGATATCAGGTTATCTAGCCAGAACCCTGGTTCTCGGCGGAGAAACTATGGTTACTAGAATTGATGGTACCAGCAGGTAGACTATGGTTGTCTTTTAGATATTCTTGTCTATTATTATAACTGGCAGTCCCCCTTGTCCAGTCATTTGATAACATAACCTATCCAATCTCCCTAATATAACATTCTGATGCTCTTGTTTTACCTTTTTTGCCTTTCCCATCCCATTAAAACAGCTGAGTTCTATGAAGCCTGAAGCTAGCCTACTGCCTGCCTAAACCGGAAGATGAACCAGCATATGATATAGTCCTGGCCCACCTTGACGCTTCTACTTAAAAGGCCAAGAAACCAAATATACCAAGCTTTACTATCTGTGTTCCCTAGAACCTAGTTAGCTAGCATGCCGATACGGCTGTTTTTCCCTGTACACTGCTATGATTATGAAGCCATATTACTTCCGACTTTCCCTTGTGCTACAGTTTATTCTTTTATGCATTCCAGCTATGTGGTTTATTACTATGGTTTTAATTCCTGTTTTGCTTATGGAACTTAACCATTTCCTTTGTGATGTAGCAGATTATCGTATCTGATTGCAGCCATTTATGATTTTATTTTAGCAAATTGTGGAATCAACCTAATTGATTTGCATTTCTCATTAGTAAAATACATCTTCATTGTTTTTTTTTTAAGACTACCAATTTGGAATCTCATTTAATTGTGGTAAGACATAAACATCTATGCATATCTAAGAGTATCGATTTGCCGTCCCCGCTTTCTGCTTTGCAGCCATTTTTTTGAAATGCTTGGTTGTGCTTATAACTTGTTTTCCTGAATCTGTTTTGCTGCATGCATTTTTAAACTGATTATTAAGTGTTAAAGTTTTGATATTTTGAAATAAGATTCATTCAAAAGAATTATATGGGTGGTAGTGTTCAAAAATCAATTCTGGTCACTGATCATAGATCACTTTTGAAGACAGCATTTCTAGAATGCATGCATTATGCTACTGGATAGAGCAGGTGTCTGTTTGAAGCTCAGTTCACTACATGGCCTGTGGATTGTGTAATTGTAGATGTGGATCTGCCACAATCTCCTAAGCTATCTTCATCTCTCAGCTTTAAATGGGCACCTGGCTTATCATGTAATCCAAATATGTTTTAATCGAGTTTTGCTAGTCTTGTGCATTTTTTTTGTTGATATCGAGTTCAAAGTCCTTAAAAGGTTGGGGCACCAGTTAGTTGATGTACAGGCAAGTATCGGATTTTCTGAATGGATGCATGAAACTTCGGTTCAGGAGTTCAATTTGGGAACTTTGTGGCGTTTGTTTTAACTTGGATCCAACTGGTAGGATGATTTATCTACTGACAGGTTCTATCAACGCTGTTGGACATCTTTTGTTTGACGGTCGATTTAGGTTCTATCAACGCTGTTGGACTTCTTTTGTTTGACGGCCGATTTGAAGCAAACTTATCCTCATTTGGCTGAGTGCATTGCTAATGCTTTAGGGGTTGTATTTATCGGGGTAATTAGCTCTACTTTAGTTTGATGGAAGTTGATGATGGATCTGGTTGTATTTGTAGGGGTATTAGCTCTACTTTAGTTTGATGGAAGTTGATGATGGATATGACCAAAATAGAAGTTGATGGATGGAGATACGGTTTTGTTATTTTGCAATTTTAAGAAACTATTTAAATTTGAATCGTTATTGTGGTACACCGTACATGTGTGTTTGTTTTCTCTATTAGTGAAGTTGGATCTAGATTTCAAATTTTATTATGAACTGCATATTTAATCGACTAATGAATAAGGATGAGAATACGATGATCGTGATTTGAAAATCATTAGACGTTTTGAACTAGTTTATCTTGTCTGCATATCAAATGAGCTTGTGTATCTTATCTGCATCTCATTTTGAACCCATTTCGATTTGAAGTTTGGAAAAATACAACCCAAGAGATAACTCCACTATTTCACTCTTGAGAGAAAAGAGATCGTTAAGCAAAGATAATAGCAATTACGAACTAGCTCTCATTTCCAGATCTGTAAGATAGATGCTCTATTTATTATCCGGTACACCGACTTCTTAGATCCTGAAAGTTTTTCGGTATATGTGACACCAAATGTAGTAAATCACCTCACCTAACTCGCACTGAGAGTACAGCAAGTTTCAGAGGAGCCATACCATTGAAGCTAAGCAATCAAATCGAAAGTAATGCCTCTGACTAGTGTGGCTGAATTAGAGCAAGCTCTTCTGAAAAAGGAAATCAGAAAGTGCACTTGATGTTGATGCATCTTGAGGCTTAGACCGCTCAGTTATATCTCTTGGTTTAAGCACCCATGCTTAGTCACATCCACTCATCTATGAACACTCTGATTTACTCCATCTCTGGTCAGACTCAGACCCTATTGGATAATGGGATTCAGATCGGACAGTTCTTGAGCTGCTCTACTGCTACAGAGGTCTGAGACCATTTAATATTTATAATTGTTGGGAGCAAGTTCTGAGTTTAGTTGCTTATAAAGAGTCCCTTATCTATTGCTGCCTCCAACCCTCATTCGTCCAAACACTGCCATTAGGGCTTTGCACCCAATAGGGTTTCTTCTTCTCTCCCAGTTTCCTGTGCTTTGTTTTCTTGTAAAGACAGAGAGAGGGTGCTTGGTTCTCTTTTCTTGCTATAGAATGTTGTCTCTCTTCTTTGGGAAATATGGCAACTTTTTTTTTTTTTTTAGTGCTCTGGCAGTTTGGCTCTGATTGATGGGTTTTGATCTCTTCTAAAAATGGGTCATCGAAAGTCTTGCATGTGGGAACGAGGTGTGTGTTGCAGCCAAGGATGACTTGCCGGCATGGTTCAGTTACATGTATAAAGCATTCATGCGTATTTATACATATGCTAGAACGTAGCATATATGATATATGAACTTGGGTGACATGTGTATATACATGTTACTGTGAGTTCCGATCGGCAAGTCGTCTCTGGCTACACTATTGCCTCCTTTTCTCATGCTAGATTTGAGATGATGATGATGATGATGGGTTCAGCTCCTACAACATGTTAACGTACTAGTGAAGGGTTAGCTTGACTCAGGAACACTAGAAAATCTTTATACTCTATTGCTCTGTCTATTTTGTGAGCAGTTCTTTTTCTTTCTATGTATGAGTTGAGTTTGATTCTTTGATCAGTTGTTAATTTTGCAGATGGAAGCATACCATTACCACCAGCTTGTGGGATCGATATCTAATTTTTTTTTGGTCTTTAATGGATCGATATCCCTTATGAACTGCAATGAGGAGGTTGTGGATATTTCTTTCGTTTCTGTAAAATCATGTCTTGTAAACTTTGAACATGGAAATCATAACCAGGTTATTGCAATTTTCATTTTATGTTCGTTATGTATGCATTGGTGTTTTAGTTAGCCTCATAAATGTTTCCTATGATTTGATACGGGTTCTTGCAGTCTCAACTTCTCCCCAACCTCTTTATCGAGTTCGATCTGGCATTGAGAATCTCAGCTCAAACTACATTACCTTAGAGCATCTCCGGTGTAACTAAAATAATAGTTAAATTTAGCAATAATTATGAGATTTAGCTATTGATTTATTTGGTTCCGGCCGTTATTGTTATATGTAAGTTAAATAATATTTTTAACGACTTATAAACCTGGAGAAAAAAATAGGGAAAATATAGGTATTTCTTTAGCTAGCAATTCTGACAAATTTATTAATTTTGTTTAATAATCTTTAAATTTAACGACTATTTAAGTATACTGTTAGAGTTCCTACCTGTCTGAAAAGTTGATAAATTTGAAAAAAAAAAATTGATTTAACATTACTGAGATGCTCTTATCTCAGTACTCCGGATCACAGTGAAGATTAAATAGTACATGAAGATGTAGTATTTATATAAGTAATAAGAAAAATAAAATATGCCTCTTAGTTAAATCCGTACTAAAACCACCCTATGCTACAAGTTACAACCATTAGAGGATGATGATGACTCCTACAGCATGAGTCTTCACTTCTTTCAGACTCTCAGTTGCTCTCCCTCTCTTTTCCCAGCCTGAGAGTTCATCACGCACATCGTCGACTTTCTCATCCTCTTCCAGGTTCTCATCCTCGTTCCCATCCACATAACAACAGACCATCTTGATCCACCTTCCATCACCGTCGTAGTATTCCCCACATGGATCAATCACCATTGGCTGAAGCTTTTCTGCAATTTCGAGAATGCAAATGGCCAACTCATACCACATGCCTCCGATAGGCAAAGAGTTGTGTAAGGTGACAAAATAGGTCAAAATCAGCAGGAGTGTTGATGCGTGACAAATGCTTTAGGGTTGATGCGTTCAACTCTGAAAGGATCCAGTGTGGAAAAACATAAAGATTTTCAGAGGGAGAAACATAATGCTTTAGTCTTGATTTTCAAAATTGCCTCTGAATAGCTGAAGATCGAGCAATCCGACGCCCTTTGTAATTGCTAAACGAATCCATTTGTGAAGATCTTCAGTACATTCTCCATCCAAAAAGAGGCCACTTTGAAAGAATCGACCTTGTTGCCATATTAGAGCTCCAAAAATCCATTCAAACGTCTAACAAAGCATGTCTCTCAAGTCCCGAGTCGACGGACCAAAACTGCAAAACACTATTTTCCTTCATTTTCTACAACAAGTTGATCGTATTTGGCCCCTAAAATGTTTGGAATGTCAAATACAAGATTGGGGCATGTTAGTATTAGATGCTTCCAAAGGTGCATCCACCGGCATGACACCATGCTGGTCTCAACTCTCAACTGCATCTTTTAGTCTTAACAATGAAAGTATGAACAACAAAACCAAATACGGCAGCTCAGTAATCCGATCCAACCCTCAGCCTTAAAGTACACAGTAAAGAGCACTCTTGGTTACTTGGTTTAGATTAAATGGCACCACCAATATGCAAGGAAATCACTATTGGTTAAGAATCTGCTGATAAGGCGCTAATCTTGCAGGGTGGAAACTCAAAGCATACTTGTAAATGGTTCTCAGACTATTTGGACATGTTAAGTACAACAGTGTTGGAAGAAAGGCGTGCATAACTGCATCTACGTGAGCTGTGACAGTGAGTTGCTAATTGAGGATAATGAAAGAGCTGAAATCAAATTCAAATATTTCTGAATAACAAAACATAACTATGTATAAAAGTTGACAAGAAATTCGGCTGAAGAGGTTGGCACCCATATAACCTTGTACTACAACATTGACTGCCATGCGTGAGTTAGAAATTACTACACAGGCAGCAGATTAACAGCCTGAGCTCAACCTGCATGCCTTATTTCATTCCGGATCACATAAAAATTCATCATCAAGATCATGAGATTGTACTATTTCCTAGTTCTTTCCTAGTAGCTACTCGAAACGATCTACAAATTACAACCATCAGAGGATGATGATTTGAGCATCAGTCTTGACATCTTTCAGCCTTTCTAGAACCGCTGCCCTGCCTCTTTCTTGCCAAAGTTCACAAGACACCTTGTCCACATTCTCATCTTCTCTTATGTGGCGTCTTACCTTTGGGGGGTTCTCATCCTCATTCCCATCCTGATAACAACAGGTCAGTTCGCACCAGGATCCATCACCTTCGTAATATGATCCATGTGGATCAATCACCATTACCTCGAGCTTTGTTGCAATTTTCAGAATGGAGATGGCAAACTCTATTTCAAACCACTTACCTTGGAACCCCTGCATCTTTATTCTTCTCAAATGATTATGAGAGAATGTAGAAAGATTCCTCATCTCTCCTTGATAGTCTGTTGCTCGTACTGTCATTGCAAGTTCTTCCAAAAGCGGTGCAGCCCTGAGAATATTCAGAACACTCCCAAGTTCAAATTTAAGATGATCGTCATCATCCGGCTCAAAAGAAAGGATATCCAGCTTCAGTTGCTTTAAGTTCCTCAAAGTTGGAAAAGTTTGGGGTATATGATGGATATCATCAGTGATCTGCAGATGAAGAGTGCTGAGCTCAGGACAAGAAGTGATTTGGGCAAGCACATTAGGTAATGGATCTTGATCCAATATCATATGAAAAAATGTTACTAGCTTTGGAGTTCTCATGAGAATCTCATTCTTATACCTAACATATTCCAAGGAGGAGAGATTTACTGCATCGATCTCTAGTCTTCCAAATAGATAACTCCCAGGCACTTTCAGATCATGCAGGTGAAGCAATGAACCAATAATCACATTTGAGCCCACGTTACATCTGTACAAGGTGAGGTTTTCGAGAAGCTAACAACCGGAGGACAGATGTGCCATAAAATCTGGATCGACTTCGACATCATTCAGATAAAGAGTTGTTAGGTGAATGAATCTGTCAAAATCAGTAGGAGGATTTAGAACACATCGATACAATGACAAATGCTTTAGGGTTGATACGTTCAAATCTGCAAGGAACCGGTGAGGAAAAACATATATATCTTCATCAGCCCGTAAGTAATCTCTAAATAATAATCGAAGATCCAGCTTTTGAGCTCCCTTTGTGATTGCAAAGCGTACCCATTTGTCAAGAGCTTGAGTATCTTCTCGATCCAAAAAGAATGCCACTTTAAACGAGTCTAGCTTGTTGCAAGACAAGAGCTCCAAAACTTTTTCCACACGTTCTATATAGCACCGTCTTTCGAGACCAAGTGCAGCATGCTTTTTCCAAAAACATGGAGAAGTGGAGTATTTCTCATATGTTTCATCGAGTACAGCATACTTGGATCCAAAAATATTTGCAGTGTCTAATTTAAGATCGGAGGACCTTGTCTTCCAAAGATTCGTCCACCGACGGCATACAATGCTAGTCTCCGCAGCATCTTTAATTGTTAAAAATGAAAGTATGTATGACATAATGCAATCCGGCAACTCATTTATCCAATCTTTTCTCTCCCTCAACTTTAGCTACATCACTGTTGTCCATATGTAAAGTTAAACAAAAACATATAACAGCGTAGAATGTTCGAGTGTTTATGACCTCCCTATATATGCTCTGTTGTTGTTTGATACCCAAAGGCCCTTGTGGCCATATTTATAAGCCTTGATACTAGAATCCTCATGAATCGAGGAAATATAATGAGCTAAGGATTTGTTCCATTACAAGAAAGGAAACGAAACCAGAATTCCTAATACAAAATTGGGTTTCTTTTTTATTCTTGTAGATTGTGACGTCATATTGGAATATTGACACATGCTCTAATCAGGTTTTCGTGTATGCCACATCAGCTTGTCACATAAGGTAAATTTTAGGTGGTTCACCTAGCATTACTCAATTTTGTAAATAGAAAACTCTAAGCATACAAGCAGCTTCTTGGATGTGGTCGGTTTTCGCAGCTTAGCCTCATGAGTATTTCATATCATTTGATATGAGTTTATTAGTACTGGAACGTGAAGCAGGGATTGAAACAGTCGTTTCAATCCTCGAAGAACTGACAGAAAATTAACACAGAACACCAGATTTTTGACGCTGTGTAAAAACCTCAAAATAGAGGAAAAATCACAGCGGAGCACAAGCTCAGAAAACGAACTCAACTACATGAATTTGTGTAGAGTCTTACAACCACTTTGTAAACCCTATACTATTACAAATCCCTATCTCTGCAGAACGTCTTCTTCTTCTTTCTTCAATTTCTACAATGATGTTCTCTCAACACACAAGAGAATCACAATCACACATAAACAAGTCCAACTCAACAAGGAACAGTTGAACTTGTATATTCAGATGAGCAGCGGAATGAACACAATTTCCTCTCAAACGCCAAGCGTGCAGAGCTAACCTTTTTCTCAATTTTTCGTCTCTTTTATACAGCAGCAATAACCTCACGCCAGCAACCCTAATCCCTGTCTCAAGAAGGAATTTACATCAGAGTTAAAGACCTTCCAAAAATAACAAGATATTGATCTATTTAAAACCATAAAAGAATATCCTATGTGAAAGGGATTTCTTTCCGGCACATGGCATATCTGCCCTAATATGAAAAGGTCTACTTTCCTTTACCATACGCAAATCAATAAGTAATGAGATCCTAACCAAGGTAGGACTCAATTACATATGAGAAAATCCCTGACAATAAGAAATCTAGAAACAGTAAAATACTTGGTCAAATACCTAACAAAAACAATCACATGTATGCATATAGCAGATTACATCAATGACACAGGTCATGATGGTACCACAGTGCACGTTGCTTGTTTAATGGTATAGGAATGCCAATATAAAGTAGGTATACTAACAATCTCCCCCTTTGGCATTCCTATACAAAACACATGATAACATAGATGATGACAACTCCTTGTCTCCTTGCTTTCAATTTTCTGACCACATAAGCCTGAAACATATCCGCAAACTATCAATTGAAAAAGCAAGAGAATAGATAATCATATAAATATCAATTCTCCCCCTAAGCACAAGCACTATCTCTCCCCCTTTTTGTTTAGGAATGACAAAGGGACACCGAGGAGAGTGGCTATCTTTGGAGTAACATGTGTCCTTGAGCAGCGGAATCAAACTTTTAGCAACAAAACTGGATTTGACGTTGTCTCTTTGCCTACAATCTAAGTCACATTACCTGAAAACACTTTCAGCAACAAACCATGTGAAAAGCAAGAGAAATAGATGCAAATTAAGAGTCGCAAAGACACATATTATCAGATCATATTCCATATAGCAATAGGCAAGAACAGCTTCTCCTTGAGGATAACAATCTCCCCCTAAAATCAACGATTTTTTTTTTTTATGAATCACTCAAGCAAATATGGTCCAAGTATTAATACTCCCCCTAAGAGTGATCATGATATGAATAATGCAAGAATGAAATGCAAACACACACAATGAACTGGGTTATCTTCCATGAAATATCTGAAGAGGAGAAGCAAAGTAATCAACCAAGATACAAGTCATAGTTTTATATAGATAAAATAGATAGACTCAATTTTCATGTTTGACTCAATCGGCACAAACATGTAAGCAAGAAGCATATGTTAATCAATCATGTACCTTGGGTGAAGTAAGTGAACAATCTTTGCTATGGGGCTAGAATCAACTCTGATGGTTAAATAAAATCAATCAAAAATAGAACATTGCTGCCCCTTATAGCTCTTGAACTCATTATACATTCTCCATTTTTTTTTTCTTTTGAGCATGTCAACCATTTTTTTATTTCAGAATTTGTGACCCATGTAGCAAGTAAAGTGCCAGCAACTCCCAAACCAGTTGGTTTTAGGGTACTAGATGTAACAAGGACATCCCTAACGGCACTTACCCGAGTCAAATTCTATGAACCACCATGATGACCAAGCCATTCCCGTTTCTCTCCCATAACCTTATATCGTTCATCACGACCAAGACATGTTTACTTTGGAAATAGCTGGTCTATCTTCAAACCATTCCCGTTTCTCTCCCATAATCTTATATCGTTCGTCACGACCAAGACATGTTTACTTTGGGAATAGTCTCAACTAGCTCCATACAAACACAACAAATTTTTTTTTTTTTTTTTGGAGCAAACAAGCAATATCTCACACAAACACATCAAGAAATTCTTGTACCACCACAAACAAAAGAGAGTGTGCATGTGAAATTTTTCCAAAGCAACAATGATTATTTTATCATGCTCAAGATTACAAAATCATGTCAACCAATATCAAAACCTGCAAACAAGTTTATCAATCTTATACATATAAAGCCATGACAACTAATTTGGTAATCTCAGATCAGCTCACTCTTTCAGACAGTTCAGGATTGCAACCCAGCATGAATCCTTACGAAAACTGGAATGTATTTGTTCAATTTTTTTTTTAACGCAGAAAAATAACCAGAGACAATGCGCCTAAACTATCATGATAATATACAATATGAATGCATGCAAAATATATCAAACTAAGGGAGAATACTAATACTTAGAGCACACTTCAAAGGTGCTTCTAAAGGATTCAACAACATGCATGACATTTATCAATTTATCATCAAACAAAGTTTCTTTTTGGCTCAGAAAGTGACACAAAATCACAAGGAGAAACAATGTTTTTTGTTCACGTCATGTTCAACAAAAAGGCATATATATAAGTGATGAATCATTACTTACCTCAGATGCAACTTGTCTTTGAGTTCTAATGCTTTGTAACACAAGATTTGTCTAACATATAGACAGCAGCTGCAAACTAAGCCTCTTGTGGAGTGTTCGAGAGCAACAAGGTGGGAAATAATTTGCTTCGTCAGCCCATGTTCCAATTACTGTAACATTCTGAGTTAGCGTCGAACGACTAGGCTACCACATGGACGTGAAAGGTGACATTGCTAGCTTTCTGTACATATGTAGATCGCCTCCTAATTCCCAGCGGTTTGGAAGTTACGCCCCTACAAAGTTAGAGCAAAAACAAGAAATCTGCAGCAAAACTTGTAGAATGACCTTTACCCATTTAAACCTGAATTCCAGATGCTTCGCTGATTTAATAGAGGTGAAATTTGGGGAGCATGAAGTCGACATCTGGAGCTTCGATTCTATATATGGCACGCCTCATTTGGACCCCGGCAAGTACTCCCTGTTTTGTGTTTAAAGTGACACCACTGCACAGTTTCGGCTTTCCTGAGTTGACCTTGCTGCACTCAAACTGAAGTTTTGAGCTCATGAGAACTCGGAATCTGGCTCTGTCAAATGCACTGAAAAGTAGACTCATGGGGCTTTTGATCCATAAATTGTACGTTTTCTGCTTCCAAGTGAGCTCTGAAAGATGACCGTTCAAAGTGAACTGATCGGCGAGGTAGAAAAACGGTTTCCATCAAAAAGTGATTTTCTCGAACTTTTCTCAACTACATGGCCTACACACAAACCAAAAACATAAAACCAAACAAAACATGAAGCAAATAAAGAGAAGAAAAAGAATAAGACAACGTCCCTTCTAAATTTGAAACTTTGAATGCGCAATCTCCCTCCTTCAATCATGACAACTCCTCTTCAAGGATAATCAGGAGGTTTCGGCCTTGAATCTACAAGATGGTTAGCAGATGCCACCAATGGTGCTTCTAGGTGATTCACCAACATGACCTTTTTCACCCAGATTTTCTTATGCTTCGACTTTTGCTTCTTTAGGATTGACACACGCTCTGCAATCCTCTTCAATGACATCATATGTTCTTTCAGCTTAGCTTGTAGCGACTCATTTGAATTTAACTTTGACATCTTCTTTCTCTGAGAGTTCCTACGAAGTAAATTGCACCTTGGACGAATGTGTCCCAATTTTCCACAAAAATGGCAGGTAGGAACAAAAGAGTTTGATGAATGTTCATACCTGGGCTGATGAACATGAGAACGAACATCAGTACTTACCTGAGCAGCCGGAGAAAAGGATGATCTTACACTTTGAGGACCTACTTCTGAAGATGCTTTACTTCTGTTCAGATCCTTTTCAAGAATTGACGCTTCATTGCAATTCTTCGTACAACCTTCTTTGACAAAAATTGTCTGCTTGGCTGACTTTCCACCAAAACCTAGCCCTTCTCTGTTGTTATGACTTTTTCCAAAACTGATCATTTTTGATAATTTGTCAGAGCTTGCCTCAAATTTTTCGAAACGTTCATGAGCTTTCATCACTTCGGCCTGCAATTTTTCATTTTCACAAGTTAATTCCACATTTAGCAGAATTTGACCCTTTAATTCTACCTGTAAGATTTTTATTTTATCATCCTTTTCACTATCAGCTTCTTGAGTGACCTGTAAAGATGCTTCATCCTGCAGTTTCTCAATCAAGTTAGTCCGTTCAATATTCCATTTATGTTGACAAGTTTCTAGAGATACCTCAAGCTTCTTTTTATCGTTCCTTGTTTTTTCTAGACTTGACTTCAGTTGATCATTCTCCCTTTGCACTTTAACTGTGGCGTTGTACAATTTGGTGTACATATCATTAGCTTCAAAAGAGATAAGACCATCTTCATCATCAGAACTTTCAGGATCAACATCTGATTCATCTTCATGGAAAGAGGAAACTAGAGTAAAGTGTTTCCCAGTTGATTGAGGTTCATCATCGCTGTCACTCCAAGTAGACTTCATGGCCCTGTTATTGTTAGCAAAAGACTTCCTGTTTCCACAATTAATAGCAATATGACCAATGCCACCACACTCATGACATTTAATGGAATTTCCTTGAAAATTTTTATTTTGAGAAAACTTAGTTTGATTCATACTTCTCTCATTTTTGTTTTCAGAAGAAAAATTTTTCTTTTGATTTTCAAAATTTCCAAGAGTACCAGAGGAAGAATTTTTGTTTTTCAAAAACTTTCTGAATTCTTTGGTAAGTAACTCAATATCAACAGGTTTACTATCATCAATGAAAACTTCTTTTTCTTTTCTTTTTACTGAAGATAAAGCTAGATTCTTTGTCCTTTTATTTGGCTTACCTATTCTCAGTTCATAGGCTTTGAGATTACTTACAAGTTCCTCCAGACGATATGTGTCCAAGTCATGAGATTCTTCAATGGCTGTCTGTTTTGGTTGAAATCTCAATGGTAGCGCCCTTAGAAATTTTTTCACAATTGTATCTTCTTCAATATCTGCCTCCAAGCTTTTACATTGGCTCACAACATCCATGAGTCTTGCATAGAATTCATCAATTGTTTCATCCTCCTCCATGGGCATCGTCCAGAATTCTTGGATCACTCTCTGAAGCTTTAAACTCTTAAGTTTCTTGTTGCCTTCATGTGCCGTTTGCAACAAATCTCATGCTTCTTTAGCAGTTTTACAGTGGCTTATGCGTCTCCTCTCCTTCAAAGATAGTGCATGATAGAGACTATTTTTGGCTTTCTCATCAGCTGCATACCGACGAATTTCATCTTTATCCCATTCTTCATGCGGCTTCTCCACCACTTGCGGTTCAGATCCCTCCACTCCTTTACCTTTTGTTTTTGTGGGATGAGTCCACCCCTTCTCAATGACATACCAACAATAATCATCTTGAGCATAAAGAAATGCCTTCATCATAATCCTCCAATCCAAATAGTTTTCACCATCAAACCAAGGAGGAGTGTTGACTGCAGAACTGTTCATGTCACGTTCCATCTTCCCTTAAATCTTCTAGATGCTTCTAGAACCCGCTCTGATACCACTTATTAGTACTGGAACGTGAAGCAGGGATTGAAACAGTCGTTTCAATCCTCGAAGAACTGACAGAAAATTAACACAGAACACCAGATTTTTGACGCTGTGTAAAAACCTCAAAATAGAGGAAAAATCACAGCGGAGCACAAGCTCAGAAAACGAACTCAACTACATGAATTTGTGTAGAGTCTTACAACCACTTTGTAAACCCTATACTATTACAAATCCCTATCTCTGCAGAACGTCTTCTTCTTCTTTCTTCAATTTCTACAATGATGTTCTCTCAACACACAAGAGAATCACAATCACACATAAACAAGTCCAACTCAACAAGGAACAGTTGAACTTGTATATTCAGATGAGCAGCGGAATGAACACAATTTCCTCTCAAACGCCAAGCGTGCAGAGCTAACCTTTTTCTCAATTTTTCGTCTCTTTTATACAGCAGCAATAACCTCACGCCAGCAACCCTAATCCCTGTCTCAAGAAGGAATTTACATCAGAGTTAAAGACCTTCCAAAAATAACAAGATATTGATCTATTTAAAACCATAAAAGAATATCCTATGTGAAAGGGATTTCTTTCCGGCACATGGCATATCTGCCCTAATATGAAAAGGTCTACTTTCCTTTACCATACGCAAATCAATAAGTAATGAGATCCTAACCAAGGTAGGACTCAATTACATATGAGAAAATCCCTGACAATAAGAAATCTAGAAACAGTAAAATACTTGGTCAAATACCTAACAAAAACAATCACATGTATGCATATAGCAGATTACATCAATGACACAGGTCATGATGGTACCACAGTGCACGTTGCTTGTTTAATGGTATAGGAATGCCAATATAAAGTAGGTATACTAACAGAGTTCTTTTAATCTGTCTATGTGATTTCATTTTGTGAGTATTTCTTTTTCTTTCTATGTATGAGTTGAGTTTAGATTCTTTGATCAGGTGTAAATGGAAAAATAGCATGCCACCAGCTTGTTGGATCAATATCTTCTTCTTTTTTCCTCTATTTTGTCATCTGCAATTTCACCAGTGGGTATTTCTTTCGTTCTGGATCTTTGCTCTTTATTTAAGAGGAAATACATTTACAATATCACTGATCTCGAACAAAATTGTGCATCTACATCAATACATCAATAAAGTTAAACAAAAACACCATTCCATCTCATAAATTATTCATTCATGTATAAGGGAAAGCAAGGATACAATTCTAACTAAGAAAAACCAGCTGAAAGTGAAACCAACTCGGGGGAGATCGAAGAGATGGAGCTAAAAGGATATGAAACCTTCCTTGAGAACCAAGCCAAACATGAGAACGAGGAGGCCGACCGTGATGCACTGAGTTGAAGACACCACAGTCTGAGAATAAGCAGACAAGGTGATCGTTGCACCCGCCAAGCGGATCATAAGAGCACTTAAGTTCTGATTCATTTTCGATCCTCAGAAACGACTGAGATGGGATCTTGAAGCTTACAGATGAGGGGTTACGTTTTGATTGATGAGGAAAAGAAAGAGAGGTTGAGCTTCTTATCTGCGTTTGGAGAGGTTAAGCTAATCTAAGGTCAGCTCTTTACTAGGCCTTGCATCACATGAGAATATGCCTCTTGAGTGTTCATAAAGAACACCCCACCAGAATTAGTCAAACCCTTTAGGTGGATTGTACTCTTTTTTAAATTCTTGAATCTTAAGATGCAATGCAAAATCATCCATTTATACAGAAGAGTGAAAAAATGCCATTTACTGCAAGTGAAAACTAGAGTAGAGAGTATTATTACAGGTAGACTAAGAAGTCAATAATTATGGAAGCAAAGTCTTCGTCAAGGTCCTCCACCAAATCCAACAAACTTTCCTCAACAAACTTTCCAGCAAAGTCTGATAACAGCCACACAGCCTCAGTCCTCTCAAATAATTGCAGAACTCGATCACCAGTGGATAAACTCTCTTTTACTAATAGATCGGAGCACAACTTACACACTGCTGTTTGATCCGAGTTGGTGAGGAAGAAGATGGCAGCTGAATTTGTGCTCACTTTCGCTGCTGAGGGGATTCTGACCAAGGTGTATTCACTTGCCGCTCAAGAACTCGCTCTTGCATGGGGGTTCAAGGCCGAACTGGAGAAGCTCGGAGAGTCCGTATCCAGCATTCAAGATTTCTTACGCAGCGCTGCGGATCAGAGACCAGATGATCGGGGCAAGGCAGTAGAGAAATGGGTCAAGAAACTTAAACAGGTAGCTGAAGATGCAGATGATATTTTGGATGATATCAACTATGAACTTCTCCGGCGCAAAGTGGAGCTGCATAACCACATGAAGAGAAAGGTACTCAACTTCCTTTCTGCCTCCAATCCTCTTTGGTTTCGTGTCAAAATGGCGCATAAGATTAAGAAGATCAATGTTTCTCTGGTGGAGCTTAAGGATGAGGCAGCTTTCATAAACTTGGTTGCCAAAAAAGGAGATTCAAGGCATCGACCAGATCGAGAGCAAACTGATTCATTTTTTAAGAATGATGAAAAAGAAAAAGAAAAAGTTGTTGGAAGGGAAGACGCTGTGACAAAGATAGTTACGACGTTGATCAGCTCCGACAATCAGCAGAAGAATCTTTCAGTTATGGCCATTGTGGGAATGGGTGGACTGGGGAAGACTACTTTGGCTAAATTAGTATACAATGAACCTGCCATAGGTACACACTTCGATAAAAGAATATGGCTGTGTGTGTCTAACACTTTTGAAGTGGATGCCATTTTAAGTCAGATGGTAGACTCTCTAGTACCAGAAAAGGCTGGAATGAAAAACCGAGATGCAGTGCTTAAAGTTCTGGGAAACGAGATAACAGGGAAGAGATATGTTCTGGTGCTCGATGATGTTTGGAACGAGGAGAGGAAAAAGTGGGATAGCTTGATGGGTTGTTTGTCAAAGCTGAATTCTAATTCCGGAAGCTGCATTATCGTCACCACCCGTAGCACCAATGTGTCAACTATTGCTGAAACACTCCCCAGACCTGAGTTGAGAAATCTATCAAAGGAGGAATGTTGGTCCATTATAAAGCAAATGGACGAAAATGGTATCATTGATGCAGAACTAGAAAGAATTGGGTGGGAGATTGCTGAGAAATGTGGAGGAGTACCCTTGGTTGCAAAGGTACTAAATTTCATATGATATCAAGTTATTAACGAAAATTCCACTTGTTTCTTTTCATTGAGAACACGATATACATATATATATTTGCTTTGTAGTTTTTATTTGGATGCATCTCACTTGAAATTATAGTACAAGATAGCTCTAACTCATATTGAAAGCAGTTCCAACAATTGATCAAGAGGTCTTAGCGTTCAGTATAGAATATTTCTGTTTCTGAAATAACATACAAGGCAACGGATGTGGACACAGGAAAAAAAACAGAAGCCAAATAGAAAAAGTTAGAAATATAAGAATATGATTTTAATCTCATACCATTTTAACGTTTGACTTAATTTGTGTCTTAATCTTAAATCTAAACTCTTGTATCATATACTACAGGTTTTGGGAAGCCTACTATGCTCAAGTGCTAGTAAAGATGAATGGTTGTCAATTCGAAAGAAATTATGGGAACTACCTGAAGGGGAGGACAGGATCATGAAGGTATTGAAGTTGAGTTTTGATAATCTGGAGCCATCGCCTTTGAAACAATGTTTTGCATATTGCTCAATGTTAGGAAAAGATTTCGAAATTGAAAGAGATAATTTGATCCAGCTTTGGATGGCTCAAGGATTACTCCAGACTTCAAGTGTCGAAAATCATCATGAGATGGAGCATACTGGCAAAGTGTATTTTAACATTCTACTAAACAATTCCTTATTTCAAGAGGTAATTGAAGGAGGCACTGTTACGAAGTACACAATGCACGATCTTGTGCATGATCTTGCAGAAAAAGTGTCCAAAAGTGAGCGCTTGACACAGGAGTTGAATGATGATGTTCGACATGTTGCACGTAGTCGACCTCCTTCAACACTAGAAAACATGTCAAAAGTAACTGCTGGGAGATTGCGCTCACTATTTTCAAATGACCGGGTCCCAGAGATGATTTTCTCCAAGTTCAAAGCAATGCGGGTCTTAAGTTTAAATACAGCAGATATAGAAGAGTTGCCAAATTCATTTGGCAAGCTGAAGCACTTGAGATATCTAGACCTGTCTTCTACAAGAATCACAGCACTTCCCAAGTCAATTGGCAAGCTCTATAACCTTCAAACATTGCGAATGCGAGGTGCTAGACATCTCAAAGAGCTTCCAAGGGAGATGCAAAACTTGATCAACTTGAGGCATCTTTATGTTGATGAGGAGATAGAATTTCCGGCTGGAATGTTCAGGGGACTAACTAATCTCCGGACATTGTCTTGCTTTAATGTGGGCGAGGAGATGGGTTGTAGAATTGAGGAATTGGGTGGCTTGAACCAACTGAAGGGTATGTTAACCATTGGTAATCTGCAAAATGTAAGGGATGAAGCGGAAGCGAAGAAGGCAAAATTGGAAGAGAAGAAAAATGTAGTGGAGTTAAGTTTGGTCTTCTCTGAATACTCAGCAGACCGACGAACCAGCAACACTAATGATGAGAAGGTACTCGAAGGACTCGAACCACACACCGAGTTAGAAAGCTTAAAGATTGTAGGCTTCAGGGGTTATAGATTTCCTTCATGGATGATGAGAGTCCCTTTGCCTCTCAACAAATTGAAGAAGCTCGTCCTACGTGGCTGTTTCAGATGTGGAGAACTCCCGATACTAGGCCATCTACCGTTCCTTAGAGATGTGGAGATAAAAGGTATGCATAACCTAAAACGCATTGGAAGTGAAATTTACGGTTATGACCTTGTTGACGAGGCTACACGTGAGAAGGAGAGGATAGTCTTATTTCCGGCACTAAAAACATTAAGCATTGAGGAGTGCCATGAGCTAATTGAATGGATGGAAGCACCCACAACGACGACGACGACAAAAGTAGAGGTGTTCCCTTGCTTGGAGGAGTTGACGATAAAATACTGTGAGGCATTATCTAGTATTGGCCTAACATCCTCACTGGGCCTTCCATCTCTCCGGAAATTGATTATTCGGGGCTGTGATGGATTATCAGCCCTACCGAGCGGGATTGAAAACTGCACCTCTCTTGAGCTATTACAAGTATCAGTATGCGGAAATCTAGCCACCATTTCGTTTACACGTGTCCTCCCATCCCTCCGTAAATTGCAAGTTTGGAACTGCGATAATCTATCTTGCTTGGCTGTCCCGGAATACTGTCAGGAGTTGATTGTAAGCCGATGCCCCAAGCTAGCATCCATTACATTTTCTACGGATTTGAACCCATGTCTTAAGGAGTTGATTATAGAGGACTGCAACTGTCTACAATCTCTTCCAGATTTCCGCAGTTTCACATCCCTCCGTGAATTGCGTATTGGAGGATGTGCGGGGATAGGAAGTCTGGTGAGTGAGTTTCATATCCCGGTGTCTCTGGAGCAGTTGTGGATTTCTGGATTCCATAATCTGGAGAGTATTCCACGTTTAGAGGAATGCACATCCCTTCGTAGATTCGAGGTTGGTCATTGTGACAAATTGAAGTTTCTACCGACAGGGCTGAGCTGCCTCGCTCGTCTGGAGGACTTGGAGTTAGGTCCTTTCAGGGAGGACCTCGACTCTTTCCCTGATTTTCAAGTTCCATCCCAACAACTTGTCTCATTACGGTTGATCGGGTGGCCTAAGCTCAAGTCTCTTCCTCAACAAGTTCAACACTTGACTTCGCTTACGAGGTTGACTATATGGTATTTCAATGGAGTGGAGATTTTACCAGAGTGGCTGGGCAACCTTGCATCTCTCATGAACCTGAGTATTTATTTTTGTGATAATCTCAAGTATCTACCTTCTCTCGAAGCAATGCAACGCCTCACCAAATTACAGCATCTATCTGTTAGTCGTTGTCCACTTCTAAAGGAAAGATGCACCAAGGACAGCGGCGAAGAATGGCCCAAGATTTCTCACATTCGAGATATCGAAAGTAAGTAAGGATTTCTCTCTGAGTTTTCTTTTGTCTTTGTTTGGTCTGAAAGGTTTTCTAGTTTGTTTGTATAGGCTTATTTATGGCTCCACTACTATTGTGATCACTACTTAATTGTCTTGTTTTTTCTGTAAAAAGTCTTCTCAAGCGTGTGCGTGTCTAAAATGTAAAAAGTCTTATACTCGGAATTGACAATTGAGCTTTTTCTTATATTCAGTTTATTGAAGATTTGAAGCCATGCAATGCCTCAGTGAAATACCCACGTTTCAAGAGATGTACGTAGCTGGCTTTGTGGGAGTCTCGTGTTGAGCAAATTTAATCACTTTCATATAAAGTTTCATATCATGTCATAAAGTATCTAACAGTATCATGTAGATTAATCATCCTTCTGACTTCATAACAATCATAAACAGTATCATGTAGTTAGTATGCATTTGTGAAGCATTTACAAAATGTAAAGAACTAGGAGGACGATTAGGCTCAGTCAGCTGATACGCTCTAGGTGGGCAAACTGCGTTTGCTATCTGCTGCTGCTGGAACAGACTTCTGTTACAC
Organism: Fragaria x ananassa; assembly: GCA_034370585.1. Classification (NCBI taxonomy): domain Eukaryota; kingdom Viridiplantae; phylum Streptophyta; class Magnoliopsida; order Rosales; family Rosaceae; genus Fragaria; species Fragaria x ananassa. Next base: position 33,152,293 of record CP139754.1, on the reverse strand, counting down.
TTCTCAGTTGTGCGCTCTCTTGGTGTTTCTCAGTTGTACATCCATATATAAATATCTTTTGCATGCTCTCCTATATATTATCTCACCAACCAGGTTACTTGTGACTTGTGAGGACCAGTTGGCTAGCTGCATTCTTAGTAGTTAGTACTAGGCCGTGTTTAGATGGGTTTCATTGATTCTCCGCCTTTATTTTGTTTCTTCTCAAAGTACATAACTCATGAGGTTCTAGCGACATTGTAATCACATTCCAGCAGCAGATTTGCTGACTTGCTTCAAAGCAGTCACAATCTCATCGGCTGTTGGAAGCAGTCACATAACTAAATAGCTTCCTGATGTTCTTAGCAGCTCTTCAGGACCCTTTCCCACCACCCCTTTCATGATTATGGGCTTGTGAGTCCCTGCAATCATTTCTTCATAATCGGTGTCCCCACTTTCTCCAACATGAACATGAACATGTTTGCGACATTCAATCTCCAGCGTACAAAAAGATACCTATTAACAATCAGGCAAAACATGGTATACAATCAAATGGCATTGCTATATGTAACGAAAAATGGAACACTATCCCCAAGTTGAAAACAGAAACAATAGGAGCCTGTGCTCGAGAAGCGAGCGGAACAATTTGCATTCGTGTTGAGCTCCTGCAGTACATTGGACGGCAGCGTAGTCCGCGCATCCTGAGTTTCTGCCTTAAATCATCAACTTTCCTTGCCTGCAAAAACAAACCATTTAGGAAGTTGCTCCAAAAGTAAACCCAAGCCCTCTTTAAATTGCCCACACTCAAACTAACAAGCTTTCTTTACCTTACTAGGATCCTTGTTCAAGTATGAAATGCAATGGGAATTGCTTGATTTCAAATCTTCTTCAATTTGGTTGGAAGATCCCGAATTTCGTTCACCATCAGGGGCATTTAAGAGCTTCCAAATGCTTTTCTTTAATCCTTCACAGCCCCATCGGTAGTCAATGTGTGACGAATAATCTGGATCTGGAAAAAGCCTTCCATCTTCTTCTGTATAAGTAAACCTCATTTGCAGTGCTACAAACCAAAGCATCAAACTCATTTGCCTGAATCTTCCCTGATGCCAAAAACTCTACTGTCTCCGAAGCCGGCATAGCTGTCAGCAGAGCAAACCCTGTAAATCTTGCGCTTTGAGAATCTAGTCTTACGGCCTTAAATATTTCTTGCACAACTTGAATAAATTTCTTATCAGGCGCTCCAGATTGGTCATAGCAATCAAGTGCTATGACAATGAATTTTCTTCTACGTCTTAACAAAGGATACTTGCTGGATACATTATCCGGCAGCTTATTTCCGTCTTCATGGTCTTTTGGACCAAAATCTGACTTCTTCATCTTGCTTAGGACACGCTTCACTTGATCTTGCACCTCATGGCCGCTAGAAGTTGTAGTCACATCTAGAGATTCATTCAGTGAGGATTTGTCCCCATCAACATGAGGTGCAACATATCTTGCACGTCCCTGAGTGTCATTGAAGGACTCCTCAGCACCCATTTCATCCTCCAGAGTGTCAGTCTGCCACTGTGGATATCTCATGCGGCAGGCTGCTACCCTAGTCAAGTAGGTTCGGCAGTGTTCAAGCCATGAGAAAAGGTGTATGTTTTTCCATCCATTCTTTCTACAATCAACCCATAAATGCTTTTCCGATAACAACTTCAGCAATGCATTAACAATTGATTGCTGATCATGAGGGTCGACAAGCAAACCATTATTAAGTGCCTGAAATTCACAACATGGCATAAGAAAAGTAACCTGTAAAATTTAAATGAAATTACTATCTTATTTCTCTTAACCTCCATGAATTAAACAGCTAGAGTGCAGAAAACAGATCGAAAAGTAGGAACCATAACAACTTCTATCAAAATTTGAATTTTCTCTCACTATGTTGCCTTCTTCCTTGTATATTAATGAGGTGTAGGACAGATTCACTTCATAACAATTAACAAATAGAAGGTACGTTAAACGTTTGATCCTTGGTTAGATAAACAAAAGATTTTTTGACAATCTAAGCATGATGCAACGTAACGTTGATATATATAGGGAACTAAAATTTACACTCCTAATTTTACAATCCACACTCCCATTTTCCTTTTTTGGTAATTTAAATCTTGTCTTCAGTGACATGTGATTTGTTTTTTTTGTGAAAACTTTACCTAAAAAGAAAAAATGATAGTGTGGATTGTAAAACAGGGAGTGTAAATTTCACCTCTCTGTATATAATCATATATAATAACGTTACGCGTCGAGTTTAGATTCTGCAGGTCGAAACTAAAGCATACAAGCAGGTTGTCGAAACTAAGGCCCAATCTGAGTATTATAGATATATATGCAACAAGGTACGTGGGGTTGTAATAACGGTTATTAACTACCTTTAATGCTTTTGTTTGAATGATTGATACCAACCATCAAAATAGATAGCACTAAAGCAAGATATTTTCATAAAGCAAGAATCAAAATAGATAGAATTTATGCAACATACTTACATAAGAAAAGATAAAAGATATGTAATGTAGAAATAAAACATGGATATTTGTTATACTGTAACAGATAACTTTAACTTCAATGTTCAACATGCCTGAAAGTTGCTTCAATTTTTTTTTTTTGAAGGCAAGTTGCTTCATTTACAACTGTTAATTTTTTTTTCCAATTGAATCTAGTTATCCACTCAAGAACCCAACACAAAACCGAATTTATATAATTAATCTGATACCTCCAAAATACAACACACTTTGTAACACTTCAACAACACGTTTTCAAAAATAACAGAAACAAACTAAACTGACCTTTCGCTCTCTAATACACCGTTCCTTTCAAACTTAGATAGAAAGGGACAGGGAGTCATCTATTCTGTCAGTACTCTTGCTTTTACTGCCTTCTCAGCCAACTGGTTTCCTTTGAGTTCAGGGACGGGCAAACGATTGCTATGAGGCAGAGGAAGACCATGTCTGATCCAAAAGTATCACCAATAAATATATGCTCACACCTAATCCGCTTCATCATGATAAAAATTCTTAAATAGTGGCACGTCATTATCAATTCAAAGGCTTACTCCACCTCAAAGTTTCAAGAGATATCAGCGTTCTCTAAAGAATGTTCATGTTAAATAAATAGTCTCAAATCCAAAGAAAGTTTGCCACATGACTAAATAAATTAAATAGGTAAACAAACTTGTTTTCGTACTTGTATTAGAATATGCTCAAATACTCGGTTTCCATACGTTTGAATACACATTAGATGCTGGAAAAAATGCCTCTATCCATTAGTACTGCAATCAAAACAACACTTCAAAATTCAATTACACACACGAAAAAGCTCCAAACTGAAACAAAGTTGGAGTAGCATTGATCTCTAAACTCACATTTGGCATTGTACCGGTGTGAGATTTCTTCTATTGAGGTATATCCATTTATGTTGACTTCTTGATGCGGTAAACATTTGGGATGTTTGTTGTTTAAACTCATACGATACACTAATAAAGAACATTTGTCATTATTTTTGTACTATCTTGCTCGACATAGAACAAACTCACTATCAAAACTCCAAAACAAACCCCCAAAGCAAAAACAAAACTAAAAAAGATAAGATAAAAATCTTTACCTTTCCTTCAGGGATATAATATTAACATCATATCCAGAGAAGACATTATCACTAAAAGGCAACCAAACTGACACAGAAACTTTCATCCAATTTCCAGGAACAAATGAGGAAACCCAAAACAACCTGCATAAAAGAAAATGAGCACTCAAATTAATATCCAATTAGCAAAAACAACGTATAGTAAACAGTTTCGAACCAAGTTTAGTAAACAGGATAATATGCAGAAGTTTTGACACAGGACTAAATAGGATTAGACAGGCAAACACACTTGTGTTCATACTTGTGCTATAATCTTTTCTCGCTTCTTTCCATACTTGTGAATACTGAATACACATTAGATACTGCAGCCAATGCTACAATTCATCAGTGCAAGATCTGTATCAAAGAAAATGAGCACCCATCAGGAATAATAATAATGCATGGATCCCCTTACTTCTGAATCTCTCCCTTTTCCCTCTACTATGTTTCCTTTGCACAATCAATCGAAAAAAGAGGATTGAGTGCCTGAATTGAGTACTACAGTTTTATACTGAAATTATAATGAAATCAAAATAGAAAACTCAGTACTACAGTTTTATACAATAACAGTGATCAATTTTCCTTTTTCTCACTATGAATTAACCTTTTGAAGATCAGTTTTCACTCGATTGTTCAATAGTTGTATACAACAACATTGATTAATTTTTCTTTTTCCGACTATGACAAAACCTTTCAAGATCAGTTTTCACTCCCTCAATAGTTTCTCTGTCATCTTTATCAGATTAGTTTTCACTCCCTCAATAGTTACTCTGTCATCTTTATCAGTGTGCCACAGTGTAAATATATCCCTGACTACCCACTTCCTTCACACTCTGCAATTACCATCAGCAATTGCAGAAGAAAATTCACAATAATTACATATTTTCTGAATCACACATCATCGCAATAGTAGTCAATGATCTACTGAGACTCATAACATGATCAATCAAATATGCTTACCCGTAAGTCCTTTTTTACTTAAACCATGGAGCAATTTCTGCTCTTGTGACCATGCATGTTCTGCAGTCACAATAGGCAAGGGAAATTCATTAAAAACAAATGATGTGCAGAAGCATTTATCCATGTACTTCATAGGCAGGCATAGAACACAAAACTTCATGTCAGATTGATTTTCATATACAAAGGGGTTTCTCCAGTTTTAAAAAAGCCTGACAACTCATTGCATTCAAGTAACTCTATCTGAACTATACTAAGCATCAATGCTAAATACTGTCATTTGTCTTTGCTGCCCTTTTAGTCTTGCACATTTCAGATTTTGCTTTTGCCCATTGACAAACCTCAGTAACTCTCAATTATCTCAATATGTGACTAAACCACGCAAGACCAAAATACTAAAACACTGGCAGCTTTCAATACAAACCAAATCATTGACATGCAAGTAAAATATAGATAAGTAAATACATAACCCAGTTTTTGGTCGACACCCTTTGACTCCTTATCACTGACTCCTTACTCACTACACACTAAACCCAGAAACTACACATCTAAATGTTGATGTATATTACTGTGCAAAAATGGGTATAGCAATATTATCAGAAATATAGATAATTTTCAAGACACAACCAATATTTCCATTAAAGGTAAGTGTGTGTGTGTGTGTTAAGCTGTTTACAGAGAGAGAGAGAGAGAGAGAGAGAGAGAGAGAGAGAGAGAAGCTTACTGTGGATGATATAGACGAAGACAAAAACAACAAACGAAAATCAGATCACAGAATAAGAGCATAGAGAGTTAAACGTTTAATTGAGGAAGAAGGAGAAGAGAGGAAAGCTCACCTTCGTAGATTGCGGCGTTGTGACTGTACGAGTGAGGGTTGTTGTAAGGTTCTTTGGGCCTGGGTCAGGTTTGCTTATTGGGCGGGTTAAGGCCCAAGCTGAGCATATATATATATGCAATGAAGCTAAACCCTTGCTTGCATAGATGAGAGGAAGCATTAATACCATTGCTCTGTACAATGAGCTGCTTCAAGTTTTGTCAACCTCTTCACTCCACAAGCCTCACATGAAACAGGTTGGTTCTCTCTACTCTCTGTTCTCATCATCATCATCTTCAACAACCCAAGTAGATTCATCTCCTAATTGTTTCAAAGGTATAGCCCAATCTGTCATTGTGAGATGTCCCCAATATTTTGACAAGAGTAAAGTCCAGGACTTTGCCAATGCTTCTCTAAAAGACCTTCTTTTGGAGATTTCAGGTTTAGTGCCTCAACTGACTCGTAGGCTTAGGCGGGTTTCGGAGCCCAAACCCGAAGATGTGCTTGAATTATTGCTGGGTTTTGAATTGCAGTGTGGGAAAGTTGGATTTGATGCTAGAAAGGTTGAGTCTTTGTGGGGAGTTTTCAAGTGGGTTAGTGAGAAAGTTGAGGGTTTTAAGCATAAACCTCAGTCATGTGAGGTCATGACCTCAATGCTCGTCAGAGTAGGATTGCTTAGGGAAGTTGAAGTCTTGCTTTCCACAATGGAAAGTCAAGGAGTTTTGTTGGATAGTGGAGAAATTTACAGTGATTTGATTGAAGGGTATGTTGGTGATGGTGAGTTAGATAGGGCCCTTGCGGTGTATGATCGAATTAGGGGGCGTGTAGTGCCATCATTGCAGTGTTGTGGTGTGTTACTTGATCAATTGGTGGGAATGAGGAAGACCCAATTGGCTTTTCGAGTTTGTAGTGATATGGTGGAGATGGGTTTTGATTTGAGAGATGTGAAGAAGGCCACATTTGAGGGTGTCATTAGGCTGCTTTGCAGGGATGGGAAGATTCAGGAGGCAAGAGATTTTGTCAAGGAGGCTGTGGCTTTCGAAATCAAGCCTAGCAACTTGGTTTTAAATGAAGTTGCTTATGGATATTGTGAGAAGAAGGACTTTGATGATTTGATGAGCTTTTATGCTGAGATAAAGTGTGCCCCAGAAGTTGTGGCTGGGAATAGGGTTATGCATTCTCTTTGTAGCCATTTTGGGACAAGAAGAGCAGAACCATATTTGCAAGAGTTGGAACTTTTAGGCTTCAATCCTGATGAGGTAACCTTTGGGATCATGATTGGATGGAGCTGTCGTGAACGGAAACTAAAAAGTGCTTTTCTTTACCTATCAGAGATGTTGAGAAGACACCTAAACCCCCATGTATGCACCTACAATGCTCTTATCAGTGGGGTCTTTATGGAGGGTATGTGGAAGCATGCTGGGGAAGTCTTTGCTGAGATGGTAGATAGGTGGACTACACCTGATTTGTCGACTTTCAGGTTTCTTTTAGCAGGCTATTGTAAAGCTAGACAATTTGATGAAGCCAAAAGGATAGTTTTTGATATGGCAAGCCATGGACTGATTCAACTCTCTTCAGATGAGGATCCACTAACCAAAGCATTTATGGTTCTGGGTTTCAAGCCATTAGCTATGACACTGAAGAGAGATAATGATGTGGGATTTGCTAAAACGGAGTTTTATGATAATCTTGGGAATGGACTTTATTTGGATACAGACCTGGATGAGTACGAGAAAAGAATGACTGGGATCCTAGAAGATTGCTTGGTACCCGATTATTACTCTCTTATGAAGAAAGAATGCAATCGGGGAAATTTGAAGGGTGCATTGGTTTTGGCAGATGAAATGATCCGGTGGGGACAAGATTTGTCATTGTCTATGATCTCCGACTTATTGAAAGGGCTTTCTGCATCCCATTTACATACCAAGGAAATCACCAGCATTGTAGATACAAAGCTTCACTTGGTAAATCAGCTAGACCAAGAAACTCTGAACTTTCTTGCCCAAGCATACGGCAAGAAAGGATTGACATATAATACAAGGATAGTAGTGAATGGAATGATAGAAAGGCATCTGAAAATCAACAACGAGACTTACACTGCTTTAGTAAAAGGTTTTTGTAAGAAAGAAAACTTGAGGGACCTGAATACTTGCTGGAATCTTGCTCAAATTGACGGATGGTTACCAAGGCCGGAAGATTGTAAGTTCTTGATTGAATGTCTTTTCAGTCATAAAATGCTAAGAGAAGCAGTGCAGCTTCTTGAAAGCATTCTGATATCCTACCCAGACTTAATGTCAGATATGTGTCATATGATCCTAGACAAGCTGTTTGTTACAGGTTGTACAGGAATTGCAAGCACATTGTTAGAAGAACTTGAACAGCGTGGCAACATCCTGGATCAGATGGCTTATAACAGTCTTATTAGAGGATTGTGCAAGGAGAAGAATTTTCTTGTAGCCTTTACAGTGCTGGACAGTATGCTGGCTAAAAATTTTGCTCCATGTTTGGATGTTACACTGCAATTAATTCCTCGGTTGTGCAAGGCTGATAGATTTGGAAAAGCGGTGCACTTGAAAGAGATTGGTCTAAGAGAGAAATCATCGTTTTCACTTTCTCTAGATCATGCATTAATAGAAGGCTGTTGTATTTCAGGGAAAGTTACGGAAGCAACCACTCTACTACAGAATATGCTGTTAAAGGGGATACATCCTGATGCTGAAATTTATAATTTTCTGGTTCAGGGTCATTGCAAGGTTAATGACTTAAAGAAAGTTTGGGAGTTAATTTGTGTTATGACAAGAAAAAGTTCCAACATTTCACTCTCAACTTACCGCAATATGGTGGGTTTGATGTGTCAGGAAGGTAGGGTTTTTCATGCATGGAACTTGACTCAACTTTTGATTGGACAAAATGATCCTCATGAGCTCAGCATCTACAATATTCTTATATTCTATATTTTCCCAACAGGGAATACTTTGCTTGTCAAGAAAGTTGTAGAACGGTTGCAAGATAAGAAATTGCTACTTGATGCAGTAGCTTACAACTTTCTTGTACATGGGTTTTGTCGATGTAAAGATGTGTTGAGTGCTGTGGACCATCTGTACACTATGATCTCTAAGGATTTCAGACCAAGCAACCGCATCTTGAGAAAAGTTATAATCGGCCTATGTGATATGGGGGAGATTGAGAAAGCCTCAGAATTGAGTCAACAGATGGAATTGAGAGGCTGGATTCATGATTCAATTATTCAAAATGCAATAGTTGAAGGCCTTCTTTCTCACGGTACGGTTCAAGAAGCTGAAAATTTTCTGGACAGAATGGTAGAAAAATGTTTAATTCCAGAAAATGTCAACTATGATAATCTAATCAAACTGTTTTGCTCGTATGGAGGACCGGTTAAGGCAGTTAGCCTTCTGGATATAATGCTGAAGAAAGGGAATGTTCCAGATTCTACCAGTTATGAATCCCTCATTAGTTCTTTCTGTGCACTTGATAATCTGGAGCAAGCTATGGATTTTCATGCCGAGATGCTGGATAGAAATCTTAAGCCAAGCATAGGCACTTGGGACATTGTGGTCCATAACCTTTGCCAATATGGAAAAACAGCAGAGGCAGAAAGGCTTTTGAAGTCAATGGTTTGTGCAGGTGAAACAGTGACCAGGAAGATATACTTGTCTGTAATTAATAGGTATCGCTCAGAGAACAATCTTGGAAAGGTCTCGGAGCTCATGCAAGCAATGCAACAGAGTGGTTATGAGCCAGACTTTGAGTCACATTGGTCTCTCATAAGGAATTTAAGACTTTCTAGTGACAAGGACAATGCAAACAGCAGCAAGGGTTTCCTGTCAAAGCTTCTGTCTGCAAGTGGATTTTCTAGGCAAAAGTATTCCAAGGCCAGACAAGGGTAACACGGATTTGTGGTTCATTCATTCTTTTATATGGTCCAACAAACTTCTGTAAAGGGTGTTGATGCCAAAAAGACAGGGCCACCCATCGGGATGCCCAGATGGATCAAATGGTGGAAGGATCTGAGCATCTTCGGGTAAAGAAAGAGCGAGCATTCTGCTGTGTGTTAATGTTTGGGGTAAAATTTCTTACAAGAACTGGAATCCAGTGGTACATAAACTAATACTCTACTCGGTTGCATTGTTAAACAACTTGAGGTAGTGGTCATGGATCCATATGGAAAGCTCTATTACTGTGGTGGCGCAGGCGGACCAATATTGGATGTTATTATGTGAAGGGGGATCAGGTAAAATTTCTTACAAGAACTGGAATCCAGTGGTACATAAACTAATACTCTACTCGGTTGCATTGTTAAACAACTTGAGGTAGTGGTCATGGATCCATATGGAAAGCTCTATTACTGTGGTGGCGCAGGCGGACCAATATTGGATGTTATTATGTGAAGGGGGATCAGGGGAACGAGAAAAATTTCCTGCATGGGATAGAGGACGTTGTGGATTTGGAGTTTTTGCAGTGGAAACAAAGAGCCAATGTAGTTGTCCGAGAAAGGCTGAAGGAAGTAACAACTAATGACTGATGCCTAACTGCCCAGGTGATAATCCTAGTATCCTACAATGGTTCTACTGTTGTACTTGTATAGCATATGCCTAGGTACATAACTACGTATGGGCATGTACCTACGCGCCTATAGGTTATTGTAGCATGTATGTATGTCCTTTTAGGTAGTACGTATGTATCGGATGATATATCTATATATGTTCCAGATACAACATTGGTACATCTTTGGTACTTGTTGACTGTTGTACAATAAACTAGCCGTAGCCTGTAATGGTTGTTGTTTCTAGCATATGCAATTTTCAGGTAAGGTGCGCAATCATCTGCATCGATGTGTATGACATACTATGTAATTCAATCAGAGTTTTGGCTTAATTCATTCGAATTTTTCATGGTGACGATGTAACTTATAATGTTATTTTCCTCCTGTTCTTTTGGTTATATCAGTAGCTGTGTTCACGAATTGTATGCAGTATATGTGATCATATTTAACGAGCGTAGTGCAAAAGCTGCGAAGGTGGAGTAGGGAGATAATCAATTCTGGATCTGGTTTAGTTTCCAGCTTTAGGCATAGCTTTTGCCACAAAAAGGATAACATAAACCCGAAAGGCACACCAACTCTAACAAAATCCACTGTTATTAACAGAGAACCAACATTCAAGATCCAAGCACCATTTGTCCAACTGCCCCAATTATTTTCCACATTTCACAAGCTCCCTCCAACATGATAAGGTCCCTCTTTTGATCTGCTTCATCAGAGATAAGCATATGTATTTGTTTCCAATTTAGTCGTTTATTCACTATCCCAAATTTGGGTCCTAGAGGTTGGTGGAGTTGGAACTTGGAAGAGGTGGTGATCTCATTATTGGACTAAAAATATATGAACAACAAAGCAAGTACGATTAGGTAGTGTTTTAAACTCTGTGAATCATGTGATAGGTCCTCGCTGGAAGAAACTTTCCTATTTTCTAAGGGTTTTTAACAGTAAAGTCCTGAATCATGATGCAAAAGCAGACTTTGTGGGTTTTTTAAGTCAATGAAGCTACTACAACACCCTATTGGTTCATTAAGACAATGCATGTATAAATACCACTAGGACTATGCTCTTCCATGCACAGCTCAAACGTTCAAAAACACAGAAAATACAAGATTTTGTTTAAGAACCAATTCCAGAGAGAAAATGAAGGGAGCAGCAGCTATGGAGATTGGTGAGTCCAAAATCGGTTCAGCCCCAAGAAGCGGGGTGAACAGAGGCGCAGCGATACTCGACTTCATTCTAAGGATAATTGCGTTTCTTGGTACCTTAGTGAGTGCTATAGCTATGGGAACAACCAGGGAAAGACTTCCATTCTTCACACAGTTCCTTCAGTTCAGGGCTGAGTATGATGATCTTCCAACATTTACGTATGTCTTACCAACCTTCAAGTTTGAATTATGCTTTTCATATTGATATGTTTGGTTAACATTGCTTAACTCTGCTTCTTATGATGACAGGTTCTTTGTGGTTGCCAATTCCATCGTATGTGTCTATCTGATGTTTTCCCTAGCTCTTTCCATCTTCCACATCCTAAGAAGCCATGCAAAGAACAGTAGAATTATCTTGATCTTCTTCGACACGGTAATAACTAAATATGATCTTGTGTAGTTCAATCGATATAACTTGATCTGGATTCATCATATATATATATGTGTGTGTGTGTGTGTGTGTGTGTGTGTGTGTGTGAAACAAATTTGGGAAGACAGTTCATGCCATATTACTCTTAAAATGCATCACACTCTACCCAATTTTGGACAAATATATGAAAGTTAGAAACGAAAGATGAAACATTTTTTCAAGGTGTCCTAACTGCTTATCAAGCTGCCCTATTGTATTTTAGCATACAACTTTGATAACATACTTTGAAACATTCTAGCTTTCTACTTTCAGCATCGATTATTATTCTTCTTAGATACCAAAAACAGCAAGAACTGTGCCTTGCTCTTAAAGTTATCTAACCGAAATGGATTTGAACATACCGTTATGCAGGGAATGCTGGCTCTTCTGACATCAGGTGCCTCGGCCGCCACAGCTATTGTGTACTTAGCACACAAGGGGAATGCCAAAGCCAACTGGTTCGCAATCTGTCAACAATTCAATTCCTTCTGCGAACGAATCTCTGGCTCTTTGATCGGATCTTTCGTGGCAATTGTTATTTTCGTTCTCTTGATTTTGATGTCAGCTGCAGCCCTTTCTCGGCGTTGAGTGTTATATATTCCAATGATGCACACATGTGTGCGTACCAATGTGCATCAGTTTGTCAATTAGTGTGTATTTCCAAGTGACAGTTTGAATGGGTGTGACTCGTGTGCCATTTAAAATGTTTGTTTCTCAATTTCATATGAAATGTTTAATATCATCCAATTTTTCACCTTGACCAATTATTGTATCTCAATCTGATTCTCAATTTGAGTTCAGTCTGGTGAAATGCAAACACAGTAGATGTTATCAGTGCGCACTTATATGCTTCATGATACTGAACTCAATGATTGTACAACAACTTAAAGGGAGAAAAGGCTACAATTACACTGCTGTATACGTTGAAATTCTCTAATAATTTTCGATGTACAACACTCAGAAGACTCATAGTTATGAGATTAAAGAATAGACACCAATCTGAGACTTAGTATCATCTGTTTAACTTAGATTTGGAATCCATCAAAAAATGCTTGAGAGCATTACCATCTGCTTCAACCATGCTAAAGCCAGCCTCTTTCTTGATCCCACTGTCGTCCATTAGCTTTCTCACCTCCTCAGCCCCATGCCACTCGCCTCGTGAAGCATATATGTTTGATAGTAGTACAAAATCTCCACTTTCATCTCCTCTAATTTCAAGTAACCGCTCGTTTGCACGCCTGCCCAACTCAACATTTCCATGAACCTTACAAGCCCCAAGAAGAGTCCTCCAAACAATGGCATTGGGTTGCATCTCCATATTTTCAATGCAGTCAAATGCTTCATCGAGTAGCCCTGCACGCCCTAAGAGATCCACCATACACCCATAATGTTTTATGTTTGGCTCAATTTTGTACTTATTCCTCATGAGACTAAAATATCCACGCCCATCTTCAACCTTCCCAGCATGACTGCAAGCTACCAAGACTCCAACAAATGTGATCCCATCAGGCCTAACTTTCAACCTCCGCATCTCTTCAAACAGATTGACCGACTCTTCAGCATGGCCATGGAATGCCAACCCTCCGATCACTGAATTCCATGAAGACACATCCTTCTCCCTCATTCCCCGAAACACTTCAAGTGCCCTTTCAATGCTGCCACACTTGGAATACATATCTATAAGTGCATTTCCATGTATGATGCTTATCTCTCCTGAACCCATCTCTAGCAGAGAAGAATGTATCCTTTCCCCAATTTCTAACTCTCCAACATCTGCGCAAGCAGACAACAAACTCAACATTGTCACTTCATCAGGCTTCTCTCCCAAACTTGTCATCTCCTCAAACATCTGCAATGCCTGCTCAACACACCCACAGCGCACATACCCCGCGATCATTGCATTCCAAGTCACCACATCTCTTCTTGGAACCTCATCAAACAACTTCCTCGCACTCTCCATCTCCCCTTGCTTCGTGTACCCAGTAATCATCACATTCCAGGAAACCAAATCCTTAACAGGCATTTCATCAAAAAGCCATCTCGCGGCATCCAGCTTCCCTCTTCTAGCATATCCTGCTGTCAATGCCGACCACGCCACAACATCCCTCCTAGCCGAGCCATCAAAAAGCGCGGTCGCAACCCTCAAATCCCCACATTTAGCATGAAAATCAATAAGGGTATTCCTCAGAGGCATTTGACTCAAACCCATACCTCACAACCTTGCCATGAATCCCCATTCCCATTCTAACCCAACAAAGCTTATTGCAGGCCTTGAGAACAAATGGGAAAGTGAAGTCATCGGGCCTCGAACCCCAGTTCTCCATCCGGGTATATAACACCACCGCATTGAGTGGTCTCAAGCTCTGAGCTGAGCCTCTGATCATAGTGTTCCACATGAACGTGTTTGGTTCAGTAATTTGATCGAACACCTTGTGGGCATAGCTAATGGTGCCTGAAATTGACATCGCGCTTGCGAAAATGAGTTCTCCGAGAGCGGAAGGGTTTGAATTGCAGCCATGGACGACCATGGAAGCATGGACTTGCTTGAGAGCTTTGAGGTTGGTGCATTTTTGAAAAAGGGTTGACCGTTGTTGACGGTTGGCGCTCCTGTCGTTTGGTCTCTTTCTGATCATCACAGGTTGTCTCTTTCACTCCACTTGGGCTATTTATACATAACTACAAATACATTGGGCTTTAGCCCAAGTTTTCTTTTGTTTTAGGCACAATCTTTGTGGAGAAAATGAAATTATCGTCACAAAATTATGACTCTTCTCACGGAACAACATTTACTTTATAATTGTATCATCGGAGCGTCACGATAGAGAAAGAGATTTTGGAAATGATAGTGTGGTTGGAAAAAACTCAATGACTTGGATCAAACTGTTTATAGGTGTTATCACTTAACGAAACATAAACTTGTACGTTTTATTACGGTGATGAAATATATGTAATCTATTGTATTATACATGAAACATGTTAATGTTATGACTTATGGAGCTCTTATATTAAAGCTTCAAACAAACTGAATGGGATTAAGAAGGAATCGGAGATCAAAAGAATGGGAAAGAAAATGAATGGGAGTGAGAATGAGTCATTCATATTGCATGTTTATTTGTCTAAAAAATGAATAATAAGGCGTATAAATAAAAAGGAATGAATAATAAGGAATCAAAATAGAAATGAAGTTATTACGAAAGTACCATTCTAATACAAATGTCTATGGTTTTTGTACTTAGTAGTTTGGGGTTTTTATAAAATTATGAGATCAATTTTGGAAAAGGGTTTATTCACCCATGAATGAGATTCAATACCACCCCCACCAAAAAACAAAAATGAGAGAATGATTCCTTGTTCTAATTGTGGGTCGACCCACATATTCTGATTCCCCCTTGGTGCTAGTAAATACATTTTTAGAGAAGAATGGAAATGATTCCTTATGATTTCATTCACTCTCCTTGTTAGTAAACGCACCCTCAGCGATAAGGCTATAACTCATCTTCAATGTGGAATATTAACAGTTATAAACTGATCTTGTTCGGGTCGGATATAAAATTGAGCCCAAACAGATCCCTCCATCTTCTACCTCTCGATCAGTCTCTCACCACCATACCATTAAGACTTACAAAATACTTCTATATATTAAATCCACAATACTCTAGCTACTAAGTCTCACATCACATCAATATACCTCAATTATTTCGAGAATTTCTTAACCTGCTGTATGTAATATGCACTTTGTTCTTAAGAAATCAAACTGATGTAGTTGCAGATCAATGATTCAATGCAATATATATATATATATATATATATATATATATATATATATATATATTAGTGTAAGCAGTACAACTACCCACATCAGAAAAAAAATTTCAACACCATGCCCACTATCATCTAACATGACAATCTGTCAAACAGTCTTAATCTTCTGGATTCTCAATAGAGATATAAATTAATAAACCAGCGTTACAGTTTTCTGATAAGAAAAATAGGAATTGCAAGAACCCATGGCTGTCATAAAATCAAGATCCAGTGCTGCCTTGAAACCCAGATCCTATCGTATCAACCATATAACAACTTCTATGTCATTAAAATAAACAAATTTTGAGAATCAAATACATATACTGGTCATATATGATCAGTTCATTTTAAAAGTATATAACTCAAACTCTTAGACTAAGTTAGGTCATCGTATCTCACAGAATAAAAAGATTGTAGTTGATTAGTTAAACAGAAGTCACACACGACGAGTCACTTGGATATATATACTTGTATATCTTATCCTTCAAATTATACCTCTCTAAATCCATATGTTCCCATTGACTTGAACAATATATCAATGACATCTATATATTTAGAATAAATGCCACAATAATTTTCTTCCTCTGAAATAAATAAGTTGGTATGGTTTCTTCTCAGTTCTACCTATTTCTGCCATTATATTCGTCCATGATAAAAGTTCATCAAGCTATGTTCTTAATGGAAGTGACAAATATTGATAAGATAAACAACAAAATTAAAGATGCATTATGTGGTGTGGGTTTTGTTCACGTTTTTATTTTCATGGTTCTTATGTGCTAATCAGTTTGTTAATCGACTCGGAAGATATTTTCTTTTTAATCTTTCCTTTTGATCCACACCACTCGAAAGAGAATTTAGAATTTCGTATGCCAACTTTGTTTCCAGTTTTGATTAAGCAGAGCAAAAGCATTCTATGGACTTTCCCCGATTTGTTAGTGAATTGTTTGAACTTGGTCTCTAATTGAAGAGATATTTTGAAACCATGTTCCCAGAATGCTTCCAACAGTGAATAGTTTATCTCAAATCGTCGATCCGATTCTAAGTGCAGGTGCAGCAGCAGAACTTAAGCATTGCTACAGCTACCTAATATTGGACCGACTTTAAATCAAGATAAGATTAGTCATGAATCATGATCAACAACTAATTAATCTAAAGGATGTAACATTGAATCTCATTATATATTATATACTTGCTTGGTACTTTTGATCTCATACCCAATGTTTCGAGTTTGAATTCTAGCTCAACCTCTGATATAAAAACCGGTACCACACTTTTGATTGCTCAAATTAAACACATTCATTTCATGTCACAATAGTCAAATACATTAACTCTGACTTCCATTTTTTCTTTGGATAGTAACAATTTCTACATAAATGAATCAATTTTGACTTGCTTTCTCAAGATCATATCAAACAATTTCATATAGTATAGCCATGAATGGTAGTAATGTATTGTTGCACTATTACCACATCTTATCATAACTCATAAGCTATATACTTGTAGTATAGCTACGCGAGAGACCATTAAAAAAAATGTCTCATTCGCATGTACAGTGCGATAATTAAATTTACGTACAAAACTCTGTGAGCACTTAAAACAAGTAATATCACACGAAACATGACATTATGTTATATTCATAGACTTTAATAATGCCGTGTAATGCGTATTCGTACGGAAACCTTTTCTTATACAAAATCATTTACCCCTATAATTTTCAATTAAGAAACAAAACAATTTGACGAACATAAGCCTATAGTATATTAGGTAGCCTAGCTACTCGAATTTTCTTGTTGTACTAATTAATCTAATGAAAAAGTATCAAACCAAAAATTCATTTTCGTCAAAATTTTCTGCGAGCCCTATTCCTCCAAGTGTGTTGTCTCAAACGTGGTCTATTGTCGGAACACAAGAAGCAAAACCCAAGCTGCCAACTCAGCCCTTGATTTCGCGGTCAACTTAAAGTTCGGCAGAAGCTTCTCCTCTCAGCCAATCAGAACTCGCCACCTTGATTTCCCCGTCGGCAACGGCGGCACTGGCCTTTCCCTTTTCTCGGACTTCACCGGAGGATAATGTTATTATATTAAGGAATTGACCGCATCAGCAAATAGGAGCCGTTGGATCATCAAGAGGTTGCCAAGATGGCTGGAAACCCTAAAAATGGATTAAGTTTGCAGAAGCACGCATGCAACTGCATTATTCTAATATTTCCTGAAAGGGAAAGGGAACGGCTTAGATTAATTGGTATTATCGACCTTGATTAACAAATAAAGAGGTTAATCACAAACAAAGCAAAATTCTTACTAATTAATTTTGAATGACTTTAATTACCTCGGGTTTGTGTCACTACCACCTCAAATTTGTATGTTTAAAGTTATAGTCATAGGCTTATTTTAGCTGAATTTACAATACATTTTCACAATCTAAACAGGAACGAAAAAGCTATAAGCTAATGAATTTGAACGCGTAGGTTAAATGGGTGATATAATTATAACTACGTACGTACGTACGTACCCACGTACATCCCACGTACAAAGTAAGAGTATATCATGTAGCGCACACAACTCATAGGAAAAATTGACAAGGACAAAATGCATTAGCTATAGCTTGGGCACACTAGTGCATATTATTACTAGTAAATAGTAATGTAGGTCTCCACTCTCTAATTCTTTTGACAATGAATTAATTTTGTTCTAGTTCAACTCAATAATTAATAATTTCCATGACCTTAGCTAGGATTTGTACCACTACCGATGATAAAGCGAGGAAATATTTCTACTCATTGGTGAGAACAGGTATACACAGTTCCTATCCATAACGAATCATGAATGAACTTTGTTCTGAAATTAAAGTGTGAAGGTCATTTTTTGGCTCACTTTTCGGTCACGTATCTAGATCTCTGCCGTTCAGTTTTTAGAACCTAATGTATAGGTCACTTATTCCAAGTTTCATCCAATTTGACGATCGTTTGAGCTTTCGCAATCGTGATTTATATGAACAGTTCTGGGTGGACAGATTTTTGTCTGTTTATGCATTTCACACAATTCGGCATCTTATACATTATCAAATTAGATGAAACTTGGCAGAAGTGATTTATACATTAGGTTCTAAAAACTGAACGGCGGAGATGTGGATACGTGACCGAAAAGTGAGCCAAAAATGACCTTCACACTTTAATTCCAATAAGATATGAATTACACGTCAGTGATATATATATATGAAACCCCATTCATGTTCAATAGGTGAACCCATGCTCATTAAGTAATATTAATCATGAACCATAGTAGTTAATTAACAACGTACGTTAGGCAGGGTCATTAGGGTCCATTATCTTAAATAGAATTAATCGCTTTAGGACCAATCGATCATTCGTGTTGTAGGCAAAAGCTAAATCTTCGATGGGTGCCAATGAGGGAAAAAAAAATCACAATTACTAAAACTAGCTTGGAAAGTTCAGCGGGAGATTTTGATGCCTCACTGACTTATCCAAAACGACTACGCTGAATGCATAGAACTTTGGTGTGCTGCTATTGCGTTTTGGTTCGCATGAGCTAACCATAGCTATGAGTCTGTTTGGCTAATTCCAGTTGCTGCGCAGCAAAGCTAGTTGTTCATGAACCACGCATGTATTTAGACCATGATCGACTACCGGAGAAAAACCCGAAAGAGTGTAATACTTTGGGACACATGCATCATCACCCTGTAGTTGTGATGATGATCTATACCTGTAAGATGTATACATTACCAGAAGGGAGAAAGAGCTAGGTTCACACCTCGCATGCATATGAAGAAGAAGAAGTAGTGAACAGAAAAACAATGTCGTCACACATAGCATGGTCTTGTTTGTCTACTAGTCTAACAAACCAAGCAGTCCTTCGCATAATAATAAGATGGAAGCTAAAGCTTTTTCTTTTCTTTGAAATGGAAGTTGCTACGATCAGAGGCGGACCTAGTAAGGAGCGCACCCAGCTCCCGCTGGGTAACTTTTCAAAGCCCACATGGAAAAAAAAATTACCGCTTGGGTAAATATGGTGAAAACCCAAAGCCCAACTTACCCAAAAAAAAAACTGCTATCTAGCAGTACGTATCTCTCGTGCACTCTTCTTCTCTCCATTCTCTCTCTACGTATTTCTGCTCTTCCCTCTTCAGTCTTCTTTTTCTGTTCTTCTTTCTTCATATGATCAATAGTGATCATCTCTCAATCTCTATCTTAATCTCTCAATTCTCTCAAGTCTCAATCTCTTCGTTTTATTTCATCACATCATCTCTATTCTCTTGGTCTGTTTTTTCTTCATCTCTCACTCTCTCAATCTCTTCATCTAAGGTACATCCACTCTCAATCCTTTTCATCTCAGATACAAATGTATTTTTCTTAATCTCTTAATCCTCTATTTTATTCCCAACATAAATTGCATTTTGAAAATCAGATTTGGGCATTTAGGGTTATGATTTGGGAATTGGGGATTTCTCAATTTGGTCTAACTAGGGAATAGGGATAAGGGGTTAAGCTAGGTTTATCAAGAATTTTACCTATTGTTGATGATTTTTTTTTTCCGCTCACCTAACTTTTAAACCCTAGATCCGTCACTGGGTACGATTTGTGTTAGAAATGATATATGAAAGTATGAAACAGCTAATCTATTAGGTGGACGACGTGTTGGGACTGAGGGCGTCTGGGTCAGTTCAACGAGTACAAAAGAACACTCGATCTATATATCTTTTGGTTGATGTTGTTAGTTTTTGAGAAACAATAGAACTACTAATGATAATGAAAAACTGGGTCATTTCCTACTATTTCTAATGTGTGGCTATATAAGTGAGAATCAAAACCACAATTTTTTTTTTGAAATAATCAAACCATAATATTTGCAATTGAACTCATGTCTATAAAACTTATTTTTTAATTAGAAATAAAAGTGTTTTTTACTTATAATTTCCGTTATATTATTTATAGTTAATATTATCGTTATTTTGTATCATTTAGTCTAATAACATAAGTGTCATATTCATAAGTAATTAAGAGGTCGTTGTTGTAGTAGTATATTCTAGTAGTATATACTAGATCGCTGTTGTAATTTTTAGCTCTCTTGATCTAAAAAAAAAACACTGTGTCGCCTTCACGTTCAAACAAAATGTTATGAGCTAATGTCTGTATATATTCTAACCTGCAGAGACTTACCACCATTAGAAATATTTAGTTTGTGTTCATGAGATGTTATAGATATGTAAGCCAGCTAAAAGCTGCCTTGACTAGGTCGAGCTCATGATGATGTCATACATGGGCATGTCAAACCTTATTAACTTTTACCGCTATATTCTAGTAAGATTAGTCATTTATTTGGCGTGTTTGCATGTAAAGATATCGATATTCGATACAATACTTTACCTTGTTTTTTATTTAAAGTTTCAAACTCATTAGTTACAATTTAATGTAACACATAATAAAGAAACGCTGGTAAATCAGCAACCATTTATAAATATCTAGATCATCAAAATTCTTCATCTAGTAATCGATGCTTTATACATTTCGACGGAGAAATTCCGGTTTTCGCAACAAAAGTAACTAGTTTCTCTAATGACAGATAGCAAAATCTCTCTTTACATATGCATGAAAATAGTTAACATTATACTAATTAATCTGGATTAGAGAAAGAGTTTCTTTTTTCCTTTGCTTAATCTGTTCTTAATCTGGATTCAGAAAGAAGAGTTCATAAATTTCACATGTACGTAGATGCATTTCACACATGTCAATTGCTAGCTCATCCTCGTCAATAAAAATGGAATTTATTACAATTAAAGTTAAAAAGGGAGAGCTGGAAGTTTGAAACTATCCACCAAGTTGCCTTACACCCCACGCTTCTTTTTTCTCACAAAGTCACTATATAAGGATGTTCTCTACCTCTCTACCCAAATTTTTTTTTTCTTAAAAAAACCCCTCTCAATATCTCAGTTCATAGTTTTTTCTTCTCTCTTGTTTTTATAATAGCATAGCTCTATATATAGCTAGCTTCCCTTATCTGACAAATTCCCAGAGCTTGTAGCCTTGTATCGTTTGGTAGGTCTCTCTGCATATATTAGTACTCTTCGGTAGAATCAAAACCCTTTGCAGTTTCTAGTTCCGTAGGAACTTCTTGGGTTTCTGTGTTGATTTCGGAGTTTAGAGATTTCAGATTAAGCAAAATTTTCTTGGGCTAACAGTTTTTTTGAGTGTCAAGCAGAAGAAATGGAAAACGTTTCTGCGTTTATCAACGAAGATGAGCAGATGGAGTTGCCTCCTGGATTCCGATTTCACCCGACGGATGAAGAACTCATAAGCCACTACCTCTCCCCGAAGGTGCTTGACAGTGGCTTCACCGCTAGAGCTATTGGGGAGGTGGATTTGAACAAGTGTGAACCTTGGGATTTGCCTTGTAAGTCTTTGAAAACCAAAACTATTTGCCTCTGTTTTCCTCTGTTTTCAATTTTGTTGTATTGTGATGTTTTCTCTGATTTTGTGTTCTGTGATTGTTCTATGAAGGGAGGGCAAAAATGGGAGAAAAGGAATGGTACTTTTTCTGTGTGAGGGACAGAAAATACCCAACTGGTTTAAGAACTAACCGGGCGACTGAAGCTGGGTACTGGAAAGCCACAGGCAAAGACAAGGAGATTTACAAGGCCAAAGTCCTCGTTGGAATGAAGAAGACTCTGGTTTTCTACAAAGGAAGGGCTCCAAAGGGTGAAAAGACCAACTGGGTCATGCATGAATACAGATTGGAAGGCAAATACTCAGCCTATAATCTCCCCAAAACAGCCAAGGTATGAAATTTCATCTTGGTTTTTGTTCTATTTGCTTTACCCTGTTTTCCCCTGTTTCTACAATTTTCTGATTTCTTTTGGTTTTCAGAATGAGTGGGTGATTTGCAGGATTTTCCAAAAGTGTAGTGGTGGGAAGAAAACTCATATTTCGGGGTTGGTAAGGGAGAGCCCTTACGGAAATGATCAATTCCGCCCTTCTTTACTGCCACCATTAATGGATTCACCACCCTACAACAACAGTGACACAAGAACCACCACCGTGGGCGGCGAAACATCGCATGTGTCCTGCTTCTCCGATCCAATGGAGGATCAGAAAACCCAGGATGACATTATCGACAGCTTCAACAACAACGACAACATGAGCAGCAGCAACAACAGTCATCTGTTAGCTTCTTCATCTTCATTTCCGTTCAATTCCTCGGTTCAGAACTCTTACTTCTCCAACCAAATCCCACCGAACACCGGAAATATGCAGTACCCGGATTCTGGTTTTATGCAGGATCAGTCTATTATGAGGTTGCTGACTGAGCCTCAAGCTCCAATCTTAAAGCGCAATTCATCAAATTATTTGGGGGGTCAAGATGTTCCTTCATACTCAGCTGCTCCTATGGACTTTGATTCCATCTGGAATTACTGAACTCGAAGATGTGAAGGCCGAAGATTTTCTGGGAACATCTAAGATCATTTACAGTAACTAAACTATTGTGTTCTTTGTATAGATTAGATCCTCGTCATTGAAGCACCAAGAAAGTTAGTCGTGTATGTGAAGGCAAAAACAAGTTGTTTTACTTGAACAAATGTTAATCGAATGTAGTCTTGTGTGTTGATAACTTGATATAGTGTAAACTCAATTCGTTATTGGTTTGATAATTCTTGTGATTTGGTAGATTAGTTATACAGTAGCAAAGGTGACATATATGATTTGTATTCTTTCTCTTCAAGTTCAGTTGTTAGGTCACCAACCGAGAGTTTCTCGTTGATCAATAATTAGTGGCAAACTACATGACGTCCATGCCATAGAAAGCCATAATTCATCGGCCAAAAGAAGAAAGACATGAAAAATGTGATCTTTAAACAAAGCAAATGTGCTGATGGATAAGCATATTTCCCCTCATTTTCATTTTGGATACACTAATCCAATACTAGCTCATTTACTTCTCAACATTTAAATAAAAATCGAAGAGATTTATACGTGTTTTGAGTTCCAAACAATACAATTAGAAAGCAAAAATTGATACCAATGGATTTAAACAATAATTGAAATGTGTATCTATTACACTACTTTCTTTAAATGTCCTCATGTACTAAACGTGGCGAACGAAGATTAATCTTACACGTTAAGATAACGCAAAAATCATTAAACGTGAAACATCCCTAAAGAGAAAATAACGATACACCACGTTAACAGTGTATTGGAACATATCCAAGCACTAGGAAAAAAGCTAAACGAAATTTGGTACCTAGTGGATTTCGTCAATTATTATTTGAAAACGTGTTTAAGTTTATCTAATACCTATTTTACTCAAGATTATCCTCGTGTATTGAGCGAAACGTGGCGATGAAGATTTGTCTTGCACGTTAAGATAAATAAAAGCATCATTAAACGTGACAACAAAAATTTATCATTTATGTTTAGAAAAAAGTGAAACATCTCGCTAAAAAAAAAAGAAACAATGTATCACATTAAAAGTGACTTGAATTAGATCCACACATTAAAAATCTCATCAAGATTTTGAGATATTAATGTTTACTGATAATATAAGCTGGTGACAGAGAGGTTGCACAGATACGAGATTAAGTGTATAAAACATATCTACATAAGAGTCTTCAGTACATCTTTAAAGAGAGACAACGGATAAACCTTTTGAAAGTGTATCAGATCATATTTGTGAAGCTTAAATAAGTTGTGGTTCTTAAACATTAATTTGTAGGGATTTTTAAATAAGCTTAAATAAGTTGAGCATATTATTGACATATGTTTAGGTTATTTTTATAGCTACTTCATTGAGTCTTAAAATGTCTTTTAAAGAGATGTGACTTATACACCTCGTCAAAAGATTATTAGATCATATTCATGCATATTCAATAACTTCTTGTCATATTCATGCTTATTGTACGAGACTAGACATATAAAAGGATTATATGTTCAATAACTTCTTGATCATATTCATGTTCAATAACTTCTTGTCATACTCATATGTAAAGGATTATAGCAGAAGTTTATAGGATTGTTCATCCGAATTAATTTGGAATTAGTAAGCTATAAGCTACGTACGAATAAAACTCATGTTTTTATAAGTCTCGAGTTTAGGGTCTCCAATATTTAAATTGCTCCACCTCCACGCACAACATACCGTGTATGACCTGTAACACAAGTATAGTTGATCAAATTGCTGAAACAATTTTCCAGAAAACTTAACGGTCCCATTATGGAGGAAATGACATAAGACATAACGGTTTCTTTGTACCATGACACCATGTTCTACTCTTGTCATCTGTCACCCGTAAGAATCCACATACAAAGAATAATGTTATGTCATGCATAGTTTACATATCAAATCAAGTGCTCTGTAATCTATATTAACGAAAGAATTAGCTACCATTTGTGTTAAACCTAATACAAACCTTCTCCCAAAACCAGAATAAATTTCCTAATAACGACGCTAGCATACATAGTTCGTATATATACATCGAGTTGTACGAGCTAGGATGAGGTTCATATATACTGTATGGTGTAATTAGTTTTATACGAACCCTATTCGTAATTGCAAGCCTCGCACGAAATAATCCATGTCGATCATATCTCGAATATATATACAAGTTGAATTAGTTTCTGGATTTTCTCTATTCCATTTAACCTTGTCTGGTACCGCAGAAAGATACGTACAAAAGTATATAGTTTATATTTTGGAAGTATACATGTATGTATATATGTACCTAATTACATCCTTGGTATGAAGAATTCGGTATCTGATAAAACAGTGCTAGTTCGTCCCTTACTGTTTCATCACATATCGTTAGTTGTTGAGTTACGTCAAACAACATATCCTCCAATACTTTTCACCCACTTGGCCTCATTTTATGTGACTATGAACACCATAGCATGCTCATTCCAAACTCTCGCCGAAATCCATTGATGTATTGCATCATTTCACCTTCTTACTACTAAATCAAGAACAAGAATCCAACGTCCATAATACATGGAAAAATCTTGACAAAGCGTGGTTTAATACGGAGGTATTATGAGTTTATGATTCGTATCATCTGATTGTATTACTTTTATAGATTACTGATTTATAAACTTTATCTTATCGTATTTATTTTAGACCGTTATCTCTTTAAGTTTAAGTTTTTGTTGTCAGTTACGTATTAATTTATCTGTTTTGAAGAATAAATTATAATTAATACCGGATTAGCGGATTGTTCTTGAAATGGAAATGAAGGATTAGCTAGAAAACGAT
This sequence comes from Fragaria x ananassa, assembly GCA_034370585.1. Lineage (NCBI taxonomy): Eukaryota > Viridiplantae > Streptophyta > Magnoliopsida > Rosales > Rosaceae > Fragaria > Fragaria x ananassa. The sequence goes on along the minus strand of CP139754.1, from coordinate 33,126,660 downwards.
GAAACTCACTCTCCTTTTCTCTCCAAATTAAATCAGTGTGGACGCTTTCGAGAGAGGAGGAAGTGTTAGGCCGGGCCAATGCAAGAGTGACGTGGCAAATAAGGAAGAAGATAAAAACGTGTAGGTCCCATATCCAAGCAGCTAGCGTCATCTCCACCCTTCACGTGGCAGGTGGAGAGGCTCACCACGTCATTCTGGTCAGTCTGGTACAGGTTTGTCTTGTGTGCTAGCCAAACAAGTTTGCACCAATTGGCACGTTGGCGCGAAAGAGTTGGAGTTTTGCAGAGAGAACTGAGCTCACGGTGTTTCATCATCATCTTACTGTGAATGAAAGAATGAATGTGAATCTGGGTTGTCTGTTTGTTTGAAGTTTGGTGGCCACAAGAAACACAGAGCTAGCTAGATAGCACAAATCCAAATCCTTATCTACCACAGCTATATATAATTACGTATATACTTGGGAATCAGTTTACTGTGATTATACGATTAATTCTACAAATTTGTCTTCATACGTACGTATACAAAGGTATTTAAGATGTTTCTTTGTTTTAAAAGAGGGTATAATCGCTTTGATGAAAGGGCCGCAGAGAAGGAACTAAATGTTTAGAACATGGACTCGATCTGGAATTCTGCATCTTTAAATTGCTTGAATTGGGTTTTCTCGATATCTTCTGCTAGGGTTATAAGACATCAAGACACCGAAGCTGGTTTGGTCTTTTGCTTCAATGAGGTCGAATAACAGAGATCTGTGATCATGAAGTTCGTATATGACATCCTAAATCCTACATCGATGAATGGAAATTAAGATGATATGATACATAAGATGTGTATATAAATTCTCATTCATTAGTTTGTTGATAAGATTGTAACATTTAAGAACGTACCCAGCTGGTGGATCCATAACAAACAATTAAATCAAGGTGATGATATGATTTTAGGGTTATAAATTTTGTTAAATGTGTATCCAGTGTAATGAATGATGAGCTATATATGTGGTGGCATGGATAAAAGTAGGATGAAACATTGGAGTGTACATTTACTTGTGTTGAGGATAAGGTGGAAGAGGATCGGAGTGAAGCTTATCTTGTTGCTTAGCTAGCTTTCTTTGTTCTTTTTATGGTTATGTACTGCAGGCAACTACTTTGTGTATCAACAAGGACTGAAAGTTTGCCTCGTTTGGTAAAAGTTGATGAGAACTCTTTTCACTATATATTCGTCGCAGCGGGCAGACGTAAAAGTTGATAAGTTGTGTAGAAGCTGATCATTCAGACCCTTGTTGGTTCTTTTCCACAGTGAAAATGCATTGAACTAGTACGTCTCATTTTCATTCTTTCGATCACATTCATTTGTATCTGGAAATTGAACAAGCTCTGACGTAGCTGAAGGATGATAATTAGTAACAGATATATTATACACATCATTATTGGAAACTTGCTGATCTATCAGATCATCAGGTGCATTATTGATATTGCCTTTCAACACGTACGGTTCAAATATAGCTATGAGAAGTTATTCAGATCATCAGATGTGAACTTAGATGAGATGTGTGTTGAAATTTTAGGGTCGGCACAAGTGATGAAGATGCTAATTAAGTTAAGATTACACCAGATCATAGTCAATTCCCAAGAACAAAAGTGATATTGGGCTCATGGGATTGGCTGCAGCCAACTTAGCCCTGTAATTAGAATTTAGAAGAGAATACCATGCCACGTACTATAACGCTGTTGTAGAAGTGTAGATGAAGGAATTATACCTGGTAAATTTTCTTCTAGATGAATGTACATTTGGTTTTTGTACTTCAATTGGGAGTAAGAGCTGCATCTTCCCCGGCCCTGTGAAGGTGATGGTGCAGCACTTTCTGTATGCCTCTAAAGAGCTGGACAAGCCACAAACTACTACTACGTATAAAGAAGAGTTTGCATTCTTGTTTTCATTACTTTCTCAATACTAGTAGCTCTCATAATATATTGATATGTAGTGTAACAATCCATGGTTGAATACTTTGAAATTCAAGAGATGTTGAGTTGTAACCAAATTTGCACTTTGTTGTCTCGTTGAGATCAACATTAACGTACGGTGTTGAATAAATAATAAATGGAAAATGATTCTTGGCTTTAATAAGATCTAAAATTTATGTCTTTAATCTTATTTGGCATGCTATGTCACCTAAACACATCACCAATTAAAAAGATTATGTCGATCATGTCGTTTTTAAGCAAAAATAAAATCTTATCTTTCCAATTCCATTGACTCTAGATTATTTTGTCTTTTTATTCAGAGAAAAAAATTGATTTATCTTTCTTTTATAATTATTTTGTCATTTTATTTCTCCTTTTCTTTTCATCACTATCATGCTTAGCTTAGATTGAACGTAATATATAGTGTGAAAATACATATATTTATGAGAATATACTTGTTCAAAAACACGAATTCTTATGAAATATATATATATATATACACACACACACAGGCCGGATATGACACGGATCCGGACGTCCGCACTGTCCTTAAAGTGCGGATGTCCCTCTGTTCGCCACCGTCCGGCGCCGACGATGGCGCGCCTCCACCCGAGCGGATTCCAGCAGCGTCTCCGATCACTTTCTCTTCCCGGCGAGTCCGCCGAATTCTAGTTTTCTGACGAGATCATCCAAAACTTCAAACAAGATTGATCTCGCCGGAAAACTGAAATTACGCGGACTCGCCGGTCGGGGACGTTGCTGGAGTCCGCTCATCCATATTAAGGTTAAGATTATATTTTTATCTAAGAATAAAATGACATGATTTATTAAATTGATGATGTGTCTATGTGACATGACATGCCACATAGGATTACACTCATAAATCTTAGGCCTTAAACTCACGTTATCGTTCTTTTTTTCTTTTTGGAGGAGGGAGAATTCGTACTCGAAGCCCGATCTGTTGATTCAATATCTTCCTCTTGAAAAAAAAAAATAATAACAAAAATTATTTCCAGCAAATGAGAAAATCTAATAGTGTGGGCTTAGAAAAGGCCCAGAAGACATACACCGCCCAAATAATATAGAGAGGGAGTCGAAACAATGCCTTGCAAGCCCACATACATATTGATATTCCCATTCACAGAGAGAATGAAAAATCTGCATGTTGATGCGACGACTAACCCACAGGTTACATCAAATTAATGATTGACAAAAAACATTTTTGGCTAATCAAATATTGATTATTACATTGACAAATTTCTTCATTTATAAATGATCATCCACCGCTGAATCGATTGCTCTATCTCAACAACCTTGTGCTAATGATCATTGATTATATCAGATTATGCAATATTTATTGTGCTAGCTTTTGTTGTTTTGTGAAGAACATAATAATTCAGGTGATCTTCAGAACTTGCTCCCCTTTTCCATTTTTTCCTTCTATTAATGCAAAGACCAAATCAATATTATATTTTATGGGTCTTCATTAATGTCTCTGTTATGCAAATTTGTAGCTTAATTAAAATAATATCATTCTTTATCTAAAAAAATAAAATAAAAAACTAAAGTAATAGTCTCTTTTTGAAAGATAGATACCGACACTTGCTAATTAGCTAGTACTCGTACCAATGGTATACGAAAATCAACACTCCATGTATAATTGAAATGACTATCTTCATTTGCATATATTGGTCGGATTACTCATACCAACACATAGATGGCGATATAAAACTTTTACGGAAATCATAAATTGTATTCGATGTACACTATTTATGTGTATGTGTTATATTTTCACTAAATTAGTGTGACTTAATCGCAGATTACAGTTAACCTTGCAGTAATCCATTCGGTAGTTGCGATGGACCAAACAAATTAACACACTAACATGAACAAAGATAGCATATGAGTGAGAGGTAATTGGAGTCATATGTATGTACCCTATAGCTTGGTGGAATGGACCATGCATTACTTCCCTTTCAATTTTACATACAAATATAGCAACCACGTTGCGTTTCACTACTTTGACAAGTGTAATGCTACTCAATTTAAGAGGGACTTTAAGAACTTGTTGGACCATAGACGATACAAAGAGAGCTGGCAGTGATCGAGTAGAATTTAAGGTGTCCCCATTAACAATGGCCAATATCTTGATCATCTTCTTCCTTCTTGGTTAGTTAATTTGCAGTAGTAGTCACTCCACACACGCCAATGTTTTTCAGAGAGTTTTCAATAGGGGACCCTTGTTTTGTCTCCCTTCAAGATCGAGCTTCAAATTATCCAAGTTCGTCCCCACAGAAACCGTAGAGCCCATCTCCATAACTACGTTCTTCATATGCTTCAAAAGATTACCAAACTAACCTTCCCTCTGAGTTCCAGTGACACTGCGATGGTTTATGCAGCTGTAGCAGCAGCGGCTAGGTCACGATCACCCTCATTATGTGCCTAAGTACCTCTTTTGGCAGGGAGCCCTTTTGGACCTGGTTCAGTAATGGCTACGCAGACCCACCACAAAGATTAATAAGCTTACACTTACCTACGCAATCAAGCAATGCCATCTTTTTTTCTGGTGATGATATGATCTGTAGTTCTGTACGAAGAAATAATTTATGTACTGCTGTGTATTATGATAGTATTTTACAAAGAATTAATACTGGACTAGTCATGAGTTTTAGTCAATGGTGTGTTTCTGATTTTGAGCTATATATGATAACCAATATATGGATCTATTACTAATTACTTAAGCTGCTATAGTCTGCTAGAAGAATTATGCAGCATGCATGAACAGTATCAAATTTATAGGTCATTTTTTTCTGTCTGCGCAGTATATGGGCTGCCTAGCTATTCATTATTCAACTGGATAACTTTATATATAGTAGGCTGCCTTGTGTAAGAATAAGGCAAATACATCGAGTTATGGATCAAGCAGTTACTTATTATGTGGTTAAATGATTCAACTTAAATCAGACTTGTAAAACTTGGAAGCCATGCATCCAACCCTAACTCTAGTCGATTTGTTTTCCGTATGTAATTCTATTCTAAAGTCTCGTATACTATGTTGAACTGAGTTAAAGAATTACATTAAGAATGGATAAAGCTATAGATTTGAAGTATTAGATTATGCTTTACATACAGGGTTAGGAATTTTGAATATAGGAAATCACATCAATTATCTGCATAGAGTTTTCTCCACACAGCAAATCAGTTAACTGATCGAAACTTTGCACAGGTAAGTAACGGTGTTGCTGAAGCCAAAACGTGTTGTTATTCCAAGGGCAATCGCCGATATAATCTCACCCAACTTTGCAAACTTTTATGCTACAGAGACTTCTGCAACTTAAATGCGTTTGACGGGTTCGACAGAATTGAATATGATCGATCGACAGTAACTGAGACTTCTTTGTTTCTTGCAGTCAATTATTTCTGCAGCAGCCAATAACTTCGAGGAGAAGAGATATATAAATCACAGAACAGTAAATTTGATATATATGTCTCCGGACATGGTTAAAGAAAGATCAGAGAAGATGAAAAAGAGAGAAGCTAGCAGGGTCATTGATTCTTTGCTTGCTAGTATGAAAATCTTGCAGAGATCGACGACGACCATCTATTAATGAGATCGATGATGCATCACACTATGTAGATAGGTCACTAAACCAGATCGATGAGGACCACTGGGGTCTCTGGTTGTGCTTACATTAAATCTTTACCTCTTTTAGTGTTTGAAACCCTAAAGCAGATATTGGGGGAGATCCTTTTGAACCAGTAAATGCTAGTGTTAAATTTGGCGTAGGAATAATTACAACCTAGAGGCGGCCAATGATCTTGTTCTAGGAGTTATTATGAATCTATTTATATGCAGCTGCTGCTAGCTAGCTAGCAAAAGTTACTCAGATCGATCTTCTCGATCTGAATTTGACTTTTATTAATTGCAGGCTAGGGATAGTTTCTTCGGTTTCTTTTAGAATCTGGGTTTGGTCCAATGGGCATTTCATTTTCCTAGTTTTTCTTGCAAGTTATAATAAAAGTTGCTCATCTTTTCGTTTGAAAAATAAAACAAGAATATACAATTTTCATCATCAGTTTGATATATGCATGGTCCACAACTCCACATAGAATTAATTCATACTAAGTCTGGTCATTGCAATGTGCAGTGCTGATAATTTTTTTGGACATATTATTAGGATAAATTCTTTCCTCAGTCTTCATTTTTTTCTCATCTTGTCTACCTTTCTTTATACAAGGAAAATATTTTATACATAACAACAAGATTAAGATAAAATCCATGAGATCCGGAGGTCCTCGTCCGGCGGCTCCCGTGCCGCTTGACTACTAGCCTTGCCGGTAAACGGTGAGTGAGGCCAGGCTGGAAAGATTGAAGGGTCTTTTTCATATGATCGAGCCGGTGTAATGTGTTAAGATAAAAAAAAATACAACAATATTATCTAGATTTTGATTTTGAACTAAGCATGAAAAATACAACAATACAACAAGATAATGAGTATAATGACATTGTAAAAGCAATTGCATGTGTGTCGGATATACCACCATGCCAATTCATTACCATTCATCATGATCCGTCGATAAATATGAGAAAAACCAAGAGAAATAAATAAGTGAAGAGAATAAATATTTAAGTTTGAATTGAAGAGGGGGTTCAATAATGTAGAGGTGGTGGAGTACTGCTATTCCCTTCTTAAATGATGAGTCTACTGCACACTGAAACTGCAGGAAATGAGAGTTTTCCTTGCAGAAATTTCAAAGATAATAATAAAAATGAGAACAAAGAAAGAGCAAAAAATAAAAAATCTTGGAAACGAGGAGGGAGGTGATACTATATATGCAATTATTCTTGGTAATGTCTGCCAAGAAATCCTGTCCTCTGTCCTGTACCTTTACGGGAAAAGACAATAAAAACCATAGACTCTTACACAGTAAGAAATAACAAGGTAAAACTAGGGCAAGAACCAAGGGTAGTTCTGTCATTAGGAGTTTTACGTATAGGACCGGCCTCTCTCTCTGCCAGAAATTAAATTTGTTTATCCCATTCATGTCGCTGACCTTTCTTTCTCATCCCTCTCTGCCCATTTCTTTGGTTTAATTTTGCAAAACCAAAGACTCATCATGATGCCTTCTCTTTCGACCTTCGTATAAAGATCCACAAGCACTACCTACTTCCTTCACTTACTACTCATCACTCTGCTCAGTATTGATTCCAGTACTACTTGAATCTATTTGAACTACTCTGAAGTAGTCGAAATGGGTCGGTCACCGTGCTGTGACAAAGTCGGGTTAAAGAAAGGTCCTTGGACTCCAGAAGAAGACCAGAAGCTCTTGGCTTATATTGAAGAACATGGCCATGGAAGCTGGAGAGCCCTCCCAATCAAAGCTGGTGATTTTCATACCACTCTACTAGTACTTCTTAGTTTTCAGTTTGGTTCTGAGTAAAACTTTGTTAATTTCATCGTGTAGGGCTTCAGAGATGTGGAAAGAGCTGTAGACTGAGATGGACTAACTATCTGAGACCAGATATCAAGAGGGGAAAATTCAGTTTGCAAGAAGAACAGACTATTATTCAACTCCATGCCCTCTTAGGCAACAGGTATTACCAAAACTAAGAAATCTCATATTATAATGTAGATCATGCTTCTTTTCATCTTACTGATCAGTCTCACTTCGTCTGCATTATCAAAAATTCAAAATAGAGAACCATGATTCTTTGCAATTTGCTTCAGATGCCGAAGTTGTGTATTCTGACAAGTACTTCACCATGGAGCTAATTACCTATTTTCTTCATTTTCGAAACCATTTCATTGTTTTGATCTGCAGGAGTACGTACTGCAAATTCAGTACCATTATATGATTTTCCTGTAGCTGATATATAACTGGAAGAGCTTTGAATGTTGCAATGACTTCTTGCATTTACTTTTCAACTACTCACTACTATAAATCTAACCTATCATCACCTGTATACATTTGCAAATTTTCATTTTTTGACCTATGAATTGACTTGTCATTATTTACTGTTTTTCCTGACACATCTCCAAGTTCATTTATTCTTCATCTTCAAATCATGAAAAAGAAGCCCTGGATCTTCTAAATGCATCTCTTAAAAGTTCAAACTTTTAAACATTATGATATTTTTTACCGTTCTCACTCGTAAAATTTCACTTGACACTTACATTTCCGGATTGCCAATAACTGGTTTTTACTTAACATATTCTTGTAGAGATCGATGATATATGCAGCTAGGTGTTTTCATATATAGTTTTCTTGTCTCCAATTACTAAGACGTTGCTTGTCTTATATAATTTAGGTGGTCGGCGATAGCAACTCACTTGCCGAAGAGAACAGACAATGAGATAAAGAACTACTGGAACACACATCTCAAGAAGCGCTTAGCCAAAATGGGAATCGATCCGGTCACCCACAAGCCGAAAAACGACGCCCTCCTCTCCGCTCACGACGGTCAGTCCAAGAATGCGGCCAACCTCAGCCACATGGCTCAGTGGGAAAGCGCCAGGCTCGAAGCCGAAGCCCGGCTCGTTAGGGAATCCAAGCTCCGTTCACACAACTCCCTCATCAATCAGCTCACCTCAGCAGCTGCGGCCGCGGCCGTAGCTGCTGCTTCAACTTCTTCCTCATCAGCTCACCAGTTGCTTCTCATGAAGGGTCAGAGTCTTGATTCTCCAACATCTACACTCACTACTTACAACTCTGAGAATGTGGCACAAGGGATTATGCCATCGTCGTCTATGATTGAGTTTGTGGGTTGTTCCGGTGCTTCTTCCGGCGATCATCACGATCAGACGGCTGCAATTAACGCCAAGGAAGAAGGGGACATACAAGTACAAGACTGGAAACTCGGGTTTGGGAACATGCCGTCATCATCAACCCATTTTGGCCTTCATGACAATGTCGCATGGACTAGTTCTAATGAACAAGTTCATCATGATCGGGGAATTGGCGGCGTCGATGAGGTAGCGGATCAAGAAGGGTTTACCAACCTATTGCTCAATAACTCGGTTGATCGTGATCAGAGTATGTCGGACGGCGGCGGCGGTTGTGATTCGGAAAACGGTGGTAGTGCCGGGAGTGACTATTATGAAGATAACAAGAATTACTGGAATAGTATTCTCAATTTGGTGAATTCTTCTCCCTCTCATGATGACTCTCCAATCTTCTAAGAGAAGTGTGTTTGTCTTGATTAGTAGAAGTTTGAGTTTTCTTGGTACAGGATTAATGCGCGGTATTGCCAGAGCAGATTTTGGTTGCTTATGCAATGATTTTAATTCATAGCTAGAACGAGAACTACTGGACCAAAATTGTAATAAGATGCTTGACATGCATATCTGCATATGCTTTTGGCTGTATTAAGCTCTCACTTGCATGAAATGTTAATACTACTACTTAATTCACCTTTCGACTTTTATATATATACATATATGTAATGCCTTTGGATCTTTCTCTCAAATTAAACCATTATTATGCTTTTGCTTAATTACTTGTATTGCAAATTAATACAAACCTAATTCATAGAATCAAATGAAAGCAGATTCGTTGATCTGATACTGTCACTAGATCAAGATGACATTTTGAGGTTGTTGATCTGAACTTAGGAAACGTAACAATTCAAAAACGTACACATATATCTTGATGTAACATTTTTGTCAATTAATTTGTCCTTTCTATTCTTCCTAGCTATTCCATCTAACATTGCGGCTTTCCTCAAAAACATCTAACAATGCGGCAATAGTACTGTGAAATTTAATGAATACTAGGTTAATGGCTATTGAAATTATTTTGAAAAAGGCCAGGATTAACTAGTATCAATTTCATCGATCATATAATTAGATACATATGGGGTTCACCGGCAAACTATAAACTTAGAGCATTTTTAGAAATGCTAGCTATATTTGAGTTAAATTTTCGTCAAATTAGTTAAAATGTTATTTTGGCTAGTCATTTTAAAAATGTGTATGCATGAATACTCTCTATTTTAGCTAGTATTACATTAATATTATTCTTCAAATAAAGATTAAATAGTTTAAATATATTTATATATCACTTAAAATATCTTAAAAGGAATATAATAAATTATAACTAGTCTTATTTGAGTTATCTCGCTAGCCAAATATAGCTAGCGAGAGAGCTAAAAGTTATAATAGCTCAAGTTTGGTTAGTATACTGGAGCTCCTGAAACATCCTGAAAAGCTAAACACACTTTCTAAAACAGCAAAGGAGTTAAAGTAGAAAGTCTGTTAAAGATACTCTTAAGAATTTTGATCGATTGAAATGTACGTAAAAATTATTTAAACACTGTAGTTACATTGTTTGGAACGTGTGACACTTATACGACTTCAGCAAAGTTTGCTCCTGAACCAATCTCTCTCTAACTATAGAGATATCATTCCATGATAAGTTGATAACTATAGTGTCCATGACATACTAATTAAGCAGTGGAAAGCAATATAGCCCAAATGTATTGAATTGACTACTCATCTACCTAATTAACAGAGCAATTAAGCCTTTGTATATATTGTAGATGATATACACACATATTTGCACACATTGTTAAGTAGAGTTAGAGCAAGATTGTAGTTGAGATATTGCGTGCAGGCACTAAAAGGTCGACACTAATCCCTCTAACAAGTGTGCTGACGATCATTAATCGAAACAAGGTTCAACTCCGATCCTTAAAATCTTTTTCTCTATAATCGATCATTTCCCTTTCATGGTTGTCCTTTTCTCAAAGCTATATTAGGTTTCATTGAGACCCCATGCCAAAATCAGATGGCATCATGCTTATAATTAAGCTAGCTTTGTAGAAATAATATCATCATCATTTACTAAAGAGCACCATATATTGCAGAATGAAATGCATGACTGTTCTTCTACCACCACCAAATTTGGTGACGCATGCATACAAATATATGGCATCTTTTGTAGCTTAATTTAGCCTTCTATTGCAAATCCAATGCTGAATAATTGATATATATCGGACAATTCTTCGATTCGTAAAGTGGAGAAAATGTTGATGTGTAAAAAACCAAATAGTTTTCACTTAAAACAATATGATAGAAACCAAAATTAGTAATCAACGGGAAGGAGTAAAATTTAGATTGAACAAACTCAGTATACGGTCTATTCTCATGAAGGCTCCTCCAAACCATGGCCATCCTCAATTCCTCATGCCCATATTTAGCTTCTGTTGCCAAACAGTGCACCGTAGATCGATAATCCTAGCTTTGTCCTTGAAAATAAATGTCATATTGAACAGATTAAATTATCATGATGGCACTCATATATCAACAATGGTCCAACAAAAACTGGTCCATTTCACCACCTACAATAGCAATTTAGTGTGTGTGTGTGACAAACAAATCGCAAATTTATATATGGACCCCCGTTTTGGTACTGATCTTTGGTCTGCTTATTACTAATCTGATGAGAAAAGAAAATGGAAATTAGCTAATGGAAGTAGATGATTGATACGTCTTCAACGTGTATATGCCACTATTTTGGGGAGGAGGAGAGGGATAGGGGACAATCACGAGCAAGATGATCCTTTGATTGAATGGATGTCCCTCTCTATCTAATCAGAGATCTATTCCAACATCTTATTTTTTGCTCTCAATTAAAAAAAATAAAGCTTTATGAATGTGACAATACAAGATAATTGTGTCGTATTTCTTAGGCTTGAGTGCTTCACTAAACAACGTACTATAGTCACATCTAGGTTTCAGGGTTTTGAAAGAATATTTGAGCAGGTTCTGATGGCTACTTCGTTCCTAATTTTGAGAAAACTTGTCACGAAGAAGCGTAATCGGAGTCCCGGTTTCACCAAAACATGATCCATTAGAAATTATGCAAAGAGAAACAAATTTAGACGAGAGTTTAGTTTCAATATATTCAACTTTACTCAATTTTTGTTGTTGTGAGAAGTAGAAGTTGTGTATTATTAAACAACTCATATTAGTACAACGGATATATATATATATATATATATATATGGAAAAATACTTATTTAATACTAATTTAAACCCCTCATTCCCCATTCCAATGATAATCTCTTTCATGAACCTATTCCAATATAAGACAACATTTTTTATGCTCAAATGCACAAATTTTTATTAATGTCATAATAAAAAAATAATTTTTGTATATTTTTAAGACAAGTTTATCAAGAAATTTTGAGAAATAACCATTTTTGGGTCTATGAATTGATGAATAACCTTGTTTTTGAAAAAAGTTAAAAAATAACCATATTATGAGATAAAATATCACAAGTACCCTTAATCAAAATAAAAATCTAAATTTCACTTCCTAGACTTCTTCTCCAATTTCTTCACATAACTTTTGTTTTCCCTTCATATCGATCACTTTTGATTTTCTCTCATATACATGATGCATATGAGGATGATGCATATGACCCTTCAAGTATGAAACCTCGTACGTGTAACCCTTTACATATGTAACCTCACTATATACATGGAAAAATGTTCATTACACAAATCTTGATATTACGGCTCATCAAATACTTGTGTACTGGTAATAACTCTTGTAATAAATAACCCTAATCTCAAACTTGGACTAATCAACAAAAACGCTAGAAACATTGGGAATTCAAAAGGGACAAGAAAAATCTGGTTCTAGAATGGAGATTTATAAAAGATGGGCATGGATTTCAATTTGTTTTTTGGGTGTTTCAGATTCCAAATTGATGACATAGGTAAAGAATTGGTCTTGTATGAGGCATTTACACGAGGGATTAAAAGATCAAAACTCATATAGTTTCTCTTTTGCTACTTTTTATTAATTAGAATTTCTCTTTCTCGATCTCATGTTTTGTGATAGAATTGCAAATTTGCAGTAATTACATACATAGGTTTGATTCGTTGAATAGAAGAAACACAGCTTGTGAAATAAAAATAGGAGAGAAGTTTATGTACTGAATGAGGGTAATTATGGTCTTTTACACTCTGAGATGGTTAATTTTTAATTTTTCTAATTAAATAACCTGGTTATAAATCAATTTGAATGTCCAAAAGAGGCTATTTCTCAAAATTTCTCAAGTTTACCCTCACCACTTCAACATGTATAGAGAGAGAAGTGGAAGAGAGAGAATACATGGCCGGAACCATACCGGACTCCGGTCATCCGCCGCCAGACTCTGGTTGTTGGCCGCCGATTTCCGGTCAACAATTGTCGGAAATTTCTTCGGTCGCCGTTATTGACCCCTAGTAACTCGTATTTTCTCCGGTCGCCGGATTCCGATCACCAGTAACTCAGTTACTGACCCCTAGTAACTCGGATTTTTTCTGGTCGCCGGATTCCGGTCACTAGTAACTCAGTTACTGATCCCCAATAATCAGTTACTGACCCTCAATAATCAGTTACTGACCCCCAATAATCAACTTATTTCAACTTAATAATACCAGAAAGGAAGAAATACCAGAAAAAAATCGAGTTACTAACCTCAATAATCAAGTTATTAACCCCTAATAACTTGGTTACAGACCCCTAATATTCAGTTACTGACCCCAATAATCAGTTACGTACTAACCCCAATAATCAGTTACTTACCCCTAATAATCAACTTATTACTCTTCGATATACATGCTTGTTGCCTGCAATTATCAAACCATGAAAGAAACACACTAATAGCATAGGAACTGAGCAACAAATTAACCAAAAATAATCATTGTACCCTATCACTACGGCTTAGCGGTTAGGGAGCGAAGGTGAGAGTCTGACCAAGATAGAAACCTCTTTGATAATACTTTTATCCTTGACTGAGAGCGTCACGATCTAGTGGTAGAGAGAACGTGAATCAGAGCTGCAATCCCAAAGCAAATACCTCCTTAACCGCGACAACACTGACGACCTCTCGATCTCCTCCGTCCAGTCAGAGATCGAGTCCGTCAATTTTCTCCACGTCGGTTAGGGCTTTGGAGGCCGAGGATTGTGCCGCAGAGGTGGTGGTCTTGACGGTGTTAGGGTTTGACATGGAGGTCGAAGCACCATCACCGATTGCGATGTCACATGAGGAGGCGACGCCAAATTGACTTCTAATTCATGCTTCTCTTCCTCTCGCTTCTTCTGGATTTGCTAATGCTTCGGATCTCGTCGGCGTCAACCCGGTGTTTTGATCTATGACCTTCGTCTTCGGAAATCTTTATGACGACATTGCTGCCGCCTTAGTGGAAAGAGAGAACTCGTCGGAGATTTGGTCAACTCCGACGAGAGAGAGAGAGAGAGAGAGAGAGAGAGAGAGAGAGAGAGAGAGAGAGAGAGATGGTTGGTTGGTTGGTTTTAGATCGGATAGTAGAGATGGTCTGTTAATATGAAATAAGTGTATACTTGTCTTTTTAATAAGAATCATTAGAATGAGTTAAGGGAAAAAAATTCATTGAATTGGGTTTTAAAAACCATGTTTTTTGTGTAAATGGGCATCTTCCCTATATATTTAAGTACATTGGATAGTCAGTGAGGTCTGTCTTTTTATACCCAAAAGGAATGCATGAAACAAAAGCGTCACCAATTATACAAAATTTAACCTCATTAACAAGTTAGAAAGCAAACTCACCAATAATAACAATGTACGTAGCTAAATTTGTCCAAAGGAAACTTTGAGGTTGATTCAAGATCGAGTAAGCAGTGCAAAGAATATGCGAGAGGTTGGCAAACTTTAATTGCCATGCATTGCACTTGTATTTTTCAAAGCAATTTCACCAACATAGGAGGACTACATTTAAGATTTAACATTTACAAATTTCCCTGGTCTTCTCTTGCACTTTTGTCGGTGGATTTTACATTTGTAAAAGCACCCATGTAAAACCACCACATATGTGGAGCAAATTTTTTGTTCATCTTCCACCAATATATATATATATATATATATATATATATATATATATATGGGCTCATTTAGAGACGGACGTCCGCACAACCCTTAAAGTGCGAACGTCACTCCGTTCTCCACCATCAGACGCTCGACGACACCTTTTCTTCTTGTTGGGCGATAGCAGAGGCATACGGGACAACATAACCACGAAGAAGAAGGTCGGGATTGAAGCTTTGGGCAGCAACCTCACTCGAAGCTTCAAGACCGATCAAGCTCGGCTGGAAACTTGTAGCCGACGAGCCCACCCCAAGAGGAAGCTCAGTATCAAGGTTTGTTGTCCTCCAGCAAGAAGAAAATGTGTCGTCAGCTAAGGGATCCTTTTTTTTTACATATATGAGGGATGGGGGATTACACCAACTTTTTTATTATATTTTTAAATCTCCACCGTTCAGTTTGTTGGTTCTTATATATAAATCAATTTTGTAAATTTTCAGCCAATTTGGTGATCGTTAAGGTGTCGAACAAGATTAAATCAATGAATGAACCAAATCTGCCAAATTTGAACCATTCATGCTTATAATTATAAATCGTAGTTTTGAATGCCTTAATGATCGCCAAAATTTCTGAAAATTTACAGAAGTTATCTACCCATATAAAACTACATATTGAACGGTGGAGATGTGATTTTGTGATGGAAAAATTGGTGTAATCCCTCATCCCTCATATATGTAAAAAAAAGGATTCGTTAGTGGAAGGGTCTTTGAGAGCGGGCGTCCGCAATTATGTTAAAGTGCGGACGCCGGCTCAAATCAACTCCGGCGGCACCGATTGGTAGCTCTTCTTCCATCCTCAGATGCCATTGGCATCTTAGACGCCATTACCATCAAGTTGAATGCCAAAGTGATCGAAGAAGAAGGTCCAGCGCTGGAAAAACTGCAAAAACTTGAAGAAGCTCAATTCCGGCTTCAAAACTCATTACTGTTGAGTCTGCCGGCGAGAATAAGCTTAAGATAGAGCTCTTGTTTGGAACCAGCAAGAACAACGAAGCAATCGGTGCCTCCGGAGTTGATTTGAGCTGGCGTCCGCACTTTAATATAGTTGCGCACGTCCGCTTCAAAATGTTCATGTATATATATATATATATATATATATATATATATATATATACACAGACGAAGCCGTTTAGAAGCAGTCGTCCGCACGGCCCTTAAAGTGCGGACGTCCCTCCGTTCTCTACCGTTCGATGTCGACAACGGCGCGCCTCCACCGGAGCCGACACCAGGGGTGTTCCCGATCACTTTCTCTTGCCGGCGAGATCGATTTGCCGGAGAGACGTCCTCACTTTAAGCCCGTGCGGTCGTCCGCCTCTGATCGGGCTTGTATGCATGTGTGTGTCTCACATATCTCACATATCTCACATATGTGTGTGTGTGTGTGTGTGGGGTGACGGGTTTGTATGTATATCTCACATATGTTACAGAAAACGTCTATCGATCCCATATAACATTAGGTTAATGCATCAACTTTTTACTATGTACTCGGGTCATTTCAAAGATGGTGTGTAGTGTACGCACATGAAGAAAATAAGAAACTAAGAGTCACTCTCTCTGGTCTCTCATTGACTGAGATCGGAGTATGGTGAAGATCAAAGCCTGCAGTCTGGTGTCTGCAACTTGAAATTAAGCTAGCTGTGGGAGTTATGGATGGAGCAATGGTGTGATCGAATATCCTCCACAACTTAGATGTCAGAGACAGATCTTGTACATCATAACTTAGCTATTACAGTCTTCGTTTTTCTGTTTCTCTTTGTTTTCTTCTTCATGCTTGGTGCATATAAAAACTGCACATGAACTCATTTATTTCAGTGGTATAATGGCACTAGCTACTTCACCTTCACATGGGTCTTTAATCGCCTCGACCGCAACTACACACCAGAACATAATAAATATGAACGAAGAAGAGAGCACCTGTCGCCATTGTTGTCCAGGGTGGGATCGATTCGTGGTTTAGCATCAACTGTATAAACTGATGCTGCAACTCTATCATCACTTTGTACCAGTACCCTTTCTTTGCCTTCCAAGTTCGACGTAGTAAGTAGGGTTTTCCATGACCATGAAATATCTGGACCTTGTTAAATGATGATGATGCCATAGAAGCCTCAAAGCCTCACTGCAGTACTTGAATAACTGATTTACAGGACGAAATAAATGGTACAAGAATTGAGTGAAACCAATAATTGTTATACTACTGATCATAGAGTTGAGCTGATTCATCCTCATGGTAGAATGATACAGGGTAACGAATTTTAGGTAAGAAGGGAGAAGGGTCCAGCATTGACCTGCCTCATAAATAGAGTTCCAAATGAAGCAGGCAGCGACTGCATTCTGGAAAGTGTTCATAACTAGTATCATTAGTCAAGACGGTGTTCTTTTGTGAAGGTAAGATTGGAGCAGGGGAAAGCTAACACATCCTCTTTCAAGTTGAAAGTTAGATGCACACTGCAATGCAAATAGATGTTGAAGACCACAAATTTGAAAATATACCCAAGCGCCCAGCTTGCTGCATTTCTGGACTCTACTACATAACAGATTCAAAGTAGCAAGTACAGCCCTTTACAGTGACTACGTAGTCGAACAGTAAGAGTTTATATAACTGGTGCTTTGATCCTTATTCCATGAGAGTTTAACACAGACTTTCTACAGAACTCCATCCACACTCAAGCAAGCTTCCAAATGCAACAGATCCTTACATCTCTTGTTGATCGATATGATTTCTTCAAAGGAAGAAAAAATGTTCCTTTTTCCTAAATGCAATAGAGCTCCTTGTAAGACACAATTCTCTTGTTGATTGAATGATTTCTTCATAGTGTGAAGAGGTATTAGCTTGTTGAATGCAATAGTTGCTTCGTCATTTTAGTATGAAAGTTGCTCGGCCAAAACAATAACAATGAGCTTTCCATAACAGCTGACTGCCTGGATGTTTTTCTCCCGTTCCAATGAGGAACTCATACATTCCAGTGAGGGAAGTTCCTGTGATTCAAATAAAAACACATTTAATACAGACTATTTGACCTGTTTTTATATTGATAAATTCTAACATACAAAGTCATCAATTCAGCATAGTCGTTGCAACCATGATAAAGGTATGTAGTCCGCCAATTCATGGACAATCCTCAAACTAGCTTGAACCTGAACCCCAACCATAATATGGAACATGCAAACCCAATCAAATCCAGCACTTTTCTCTTCAAAAATACAAAACCCAGCATACAACCAGGTCTATGAGTATCAGTTCAATATTTAAGGTCAAAATCACTAGCAAAATGGAGTTTTCAAAATGATCAAACAAAGACTATTGGACCATGTAAGGGCATTACTGGCAGCAATATCACTAGAAGTTTAAGCTGCAAAGCGGATCCCAACATTTATTTCTGCTCATTGAAATAAGGCAACCAATCATTTTATTGTCATAGAGCCTAGGTAAAAGAGCAATAACAAGACCTAATTCTAGCCGCAGCAGTGACGACCTTTCACACTATATTGAGTTAGATTGCAAAGGACAGCTAATCTACAAAGTAATACAGTCCCAGGCCTCTCTAAAGTGATAAACTCAAGCAAATTCTGTATCTTGTTCTAGTGACATTAATGTGACTTCCTAAGTAATTACTGAAACATGTGTGGGGATATATGGCAGCAGATACATTAGAAGTTTAAGCTGCAAAGTGAAACCCAATATCCATTTCTGCAATTCAGACCAGGCAACCAATAGTTTGATGGTCATGGAGCCTTGGTCTAATGCAATACAATATCAAACATGATGCATTTCACAAAATCAGTGAGCTCTTTCAAATTTGAGCCAGAGCTCTGGAACTAGACCTATCAATAATAAAGATAAACCGAACTAGGTTCCCTTTTCTCTTCAAGTATAGTAATGAATGGAATTACAATGTGAGGGTCTTACTGGCAGCATAACACTGGAAATTTAAGCTGCAAAGCGGCTCCCAACATCTATTTTTGCACATTGATAAGAGGCAACCAATAATTCCATAAGTCATGGAGCCTAGGTAATAGCGCAATAGTCCAACCTTATTTTTGTTTGTTCACAGATTAACTAGACTAGAGTAAACAATTATAACCACACAGACCTCCAAATTTGCAGTGAGAGAGAAATGATATTCCTGCAGCAGCGAGGGTTCTTCCTCCTCTTTCTGCCCAGGAGTGTCTAAAAATGTATATTCCAGTGTTCTGACTGACTTGCAGACACCGTATTTGTAAATTCTTCATGCGTAAACCAAAACAGAGGTGTAACAATTAGATCAAACAAAAAGCAATGGGGCAAGTTGAATCGGCTAACTGAAACGACACGACTGAATGAGCTAGAAACAAGAACCCATTTCCATACCTTGAAATCTCCATGAGCCAAATTCATTGATGAGGAAGTTTGAGATTTCTAACGCCCTTGAGGTTTCGGCTGCTGTAGAGAGCGCTTGGGATTCAGAGAGACCCTAGAGCTTTATATATACAGAGGTTTCTAAATTAGGGCATTTCATATAGAGGTGGGCTCTTGGTTCTTCCAGCCCATAAAAACATGGGTGGACTGACGACGACAGCCCAATTTTTTCTTTTTCCTTAGTGAGTCAGCCCATATCACTTCCAAAGTCAAATTTGTTTTCAATCTTCAGTTTTAAGTTTTAACCCACCGTGTATATGTATTATATCCTCTAATGTTGACAACTCACGTATGTATGTGTAAACACACGGTGTGTGCTGAATATACACTGTTTGTTCAGTGATTTAAGTACATTTCTTCTAGCGAAAATATTTTGGTCATCTCGTAAATGTTCACAACTCAACCAATATGTCATAGCGGCCTCAATATTTTGTATAAGGTAATGTACGAGATAGAATATAAGGGAATCACTGCATAAGATTAAAGGGAAAGAATGTACAAAGAAGGGGGACACAAAACCAAAACATTACACTTCAAAAGTCAAGCATAATAAAATTCTAGCTAGTTATGAAAATGAAACCGTGAGAGACCCAAACTCAATCATGTAGCGCAAAATGATAAATGAAGGAGGCGAATCTCATCACACAATTCCATAAAAAGATTAAGCATAATTTACTAAAGCACAAGCA
Organism: Fragaria x ananassa; assembly: GCA_034370585.1. Taxonomy (NCBI): domain Eukaryota; kingdom Viridiplantae; phylum Streptophyta; class Magnoliopsida; order Rosales; family Rosaceae; genus Fragaria; species Fragaria x ananassa. Next base: position 33,106,723 of record CP139754.1, on the reverse strand, counting down.
ACTCTATTTCCTTCATGTATGAGAAGACTAAAATGTCATCATAGAAATCTAGAACAAATTATTATTCCCCAAAAGTTCGAGATTTCAACGCCTCATTCAAAACTTCCAAGCTAAAAAATGTGATTTGTGCATTTGAGGATCAACTTGTACCTTTATCGATTAGGAGACATATTAAAGTTCAATACAATCCCATTGAGGTGGATCATGGCCAACATCAACAGGCAAAAGACGTTTTCTAAATGGCCTTTTTCTGTTATTCATTATTCAATTTCATAGTGCACCAACATTATCATATATCCAAGACCACTAACCAAATCCAAGTTTTGATAAATAAACCATCTATAGGCCAAAAGAGACAAACCGACCTATCATTGGTCACGACAAGATTAGATTCCCTTGTCCACCTATAAATGGCGGACTCTCTCAAGTGCCAAATTTCCCTTGCATTTTGTATACAAAAGTAACATACACACATGTAGATGCCTTTTCGAGTTGTCACGTAAACTTGTTTAATTCTTAGATAAAAGAAATGGACACCTCTTTTGGTTAGGATTATATGCGACCAAGATTAAGACAAAACGACTAATATTGATTTATAACATGCCATAGATGCCAATACCTTATATGTTCAAGGGTTTGGCTGATAGGGTTTGGAAGAGAGTTCAGGGATGGGAAGGAAAGTTACTTTTAAAGGGGGGCAAGGAGGTGCTTATAAAGGCGGTTGCTCAGTCTATACCTACATACACGATGAGTGTCTTTCAACTTCCCGTGGGCGTATGTGAGGAGATTAACCGGCACCTAGCCAAATCTGGTGTGGGAAACCTGGTGGGAAAGGTATTCATCGGAGGAAGTGGGATGCTCTTTGTGTTCCAAAGAGCCAAGGAGGATTGGGTTTTAGGGAGCTTCAAAATTTCAATAAAGCATTAGTTGCAAAAATTGGTTGGAGGTTGATATGTGACTGAGTCTTCTTTGGTGAGTAGAATGCTCAAAGCGAGATATTTTCGCAATAAGTCATTCCTTGAAGTTGAACTCCGGAAAAATCCTTCAAGTATTCCGAGGGCAGTGATTTGGGGAAAGGAGTTGTTGTTAAAAGGGCTGAGATGGCGGGTGAGTGATGGCAGTTGCATTTGGGTTTTTCAGGACCTTTGGTTTCCAGGGATTCCAGATTTCAAAGTCGCATGGAAGAGTGGACTTGTTTGGAATTTGACTGTAGCTGAGCTTATTACTTCTTCTGGGGGCTGGAATATGGAGCGGTTAGAGCAGATTGGTACTCTTCCATAAGTTAATGTTATTTCATCAATACCTCTAGCTCATACTGAAAGTAGAGATAGGATGATATGGAACCACAATCGTAATGGAAAATTCTCGGTTAGAAGTGCTTATTGGTTGGCAATGAAGGAGAGTCGTCAACTGCCCCAAAATGTTTCAGATCACTAGAAACACTTGTGGAAGTTAAAGGTGCCACCGAAAATCAGTCATTTCTTATGGAGATGTTCGAAGGGGTTTGTGCCATGTATGTCAGCAGTATATCAACGATATATTGTAGATTGTCCTACTTGTCCTAGGTGCCAACTATCTCAAGAAACGCTTTTGCACGCGACATTCTCGTGTCCATTGAATGTAGCGGTGTTGGAGAAGGTGAGTTTTTTTGCAAAGTTGGATCTAGGTCTGGTAGTGCCATTTTCTAAGTTTTTTTATCATGCTCTTTTTGTTTTAACCTTGGATGAAATGAAACTGCTGGTAATTCTATTATGAGGTAATTGGAATGAACAGAATTTGTTTACCCATGGTGAGAATCCTAAACTTCCGGAGATGATTTATGAGCAGGGTGTGTCACTATGGAAAAGCTTATTGGAGGTGCAATCAAAGAAAAACACACACAATGGTAGCAGCAGTAGTACCGACAATGGGATTTGGCATCCACCGAATCCAGGTACATTTAAATTCAACTGTGATGCGTTATTGATGATGGAAGTTGTGTTTGTCACATCCCGGTTCTTAAGTTAATTTGTGAGTGTTTACTTTTGTGTTACTTTGATTTTTTACCGTTTTGAGTAACCATTTTCTATTCAAGGACCATAGAGTTGACTTTTTGTAGGAAAATTATTTTAGGAAAATTTCTTTAAGAAAGTCGTAGAGGACGTTAATACGAATCCATATGGACTTGCTATACGTTAAAATCGGAGTTCATATGTAAAAGTTATAGTGTAAAATGTAAAGTTACTATTTTGGTTAAGGGTATAAAAATGGGAACTTACCATTTGAGGTAAGGTAGAAAGTAGAAAGTCAATCTCTCTCTCTCTCTCTCTCTCTCTCCTCTCTCGCCGCAGCTCTCCCAACCCGTAACTTTCCGATCACCGTCCGCCGCCGTCCGACCAAGATAAGAGGAGATCTTGGAATTAAATTGAAGCTCATATCATCCTCTACAAGTGTAGGTAGGTGGTAGCCCGTGTCACGCCGCCGTGAGGGAGCAAGCTCGCCGTGAAGTTACGGCTGTGCCAATAATAAAAAAGAAAAAGAAAAAGAAAAGGAGGATGGCAAAGTAAAAAATCAATTTTAATAACAAAAGTAAAATGGGAAAATGACATCTTTACCCTCTCTGGGGGGATAGAAACAGAGAAGTGGGTCATCTTTGTCTCTTCCACGTCAGATCATGACGTCACTTTTCGGTGTAATTTTGAATTTTGTCCGGATTTGATAGATTTTCAGAATATAGGAGAACACATGATTGAAAAAAAAGAACAAGAACACACATAATGAGTGACATAAAGTTCATGGTAGCACACTAAATAAATATGCATGCAAGACTTTATAATTTACTATTTTATTTTCCGAGCTTATATTGTAATTTTCGGCTTATGAAATGATCTTAGAATTTATTTGAGTTTGATACATGTAGTAATCTTTGTCATGATTTATGGATTTGAGCACGGATCATTAATTTGGTATTTGAGTTTGAATATTGTTTATGATTTCCGGATTTAATTATTATCGGCTTTATTGTTGACTTTGAGATTTTTAGCTTTCTCGTTTATTTGTGGATTATCGATCTTGACATTGAGAATATTTGTAGCGAGTATTTTCGGATTGAGAAATTATTTAAAATTTATACTTGATAATTAAATCTCGCTTATAATTATGAATTTGAGAATATTTTGACGTGTGAGACACATCATTGAGTTTTATTTTAATTTCTTATAATAATTTTCAAGTACGGTTTAGAACCGTACCATTCACATGATCTTGAGGAAGCTTTATGGATTTAAGTGATTTCGTATGTTTTTAGTCACCATACTAGGTTCGCTATTATTCATTACTAGCTAGCTTTATTAGCGGTCCTCACTATAGGTGAGTCGAGCGCTTAGCGTGAGATGCTATTATAGCCTAGGAGGCACCGATCAAATATTATTATTTATTGCTAGCTAGCCTTATCGGCGGTCCTCACCATAGGTGAGTCAAACGCTTAGCATGTGACGCTACTATAGCCTGGGAGACACCGACCCGAGCCTTGGAGGCTCCTCGATCTTACATGGTGATATATTTTCCCCTCGTTTTATTTTTCTCAGTTATGTAATTGATTAACCAGCCGGGCTGGTTTGTCTATGTTTTCGAGATTTCTGTATTTGATTAACTAGCGGGGCTGGTTTATCTATTTTTATGAAATTCTGAATTTAAAGTTATTTGGATTATCAAAATTATGTGCAGTTAAGTTTTAAAAGTTGCAACGTGGGAAAATATATAAATTATGTATTTGTTAAATTATTTAATTTATTTATGTCCACTCACTCTAACATTTTTAAATTACTTTCCCCTGGGCGTTTTTGTTTTAAATACCCAGTTTCCAGGCTAAGGTTAATTGAGGCCGAGCGTATACAGAGTCGAGGCATAGTCAGAGGCTACTTCCGCTTATTCTGTATTCATTGTTTTTCTTTCATTATAGATATGCTTTGATAACCATTTGAGATAGTTATTAGTTGATTAAAGCTTGTTGTATTTTGAGAGATGTGATAAAGTTGGGGAGCATGATGACTCCAGAAGTTGAGGATTGATGATTTATAACAGAAGTGTTTATCTGGAATTTTTCAGGTAAGGGTACGTTGTCCATTTTTAAAACAGATTATGTCGAATTTTCAGTAAATGCTCCTTAGAGGTGGATCCCACAGGATTTACTTCGGGTTTCAGGGTGAAATTCGGGATGAGTCCTGACAGTATTGGTGTTGGGGTTGTGCTAAGGAATGATTATGGTGAGTTGGTGGTGGCGTTGGGAGAGAGAGTTATGGGTAGGCTCAGATCTTGTGCTGCTGAATTGTTTGCATTGATTAAAGGTCTGGAGATGGCGATTCAAGGAGGGTGGCCTTTAGAGATGGTTGAAACGAATTGCCTTGAAGCTATGAGGTTAGTAAATGGGGAGACTAATTGTTTTGCTGAAGAAAGTGTGTTGGTTGAAAAGATTAGGTTGCTATTAGCTTCTGTTAATGTTGCTGAGGTTCAGTATGTCTGTAGGAAAACTAATATGGTAGCTGATTCTATTTTAAAGTTTGTAGCCCGATTGCAAGGGCGTTATTCATGGTTAGGGGTTGGGCCTAATTAGCTCATGGATGTCATTGTTAATGACAGACCCGTGACTTGTTTGAGTTGGAAGGATGAGAGTGGAGAAGTTGCTTCCACCATCGATAATTCTCAAGCATTGTAATTCTATTTTCTTGTTTTGAATAAAATTATGATGTTTTCTAAAAAAAAAAATTAAATTCAGTTTATCTTCTTATTTTTTAAAGTTAAAATCAATTTGATCCTTGAACATTTTTTTTAATCATGATATTAGCTGAACTTTCAATTTTTATCAGTCAAGTGCAAATTTTGAGTCTGGCTTCTAACATGACGTTACGAGCATAGTTGGACCTGACATGAGGGTTCATTTTCTGAATTTTGACCCACAATTTAAACAAAATGTCTAAACTAACCTCCTCTCTTAAACTCTTACCCTGAACCTAGATCTCCAAGAGCAGCTGCAGCGGGAGCCCTCCATCATGTCAATTTGGCAGGAGAATTGATGGGCTGACGGAAGAAGATGATGCAGCGCTGAAATTGGAAGAAAAAAAACGCGTGGGACCCGCTCCTCAGACCAGCAATCGGCAAGCCAGCAGGCTCTCGTCGCCTGCCTCTGTGATGGAGGCAATTGAGGTGGGACCCACGCATGTGGGCGCCCGCCTGCTTTTTTTTTTTAATGCTGGCGGGTGCAATGCACGCGCCTAAAACAAAATTTAAAAAAAAAGGTGGCCGACAGCTTTTAAACCGTTGGCCAGTCATTGAGTGCCACATGACACCAGCGGCTGCAACGGCTATGTTTTCGAATGGTTACTTTAAAACGGTCATTTTCTCTTCTATAAATACCCTAACTCTATTCTTCACAATTTACACCACTTCTAATTTCTTCTCCTCTATCTTTCCTCATATCTTCCCCTATCTCCTCAAATAATTTTTTTCAGTGTTCTTAGAAAATGACTACTTGGCTTCGCTCCGAAGACTTGCAGCTATGTGTTTCTTGGGTACGACAATCCAGTTGTAACATTACCGGCCGATATCAAGCGAAAGGCAATTTGTGGCAAAAAATATATGAAGATTATGAGAAAAATTGGTGTGGCAATCCCGACGATCCTTCACAACAAGCTCGTTCCAAAGTTGCACTTGAGTCACGTTTTCCGCGCTTGAAGAAAATGCTTAAGAAGTGGTCTATATGTGTAGCAAAAGCAAGAGATCGTGCGGTTTTTCATTATATGCAATGTAATCAAAAAACATTTATGGAGGCTAGCATGAGAAGAGATGAGGAGAACCTTCGGTTGGCTAGGGAGGGCTTAGAACTTGAAAAACAAAAGGAAGCAAGGTTGGCCCGACGTGATACGGTTGCGGAGTTGGAAGAAGAAACAAGAATTATGACAATGGATAGGAGTGTCATGACTCCGGGGAAGTTGATGTGGCACACAAAAAGGAAAGCGGATATCATGAGAAAAATGAATGAGAGTAGTAGCACTAGTGATGGTTATTATGTTCACTTTGATGAAGAGTGATATTATGTTGTTGTAATATTTTTATGTTATTTTATGTTCCTCAATTTCAAGTTATCATATATGAAATAATTTTATTTTCTAATTCGTGCTAATTTTATGTTTCTCATTTTGAAGTTATTTTTATACGAAATAAAACAAGATAAATATAACAATAATGCAAATATAACAATCAAAAAAGATAAAATAACTTCCAAATAACAATACCAAATTAAAATACAATGCAAAATAAAATTACAATACCGAATTAAAATACAATGCAAAATAAAATTACAATACCAAATCCATAATTAATTATTGTTGGTTGGCTTCTAAAGCCCAGTTGTGCTCCACTAAATCATTTTGAAGAATGTTGTGGATATAAGCTGACTCGAGGTGGTCAATACGATCCCAAAATGCATGTTGGTTTCGTCCATCTCTTCCCACTGGTAAAAAAGGAATTCGAACCCCCCGATGATCCACGGGCCCATCATAAACTCTTGCAGCTTGTGGGTTTAGAAGATCTTCTTCTTCCGGCTCGATAAATTCGTTTTCTACAAATTCATCCTCTACAATCATATTATGCAATATAATACAAGCCATCATTATGCTTTTTAGTGTCGACCTCTTGTGTAACCGAGCTCCATGGCGAATGATCGCCTAACGAGATTGCAGGATGCCGAAACACCTCTCTACATCTTTGCGGTATCCTTCTTGTTTCTTTGCAAATAGTTTTTGTGCTTGAGATACAGGGGTTGGAATAGTTTTCACAAATGTTGAGTACCTTGGATATATTCCCTCAGCCAGATAATAAGCATTGTTGTATCTCCTTCCGTTGACGTGAAATGTCACAGCCGAGGTGTTTCCGGCTATGAGCCCTTCAAAGACTGGTGATTGATCGAGGACGTTGATATCATTTTGAGCTCCTGGCACACCAAAGAAAGAGTGCCACACCCACGTGTCATGCGAGGCCACTGCCTCTAGTATGATGGTGGGACGAGCCTTTCGACCACTATAAGCTCCATGTCATCCGACTGGACAGTTCTTCCACTCCCAATGCATGCAGTCAATGCTTCCGATCATTCTTGGAAAACCTCGCTGATCAGCCCTAGCAAGAAGCCTTTGGAGGTCTCTCTTTGTTGGGGCACGGAGATATTCTGGACCAAAATGATGTTCCACTTGTTGGCAAAACTTCTTCATGCACTCTAGTGTAGTTGATTCACCCATCCTGCATATCTCAGCACACTGATCAGCAGCTGCACCATACGCCAACATTCGAAGGGCACCTGTCATCTTTTGTTCGGGGAGCAACCCTAGTTCTCCAACGGCATCAGCTTTTTGATGCCAATAAGTGTCGTGGTTGCAGAGCTTCGTCATGATACGGTTGAACACGTGCTTTTGCATTCGGTACCTCCGACGAAATTCTTCCTCCGTAAAGATAGGGCGCTCGATGAAGTAATCAACCATGAGACTTACTCCCCCAGATGCCCTATTTCTAGGGTGATTAGGAGAGCGACTAGGGCGTGAACCTCGTCCTTGTGGTTCATCTGATGTATCAAGATGTGTCATCAACATGGCCGCATTAGTCATCATGGTATCCATCATCTGGGCATCCTCTTGATTGTGTTGTTGCCCCTGCTTCAACAATTTGCGAAAGAAGCTCATCGTAGTGATGAGGGAATGTGGAGAAGTAATTGAGGGATTGTGTTTTCGAAAATTTGGAAGTGAGTTGTGAAGGTTGAGTGAGTATAGAGTGGGTGATGAAGCTTATTTATGATCAATTTCGGATCATACCATTTGAAGATCATGTTACGTGTCGAACCGTCATTCGTCGAAAATCCTTTCAAAAATCCAATGACATCATTTGACCGACAAGCACACACGTGTCAATTTTTGGTTCGTCAAAAATCTTATAAAAAATTCTATAGAAATCCAATGACATTATTTGGTCGACAAACATACACGTGTCAAATTTTGGTTGGTCCGAAATCCTATCGAAAATCTATATCATTATTTCGGTAATAAGGAAACATGAAAAATGCCACATGTCATTTCATTATTGGTTGATTATCATATACAAAATTTTAAAACTTAAAAACTTAATTGATGAATAGTGATTGCCTCTGTGACGGAGTTGCACTGGTGCATAAAAACGGGCTCAGAAATGCAATTTGTAGTGAATAATAACTGATGGAAGCAATTAAATTGATGGATTGATGGAGGGTATGGAGTGCATATGCTCTAATAGATCGACTCCAATTTAATTTGTTTTTCTCCTCCTCTAATGCAACTACCTCTTCACTTTTAGAATCCCACACGCTTGGAGAACATTGAATACAAATCCAAGCCGCAAAATAGATCTCATAAACCCAAACAAAAATCAAAACACTGAAGCAGCCAACACATTCATATGAACAGAGAGAAAAGTATCTTCAAGACAAATATCAGAATCTGAAATTAAGTGCTGGAAAAAGTCTACCAATATGGTAAACTTCATGACAATAACCTCCCCCTTGCTTGCCCTTTCATATTTTTCTTAGCAGTCCCTCACCCCACCCCACTACACAGAGAGAAGCTGCAATCGAACTTCACACCCCAAACCCAGTGAGAGTAGTCGTCGCCACCAAACATAGCAAAAGTGAAGATGAACCCCCGCATCTCGAGCTCCTGTCGCAAGAGCTGCAAGGCTCACTTCAACGCGCCGCCGTCGGTCCACCGTCAAAGAAGGTGGGTATTGGGTAAACCCAAGCTCGGGCAAGATTGTTCTTGGCATAAGATGATATTGGTCGTGGATAGGCTATAGGCTATTCTTTGATTCGTGATTAACATCAGGAAAGGCACAAAGAGGAGAAGACGGTCGTCGAAAAGAATGACGAGAGGAAGAGAGAAGAAAAACTAACTCCAATTTTTGACATATAATTGGGTTGGGAGGGGTTCTAATGAGGACCACTAAGTTAAGGACTAGTTAAGGACTTCTTCGTTTCACCCATTTTTCGATCGCATATTCACATCTCGACCGTCTAGTTTGTAGATATATATGAGTGATCATCTCTACAAAATTTTCATCCAAATTGAAAATCGTTAAGGCATTCATAAATATGATTTACCAATTATAAACTTGAACGGCTCTTGTTTGACAGATTTGGATTGTCCATTGATTTGATTTAGTTTGATCCCTTAATGATCACCAATTTTGCTGAAAATTTGTGGAAGTGATCTACTTATATAGACCTAAAATTTGAACGATGGAGATGGAAAAATGTAATTGAAAAGTGGGTGTAATAAACGATTAATGAGAAAGTCCTCAACTAATCCTTAACTTAGTGGTCCTCATTAGAACCCCTCCCTAATTGGGTTTATCAATTATTTGCTTTAATAAAATTTTAGGGTTTATCAATCATTAACGTGGACCTTCTTGTCGGTCCAACTTAGCTTATGACAGTCACATTTAAAATTTGGAGTGGACCGATGAAAATTAAAAGTACAGAACCATAATGATTAAAAAAAAAATTCAGGGACCAAACATATTTTATCCAAAAAAAAAACCTTATATGTTTATCAAAATATATATTTGTAGTTGATGATCACATCTATATATTGTTTACGTTTAAATTAATATTTTACTGAAAGTAAATGTCTATGTGAATATTAATTAAACTCTTGGTCCATGTCATACCGACGAGCCCAAATTCTTTAAATGTACAAGTGATGGCTTGCTAGAAAGACCACGTGAACTGAGTTACAGAGCTCGCGCGCGGAATGTACTTCGGGCGGACTACACAGTTCGCGCGGAATAGATTACGCGAGCTAACTTCAGAATTCGCGTGCGGAATGGCTTCCGCACGGGGTAGAGAGCTCGCGCGGTTTGCGCGACATGCATGGCTCACACAATTAATGATCTCGCACGAGGAATGACTTCGCGCGGACTACACAATTCGCGTGTCGAATGTACTTCGCGTAAAAACCTAGGCGAGGCGGAATATGTCCAGGCGAGCTGGCGAACTGGCTCGCGTAGGAGACTTCGCGAGGAAGCAAGAGGAGGAGTCTGCTTGCACCACTTTAATAGTTAAAGACTTTTTAAAGTCTTTGACATGCTTCGGGCCAATCCTTGTGACCCTTTTAATATAAAAAAGCCCTTTAAGGCTCGCGAGCTGCAATAGCCCGCGAGATGGAATCGAGCTTCAGGAGCACGCGAGATTGTCTCTTGTGACAGCCCGCATGATGAATTTCAATCCGCATGGGACTCTACAGTTGGTCGCGCAGAAGCAGTGTTCTATGTGGAGTATGCGAACTGGACATGTGTCACTAATTCATTGGCCGCGCGGACTGAATAATTCCCTTGTGCTATTAGGGTTTCAGAGTCCGACTTGAATTCTAATCATCTTTCTTCTGCAGCAAGTCAAACCACTATATAAAGGACTTGAAGGTTTATAGGAAAGAACAACTCTAAAAAAACAATCAAATCTCTCAACAAAAATACAAACTGCAAACACTAGTTACCTTTCGAGCCAATCGAAAACCTTAACCCTAAGCGCACCGCCGCCTAGCCTTTTCTCAGAGCCTTTTCGGATTCTTTTCCGGTCACTCTGATCTCCCTATAGTTGCTCTGCTCGCGACACCGTGAGTATCGAATCGCCTTGTTCTCGTAAATTCCTCCCCTGAGGTGGCACCTGGAAACCCCTTCCGCCTGATCAAGAAGTCAAGCTCGTTCCTACAAACTTTTCCTTGTCCGCGAGGTGGCACGCCCGCAACACTCCCCTACTCTTTGTTCGCTAGAAACCTCTGCTCCGCGCACTGAGGATCGTGGCCAAAACATATATTATCAAAGATGATCCGTTACCACTATGAATTATAATGTTATATACAAATAAGTGACGTAATTTACAAGTATATATCATCAAAGATGATCCATTACCGCTACGACTTACAATATTATATATACAAATAAGTGACGTAATTTACAAGTATATATCATCACAAATGATCCATTACTGTTACGACTTATAATATTATATATACAAATAAGTGACGTAGATCATAATTTACAGGTATAACCACGCACGATCATTTTGAACATTGCCTTCATATTTTTTTTTCTTCTTTCTAAAGGAAACCATAATTTATATGTGTTCCATGCCGTTGTGGAAGTAGTGGACTAGATTGCCAAATTAGAACGGGATATATTGCAGGGTAATGAAGTAATCAAGAACTTAATCAAATTGCAGGGTTTTGATTATTGAATTTGAATAGAATAAAACCGAAACACTGTTTCGCGGTCGTCGTCATTCGTCACACAAAATCAAAAGGAAAATCTGACGCGAAGGCATATTCCACCCGAATGCTCTCTTATCGGTCCGGGCTCGGGTTTGGGCTCAATAATACTCAATACTAATACTAAGGTTAAGCCCTTTTAATTTCTTGGTAATTTCTGTTGGGTTCTTCAAGTCTTGGTAATTTCTTGGTAATTCTCAGACTCTCGGTTACTCTCTTCTTCCTCTTTCACGTTCTTCGATTTCGTCCTCTATCAAAAGCGTCTATATGCGTTTCAGGTATAAACCCCACCTGGGTTTTCTGGGTTTCTTTCACTTTCTTTGTTTAGTGTTAAAAAACTGTTTTTGGCTACAGATTGATGTAGAAGAATTGAAACAGAGAAAAACCTGCAGTGTTTGGATGTTATATATCATGCTTCTTTGTTTGTTATAGTTGATGTATGAGTTTTCTATCTGCAAACATATATATATATATATATATATATATTGTGAAGCTTCTTTCGATGTATAAAGAAGAAAAAGCAAATCTGAAGAAAGAGTTGAAGGGTCATTGTTTGTGTTTAACCACCGATACATGGACATCAGTGCAAAATATAAACTACATGGTTGTGACTTCTCACTTTGTAGATCCGGGTTGGAAAATGCAGAAAAGAATTCTGAGTTTTAAGGTGATTCCTAACCATCAAGGCACTAGCATCGGGAAGTTGTTGGAGGACTGTTTACTTGAGTGGGAAGTGGAGAGAGTCTTGACTATTTCAGTGGATAATGCTGGTGCAAACAAGGTAGCAATTGACTATATCAGGGAAAAGATGTTAGGGTGGGAGAAGGAACCTGTTTTAGGAGGCAAGTTCTTGCATGTTCGGTGCCTTGCACACATTATGAACCTATTTGTTAGATCAGGGCTTGAAATTATGGGAGATTATGTTGCTTCAATTAGGAATGCAGTGTGGTATGTCCTGAGCAGTGGACAAAGGCTTGAAGTTTTCAAAATGTGTGTGGAGAAGGAAAAGGTCGAGTCTAAGAAGGTTTGCATTCTCGATGTATCAACAAGGTGGAACTCTACTTATCTAATGTTATCCACTGCATTAGAGCTGAGGAAGGCCTTTGATAGAATGGCAAAAGATGAGGAACATAACTGACAATAAGGATTAGGCCTTTAATGTTATCCAATTTTCTTTCATGTGACAATAAGGATTAGTGCCTCCAATCACCCAACTTCATGGAAAGCTTTTAATGATATAGTTGCTATAAAGGCTGAGATCGATGGATTGCTCAGTAAACCTGAAATGTGTACCGGTGCGCCGATTGAGAAAACCTTGTTTGATATGGCTTCGAGTATGAAAATCAAGTACAAGAAGTATTTTGCCACCTTAGATGACTGCAACCAGATTCTGCTCATTGCCTTGGTGTTCAACCCAAGATACAAGATTAGAAACTTCGAAAGTATATGCAAGAAATGGCTGAAGATGGGGTATGTTGAAATTAAGATGAAGTCTGCTGAGGTTAAAGAGCTTTTGGTAGAGATATGTGATCTTTACAGCAGCTCAATGAATATTCTATCATCTTCAAAATCAGGAAAATGTAGGAGTAGAGAGACTAGTCAAAGCATAGTTAGCCAAACCAACAAATTCTCATCCAAAAAGAGTACCGTAGAGGCTACTGGAATCATAAAAGACATGGAAGAAGAATGGGAGAGAGAATTGGAAGACTCTCAAGAAGCTGTTGTTGTACATGAAGTGGACAAATACGTACTGGACCCAATTGAGAAGCCTCCAAGTCCTGAGAAATTCAACATATCAGAATGGTGGAAGATGAACGGTGACAAGTATCCAGGTCTTGCTGCACTTGCAAAAGATGTGTTGGCAATCCAAGTGAGCACGGTAGCAGCCGAGTCTTCATTCAGCACTGGTAGAAGGGTGATCGATCCATTTTAGAGTTCTTTATCTCCCAAGACAGTGGACGCCTTAATCTGCTACCAAAATTGGATTAGGTCTGAGAGTATCCACAACATTCAATATGTTCCAACTATTGAGGATATCAAATTTTATGAATCTGTGGAGGAAGGTAAGCTTTTTATTTCTTTTCTTAATTTTTGTTTCATTCTGAGTTTTAGTTTCAATTTGAACTTGGTTTCTTTTTATACACTGAATTCATAGATTTGTGTCTTTGTTATGAGTAACGAGAGAGTAGGTATGCCAAAAACTATTAAGGTTCAATTATTAGATTCATATTGCCTTAGATGCTAGCCATGATTTCTTATTGCTTGTTGGTATCCATGGTGCAGAACATGAAAAGGAAGAAGGTGCTAATGGTACTGTGTATCACCCGAAAATGCCTATTACCACCAAATTTTCTCAAGCTTCTAAAGGGAAAGCTGTTGCATGTAAGACATCTAAGTCATCAAAGGCGTCTAAGCTAAAGAGGGAAGGCAACAAAAACAAAAAAATAAGGTATTGTTTAATGTTTCGTAAAATTGTTTGTACTGAAAGCTTAGTTGGTACATAAAGTTATCTAGTGCTTCATTTTGTTTTCCCAACAGCTTTTAATTATCTAGTTTGATATTTGTGTAATCATTTGACTATGTCACTATGCTAAAGCTGTTCTTTATTCTTCATTTGGTGGAACTTTCAAGTAAAAGTTGTTTTACTGCTTCCTGGATGAGGTACTGGAATCTAATGAATGCCACCTGTCTTTATGTTGTGTTTTAAATCAGGGTTCCGCTCTACTATCAGATGAAGTTTGCATTTCTCGTTTGGTTACAGCTTCCAACTGCAAATGTAAGCATGCTGTATTGCTTTTACTCTGTTGTTTCTGTTGTTAACTCATGCATATATGTACTTTGTTTGTTTGTGGTACTGATGTTAATTTGAGTATACTAGTAATGTCATTGAGGAGTCCTTCAATGACTCTCTCAGGGACGTGCAAGATATGTCTCTTAGGCTCTCAGTTGATGGGGACAAATCCTCACTGAATGAATCTCTAGATGTGACTACAACTTCTGGCGACCATGAGGTGCAAGATCAAGTGAAGCGTGTCCTAAGCAAGATGAAGAAGTCAGATTCTGGTCCAAAAGACCATGAAGACGGAAATAAGCTGCCGGATAATGTATCCATCAAGTATCCTTTGTTAAGACGTAGAAGAAAATTGATTGTCATAGCACTTGATTGCTATGACCAATCTGGAGCGCCTGATAAGAAAATTATTCAAGTCGTGCAAGAAATATTTAAGGCTGTAAGACTAGATTCTCAAAGAGCAAGATTTACAGGGTTTGCTCTGCTGACGGCTATGCCGGCTTTGAAGACAGTAGAGTTTTTGGCATCAGGGAAGATTCAGGCAAATGAGTTTGATGCTTTGGTTTGTAGCAGTGGAAGCGAGGTTTACTAGCTACCCTGGTACTTATACAGAAGAAGATGGAAGGCTTTTTCCAGATCCAGATTATTCGTCACACATTGACTACCGATGGGGCTGTGAAGGATTAAAGAAAAGCATTTGGAAGCTCTTAAATGCCCCTGATGGTGAACGAAATTCGGGATCTTCCAACCAAATTGAAGAAGATTTGAAATCAAGCAATTCCGCATTTCATACTTGAACAAGGATCCTAGTAAGGTAAAGAAAACTTGTTAGTTTGAGTGTGGGCAATTTAAAGAGGGCTTGGTTTTACTTTTGGAGCAAGTTCCTAAATGGTTTGTTTTTGCAGGCAAGGAAAGTTGATGATTTAAGGCAGAAACTCAGGATGCGCGGACTACGCTGCCATCCAATGTACTGCAGGAGCTCAACACGAATGCAAATTGTTCCGCTCCTTGCTTCTCGAGCACAGGCTCCTATTGTTTCTGTTTTCAACTTGGGGATAGTGTTCCATTTTTCTTTACATATAGCAATGCCGTTTGATTGTATACCATGTTTTGCCTGATTGTTAATAGGTATCTTTTTGTACGCTGGAGATTGAATGTCGCAAACATGTTCGTGTTCCTTGGAGAAAGTGGGGACACCGATTATGAAGAAATGATTGCAGGGACTCACAAGACCATAATCATGAAAGGGGTGGTGGGAAAGGGTCCTGAAGAGCTGCTAAGAACATCAGGAAGCTATTGAGTTATGTGACTGCTTCCAACAGCCGATGAGATTGTGACTGCTTTGAAGCAAGTCAGCAAATCTGCTGCTGGAATGTGATTACAATGTCGCTAGAACCTGATGAGTTATGTACTTTGAGAAGAAACAAAATAAAGGCGGAGAATCAATTAAACCCATCTAAACACGGCCTAGTACTAACTACTAAGAATGCAGCTAGCCAACTGGTCCTCACAAGTCACAAGTAACCTGGTTGGTGAGATAATATATAGGAGAGCATGCAAAAGATATTTATATATGGATGTACAACTGAGAAACACCAAGAGAGTGCACAACTGAGAAGTGTAACAGAAGTCTGTTCCAGCAGCAGCAGATAGCAAACGCAGTTTGCACACCTAGTGCGTATCAGTTGGACCACTTGTTCTTCCATTTGAGCACAGAATAGAGCCTGTACAAATTATGACAAAACAATAAAGCCATCCATCAAGAAAAAAATGCAGCAAGTAAATACCCTATAGATCAGAAACTAAAAGAACAGCGCGTTTGAAAACTTGTTAAATGTAATCAAAGAGGAACACCGGAAGGGAAGAGGCCAGAAGTGGTGGTATACAATGATTGCAAGAACTTGTTGTACTTGTTCTTAGAACTTGGATGTAAATAATCATGTGCAACTGCAACGTCAAATACAAAACAAATACTCCTCAAGCTAGCGCATGTATTCCCTGACTTTGGAACCATAAACATCTGACTGAGCCTAACCATTTACATTTTGTAAATGCTTCACACAGCTTTTCCAAATCTAACAAATGCATACTAGCTACATGATACTGTTTATGATTGTTCTGAAGTCAGAAGGATGATTAATCTACATGATACTGTTAGATACTTTATGACATGATATGAAACTTTATATCAAAGTACCAAATCATTCATGGTAAAGAGAAGTGATTAAATTAATACTCTCCACTCTAGTTTTCACTTGCAGTAAATGGCATTTTTTCACTCTTCTGTATAAATGGATGATTTGGCGTCGGAGGTGTTGTACCGGCGGGTCGCACCGGAGAAGATTTCGGAGCGGAGCAAGGTGTGAACTGGGCGGTGGGTACGCGGCGCCGTTTTGAGAGTATTGTGAGGAATCCGGTGAAAAAAGCGAGGGTTGAGATTAGTCTTACTGTGATATGCAAAGACATATCTATATGAAATGTTGTTTTAGTCACCGTAAATAATTATTGAGATAATTGAGAGTTACTGATGTTTGTCAATGGGCAAAAGCAAAATCTGAAATGTGCAAGCCCTGAAAGGGCAGCAAAGACAAATGACAGTATTTAGCATTGATGCTTAGTATGCAACTTATCTGAAATTCAGTTTTGTGATGGAGTAGGTGCTTCTAAAAGACTGTACATCAGAGTGCTTCTATTTTTATTTATTTTTCCTTTAATTTAATGGGTCTGTTTTGCTCACTTAGGAGCTTCACTTGGCTTCAGATAGAGTTACTTGAATGCAATGAGTTGTGAGGCTTTTTTGAAACTGGAGAAACCCCTTTGTATATGAAAATCAATCTGACATGAAGTTTTGTGTTCTATGCCTGCCTATGAAGTACATGGATAAATGCTTCTGCAACATCATTTTTTTTTTAATGAAATTTGCCTTGCCTATTGTGACTGCAGAAAAATGATGGATAAATGCTTACCTGTAAGTCCTTTTTTACTTAAACCATGGAGCAATTTCTGCTCTTGTGACCATTTGTTAAATTTTGCGGCACAATTAGTATTAATATTAGTCGAAGATGAAACTTAATATCAAGATTAAAAGTGTTGTCGGTAGTCAGTAAATACCTCACTCGGCCCATGATGCTATGAAGCCCAGCAGGAGGCAGCTCGAACAGGCCTCAACCTCGATGCTAAAGCAGTCTGGGCCGAGGGGGGAAGCCTCCACGTAAACTTAACATTTGTCCCACATTGAAGAGGATGCTAAGTGTGAGTCAACGCAGGGGTATAAATGCAGCCAAGACCAACCAGAAAGGTAAGAAAAGATCGGTCTTAGCATTAAATACTCAACTACCCTTATTAACTTAATCATCGGAGAGAGAAAGACCGGAGTGTCCCGGTCATTCTCCTTTCTTGCAGATAAGGAAGGGCGAAGAAAGAACTACGGAGCAAAGGACAGGATTACGGAAGATTGAATCACGTGTAACAGTTTCTTCGAGAGCCAGCAGGTTCCAGCAGAAACAATTGGCGCCGTTTGTGGGAATACTTACAAAAAGCCAGTCTCGATGACGGAGTCAAATGAAGTTGGAGTCGGGAGTAGGATAATGTCAGGAGATCTGACGCCGGGAAGCAGCGACCGGCCGGGAAGGACTGGCGATAGTGAAGAGTGCCCGCCTGATACGACCGTCCCGCGAGCGCTTACGGATGGAACAATGAGCGGCCTCACACAGGAAGAAATGGAGGATATCGTCGAGAGGTTAAGAGCGGACATAGCACGCATGGAGAGAGAAGGCCAGCGTGACCGTTTAGACGCGGCCGCACGGGAGAAAAAGCTGGAGGCAGATAACGCAGCAATAATTAGTGCGTTAGCCAGGAGACTCGAAAGTGATGAGGTGATCGAGCGAGCGGCAAACTCTATCCGCGAGGGGGAGCGGTCCCCGGCAACACCGCCCGTAGCCCGGAGAACGGTAGTCGTCGGCACGAGCTTGTTTCCTGAAACTATGGAAACAGAGGGCTCGCCCCCGCCTCCAGCGCCTGTAGAGGAAAGAAGGAAGGAATCAACGGGAGTCGAGGCGGCCTTGATGGCCATGAGGGACAGTGT
Source organism: Fragaria x ananassa (assembly GCA_034370585.1). Lineage (NCBI taxonomy): Eukaryota > Viridiplantae > Streptophyta > Magnoliopsida > Rosales > Rosaceae > Fragaria > Fragaria x ananassa. Next base: position 33,088,536 of record CP139754.1, on the reverse strand, counting down.
GATGTCCCTAACCACGAGACTAGACGAGGCAGAAAGAAGGGCAGCGCACAACCCGCCCGGTATGGGGTTTGAAGAGAGAGGAGGACCTTTCACCACCGCCATCACGCAGACATTGCGTTCCCGTGCGGCGAAACCGCTTAAATTGAACTACGGAGGGGAGGGGGACCCGCATCTCTTCCTCGACAGTTTCAAGTCCCATACGAACGCCGCGTGCTGCAACATGTTCCAGGAGACGTTGTCGGGAGAAGCATTAAGCTGGTTTTATGAACTCCCGGCCGGTTCAATAGATTGCTTCAAGAGGTTAGCAGACCGATTCGTGAACCGGTTTATACTGCGAACGGACGGGCAGAGTACAGCCCAGTTATTCAAGATAAAGCAGGGGCACGCCGAGGGACTAAAGGCCTTCGTAAATCGATGGCAAGGGGCCACAGCCAGAGTCAGGAGTTTCGACAAGAAGGTGGCGGAAGAGGCCTTTATCCAGGCCCTGCTGCCCGGGAAGTTCTTGTACGCGGTACGAATTGAAAATCCCCGGGGCTATGATGAGCTCATGGAAATGGCGGTAAGGCACGCGCAGGCAGACCATGACACTTACGGGGACCAAAGTGAGGGTAAAAGAAAGGAAAGCGGGAGGTCTGAACCCCGAGGACAGATGATCCAAGAAGTAAGAACCTGGAAAGGGGACCAGGGGGGACAAGTCTTCACCCCTAGCAAGAGGTTCAAGGACGGAGGTAGGAGCCAAACCAAGCAACTAGGGGGGCCTCAGGGGAAGAACAGGGGCAACAACCAAAGCAGCGGGTTTAAGGAAACGGTTGTCACGGCCAGGGCAAGCTACACAAACCTGAACGCAACACCGGAGGTAGTGTGGAACGAGAATAAAGGGGATCTTCCAGGACCCGCAGCCAGGAGGTTCCCACCGTCACGACTAACCCGAGAGGACACAGGAAAGTACTGTGGATATCACCGGGAGGCAACACACGCAATAAACAACTGTGATGAGCTAAGAAGAGCGATCGAAAGTCAGCTTAAAGCAGGGAAGCTTCGGCAATACGTGTTGAGTCCACTCCAAGCTAAGGAGGAGCCCATTTACGGGACGATCAACACGATCCGTGGGGGGGCACGTATCGACCGGAGGAGTAACAAAGCCAAAAAACAGTGCCCCGGTAGCAGAGATGGGCGAGAGATATTCGCTTTCGGGAGCTCTAGCGCTCAGAGTGTGAACTCGAGGTGGAGGTCAGTAACATTCGAAGAAGAAGAAGAGCAAGGGACCAGACAGCCTTACGAGGACCCCTTCTTGGTGACAGTACAGTTGGATCATTATCTTTGCAAGAAAATCCTGATTGATACGGGAGCGTCAGTAAATGTCTTGTTCAGAAACGCGTGGCGGGCGCTAAAAATTAAAGGGGGGGTAGCAAGCTCACGCAGGACAACGAGCCATTGATAAGCTTCTCTGGGGACGTGGTACAGCCTCTTGGGTCCGACTACATACCCATGATCCTCGGGGGTCAGGAGGGGAACACGTTGAGAATGTCAGTCGATTTCATAATTGTCGACTGCGACTCAGCATACAATGGGATACTCGGGAGACCAGCCCTGTGGAAAGCCAAAGCATTCATCGCGGGGCATATGCTTATGATGAAGCTACCCTCGCCAACGGGAATCGTAACCATCCGGGGTGATCAAGTGGCAGCAAGAGGGTGCTACGCCATTGACAGAGATAATGGTAGGAGGAGAGCGGAAGTGTTATCCTCCGTGAGCACGAGCAAATTGATTTCTGACGTATACGAGGATCCCAGGATCAACGCCGTTGCAGAGGGGGCAGAATCCGAGAGACCCGGTTCAGTAGAGGAAACCGAGCTGGTTTGCATCTCGGACGGTTTCGCAGCCCGAACGGCGAGAATCGGGGCCAAACTGCCACCCCTCGTCCGGGAGGAGCTTGTACGTTTTCTAAAGGCCAACAGCAAAGCCTTCGCATGGTCATATGCTGACGTGCCCGGTATCCCGAGTGACGTGGTCACGCATAAGTTGGGGATCCGAAAAGGCGTGCCCCCGGTGCGACAGAAGAGGAGGTCCTTCGATCTGGCAAAGTATGACGTCATCAAGAGAGAGGTACAAAGGCTCCTGGACATCAAGTTTATCCAGGAGGCGAAGTACCCACAGTGGTTAGCCAACGTGGTCATGGTACCGAAGAAAGCCAAGGGCCAGTGGAGGATGTGCGTGGACTACACCAATTTGAATAGGGCCTGCCCCAAAGATAGTTTCCCTTTGCCCCGGATTGACCAACTCGTTGATTCCACCTCCGGGTTCGAAATGCTGAGTTTCATGGACGCCTACGCGGGCTACAATCAGATAATGATGGATCCCGCGGATGAGGAGCATACGGCCTTCACGACTGACAAGGGAGTATATTATTACAAGAGAATGCCGTTCGGATTGAAGAACGCGGGAGCAACCTACCAACGCCTGATGAACATGATGTTCACTAAGCAGCTGGGGGTCACGATGGAAGTATACGTGGATGATATGTTGGTAAAGAGTCACGCCGCGGCCGGGCATGTTAGCGATCTGCAAGAAATCTTTGACATTATGCTCGCGTTCGGTATGAGGTTGAACCCGGAAAAATGTACATTTGGAGTTGTCAAGGGGAAATTCCTAGGCCATGTCATTAGCCGGCAGGGTATCGAGGCAAACCCGGAGAAGGTCCAAGCTATAATGAATATGGTTGCCCCAAAATCCAGGAATGACGTACAGTCCCTGACAGGCAAAGTGGCGGCCCTCGCCAGATTTATTTCCAGACTCACGGACAAGTGCGCACCGTTCTTCAAGCTGCTCAAAAGCCAGCGTTGCAAAATGGTCAATTGGGGGCCCGAACAAGAGGAGGCATTCAGGAACATCAAGGAATATTTGGCTTCTGTGCCAAAACTATCAAAGCCGATTCCCGGGGAGATGCTGTACCTCTATTTAGCAGCATCCGGCACAGCAGTTAGCTCGGCTTTGATCAGGAAGGATGAAGCAATTGAGCTCCCGGTGTATTACGTAGGCAAAGGCTATACACTGGCAGAAAGCAGGTACCCGGAACTAGAGAAGTTGGCTCTAGCTCTTGTCGTGACCGCCCGGAAGCTGCGACATTACTTCCAAGCTCACTCCATCACCCTGTTCACTAACTGCCCTCTAAGGCAGGTACTTTTAAAGCCAGAAACGAGCGGGAGATTGGCCAAGTGGGCGATAGAGCTAGGCGAGTTCGATATACATTACATGCCGAGAGTAGCCATCAAGGGACAAGCCGCAGCGGATTTCATTTCAGAGCTGACGCCCGTGGAGAAGGTCACGGAGTGCGCGGGGGATGAGCTAGAGGCAGTCCAAGAAGTCCAACAATCTTGGAAGCTATTTGTAGATGGCTCCGTCACCAAAGGCAAGAGCGGGGCCGGAATCATATTGGTTAGCCCGGACGGGTTCGAGTACGAGTACGCCCTCGAATTTAACTTCTCCGCGTCCAATAATGCTGCCGAGTACGAGGCATTGATTGGGGGGCTGCAGTTAGCATTAGAGATTGGAGTCACAAAGGTCGAAGTGTTCAGTGACTCGCAGCTCGTGGTGAACCAAGTCGGCGGGACCTTTGAAGTAAAAGAGCCCTATCTGAACTCCTATCGGGCACTCGCGAAGGCCCTCTTGTGCGGATTCGTGTCAGCAGCGGTAGCACAGATCCCTAGGAAGGAAAACGGTCGTGCAGATGCCCTAGCCCGTCTAGCCACCGGGACCCGCCTGAAAGGGAGTAAGAAGGTTAAAATCGAGGTCCTGGATCAGCCAAGTATCAACAAAACGATCTCTGAAATATTCACTGTATCTACGGGTCCAAAGGAACCGACATGGATGGATCCAATCATCGAGTTCCTCAAAGAAGGTGTGCGCCCGGAGAACAGACGGCAGGCGAGGAAACTTCAGTCACGGTGCGCCCGATACACGCTTATCAACGGCAAGCTGTATCGCAGGGGGTACAGCATGCCCAGCTTGAAATGCGTGTCTGTAGAAGAGGGTGAGAAGATCCTGCGGGACATCCATGAGGGAGTTTGTGGCAACCACTCCGGAGCTAGATCCCTCTCTTTTAAGGCCCTAAGGACGGGGTACTTTTGGCCTAATATGGGGAGTATGGCAGATCAAGTTTCAACGAGATGCCATAAATGCCACCAACACGCAAACAAAATCCATTCCCCCTCCATTGCACTATCAATCCTGATGTCACCATGGCCCTTCGCTCAGTGGGGTCTTGACTTGATCGGGAAACTTCCAACTGCTCCCGGACAATACAAGTTCATTATAGTAGCGGTAGATTATTACACCAAGTGGGTGGAAGCGGAGCCGCTCAGACGGATAACTACCGAGTGTGTGATGAGTTTCCTCATGAAAAATATCTACTGCAGGTTCGGTATCCCTGAGACGATCATTACCGACAATGGGACGCAGTTCAACAACCCTAAGCTCATCGAGTTCGCCAAAGGCATGGGAACCAAAATGGTGTTTGCATCGGTGGCACACCCGAAGACCAACGGGCAAGTGGAAGCAGTCAATAAGATAGTAAAGAAGCTGCTTAAAAAGAAGATTGACGACGCCAAAGGGTTATGGGCAGAAATGCTCCCGGAAACACTTTGGGCAATTCGAACCACCCCAACGGAGTCAACGGGAGAGACGCCTTTCAGCCTTGCCTTCGGCACGGAGGCAGTCATTCCAATCGAAGTAACAATACCGACCGGGAGAGTCGAATGATTCGATAAGCAGACCAACATAGAAGGACTACAGCTGAATTTGGACCTCATCGAGGAAAGAAGGGACAGGGCAGACTTGCACAATCAAGTGTACAAGCAGCGGGTCGCCCGACACTACGATTGTAAGGTTAGGCCACGAGCCTTGGGTCTCGGAGATTGGGTGATGAAGCGGGTGATGACCCAACCAATGACCCTTGATCCGACTTGGGAAGGCCCGTACGAGATAGTAGACGAAGTCGGCCCCGCCACATTCTTCCTAAGGGATAGGGACGGCACAGTCTCCGGGCACCCATGGAACGCCGAACACCTTAGATTCTACCCGGTATAGTGGAATCGGGAAATTGTAAATTATAGCCTCCGGGTTTGACACGGTCAGCCCGGGAGGATGCCTTCATTTATTGTGGAAACAACTTGCAAAAAATGAAGTTAAATTCGTAACACCTGAGTTAGCCTCCGGGTTTGACATGGTCAGCCCGGGAGGATGCGTTCATTTATTGAGGAAACAACTTTCAAAAATGAAGTTAAATTCGTAACACCTGAGTTAGCCTCCGGGTTTGACATGGTCAGCCCGGGAGGATGCGTTCATTTATTGAGGAAACAACTTTCAAAAATGAAGTTAAATTCGTAACACCTGAGTTAGCCTCCGGGTTTGACATGGTCAGCCCGGGAGGATGCGTTCATTTATTGAGGAAACAACTTTCAAAAATGAAGTTAAATTCGTAACACCTGAGTTAGCCTCCGGGTTTGACGTGGTCAGCCCGGGAGGATGCGTTCATTTATTGAGGAAACAACTTTCAAAAATGAAGTTAAATTCGTAACGCCTGAGTTAGCCTCCGGGTAGTTTCACCAGGGAGTGATTAGGTCAGTCCGGGAGGATGCTCTTGGATGACAACATTTAAAAAAAAAAGGGGGAGTGATTTCGCAACGCGAGAATAAGAAGTCCAATTTCCAAACAAAATTAAATTGCGACAACTGGGTCGCCGGGATGAAGTCAGTGCTTCCCCGTGAAGGCACAAAAGCCGTACAAAAATGGAGTTCAAAAAAGAGGGGGGCTACAACTAATCCAGGAGTCCTCAGCTCCGGCTCCTAATCCAGGTCATCCCCGACCGGATCCTCAGCATCTTCCGCGTCTTCACTCTCGGACGATAGGGTCACTGCTCCGGAACTCTTGGGATTGACCACAGGATGCTCCTCCGGGTCAGCCAATTGTGGACCCACAGTTCTGGCCTTCTCCTGGGCGGCAAGGAGATCTGCTAGCATCCGGGGCTTGTCAAGGTACCCGTGAGCGCTCCACTCGGTAAATTTCTCCGTGATGGCTTCGTTCCGGGCGGACTGGAGAAGAGCCTTGAATTCCTCGGACTCCTTGAATTCAGCCACGGCCTGATCACAGCGTGCTGGGACAAGGTTCACCAGCTCCTCGATCTCCGCTTCCCTCTCGCGGAGCTTGCTCTCCAACGGGCGGTACTTCTCCAGCTCGGCCTCGAGAAGGGGAACCTTCTCCACCTCGGCCTCCAGCAGAGGAACCCTATCACCCAGGCTCTTCAACTCCTCAACGCGATGCTGAAGCGTCGACAACTTCTCGGCCAAGGAACTCTTCTCCTTTTCAAGTGATGCTTTCTCGGTCTGGAGAAAGCTCACATGCCCGTTGAGTCTGGCCACCTGCTCTTTCAGCTCGGCAGTATCCTCGCTGGCATCGATGGAATACACCGCGAAGAGAGCCTACATCATAGTCGGGAGGGGTTCAGATATCGACAAAAAGGAAAGGGAAAAAAAAAAACAGCAAACAAAATTACCTTCATAAGGTGCTCCCGGGCAATCTTGCGGGTCTCGGAAGGGGCACCGTCTTTGAACCTCATCCTGTCCAGTTCAATCCCCTTCAAGTCGCTGATCATCGCTCGGACGAACTTCTCGTCCGCGCAACCGTATTCGTCAAGGACCTGCCGGATCGGTGCCTTCGAAATTATAGGAACCGGAGGGGCCAATGCCGATAACGACGGAGTAGAGGAGGACCCCCCGTGTGTGGCCCTGTGCTTTTTCGCCTTCGGCACGGGACTCCCGGACACATCCACCCCGGTATACGTCACCTGGCTATCGGAGCTTTGGGATTTCTTTGAGTGGTGGTGACGCCTTTTCTTCTCACCCAAACTGACTCGCGATGCAGCGGGAGGCGGCACGGGCGGAGTCAACGCGGAACCGTACACTTCGTCCGGGACCTCGAGATCCTTCTGCTTGTCCAACACCCGTACGGTGCTGGTCTCTAAATCCACTTCGGTACGGGAAGCCACGTCCCCCTTGGTCAGCAACATCTTCAAAAGGTCTTGGTCTTTCTCCATGTCGAGAGGATGGTTAGGGCGAGGAACGCGCCTTGGAATTTTCCCTGCGAAACCACAAACATTATCTCATTAGCAAAATATAACAAGGACTTAAAGTGCCAGGCGTAAGAAGAGGTGAACCCACCGGGCACTCTACCCATCTCGCAGTGAGAGAGAACGACCCACCGCGTCAAATGGTATGAGCTACGGTCCTCTTCGTGGGGCCAGGCAGCATATACTCGTGCTATACGCTCCCGCTCGGTCTCCGACAGGCTGTACGACTGATCCCCGATAGCCCGGAAGTAGTTGGGGACCGTGTGCCGTCTCGTTTTTCTCTGCCATGGACCCCCAACAAGAACTACCTTCGCCCTCCATTCCTTGTTTATCGAGGAGGGGAGATCCGTGATCACGGACTCGTAATCCCGCGCGGTGAACCCAACGCACCCGGAGCTTCCTGCCTTCTTCGAATAATTCAACCGGTAGAGTGCGCGAAACTCATTGATCGTGGGCCACCCCATGTTCGATAGGAAGTATAGGCACCCGAGCCCCAGCAATTGGCGCCACTGATTTGGGGGGACTTGCCCCGGAGCAAGCTGCAACATGCTCAGCATGTACTGAACAAATTGAGGCAGCGGGACAGAGAACCCGTTCCGGAACATGTTGTCGTGCACCGCTACGAAGTTGTCTCTCGGAGCGCACGCCAATTCCCCCGGGTATAGGCCGCGCATCGGGATGCTGGAAGGAATGTCCCACTCTTCCCTAAATTGCTCGATCTCCTCGGGCGAGAGACTACTGGCAGGTTCGTCACAAACCCTGCCGTCCTCCAGGCGGTGCAGGACGCGCGCTATCGGGATCGCTTCCAACACTTCTCGCTCGGGATCCGCCCTGGAGGATGCAACCCGTGAGTCTCTATTCACCTCCCGATGCAGATACTGATCCATCCTTTCTTCGTCGTCAGCGGGAGCCCGCAGTACAGGACCAGGGGCGGTGGCGTCGGAAGCCCTAGACTCCATCTTAGCCCTATAGAAAAACCCTACGTGCTATCAGAAATCGCAGCGCATGCCGCCGCCAGACCTCCCGATACCACCCCCAGAAACAGACCCAAAGAAACCCAGAAACAGACCCAAAGAAACCCAGAAACAGACCCCAAATCCTAAAAAATCCCAGAAACAGACAAAATAGAACGAAAACAGACGAGATGGAGAAGAGATACTCACCGAAAAGTGAAGGCCGGAAACGCACCGAAACAACAAATGGACAGCACCTCGCAATCGGACCGGCGGCAACAGCGGCGTTCCTTCTACGTCCGGATTTACGTTGAATCGATGAAGAATGAGGGCAGAGGACAGAGTAACAAGGAAGAAAATTGAGAGCGGAGGAAGAAAATTGAGAGCGGAGGAAGAAAATTGAGAGCGGAGGGAAGAATGAGGGGAGACGGAGCATATATACAAAGCGGGGGAAAACAACGCCTCGATTCCCCCCCCACGAAACACTTCATTTCAAACGAGGCGATCGTGTTCGTTACGACCCACCGTAGGATCGTGACACGTGCCCCACTAACCGGAAGCTTCTCGACGAAGCAACAAGTGAAACGACGTCCAATAAATGCACGTCCCTTCACCCCCACCCACGCGCCACCTGGCGGACATGCAATTAATGCCCTGACACCCCCACCCACCCAGGCTTCCAACTCAATGCCACACTTTAATTCCCGGATAACATCTATCGGGAGGCAGCAAGCAACAACCGCTAAAGAACTTTAATTCCCGGATAACATCTATCGGGAGGCAGCAAGCAACAACCGCTAAAGAACTTTAATTCCCGGATAACATCTATCGGGAGGCAGCAAGCAACAACTGCTAAAGAACTTTAATTCCCGGATAACATCTATCGGGAGGCAGCAAGCAACAACTGCTAGAGAACTTTAATTCCCGGATAACATCTATCGGGAGGCAGCAAGCAACAACTGCTAGAGAACTTTAACTCCCGGATAAAATCTATCGGGAGGCAGCAAGCAACAACTGCTAAAAGAACTTTAACTCCCGAATAACATATATCGGTCGGATGCAAGCAACAACTGTATCGTGAGATTTGTTTACCCGAGCAAGAACCAACGGGACGTGTGGGCAAAACAACTAGCCACGATAACTGTAAGACCCATTTACAGCTCCCGAAGCATTGGAGTCGGGCATGCCAATATCATTCCCTTCATACGGAGAATAGTGGCTTGATAACCCACGCGGGGATAATACCCCGCGCTCGAGCATCAACAACTACAACATGGAACGGCTAGCTACCTTCCATCGCAATCACAACCCGTTCCGACGTGTCCTGAGCACGAACTTGGGGGGACTAGATCGGGTACCCGTTGATATTTCCGCATCACGGGCCATTTCTTCAAGTCCCCACTCAAGACATGTCTTGAACGGGAACTTGGGGGGACTTGTTGTCGGTAGTCAGTAAATACCTCCCTCGGCCCATGATGCTATGAAGCCCAGCAGGAGGCAGCTCGAACAGGCCTCAACCTCGATGCTAAAGCAGTCTGGGCCGAGGGGGGAAGCCTCCACATAAACTTAACATTTGTCCCACATTGAAGAGGATGCTAAGTGTGAGTCAACGCAGGGGTATAAATGCAGCCAAGACCAACCAGAAAGGTAAGAAAAGATCGGTCTTAGCATTAAATACTCAACTACCCTTATTAACTTAATCATCGGAGAGAGAAAGACCGGAGTGTCCCGGTCATTCTCCTTTCTTGCAGATAAGGAAGGGCGAAGAAAGAACTACGGAGCAAAGGACAGGATTACGGAAGATTGAATCACGTGTAACAGTTTCTTCGAGAGCCAGCAGGTTCCAGCAGAAACAAAAAGCATGTAAAGAGGAAAAACAAAATCACGGTCTAACACTTATAAGATGTGTTTGTTACTCAAGACTTGAAGGGATCAGACATAATTATTCAGTATATCAAATGCTAACTTGTGTCTGACACCACATCTCTATTAAATGAGCATATGAAGTCCTGAAAACAGCATCGACACCTTCTTCCAGGACGACACCAAAATCCATCAGGCATGCCCAATCTTCGTTTCAGCCTCGCATCGTCGTTCTTAAAAAAATTATCATTCTAAAGGTATTTAATTATAAATGAATTCAATAATTCAAGAACAATTTTGGTTCTTTTATGTTGCCAAAGTGGATCCACGTCGGCACGAATCCAACTGGACCAAGCTAGCATCCATCTTCTTTGTTGTTTGTTACACCTTAAAAAAGAAGAAGAATAAACGCTAAAAACGATTACGAAAATAAGAGTATCTTTAATACTCACGTACATACATGAATGATCAGGATTAGAAAAAATAATAAAAACATGGTGGTCAAACATATGAATTATTATGAACGGTTAAGATTGTGTTGTGTAAATACACGTCGTGCATACAAGAATTTTAATAGAAAAAGGCGGGTATTAAATCCCTGGACCGTAGACTAACTCAAACCCCGTAACTACTTTCCCGAAAAATTAGAAACTCTCGCTCCAGCTAAAACCCTGCTCTCTCGATCCCTCATCATCTTCCTCACTCTCACCACCATGGGCGTGTACACGTGTCCTAGGGTTTTCACCTCCTCCTCCTCCTCCTCCACCTACTGCTGCCGCCACCACCCCGACCTCGCCACCCGCGCCGCTGTCAATCACCGCCCCGGCTTCGCCGCCGGCCGCGTCGACTCTACGACGCCGTTTCACGGCCTATCTTCACTCATTCTCCGCTTCCCTCCCAACTTCGTCCGCCAGCTCAGCACCAAGGCCCGCCGCAACTGCAGCAACATCGGCGTCGCGCAGATCGTCGCGGCTTCGTGGTCGAACAAAGACTCCGACCTTTCGGCGGTGCCGGCGGCTAGTGCCGTCGATGCCGCCGCCACCGCCGCCGATCTGGTCGTCCAGGCCCAGATCGGGCCCGAGGATGACCTGGCGGCCGTGGATGCGGAGTACGCCGTGTTTGGGAACGGTGTACAGTTAGGAGGCTTGCCTGATTTGAAGGACGCCTCGTTTTTGAGCTCCGATGGGAGCATCGCAATTCATGCCGGTAATTAATTTTGTGTTAATGCGTTAATCGCTTTGATTATTTTCAATTCAATTGGTTTTTGCTTTGGCTTAATTCATTTCTGAAAAATTATGCTATGATTAGCGTGTCAACGATTGGATTTGTGTGTGTAGGTGAAAGATTGGGTCGCGGTATAGTGACTGATGCAATTACAACCCCGGTGGTTAATACTTCTGCTTACTTTTTCAAGAAAACTGCTGACCTCCTTGATTTCAAGGTATTTGTTGCGATTTATAATCTTATATAGCTCCTGTGCTTGGAGTGGGGAATGCATTGTGTGTGTTGTTTTTGATTGATGGTTCGTGGTCAACCATCATTTGGCTCATTTATGCTAACTTTGTTGCAGGAGAAGCGCGCGACGAGTTTTGAATACGGGCGCTATGGAAACCCAACTACTGTGGTTCTTGAGGAAAAGATTAGGTTGGTATCTTGGTCATTTAGTATTCCATAGCCTGCTTGTGGTTTTTGTACGCTTGGCATCTCTGGAGAATGTTTATTGAGGCAGAGCTGTGTTTTTGTATGATACAGTGCTCTTGAAGGAGCGGAATCAACACTGCTGCTAGCTTCCGGAATGTGTGCTAGCACGGTCTTGTTGATGGCTTTGGTTCCAGCTGGTGGGCATATTGTGACAACAACAGACTGCTACAGGAAGACTCGGATATTTATTGAGACCATCCTTCCCAAAATGGGGATCACGGTATGGTTTGCTGATATTACTTTTGGAATGATGAGTTATCCTGATTTTCTAGTAATAGGGTACTTGCTGCTACTTGTCAAATTATTGGTAATACTTTTGTTAGTGATTATACTTGTTACCCTATATGCAGGCCACAATTATTGACCCTGCTGATGTTGGAGCACTAGAAACTGCACTGAATGAGAATAAAGTTAGTAACAAAAAGTTTTTGGATCGGTTTCTAATCTCTGTACGACTCAGAAGATCTTGGGGATCCTTACATTATATTGTACCTCTGTGCAGGTTTCTCTTTTCTTCACAGAATCTCCTACAAACCCTTTCCTAAGGTGTGTGGACATTAAGTTGGTTTCAGATCTTTGCCATAGCAAAGGGGCAGTAGTCTGTATTGATGGCACTTTTGCCACACCTATGAATCAGAAGGCCCTTGCTCTTGGGGCTGATCTTGTTGTGCACTCTGCAACAAAATATCTTGCTGGCCACAATGATGTAAGGCAGTTGATATCAATGCAAGTCATTTGTGGGAGTGCAAATACTTTGGTTGTCAATCAATGCTAAATGAGGCATTAAGCAAGTGCATGTATTCTATTTCAGGTCCTTGCTGGTTGCATTAGTGGTTCAATGAAATTGGTTTCCGAAATTCGTATATTGCATCATATTTTGGGCGGTGCTCTTAACCCGGTGAGTTATGTTCAGGAAGAAGTATTGTGGGTGACATTTTGATCTACACTAATTATTCTCATACTGGTCTTAGTTTCTCATAGGTCAAGCATAGATGATTGTAGATTTTCCACTTGCTTGAGGATTTTGAGCTCTATTTGTTATGGAATATCCTCATGAAGCTTGAGATTGCGTGATGATAACTGATGTATGTTTTTCCTGCCAACAGAATGCTGCATACCTGATCATTCGAGGCATGAAGACTTTGCATATTCGTATACAGCAACAGAATTCTACTGCATTGAGGATGGCCAAAATTTTAGAGGCACATCCTAAGGTATTCTTTTTTTCCATAAGTTTCTGATTTTGGTTACTCACATTTGTTTGGCATATAGAACTTTGGATTTGCAAACTGATGTGATGTATCATGCTATCCAGGTGGCGCACGTCTATTATCCTGGTTTGCCAAGTCATCCTGAACATGAGCTTGCCAAGAGACAGATGACTGGTTTCGGTGGTGTTGTCAGTTTTGAGGTGATTTTAATCGGCAGAGTCATCATCTTCTGTGTGCTCGTACTATTGTCATTAGGTTAACACAGTGTCTTACTTAACTTTGCAGATTGATGGATACTTGAAGAGAACAATTAAGTTCATTGATGCCCTGAAAATTCCATATATTGCCCCCTCCTTTGGTGGTTGTGAGAGCATCGTGGATCAGCCAGCCATAATGTCTTATTGGTATTCCCTTTTTTCTTAATCTTATGGTGGCTAATGAATTCAGTTTTCTAATGTCTTTTTGAAAGAGAGACCAAAATTTCTTATATGCCAATTTCTGTTGTGGTTAAGGTGTGTTAAAATGTCTCCATCCAAGTGTGATAAGTTAGGTAGATTACAATCTATTAGACTAAGATCAGGTTTTACCGAAAGTTCATTTCTAAAGCATGTATGGGTGCCTGGAGGTGCTTTGGCACTGCATAACCGATTCATGTTGCCTTTAAGTCGCCAAAGTCACTGCTTACAATAATTCTCTAAATGATAGTCTTATACACTGAAATGGTTGAAAAATATTTTTGCCATGTTGGTATTTGCAACAATGAGCAAAAGAAATGTCTCCTTTTCCTGACTGCTTTTTGTTACCATGCTTTTGAAACAGGGATCTCAGCCAGTCAGATAGGCTCAAGTACGGAATCAAGGATAACCTGGTCCGTTTCAGCTTCGGTATCGAAGACTTCAATGATCTTAAGGCTGACATTCTGCAGGCCCTGGAGAAAATATAGAGCGAGCCGGCCACCTAAGATGCGGATTCCTGTTTAATTTTTTTTTTAATCTGTTGTTCTTTTGGTGTTTCAATTGATGTTTGATCACCAAAAGCGGTCGTTATCGATTCCATTAGGACCCAAAACCTGTCGAATTTCCTTTGTAATCTGCTCTTAACAATTCCTTATCATTATCACTATGCTGCTTTCGTTTAGTTTTAATGCTTTGAGTTGAATGAGAATTTAGGAAGAAAATCAACATCAAATAAAACGATCTGCAATTTGTCTGGAGGAACCAAATTTACGTGTCTGATATGGACATCCCATTTCTTCCATTTCAAGCTTTCATTGTGACGGATTAATCAAATGAATGCAGACTCACTCACCCATTTCATATTCTGGGTAGTGAGAATATGCGTCGGAATTTTTCAAATACGTCATTGAAAACCAAATGTTGATTGGATTACACCAATAAACAAGATTACCACCGTACCCTAATATGCCAAATTCCACCGTACCCTTTTTGGATTCCCACACACTTCATATCATCATCAAACAATGCGAACCATGATTACCACCGCTGGTTTACACACATAAACAACACAAAACCCAGTTGGTGAAAATTGAAGAAGGCAATGAAATTCGGGAAGGAGTTCACGAACCACTTGGAGGAGACAATCCCGGAGTGGAGGGACAAGTTCCTCTGCTACAAGCTTCTCAAGAAGCTCCTCAAACGCTTGCCCGCCTCCACCGTCGATGCTCTGCCTCACCCTTTTAATCTCAATCGTCGGCTCTCCGACGCCGACGCCGGTGGTGGGACCGGTCCGAGCCGGCCCTTGGGGGAGCTGCAGGATTGGTTCGTCAGGATTCTCAACGACGAGCTTGAGAAGCTCAACGATTTCTACGTTGATAAAGAGGAGGACTTCATTATTCGCTTCCAGGTTGACTTTTTTTTTTATTTATTTATTTTTTTTTAATATGTTGGTTTGATTTTGGTGCATGTGAAAATTAAGAATTGTGAGATTGAATTGAAATGGGTGATTGACAGATTTGATTTGCATGTTATGGATATTGATAAGGTATGAATCTTTTTCTCTTTGTTGAAATTTGATGAGATTTGGAGTGATACATTATACATAGGGAATGAAAAATATGCAACTTTTGCTGATGTAACAAATTTTGAAGGAATGATAATGAATGACAGCGACACGGGTACGGATTTATGTGTTAATTCTGGGCTGTTCAGTGATTGATACTAATGTTAGGAGTGGAATTAGGGGTGAGACAGATACAGTCTCACCGGAACAATATGTTTCTGTAAATGTTGTGGGTGTGGAGTACTGTTGAGTGGCAATAGAGCAAAAAAGAGTTCTAGAAATAGTTGAATATTTAGTGAGAGATTTTCTCATGAATCAGTAGTAGAGTTTTGGGAGTAATTAGTTTGTATTTGTGTCCTGTGGCCCTTTTTCTTTCCTTTTCTTGATTATCTGATTACGTTTGGTTGAAGCCCTACAATATTAAATGTGTCATCTTTTAAGGGTCTGCTTGGAGGCTATGAGCCAACTACTGGTCATTGCATGCCATTTATATTGCAATGTTATGTTTACTTCTTTTTCGTCTTTTAAACTGCATTAATAACAGGAGCTGAAGGGAAGAATCGAGGTAGTTAAAGAAAAGAGCAGCAAAGGTGGGGTTTTTACTTCAGAGAGTGAGTTCAGCGAGGAAGTGATGGACATTCGTAAGGATTTTGTCACCATTCATGGGGAGATGGTGCTTCTCAAGAACTACAGCTCGCTAAATTTTGCAGGTACATTTTTTTCTTTCTGCTCCTGTATTTAACTTGAATATGGGAATGGTGTCTGCTTACTGTGCTCTTTTATTCCAAGTCTATTATTTGGTTAGGTTTAAGTAGTTGGCTATTGCTAAAACAGTTGTATCTACTTTAATAGGGCTAGTCAAAATTCTAAAGAAGTATGATAAACGAACTGGAGGATTGTTGCGTCTACCTTTCACACAACTTGCTCTTCGTGCGCCTTTCTTTACAACACAACCTCTCACGATGCTTGTCCGTGAATGCGAGGCAAATCTTGAGCTTCTCTTCCCATTGGAAGCAGAAGTCATTGAATCTACCCCAAATATGCAAGACAACTCCAAACCACAATTGAACAGTTTGGCAGCTGTTGCATCTGACACACCTTCAAACCAGGAGGCAAATGTGGATATATACCGTGGAACAATTGCTGCAATGAGAGCCATACAAGGTCTTCAAAAGGCAAGCTCGACTTGGAATCCATGGTCATTTTCAAATCACTTACGAAATCAGGATGATGAGAGTACTGGAGCTGTCACAGCCGAGAACTCTGCTTCAAACTCTGTAGCTACCTTGCATAGTGAGGAGGCCGATGACGAGGATAACCAGTCAGTTTAATAGTTTTCATCGTATTGGTTGATTTTGTACATTCTTCTTTTCACTTCTTGTGAGTCGTAACACATTGAAATCTGTTTTGGCAGGCTCTGGTAATAATTAGAAAGTTTTTCGTAGAAAGATTTTTTATTTGAAGGACATACTGATTTTATTGTAAATAATCCTAAATATAATAAGGAAATTAAGTAAAAACTGTTAGAGATGCTCTCAAATCTGTATATTTCATTCAAAAAGATGAACAAGCTTTAGACAACGTTCGTTGTACTTTTCCAATAGAAAACCCGGGTTGCAACAGGATTCTCATTCCTAAAACAATCAGGATACTTCTACACCCTTTGCCCTAAAAATACGTTACATGAGCCCAAAACACAGGGGAAAGTTGAATTCAATGGGCAACCAAGAACAAAACTACCGGAACTTGACTGACCTTCCCGACGACATCACCGTTTCGATATTATCGCGGCTGGGAGTGTACAGACAAAGCAAACGCAAATCCCCCAATCCTTATTTTTGTTATTTGTTAGAGCTAACAGCAAGTTAACTCTGGTTAGACAAAAAACAAAAATTGGTGGAAGAATGATATGTCAATTGTTACGGCCTTTCGATTAGATAGAAAGTCCAGATTTTATGAAATTAAAGATTTTACGGATCTTGGTTGAACACTGGCAGATTAGGGTTTTTTTTGTCCTTTTTAGATACCTTTGTCTTCAATTTGAAAAGACTGAACCCTAGCAAACTTTTGCAATTCATTTCAGATACTTTTTATTATCAAGAAGAGCATAACTTATGCAGAGAGGTAAATTTTGAAATCCCAGTCACAATAAGGATACTTCGGCGGAAAACCCTGTGGCCTATAAGAACGGTACATGCTGCATTATGTTTCCTATACAAACTTAATCAGCTCAAAAACACAAGACAAAGTTGTATTCGATGAACCGAAACAAAGAAAAGACCCGCCCGAACTGGCTTGACCTTCCAGAAAGCCTCACCGTTTCCGTATTATCACGGCTGGAAGTGATCGAGATTCTGAAGACAGCTCAGAAGGTATGCAAGACCTGGCATCGAATCTGCAAGGACCCGATGATGTGGCGCACCATTAACATATGCGATATTTGGGTTTATAGCGACTCCACATCATGGCACAAGAAAGCAAAGAAGATGGAAAAGATCTGCCGCCACGCGGTTTATCGTGGCCGTGGCAATGTCGTCGATATAAGTCTCGAGAACTTGGGCTCCGATGGCCTCCTTTGGGATATCACTAACAGATCGAAGAAAATCAGACGCCTCGGTCTGGTGTTACCTAATATAACACATAATGGACTCTCTTTAGTGGCTTCCAAACTTCCTTTGTTAGAGGAACTTGAACTTTCTTACAGTGCATACACAACTGAAGCTCTTGAAGCCATCGGCAGGCACTGCCCTCTTTTGAAGGCACTGAAACTGAACAAGCGACATGATATTCCATATGTCTGGGACGGGTGTAAACTTGCCCGACGACACCACCATTATCAGGTTTTTGGAAGTAAGAAGAGTAGCAAGGGATTACATGATGATGGTGTTGCACTTGCTATAGCAGGAACAATGCATTGTTTACAAAAGCTCCAGATATTTGGAAATAAGGTGACTAACGTGGGATTACAAGCCATACTTGATGGTTGTCCAGGTCTTGAGTCACTTGATCTGCGTCGTTGTTACAATCTTAAGGTGGAAGGATATTTAGAGTTGAGATGCCTTCAACGAATTAAACAGTTGCGGCTTCCTGATGATTATACAGATGACTGTGAACTTGTTTCCACAGATGAAATTGTTACGAACTATACCGGACTTCTTATAAAAATAGAACGTCTATATGACGTTATTATTTTAGAACCCATAGAACATTATTCTTTTCCAAGTAAATCAAAACGTCTTCGTTAGAGTCTATTCTGAACACAACTCAGAAGGTATGCAAGACGTGGCACCGAATCTGCAAGGCCCGACGATGTGGCGCACCGTCAACATGTGCGGTATCTGCTCCGAACCCAACTCCACATCATGGAAGAACAATGCACGGAAGCTTCACAAGATCTGCCGCCGCGCAGTTGATCTTGGCGGTGACAATGTCGTCGATATAGGTCTCCAAAACTTCAGCTCTGATCGCCTCCCTAGGCATATCACTAAAAAATCAAAGCGAATCACACACGCCTCCGTTTGGTGTTACCTAACATAACACATAACGTACTTCTTAAAGTGGCTCCCAAACTAACGTTGTTAGAGGACCTTGAGCTTTCTTACAGTGCATACACAACTGAAGATCTACAAGCCATCGGACGGCAGTGTCCTCTTTTGAAGTCACTGAAGTTGAACAGGCGCCACGATATCGGGTTTGGATGGGATGCCGAGGCGATTGCTATTGCTACTAGGCATAACCATTATCATGTTTTCGCATGGAAGATGACTAGCGAGGGATTATATGATGATGGTGATGCACTTGCTATGGCAGGAACGATGCATGGTTTAAAGCAGCTCCAGATATATGGAAATAGGGTGACTAACAAGGGATTGCAGGCTATTCTTGATGGTTGTATATGACTTGAGTCACTTGATCTGCGTCGTTGTGTCAATCTTAAAGTGGAAGGAGATTTGAAGAGAAGATGCTTTCAAGAAATTAAACGGTTGCGGCTTCCCCATGATTCTACGTAACTAGTTGCCGCAGATGAAGTTGTTGGCGAACTTCACTCTTTTTTGTATATGTTGTCTTAGATTTGAATGTTTTAATTGGTGAAGCTTGAGCATGCTCATGAATAAGCTTTGTGATTAAGGATTTTGTGCATGCAGGGTGTTAATAACATAGAATAGTTCTTTGCTCTTTTTCTAGGAGGTGTTTCAGAGTTTTAACTGGAAACCAATTCCTTTATGCTGTTTCTAGCTAGTTCCTGAGGAACATTGAACTTTGTTATCCTCGTTCTGTCTTTCTTGTGTACCTTGGAACTGTTATCAGCTCTACCAAATCGACTGATTTGGTTAAACACATTTAACATAATATTATGCGGCCTCGCGCCGCCTTACTGTTGTTAAGGAGTTGGGCTTGGGCTGCGTCTCAGTCGGGCTTTTACCTCTGTCTCGCTCGGGGTATCTTTTTCTTCCTCTCTCGATCTTTCTCGATCCCCAAATCTGAAGCTCTTTCTCGAAATCTAAATCTGAGGCATCAGTCTTTTTCTTCCTCTCTTGATCTTTCTCTATCCCCAAATCTAATTTGGTTGATCATTCTTTCATCCGATCTTGATCAGTTCATTCTCTCTCCAGACTCTTTCTCGAAATCTTCTGGCTTGCTTATCAGTTTTCTTTCGCTTTCCGTGGTTCCATTGATTCTTCTTTTCCCCTCAAGTATATATTATAGTGCCCGGCGCCGCTTACTGTTCTGAAGAATAGTGCAGGCCCGCCCGGGCCTGGGCTGCATCTCGCTCGGGCTTGGGCTTTTTCTTGCTGTACTTTTTCTTCCTTTGCTCTTTCGCGAGTCTTCTCGCGTCTTCTTGGCACAGAGAAACGAAGGTCCTAGAAAAGGTGAGAGAGAAGAGCAGCAGCGGAGAGAGGGTGGATACGGAAAGCTTGGTTTTCAATCGTAGGGAGAGAGAGAAAGAGGCGATTGGGAAGATAGAGGGAGAGAGGAAGAGGAGATCAGAGAAATCGTAGGGAGAGAGAGAGAGAGGCGATTTGGAAGAAAGAGGGAGAGAGGAAGAGGAGATCGTTCTCCTTCTTGGTAAGTTTTCAATTTCTGTTATTATATCTGCCCTGCCCTTGCTGGTCTGTTCCCGAGCGTTCTTTCGCTCGGCTACTGATCTTCTCGCGTTTCTTCAGCTATCACAAATAGACAGAAAAAGGAGAGCAAAGACAGTGGAGAGTAGGTAGTGTTCTTGAATACTTCAATTTGCGTCTTCCTCAACTGTCATCGATCGGTAATTGGGTTCGAGTTCCTATTTTAGTTTCTTTTTGTTTTCTTTTTAATTCATTTTTATTTTGTGTAGTTGAAGTTTTCAGATTTGGTTTTGTATTATAAATTTGATGGATGCAATTAGTTTTGTTTTGAATTGATTTATAGATAACTAATTCATATATTAATTCATGGATACAGTTTCTCCTCAAGATCGCCAGCATCAGTGGGTAAGACTGTATTTGTCCTCTTTTTCATCGATCTTTGTTGTTCTCTCCTCTTCCTCTTTCTTTCGTTTAATTCTTTTCTTGATCTTTGCGTTTCTAGACAATTTGGATTTCTGTACAATACATCTTCAGATTGGTATTAGTATTACTAGCTCTGGTTAGATAACTAGCTGGGTTTTGTATAAATTTCAAAGATGAATATGTCATTACTCTTTTTATATACATCCAAAAAGTAATCATATAATTAAGTATTTGATTGATAAGATAATATCATATGATCATATATATCTTAACAGATTGAATATAGAGTTCAGCTGGAATGCTTTGAGGTATTTATTTTGTTCTCATTGTGCATTGATAAGTTGGAGATATTGGTATTCTGCAGTAAAATAATTTTTTTTTTGTTGTTGATTGTTTGATTGCATTTCAGGTGCCAAGGTCAGTAATACTAGACAATAGTCAAGGAGAAGTTCACTAAAGCAGCTTCTGTTTTGAAGGTAACGGTTATGTTATCTTTCACTAAATACCTGTTGTTTAGAATTTGTCTGTGTTTTTCTTTTACTCTTTTGCAATATTATGTGCCTTATGCAATATAATGTATTTTGTGTGTGCATATATGTTACAAGAACTTGCATTTACATTGTATAGTTAACCATGTTGTTATTAGTAAAGTGGATAAATAAACTGCTAGAGTTTTTGATTACAAATGGACAGCTCTTATCTCAGATTTCTTGATCTTAAAGAACTCAATGAGAAAAAAACAGGTTGAATGTTAATGAACTCAATTACATGGTAGAAGCTTTTATTTATAAGTTTTGGCAAAAAACTTGGTTTGACATGAAATTTTTTTATAAACAAATCTGCTTCTATTATGAATGTTTATTATAGTTATCTATGAGCTATACAGTTCACTGTATATAAATAAATACTCTTTTTCTCAGTATCTTCAACAACATCTACCTCTTTCTACAAATACCATATATATAATACCATATTTACATATTGTATAAAGACAATCTACTGCAATGCTTCAGTCCTAAGATTTTCAACTCAATGGTTGGTGGTACAAGCGTTGCTCAGCTCCAAATTGCTTTAGATAGCTGAGAGAAAAGCCATACAATGATGAGCTTATTTGTCAACATCATGGTGTGCAGTTTACCTATACCATCTTAAATTACTTTACCAAACTTTGACCATTATAATTTATCCCTCATCAAGTACATATTGCCAAGCAAACAAGATGTTATAATGAAGTATTGGTTCACAGCTTCTGCAATTGTTTTCCTGTACTGGAAAGTTATGAAGGCAACTACAACATTAGTCCCATGATGTAGCACAGTTTTTTAAATTCTTTTTCTTCACAATTATTATTCTTCTTTGTTAGTTATATAGCTCCCTGTATTTTTGCTGGACTTTTGTTATTAAATAATTATATGGTGTGTAGACCTGGATTCCTTTGATCTCAAGTTTTTGCTTGGATTTATCGCAGGCTCACCTTTTAAACTAATTGGACATAAACCACTCATAAAGAAGCACTCAACTAATACGAGAGCCAGATGCCATTACCACTATCCATAACTATACATTTTATCCTATATTACATCTATTATAATAAATAATGAATCTGAGGTGAACATTGGAGTTAGATGTTCTTACAATAGAACTTTACGCAAAACTTACTTATACTCTCTCTTCTTCTTTTTTCCTTTCTTTTTCGAGTCTTTATTGACACATGACCATATATCAAATGTTTATCACCTTACTTTCATCATCTGCTCTTATTTCATTTTTGTTATCATCTCCTACACAGTTACAGGGTGTTCATGTCAATCAAGGATGATGAAGAAATTGTCACGCTAAATGGGTAAAGAAGGTTAAATCAGGCAAGATGACTTAATCTGCCAGATTTAAGTGTTTAACTATGTGGTCAATGTTGATTATTCTATAACAAACATGCCAGATTTTCTAATAATACTACATTAGCCTCTTTATGCAATAATTTTAATGCAGGAGGTGTTCGATCAAGCATAGTGAGCCATAATGTAGTCAAGTAAACTGTTTCAATTGAGATTTTTGTAAGCTTGGTGGGATGTTTTCTTCTGTTCTTGCTGAATTCAGGTTTATGGGCATCTTATCTGTTTAATTTTTGGGCAATTCAATGCAGGAGGTGTTTGATTTTGCTGATCACCTCTCTTGGGAGTTTGGGAGTTTTGATTAGGGCGCTACTCTTATTGACATGGTAGTCCAAATCTTTTAAATGGGTTTCAGATATATGAGGGAGGCCCATTGAAGCGCCTTTAAAACCTATACCTCACAAAAATTTCAGAAACCGTAAATAAGAGCCATTGTGGTGTAAGTTGCAGCAGCCGCAGAGCACTCCAAGCACAATCACTCATCTTCCTCAGGTAAAACCCATCTCCCTCTCCCTCCCAATCACCCAAACGTTTAAGCTTTTTGATTATTAGTATTCATTTGCCAATATAATTCCCAGCTTCAGTATTTTTTCCAGATTTTATACTTACTCCAAACCGTCACTGTATACCAGCATTGATACCTCTTTGTTCTCAATTCAGCAGTTCTGTACTTGCTTTTTGTTCTCAATCAGTGGGAACTTTTTTTTTTTTTTTTTTTCTGTTCATGTCTCCTATGCATTTCAATTTCCAGTTGATAATGCCCTTCATAAGTGAGAAATTTTTAAGATGACAGGTGTGGAACATATGCATTCCTTGATTAGTTGTGGAACACGTGCATAGCTGCTTTCTTTGCTTTACACAGTAGTATGCATTGATGAAATTTACTTTGAATACAGAGTGTACAGTACTTAAAGAACTTGAACTTTTGCTATACATATATACAATATCTATGCTCTCATGCCCCCAAAAGGATCAGTATGGCTTTGATTACAATAATAAATTTGTAAAGTGAATATAAGTTGCATGTGATTCCTCTGCGTTTTCTTATTGATATAGAGTCAGAGATGAAAGTTAATTTTGAGTTTTGTTGATGCAGCGATTTGAAGTTTGCAGTTTTCCAGGTTATGCAATTCAGAAGCTCAACGATTCTACATCGGTTAAGGGGACGGCTTCATTATTCGTTTTCAGGTTTCAATTTAACTTCTATTTTTTTTATTCTGCATTTTTTTTTTGTCGAAATAAGATTGCTTTTTGGGTTCTCATTTGTACAGTATCATTTAGTTGGTTCGTCTGTTTTTACAAAATTGAAAGGATTTATAGAGAGATCCTGGATGAGTGCAGTTTGGGAAATTTAACAGACAAATAATGCCTATTAAATTGTATTTCCATGTTTCATGAACTTCTTGGGTTACTTCCAATTTTGTTCCTTGGCAACTGGCAACAATGGTTTGGAATTTGTAGCTGAAATTAAGCTCTGTCATTGATGACAAGTTGGTGTGAACCAAGAAAGAGGATAGGTTGTTGATACAAATGCAAGAAATATTGCTTGAATATAACTTCTGTGGACACTGCTTTTTCTCTTTGATTTTTGTTATATTGGTAAATGTTGTAGTGTCTACAAAAAAGATCTGCAGGAATAATTGAACATTTGTTTTAATGCATGTGTGAATGACTGACTGACATTGTTGTTCTATTACAGAGGGAAAATATTTGGGAAGCCATCTCAAATTCAGTCTTGATTTTCTGCGCAAAGAATTAGAAAAGGGACATAAGGTAAAGCAATCTCTATTTTTGGTACTTACATATTGTTGCTATATATATATATTTAATTGTTTTCAGAAGACTTATTGTTGCTATATGCTTCTATATAGATGTTTATTATTCTTCTTCTTTTCAAGACTTCTTTTATCAGGTTGCTCTGTTATCACATTTCCTTCTCAAAACAAATGATAATAACATGTTGAGCACCTTGCTACTACTTTCAAAATATATGCTGAGGAAGGTAGCTATGACAGAACCTGGCCGAGCCACTATAAATAACTACATTACTCATGGTTTGAGAGTTGTTGGCCTTTCCTTTTTCATTTCAATATAAAATATATTCATTATGTAATTAAACATCTTCCAGTATATCTATTTTCCGTCAGGGACAATTACTGTTCACTAATGACAGTAAAATGACGGTTTCTGCCCTTGAATTGTCTCCATCCCAGAAACTCTCTAGACTCTTCTCGATTTCTTTCGCTTTCTCTCGATTTATCCGGGAAGAATTGCTCTTCTCACTTTCCCTCACCCAAGATCTCTCTCTGTCTCTCTGAAATTCGCCTCACTTTTCCTCTCTCACCTGATCTGTTTTCCTCCCCAGCTTTCTATCTCTCTCGAATCTCCAAAATCTGAAGGATTGCCCGATTGTACGTCTTAAATCTACAACCCAAGCAAGCCATTGATTACTTTTGAGGTAATTTTTCTTCCTGACTTTGGTTAGGGCTTATAAATCTAAATCCAGGTGTGCTTACTGTGTTGGTATTTGATGAGTGAGGAAGGTGTGGCTTTATAAATTTTGACGGTGCCATCTATTGGCTCGCCGAACCAGAAAAACTATGACGTGGAAGCTGGAAGTAACCGTTCCGGTGACAACGAGGAGTCCAACAATGTGTTTGAGATTCCCAGGACCAAGCACGCTTCCGTCAATCGTCTCCGGCGTTGGAGGGTATGGATTTTCTTACTGCTTTGCTTTTCTGTTTTGTTTTTTATTATCTCTGCTTTCCGTTTTCAGTGTTTGCTTTTTTGTTCGGTTGCTTTGAATTTTTGCTGCAATTTGGTGTGGTGCATCTAATTCTCTGCCGTATATGTCATATGACATGTGTGTTCTTCAATTGGAGAGCTTGATATCTTGAGATTTGTTGATGTTATGAAGCTCTCTTTCATCAACGATCGATACATAGTAAAATAGAGGGATAGGGAGATAATTGGAGAGCTTTGTGTGCGCAATAGCTTGCAGATCGTTTTGGGGGATTGTGTTTGATCTAACATTGATCAAAACGGAAGTAGGTCTGCTGTTTTTATTGAATTGGGTTTGTGAGAGTTAGGACTAAACCATCAAAAATAATTATTACATTTCCATTAGAAAGTAGATAGCTAATTGCATGCGTTTCGTTCTAAGTTTAGCTAAAGAAGAATGGCAACTGTAATTAACCCACAAGAAGGAAGTAATACAAATTAAGCTTGGCACAACATAGGAGATGGTTAGGAGTCCTGTTTATGTTTCCAGTTTTGAGCAACATGTAAGTATAGTTTGGTGGTTTGTTTTTGGTTCCAAACGTGCTGAGTTGTTGTCTGCCTTTGCATTTAACATTTGTTACAATTGACATTCTCTTTTCTTCATTTTCAGGTTACTGAAGAGAACTTGGCTGTTGTCTTTGTTAATTGTGAACAAGTGAGTTCTATGTATGTTATTTTTTTCAACACTTGGAAAGTTGAAGAAGATAGAGGGGAGTGTAAGATTGAATTTCATTTTCAATCCTTTGTCAGTGATTTTGAGCTTGCAAAACTGCTCAAAGTAAAGTAGTTGTTTGAGTCTATTTCAAAGAGGAAATTCCATGCTTTCGCAAGTAACTTATTTAATGAATTTTTTTTTTCTCGCAGGTGCTATAGGTGGAGATATATACAATGTTATTGCTGACACTATAGTGAGTTCTCTTGCCCCCACTGCAATTTTGTTTTGGTATCCCTTTAATGTTAAAAGGCTTTGTGAACTATATGTTACTGAATCATGTAAACAAATAATGTGGATCAAAATGAATGGTCTATTGCTGACAAAAATGAGAATGAATGATCTAATTATACGAGGATTCAACTACCATCTCATACAACAAGAAAGTACATATATATAATACAGGATAATAACGCAAGTAGTATTACATATCATATATGTTTGCATCTAAAAATGGTTAGTAATTTGCATCCAAAGTTTCATAGTTATGTGGATGCAGACTTCTGATATGTAAAATGAATTTATTAAACGTTCTCTAAAAATGGAATTTAGATCTTCAATTTTTGTTCTCTTCAGCCGACTGAGAAAGAAGAGGAGGGTAATTTCAGGGGGATTGCTTGCCGATACATAGTTTTTGGGGTAAATTCAGTTCGTCATTTTTTCTCATCGGCTTTGAAGATTGTTATTGGGTATCGATTATGTGTTTAGCATTTGAACTTTAATTTCTTTCTTAGCCAATCCTTATTAGTTATGCCTTGATCCAAGCCTTCAATGTATGTTGTTGTGGGTTATGTGTCGTTCCAAGTGAGGATAGCATTTCTCTTCTGCATGTCCATTAATTACTATTGAAGTAAGGTCAAACATAAGTATTAGAATATATACAAGGTTTTGAATGCCCTTGGTTTTGATCATAGCTTTGTGTGCACTCTGTTAATTGTAATAGGATTAATTAGAAGCTAAAAGTAAGCAATAAATTGTGTACAAGGAGGCACAGGTAAGGAGGTTGTCACACAGTTTGTCCAAGCAATCAATAATTTAGTCACCACAAATCCTAAAAGTTCGTTTTGGAATTTGAGAAAATTTTAGCTTCTGCTTACTTTGAGTAGTTCCCTAGCTTCAGTGGAAAACATTTTATAATTTCCAGTAGTAATCAATGAGATAGTTCAGGGTGTAGCTAACAGAAAAGTAGCTGCTACTAATATGAATTGTGCCAGTAATCGGTCAGATAGTGTATTTACGTGCATCCGTGCATCATCGAAAGTAAAGTAAGTTTGTTCTTTTCTCTGTTGTCATTTCTGTAAAATTTGTAACAGATCCTGTATTGTTTTTCTTCTTACCTTTTCTATGTGGGAGATGCAAATTGTTGTTGGGTTCTCTTATATCTTCCTCCAAATTGCAAGACACAAGAATTTCCAGATTTTAATTATGGTTAACAAGTCTGATTTCAAGGAAAGTATGGAGGTTAGTGCCCACATTTGTTTCTTTGCTCCAAATCCTACGAGTTTTACTCTCTAATTTAGTCCCTTCGTTTCCCAATTATGGCTTACGTGAATGCCTCGAATCTGTTACAGATGTGATCATGCTACTAAATATACCCAATAGAACTGAATCATTTTGCTGAGTTTTACTCCGCTTTATGTGGTTAAATTTCTCTTTATGTGGGTTAGCAACTCTTATTGTCATATGGTATCTATTTTTCACTCTATTGCCTTTATCTTTTATATAGCATGGAGGACATCTAACCTTGATGAAGGTGTAAAAAAATGAAGACAACATCAAAAAATGAAGAGCATTAGATGTATGGTTATTTTCTAGCTTCTGAAAATCAGTTACTTCTGTTTTATTACCATGCCTTTTAAGTTTAAATACTGCCTTTGTTTGAACATTTCATTTTTCATTCCCTGCTGAGCAGTTGAAAGTTTAGGGGTTTAGGGTCTGAACTGCAAGTTTCAAAACTTTTTGTAAGATGAATTATTTGCTTAACATGTTTGAGATTTGAAATCTGGCTTATGTATCAGATTTGATAACATACATACATGCTTGATCGTTGTTGACTTAACTATTGGTAACATCTGCAGAAGGAGGCTACCATTTGAGATTCATGTTAAGGTGAGAAAACAACAGCCTTGGGTTAATTTGTTCAAGGTAAAGGAAAACCAACTTAGGGGGTGGATCTTCTTTCATCCTACTTTTTCTCCTGCCTTTGAAAATTTTACAGTTTATGAAGCCACTACAGTTTCCAGCTTACACTTTTGGGATATGTTTCAAACACTGTTTGATTTTATTTTGAATCACAATAATTAGAGCAAAGACCGTGTGATCATTTCCTGAGTTTATTTTACAATGTTTTCTCTTTTAGACATATCTTGATTTCATAAATTCATAATTCTTCTAAATTTGATCGCTTCCTACAGCTTATGCAATGTTCGGGATGAAGTGATCTGCATTAAAACTTAACTAAGATAAGAATGGTTGTTTCCACACTCTAAATCACAAGCTATATAAAAGCCATCAGTATTTGTTTTTGATGAAATCTGGGTTTGTGTTAAATTGTAAGTATACTAATTTAGGTCTCAATGTCAATTCTGCAATCTTAAATCTTTGGTAATTTAGGTCTCAATGCCGTATAGAACTCCGGTATCTTGAGTAAAATATCTCCCTTTTATAATTGTAGTAATTTTCTTCTTGAATAAAATTGTTTTACCTTGCTCTGATATTCTTTGGCTTCATTGTGTCAGGATGATCTTTTGTAATTTTTTCTTCTTTTTCAAAATGATGTTTATCTGAATTTTAGGTTCCAATTGGAGGTGTTTTACTGGCTTATTGGCATTCACCTTGACTAAAGCAATAATGCAAATATCATATGTTTTGTGATCACCGTGAATAACAGATTCAAGTTTACATCATCGTTTTCGATGTAAAATATAACGTTTCTGCTTTTATGATAGCGGAACAGATTCAAGTTTACATCATCCGTTAAATATAACAGATGTGGATTTGATTATAATCCAAGAGCATACTATCTAAATTTGGACTACTTACTCTTTATAATCCAAGAGCATACTATCTAATTTTGGACTACTTACTCTTTATAATCCAAGAGCATACTATCTAAATTTGGACTACTTACTCTTTATATGTTGTAATATTATAACATTGGAATGTAATTTGCAATATATCCCCGCGGCAAAGCGCGGGTAAACTATCTAGTTGTAGTTTAGATGCACTAATATTTCAAACAGTGAAAGCTCATGTCAAAAGCAGAGAAAACGGGAACTGTGGCCAAAATGATCCGATGCCAGAAAGGGCAATGGATCTACAGGCTACAACTTTCATGCCAAGAGAGCCAAAAAAAAACGCTAATCAAGGCTGTTTGAAATAATGTGGGGCATTTTTGTTTTCATTCTGCCGATTTCTCTACCTGTTGCTATAGTACTTTCTCCTGTCATCTCTCTTCTATGGTATAAATGTTTATCTGCTCTTGCCTTCATCATGATAATAGTTGAAAGGTAGGGGTACAGACTTGAATGCTCGATACTTCCCAACATTATTCAAGTGCTCATTCTCCAGCCTGTTCAGTAATAGAACACAAATGCTTTGCATTATTTCAAGTTGTAATTTAGTTTTAGCTTTAACCCCCTAAATTGGTGAGATAATTGAAGACTGAAGGCTGAAGGGGAAGTAAAACATACCGGAAGAAATTCCAAATGCCACGGCGAATTATTTCTAAACAGGCAACAATTGCAACTAAGGCTGTTCTATGGATGAATGGTGCTTCTCGAAATCCTAGTACTGATTGCATCCAAGCAAGTCTGAGTAGAACATTTAACACCTGCAGTTCACAAAAATTAGTGTCGAATGAGAAGGAAAGAGTGAAAGAAATGATGGTAATTTCAGAGAATATAGTCCCTACCATGGCTACAAAGTAAACACTTTTGTTTGGTATAAGGAGTTTATCTCTGAGCCAACGGTTTTCAGAATTCCGTTGCAGGAGACCCCAATCTATCACAATATCCCAGTAAGTACTGACAACCGTTGCAACAATTGAGCTAGTCATAGCTAGGATCTTCCATGTCATCCCTTTTTTCATATCAAAACTTGTTCTCATGGCAACTGCGACAATTGTTGAGAAGTATTTCAGCCCATTTAACCCTTGCATTCCATCTTTCTCCTCCACCAAGCGTCTCAGACACTAGAACAAGGGAATGCACGCAGGTAAAACCATACAATAGACAAAGAAGCCTAAACAATAGACTGTGATTGTGTCATTGCTGCATAAAACTTGAGTTTTGACCAGCGAATACCTGAAGGGAACGAATCCAATATGGGATAATTGCTACAATGAAGTAGAAAGTTTTGTATACATTGCTGTCTAGGCAGTTGTGTGATCTTTTTAAAAAGTCCCCCCAACCATAATAGCAAACATAGAATTCCAGACTCCTGAAGGCCTGAACCTGAATGTTAAGTGGCATTGAGTTGATTGTTGTGAGAAAACTACATAATGTTCATCAATAGAAGTATATTATGTTATTAGGAAGTTCGAATCCTAACTACCTGGCTAGTAAGCTGATCTGCCAAGAAAAAGTCAGGGAGGGTAACCTACCAAAAAGAACGGAAAAAAATTTAGTAGCTACACTTCAGTATATTTGGCTACTATGTCTAAGTTGAAGAAATTTAACTTCAATTACCTTGTACAGAGGAGCACAAACACAATGTACTACAGCTTGGATGAGGAAAAAGCGGCTGGAACGATACATTATGTTGAAAGGACATATAATTATACCAAGCACAACCTGCAAATGTGATATTAATGAATAATGATCATAAGGCAAGTTTTGATGTTGATTTTTGTGTGAATTCTTACAATGACTAGGCCCAAAGGGACTAATTCTGTCCAGGCTTCGAAGGTTTTTGTTCTTGGGTCCATCTCCATATCCAAATTCGAGAGAACACCAGCCAATGCAAGAACTGCAAGGCCGGAGCTCATGAGGAAAGACTGTCTGTACCCCAATTCTGTGCCTTTTTTGAAGCCGAAGATGAATGAATAATTTACTCGGTATCGCCTCCAGTAATATATGTTTGCTGAGAAGACGACCATATGAAGGACTATGAATCCAAAGAAGCTGGAAAAAAAGTTCCAGAAAGTTTTACTTTGAACCCAAACTCAACCATATATGTTACTGACGAGTGAGGTTATACTTTCGCCATTAGTACACATAAGTAAACTCTAACCTGTAAAGAGGGAATATGTTTTCCATGTACAGGCTACGCCCCTCACTTTCAAGGAGACCTCTTGCATGTATAAGCACTATAATGGCTACTACAAGAGCAACTGAACACCCAGAGAACAGTCCTGTACATCAAGAACAGTAAAAATATCATCAACATCTAGTTTTAAGTTCCTCCTCAACATTGACACCTCAAAAGGTTTGTAAAATATTCGACACTGACTAGTACATTTGCTTCTGTGAACAATCTGTTCTTACCCAAGAAAAATGTACTTCTATGCTTCTCCCTTCGGGCTGTTGGTCTTAATGTCTTCATTCCTTTTCTGTGGTTTCCGTTTGCGAAGTGCTTTATGAAGGTAGTCTCCACCCTTTCCATAAGCCTAGTAACCTGTGAAGGTAAAAAAAAAAAAAAAAGATGGTTCACTATGCAAGTTTCAGATGGGGATCATATATATCTCTTGGCTTGATAGTAGACAAAAGGTTGAAGAATAACTAACATCATCACACGTCCCAAGATAAGAGGTTTCCATCATGTGCAAGTGAACCTTTGATGCATTCCTCGAAGTGATCTGCAATAACACAGCTGCAAGTAATTACTAATAGGCCTCGGAACATATGGCATCTGGTTCAGATTGATGAACTGGAAACAAAATGAGCCAACCTTGTCATGCTTCTTCATGATCTTTGAGAAAGCCAATTGGTTCAAGAAACTGTTGCATCCATATTTAGCAAATGTTAGTCGTACACCCTACTGCATAAAACCAAAGAGCTGAAATCTAGTTTTTGTTCTAGCAGTACCAGTAACTTTTCAAAAGCCGAAGCTTTTGGTAGAACTCACTGAAAGCCTGTTTCATTTGCTCTTCTGCTTTCCTCAGTTCCTTCTTGCTGAACGACAAGTCTTGTTTATCACTGTTGAGGCAGCCTTTCAGAGTTGACCTCGGAGTTTTGGGCGTGACATTGATCTTTACATGTTCAAGAATCTCCAGTTGAGGAGGTTTAAATCCCTCAATACCTCCATTGGCTTCCTGCTTTCTATTTTTTGGTTCATTCTCTTCTCTCTCTAAATTTTCCAACATCTCAACTTCCTCAATCACATCCATATGCTGCCCTCCTTCACAATCAAAACCCACATTTAAAAACTCTATGAATTAAACAAGAAAGCAAAATCCAATACACAATACATACAAATTCCAATGAAAAATCATATCATCAAAGTATTACCTTCTCTTCTACCATTGATGGGATGAACAGCACAATTTGGACCATCCCCAAAATCCACCATTGGATTATCAACCTTGAGCCTCAGAGCAATCAAAGTACCCATCTGCCTACTCAACTCATCAGCCTCCTCCACCACTTCTTTCACCTTCATCTTGTAAAACCTCACCACTTTGTTGAACTCATCATCAAGCCTATTGAAAAACTTAACCTGATACCCTCTTTCCTCATCCGAGACCGTCACAAATGTATGGTACCTCCCATCCTCCCCGTCTTCACTAACAAGAATCTCCTCATCCTCTTTTGCCCTCGGAGACTCCCTATGCCGACTTGTCAGCCCACTAAAGGCCCTGTAAAGAGAAGCCCTTCTATTCAAAGCTGAACCATTTGGAGTTGAAGCCATTGATGTTGGTGTTCTGGTCTGTACAAAACGCAAGAGGTCTTTCAAGAGAGCCTTGAGTGAGTTGTAGTCCAAGTAGGCTTCTTGCCATTCCGGCACCATTTGAGACACAAACTCCTTTGCAAACTTCATCTTCTTCCACTCTGAAAATCACCACTGAAGTCTGAAGATGAAGCTAAAGCTCAAAATGACAATGACAGAAACAAATGATGAAAGCAAAAGACGTGCAAGTATGGAATGTTGGTCACACACCACATATAGTACCACTCTACATATCTCTGTCAATTATGGCCTTATTGGAAGCTTCTGTATAAAGATTCACCCTTTGTTTCCTTCTGTCTCTGTTGTGTTCATGTACTTGAAAAGGTTGGATAAACAATGTGAGGTTAAGGTCCTAGAGGAGGGTGAATAAGCATTTCTTTTAATTTTTGATAACTTCAGTATCTGAGGATAGCAATGGAGAGTGCTATCCCAGATTCACTGTATGCAAGAATGCAGAAAGTAAAACTCAGCAAGAAAGGAAACAACACAGAGATGTTTTTGTTCTCGCAGAAACCCTGAAATCAGGGAGAAAAACTGCGTGTCTCTAACTCTAGAGAGACAAATCTTTCCACTAAGTTAAGGTGACTTCTTTACAAGAATAATAGATCCCGGGATACACTACCACAGTGCTATCCCTCCTAGTCCCAAACTAGTCTAAACATATTCCCTCTCTTGTTCTTAAGCCCTTACAACTTGGAATACATTTAGAAGCTTTGTCTGTGAATTCTGCTAACCACTAGCGGATTCAGCCTTAGACGCTTCTTGGGTTGGTTGCACTACACATCCCACATGGTATGCAACATGATATGAGTTGAAGAAAGAAGTTTTGAGTTCAAGCTCTAAGGTTTACAGTCACGAGGAAGACTTAGAGCAGCATGAACAATGCAAGCTAAAGCTAGACTCAACACAGAAAACGCTATCACAGCAGTTTTCAACAACCAACGAGCAAAGCCAAAGCTGTAGATATATATAGGCAGACAAGGCATCAACGATGATGCCAGCTGACCTCAGCAGTGTTTCAGAAAGGTTTGGACAGTAGCTTTTGGCTATAAGGCTGAGAGCGATGTAACCAGAAAAGGCTAAGAAGGATTTAGACCTTCTTTGGCTATAAGGCTAAGAAGGATTCATACCTTCTTACTCAGTCCATCAAAGGACTTGTCACAGTCAAAAGCGACTGGTCTTTGAATCATACAGGGATCAGCTTATACATCGGATAACGTAACATGAAATCCCAGCTGGAGCCTTGAGCATCAAACCATTTGGTCACGGGTTGGCATAACAAAAGATCTCAACCCTTTGACTGGTTTGAGCGCTAAAGCACTTCCCACAAACTCAGTTGTCCATTTGAAATTGAAAGACATATTATACTAATATAACAGACTTTGAAACTCAGTACAGCAGAAGACTCAGTACTAGGATAGCAAGCGAAGCTGCTATCCTCTGTGAAAAACAGTGATATGCAGATGCATGTTTTACCTGAAACCATGAGGGATATTAGCGCCACTTGTTCTTGATCAGATAACATTATCTCAAAGTGTTTTGCAGGATAAAAGGATTGACAACTATCCTTATACCTTCAGGTTCGCAAGAAAATCAAGTGAATATTGAGTTGGGTACCTCAAATCACGGTCTATGTTTCCCAAATCCCACATTAATACTATATAAAGATTTATATAATGCAAAATATTGTCAAAGATTACAGCTTTAACTTTTGTTCAATAGAAATTTCAGATGAATCAGCTAGGTGGAGACGATGGATACATCACCATGTACTGGATATGAGCTGATTCCCATTTATGGGTTAGGTCTATTTTCTGGGACAGTTTGACACTAATAATTAGAGTTGTTCAGCTGTCTTTTTTATGGAGGCCAAACGCGATAACCAACTGGAGTATTAGCATTTCCAATAATCATATGCATGTACACGGTTTGAATAGGGTCTTAAAATTTTTATTCTAGCATGTCTTCTTTGAGTTATTTCTTTTACTAAAGAGAAATAAACAGAGAGATATAACAAGTTGTGTTTCTAAACTAATGTAGAATGTGTTTACTACGAAATCACTATGAAAATTTGTTGACCAATACTTTCTTTGATATACATTATGTAGGAGTTCTTAGTTCAACTCATAGATGACCAATTCTTGTATAATAGAAAGTAACATAAATATTGCGTACAACATCTATAGAATTTTAAGGTCTCATTTGGTACATACTTAAAAAAGAAAGAAAAACCAAACGATAATAAATTTGATGAAATTTTAAAAGATGATCTATTCATAAGAAACTAAAAACAGAATTGAAAATACCGAATTACCAAAATGTGATCGAAAAGTTAGTTCAAAAATTAATTAGTTTCGTATTATAAAGCTAACAAGTTAATTCAAGAGCGCTGCTCAAAACACAAAAATCAAACACACTCATTACTCATACATGAGCTGACATGTCAAGACATCATTTGTTCCCGGAAATTGACACCACATGCTTTGAAATCAGTCAGTTTAACAAACACAAACAGATCTCCTCCGTTAGGAGTCTTTCTCTCTACCGAGAAGCCCAAACTCCGACCAACAAACACTTTCCTCGATTCTCCACATTTGTCTCACCCCAAATCAAACCCTCATTGTTTAATCTCATTGGCACCCTCAGTTTCTGACACAATGTCGCAAATATTGATCTGTACAATCTTGACATTGGGGTTAATGTCAACAATGGCGGTTTCTATGCGGTTTGAGCTTCAATCTGGCCAAACGAAATGCATCTCAGACGAAATAAAAAGCAATTCAATGACTGTGGGCAAGTACTCTATTGTTAATCCCAATGAGAGCTTTCCTCTTCCTGATTCGCACAAGCTTACTGTCAGGGTAAAGTAAACCTTCCAAACCCTCCAATGCGTTTATGGGTCTGTGTTTATGTCTACATTCTTATCAAAATGTGAATTGGGTTGTGTTTTGAGACCTTTTGTATATGGGTTTTCTGTTTAACCTTGTTTTGGGAGATTGGTGTGATAAAGGTTTGATTTTTATTGAGGCAATGCAGGAAATGAATGTGGAAAGTGATTCAAATGGTTATAGTGTTGTGTGTTGTGGATGAATGTGGAATTGGGTTTGTTGAGTGGTTATGTAAAGTTTGTATCTTTGGGAATGTTTTGGAGGTTTGATGTGGTGTTTTGTTGCAGGTGACCTCACCTTATGGGAATAATTATCACCATGGGGATCTTGTGGCTTCGGGTAATTTTGCCTTCACTGCGGCGGAGACTGGTGATTATTCGGCTTGCTTTTGGGTAACTGATCACAAGCCAAAGGCCACGGTGACTATTGATTTTGACTGGAAAACTGGTGTTGCTGCCAAGGACTGGTCCAAGGTTGCCAAGAAAGGGCAGATTGAAGTAAGCAAAATTTCGTCATACGCTTGCATTCTTTTTCTTGGTGTTCTTCCCTTTATTTCGAAATTTTAATGTGAAGGAAAACTAGGTTCTTTACAGAATAGGAATGTTGATCATCGACCGAGAGTGTGAACTATGAAGCACAAATTTCATCTGTATAAATCTGATACATTTACAAAACACACCAAGTAATTGCAATTGTAAGCAAGTGAGCAACATGGAGTCTTATTGCTAGAGTAATAGTTCTTAAAGCATTAGAATTCGAACAATATGCGTGTGAATCAGACAGAGTCCACAATGTACTAAGATCTTGTGCTAGCTTTAGTGATGGAAATTTATGGTTTTATGTGTTTTGCTGATATTATTTTCATTCCTTGTGCTAGCTGATGGAACTCGAGCTTAAAAAACTGTTTGATACTGTGATGGCCATTCATGATGAGATGTTTTATCTTCGTGAAAGGTACATAATCAATGAAACCTATAGTGTACTCGAATAAACTTTTCTTTCTATAAATCTTCCTTTTGTTTTTGGTTTTGCCATTAGACTGGTGCTTATAGTTTGGTTCTTCATTTGGCTTCAGTATGACTACCAGATTTGTTGCCTATCATAATTGGTTTTTGGGTAATAGATCTTAGTTCTTTGATTTAAATCTCTCCTTTCAGATTGGTACTGTTTGGTTTACGAGGAAGGCAAGACTTAGGGTTATCTTGAGATGGAGCGAAACTTGATTAGATTTTGTAGTCTGTTTCGGGGATTGTCAGTATTATAGTGGAACAGCACCAACATTTTTCATCTTTAGAAGCTTTTGCTTTGCTTATTTAATGACCGGTTCAAAATATTTGACACCAGTTCTTTTGATATCCTAGATTGAGAGGTATTTGCTAGTTCTTTGTTTTTTCATTTTCTCTGTCATTTTCTGGTCTTGGCGGTTTCAGGGAGGAAGAAATGCAACAACTTAATAGATCAACCAACTCCAAGATGGCGACGCTTAGCTTCCTTTCCCTTGTAGTTTGCTTGTCTGTTGCTGGTTTGCAATTATGGCATCTCAAGATGTTCTTTGAGAGGAAGAAGCTCCTCTAGTTCCACCATTTTGCCACTTGTTTGACTCATTCGTGCTGCAGTTATATAGAATTATAGATCCTGTTTTCCTTTTCAGTAATATGAGGCCAAATTATGAAAGTTCGGCAGTGGTTGATTCTACTGAGAGAGATTAGCTGTTAGAAAAGGATTTTGGATCGTAATACACTCTTGTACTTCGTTTTTTTTGAAACTAGCTTTATATACTTTTGAATCCACTCTTACAGAGCAAGGAAACTAACCTGTCACAAAATCTGTAGTCTTCATTGTTATTCAAGCTCCTGACTTCTCTATATTTCCATGCACTTTCAATATTGTCAACACCTCATATATATGGATAATTTCATTTTCTTCTTCTTCTTTTTTTTGGTTACAATTTCATTTTCTTCTTTTACCAAGAAATCATAGAGAATTTCATTTTCTTCTTTAACCGAGCAATCATATTGAATCAACATACAAAAGCAATCATTAATTTAAAAAAAAAAAACATACAAAAGAAATGGTGGAATGGACATGAAGATTAATTGTGTCTGTCATTTGTCGTACTGATTATGTCATTTGACTAGTGAGAAATTGTTCGTCATCGCAATGATTATGTGATTTTGTTAATTTTATAATTTCATTAATACGTGAGATGACGTTAATATTTTAACTAAATGAAAACTAGTTATATTCTTCTTATAAAAAATATGCAACTAAAACAATGTTATTCCTAGTAAGTTCACAATTTTAAGTAACGTTACAAAGAGCCTTAGGCAAGTGAGATCAAATCAATGCAACAACAATGGCAAGCAAGCCTGAGCTCCAGGCTCGCTTCTATGGCCCAAACCTGTCTCTCCATGAGACAGCTCAAGCAAATCCACGCCCACGCAATCCTCTCCAATCTCCACAACCACGCCGTCGTCCTCGGCAAG
Source organism: Fragaria x ananassa (assembly GCA_034370585.1). Classification (NCBI taxonomy): domain Eukaryota; kingdom Viridiplantae; phylum Streptophyta; class Magnoliopsida; order Rosales; family Rosaceae; genus Fragaria; species Fragaria x ananassa. The sequence goes on along the minus strand of CP139754.1, from coordinate 33,050,533 downwards.
ATGTTCCGCTTCGCCGCAGTCTCACCCTCCGGCGACTTAAACTATGCCCACCAACTGTTCGACCAAATGCCCCAACCAACAACTTTCTTCTACAACCTCCTCATCCGGGGTCACTCCAAAATCTCGTTGCCGTGGCTTTCAGTGGTTCTATTTAACAAGATGAGACTGAACTCAGTCGACCCGGATGAGTTTACCTTCACATTTCTGCTGAAATCGCGTTCGAATATGAGAGTGAACATGGGAAATGATGAGATACATGGGGCTGTGTTGAAGTCTGGATTTTCTTTGCACTTGTATGTGCAGAACTCGTTGATTCATTTGTATGCAGGGAGAGGGATTCCCAGTGCGGCTAGGAGAGTGTTTGATGAGGCTGTGGCTGCTGATGTTGTGTCGTGGTCGGGTTTGGTTATTGCTCATGTGAGGGCTAATGAGTTGGATTTGGCAAGGCGGGTGTTTGATGAAATGCCTGAGAGGGATGTTGTTTCGTGGACTACTATGATATCGGGGTATTCACAAGCTAAGTGTTCAAGGGAAGCGCTCACGCTGTTTTGGAAGATGAATTGTGAGGGAGTGATGCCGGATGAGGTTACGATGGTGAGTGTGATATCAGCCTGCACGGATTTAGGAGATGTTGAGACCGGGATAAGCATCCACCGGTATATTGAGGAGAATGGGTTTGTGTGGATGGTTTCGCTCTGCAATGCGCTGATTGACATGTATGCAAAGTGTGGGTGCATGGACCGAGCATGGCAACTGTTTGATAGCATGAGCCAGAAGTGCTTTATTACATGGAATTCTATGATCTCGGCATGTGCAAACCATGGCAATGCTGATGATGCATTTGGGTTGTTTGAGTGTATGGTTAGTGCTGGTGTTCCACCTGATGGGGTCACATTCTTGGCCCTTTTAGTTGCTTATACACACAAAGGGTTGGTGGATGAAGGGCTCAGGCTATTTGAGAGAATGCAAAGGGAGTACAGAATCGAGGCTCGTATTGAGCATTATGGGTGTGTGGCAGATGTGTTAGGCAAGGCAGGGCGATTGGAGGAAGCATACCGATTAATTAGTAGCATGCCGATTCCAGGTAACAATGTTGTTTGGGGAACACTGCTTGCAGCTTGTAGATCTTATGGCGATGTTGATATGGGTGAGAAGGTTGTAAAGAGGCTAATAGAGCTGAAACCGGATGAAGGTGGATACTATATTCTCCTTCGCAATATTTATGTTGCAGCAGGAAGGATGGCAGAAGCTAATGATATGAGGCAGACAATGATGGATAATGGTGCTAGTAAGACTCCCGGAAGAAGTTGGGTTGGAGCATAAGGCTTACATCCAAATGCTTCCGCAGAACTGCACATACCTACCCCCTGCATTGATGGTTATGGATCTTAGAGACCAAGATGGAAATTGAATGAATTCGGCAGCTAATGTGGAAAACTGACTACCAAGGATACTCGGAAATTAGACCAAGATTCAGAGACTTTATAATCAAACAGGAGTAGCAATTCAGGATGCTTTGGTCATCACGCATAGCAGTGTGCAGAGCTGGATGAAATGCAGCCCGAGTCGAAGAGTTGAAGTTTCGTTTGGTGTTTGTCAATCTTCAGAGGTCAGCCATTCCAAATGGAGATAAAGAGCTAAGTTTCAGAACAAAGTATGACGATTGTACTATACTGGGGAAATGGGTATAGAGTGTATATGGATAGTGGGCATACTTTGTACTTCAGTCTATAAAGTTTCAATTATGGCACATCAAAATCTTGATCTTTTAAATCAAAATTTACAGATACCCTATTTAGCAGAAATTGAATGGATAAAAGGAGCATAGTGCTATATCTTCTGCTTCTGTGTTCTTCATAAATGGAAATGTCTCAAGTCCATATAACATAAGTGAAACAATGGGGCATCTTATCTAAAATAATTGCATATAATAAAGGACACTCCCCAGAGGTCTGGGATTTTATTTCAAAACAAAACACACATAAGTTTGAACAGGCAAATGCCTTGGAGAGTTTAGAAACGCACACATGTAACATAAAGTCAATCCAAACATGTAATATAAAAAGCCACTTAAAGGAATGCAAAGTCATAATATAATCCAAACACGCATCAACCCTTATTTAGGAGCTCAATATGGCATGAATCCCATCAACAAGATGATCAGTATTGTGATCATTCATCATCATAGCTCTTGCGATGGTGGTGACGACATTCCTTTTTCTCTTCATCATCATCTGAGTCGTCATTTCCCTGCCATAAATAAAAAATGAGATCAAAATAAGAGAAAAGATATGCAATGAAGGAAAAGGAAAGAGCGTACATTTCCACTCGTTCTACCAGAAACCCAACTAACATTCTGCGTTTATCTGTATACATCTATTAGATTCTGCAGCCAAGAGGACTTGCAACAGAATCTATGGTTTACAAGAATAATTTATCCAAAGAATCCAGACAATAAAGTTGTTCTGGACATTGAAACATAACAGACCAATAGTCATCATTTTAAAGCTTGTTGAGACACGATTGAGAACAAAATGTTCCTTGGAACTGCTTACAGCTATTATCAAGTTCAACTAGTAAAAAAACAGAGGAACAAGAAACCTCAAGGGAAAGGAAAATGCGTCTGACAGAAAATCGCATCAATTGATGACCAAACCATCATAAATCAACTCACGTGCATTGACCAAACTTTAAGGTCTAATTCCTTCATAAAATCATATTCAATCTTCAACTGAATCATATAAGGCAACATGTTGCTGATGTAAACTGCTACACTATGAAAGTACCATGCACATGGCCAGCATTAGTCTATATAAGACGTCGCAAATGTACTATACTGCTAAGTATATAATTCACTGTTAACAAGCTATTTCCTGATGAGCTAACTCTACGCCTCAACACTCCAATACTCCAGAAGTTATCTAAGGAAACTCATCAAGAACAGGAAATGCAGACACTAATGTGCAAAGCAAATCACTAACAACACAAACATTATGAATGCGCAAAGACTGTAAAGGACATTTAAAGTCTGAGATTCTCACATATTTCTTGCGGCCATAGCCCTCTCCACCATGTCCCCGACGATGCTCAGAGTCCTCATCATCACTACCACGCCTCTGATGACGACGCTCAGAGTCTTCATCATCACTGCCACGCCTCTGATGACGACGCTCAGAGTCCTCATCATCACTGCCACGCCCATAGCTAGGCTTGCGGTACTCCTGCTCCTCACCTCTTCCATAACTCGGCCTCCCGTACTCCTCAGTCTCAGGTGTCTCATAGCTAGGCCTGCCAAACTTAGGCCTCCCAAACTCCTCAGTCTCCGGCGTCTCATAGCTACTCCCATAGCTTGGCTTCCTCGGCGGCTCCTCATACTCACTCCTCCCATAACTAGGCTTCTCCTCAGTCTCCTCCCCTCCATAACCACCAGGCCTCCTCGGCGGCGATGAGCCACCGCTCAACTCCTCCTCTCCATAACCACCAGGCCTTCCAAACCCAGGCCTCCTCGGCGGTGATGAACCACCGCTCTCCTCCTCTCCATAACTCGGCTTCAGGCCATAACCCGGCCCGGCTTCAAACTCGGGTTTCCTTCCATATCCGGATCCAAACTCCGATTCCGGCGCCTCGTACTCCGGTTTCCTCCCATAACCCGATCCAAACTCCGATTCGGGCGCCTGGAATTCCGGTTTTCGCCCGTAACCCGAACCAAATTCCGGTTCCGGCGCTTCGTACTCCGGTTTTCGCCCGAAACCCGATCCAAAGTCCGATTCAGGCGCCTGGTACTCCGGCTTTCGCCCGTAACCGGATCCAAACTCCGATTGAGGCTCCTCGGATCCATACTGAGGCCGACCGGGCCTGGATCCATACTCCGATTGAGGCTCCGCGGATCCATACTGCGGCCTACCAGGCCTAGATCCATACTCTCCTCCACCTTCACCGCCGTCGTGATCGGGTCTTCCACCTCCACCGAATCCGGGTCGGGGCTTGCGACGCTCGTAGCTGCCGTACTCGTTGTTGAGAGCCTCGTCGGCGTAGGCGGAGGGCTCGCTGTAGGAGGAGAGATCGGGGCGTTCGTAGTCGTCCTGGTCGTCGGGGGCGGAGGAGCTGGGGTAGCAAGTCTCCTCGGAAGGCGCGAGGGGGCGGCCGTAGGTGAGGGCTTGGTCGTATCCGCCGCCGTAGGGGGTCGGATCGTACTCGTCGAAGTCGTGGACTTCGTCTTCCTGCGAGTGCGAGTAGTACGGCATCGTTTTGGGGTGATCGGAAATCGTTGAATTGATGAGAGAGAGAGAGTGTGGACTGGGATTTGAGGGAGGGATTTTTATAGTGAGGAATTTGTATTGCCGCGCCATGGTGGACCTTTGGTGAAAAGACACGTGGTGAGCTTATCTGGATCTGTAATGACCGATAATTCCGAAAAATACAATTATATCGATATAAAAAGGAAAGAGGAAATAAAAATAGAAAAAGGAAACCATCTATACTCGATGTTTATGTCGGCAAAGATACAAGCGAAATTAAACATTAAATTGTTTTTTTTTTTAATAAATCATGCTTTTAGTAAGTGCTCTAATTGAAGGATCTTGTAAATTTATTCAGATTTTAAATTTGAAACATTCTAAAAAAGAATCGTGTCAAGATTTTGAAATATATCACTTGTGATATTTCTTAAAAATCATTATTTTTGGTAATGGTGAGAATGTAGGGTCGAGATTATTTCAATGAAAAACAATATTGATAAGGTTTGATATGTTGTAGCATCGTGTCTCGGTCAAAACGGGTAAAACTTTGCCGATATTATATACTTTCTTCAAATATGTATTGTCTCATAGGGTTAATATATATGTCATTAAGAGTAAGATTTTACGAATCTTTTTCAATTGACGACAGTCACGACTCTCTAAAATCTTAAACAAATTTTTTTTACGGTTGTATTTCTAATTTTTCCATGGATATGGTCATAACTTTCATTTAACTTATAATGTCCACAAACACTCCATTGTTTCGGCAACCCAAATGGGGTCTGCTTAATGTCCACAAACACTCCATTAATTATGTCTTGGTTGATCTTGATCATATAGTCAAGAGCGAGCATACAAATAATGTCACACATGAGATAACCAAACGCCTCACTAGGTGCATCCTCAACCACCTAGACACACAAGTATTTGGAACTTAGAAGATCAAAAGGAAGTAATGAAATGATACAGGTCATTAATGGTTGGTCTTGCCCATGCCGATGTGATCAAGGATAAACGTCTTTAACAACAAACGGCTCACTACGTTAGTGGGATTAACATTCGCCAATATCATTACATTTCTTGGTCATGAATATTTTGCATTACAAAGATGATCAAGTTTTCCATTATGGTTCCTCGAACAGAAGTTTGTAACAAGTGTTAGAGAGATATGGTACTTAGTAACAATCAATGAGTTTAACAGGAAATAATGTAACAAATGTACATGGGATATGAAATTATAACAAAACGAATTGAACACCACCGGGGCAAAGACATTTCGGTTGACGTCCGTCATTGAATTGCTCCGTTGCTGCTACAACACGACGTGGATCGCCACCATCTTGAGTTTTTCTGGTAATCATTACACTTAATAGTCAGTTAAAGTCATTCAATGTATATTTCTAAATTGCAATGCAAGTAGTTAATGTAAGGTTTTGGTTCTCAATTCTTACTTTCTTGCGACCATAGGCTCCTTCACCAGCCAGAGTACGCTCTTCCTCATTAGATTCACTAGAACTCTCTTGGCTTTCTTTTGGTTTTGTTTGTTCTTGATCTTGTTTCACATCTGGATTTTTGAGCTTTATTTCATGTGATTGTCGGATATAACTTTTGTATTCGGATTTCAACTTGTTTTCTTCATATGCCTTCGTGTCTAACGATGCGAATTTTGGTGGGTCGTAATTGTTATCATTTGCCGAAGATGCCGAGTGATGATAACATATCTCTTCCGTGGGCGGTAGAGGACGTCCGTAAATCAATCCCATGTCGTATCCACCTTCATACGGTGTTGGATCATACGCATCAAAGTCATTTGCCTCATCCTGGTTTGATATATAATATGTGTGGTAATGCGTCATCAATTTACAGCTACAAAGACAACGATGATACAAATTTTTGTTTATAGATTTTGACAAGAAGAAAAGAATGTGAGATTGGCTCTTGAATTTACAATTTTTATGGATAATATTGAAAGTGTTGACAAAAACAACACTTCCGAAATTTACGCTGAGTCATTGTTTTTTCTTTGTTTAAATTGACATTGACGTGTGAAATTAATACGTGTAGACTTACTATTCACTACCAGAAATTTCAACTTGGGCGACGAAAAAAAATCGTCGCCCTGTTAAAAAATTTCGTCGCCTAAGTACTTAGGCGACGACACGTCGTCGGCCAAGACGTCGTCGCCAGAAGTGCGTCGGCCAAGAACTTGGGCGACGAAAATTCATTCCGTCGTCGCCTAAGAGTAATTCTTAGGCGACGATACTCATTTCGTCGCCTAAAATCTACTTCTCGTCGCCCAAAAATATTCGTCGGCCAAGATTTAACACCTTGGCCGACGAAAAATATTTCGTCGCTTAAGATCTTATAACCTTGGGCGACGAAACTAAATATTTCGTCGCCTAAGATCACTACATCTTAGGCGATGATAATTTTTTTCCGTCGTCTTATATGGTAAGTCCTTAACCGACGATTTAGCAATTTCGTCGCCTAAGATATATTTAAATTTTTTTTTAAATATTTAAATAATTTTTTTAAATATATAAATAATGTTTTTTTAATTTTTGCTGGAATTTTTTTTTCGGCATTTCTTTAAATTTTTCTAGTACTAAAATTTAATTAAAAATAACACAAATTTATAAATTTATAAATAATTTATTACAAAAATTCAGTCCATCTGTCTACGGAATATCTCGAAATCTAACTCATCATCATTCCCATTCGGAGGGTCCTGAGGCGGCGGCTGGTCAGGCTGAGGAGGCTGGGGCCACTGAGGTAATGGTATAGGCGTAGGCATGGGCGGAATATCACGTCCGGCCGCATGTGCAGCGATGCAGGCAGTCATCCACTGTCTCATAGCCGCCTGGTTGGCATTGGTGACTTCATTCACCCGCTCCATATGCGCAGCCACCGCCATCGTCTCCCTCGCTCTTTGGGCTTCCAGCTCAGACTGTAGACTTTCGAACTGATCCTATAGCCGACTGTTGCTGCTTGAGGCTCCGGCGGCTCCCTTGCGCTGAAATCCTGGCGTCGTCTTCAGGATCCCCTTTCCAGCGTCTCCCATACCCCGGCAGTAGTAGGTGTTGGAACGCTGCGCGAAGGCAGTGGCCATAATCCGCGCCCCAACGGTAGGATCTGAAGTGTCGATCCTGGACATGGCCTCTAACATGTCATCCTCTGCCGTGTCCGGCCATGCGTCGTTCACCATGCCTCTCATGACCTCTTGCTCCGCCTCCATCACCCTCGCCTAATTGGATATATTATAAAAATATATTAATATACATTTAATAAAATGTAATTAAAATTAAAAATTAGAAAATATAAGGAACTTACAAGATCCTCCTCAGAATGAGGATATGCCCTCTGAAAGGTCCCCACATAGGGGTTCTCCTCTGGCCGCTCTCGCCGCACGTCGTCCATGATGGCCGAAAACGGCCTCAAACCGGCACGATGGTTGGTTGTGTTCTGTTGCCGGTTCTCAGCGTTCACCCGGGCGAGGTGTTTCAAAAAAAAATTATCGTTAGTAAATATTTAAAAACATACAATTATAATTAATTCACTAATTAAATATTCAAATTTATTTACGAATTACCTGTTTGTGAGGGTCCTTGAACTGCGTGACAAGAAGCCACCGCCACTCGTACTCCCGATACTCGAACTCCTTCGGGGTACCCGAACGGTCGCTCCCGTACTGCTTCCAGGGCATGGGAAACTCCCTGTAGATATAGGCCTCGTGCGGTGCCACATGCGGGAGCTGCTCCCGAATCGGTCGACCCTCCTCATCGACGCGAGGTATCGCCGGTATCGTCGGAGGAAGGAAGAGGCCGGACGGCACCATAGGGACCCCGGATGACCCGCCATCACCGTCGGTCGGGGACGACTGTGTGGGGGCGTCGCTGCGGGATCGCGACCGGCGAAGTATCTCTGGATGACGAGGAGCCATCGCTGCGGGACCCGACTGCCCAGCAGAACCCGAGCCGCTCGCGCCACCCCTAAGCGCCGCACGTCGGGCCGTCAACTGCCACGGAAACCCGAGTGACGGTGATTCCGACGGGTTGTTTGAGGTACCGTCCGAGTCGTCTTGGCTCCTCGCACCCGAACGTTGTCCAGAAGTTCTCCTCATGCCCATCCTGTTTAAAATAACCATAAATTTATTAAAAATATTTTACCGTCTTATAATTAATTTAACAAAAAATAACCATAAATTTCGAAAAATTTATCAACAATAATAGCACAAATAAAAATTAATAGTTATTATAGGATTTATTATTTTTTTTATTCACATAACAAATTATTTACATTAATTCGCAATTATTACATCACAAAAATTAATTTACGAATGTTTACATCTTTACTCAAAAATAATCCATTATTTTTTACAAAATTTCCACAATATATTTACAATTATAATTTATATTATTTAATTATTTAATCAAAAATTATTTAATCATTTACAATATATTTACAAATTATTTCCACAAATCCTAAACCCTAAACCCTAAACCGTAAACCCTAATATTTTACAATTATCATTTACATCACAATTTACCATAATTTACCCTAAAATCCTACCATAATTTACACAAATTTACCCTAATTTACCATTAATTTCCTAAATTACAACAACAACAACAATAATTTCACCAACAATTTCACAACACAACAATAATTTCACCAACAATTTCAAATAATTTCAAACAATTTCACAATTTAAAACAATTTCAAACAATAATTTCAAACAATTTCACAATTTCAACAATTTCAAACAATTTCAACAATTTCAAACAACAACAACAACAATTAAAATTTTCATCAACATAACCAATTTAGGGTTTTAGGGTTATACCTTAAACCGTGGGTCGGGGTCGGGGCCGGGGTCGGGGTCGGCGTCGGGTTGCGGGGTCGGGGTCGGAGAGAGGGAGAGAGAGAGGGCTTCGGTGGATTTTCGGAGAGAGGGAGAGAGAGAGGGCTTCGGGGGATTTTCGGAGAGAGAGAGAGAGGGGGGCGGCTTGGATTTGTGGAAACTGCAGCGATAATGGTTAGGGTTCCGAATTTTTGCCTTTTATATTGGAGTTCTTGGGCGACGATTTTTGAAAAATCGTCGCCCTGTTTTTTGAAAATCGTCGGCCAAGATAATCTTGGGCGACGATTTCTTCAAATCGTCGCCTAAGATACTCCTCTTGGGCGACGATGTTCTTCACTATAAATCTCGTCGCCCAAGATGAAGAAAATCGTCGGCCAAGATTCTACTTGGGCGATGATGTTCTTCACTATAAATATCGTCGCCCAAGATGAAGAAAATCGTCGGCCAAGAGTTCTATCAAAAAATTCAGAATATCGTGATTTTGGTGATCGGAGAATGGGAACTGAAAACCGACCGTCAGATATGACCACCATAACGAATTACGTAGGTGGGAAAAATTTTAGCTCCATCTGACAAAGATAAGGGCTCGATCCGTCCGGTCAATCGGCGCGGTCAAACCCCTAAACGGACGGAAACGGCTATTCGACCCTCCAAATCACGTAATCTGGCCGGACCTTCAACTGAGAATAGTTTCCAATCGACGAGACTCTTACGGGGCTATAAAAATTTGGTAAAAAATATATACCCGAGATATTTATTTTAATTATTCAAATGAAATTTAAATGTGTTTTATTTTATTTTAATTATTCAGATTATCTTGGCCGACGAAATGAGGGTAAATCGTCGGCCAAGATAATACTTGGGCGACGATATTTGCTAAATTCGTCGCCCAAGAGTAAAAATAAAAAATCCTGTAAAATGAAATTTAAATGTGCTTTATTTATTTTAATTATTCGGATTATCTTGGCCGACGAAATGAGGGTAAATCGTCGGCCAAGATAATACTTGGGCGACGATATACTGTACGAAAGACTCATGGTCCCAAAAGGGTTGAACCCTTCGGATGACAGCCCGAGCCTCACATTCCTCACCTCTGAAGCAAAATGAGGAAACTCCCTGTCTATATGCTTCCACGCCTCCCCGTCAGCAGGGTGTACCATGAGGTCTTCGTCATGCACCTCCCTCACAGCGTGCCATCTCATAGCTTCGGCCGTCTTTGAAGACATGTACAACCGCTCCAGCCTATCCCTCAACGGGAAATAGCGAAGTACCTTAACAGGTTTCCTGTTGCCTGCGGGAGTCCGCTTATACCTGTCGGTCCACTAACTAGATTGACCGACATGCGGGCGTGATCATGCGGGAGTGATGAGGTTTCACCGTGATATATCCAACATGTGTAACGTTCCCAGAATCCGTTACTCTTCAGGTGGTCCCATACTGTATCAAACGGAAATCGATGCATATCACTGCGACACTTACACATCTTGCACGGGCAATAGAACATGCCACTCCCGTCAGCATTGGCCTGCGCATATTGCATAAAATCCCAAACTCCTTCAGCATATTTTCTATGATATCTTGGAAGAGAAATCCAACTCTTATCCATATCCTGAAAATAACACATATATATATATCAATATTTAATGAACATATCTTTTATATATATATATATATTAATGTAATACAACATACTAATTATTAATTATATATATCTAGTTCGAGCGGATTCCGTGGTTTCAGAAGGCAAGTGTCAATGTCACGGAGGGCGAACCCCCTACAGGAACCAGACATGACTCGTTTGTGATCACGGAGGCGAACCCCTATCGACCCCTTCACCGTGAAGAGTGGTCAGTTTGTGATCTTGAGATCCAGTTAAACAAACCTGTGAACCATATCTATGACAGAACGGCCCCTTACTCAGCTTGGAACAAACTCTATGCACATATATATATATATATATATATCATTAATTCAACTCAAATAAAACTGAAAATCAATATATATATATATATATATGCATATATATATATATATGTGCATATGCATATGTACGTACCTGGGAGTAGCTCCACAAACTATGTATGGACAGATTTCCACAACACCGAACGATTTGAAGAACTAGAGAAATTTATGTTTCAAATTTTCAAAGTTTTCATTCTTCTATCCCGGCCTCTCAATATATAGAAGAATCTTGGGCGACGAAATATTTGAGTTTCGTCGCCTAAGAATTAAAAACTCTTGGGCGACGAAATATTTGAGTTTCGTCGCCTAAGGATAAAAAAACTTAGGCAACGATATAAATATCTTAGGCGACGAAATATTGTTTCGTCGCCCTAGTTTCTATCTTGGCCGACGAAATTTATTTTTAGGCGACGATTTTTTTTTTCGTCGCCTAAGAGTAAACTTAGGCGACGATTTTTTTTCCTTAGGCGACGAAAAAAAAAATCGTCGCCTAAAAAATTGTCGCCCGGTTTTTTTTGTTTCGTCGCCCAAGACCCATTTTCTGGTAGTGATTTATAAAGAAAGCATACAATGAATCGACTTTAACACATAACGTTATGACATGTTTACTTCTAATTACCAATGTTTTACACATAAATACTCGCAAATGAAATTACGAAAATTTTGATAGTTTAGAATATTGTTTTGTTATTTACCTCAACAATTTGGAAAATGAAAATGAAAATGGAGTGCAAGATTCCAAGGACCATGATTGACATTATCCATCTGTATAAATCTGTCCCTGTCAGGTCTATCTCTGCGTTTTCTCTCCGCTATCGATCTCATCGCCCCCCAAACTCTAACATGCAAGTCAAGACAGTCTCTAAAGTCCACCTCCTATTTTTAGAAACTCACTTATAAACAACACACCCCCTTCTCATCGTACTCACATTAACCCCCTCAAAATGTCGGCCTATGTGTCAATAACTGTGTCACAGGACGGCTCCGGTGACTATCTCACCGTACAGGAGGCCATCGACGCCGTGCCTCTATGCAACACGTGTCGCACTGTGATTCGTATCAGTCCCGGCACCTACCGGCAGCCGGTGTACGTCCCCAAGACCAAGAACCTCATCACACTCGCGGGTCTGCGCCCGGAGGAGACTGTGCTGACGTGGAACAACACCGCCACCAAAATCGAGCACCACCAGGTGAGGCAGTGATGTTTTGGTGCTATTGAGTTGGGGTTGTGACACGTGTTGGGGTTGAGAGGGGTTTTGGGTTTTTGTTGCAGGCTAATAGGGTGATTGGGACCGGGACTTTTGGATGTGGGAGTACAATTGTGGAAGGAGAGGACTTCATTGCTGAGAATATTACATTTGAGAATTCTTCTCCTGAGGTAAAGCTCAGTTCTTGGTTTGAAATTGGTTTCATTTGATTTAAGAATGCATCTTTTGATTGCGTTTTATTAGTTTTAGTGGTGTGTTAAGCATTTAAGGTTTTGGGATTTTAAGTTTGTACTTTGTAGTTTATGGTTATGATTGGTTAATTGGTTTGAGTTTGATTCTATTGCTAGTTGTTTATTTTGGTTCAAGTGTGTTTTGAGAATTTTAGTCAGGAGATAAAGATGGAGAAATTATTATTGAAAAGAAGAGAGCTTTTTCACTTCTTTTATACTGGTTGGATGTGTAAGCAGAAAAGGTTGTATAATGTCTTTGAAATCTACAAAATGTAACAACTTGCGGATTGTTTCTATCCGAATGGAGAGAAGTTGAAAGTGTGAGAAATGATGATGTGAACTGGAGTAACTTTAGAACCTTCTGCTTTTCTCGCATCATATTCAAGCTTTGAACCTTATAAGTTTTTCTGCATTGCATATGACTTTTTCTCTGTTTCCATTTGGTAGGGTTCAGGCCAAGCTGTGGCAATTAGAGTAACAGCGGATCGGTGTGCCTTTTATAACTGCAGATTCCTTGGATGGCAGGTATACTCATTATTTCATAGTGATGGATAGATCATAGACTTCATGAAACACTTATGTACAAATTGCAGGCGACCCTGTTGTTCTTCTTGCTTGGTCTGTTTTATTTAATTTGCTGCTTTATCTTATTATTTGCTTCCGCTAGTTGAGTGTTTCTTTATGGGAGTGGGAGGAGATCCATTATTTGAGAGTTATTCTGTAAAAAAATTTCCTGCTGGATCTTTGCATATGACATCTGGTTATGACGGCAACCTAGATGTTTGCATCTGTAGTGTACTTGCTTGCAATGGACTCTTTCATTTATGATAAGTGAGGGTAGTAATCACTACAATTGATTTCTTTCATTTTTTTTTTTTTCAATTTTGACACAGGATACACTGTACTTGCATTATGGAAAGCAGTATTTGAAAGATTGTTATATTGAAGGAAGTGTAGACTTTATTTTTGGTAATAGCACAGCTCTTTTGGAGCATTGTCATATCCACTGCAAGTCAGCAGGTTTCATAACCGCGCAAAGCAGGAAATCATCCCAGGAGACAACAGGATATGTGTTCCTAAGGTATGCAGGCACTAGTTTTTTTGGTTTCTTGTTTCTTCCCCAAGTTATCGCTCTTTGAGTCTTTTGATAGGGCAGTTAGATTTTTCTTCTGTTTCATTACGACTTGCAATCTTGAGATATGTTTTCAGAATCCAGATGATGTTTGGAGAAGAAAATAGCTTGAGTGATTTAAAGCACTTTAGTTGCACTATACCATGTTAAGCGGTTGCAAAGTAATTAAATAGCAAAAATCCTGATCTAAGTTAATTGTCTGGTGTTTGCTTTTTAATCTTTTATTATTATTATTATTTTTTTGTTTTAAATCATTACCATTCTTTTCTTGTTCTTTATTGATGAACTATCTGTTGAATTGGTGCAGATGTGTAATCACTGGAAATGGAGGTGCTCCATACGCATTACTGGGACGACCATGGGGACCTTTTGGAAGAGTGGTCTTTGCATTTACATATATGGATGCATGCATCAAACATGTAGGCTGGAATAATTGGGGCAGAACAGAGAATGAAAGAAGTGCTTGCTTTTATGAATACAGGTATGTCATGTTTTTCAATTGTATGGTACTTCAACTTGAGAGAGCGTTGAATGTTATTGGTCTGAGCCAAATACAGGCGTGACGTGATCAAACATGTGGTGAGATTGTAGATAATTCTGTACGATTAGCTTGTTTAGTAATGGACTCGAGTAGTTGGGAAGAGACCATATACATTATCACCTCAGTAGTAAGTTCTTAGTTTGATTTGGGAGTAGTATCTATACATAACACGAAACAGAGCTTAGAAGTATATACATTTAGTCTAAATATTTGAGTTGTTCATTCTTTTGTGGTACAAATATTAACTGAAATGTTTGTGCTTTTCTTTTTGGTGGAAAATAATATTATGCCCTCAAGAGAAAGTACAAAATCTGAACTTGGATGTAGAAAAATATCTTGGAAGTTCTGGTTATTGTTTTCGTTGAAACATTGCTCTCCAAGCAAGGATTTGGAGTAGAATTTGATAAAGTTGCATTATTGAACCAATATTGCAGGTGTTTTGGACCGGGTAGTTGCCCATCAAATCGAGTGACATGGGCTAGAGAACTGGTAGATGAGGAAGCAGACCAGTTCCTCCAGCATTCTTACATCGACCCGGACCCCCAAAGGCCTTGGCTTGCTCAGAGAATGGCCCTAAGAATACCATATTCTGCATAGAAGTTTAAATCAGAATTACATGGGGCAGACCCCCAACAAATGATAAGAGAATATATAGATATCATTCTAGGGCGAGTGAATAAGAAAGCACACAGTTACAGTTATCAATTTTGCTTTGCGAAGATATTGAAGGTATTTCATGGTGTATTTTAATTTAAGCTTCCTAGCAGATGTAAGTGCATGTATGTTACAGAATTTCAGTTTTGATTTGGCTAAATCAGTTTAATGTTGCAGCAGGATTGGTTTTCGGCTTTAAGAAATTAGTATAAAAACATGGCTCGCTGAATGTGATTTCTGTTCTTTCGAACTTATATCCAACTGATGAAACTTGTGCATTGTGATTTCTGTTCCTCAATTGATTCAGATATTATATGCTGATTGCATTCAATTTTGGGACTTATTTTGTTCAGTAACAGACATGAACTTTTATCCCTTATGTAGTGAAGGAGGGTGGGAAAGGAAACTATATATGTAACAAAAAAAAAAAAAGACACGACTTTGTGTCACCACTGGCCTTTCATCTTCTTTTGGTGAGGCACATGTTTAGAGTTCAAGAGGCTCATTCAGAGCACGCAGTTGGATATGGTTAGTAGAACTTGCGTTTATAATGCTCATTTTGAGTACACATGTTGCGTATGGTTAAGATATGTAGGAGACCTTGCTACTTACTTTTACTTGCGTCTTGGTCACTACTAGACTGGTATTGGGTTTTTCACTTCTTAGCTGCAACTCTGCAAAACTGTGATATAAACATTAGTCAAGGTAGAAGAACTCTACAATGCATTTTAGTTGACATGAAAATGGTCGAGGCAGTTACTTCATGCCAACCCTTGTTCGTTCTTGGTAGTGGTATGCGCTTTCGGCCAGAAAAATTGAAGGTGAAGCTGAAGAAGGACAACTGTTGCCATTATGCGAAAGCGGTATTGAATTCCAAACAACAGCCGAAAAAGGATCATAAGAAGCCTCTAACTGTGAACCTCAGTACCACTATTGATGCACCTCTGTATGAGTCTCCTGAGGTATTACTATTCGTAGTATCCTTATCTTATTGAAGCACTATATTGTGAATGATGCTACTTTAGCCTGCAGGTTTCATTTGATCAATATATGGAGGATCAACAAAGGGTTGTTAAAGCTATTTTTCCAGGCATAAAAGATCATCAACTTAAAAAGGTTGCTAATGATATTTTCGAGTTCTTTCATTAATAGTGTTTATACTTGATCTGCTTTTGACAGTATTTCAATTGAAAAACAGTTATACTAATGAAATTGATGTATGCAGAAAGAGTGGAGGATTCAAATGCCAACCATGCAATTCTTGTTCATGTCTATCTACTTTGCATTCTACATCAAGTTAAGATACAAATCCATGGGGAAAGACTACCCTCCTCATGTTCCTCATCACATTCCCAAGATCATTGAGCTTGAACTTGTAAGCAAATTGTCAAGTATTTTTGTAGAATTTGATGCACTCAGTATATCAGTGACATGTTTTCATTTCTGTCCTTTTTTCCTAGACAAGATGGGAACTTGGGGGGATATCTGAGGAGTACCTGCCACGTGACTTAAGCGTCTCCCTCAAAGGAACCATATATCCTGATAGAGAGCAAGGAACACAAAGCAGGCTTAGAAGCCACTTTGACATGAACTTGAGCTTTATTCCATCACCTCTGCTTGGTTGGCTTCCTCATAGTGTTATGCAGTGCCTTACAGAAGCGGTTAGTAATTCGACTAACTCCATTTCCAGAAAACTGCAGTATTTGATGATTTTGATGTAGAAATGGCAAGTAGTCATTTCAAGCCGATTGATATTGACTCTCTATTTTTGTCCTATGGACAGCTGGTTAAGAAAGCGATGGTGGATTCGACATCAAATGCCAGATTGCTTGAAGACTATAACGAATTCAAGGCGGAGAAACTCAAGAAAGTTTAGTTAACTTTTTTCAGTTTAAATAGTTATACAGAACAGATAGCCTATTTCTTAATTGGTGAAAGAATTTGTTAGGTATATCTTCTTACAGTATAAAATTCAAAGTAACACATATATTATTTGCAGACTTCAGTAAATATTGGTTCTATTTGTAATGAACTTATCAAATTTAATCTTACTCATAAACCAAGCATGGTTCAGCGGAATGGGGACAACAAGGAATGTTGGTTAAGTGAACCACCTTACCAGAATTGGATCTGGGATTTTTGGAGTTCGAATCTTTGTGAATATAGATGAGTGTACGTCGTAGCATTTGGCAGCA
Organism: Fragaria x ananassa; assembly: GCA_034370585.1. NCBI lineage: Eukaryota > Viridiplantae > Streptophyta > Magnoliopsida > Rosales > Rosaceae > Fragaria > Fragaria x ananassa. The sequence goes on along the minus strand of CP139754.1, from coordinate 33,033,512 downwards.
CACATTGAGTTCCATGTGGTTAAGTTCAAATGCTGAATTTGAGCACGCAGCTGCACATGGTTAGGTGGCAGTACCTTTGAGGATACTCAATTAGTGTCATATGGTCAGGGATATGCCAGTTAACGAAAATGGTTTCTGTTTTACTTTGCTGCAAAACTGCGATATAAACATTAGTCAAGGCAGAAGAAATCCACAATTCATTTTGTTCAACAAGGAAATGGTTGAGGCAATTGCGATACGCCAACACTTGCTCTTTCTTGATAGAGGTATGCATTTTTCATCGGAAAACCTGAAGCTGATGCTGAAGAAGAAGCAGCAAGAAAGGCATTGCCATTATGTAAAGGCGCTATCCAACTTGAAGCAGCAGCCGGAGAAGGATTACCAGAAGAAGCCTTTAACATTGCACCACAGTATCAGTACTGATGCCCCACTCTATGAGTCCTCCAAGGTAATCCCTAAAATTTATATCTACAAGTTTCTTGAACATAAATGGTTAGTGATGCTACTTTGGTTTACTGCAGGCTTCATTTGATCAATATATGGTGGATGAACAAAGGGTTCTTAAAGCCCTTTTTCCAGGCATAAAGGGAAGCAAAAAACTTAACAAGGTGTGTTTATATCTATCTCATTCTAGAGTTTGATGGTTACATGTCAAGTTCTTCCTTTCGTCATGTGCTTGTATTTGAATTTTTAGTTCGATAGTATTACTGTCAAGAAACTGTAGTGCTAATTAAGTCACCTATGCAGAAAGAGTGGAGAATTCAAATGCCAACCATGCAGTTCTTGTTCATGTCTGTCTGCCTTGTAAGATACATCAATTTTAGACACAAATCCAAAGGAAAAGACTACCCTCCTCATGTTCCTCATCACATCTCCAATGTCATTGAGCTTGAAGCTGTAAGCAACTAAGCATACACATTATGCAACTACATATTAGACCAAAAAGCTAACTTGCCTCATCATGTTATAAATGATTTGATGTACTTAGTAGATCAGTTTACATGTTTTCTTTTTCATAGACAATGTGGGAACTTGAGGGCCTTCCCAATAAGTACCGACCGCGTGACTTTAGCATTTCTGTTAAAGGAACCATATATCCTGATAGACAGCAAGGAAAACAAAGCAGGCTTAGAACACAGCTTGACGTACTCGTAAGCTTCATTGTTTCACCTCTGCTTGGTTGGGTTCCACACAGTGTTATGCATAGCCTTACAGAATCGGTTAGTCATTCGTTTCCAAACCACTGCATAAATATCTATCAGTGTATGTATGTTTTTGATCTGCAAGACTGCAAGTAACCTTTTAAAGTCGGTCGACATTGATTGTTTTCTATGATCAGCTGGTGAAGACAGTTATGGCGGATTCGACATCCAATGGCAGATTGCTTGAAGACTATGATGAATTCAAAACGAAGAATGTTGTTTAGTCCTTACTAAGTTACTACTCCATGAAAATTCCTTGTTCCAAAAGCTATCTCTTGATACATTGTATGGCAAGGATTGATTTATATGTAAAAAGAAGAAAGAAAAAAAAAGATGAACATGGCATGGGGATCGAACCCTGTACCTCTCGCATGCAAAGCGAGCGCTCTACCATTTGAGCTACATCCCCAATCGATCGATGATGCTGAAAATATGTTAAATGTACGTGTAACACTCAACACTAAAAATATTCATCTTTGAAGTAACTCTGTCCATGCTCGAGAAAAGACGGTCATGCATTGCTGATTAAGGAAAAATCAGCAATCAGAAGTTCAGACAAAGCATTATACGAAAGAGGAGGAAAGACATGAATTAACCTGGGCCTGGGGCTAGGACATTAGAAAGTTTGGAAAAATTTAGTGTATACACGGCAGAGAAGTATTATGTATTATACAATCTTAATCATTCATAACTGTTCATGCTAAATACACGAGTTTAGCAAACTGTAAAACTAGGAGCCATGATGACATATTTGGGTATAAAAGAAAAAGAGAGAAGCCCCTAACCCTAAAAACATACTGGGTCATATGATCCAGAAACATTCATAAAACAAGGCCCAATTACACCTAGTTTCAAAAGCATACAAGAAATTGTACCATACGGAGCGAGCCGCCAAACCCTACTAGTATCGGTTATCAGCAAATTCAGGCACATGTTTATTGAGAATGGCGGCAGAGGAAGAAAATACGACGTCGTTTAAGAGTTTGGGGCTGTGCGATCAATTGGTGGAGGCCGTTGCTGAACTGCAATGGAAATCTCCTACCCCTATTCAATCCGAGGTGATTCCTCCTGCCCTCCAAGGTTGTTCACACTCTGTTTCGCATGTTTTTATCTTGACCATTCAAGTATGTACGTGAAGATCCACGTACATAAAGCTGCTCTCTTATTTATAGATATTTATGTATTTCTCCTAATACAATTAGGGAAAGATTTGATCGCACTTTCCCAAACGGGTTCGGGTAAAACTGGTGCCCTTCCCATATTGCAAGCTCTAATCATTTCTCCGGCACCCTTTCTTTGCTCTGGTTCTGTCCCCGACAAGGTTAGATACTTAAATGTTGACGGAAAGTTGTGAAATTAATTTGTTTCTTTAGATTATTTTCAAAGAACAATGAAAAACTGACTTGCTCGAGCTGCAGGGAGCTTGCACTTCAGATTGTTCAGCAGTTCGAAGCTCTCGGGTCTGCGATTGGCCGCAAGACTGTAGCGGTGAGAATTTGGTGTTTATAGACTATGATTTGCTTTGCATTGTTGAATCATCATGTATTGTGTGTGTGTGTGTTTTAGTGCTTTTCTCAAGCAGTCATTGTCTATTGAACGTCTACACTCTCAGTTTGTGGCCCTTTGGGTAGTTATATTGTGATTTTTCCTAGTTGATCTAAATGCGAAATCTGATTGGATCGTTGCATGCTTTTGATTCATATCAAGTGTCTAGATTAGTTGGATGCTTGATTCTTTGTTTGATTTCTCGAGGTTCAAACCACAAACTAATGAATTTTATATATCAGCTTCGTAAAGTTGTTTTGTAGAGTTCCAAGTTATATGCCTTATATCAAGTAGAATTTTCTGGTTGTTTGGCAAACAACTTAGAACTTTGTGTACTGTAAAACCTATATATTGAACATGATTCTAAAGCTTCGATCAGAACCTTTTGGATCAAAGTTTTGCCGGTTTTGTTGCTTAATTAAAAGTCATTTATGTTGCATAGCTTCCTGATCTAATCCTTTCAGCTTGTTGGAGGAGTGAGTGAGGTGCAACAGTCCAACAATCTTGCAAAAATGCCGCATATTATTGTAAGTTTTTATTTTTCTAGCATCAAAGACTTGGTTTCCTGTTTGAACTTTTCCTGGAATATGACATGGGTTACTTGGGGCACCATGACCGGTACTCCAACCTTGGCTCAGGGCAGTTTCTCTTCCCCTTCGTGCCCTGCAGAACCACAAACGTGTTGGATCATGTTTGCATTTCTGAAGTGTCTGACTATCTGTTTTAAAATAGTTTGTATTCCACATATCAATATATTGGCTTGTGACTATAGAATGACTTCAATTGATTTTCTTAATTGTGTTGATTTTTTCTTATTGCGAAACACAATTTGTATTTCACTATAGGTTGATTGGCATCAAATCTCCGACATAGTTAAAGCTATGGATTGTCAGTAGGTTGGCATAAACTTATAACTTTTGTATACGTTTGTTATTGTTAACTTTTGATATTTTTCCTCTGAAGATTGCAACACCTGAACGCCTCCTTCATCATTTAACCAAAAGACAAGAGGATTTTCTCTTGACAGTATTAAATATCTGGTAGGATTTGATTATTTTGACAGCCAAGGGTTTATTTTTTGTTTTGAGTAAGGTCGTTGCAACTTACAGATGGAACAGATGGTATGGACATATAAAATTTAGACCACTAGATGCAGTTGTTATAGGAGGATTGAGGAAGACTATTGATTAAAGCAATAATGTAGAATATCTAGACATGCATGGGGATCAAGACTAAATTTGGAAGAAAAAATTGAGAATGACAGAATCTTATGAAAACAATGCAAGATTTATAAGATATTCAGATTGTTTCATCGATCATTAGATGATACTTTTGTCTAGCATCTTCTATCCATCCAAATAGTAACACTAAATGGAGCAGGTTTTAGATGAGGCAGACACCAAATGAAATACTGAAGGTCATCCCTCGTGGTGGTGAACGGAGGACATATTTATTTTCTGCTACCATGACCAACAAGGTATATCTAAACACTAACGTAGATCGTAATGCTGATACTATTTCCATTGTATACCATAGAATGTTGTGTAATGAATCTTGTAAAGTGATGTTGATTGGGACATATATACAGTTTCTCTTTTCAGTTTTCATTGCCATATGGCACAAGAACGCCTCTTTAATTCTACCAAAAATCTGATGATGTTAGTGGTACTGTTTGGATGTTGCAACGTTTTAAAACACACACTTGTTAGATCTATTTGGAAAATTTTATATCATGAAAATATAAGAAGTGTGAAGCAGTCTTTACCTTTCCTGCCTAGCTATATATATCTCTCATATAATCGCCTAGATGAGAGATAGGCAATTATGATAAATGTTATGCTTGTAATGTTGCAGGTCAAGAAGGTGGCAAGGGCTGGTTTAAGGGAACCCTGTGAAGGTAAATAGTTGCCTCATATATAAGAATTTGTTCACAAGAAATAAAGAGTTATAGCTACAGTTTAGTTTTAGTGGTATCACTGAAGTCTGAAGACACTGAAGTGAGCTCTTGGTATTTTAAGGATCTTTCCTGTTGGGTCGAAAATCATCCATTTATACAGAAGAGTGAAAAAATGCCATTTACTGCAAGTGAAAACTAGAGTAGAGAGTATTATTACAGGTAGACTGAGAAGTCAATAATTATGGAAGTAAAGTCTTCGTCAAGGTCCTCCTCCAACTCCAACAAACTTTCCTCAATTATTCTGTCCAGCAAAGTAAGATAACAGCCACACAGCCTCAGTCCTCTCAAATAATTGCAGAACTCGATCACCAGTGGATAAACTCTCTTTGATCCGAGTTCGTGAGTGGAAGATGGCAGCTGAATTAGTGCTCACTTTCGCTGCTGAGGGGATTCTGACCAAGGTGTCTTCACTTGCCGCTCAAGAACTCGCTCTTGCATGGGGGTTCAAGGCCGAACTGGAGAAGCTCGGAGAGTCCGTATCCAGCATTCAAGATTCCTTACGCGGCGCTGCGGATCAGAGACCAGATGATCAGGGCAAGGCAGTAGAGAAATGGGTCAAGAAACTTAAACAGGTAGCTGAAGATGCAGATGATATTTTGGATGATTTCAACTATGAACGTCTCCGGCGCAAAGTGGAGCTGCATAACCACATGAAGAGAAAGGTACTCAACTTCCTTTCTGCCTCCAATCCTCTTTGGTTTCGTGTCAAAATGGCGCATAAGATTAAGAAGATCAATGACTCCTTGGCGGTGCTCAAGAGTCAGGCAGCTTCCATCAACTTGGTTGCCAAAAAAGGAGATCCAAGGCAACGACCAGATCGAGTGCAAACTGTTCCATTTTTTGAGGATGATGAAAAAGTTGTTGGAAGGGAAGACGCTGTGACAAAGATAGTTACGACGTTGATCTGCTCCGACAATCAGCAGAAGAATCTTTCAGTTATGGCCATTGTGGGAATGGCTGGACTGGGGAAGACGACTCTGGCTAAATCAGTGTACAATGAACCTGCCATAGATAAACACTTCCCTAAAAGAATATGGGTGTGTGTGTCTAACACTTTTGAAGTGGATACCATTTTAAGTCTGATGGTAGACTCTTTAGTACCAGGACTGGCGGCTGGAATGAAAAGCCGACATGCATTGCTTCAAGTTCTGAGAGAGGAGATAACAGGGAAGAGATATGTTCTGGTGCTCGATGATGTTTGGAATGAGGAGAGGGAAAAGTGGGAAGACTTGATGAGTTGTTTGTCAATGCTGAATTCTAATCCCGGAAGCTGCATTATCGTCACCACCCGTAGCACCAATGTGTCAACTATTGCTGAAACACTCCCCAGACCTGAGTTGAGAAAGCTATCAGAGGAGGATTGTTGGTCCATTATAAAGCAAAGAGCTTTAAATTTAGACGAAAATGGTTTCATTGATGCAGAACTAGAAAGAATTGGGAAGGCGATTGCTGATAAGTGTGGAGGGGTACCCTTGGTTGCGAAGGTACTAAATTTCATATGATATCAAGTTATTAACGAAAATTTCACTTGTTTCTTTTCATTGAGAGCACGATGTACATATATATTTGCTTTGTAGTTTTTGTTTGGATGCATCTCACTTGAAATTATAATACAAGATAGCTCTAACTCATATTGAAAGCAGTTCCAACATTTGATCAAGAGGCCTTAGCGTTCAGTAGAGAATATTTCTGTTTCTGAAATAACATACAAGGCAACGGATGTGGACACAGGAAAAAAAACAGAAGCCAAATAGAAAAAGTTAGAAATATAAGAATATGATTTTAATCTTATAACCATTTAAACGTTTGACTTAATTTGTGTCTTGATCTTAAATCTAAACTCTTGTATCATATACTACAGGTTTTGGGAGGCCTACTGCGCTCAAGAGCTAGTAAAGTTGAATGGTTGTCAATTCGAGATAACAGATTATGGGAACTACCTGAAGGGGAGGACAGGATCATGAAGGAATTGAAGTTGAGTTTTGATAATCTGGAGCCATCGCCTTTGAAACAATGTTTTGCATATTGCTCAATGTTGAGAAAAGATTTCGAAATTGAAAGAGATAATTTGATCCAGCTTTGGATGGCTCAAGGATTACTCCAGACTTCAAATGTTGAAAATCATCATGAGATGGAGGATACTGGCGATGTATATTTTAACATTCTACTAAACAATTCCTTATTTCAAGAGGTAATTGAAGGAGGCAGTATTACGAAGTACACAATGCACGATCTTGTGCATGATCTTGCAGAAAAAGTGTCTGAAAGTGAGCGCTTGACACAGGAGTTGAATGATGATGTTCGACATGTTGGACGTAGTCGACCTCCTTCAACACTAGAAAACATGTCAGAAGTAACTGTTGGGAGATTGCGCTCACTATTTTCAAATGACCGGGTCCCAGAGATGATTTTCTCCAAGTTCAAAGCAATGCGGGTCTTAAGTTTAGATACAGCAGATATAGAAGAGTTGCCAAATTCATTTGGCAACCTGAAGCACTTGAGATATCTAGACCTCTCCAAAACAAGAATCAGAGCACTTCCCAAGTCAATTGGCAAGCTCTATAACCTTCAAACATTGCGAATGCAGAATTGTGATCTGAACGAGCTTCCAAGGGAGATGCAAAACTTGATCAACTTGAGGCATCTTTATGTTGATAAGAAGATAGAATTTCCGGCTGGAATGCTCAGGGGACTAACTAATCTCCGGACATTGTCTTGCTTTAATGAGGGCGAGGAGATGGGTTGCAGAATTGAGGAATTGGGTGGCTTGAACCAACTGACGGGTATGTTAACCATTCGTGATCTGGAAAATGTAAGGGATGAAGCGGAAGCGAAGAAGGCAAAATTACAAAAGAAGAAAAATGTGGTGGAGTTAAGATTGGTCTTCTCTGCAGCCCGACTAACCAGCGACATTAATGATGAGAAGGTACTCGAAGGACTCCAACCACCCACCGAGTTGGAAATCTTAAGGATTGAAGGCTTCATGGGTGATAGATTTCCTTCATGGATGAAGAGAGTCAACAAATTGAAGAAGCTCGTCCTAGTTCGTTGTAGCAAATGTGGAGAACTCCCGATACTAGGCCATCTACCGTTCCTTAGAGATGTGGAGATAAAAGGTATGGATAACCTAAAACGCATTGGAAGTGAAATTTACGGTTATGACCTTGTTTACGAGGCTACACGTGAGAAGGAGAGGATAGTCTTGTTTCCAGCACTAAAAACATTAAGCATTGAGGAATGCCCTGAGCTAATTGAATGGATGGAAGCACCCACAACGACGACGACGACAAAAGTAGAGGTGTTCCCTTGCTTGGAGGAGTTGACGATAGACGATTGTCCAAGTATTAGAGGTGTTCCCTACAGCATGGCATCCCTCCGCAAACTGCGGATTGAATTCTGTGATCTATTATCTAGTATTTGCCTAACATCCTCACAGGGCCTCCGGGAATTGATTATTAAACACTGTTATGGATTATCAGCCCTACCGAGCGGGATTGAAAACTGCACCTCTCTTGAGCTATTACATGTATACTTTTGCGGAAATCTAACCACCATTTCGCTTACACGAGTCCTCCCATCCCTCAGTAAATTGAAAGTTGAGTACTGCGATAATCTATCTTGCTTGGCTGTCCCGGAATACTGTCAGGAGTTGAGTGTAAGCCGATGCCCCAAGCTAGCATCCATTACATTTTCTACGGATTTGAATCCATGTCTTGAGGATTTGCGTATAAAGGACTGCAACGGTCTACAATCTCTTCCAGATTTCCGCAGTTTCACATCCCTCCGTGACTTGGGGTTAGGTCCTTTCTGGGAGGACCTCGACTCTTTCCCTGATTTTCAAGTTCCATCCCAACAACTTGTCTCATTAGTGTTGAAAGGGTGGCCTAAGCTCAAGTCTCTTCCTCAACAAGTTCAACACTTGACTTCGCTTACAAGGTTGACTATACGTTCTTTCGAAGGAGTGGAGACTTTACCAGAGTGGCTGGGCAACCTTGCATCTCTCGTGAACCTGAGTATTTGGGACTGTGATAATCTCAAGTATCTACCTTCTCTCGAAGCAATGCAACGCCTCACCAAATTACGGCGTCTATCTGTTGTTGATTGTCCACTTCTAAAGGAAAGATGCACCGAGGACAGCGGCGAAGAATGGCCCAAGATTTCTCACATTCCACGTGTCACATGTAAGCAAGCTTCTCTCTGAGTTTTGTTTTGTCTTTGTTTGGTGTGAAAGGTTTTCTAGTTTGTTTGTATAGGCTTATTTATGGCTCCACTACTTAATTGTGATCACTACTTAATTGTCTTGTTTTTTCTGTAAAAAGTCTTCTCAAGCGTTTGCGTGTCTAAAATGTAAAAAATCTTATACTCGGAATTGACAATTGAGCTTTTTCTTATTTTCAGTTGATTGAAGATTTGAAGCCATGCAATGCCTCAGTGAAATACCCACGTTTCAAGAGATGTACGTACCTGGCTTTGTGGGAGTCTCGTGTTGAGCAAATTTAATCACTTTTCCTCTCTAAAAGCCGAGTAAGCCTTCTCGTGTTGGCTTTGTGGAATTTTAACTGAAAGATCGAAAGCTTGTGAGCTTTGGATGTAATTGACGTTTTTCCGTTTTGGGTGTAAGCAGCAAGGCCGACCTTGAGGCAAGACCAGGCAGACCCAAGCCTAGGGCCACAATTTCTAAGGAGGCCTTAATTTATTTAATTTTTTTTCTTTAATGTAGGCTTGTAATTTAAAAAAAAAAAATTAGAAGAAGAAAGAGTGTGATCATCTCTCTAGGTCTATCTTTCTCACTTCTTTTGTTTTTGTTCAAGGATCTTTCTCACTTCAAATATATATTTTTTTTCATTCTCAATTCATTGCATAAAAGCCTTCACTTCAATTTGTGTTGTTTTCCTTCTCCATTTGTTTGTGATGAAATTAAGAAGTATAACATTCCTACTTTATTTAGTATGGAGAATGTAATTATGATATCTTAATTTTTTTACAAAAACTTTGAGAATTTGTGATTTGTGAGCTATTAATATGTTTGTATTTTGTAGAACACCGAACAATGAATTTGTTTCATCGTTGTGTTTTAGGAATTTCAAATCGTCCTTCTTTTAACAACAATGAACAATCAGTTTTTTTTTTTTCAAACGTTAATTTTGAGGGCCTCGAAACATTTTCCGCCTTGAGCCTTCACGGACACAGGGCCGGCGCTGCTTATCAACATGGTCTGATCAGCCTTCAAAACAGCCTCTGGTGTGAGACAAGGGCAGTCAATCTCCCACATGTTCTCTTCAAGCACAAAGTGCTGATTCCAAAGCATAAGGACATTCTTCTTGAGTTTGCAGCCAGGGGAGCCATAGTCATAGAGGCCAGCAACGCTGTGTAAACCTTGAAAGAAGGGTTGTACAAGAAGTGCCGTTCAAGAGCGTTGGTCAGTGCTCGCCGGATTTCTGTAGTGTCACACTGTCACTCATGATTCAATTCAATGCATGTTTATTAAGGAGTAATATACAGTAGCTATGGTATTCTTAGATGTGTTTCATTGAAGAATAGGAGCCTCTTTTTATAGAGTACAAGATATAACCTGATTGAACCAGGGATATCATATTCTAACTCTAAACCATATGTAGATTGTAGAATAATTCACTTCCCTTACCCTAGTCTAGATATGATTACTCCTAAAGTGACTAGGCAAACACAAACTAGGTCTAGATTGGTTTAACAAAGAATAGAGTTTCTCAAACTTATTTTTACAAATGTATGAATCACGTCCAATATAAAAGTCAATTTTATGCAAGTCACATATCATCTTTATAAATTCTATCAAACGAAATTGCTCACTTCTTTTTCACTTTAAGAATCACCTAACGAGCGAGAAGCTAACAATTTCAGATTTTCAGCAACAGATTCAATGCCCTTGTTACACAGTACTACTATTTTAGCTTATTTTATACTTGATTGTTCATCTCTTATTTTGTGTTTGTTCTTCATTTGCAGATAATGCCGGTGTTATTGTCAATCCGAAGGGAGAAATGAAAGTTACAGCTTGTAATTTGACTTGCAAATCTGATCTTATTTGCTGTGTTATTCTATTTAAAAGTCTGGTTTTTACTTGACGACATTAGGTGCACTCTCTAATTTTGTTGCTGTTTGTTTTTTTAGGGTCTGCAATTACTGGTCCTATTGGTAAGGAGTGTGCTGATCTTTGGCCAAGGATTGCCAGTGCTGCATACCCAAACAAGCCGTTATAACGGGTCAGTTTCAAATCTAGTTTAAAACCCAAATTTCCTCACTTTATTACAGAAATGCCCACACCAGAGTATAAAAGCTTCACGGACACAAGAAAGTGGGACAAGAGTCTCAGTCTCTCTCTGAGATCATACCATAACCTTGCTTTCCATGCAAGGTTTTCTTCACCCTCTTTTCTTCCAAATCCGGCATAGCTTTTAGAGAGAGAAAATCCTAGTGTGAGAAAGTGAGTGCTCAATTCTTTTCTCTGCTTCCATACACTGCTCAGTCTCTTTCACCGACTCCAAAACGCAAGAAATTCAAGTACCCAAGACTCCAAGAGAGCCAAAGTGACAAAGATCACATCTTTGGGACCCAGATCTTCTTCTTCTCGAAAATCAAAGCGAACCCAGAATTAGATTCTTCTCCAATCACTCAGAAATCACAAAATCTGTTCTGGGTTTTTCTTCCTCCCCTGTTTCTTGAGCTTCCTCTGTTTTTTTTTTGTTCTCTGTAAATGTGATACAGACCCAGTTTTCAAGTTTGGGTTTTTCTAATGGAGAGAGGTAAAGGGAATGTGGGCAAGTTCTGTGGTCAGAGATTTGTGAGCGGAAAGGTCCTGAGAGGTCACATGAGGTCTCACGCTTTCAAGAATCCGATCAAATCGAAACGAATGCACAAGAAATCCCACATGGGTTTTCAAGATGAAGGTGCCAATGTGGGTTATGGCCTGAGGCTAAACCCCAAAAGGTCATGGAGATTTTCAGGAAAAGAAGAAGAAGAACAAGAGGTGGAGATTCTGTGCAAGGTTTGTGGGAAAGCGTTTGAGTCAAAGAACAGTCTTTTTGGTCATATGAGGCATCACTCTGTGAAACAGAGGAGTGAGGCTCAGAGGTGTAGAGATTGGGGTAAAGGGTTTGAGTCTTTGAAGGCTTTGGGTGTTCATAGGAGAGTTCTTGAATTAGATTCTTCTCCAATCACTCAGAAATCACAAAATCTGTTCTGGGTTTTTCTTCCTCCCCTGTTTCTTGAGCTTCCTCTGTTTTTTTTTTGTTCTCTGTAAATGTGATACAGACCCAGTTTTCAAGTTTGGGTTTTTCTAATGGAGAGAGGTAAAGGGAATGTGGGCAAGTTCTGTGGTCAGAGATTTGTGAGCGGAAAGGTCCTGAGAGGTCACATGAGGTCTCACGCTTTCAAGAATCCGATCAAATCGAAACGAATGCACAAGAAATCCCACATGGGTTTTCAAGATGAAGGTGCCAATGTGGGTTATGGCCTGAGGCTAAACCCCAAAAGGTCATGGAGATTTTCAGGAAAAGAAGAAGAAGAACAAGAGGTGGAGATTCTGTGCAAGGTTTGTGGGAAAGCGTTTGAGTCAAAGAACAGTCTTTTTGGTCATATGAGGCATCACTCTGTGAAACAGAGGAGTGAGGCTCAGAGGTGTAGAGATTGGGGTAAAGGGTTTGAGTCTTTGAAGGCTTTGGGTGTTCATAGGAGAGTTCATACAAGAAGATTGAAGGGTGTTGATGAAGCAGAGAGGAGTTTAGCCCAGAAGCTTTGGATTGAGAATTTGGGGGTGGTGAGGAGGAAAAGATCTGCAAGATTCAGGTACAGGATTGGTTCTTCTCCTAGCTCTTCATCATTTTCTGGTTTGAATTTGAATGAATGTAGAGTTGGATATGGGTGTGGTGTAGATATAGAAGAGGCTGCTTTTTGCTTGATGATGATTTCCAGGGGTTTAGGGAATTGGGATCAGATTAGTTCAGTGACTGAGTCCTCAAATAACAACCCGTTTTCTGTTGAGGTTGTGTCATCGAGTCAAAAGAAGCGAGTTGGGGACAATGAGGTTGGGGTTTTTTCTTGTGATGGTGATTCTGGGTCTTCACAGATCAAAAGGGCAAAGGTGGAGATGTCAGCTGATTGTGTTTTGGATTATGAGAATGGTTATAGTGTAAAGGGAGTGTCTGAATTTGGTGAAGGGTTTCTAAGTAATGAGATGCCTAAATCTGGGTTTGTGTTATATGGCATTGAGGAATTGGATGTGAAAATTAGTGAGGAAGTTGAAGTGGGCTTATCAGGTTTGGGGTCCATGAAGTTTGGTTTGAGCAAGGAGGCTGTGTTGAAGGCTTGTGATTCTGTGAACAAAGTGGTGTATGCTACTGAATCTGAAACCTTTGCTGATTCTGAGAAGAAAAGAGAACACATGTGCAGGATATGCAGAAGGGTTTTCAGCAGCCCTCAGGCACTTGGAGGCCACCAGAGAGTTCATAAGAGAGATCACAAAAGTTCAGGGCTGAAGAATGAGGATGGTGAAGACAGAACTCAGATTGGCACATTTTGTGAGACTGAGGATAAGTGCAATCCTGCCAAGCTTCAATGTAGTTATAGCTCAGTGGAGCAGGAGATGGAAACTGTGACAGTGGGAGGTTCTGAGAGAAAGGATTACATTTGTGGAATATGCTTGAAGGTTTTTCCATCAGGTCAAGCTTTGGGTGGTCACAAGAGGTCTCATTATGTCAAGGACTCGGAGATAGCGACAGAAGAGACCAGAGTAATGAAGCAACAGATTTCTGATATCTGTGATGCATTTGAAGTCAGTCACAGACTTCAGGAGGAGAATGATGGTGTTGAATATAAGCCATGGTGGGCTGGAACTGAACAGAAGCATAAGATGCTGGTGGGTTTGATCCCCAACTAAAAAGTGACTGCATCAATGAAATTTCTAGTGGTGTTTGCTAGTTCATAAGTAGAGATAAAGCTTCCCTCCCTGCTGCTTAAGCTTTAGGTAGCAATCCAATTTTGTGTCCTACTTTCTGGATTTGCCTTTTGATATGTAGACATTCATATAGCTGCAAATTTGTAGATTACTGATTCATATGTGGAGCTCAAGTCCTGTAATGTGACCATTTTGTAATTTTGATGAACTGTATAGTTCACTCCAAAACAATCAATACATAAGCAGAAACATTACATTCTTGAATACATTCTTATCCTCTCTTTTGCTTTCAAGTTGAGAAAGTCTGAATAGAACACCTAAGTTCAGGACCCTTTTCTACAATTGGTTAGACCAACCAATTACACTACAACTTCCTCTTGTTTAGCATGTAACATTACAACACATAATTGATGTATACTTCTCTCCATATATAATGTATCAATTTCTTTTTGCAAGTAACCTTAGACTGATACACACCATTATGTAGAATCCTTACAAACTTTGAAGCTGTTCGTTTAACTGAGAGCAAAGTGATATCACTGATATGGGATGAGCTGTTTGTTGAGGTTCCATTAGGTGGTTCAGTTGGGCATATACCTAGATTCAATATACAAAATATTTTGTGCCACAGCAGTGAGAGATCATGTGAGTATAGATGGGATCACTTGGTTTTAAATCTATGCTAACTGGCCATGTGCATGTCTGCCTTGTAACATTTTAGGACGTGCTACAAATTAAGACCGGCCTCTGTGACTTCTAAGATTTCCACACCTTTTTTCAATGCTATGTACAAAAAGCAATGATGAAAGAGCAAGATCTAACTGTATACTTGCAGATAGCTCTGGTTAATTTCCTCTTATTCAAACCATTTTGGGTTGGCCAAGTAATTTTACAAAGCGCAGGAGATGAACTCAAAATTGACACAAGGTTAGCAAGTAGTTACAATCATTAGGGATTACAGGAAAGTAATTAGGAAAACTAACAAGGCAATAAGCTGACTCGCACCGACCGATAGTGAAGTTGAACCTGCAACAAATATAGATCAAATCATAAGAATCCTCTTCTTTTCTAGCCAATTGATCAGTAACTACAAGTGTTCTCTACACGAAGTACAGTATGTGCATGTTAATCATACCTGATTTACTACTACATGTGCTTGCTGCATAGGGCTGATCTTGGCAAAAGCACATGAACTCCCCATTACTAGTGTTCATCCCACACTTCCCTCCTGATGCCTCACAACTGTTACATGGACCATTATCAATCTTCAATCCCAGTACGAAACCCCCATCTATGGCTTCTTGGATCGTTGTTGTATTGCTTTCGATAGCCAGAGCAGCGGTTTCGAAAACCGGAATCAGAACCTCACTTTGGCATGCCCCAGTTACAACCGGATCATAAGGGAGTTTACTAGTTTGTGATTGTGTGAGATAGGAAACAGTGACGCTACTGTTGCAAACAAATGCATTTACCATTGTAGGATTTGAAGAAGTATTACATCCGTAGTAAAAAGAAATGTTCTGAAGCCCAGAACCATAATTGAACAGAGAAAAGTTGACGTTAGTGTTAACATAAGTAGGGGGGCAGATTGTTCCCCTATAATCGTTCCTAGCAACTTTGACAGCCCGAGCTGTACTACTAGAGTTCATCTCAAGAATTCTAAAGTTGATATTTCTCATGTTGATCATTGGGACATTGTCTTGGCATTTAATTTTGAAACTGGGTTGGCCACAGTAATTAGGTCGATTCACTCCCCAGAAGGGGTAGGAGATGTTAGAGATGTCGCCACAGTTGATAGCCTGGCTGCAGTTGGCATATTGAGGATCATCGGCGCAAAGAGTAACTGGAAGATTGATTGAGAAAAAGGAACTGATCACCAGGAAAGGAATCAAAGATTGAAGCATAAGGGAGTTCATCTTCATTGCAATGAAAAGGGAGAGAGTTGACATGTTTATGGAATTCTAGCCTGGTCGTATTATAACTAGCTAGGTGTTTGAATAATTCAATGGACGACAAAGAAGAAGCCAATGCCATTCAGCTGGACTAGTCTACTGACTCTAGTCTGCTTCCCATGTTCTTCCAGAAGCCATACAAGCTTGAAATCATAGTTTAACGGAAGGAAAGTGGAAAAGCAGAAGATTTTACATACAGGCAGAACTATTTAACATGTTGTTAAAAAAAAAATTAAAGGGAGAGTACTCTCCGACTCTTCAGTTCATAGATCTCATTGGGCAAAAAAAAAGGGGTAAATTCTCAGCTGAAGTAGAGAACTGAAAGATGAACTCATTTACTAGATGATGTTCCGTTTATTCCGAGCATTTAGTTTACATACTAGAGTAGTGAGACAAACAGTTGGTAGTGGAACAACCAAAATCTACTCTTTATTCTGGATTATTTACCTTTACATCATTACATGAGACAGTGGATGTAGAGTAGCAACCGAAAGTGGAGGGTCATCAAAAGTTCACATAACCACCAGGTAAGACCATCTTTGCTCACCAGAATCTACCCCCCTACTGTAATTCGACAGGGTTGATGTTCCATATGTCTTTAGCATATTCATGAATGGTTCTGTCGCTGCTAAACTTGGATGAGCCTGCTGTGTTCAGGATTGACATTCTTGTCCATTTCTGCCCCAACAACAGTACTATATATCAGGCACAAATAACCCAAAACACTGCTTGTAGATTGTGACCATATAAAATACATGTTAGACGATGCCTAGCAAGTCATTTGGAGCCTATTGTTCCAAAACATAGAACATACTATGATACCAGTGAAACAAAACGATATAGATTCACAAGATATTAAGCAAGTAATGTACGCCCTCTAGGTACTTATCAACGAATCATGTGTATTAACAAAGGAGGGCATGCATACAGATCAGAGGGGCATAATGTAACTCACCTTTTGGTCCCGATACGCTTCATCAACCTTCTCTTGGCATTCTATGTAACTGGGGAAGTCTTTGCCAACAAGGAAGTAATCAGCACGGCCAAATCCTTCATTTCCTTCCAAGGATCCGATCAGGTCATCATAATTGTACGACCCAAAAACACCACTTCTGATGAATTCCTTAACTTCTTCAAAACGGGGGTCTGGCACAAACTGCAATGCGGACAGGCTAGATTAAGACATCTCATGAGACATAACTTAGATAAACACAGAAATAAATGATTATACTACTTGCTTTGCATTCAAAGATAAAGAGAAAATTTCTGCAAGGTAAATTTCACTTATTGACCAACTAACCAGAAGAAGAGTCATTATGATCATATTCCTATGCAGAACATTTTCTCTAGATCTGTTTCGAAGCTAGAAGAAAACAACTGAAACAAGCTATCGAGACAAACCTTGCCCTCAGCTCGTTCTTTTCTGAGACCAGCAATCTCATGAGCTTCAGCACCAAAGAGGAAAAAGTTATCTGCTCCAACCTCTTCTCTTATTTCGACATTGGCTCCATCCAGAGTACCAATTAGGATGCAGCCATTCATTGCAAACTTCATGTTGCTGGTTCCACTGGCCTCCATTCCGGCAGTACTGCAAGAAAAAATAAATAAACCACATAAGGTAGGGTTGCAATTGTCTAACAGTTGCAAATTATAGTTCACCACATAACAGTGAACTTATATGGCTCACAAATGAACAATATTGTGAATGAACTAAATTACCTGATGTGCTGTGAGAGCTCACTTGCAGGAATTAATAGTTCAGCAACACTGACATTATAATCAGGTACAAAGATAACCTGACAATACATCCAATAGTATAATCTAGTGGATCAGTAATTCAAAGAAACTCACAGAACATCATAAACACTCATGTAAGTCTAAAGAATATGCGAAGTCAACTAGGTGCTGACATTTTTTGTTTCCATACCAAACCCATGATACGGATAAGGAAGGCATACAAAAATAATGAATCAAATATATATATATATATAGAGTCCTCTTTGGAACGGCTCCGTATATGAGTCCGGATCAGAGGCGGACGTCCGCACGCCCTTAAAGTGCGGACGTCCCTCCGTTCTCCACAGGACGGCTCCGACAACAGCCCGCCTCCACCCTAGCGGACTCCAGTAGCGTCCCCGATCACTTTCCCTTCCCGACGAGCCGCCGAATTCTAGTTTTCCGGCGAGATCGATCTTGTTTGAAGTTTTGGGTGATCTCACCGGAAAACTGGAATTCGGCGGCTCGCCAGGGAGGGAAAGTGATCCGGGACGCTGCTGGAGTCCGCTAGGGTGGAGGCGCGCCGTCGTTGGAGCCGTCCGGTGGAGAACGGAAGGACGTCCGCACTTTAAGGGCTGTGCGGACATCCTCTTTGGAACGGCTCCGTATATAATGTGAACACAAATAATTACCAAGCTTAATGCCAGGACACTATTTGCACAGAAATATTGTTGAGAACGGTTAACTAGTTAACATTTATTAAAAATATTTAGTTTCAAAAGATATCATACCTTTAGTAGATCACCTATACTAGGATCATGATTTACAGTCTCGCCGACATCTGTGATAAACTTCACAATTCTCTTGGCCTGTACATACGTCGCAAATGCTTTTCCTCCGAACATACAAACACGTGGAACAAACTTTGCTTTCCTTTTTGAAGCACTCATTTCTTTCATTTTCTTGTAGCGGTAAACAATTCCCAGGATATTCATAAGTTGTCTCTTGTATTCATGAATGCGCTTCACCTGAAAACAAGCATTCAATTTTCATATCTCTGTTTTTTTAACTTATTGTTGTTATTATTATTATTAGGGTAGGGGGAACAGGACAAGAAAACTAAAATGCATGTGGTGAATAACACAAGGAAAGTTTGTGAAGACAATCATAGTTGATGCACAATGAACATGATGCACAACGTTGCCAGGACCTATGTTTTATCAGATACATTTGAACGATCAATAGACCATATTGAGAGGCACTAAATGAGCTAATGGGTTTCTATTACATAGAACTAAGTTCTATTTTTTTGTACAGGTGAACTAAATTCTATTGCGGTGAATTATTCAGACACAAAATTCGTCTTCTCACCATTCTCATGGTAAAATATTATTTAGTGTTCCAGCTTTAGCACTCATCAGTCATCAATATACCAAGAAATAAATTTCAATTTAGAAAAATTACCTGGATATCGAACATTACATCAGGGCTGACAGAATACCCTGTTCTTTCTTTGATGAATGACACAACTCTCAATTTGTTGCTCCTTTTTGCTTGCCTCCATTGAGTTTGGAGATCCTCATCATCCGCATACTACCATAAAATGAAATAACTCTGATAATTACATAACTATAACAATGGTACTGGACAAATAACAAAATATAGAATGTGAAATTCATACTAGATTGTTCTTTTCAGACTTTTACCTGTCGTAATTCGGCCAGTTTTTCAGTATTTAAGACCCAGTCTTCTGTGCCTATCCATTTGGTTAAAATACTGCTCAAGTCTGGATTGCAGAAGCGGATCCATCTTCTTGGTGTCACTCCATTTGTTTTGTTTTGAAACTTCTTAGGCCACAACTGCCAGAGGTATAAATCAGAAATCAATAATTAGAGACTTTTTACCAGCTTGAAGGAGCCTCATATTCAATAAAAATTTCAAGGCTTACTTTGTAAAATGAATTGAATACTTCGTCCTTTACTATTTCACTATGTATCTCAGCGACACCATTTACTGCATGACCACCTACAACACAGAGATTTGCCATACGAACTAGCTTAGGTGGTTTCGGAGATGCCTTTTTCTTTTCCTCCAAGGGCTTCTTCTTAGGCTCAATTTCTTCATCAACAGCTTTGACATCCTTTTTTGAATCTTCAAGTTTTTCATCCTTGTTTGAATCTTCAAGTTTTTCATCCTTTTTTGAATCTTCAAGTTTTTCATCCTTGTTTGAATCTTCAAGTTTTTCATCCTTGTTTGAATCTTCAAGTTTTTCAGTGGGAAGAACACTGGAGCTTTTTTTGGGTTTAACCAATAACTTCGCATAAGTAGGAGGCAAATCAACATTTTCTAGAATTCTCATCTCCTTCAGTTTCTTTTCTAATAAATCACAATCTGCTGTGCCATACTCCGACACTATTGTGTTAATGAGCTGTAGCATATAAAACTGTAAGAAATAGCATATTTATAAACACAAAAGGTAGATTGACTAAATTATGTATATATTCCAGCATTACCTCCTCATCTATGAGTTCTATGATCTCCACATGTCGAGGAAGCAGTTTCTGCATAAGTTCCAAACTCCATTTCTCCAATGCCTCAGGTAGAACAGTATGGTTCGTATATGCGACCGTTCTAGCATAAAGAATAGCAGGATGTGAGGAAAGAAAGTTACTACAGTTGAACATGTTACCTCATTCAAGAAACAGTATTATATATCGTTATAAAGAGTCTTAGCAAATAGAAACTAACTGCTTTAAGATTAATTTGTTGAGATGGAAAAAAGGGTGTTTTGGAGGCAACTATAGCATATGAAGAAACCAAATTCCAGACTACTAATGTAGGACCAATAAAGAAAGTGGATAGGCTAAAAGTATACAGATAACCAGGTATAAATTCATGTAATGTACCTAATTAAACACCCAATAAAAGCGAGGAAAAAGATTCTCTACGTTACTATTAACTATGAGCCGCTTGCTTCTATTATCATGTTCCTACTATTCTCCCAGTAAATTAAATAGTCCTACACAATAACCAATAAATGACCACAAACAGCCAACAGGTGTCACCTTTGAGTAATACTCCAGGCCTCCTTCCAAGTCAAACCCTTCAAATCCATTAAAATCCTAATCAGTTCAGGAATGCAGAGAGTTGGATGAGTGTCATTCATCTGCACTGCAACCTTCTTGGGGAACTCTTCCCAATTTACATTTGCTCCGGATCTTCTCTCAAAACGTGCAACAATATCTTGGAGAGAAGCAGAACATAAAGTATATTGTTGCTTCAGACGAAGTGTCTTGCCCTCCAGTGAGTCATCGCCAGGATAAAGTACATAGCAAATCTGATAAGCATTTGACAAATTGACATTTTACCAGCTGAACTGTATGTGGTAAAATAGCAACAGAACAAGGAAATTTTGACCATGTAACTACTGGTAGTGGAAAATCCAAAATAGGTAGATATTGACACTTGGAAATTGGAACATATACACACACAATCTGCGTATTTTCAATAGTAGGAAGAAATGAGGAAGTGCCATCCCCCTTCCCCCCTCTCCAGCTGAAATATATAAAACCTAAAATCTGGATTTGCTAATTCAATGGACTTTGGTGAGCTGATAAATTTGCGAATATATAAATAAATGGAAAATGGAAAATGAAAAAAACAAAAAGAAACACATACGGTATACAAACCTTTTCGGCATTTGCTAAAGCTTCAAATGCTTTCGTGTGCTCCCCAGAATTAAAAGAATATAAATCAAAGTCCTGTGACAGAGCTTTGGTTGACCATAGCCGCAAGTTGATAGTCGTTTTAGTTTTATATCCTGGTATTGGAACATCATAAGCAACAGCCACTATATCTTCTCCTCCAATCCAATGCCGTTTTCCATCTGATCCAGTAGCAACATTGCCATAGAATTTTACATGATATGAAACATCATTCCTCACAATCTCCCAGGGATTTCCCATCTACAAGAGTCAGCAACAAGTAGAAATCTAATGATTTCTCAAGCCATTACAGACTGAAACACTTGAAATGAAGGTGATGACAGAAAATATGCACACCTCAAGCCAATCCTCGGCTGCTTCTTCTTGACCCTCTTTGGTAATTCGCTGTTTAAATAGCCCATACTTGTACCTAAGTCCATAACCCCATGCTGGGTAGTTCAAAGTTGCCAAAGAATCCAAGAAGCATGAGGCAAGCCGACCGAGACCCCCATTCCCGAGCGCAGCATCTGGCTCCTACAATTAATCAACCAAATTGAAGTACAAGGTAACTAATTTGTTCAAAATTGACATATATGTACTCCAAGTATATTCTAATGAAAAGGTAAAGACTAGATGAACCAGCACCTGGTGAGCCACAGTTTCTAATTTGTGTCCGAGCTTGCTTAATGCCTCCGCATAGGCACCTGCTAGCTCCAAATTACCAATTGCATTCAACAGTGCTCTACCCTACAAAACGAAACAGTATGAAACAAGATGTCTTTCAAGCTAAAGATGTTTACTTGTGAAAAGCAATGATGAAGATTCATCACAAACCTGTAGAAATTCCATCGACAAATAATACGCCTGCTTTACATTCAACTTTTCATAATACTCATTTGTTGCATTCCAGTTAACAATAAGCGCATCACGGACACTCTGTGCAGTTGCAAAATAGGCCTTTGGAAGCTCAAAGTGCTCCGGAGAAAACAACGGCGTAAACTCAGCATGGTATTTGATACTTGAAGCAATAGATACAGCATCAGGTGTGCATGAGCTGAGTGTAGTTTCTAAGTATCCAAAAAAAAAAGTATAAGAATTTAGAATTCAACATAATCATAATTCAAACATATACAGATCTTTATACAGATGATCTTGTGGCTTTGATCAATAAATTCAAACTATCAATCAAGCACAACTATATGATCTTGAGACTCTCACCTATCAAATAGCTAGATTTGAACTTTGATGATCAATTTTCACATTTTCAACAAGAAAAGCGCAAAGCATTTCAGAATCAAAGCATGAAGATGATAACCTTGCTCGACGGTCGGATCCTTGATGACGTTGGTGACCAGAACCGACCTCCGGCAGCGGCTCCGGTGAGTCCTCGGATTCAAACTCAACGTCCTCGCCAGCAACAACCGCGAATTGAAGCTCCTCCGGGAGCCGAAACCGATCAATTCCGACTGCGATTTGTAGTGCAGCGACTCCATTGCTCCGCCGCAAGAGAATTGCGACACTGCCATTGCTCTCTCTCTCTCTCCGAGTCAAGAGCTAACGGAGTTCACTCGCTTCCGAGTTTTTGAAACGTGAAATGTGAGTGTGAGAGCAGTAGTGATCTCTCTCTCTCGGAGTCTCAGTCTTATCTGTGTGCTCTCATCACGAGCTCACCGTGAATATAAGAGGAGTGTGATCCATGGTGGGCTCCACCTTCACTGTTTGTAATGTGATTAAAAGAATGAAAGATTTGATTAGTGAGTATTAACAGTGAGACTACGTTAAGATAATACGGTGATAGAGTGGTGGCGGGTGCACGGTAAAGGCCGGGGTTTGTGATGGGGTGGCGTGCGGTGGTTTGTTGCTTACGGTGAGTTGACTTTTGACCGGTGGAAGAAAGCGCCAAGCGAGGTGAGGTGCATCGTTTATATGGTGGATCTGTGCAATGTTTTCGGATCCGGAAATGGAGCTGATTTTCAGGCTAGTGTTTCTATTTTTGGTGTTAATTAAGGGCTTGGTATATGAATGGGATTGTTCATAGCTAAGGATCGATTTGCACCGTCGACGTGTAGGTATATATCATTTGATGAGTCATGAACTAAGAGAGGTGACAATAATTGGTGAAGGTTTCAATCAATCAGCTAAATCAAGTGTACTAAATGGATCAAAGTGATGACAACCGTTGGTGTGCGAGACATATTGAGTTTATAGTTTAAAATTCCTAGATATTTTTCATGTAAATTCTCATTTCACTTCCTTAAGTGGTGACAACTGTTGGTGTGCAATCATCGTTGTGAGGAATTCAAGTCGAGAATTTAAACTCTCAAATTTTACGATTATTTTCCGATGAAAATTGCAAATTACACGGGATAATAATCCAAACGGTGGAAAGAGATCAAATAAATTGGGAATTTCCTATTTTTGATTAAATTTCCGGGAATTCACTCACGTCCAAAAATGAAGCGAATCAACTTCGATATTAGAAACCAGTTCGATGTTTAGGTATTTTGGTTTAAAACTCATCCACCCAGCCCGTCTTGGCGTGTAGGCGTTGGGCGACGTCAATGAGCCTAGGAGTGAATGTGTAATCGGAGTGGTTAGGCATTTCTAGTTTTTGACATTTCACTTCTATAAAGAGGGCGAAATGAGTATCAGTTAAAAAAATATGATGAATGACTTCGTATTCGAAAACCAGTTTCATGATTAAAGTATTTTAGTCAATGTTTGTAAAGCTCGGCCTTCGTTCTTGCCTAAGCGGATGGAAGTGGTGAACCTAGGAGATGAATATGTGATCATAGTGGTTAGACGTTTATGTCTTAGACGACAGTCTATTTTGATTTGTTAGGACTATTTTGAAATGTTAATTTTTTAAATGCAATTAAATCTTTCTATATTTGTAATCGTATAAATAACCGTTATAAAAAATAAATTAAGAATTAAAGAATACAAATCTGCCTAGAAACCTGCTAGATGCTGCAAACCATTCCTTCGTCCTGGCAACACCGATATTTGCGTTTCTCATATTAAACGAAGATTTGAATTGCATATGCATTTGAGAGAAATGAAGTCAAATTTGTGGAGTTCTACGTTGTATTTGGATTAAGTAATTATTTAAAGTCACGGAAATTACAATTCCATAAACTTGAATTCCATTGATTAAGAATTTCATTGTTTTGATTTCATTATGTAGAGTTTTAAAATGACAAAAAATAATATTTAGATTAACTTCAGTTAAGTGAATTAATAAATGACGCTTATTTTCTGAAAAATTTAAGTCGGGATTCAAACTCTCAAATTCCATGATTATTCTCTCGTGAAAATTGTTAATTTCACAGAACAAGAATCCAAACGAAAATGTCTTAAGAAATTGAGAATTCCTTATTTTTGATTAAATTCCCGGAAATTCACCTCTATCTAAATACACGGCTAGTTTACCACTCAATTCATCATATGACATCAAAGATGAAAAAACGAATAATAACTTTGATCAAGCCCGTGATTATGGCCCATGAAAATAATCTCTTGACCCAATTAAACCCAAATCATCAAAATCTTTGGCAGCCATCAAGCTTCATCACAGTTCACAGACATCACTCCCATAGTCCCCATTAATCCCATTCACCACAGAGAGACAAATCCGTCCATTTTCCGATCAAAGTCTCAACTTTTATGGAAAGGAATTTCTCTCTCTGACCCAGAGCCCCATAGGCATGTGATCCTCCATCACTGTCTCAGATAGGCAAAAGAATAAAGTCAAAACCTTACTCTTTATCCATCTACTTGGGTCCATTCTTTGCTACCAAACCCTATACCTTAAACCCACGCATTTCAATTTCACCTCCCAAGTCCCCCAAATGGCCTCTCACTACCACCACCCTCCCACCGCCACCACTTGCTGCTGCACCACCTCCTTCTCCTCCTGCCACTGCACCCAATCCCACCTCCCCTCCTACCCTCCACCACAAGACCCACTTCTCCAAGCCATTGCCTCTCAACTCCTCATCTCCAACCCCCCAGATCCCTACCTCCACCACCACCACCACCAAAACCCTCACAAAACCCACAAACCCCACCACCCAAAACACCCTTCCCACATTCAACAACAACAACTTCACTCTCTTCTTTCCAGAATCGAAGCCCTAGAAGCTTCCCTCCTCCACCACTCTTCCAATCGCTCTCGCTCTTCAGATTCCTACTCTCTCAGAGACTATGCTGCTCGGGTTATCCAGACCCATTTCCGGGCCTTCCTTGTTCGCCGATCAAGGACTCTCCGGCAGCTCAAAGACCTCGCCTTTATCAAATCCTCTTTCGCCTCTCTCAAGTCTTCCGTTTCCAACCAGACCCACTTCGATTTTCACTCTGTTTCTCAGAAAGCACTCGCTTTGCTCATCAAGCTCGACTCTATTCAGGTAAAAACGTTGATGGGTATTTACGCTTTTCATTGGTTTTAGTAAAGTTTGAATCTTTATGTTGATGGTCATTTACGTTTTTCATTATTTTTGGTATAGTTTGAATCTTTTTCGGGTTGTATTAAGAGATATTTGCTTGTGAATGTTGTATACACAGTGTGGTGATCCGATAGTTAGAGATGGGAGGAGGTCTATAAGTAGAGATTTAGTTCGGTTCTTGGAGTTTATTGAAGGGATTGTGGTGAAAAGACAGGCGATTTGCTTGAAACCGGTGAAGAATGTGAGGTCAAATGTGAGGCCGAATGTGAGTAATGTTCAAAATGTGAGCCAGTCTAGGGGTTTGGGTAGCAAATGTGGAGATTTGGGGAAGGATCAGAGGGAGAGGATTGGGAAATTGAGGGAGAGGATTGAGAAGATTCGCGGGTTTGCTAGAGTTTCGGAGAATGAGGAGGAGGATGTGGAGCTGGAAGGGTTTCAACATGTTAGTGATGATGATGAGGAGAGTGGAGGTCAATATGAAAATGGGGCAGCGGTGAAGGGGTGTGGGTTTCAACCTAAGGTGAAAAAGAGTGTGAGCTTTGCGGAGAATGAGAATGTGTTTAGGGTCTTTCGCAACAGTGATGGAACGGGTTCATGTGGGGATGGGAGTGATTCCAGTGATGATCATGGAGAGCGCGTTGGGAACTGTAGTGAAGGTCAATATGAAAATGGGGCAGCGGTGAAGAGGTGTGGGTTTCAACCTAAGGTGAAAAAGAGTGTGAGCTTTGTGGAGAATGAGAATGTGTTTAGGGTCTTTAGCGACAGTGATGGAACGGTTTCAAGTGGAGATGGGAGTGATTCCAGTGATGATCATGGAGAGCGTGTTGGGAACTGTAGTGAAGTCGAAGATGCTAGGGGCTTTGCTCAGCAGACTGAGGATGGTGATGATACTCACTTAGAAATAGGTGGATCACCACAGACCAGCGATGCAGAAAGAATCCCAAGAGCCAGAATGACTCAGAGAAGAAGCCATGGTCAGGGTCAGAATGAGCATTTGTTGTTCTCGGCTCCTTTGCCGGTGAAGATGGATCCTAAAGAAGATGTGATGAAAAGGAACAACGGTGTGAAGATTGTCACATGAAGAGTGTAAACCAAGTTCATTTAACCAGTGTCATTCTAACCTTTTAGAAATTACCGTGAAATAGGTTTGTAGTGTGTGTTTTACCATGCCTCTTTTCTGTTGAGGGATTACCAAGATCTATTGTGTAAGATCTAATTGTAATGTTTATTGAATGAGTTTAACCAAGTTGCTTTGTTCCACTGTTCCTTGTTCTTCATGTTTGCAATGTCCACTTAAACCCCAAGAGCCACTCCATTCTCTGAACTAGTGATTTTCTCTATGTTCTGAACGTTTCCTTGTATGAATCAGTAGCTTCCCTTTTCAAGTTTTGTGTGGAGGGAAAACAAAGTGATCCTAGCATCTCTTAATGCGCTTAATGCCACCTGAAATATCTGGTCCATATGATGGCCTCCTTATACAGAATATTGTACTGCATCTTCATGCTTTTCTGAGAACTGCCTTGTAATTCAGTGCCCGAATCCAATATTACCTCTTCCTTGCCATTTTTCGCTTTAAGATGTAACACTGGGAGAGTGAAGACATTTGTAGCTTTGAATATGGCTAGCACATGTTTGCGGAGGATCCCTTCAAAGTCGGACATTTTGCAACTACAACTAGCTACTAGTTTAGCTATGCGAAAAACCACAAAATATACTTCAAATCTTTTTACCTTATAAGTGCAGATTCCTCCATCCTCTCCACTTAGCTTCACAAAAAATGAAAGAGATTCATAGACTTACTGAAATACATTGAACATTCTTGTGTAGAAATCTGCCAGCTCCTAGCAGTAGTGGTGAAATACTTATTTGTTGTATTTTAACTGGTAATGGGTAATTCTGTTTTTTCAAAAATTTAACCTGTCAACAATTTACTTAATTATGTAAGATATAAAATTTACAAAAATCAATATATAGAAGATTGAAAAACCCTAGCCAGCCTGTTGCTAAAGGAAGAATACAGAAGACGACTAGAAGTGAGAAGGAAAAGAATAACTGAATAAGAGATGGGAGTCGCACCACAAGACTTGAGAAGCAAGACACATAAGCCCCAACCTGCAGTCATCAAAGTCATCCCAGGAGACCTAGAGAGAATGGCACCTTTGGTGGGATATTTCCCATCTGGGTTTGTTCCAGACATTAATTCAACCAAAGTTGGTGTCTTTAGGCATAAAGAGAGAGGTGGTACTAGGCTTCAGCTTGTGGTAACCCCAGAGAAGGAACCTAAGGTTGATTTCGTTTGAACTAGCTATGCTGGTGAAGCTCAGGCTGGGGAGCACTGCTCTTATGGACTTGGTGTTCTTGATAAGGATTGTACCTATTTCTAGTAACAAGGTAATTAATTTAGCACCATTGCTTATGTGGTTTAGGGTCTAAGAAGCTTACCTGTGTTCTTTGCTTCATTGCTGATGACAGAGATATTATAACCTCCTGGATAGTAAATTGACTAAATTCAAGGATAGATATAAGA
The DNA here is from genome assembly GCA_034370585.1 of Fragaria x ananassa. NCBI lineage: Eukaryota > Viridiplantae > Streptophyta > Magnoliopsida > Rosales > Rosaceae > Fragaria > Fragaria x ananassa. The sequence goes on along the minus strand of CP139754.1, from coordinate 33,005,532 downwards.
ACATTTGTTCTAGGACCCCTGTTCTATTGTATACTGTTATTTTTTTTTTTTTTTCTCTTTATACTTCTGAGTTGTAACCTTACTTCTTGTACGGATTTTCAGGTGTTTAGATTAGAACCAAAAGTTCAAGGCTTTGCCTCCTCTCATAAGGAGCTTGCAAGTTCAGTGGTTGAGAAACTTGCTGCACTTGAGAAGGCAGAAAAACTTACAGAACTTCATAATCGTTATGGAACAAAGAATCAATACGCCAGGTAATCCTGCATTCTTTTTTAGCTTTGACTAAGAGATCGTCACAAGCATGTCTGCAACCATAAGTGCCTTGACTAAGTGTGTGTGTGTGTGTGTGTTCATCAGTGAAATTTTTGTAAGCATTACAGTAGACAATGACTAGTAGTATGTATATAATTCAGTTTATTAATTCTAACGAGATTGTGAAAATTACTTTAGAAACATTCCTCTAAACTTTCATGTGAAAAATTTGGTCATTTATATGATGGCTCGTGTGCTTGTCTGTTACACGAAGAAGGATGATTGCCTAAAGTCTGCCCAATATGTATGAGCATGTTTCTGTTGTACTTTCCAGTATCACTGTTTGTTAACTCCATTTCTTCCTTGTGATGTTTAGTGGTCAGTTATTTCTTACTTTGCCAGTATTGAGTTTATATAAGAAAAAAGATCAAGGGTTGCAGAAAAATGAATAGGTGAAAAACCTATAGAAATCATTAGTGTAGCATGTTGGAAAACTGTTACCTTACTTTATTCCTGCATTATTTTCTAATCAGGAGTTTATAATTTTAATGATATTGCAACAGTGAATGGTTTCAGATACTTTTAAGCAGAATAATGCAGTTGATAGGAGCAAGACTTCCCCAATTTGTTAGCAACCAATTCCATAAACTTCAGCAGATTGAGGTAAGCATTTCAGATGTAGTTTTTAAATCATTTTATTTGTCTTTTGGTGAATTACGCCTCCCTGAATACCATCAAAGCATATAGCTAAATGCGTTATTCATACGAAGCATTATATATGCTTTTGCAATACTTGTACATGTCAATACAGTTGTGTTGGGATTTGATGGACATTAATCAGTAATAAACCTATTCTGCAATTACCAAGCTACAAGTACTATGTTTTTGGATCTCTTAAGTCTGGAATAATATCTAATATTCTGGTTTATGGTTTAGCATACAGAGATCCAAATCCATTTAATTTGTTAATAAAAATTACCAAATGCATCAGCGATGTCCTCTATATGCAAGAATATAAATGAGCTCAATATTCTCCTGCATAAGCATGTCGATGATCAACTTCACATTGTTTACATTCGGCTTTTAAGTTTAATTTCACTTTACAGATCTGCTTGTGTGCATTCGCCTTACGACCACACACCTAATTATCGTAGGAATTATGATCACTTTGTCCATATGGTATTCCCTTCTCAGCATGATACATCCCAATTTACTTAGGAATCCCATTCCTATTGGGAAAGTAAAAAGCAATCAGTCCAGATCCCTTAACACACTCCTATATAAAACGGTATGACCTATAAGCTAAAAAGCTACCCTTCTCTCTCTTTTTTTGAAATCCAATTCTCCTTCTCTTTGAGTTAATTTGATTTGTTAGAGAAGATGGCGATGAAGTTGACAATGATTGCTCGTGTTACTGATGGTCTTGTACTAGCAGAAGGACTGGAAAATATAAAGGACTCGGATGTATTCTACAAACAAGCCAAGGATCTATTCAATAACTTGTCAAGAGGCCAAAACGAGCCTTCAAGGATGTCACTTGAAACCGGACCTAATACTTTTCATTACATAATCGAAGGTCGTGTCTGTTACTTGACAATGTGTAACAGTGCATATCCAAGCAAATTTGCCTTTCGGTATCTGGAAGAGCTCAAGAACGAATTCGAGCCTGTTAATGGAGACGGAATCCACAAGGCTGCAAGACCATACGCTTTCCTTAACTTCGATAAATTCATACAGAAGACCAAGAAGTTGTATCAGGACACTCGTACGCTGCACAACATTTCCATGTTGAATGATGAAGTCTCTCAAGTCTACCAAATAATGAAAAGAAATGTTCTAGAAGTTCTTGTCATAGGTGATAACATGGACAAGCTCAGTGAAAAAACCAATTGCTTGGTATCAGAAACTCGGGCATATGCTAAGAAGGGGAGGGACTTGAATCGACAGGCTCTGCTTCGTGAATGGGCTCCTGCTGCTGTCATTGTTCTTGGAGTAGTTTTCCTCCTTTTCTGGCTCCAAACGAAGATTTACTAGTAAAAACTAATAGTTTTCCCATTTATGTATACATTTGTCAATTTCTTCTCAAATAAATTTAAACCTACTGCATGCCATAACCTACATGTTTTGATGCTACAGATATAATACAAACCCATGCTTTTGTCAAGTTTATAATATAACTCATCCTGCAAGGAAGATAGATTGGATATTTGGAGTCGTATTACAACTGTAGTATGAAGATACTCTTCCCATTCGATTATGATTAATCAATGTGATCGACTAGACTACATACTCGGTTATATGATTAACCATTTTCTCTCTTTTTTGTAACGAATGTACGATAACCACAAGAACTACAAAAGAGACATCTCATTTTAGATGATAAATAATTTGAGATATTGTAAATGATTTGTGTCCGCTTAACTATTGTTTTCGACTAAAATAAAATAACTGATAATTCAAATCAAATAAAACCATCAGAAGTTATTAAAATTCATTTTGTGATAACTACAATTCTAGCTATGATTCATAAAAATAAAATAAAAAAACAACTACACAGACTAGAATTATAACTCAAGAAGTTACTATTTTTCTTGAAATAACTTGAAGTCTATAAAAACATAAGAAGTTGTAACTTTGTTAAAGCACTGAAATGGTCAGGAAAATCCTCCTAGAACCCAGAATCTTCTGCACTTTGCTGAACATTCAGAGAAGAACAAGTGACTATTGTCAAATAAATGGAGCAACACAAAACAAAGCAGTAGGATTCTGTTCTTCTGACAAGTGAGAAAAGCTTTCCAAATTAAATTACAAATCTACAACCGACTCATCCTAAACAAAGTTTTAGTAAATAGGAAAAGGAAATAGGACAATTGCTGCTTATGACTGGCATTCGGTGCATAGACTTTGATATGCAGACCTTTTTAGACCGACCCAAGTAAATTTGTCATTTTTGTACCCTTGTTTATTTTCTTGGTGCCCCCTAAGACTTTGCAAATTTCAAACCCCAAAAACCCCCCAACAACGAGTGTTTTTGATCGAGAAGAAGAATCATATTCTTTTAGAGTAATAAGTGTAGCTTTAGTGGTCCACAATGGTAGTAGCTGTGCCATTAAAAGTTGGGTATGAGCCATGAGGTGCCCGCTTGCGCGCCCAAGTCCCTTTCTTGAGTACATTGCTTTCAGGTTCCTTTCGTTCTTGTGATATAATTCGGTGAGCTTGGTGTTTATATTTGTTTCTGTATGGTTTTGAGAGAGGTAACTCAGAGGGAACCCTTTTAATGAGAATTTCTGTAATAAGGATTAGTTAAAGACTTTTCAGTTTATGATTTTAAAAAATCTATTTTTCGATCACATTTTAACATCTCATCTGTTTAGTTTTTAAGTCTATATGAATATATCATTGTTACAAATTTTCAGTCAAATTAGTGATCCTTAAAGCAACGAACTAAAACAAATTAATGAACGAACAAAATCTTTCAAACATGAACCGTTCAAGTTCATAATTGGTAAATCACACTTATGAATACCTTAACGATTTTTACTATGACTAAAAATTTGCATAAATAATCTATTTAAATACTTATAAATTGAACGGTCAAGATGTAAATATAAGATCGAAAAATAGGATAAACTGAAGTCCTCAACTAGTCCTCATTATAGAGGTCCTCATTGGAATGGCTCCCGTAACTCATAATCATAGCCGGATTCGTTACCTGGCAAATGAGAACAAGCGTCAGAGGAAAGACGAGAGTTTGTCCTTCGACCTTCTGATGCCTAAGTCAGATACGTGTGAGAATGCAGACTAGATAGCAATAAGTGGAGGGAATAGTGGCTTAGCGTGGAGATGCATATGTATTTATAGAGCTAGGATTGGTTTTGTCTTTCTTTAACACCCAAGTGTGACCCATTAAGTAAGAGAATGTAAAGCTAATATGTGTGTTCGGCTATAGGTCTATTTTGTTGGGTTTAAAACTTAAAATCCAAGCTACATTTAGTCGACGTTTGGTGTGTACATTCGGTATTTGAGTCCATATACATATGATATAAACAATATATTTCGTAGGCTTCATTGTTTATTTTTTTTTTAAATCGAGCATAAAAAGTTCTAAACATAACATTTTGTGCGTAACTCTTTTTTCACATACTAGAATCAATTTCAATGTAATTTAAAATCTCACTTGTCTAAGAAAATGTTCAAAATATATGTACCAAAATTTAGCAACCCTTAATAAATTGATGACCTCTTTCAAAATAAATTTAGCAAGGGGTGCAGTAAAGACAACCTCAACACCCACATAACCATCATATATGCTTCTAAAAGGGGGTGGAGTGGAGTGATTGCTATTTGAGGCAGTCTCTCCTTTCATTACTTTTAATCTTGCTCCTCTCTACTAGCATCATTCAAGGTTGTATCCACCAGATGACAAAGTTGCTTATATCATCACAATTTTTTATACATCATGTTCACCAAATACCTTTATTTATTTGTCTCTTTTTGATAGGACCAAATATTTATATATGATTCAAAATCATGTCCAATTTTACACGCTCAATTGACATTTAGGTTATGCTTGCCACTAGTTTTATCAAAAATCTTACTAATAAGATGCTCAATTTACTCGCTGTGATCATCAAAATCTCAGAAACTTCCAAACCCATTGCTATTGTTTATTCACATTAAGGAAAACTAGGTCGTTGTTTAAAGTCTTGCTCTCTTTGTGTGTTGACATTTTACAACAAAATTACAAATTAGGGTTTCTTTTTTCAATAATCATTGAAATCAAATCAAATCAAAAAGGTGTAGAATGTCCAAACAGTGAAATATTGATAAAGATTGAATTAGTTGCAGCAAATTATTTAGCCCAAGCTCATATTTGCATCTTAATAATATGATTCAAAACTTAGTTGTTCATTAGGAGAAATTGGATTTCAAATTTTCATCTTCGCAACGTACCATTGATTCGTTTATGGTTCGCGGAGAGGTTAATTTTCCTTTTGAAAATGTTCCCACTCCACGAACTTTGGAGGCTAATTTTCGTTTGAACTACCAAAATAACATATGAACATATCATGTACTTAAAATTTCATATCTAATATTACACTATCCCTACCAAAAACAATATTACAACAAGCTCAAGCAGAGCTAACTTTATCCTTCTCCTCCACCACCACCGCCACCGCCAGCACCGCCACCCAAAACCCATATTCCCTTAATCCCCAACTATCTATCTATCTATAAATCTAGAAACCAAAAAATAGTACATTTTTTTTTTCTTTCAAATATGATTTGAATCTAATCCAAAGCATTAGGCCCAGCACAGGCCTTGAGCTCAGGGCTCCAAATCCACTGCAGCAAGAACTTCCTCCCTTCCCTCCCATTCACATTGAACGTCCTCCCTTCTCTATCCTTCATCACCTGCCCAATGTACCCTCCTCCGCCCCCCGTCCCGTACAGCCCCTCGCACAAGTCCCCGATCTCCGTCGGCGCCGTCGGGTCCTCCCCGGCGTACCAAGCATTCACAAGAGGGTTCGACGACAGCTCGGCCAGCTCGTGCCCGATGACACTGATCATCCCGTCGACGCCGACATCCTTATTCGGTGGCGACAGAGCTCCGGGGCCTCCTCCGCCCATGTACGCCGGAAGCGCAAACGGGTAGGCGCAGACCTCCGGGCACTGCTTGGCGGAGTTACCGATCCAAGCGTAAGGGAGAGTATAACCCACCATGGAAGGGAATGTGAAATAATGGAAGCCGCAGACGGCGCGGCAGAAGTCCTGCATGGTGACGTCGTCGGAGGTGAGTATGAGGTAGATCCCGTGCTTGTGGTCGGCCGGAAACGGCGCAGATCTGACGGCGTTACCTATCACCTGCTGCACGGAGAGGCGCGTGAGGGCCCTCCCCTGGGAGTATTTAACGTCAGCGTGTTCCCCGGCGACGACAACGGAGCGTGAGACGTTGGCGCCGGTCTGGTCGGTGTAGAGGGAGACAGTGCGCCACCACTCGGCGACGGAGGGGGAAGGGGCGGCGGTGGAGATGGAGAGGAGGAAGTCCTTGATGAGGAGCTTCTGGGGGAGGGACCAACGGCCGTACCAGATGAGGTAGATGTTGATGGGGCGGGAGGAGAGGACGGGGCCCATGTGGTAGCGGAGGTGGACCAGATCTGAGGAGCCTTCGAACTTCTTGGAGGAGGAGAGGGTGCGTGGGGGGAGCTTGGGGTTGAAGAGGGTGGTGGGTTTGGTGTTGAGGGTCTCAACGGAAGACGGTGCGAGGTGGAGAGAGTGAGCGAGGGCAGCGGAAGAGAGGAGGAGGAACAAGGGCAGGAGGGAGAGGGAGGACGACATTGTGGGAGAGGTGCGGTGCGGTGGGGATGAGAAGGAGGGAGGTTGGGGTGAGATATAAAGGAGGGAAATGGGCTGGAGACAGCTAGCAAGGTGGAGAGAGTGAGTGAGGGCAATGTGCACCGTGTCGTTACCTATGTTGCACGGACACCGACACGGATACGGCGACACGATACGTACCGACACGGCGACACGGCAAAACTCAAAAACTGCATTTTCGACACGGCTCGGACACGGCAAATATAATTACTTATTTATATATTTTTAAATAATAAAAAAATGCTCAAATATGAATAAATTCATCACATTGCTTAAATAATGTTATAAATTTAAACAATTGTATAACTGTAAGTCTGTAACAAATAATATAAAAGAGAGTCAATATTAATCTAAAGGATGATTACCAAATAGTTATATCAAATTCAACATATTCATTAAACTGAATGAAAATGCAACATTCCTAACCCCATAACAACGTACACCAACTGCCTAAAACCCCATAACTGAGGTATTCAAAATACAGAAGAGCAAGGCACGCATGCATGGGCATCATCTTTTATCCTTGATAGTTAAAATGATTCAAGTTCATAATTAACAACATAAAAGCTAAGAAGAAGCAATTCATCATTGCAAATGAAGAGATGTTCATAAATGACATATGCAATAGCCACAATAGGCAGCAACGTTGGAGTTTGGACGTTTGGGCAACAACTTTGCACCTTCAACAATGCAACACCTAATACACAATAAGAGTTGGTCATTCCATAATCAATCTAAACATCTTAATCATTCCATAATAATTGAAATAATAGAGAATATATAGCTAAGAATTTACCTACTAATCACCTTCAATAGTCCATCTCATCATTAACAAGCATCCTCTCTAATGTCGGTTCATCAAGGGACAATTCTGCAAGCTCAAGCACATCATCATTAATCCCCGGTTCCATAGACTCATGACCATCTCCCGTAAGATCCCACATTGAGTCCCTATCTTTATAATAGGTAGGCTCGGCCCTTGCCAAAAGTCGAAGATTTGTATGAACATACACCAAATCTTGAGCTCTTTTTGGTTCTAACTTGTTCCTCTTCAAACCTTGTATGAAGCTATATGTACTCCAATTCCTTTCGCAACAAGAAGATGAACAAGGTTGATTAAGCAACCTGAAAGCCAAAGATTGGAGTCTTGGTGTAGAAGCTCCATAGGAGGCCCACCAAATTAGAGGCTCAAAATAAAACTTGTTTTCCAAAGCATCCGGTCTTGAGTAATCACCCATGTTCAATGAAAAATATCCATATTCTTCCATCACTTTATTACGAACTTGCGGATCCGGATAGAGCTTGATAAGACATCTCCTCCTCTCATTGGTGAGCTCGGTATCTCTATGTGGAGCAACCCGGTTAGGATCCTCTTCAAGCCATTGAGAGCTATAATACTTTGGGTTCAAAGAGTGAGCCATGCAATGAAGTGAAGTGGAACTCTTAGTCCACCGAGCAATCAAGGTGGAGTACACCACATCATAAAACCTTGATGCATCACAATGAATTGATAAGACATTGGCAAACTCGGGAGTATAAATTGCCTTCTTCACTTTCTCTATCATTGTATCCCACCACTCGTAAACCAAGTGAAGACAAGGCTTATCCAAATCGGCCATCCTTATCATCTCATATATAGGTGACATAAATGCAATCATGAAATCAATTTGCTCCCACAAGGTGTCACTCAATAGCATTTCCTTCACTGCTCTTGCTTTCTTAACATCATCTTCTCTATACATGTCCCATCTTGGACTAATCACCATTTGTTGCATGCCATTCTTCACATCTCTAAACCTTTTAAGCATCACATAATGAGAAGCAAATCTTGTCTCGGCAACTTGGAGCAACTTCAAGGCACAATTATCATTATACATGGACAAACGCATGTTATGGTTCACGATAAAATTCTTTATGAACCAAACATCATTGCAAACATCCATAAGCCACCCCAACTCTTTTTCCACATTCTCCCCGGGTAGATAAGCTTTAGCTTTCAAAGTATCTTTCAAAACAAGATTGAGTGTATGTACCACACATGGTGTCCAAAATATGTGTGGATGTGCCTCTTCAACCATTGCACCGGCAGCAGCACAAACAGGCGCATTATCCGTCACCACTTGAACCACATTTTCCGAACCAATCTCATTGATGGATGCCAAAAGCAATTTTGAAATTTCAGTTTTGTCTTTGGTCGTGCCATCACAATTGACCGCTCTCAACATCATAGCCTTGTTTGTAGCAGCAGCCATCATATTGATTAATGGCCTCTTTTGGCCATCAGTCCACCCATCGGAACACAAGCTCACACCGGTCTCTTTCCATGTCTTCTTCACAGGTTCCAATGTCCGCTCAACATGACGCCTCTCATTATCAAGTAGTGTGGTCCTCAAAGCATTGTACCCTGGAGGAACATAACCCGGAATATTGCTAGCACGGGTGTAAGAGCTTCGGTAGAGAGGATTCCTTGCAACATTGAACGATAGTCCACTACTGTAAAACAATCTCGCAATCTCAGCATCACATTGTTGCCTATCTTCAATCTTGAAAGCTTTGGCTAGTTGTGGACTCACTCTTCTCTTTTTTGCTTCATCATCCCTCTCCATCAATGGAAAATAGCTTGAACCACTTCCGGAAAAACTAGAAGAGGGAGGCAAAGGAACCTTATTAGGAGCCCTCTCTCGCAATTGCTGCGCACACCAATCAAGAAGTTGTTGCATCTCTTGCATTTTTGCTTGTGTGACTTTGGTGCAAGGCTTGATCCCTTTTCTTGGGATTTTAAGCAAATGAGCCTCGACTCTAGAATGTGACCCATTGAATCTCTTTTCACAGAAACTACAAGTGAAACTCACATTTCCTCCTCCTGCTCTTGCAACACCGTCAGCATCAACAACTATATCCTTAGTGACATATTTCCAAAGTGGCGCAGATAAATTTTCCTCCATATTTGAATCGACACTAGGTTCTGTAGATGCTGCTGAAGTACTCATCCTGTGCAATTGAATCACAATATACAAACTTTACACCACATACCGTAAGTCCATTTTTAATCTAACACATATATAAGTCCATGCATAAATTGATTGAACAAAGATGGAGAATTCTCAGTCTAACATGCACATAAACAAAGATGGAGAATTCTCAGTCTAACATGCACATATGTATATATATATATATATATTAATATATATATACCGACTATATGTATGAGAAACAGCTATTAGCTACTCCATTTTCCACCATATATCAGTCACAAGCCGAAAATGAAGTTCCTAGTAAAATTATAATCCACTTCCCAAGTAATTCTTTATTGCTTTACCCCTTCTCAAGTTCTCAGTAGTCTTTCTACCGCAAGTTCTTTTACCAAAGATTGGAGGCCTAGCTCCCCACCACTGAAACTTTTTTAGAAAACTGAAGCCCATAAAGACTTCCACAAACTGACTCTATCCCACCCATCCCCCTCTCTTATCCAAATTACCCAAAACACGGATGCACACTCTCCGCTTCAATACAACACTGACAGGAGAGATAATCACAAGTATTAACCCTCCATCATCTGCATCTGCATCATTAGCAATTGAGCATCATCAACAATTCAAGCTTACCCAACATCCTCATTCCTCTGCTGTCGTTTCGTTCCCGGTTCCTCCGCCCCAACCACACTGGAAATTCTCCACACATATGCACCCACCCACCGCACTTACCTCCTTCCTCCATTTAGTGATTTTAGTCCATTATCTTCATATCAAATTCTAACCCAGTAACCCACAGTCCCACACTGATTTGAGGTCGAAAGATGAAAAGAAAAAGAAAGAATTACTTACAGTGAGGTCGGAGGCTGGAGAGGTCGCCGGTCTGAGGTCGTCGGTCGGAGCTGGAGGCTGGGTTCGTCTTGTGGTCGCTGGGTTCAGCTTTTCTCACTCTGGGAACTATTTGGGAAGAATGGCAAGAATGAGAGAAGTGCGGCTCCAAGGTTCGGCTTGTGGTCAGGTCAGTTCGATTTTTTTTTTTTTTTTTAAATGGTGATGTGGCGTGTCGAAACCGTGTCGACGCCGTGTCGAGAAACGGTCAACGTGTCGAAACCGTGTCGAAAAAGTTTGACTTTTTCGACACGCCACGTGGCGTGTCGGACGCCGTGTCGGGCCGTGTCGGTACGTATCGGCGTGTCGGGGAGCGTCCGACGCTCCGACACTCCATGGTTAGAGGTGTCCGTGCATCTCACTCGTTACTCTTCACTTTGTGTCGTTGTCTCCTCCTTCCCTCTTGTTTTTTCTGTTTTTGTTCTGGAAAACTGGGTGAGCACTGGCGCGTGGAGTCCACCGTACAAACATTGAACTTCGTAAGAGCGAGCGAGCGGGCGGGCGGGCGGTTACACAACGAGTGGTCATAGCGGGAGACGATCTGAAACTCAGCTGATTGGATTTCTCGTACCCGCTTTGTTGAAGGTTAGTGATTATTGTGAAATTGTTATACTGGAACTGGGTTTCTGTTTAGAAATATCTTATTGTTATGGTTTATATTGAATTCAAATTTAAGTAGTGCTGTGTTGTTAAACGTAGTGCTGTAATGTCCGTAATGCTTACGGGCCCGTGTTGCTTGGGTAGATCGCATGAAGATGGATGGGATTGATGGAGAATTATTGTCATGAGCTCAACTGTTTTGTTTTGAACAGTTCGATAAGCAATGTGAGAGTTGCATGTCCCTTACATTATATGGCTGTCCTTGTATTGGTTGTTAAGTATAGCAACCGAGGCTACTATTCTAATACCCTGTACTATTCCTATATGGATGTGACCGTTACCATTATTATTGTAAGTGTAAATGTCTTTCTTACCATTATCTGACATGTTACTCTTGTAAATTTCTGCAGATTGTGACAAGATTTTTAATCATTGCTGTTTATACTGAATTGAAATAGAGGATGAATATTGATCCGGAAATTGATGACGGTGGTCTCCGGTTCAGCGAGGAGAATTATTACCAGCAGCTGGATTCAGTATTGAGAATGTCGCGGAAGACTGTGATGACTATAAAGAGGAGGCAAAAAGCAATATTGAAAAGGGGGACAGCGGTAAGTGTGTGGAGGATAAAATTCGGATGGATTCAAATAAGTGTGTTGATGATTTGGAAGAGGGAGTAAAAGTAGCTGGTTTAAGAGCTGTATTTGAGACGGATTGGTTTTTACATTTGGAGGGGAAGAACATGAAGACGCTTAAGTTACAAGACATTGAAGATAAATCTTTCAGAAACCTGGATGAAGTGGGTTTGGTAGTGGTGGGTTTGTGCTTTGTGTTGGTGGTAGATGTTATTTCCTTCTCTCTCTCTCTCTTTTTTCTCTTTTGACTGCTTGGAATCATAATCTAGAGATGGAAAGGACTCCATGTTGTGACAAGAACGGGCTGAAGAGAGGTACGTCCGTGGACTCCTGAAGAGGATGAGAATCTTGTCAATTACATCAACAAGAATAAGGGACGTGCCAGCTGGATAATCTCTTCCACAGCATGCAGGTTTTGATTTCTGTTATTTTGTGTCTAATGCTAGCTACATGTTCTATCTGGGTTTTGGTCCATTGTTGCCCTTGAAATGAGTAACTGTATTTTACAAATGGTTTTTGTGTTAGTTCATTGATTGTCTTAAAAGGTTAAAAGGTGTAACTCAATTTTGAGTTATGCAGCATTCGTTCCATAGTTTTTGTTTATTGTTTTGTTATGAAATGGAATGGTGCTGCAGCTCCAATGGAGGATGCCGGAGTAGTTGATGCAGCTCCAAATTTATGTGAGGCTATGATCATACTTGACAAGAGCACAAGATGGGATACATATCATATTACCCTCAGGGATTTCCTTGCAAATTTTGACTGCTCAGGAAAATTATCCATCTATGCTTTTGGTTATGAGGTATGCAAAATGCGAAGTTTTAATCAGCTTTCGGTTTCTTGTATGTGTTGTTCGATAGTTCTTGTAAATTTTCATCTTCTTTTTTTATGTTGTTGTGGGAAATGCTGTACGACGGCTTTGAACCCTCGGGTAGGATGCACATAGCTCAGGGAGTTCTCAAAGCAATAAACGTGAACAAGCTCACCAACGCCGGCTGCAGGGTAAAGATTCTGATAGCAGATTGGTTTGCAATGTTGAACGACAAGATGGGGGGTGACATGCAGAAGATAGAGACAGTAGGTCGATACTTCATCGAGGTATGGAAATCTGTGGGGATGAAGAACCTAGAAAAAGTCGACTTTGTTTGGTCTTCCCATGAGATTAACTCTAGAGCATACGAGTACTGGCCTCTTGTATTGGACATTGGTCGGCAGAACACACTGCCAAGGATAATCAGGTGTTGCACAATTATGGGTCGACAAGAGAGAGATAACTTGAGTGCAGCACAGATCATGTACCCATTGATGCAATGTGCCGATGTTTTCTTCTTGAAAGCTGATATATGTCAGCTGGGAATGGACCAGCGCAAAGTGAACATGCTTGCGAGAGAGTACTGCGACAAGATCAAGAAGAAGGACAAGCCTGTGATCTTGCCACATCGAATGCTGCCTGGCTTGAAGGAAGGGCAGGATAAAATGTCGAAAAGCGATCCAACCTCCGCCATATTTATGGAAGATGATGAGGCCGAAGTTAACTTGAAAATCAAGAAAGCTCACTGTGTTCCAAAACAGGTAGCGGGAAATCCGTGTTTGGAGTATGTGCAGCACCTGGTTTTCCCATGGTTTCATGAGTTTGTTGTGGAGCGAAGCGAAAAGAATGGCGGAGACATCACTTTCACAAAGTTTGTGGACCTGAGTGAGGCTTATGCAAGCGGCAAGATTCATCCGGAAGACCTGAAACTGGCATTGGCAAAAGCCTTGAACAAAATATTGGAGCCGGTAAGGTTACACTTCAAGAATGACCCAACTGCAAAGCAGCTATTACGAAGTGTTAAGAGCTACAGAGTCCACTACCCTTCATGGCTTCCTCCTCTCTTGCGATGGTCCACTCAATTCGAGTCCTTTTTTCTTTTCTGTTTTTCAGTTTTTCGTAAATCTATCAACATTGTACGCTCAACTTTGAGAATGTTGATATCCAGGTGTTCTTAATTCGATAATAGCCAACAGATGTATCGCACATGCATTTTTGCTTATTGAATAATGGCTTTTGTGCTTCACTTCTTTGCAACACTCATAGTTGGTATCTGACTTGAATACCTGATGCACGCTACTCTTTGTTAGTTGATACAAACTACTACTTATACTCTTGTTAACATAAACAGCCTATCTCTCACCAAAATATAACAGCCCCAACTCATCCTGGCATGAAAAACACTGCCTTCATGAATTAAGAATAGGGAAAAGCATAGTGTAAAGAAACACAGATGTCAATCACGACAATTGTTTCCAAAATGGCGCATTGATGTGTATATGAAACCAATTTCAGATGATCATTTTTCTTATTTTGACAACTCGGAAATAACACGAGTAACATCAATAAAATATGTAAATGTTGCAAATTATTTGTCATTGAAGAATGCAATCGTCAAACGTACTCAAAGTCAATAACTAATTTACATCTTCAACCCAAAACTTAAACTAAAAGCATATACCGTAGAAGTTTCAACCCCTCAAAGACTAAATAAACTCAGCATTACAACTTTCCTACGGTCGTCCATCAATCCATGCACTCGACCTGCACAAATCACACAAAAAATCAATGACAAAATGTCACAAAACTACTGGCAAAATATGCAGCACCAGAACAAAACAAAAAAATCAAACTACTTTCAGAATAGATGTAAAACAATACTTCATTGTACATATATCCACATGAAAATAGCAGCAACCACAGCAGATGTCACAAGAGATATTGGCATGTACCACGATTAACAATTTCAAGTGGCGAGACACGGTCATCAGTTCAGAAGGAGAACTGGAAGTAAGCCATAACATGAAATTTAAGAGCTAATGTAACTGAAACTTTGGATTGTCACAGTGACAGAACTTGACTCTTGCCATCACCAGTGGACTGATAGATACTTTTTGTGAAAATCCGGGAGTTCTCAAAGAATTTAATTTGTCACCTGGTGGGAACTTTTTACAGCTTGTCTTTACAAAACCAGCTCACAAGATAGCCCTGTGGAGCAAACTTACTTTACAAAAGGCTTCTACAAGCCTTCTATGGGAACAGATGCATCTTAGGTTGGTTTGAATTTTCTACCGCTTCTCTTTACAAAACCACATCACAAGATAGCCCTGTGGAGGGCAAACTTATTTTACACCAACTGCTCTTACGATCCTTTTTTGGGAATCAGATGCATCTTACATCTTATATTCTTAAAACAGATTTGTAAGAAGGATTCCAAGAGTCCTACAATAGTCACCGCAAGTAGCAACACGAAGAACAAACACAAATAAAGCAAATAGAATACAGTAGAATAGTCACAGCTACATTAAGTGCTAAACACATCATGTACAACCTCTAATTTTCACAAGCAATCTCATTATCCAATCTAAAATTCTACAATCCTAGAATTGTCAACAAACTACCAGCTAAATATCCATCATCAAGCCAAGCATTTCCCTAATTACAGAGCGACAAGAAATAGCTAAGTAGCTAACAGTTGGATAATCAAGCTTCAATCTTTTTCATCAAACAATCAAACACTCCAAAGATTCCAACTTTTTACTCTCCCAATTATACCCATCAAACCCTAAATTGAAAATTCCAAACCCAACTGAAAAACCCTAATAAAACCCAGGGTACAGTACCTGTGGATGAATCAATTTCCTAGTTCTGAACCTCCATGACGCTCTTGAGCTTGGGCGCGTAGAGAGAGTACACCACCGCCTGGCGCGTGGCGACCTCGAACTGAGCCTTGCCTTCGGCGAAGGCGGAGGAAATCGCCGACGGGTCGGAGAGCTTTTGATTCTCGTGAAAGGCGTCGACGGCTCGGCGCTTGGTGTACTCCCTGACGTTGTAGTCTGTGAACTTCCGAGCGACGCGGAGAAAGGAGCGGTAGAGATGGAGGACCGCCGCTCGCGACGGAGCTGACGCCGCTGCTACTGTCATTGCTGGATTAGAGAGAGGACACTCGAAAGCCTCTGTTCTGGGTTTTTCCTTTATAAACTAGTTTCCCAACTTATGGGGAGGACGACGCCGTTTTATAGCGGTGGATGGATTCGGGTCATTGGGTCGGGTTGTTCTAGTAGTTTCCACTTTCCACTTGCGCTTATTTCTAAAAAAAAATAAAAACAAGAAAAAAAAAAGTTTTTGATCTCCCACTAGTTTGCGGCCAACAGATTTGAGGAGTTATTAAGTTTGCACGTCTGTAAATGTAAATTAGCCTGATTTTGTCACGACAACATCATCAGTCCAAATATATTATTAGTGGATGTGTTAGTAACTTGTAAAAGTGTGTTGCTACCTCTAAATTCAATAAAAGAACATTTATATTTATTCAAGGATATGACTACACATGTACATGATAGACAATGAAGAGTATATATATGAGCTCCAACTAATTTATTCGAATTTATCTCATCTTTATTTCACATTGTAAACATGTCTGATATTAGTGTACATTTTTTTTAATAAAACAACATTATCAAAAGTTGAAATTCTTAAGAGTAAACAACGATGATCTAGTTTTTATAAGTCAACAGTAATGCAATTATATCATTTAACTAAGTTTATGACGATTCAATGTATATTGTCGATATTGATTTTCAATCTAAAAAACTCACCGTAATATAAGGTTCAAAGTCTAAACCAAACAAAACGCACTTATTAATCATAATAAATGATCAAATTGATAAGAGTCTTAACGTGAAATATCTGTATCCAAGTTTAAATTTAGCCGACACGTTGGAGTTGAATCTCACCTTATCCTAAATCTTTGGGTAAAAATTACTTCGGTTCTAAAAGCCGAAAACTTTTATGATCTCGATCAAGTAGAACCGACTTGATGAGCAGTCTATCTCAAGCTTTGACCAAAGCCAAGGAAGTCCTTACTGCCACTGCAACCCAATTCCACTCACTGCTCCACCACCTCACCGCCACTCCATCCCTCACCAAAACCAAGCAGCTCCATGCCCACACCAGCACATCAG
Organism: Fragaria x ananassa; assembly: GCA_034370585.1. Lineage (NCBI taxonomy): Eukaryota > Viridiplantae > Streptophyta > Magnoliopsida > Rosales > Rosaceae > Fragaria > Fragaria x ananassa. The sequence goes on along the minus strand of CP139754.1, from coordinate 32,988,818 downwards.
GCACACACTCACCTTACGTCAGCTCAAACCTTGCAAAACTATACACCTTTTGTAGCCACCTCCAATATGCACGTAAGCTGTTCGACGAAATGCCTGACCGGAAACCATTCTTGTACAACGCCCTGATCAGAATGTACGTCAAAAATGGCTTACCACGTGAGGCAATGCACGTGTTTGCGGAAATGGTGGCTTCGGGCACGTGCCGGCCGGATCGGTATACCTACCCTGCTGTTGTGAAGGCGTGTAGTGACTTGTCGGTGGTGGGAGCTGGGGTTGTTGTTCATGGGAAGATAGTGGTTGATGGGTTTGGGTTGGAAATGTTTGTTATGAACGGTTTGCTGGCAATGTATATGGGATTTGGGGAGAGGGATATGGCGAGGAGGGTTTTTGACGCAATGCAGGAACGATGCGTGGTGTCTTGGAACACTATGATTAGTGGGTACTTTAGGAATGGCTTCCCGAGGGGGCCTTTGAGTGTGTTTGGAAGGATGATGAATGAGGACGTGGTGCCTGATCGTGCTACATTGGTCTCCTTGTTGCCGGTTATTGGTTCCTTGAAGTCTAAGGTATTGGGGAGACGGGTTCATGCCCTTGTGGAGGAGAAGGGTTTGGGGAAGAATTTGGCACTGAGTAATGCGCTGGTGGATATGTATATAAAGTGTGGTGTCATGAACGAGGCGCGAGTTGTTTTTGAGAACATGGCTGAGAGGGATGTTGTGACATGGACAACTATGATCAATGGGTATATTTTGAGTGGTGAACCAAGAGGTGCATTGGCACTTTGTTGGATGATGCAGTGTGAAGGTGTAAAACCAAATTCTGTAACAATTGCTTCTCTACTTTCGGCCTGTGGGAGTTTGCGTCTTTTAGAGCAAGGAAAGTGCTTGCATGGGTGGACTATTAGGCAAAAGCTTGAGTCTGATGTTATAGTGGTGACTGCTTTAATCGACATGTATTCAAAAAGCAATAGTTTGAATCAGAGCTTTCAAGTGTTTGTAAAGACTTCAAAAAAGAGAACAGTTCCGTGGAATTCGATAATATCTGGATGCATTCACAATATTCTGGCCAGAGACGCAATAGAACTTTTCAAACAGATGCTGGTGGAAGCCGTGAAACCAAATGATGCAACCTTGAATTGTCTCCTTCCTGCGTATTCCATTCTTGTTGATTTACATCAAACCATGAATATACATGGTTACCTAGTAAGATCTGGGTTTCTTTGATGCATTGAAGTTGCTACTGGTTTGATTGACGCATACTCAAAGGGTGGAAGTTTAGAGTATGCGTACAAGACTTTCAATGGAATTTCAGAGAAGGACAGGGATATTGTTCTATGGAGTGTGATAATAGCTGGTTATGGAACACATGACCATGGCAAGACTGCTCTTTCACTTTTCTATCAGATGGTTCAATCTGGGGTGAGACCAAATGAGGTCACATTTACCTCTGTCCTGCATGCTTGCAGCCATGCTGGTTTGGTGGAAGACGGGTTGGAGTTGTTCAGATTCATGCTTAACGATCAGAAATTGATTCCTAAAGCTGATCACTACACATGCATTGTCGATCTTCTTGGTCGTGCAGGTCGTTTAGTTGAAGCTTATGATCTTATTAGAACAATGCCATTTCAGCCTAATCATGCTATCTGGGGTGCAATACTCGGCGCATGTGTGATACATGATAATGTTGAACTAGGAGAGGTTGCTGCTAAATGGCTTTTTGAGCTTGATCCAGAAAACACAGGAAACTATGTATTGATGGCAAAAATTTATGCTGCAGCTGGAAGATGGAATGATGCAGAAAATGTGAGATATACGATGAACGAAATAGGATTAAGAAAATCACCAGCTCACAGTCTAGTTGATGTCAGAAACAAGTATTCAGAGAGCTTGTAGATAACGTTTCTGCAAAGGTATCAGTTGTTATATTTTAGAATTTGTCTTGGGTATTATTATTAGTCTCAAGTCTCGACTACATTCTGAAAATCTGATCTATGAAACATGGTGCTGATCAAGTCTCAACTGCATTCTGAAAATCTGATCTATGAAAGACGATGCTGATAACAGTTTTGACATGTGAGATATCCAAAAAAACATCAGACTTGAACACTTGTTGTACACTGCAAATGCATAAAATGCTACACTCTTTTCTTATTGTACACATTTTGTAAACTACTTTGCAAATAGGCTTCTGTAAATCTCAATTATAGTCTTTATTTTTTATTTTTTTAAGGGCTCAGTTATAGTCTTTAGATCTTTGAGGTTACTTCCTTCTAAGGTAGAGTCAATTTAAAACAAAGCCACCAAAAACCAAACACTCATCAAAATCCATGACGACGATCTTGACTCGAAAGCAATATAGAAACCAAAATATGCCCAAAATTTATATCTCATCCATCATCATCCTCATCCCCATCACACTCATCGATATCGTCTTCTGAATAACCGTCATAGTAGAGGTCTTCTAAATCATGAAACTCACTACTCTTTTGCAACGCCTCCTTTGTAAACCATGCCATCGCATGAGGAATAATTTTGTCTCGGATTATTTTACTACAAAACACACCAAGCAACATGTCATTTCACCCAAGAGTGTGCAGTAAGCAGTTAAAAAAAAAACAAAATAAAAATATGAACATACCCAATGTAAAAATCATATCTGAGCTGGGCTTTAAATCCCTCAACCTGTCATCATGTACATTAGAGACATTAGCAATATATACTTGAATCATAAACAATGAAGTTCAATATCTAAGGTATCATGAATTTAGCCATCTCACAGTAGCGTCACTGGGAGTACAAGGATAAGTGTCCTCAGTGGGATGAGGAACCGAACGAGAGGTGAAGAAGTTAAAAAAGCTTTCACAAGTTTTGCTCATGGGTTTTCCTTTCTTTCCTGGCTTCTCTATAAGCTTATGTGTCAAGCTTTGACCATGACGCCAATTGATCTCTGACCTACAAGATATCCCAAAGGCAACTCAGATTTCGACCTAAAACAAAAAGAACTAAAATAAGAGAGGAAATATCAGTGCAGCAACTGAGAGTTAGACTTACGCAGATGTTTGCTCATGGCTAAATTGTTTTAAGAGGGAAGAATTTTCAAAATATGGATTATGAGCAAATATAAACTTCAGCTCAAAACCCCCTCTCGCACGACTCCTTAACCTCCTCCACTCTATATCTTGTAGGTACTTCAAAGCCCCTTCATCACGGTCGGTAATCTATCTTAAGAGAAGAAAATCATGTTACCACAAGTGCAGAAAATTCACAGGATATATCTATATACATCATTATATGTGTGTGTGGCCTATGAAATCCCCACCTCCTCGGCAAGGACTTCATTGTTTTTCATTGCTTTGAGCCAAAACTCCAGCACTCCTCCTTTAGTGTTTGGTTCTCTAACTTCACCATTCACATTGTCAAACCTCTGAAATCAACCATCACAAAACAGGAAGGCAGATATGTCATCATTGTTGATCAAAAGCGCTTTAAAACCATCATACAGAACTGCCTATTTCATTTTTGCACATCAAATAAGCTCAAACTTTGAACGTACGCCAGAATACTGTAAAATATCATCATATGATGCAATATCATCATATCAACGTGTAAGAACTAGTTGCTTGTTGAAATACTACATACCTCCTTGTACAGATCCCTGAACCAGTTTTGGTATTTTGCCTCTAATTTAGCTCTTTCCCGTAGAAAGTCTCGCTTTAGCACACGATACTTTTTCACCCTGTAGCTAACAGGATGAATCAACCGCCAGTCCTAAAATGAAAGGATGGTAAAATTCAAAATGAGAAACCCTGCAAATAGCATAGAACTTGTTTGACTTCTATTCTCATATCTGATAGATACTTAAGAGCATCTTCATCATGTTCAGTGATCTGCACATTCCGGTAAGTAGTTCGGTGACTCCTTAATCAATTAAAACATAATAAAGAACATATATTGGAAACAAGATATCCCTCACCTCATTGGCAAGAACTTCAATTGTCTTCAATTTTGAAAGTAAAAACTCGTTCCACCCGTGCTCTGCAATGCAAGATTAGAAAGCAACATACATCAGACCCTGCTAGTGTAGATAAGTGGTAAATATAGTAAAGATTTGATATGAGACATATACCATGCACGACTTTACAACCATTGAGGTAACCATCCTTCAATTTAGCTCTCTTCTCAAGATAATCGATTTCAAGGTCCTTATGTCGGCGCTGAAAATGAAAATGTATATGCAAATTATGTATGGTACTTACTACTTAGACCGAGCACAAAAAATACTACTAGTTCTAATGCTAGGGCTCCTCTCATTTTTTTTTTCTAGAGGAACTATAATTGCATATGAGATTATGGTATGTTGCATCTGTAAAGTCCATATTGAAGTATAAATTTCAGAATAAATCCTGCTCCATTCACAAGTATATGATATGAATTTTCAAGTACCTGGATCCTTTTTAGTTCCTCAATACGCGTTTCAATGCTGTCTGATTGTATCAAGGGGGAATGCTCTTCTCCCGGTTCAGATACTTTGCTTTGGATATCGACAATCTCACTCGGTTGTTTGTTCTCGTTGCCTCCACTTCGGCACTCCCTGACTAGTTTCTCAATCCCAAACCACTGACCAAACACAGGTTTGGGCACTGTGTCCAACAACTCCCAGGTTTTCTTTTTCTTGTCAGGCCCCTGGTCGCTATTCACAGACCATAAGTTAAACATGAGTTGCTGAATTTCTTGATGCCCATACGAGGTAGAACAGGTGGTCTCGGTGGTGTCAACACCTTCAGTTTGAGTTTCAGTTCGGTACTCCCTGACCAGCCTCACAATCTCGAGCCACTGATCGAACACAGGTTGGGGTACTGGGTTCAACAACTCCCTCATCTTCTTTTTCTTGTCAAGCTTCTTCAGGCCCTGGTCTCTAACCACCGCTATTACATCTCTCTGGAGTTTGTTTAACTCATAACCCTTCTTAGCCTGTTCGATCACAACCCTTTCCGGTGAGCCCATTCCCAATCTCGATCAGTTACTGAGGGTTTTGTGTTTGCGTCCTCGTTAGGGGAGTAAAGTGGTTTCAGCTTGTTGAATAAGTTAAGTTTCTTAACAGGTTCTGGTTTGATACTTTGGTTTCATTCTATGGATTTCGACATAGAAATTTTCCGGATCATCTAGGTTTCTAGGTTTTCTAGCTACTTTTGTATGATTACATTTTTACGTGGTCCTTGGGAGCGGATCGTTTTCATGTTGTTTTCGACATTTTCTAATACAAGGATTGATGTCCCTTTGATTAAAAAAAAATTTCATTATAACTGAATATGAGTTATTTTGGAGTACGAGAGAAATGATTGGCGAGATATACTACATGACTTATTGGTACCTAATTATTTTTAATTTTTGCTATCCTACCTAAGAATTTTTTGAAAATGAGACACTCTTTTTGGGCGGTTCTATTTATACCTTATTTACTAAGTAGACCACATATTTTTGTAAACTTTGTATTACTTTTACAACCAGTGTTCTAAAAGGCAGTGCCTAAACCGCCTAAGCCAAAACACCTCGCCTTTCGCCTAGACCTTTGTGCTAGGCAATGGACAATTAGGGGTCTGCCTAGGCTCTCCGCCATGTTTTTCATTATTACTGGTGGGGTTGTTGTGACAAGCATGATGCTTCAAGAGTTAAGGTTGTGTTTTGATATAAAAGTGTACAAGTTTGTTGTTCATTTCTGTGTCAGTCACTTCTACGGATAGTTATGCGTAATCTTTTTTATTTTTAGTAAATTTAGAGGACTTAATAGTAACACGCTTTCTTATTTTGAGAAAATAAGATTGTTGTCGTCCAACATTCTCAACCAAATAAAAAGAATTGTGAGGGTGAGTTGTGTTTATATTGTTGCCTACATTAGTTTGCTCGATGAAATAGATTTACATCGTCGTTCAAAACATATAAAAGTTCGACTAATATAACAAATGTAGCAAAGATACAGAATAGGGATAATCCATGTAACAAAAATGTGGTCATCAGTTGTGAGTTCACGAATTGTTAGGGATATATCGATTTGATTTCAAACCTTTGGCTCTCGTAGTTTTTCCTAATTAATAACAAGTGAGCCAAGGTGAGGAAAACCTTCAACATGTATATCCCTCTCTTCGCTCTCGTTGTCTGTGTCATCATCTTCGGAGAGACTAACTCTTATCTGCAGTAAGTTTTTCACTGTCTTCATCGATGTCATGCTCTTCGGAGAATAGTTCTATTAAGCCAGAGAGAAGCTCGTTGAACTGAAGCAAGCTCAGGGAAGTTTTGCTCTCTATGACGTCCTTGTCTTCAGTGGATAGAGCTTTGAAGGCAGAGATAAGGTCCTCGGGGCTCAGGGTTTCTTCATCGATGTCATGCTCTTCTTCGGTGAATAGTTCTGTTAAGCCAGAGAGAAGCTCGTTGAATTCAAGCAAGCTCATGGAAGTTGCTCTCTCTATGACTTCCTTCTCTTCAGTGGATAGTGCTTTCAAAACAGAGATAAGTTCCTCGGGGCTCATGGTTTTTAAATCTGAATTTCTGGAAATCCTTCCAGCCGGTAGAAGAACTGAAAAAATCCAAACTTGGAGAATATGTTTGAGACTTGGAGGGTGTTTTATAGTGATTGTAGACCTATGGTTCTTTGGAGTTGGTTCTTTTTCGAGTTGTTTCCTTCAGGAGCTCGGAAAGTTATATTAGTTGATCTTCTTTCCTTAAGGTTTAGGAGCTTAATTGGGAACATATTAAGTTGATCTGACGAATCTCTGGGTATTTCCGGTCCTCTCCCTAAAACTATGGTTTAGATTCAATTGAAGTAATTGATTTCTCTTTAGATATTTCCTTTTTGGCAATAATTTATCTTATAGATATTGAAACATAAGGTTGTCAAACATATAAATTTTTATGAACAGCTAAAATTGCGCTATATATTTATACGTCATGCATACAAGAATTTCTATCAAAATTAAGAGTAATAAAGTCCCAAATCTTTGACCAATCACTAAAGATATATGAATTTACCAAAAAACTAAAGTAAATAAATGTATACATTGCTCCTTTAAAATAAAGATTACATTTCTTCGTTTGGTTGAGAGCGAGATAACAAGTAAGACTAATCTTAGTTACGTTGGTAAGTTAGTAACACACATGCACAACAATATTTAAGAACAGCAAAGTCAAACTAATCTCTTGCCAAAACGCACGAATCTGGCCACAGATGGAAGATATGTAATGATCGTCTCAAAGTCAAACTCCAATTTTTTTTTATTTCTTTGTCAACATTTTTGCAAATGAAACACGGTATAGTCGGCCTAGTTTTCTGTGGTTCTCTAAAGCTAATTATTTTAATTCAATATCATTTCTATTATGCCAGTCAACTCAAATCATAATTATTTCGTTAGGGGGAAGATCAAATTCTGCTTCGAAATACTTAATTATCTGTGAAAGTGCTATTGGAGCAACTTTGTGTGGAAGAACCAGACCATCAACCTTTGAGATGGTCAATGTGAATCACACCAAACATGACAATGATAACATTCTTCGTATACAGACTCCGCATTCGGTCATCCAGCAATTCGCCAAACTATGACCTGAACCATCACCGGAAGAAGACCAAAATTTTAGTATACTAAACAGATTGTAGTATGAAAGCTTGTCCCGCACGGCAGTAGACAATGCTTTTCTTCATAGGTAAATGTAGTTGGATGCTGAAAAGAGAGATTACTAGCATATGGGGGTGGTTCTTTGGCGCTTTGTGGAATCAGTGTCATACTGAGGGTTTCGGCATTTCTAGCTAGGCACCCTGAGCAAGTAGAATTTACCCCCACAATGTTCTAAGTATCCCACTTCTCAATAGGCCTCAATTTTTCAAGATCAACGGAAAATTACTTGTGTTTTAAGGAACCAAATTCAAAGCGTTTGAGTTTAAACTCGCTCGTTTCCACTTCTCTAATGCCGGGCCACCCGGCCTCTTGTGTACCCTACGATGCACTCAGATTTCAGCCGGCATGTTATGACGAGCAAGCGTCATGGACAAAAGAAAGATATGCTATGTAGGACACTCCTGTCCAAAAGGAAATCCTAATGCTCTCCTTATAACAGCCAGCTGCAACTACTTTGTACAAGCCCGGCAATGCCGACTTATCTCAGTCTCTCCAAATCAACCCTGGAATTTTATCAAGTTGTGGCAAACAACTAAGTTTTCATTTGTGCAAAATCTTGCACCAGGAAGCGTACACAATAATTTCCAGCCCCACGAATTGACTGGTTTCACTTTCTAGGAATCACCTGCTCTTTGTCTAGTCTTTCTGCAGGGGAAACGAGAATATATGAAAGCTAATCTAGTCAGATTCATGTGGAGGTTGGATTGAGACGATTTTGTACAAAGTAATTACCACATCAGATTTACTGTATTGTTGCTTGTATGACTTAAGTTTGGTCATTTTCAAATAGCTAAATATCAATTTATAGTTTTGAAAAGGGTGACGAGTCTGTTTGATGTGGTCATGATTTTGATTTGCAAAGTTGATAGATTGCCGACAATGCACAAGACTTCCAAACTTTGAATTTACCCAAAAGTCGTTGGTGAACTGCCAAAATGACATATAAGCTCTACATAATATGCTAGTACCAGATGAATTGCATACATCGATGATAGATAATCGTTTTTATAAATAGAATAAAGTGAACATTACTAACTTAACAATAAGAATGCGTTAATGTTTACATTTTGCACGTCAATGCTCCTTAGAAGCACTAGCAAACTCAAGAAAATAAGCACTTGATGTAGAAGAAGAGGACAATCATTTAGTGATTTTACTTTTCAAGCCTATTTATAAATAAATGAACCTCAAATAATATAAATAAAAAGACTCATTAATATTAGAATGATTTGAGTAGCGTAACGTCTTTTCTCGATCTATTCGTATCAAAACGTACATATAAAAAAGATGCATTAAATTTGTTCGGTTATATAATCTTTATACCTGAATTTTTTAACGTTTTGTCCTAACACTTGACTGAAGAAAGACTTGAAATCTCTTAACGCTTACCAAAAAAAGAGACTTGTGATCCCCAAGTAATGACTATGGAGAAAAAGGGTAACCAAATCCTCCTATCAAGCTTTGAATACCCCCAATCTAGCATCAGTTTCATTCTTCTGCCCAAAGAAAGCATGGAAAATGCTTTGTTTTATGCAACAAGAGATCCCCTACCCTACACTACTCTTTCCATCAACCTCATAGTTTCCACAACTGCATCTCTATAGTTTACACTACCATCCCAATCCTACACTTGTCCAAATATGGCCACTGAACTATTACCTTCACTATTTTACCCCACTAATCACCTCCTAACTAAATTTAACCACACACCCATTAACCCAAGGGCCAGAAGAAGCTTCACAATAGTTACCCAAATTTGGGTCATTCTAAATCTGGGTCCAAATATTATCATCCCCACGGTCTCAAAGGTCAAAGCTCCCCCCAATTCTCCCCAACACGGTTTGGAGTTTTGACTTGAAAAAAAAAATTAAATTAAAATTTCCTGGAAAACGAAATTAGATCGGACTGATCGACCAATCAAACAGGTCCTCACAAAAACAAAAAGAAAAATCAAAACCCATTTTTTTTCTCTCTCTTGTTTCATTCCTCTTCTTCTTCCTCATTTCTCTCCCAAAGTTTGATACTTTGATTTGATCCATGGTTTCCCAACCCAGAAACCCAAATTGAAAGCTTGGTTTTCTAATTGAGGCAAAAGGGTATCCGAAAAAGATAAAAAGGTTGAGCCTTTGAGTCTCCAATGCGTTCTGTGAGAGGACCCAGAAGAAGAAGCAGAGGTGGAACAACAACTAGATCTGAATTGGATTCAAGGAACTGGGGCGTTGGGGTTGGTGGGTTTGGATCTAATGGTGAGGGCATGGGTCGCATTGGTGAAAAGCTGGGGTGTTGGTTTTGATTGGGATTTGGAGAAGAAGCTGTTTTTGGGGCTGCATAGACGACGATGCAGCTTCACTTCTCGCCGAGTATGAGAAGCATAACGATCTCGAGCAGCAATGGGTTTATTGACTTGATGAAGATCAAGGTCGCAGCTCGTCACATCTCTTATAGAACAGTCTTCCACACCATTCTTGTCCTCGCTTTCCTGTTGCCTTTTGTCTTCATTCTCACTGCTGTTGTTACTCTTGAAGGTGTCAACAAGTGCTCCTCATTCGGTACCTCCTTTTTTCGATTTGTATTTGTTATCAAATTGCTCGTATATTGATCCCAGATTTTAGTTTTTCATGGCTTTTTGTTTGTTTGGATTGGTTTGTGTGTGGTTGTGTTTGGTGGATCTCAGATTGCTTGTTTCGATTGTTTTTGTTGTTAGGAAGGTTGATTTGATCGACCCTATTGCATACCTGAATCACATTCGTATTATTGAGTTTACACATTGTGTAGCACTAGGGTTATAAACCATTTACTAGATATCTGATATTTGGTTAGATTTGAACTGAATCAATCCCTTGTGGTTTTGATTGTGTTGATTGGTTGAATAGGAAATTTCTGATGTGGGTTTCTGTCGGTACAGCACACGAGTTGTACCCAACATATGTTGAATGAATGATTAAACATTTTTTGAATTCAGTGTTTGAAGTTTGAACTGTTCTGTTATGATGTACATTGGTTGTAATTTTCTGTTTTCCTTAACTTCAGATTTCTCGTGTGATGAGATTAATGGCTTTGTTGTGTCGATTTTTTTTTTCTTCTATTAAACTATAATAGCTAATGGTTGGACTATTTCTAGTTATGCCGTTCTCTTTTCTCTGAAAATACATGTAAAGCAACTGATTTGGAAAGATCTACTACTTAATATACCTCGACTGAAATTAAAACAGAAGGGCTGAGATTCTTGACACCATACTGGAATGTGTTAGGTATCCCTGGATACAAAATACATTAGTTTTGAATTCTGGGTCTTTCATTGCTTAGCTCCATGAGTTTACTATCCCTATCAATGGATAGTGTTCTTTTCTCTTGCTTTCTAATACTTCAACCACATATACTAGCCATATTCCCTGGTTTGATAGACAACCATTTTCTTTCTATTTTGTACTGTAAACCTTGTATTAGCCTTTCTGTGCTTGCTGATTGCATATACCGTATTTATGTAGTGCTTTGATATTGAACTTGTGATTTCATTGTTGCTCTACTCCTCTGTTTCAGATTGTCTAGGTAGGCGCTTGGGACCAAAGCTTCTTGGTAGGGTTGATGATTCAGGGGTAATTGACTTGTTTACTCAAACGATGATTCCTTTTCTTTATCTAGAGATTACATGTAAAACACGGTATATTTCGATTTTAATTTTAATAAACCAGTCCATTTTCATATCATTTAACTTGTATTTCTTTGGCAACTGCAGAGACTGGTTAGGGACTTTTACAAGATTCTCAACCAAGTGAACACTGAAGAAATCCCAGCTGGTCTAAAGCTGCCAAATTCATTTAATAAACTTGTTTCTGAAATGAAGAACAACCAGTATGATGCAAGGACCTTTGCTTTCATGCTAAGAGCCATGGTATACTACTATTGTCATGTTTCTTTATATTACATTATTTCTTTCCACAGTGGGAGTAGTTGTGTTTGATCTTTTATCATGTCATGTCATATCTCATTATTTAAATGAGGTTGGTGGGAAGGGTCGGTTTGTATGTGGGTGAGGTGTGTGCATCAAAGAGGGAGAGGGGGAACCATCAAACACAATCTACACTCCACCGCTAAAAGAAATTGAATTTTGGCCAACTCTTATCACCTTTTAATAATAATGCTGAACTTGAATTTTTGTGTAGATGGAGAATTTTGAAAAGGAAATCAGAGAGTCTAAGTTTTCAGAGCTGATGAACAAACACTTTGCGGCAAGCTCCGTACCCAAAGGCATCCACTGTCTCTCTTTGCGTTTGACTGATGAATATTCATCCAATGCTCATGCGCGGAAGCAATTGCCTCCTCCAGAGTTACTTCCGTTGCTCTCTGACAACTCTTACCACCACTTTATCTTATCAACTGATAACATATTGGCTGCTTCAGTTGTTGTTGCTTCTGCTGTCCAGTCATCTCTGAGACCTGAAAAGATAGTCTTCCATGTCATTACTGACAAGAAAACTTACGCTGGCATGCACTCATGGTTTGCATTAAACCCTGTCTCCCCTGCTATTGTTGAAGTGAAAGGTGTCCACCAGTTTGATTGGTTAACAAGAGAAAATGTTCCAGTTCTTGAAGCTGTTGAGAATCAAAATGGGATCAGGGATTATTACCATGGGAATCATCTTGCCGGGGCCAATCTCAGTGCTACAACTCCACGAACTTTCGCATCAAAATTGCAGGCTAGAAGTCCCAAATACATATCCTTACTCAATCATCTTCGCATATATATACCAGAGGTAACTCTCCCTAAATTGATCTTTGAGATTTTGGAAATCTTTTATTATGGGATAAATAGATGATACTTAGTAATAAAGTACTTTCTCTTTTGGGTAGATATCTAATTAAAATGTTCCCACTCAGTAAAAAGGTCATTTACCAGATCAAATTTTTAAATCGTAATTTCTGTAACAGTGTAACATTGGCCATGTTTATACAACAATCGTTGCAAGCGATTCATGTTACTAGCATTCTCTATAATCGTATTTAAAACTTTCATTGAAAGAACTTTTTGAGCAATTAGCTATTTTTGCTGTGGCTGCGGTGAGGCACTCTGTTAAGCAATTGGGGTTAATTCTTCTGGGGTCTAATACCAATGCTTATTTTGTAATATATGGAAGATTTTTTTTTTCCTGAAATAATTAAAAAGGTGAGTGTGCTAACCATGCATTTTTGGACAGCTATTCCCAAACCTTGACAAGGTGGTTTTCCTAGACGATGATGTTGTGATTCAACGAGATTTGTCGCCACTTTGGGACATTGACCTTGGGGGAAAGGTCAATGGAGCGGTCGAAACTTGTAAAGGTGAAGATGAGTGGGTAATGTCTAAGCGATTCAGGAACTACTTCAACTTTTCCCATCCCCTCGTAGCAAAGAACTTGGACCCTGAAGAATGTGCATGGGCGTATGGGATGAATATCTTTGATCTTAGTACCTGGAGAAAGACAAATATAAGAGAAACTTATCATTCCTGGCTGAAAGAGGTAAAATTGAAGTACTCAATTTTTTCCTACACAATTAGGCTTTTGGTCGTCTTGTTTCTAAGTCCTGTTCAATTGCAAATTTCCACATGTACAAATCAGAATTTTCTGCCCAAGTATTTATAGCTGCAATTTCACTTTTTCGGTTTCCTATGCAGAATCTGAAGTCAAACCTCACTATATGGAAGCTTGGAACGCTACCACCAGCTTTAATTGCATTTAGGGGTCATGTTCACCCAATTGATCCATCGTGGCATTTGCTTGGATTGGGTTATCAAAATAACACCAGCATTGAAAGTATTGAAAAGGCTGCAGTTATCCACTATAATGGTCAGTCAAAACCCTGGTTGCAGATTGGCTTTGAGCATCTTCGGCCATTCTGGACCAAATACGTCAATTACTCCAATGATTTTGTTAGGAACTGCCACATCATGGAATCATAGTTGAGCATATGGAGGAGCTTAAAACAGGAGAGATAGGAACGGGAAATGACGCCGTTGATACAGAATTCATGAAGTTTTTTTGCAGCTCGAAAAATTTTCGAGATCTATTTGAGTAGATTATACAGACAATTCACTTACAGGTAAAACTTCGCGGTTCCAGAATCACTGTCATACCTTCACCTTCTGCAGACAATGACCAGCATCGATCTCACTGCATGAGATTCATTCTTTTGTTCTGTAACATAGCAATCTGCTCGCATTTTTTGGTTGGAAGAAGGATAGTATTATTGGTCTTCCTGGAAAGGGGGTTTTGCTTGATTTCTTATCACATATATCCGAATAAAGTGAAATTCAGAAGATCGAACAAGTACCTATTCATAGCATCATAACCGGTGTAGGGAAGAGAAAGACTAGGACTGGTCTTCTGTGAGGTTCTCTCCCATTAGCCCAGATATGTTTTTCACTTTCAATTATTTTTTCTTTTTTCCCAAATCTTTTGCTGCCTTCATTTTTGTTAGTACCCATTTCCTCCCTCTTTTATTTGATATCATGATGTTGAACTTAGGAGTAGGTCATGGAGATTGCTCTGTTACAGTTCCCATTGAATTGGGGAGCTATTTTAGGTCATATATCGGTATTTGTTTATGTACTGTTCACAAGAGACATTTAAATGTGCAGATAAATTCTTTTTCCCAGATTCTTATACTTGGTTCTTGATATTTCTGAATTCTTGCGCTGCAAGTCATTAAATATGGATGACAACGGATGATCAATCTCCGATTAGGAATAGCAGATTTTTAATATTTCGTATCAGTCATCTAGAAGATCAGAGTGATTAGTATAAAGCCTGGAGGCTTCAAAGTTTCAACCTTTGTCATTTGGCCACCATGAAAAAAGTTCTATAATGACAGGTCTTATTGAATAGTCGGAAAATATAGCTATGGCCGACGGCAAATATCTATTTCTTTCAATATGTTAATCCCACAGAACTGTTTTGTTTCATTTGAGTATATAAGATTCTTGATAGTTGATGATGACAATTAAGCAACCCACATACTCATAAATTTGATTTGGTCCAGCAAATTTGGTAGTTCTGATATTTCAATGTGTATGGGGTTTTCCTTGTGCTAACGCATTTGATTGTACCCTTTGGCGGTTTGCTTTCCTCGAAATAATATCATGTTGGGTTTAATTTAGTGAAATGGCAATTGGTTGGATTTGTACAACAACTAATTGATTATTCCAAAGATGAAAGATTGTTTTTAGTCGGAAAGATGAAAGGTTAACACTGAAGAATTTGAAAGGTTCTTGGACAATATAGACGTCATGGTGGCCTCGGCTGCTACCTGCCCTATCATAGATCCCAGCTCCCCCACTATACATATTTATTTGTGACAGATTTTAACCTTGGATTCAGACCGTGTTTATCTGAAAGGAAGGTACTATCATGTACCAAACATTCATTCTTGGCGGCCTTTACTAGTTAATGGTTGTTTGTTCAGAGTCTCAGAGCTAACCTATGTTATGTCGCACACTCTGACATGCCGACACTGTAAAATGCGTGTCCGACACGTCACGTGACGTGTCGGAAAATGTTAACTTTTATGACACGTTAACCGATACATCACATCATCATTTATCAATTTTTTTTAATTAAAAAAAAGAAAAGAAAAAGAGAAAGGGAACCAAAACCTAAATAAAGCTACTGTCCACTTTTAAAAGCAAGCTACTGCCCAGTTTTGTCAGCAACCTATTACAAATTTGATTTTCTTTAATGTTATGTTTTAAGTTAGAGGTTTGTTACTTCTAATATTGTTAATTCTGCACTTCTATCATTTGCATTTGACTCTCTTTAATGTTATTTCTTATGGTTATGCAATGAGTTGAATTTAGAACATTATTTTGGTAATGCAATGAACTTATTTTTATATTTTAGTATATTTTTATTTATTAAAAATAATAAATATATAATTTTATTTGTCGTGTCCAAACCGTGTCGGATATTCAATTTTTGAGTTTTGCCTTGTCGGCGTGTCCGTGTCTGTGCAACATAGGAGCTAACCCATAAATTCCAAAAGATGCTATGGAGAGTACAAAGTGAAATTTGAATGGTAAAAGACTATCGTTTGCAATATATCAAGAAATGAAAACGCTGTATCTCATTTACCGGCCAATATATACTTTTGTTTGTTGTTTCAAAAATTGAATATCTAAAGGAACATTGCAATATGATAAATTTACGAGATCTAAAATCATTAGGTATAATATACAGACGGACACTTTTTCATATAAAAATATCATCATTTTATAAATAATTTCTTTGAGAAAAATGTCGCATTGACAGATAGAGGAAACAACGACCTTTTCTCCTTATGTCCACTACCTCTTCAATGTTCGGGTGGCCGGTCCATTCTTCTCTTTCACCATTTCTATATTTCCCACTTTCCTTTTTCCTCTTTCATGACTTTGGTTCCAAAGATAAAAAGAGTAACATACAAAGGACTACGGTCCCAAAGAATTTCACAACAGTTCTAGAACAAATTCACACACATATATATAGGTTGGTGAGTGAATCTCATTTACTGTATCAAGCTTCTCAATTTGGTATTGGCATATAGAGCACAAAGAAGAATTGGAGACGAATTGGAAGGTAGCAAAGGCCAAAGGGTTTCACATACTTGTAAAATAAGAAAGGAAAATGTGTCCATTTCCATAAGCCTAGGGAGATTGGAAGGAGAAGGCAAGAATGGAGCCATTGACCACCGATACACAAGACGTTTGAAAACTCCGAAACAGCCTACTATTACTTCTCTACTTGCTTATTATTTCATCTTCTTCATCATTAAATTAATTAAAACCCAAATCGACTTATTCTTTGTTGGGTTTCTGAACCGTCTCCCCCAACTTGGAGCTGAGACCCAGATCAGTTCTGCAGCCAAGTAAGAATACCCAGTTGTGAATTTCATTTCTTTTCAGTGTTTGCTTTGTGCTTAGTTGATAAAGTCGTCGCCTGTATTGGATTCTGGGCACACCCATTTGAAAAAGCTTGCTGCTTTCATGGATGCTGATGATTCAGAGGTGAATCATAGCTGTGTGAGACGACCCAATTGAGAAAGGTGTCGTCTTTATTGGATTCTAGCAACACCCATATGGAAAGTTTGGGTGGGTTTATATGGATGCTTTGAATTCACAGCTGAATTGTAGCTGTTACTGATTTTACTTGTGCATGAGTTTTGGTGTGACCGTGATTCTTTATTTCCATTACTTTTTTGGATTATGGTGTTTCCTTATTTGGATTCTTTCTTTTTGGAAATCTTTGAAACGCGTTGAATTTGAATTTAGTGTATTCATTACTTTGTAGCAAGACCCCAATAAATTGAGGGGTTTTATTCGTTTGAGCAAGAAGAAGAAGAAGAAGAAGAGAATCTTGAAACGTTTTTGAAGATGGCTGGAGTGCAAGACCAATTGGAGATCAAGTTTCGTTTGAGTGATGGGTCAGATATTGGCCCCAAAAGCTTTCCTGCTGCTACGAGTGTGTCAACCTTGAAAGAAAGTATTCTTGCGCAGTGGCCTAAAGGTTTGGTTTTGTATCCTTTTCTTGTTAGCTTAAAAGCAATGGTTATATTCTTGGTGTATTTTGGTGTTTGATTACGGAATGAATCAATCTCGGAAAGCCTAGGGGTAAAGGATTCATGATTGGAATTGGAATAGTTCACATCAGATTATGGTTCAGACTATCCTGGATTTCTTTTCTGAATCCGTACCTTAACCAGTATCAGGCCAAGAAATCTTATAATTGTCTCTATGGGATGGTCTTATAAACACTTATTATATGAGCACTGTATATTTTTAGCAATGGGTGTGCTGTTTTGTTGGAAACACATGCTGCATGACATATATAATAAGCTTAAGAACCCTTTTCCGTTCTTAAAGTTTAACCATTGTGATGGAGAAATGTAGTATTTGAAGTCTTCTGTGTTTTAAAGTTCGTATACTTCATATAATTCTTCTCAGACTTTCTTTAGGGAAATTTGAAAGTTGAAATTAGTTGTCGTGAATTTAAGTTTGTTCCAATTCCATTTGACGTTCTCTTAAAAACAGCTTTCCACTTTGAGCATCAATGTCAGTGCTAAAGTGTACTGATCTACTGATGATGCTCTTTGTTACCTGGGCTACTGACCAAGGACATGTGTATATCCTTCTAGGGGCAGCCATCTTAAAACTTAAAATCTAAGTAAAGTGAAATGATTTTCTATGACAGAGAAGGTAGTCTTTACTTTCAGTTGCACTTCTATCTGAGACCATTATGGCTGGTAACATGGATCGTGGCATAAGAGCATTACATAGCACGAAGTATCAAAATACAAAATCATTGAATGTCCATGTTTTCCATGCTCTTTAAACTTTCGTAATCACCATGAGAAGATTTCTACCCTGTGTTTGTTCTTATGCATGAATTCATGTTACTCATTTAATATATTTTCAATGAATCACACAAAATTTTCTGTTTGGACAGAGAAGGAAAATGGTCCAAGGACTGTCAAAGATGTCAAGCTGATAAGTGCAGGAAAAATATTGGAGAACAACAGAACAGTTGGGGAATGCCGAAGCCCAATATGTGATGTTCCTACAACTATGCATGTCGTTGTTCAACCACCTTCTTTGGAGAAAGGTACGAGTATAAAATGAGACTTACGGAAAAGTGTCACCAAATTCTGCTGTGTACATAAGATAAATTCTCTCTTCTTTTTCTCCGGTCTCAATGAAGACAGAGTCTCTTTCCAAGTGTTTTATTTTGGCAGAGGCATCTCCTTTGTATACTGGTTCTATGTATTTGAGAAAATTGGTAAAAGTCAAGGCAATAATTGGTTTTTTGTAGGTTTGCAAATTCTCGCAAATCTCAAAACACCTTATGTTAAGCTTGCTATATATAGTTGTCTACCTCCTAAGTAGTAAAAGTGGCAATAGGAATCCTGCATCATCAAGTGACCCTTTGGAACGCTGTGTGGCATCATGACTGTTAACTAGTAGAGATTATCGTTTTCTTTTATTCTTCTATATGATCTGTAATTTAATTTGTATCCTTTGACTGTAGCAGAAAAGAAAATGTCAAGCGAGCCAAAGCAGAACAAATGCGTCTGTGTTATATTATAGTTTTTGCAGTTCAAATAGTGGGGATTACATCATTTTTAGGTGAGTTTTTTTATGCTGATATCCCT
This sequence comes from Fragaria x ananassa, assembly GCA_034370585.1. Lineage (NCBI taxonomy): Eukaryota > Viridiplantae > Streptophyta > Magnoliopsida > Rosales > Rosaceae > Fragaria > Fragaria x ananassa. The sequence continues at coordinate 32,969,998 of CP139754.1, read as the reverse complement.
TTCTTTGATAATCTATCTTGCACCTCTAAATTCCAAAGCTTTTGCCTTAATATTGTCTTTCCCTTCTTTTTTCTAATTGTAGGTAGAGAGAGTTGGAGCTAGTGAAAAAATGGATTTGGTGACGTTGATTCATCTACATTGGAAATATGCAGGCTTCATAGAATCATACATTGTTTGGTTCAGGTCCATCATACTCTGTCTGTTTTCAACTCTATTAGACTATGCTAAATCATACAATATTATATAAGATTTTAATGTAAAAAGTTCATGGGTGTACCTACTGCATTTGTTTTCATACATTATATTTCACGTTCCATTCACCATGTATAAATGTTGATGGATGATCTTGGGAATCACACTTTGTCACAGAGGAATTGTCAGTGTTCTTTGAGTTGCCCAAGTGTCGCACTTTTCACTTCTTGACTTGACCTTCACAATGTAATATGGTGATGCAAGATCAAGCTACTGCATTCTTCATTTTAGATTGTGTACTCTGTCCCTGAAGATTTATCTTCTGGATTTGATTCGTTCCAGACTTCAAGTTGCATTGTTTTCTTATCTGATCTATGTTCAAGATTATGAAGCAAGCAAAGCAATTAAGGTTGATTTGTTTAACACATAACAGGAGGAGATGCCCTCCTAATTAGTGTGAATTGAAGGCTCGGTCTTACACTGTGGCTCCTTATGCTTTACCTGTTTCTGAAGTTATGTCACGGCTTACATTTCATGTTCTCTTTGAATCCCCCCATATGCCATCTGAAAAAAAAATAATAATAATTATTGAAAATTTTGTCTTGGATCGGGGGTTAACCCCTATATTTACGAGATAGAGCTGTATATTGATTGAGCACTAATAATAAGTTTTCAAATTCAATTCAGCATCAAACTTGGAGTACCCAAATGAAACTAACTCAGTATCTGATTAATGCAAATAGTAGTTCCTCCGTAGTTCATGTAGTGCTTTCAGGAGTCCAATGCCCTATGGTTCAGCAACACCATAATCATTTACACAGCTGCTGAAAGCAGTGCTTGATCTTATTGAATTTGTAGCAAGTTACTCAAACCTATACTGGCAGCTGAACTGGATTGGTTTTTTTGTTTTTTTGTTTTTTTGTTTTTTGTTTTAATAACGAAGCTTATTTTTCTTATAACATTGGATTCTGATTGTTCATATAAAAACCAAAATTACATGGTACCCAGATAACACAAACATATAAACTTCTTTACTTGTATGATACAAACTACAGAAATTAGCTACTGAAGTGAGTTGTCTGAAAACCAATAGACAGGATAATTAGAGAAGTGTATTTAGTAGCTCCTCCCCCAGTAGGTCAACTTCTTTGCTGGCTTTCCGGATGCAAAGCAAAGCGTCCCTTGAGGCAGTTCAGGCTGTTCAAAAGTCGAGCAGAGCGACTTTGCTTCACTATTTGTTCTTGCTTTGACGTCCTCTTCTACAGCTTGTTCATCACACCGAGGAGCCAGGATCAATCTATTCTCGCTCAAAGCTACTGTGAATTCATCTCAAATTATACAACGCACCCGGGTGTGCTGCGCATCTGGCCATCTCACCGTCCATCTCACTGGGCCCGGCCGCACCCGGGTGAGATGGACGGTGAGATGGCCGGGTGCGCTGAATAGGCTCTCGTTCTGGCAACCGTCACTGAAGCATCTCGTTTTTGTTTCACAACATCAAAGAGATTCTGTTGAATTTTATCAAGCATGTCTTTCACTTCCTTTGCCATATCGACCATAGGAATGTTCACTTTCGCAGAACTGTCACGCAGTACACAATGTACTTGTTTCTTTTTCAAATCCTCTGGTCTAATTTCAATCCTTAGAGGAACACCTTTCAGTTCCCAGTGTGAATGCTTCCACTCAGGTGAGTAGTTGTCCCTCAAATCAAATCAGCTCAACTCCTCCACAGCTTTCGAGCAGGCATCAAATATAGCTTGTGCATCAGCGTCCTTGGAAGGCCTTGGAATCACAATGGCCTGGATAGATGCTACCTTTGGTGGCAGTACCAAGCCTTTGGCATCTCCATGCACCATTACCATCACTCCAATCGCTCGAGTACTATAAGACCAACAGTTCTGCCAAACCATTGCTGTTTCTCCCTTTTCATTTTCATAAGTAATCTCGAACATTTCAGCATAGTTTTGACCAAGACAATGTGCAGCAGCTCTTGTTACACCGCGGCCAGTATTTGGAACGAAAGCCTCCACACATGTGGTGTAAACAGCACTAGCAAATTTCTCACCCTCACTCTTTGTTCCCTTCAAAACTGGAACTGCAAGATACTCCTCATATATCCTTCTGTAAAGTTCCAATATCTCAAGGACCTCTTTATCTGCCTCTTCCAAAGCCGTTGCACCTTCTTGCCAAAGGAACTCTAAACTTCTGATTAATGGGGTGGAATTGTTAGACTCTGATCGAACAACATTTCACCACTGATTTAACTTCAATGGCAAGTCACGGTGTCCTCTAATCCACTTTGAGTAAGAGGGATACATGATAGTCTCACTCCTTGGACGGATTGCAATAGGCACTTGCAATTTAGATTTTCCGGACTTTGTGACCCAAGCAACCTCTGATTCTTCTATATGATCCTTGTCTTAGACTGAATATTGACTGAGGTGAATGTGTTTACGCGCTTACGTACAATCAGATTTGTCTAACTTTGCTCAAAATATTCTCGTGGACCTCGGAACGAATTTAAAAATCGACCGGTAAATATGTTAGTAACTTGTTAACGTATGTTAAATGTTGATTCACTCCGCATTTGCTCAGATACAAATAAAATCGTGGGTCCCACATATCAGACACGATGATATTATACCTTGAATCGAGCCACGTAGCTCCAAATCTTTCAGTCTGTATCAAACAGTTTCATGATGCTTCCAATCGTTACTAGAACCCTACGGAATCACACACACTACTTCCTCTTCGTTCCTTTTTATGGGGCACTGACTCAAATAATTAACTAAATAATTTTCTATTTTCGAATTTTGAGCCTCTCACTAATCGCCTTCACAGTCACTCAAACCTTCTTCTTCTTCACCCAAGAAACTCCTCGCCACACTTCTCAAAACCCTTTCCTCAATCCCCGCAAAGCTCCCGTCTTTCTCTCGCCGGAAAACCCCTTACTCTTTCCGTCTCCGGCGATGGCCTCCACGACCACCTCCTTCGCCGCTCCTGGAGTCGTCGCTCTCCGTCTTCCCCAGTCCAAATGTTGCACCAAAGCTTCTCTCTTTCCTCACCCAAACCCCTCCCTCACCCTCCGCGCCCGTCCCCACTTCCTCCGCGGACTCACTTCCCGCCGATTCGACCCGAACTCCGCTTTTCAAACCGGGTCGGGTCGGATGACCCGGAGTCCGAACCCGTTTGCTGTGCGCTCCATGGCTTCTTCAGCCGGAAGGGTATACCATTTTAAACATAGTACTCAGTTTGGATATGGGATTAGTTAAAGTTTTGATTTTTATGTGGAAATTTTTGAATGTGGAAAATTGAATGTGTGAGTTGGATTTGGTGTTTGGTTTAAGGGACAGATTACGCAGCAGGATTTTACTGAGATGGCGTGGCAGGCGGTGGTTTCGTCGCCGGAGGTGGCCAAGGAGAACAAGCATCAGATAGTGGAGACTGAGCATTTGATGAAGGCGTTGTTGGAGCAGAAGAATGGACTTGCTAGGAGGATTTTCGCTAAGGCTGGGGTGGATAATACCCGGCTTCTTGAGGCTACTGATAACTATATTCAGCGCCAACCAAAGGTAGACTAATGCTTGAGCTCTTGTACGTGGAGTATAGTTACTTGTGATTTCGGCATTGCTCAATTTAGTGTTTTGAGTGAACATAAAAGTGGTGTTTCGATAAATCTTGTAGTATATAACAGCTGAGGTAGCTGTGAGTTGTAGACTTGTAGGTACTTTATATTTTCAATTAAAGGTTATCAAGACTCTGTTTAAAAGGCAGTTGCAAAGTAATATGACATAGAAACATGGAATTTGGGTACTTCTAAAGCATATGATATGGTATAGAGAGGTCTTAGTTGTTTATGATTTCAGCATTGCTCGTTTAATGTTTTCGATAAATATCTTGAACTGTAGTAGATTAATAGGTGAGAATAGCTGAGAGTTGCATGTTTCAGTTAGAAATCATCATGACTCCCTGATAAAGGCACTTGCAAAGTATTTGATGTTCATAATTTGACATATAACTATGGAATTTGGATCCCTTTAAAGCAGATGATATGGTATAGAGAGGTTTTAGTCATAATTCTTAGACGGCCAAGAATTTAAGACATTCTCTAGACCAATGTGTTTATGCTGCGACTTATGTTGATTTTTGTCTTACTATAGATTCTTGGTGAATCTGCGGGATCGATGTTAGGACGGGATTTGGAAGCCTTGCTTGAGCGAGCCAGGGATTACAAGAAAGAGTATGGAGACTCATTTGTGTCTGTGGAGCATTTGGTTCTTGGTTTCATTCAAGATCAACGATTTGGGAAGCAAATATTTAAGGAATTTCAAATCTCCAAGCACTCTTTGAAGTCTGCTATAGAATCCATAAGGGGACGCCAATCAGTGATTGACCAAGGTAGCAAATGTGCTTCATACCCTTCTCACTGTACAAGTGGTGTGTGTGTCCTCTTTATGTGTAATGCTTTGATGTAAAACACGCTGGGGAAGGGGACGGGGATTTTGTCGTGTGCCTTGCATAGCAATTTCAATGTGTTGATTGCACTGCTGTTTTCTTTATGTTCGATTGTACAAAATTATGACTCCCTATTTTGATGCTGTAGATCCCGAGGGGAAATATGAGTCCCTTGAAAAGTACGGAAAAGATCTGACAGCCATGGCAAGACAAGGAAAGCTTGACCCGGTAATAGGAAGAGATGATGAAATCCGCAGGTGCATCCAGATTCTGTCAAGAAGAACAAAGAACAACCCGGTGCTAATTGGTGAACCAGGTGTTGGGAAAACTGCTATTTCAGAAGGGTAAGTACATTAGTTATTTTTGAATTTCTAATTTTTCCTTGGTTATCAAGAGCCTGTGAAATTGAGGGTTTTGACAAAAAATAAAAGAAAAAAGAAGAAGAAGAATATGAGGGTAGTTTATTCTTTATTGGTTTCCCACGTAAACAGCTTGCCCAGTTCCTGACTTATCCTGTATGTAATTTCACCAGTTTGTGTTGTTTCGGCAAGGCAAAGTGAACTATTAAAGCTGTTAAAACCATTGAATCAAACTTTTCAGATGCAATTAAAATTTTCAAAGTTAGTAATATTGTTCTTCAATATCAGCACATACCCTGACAGCTGATGCCTCTGTTCATAGGTTTTATTCTCTACTGACAGCTTTAGGTTGATATAGGGTGATCTATTTTTCCCTTGTATTGGATAATGATATATTTTTCTGCTTTTTTTAGTAAATCTAACTCTATCTCTTTGACAGGCTTGCTCAGCGTATTGTGCAAGGGGATGTCCCACAAGCTTTGATGAATCGTAAGGTATGTTCTATGTTTTTAATCTGAAGGCAACTTCTACTAGGAACCTGTGTGCCTCTGTTCTTTTTTCTCAAGTAATGTATATAAATGGCATCCTTGTCTTCACAGCTAATCTCTCTTGACATGGGTGCACTAATTGCTGGGGCAAAATATCGTGGAGAGTTTGAGGATAGGCTGAAGGCTGTACTCAAGGAAGTAACAGAATCTGAAGGCCAGATTATCCTTTTTATTGATGAAATTCACACAGTTGTCGGGGCAGGTATAGATCAAACTTTAACTTGTTATTTAAAGGTGGAAGGGCTTTCAGTTTTTCTTCCTTTGTGTCCTTTTTTGTCAATGCTATTTTTTATTTTGGGTCAAAAGATGATGTTTCAATTTTGAGAAGTTCTTTTATTTACAAGTTACATTGACATTGAATCGCTTGTCCACTGTTATTTGTTTCAGGAGCTACAAGTGGTGCAATGGATGCTGGAAATCTTTTAAAACCCATGCTTGGTCGGGGAGAGTTGCGATGTATAGGTGCAACAACACTGGATGAGTATCGCAAATATATTGAGAAAGATCCAGCGTTGGAGCGTCGTTTTCAGCAAGTTTATGTTGATCAACCTACAGTTGAGGATACAATCTCAATACTCCGAGGACTGCGTGAAAGATATGAGTTGCATCACGGGGTCCGCATTTCTGATGGTGCACTCGTGGAAGCTGCAATTCTCTCAGACCGTTACATCAGTGGGAGATTTTTACCCGACAAAGGTAATTTACATCACAAAGACACTTAGAAAATGATTCATCTATGATCATGTGCTATTATGAAAATAAATCCTACTATTGACATGACATGAGATGCTTTTTAAATAAATTTAGCTGAAACTTTGAAACATCTTAGTGTTTTGTCATTAGATAACTGCAATGGTCATAGGAATAGGAAGTACTAATTCTTGGAGCACACCAACAGATGTATGTTTTAGCAAACATCAAGCAGCTCTCTCTATAAATATGGAAAGAAAACCTGGAACATGGATTTCGTGCCACTTATCTGGCCTCCTGAAGTGGTGCTTGTAATAATTGTGGGAAGAGATGAAGTGGGGTATTTGAAATGTGAAAATATATGCTTCTTAGATATTGTGGTTCCTGTTTTATGAGCACATTTATAAGGCTTTCAGAATGTCTGTCCAGCAGATTAGAATGCTAATAACAGTTTGTGCAATTCATTTCTTAGCTTTCACATGTTAGATTGAATATATTTTATGTCCTTGAATTTCAGCTATTGACTTAGTTGATGAAGCTGCTGCCAAATTGAAAATGGAAATTACATCAAAGCCCACAGCGCTAGATGAGATTAATCGTTCAGTGTTGAAACTTGAAATGGAAAGACTGTCACTTACAAATGACACCGACAAAGCGTCCAGAGAGAGATTGAACCGCCTTGAGGCGGAGTTGTCTGTCTTAAAAGAGAGACAATCTCAGCTGTCTGAGCAGTGGGAACATGAGAAGTCTGTTATGACTCGAATTCAGTCAATCAAGGAAGAGGTAAGCACCTTAAAGTTCTGTTTCTTTTATTAATGATGTTGTCCCCTTTATTTTGATCCAAATTTGAAAGGATGGTGATTCAATTGGGATGTAATATTTAATCATGTTACTAAAGGTTTAAATGTGGTAAATTTGAAGTATTTGGTTGTTGAGAGACGAGTGTTGTGTTATGACAGGTTGACAGGGTAAATCTGGAGATCCAGCAGGCTGAACGAGAATATGATCTTAACCGTGCTGCTGAGCTGAAGTATGGGAGTTTGAATTCCTTACAACGCCAACTCCTTAGTGCTGAAAAAGAGCTCGATGAGTATATCAGGTCTGGGAAATCAATGCTGAGAGAGGAAGTTACTGGAAATGACATTTCTGAAATTGTCAGCAAGTGGACTGGTATTCCTGTTTCCAAGCTTCTCCAGTCAGAGAGGGAAAAACTCTTGCATTTGGAGGAAGAGCTGCATAAACGTGTTGTAGGACAGGATCCTGCAGTGAAATCGGTAGCTGAAGCTATTCAGCGGTCTCGAGCAGGTCTCTCAGATCCTCATCGCCCGATCGCTAGTTTCATGTTCATGGGCCCCACCGGTGTAGGGAAGACAGAACTAGCCAAGACCCTTGCCTCCTACATGTTCAACACTGAAGAAGCTCTGGTTAGAATTGATATGAGTGAGTACATGGAAAAGCATGCTGTGTCAAGACTGATAGGTGCTCCACCTGGCTATGTGGGTTATGAGGAGGGAGGACAGCTGACGGAGGTTGTTCGCCGGAGGCCATATTCAGTTATCCTGTTTGATGAGATTGAAAAGGCACATTCTGATGTGTTCAATGTTTTCCTTCAAATCTTGGATGACGGAAGAGTAACCGACTCACAGGGCCGCACTGTGAGTTTCACCAACACTGTGATCATTATGACCTCAAATGTTGGTTCACAGTATATACTAAACGGAGATGATGACGTCTCGCCGAAGGAATTGGGTTATGAAACTATAAAGCAGCGGGTGATGGAGGCTGCAAGGTCTGTATTTCGCCCTGAGTTCATGAATCGGGTTGACGAGTACATAGTTTTCCAGCCCTTGGACCGTGATCAGATAAACAATATTGTCAGGATACAGGTACTTTGCTCCTCAAAAATGCTTTATAGAAACTTTCCTTACATGTAAATTCACTACATTCTCCGATTGCTCATGATTTTTGGATTTTTACAACAGTTGGAACGGGTCCAGAAGAGGATTGCAGACCGCAAGATGAAAATCCAAGTGAGCGATGCAGCTGTGCAGCTTCTTGGAAATCTCGGATACGATCCAAGCTACGGTGCTAGGCCAGTGAAGCGAGTGATTCAGCAATATGTAGAAAATGAGCTTGCCAAGGGCATCTTGAGAGGAGAGTTTCAAGAAGAAAGCACCATTTTGGTTGACACAGAGGTCACAGCGTATGCCAATGGCCAGCTCCCCCAGCAAAAGCTAGTCTTCAGGACGCTCGAGACTGATTCAGTATCTCCTGCAGCAGAGATCGAGGGAGCTTTGTCAGGGGCCGTCTGAGGCTTTTGTATCCGCACCCCAGTATAGATTTTCAACTAGTCTTAAATTACTCTTTCTCCTGTATATGACATTTCGTTCTCCTGTACAAGCGTCCAAGTATGTAGACAAGTTATGGTACTAAGATGTATGTTAGAATAAATTTACCAAATTTATTTACATTATTTACATGAAGTTAAACAAAATTACAACTATGAGAACAATTTGATCAAAAAGTTGTAAAATAGCTGTACATTTTGTAATTATAATTATTAAAACCAGATTACAAACAATACGACTCAATGTTACCATTTTGATTATCAATATGTTGTCATATTTGGTATCATATATAGGTAGGTACCATAAAATTTCTCACAAGTTATAACTTATAATCTTTAGTTGATATTAATTCAATACTATTCTCACCAATTTCAACTTTTCAAGTCCTATAAGTCCTATATGAGTATGAGATACATAAGGTATACATAAGCTCCTACATGACGGAACCAAATTGATCATTGTTGTGAAGAATGTTCTCGTTGTTCTGTAATTTTTAGTCACTTAAATGTTACAACTGTTTTTGTATTTTTATTAACCAAATAACTAAAATGCAACAACCAGTCTGACATTTCACTTATATAAAGAAGCTGATGTCACTACGATGATGGGTGTTACAACTATTTTTATTTTTGAGAGAAGTCAATCTTTCATGTAAGATTACATCACTAGATAAAATGATACTAAAATTTCTGATAAATTTCTTCAATCTATAAATTTCTTCTTTCTATAAACAAAAATATCTATGGATTTTAATGTTGCTAAAATTTCTATTCAAAATCTATTAGAAAAAGAAAAGAAAAAAGAGACCAAAACCAAGTAGTAATTGCCCTATAAATTCCGTCTGGCGTTTGCCGCCAACTCTCTTCAGTCTCTCCCTCCACTTTAATCTGTGCAGAAACAAAAATGGGTAAGTCTCTCTTATCAAGTCTACTTCTTTTCTATAGATTTCAATTTGGGTTAACCGTAAAATCGTCATGACACAATCGTTAGAAGTTGGGTTTTTAGATTTCTATGTTCTGGTAAATTCTTGGTGGCAGATGAAGGAGGCCTAGTGGAATCAAAAATATGGGAGGTAATGGAAGGAGTGGCTTCAATTGCATTGTTACCATGTGGGTCTATATCAGGCCACTTCATCAAAGTGAATGATCACACCAAAATTTGCTATGGTCTTCATGGAACTGGTAATTTCTTTTTCTTTATCTGTTTCGGGTATTTGGATGTTTAATTAGTGATGAATTTATTGTATTGTTTTGGTAGAGTTGGCTTGTGAAAAGGAGTGTAGCAGAGGCGAGGATTATCGTCTGATCAAGCTTGCAATCATAGACTACAATGTATGCATGATTGTTGTTTGTTCATAAAGGTTGGGGGTTTGTGATTCTTTGTATTGGTTGTTTTAATGGGTTTGGTTTATGATTTGTGACAGAAAAAGAAGGAGAAAGTTGTTGTGGAGTGTCGAGGCCATGATGCTGCTAGGTTGAATAGCGTTGATCATGCTCATGGGTAAGTCCATTTTAGATTTTTCTTGATGGTTTTTGGAATGTGGTAGATTTCTTAGGAATGCTGTATTTTTGGTGCTTTATGAGATTAGAGTTATTCAGCTATGTTCTTAGTCAAAAGGATATGCCGCGTTATAGTCTTGTACTGATAAATGAACCTTTTGTAACATGATCAAACTGATAGTAAGATTGTGATATGAAAGAATCATCTTGGTCTCCAAGACCAAGCTTTCCTCGGTTTCAACTTTGTAGTTCTTGTTTTTAGTACAATTTTCCCTTTGCGAGTGATCTTCATGTGTGGTTTAACCTCTTTTGTCTCTTGTTCGCATTGGATGGTAGACAGTTGGGAGAAGGATGTTGTAGATATGGTTGATCAACAACACGGGAAGAAACCGATCCTTACACACAAGATCTTAAAGATGGACTCTAGCTACATACAACAATATGGATATTTCATCTTAGTGTAAAATTATTGCAGAAACCAATTTTCGGTCCACATACATATTAGAGCATACATAAATGTACATTGTATTACAAAGTTCACATTAACAACATCTTATGGAAAGGGCAATTGGAAATAAATGGTTAGCACGAGCTTCTAACACTTCCATTGTAAAACAACATCAGAGCAGGGCAGAATGCTTGGACAGGGAATGTTAATGGTTCATTTCAGCTCAAGCCGCATAATATGTCCAGCCTAGGCAACTTTATGCTTGCAAAATGGCAAGAAACCTGCCCAAGAGAAGAGAAGGAAGAACAGTTACTTAACAGAAATAAAACGATTCTAGCAATAATGACCGTTTCTTAGGAATACTTGAAGATATGCTCCTGGTGTTTCTTTTCTTTAATGAATGAAACGGTGAGGAAACTTTCACATATTGTTACACTATTTTTCTTATATCTGATATTGAATGGCTGCTTGGTTTGAAATAATATTAGCAATATGTTTCCATGTCATGTCTTAACCTGGCTTTTGGAAGGAAAAACAAAAAACAAACAAACTACTAGTTTGAAACTAGGTGCAGAAGCATACCTCTTTTTTTTTTGTTTCAACTATCACTCCAACTCCGATACCTCTTCTGAATCAGATAATGGTAACAGAGTACAGATCCCAAGCATATGTCCATTGAGGCAAACAAAATACTCGATGCAATCCTCATAAGCGCCCAATCTGCAGCTGGCACTTTGAGGTATCATTTTGGCTTGCAACATGCTCCACAACTTGGCCTTACAATAAGGGCACACCTCTGTTGGATGAAGTTCGGCCCCCCTCTTGATCAACATTTTCTGGACCTTGGACATTGAAAATGACTTGAAAATTCCCCGGAAGAACCCCACATCTCCCTCTTCTCCTTGGTCAAGATGTTCACACGGGTCAGAGACATACAATACATCTGTTCTGCATTGTGGCAGAAGAAAGCTCTTCCCCGATGTCCTAGAAAACCTGGTCCTATAGACAAAGTGACCAGGGATTTGAACAGTGTTAAAGAGCCCACCCTTCATACTTCCTGAACAATAAATAAGCAGCTTCCCAAGTGCCCTCCAGTTTCCATCTACACTGTGACTCCCACTAGATTGCAAATCAATCATCATCTTTGGTGCTCTTGTTTTACAAAACTCCTTCCACAGTACACGTTTGGCGAGATCATCAAACCATTTGCAGACACAGGAAAGTGTTGCAATTAACTTGGGATTCCAATTCAATTGTTGAAATACTAAGAATATCGCATCTTCGCTTATATGCCCTTTTGTGCATCGACAGCTTGCAGAATGTATACATCGATACTGCTTCGTGAGAAACATTTTGCCCACCTATTAAGATTCAAATACAACAATATTTACTCTTAATTCAAGTGACTGGTAATATGAAACGTAGATATAAAAACAATAGTTTGTGAGCCAGATAGGAGACCACATGTTGAAGTATTTCCAAGAAAGGAGCACTGTCCCACTTTAAGGACCATCTTATAGAACCACATCCTCTAACTAGTAAGATTGAAAATCTATCCGCAAAAAAGAAGAATTCTATTAAATGCTAGAATTTGAAAAACCTAGAAAGAGAAGCACGCATTATCTAATTCAAAGTTTATACAATCATCTTATCCACCTAACAATTCCCCATATCGCACTCAGTTGCAAACATGACATACATTTTAGAGCATGATTCACACATCCATGATTTTTTTCTATGCAGGTAAGGAGTTTAGGCTGGAAACACCTCAGATATACTCAAACTGCATATCTCTTACCAATTACAAGTCCAAGACCATACGAAGAGCATGTATCTCTAATGTAATACTGTATCATCATTTGGCTGTGCATTTGAGTAGAGCCTACAACTTAGTCTCAACATAACAAAACACAGTAGTAAAACCAATCAGCTCTGCATTTCCACTACTTAACTCAAACCATATCAATCCCAAACTGAGTCTCATTTCAAGTGTTACAACATTTCCATATAACAAATAACATTTTCTTAGATCCAATAGGTCCTCCACATAAAAATCCAACCTTTTTCAAACGAAACCCCCCACCACCTCAAACCCAACTCAATCCAGATAAAACCCACATTGATTCACTACCCAATTACACATATTTCATCATAAAGACAAAGAATTTACAAAACCCAAGTCGACATCAAAACCCAACAAACCAAACTCAAACTGAAACAGATTGTAATCATGAAGAAAAAGAAAACCCAAAATCTTACCTCAGCTGTAATCCAATGATTCAGAGAAGATTGAGCATAGTGCCAAAAACCCTAGAAAACCCAACTCTGCGAAATTGGGCAGAGATTATTAGCCAAAAAATGGATGATAAAAAAGAGATAAAAGAAATGAATACATGCAAGGATGGAAGGAGGCAAGAAGGGAATTAGGGGTTTAGAGCAGGGGCAAAAGTGTCCAGGGGGGAAGAGAGAGAGAGAAGTAGTAGAGGTGCTGAAAGCAAAAGACGCAGAGAGGTGGTGGAGAAGAGAAGGCCGGCTTTGGGTTCTGGAATAGAAAAGAGTTGTAAATTACGAGAAAAATTATTAAGGTTACCTGTTTGTGCTCTATGCGTTGAGAGACCACGAATGGTGTCGAGCCACGTATTGGAGGTCAAAGTGCGGCTTACGGCGTTAGATTGTGCAGAAGAAGTAGGGGACCTTGTTGTCATTTGTTTTATGAATCACGGGGGTGAGGCTTGTCCCCGAGATACTGAAGAGGTTGTTGACCTGGGTTCAGAGGCACCTAGGGCACCAGTGCCTCCACTGATAGTGTTTAAGGCTACTCGCCCCAAACCCTCATTGTGCCTAACTCGCCCTCCATGGCTTCCTTCTTCCCAAAAGGAAAGAGATATGTGCTAATTCGAGAGGTTCCGGTGTTCCCGTCGCCAGCTAAAGTCGCTGGTGTGCGGCGGGGCAGGGAAGAAGAGACAACTCGTGATGGTAAACGTGCACGCCATATACTGACCTTTGCTCCTTTGCCTCTGAACCCGGAGGAGTTGAGTTTCTCTGTGGCTGATGGAGGTGCGCTAGGCATCAAGAAGATAGGTAAGTCTCCTAAGAAACGAGGAAAAGGTAGGCCGAGGGGAAGTCGAACCAAGAAGAATTTGCAGCTGGGAGAGTGCTCGGACTATATGGAACCAAGCTTGGGAGAGAATGCAGATGTGGTCTCAGGCCTCGAATCAGAGGTTGAGGAGGAGTAGTCTCCTAGGGTGACTAGGAAAAGATCCATGTTGTTACCCTCTCTGTGATGCTTCCTTTTTGTTACGATAAAAGGTACACCATTGGGTCTTAGGTCTCTATTCGGGAAAGGTAGTGTTGCTGATAAGGTATGACAAGTTATTATGTTTTTTAGTGTTTCATGATCCACCTTTTTGGATGAAGCTTTGAGGTTGCTATTTTAATTCTTAGTAGTAGTTTGATTTAGCGTAGCTATGCATTTGTATAGTCTTCGGACTACTCATGCTTGATCTTTTGGTTGTCATGATCTTGGATCAATGGATATTTCTCTTTTTTCCTAAAAAAAAATTAATTCATCTTGTTTACCACCCAGAAAATATTTCTTTAGGAAAAAGTAGAAAAAACCTCGGGTGAAAACACTAGTATCAGTATGTTTTTCAAGTTAAACCAGATAACTGTCATGCTATAGATAAGACTTACTTTTCTGTGTGATCTTGCCTGTTAACCAAATCTTGTCATGTCAATGAAACTTTAAAAAGTAGGTTAGTGCCAAACTTGGGAAAAGCAGCAATGCAAAAGTATAACAGGAGAAGCAAGTAATGTTTTACCAATCTGATTCAATTTCATTCTTCAGATCACGCCAAACTTGAGGACCGGCAGGATGACGATGTACACAAGTCTATAAAATAACTCTCTGGGCAAGAAATAAGAGTGCTCAACGAAAGCCCAGGATCAGCTATTCCATGATCTGTGAACCAATTGAACATGCGAACCCTAAGCTTGACCCTTTCCATTTTATAGGAAAGAAATCTTCTGACGGTCAACAAGGACCATATGAGATAGCCCAATTCATTTACAAGACACTTGATCTTCATTTCAATCACATCCGTTGTCTGGTTAAGAATTTGAGGGCTTGATCAAACCAGTTCACAGACATCCTTCCGATCCAAACCAGCTTTTACAATACAATCAAATCTATCCTGAAGCTCCACTCCGTTGCCTCGACATGCCTTAAGGGCTGCTTTCATTTTGTTGGAGTTTTCTACAAATCCTATGTCTAATAGGAACTTAGTCCTTTGAGCCTTTGATCTAACTTCATCTCCCGAATCTGGAAATGACTCAACTTTTCTACCCCAAACCCAGTTTTTTAATTCTTCTGGGTTCTCCTGGATGTACCGAGACAATCGTTTCTTCCCAACATTCAAGGTGTCAAGTAAGCTTTTAGTTTTTTTCAAAGAGCACAAACCCAGTAGCAGGGTGTGAGAATGCACAATCTTCCCAATCTCTGCAGCCTTCATGTCAATCTCATCCAGAAACAAAATGCATTGTCTCAAATTCGCAACAAATTTTGCTACCGGAATATGTGGAAATTGTAGAAACATTGAACATAACTCTCTCTTTGTAAATCCAAACTTCTGTAACAACCCAATCAGTGATACTGTCATTTCCCCCGAACTTTCAAATACAATATATGGGTTGTGGCGAAGTAGCTTGCCCAACTGCTCATCACTGCAACCCATCTCACTAAACAAACTAAAAACTTCAACAAGCATCGGCTCCAATGATAAGTGTTATCTTCCTTTAAATTCCCCTCCATCCCATTAGTTTCAAATCCAATACTCTTCAGTTTTTTTAATACCGAAACAAATGCCGCATTGACATCCCCAAGCAAAAGTTCAGGACTACCAACAACATAGTGAACTAAAGCAGATCGACTAAGACCTAGTTCTTCATAAGCTTGAAGTTTTGATGCCAAAACCTGAAAATCATATCGAAAGACCCCTCTTGCTTCCCTATAAATCTTTCCTATCTTATACGGTGGAATCCCATAATAAGACAGAACAGTATAGTTATGGAGCAACAACTCATCATCAGTCAAAAACATCAAATTGCGGGGAGAAGAGAAACATAATCGGAAGGTTCCAAACCCAAACTCTCGAAGAAGGGTTCACATTCATTAATAGGGTGGTAACGCAAGAAGCGAGCCATGGACTTCCGAATCTCTCTCTCACAGTCAACCCTTTTGAAAAGCTTGTCTATAAAAGGTAGGCAGTTTTTACTAATATTCTCAGCATCAATGAACTGTAAGCCTCTAGTGCTATGCAAATACTCCAACAATGCAGCTTGCATTTCTTTTTGAATGTAACGATGACTATGAGTACCTTTTCGGCCCTTAGCAGTCGAAGTTTCAACCAAAATTTCATGGTTCTCAATTTCAGGGGCCATTTTTGTGCTGTAAAGTCTAGGGATTTGGACATTGGGGAAAACCCCAATTGGGTGAAACAGGGTTCTTGGTGATGTAAGGTGATATTCATGAAAAATAGAAGAAACCCAGTTGGGAATAGATGCTATCCTGAGTTTCCACCCGTCACAAATGTGAGATTCCTGCCATGTGACAGTGACTATTTATTGAATTTAAAAAAACGTTGTTAAGTGTGAATAATGATTTTAGTTGCAAATATATGATAGTGAAAACAACAACATGACATATTGAAATAATTTTTAAAAGACTTATAATTTTATAAATAATTTTATTATTTTATGTGTCGTATACAAAATGGTGCTAATTAATATACGACTTTTCTTCTTTAAAATAGAGAAGCGTATAAATTTTTAAATAATTTTTTTTACCATTTTTATTATTCTCCCCCTTTAAAAAAAGAGTGGTTAAATTGTTTTCACTAATTCACCTTCAGTCATATTTTTATTTTTTAACCACAAAAAATTAATCCCAACGGTATTTTTCTAAGTCATCTGAATCATATTTCAAAGGAAAGAAACGGCCAGGATCTGTTGACCGTTGTATTTAAATTTTCGTCAGCCACCTTTGTGCATGAGACGCGTGTTTGGTGGGCCATACTAGGTCACACATCGCAACAAAAAACTGTGTTGCACGTAGGACGCCTGGCGCGCGATTGATTCGTGCGGGAGACGCGCTCGTTTGGAGCGTCTGTGTCTGGGGTCCTCGTGCTGACGTCAGCCACGTTGAGATGAATGGGCTGATGTGGAGCAAGAAACCTGGGCTGGATTTCTCATCCAACCTGGGTCACTTCTCTCCCCCAAAATCTCACCTGGGTTAAATTGGGGAGAAAATTCATTCATAGGTGGAAGGAGGGTTTTTTTCACTTGGGTTGGATTCCTAGGTGGCAATCTAACCTGGGTTGAATTTTGGGGCATGAATGGATTTGCTTTAAGGAGAGACTTATGTCACTTGCCGAGTCTCCTTTTTATATTAGATGCGATTTTTTTCTCCTTTTTTTGTTAAATGACTTAAAAATTGTTTTTACTTGAGCAGTAAAATCCATATTCTCTATTTTTACAATCCACAATGGATGTTTTTTCAATGTGAATTTCATCCTAAAGAAATGAATGACTGCATATGAAATGCAAATTTGAGAGTATGGATTTCATTGTTCTTTATTGACCACTGTTAAAATGCCTTTTTACATCATATAATCAATTCAGCGCTTGGTTTAGGATTTTCGAGGAAAATGCCTATGCATATGGAGAAATTCATTGGTTAGTGGACGGAAACCAGATAATGTCTTTCAATTTCAGAGAAGAAGAGTTTCGATGGACTATTAATCCTCCTCCTGTCACCTTTCGAAGCAGCTTCGCCAGACTATTTTTGATCAATCTGAGAGGATCTTTGGCGCTTGTTGATGTTGTTTACTCTGAAAAGAAGGTTGAGATATGGATGTACAAAGAACAGAAATACTGGACAAAAGATTACAGCATGCCTTTAGATTGTTGTTCCGGTGGCTATTGGAATTTTGCGGTAGGCGCTTGGGAGCATGTCATATACATAATAATCTATCGAGACTACTGTATCGATCAGTCTTTAAAGTACCCTACTGTGGTCTATTATGATCTGAGATGTGATAACAAGAGAGAATACTGCGGATACCAAAAGGAGATCCATTTGTTTAGTTATACTGGAAGCCTGATTTCTCTGAAACAGTATGATAACTTGGGAACGAATAGCAAGAAAGAGAAGATTTTTTTTTTTTTTTATGCTGGAGATTCTGAATTTCCAGAATGTCTTTCTGAGCTGCTGAAAGCACCAAGGGTCAAGTAACATGTTTTGATTGATTTGTATAAAATTTTATTTCTTTTAGTTTTGTTTACGGGCTCATTCCATTCATGAATCCCAGAGATGTAATATAAGAATTTACTGATGGAGATGAACAAAGGTAGAGATTCTAAAAATTCATACTTTCATTTGTGTAGTAACATCTCAAGAACAAAACCAGAAAAAACCAGAGTGACAGTCATCAATTGAGAAAGAACCCGTTCTTATACTTTTCCATATATGAACTAAGGAGTATAATTGTTTCATTCAAAAGATTCTTAAAATTCATACTTTAATTTGTGTATGTAACATCTCAAGAACAAAACCAGAAAAAACCAGAGTGACAGTCATCAATTGAGAAAGAACCCGTTCTTATACTCTTCTATATATGAACTAAGGAGTATGATTGTTTCATTCAAAAGATAAGAAACTAAAAATCAATCATATATATATCTGGTATGATCTGTGCTCACAACACTCCCATTAAAATCTACGACAACTGAAGCAATCTACCTACACATTTCCAGTGCCATAAGCTTGTAAACTCAAATTCACACATTACAAGCGTGGCTTTATTACCTGATCATATGCTCCCATCTCAAGAAACAGAATTTGCAGAAGGTTTGCGCTCTTGAAGTGAGATCACTGTTTCAAAAGCACCAACTAAGGCCTTGACTTTACTCTTCTGGCTTTCAACCAGTTTACTTGCAGTTTCTTCAATTACGTTGTTAAACAACCCCTTCTCATCTTTCTTCCCCTGAACATCTTGATGTCTCAAAACAACTTTTTCTGCACCAGCTTCGGTACCAATTGCATCGCCATCAACACCTTCTCTCTTCTTATATCTTCGCCTTTGGTTATCAGACTTGACGTTTACGTTCTCTCCCAACACTTTTCCTCGCCTGAATTTGAGCCTCCTTGGTCTATTATTCTCGAATTGCATGTCAACCACCTTTCCCCTCCTAAACTTCAGAGGATGGCTATCCACATCTTCAGAACAAACGATCCCAGACTTTCTGGGCCTCCCTTTGTAATCCTCATCTAGGGTCTCTGCATTTTCTTCACTGTCAACTTCACCGTCTTCTGAGAAAGAGTCCTCTTCAGTTTCCGTCATTGTATATTCAGACTCTTGATCTTCTCCGTCATGGGGTGAAAGTGGCATGCTGTTTGGGAGGGACACAGACTTGGGCAATGATGGGGACGATGAAGGTGGTGATAGATCTTCACAATTTTTGTCTTGATCAGATTCCAGAGGTTTATTCTCAGTCTCAATCTTAATGACATACAAGGTCTTCTCTGGAGTCACATCATTGTCGAGTTGCTTAGCTATGACTTTCTCAATCTTGTTCTGATTCTTAAGAGGAGTAACTTTCACATTCCTGTTCTGTGCTTTTAAGCTTGCAACTCTCCTGAGAGAAGGTTTTGGGGACAATGATCCTGTTGGGGGCACCAATACTTTCTTAAAAGTGACTAAGGATGTTCCTGCCTTCTTGCCCATCTTCACCTCACTTTTCCTGAGGCCATTTAAGCCTCCTGAAGAGTCAAGAGAAGAAATTTGGTTTGCAGCCAAAGAGTTTGGCTTCAGAGAGGTGACTGTCCTTTGGCTTTCCTTTGAATTACTGTTTCTTATCCCCTTTGAACCTCCTGAAGTATCAGGAGATGACAATTCCTTCGTGGCTAAAGATTTTGGCTTCGAAGAAGTGACATGTTTTGTAGACAAGTCTTTCTCCTTAAGTTTTGTCCAACCTTTCTTTGCAGAAACTTTCAGCTTTTCAGGAGATGATGAAACTTCTTGCTTCACAGTTTTGGGCACAGAAGATAAAGAAGGTTTTGAATCAGATAACGTTTTGAACTTTACCAATGATAGCTTCTTCCTCTCAGTAAGAAGCTCACTCCCAACACCATTTTTTCTGTCAGCTGACCTTTTTGGCAATTGCTGCTTGGCCTGCTTGGCGATGGTACCTGTATCAGGTAAGAAGGTTTTGGACTCACGTGAATGATTGAGCTTGATTACTGATATATTCTTCCTCTCTGGCAAAACCACACTTTCTGCTGAGTTATGGCTATCAAATGATATAGTTGAGAGTCTTCTTGGTGCAACCTGTGTCGGACATCTTTCCTTCTCTTCAAATGCATCTTTCCTCCCATACTTGCAAAAATCATGACAGGAACCAGTGGAAGCCCTGAGATAATGAGGAACTTTTTCTACGCTGTTTGACAATAGTATCTTTCCTGTAGAATTTCGTCTCAAGTTACCCACATCTGGCTTTGTTAATT
This sequence comes from Fragaria x ananassa, assembly GCA_034370585.1. Lineage (NCBI taxonomy): Eukaryota > Viridiplantae > Streptophyta > Magnoliopsida > Rosales > Rosaceae > Fragaria > Fragaria x ananassa. The sequence continues at coordinate 32,949,897 of CP139754.1, read as the reverse complement.
CTTGGGCCATTGGTACACTGATACTTGAATCAGCCATCAGAAAGAAGCGAAATATTTGGTACAAAATTTAGAACAGATAATCCTGAAAACAGCAAAATCAAAATTATTATGGTGCACATGAGAAAGAAAAAAAGCTCATGCATTAAACCAGTTTGGGTGCCAAAACAGTGATTCAAGCTTCCGAAGGTCTTGGATCAATAGAAGTTTCAAGGAAACTAATCAACGCCAGAACTGGCCTCTAATATGGGGAAAGAAACAAAAATCTACATCACAAAAATGTAAAAACAAGAACAAACCCAGAGTATCATCCCAGACAAATTTACCATCTTGTTAATTTAACCTAAAAGAAAACAATCACTTCCTTTATATTATGAGGTCAATGGAGTAGTTGAATGTGCTGGCAACACTTAAATACAACCTACACCATTATAATCACATTCTTTGTATAAGGAAGTAGGAAGCAGATTCGATTACTTTACCCTATAATCGTTCGTCTTCCAAAGAAAGAAATAGGAAAATCGGCTAATAAATCAGTCCACAACTAAGGAAACAGTAACACCAAAACTAACACACAATCCCAGAGTTACAAGCTGATTCCAAATCGATCAATCATAATCTTACAATCTAAACTGCCCACAATCAATTCATATTCTAAATATTTTACAGGATGAAAGTGAAATATAAACTAAAGTCCAAAACCAACCACTCCTAATTGCATTTACAGAACACAACAAGTCTACAGATTTACCAAACCTCACAAAAGCCAAACAAACTATATGTAAACATCGAGGAACACCATTATGACATCTACAAGTAACCCGATAAAAATCAAGCCTAGATTAGCACAAATCAATCCCAAGATTGTAACTTTACACAAACCAATCACACTATGATACAATTTCACATCACAATTTGCACACAAGTGAAAATGAAAATCTAAACGCCATAAGTCCATAACCAGAAATCAAACAACAAAACAACGACGCACCCTTAAGAGCAGAGCACTCCTAGAACCCAAAAATTGAACCTTTCTTTCATTACAGCAAAAACCCACAACCAAAATCACAGTATTGATCGAACCCATTTGAGATTTGTGTGAGAAAACCAAAACCCATCTCGCAAAATGTGCCAAAAGGGAAATATAAATATGGTCTCAAAGATTCAGAAACGCGTAGAGAAAAGAGAGAAAAAAAAAAAACGGACCTTTAAATTCTGCGTTGATGGCTCTACTTAACCAGAAAGAAAGCGAAACAATAGACGATGTGAATGAGAGTAAAGACTACTCCTTTTTGGGTGTTGGGAGATTTTCTTTCTTGGCTTTCAGAGATCGTGCAAGCAACTGTATCTAGTTTTGTTTGCTTTGCTTTGCTTTGCTTTCAGGTCCGGTGGAGTTATGCTCTGGCGTTTGTTAGGCAAGAATTGTAAAAGAGGGAAAGGAAACCAAGTGTGAGAGTTTGGATTTTTTGGTCCCCCTCTCACTCAAAAGTCAAAACTGAATGAATGCGTTTTCTCTTTTTTGTTGAAACTATATAAAATCTATTTGGGAATTCCAACTCCTCTGTATGATGGCGAGTCTCTGTTTTGCTGTATTAAATTTTGGAATTATGTATTTCTGTTTTTGGTATGTGAGTATTGCTTTTCAAAGAGGAGGTGGCCTTGATTGGAATGAAATATGATGAAAATAATGATAAAGGTTGACAAATGTGACATTCGGTAATGGAATGTATATATTTACAGATAATTTTACAAAAAAGGAATAAGGTAATAGAATATTTTGTTTATGTGGTCTTGGATGCTTGTTAATATGCATATGAAAATATGCAATGGGTTATATGTCCGTCTTTGTTAAAAAAAAAAAATATGCACGTGGAAAATGTTTTCATAACCTGTACTCAATGCAACTGACGAAATGTTGTTTGAGGTTGGTAGGTAGTAGCAATGTAGCATAGACTCTGTTGATCACATAGTTGATTTATGGTTGGCCAAATAAGATTGAATTTCAACCTAGATTAACAATTTATAATGTTAGACAATCGTATTCTGAAACACACGAAAAAATAATTAACTTATAAACTTATCACTATTATACGAACGCGCTGATATAATGTTATCCAAGTAGTAGGAGATCCAAACTCTGGAAACAAAAGTTGTCTCCCATCGTATACAACACAAAAATGCAACTTTGTACACCAAGTCCACTTGGTTTTCTGATTTATCTTACAATCTACAAAGTCCTGGTGTGTGTGTATTGTGAAATCATCCCATAATCATAAATTCATAAAGTCATTCTATGGTTTCATTTTCTTAAGCTAGCTCAATCCAGTATGCATTGCAAGAAACTACACATATGTCAAAGAGAGAATTACAGATAAAAACTGGCATATCTTATTTGGTTTAATCGAATCAGGGCGATTAATTCAAAGTTCTGGAAGTATCATTTAAGCACTGTAATTAGCTTGAAGGAACTATTGTTTAAGTCAATGTTATTTCATAAAGGATTGTTATAGAAGGCTCTTCAGCCTCTTCTGGGTTCTGATAATACAGTCTTTGTTTTCAACAGTATAAGGACAGGATGTTAACGACGTGACACCCTCTCTTTTGATGAAGAGGGAGACTTTCTTTTAGATTATTAAGTTAACCTTGGAAAATATTTCTTTTTAGAATTTGACTATTTAAAATCAAAGAGGTCGGTTCCTCTCTAAGAATACGAAATGAGGTCGGTTGCTTTAGTTGTGATTCTTCTGTGACTTGTTAATGGCTAACACCGAGTTTCCTTATCGAATACCAAGTCTTATACGAAACAAACAACCTTTAACATACCCTGAAAAGCCAACGGTAAGTTAGCCGGATCTACCATTTCCCAGGTAAGAAACTGTAACAAGCATTGTAGTTAGAAAACGTTGGTGATGTTTCAGCAACATGAATTCAGCATCGAAAATGAGATAAATTACTTATCAACGGTTGACAGTCATGCACGCGAAACGCATGATACTTTAGAACACAGCTCATGTAATGCTTACTTAGCCTACCTTATATTGTTGGAAACTACGTGGGAGCAACTTTCTTCTCTGTTTCCCCACCATAGAGGAAAGTTGCGTATTGTTTCAAGTACAGCATCGCTCATTCTCTCACAAACTTGGAGGAAGGCCATGTGAGTTTTTCCAAGGTGATGCTCAGCTTCCTTTTGGGGGTGAAAGTCATGGCCTTTAATCATTGAGCAAAGCATGGAGGACGAAAACAATCAAAGGTGGTTGGATCAGTTCATGAAGGCATGCACTAAAGCTTGAAAAGTTGTGGCCAAAATGGAGCAAAGACAGCATAAAGAAGGAAAAGATCACCTAGGATTCTCACTAGCACTCTCAACTTTTCGAAATTCAGATCTAGACAATGCAATTATCAAAGGGAAAGACCATTTAATTTGATCAATATCAAACTCATTCTGTGGTGTAAAATCTACTATAAACAACACACCAATCAACATAGTTTTCCAGAAACTAAATACACAGTTGGTATAGCAGAATTTAGTTGGGGAGTTGACCTTCCAACGACTAAATTCGACATTTTCGATGTGAAGGAATATCGATGTCTAATCCTAATCTATGATTCTCTTTCAAGCACATAAATTGGTCATTATGACGTGCATTAGAGAACAAAATATTCATTCTCCAGCTATCTGCTAGCTTATACCTGCTTTGATTCCTTTGCAGCTTTTACCTACTTGAGTTAATCCCATGATTTGACAGAACAGCTGGGGCATCTATGGCTACCTAACTTTCAGCTATCCCTAATTAGTAGTGAATGAGGAAGGTCACCTAATGAGGCTCTAGTTTCAGCATCAACTTGATGAATTCCAACTTGAATGCTAATTTTTGCAGAAGAAATGAGGGACATATCCTTGACAAGGCTCTTTCATGGGGCAGTTTTTATTCCCTAATGCAGAAAGATGTAAAGGGAGAGGATCAACTCCTAAACTAAATTGAGCACAACATCTGCAAATGCATGCATTAATCATGTTCATATCTAGTCCCAACAGCAATACCTGTTCATTCTGATATTAGTTCTCCTTTGAACATTCACAAGTAATGGATGATCAGAAACCTCCATAACCCAAGGTGTGTTTTGTTTTTGACAGTCTACATGATTATGTATTCGGCAGATAACATCTAATAAAATTTAGGTCACCCAGCAACTACTCCAACCACTAACTACCAAGAGGACAAGGCTTACCGAGAAGAAATTCATTTTCCAAGCAAAGCACCATAAGAATGATATGGCCTATACGAACTTCAATTTTTACTATTATATCATGCATATTCTATTAGAGTCTACAGAAAAACAGTACAACTTCTGGATGTTAAATTGCATTATCATGGTGAGTCGCAACAATTTTACCTTTTTGGACAAAATTTTTGTACTGTACAGGATGGTAATTCAACAGGTGAAACTCCTATCCATTTTTGTGTCATCTTTTCCGACCTGAGACAGTCTTCTTCACAGCTCCTACTGAGACCAAAAACTGATCGAGAGATGATAAAGTTTTCATGTCATCGGGAGGAAAGTAACTAGCCGCCTTTCCCATTAGGGATGTAAAGAGAGAAGAGAGTGAAGGCCGAGTGGCATAACGTTCGTCCAACAGATCATCCAAAAAGGCAAATGCAGCTAGGAAGTCAGACCTGCTTGCATTAACCGGTGCAGCAAAATGAGCAGGGATTATCCTCCTGAACCTCCAGTCCCGTGAAATTCTGTCAATCCAATCCCTGACCTGAATAATTAAGATGAAAAATGATTATATTTTGAGACACTAATAGTCACAATCCTAAAGATTCATTTCAATTGCTGTAGCTGATGTGAGCACATGAAACATATGAATCCAAGGAGCATCATCAGCTTAGGAGATAGTTTCAGTTAGGCATGCTATTTTTGGTTGTTTAACCCCAACTGAATACAAAAGATGTACACGGTCAGCAAAGAAATTTTTGTCTAAAATGGTTAAACTACCTTTTCCGGAACCTTGCTGAAGACAAGAGTCTTCACAATGGGTGAAACAATCAGCTTTTGTGACATCTGTGCAAAGCTAGCTTTAGGTTCCAACAGGTTTGATGGACCCAGAAACAAAATTTGCAAAACCATTCTTTCCCATCCTACACGGAGAAAAAGAGTCTTATTCAGTTTTTCACAACCATTCATGACAACCCTCAAATGGATGAGAAATTAATAACTTTCCCCAAAAACAGAATATTTCTCAAAGATTCTTCTTTTGGTCAATGATTCAAATGTAAGATAGAGGTTCAACCTTTTTGACGGTTCATCTTGTTGTCTATGACAGGTTCATCTGATACCTCTTTTCCTTTACTTAGAATTTTCACAGCCAAACCATTCTTTGCAGATGCCAGCAACGATTCCTTGCTAATACAATCAGGTGGCTGCCGTGGCACAAAAATTACGGCATCTGTCACCAGTAGAGTTCTCGAAGGCTTATGATAGAAAGCTACCTCCACATAGGGTCCAATACCTGAAAGTCACCAGCAAATGAGTTTGAACTTCATATAACTTAAGTATCAGATATTACTTTGGCACATCATATTACCGACTTCTGGAGAACTTAGAACTTTCTGCTCAATCTCATTAGCCCATGGTGTGGACAAATCTTCATCTTGTAAGGTTTTAGCACGAAAGATCCCAAAAAACTCCAGTGGCAGATTCAAAGGCCAACTCCACTGCCTTGGTGCCACCCATACCTGAGCTCGAGGGAACGCTCTAGAAAATGGACCAACAAAAATTTTGTGCTCGTAAGCAAATGTAGGCAGCACTATGTATTCTACAGGTGCCCCCAACTCCTTCAGAAGCTGGAGAGACAAGAGCACTCATAAGAAAAGCATAATTGGTTATCGGTAAAGTTCTAATTGACTATAATCGTAACCAAAATCTAACCTGAATACACTCCTTGGTTGGAGCAATGGGTGCATGGACCCATAATCCTCCAGATTTAAGTTTCACAACTGTCATTCTAATGTTCGTTGACACACTGCTGAAGCCTAATGCTTGCTCTTGCTCAAATAACCATATGGAACCTTTCACAGCCTAAAACAATGACCAAATGAGCCGGAGAGTCGGTGTAAAACCAATAAGTTGGTAGCTGCAGGGATTTGCTATGCAGAATTTCAGATTATACTATCTGTACAAAACTTGTTTCAGAAATGGATCCTAAAAAAAGTGTTTGCACCCATTTTTTCAATGACCTTCAGAATCCCATTATGCTTTAGCAGAGTAACCTAAACACATTCACACTAATGTACCGGAACTTGCAGCAATGTGAACATTAAGTACCACAATCTACAAGGAATACTAGATAATTACTTGATTAATTTTCAAAGTATCTCTCTTTATTCACCTCAATTCGATAAACCGTTATAAAGATTGCTTTTAACTGAGTAGGTGACAAGTTAAAAACATGGGAAAGATAAAGAGAGAAACTTGTTCTGCCACACTCCTAACTTAAACAATCACAGATAGGTTCAATATGTTAAACGAAAAAGCATAGAAGAAGCTGACCTCAGTCCTAGTAGTGCTCCTATTGAGAAAAGGTCCCAGAGGAAAAGGAAAACCAGTGAAGTTTATGTAAAACCGGTCACCTCCTGACCTAGTGCTACTGATGCTTTCTTTGGTGGTGAGTTTTGCTGAAGCAACCACCAAATTTGTGGCATCTTTTTTCTTGTTTCTGGGTTTGAATTGCAAACAAAGACCCTTAAAGGAACCACCAAGAAAGCTAGAACTGGGTTCTCTGTAAGGGATATGGTTTTGCAAAATGGTGGATTTTGGTGAAGAAATAGTAATGGCTGCCATTGCTTCTTGAAATCGAGTCAATGTTTTGCCATAAACGAACTAAAAGTGGAGTAGTGGTGCCTAATTCAGAGTCATGGGTTGCCATTCCAGGCTATGCTTTTGACACGTGGATGATCTAGTATGACATGGACCCTTCTGGAAATTTGAGATTTATTGTGGGAAACAATAGTAGGAGGAGAAGCTTTTGTGATCATTTTTCCTTTGCCTGGTGAATTAATGTCGAGAAGTACTAAGAAAAGTGAGGAGCCTCAGATATCTGGGGAATAACCTACATCAATTACATTTCTCGGATACGACTCAGATTACGTTACTCTGATCACACATTAACAAAACTAGGGTTCTGGTACCTCAAGATTCAAGTGTCTAACAACAAAATAAAATTTACCGACCAAGCATGATATATGTAATGTGACATGTCCAACCCCGGTACCAGCACTATAGCCCAGTTTAAACTGCAGGTATAGAACCATAAATTATATTTAACCGATACAAAGTCTCCATAGATACAAAATCCTTGCTCGTTACCTATTCGACTGTAACCTACAAAGAAAATTGAACATCCATGTAGTATCTGTTGGCAGATGATTGTACTGCATCTACCACTAGAATAAAACTTGCGAAACTAACACGCCCGAGCCAACGTCTACAAGAGCATATATGATTCCAACAAGATAAACGGCAGTAGTAACTGATCATCTTGGAAACAGGTAAGTAAACACACGGATAAGAGGCACCTTCATGTAGAAGCAAACTTATATTCATGGTGCTTGAAAACAAGAAGCCAATGACACCTCAGGTGAGGATTTCCCTCACAAGCCAATCCAAACTAGGATATGCAAAGTACAAAATAAGAAATGACGGGAGGGCAAACAGCACCGTGATAAGTATGTACAAGGCCAATATGGCTGCACTGGCCGGTATTGCATATAAGATGATCAGAAGAAATATGACAACCAGTGGGAACTTTGCTGTCAAATGAACGAAGAAAAACAGCGACTTTCGGAGGGAAGAATGCAGTCGCTCCATATTGAGGTAATTATTCACAATGCCATGATTATGATTTGACCCTGCTGGCTCAGGATGACGAACACATTGTCCCCTCCTGTGGTTCAGTTGACTTCCAGTGGACATATTTCCATTTACTGGCCAGGCTGGTTGATTATCACCGGAGCCGGTAGAATGAGACTTCACTCTGTCACCATTCATGCTTTCAACCATCCACAGAAGAAAGTAGTTCTTGCGAGGAAATTTCAGGAGTCCCCTGTAAACCAGCCGGAAGGATAACAGATTGCACCATGGGCAGGAAATAAAAAGTGGAAGCTGAATTGGTAGGGTGGGGAACTTGACAACAGCCCATTGCAGACCCAGAATGCAATTTTTACAGAGCGTATGGCCGCACCATAAAACGTATGGCACATTTTCAACAATGTTGAAAGATTCCCAGCATATAGGGCATTCCAGTCCTTCCTCTCTGCCAACACCAGAAGAACCCTCATCATCGGAGCAGCAATCAGGAGTTACTTGTGTTGGCCTTAGAGAGTCATTTTTCAGTCCAACATTTCCAGCTATGCAATTGGATGCAAAATTCCACATTTTGACCACAACAGGTGTGTTCACTAATTCATAACCACTAGCTTAAAAGTTCGCACAATTATGATTAACCGAGGCACCGAAGCTGTCCTATATCCAATAACAACGGCCAAGAGCATGCACTCCCGAAATGCACACCTGCAGATGAATACGCATGGTAGTAAGTTCATCACTTTATCTTCTAAGTTCATTTTCACATATATAGTTACCCCTATGAGTTCAAATAACAAGCCACGTACAAATCGAAAACTCAACAAAAAATTAACAAAATCACTGCACCTACTCAGTAACTAAATGACTATAGTATCATTAGTATGCATATAACTGAACCAAAAAACATACATTCAGATCGAAAATTACAGCATTCATGAATTTCAAGCTAGCAGATTCACATAGAGCATTATCCAATTCATCTAGTAACCAAAACTCAACAGTGATTGAAACCCAATAACCCATTAACCAAGCAAACAGTCAATATCCCAAAACAATCATAATCTCATATCCCTGATAGGAAAAAGAAACCCGATTAACATAAACACGAACAAAGATCGAAACTTTAAGGCACAAATGCAAAACCCATCTACCAAATTTGGGGGTTTTGTAAATGAAGACGAAATCGAAACCAAAAGTGGAAGAGAGGCGATCTTACTCATTGATTTCGCGGCAAAATTAAGATGGGAGAGAGAGATAGGGAGAGTTCACAAAACCCTCAATCTCAGAATCCCAATCCCAATTTCGCTGTGTAAATAAATTGAAATTGAAGCTGAAATTGAAATGATTTGGGGGAATTGAACAAGGAATAGAGAGTAGGATGGGTCAGCATTGAAAGAGCCCGTGTGTGATCCAAGTGGCTCTGTTTAAAACGGTTGAATGCGACGTCAATCTAACGTCGGCATCTGGTTGGGCTTCATGATTTGGGCTTATGTGTCCATTGAGGCCCAATAAGGCTTGAGATTTCGATCTATTATATGTATTGGGAACAATGGAACATACCTACACATTCACATAGCTACTCATAGATATTATTGTTGTATCATTACTCAGTCTGTTGGGGACAGGGGTGCATATATGTTTGTTCTTAATGATTGCGTTATGTAAGATCTTTGAGATATATCCAAAGCTTTAGCAAATATAACTTAATTGATGTTGCTATATCTTTTCAGTTTCTAGGCCAGCATAACACGTACATGCTTTTTCGACCAAGAAAGTATTATAGGGCACTCGATGGCTTTCTCTAATTGGAAATCGATTGTGCCCTTTGCCTGGGTGTAATTAGGTATATGTACAAGTACCAAATCCCATTTGGTAGATTGTTTAGCAAGTTATTAATCAAGTCAAGGCTCTCACGTACTGAAGTATATATATCTCTCTCTTTCATTTTTAACTTTTTTTTTTCTTCTTCTAATTTATAATGCATCGATCACCATGGATTATATGTGTAGCTGCTAGCTAACTGGAATATTGATCTTCTTCAACCTCCTCAAGTATAACTCCAAAAATGAAAGGGGACCCAAGATGTGAGATTGTTGTTGTCATGCACATGATCGATGTATAGGCTCTCACCCTTTTGTATGTGAATGATTGAAATTGAATCATCAACGATCCGTCGACGTATCCTAGTTCATCGATTAACATTTAAAAACTTTGTATATATGTGAATGATTGCTTCGTTTATTTTCTGTACCATTGTTAAAAGCTAGGTGAAAATCATCATCGTGTACTATATTCTACCTTTACATTAACACCTTTATAGCTGATTAATTTTACTTGTGTATCACTTAACACTATGTTTAGGTCCTGTTTCTAGGGTTCATCTGCTTCTCACGTTCGATGAATAGCCGGGACATTGAGGAATATCAAGATCGATGTACATGTTTTAACCTCATATTCGATCTTGCTTGTTTATCACCTAACGTACACCTTGTGCTTCGTTTAGTTTCTCTTCCGGCCAGGTTAAGAAGGTACTGGTTTTTTTCTTTGATTCTGAAGAAAAAAAGATGGTCCCGGCCGGCGGGTTTGATCCACAAGTTGCGTTTAGGTGTCGACGTCCAAGTTGGAGAAGACAATATGTATTAATACGTGTGGGACTCCAGGCCTATAGATACAGGTACGTCATTTCTATATATGCGTATGGCAGACATTCAAACCAGAAGCATAAAAGTGTATCAGACTTAATCTTTGTGTTTCCCGCACTAATTAGGTTTGGAAGGTTATTCATGATTTGGCGTCGAGAAGAATCAAAAGATGTTGAAGTACGAACAGTGTACGTGTTAATGGAAGTATGGAAGATTCAAGTACCGGAGGACCCTAGCCACTGTTTCTAGATTTCTGAGATTTTGAGAGATCGAAGATAGTGATGATGAAGATTGTTTACCTCCAAATTAATATTTTACTGGACAGTAATTGTCTAAAGTGAATGTTAATTAGATTCATAATCCACACCGGCGAGCCTGAATAATATTAGGTTTAAAGGCGGGTTGCCTCGCCTGTAATAAGGGAGCATGTATAATTAAGGAGTCTTCTCCTTGAGTTGTGTTCGGTTTCGCGAAGCGAGATGCCTTTGCCAAGAAAAAATGCGAGATACTTCTCATACAAAGGAGACTCCGCGTAGGAGACCACGTGAGGAAACAGAGGTGGAAGACTTCACATAAGAGAAGGAGAAAGGCAGGCTCCGCTTGGTGGTATATATATATATATATATATATATATATATATATGCATATATATCAATTGAGAGAGCTAGCAAGGAAAGAGGCGGACTCCGCCTACAATACCTCTATTAGATAAGAAGCAATATATATCTTTAGTTAAGTATGATTGCATGAGGAGGGGTTCATTAAGGATCCTTATCTTTATTCAAGCATGTTTGCATAGGGAGCTCACGTCCACATCTTCATGAGTTTGGTTGTCTTGGTGGTTAAGGACTCTACTCCTATTTGCATGAGTGAACAGTGGTGCACGTCAAAGTCATCATGAGGTGTTCTAACTCAACTCTTCTAGACAAAGGCAGTTAGTCACTTCGCCAAAGGATAATCACGTCCAGCAAGTGATTTACATCGCCTACACCACATTTATTGTTGAAGACTCCTACAAGTCTTTGACATGCTTTGGGCCAATACCTGTGGCCCTAAATAGCTCTATATAAAGGAGTTCGAGCAGACTCTCTAGGGACGACACAACAAACTACTCAACAACACAACAACAAATCAACAACTCAACTCTACAAAGTACAATACAATTCTCGACCTAGTCGAACCTCAGACGCTCCCCGGAGCTTCCCTTTCGTTTCCCCGTACGCTCTCCGGAGCTTTCTCTTTCTTTTTTCCTCTCCTTCCCAATTGAAGCTCTGCTCGATCCTACGTCGAGTATCGATATTGTGACGCTCAGGCGGACTACTGTAAGTCTTTGCCCAGTACGCAAGGCGAATCTGAAGAACCCTGCGGTGGAGTTGGTGCTCTCTCCATCCTCAGTTGCTTGTTTAGAAGCAGAAGGCTAAGCGCACCCCGCTACTACAACCACTACATTCCGCGCCCGCGCGGTGGCACGCCCGCAACAACCAAAAGAGACTTTGCTCGCCCAGACTTACTGGTGTGGCCAAAACAAAGATCATGCTCAATATATGATCGACCCCAATCACCCCATGCTAACTACTTCACCTTTTCCTTTGTGATGAAGAACATGATCTATAATTCTATATAATTGACCCCAACCAGGCAATCACCCCATGCTAACTACTATGCCTTTTCCTTGGTCTGGAGGAGAGCTTAATTAATTAAGTCACCAGTTCTCTGTGTTGTAGCTTAACTATCAGTCGTCTGTAGCTTTTGTTTCAGGAAGATTCCACATCATATCAAATTCGGGAAATTAAGATTTATAAGGGATCGATGGGAACGGATCAATGGAAATCACTTTCAACAATATTTTTCATAGCATAGTTTATACATATATAGGTTAGACACAGGAGATAATCAAGCCAGTTGATCACCGTGTTTTCTTGGTTTGATGGGATAGTGAGACGTCCCAGTAGTGACGGATCGATATCAGAGGGATATTCATCCAAGTGGCTTTTGATTTAACATGATGATTAAGAGCAGCTTTAATGATGCTAGCCATATTTAAGTCAAATTTAATTTAAAATAGCTAGAAAGTTATTTTGGCTAGCCAGTTTAGACATTCAGTTACATCAATGCTTTCTATTTAGTTAGTATTACATCAACATTATTCTTCAAATAAGGATTAAATAGTTTAAATATATTTATATATCACGTAAAATATCTTATAAAGAATGTATTAAATTATAGCTAGTCTTATCTGAGTCATCTCGCTCTCTATATTTAGCTAGCGAAATAGTTATCAGTCATAATAGCTAAACTTTGGCTAGTCTGTTGGAGTTCCAAAAATATCCAAAAAAAAAAATAAACACACTCTCTAAAATAGCTAAAAGCTAAAATATATAGGGAGTCTGTTAAAGTTGCTATAAAGTGTTGTATATATAGTACATACATGTGTGTCAGTGTGTGTATTAATTATATTATTTGGTTTTAACTCTAAACCATATAGGAGAATCGAAAACCCCCCTCGTGCCACGTTTACATTCCGAGAATGGAACTGATCATGAATGAGAGGCGAAATGAAGGATATTCATTTCTATCGAGTTTTTTTACTTACCATATGAAATCAAAATAAGAATGAAGATAGGATGTTGTTTACTTATCATATGATAGGGAATTTTAGGTTTAAAAATTTGATTATGGAGGCTTTGATTTTTAAACGTGTCTCCCTCGTTGGGTTTTAAAATCTAAGTTGTTAAGGAATTAATTTCCTGATTAGGAGATGAGACCCACATCCATTTCGATTCCATCATGTACATGTAAGTAACGCATGCATTATTCTTTCCCGGAATCATTATTTTATTTCTCGATTATATATATATTATAAGTGAGTAAATGTGTCATTACGGTTCAAGAGATGATTTATAGGTAAAAAAAATCTGCCCGAACTATTGATATTTTGATATGGCAAAGGCACAGGATGGAATGGGAAAGAAAAATACCTAGCATGCTAATTTGAAAAACAACAGAGTAGTCGATATTAATGAATATATGGTAGTACATGCTCCTTCCAAGTTTCCAACTACTAGCTAGGAAGATTCCACTTCTATCATTTTCCCACATCTCCAATTTGCCTAGCATTCGCAGCCAACTGAACTCTCATTACAAAGTCCTTTCTACCCAGTTTTCTCCCTATTCGATCTCTCTTCGAAAACGAGAGCTAGAGTTACCTCATGAGCTAATAAGTACGGAGTCTAATGGCGGTACGGAATATAATTTGTGTTATTTTGACTACAGAAATTGGTGTAGTCGATTAGATTAGAGAGTTTGAGAGCGCGCCATATGAACACTTATCTATGCTGTGTCAATTCAATTATTGAAGATGGATACGTAAATGAGCAATAATAATTAAGATCGCTGTGTGTTGATTAGGGCCTCTCTGGTCTCTACTGTTTCCTTTCCTCCTCAAAATCCACAGACTGTAGGACCTCAGAAACTGTTTGATGTATGTGTGGTTTTGTCTTTTAACTTTCATGGGAAAGATCGTGTTGAATTTTGAGAGATAAGTAATGACCGAGCATCGCCAATTGTAGTGAGAAAAGAGAAAAGTGAGGGACTTCCTAACCTCTGCAAGCAATTCAAATTCAGACAACTAGAATTGGCATATAGATTTCAGTATTATTCTACAAATAGAGTATCCGTCTGCAAACTCTAAATAGATTAGGTAATTTTCGAAACAAATTTTAAGAAATATATACGTCTCAATCGATCACTTAACCGATCAATTGCATGCACCTTAATCAGATCGAGTAAAACATGCACGCACCAAAGGTGAGAAGATCTCTTTATCCTAATCTTCAATAAACTTGTACTCTAATCTGGTATATTTGGATCACTAGAAATCTGCTGCGTTTTGAAGGTAATGTTTATGATGCTTTAGATGCCTAACGCCATCTTCTGAAATTGTTCAAGGAATCGGTTAGGCAATCTTTTCATCCCTACAAAAATCATGCGGTTGTTTCTGTTTACTCTATGCTTACTGACTGATGATTTGCACGGTCCTCATTTGTGGGACTGTATGTATGCAAGATTGAGCATTTGTTTATCATTTTTAGTTAGAGAATTGCATGATACATGAGGTCAGGTTTTTGTCCCCCTCTTTGTTTGTATTACTATTATAATTTTTTAATAAAGGGAAAAATGCACCAACAGTGTCTGAACTCTTGGAGGACTGTCAATATGATACCCGAACTTTTAAATGTATCAAAGTGATACCTGGACTTGTATTTTTGTACCAACATCGTACCTGTCGTCATTTTCCGTCACAGCTCCGTCATTTTCCGTCACAGCTCCGTCACTCTTTTTTTCAGTCACGTGCGTCACATGTGACATGAACTAACAGAGCTGTGACGGAAAATGACGACAGGTACGACGTTGGTACAAAAATACAAGTCCAGGTATCACTTTGATACATTTAAAAGTTCGGGTACCATATTGACAGTCCTCCAAGAGTTCAGACACTGTTGATGCTATAAACCCTTTAATAAAATAGGGGACTGATACCCTCTTTTCAAAAAACAAAAAAAATAATAAAATCTTCAATAAATCAGACCGCTATCAAAAGGCCCAAACCTAATTAAGGGATCGAATATTAGGTAATATCTGCTATATGCTTGTCCTAGTTCGATAAATTTGCCAAGGGCTAACGTGATGTTTCAAAGAGTTCAAATACTCTCCGGCAACAGTTATTGATATAGTTCTTTTTAGATATCTTCAAGTCATTATTTTATACTTCGAGTTATTTACATGGCCACACCACTCGTCTGCATGCATCACGTTTTGCATTCGATTTTCAATATATGACAAGAAATGCAACCTCAGTTATCGTGGATCTCTTTTAACCTATATTTCCAGTGATGACAATTATGCTCTCTTTGTGTATTTCGTTTGACTGATATCGAGTACACTGATCGTAAGAGAATCTCAAGCCTCTGATCTAATGCACCTAGACTCACTAGCTCATCAAGATGATATATGATGATACATGGTGATCGTGATCTCATTTATTCCCGGAATAAGTAATGAGAATGAACAATGAATATCCAATACTCCGATAGTACAACCTATACATGACATGGATCACCCAAATCCGGCCAATTACCTCTTAGGCTATCTCCAGTGGGAGAGGACTATATTGGGGTCAGGGAGCCCGTTCTATTAAGGACTATGTAGATGAGGACTTGGTGCGGTCATTCAATCTCCACCATTTGATTAAACTAGCGGTTTTCAATTTCAAGAACAACAAAAGGCTAAGCACACCCAATCAAACCCATCTCCTCAGGCTCTATCTCTCTTCTCCCGCTGACTTTCATTCCTGATCACCCAGACTCCATCTCCCTCGCCGTCATTTCTTCCGCCGAAGTCCAGCCGCGTCGTCCCACTCGCCGGCGCCGCCACCACCGCCTTCTCCCTCCTCGTCTGCTTCCGCAAAATCACCCACAAGCGCACCACCCCGGAAGCCGACTCCAAGCCGCCACACCGCTTCTCCTACTCTCTCCTCCGCCGCGCCACCGACTCCTTCTCCCTCACGCGTTGCCTCGGCCAGGCCGGCTCCGGCTTCCGTCTTCCTCGGAACTCACCCCCACACCGGCCAAGACGTCGCCATGAAACTCATGGACTCCGGCTCCCTACAGAGAGAGCGCGAGTTTCAGAACGAGCTCTTTTTTGCGTCCGTGTTGAACTCTGAGCATGTGATCCTGGTTCTTGGATTCTCGTCCGATCGAAAACGACGTCGTATGCTTCTGGTGTATGAGTACATGAGTAAAGGCAACTTGCAGGACGCGCTGGTGTGGTCTGGAAATCGAATATGTCGTCCGGGATGAAGCACTCGGAGCTGGTGTGGTCGGGAATGAAAGTCAGCGGGAGAAGAGAGATAGAGCATGAGGAGATGGGTTTGATTGGGTGTGCTCAGCCTTTTGTTGTTCTTGAAATTGAAAACCGCTAGTTTAATCAAATGGTGGAGATTGAATGACCGCACCAAGTCCTCATCTACATAGTCCTTAATAGAACGGGCTCCTTGGGGCCAGAGCTATAATTATTTAGCTCTCAAAAATATTATTTTTTATTCATAGACTACTAAACCATCTTCAGTAAGAGAGGGCCAAAGTTTAGCCCCATCAAATATTTTATGATTTCACAATATATTTTTCAATACTTTTCACTTTGCCTATAAATATGTTGTTACATTTGTAAATGTGGGTATCACATATACGGGTAGTATATACGTAGAATTTCTCACTTACGATTTATTTTATTATAACAATATTTGAAATTAGACCAAAATTAATTTTTGAATTATTTTGAGATGTAAAATATTCTGCATATGTTGTAATAATTATGAGAAAAATGAAATCATCAGATAGAAATTTGACAATTGTCATAATTTGGGTGTTTATCAATCAACCCACATGCACACTTTTAATTTTTTAATCTGATTTGGGACCACAATTTAGTTTGGTCCGGGCTAGCCAAAGGGCTATGTTTGGCTCTTTTGATGGCCCGTTGACCTTCTTCAGATTTGTTGTTGGAGACCAAAATACGGTCAGAATTTAGGATTTGGCTCTATCGCCTCTATTACCGGAGATGGCCTAACATTTACCATTATAAACTTCTACTTACGTTTTTCTCATTCCTGTAATCAACTGCAAGTAGAATTTTGACTGCAAGGAATAGAACCCAATAATGCTCGTACGTAGGGGGGAAATGATGAAGACCATTGTGGAGGCAAACCAAATATTGCCATATTGGAAATATTACTTAGATCTGGATGATTCTTCAAGGTTGATTTGCATGCATCCATTCTGGTAATAATTCACTAACGTTAGTGCCTTGATGGTTTGTCCAATATGTTAGGGTTTCATGTAGGAACCTTCCTGCATTCACAAAGAGCGCAAGTGAAAAACAGAGTGCAAAAATGAACCTGGCTAGAGGCCAGGAACAACAAAGTTGGTGAAGACGCAGTTCTATTTCGTAAGATTTGAGCATATTGTTAGATTTCATTTGTGATGGACATGTTATCATAAACTTTGGAAGGCAATAATTTCTTTAGAAGGAAATTTCAACTACCCTATATGTTATTCGTTTAGGGATAATTTACTTTGCTAATCGTACAGAACATTATAGAAACATCAAAGCATGAAACCTTTTAAAGACTCGTGTCATCGTGTGGCCGGGAAATAAGGAAGAAATTTTGGAGCATAGACAGCTGATTGTGAAGTTGTAGCACCAAAAATATATGAATGTATGTGATGTGACAACAACAGTACAACACGTAATTAGCTATGAATATATTTCATTCATAAGTGGCATATTCTCCCTTTGTAAGCAGATGTTGTGATTTCGACTCGACTCGACTCACAAAAGATAAAAAAAATTTGAAGAAAGAGGTCAAACTTTAATATAAGAAAAAGATTACAGATAAAGGATATAGAAAACACATCCAGAGATAATAAAACATACAAAAGTAAAATTGCAATATGAGCATCAACGCTAAAACAATAACAGCTGAACTCGGTTTAAGTTTACGAATAATTGCAACCGTTAAGCAAAATGAGTAGTCGGTGATTTGACTATCCATGCAAAACCAATGCTCAAAATGATAAAAACCATTTCGACACCAGGATGAGGGCAATCTTTCACCTAAAGTATCGAAGCCGACCAAGGGTGATTTCAGACACAGCTGTTATGGCAAACGATCCTTGACGAAAAATACCATAGTAGTGTTGAATTGTTTATCCGATCAACAAAAATTAATTAGTAGTGCTTGAATTGTTTATCCGATCAACAAAAATTATTTCGTTCAACTATTTGTTTGTACTTTCTGTATGTTATGTATATCTTTAATTTCCTTAGCCACACAAGAGCACGAAGGAGAAAGGAAAATAACTGAAATCACTACAACACCAACAAGTGGAGATAATGAAATCAAAGAAACTGTGGTGACGATGCCTCTGACCATCAAATCAACCATCGCTAATTAAATTAAATGATACATCTCACTATGTATTTCTGGGCCATTCCCCAATTGAATGATGCAGAAGAGGTATTACGATCGAGTTACGACTGTCAACTACTAAAGCCAAATTCAATCTTCTGGAATACTATTTGTGTAGAACAGTATATGCCCTTTCCATGCATGATTGCATGATCAATCGGTATACTTTACACGAAAGATTAAAAAGTGGATACGGTGAAATTCAAACTAACAAAATTGAGCTTAACGACAACTAATTTCATCCAAAATTAAAGTCTTTTGACATATCTTTCGATCTTTACATATTTTTCGTGAAGAGAATCAAGTTGCATATGAAATGAAGAATTATGGTCCAACTTCTAGTGAACTGATCCGGTGATACTTACTTGCTCCCTCATTTATTCATGATCATTTTTAGAGTTATCGTCTGGGTATCTCAAAATATATATCATTTGAGATAAGGTTTTTTATATTGTCACGAAGGTTTTGGTTTCTAACCCGGCCCCCTCCTTGTATAATCATTTGGGGGTTCGTACACCCTGCTAGCTAGGGTTCAGTAAAACAAACACGTAAGATTCCAGCATTGATTCTATTCTCCGCGTACGTTTAGAACTTACGAGACATGCAGTTACATCATTTAACCATGAAAGTGCAGCATTTTTTACTGACATTTTGTTATCGATCGGTGTAAGAATGTGAAGTCTGGTAAGATCGATCTCGATCGAATGTACGATGACATAGGGTGGTCCAATCACTCCTATGGAAAAGATTATCGGCGGTGACATGGAGAGCTCAGTCGTGGACCCCAGACTTGCTGGGGGAAAAGACCAGCTTAGCCACCCCAGCACCACCACCAGTCCACCACGTTCACTTGCTTCCTTGTTTGTTCAATAAAACTCTTCCTCTCTTCATGTGCTACCTGACACGCTCACCAATTATCCTAATGACAAATTGAACCCTCCCCCAAACCCCAACTATAATTATCGTCTTCCTCCCTCTCCTTCATTCCATTTCTTCCTCAGCCTCCTTCCTTCTTCTTATACTAAGCTCCTCTATATGGTTAACCTCTCTTCCCTCTCACCTTCACCATGTCCTCCAACTTCTCCCTCCCAAGGTTCCTCTTCTCTCTTAATTACTATATCTCTCTTGATATGATTCAAGCACAGCCTCTCTCGATGCTGGTGAACAGACCAGCACCGAGCAGCTGAGATGAGCTAATATCGTCCAATCCTCTGTTAGTTAGTTAAATGTTGAAACTACCGATATTTCTTACGTGCATGACTTTTTGTTCTAACTGTGTTACATGTGTGTATACAGGTGGACGGTATTCCACCGGCAACAAAGCTCCGGCCCTAGCGACAGCGACAACAGCAACAACGTTGTGGAAGACAACCCGATCTCAGTCTCCACCTCGGTGGTCGAGTGCTACGCTTGCACTCAGGTCGGAGTTCCGGTCTTCCACTCGACCAGCTGCGACGGCGCCCACCAGCCTCAATGGGAGGCCTCGGCGGGGTCTTCCTTAGTCCCTATCCAATCCCGCAGCGACCTCAAGAAGGGCCTCCGCCGCAACCGCCTCCCCGTGGGACCCTTAGGCGAGGTCCTCGACCCGCGATCGAAGCGCGTGCAGAGATGGAACCGCGCCTTCCTCCTCGCGCGTGGGATGGCCCTCGCCATCGACCCCCTCTTCTTCTACGCCCTCTCCATCGGCCGCGGTGGGACCCCCTGCCTCTACATGGACGGCGGCCTCGCGGCGATCGTCACGGTGCTCCGCACGTGCGTCGACGCCGTGCATCTCTGCCACCTGTGGCTGCAGTTCCGGCTGGCATATGTCTCTAGGGAGTCGCTGGTGGTCGGCTGCGGGAAGCTCGTGTGGGACGCACGTGCGATCGCGTCGCACTATGTTCGGTCCTTGAAGGGCTTCTGGTTCGACGCCTTCGTTATTCTTCCGGTTCCTCAGGTGAGTCAAAGAATACTACAATCGAGTCCATCAGTCAGAATATGGCTGCGTTTTGATTTATCTGAGAATTTGAATTTACCGCTCACTCATTTTCCCTCCCTGTAATTGTACTATTTTTAACTTAAAATAGTTTACTGCTTGCCCAAGTAATCATATATATATATATATATATATATATATATATATATCTGAACGAATGTTCTTTTGTTTTAGACATGAAAGAGAAACAGAACAAAAAAATTTGCAGAGAAACTCGAGGAGTATTTATAGTAACATTTTTCACGTGAGGAATAGAAAGTGAAGTAAAAGATATATAACTGTTACTTTGGGACCAGATGGAGTAGTGGTTTTTGTCTGTGGGTCAAATTTGATTCTTGATATGATTGTAGGAATATTTCAACAGTAAAAAGTGGTGCCTCTGGTTCGATGACTTGGAAACACTTATGTTTATGCATCTAATTACATTTTACAGACTGATTATCGAGTCGTTTCGCGCTTGTTAGCTACTGACTTAATTTTGTGTAGGTGTTTGCTGAAAAATTGAACTCTGTTTCTCTGTTGTTGCAGGCTGTGTTCTGGCTTGTTCTTCCAAAATTGATAAGGGAAGAAAAGATTAAAGTGATAATGACAATTCTTCTAGTAATATTCTTATTCCAATTCCTCCCAAAAGTCTACCATAGCATCTGCTTGATGAGAAGAATGGCAAAGGTTACAGGGTACATTTTTGGCACCATTTGGTGGGGTTTTGCCCTCAACCTCATCGCCTACTTCATTGCCTCACATGTGATGTTAAAGCATAGGATCCGATTGTATAGGAATGTATCAATCAGCATTAGTTAGTCGATACTATCTTCAATGATAGAATCCTAGTTTAATTACAGTTGTCTTCTTTCCTAGTTTAGCTAGGGTTAACAAACCCTCTTGTATATAAAGAGCTTGTACATCAACTGAATTGATATATATGAGAAAGAGCTTCTTCTCAGTTCCAGTTTCTTTATGGTACCAGAGCACTGATCCTTGGCCAAAATTTCTCAAACACAAAACTCTGCTAAACCTTACCATCATTCGATATGGGGGACGAAGAGAAGGAACAAAAGCTCGCTCTACAGTTTCTGAAGGATGCCCTTCTCAAAGAAGCTTCGAGTTCAAGCCTTCCTCGCACAGCAGAACCTTGGGAATATCCCAACCATCAACTGTACCTTCACTACTCTGACCAACCAGGTGCAATACTCGTGCCTCAGTCACTTGTTGAAGATAACTACTCGGATTGGAGTCAATCCATGACAAACGCCTTGACTATCAAAAACAAGGCCGGTCTCGTGAATGGAAGCACTCCCAGACCAATTGAACAAGACAATGAGCAACTTCAATGGGATCGTGTCGATACGCTAGTCAGAACCTGGCTAACCGGTTCCATGTCGAAAGAAATCTCGAAGAGTGTCAAGCACTGCAAGTCGGCTCGAGAAATTTGGCTTGAGCTCCAAGAAAGGTTTTCTCAAACTAATACTGTGCAATTATTCAATGTTGAGAATGCAATTCATGATTGTAAACAGGGCAACGAGACTGTCACAGCCTTCTACAACAGATTGAAAGGTCTTTGGGATGAAAGGGATACTCTATGTGACTTGTCCACGGAGGGGATCAAAGTTCAGGACTACATCAAGACCCAGAAGACGATGCAGTTTCTCATGGGATTGAATGACAACTTTGCCGTCATTCGTGGAAGCATTGTTGCTATTGACCCCCTACCAGCGGTGAACAAGGTGTTTGCCATGGCACTCCGCCATGAAAAACAAGCAGAGGCCATGACCGGCAGCAAGGGAACCTCCACACAACCTGAAGGCGCTGCCTTTGCAGCAAGCAGCAATCATAGCGCCCAGGCGCACCCTGAGGGCGCGGCATGCGCGGCACGCAGCAACTATGGAGCCCCTGCGCTCGTTGAGGGCTCGGGTAGTGCAGCGCGCAGCGCTTTGCAGCAAGAGTCGTCTGACAGCAGGAGAAGGTGCACCAAATGTGGCCGAGACACCCATTCCACCAAAAACTGCAAAGCACACCTCAAGTGCACTTTCTGTGGTTTCAAATACCATACGGTTGAAGATTGTCGAAAGAAGAAGGCAGCCCTTGAACAATTGCAAGCACAGGGTCGTGGAAACCATGTCTCTTCATTATTTGACAGTGAAGGCAGTCCGAGCAACTTTCCTTTCTCAAAGTCAGAGTGTGACGAGATCTATAAGCTGCTCAATAAAAACCGCAATGCTTCGGCAAACCATGCTGGTAATACCCCAACTTATGAGAGCCTCTCAGGTAAAGCCTTTAGCTTTCGAAATAATTCAAAGACTAGTGTGTGGATATTGGATAGTGGTGCCACTGATCATATGGTTTGTAATCCTTGCTTACTCACCCATGCCGTACCTACCCAAACACGATTTGTCAAACTCCCTGATGGTAGTCATGCTAGGGTAACCCATATAGGCACAGTAGTTTTCTCTCCTCAGTTCCAACTTCAAAATGTCCTATGTGTTCCAATGTTTTACCTAAACCTTATTTCTGTCAGCAAACTTGCTCATGATTCCTTTTGTGTCACAATATTCCTTAAACAAGTTTGTTTTGTACAGGACCTACGATCGGGGAAGACGATTGGGATGGGGCATGAGAGGGAAGGACTATACTGCCTCAACGAAACAAAGCAAGGAACATGTAATGCAGTCAGCAGTCCATCAAGTAATGTCTGGCACCAGCGTCTAGGTCACCCTTCTAGTCGTGTCTTTTCTTTATTTCCATTCATGTCCAATAAATCTTGCGATACAAGCAAGTGTCCAGTTTGTCCTTTAGCCAAACAAACAAGAAGTCGTTTTCCGTTAAGCACAATTTCAAGTGCGTCAGCTTTTTCATTAATTCATGTTGACATTTGGGGAGGATATCATGAACCTTCAATTTCTGGGGCAAAATACTTTCTTACAATTGTTGATGATTTTACACGGTGCACTTGGGTTTATTTGATGGTCCAAAAGTCGGAGGCTAGACAACTTCTAATTGATTTCATTCAGCTTGCTGAAACTCAATTTGAAAAGAAGGTCAAAACTGTGCGTAGTGATAACGGTTTAGAGTTCAAAATGGATGGGTTTTATGCGTCAAAAGGTATTGTGCACCAAACGAGTTGCGTCAACACACCACAACAGAATGGTGTTGTTGAACGTAAACATCGTCATCTAGTCAATATAGCTCGTGCGCTTCTTTTCCAAGCAAGCTTACCAAAAACTTTCTGGGGTGACGCTATTCTCACTTCTGCTTACCTCATAAACCGCACACCTACACCTTTATTCTCAGGACACACTCCCTTCGAAAAGTTGTTCAACAAACCTCCTACCTACACTCATCTCAAAGTATTTGGTTGTTTGTGTTTTCCATCTACACACCCTCATAAACCCCCCAAATTCGAACCTAGAGCAACAAAGTGCATTTTCCTGGGATATCCACATGGACAAAAAGGCTATCGGGTTTATGATTTGGAAACAGAGGATGTTTTCGTATCACGGGATGTCACATTCCACGAAACAGTTTTCCCTTTTGAAACACAGCCACCCCCCTTGTCTCACACTCTTAGTCAGCAACGAGGTCCTTCACAGTCACCCCCTGGTCAACCAACGTCTTCTAGGGTTTTCGATAATGATCCCGATTGGGTTCCTCCTTCGGGTACAATTCCTACCTCCCGTCCTACTCTTCCGCTGCCTCCAACCCAATCTTCTCCAGCTATCGTCCAGCCTCCTGTGTCTCCCACACAAGCAGACACACGATCTCATGTCCCTGTCGAAACCCTACCACCAGAACCTTCCCACCACGCCTCACCACCTCCGGCACCTGCTCCTCCATCGCGTCGGTCATCCCGGCCAACTCAAGTGCCTACATTCTTGCAAGATTTTCATGTTGACGCAGCGCTTCCCTCTCGTGTTCTCCCACCGTCTTCAACGTCGTCAGGTACTCCTCACTCTCTTAATAATGTCATCTCTTATCATCGTCTCTCACCTACGCATCGAGTCTTTGTTGCTAACCTTTCCACACACAAAGAACCTACATCTTTCTCACAGGCAGTCCGAATTCCGGAATGGCAAGCTGCCATGCGTGCGGAAGTTGATGCATTACAGAGTAATAGGACTTGGAGTTTGGTTCCTTTGCCTCCGCACAAGCGTCCTATTGGCTGCAAATGGGTTTACAAGATCAAGCTCAAACCAGATGGCAGTGTTGAGAGATACAAGGCACGGCTTGTTGCGAAAGGCTATAGCCAGATAGAGGGTGTGGATTACAGAGAGACCTTTGCTCCCGTTGCTAAACTCACAACAGTACGTGTCCTTCTTAGCCTTGCTTCGATCAAAGGGTGGCATCTCCATCAACTTGATGTGAACAATGCCTTCCTCAACGGTGATTTGCATGAAGAGGTGTACATGACACTTCCACCTGGATTCGGTGGAAAGGGGGAGACTCGAGTTTGCAAACTGCATAAAAGTTTGTACGGCTTGAAACAGGCTAGTAGACAATGGTTCATCAAGTTGTCAATGGCATTAAAAGCAGCTGGTTTTCATCAGTCTTGGGCAGATTACTCACTGTTTGTTCGAGCAAATGGAAGTAAGTTTACTGCTTTACTTGTTTATGTGGATGACGTGATCCTAGCAGGAAACAGTCTTGACGAGATTACAGCCACCAAAACATTTCTATCCAATCGGTTCAAGCTCAAGGACCTTGGACAACTCAAGTACTTTCTGGGAATAGAAGTGGCACGTTCAAAGAATGGAATTGCACTTTGTCAAAGGAAGTATGCCCTTGAGATACTAGAAGATACAGGCTTCTTAGCAGCAAAGGCATCACTATTTCCTGTCGATCAAAACCTGTCTTTGACTCAAGGTGATGGAGAATTGCTCACTGATCCCTCACAATACAGACGGCTTGTTGGAAGATTAATTTATTTGACTATCACAAGGCCGGATTTGGTTTATGCAGTACACATCTTGAGCCAGTTCATGGATAAACCACGTGAACCACATTTGAGTGCCGCTCATCAGGTGTTGCGTTATATAAAAAGGACGCCTGGACAAGGTATCTTCCTGCCTTCTACAGGAAATATTGAACTAACAGCCTATTGTGATGCAGACTGGGCTCGTTGCAAGGACACAAGACGATCCATCACAGGTTATTGTGTTATGTTGGGGAATGCACCAGTATCTTGGAAAACTAAGAAGCAGACAACAGTGTCTCGGTCTAGTGCTGAAGCTGAGTATCGTTCTATGGCTACAGCGAGTTGTGAAGTCACATGGCTTAGAAGCTTACTCAATGATTTGCGTGTTCGACAATTGCAGCCTATCAAGTTATATTGTGACAATCAAGCAGCTCTCCATATAGCTAACAATCCGGTATTCCATGAGCGTACCAAACACATTGAGATTGATTGCCATGTTGTCAGAGAAAAGATTCAAAGAGGTATGATTAAGACTATGCATGTTCGAACTAAGGATCAGCCAGCAGACCTCTTTACTAAACCACTCGGATCCACACAGTTTGGAGCATTACTTAGCAAGTTGGGTGTCATCAATATCCATTCCAACTTGAGGGGGAGTGTTAAAGCATAGGATCCGATTGTATAGGAATGTATCAATCAGCATTAGTTAGTCGATACTATCTTCAATGATAGAATCCTAGTTTAATTACAGTTGTCTTCTTTCCTAGTTTAGCTAGGGTTAACAAACCCTCTTGTATATAAAGAGCTTGTACATCAACTGAATTGATATATATGAGAAAGAGCTTCTTCTCAGTTCCAGTTTCTTTATTGCCTCACATGTAACTACTACTCTACCTCATAGCAGTACTACCTATACATTATATTTTTTTTTTCATGCGTTATGTGACTAGAATGGTGATCATCGTTTACAGGTTGCTGGGGGATGCTGGTATGTGCTTGCGATACAGCGAGTGGCGTCCTGCCTAAAGCAGCAGTGTGAATTGGGTGGGAATTGTAATCTCTCTTTGTCATGCTCACAGGAAGTTTGTTACCAGTCTCTGATACCGGATTTCATGGAAGCAGCTCCATGTGGTGGCAACATGACAAATGTGTTGAGAAAGCCTTCCTGCTTGGATGTTAATGGAACATTCAACTACGGCATCTATCACTGGGCTCTTCCTGTCATATCTAGCAACTCGCTGGCTATTAAGATCCTGTATCCCATCTTTTGGGGCTTAATGAGTCTCAGGTATCTTGTATAACAATTAACAAGCGATATTTTTGCGTTACTGCATGACTTTGCTTCGACTAGTTACACAGTTAATCTAACTGAGACCCTTATGGAACGATTACAGCACCTTTGGCAATGATCTTGAACCAACAAGTCACTGGCTAGAAGTGATTTTCAGTATATGCATTGTGCTCAGTGGGTTACTGCTCTTCACTTTGCTCATTGGGAACATTCAAGTGAGTATTTGTTTGGATGCGAAGTATTTCTACGCTAACTCATAGTATGAGGAGTCTAATCAGTGCTTGTGAATTTAGGTGTTTCTTCACGCGGTAATGGCAAAGAAGAGGAAAATGCAGCTGAGGTGTAGAGACATGGAATGGTGGATGAGAAGAAGGCAGTTGCCATCTGGTTTGCGACGAAGAGTTAAACATTATGAACGCCATAGATGGGTGACAATGGGGGGAGAAGATGAGATGGATTTGATCAAAGACTTGCCTGAAGGTCTTCGAAGAGAAATTAAACGCCACTTATGCATAGACCTCATAAAGAAGGTAATACCAGAGAGCATATGAGATATATATTCATAATTGGCATATATGGATCATTCACATTTCACAACATGTACTATTGAATTAATTTTGTAGGTACCTCTGTTCCACAACTTGAATGATCTTATTCTTGACAACATTTGCGACCGTGTTAGGCCTCTAGTCTTCTCTAAAGACGAGAAGGTACCAAAATTCATCTGCACAAGAGTAAAACCGTTTTGATTACATTACAGAAACAAATTCAATGACAGTGTGATATAAATTGAACAGATAATTAGAGAAGGAGATCCTGTGCCAAAGATGCTATTCATTGTGCGTGGACGCATAAAGCGAAGCCAAGGCCTAAGCAAAGGCATGGTGGGAACCAATGTGCTTGAACCGGGTGGGTTTCTAGGTGATGAGCTGCTCTCATGGTGCCTACGCCGGCCCTTCATAGACCGCCTTCCAGCCTCATCCGCTACATTTGCTTGCCTTGAATCAACAGAAGCATTTGGCCTCAATGCAAGTGACCTCAGATACATTACAGACCACTTCCGGTACAAATTTGCAAACGAGAGGCTGAAGAGAACTGCAAGATACTACTCTTCCAATTGGAGAACATGGGCTGCTGTAAATATACAATTCGCTTGGCGCCGCTACAAGCTGAGGACTAGAGGTCCTGTGATTCCTGTAGTGACCACCGAACAAAATGGAGGCGCTGATCGTAGGCTCTTGCAGTATGCTGCATTGTTCATGTCACTTAAGCCGCATGATCATCTTGAGTAAATGTATTAAAGCTCAAGTACTATTGTACTGTTGCTTCTTGTTTCGCATTTTAGACATTCCCACGCCATTGTTACTCAATAAAGTCTTGTTCTTTTAGGAGTGAAATTTTTTGTGCCGCGTTTTCAGATCATGTTGTAGAAGGTTTGAAAATTTGGTGTAGAATTCATTTGTTTCCTGCAGCTTTTTAATGATTACACTCTAGTTTCCCTTTAAGCATTTTATCGAGGACATTATTTTCGATTACAAGGAACAAGATCGATAAAACTTCTTACATACACGATGTACAAGTATACTCAATCATTAAACAAACATGTACACACTTGGAATAATAATTCCAAAAGGGTCGTCAAATGTTGAAATATGATGTCATGATGATGTTCAACTACTTAGGCATCTGATGTAGGACGGATGGCCGAAGAAATCGAGGAACAAATTGATCGTTGCAGGTCCAAACCCGGTGTGCTGCAGGTTTGGCGTTCCGTGTCCGAATGACTTTTATTATACCTGCGTTTTATTAGTTTTTGGGATTTTATGTTTCCTAGTTCTTTTCGGATTGTGTTTTGATTCAATCCTTGGGCTTTTAGGTTTGGTTGTTAGTCGCCCTAGGGTTTTGTTTTCCATATATAAGCACCCTTTTGGGTAGCTGACATGGAGTTTTTTTTCAATTATAATTCAGAACTAAGAGTCTTGGTCCTATAGAGTTCTTCGCTTGAAGACTCTCCACATATCAGGGTTTAACGCTGGTTAGCTCCCCATACTCCTGCTGCGTCAAGTGGTACCAGAGCCAGACGTTCCTGTCTCTTTTATCCTTGATCATGGGTGACGCACCGATTACTAGAGCAGACCTAGAAGGTGTTACTGCGACTTTTACCGCAGCCCTTGCTACGTTGACCAATCAGGTGAACGAATTGAAGACTGATAATAACAATAGGAAGCGTGGAGAAGGCAGAGCTATTCCTCAACATAGGGTTCCACGAGGGAGAGGAACCACAATTGCTAGCAGCTCTGAGTCTGATTCAAGAGATGAAGTTGTTGATCTGGCGCAATTAGGGCAAGATGATAAGGATTTCAGGATGAAGGTTGATATCCCTTTCTTTAATGGGATGATGAACGTGGAGGAATTTCTGGATTGGCAAATTGAAGTGGACAGATTCATAGAGCATATGAATGTCGCGGAACATAAGCAAGTGAAGTTGGTGGCAGCTCGTCTCAAGAGCACTGCGGCAGTGTGGTGGGATAAGTTGGCATTGACGAGAATGATACAGAGAAAAAAACCCGTCAAGAATTGGCGGAAAGAATTGGCGGAGGATGAAACAGTTGATGACAGAACGATTCCTGCCAGAGGACTATGAACAGATTCTTTACAGGATGTACCTAGATTGTGTTCAAGGGGCGAAGACTGTAACAGAGTATACCGCTAAGTTTGTGCGTCTTTCTGAGCGTAATGACTTAGGCGAATCTGAAGGGCAGAAGGTTGCTCGGTACATCAGTGGGTTGAGACCTTCCATACAAGAGAAGATTGGCTTACAAACTATGTGGTCTGTGACTGAGGCTGCAAGTTTGGCGATAAAGGCGGAGCTGATGGAAAGATCCTCTAGAGTTTCTTTTCAGTTCCCAAGATTCACTAGTCAGAGGAGTACTGAAGCCGGGAGCTCTGTGGGAGATAAAGGGAAAACGGTGACACAGAATACGGGTGGAATGACCACTAGGGCTTCTAGTGCTGTTAACAAAGAGGGTGGCGTTTCTGATTTTGGCAGTACTAGCAGGCTAGGGCAACTCGAGCAGCACCTGTGCAGCGTCCTTTTAACCCTTATGCAAGGCCTTTCCTAGGAACTTGTTATAAGTGTCTACAGCCTGGTCATAGATCCAACGAGTGTACTGCACCTCCAAAGGTGGTTAGGGCAGTTCAGGCTTTAGTCGAGGCCTGCGAGGTAGACGAGGCGGAGGAAGGAGGCGATGACTATGAAGGGGCTGAATTTGCAGTGGAAGATTCTCCAGAAAAGGTGAACATTGTATTGCAGAGAATTCTGTTGTCTCCCAGGAAGGAGGACGGTCAACGTAAGAATCTTTTCAGATCGCATTGTTCTGTCAACAACAAGGTGTGTAATTTGATTGTGGATAATGGGAGTTGCGAAAACTTTGTTGCTGAAAAGTTGGTAGAGTATTTACAGTTGCCAACAGAGGCCCATGTGATGCCCTATTCTCTGGGTTGGGTGAAGAAAGGTCCTCAAGTGCTTGTAACCAGAACCTGCAAAATGCCTGTTTCGATTGGTAAGCATTATAGGGATGAAGTAGTTTGCGATGTTTTAGACATGGATGCTTGTCATATTCTGTTTGGGCGCCCTTGGCAGTATGATGTTGATGTTACTTACAGGGGTCGGGATAATGTGATGTTGTTCAGGTGGGGTGAATTTAAGATTGCTATGGCTCCTGTGGTGAACTTTGTCAAACCTGCAGAAAAGAAGAGGGAGAATTTTCTAATCTTGTCCAAGAATGAACGAGAGATAGAGGAAGACTTTAAGGAGTCCGAGTTGTGTTGTCCTGTGGTGATTAAGGGGTTGTTTAGTGCAGAAAAAGAACCTGTGGAGATCCCTGAAAAAGTACAACAGTTGCTTAAGGGATTTGAGGAGTTGATTTCTGATGAGCTACCAAATGAGTTACCACCCATGCGAGACATCCAACACCAGATTGATTTTATTCCTGGTGCCAGTTTACCGAATCTTCCCCATTACCGTATGAGTCCTAAGGAGAACGACATCTTGAGGGAGCAGATTGAGGACTTGCTGAAGAAGGGGTTTATTCGTGAGAGCATGAGCCCTTGTGCAGTTCCAGTCCTTCTTGTTCCAAAGAAGGGCAACCAATGGCGGATGTGTGTGGACAGTAGAGCCATCAACAAAATAACTATCAAGTATCGGTTCCTTATTCCTCGTTTGGAAGATATGCTTGATGAGTTGGCAGGCTCTATGGTGTTTTCAAAATTAGATCTTCGCAGTGGTTACCATCAGATTCGAATTAAACCAGGAGATGAGTGGAAGACAACGTTCAAGAGTAAGGATGGTCTTTTTGAGTGGATGGTGATGCCTTTCGGATTATCTAATGCACCTAGCACCTTCATGAGAACCATGACACAAGTTCTTCGTCGTTTTCTAGGTGTTTTTGTGGTGGTCTATTTTGATGACATTCTAGTGTACAGCAAGACGAGAGAAGATCACTTGCAGCATTTACAACAGGTTTTGAGCGTCCTACAGGCGAATAAGCTGTACATTAACCTTAAAAAATGTACTTTCTGCATCGACAAACTTCTGTTTCTAAAATGTACTTTCTTACAATTCGATACCTGAGGTTTTGGGAGTAAAACCGAAGCTAGCGACACTACTATTAAATGGTTCTTGTAAATATACCAGCGTCTTTTCCCAACTCAGTTCAGACATCACAAGGTTGAATTGGTTTTGTTTCTACGATGTTGTGTCATTTGGCCTCATAACATGTAAGAAATTTATTTCGTTTTTTCGTTTTCTTGCTGATGGAGGCGAATACGTCACAGTAGCATATGTGGATATATAAACAATAAAACGACATAGTAACTTCGGCTATCAGATGATTCAGACCTGCATGAGAATACAGTTAAACTCCAGTGTCATATAGTCGTTGTCACTACTCGATTGCTTCAATTTTAGCAAATAGTTTTAATCTTTCTTTTCTCGTGGATAGATTGCATTAATCCCAGAAGAAAGAAGAAAAACAAACCAACCACAATGTCATCAATCAAAGCTTAATCGATTGACAAAGGCATGCAGGGTTTGTATGCAATATACTCCAAGATCTTGTTCAATATACCACTTGTGAATATTTCACGTTCTATCACCAGAATAATTCCTCCATTATGCAAAATTCTTAGGGTTAATTTCAGTCCCGCCAATCCAAACGGTCGTAAATAAGTGTTCCCGAACCATAGAATAATTACTCAATTCTTTGATTTTTTATTTTTTTTCTCTTGGCACTGTTTTGGCCCACGTCCTCAGCTGGGGTAGAGAGGTGATTGTGCTACCAAAAGTAAATTAAGGTCTGCAGGGCTTGCCACCGCGCGGACGCGGAACGAGAACGGTGCGCGTTCTTGACTTCTAACCAAGCGAAATAGAACTCCGGTGCCACCTCGCGGGCGAGGAATTACGAGCAAACTATCTAGTCACCTGTGAATTGATACTCACTGCTGGGGTGAGCAGAGCAACAATTGGGAAAGAAAAGACGAGTCCAGACGGGCTCTGAGATCTAAGGCGAAGTGCACCTAGAACTTTAGGGTTTCGAGGATGCTCGAAGATTTGCAGTTGTACTGTGTACGATTGTTTGTGTGTGTTGAGAGAGAGCTTTCTGTAAGCCGTGGAGCTTCTTTATATAGCGATCCGCAGACAACTCGCAGAGACCTAATCACAATCAACTTCGGACTCAGCAACTAGAATCCCACAAGGATACGACCAACTCGCGAGTCGCGCGATCCATGCAACACGTGTCCAAAGCACACCTTGCTTAGGTCTTGTTTACCGCCCCGCATCATCTCACTGTAGCGTCGTACGCGAACTCGAACACTAAGCGATCCTAACCTGCGGGTATTATAGTCCATTTCCAACTCTACCTCGCCATGCACTGTAGAATCCCACACGAACTGGAACAAAGGATCCCGCGAGGACATCGAATCTCGCGGGGTATCAGAATCTTTGGACAACTCCAACTCGTGTGTTGCCAGACTTCGCCACCCTTCGTGGGCTAAAAGGGCCATAGGTATTGGCCCGAATGTTATCCAAAACGTACCTCGAGTCTTGGACCGAAAAATACCCACTGGGCTCAAACATTGCCCCCTAGGCCTTGAGCTTGATCCACTTCGCAACGGATAAGCGAAAAGGCCTAAATGAGTCGTTTACGGAAATTCGTATTTCAAAAAGTGCTGACGTTTCGGCGTCATCGCCTCCCTTCATCATTACGATTGTTTGAAATTTGAAACGTGCTGACGTTTCGGTCGTCATCGCGTCTCCCCATTACGGCCACTGATTGAAAAAGACGTTGCGGTCTGTCTCCTTTATAAACCTCGATACGAGTCCCCACATCTCAACACCTCTTTCCAACCAGCCTTTTCCTTTTCTTCTGCAACCAACCAAACGTCACCACCGGACTCACTCCGACCAGAAACAATGGCTCCCAAACCTGCTGCTAACGACCCAAACCTCAGCCTCACGGCGGCGAGCTCCTGGTCAACCGGCCTCGCTCGCCGTTTTGCCAACAACCCTCCTCAAGGAACACCCATCTATTTTCTTGAAACAGGGGCAGCCCTGCTCGGTCCGACTCCTTCACAACCTCCGTCCGCCGTTGATCTGAACCACTACACCGCCTCCGTGCGCCGACCAATCCTTGCTCAACGTCGCGAACCGGGGAACTTCGCCTCCTGGTTCCACCAAGCCTGCTCTCACATAAATATACGGGTCGGGGAGTGGCCCAGCGTCACCGCGGAGGACCGGGCATGGTTTGCGGCCCGCCTCCAGACCGACCAAGCGATCTGGGAAGCAACCGGCATCAGCGAAGCCATTGCCTTGAGCTTCTCATTGCCCCCTCACGCTGATCGAGCACCCATCGCTGCCGCGGCCTGCTTATGGAACAGCTCCACCAACACCTTCGATTTCCCCTTAGGGCAAATGGGCATCTCTCTGTTGGACATCCTTGCCATCACCGGGCTGCCGATTCACGTAAAGCCATATGCGCCAGGCGACTTTGCGTCGACCGAGTTTACGCACTCCTGCAACCTGGGGGCCCGCCGCGCCTTGAAAGGCTCGTATGGAGCATGGAGGAAGTTTTACATTGGCCACGCAGAGCAACACAAAGGAGGTATCGCCTTTCTTGAGTATTGGCTTGATAAATTCATATTCTGCGGCAGTGCTCACAAGCCTACAGGAAAATGGACAAAGCTGGCCGAAGCACTCTACAACGGGATCGAAGTAGGGCTAGGGCAGCCTGTACTGGGTGCGCTCTACCGGACCCTGCACCTGCTGTCCCTAAAACCCTTCCATCTCTCCACCGGCCCTCTGTGGATCCTGGATTTGTGGACGCATCTGTACTTCCCGCTCTTCCGGCGAGCCCCGTTGGAATTCTTGCCCGAGGACCAACTGCTTGGCTTCGCGGTATGCAGGAACGCTGCGAACCGGACTCCACTGTCCTTCTTCGCCAGCCTTTCCATCCTGTACAACCAACTTGAGCCGCCTCCCACCATGGATATGATGGTTCGCCGGCGCCATCCTGAAGTCTTATCAATGGGCTTCTTCCCTCGCTCTGATTCGGACTGTGATGCCAGGACCGTCTTCACGAGAGCATCTTCATGCTGCGACCTTCAGCTCGCCGAGGGCAAACAAGGCTTCGAGCTGTATGCCCCCAACCACTTCGCCAGGCAACTCGGCTTCTGTCAAGGGATCCCCTATCCACTTTTCCATTCGGTGAACAAATACACCTCCTGGAGGAAGATTGGCGAGTCCGACCGGGTCACCCCACTGCAGAACATCTTCCCTCTCACTCCTGACTTGCTGGAGATTGAGCCTTCGCTGGGTGTTGACCCCGCCTATCTCTCTTGGTGGCGCTCCTTGTCCGACAACCATTGGGGGTTCCCAGATGATGCTGTCTTCGCCGCCATCTTTCATCCTCTATACGACATTCTGGGCGAGTCAGACCGCGTTATTCTTGACGCCCAGCGCGACCGTGAAGAGAGGGGTTCAAGGGCTGCGACGGGAACTAGGCTTGCGCTCCCACCAGTTCCTGCTACTCGGCGCCCGACGGGGATCGTCATTCGAGAACACGATCCCGCACCCGAGGTATGTCACAGTGTGTAAATTCCATACCGCCTTTAACAACTGGACAAAATGCTTCTTCCTAACCCTCATGTCTACCTTTTCAGTCTGCCCCCCGCCGGAGAACTATCAGAAGACCTGAGGGTGTTGGAGACAATGGAAAAGCACCTGCCCAAAAGGAACCCGCAGCGGGCCATGACGGTGAGATTGCTCCCGTCGTTCCCCAGCCAACGAGCGGCGAAAGCTCGTGGAAGCGTCCTATCAAGGACGAAGAGGAGCTGCTAGAGGATGAACGGTATCGGCAAGAGCACGCCTTGGTAAGCGACCCTTATTCGGACTAAACTTCTTAAAACCAACAAATGACTTGCTAACCTTGCCTTTGACAGGTTCGCCGCCGCATCCGACCTCGCCTCGCTGTCATTGAAGGAGCAACAGCGATAGTTGAAGTCCCAACCCCGGAACCAAACGCCGAGGGTCAAACTATGGCTACCGAGGAAGTCGCCGTGCAACCCTCTTCTCCAACAGACGCTCCAGGCGAGACTGGCCCAACTCCAGAGCCTATACTGGCTCCTGCTCAAGATGAAGATCTCGGCCAGTCCACCCGGCTTTCTGACTTTGCTGCCCCTTTGGCGGTTCCGCCCGAGGACTTCCAACCGGAGCTTGAGCTTTCTCCTCTGCAACCAGACCCAACGGCTCAGACCAACGAAGTGGCGACAGGACCGGTAGTCCCTACTCGCTCCGAGGTCCCGCCGCCCGTTCCAGAGATTGAGGCAGCTGCTGAGGTTGAACCAACCACTCCGGCCCCCACGAGAATATCTGGAGAGGCGGCTTCTTACTTGGGTACCCGGACCGCTCGTCTTCGGGCCCGGACTACCCCGCCTGCTGATCCAGAGCCCATTCGCCTAGCCCGGGCTTTCTTTCACGGGATACTGCGGCAAGGCCCCCGCATGAACGTATTTGACTTGGTGGGGCGCGCCCACGAGGCCCATGAAGCTCTGAGTCGGCACCTTGCTGGCGGCAACCCTGCTCTAGACCATGTGTTGGAACTTACTGACGCTGTCGAGCTGCAGGCTCGCCGAGTTCAAGACGTCGGTGCCCAGTCGGCTGTTCACGAGCAAATCCTCCAAGCCTTAGGTAATCAGATGGCTGCCCTTTTAGCCGAGCTTGGTGACGCTGAAATCCCGGAGGCATCGTCAGAGAATCCAAGCACTGTCTATGCTCGGCAAGTGGAGGCCCTGGAGGCTCAGATAGCGGAGCTACAAGCTCAGCTTGCTCAAGCTCGCCAGAACTTGGCCTGAGCTGAAGAAGTGGAAACCCGCGTGCAGGCTGCGGAAGAGACCCAGGAAACTTTGGACTCGGCTATTGCTGCTACCGACGAAGCCCAGACTCAAGCGAATTTTGAAGAGTTGGCCTTAGAAGGCCTTCTCATAGATTTGTATAAGGCTTCTAGGCGGGTTTAGGTCTGATCAGTGCTTTGCCCCTTTTGTATGAACCTTTACGATAATATTATTAAATCAAATTTTTCCCACTCTTGTCAAACGTTGCGTAAGAACTGCCAGGAAAAGATCTTCTTCCAAGATTTGGTGGGGGTTTCCAATGCAACTACTCGCGGGTACGCGGGTAGTCATTATGGAACAACGCGTCCGACCTTATCTTCAAACCTCATATCTCGGAGCAAATATTGTGTGGCGGACATCTGTTGGAAGTAAAATCACCCTTTTCGCCTATAAAAAGAAACTCTTGGCCGGGGCGAAGTATCAGTTAAGTCTTTGCCCCCTTGCCATGGTTTCTTATATCCTTCTGTACATCCTTTTGTCCCTGCTTAAAGCAAAACCCCCAACCACACATTTTCACTCTTCGTTCTTGCTGATTCTGAAAATCTACTCTCAGGCCGTGAGTGATTCTGAAAATCTACTCTCAGGTCATGCCTTTGTTTGGACTAACTAATGGTTGGGTACCTTCTGCCTTGCGCTGGCTGTCCTGTCCGAACGTGAGGCTCTGCCTGCCCTTCAAACAAGCACCTTCGAGGCATGATCGGTAGCATGAGGGATCCTGGTCCACTGGACCTCTAGCTTCCCAGCAACTTGCCTTAGGTCCAGGCCGGTGTCAAGGCTCGTGCTGGTCTAAAGAAGCAGGACGTTTGTCAACTTTGAACGAAGGACGCGGCGGCAGCCTCTTCTTTAACCTTGCGAAATATGTGGGTCGAGGCTTCCACTATCTGTAGATCTATGCTTTTTAAATGTAAACATAGTCTAATTTCACCCTTTCCGTCAATGTAGTTGCTTTGGCCGCAAAGCCAATGTTCGAAACTTGTATTGAACAACGTCAAAAAGGCAAAATAAATGAATTTATTGTTTTTTAGGGCCTCTGGAATAGGCCCCAATCTTGTACTGGTCTTTGCGTTTAGACTTTGCACGTTTACAGAAAATGAAGAAAACATAGAGTTATCCTTTTTTAGGGCCTCTGGAATAGGCCCCAATCTTATACTGGCCTTTTTTAGGCTGGTATGTTACAACGTACTCTATCAGTCTTCTATCCCGGATTGCCCCCTAGTGTTAGGCGGCGGAGCGAGAACGCGATGGCGCGTAGCACTATTGACTGTGATGACGGGGTCCAGGGGAGGTGGAGGATCCTCGCGTTCCCAAACTCCTGCAATGTGGCGCTTGAGGAAGCGGCCATTTATAGGATTGCGATGAATGGTACCGTCCAAGTCGCGCAGGTGGTATGCCCCCTTGGGGAGTATACGATGAATAATAAAGGGGCCATCCCATCGAGCGGACCACTTGCCCCGACCGTCGGTTTTGTCCCCAAATGGGAGTGCCGCACGCCACACTTTCTGGCCCTCAGCATAGCTCCGTCCGCGCGTGACCTTATCATACGAACGGGCGATGCGTTGTTTCTCGAGGACGAGATTGTTGAAAGCGGTGACGCGGTGCTCGTCTAGATCTTCAAGCTCCTACCACATGGCTTGGACATAATCCTCGCCAAGTAGTTGATGCTGTTCCTGAACACGGAGTGAAGTGATATTGATCTCAAGGGGAAGGACGGCATCATGACCGTACATGAGAGCGTACGGGGTGGTATCCGTCGGGCCGCGCTTTGAAGTGCGGTAAGCCCACAATGTGTGGTAGAGTTCCTCGTGCCAGACGCGCGGGTTCAACTCCAACATCTTGCGGAGGATGCCAAGGATGACCTTATTACTAGCTTCCGCCTGGCCGTTGGACTGGGCATAATATGGCGTAGAGTGGAGAAGCTTGATTCCGTAATCGTTTAAGTACTTAACAACCGAATCGGCCATGAAAGCTGCCCCCTTATCCGTAACGATGCACTCCGGGATACCAAAGCGGGAGATGATATTGCGGAAAATAAAGTTGCGCACCGAGTTGGCGGAGGCTCTGGAGCCTCGGGTTGCCGCGGAAGCCATACTGACTTGGTTGAAGGATGATGGTCCTTGGCTGGCTGTTTGTCTGTTGCCAAAGGAGCCTTATCGTTGTCTTCTTTTGTCAACCGCTGCAGGGCGGATACTCGGGGAACCATCCGAGTCTCGGATCAGGATAGGGGTCACGATAATGTAAGCTAGCGTCACCTTTTCCGGTTTGCTCCTTGACTATGCTCGAGATGAGCTGGCGCCAATCGGCTGCCGTCACTGGTGTGGATTCTACCCCCTGATCGTGGCCGTGCCATGCGGAGAGGCTAGGGGCCTGCCCGACGTTCTTAGGGGTCGAACTGGAATAAGCTATGATTGGGTCATCTGGTGTCCCAATCCCTTGAGATGGGAAGACACCGGCGCCCCTGAGTGTGACCCCAGGACCGCTCGGTGAGGGTAGACGGGGTGGCGCTTTTGACGAACTGGCCCCCAATGTGAATTGGGGAGCTTTCTGGGGCCCGACCCTTGGATTTCCTCTAGGGCGTTCATTAGGTAGAATGTACCTTGAGCCCTCAGTTGCACTTGAACTAGCTAAGTTCACGGCATGATTTTTTGACGCCTGAGCCCGAATCCAGTCTTCCACTTGCAGGACCCTTGTGTTCAGGGTATCATGGCGCTCTCTGTAGTCCTCAAGCTTCTCCATGCTATTCTTACTTCCAAAGAAAGAAGCGTCCTGCTGTTGTTGTAACTTGGTGTCGTGTTCGTCCAAGCGACGGGTTTGCACATCCAGCGTTTTTGTGAAAACCACCTTGCTCTGATCCAATTCTTTCTGGATTCTTTGAAGGGAGCCGGTCAACAAGTCTTTGTCCTCCCTGACTTTACCAGCAACGTAGTTAAACTCCTCGCTGAGCCTAGCATGGTTCTCTTGGTTCGTGAGCCAGATAGTCCTATCCTTAGCGACCTGTGCAGCGAGGTCTTGGACGTTCTGCTGGGTGGTGTCGACTTTCAAGCTGAGTGAGTCAATGTTTTGCTAGGTGGTGTCGACTTTCGAGCCGAGCTCACTCCTGAGCGAGCCGAACTCATTCTTGAGCGAGCCGAGATCACTCTTCAGTTCCTCAAACATATGGCGGACCTCATCCACGGGCAGAGTAGGTCCTGCGTCTTGGGTTGGTCGTGAACCTGTCATTGTGGTTTCGGTATGGTCGGGGTTGCCAAACCGAGCGAGAATCTCTTCTTGGGTGAGAGATCGGCAAGCCGCGCTGTTATGGGGCTTGTATTGCGGAGACTTATGTTTCAAACAAGAAATCGAGGGTCTCCAGTATGGGGATCCGTCTGATTTCCCACTGGTGACGAGAATGTTATACTCCCGGTCCCACCGGGTGTGCCAATGTTTTGGCCCACGTCCTCAGCTGGGGTAGAGAGGTGATTGTGCTACCAAAAGTAAATTAAGGTCTGCAGGGCGTGCCACCGCGCGGACGCGGAACGAGAACGGTGCGCGTTCTTGACTTATAACCAGGCGAAATAGAGCTCCGGTGCCACCTCGCGGGCGAGGAATTACGAGCAAACTATCTAGTCACCTATGAATCGATACTCACTGCTGGGGTGAGCAGAGCAACAATTGGGAAAGAAAAGACGAGTCCAGACGGGCTCTGAGATCTAAGGCGAAGAAGATTTGCAGTTGTACTGTGTACGATTGTTTGTGTGTGTTGAGAGAGAGCTTTCTGTAAGCCGTGGAGCTTCTTTATATAGCGATCCGCAGGCAACTCGCAGAGACCTAATCACAATCAACTTCGGACTCAGCAACTAGAATCCCACAAGGATACGACCAACTCGCGAGTCGCGCGATCCATGCAACACGTGTCCAAAGCACACCTTGCTTAGGTCTTGCTTACTGCCCCGCATCATCTCACTGTAGCGTCGTACGCGAACTCGAACACTAAGCGATCCTAACCCGCGGGTATTATAGTCCATTTCCAACTCTACCTCGCCATGCACTGTAGAATCCCACACGAACTGGAACAAAGGATCCCGCGAGGACATTTTATCTCGCGGGGTATCAGAATCTTTGGACAACTCCAACTCGTGTGTTGCCAGACTTCGCCACCCTTCGTGGGCTAAAAGGGCCACATGTATTGGCCCGAATGTTATCCAAAACGTACCTCTAGTCTTGGACCGAAAAATACCCACTGGGCTCAAACAGGCACAACAATTTTCATCCAAATATGGGTGCTTAGAAACCCAAAATTAGCGCTGGTTTTTCAATCGCAATGAGGTTTTCACTGCCCCCCTCTCCTTTCCCAACTAACGGTAATGGAGGTCATCATCACCTTCTACACCTCCTGGCCACCCTGACCCAAACATTGTTTCTTTCTCCCAGCTAATTCTAGGGTTCCCCATTTTGAATTGGGGTTTCATTCTGTTTTGCCCTAGAATTTGCTTCCAAAATCCAATCCCTTTCACCAAATCATCAAAATCTCAATTGATGTTCGGCTCTGCAGGTAACACATGTACATTACACACACCATCCTTACAGAATCCCTCTATTCATATTAAGTGGCATGCAGCTCGGATTATTTTTGTTCTTAATTGAATGATAGGTGTTTCTTCATGATATTTGATCAGGCAGCATTATACCATCCGCAAGTAAAAAATGGGAACGAAGTTAACAAAGGAAGAAGCCGTGCCGTTACCGGTGCCAGGAAAGCTTGAAAGCCTAACTTTACAACACCATCTGATCAATTGCGTAAGTAACAGCTTTTACATCCGAAACCTGGTGTCCAAGCAACGGAGGCGAATGCTTGTTGCTGGCTATGATCTTGACATGTCCTACATTTCGGACCGCATTTTGGCAATGTCGTTTCCCTCGGAGCGAATACGTGCGATGTTTCGAAATCCTCTTTGGCAGGTCAAGTCTGTGCTTGATATGAGGCATCCAGAACATTACAAGGTATTGGTCCTTAATGTAATTACACTAATGACCTCTTGATGATTTTTCTTGTAGTCTGGTGTTGATGAATGATGGGTGTTCTCCAGATCTATAACCTCTGCATTGAAGAGCAATATGATCCATCTCATTTCTATGGCCGTGTGGAGAGGTTTCCTTTTGATGATAATCATGTTCCACCTCTTGCAATGGTCAAGCTTTTCTGCGAAAGTGTGCAATCATGGCTCAACAGTGACCCAGAAAATATTGCTGTTATACACTGCATGGTAAGCATATTGTAAACATTTTAGGGTTCCCTAAATTTTCCTGAAATGAGTGAAATCTTTTACAACCTCAAGCTTCCAGAATTTGGCTAGTAATGTGTGTGACAATCAATCACCAAGTACGTGAATCTCTTTCATTATTTGTTTTTATCTTACTCCATTCTCCAATGCAACAATCACACCCATACTAAAAAAAATGTCCACAATGAGCTTCCCCTAGCTGCCATGACATAAGGTTGGATGCAGGTAGTACACTAAATATGGTTCACCCAACATTACTCCTCGTTTTACACTTTTAAGTACCGAACAACTGCTTGAGTTTGGTAATTGATTACTTGCTTACTCTGTTAATAAACTGTTAAGAATTAGTAATAATGCATTTACATTGTTCGTGTTCTTCACTATGACTTGGCTGCAGGCAGGAAAAGGTCGAACAGGCTTAATGGTATGTGCATATCTAGTCTACTGTGGGATGTCAGCAGAGGAAGCCCTTCAACTCTATGCTCATAGACGGA
Organism: Fragaria x ananassa; assembly: GCA_034370585.1. Classification (NCBI taxonomy): domain Eukaryota; kingdom Viridiplantae; phylum Streptophyta; class Magnoliopsida; order Rosales; family Rosaceae; genus Fragaria; species Fragaria x ananassa. Next base: position 32,907,983 of record CP139754.1, on the reverse strand, counting down.
CCACCAATAATGAAGGAGTAAGTCACATTAGGTATAATACAAATTAAATTTACACTCTCGTTCTGCTGAGAAACAATTCATATTCACATAATATTTAGTGATAAAGGTAGCGCCTCTACGTTTACATATACAATCAGTTGTTTAGTTTCAGTATTGCTTTATTTCTGATATAACAAGCCCAATGCCACGCCTATATGTACTTGAACAGGTCTCGATACCAAGCCAACGTCGTTACGTAGGGTACTGGGAAAGTTGTCTCTCTTTCGCTTCAGAAGCCGATGAAGGACCTCCTGAAGTCAAGTTACCTCAGCCGTGTAGCAGAGAACTGCGAAGAATCCGATTTTATGACACACTTAACATTAATAAGATCTTCTTTGTGGTCTCTGAGTTGCGAGAGGTCTACTATCTTCTATGTACTGATCAGCTAAATTACATAGGAATCTAATTGTGGCCATGTCAAAATATTCTTATACTTCTCTCTACTTAAGACAAAATTTCAAACCATGTTAAACAGATTCCGGGTCAGAGATATCGTCCATCTTCAGAAGTTTCTAGGAGTTCTTGCAAAAAAATCAAGAAAGGGTATCAGAGAACAAGCAGTCCTCGCTATTATCTCTCTTTCACCGAAGGTGATGGAGAAGACAAGAAACCATATCCAGATGAACCTCGTGTTGTTGTTCAAATGGATACAGAAAGTTCCATACTATACCAGAAGGCATGTCTTGAATATTACTTTGATAATCCTGTACAGGTAAGTCGATAATGGTTATCGAGTAGATATTTTTGTCTCAATGATGTTGTCACTGTTTCTAAGTCTGTTTATCACATTGCTTCCATAGGTAACCGGAGATGTGCGTGTCATATTCTATCAAAAAATGAATGGAGGGCGTCTCTTCTACGCTTGCTTCAACACTGTTTTCATTAAGAACAGTTTGCTACAGGTATTGCTTCTTTCCTAAAACACCAGGAAACATGAAGATTCATAAAATGTGCATAGAAAAGTTACAGATTCTCGATTTATGGTTGCTTAATTACAGCTCACAGTTCGGGATTTGGATAAAATTGGGAAGAAAGGAAGATCAATATGTGGCCCTAAATTCTGCTTGGAGTTGCTATTTGGTCCTGCAAATGCGAAACACTCACCCTCAACTCTACGCCACAGTCGTGATGTGCTGTGAAGTCTTAATTAGCATAGATGTGTTCAAGGAGATTAGTCTACTGGTGGTTTTTCAACTCTTGTTAAATATTTCACCTCTGTATTTTTCTCAAGAACTGATCCACTTCACTTGATAAAAGGCTAAAAGCCCTGCAGTGTTACTGCTTAACCATATACATATAATGCAAACCAACTCACTGTTCCTGCTTTCCAGCCATTTTGTTTTTCGTTGGCAGAAAGTTGTAGGAATAACAAGTTTTGTATCAGAGTACTTGGAGATTAATTTTGGAGTTGGAGATTAATTTTGGAGATGTGGTTCATTTTTGGTATCATTTTCTGTTCCAAGTGGTGAAATCTGCATTTACAATAACTATTATTCCTCCAATGTTCCCATTACATATCTAGAGCTGCACAGTCAATAAGATCAAAACCTCAATCCAACTTCTTCAATTACTTTTATTAAGCCTAAAAAAAAGTATGAAGAAAAACATTCAATTTCATCGAGTTATGTTATTATCGGCAGATGTATAACATCTGTAACTACTAACTAACCATGAGTTCAAGTTCTTCTAAAAAGGGTGGCCGTTATAAGATTCAGAATGCAAATCAAGTTCTTCTGAAAGAAGGTAAGCATTGTTAAAAAGTTTCAATTGCCAAAGGAGACATTCAAGTCAGTTGTTTGAGGTTTCTAAATGTTGGTACTCTATTGAGTATTTCATATTGCAAACAGAACATTAACACAGAGTCCCAAAGTTTAAAGAAAATGGAGCTAATACTGTAGTTAGAATCACAATCATTTGTAATTTTAATTTCATTTGCATAAGATGCCGTTATACATAGGAACTGAGCAAAAGAAATGTGTATCAGTCTTCGTCTTCCTACCTAATACACACACTCAAGTTACACGAATTAAAAGTACCACCATGATGAAAATACCTGTCATTAGAAACATCAAAAGCCATGTGAAACATGAAGTCTTGGAGGTCTTTGAGTATATATCGGATGCGCGTGCAGTGGCATGACCAGTGCTTGCCAAGCTCTTTTCAACAGCCTCCTCAGTAGAGTCGAGTAGTTTTTCAGTGTTCTTCACGGAGTGGCTCATCACAAGACTAGTCTCTTTGAGTTGCCTTGCCAACACAACCATTTCATCAGTCAAATCCTCTTGAAGTCTTCTATGCTTCTCAATATGCGCTTGCGCTGCAGCGTCAAGTTTGACAGGCGACAAAGAATCTGCACTGAGCATCTCACGAGTTCCATCTTGTACATTCGAGTTGGGGACAAATCTCCTTCTAAGACCTGGAGAATGCGGGCTCCGACTATCTCCTGTCTCAGAAGACACTGCTTTAACCGAAATTCTTGCGAGTGACTCCTGCGGTTCTCGCAAATCAGGCAATGCAGAAGCTAGTTTTGAAGCAACGGCTTCGATCTTCTCAGAGTAGTCACTCAAAACAGCCTTGGAAACTCTCGGTAATCCTTCCGGTGTTCTCTCTTCAGCTAGCTGTTCTACCTGTTCTCGTAAAGTAGCAACATAATGTGAAAGCTTTGCCTGGTTTTGTTGCTGAGGAGCAGCTGCAAGCAGCCTCCTCAAGTTCACTTCTGTTTTACTGATTTTCATACCAACACCCTGTCAAAGTATGAAACAGCAACTCATTATAGTTATTACAACCCAAATGGAATCCAAACTATGTCTTCAGTCTACTAAAACAGATAGGGATGATTCTTAATTTTGGGTATGTAAATTTAACATTCCAGTAATGGAAAAAAGAAAAAAGATACAATCTTGTATATGCAGGAATTGAATTGAAACATAAACAAACGATACCTGGGTACGAGAAAAGCCGATTGGGTTAGAGGGGAGGAGCAATGAGGTACCGTCCGCTGTCCGATCAAACGTTCCGACGAGGCATCGGTCGTTCCAAATTGAATCTTTTTGCATCGATCTCTGCAAATCCCCTCTTGTTCTGGAAAACAATTGAAGAGAGGTGTTCTTTTTGGGGCTGGAGTTTACTAGGCCTGGACCTCTTGGCTTGTCTGGGCCTTAAGACCCATAATTAGCAAGTAGCTTGGTCAATGTTATCATGTTTCTTTTTTTTTCTTTTTTTTTTTGGTCTGAAATTATCATGTTGTTCCCTCACTCATGTTCACATAGTCAATGACTCATCAAAAGATTCGTGATCACTGGTCAGTCACCATTAGATTTAAATCCAATAGTGGAGAGAATTATTTTTTAGTACAATTATTTTGTTTTCAACCATTGGATGTTAATCTAATGGTAACTGACCATAAATCTTTTAGTCAATGACTGACTATGTAAACACTACCAATATTTCTTCATGCATTTGGTGCTTAATTTACAAGTTCTGCATTTACAATCATGGAACTTATCTATTACATGTGGTGAGGTAAGCCAACTGCAATTGAAGCTAATGAGGCAAAAACTAATCTAAAAAAATTGTTAACTATGACAACATTTCACGATGCACCAATGTACCATATTTGGTTTTTAGTTTTGACTTATTGGTTCTTTAAAGTTCACTGTCCTTGATCTTTTTTTTTTTAGAGAAATAAAGAATTCATTAATCAAGAGACAAACTCAATTATAAAGTTTGCAAACGCGAGACTAACAACAAAGAGCATGTGTCTCTAACTTGATCAAACCAGAAAAAGTGAAAGAAGACCTATAACCTGCTAATCTATAAGTCAAAGACCCTACAACCAAATACAATAAAGTAACAACACTAACAAATCTACCACACTTTCCACCCATGCTTGCTAACATTATTGTCGCCAGCAACTGTGAGGTAGTGAAGAGTACTAAAACAAAGCTTTAAAGCCCGGAATCCTGATGCCAATCGAATCCCAATACACAAATCATATGGAAGCCCACTCTCAAAACAATACCGTACAATCCACCATTGAAACCCAAACCATTAAAGAGAAGTGACTTACGAAGGAGAACCAAGAACCAAAACCATAACCAAGGGCCAGCACCAAAGAAAATAGAGGGTGATAAACCCACGCGTGAGCATCCGTAATATAATAGTTAAGTGCCCAAATGCACTTTAAGCGTCTAGGCACACAAATAGTCACGTAAGTTCACTATGGTAATTAATGAGTTGTTTTGGTGTCGGATATCCAATAACTTGGAAATATATGGATTGTTTGACATCGGTGTGAGAAACCAATTCCTCCCGATCTGGACATAGCCACTGTCCTTGATCGAGAATGAGAGAATCACAAGAATTCCATTGGTTGAAAGTTAAATCCATTTGATCTATTAGACGATCAGCTAAAACCACAATTATAGCCGTGTCGTCACCAAATGTGGGTTTGGTCTTGTTATAAGACATAGTCATGTCTGCTCCCCTCTAATCCGGGGTACCGAACATGCTGAAAAGGTACTTTGTAATCCTCTGTATAAAGAGGCTTATATTAATGAATAAAGAAACAGTTCTCTGATCTACTTTCTATCTTCTCTATTTTAGTGTTTCTACTACAACAAATTATCAGCACGCTGTCACGAGCTTACTTTTTCCTAAGTTACTCGTGCGGCCTTAGCACCCTCCTTGCGCTAAGTCAGCCTTACTCACGCACAACACTTGGCTAGAACAACCGGAAGAAGACAAGAAGAACACTTAGAAAGCAAGAACTTGTATTAAGCTTTAAGAATGCTTTACAAGGCTTGGTGATGCAATGCTTTCTCTATGTGTAAAATGAGAGGGGTGCCTCCCTATTTATAGGCATCCTTCCCCTTACCTAAAGTTCTAGAGTAATCTAGGACTTTACAAGTAAAGACAAAGTCTAGAGACTTCTACATGTCTCTAGGGAAGTCCTAAAATATCTATACAAGGCCTTGAGTGTTCTAGAGAGTTCTAGGGATCTCTAGTTGCTTGAGCCTCCTCAAGGGTTCTAGAGAATTCCATAGTCTCCTAGAGACTTCCCGATTTATCCGGACACCTCCGAGGCTTTCCACAACGTTCTAGAACACTCTAGTGTGCTTCAAATTATCCTTGGGCAATGCTTGCTTCAAATATGCCCAACGAACTTGGCGGGTCGTGACATTCTCCCCCACCTAAGTCCGCGACGCCCTCGTCGCGTCTTGCTCATGGTAGTGTTGGATTTTGTCCTTGAATTGCCAAAGCAAATCCTCGGACTCCCAACTTGCCTCTGTATCGGGCAACCCTCTCCACTTGACGAGATACTCCTTGTAGCTTGGCACGCCTCGACGTCGGATGACACGGTCCGCAAGTATCTCGTCTACTTCCTTGTCAAAGGAGGTGACAACTGCCGTTGGTGCCCGATGTGAAACTCCCCTTAATGGGTCTTCCACGTCTTCATTGTAAGGCCTCAATATGCTTACATGGAAGACCGGATGAATCTTCAACTTGGGTGGAAGATGAAGCTTGTATGAAACCTTGCCCACACGTTTGATAACTTCAAACGGCCCCTCATACTTACGTATTAAGCCCTTGTGCACCTTTCGAAAGGACTTGAATTGTTGTGGCAAGAGTTTCACGAGTACAAGGTCCCCTTCCTTGAACTCCACGTGCCTCCTCTTCTTGTCCGCCCACTTCTTCATCCTTGAGGCAGCCTTGTGTAACGCCGCGCGAGCTAACTCCGTTTGCTCGTGCCATGACTTGGCGAATTTGAACGCGGCGGGACTCTTCCCCTCGTAGCGAGTGGCAAGGGACAAGGGTGTAGTCGGCTGCTGTCCCAACACGATCTCAAAAGGACTCTTGTTGGTGGCCTCGCTTTGTTGCAAGTTATATGAAAACTGCGCCACGTCAAGAAGCTTGGCCCAATCCTTTTGATTGGCACTCACGTAGTGCCGCAAGTATAACTCCAAGAGAGCATTGACGCGCTCCGTTTGCCCATCGCTTTGTGGATGGAAGCTTGTTGAAAAGCTTAAGTCCGTCCCAAGCATCTTGAAAAGCTCCGTCCAAAACCTTCCCGTGAAGCGTGGGTCTCGGTCGCTCACAATGTTCTTTGGAACTCCCCAATGCTTCACTACATAGCGAAGGAATAGCCTTGCCGTCTCCTCCGCGGTGCAATCGGCTGGTGCGGCCATAAAGGTGGCATACTTGCTAAATCGGTCCACCACCACAATAATGCTCCCAAACCCCTCGGACTTTGGCAAACAAGTGATGAAGTCCATAGAGACACTCTCCCATGGTCTCTCGGGAATGGGCAAGGGATCAAGCAAGCCCCCCGGCTGTTGTTGGACAACCTTGTCTTATTGGCATACAAGACATGTCCTCACATACTCCTCGACCCCATCGCGCATCCTTGGCCAATAGTAGGTGGACTTCAACAAGGCAAGTGTGCGCTTTACTCCTGGATGACCAGCCCATTTGGAGTCATGACATTCTTTCATGAGCTCCCTTCTCAAGTTGCCCCACTTCGGTACATAGATGCGGCGGCTCTTCGTGTATAGGAGGTCTTCCTCCATCCAAAACCTCCGTGTCTTGCCCTCCTTTATCAAGGCGATGACACTTTGTGCTTGTGGATCCGCCTTGAGTCCCTCCTTGATCTTGTTCAAGAGTGGGCTAGTGACTTGCGATATGCTTGCAAATTCCGCCTTCCGGCTTAGTGCGTCAGCTACCACGTTCACCTTTCCTGGCTTGTACTCCATGACATAGTCGAACTCCGCCAAGAAATCTTGCCATCGAGCTTGCTTCGGACTTAGCTTCTTTTGTGTTTGAAAGTAGCTTGTCGCCACGTTGTCGGTCATGATTACAAACCTTGTCCCAAGCAAATAGTGCCGCCACACTCTAAGGCAATGGATGATGGCCGTCATCTCCTTCTCTTGCACTGTGTAGCGACGCTCCGTGTCGTTGAGCTTCCGACTCTCATAGGCAACCGGATGTCCCTCTTGCATGAGCACGCCTCCAATGGCAAAGTCGGAAGCATCGGTGTGTAACTCGTATGGCTTGGTGTGATCGGGTAGGTTTAACACGGGCTCCTCGCATATCGCCTTCTTCAAGTCTTCAAAGGCTTCTTGGCACTTTGTCGTCCACTCCCATGCCTTGTTTTTCTTGAGAAGGTCGGTTAGTGGAGCGGCTCTTGCCGAATATCCCTTGATAAAACGGCGGTAATAATTCACTAACCCAAGGAAAGATCTTAACTCATGTACCTTTGTGGGTGGCTCCCATTCTTGGATGGCATGCACCTTGCAACCCTCCATCATGAGTTTGCCATCCTTGATCTTGTGCCCTAAGAACAACACCTCGTTCTTCGCAAAAGAGCACTTCTCCCTCTTGATGTATAGCTCATTTTCCCTTAGCACCTTGAACACTTCCCTCAAGTGTTCTACGTGCTCCTCCAAGGTTTGGCTATACACCACAATGTCGTCTAAGTAGACGACCACGAACCGATCAAGATAAGGGTGGAATATCTTATTCATCAAGGTGCAAAACGTTGCCGGTGCATTTGTTAGACCAAATGGCATAACCAAGAACTCGTAAGAACCATACCTTGTGATGCACGCGGTTTTTGGTTCGTCACCCTCGGTTATGCGCACTTGGTAGTACCCTGATCGAAGATCCAACTTCGTGAAGTAGCGTGCGTGCCACAATTGGTCAAACAAGTCGGCAATGAGAGGGATGGGGTACTTGTTCTTCACCGTGACCTTGTTGAGCGCCCTATAGTCGATGCACATGCGAAGGGAACCATCTTTCTTCTTTTGAAACAAGACCGGGGCACCAAAGGGTGCTTTTGAAGGTCTAATGAATCCGGCGTCCAATAACTCCTTCAATTGCCTCCTTAGCTCCGCCAACTCGGGTGGTGCCATGCGGTATGCGCCCATGGCGGGTGGCTTGGTTCCCGGCTCCAACTCAATTGCATGGTCGACTTCCCTCCTTGGTGGTAGTCTCTTGGGTAACTCGGATGGTGACACATCCTTGAACTCTTCAAGCACTTTGGCTACCTCCTTGGGCACGTCGTCTTGTGGCCTCGGCTCCTCATCATCGTACTCCTTGAGGATGGCTAGGTAGCTCTCCTCTTCCCTCTTGACGCCCTTCTTGAATTGTAGTGCCGACAACACCTTCAAGTCTTGCTTGGCACCTCTCTTTGTCGGCACGACGCACGCCTTGTCGCCATCTATGATGCATATGCTATTGGCGAATGGCACCGGTATGGCCTTGACTTGATCATAGAATTCCAACCCTAGGACGACTTTGTAGTCATCCATTGGAACAATTGAGAAGTCCAAGTTTCCACACCATGCCCCCACGGTAGTCTTGACTCCTCGAATCACGCCTTGAATTGGTCGGGCGGGTGAGTTAACCGCCTTGATGGAGCCCCCTCCATCACTCCCTCGTAGCCCTAGCCTTCGGGCTTCTTCAATCGAGATGAAATTGTGGGTCGCCCCTGTATCGAGCATTGCGGACGTTGGCTTCCCTCCAATTGTCAAGTCGACGAAGTGTAGGCCTTTGGCTTGGACTTTGGGTGTCGATCGAATTACGTTGAGTAATTGCATCGACCCCATGCTTACACCTTCGTCGCCACCCTCGGCTTCACCTTGATGACTCCCTAAGAGTGCACTTAGTGCCCTCTTTTGCGGACAATCTCTAGCCCAATGCGGCCCATCACAAAGGAAGCACTTGTTGTTGTTGGGCTTTGAACTCCTCACGTCCTTTTGCTTGCCTTTGTCTTTGCTTCTTGCCGTATAGTTGTCTTGACGGGGCTCGTCTTTGCGTTGGCTCTTGTCTCCCCCACCTTTGGCATAACTACTCTTCTTTTCCTTCGGCTTGCTCGTGGACTCCTTTGGGCTAATGTAGTCGATTAGGCTTTCGGCCGTGGCTATGGCGGTAGCAAGGTCTTGCACCCCACGTCGCCTTAGCTCGGTCTTAGCCCATGGTTGGAGACCATCCATAAAATTGAAGAGAGCATCCTTGTCGGGTAAATCGGGAATCTCAAGCACCAAGTTGGTGAAGTCCTTAATATAATCCCGAATAGACCCCGAGTGTTTGAGCCTTCGCAATCGAGCTCTTGCCTCATCCTCGGCATTCTCGGGACAAAATTGTCTCTTGAGTTCTCTAGTGAAGTCATCAAAGGTGTCGATGGTGCACGTACCTTTCTCAATATCTCCTCGCCTTCTCCTCCACCATAACATGGCGGTGTCGGTGAGGTAGAGAGCCACGGTTCTAATCTTGGCGTCCTCCTCGGTGATGCCTACGGCTCCAAAGTATTAGTCTAGCCCCCACAAGAAGTTATCAACTTCACGAGCGTTGCGCGATCCCCCAAAACTCTTAGGCTTTGGGACCTCGATGCGCTTAGCCTCCACAATACTGTTGGTGCCGGCTCCCGTAGCCAATGCGCGCTTGCATAGGACCAAGTCCCCATGCATCTCCTCCATGCGTGCAAGCGTTCCATTCAACTCCTTCTCGTGGACTTGACGCATTTTGGTGAGTTCCCCCATGAACTCCTCGCGAACCTTCGCCATCTCGCCCCGCAAGGACTCCTCTAGTTGGGCCAACATGCCCTTGATCGCAGTGTGGATGGCAGCATCCTCCGCCTCTAAGCCGTCTACCCGTTGGCTTAGATCATCCACCTGGGCCTCCATGCCACTCACGCCCTCCTCCACCTGAGATAGGCGTGAGTCGAAAGCAGAGATCATGTCCTTAGACCGTTCCCGCCTTGGAACATCAGGGTTGACATGCTCGTCGCGACTTCCCCTTTGCGTAACTTCCTCGGAAGGGTTGGATCCTGTTGCACCTTTGGTAGCGCCGTGTTTTACCATTGTGTCGAGCGAGGTTCCGATCGAACTTCTGCTCTGATACCAACTGTCACGAGCTTACTTTTTCCTAAGTTACTCGTGCGGCCTTAGCACCCTCTTTGCGCTAAGTCAGTCTTACTCACGCACAACACTTGGCTAGAATAACCGGAAGAAGACAAGAAGAACACTTAGAAAGCAAGAACTTGTATTAAGCTTTAAGAATGCTTTACAAGGCTTGGTGATGCAATGCTTTCTCTATGTGTAAAATGAGAGGGGTGCCTCCCTATTTATAGGCATCTTTCCCCTTACCTAAAGTTCTAGAGTAATCTAGGACTTTACAAGTAAAGACAAAGTCTAGAGACTTCTACATGTCTCTAGGGAAGTCCTAAAATATCTATACAAGGCCTTGAGTGTTCTAGAGAGTTCTAGGGATCTCTAGTTGCTTGAGCCTCCTCAAGGGTTCTAGAGAATTCCATAGTCTCCTAGAGACTTCCCGATTTATCCGGACACCTCCGAGGCTTTCCACAACGTTCTAGAACACTCTAGTGTGCTTCAAATTATCCTTGGGCAATGCTTGCTTCAAATATGCCCAACGAACTTGGCGGGTCGTGACAACGCGCTCTTGAGCGGATTGCCCTACTACATATAAAAAATCCCTTGCTCTATTTTTCTTCCTGGCAAGCTTTCGCCCCCTCCCCATGGCCACCGCCTCCATCGACGACTCCTGCATCTCCAGCATCTCCGGTCGCATCCGACAAACCCGGCAATTTCCAGCCACCTTCTTTGGCTATCAATCATAAGTATAGGTAAGATCATATAGACAGACTAAGAAACTCCTCCATTGCCCGTGTTGTTAGGGTAAACCTCATCCTGTCAATTATATAGAGAGTAACGCGTGGTGGAGATGGACTAACCTTATCGGTCGGCTTGAGAACTTTGTTCTTACTTCTTAAAGGCCTACGTATTACTCTCCTCTTCAAAGACACAAAGGTCTATTCCATATCGCTCGCTCGTTGTCGAGTTGCCCTTATTGAAGTGATGGTGTGAAATATGGTGATTGTTGCCCTCTATTTTTAAATATATTACATTCAATTTTTTTTAATAAGGCTTTGAAACACAAGCGAGGCTTAGCCCCACATATCACATTCAAAAACTGCAATGCAAACATAATTATGGAAATTACTCCGACTTTGTGATAAATTACGTATCTACCTAAGAGCTTAATGTGTGTTTATTAGTTACCTAATAAGGCATATATGCATGTAAGTGCTAGAGGAAATATATTTATTTCATTCTCAATTTCTTTCATTATATAGTACTGTAGTTGGTAGTTGGGAACTACATTCCCCGCTCATAGACTAGTCAGGAAACTTGTAGATACGATGTATATCTTACCTCGTCATGGTGAAAGATCATCCGTGTCACATCAGGAATGTGCTCTCTCAAGCTCCATAATAAGACATCATAAGAAGATATATGTGTATTTAGTCTCATATGAGAAACATAATATGTAGGGCTGGGCACTTAGTACCGGAATCTCGATCCTGTACCGGTCCCGTCCCGAAAGTTAGCGGGACGGGACGGTGTAGGTTTTGAAAATGACAATCTCGTCTCGTCTCGTTATGGTAATGTTGAAACGAGATGGGACGGGATCAGGACTATCCCGAAAAATCTCGTCCCGTAATATTAGAATACCTAATTTTAATTATTTTATATTTGATTTTTTAGGTTGCATGATGTTACAATGCACTCAACCACACTCAATTTGGTCTGAAACAGTAAAACCTAAACAAACAAACAAAATTCGATCTCACTCTCAATTCTCAAACAGTCAAACATAACGCCTCCACTCCCTATCTTCCTCCAGTCCTCCACTCCTTCCAACCTCTTAACCAAATTCGATCCCCAAATGCTAGATGTTTAGTACTTTTACAATAGGATGTAATTTAGCACCTATGCACCTATGTTCTTGTTGATTTCAGTACTTTTAATTTCATTCATGTTTTTTTTTGCTTGTGTGATTTTTGATATTTTTCAGTTGTTGTTTTAGGGTTAATTTGTCGGGATCAGGACGTACAAGACAAATTTCTAAAAATGTCTTCTCGTCCCGTCGCGTCCCGTTCTTTTATTTTCTGGATGGGACGAGATTCACTAAATCCCGGCCCATCCCGTCCCGTGCCCAGCCCTAATAATATGTGAGGGAACATTCCTTAGCTATAAAAGGAAGACTTCCCATATGTAGAAAGACGAAATCTCTCTCTCTTGATCCCAAAAGCATATTGGCCATGATAGTTGATTCATAAGTGGACGTAACCATGTTCTCCGATGGCATGGTGAACCACTATATGTTATTGTCTCTCTCCCATGTTGTTTATTGTTCATGTTCGTGTTCCACCGTGATTCTACATAGTCTTCGAGATTATGCAGAAACATTTGGCTCTACCATAGAAACGGAACTTGAGAAATATATAAGTAAGTTTTGAAGGTAAAAGCTTATGCGCCGTGATTGTATCTATAGGGCCTCGTAAGCCTCAAAGGAACTCGATCAACTCTTTGCTCAGAAGTTATATTTCTCAAATTTCAAATAGCGAAAAGGTAACAAATACTTTTTCATTATGTTGTTATTCTATATTCTTTGCTTAATCGTGCAATTGATTTTGTTCGTTCTTTTTGCCCCGTATGTTTCAATGAATTATGAGAATTGTTCAATATGATCTGTTTGCTTCATGATAAGCATGTAGTTGTATGTATAACTATGATACATTATTGTATATCAAACAAATGTTGATAACTTTGAATCTTGTAATTTGTAGTTAGAATATAATATCATAAGAAAAATAATATATTGAAAGAAATCGGGAATAGCTAGATTGTTGATCGTTGATTTAGTATCGAGAATTGCATTCATATAAATCATGCTAACTGATTTCTCTAGAGTTAAATGAATGAAGTTGATGAGAAGAGATTCAATGTGCTTTACGACAAGTGTTGTCCACAATTCAACTACTTCCTTTTCCTAAATCGGTGATGTAAAATCTCTGTTTTACAGAAGAAGGGAAAGTTCTCTTTCAGTCTCTTGTGTATGAAACGACGTGACTATTGTTGCTGGTTTAAAGAGCCTCCGAACTTCATCTTGGATGTCCTGCTTGAAGACTGTAACATTTCTCCGACCCTAAAGTAAGCCTCCTCCATATCTGAGTGTCTATGATCACAGGTTCCTAAATCTGACTCAAGCATGCCATATACGAAGAGAGGTGATCGATGATCAAGATGCTTCTTCTTTCATTTTAACTAGTGCTCATGCAAGTGTGTTTGACTTACGTCCGATAAGAAGTTACCGAGTGTCATTAGTTTAGAACTGAAACTTATTGTTCATTGCTAATGATATTGAGAAGTAACTCGATCTTGGAGGGTTGCTCCAAGAGAACTTTGGTTTTGTTTGTTGTTGGTTTCATCCGGTTAGACAATGGAGTTTGGGTTAAAATGTCAAGCCATTACTCATTAGTGAACTTGGTGTTTCAACTCTATCTGTAGCTCTTTGCATGACGGATTCTATCGAGCACATCTCTATCATATTAGTGACATTGTGTCACTTGTTAACATGTTACAAATTAAAGAGCATAAAACACGTACATAACGTAACGTATCACGACAAAGGATCTAGACAATAACAATTTCAAATATCATTATAAGGAATCCGAGTAGTATATGATTTACTCTAATCTCAATTTATGTTTTAAATGACAGGTAAATTTGGCCCTTTTGATTTTGTTGTTGAGTGATTATGAATTTTAATTTATATTGGGTTCTTCTTCAAGTAAAAGGCCTAGTGTGTTCTTATACAATTGGAAGCTACTAGAATACCCAATATCTCACCAAAAAACCCAAACCCGGCCCAACTCACCAAATTCGGTTTTTTATATTTATAGTTTTCTTGTATCCCAACTCTCCAAGTCTTCTTCTTCTTCTTCCCCTGAACTCATCAATGGCTTCTCTCACTCTCCTCCTTTAGCTTCACCCAAATCAATCTCAAAGCCCAAAACCCTAATTACCCAATTCGCAGAGAACCAAACCATGGCGACCCCAAAACCCCAGAGGTCTAAGGAGGAGGTGGAGGACATAATCCTCCGCAAAATCTTCCAGGTTACGCTGACGGAGCCACCGCCGGACCCCAACTCCCGAGTCGTCTACTTGGAGATGACGGCAGCCGAGCTTCTCAGCGAGAACAAGCCGATGAGGCTCACGCGCGACCTCTTGGAGTCGATCCTCATCGACCGCCTCATGGGCGGCGGCGGCTCTGCGGCGGCGGAGCCACCGTTCCAGTATCTCGTCGGGTGTTACCGACGCGCCTACGAGGAGAGTAGGAAGATCACCGCCATGAAAGATAAGAACTTGAGGTCGGATATGGAGTCTGTGATTAGACAAGCGAAGAAGCTTTCTGTTTCGTATTGTAGGATCCATTTAGGTAACCCGGAGTCGTTTCCGGGTTCGGGTTCGGATCCGGGTACGGCGTCGCCGTTACTGCCGTTGATTTTTAGTGAACTGGGAGGCGCAATGGATGAGTTTGGAGGGAGGAGTGGTAGTAGTAGTGGGGTGCAATGCCCACCTGGGTTTTTGGATGAGTTCTTTAGGGACTCCGATTTCGATAGCTTGGACCCGATTTTGAGGGGATTGTATGAGGAGTTGAGGGAAATTGTGCTTAAGGTATCGGCATTGGGGAATTTCCAGCAGCCATTGAGGGCTTTGTTGTATTTGGTTAGCTTTCCGGTGGGGGCGAAGAGTTTGGTGAATCACCCTTGGTGGATTCCGAAAGGGGTTTACTTGAATGGGAGGGTTATAGAGATGACTAGTATTTTGGGTCCTTTTTTTCATGTTAGTGCATTGCCTGATGATCCAATTTTCAAGAGCCAGCCTGATGTGGGGTGAGTTTAACTTAGCTACTTGTGTTTTATCAATGTGCATTGTGTTGTGTGTGATTGCGCAATGTTGCTGTTTGGTTGGTGGAATATAGTCCAGTATAGATTGCATTTTCGAGACTGTTGAATATTGAAGCTCTGTTTAGCTGAACATAGTGGATTTCTTTTGGGTTGGTTAAACTTGCTTTACTTTATTTATGTAAGTTTAGTAGTCAATCTGCTTGTCTTGCTTGTTGCTTTATTTATTTATTTTTTTTTCTCAACTTTGGCATCTAATAAGAGGACTCTACAGTTAGTGGTTCTATGCTTCTTCAGTTGAATATAAGAAGTTATATCATGCACGCAATTGGTAAATCTATGTGCATATGGTTTCCTTGGTAAGTTAGTTCAATATTAATTTGGCTTGCTTGTGGTTTCTTATTAATGCGTCGATTTTCTCATGAATGTTGTCAACACCAGGCAGCAGTGCTTTCCAGAAAATTCAAGTGATAGTGGTCTGCGATCTTCATACAGCACGATTAAGACAATGATGAATAATTTGTATGCCGGCCTCCATGAACTTCTCCACACACTTTTAAAAAATCCAGAAACTCGTGAGAGTGTTCTTGAGTATCTTGCTGAGGTTATCAACAAGAACTCATCAAGGGCTCATATTCAGGTATCTATTCCCAGATATCTTACTCTAGTGATAACTGATGTCTCTGAAACTCTTGGTCTCTTGTTCTCTAAAAATTTGGTAATCCTTAATAACCTCAGCAAGTTCATGGTCACAGGTCGATCCTCTTTCTTGTGCAAGTTCTGGCATGTTTGTCAATCTCAGTGCTGTCATGCTTCGACTTTGTGAGCCATTTCTGGATGCAAATTCAAGTAAAAGGGACAAAATCGATCCAAAATATGTATTCTATGGTAACCGTCTAGAGTTAAGGTGAGAAGATTTTGATTAGTGGGTGTGTCTTTAGATTGTCTACATGTCTAACAGTTGTTTATGGACCTACATTAGAGGTTTGACTGCCCTACATGCATCATCTGAAGAAGTTACGGAATGGATTAATGAAGATAGGCTGGGGAATGCTGGTGGTGATGGTCAAAATCGACTTTCACAATCCCAGCAAGCCACCAGTTCTGGCAGTAACATATCTCAACCTTCTAACCTGAAGCCAACCGGTGAAAAAATTAAATATACATTTATTTGTGAATGCTTCTTCATGACTGCGAGGGTGCTCAATCTGGGTTTATTGAAAGCATTTTCTGACTATAAGCATCTAGTACAGGTAATTGGGTGTGCTTATTTATTTGCGGATAAGGATTACCACACTTTAGTAACTGATGTTATATATAATTAAACTATTCACTGTAAATTTTGTTATATGGAAAAGTTACATGTAAAATCTACTCAATCCAGGACATGCAGAGGTCTGAAGATACACTTAAAGCCTTGAAAAAGCAGGCACCTTCTCCTCAAATGAATATTGATATAGCTCGCCTTGAGAAAGAGATAGAGTTGTGTAAACAAGAAAAGCGTTGTTATGAAGCTCAGATACTAACGGTATGCCTGAACTTTGTGAATGTGTGTTTTAATGAGCATCTTGTGGAGTTGTTACTTGTGTGTGTCTGTGCACATTGATTGGAGTTGTTTCTTAGTATCTGTATATGATTAGACTTCTGTGAAGATTGTCTTTATTTCCCATACGGGCATTAATATGGTTTTGTTACTGATTCTTAAAAATCATGTATTCAGGATGAACCACTCTTAGAGTGTGCTCTTTCTTTCTACCGGTTGATGGTGGTATGGCTAGTTCGCTTGGTTGGTGGATTTAAAATGCCTCTGCCATCATCTTGCCCTGTGGAATTTGCATCTATGCCAGAACATTTTGTGGAAGATGCCATGGAGTTGCTTATATTTGCTTCGCGGATGCCAAAAGCATTTCAAGGGATCTTATTGGTAGGTTTCTTATCATAAAGCAACTCACTAAATTCTTATTTTTGCTAGTCTCATATTCATATCCTTTTTTTTCTGATGTGTTTTATATTTTTGCAGGATGAATTTATGAACTTCATTATAATGTTCATGGCAAGTCCAGAATATATCAGGAACCCTTATCTAAGAGCAAAGATGGTTGAAGTGCTGAACTGCTTGATGCCCCGTCCAAGGTGGTTTGATGTCTCCCTTTTATATCGATTTGCGCATTTTGAAGATTACAGTTGGATATTTATAGATTTTTGCATGGCATTTGCAGTCATCAACCAGCTTCTGTTACAGCTGCTGCTGCTAGCCTGTTCGAAGGGCACCAACTGTCTCTTGAGTATCTTGTGAGGAATCTCTTGAAACTATATGTGGACATTGAGTTCACTGGTTCTCATACACAGGTGAGTGCTCTCATGTTCATGTCTGTTAATGGGAAATTTATACGATTCCACTCAGTGTTATCAATTACCTTCTTGTTCATTGGCGTTTTGCTTTTGAGCTGTGTAGTTTTATGACAAGTTTAACATCCGCCATAATATTGCCGAACTTCTCGAATATCTTTGGCAAGTCCCCAGTCATCGAAATGCTTGGAAACAGGTACACGAATTTCATGGAAAGACTTCTTAGAAATTTTAATTATATGTTCAATACTTTGATCTTTATGGCATGTGATTGACTACACCAACTTGTGTTCTGTTCCAGATTGCTAGGGAAGAGGAGAAAGGCGTATATTTGAATTTCTTGAACTTCTTGATCAATGATAGTATATATCTTCTGGATGAAAGTCTTAACAAGATTCTTGAACACAAAGAACTGGAGGCTGAGATGTCAAATACTGCAGAATGGGAGAGTAGACCTGCTCAAGAGAGGCAGGAGAGAACCCGCCTGTTCCACTCTCAAGAAAATGTTTGTCTTGTTCTCCCACAACACAACTACAACAAGTGTTCTTTTCATGAATTAAGAGACCTAATCAAATGAACACCATTGTGCTTTTACAGATCATCCGAATTGATATGAAGTTGGCAAATGAAGATGTGAGCATGTTGGCATTTACTACAGAACAAATTACAGCTCCTTTCCTACTTGCTGAGATGGTAAAATCTTTCTCTTGATATTAACCCTTTGATGATCAGTTCCCCCTTGCAGTTTTACCATATTATTCTTTAAAACAATGTGTTATTTGTTTTCCCAGGTCGAAAGGGTGGCAAGCATGCTCAATTACTTTTTGTTGCAATTAGTAGGTCCTCAAAGAAAATCTCTTAGCCTAAAAGACCCGGAAAAGTATGAATTCCGTCCAAAGCAATTGCTTAAGCAGGTTGGCATAACTCTTTATTCATATCTTTTGTGCCTGCTGGAAGATACATATCTGAAACTACCTGACTGAATAACTTATGGAATGGGGATTAGGTTCATTACCCAGTCTTGCGATGGAAATTTACGTTAGATGGTGGTATATCATGCCTTAAATACCGTTCACTCTCTTAGGTTTGATTGTTACTGTGAGGCCTTTGCATTTAAGTGCCCGGCTGGCTGTGTGTTATTAATCAATAAAATAAGGTTAGGGATCTAGTTAGACAAAGAAGGATTTGGGCCCCAAGTCTGCCTGTTGAAAATAAAGACACTGGCCTTATTTGGATAAGTCCCATGTTGAACATGTTGCTCCATAATGATGTTTCTTACCATTATTCCGTAGTCGCAGTGCTTGAGAATTCAGCATGGAAATGCAACTACAGATCGAAATACCTGACTAACTTTTTCTTCATCTCTGTGAAGATTGTGTACATCTATGTTCATCTAGCAAGAGGTGATACAGAAAATATCTTCCCAGCTGCCATCTCAAAGGATGGTCGATCTTACAATGAGCAGGTAAATCAAGTGATGCAAAGCTTTAAACAACTTCCATGCAATTGTTGTTTTGGTTTTGTGATTTTGGTGCTATTGAATGCAAACCACAGTTATATCTGTTTGTTTTTAATCTCCTATCTGACTGGAAGAATCTGATATTTGGATATGCCTGCAGTTGTTTGGTGCTGCTGCGGATGTCCTAAGAAGAATTGGTGAAGATGGGAGGGTCATACAGGAGTTTGTGGAGCTTGGTGCCAAAGCCAAGGTTGCTGCTTCTGAGGCCATGGACGCTGAAGCTGTTCTAGGGGATATTCCAGATGAATTCCTTGACCCAATTCAGGTATATCTTTTGTGTTTTATGATAAATCTGCTTTGAGCACACTTTGATTGTATTTCTTCTTGCAGTACACTTTAATGAAGGATCCAGTTATCTTACCTTCTTCAAGAATCACGGTAGACCGGCCTGTCATTCAAAGGCATCTTCTTAGTGATAATGTACACCATCGCCCCCCCCCCCCCCCCCCCCCCCCCCCCCTCTCCCTCTTTACTCTATGGCTGATAACGCTGTAATACGTGCAACTCTTGCTAACATATCTGCTGTGATTTGCAGAGTGATCCATTCAACCGTTCCCATCTTACTGCGGACATGTTGATACCTGATAATGAATTGAAGGCAAAAATACAAGAGTTCATTAGGTCACAGAGTGACAAGGCAACAATACAAACCACATCTAGTGAAATGCTAATTGATTAGATCATTAGAACCTTGTTAATATAATACTAGTTTGTTGGGGTGGGTGGTTAACATTAAGTGATGATTTAAGCAAATGTTCATATGGATAATTTTCGTTTGTTTACTCTGTAAAGTTATGTATTTTATTTCTCAATTAATTTATGACGATTACTACATCAATTAGAGATTTTTTCATTGTCTGGTGGATGCATGTCTTTGTAGATTGTTAACTGCAGAAGCAATATCGTCCATATATGTTCTCATTGGCATCAAACATGATAGACAAGCATGATGCTTGAGAGTGGTCTGCCCTTAATAGTCTTTTTAAATAGACCCCCAAGAATATGAGAGAATGCACCAAGTCACCAAGTGAAGCAGAGAAAATTCTTCTCAACTATGATATTAGCATCTTTTGTGTGAAAAATTGTCCTACAGACAAAACTAAACCATCAAGATATTTGATTGGTTCTATTGAACAATTACACAACAGCACATAATAACCCGAACAGACATGATCCTCCAGATCCGGTCACCAGGGATCCATCATGCCGCTTCTTCCAGATTGGTGTCGTATGGAGCTTCGTTTTCCAAAGACCAGTTTGCATGCTTGAAGAGGATATCTGACATGCGCTGTTTATCAATAGACTGCTTTCGTACCAGAATTTTGAGATACATGTTTGTCATCATTCTTCAATAAATATCAGATATCAGAATGGAGTTTCTTCAAAGCCTTGGTGTGAGCAAAGCTGCCTTCCGCTTTGCGTACTCGTGAGCAATGCTAATTGAATTCTTGCTGTGACGCAGAGAGAACTCAGCAAGAAGAATTTGGTTCTCTTCAGGTGTCAGATCACCATGACTGCCCTGTAAACACCAAAACTAATGTCAACTTTAGTGGTATAAATTTTCACAGATTTGATCTTGTCGTTTTAGTTGTTTCACCAGCTAAACATAAAGTGAATCAGTGAGAAAGCCAATAAACAACCGAGAGGGCACTCCAGCAACCATAAAAGAACTGAAAGTACAATTCCGGTTTGAAAATACACAATGCAAAAGTTTGCACCCTTCTACCAATAAATTTCAGTAAAGTTTTTCTTTAACATTACTGATAGCCACCATACAATATATGATTTTTCATTGTCTTGTATCTATTCTCATAAGAAGTTACTCTGCATGTGCTTAGCATTATCTTCCAAAACACAAATGAAAATGCAAAAGAAGAAAATAAGAAGTTGTGTGTATTCTTGTGTGAAGGATGATGCACAGGTATTCTATCATTGTATCATTACCAGGCGAGAAGTTCTATCACAAACAGCATGGTGCATGAGAATGCCAGCAGCAACTGAAACATTGAAAGAATCCACCATCCCTTTCATTGGAATACTGCAATGCAAATCTGACAAATCCAGGGCCTCATCACTTATTCCCCTACATTCAAATGGAATTCAATATTTAGAAAACTACAATACCTAAGAGCATATAAGGGATACACTAACTTTAACTTAAGCAGACTATATGATCAACATTGGATCTCATTCACAACTGTATCACAATAAACATGACTCAGAATTGTCTTATTTTCTAGAGGGGTTGTATACAAAAGTATAATTTGCTTATGTTATAATTTTTCTTGGCTGAATAGTTCATCCATAGCTGCTACATAAATGAACACTTATTTTGACACAGTAAAAAAGCGAAAAAGCTAGAAGATGGTCCAGCGGGCTGATATCATATCCATATTTTTAAAGAACAGTGGAAGGAAAATATACAAGTACCTATTTTCATTTCCGACAACTATTGCAGTTGGGCAAGACCAGTCCATGTCGTAAATAGACACCTTCAATAGCATGAAAGGGTTACTCAGACAAGCGCTTCAAATTTCAAGATGCAGAACAACTAAGAATACAAGACAAATCACTCATTTGAAATCAGAAAAAGGCTAAATTTGAACCCTTTTTAGATCAGCGTGAGTTCCTGGAATTCATAGCTACTGTTTACAACATCTTTGGCATGCAAGCAAATTCTACAGGAGGAAAATAAGTGGATAATTACCGCATCCATCCCCACATGTGTTGTGGCAATTCGATAACCACGCGATGTAAGAACTTCAAAGCATTCTTGAGTGGAGTCCCAAAGTTCAATATCCAACCATTTCTCTGCTCCCATGCTGACATGTCGATTTTCTCTGTACCTGAAACATGTTCAAGCTCAGGGTTAGCAAAGTCATTCATACATCATGAATGAAATGAAATACAGAACAATGTGATGACCCAATTTAAAAAAATCCAATGAATGATTTCAGCTTGTTATAGCACCTGGTCACAACTCACAACTTTGTTAATTGGCCTTATCTAAATGCTCCATTGCATATAGACTGTACTAAAAAATTGATATCGGCAACATTCATCATTGAAATAAACAAAGCTAAACCCCGAAGACTACATTACTATAACCACATAGTTAAACACAATTTAGAGCAAAAACAGTATTCATAACTAAAACCAGACCCTTTTCACCTCAAATGACGTTGCACCTTTTAGAAGCGTCACAAGAGAGCACATGAACCGACTGTATCCCAAGCGCGTCGGCGGACCGGAACACCGCCGATACATTCCCAAAATCTCCCAACCCCTCCACCACCAAGCACACCGAGTAGCTCCGGTTCCTCACCACATTCCGAAACCTCTCCTTCCTCACGTCCATTATAATCGGATCCACCGCCTCCAGTATCTCACCACTCGTGACGTAAGCCCCGCCGCAGTTGAACCTGTCCAGGTACGGAAACCACCGCCCGCCGCCGCCGCAGCCGCGCCGGCGGCGTTCCATTTTCATGAGCTTCACGACGTCGTCGCGGTGCGTGAGGAGGTGCTCCACCGTGTCTAGTGACTCTGGCGGATCTAGGGTTTCGGTTGGGGGTGGCGGAGCTTCGAAATCTGCGGCTTCTGCTGCTGCAATTGAAGCGTGCGGCCGATGAGGGACGTTGTTCTGGGAGATTCTGAGCCCTAGATTTGATTAAAGGCACGAAATTGAATCAGACGGTGGTGATTTTTGGGCGTAGAAATTTCTGGAGAGAGAGAAAGAGAGTACCTTTATTGGGGGAAAGGAGAGGAGAGAAGCGGAGATTGAGAAGAGGGGTGAATTGGGGCCGGAGAGTGGAGCCGATTGAAGATAGAGAAGTGTGGATTAGGGTTTTGCAGGCCGCCATTGGAGAAATTTGGCGCCAATCTGGAGAGTGAGTTTTCAGTGGCCAAAATGACAGAGAGGGCAGAGTTAATTAGTTTTTTTTTTGAAGGTGGGACCCCTTAACCCGACAAGCCCATTAGGCCCATGACCTACTGCATGGGGTCCCCCTAGCCCGCATGTCTGAAGTCGTCGTTTCGTTTTTTTTTTTTTTTTTAAGGTGGGAATTGCTTGCTCGACCAGGCCCGTTAGGCCCTGACCGCCTAGCCATGCATGGGCTCCGTTTAGCCTGTATAGTTTAAAAACTGGTTTACTTGTACTTAATATTTAATCACGATATTAATCACGATTAATGCTTTTCTCCTTTATAAAATCTGCTGCAACTCTTTCTCATCTTCCATCTTCATCGAGCTCCGTCCTTATGGCCACCCTCCAAGTTTCCATTTCTTCACTGCACCAATCTCTCTGCTCCCCAAAGAAGCTTTGCCAACCAAAATCAGGCTACCTCACAGTCAACACCACCACAGGCTCCTCTGTTTTTCTACACCTTCTAGGAAGCTCGGAGCCTCACCTTCCCTGACCTCTAGCAAATTCCGCTTCTCATTTGGCTCCAGGGTGAGCCCGGATGCTCCTCTTTGTTTGGTAACTTCAATATTCATGGAGCATGTCAACTTAAACCATCACCCCTAGTTTTTTGCTTCTGTATTAGCTATTAGGTTCCATCCATTTTTTTTATTTTTTCAAAAAAAAAAAAAAATCGCATACTCAGGAATCCTAACGTAGAGTATTACATCCTAATTAATCATATGAAGCTACAAATTTAATCTACCAGTATATCCGCCTGGAGACCCGTATGATGTACATAGTTACTGACAGAAATGCAACAACCCAAAAATCAAGCGAAACAGGGCACATGCCAAGTTAAAAGGAGGGTTATTCTTCCGATTCCTAATTCTTAGTCCTAGCATTGCACCTAATCCCTTCACTTCAGCCCTCATTTACTTGCGATTTGAGCGAGAACGTTTGGTGAAACGTGCGTCTAAGGAAGCACCAATCATACATACTATTTGTTCATAAATACTGACGTAGCTAGGTTACATACACATCTACTCCATCACCATGTCAAACTCAAGAGATTCTCATGCACAGCCTCTTCTTCCTCACATAGCTCTTTTCCCATGCGCCGGAATGGGCCATCTGACTCCTTTCCTCCGCCTCGCTTCCACGCTCTCCTCCTCCCAAAACTGCCTGGTCACCTTGATCACAGCCTCCCCTGTTGTTTCCGCAGCAGAGTCCACCCACATTTCCTTCTTCCTTTCTCAACACCCAAAAGTCAACCATCTTGAGTTCCATCTCATTCCCTCCGATCCAACCACCACCACCATTCCCGACCCTTTCTTTCTCCAATGGCAATCCACCAACCGCTCTCTCCAACTCCTCTACCCTTCACTCGCTTCCTCCTCACCGCCTCTCTCGGCAATCATCTCTGACTTTGTAGTAGCACAAAGTATGGGAACAATGGCTGCCCAACTCAACATTCCCAACTACATCTTCTCCCCCACTTCATGTAAGTTCTTCTGTCTCATGGCTTACCTTCCTACTCTCTTATCAAACACTTCAGATATTAGCACTCTAACTCATGTCGTCATCCCTGGCCTTGGCCCATTGCCAATGACAAGCATTCCTCCTCCATTTAGGAATCCAAATCACATCTTCACATCACTGATACTTCAAAGCTCTCCAGCTCTCTCCACAGCAAAAGGGATCCTGATGAACACCTTCCATGAGTTTGAGTCAGACACTCTAGCTGCTATCAATGAAGGCAGAGCCTTAACCAACATTAACCTCCCACCAATTTTCCCAATCGGGCCGTTACAAGCTTTCGATCTCAAGAATGATCACCAAGACAAGTTCTACTTGTCATGGCTAGACAACCAGCCGAAGGAGTCCGTAGTTTACGTTAGCTTTGGAAGCAGAACAGCTATGTCAGATTCACAGATAAAAGAGCTCTCAAGGGGGTTGGAGACAAGTGGATATAGATTCTTGTGGGTACTGAAGACTAGTAAAGTTGATAAGGATGATATACAAGAGGTGAGTGACATGGTGGGAGAGTCATTTCTTGAAAGAACAAAGAACAAGGGAATTGTACTGAAAGCTTGGGTAAGCCAGCCGGACATTCTAGAGCATCCAGCCATTGGAGGGTTTGTGAATCATTGCGGGTGGAACTCGAATATGGAAGCGGCCGGGGAAGGGTTCCGGTGCTCGCGTGGCCGCAACATGGAGATCAAAGCGTGAACGCTGAGATTGTGGAGAAGGCAGGGTTAGGGATATGGGAGAGGAAATGGGGTTGGGGACTTGAAGGGTTGGTGAGTGCTGAAGATATAAGAAATAAGATTGTGGAGCTTATGGAACATGAGAAGGTGAGGAGTTGTTCTAAAAAGGTTGGGGAAGAGGCTAGGAAAGCTAGTGGGATTGATGGAAAATCTGAGAAGGTGGTCATGGAAATCATGCAGTCTTTGATGCAGAAGAGAAACTAGCAGGACCTTGCAACTAGAGAATATTAGTCAATTACAATATGTTCACTAATTTTTTTTTCCTATAGCTAGATCATGAAAATGCATAACCACGACATTAACAATGTCATATCATGATCGGGAATGCAATTAACTTTAATCTCTTTGGAGCGGATACGGATTGCCCTAGAGGCGATTCTGTGTAATTTTTGTTTAGTAGCAAAAAACAAAAATGTCATGTCATGTTTAGTATCAAGATGCCAATCCACTCATTGTACAAGAGAAGCGATAAAGAGTTTGATTCAGTTAGGTTGTAGTTTTGAATAGTTGTGCATGGTAGATTGGTAGTCCTAATCTAAAGGGAGTTAGTTGTGCTGACCAATTATTTAGGTCTAGGAGTCTTGGTTTAGTCTGCAAAGTTAGTTGTTGTTTAAGCAAGTTGATGAGTCAATAAACAAGTACTTTGATTCCAGAAATTCTTCTTCAATTTGCAGCAGCAAGTATCATATGGCAACATAATCAAACTTTGTAATACCAAGGTTCAATGATCATTATAATCAATGGAGCATGTTATGGAGAAAACTTCCTGCGGTTTAATTAATATTGGTGTGTTGTTTTCCATGAGCATGGTCCAATGGTCGTAATGACCATCAAACCTTGGGATTGAAAAGGCACATAAGGCATAAGCGACGCCTTAAGCCGCTACAGAAGATCAGCGACGCCTTCAGCGGCCACAGCCCCTCTGCGAAGCACGTACACTTCTCAGGAAGCTAAGAAGGTTCACTGGCCGCCCCTAGTCTCCAAGACACGTAGCAAGCAATGGACTCTGAGATTTTTTTTCTCCTTTCTAATTTACATCTGAAACTGCTAATACTGTTCATCTCCATACTCTATGATGTAAATCATGTAATAAAAGAAAAGAGGAAGAAGAAAGGAGGGCAGTGATAAAAAGAGACTAACCAAAGCAAAAGAGTATAAACAAGTATCACAAAGTATAAAAAGAGACCGGCACTTCCAAATACTAAACTAGTAGCATGAGAGGACACAAATCTGATAGTGACCCAACAGCGTTGTCTGTTGGTTCAGACTTCCTTGGCATTCAAGAAAAGTTTGTTTCTAGTGCCCTCTCCTTCCAACCCTTTTCCTATTTGATATCCAATGCAACTCACCTGGTCATATATTCCGGCTTCTGCCGTGTCCCATACATATACCTCGTCAATATATTCTGAAACTAATCAGGGTTTCTCACCAAACCAAACCCAGTATATTTCCCTTCTAAAATGTCAGATTCCGGTGACCGAAGTTCTGTTCATGTCGCTCTCCTTCCGAGCGCTGGCATGGGTCACCTCACACCCTTCCTTCGACTCGCTGCTTTACTCACAGCACATAATGTTCGGGTCACTTTCATCACTCCCATTCCTACCGTCTCACTCGCAGAATCGCAGAGTTTGTCTCACTTGTCCACCATCTTCCCTCAGATCACTCAAAAGCAACTTCATCTCCTTCCACTAGATGAGCCGTCTGCCAATTCAGAAGACCCCTTTTACTACCATTTTGAGTTGACCCGCCGCTCTTCTCACCTGCTCCCTCCCCTTTTATCTTCACTCTCTCCGCCTCTTTCCGCTATGATCACAGATATGAGCTTCTCCTCCACAGTTATTCCCATAACCGATTCTCTTGGACTTCCAAACTACATTTTCTTCACATCATCTGCCAAAATGTTGACACTTTATGTGTCCTTCCACACCATGGTCGGCCCAAACGGTGAGATCAAAGATGGTCTCCAAGTTTCAGGTTTAGAGCCGATACCAAAAGCATGGATTCCTCCACCACTTCTCAAGGGCAGTGATAATCTTCTGAAGAGCTTTTTCATAGAGAATGGTAAGAAAATGATGGAGTCAACTGGAATTCTGATCAACACATATGAGAGTATAGAGCACGAGACACTAGCTGCACTAAACGAGGGTAGGGTATTAAAAGGGCTACCATCAGCAATTGCAATTGGCCCACTTCCACTGTGCAACTCTGAGAGAGACCAACAACTAGCTTGGCTAGATGATCAACCAACTGGATCAGTGTTCTATGTCAGCTTTGGGAGTAGGACTGCAATGTCAAGGGAGCAAATCAGCGAATTGGGTGAGGGCTTAGTGGGGAGTGGGTGTAGGTTTCTGTGGGTTGTGAAAGATAAGAAAGTTGACATGGAAGACGACGAGATACTGGCTGAGGTTCTAGGACAGGGGTTACTGGAAAGGGTGAAGGAAAAAGGAGTGGCAGTGAAGAATTGGCTGAACCAAGAGGAGGTATTGAGGCATCCTGCAATTGGTGGGTTTTCAAGTCATTGTGGTTGGAATTCCTTTAGTGAGGCTCTGTGGAATGGAGTGCCAATATTAGCATGGCCGCAACATGGGGACCAGAAAATCAATGCCAACTTGGTGGAGAGAATTGGACTGGGAGTGTGGGTTAAAAGTTGGGGTTGGGGTGAGGAGGACATGGTGGTAAAAGCAGAGGACATTGCAGCGAGGGTTAATGAGATTATGAGAAATGACTCACTGAGATTGAAAGCACTACACATTAAAGAAGAGGCTAGAGTGGCAGTAGGAGATCGAGGTAGTTCTACAAAAAAACTCACTGCTCTCATTAAGACATGGAAGGAGTTTCGAGCTTGTTAAACCTTCCTTTTCTGAACCTATCATCAATTACAGATGACTTCAAGTACTAAGACAGAGTAGAACAACTATGCAATCAAATAAAGATCAAACTGTTATCTCATCAAGTTTTTAAGCACTTTTGTCATGCAACCGAACTGTAATAAGCAAGCAAAATATATACTCTTTTATTATAAGTTACTGTTCCATGGGTACTTCCAACTACAGATTTATTTTTTCAGAAAGTATGTACCTGTTAATGAGAAATAGCATTCTTCGATATAACATCAAAAGTAACTCCATTTTCTTGAAGCCTTTCTTGAAGATCAGTTGGTCCAAATACAATCCCAGCTGGGAAAACTCCTCCCTTTGGAAGGTCGTCGCGTTGGCTCAGAACAATAAGAGCACATTGAAGTAGAATTATTGGGGTCGTTAGGTATCCAATTTCAGGTCCCATAACTCTTGTTACTATTTCCATATCAGGTTTTGTGTTTCCCTGAGAAACAAGACTCCTGTCGCTGAAACCACGTCCAACAAACCACATCTTAAAAGAAGCACTTCTCACCTCCTCATCAGAGGGACCCTCCTTTCTGAACCATCCAACACTGAAGAATGAGGGAAACTTTAAAAGCAGCCACCTCCCAAAGGAAAGTTGACCCAAGAGCCCAAGAAAGAGTCCAACAATCATGATCCGAATAATGCCCAACAGAGACTTGGTGCCTATCTTCACCCCAAAATGAGCTGGCTTCACTGTTGACCAGAAGGCTTCTCTTTTCTTAATATGTTCATCAGTCTCATTCCTCCCTGGAAGACCACCAGGATTTTCAGTCAGAGCACCAAGTGTTCTTCGTACAACAATAGCATCTGCTGAAGGTAGCTTCACAGCCCAAAGACCAATCTTTTTCTGGTGTTCAATAATTGGTCCTTTAGAAGGAGGAGGACCAGGAATCTGCAAACAAAAAAGTAAATCATGATCAATCAATTTAACTCCCTGGCCATTAAGATACATATCAATCTTTGTTCTCAACCCCCAAAAGCTACATTTTTTAGTGTCTATGCCGCAAACATTAGGAGAACTGCAAGGTATAATTCTATAAACTATGAATCCCCTATATCATGCAGCAATAGAACTACAAAATGCATGAGTAAGCCATTCTATATGTGTTTCGGCTACCAATATTCTACTGTTAGTTTCTGAGAAAACTTGTAAACTTAGTGTACAAAGACGTGCAGGGTATCATATAGCAATGGAAGTACAGTACTTAACAACCAATAACCAAACCACTGACAAGATACAACAAAGAACAAAGAAACACAAGCCTCAATTGTCATTCTTTACTAACTAACCATAACAGCATCTAAAGTTCTAAGCTGCGACTGGTATAACATAAATAGAGCTAGTTTAACATTTCATTTCTGCTTTCCCCTACATCACTATCCACAAAAACAGAACACAGCAGCAAAGTTTACAACTTCAAACAACAAAACCAATCAAGCAACAAATCCAAAAAAGTATGGTAATTAATCAAACTCATTACTTGCGGCCTCGGCTTTTTCGGCCTGGACCGCCGGAGCTGCATCAACTTATCCGCATTGGCCACACCCAACACCGCCGACTCAAACGTCCCAAAGTTCCCGGCAATCCTCTTATCACTCTCCAAGCTCAAATAAGCCTCCACCCTATTCGGTACCGCCGCCCCCTCCCACTGCCTCGAGTTAAACATCACTCCAAGCTCCGCCGGAACAGAGTCAAACCCGCATGCCGAAATGACCAAACTACCCTTCTCCGCCGCCTTATCAAAGTAACTCGCCTCCATCCTCTCCATGAACTCCGGCTCTCCGCATATGTCGAGATAGTCACAGCCGCTTTCCACGCACGCAGCGACGACGGGCTCGCCGTAGAGGCGGAAGGGCCCCACGCAGTTGAGGACGAGGCGGGTTTGGGAGCAGAGGCGGCGGAGGGAATGAGGGTCGGAGGTGTCGGCGGTGAGGATGGGAACGGAGGGAGGTGGGGGGTTTGGGGCGGCGGCCCAGGTGAGGGTTTGGGAGAGCTTGGTGGGGTTGCGGCCGGCTAAGGCGAGAGAGGTAAGAGGTGAGGAGGGAGTGTTGAGGAACTTGAGGGCTTCTTTGACGACGTACTTGCCGGTGAAGCCGGAGGCGCCGAGGATGATGAGGTCGTAGGGAGGAGTGGGGAGGTCTGACGTCATGTTTGGGAGGGAGTGAGATTTGGAGTGGGAAGGTTGGAGATGAGGGTTGACTATTTTTATAGAGTGATGAAACTGCGGTGGAACCTATGTCTGTTTGGTTCTTATCCAGTACGGTTTGTTACGGTGGTACCATATCTAGTTTGAAGCAGACCATGTCATCATCCTGTTTAAGTCTTTTTATGGGTTTTTAGTGACCGACGTGGTGTACTATGTAGAGTCGCTAAACGCCGCAAATAGTTAAGGGAGGTGATGAACCGGTGGATGGTGGTGGTGAAGCACGAAAGTTTGGTGAAGAATCGATCTTGAATTGGAAGTTCCCCTTAATTTTTGCCTAATCGATCTTAAATCAATCTCTAAGTATTCATGTATTTATTAACACGTGGAGGAATATATACATCATCTTTTTGTGAGAAATAGGTTCTTAAATACAATTTTTTTAAATTTTTTTAAACAAATACCAAAGAATTTAATTACATATATATGTTCAGGAATCAACCATCTGGAATCGATACTTATTCACTTCTTCTCTTGTTCCACTTGTCCTCAATTTAATATTAGTTTTTATTAGTATCAAATAAACTTGACACATAAAGAGAGCAAATGTCTAAGGATTTAATGTGGCAAAAAATAAAACGGTTCTTGTCTTCGAGTTCGGTCGAGCGGCCGTTTCCGGTGATCGGCTCCTACATATTATGAAAGGCAATGGTGATGACTGAGACACAAACCGAATTGTGGCAGGACGACGCAACCAAAAAAATGATGATTATGAATTTATGATGGAGACAATGCATTTGTGTTATCAATTCGTGTCTTCGAGCTTGGTCGAGTCACTCGAGTGGCCATTTCCGGTTATCAGCTCCGGCATTTTGTGAAAGGCAGTGGCGACGACTGAGAGACATACCGAGTTGTGGTGGGATGGCACAACCGCACAACATAAAATGATGATTATGAATTTATGATAGAGACAATGCATTTGTGTTATCACTTTCGAGGGACAGGTGCTCACTCCTAGAATGAGGCCTGCATATGTGGGCTATAATAAGAATTCTGTGTGGAAATGGGCCATGCTGTTCGGCCCACCTTTGAAATTTTAAAATATTGCTCCGCGCTCTTTTCCGCGAAATGTTTAAGTCTGTGTTTTCATCCCCAATTCCAAATACTGGGAAATTCCCAAATGAATGGGGAATCATTCGGGGAAAGATCGTGTTGGATATTATAAGCCAATTCGTTTCTAATTTTTGGCATAGATCGTTTAGTCGGGGCTAGAGTTTCTTCTCTATTAGTTCATAGAAGCTAGGAGAAGATGCAGAGTTGCTAGAGTTTGGGTTAGAGCTTTTCGGATTTGAGAGGAATCAAAGCCTATAGAACTGTTATGAATTGAAAAATATCCTCTTACCTTGAGCTAATTTAATCATAATGCGACAATCAACTGAATCAAATAGTATTGCTCTCGCTCTTTTCCGCGAAAGTCATGTCTCTGTTTTACACCCCCAAATCAAAATAATGTATTACAAACTCAATCCAGCAGAGTAAACTGGAAAATTTGTTTTAGTTATTATCTTATTAAAACAAAATCCTTCAATTTTTATTCAATCAGGTGTATCAAGTCTGTGGCAGCTATAGAAATTAAACAGGTACCTCATTGGTGTGGTTCTGGTTCTGGGCTTCATGCTCTGTCACCTGCCCATCATTCCTGATGATCAGGTCCTTCAATTTCTGAGAGGCACGAGAAACTGCTTGGAATGCATTACTTTCCATTAATTGGCGATTCAAATCAACTAGCTTCTGCTTCAATTCTCCAAACTCTCCTTTGAGATGCTCAACTGCATTTTGGAAGAGTGTTTTCAGAGACCGGTAAGACTTGCTCACGAACCATACAAGGCAGATGCACCAGAAGAAGAGTAGAATAATTCCGAAAGTTGAAATCAGGACGAGCAGCTCTAAAATCAGGGACAGGCTTCCAAGTAAGATGGTGATTTTGATCATCAGATCTTCCAAATCTGCATCATTGTTATCAGCTAGGATTGCCAGCACAATCAAAGAGAGGATGTAAATGCATGTGACAATGATGAATACGTTCATCCGCTGAGAGCCGTAGACCGTCGCATATGGAGACGCATTGGGAAACTTGAGTTGCAGGCAGAATCCCAAGACTCCGATCAGAGATATTATGCATGTATGCAATTTCACTATTGAATATCTCGTAAGAACAGCCTCCCTCCTTGTGTTTGTGTTGGTGCTATGACAGAAAAATTTAACTTAGTTAGAAATATGTTCTATGTCCATGTCAATTAAATTTGTAAAAACACCCTGGTGTGTGTTAATTCGTTGATGGATACAAGAAGTTTGGAAGAAAATGATAAAAAAACAGGGGATTCCTAATCAATCAAGCAGAGGATATTGGATTACATAATCTTTGCAACCGAATAGAGTTTAATAACCAAGGACCGGGTTAGTATTATTATACCTTGATCTGAATCATATGATTGTAGGATGCGTGAGGTCAAATTTTATATAAACATTAAAGAACACTAGAATCTATAACTATAAGAAAGAAATAGAGAGGAGTTTCATTGATTGTTCTGGGAGTATTGAGTATTGAGGCTCTTGTCCTGTGCATGAAGTAAGTGATGCGGTATGAAGATCTTGTTCTTTCTTTTCAAAAAAAAAAAAAAAATCGTTGGCTGAAATATATACCGTCAACTCTCTATAAATATATATATGATTCAGTAATGTTAACAAAAACCTCATAGATCAAGAGCAACTTAGAAAACCAAGTTAACAAGAAGATTCTACAGTAAACAAAACAGAGTTTCACATTTTTCTTTCTTTTGCAGAATGATACCATTTTCAGAAGAGGCTTTGCAGCTGTATGAGATCAAAGAGCAAATGAAACTATTTTGAGCTAAGATGCACAGAAACGAAACTTGTCTCTATATTACTAACACTTGTACATGTTGAGAGATAACAGAAACGCTGTCCTCCATTCCACGGCTGGTTTGCCTTTTGGGGTTAAGGGAGCTCAATCTCGCTCTTCCCTGCTCTTGTTTTCTTAGGAGTTGATATGTTGCATTTCAAGAACTCAATCGCGATATATGAAAGAGGAAAGAGGCCGGCCTGTTTGGCTAGGTAAGCTTGTCTGCAACAATTTCGTCTCATTATGTGTCTGTTTTTTGTTTCGTTTTTTTGTAATAATCTTGATGTGGGCTGGACTCACACCGACTAGACCGAGAGATTATTGCGTGGCCTGGTACTTTGTTAATGGGCCAATTGATACTGCCTGTTTATGACAATGGACCCGGTCCAATAGCAAAACTCAATAATAGTGCTTCCCGCTCTTTTCCGCGAAATTCATCAAAAAGCAGAAATCTTTGCAACTGGGTCTAATTATGTACAGAATTGCAAACTGAAAAAGTGAAAACGAAAGCATGAAATAGAAATTACAGTGTTACACCGGTAGCTCCTTGCTGAGGTTCTTGGTTTCATCATGCTCCGTCGAATAGCGGCTCCTCTTAATCAGATCCATCAATTTCTCGTAAGCACGACCGAGTCCAGCAACTTATTCCATCAAGCGGCCATTTAGTGAGATCAGTCTCACTTGGAATTCACCCAAGGCACTTTTGCATAGTGTTTTAGACAGTTGGTACGAACCCATTGCAGTGATTATAAGATACATGCTCCAGGAGGAGAAAGCGAACCATCCGAAAGAAACCAGTAAGAATATAAACCAGTAGTTGAAGTTATTACAGTAACTTGCTAAATCAAATGTCCGAATGTATCATATATATATATATATATATATATATATATATATATCACCATATTCTGATATTCATCAAGTGTACTAGGTAGGTAGAAATTAAACAGGAGATAGCTCAATCATCTGGTTCTGGTCTTGTGCTTTATGCTCCATCATCTGGTTCTGGTCTTGTGCTTTATGCTCTGTCCTGTGGTCACTCTTAATCAGCTCAAGCAGTGCAACAATGCCGCGATATAACCTTGTACAGTATTCCATCAAGCGGTCCAATATCCATTTCAGTTCCTCCTTCAATTCCACAAAGGCTAGGCGAAGAAGAAACACAACTGCAACTACAACGCTCACTGTAAGGATGGTCCATAGGAAGAACGGAACTGATCCATAAGATAGAACAATGATGAGCAATTCCAAAATCAAGGCAAGAATCCCAAACAAGATGCTGACATTGTTTGTGAATGCACCAAAATCTTTGAGATCGGGATCAGCTTTGAGTTTCTTGGCAGCATACATCAGTCCAAAGTAGAAGACTAAGACTACAACAAGTAGTGTGATGAGATTTTTCATCCCTGTTGTGTACTTCAGTCCAAATAACAAGGCAAAGATGGCGTTCAATCCATGGTGAAAGTCCCCTAAACTGCTCCAACTCGGTGGAATAGCCTCCTCCATATTCCTGTTATGATTTGATCAGGACACAAAAGATAAGTCAAAAACCATAACAACAGAGCTCCACTGTTACATTAATAAAGCAACATCTCACTATAAAGGAATATCAGCATTGATATTGGTGGAAACATATATATATATATATATATAGGGCCCTTTCAATGAGGGATCCCTTTTTTGTTCATTTTTAGGGATAGATCATTTGACGAACTTTTCGATTACAAAATCAAATCTTCACCGTTCAGTTCGTTGGGCTATATGAGTAGATCATTTCTACAAATTTTCAGAAAATTTGGTGATCGTTAAGTCATCCAAATGAGGGATTTATTTTTAATAATATTGAAGTTTGACATAAGTGTTAAGTTTTTTGTTTTAATCTCAACCATTCAAGCCCATTAAAAAACAGATCTAATGGTGTGGACCTATCCCTATAAATAAACAAAAAAAGGGATCAGGGCCCTATATATATATATATATATATATATATATATATATATATATATATATATATATATATATATATATATATATCAACCAATTTAGTGTTGCCAAGTATCAAGAATCAGCAAGTATCAGCAAAATGAAAAATTGAATGCAACAGTAGGGTAGGGCGTTCTCCGAGGATTAAGGCCAACACCGACCACCGCAATTCCATTCCAGAGAACGGCCCAATTCCCTCCGGCGGAGTCCACTTGCTCAGCCGCTCCAATTCTTGGTATAGCAATCTCCCACTCTATCATTCTGCTAATCCAGGGCCACTGAGCAGAGACTATTCTCGTGAACTTTGAGGTGATTGAAGACGAGCAGTAAAAGAAGACAAAGGACGATGCCGTGACCAGGAGAACGTGATTTAACAGGATGATACCGTGGAAGCGGACGGAGCGGTGGACCAGGACGGCGGAGTAGAATAGGGTGACGCGGAAGCCGGAGAGAAAGAGGACGACGCGACGTTGAAGCCGGAGACGAAGATCGGAGAAGATGAAGAGGACGGGCCGAAACCGGAGATGTATACGACTCCCACGGAGACGTATACGACTCCTCCGGAGAAGAAGACAGGGAGTCAGGGTCTCAGTGACGACGAGGACAACGAAGCCTACAACAAAAGAGGATGGCGTTGGTGTTGGTGTTGGTGGTGTCGTTTTTCTTGTGGTGGTGGACTGGTGCAGTGTGGTGATGTTGATAATGGGGGCGGTGCTGGTGACAGTAGTGGTGGTGGTGTTGCTGGTGGTGGCGGTGTTTGTGGTTGTGGTTGTGGTGGTGTTGTTGTTTGTAGTGGTGGTTAAGGTGGTGATTGTGGACTTGTGGTTGTGGTGGAGGTGGTGGAGTAGTTTGGGAGGGTGGTAGTGGTGGTGAAATGGCGGAGTAACGCAGTGTTTGTGGTTGTGGTGGAGGTGTTATGTTGTTCTTTACGGCGGCGCCAGCGGTGGTACCTCAAAAATACCCCAGGAAAAAAAAACATAACAACAACAAAAAGATTTTGTTTGATCAATGCATAAAAACTAGAAGGGAAATTAACAACATACTTTTCCAGAAGCGGAAGATCAGCGGCAGAGCTTATCATAGCGGCTTTTTGCAGTTCTATTTCCTTCTCTTCTCTTCAACAAGTCTAGTAAGATGAGCATATATAATGGAGCACAGACTTGGAGACTCAAAACTCTAAACGAGAGGGACATTTTTGGGGAGTTGAAGTGGTAGGTACATTTTTCGACAGTGACATTTTTGTGCGCAGTGGGATATATAGCAAGAGATTTTATCAAACAGGGTCCAAATTTAAATTGCGCTCATTCTAAACGAAATGGAATCTTCCACCACTTAAGCTTATATGTATTCATTTAGATTTACAATATTGTATAATGATTATATTAATACTTTATATGGTTAAAATCATCAACCACAATAGCTTCAATTTTAAATAGTTGACTACGGCAACATGTAAATAGTTGAATTTTATGCTTCTTTTGTATTTTCCAAGTCCATTTGGCTGAGAATGACCCTTTGAAATAATTGTCCCCCCACTAAAGATCCAAGTTCAACATGTAAAATAGTTGAATTTTAAGCTTATATGTATTTATCTTTTTCTAAAGCATCTCTCACTATAAGCCAAATTTAGCTTATAGAACAAGAATATTTTATAAAATCTTTTTTTAGCTTACTAAATTCTCCCACCATAAGCCAAATTTAGCTTATAGAACAAGAATATTTTATAAAATCTTTTTTTAGCTTACTAAATTCTCCCACCATAAGCTAAATCCTTAGCCAAATTAAGAGTATTTTGGCTTACGAAGCACTCCCACCGTCAGCCAAATCCTAACGTAAAGCCTTTTTTTTTCTTTTGTTATATATTTGTTTAATACTTTAATTCAATAATTAACCATGAAAAAATATATAAATAAATATATTTGATATGAGGCTCATATGAAATATCTCGTCGAGATTGTCGCGATGGTATAAAATTTTGTTAGTAACAAATTTTTAATTTAGATGCTAGTGTAAATTAGAAGAACAATATTTAATATTAAATAAAATAATATTTAGCTTTAGCCTTCCAACCCCCATAAGCCAAA
Source organism: Fragaria x ananassa (assembly GCA_034370585.1). Lineage (NCBI taxonomy): Eukaryota > Viridiplantae > Streptophyta > Magnoliopsida > Rosales > Rosaceae > Fragaria > Fragaria x ananassa. The sequence goes on along the minus strand of CP139754.1, from coordinate 32,871,125 downwards.
TTTGGCTTATAAAATAGCTCAAGCTAAATTTTTTTCCTTGAGAATTGTAATTTGGCTTATGGTGGGAGTAACTATAGGCTCAATTTGGCTTTTAAACCTATGGTGAGAGATGGTAACAAAAGATTTTGCTTGTGACTTACTCAATAGATTCAAGCAACAATAAGAAGAAATATTTATCAATTTCTCAGGTATAAGTAAATTGTATAACACATTGGACTATGCAGAGGAGCGAAAAGCCGCACTTAAACCCTAAAACCCTAAGCCGTTTTCTCTCTCCCAGAGCATGGCCACCAAACCCAAAAAGCTCCATCTTTCATCGGTTCTCCTTCTTTTCAATCATTCTCATGGCCTCTTCGCACCCAAACATTGATCTCTCACCCTCTTTGAAATGATCGAAGAGCAAGTTTTCCACCACTTTATCGCCATCTATTGGCAAAAACCCTAGCATAACCAATATGCTAGCATCATCATCCTCTTTGGGTATTCATCAAAACCTTAGTTAAGCATATGCTGCCTCCTTGGCCTTCTCTAACTTGAAGGTTATTGAACTCTCAAATTGTGTCTTTGCTCCTCCTAAAAAGAAAAGAATACGCCTTATGGGTTCACAGAATAGAATGGGTCAGAAGAAGATATAAGAGGAAGAGAAGCCTCATACCATCACCCATGAACCAGTTAAGATGACATCGGTTGCAACTGAAGGTCAAAAGAAGAAACCCAAAAGAGATGTTAATCAGGAAGATTCGACACCTTCCTCGAAGCCCTAGCTTGAAGGGTATGGAGGTTATTTGAAGTCTTTTTTTTTTTTCTATTTCCCTTTTTGCAATTTCAGTTATTTTTTCTTATTTCAAAACAATTGCTCTTGGACCATGTTTTTCACATGGGGAAGTTTTTATTTTCTTGCTTGTAGTTTGTTAGAAACAATTGCCTATAATCTAATATGCTATTAGATTATAGGCTCCTTGTGAGCCGAAATTTGTAAGGAGGATGCAACCCTCATACGAATCAGATGATTTTGTTTGTCCTCTGCACGCATTGCAACAGATCGATTCGTATTGTACCCTCTACTTTAGTACTATTGACAAAATTGTCTTTAAGTTAAAAAAAAAACACTTGGACTATTAGTTTTCTTCTATTTTTACTTGGCGTAATTTTTTTTTTTGGATAAATCAAACAATGTGATATATTTGTTTTTAAAATTGAAGCTATTGTGGTTGATGATTTTAACTATATGAAGTATTAATATGATCATTATTTAACATACAATGACATATATAAATTGTGACTATATAAATTTTGACCTTGTTTGATAAAATTTCTGGCTACGCCACTGCTTAAGACCAAGGCGAGTGTGAGCAGAGACTTAGAAGAGGTAATTAGAAACCCTTCATGTAAAAACAGCTTTAGTTAATTATCATATCTGGCCACTATTGTGAAAACTAAAAGAAAAATATATTATTCTAAAAAAAAATTGACTGTTGAAAAAGCAAAACAACAATCGTGGAGGATAGGGGATTAATAGAGTACGTATGAGTTATATTAGTAAGGACTCACTCATTTCTGAAGGTAGTGTAACAGATTCATCGCTAATGGTTTTTTTGATTGTTAGTATATATAAATATATATATATATATATAAACATTTATATTTTTCGATCATAGCTTGCTTTCCACCACACCTTTTCAACATTCTCCTTATGTCATTGCCCAACTACATAATCAACAGATTTTCGATCTATTTTCTACCGGAGAGCTCCTCTAGCTCACTCCCATCCTCCAACAATACAATATTTTTGGCATTGCTAAGGGCAGGGATCAGTTTTAACACACATCCAGACCCGTACCTGAATAGAGTCCTAAGAGTCGATGGACTCAGTGCCCGGAGCCTTAAGGGGCTCAAAATTTTATTTTCTCTTTGTGTGATCACATTAGTTTAGTTAAAACAATAAAAAATAATTAAGAGCATCCAATTAGGGTGGTGTTAAATTACAAAAGAGAAAAATAAAGATAAAATCTTACCCTTATATTACTATTATTAGTTGCTATTTTAGAAAAAATGAGGAGTCTAAGTAAGAGATTTGTTGTATTAATAAGATTTTTAATATAAATAGAATGTATAATTTTTTTGTGGTTAGATTTTGAGTTTATAGTTTTAGTTTGTGAAAATTTTTGTGTGTTTTTTAAAAAGAGAAAATAAAATTGAATGAATACTATATTTTAAGGGCCCAAATTTGAAAGTTCGACTCATGTCTAAAAATCTTAGGTCCGGGCCTGCACACATTGATCAATCCTGCATAAATATGCAAAAGTGGTTGAAGCTAGAGATACCGTACCTGACGTCGCATATGGCTGACTGCCACCATTTCTAATGCTGTTCTTCGATTCCAAGTGGATTGCTTCATGGGATCTATGCCTCAACTCAGTAGCGTCTTCAGCATCCATTTTTGCCGGTGTTTAGCTCTGAAAGAAGTGTCCGGCAAGAGCCGAACCCGTCAACCGGAGGCTGAGTCAGAGCTAGTGTGGAAGAGTGGGCCAGTTGATTGATCTAATCCAAACGCTGAGCTTTCCTCAGATCTCGACCAACATTGGCATATTTTTGTTGACTTCAGTTGCCCGTTTACTATATTGAGAATTTTCAGACACTGGATTTAGATTCTAGAATCTACTGGTCGTAGTCAATACTTTATGAAACTCGTTGTCTTTTCACTAGATCGTTATTGACTGGGCCTGGGCTGGACTCGTACCGACAAGACAATTGCCATGGGCTGGTATTTTGTTAACGGGTCAAACGGATACGGCCCGTTTGTCATATTCAGCCCGTGTGGCCGGTCTATTCGCAAAACTCAACAATAGTGAATTTCCCGCTCTTTGTTTAAGCCCCCCAATACCCAAAATTAAAAAGAAGAGATCTTTGCAACTGGGTCTAATTATGTACAGAATTACAAACTGAAAACGAAAGCATGAAATAGAATTTACAGTGTTACACAGGTAGCTCCTTGCTGAGGTTCTTGGTTTCATCATGCGCTGTCGAATAGCGGCTCCTCTTGATCAGAACCTTCAATTTCTCATAAGCACGACCGAGTCCAGCAACTGATCCCATCATGCGGCCATCTAGTGAGATCAGTCTCACTTGGAATTCACCCAAAGCTAGAATAAGAGCTGCAACTGCTCTTTTGCATAGTGTTTTCGACAGTTGGTACGAACCAATTGCGGTGATCATAAGGTACATGCTCCAGAAGAAGAGCGTGAGCCATCCGAGAGGCGGAAACAAGATGAGCAACTCTAAAATAGAAGCAAGAGTTCCGAGCAAGACGCCAATCTTATTCATGAATTCACCAAAGTCTCTATTACTCTGATTGATTTGGAGTATCATGACACTTAATAATCCGAAGTAAAGAGATATGTCGGTAATAAATAGTTTCATCAGAATAGTTCTGCGACAGTCTGTAACAAGTGCAGACGCATTTGCGAACTCCAGTTGGAGGCAAAGCCCTAAAATGGTGACGAGGGAGACTATGCACTTGTGCAGTGCCAGAACAGAACTTCTCCAAATTGCAAACTCCTCCATTATGTTTCTGTCATGATCATAAATGTGTAATTCATGAATCATGAGAGTATTAATTGGAGTATAAGGTCATTGAAATAATTATATGTATATCAGTCTGCTATGATGTCACCAAGAAAAGTATTAGTAAAAGAAATTTTTTTAAAACAAAATATATAATCAGCAGGGGATACAAGGGTCCCCTGTCCTATTTTCATCAATATCAGTGAAATATCTCTGAGTTCTTAATCAACAAATTACTCGAACACCCTGAATATTTGGATTTAAATACAAAATATATGCATGATGCTAACAAATGAATATTCTATTAACAAATTAAGAGAACTGGTGCCAGATGCCATAGTTCATATATATCACAGAATGTAGAATCTTTGACGAAGTCCATTTCTGAAGAAAAAAAAAAGAGTAACTAGATATTTGAAGACGATAGAGTTACAAATTTAGAGAGATTCTGAACACTTTAATGCTTCTATTTCATCGAAATTTTTTGTTAATTGTTTAGTTCACTAAGGATATGGGTGTGCGTATCAATTTACTTGAGTAGAAGAAATTGTATTGCTAAAACCAATAGCCAGAAGGCACGTTACATCATATATCGGACTCTATACAATCTGTCGATAATGACCTACAAGCTCGAGAAAAACCTCAAGCGTAGGAAACAAAACCATAACACCTAAGTACCAGACAAGAATAAACTAGCTAGCTGCCTAATTTCCAAACATGGTGGTTTTGTTTTTCCAACAGAAGTTACAGAACAGAGCGGTAATATTTGACTGAGAATATTTTCTGCTTCTGAATTACAAGCTCTTTGATGTGATCATGGGGAGAAAAAGAAGAACTAGCAAGAACTGTTTATATATTGGCAAACTGAAGACTAGCAGCAAACATGATCTTTAGGACCAACAGAGCAACCAGGAAAAAGAAAAAACTAAGTAGAACTGTATCTAGAGAGAAGTAACAAATTCGAATCAAGAAAGACCAAAACCAAAGCCAAAAGTATATAGTAGTGAGAGGATATACTAACAATGATAAACGTTGAGACTTGAGAGTTTAAGTGCCCTCCTCCATTAATTCCACATACAGCTTTCTGGGAGCTCTTGCTCTCGGAGAAGACAATATGTAGTGGAGACTAGGCAAAAAAAAAAAAAATAGACGTCGGTTTGATCTGATAAAAATATATTAGACGTCTTTTTCTGCTTTTGCGTTTTCGTTTTCGTCTAGTTGCATCAGACATTCACCAGATCGAAAATGTCGAAAATGCCCAGACGAGCTGAAGATTTCTGTTGAATCCAAATCAAGAATCCATAGGAGAGGAGCGTAATTTTGCGTAATCTTCCGAGTCTTCGCGACTTGGAGATGATACTGGACGTCTTTTTCTGCAGTTCTTAATTTGTTGATAGCAGACGTCTTTCCAATTTTTTAGTAGTAGAATCAAGGATACTAATCTGACCAGGAAAAAAGAATCAAGGAAACTAAAAACGCGGAATCCATCAAATCTTACATCACCAATTTTCATACATGTTAAACACTTAAACGTCACTGACTCTGCTATGGCACCAAACGCATTTCATCTTCTAACTCTTCATTAATGAATACATTCCTTTCTGGGCTTTTTTCCCATCGTTGGTTCTCACATAAATCTGAGTTATATGATTGGTCTGGTACAACACGTGAGAGTGTCATGTGATGTTCGGGGTATATAGAATAATTACTCTACCAAGAAAAATGGATATACTGTGCAACCGGTGTAAAATCATTAGATTATTCTTTATTATGATCAGTCGTTTTTGCATGATGTCAAAAGCGGGGTTTACTACATCACCGCATGCATATGGGCCATGCTAGTCCGGCCCAATTGAATATTGACCCCGCTCCTTCTAATACCCAATATTTAGTCTGTTTTCAGCTCCAAAATTCCGAATGTCAAATCCCCTATCGAAAATTACCGTCTTCGCTTCAGCTGGTATAATTAATCATATAAAGCGACAGTTAACTGAATCGAACAGTATTGCCGAAAGTGATGTCTCTCAGTCTCTGCTTTAAACCCCAAATCAAAATTAATGTATTACAAACTCAACAGCTTAAGGTTGAAAACTTTTCACTACTAGAAAAATTTCCCGCTACCCCTTTTGGATACACTTTTTTAACTGTATTATTACAGTTGAGCAAATGACATCTTTTTATATTTTTAGTAATTTTTACTTTATGAATACTGATAACCGTAAGTAAAGAAAAATAATAGTGAAAAAAATAATTTAATATAGGAGAGAGAATAAACATAAATACAAAATTTAAAATAAAATTGAAAAATTGAGATATTGAAATTCAAAGCGTGGCTTTTAGTTAGTGGAGACTGTAATAGAGAATTCTCTTTTCAAATTCGTTGATGCATTGTAAGGTTTCTAAATAAGCAATAAGTATTTCTTACCATATGGTATGTATGATAGACAAACCAACCAAAAGATATAGAAAACATTATGTATTCTATATGAACCATTTTCTAGTAGTATTTCCTTATTAATACAAGAGATGCTTTCAATGCCGAATAAGATGTACGTATCAAGAGTAGGTGGCAGCTCTAGAGATTCAACAGGTACCTTCACTGGTGTGGTTCTGATTTTGGGCTTCATGCTCTGTCACCCGCCCCTCATCCCTGGTGATCAGGTCCTTCAATTTTTGAGAGGCACGAGCGACTGCTGCGATTGCATTACTGTCCATTAACCGGCGATTCAAATCAACCAGCTTCCGTTTCAATTCTCCAACGGAACGAACAAGATGTTCCACTGCATTTTGGAAGAGTGTTTTCAGAGACTGGTAAGAGTTACTGACGAACCATAAAAGGCAGATGCACCATAAGAAGAGTAGGATCATTCCGAAAGGTGAAAGCAGGACAAGCAACTCCAAATTCAGTGACAGACTTCCAAGAAAGAGGCTAAGTATGTTCATCGGATCTTCCAAATCTGCGTTATCGCGTCGACTAGCTTGGATTGTCATTACAATCAAAGAGAGGATGTAAATGCATGTCACAATAATGAATACGTTCATCAGCTGAGAGCCGTAGATCGTCGCATATGGAGACACATTGGGGAACTTGAGTTGCAGGCAGAATCCCAAGATGCCAATGAGAGAAATTATGCATGTATGCAATTTCACTACAGAGTATTCTTTAGTTTGAACCAACCCTCGTGAAGGTGAAGAGATAACCACAGTGGTGTCTGCCATTCCACAGTTTTTCATAGCATAATTAAACATTGGCCTTAATTTAAACGTCGAGAGTGTAAACTGAAAGTTTGGCGAAATGGCGACGTACGCTATGAGAACAAAGCTATAAATGACAAAGCGCACTGTTTGCCAAAGGAGGGACTGCCCTGTATTGGTATATGCTTCCTATATTTCTACTGGCATCTTGCCAAAGGAGGAACTGCGCGCCCTGTATTGAATTTTTTTTGTTTTTCTACTGGGATACCAGATTCCTTCTTTTTTCTTTCACCACCAACCTCCACATTGAACCAGAAATCGTTTCTGCGGAGACCCACATAGACTAAATATTTAAGGGAGATTTTCATATACACCCAATTTTGAAGAGTGGTTTTAAATAAAACCCACATAATATTTTTTTCTGATAGACATCTAAAATGTATCAATTATGATACATATTATGTCCTATTTTTCTAAATTTTACACAATTGCCACAATTCAACTATAACATATAAACATAATAAATACGCTTAATTGATGTTGTCTTAAATATCTTGATTATGAGTTTTTCTTTTAACACTTACATTTTTCAATCAATTTGCAAGAATTAGTTTTCTTTATTTTTATGAAAAAATCTAGGTGAAATAAATACATTCTATGATCTATACATCAGGTAAAATATAATATAAATAAGATATCTGATTATTAAAATAAAAAGAAGAAATTCTATAGTGTTACCGTAAGCCCTAGGCCCTAAACCCTAAACCCTAAGCCTTAAACCCTAAACCCTAAACCATAAGCCCTAAACCCTATACCCTAAACCCTATACCTTAACCCTATACCTTAACCGCCTATACCCTAAACCCAATTTTGAGTTTCTTCTTTGTAGGTATATTATTATATCATGTCCTACTTAATAGGTACATTAGAAATGTAAATGTTCTCTTCATCAAGATGAGAAATGATATAATAATATACCTAAAAAGAAGAAAATTAATCAAAGAACAAGAACGTGTACCTTACAATTAGACATTTTTTGACTATGTAGAAAGACATCAAATGTGAGTTTAAGGATGAAAAGAATTATTCTATTACAAATGACATACTTCTATATATAACATATATATATATACACTCAAGTTAGTAACAACAAGGTAAGAAATTAAAGAATGTAATTGATTATGATAAAGTTAAATCTAGCTAAATTTTAGCTCAGTATTTGAGTTTCAAATTGATGCTAAAATTGAGAAAAATACCAAATTTAACTTATATCGTCTGAAGGGTAAATCAGAGAAACTAAAAAATAAAGAAAACTGTTAATTATAGACATATGCTCTATATAGTAAGTTTGCTTATGTGGAATGAGTGTAAAATGAAAGAAAAATGTGTATGAATTTATCTTAAAAGAAGTCTAGGATTTTAGGTTTTTATCTAATTTTCTCAATATTTAAACTATTTTGCATCTGTGTCTAGCTTTGAGAGAACCCACCGGGGGTTGCTCCGTTTCTAGCTTTGAGAGAACACTATGCGGTAAATTTACTGTAGAGGGCGTTGAAGATCTTGGGCACGGCTAGACATTAACAGCAGCTAGAGATTAGAAATGGGGGTGTGGGGAGCGTTTAGGGTAAGGGTTTAGGAATGGATTTGAAGTATACAGGAAGACATCGTGTATATATATAGTATACAGGAATTCACCCATTTCCGAAGGTAGATATTGCGCAATGCTGTGGATCGCTTCATGGGATCTTTCTCCGAACTCAACATCTGAGGCAAACGAAGAACTCCCTTTGGCTTTTCTTTTCGCTCCCAATGTAACTTTTTTCTTCTTTACGAAGCAATCCACACGCAGAAAAACAAAATGACCAATTTGGAGAATACTCCAACAGAGACGATGATGTTGATGCCTCCAATTCAGAGCAAACACCATGTTGTGAGTCATCCTACAAAAGATCTCCATAAACTTCCATGGTGGGTTCTCCCATTGTTTTGGCCCACGATCCTCACTGTAGGTGAGCCGAGGTAAATAGCGATCCAAAGAGAATGGAGAGTTGCGGGCGTGCCACCTCGCGGAGGAGGAAAAGGTTGAGTGAGTGCGCAGGCTTGACTTCTTGATCAGGCGAGCGGAGTTCCAGGTGCCACCTCAGATGAGGAATTTACAGCACAAGCGATTGATACTCACGGCGGGGTGAGCAGAGCAACAATAGGGAAGTTTCCGAGGATCGGGGGCGAGTTCCGGAGAGCTCTGAAGGGTTCTAGGCGGCGAGGCGCTTAGAAACAGGGCTTCGAAGAGGCTTCGAATGGAGATCGGCTCCTGGGAGCGCTGAAGGTTTCGACGAGGTCGAGAGGGTTTTCAACTAGGTTGAAAGTTGTTTTGTGTTGTATTTGAGTATTGTTTGTTGTAGAGATTTGTTGTAGAGCTTTCTGTAAGCCGTGAAGCTTCTTTATATAGAATTACTTAGGGCCACATGTATTGGCCCAAAGCATGCCAAAGACTTGTAGGAGTCTTCAACGATAAATGTGGCGTAGGCGATGTTAATCACTTGCTGGACGTGATTATCCTGTTAGATGTGCATACGTATCATGTATACATGATTAAGGAATAGAACCAACCCCTTCCCATGCAAGCAACACATGCACGTGTTGTCCTTCAAGCCAAGCATGGATAATTGTCTCCTTCTTCAATTGAAATACTATAACTCTGGACGTGTATGCAAAGCAAGATATGCACAGCTTGCATGTATATCTCCTTAATCAACTAGAATTAGGAGTAATCATATGCTTCACGTCTATACCAACTTTAATGCACCACTCCCTTCCAAACTCATATCCCATGCAAACTTTGACTCGCGCGCCCATAGTCCATCTCGCATGCAACCTTTGACTTTGCAACCCACTTCGCGAGGTAGCGATTCTATCGCATGCAACCTCTTCGCATGCATCTCGCCTCCACTGTAGCTGCCAGCATTTTCCTTCGCTACGCATAGAGAGTACATACACTTGCATACATGTGATTAAAGAATAGAAACCTTCTCCTGGCGAAGTCTCCCAGCGCAAAGGCATCTCGCCTCGCTCAATCTTCTACGCGAAGCCAATACACTTCATGTGAACTCTGCTACCCAGCTTGCCTGACTTCGCTGGCGAGCCGTAAACTCAAAATTTTAGGCTCGCCGGTATGACGCGGACCATGAATTTAATTAATATTTACCTAAACAATTACTGTCCAGTAAAATATTAATTTGGGTGTAAACATTGCCCCCCAGCCTCGAAGTCATGAATGTCAAGAATGACTGAAGAGGTTTATGTTCATGCTGCCCCAAAGCCACTGGTATTGGCTCGGTTCATACATAAAATAAATGTGAGTAAACAAGCCTGTGAATAGGCTCTAAAACTCAAGTACCCGGTAACAAAGCATTGTAGCGAAGTTGCTGTACGATTCGCCCAGTACCATATTAATCAATTGATGACCATAAACTTAACATAGGTACCTTGGACTTGAATGACTATGAATGATGCCGTACGCTTCGCCTGCTCCACTCAGAGAACATAGTACCATGCATGCACCTCGACTAGATAATATCCTCGAGAGGATGTTCCTGGCATGGATGCGCCTTGCGGCCAAAACTTGTTGACTCGCCATGGACTTGTTGACTTGCCATGGATGTACCTCGAAAGGATGTACCTTGAGTAAACGTGCACTTTGACTGGATTCAAAAAATGACCTCCGCTTGAGCTCTTGGCGATGGCGAACCAACTTTTTGATATTCAAATCATGGAGTGACTTCGCTGCCCCCCAGTGCGAACGAATGAGAGTCAAACAAAAAGACCATGTCGGCGAACGATCGCATAGCCTTGAAATTTTTTTTTCTAAAGGCCACAGGTGTTGGCCTAAATAATGACCAAGACACCTCAAGAAGGGTCTAAAGTCTGAAATATCTGGAACACATATCTACCCTAATGTGCCCCCCAGTTTTGATGTCTGTTCGACGAATAAAGGACATCAAAACTTTAGTATGTCCCCCCAGTGAAGGAGTTGTTAGTATGCCCCCCAGTGAAGGAGTTGTTAGTATGCCCCCCAGTGAAGGAAAGCTCGCTGCAAGGTCATGAAACACATTGAAAAAGCACATTGCAATTTCGCGCGTATCCTGACCTGTCTGCATTCAAACTGCCATAACTCTCTTCAGGAATGGCGAAATGACGAACCGTAAACTCCTCTGGAAAGTAGACATCCAGAGCTTTCCATTGATATAGGGCTCGCCTTCTAGGTCGTCCTGGATCGTTCCAGCTGAACCGGCGAAGTTCTTCCTGAATCGGCGAGGTGGACTGTCTGGTATCCTGACCCGCCTGCATTCAATCTGCCATAACTCGCTCCAGGAATGGCGAAATGACGAACCGTAAACTCCTCTGGAAAGTAGACATCCAAAGCTTTCCATTGATATATGGCTCGCCTTCTAGGTCGTCCTGGATCGTTCCAGCTGAACCGGCGAAGTTCTTCCTGAATCGGCGAGGTGGACTGTCTGGTATCCTGACCCGCCTGCATTCGACCTGCCATAACTCTCTCCAGGAATGGCGAAATGACGAACCGTAAAATCCCCTGGAAAGTAGACATCCAGAGCTTTCCATTGATATATGGCTCGCCTGTTGGTGCTTCCTGGAGCATTCCAATTTAATCGGCGAAGTTGACTGTTCGGTAGTGGATGTTGCAACTTTTAGCAACTATTGGAATTTCTTCTCTGACTTGACTTCGCTGGCAGCAATTCAAGGCATATGGAATGCCTGCGGTATTGTTTCCAGGCCTCAGGGATAGGCCTCAAATAAAGTTCAAGCCTTTTGGAGGCAAAAACGTTGTCTTGCATTTCAGCAAAACCAAGGATCTCTTTTTGCTGTTTTCTGCTATTTAATTTTTTTTTTTTGTATTTTCTTTTTTCAATGCGAGAAAGAAAGAAAAATGAAAGAAAAACAGAAGTAAAAACTGAGGTAAAGCTAAGAGTAAAGGAAAGAAGAGAGTATAGCATGGCTAGTTACCCTTCGTAAGGCCACGGGGGAGGCCACCAATGCTTCACTCCAAGCCTCGACGCCGTTATGTTTCCGGCATGAGAACCTCGCTGTTGAGAATTTTCAAGTGTTGAGCAGAGATGTTGTGCGTCAACCACCTAAAAATTTGAAGAAAGTAGCTCGTAGGGACTGCCTTGTTGCCCCCCAAGCATCTTTGTTATTTGGCAAAGCATGATCTTCAATTGCATTCTTGCGGACAAAATGGTGTAAAGATCTGCCTTGTCACCGACTATCATGTCAGAATGCATGGTCTTATCAGGTATAGCCACGCATTGCTTATGGAAGAGGACCATATCAAGAGCTTCACTAGGATTGAACTCTTGTGGAATATGATTATGAGACAGACGCACCAACATATAGTCTTCATCATATTCATCATAAACTGGCTCTGTGTCAAAATCAAATTTAGAGTCACCATAGTCCAGCGAATCCACCTCTGCCTCTAATGCAAATATATGAAATCCATGAGCATCATGTTTAGATGCCACCAAGTCCCTGCTGCAGACTAGAGTGAGATGACCCTGAGAATACTCGACTTTACACCCATGTATAATAAACTTGCAATTCTGGGTGTAAAAACGTTTTCCACATACAATACTAAAGCCATAGTTTGGCCTTTGAACTTGCATGCATAGACTCCAATTGTATTGGAGTGTGAAGCCTCGGATTGGCCTAGGTATACCACCACACCATGTATAATTAAGTTTGTCATGACCTGGGGCAGCTTCTTGATAATGTCCAATAATAGGACAAAACTTGAGTTGATCATGCCCTTGATCATGGTGGTGGATTAAAGAAAGAAGGCGAGTTACGCCGTGCCCCCATGCATCTGACCTGTGTCCACATATATGTCTTGCATAGGGAAGCTGGCTTCTTGGACACCTTTCATATGAATTTGTGGTTCGCCATCATCAATGTTCGAACCAATTTCATCTTCTAAGATGGACTGTTTTGTCCTATCTTCAAGCTCCGTTTCCTGAGGAACAACGTCAGTCTTCGGGTCAGGATTATTATCCACAATCTTTGCGGCCTCAACCTCAGGTTCTTTGTCATTGATTGACAAAGGAATTTCTTCTTTGAACGTGGGCTCGTCCAAAGGAAAATCTTCGCCATTAGATTGGCTGCTAGGCAGTTCAATCTTTTTGGCAGGGACATGCTCGTCAACTGTAAGCTTCACATTTAGGCATTGTAAAGCCTTTTCGTTTTTTTCAGCAACCTCAGGCTCACAAAGTCGCTTGAGGATGGCATCCCATTTCTCTGTAAAGGCAACCCAACCAGCTTTTGCCTTTTCTTCAGCAGCTTTTATAGCAGCCGTTTGTTTTTCTTTAGCAGCCTCTCTAGCAGCCGTTTCCTCTGCGTGTTGCTTGAGGATGGCAGCCATTCGTTCGGCATGTTTTTTGCGGCTAGCATCTCTTAGTTCGACATATTTTCTCTCGATGGCTCTTGATTTTTCTTGGAAATCTTGGAAATCAAATGACATCTCCGTTCGTCGATCCCAACGAAGGTGACGTCAGAGACCACCCTGGTTTCCCTATGGTGTCTCGCTTATGCTCCTGGTCCCACTGGGCGTGCCAATGTTTTGGCCCACGATCCTCAACGTAGGTGAGCCGAGGTAAATAGCGATCCAAAGAGGATGGAGAGTTGCGGGCGTGCCACCTCGCGGACGAGGAAAAGGTTGAGTGAGTGCGCAGGCTTGACTTCTTGATCAGGCGAGCGGAGTTCCAGGTGCCACCTCAGATGAGGAATTTACAGCACAAGCGATCGATACTCACGGCGGGGTGAGCAGAGCAACAATAGGGAAGTTTCCGAGGATCGGGGGCGAGTTCTGGAGAGCTCTGAAGGGTTCTAGGCGGCGAGGCGCTTAGAAACAGGGCTTCGAAGAGGCTTCGAATGGAGATCGGCTCCTGGGAGCGCTGAAGGTTTCGACGAGGTCGAGAGGGTTTTCAACTAGGTTGAAAGTTGTTTTGTGTTGTATTTGAGTATTGTTTGTTGTAGAGATTTGTTGTAGAGCTTTCTGTAAGCCGTGAAGCTTCTTTATATAGAATTACTTAGGGCCACAGGTATTGGCCCAAAGCATGCCAAAGACTTGTAGGAGTCTTCAACGATAAATGTGGCGTAGGCGATGTTAATCACTTGCTGGACGTGATTATCCTGTTAGATGTGCATACGTATCATGTATACATGATTAAGGAATAGAACCAACCCCTTCCCATGCAAGCAACACATGCACGTGTTGTCCTTCAAGCCAAGCATGGATAATTGTCTCCTTCTTCAATTGAAATACTATAACTCTGGACGTGTATGCAAAGCAAGATATGCACAGCTTGCATGTATATCTCCTTAATCAACTAGAATTAGGAGTAATCATATGCTTCACGTCTATACCAACTTTAATGCACCACTCCCTTCCAAACTCATATCCCATGCAAACTTTGACTCGCGCGCCCATAGTCCATCTCGCATGCAACCTTTGACTTTGCAACCCACTTCGCGAGGTAGCGATTCTATCGCATGCAACCTCTTCGCATGCATCTCGCCTCCACTGTAGCTGCCAGCATTTTCCTTCGCTACGCATAGAGAGTACATACACTTGCATACATGTGATTAAAGAATAGAAACCTTCTCCTGGCGAAGTCTCCCAGCGCAAAGGCATCTCGCCTCGCTCAATCTTCTACGCGAAGCCAATACACTTCATGTGAACTCTGCTACCCAGCTTGCCTGACTTCGCTGGCGAGCCGTAAACTCAAAATTTTAGGCTCGCCGGTATGACGCGGACCATGAATTTAATTAATATTTACCTAAACAATTACTGTCCAGTAAAATATTAATTTGGGTGTAAACATTGCCCCCCAGCCTCGAAGTCATGAATGTCAAGAATGACTGAAGAGGTTTATGTTCATGCTGCCCCAAAGCCACTGGTATTGGCTCGGTTCATACATAAAATAAATGTGAGTAAACAAGCCTGTGAATAGGCTCTAAAACTCAAGTACCCGGTAACAAAGCATTGTAGCGAAGTTGCTGTACGATTCGCCCAGTACCATATTAATCAATTGATGACCATAAACTTAACATAGGTACCTTGGACTTGAATGACTATGAATGATGCCGTACGCTTCGCCTGCTCCACTCAGAGAACATAGTACCATGCATGCACCTCGACTAGATAATATCCTCGAGAGGATGTTCCTGGCATGGATGCGCCTTGCGGCCAAAACTTGTTGACTCGCCATGGACTTGTTGACTTGCCATGGATGTACCTCGAAAGGATGTACCTTGAGTAAACGTGCACTTTGACTGGATTCAAAAAATGACCTCCGCTTGAGCTCTTGGCGATGGCGAACCAACTTTTTGATATTCAAATCATGGAGTGACTTCGCTGCCCCCCAGTGCGAACGAATGAGAGTCAAACAAAAAGACCATGTCGGCGAACGATCGCATAGCCTTGAAATTTTTTTTTCTAAAGGCCACAGGTGTTGGCCTAAATAATGACCAAGACACCTCAAGAAGGGTCTAAAGTCTGAAATATCTGGAACACATATCTACCCTAATGTGCCCCCCAGTTTTGATGTCTGTTCGACGAATAAAGGACATCAAAACTTTAGTATGTCCCCCCAGTGAAGGAGTTGTTAGTATGCCCCCCAGTGAAGGAGTTGTTAGTATGCCCCCCAGTGAAGGAAAGCTCGCTGCAAGGTCATGAAACACATTGAAAAAGCACATTGCAATTTCGCGCGTATCCTGACCTGTCTGCATTCAAACTGCCATAACTCTCTTCAGGAATGGCGAAATGACGAACCGTAAACTCCTCTGGAAAGTAGACATCCAGAGCTTTCCATTGATATAGGGCTCGCCTTCTAGGTCGTCCTGGATCGTTCCAGCTGAACCGGCGAAGTTCTTCCTGAATCGGCGAGGTGGACTGTCTGGTATCCTGACCCGCCTGCATTCAATCTGCCATAACTCGCTCCAGGAATGGCGAAATGACGAACCGTAAACTCCTCTGGAAAGTAGACATCCAAAGCTTTCCATTGATATATGGCTCGCCTTCTAGGTCGTCCTGGATCGTTCCAGCTGAACCGGCGAAGTTCTTCCTGAATCGGCGAGGTGGACTGTCTGGTATCCTGACCCGCCTGCATTCGACCTGCCATAACTCTCTCCAGGAATGGCGAAATGACGAACCGTAAAATCCCCTGGAAAGTAGACATCCAGAGCTTTCCATTGATATATGGCTCGCCTGTTGGTGCTTCCTGGAGCATTCCAATTTAATCGGCGAAGTTGACTGTTCGGTAGTGGATGTTGCAACTTTTAGCAACTATTGGAATTTCTTCTCTGACTTGACTTCGCTGGCAGCAATTCAAGGCATATGGAATGCCTGCGGTATTGTTTCCAGGCCTCAGGGATAGGCCTCAAATAAAGTTCAAGCCTTTTGGAGGCAAAAACGTTGTCTTGCATTTCAGCAAAACCAAGGATCTCTTTTTGCTGTTTTCTGCTATTTGATTTTTTTTTTTTGTATTTTCTTTTTTCAATGCGAGAAAGAAAGAAAAATGAAAGAAAAACAGAAGTAAAAACTGAGGTAAAGCTAATAGTAAAGGAAAGAAGAGAGTATAGCATGGCTAGTTACCCTTCGTAAGGCCACGGGGGAGGCCACCAATGCTTCACTCCAAGCCTCGACGCCGTTATGTTTCCGGCATGAGAACCTCGCTGTTGAGAATTTTCAAGTGTTGAGCAGAGATGTTGTGCGTCAACCACCTAAAAATTTGAAGAAAGTAGCTCGTAGGGACTGCCTTGTTGCCCCCCAAGCATCTTTGTTATTTGGCAAAGCATGATCTTCAATTGCATTCTTGCGGACAAAATGGTGTAAAGATCTGCCTTGTCACCGACTATCATGTCAGAATGCATGGTCTTATCAGGTATAGCCACGCATTGCTTATGGAAGAGGACCATATCAAGAGCTTCACTGGGATTGAACTCTTGTGGAATATGATTATGAGACAGACGCACCAACATATAGTCTTCATCATATTCATCATAAACTGGCTCTGTGTCAAAATCAAATTTAGAGTCACCATAGTCCAGCGAATCCACCTCTGCCTCTAATGCAAATATATGAAATCCATGAGCATCATGTTTAGATGCCACCAAGTCCCTGCTGCAGACTAGAGTGAGATGACCCTGAGAATACTCGACTTTACACCCATGTATAATAAACTTGCAATTCTGGGTGTAAAAACGTTTTCCACATACAATACTAAAGCCATAGTTTGGCCTTTGAACTTGCATGCATAGACTCCAATTGTATTGGAGTGTGAAGCCTCGGATTGGCCTAGGTATACCACCACACCATGTATAATTAAGTTTGTCATGACCTGGGGCAGCTTCTTGATAATGTCCAATAATAGGACAAAACTTGAGTTGATCATGCCCTTGATCATGGTGGTGGATTAAAGAAAGAAGGCGAGTTACGCCGTGCCCCCCATGCATCTGACCTGTGTCCACATATATGTCTTGCATAGGGAAGCTGGCTTCTTGGACACCTTTCATATGAATTTGTGGTTCGCCATCATCAATGTTCGAACCAATTTCATCTTCTAAGATGGACTGTTTTGTCCTATCTTCAAGCTCCGTTTCCTGAGGAACAACGTCAGTCTTCGGGTCAGGATTATTATCCACAATCTTTGCGGCCTCAACCTCAGGTTCTTTGTCATTGATTGACAAAGGAATTTCTTCTTTGAACGTGGGCTCGTCCAAAGGAAAATCTTCGCCATTAGATTGGCTGCTAGGCAGTTCAATCTTTTTGGCAGAGACATGCTCGTCAACTGTAAGCTTCACATTTAGGCATTGTAAAGCCTTTTCGTTTTTTTCAGCAACCTCAGGCTCACAAAGTCGCTTGAGGATGACATCCCATTTCTCTGTAAAGGCAACCCAACCAGCTTTTTCCTTTTCTTCAGCAGCTTTTATAGCAGCCGTTTGTTTTTCTTTAGCAGCCTCTCTAGCAGCCGTTTCCTCTGCGTGTTGCTTGAGGATGGCAGCCATTCGTTCGGCATGTTTTTTGCGGCTAGCATCTCTTAGTTCGACATATTTTCTCTCGATGGCTCTTGATTTTTCTTGGAAATCTTGGAAATCAAATGGCATCTCCGTTCGTCGATCCCAACGAAGGTGACGTCAGAGACCACCCTGGTTTCCCTATGGTGTCTCGCTTATGCTCCTGGTCCCACTGGGCGTGCCAATGTTTTGGCCCACGATCCTCAACGTAGGTGAGCCGAGGTAAATAGCGATCCAAAGAGGATGGAGAGTTGCGGGCGTGCCACCTCGCGGACGAGGAAAAGGTTGAGTGAGTGCGCAGGCTTGACTTCTTGATCAGGCGAGCGGAGTTCCAGGTGCCACCTCAGATGAGGAATTTACAGCACAAGCGATCGATACTCACGGCGGGGTGAGCAGAGCAACAATAGGGAAGTTTCCGAGGATCGGGGGCGAGTTCTGGAGAGCTCTGAAGGGTTCTAGGCGGCGAGGCGCTTAGAAACAGGGCTTCGAAGAGGCTTCGAATGGAGATCGGCTCCTGGGAGCGCTGAAGGTTTCGACGAGGTCGAGAGGGTTTTCAACTAGGTTGAAAGTTGTTTTGTGTTGTATTTGAGTATTGTTTGTTGTAGAGATTTGTTGTAGAGCTTTCTGTAAGCCGTGAAGCTTCTTTATATAGAATTACTTAGGGCCACAGGTATTGGCCCAAAGCATGCCAAAGACTTGTAGGAGTCTTCAACGATAAATGTGGCGTAGGCGATGTTAATCACTTGCTGGACGTGATTATCCTGTTAGATGTGCATACGTATCATGTATACATGATTAAGGAATAGAACCAACCCCTTCCCATGCAAGCAACACATGCACGTGTTGTCCTTCAAGCCAAGCATGGATAATTGTCTCCTTCTTCAATTGAAATACTATAACTCTGGACGTGTATGCAAAGCAAGATATGCACAGCTTGCATGTATATCTCCTTAATCAACTAGAATTAGGAGTAATCATATGCTTCACGTCTATACCAACTTTAATGCACCACTCCCTTCCAAACTCATATCCCATGCAAACTTTGACTCGCGCGCCCATAGTCCATCTCGCATGCAACCTTTGACTTTGCAACCCACTTCGCGAGGTAGCGATTCTATCGCATGCAACCTCTTCGCATGCATCTCGCCTCCACTGTAGCTGCCAGCATTTTCCTTCGCTACGCATAGAGAGTACATACACTTGCATACATGTGATTAAAGAATAGAAACCTTCTCCTGGCGAAGTCTCCCAGCGCAAAGGCATCTCGCCTCGCTCAATCTTCTACGCGAAGCCAATACACTTCATGTGAACTCTGCTACCCAGCTTGCCTGACTTCGCTGGCGAGCCGTAAACTCAAAATTTTAGGCTCGCCGGTATGACGCGGACCATGAATTTAATTAATATTTACCTAAACAATTACTGTCCAGTAAAATATTAATTTGGGTGTAAACACCCATAGAGGAGCACCAACGAACCTAGGTAACCATCTTAGGGTTAACATTTAACCATCTAGATGAGTTTAAGACCGTTTGAAGGGTCAGAGAAACAATACACTGATTACAGTCAAGTACAATGACAAGAGTACTCTAAACAAAACCTCAAGTACTGTATAAAGTTGGATTTGGCATAGATGATAAAGCAAGCTCAATTGGTACAATGACGAAAGCAGTCTAAACAAAACCCCAAGTATATATATAGAGAAAAGTTCACCATCAGTCCCTCAACTCTTGTGGCAAGGCCAACGTGATGCCTAACTTATAAAAACTACCAACGTGATGCCTGCACTTTACTTTTCATATCACCGTGAGGCCTAAGGCCATTTTCTGTCACGGCTCCGTGTGTTTGGTCACGTGCTGCGCACGTGACCACACCAAAAAAGGGCATAAAAGACATTTTAGCTTATGGAACCAGAATCGAGTAAAAACCTGATCTCAACTGGTTCTTGTTGATGAGGAGACCAAGAAGGCGGGCCGGCTGTGGGGCGAGGATGAGGAGACCAAGAAGCAGTGAAGACTGAAGAGGGCACAAGTTTCCCCCAGCTCTACTACTCTTTCCCCAAAACCAAAACCAAACAAGATGACCATGGAGGAGGAAGAGGAGGAGGAGAAGCTTCTCTCCACCATCGCCGCTTTCGAGCCAAACGGCAACGCCGCACCGATGACCACCGACTCCTACTCCGACTCCGATTCCGACGCCGCCGATCAGGGAGCCGTCGCCTCGGCCGGAGTCGAGTACCAGATATCCGAGGAGCAGAAGCAGTTGCAGGAGCGACATGAGAGAGCAAAGCAGGAGCTTCTGAGGAAGCGCCGCGCTTCTGCTCTGGCCGTCCCCACCAACGACAATGCAGTCAGGGCTCGTCTCCGGCGCCTCGGCGAGCCGATGACGCTGTTCGGTGAGCGCGAGATGGAGAGGCGCGACCGCCTGAGGATGATTCTGGCCAACCTCGATCCGGCGCAGCAGGAGTCGCTGGTCAAGTCTCATGAGGACGACGAGGCTGCTAATGCCGACGATTTTGACTTCGAGCAAGAAATTGAGTATCCCTTCTTCACCGAAGCGACCAGGCCTAAGGCTTTGCGTGAGGCTAGGGTTCATATTGCGCACTACTCCATGCCACGCGCCGCCTTGCGGCTTCAGCGTGCCAGGAGGAGGGAGGAGGATCCCGATGAGGATATGGATGCTGAGATTAACTGGGCTTTAGGGCAGCGACGAGGATGAGGAGACCAAGAAGGCGGGCCGGCTGTGGGGCGAGGATGATGAGATTGCGATATTGGAAGGGATGATTGAGTTCAAGGCCAAGAATGGGACCGACCCGTCTAGCAATATGGGCGCAAGAACCAGTTGAGATCAGGTTTTTACTCGATTCTGGTTCCATAAGCTAAAATGTCTTTTATGCCCTTTTTTGGTGTGGTCACGTGCGCAGCACGTGACCAAACACACGGAGCCGTGACGGAAAATGGCCTTAGGCCTCACGGTGATATGAAAAGTAAAGTGCAGGCATCACGTTGGTAGTTTTTATAAGTTGGGCATCACGTTGGCCTTGCCACAAGAGTTGAGGGACTGATGGTGAACTTTTCTCATATATATATAGTATATTATAGCATCTTTAACGATGCTGGTTATTTTTAAGTTAAAATTTAGACAAATTAGTTAAAATATCATTTTAGCTAGCCGCTTTAGAAATGTGGATGCATCAATGCTCTCTATTTTAGCTAGCATTACATTAACATTATTATTCAAATAGAAATTAAATAGTTTAAATATATTTATATATCACATAAAATATCTTACAAGGAATGTAATAAATTATAGCTAGCCTCATTTGATATAGCTAGCGAGATAGCTATATCAAATTAGCTAAAATGTCATTTTGGCTAACCACTTTAGAAATGTGGCTGCATCAATGCTCTCTATTTTAGCTAGCATTACATCAACATTATTCTTCAAATAGAAATTAAATAGTTTAAATATATTTATATATCACATAAAATATCTTACAAGAAATGTAATAAATTATAGCTAGCCTCATTTGATATAGCTAACGAGATAGCTAAAAGTTATAATAGCTTAAGTTGGCTAGTTTGCTGGAGCTCCTAAAACATCCAAAAAAGTTAAACACGCTCTCTAAAATAGCTAAAATTAAGCTAAAATAGAGAGTGTGTTAAAGTTGCTCTTATAACTTTTAGCTATCTTGCTAGCTATATTTAGCTAGCGATATAACTCAAATGAGGCTAGCTATAATTTAATACATTCATTGTAAGATATTTTATTTGATATGTAAATATATTTAAACTATTTAATTTCTATTTGAAGAATAATGTTGATGTAATGCTAACCAAAATAGATAGCATTGATGCATACACATTTCTAAAATGGCAAGTCAAAATGATATTTTAATTAATTTGACTAAAATTTAACTTAAAAATACCAACATTGTTAAAGATGTTCTCATTATAATAATCTTGGTTTATTATATAAACCCACCTCACGTTTCCCCAATTTGGCAGCTGCCGAAGTTTATTGCAGTCGATGTTCTACAGGGTGGGGCCGTGGGGGGCATTGAGGAAGGAAAGACATCCATCTCAAAATAGGATCTTTTCTACAGAGGAGGAAGAGGCATAAAGACACCAACAACAAATACCATTTGCATCTTTCCCCTCATTGATTGTGTTGGAAGGTGTAAAACAGATGAAATCTATAGTAGAAAAGTCCGTACAACAAATATATGTAATATATGTATCTTGATAGAATCGGTATGATCTGTTAGAATGATACTGCATCAATAGTTTAAATGTATTAGATGGCATTCTTTTTTGGTCTCAATTAAATGAATCCCACATAATTCATAAAGCAAGCTCAATTAAAATAGCTAGGTTTACAAAGCACACCAGTATACATATCCACAGTCTTCCTTATATCAGCAAAAGAATGGAAGCAGCATTTGACTCCTTCGTGCATGCGCTCCTCTGAAACTCAGGAGAGTTCCGGCAATTGAGAACCGATAACAATTTTGCACCAGCAAACGTCGCTGAACCCGTCAAACGGATGCTGAGTCAGAGCTCGCGTGGAAGAGTGGCTAGTTGATTCATCTAATCCAAATGCTCCGCTTTGCTTAGATATCGACTAACATTGGTTCCTCCGATCCGCCAGGATATTTGCATATTTTCGTTTCGAGGATTTAGATGTCCAAATGTTTCGTACCATCAGATGTATCAAGAGTTATCAGGTATAGCTATCGCATGCTCTGTCACGGTGCTGTGATTCTGGTTCTGGGATTGATGCTCTGTAGCTCGCCTCTTAATGCTCATGTTCCGATTCTGGGGCTGAAGCTCAATAGCGCGCTTGCGCTTGAGATTGCTGATGCTCTTCTTTTCCACTTCATCATGTTTAGTCCTCATGCGGCTTCTCCAATCTATCAGCGTCTGTCTGAATTCTCTGAAGGCTTGAACAAGACGTTCAACTGCATTGTTCCACAGAGTTAGCACAGACTGGTGATACTTACACATGAAGCATAAAAGGAAGATGCTCCAGATGAAGCTTATAAACCATCCAAAAGGTTCAATGAGGACAAGCAATTCTAAGATCACGGGCAGGGTTCCAAAGAAGAGGCAAATTTTGTTCATGAGATCTTCCAATTCTGCATTATCTCGACGAGCTAAAATTCCCATCACAATTAAAGAGACGAGGTAAGCGCACATCTCAATAATGAATATGTTCATCAGGCGAGAGCCGTGGACAGTTGCATAAGGAGACCCATTTGGAAACTTCAGTGGGATGCAGAAGCCTAAGTTGGTGATGAGAGCAAGTATAAATGTATGCGATGCCACTATATAGTGTGTCTGAGATGCACCCTGCCCTGTTGTGTTGGTGCTATATATGACAATGACAGACAAAATTATCTAGTAAGAACCTTATTGTATATCTTCACCAAATATAATATGCAGAGTCAAATACAGAAATTAACGAGAAAATCATGAAATAACACTAGAATCTACAAGTAAGAAAGAGAAAGAGAGAATATAGGTTGTGAGATTGTAAAGGTGTTCTGGCAGTCTTGAATTTTTACTATGATTGTTTTTCAGTTTTTAACAAAATTTGATCTAACATTACAGAAAAACGAAAGCAAATGAGTAACTAGAATAACAAAAACTGATATCCTTGTTAGTATTGTGCCCAGGCCAGGCTGCCTGTAAGAGTATCTGATCAATTTAACTTGATTAAAGATTAACAAGAAACTATTGAATAGAACTTCGACTACAAAAAATTAAAAGCCATCGACTAATTAAAGATTAATATGTACTGACCTGTGTAGTCTTGCACTGGCATTGTTGTGGCCGTCTCTCTTCATACTTGTGCTGTGGTTATATATGGTCATGAGAAGATTAATCAGATTGGAAGTGCATCACTATTTCGTAGTTGAATTGAAAATTATATAAGAAACACACGGACCAGTTAAGGAGCAAATAAAGGAACAAATATATATGATCCACAGCTAAAACTCATCACTTGCTTATCATGAAGGAAGTATATGGGATAAAAAGCTACTGATGATTCCAAGAACAGCAACGATGATGATGCATGAAAACAAAGAATAGCATTACAGCAGCAAAGCTGCAGAGAGCCAGAGATCAAACAAATTTGAACAATGGAAGAGATAGAATAGATATACTAACATGAACAGAGTCTGAGAGGTAATAGTAGAATTGATCTCCGGCATTAGTTCCGATTACTTTCTCTACAGCTCTTCGCAGTTTAGCTCGTTCTACTGCGACAAATTTCTGTCCATCACTTCTCTTCACCCCGTATGTTCCCTTCGCCCCGTTTTTGGACTTTTTGGACACCGAGGGCCCGGGGGCAGGGGGTGCTGTCGTCATTTAATTGCCACATATGTCTACCTCCTACTGAGATTCTCATACACCGTTGAATAATGCAGGCCGACAATCTAACGGCCGGTTTATGCCAGGTCTGTCCGGTCCAGAAGCCCAGTACTTCCCGCTCTTTTCCGCGAAACTGATCGACGTCTCTGTTTAATCGCCGATTCCAAATTCAATCTAATCGGAGCATTTTAATGAAGACTTTTAAGTCGAGAATTTTCTATTAATTAGTTATGAGACTTATTTTCTGATTATATTTTTATATTTTAACCGTCCAGTTTATAGGTTTATATAAGTAGATCATTTATATAAATTTTTAGCCAAATTGGTGATTGTTAAGGTATCGAAATAGATCAGATCAATGAACGAATCAAATCTGTCAAACATGAACCATTCAAATTTATAATGTGTAACTTCAGGTTTCGGTAATTCATTTGTTTTCCTATAATGTTTTTCTCTATTGATATTAGACGTTTCTTGTACTATATGGCTGACATTAGTCTAGTCCTCCGGCTTATTGTATTTTTTTTATTTTTTTAATAAATAAAAAAAATTATAATTTGTAAATCACACTTAAGATGATTTTCAATTCAGCTAAAAATTTACAGATATGATCTACTTATATATACATATAAACTGAATGGTTGAGATATAAATATGCAATCTAGAAAGAGGTGAAAGAAAGAAATCCTCAACTCATCTTCAACTTAAAGGTCCTCGTTGGAACAAAAGAAAACAACGAAATTCACACAACATCACAAAGTACTCGCTAAAATTAAACGTCCACATTGGTTGCAGTAGCTGCTTCAGTTTTACGTGGTAGCTATATATAGACATAGGAATTACAGTGTTACACTGGTAGCTTCTTGCTCTGGTCCTTGGTTTCATCATGATCTGTCCAATAGCGGCTCCTCTTGATCAGATCCTTCAATTTCTCATAAGCACGACTGAGTCCGGCAAGTGCACTTTCACATAGTGTTTTCCAGTATCGGTATGACTTAATCGCAACGGTAACGAAACAGATGCTCCAGAAGAAGAGTGTGACGCATCCGAAAGGCGGAAACAAGATGAGCAACTCTAAAATAGAAGCAAGAGTTCCAAGCAAGACGCCAATCTTATTCATGAATTCACCAAAGTCTCTATTACTCTGATTGATTTGGAGTATCATGACACTTAATAATCCGAAGTAAAGAGATATGTCGGTAATAAATAGTTTCATCAGAATAGTTCTGCGACAGTCTGTCACAAGTGCAGACGCATTTGCGAACTCCAGTTGGAGGCAAAGCCCTAAAATGGTGACGAGGGAGACTATGCACTTGTGCAGAGCCAGAACAGAACTTCTCCAAATTGCAAACTCCTCCATTTTGTTGCTGTGAGGATCATGAGAACATTAATTGGAGTGGAATGTTATTTGAAATTTTATGTATATGATGTTGGTATTATCAAATATTAGTGAGCTATGGATCATTAAGAAGATCAAGAAACATACAATGATATAAATAATCAGCAGATGACCTCTATTCTAATTTCTTCAATATCAATAAACAGATATTTGAGTTTGCTGAACTAACAAATAACTCGGTTCTCTTAAATTTTGGGATTTCAAGAAGAGCATATATTTAATCTCAGAACAGAACAACTATGAATAGCTACTAACTAATGAATATCTATTAACAAAGAGAACTGGTGTCATATGCCAGAGTATATAACAGAGAATGTAAAGTTATAAATCAAAACTGAATATCCATATCCGAAGAAAAACAGCAAAGAGTAACAAGTTATTTGAGGACACTAAACTTGAGTAACATATTGCGATTCTGAACACTTCAATGCTATTTCATTGAAAAGAGTAGCTCTGTTTGAATGAACTTGTTTTCTATTTTTAGTTTAGGTCTTTGTTACTAATTTTCTACAAAATTAGGCACGAGTCTTCAGTTCTGGTAGGTTGGTGTTCTATCTAAGAACAGCTGAACAGTTTGGCTTATTGGAAGTTTATCGAGACCCGAGGCAGTCAGGCAGAGGCCTTGGGGTAAATGGGCGGCAGAAATTTGTAATCAAAGATTCTAAACAACCTCCTAAGGTGATCATTCTATGAAGAACACCTGATGTAGTAGTGTGCATCTGTTTCAGAAGGAAGTAGCACTATACTTAAGCCTAACAAGAAACTGTATCCAGAGCAAGGTAACAAATTTGAACTAATTAAGGAAGACATTGTCAGATGTGAAAGGAGGAAAGAAACAAGGAAGAGAAAAACCAAAGCAAACATAGTAGTTGCATGCATGTGTAGGTAGATATACTAACACTTGTAAAGGTTGAGCGTCAACAGAAGTGCCGTCCTCCATTGATTCCACAAACAGCTTTCCGCAGAGCTCTTCTTACTCTTGAGCAAGCCAATGTGTTGATGATTTTTGCAGAGCTCTTCTTACTCGTGAACAACAATATATATATAGACTTGTACAGGATAGCAGTGTGGATAAAAGTCGATCGACATTATTTGATAAAGTATACTAGACGTCATATGATTGATATGACTCAGATCAGGCTTTCCGAGATGGTTTTCGAATTGACTCAGATCGGACGACCGTAATCTTCCTCTATCATCGTCACAATAATATTGGAGGTTGAATCAGCAGGATGTGTACTGTAACAATAATATTTGAACACCGATGACGCACATTCCTTCATCAACGTCACAATAATATTGGAGCTTTTTGTGAATCAGCAGAAAGTGTACTTTTCATTCCTTTTGGTAGAACTTTTGCTGAACCCATCGATTCTAGTGGAAGCGATATCACCGATATGCGGAACCCAGCAACGCGGTATTACGAATCTTACATCATCAATATTTCATAGATATTCAACGTCTAATATGACAATCAAGTCTATGTTATACAGTATACCCAGAAGCAAATGTATTGAACAAACACAAATGTAGTGAAAGAAGGTTGCTTTTGTAAAACTGTAAAAGTTATACTGTTGGATGTCTGGATGAGTTGTTAAAGTTCCTAGAAAATGAGCCTTGCAATTGTGTTGTCAAAAACGAAAACAAAAATCTGGAGTCTTCTTAAGTTTCGATTTAGTTAGTGTTGAGATATCAATCCCACATCAAGAATATGGAACCTTGCATGTGGGTTAATAAGGATGTAGGTCACTCTATCTATTACCAATTGGTTTAGGATGTGAACCACAGACTACTTCATCATGGTAACAGAGCAGCTTACCCACGTCCACGTGTGAAGCTCAATGGCCACACGCACTCCACGTCACCCAAATGTTGTCCACGTGTTAGGCTTGAAAAATTCGCCACACGTGCGGGGACTTGCTGAGATATCAATCTCACATAGGGAATATGAAACCTTGCCTGTGGGTTAATAAGGGTTTGTGCCACTACATCCATTACCAATTGGTTTTAGATGTGAACCCCAGACTACTATGAGATATTGGCATAGTTCACCACTTTTGTAATTTTCATCTTCTCTAATAAAACCTCAGGTATCTATTACTAATTGGTTTTGGATGCGAACCTCAAATTACTTTATCAGTTCGTTTTCTTCCATGCTGCATTTTTTGATTAGTTCAGATGACATATTGGCATAGTTCACCTCTTTTGTAATTTTCATCTTCTCTAATAAAACCTCAGGTATTATGGATTTCTTCTCCATCCTGTTCGGTCAAACAAAAGAAAATCCATACATGGCCACTTTCTCATAGACTCCACTCTCTGAGAGATAAGAGTGAGGCGGACGATGAGAGTTGACTATATTCATAGAGTGACGAAACCTAGCTATATATGTCAGTTTGGCTTCTATCAAGTACACTTTGTTATGGTGTACCCGGCCCTAATCTAGTTACAAACAGACCATGTCGTCTTGCGAACTTTTTTCGACTAACCGGCGTGTAATGGTAAACAAAAACAAAAAAACTTGAGTAAACTTGGTAAAGAACAATCTTGATTTTGTGCTCTGCAACATCCAGGGACAGGTTTCCATTCTTAGAGCAGCCTGGGAGGCTGGGATCATTTCAACGCAGCTTGCATACGTGGGCTATAATAAGAATTTTGTGTTGAATTAGGCCCATACTGGTTCGGCCCACTATCGGAATTTCAAAATATTCCAACCCGCTCTTTTCTGCGAAATTTAGTCTCTGTTTTCAGCACCAAATCCAGACAATGAAAATGGGAATTATATTGCGTATTAGGTATTATATGCCATTGTTTTTTAATTAATGAAATAGAGTGGGTAATCTGGGCTGGAGTTTCATCTCTATTTGTTCATAGAAGCTGTGAGAAGATGAAGATTTACATGAGTTGGGTTACAGCTCTCGGGATTTGATATGAATCAAAGCCTATGGAACTGTCATGAATTGAATTATTGAAATATACTCCCATCCTTTGAGCTACTCTAATCATAATCATAATGCGACAATTAACTGAATCAAATTGTGTTGCTCGCGTTCTTTTTGCTAAAATGATAGCTCTGTTTTAAACAACAAAACCCCAAATCAAAATAAATGAATTACAAACTCTGTCCAGCAAGGAAACTTATCAAAATTATTACAACAGAATCGTGGAATATGATGTCCAAATTACAAAACCGTGGAATAAGATGTCAAAATTATTACAACAAAATGTACCATCGGGTGTATCAAGAGTCATCAGGTATTGAAATTACATGCTCTGCCGCGCTGGTGTGATTCTGGTCCTGGGATTGATGCTCTGCAGCCTGCCTGTCATTGCTGATGTTGAGATTCTGGGTCCGAAGCTCAGTAGCGCCCCCGTTGTTTCTGATGCTCATATTGTCCACTTCATCATTTCTAACCATCATGCGGCGATACCAATCGATCAGCGTCTGTCTAAATTCTCCCAAGCCTTGAACAAGAAGCTCAACTGCACTTCGGGATAGTGTATTCAGAGACGGCCAAGACTTACTCAGGAAGCATAGAAGGCAGATGCTCCAGAAGAACAGTACGATCCATCCAAAGGGTGAGATAAGAACGAGCAACTCTAAAATCAGGGACAGAGTTCCAAGCAAGAGGCCAATCTTGCTCGTCAGATCTTCCAGGACTCTATTATTGCTAGCAGCTTGGATTGCCATCGCAACTAAAGAGGCGAGGTAAAAGCATATATCAATAATAAAGAGGTTCATCATCAGAGTGCCGTAGGCCGTCTCGTATGGAGAAACATTTGGGAACTTGAGTTGGAGGCCTATGCCGAAGATGGTGATGAAAGATATTATGCAGGTATGCATCACCACTACAGAATATCCCTGACGAGCACCCTCCCCTGTCGTGTTGGAGCTATCAAACAGAGAAGTAATCTGGTTAGAATACTCAATACTCAATTCTAAAGTTCAAAGTTAGTAGATTGTGCGTTTAAAGAATGATGTGAGATTTTCTTTGACTCTTGATTTTTCGTTTTTCTTTGACTCTTAATTTTTTCGTTTTTATTTTCTTCTTGAGATTTTCTGTAAATTTCGCTACGAGAATGAGAAATGAGCAAATAGTTCGGAGGCATATGACCGAGAATAGAAACATGTACTGATGTACACAACAACTTCAGACGACGGCCAAAATTAAACATGGAAAATTTGGAGTCTGATGCCCAAAAGATAATCACAACCACTTCCAAACTATTTTGGGATTGAAGCAGGTGGGGTTATTCAAGATCTAAATACAGCAGCCTCAGAAATCAGTATGCATGGTTTGGGGAATTTCTACACAATCCACAGCTACGACTCAGAACTTTCTTATCATGATGATCAAGTACAAGGTATAAATAAGTTACTAAGGATTTCAAGAACAACAACAACGATGATGCATGAAACCAAAAGCTAGCTAGCGGCATACAGGAAACAGAGATCAAACAAATTTGAACTATGGAAGATGTATATAGATATACTAACATGTGCAGACGCTGAGAGCTCATTTCCTGCATTAGTTCCGATTACAGCTTTCTCCAGTTTTCCTCTCCGTTCGTCTTGGTTCAAATGGAAGAAAGGGGGCTAGAGATAGAAGAAGTTTGGTGTTTTATAATTCACCAAATGACGAAACTGACCACATGTTTGCATTTCTGCGTGAAAATTCGGACGGAAGTCATAGTCAATGTAAGGGCAGTTTCGTCAGTGCGTTGAATTTGGATTTTTTCGGCATGGTTGGTGAAGGATGAAGTAGTTTGGTTAGGGGCAGGAGGGTGGTACGGTAAGAGCATTTTCGTCATTTCTCATGAAATTGCCACGTCTGCCAATTTTCATCCAAATACTGATAACTCATTGGCGGAAAAACGTTGGGTGGGCCGGGGAAGGGGTACTTTGGTCATTTCGTGGCGTTGCCACGTCTGCCAACCCTCTCCAAATACCAAAAACGCGGGGTACTGTAGTCATTTCCAAGAATTACCACGTATGCCAACTTCCTCATCCCTGGTAGGTGAACTGGGATTTATGCGGGAAAGGTAGGAGAGCCGGAAAGCTATTGTCGTCGTTTCATCTCCGGTAGAGAGAGCCGGGAAGGTAGGTGAATCGAGAAAATGATCTTCCTTTTGGAAAAGGTCGTTTTGAGACCAAAATAAAAAAATAAAACGAACTGACCTTTTTGAGAAACCCTAAATAGAAACCATACCAAGTTCTCAAAAAAAAGAAATATACCATTTTGAGAGAGAGAGCAAGATTTTTATGTGGGCTGGACAGATATTTGTTATTGGACCCTAACCCGTTCTAAAAGCCTGTTTAGGCCAAATTGGGCCAGGTCTGAACCGTCCAGAGGCAAAACTACTGTTGAATCCCGCTCTTTTCCGCGGAACTGATGTCTCTATTATATATAGCCCCCAATTCCAAATGAATTTATACCGAAAGTGTTATGATTTTGAGGCAAATAGAAAAAAAAAAAAAACAATGAAACTTGGTCCAGTTACAGTGTAGTTGGCAATAGCTGCTTCAATTAAGTGGTAGAGATAGAAATCACAGTGTAGTGTTACACCGGTTGCACCTTGTTCTGGTCCTTCGTTACATCAAGGTCTGCCGAAGAACGCCTCCTCTTGATCAGATCCATCAAGCTGCCCTTTATCAGCTTCACTACTTGGAATTCACCCAAGGTTACAACAAGAGCTGCAACTGCACTTTCACAGAGTGTTTTCGAGTATTGGTATGACTTAATCGCAAGGGTAACGAAACAGAAGCTCCAGAAGAAGAGTGTGACCCATCCGAAAGGCGGAAACAAAATGAGCAACTCCAAAATAGAAGCAAGAGTTCCGAGCAATAGGCTAATGTTATTCATGAATTCAACGAAGTCTGTGTTACTGTGATTGGTTTGGACAATCATGACACCAAATGACCCACAGTAAGCAGATATGTCAATGATAAATAGCCTCATGAGGATAGTGTTTCTGTAGTCCAGCACAAATGGAGACGCAGTTGTGAACATCAGTTGGAGGCAAAGGCCTAAAATGGTGATGAGAAAGAAAATGCATTTGTGCAATGCCGTTACAGAACTTCTCCAATTTGCGAACTCCTCTATTTTTTTTGCTGTGAGGATCATATTACAACATCAATTGGAGTGCAATATCATTGAAATTTTATGTACATGATGTTAGTGAGCTAACAAGAAAGACTATGAAGAAATCTATAAATAGGAGAATTAGCAGAGTTCCCCTTGTTCTATTTTCATCAATATCAGTGACAGATCTTTGATTTTCTTTAACTAACAAATATGTCCCATTGGATTTTGGGATTTCAAGAATAGCAAATAATCCCACAACAGAACAACTATGCATGGCTACTAACTAATGAACATCATCTTAAGAACTGGTGTCATGTGCCAGAGTTTATGACAGATAATGTAGTCATAAATCACAGTCTAATTAACATCAGCAAACATTAACAAGTTATTACTGACACTAAACTTGAGTTAACTAGAGCGAATATGAACACTTGATGCTATTTAGTCGAAAAACTTTGTTCTTTGTTTACTTCTTTAAGGATGGATTCGGTGTAACAATTTAATTAAACTATGTCATCATTGATAACCCCTTTGTTTCTATGCTATCTGGGTTCGTTTTCAATTCAGTATTTGAGATTTTCATGTTATGTCCCTGTTAATTTTCAGTGAAATATCAAATATGGAACAAAGTAGCTCTGTTTGAATGACCTTATTTTCTGTTTATAGTTTAGGCCTTGGTACTAGTCCATCGTTTACCCTACAAAATTAGGCATGTGTCTTCACTTCTGCTACTCTGCTAGGTACGTTGGTGTTTTTGGAGGTCTAAGAACAGTTAGGCTTATTTGAAGGTTTATCGAGAACCGAGGCAGTCAGGCAGAAGCCTTGGGGTAAATGGGCGGCAGAAATTTGTAATCAACCTCCTAAGGTGATCATTCCATGAAGAACACCTAATGTAGTGTCTATATATTTCAGAAGATAAGGAAGTAGCAAGTACTGTATCCAGAGCAAGATAGCAACTAGCAAATTTGAACTAATTAAGGAAGACATTTCAATAAAACAAGAGGAAAGAAACAAGGAAGAGAACGACCAAAGCAAAAACAGTAGTGCAGGTGCAGATATACTAACACTTGTGAAGGTTGAGAGTTAACAGATGTGCCGTTTTCCATTGATTCCACGAACAGCTTTCTGCAGAGCTCTTCTTACTCTTGAAACAAGCCAATGCAGACTGTGGATGATAGCATACAAACTTACAAAGACTTTAAAGATTTGGATTTAACGTGGCGCTACTGTGGAGGATACCAAACAAACGTTGTCGACGTTCGAGGGAAATGTCTAAAATGTCCAGACGAATTGAACGTCTCTATTTACAAAAATCAAGAATCAACAGGAGACAACCGTAAGTTTCCGCAAGAGTAGAGGTTTCAGGTTGGGTCCTCAGTCAACCAACTTAGAAAGCTTAAATGGTGGTGGAGGAGGGTCCTTTTCGGCATGATGGTGATGTTCTCATTTCTAGCTTCTCATTTCTTTTGGTAGTGAAATGAAGGAAACTACATCCTCAAAAAACAAGAAATGAAGAAAACTAAGGACATCACTTTTTCATTCTCTGATATGACTAGCAAGTAGAAACACACGTCATACTCCATGCCTTTTGTTCCCAGAACTAGAAGCAAATAGTCCGACATTAAACTGTTGGATGTCTGGAATAGTTGTTAAAGTCCCTATCAAAAGGGGCCTTGCAATTGCCTTTCGTTCTTGAAGTTGAACTGTTAAGTTTTGATTTGCTTAGCTTTCCTCTACGCTGTAATTTTTGGTTATCTTGGCTTAGTTCGGATGAGATATTGGCTTAGTTCACCTCGTTTCATTTTCTTTAATAAAATCTCAGGTATTATGAATTTCTTCTCCATCCTGTTCGGATGAGGAAAAAAAAAACAATTCATACACGGCCAATTTCTCATAGACTACTCGACTCTCTGATGTAGGTTCAGCAGGACACCCAAAGAACCAATATATAATCATCAAGAGACACTAATCGATTTCAAACTAGAATGGACACCCAAAACAACCTCAAATATAATCTATCAGAACACCTCTATAACACTCTTGCTGTAATGTTACACTTTTCAGTTCAGCAAACTTTTCTATAAACTTATTATGATTAATCATTCGAGTCCACTCAGTAAATGACTTATCTCCTCCTTTATTTTTGAGAAACAGGATAACCATCAATAGGATATCTTTGCCGCGGTGGACGCCTTGTCCTCTTACCCCAACCTCCAGTCACTGCCATACTTCTTTCCTCAAGTTCCTGTAGCTCTCCACACTGAGGCTGCTGCTCCATCTGGGGCTGACTAACTGCAGCCTGCACAGTACTAGTAGTAGATAGAGTGCAAGTTCCCAAACGCTTCCTCCCTCTTCCCCCGCCAACCTTACCAGCATTTCTCTGGGATAAACCTGACTGCCAGCTGCCACCACTTGCTCTAATTGACCCTTCAAATGTTTGAAGATCCTCAGTCACCTCATTTCTTGACAAACAAGTAATACCGGGGAGAACATCCCTCTGGAAATCCTTCTTTTGCCTCCCTCTCCTCGTCGCACCCCTTTGTGGCCGTTTTGACAATGACACTTCTTCTTTTGGATTGTCTGAAGTGACGTTGCAGCACTGATCTAACTCAGTTTCCACCAGATTTAATGTCATGTACTCAAAGTAATCCATTGAGTCCAGAGAGGAATCTTCATCACAGGAAAGACTACTTGCTCCATTAACTTTTACAACATTATCCGTCTGTCCAAGATTTTGTTCGTTCGAAGAAGCAATTTCTGCAAACCACAGAAGGGAGTTGTCAATTACTGTTGCATTGTCTTCACGACAAGCAGAAATTTCTTGATCAAGACCATGTGCAGCAGCTTTTTCCTGCATCTCATGAGCTTGCGATGATGAGATGGCAACCAGAGTCTCAGCTGCAACCCTGATTGGGCCATCATGAGATGAATGAAAAATTTCTTTACATATTCTTTGCTCAGAAGCTTCACCAAAGTTGACATCTCTTGCAACTACTAATGGTACCTGCACATCTATTCGAGTTTCTTCTTCAGTTAAACATCTGTTCAAGTCTATATGGTACCCAGAATAAGCTTTGTCATTCTGCGTTTTCAGTTTCTCTCTACACATCTGTGGCGTAGGATCATGAACTGTATCACCTTTCACAAACCCAACTTTAACAGAATTGTTGTCAACTGCTGAAGCAAGTGGACCATTACAAACTGAAGCTGCTTCAAGCCAATGCAGTCTTCCTTGTGGGGTATCTTGGTTCCCCAGTCTGTTCACAAATTCATTATCTGCCCTGCAACCTATACTCGACTGAGCACCATGTTGTGTGAAATCTTTAGAAGCAGAACTATGGCTGCTGTCTGCATAGAGGAAGCCTCCGCCGATTGAAGGCTGATAACTGTGTAATTCATTGCTCACAAACTTACTGCGAAGAAAAACACCATTTTGGTGTGACAGTTCAGCTTTTAGACTTGGAGTGAATGGTCTGGAATTGCAATCTAAAAGCAATCTTTCCCTGGTAACTTCAGGTTTTTGCTGCAACATAATTGAATCCCTATTTGAGTGTGTGGAGGTGTTAAACAAACTGTTCGGTTGAACTGATGTCCAGTTGTTGCTCAAGCTACTTGGAGGTCTTGCCCAAGTAGGAGGTGACTCGGAAATGGCGGCGACATCAGACTTAGAAGCCTGAGAAGATGAATTTAAATCTCTATCCGAGATTTCTATACCAAAAAGTGTCCTCTTGGCAGGCTCACAAGCTTTCCTAGCTTCAATTTTTGATGGTTCACAAGGCTTCTTAAAATCTGGAAGGCCAAAACTTCCACCAAATGAAGTTCTTGTTTGATCTGAAAAGAAAACCGTTTAATTCTATTAGTTTAACTCTGAAGACACTTCAGGTAAACCTAATAAATGAGGTACATTTAAACATTATGGTCTTTAGAGATTGAAAGAGACCAAGTTCTGATGATAAAGAAACAAGAAATTATATAACTAAATTCTTACCAGCATTGAGAGCATTTGTTAACCATTCCTTTTGGTTGCTTTCATGCTTCAAATGCATATCACTAACTCCTCCAGCCTTCCCCAATTGTGGGTTCTCCGGAAACTTCTTTGCAAAAGGCCAGACACCTCTGTACACATCATCTGTTGAGAAAGACATTTTGTCTATCTGAATGGGTTCCTTCAGACCGGTCAATGAGCTTCTTTCAAAATACAAGCCAGAGCTCAAAGCACCACCGTTATCGCCAAATGCTTCACCAATGTGATTAAATGACACTTTAGCCTCATTTCTTCTGTTAGGAGGATAAGTTTCGTTTGATGGTCCCGATAAAACTCCTTCTGGTTCCTCTCCATCACTGATGTATTCGTCAGCTGGAAGTTCCAGGTTGAACAATCTTCTCTGAAGCTTCTTGACTCCACTTTGGCTGGGGACACCACTAGTTGGCTGGGTGCTTCCAATAGAATTACCATATGATTGGCTACTAATAGCAGTAGTTGACATAGATGGTCTATGGTAACCTGAACCAACCAAGGGAAAACCAGATGAAAAAAGAGGTAGTTGTGATGCCGCTGCTGCTTTTTGAATTTTGAGCAACTCTTTGCTTTTGATCTCATTCATCAAGTCCTTTTGTCTTTCGTAAAGACGATGAAGTTCATTGAGCTGAACGACAAAATGAGAGATAAACATGTTCAAGTGTTAGATAACTATTTTGTGGGTACACAAATTTGTAGAGCACAAAAAACAAAGGTTGTAGAACATAGACCTGATGTTTGAATATAGATTCATGCTTTAAAATCATTTGCCTCACTTGTTCCTTACTGCTTTCATGAAATCCATCGACAACTGGCCTCATCGAGAGTATGTCATATTGTTGCCCATTCGTCAAGGATTTGTTCTCGTTGAGTAGGGACCATCCACCATGCCCAACATTGCTAGTTAGAGTCGGTATGGAATAATATCCTGGTAGATACATCTTTGACTGTATTTCAGTTCCCATTCCTGCAATTAACTCAATAAACATTGCCAAAATTGGTTTAGATATAGAGTGAAGTAAACAGAATACTAGGTATCTTTTACCAAAACAATCAGCAGACCTAAAATACGGTTTGAAACTAGAGGCGAAAGAGTACTTCCAAAACTTTGACAAGATTCGAGAACAATATTGATTTCCCAAGAAAACTAATGTTAATAATAACTCTACCAAATTCGCCAATGTTAATGCTGAGTGAAATGTATATCAGAAAACTAACTGATTGAGTGAGCAGAAGTCTTTGCTCAACAGATAAACTAAATCAGAAAGATTCCACTTTCTTTTCCTTTCCATTAGTCCTACTGAAACTACCATTTCATTAAAAGCCGCAAAAACGGCCAAAATACGTTACCTAATCATGCACAACTAATGGGAAAAATAGCATTCATTTGTAGTGAAAACCATTGATCATACGTCCGGGTTGAGCAGATCTTCAACCTGATCTTCTTAGCATCTGGAAAGGAGATAACAATTCATCTAAAACCCCACTGCAGCTCAAAATTACCAAATTTCAATTGTGATGGTACATCATGTGACAAAAAGAATAGATATATTTGTCTTATTTGGCCATTGACTCACCTAAAATGTTATATGGTTCTCAGAAATGAAGAATTTATTTAGTCTCAACTAATAAACAATTTCTGGGAATTTACAGATGTCCAAAGCAAGACTGAATATCCAGCTATATCCCAACAAACCAGTATACAGAAACCCCAAATGGAAAAAACTTGGCCTCATGAAAAGAGTAGTCTACAAAATCAATTACCCAAATCAATGTTAATGTCTGGCTGGAAGATATCAAATCAAAACTAAGAGTAACCAAGAAACCAAAGCACAGGCAGATAGAAAGACAGCCATACAGAATCAAATCCAAAAAACCATCAAATTCCATATAAAGACAGAAAATTTAGAATCTACCTCATATGGTGATCCTCCTCTAAGCTCTCCAAGAACCAGCACACAGAGACAAACAGTGAATACAAGCCAAACAAGGAAGTGGGTACTTCTCTACTGCCATTGAAGATTGCAGAAAACTTAGCCTAAATTATCCCCAGACAGAAGAAGAATA
The DNA here is from genome assembly GCA_034370585.1 of Fragaria x ananassa. NCBI lineage: Eukaryota > Viridiplantae > Streptophyta > Magnoliopsida > Rosales > Rosaceae > Fragaria > Fragaria x ananassa. The sequence goes on along the minus strand of CP139754.1, from coordinate 32,833,334 downwards.
TACAGAGAGAGAGAGAGAAGAGAGTTTTGTTTCAGATCTGCTGGGCCAGAATCTGATGAGAAAATAGAGGGATCCCACATCCCAAACACAAGAAGATCTTTCCTACAAATGACTTCAATTTTGTCAACTTGTGGTCTGCCATTATTCTAAATACTTATATAAAAAAATGAAAATTTATTTAAGATTACAACCTTGCTTCACCCATGGCCTTGGTTTCAATGATTTCTTTCTCCCCCTACCCAAATTTAATAATGACTTTTCTTTTTCTGGGTTTTTCAAAGATGTGAAAGATATGGGCTTTTTTTTCCACATTTTTTTCTTTCTTTCTAGATTCTCTCCACCTTCCATGGTTTTTGGGTAACTCAATATTTTATGCAGGGAAAGTACTTAAAAAGATGGAGACACCTGGGTTTTACTGAAGCAACAACCCTAACAGTTTCCTAATGTGTCTCAGACCCTACTTCCTTGGATCTTTCTGCCTCTCTCTGTTAAACCCCACGCGCGCGTGTTTCTCGCACGTTAGATTTTCCTTTGTCTTTGCAAAGTACCGTCCTTTGTACGATGACGACGTCCCCTTGTCTGAGGTGGTCGGAGAGTCTTGTCCACGCGCCTCCGCTAGCACGTGTGGGGATTAACAACAGATCACAAGCTTCAAAGACCTGAACCAAATTAGAGAAAGTAAATTGAAATTTGCATTGAAGTTACGTTGCAATTATGCAAAAGCAAAATAGAGATTTTCTTGTTTAGTTTTGTCCAAATTTGGTTGGATTTTCTTCCATTTCTATCAGGTCAACTCGAGCAGAGGGAATATTATTTTTTGAGGGATGAATTTTGTTTTACGTTTTGTGTTGCATCATGGCAATTATGGTACATAAGTTTAAAGATAATGATATTTAGATTCTGTTTATTAGTCATTGATTGTTCACAATGTTGTTCGGACGTTGACATGTTAACTAGAAATGCTACATGACAACCAGGATTGGGTTCTTATCTTCATATCTTCTGGAAACGTAGAACTAGCTCTAATCACTCATTTCTTGTTTTATAAGCCTTTAATTTTGCCCAAGCTTATAACAAGTGACGTCGGACTTTACCTGATTTTATACTTAATCAAACTAAACTACCGTGTCGTCGGTGAACTGTGGCTTGGATGGTTAAGGTGTTTAACTGACAACTTTGAAGTCATGGGTTCAAACATCATTGACATATATAGGGCGTGTGAGTTATTAATAAAAAGTTTAAAAAAAAAAAAAAACTACTGTATTAACAACTCTGACATGTTGTTGTCATTTGATTGTGGGTAAAACTCTTACATTAATAACAACATAATCTCTCACACTTAAATTTGTTTCTTTTTTGAGAAAAAGACTCAAATACGAACTTTGACCTAGAGTGAAAGGCAATACAATGGTACTTTTGGATTAGATAAATAGAGGAAATGTGTAATAAGTATTGCATCTAACTGATATGGTATTTTCCTATCCTTCATATTGCAGTTTGACCCATATATATGGTACTTAGTTGCAATAGATCATATCCCTTTCTTGTCCAAAAAACTACATACCTTTCTTGTATGCAGGGTATAATAACTATAATCTTAGTTGGAAATAGCACACAATTTTGGAAGGAAATCTTCCAATCATCATCGGAATCATCAAACAGCCAGTTCATATGGAGTTTGAGGACAGCAGGGTCAAGTGGAGAGAGATTTCAGAATCATAAAAAAAAGTTTTAGGAAATGCTTCAAGATAACGAGTCACATTAGAATTACAGCAAACAGAAAATGACCAAATATCAACCTTCTTTTTAAAGCAGCTTGAGCTTCTTCTCTTTCTCTTTCTCTTTCTCATTTCTGTGATGTAACTGAAACCACACTAAAAAGACCAAAACCATTTTTTGAGTAAAATTATATTGTGCATGGTGTTAGAACCTAAATAGTTAGCATCAATTTTAAGACCAAAAATTTAGTTATGTTCAAACAGCTTGAGCATTCAGAATTTATTAGATTCAACCATATTCTTCATATTTAAGCTACACTTTCACCTTACTAACTTATAACAGGTAAGACAGTACCTTCCACATATTAAAACTCACATCATCCACAAGATGCTATAAATGTACTGCAGAATCAAACTTACAGAAGAAGAAGAAGTGCAGCAATTTCTGTAAGGGAGTTCAGAGTTACATAAAAAGGAGTATGGTGAAAGGTATAAAACTTGTCACATGAATAAACTGTCACATTTTTCTGAAGCCAACATTTATGTGCATGGCTGGAGTTGTGAGCTGAGAGCTGGTCCTCATGTGTCTCATGTCAGTTTTACAGTGTTCGATCTTAAAGCCATAAGCTTAAATTTTATACTACCACTAATGAATGCCTAACTGCCTGTACGTAACATTGTCCACTGGTTTCTATAAAGATTCATATAACAGAAGCCAACCTAGCTCTCTTCAAGTTCTTACCTAACAATCTGTGAGTAAGGTACTTTAGCAAAGGAAAATATAAACTCAAATACAACTAAGAAAGAATAGGAAAAATGGAATACGGATTTGCAGCAAAGTCTTTCTTCCCTAAATATTAATTATTCACGTGCTCTAATGATAAGAACAAAAATCTAGAATATTTTATTGGGTAATTTATGTTAGAATGAAATATATGATTTTTTTGTTATTATTAATAATCATGTAACATTTTTTATTGTTGTAATAAATGCTGAAATCTCCAAAATGGAGAAGCTGTTGGAGTTGAAGCATAAATTTTTTAGAGATTTTAACTTTTGTTTCCCCATTTTAGAAAAATTTTGAGAAAGCTGTTGGAGATGCTCTAAGCACATAGATAATATCTCGAAATAATAAGAAGACTCAATAACAAAAATGTTTTCTAACATGCACCTGTTAAAAAGAGCACGCATTCAACTACTCTATTTTCTTGAATAATAAATACTTTCAAGGTAAGGTTTCCCACTATGTTGTCATATCTCCTCACTACAAGGTTGTGACCATTTAAGGTAACATTTTTAATTTACAAATGAGTAAACAGAATTTGTACACAAGGTAACCGGTTACATTAGTAAACTGTAAACATTAACGTCTCACCGAACCTTTCTACGGCCCATAAGCCTAAGAATCTTCTCCCAAAGCCCAGCACTTCCCACATTACTCAACTCGATTACACTTGGGCTACAAGCTGCTACAGTCCAATAACCAGCTCTGATCTCATTGTTCAATTGCTCCTTTTCCCACCCACAATACCCATCAAAAAACCTAAAGTCCCCAAGCCCAACCATATTCCTCTTGACCATTTCAGCTGCACAACCCACACTTTCCTTTGTCCCATAATACAATCCCTTCATCACCTCATCAAAAACACCACTCCCCCCAACTTTATCATCATCCTTCTTGGGCCTCACCAAGAACAGCCCTTCCTCCAAAGGCCCACCGAAGAACAACGGCCTGTCTGAGAACGTCCCGGCAACATCTAGGGCTGTCGATCTTGTTTCCTTGATCGACATTAGGGAGGGCCGGTTAAGTATGATGCCCGATGGGCCCATAGGCCCAGTAGACAACACCAAAATAACCGTCCGTTCGAAAATATGGACCCCGTCGAGCTTCTCGGTGGCAAGGAGTAGGCAGCCTCTTTCGGGCTCATGGATAGTGTGAGCCCACTTATCACCAACAGTGATGGGCTGAGGTTGATCTACAACAGTGTCTAGATCACCAACTATGGAAGTAGGCAATTTGGGCAGTGATACTTTTTCTGCAGCTACCAGTTTTGCTCTGAATGATCGCCAATCGGTATTAATGGAAGGTTTGTAGTCATCACCGGACGGTGAAGATGACTCCATCCGGCAACCTATAGTTTGACAAACACCCATTAACAAATGCACGAAGGAGAAAACGCAGGGTAAGTTCTATTTGAAACAAAAGAGATAGAGCAACTTACATGTGATAGAAGATGGAAGGCCGACTCTTTTGCTTTGAGATTGAGTAGAACTTCTCTTGGGGAAAGTGGCAGACTCCAAGGTTTTGGTGAAGGAATTTGAGGCAAGGAAACAAGCTTCCATGTCTGGTTCTTTGCTGCTCAAGTTTCTTTGCTCTTTTGAGTCTTGATGGGTGATCAAAGGTTAAAGATGGCAAGGAATAAAGGGCAAGATGATACTGATATATACAGTAAGTTAGGCCAATGTACACCACAAGGTTGTGTCTGATCCAATCCCATTATTCATATCCCATCCAAATCCATGTTGGAGGTCTCTTTTAGCTTCCAAAGTATGGGCCAGTGGATATGACTTTACACTTGGCACAAAAGGACGAAGACCTGGTCCTTGTTTCTGGGTGATGACGTGTGATACTCATACCCAGTTATTTGTTCAGCTCTTGTTCCCCATACTCTGAATTCTGAAACAAATACTAGTGAGTAGTAAATGAATAAAATGACTCCTCACAGTTAAATTGTTGAAAAATGATTAACAAATCAAGGTGTGGTAACAACCAAATCAGCCAGAATGATCGGTAAGACGGTAATCCTGGCAACTGATGATAGTTACATGAGCAAGAATCACACCATCCCCTTCTATATATCAACAAGTATACACAAATATTCTTACACTATTGGTGAGAAGTTTCTCTCTGGAATGTTTTTCACCAATGTAAGAGGCTTGCAGAAGTGTTTCTGGCCTGGTTTGAGTACACCTATTCTAATGGTAATACACTAATACTTGTTGAGGATGTGTCAACTTGCTTCAGGTCCTCGCCTAGTCTGTTAATCATCCCATATATGTCGCTTGAATATGGATGAACTCTATCAAACACTGTAAATTCATGAAGTACAGAAATTTGTGGTTTTTCAGACATATCCCATCTTTATGGCCTGTTATCTGTAATTTGCTGATTCATCTTTAAGAGGGATACAGCCATGTTATTATTGTGTGATTATAATAAGCACCGTCCTATTCTATGTATGTAAGTTTTGAAATAAGCATCATAGCCATAATCGACAATGGATTGACTTCCATTTTTCGTGATTGGTTGCTGACGATGCTTTGTCCACAAGTTTTATATAATTGATTGAAAAAATAGCCATAAGCCAGTAGGGTGTGCGGTTTTCTTTTTCTCTCTTGGATGGAATACTATTTTTGGAGCAAGAATTGGCAAAGAGAGTGCTTTTAAGATAGAACTATCTTTTTCTTTTCCATTAGCAGAGAGATCTATGATGAACAAACATCATATAGAGTGGATATGAGGCATGCGTTTCTGATCAGCCCCTCCAAAACTGACTATTGGAGGTGTGGAAGAGATTCAGTTCCTCCGAATGTGACTAGCCACTACCATTTTTCGTGTGACAATGGCTTTGCCATGCAGGTATATATGAAGCTCTCTCCGAGTCCAAAAGTTGAAAGAAAACCAGCTTCTGCAAAAGTTGAACAAGATCAGCTATGACATTCATCATGAAGGTCTTCGACTTGCTTGCAGATGTTTATATTTCAGAAAAGAACAAAGTAGTTGTTTCCAACTTTTCATCTTTTGCTTCAAAATTGTTGCTTGGTTACCCAAACATTCAACTTGAGTTGAGAAAAGTTCAAACCCTCATAATATTGGGGAATGCTGTGAAGATAATTGGGAGGACAGGTTGAGTCTTTTCGCCAAATTTATATACGAGGAAGCAGGAATTATGGGAAGTTTAGGGGATTTTCCTCCTTGAAATTAAAGAGGGTTACTTTTATGTTGCTCTCCTCTTAATTAGTCTTTGTTTGAAGAAGTCTCACTGTCTTAGTTTACATGTATGTTACTTTCAGAATCAACATCATGTGATATATTGTGGACAAATACAAATTTATGAAGTTAACAACCGGGAGAATTGTATGGCACTACGGCTATATGTGCTAATATCATGAAGCTAATGCTACAAGAACAATCATGGTGATCTGTCCATTATCACCCTTTCCCACCAAATCCTTTTAAATCTGGGAACTATAGGGAGGAATCCCGACAAATCAAACCCCAGTTGCACTTTATTATCATATCCAAAGAAAAAAAGAAAAGAAACAAGTCATTAGTAGATGAACTATTTTTCTTTGCTTTGGCTAAGAGCATGTACATGTGGTTCATTACTTCTTGTGCACTCTGTTCTGTAATATAAGATTTCAGTCAAGCAATGGAGCCAAAAACCCCCTCAAAGCTTAGACATGACAATAAAGGGTGAACTAAATCTGACTTTCACCAAGCGCCTTCTTTATCAGTTTTTTTTTTTTTTTTTTCAGTAAAGCTTTAGATATAACTTTTGGACAATCTATGAGCTTTATGCTAATCACAATAAACATCACACATGAAAGACAGGTAATGTGAATTGTGTATAAAATATAAACAAAGTCATAAAAATATGTACGTATAGACAAAGTTTAATTTTTTATTTTATTTTTATCAAAGACAAAGTTTTTAAATTTTGAATCTCTTTCTTTAAAATAGAAAAAAAAAAATTAATGTTTCCGTCACATTCAAAAGTATTTGACAATATCGGGAGAGAATATATTTCATTTAACATAAATTGTTCCTAAATTGTAAGGCTTAGATTTTTCAACGTAGGATTACATTTTCAAACATTTTTCCTTACATGGAGCTATAACTTGTACAACAGCTTGAATGTGCAAGCATTTTGGATATAAACCGAATCATGCATTGTGCACACATGACAAACTCATACACGGATAGAATATATGGATAACAAATAGCTGTTATCATGACATTAATGTTCTCACATGCTCATACTCGTACTCAAGCCAAATTTGTATAAAATAGGTTACGTGAAGCATGTAATCTTACCCTTGATGAAGGATTTTACTTCCAGCTGGAAAATTATGCCTGTTGAAGCTTGTCAATTGTGCTATCTAGGTTGAACACTGCATGATTCTAGAACAAGTAGTCATAGTCAAGGCATTAGGCATGTAGTTACAGAGAGTTCACAGCAATGAAGAAATGATAACAGTCACAAAATTCAAGATCGATTTTTTGAGGGGAAAATTTCGGATTGATTGAAGTTGTTGGAGTTTATCAAGGTGATTGAAGTTGATGGAGTTGATCAAGGTAGTCCTGTTACTCCTGTAGTCATAAAATTTAAGATTGGGGATAACTCCCCCTAAATTATTGGTTCAACACTAAATTTGTTTATTTTAGTTACAAGAAATTTTTTATTTTCTGGTAAATTTGAAAATATTTGATCATTTGTATATAGTAATCCAGATTAACTAACATCAAGATCCCTTTCAAGATAAGTAGCCTCTGGTCTACTCAGATCTACAGTGAGTCACACATTCATTTCTTTATAATAAAAGGGCCTATTATAAACAAGCTTCTCTGACAGAACAATAGTCTAAAACCAGAGAGGCGGAGACAGAGTGTTCCAGACTGAGCTAGAGAGAAACACAGAGAGCAATGGAGGGTGTGAGAAGAGGCTTTGGCTTTGGGTCTGGTTCAGCTATGGCGTTTGTGGTGCTTTTGGCCTTGGTTTTGGTCATGGTTCCAGAAGCCTCAGCTACTCGCTTTATTGTGGGAGGTAACAAGGGCTGGACTACCAATGTGAACTACACTATTTGGGCCCAAGACAAACACTTCTACAATGGAGATTGGCTCTGTAAGCTCTCTCACTGTCTTTGATTGTTTGTCTTTCAGATCTAAGTTGTTGTTTTATGGCTGAAAGTTTCAATCTTTGGTTCAATGTGTGCTTCATGTTCAGTCTGAGTGAGCCGGATCTGGAAATGGCCTAGTGGGTTTTGCTTCAATGTGCTTATATGTGGGTTTTGTTTTGGGAGAATCTTTGCCTCAAAGATAGACACTTTGCTCAAATTTATTACAGAGTAGATCAGATTACTTGGGTGGTTTCTGAATCCTGGTTCTTTGATTTGTAAAGCTTTCATTTTGCATACCGAGAAAAATGTAGGAAAAGGAAGAACATTTTTACGCATATCCATAGATTCCATACTAAATGAGGTTCCTTTTCAAGTTCTGAATTAGTATTTCATAAAATGCTGATTCAGCTCTGAAACTAGTGCTATTTTTTGCTCCTGGTTTTTGCTGTGAAGAAATTCAATGTCTTATTAGTACTATGTAGCAGTTTACTTTCTTGTACTATTTGGTGTGTGAAAAACTGAGACTTGGAAAGTTGGAAGATTGGCATCTTTAGACTGCTGAATTCTTAAGACTTAATATCGAAGATGAATTGAGTACTAATTAAAATACCATGTCTGTTTTCCCCAGTTTTTGTGTATGACAGGAACCAGCAGAATATCCTAGAGGTGAACAGCACAGACTATGAGACATGCAATTCAGATCATCCTCTTCACAATTGGACTACTGGGGCCGGAAGAGATGTGATTCCACTAAATGTGACGAGGCGCTACTATTTCTTGAGTGGCAAGGGCTTCTGCTACAGTGGCATGAAGATGACTGTTAAGGTCGAAAACCCACCTCCACCTCCCAAGGCTGCTCCATTGACGAGCAAGGGCAGCGCTCCATTATCTCCTGTGTTTAGATCTCAATTTGTGTTGCCAGCCATTTTTGCCATTGGTGCAGTTTGGGATTCATTTCTTAGGTTCTGCTAGCATAAACTGAGCTAATATTGATGGGTGAGGATATCAAAATGAGTAATCAGTGAGGATATCCAAATCACATTATAGACAATCTCTTCTAGCTAAGCCATTGATTTGTCCACATTAATCCTTGTACTTCAGATTTTCTTGCTGCTTTTTTGGGTTTGTGATTTGTTGGTGTTGTTTAAATTTCATGTTGGTGGAGTTGTTGATCTGAAATTAATGGACAATGCTTTGATCAAGGGACTAGATTGTGCTGTTGGTAATTTCAATTGTTATTCTTTAAGATGGTTACAGTTTTCTTTACTTATATGTTGGACCGGGAGTGATTAGTGGCATTGGTTATGGAAGTGATAGCGAGTTGTTGAGATTTAATTTGTGTTTTTAATTTGTTGAGATTTATTTAGAGACAGAAAGAGGGAAACGACTTGTATTTTGAGGCAGAGAGGCCTCAACTTGAACTTTATTCTAGCGGTCACATGAATCAAATCAATGAAATCATGTTGTCTAACTTCATGATCTCTTGGGAAGATGGATGAATGAATGAATGAGACTATGAGAGCCATATCGACTTAGGATTTTTGTGATGAATTGAGAGTCATATATTGCAGTTTGTAAATTACGATGGTGCAATACTCCTGGGTTAGTCTAGTGGAAGTAGACTAGAATGACGGACGCAATCGGAATTCTTTTGGTAATAGGAAGTCATTGGTTCTCGGCTTGTGAAAAAACATTCATTGAATAAGGGCCATGCCTAAAATTGCTCTCGCCTCATAGCGGTAGCAATGTCGATTTTGACTAGTTAGAAGAAGAAACTGACACTGTTTAGGGCTCAACGAAAATGACAAACTAATGACCAAGCTAGTTCCTAAACATTTCACACTAATTTGACATTGGTCTACCACAAAGATTCAACCTTTACTTAGAAAGCCTTAACATTGAGTAATCGTTAAGAAAGAGCTGTATACAATATGAACCTTGATGGAAAAGTACTCCTAAAGTCCCAAACCTCAATCAACCATATATTGAGGACTCATTCTAAATTTCTAAGGGGACAGCGTATCTGTGCATGCAGATTAAACCAGTTCTTAAGTGAGAAAGTTTCACAAGGAGGTTTGGAATTTAAGAGCATCAACATCTGCTAGCTCTCCTTTTCTTACTTTCACTTTCTCAAATTCGTCCATTATTACGAATCTCACTTTGCTTACTAACCACTGTCAGTAACAACGTGGTTTTTGCTTTGCCTTTTACAACTCCTCCTCCTTCCTCTTCTTCTTCTTGTTCTGCTTTAACTGACAATAAACACAGAGCTGCATTCTTTCTCTCATTGGACATGGGAGTTTGGTATGTTTGACTTGGACCCACAAAATCGTAGTTACAGATGCAAGATCCAATGGTGCTGCGCCACGTGTTGGATTGGACTCAAAAGCAACTGTAAAATGTGACCGGTCCATTACGGTAAATTTTGAAATTTTTTGACAGTTGAAAACACTAATAGCCATTAGCCAGATTGTAACATTCGAGATTGATCATTCTTCCCTTATATATACACACGTAGACCATGTATGCCATTTACCATATACTCTCTTTTCAGACCAATATAGAGAGAACTTGCAGGGTTTAGAGAGATCTGGTGTTTGTTTGTGTGTGTGTGAGTGAGAATGATGAAGGTTAGAACGGTGACGGCGACGGTGATGGTGGTGGTGGTGGGATTCTTAACGACGAGCGCGGCGGCCAAGCTGTATAAGGTGGGAGACGAACAGGGATGGAACCCGAACGTCAATTACACTCAATGGTCCGCCGATAAGGAATTTAACGTCGGCGAGTGGCTCAGTACGTACCATAATTTCCTCCTCCTCTCTTCGATGCGCTACTGTCTCTGATTATATATGTATGAATCTTTTTCACAAAATTAGGATCATATAGTTTACAGTTTACAGGTTACATTTCACAAGTCAATGATGGTTGGTTTTGGTGTTTAATTTTGTTCTATCCATGTTCATGCCTCCTCCGGTTCCTCAAATGTTTTATCATATTTTATTTAGTTACAGTATGTGTTTGTGTGTATAGGCTCTTGGAATTACCATCATAATTATAAGTTCATAATTATAATCTTTTCTCAATCTGAAGAGGGTACTTGGTTGATTTTGATATATTCAGATCACTAATTAAAATGATACATTTAACTCACATCAAGTCTATATTGAATTTAGGGTATGATATTAATTATGATATTTTCAATTTCTTGGCCTTTTCTCTTGAATTTAGGTCTCATGAGACTCATGTCTTATATATGAACATCAGTAATTTAGTTAAGTTCTGTAATTTAGTTTTATGGTAATCGATACCATTTGAAAGATTTTTGTGTTAAGATCGATTCAAGCTTCGTATGTAAGGTATGGAACTAATGAGGAACACATGATTGATACCAAGAAAGAAAAAAACAGCAATAATATTCCAAAGTGGAAAAGCAAACAAGTACAGTAAAGATTTGTGCATGTCCATGTAATACTTGTGTTTGATACAGCACTCCATAATTAACCTGCTTATTTAGTTCATTGATTTTGCTTAGCATCAGTATTAACATTGCATTCTTCTCGTGGTGTTTCGAATTAGTATTCAATTTCGACAAGAGGTACTACAATGTGCTGGAGGTGAACAAGACCAGTTATGACAGCTGCAATGACCAAGTGTTCATAACCAACATCACCCGTGGCGGGCGAGATGTGTTTGAACTGAAAGAGGCTAGGCCGTACTACTTCCTCTCAAGCGGAGGATACTGCTACCATGGAATGAAACTTGCTCTTGTTGTCCAAGAACATCCGCCGCTTGCTCCGGCACTGGCTCCAGCTGCGTCGAATGCTTCTCCCAATTCATTAACTTACTGCCCTCAGATGTCCATTGTGTCCCTCGTTGTGATTTCAATTGCTTTGATGACAAACTTTAGTTGGTGAGACTTGCAATTAAGTTTGGCTTTTAGAAAGGAGGAAATGGGATTTTTTTTCATAGTGATGTCTATGTGACTTGGGATTGTGCTAGGCTGATGAACTATCTCATTTACGTTTTTGGCTCGCTTGTGTTTATGTATCTCTATGCATTTAGTATATTAATTCATATATTTGAGTGACGTTCTATCATACTCGATCTAAAAATATATGAAACCCATAAAATGACACAAAAGTATGACATGTATATGTATTATGTCCTTCAAATTTGGTCTATATTCAAAGAAAATCAACACGGATGTATCAAATTGAATTTTTTTTTCTAATAAATCAGCTTGAAAAATTTGATTTGGACTTTGTCCATTAGTATCAATATTCATAACATCTAAATTACAAGAACACCCTGGTTGAGTATCACTCAGTTTAGTTGACTGACACTGTTGACCCAGCCGCCAAATGCACACTTCACTCTTCAGCTCAAAACCGAACTGATATAGTTCTGAGGAGAAGTGAAAGTGAAATGGCGGTTTCTAGGGATTTTGATATCTCTGCGGCATTGGGTTCTTGTCCTTTTAAGCACCACCGTCTGGGAAGCTCTTTCCAACCTTCTAAGGTTTGTATCCCAGTATTTTTTTTTGTTTTCTGCAAAATAGTTCAAATTTCAGCATTATCTAACTGGGTTTTGCATTTTATCTTCATTTGCGTCATATATTAGTAGGCATTTGTTAGTTTGGTACCCAATCTTGGATCTTGATGGCCGCTGGTTCCTATAGTGTGTGAAAGTTTTAAGTGCAGAAGAGATAATTTAACATGCAGGAAGCTCTCACAATAAGTAGACTTAGTTTAACCCATTAAACATCAATTAGAGGTTTTGGCGAAACAATGTTGCTCTTATATCAAAGATTCAAAATTGGGGTTTAATAAGAATGTGAATAGTTAGCAAGAAATTGTAGAATGTGAAAGTAAAACTGCTACTATCTTGTATTCATCCTTTTCCTTTTTTCCTTTTCTGACCCCTTTAAAGTTGTAGTTTTTAGTGATACAGGACCTATTTGTTAGAATTTAATTAGCTTTTCTGTGAAGTAGATACTACAAGTATGGATTTGGCTTTGGTTTCTTTTGAAAAGTATCTGAACCAGAGGTTTAGGACTCAGTTCTCTCATTGAATATTATGAAGTGTTTACAATACTTCGTTGTATTAGAATCATCAAGTCCTCCAGTTGGCACATAATACTCTCATAATTGTTCAATATTGGGGCTTTGAATCTTGAGGAATGCTATAGATACCAGACTGATCTGATCAATAACCAATCATCTCTCATGCAGGTAACCTTTAAGGGTTGTTATGGTGGAGGATTAGATAGCGCATGGGAGATGACACAACCAACCTGCTTAAATTCAAAAGGTTTCAAGTCTAACTGTCTCTATAACCAATCGTTCGAGATTGCAAAAGACAGTGAACTTATTCCTGAACCTGTAAGCCAAGAAACAGAAGGCTTTCTTCTTGATTCTATCAATATGAGCTTCTTTGAGCGTCTAAACTTGGCATGGAAGATAATGTTTCCTTCACCATCGACTAGAAGAAATTCCAATGCAAAGATTGCCAAGCAACGCTTGCAGATGATCCTGTTATCTGATCGATGTGCAGTAACTGATGGTGCAAAGCAGAAAATTGTGAGCAACATTGTGGGCGCTCTATCTGACTTTGTGGAGATAGACTCACAGGACAAAGTCCAACTTAGCGTCTCAGCAGATTCAGAAACAGGCACAGTCTACTCTGTGACAGTTCCTGTTCGGCGCGTGAAGCCTGAACATCAAGCTGTGGATGAGCTTGGCGCCATGACAAATGTTGAGTACAAGTATACCGGGATGTCATCAGATTCTGTTGATGTTAGTTTGATTTTTCTAAGAAGTCTGCGTAGAATCCATGCTCATTGGCCCTTTTAGTCGAGTAGGATAACCAAGTTGTTTAGTATTCAAGGATCAAAATTTTGAGTTGTAATTTGATGTAAGCTCTTGGTTTGTAGGTAGCATAAACTAGAGTGTGCAGTCACTTGAGAAATGACATTGCCACTATTTTCAATTCTCAACTCTGTCCCTCATTGTGGTTTCAATTGCTTTGATGACAAATTTTAGTTGGTATAGACTTGCAATCAAGTTTGGCTTATAGAAAGGAGGAAATGGGATTTGCATTCATAGTGATGTTTATGTGACTTGGGATTGTGCTAGGCTGATGAACTATCTCATTTACAATTATGAAGCTAGAATTGTTCTTACCGCCTGCGCAAAGAATCCAACTGCGTCAAGATCGATAACTCCGGCTCAGACTCCACCGTTGTGGTATTCGGAGACGTCCATGGCCAATTGTTTTGTTTTGCAATGGAGAACAAAATCTTCGTCTTCAATGGAGAACACAGAGGAGCTCATTATTTTGTCAAACAACGACAAGCGTGGCCCGTGGATCATCGTTGTACCGATACTGTCTCAACTTAACCACTTTTAAGGTGTTGGGTTTTAATTACAAAATGTATCGATACAATTAGGAATGCCCCACCCACTTATGAGTTATATTTTATTTGTCACTTTTTTCAATATGAAATCTCTCCTCTCCAACACTCCCCCTCACGTGCAACCTAACTTTTAGGTCTGCACGTGAAACTGATTAACAAACTGAATCTGAGCCCCATGATAATGGAAAGAACTTCAAACTCCCCTTGACGATTGAAAGAACCTCAAACTCGAAAGAACCAAACCAGGGTCATGACCCCTGAAAGAACCAACCCGGGCTTGTGGAGTCTCAACTAGAGAGGGATCTGCTCTGATACCATGTAAAACAGCGACAAGCGTGGTCGTGGATCATCCTTGTACCGATACTGTCACAACTTAACCACCTTTAAGGTGTTGGGTTTTAATCACAAAATGTCTCGGTACAGTTAAGAATGACTCACTCATTTATGAATTATATTTTATTTGTCACTTTTATAATGTGAGATCTCTCTCTAACATATTTTACACCTTATGGACGAAAAGTCACTATTGCCCCAACAATCTAATCTGTTTATGTATCAGACCGTATCGGAGGCTTATTGGCGAGTTTCAGGCCGTTTTACGCCGCTTTTGGCCATACCAGCGCGTACCCAGTCCCACTTGGGTTCAAAATGTGAGATCTCTCTCTAACATATTTTACACCTTATGGACGAAAAGTCACTATTTCCCCAACAATCTAATGTGTTTATGTATCAGACCGTATCGGAGGCTTATTGGCGAGTTTCAGGCCGTTTTACGCCGCTTTTGGCCATACCAGCGCGTACCTAGTCCCACTTGGGTTCAAAATTTGTTCTCGGAAACGCGTCGTAAACTCTCCGATACGTCCAGATACGTATCTGTAAATAAATTGGATCGTGGGGGCAATAGTGACTTTGACTCATTTGAGATAAGATATTATATAACCTCTATTCTTTGCTCTCTTCCTCTGGACTCTCCAACTTGCTCTGTTTCCATGGCTTCCACTTACAGCTGCTATTCACTTTCACTCTCTCCCATACCCAATTCACCAAACCTCAACAAAATCCAACTCTTTTCCACAAGGCATTACACCCCAAACCCGTTTTCCAGCTCCATTTCCAAACCTTGGAGCCCTGGAATTCGAGCTACCAACTCATCGTCGCCGTCCACGGCAGTTGAAGAAGCTCTCAAGGCCAGCCAGGAAGCAATGAGCATTGAGAATCTTCAGAGCTTCGTCAATATCAACTTGGGCAAGTGGAATGGCTCCTTCTTTGTAAGTAAACTTGGCCATGAAAATGTTTGGCTGCAAAAGTTTTGAACTTTAGTGAGCTAAATGGAAGTTGGGTTTAGTTGATGAAAGATTGAATCTTTATTTCTCTTTTTATTTTTTGTTTTATAGTTTCTTGGCAGCTATTTGTTATGAGATTATTGATCAGTTTGGGTGATTTTTTCAGCAATTTGATGCTTTGGGGAATCTGTTGCATAAAGTGAATACCAAGCTTTCAGTAAGTTCTTATGGAGAAGATGAACTCCTCAGTCTCATTCAAGCGTAAGCTTCAGTTTCACTCATTAGTCATTACATTATGAATTAGAAATCTAAAACATGAAGGTATTCAAGGACAAATTTTGACTGTGTAGAGTGGCATGATGCTGTCATGTTCTGCAGGTTATATATTAAACCAAGCTGCATCAAGTGAATATGAAGATGAGGAAGAATGGGCGGAATACAAAATCAAGGAAACCAACATGTTCACTGTGGACAAATATCAACAGGTGGGGAACTGGGGATTTCCTAAGCAGTTGTGGATAGCTTAAGTGTGTTAGTAACATTGAAGAGATAACATGTAGACTAGATTTTGTGATCAGTTGTTTTCTGTTGAATATCTATTGTGATTAGTCTGCAGATTGGCTTCTTCCCCAATGAGAGAGCATTTTCTCTGAGGTACCAGACGGCTGGCATGTTAGAAACTGTGTTAAGACAAGGGGTTCTTGGGGAAGATGACACTGGTGAAGAATCTCCAAAGTGAGTGCTTTCACTCTCAAAAGTTGTTCTTAGGAATTACTGTATAAGCATGGTTCTTATTTCCTTTTTTGTGTAGAACTAAGGCTGCAATTGGTGAGGATGTCTCATATGCAGACTTCGTATGCTTTTACTAAAGCGGTTCATTAATCCCAAGTCCATTTCAAACTTTTCTGTGTGTAGAAATCTAAAGCTTCCCTCCCGTAAGCCTTCGATTGTATGTGAGAGTTGTCTATATTCACTGGAAAAGGATATCCGAATACGAGCATTCCAAATCATGGACCCAAAAGGTTTTAGTGAGATGCTTCTCATCTTCCTTGAGGAAAGAGGTGATGGGGTGCTTCTTCCTCCTTCCATCGACAATAATGCGGTAATTTCTACAAAAAAAGTTACCCTCAAGATGCTATAAATATAGTTATATATTAGAAACAGAATACACAGAAAGCTTGTGGCAATGTTCTTTTAATTATGTCGTTTTCTGTGCTATCCGTCTCAGGAAGGTACAGACAGGATTTTGCCATTTCTTGGCAAGTGGAAAGGTCATTCCATAACAAAAAGAAGTGGTGTTTATGGATCAACAATGGCTGAAGCTGATACAGTAGCGTCTCTTGAAATAGATGATAACGGCCAAATTATTCAGGTATCTTTCACTCCAATCATTTTCCTCAGGCAATGTTAAATAAATTTCCTTCAGGCATGTTGGTATAGAACTATAGATAACAAAGAATTCACTACCCAAAATGAAAGAGGAAGGCATTTGTAATACTGTAATGATGATTATGTTTTCCTCAGGTATCTGTGTTTTTCTTCTTCTTACTCCCCTTTTATTTTCCGATGTTCAATACCATCAGGACATTACTTCCACCTCTGCTGCTGGTGATGTTACCACTAATGTGCCGTGGACGGGCATCAAGTCAGACAATTTGGTTACATTTAATGGAGGTTACCAGATGACACTATTGCCTGGTGGCATGTACATGGGATGTCCGTGTGATGTAGGCAAGAATGTAGCGGAATCCGCATCATTCCATCTGGAGTTCTGTTGGGTCGAGTCCCCTGGCAAGAGACAAAGACTAGTTCGCACTTACGATGTTGAAGGTTTGGCTGTATCTACAACTTATTTCTATGAGACAAAACTTTGATCTTGTAGATATACTTTTAGAAAGGAAAAACAGATCTTCTGTCCATGGTTCTTCACAATTCTGCAGAAACCCGTTTTGCATTTTGGTCGTGATTCTAAAGAAACACATCTGATGTGCCAATTTGCATTTTTGCTTGAACTAGTTGAGAGTTGACTATCAAGTTACGTATGTTTGATTATTGTAAGACATGTTGTACATTATTTGTGTATAGAGTTTCCCATTTCTAAGAACATAATTCCCAAACACTGGTTATTTTACTTCTCAGCGCAGAATCTGCTTCCTTAAAACTAACCTCAATCCAGTGCAGAAATTAAAATCGAGTCTACTTAATCATCTAGGCCACTTTAAGATAGGGAGACTGAAGTAATGCTAGAGATTTCAAGTGTTTCTACCAAACTTGGATATCCTTGATATAGAGTAACAGTTGCAACAATAGCTACAGCAAATTTTACCAACAAATTGAACTTTTAATACTTGTGCAGAATGTAAGTGAATTATATTACAAGGCTGTAACAATTCAATTAGACAATTACACAGTTCATTACTATGACCACACTATGATTCCGACATGGGATAACGACACAAGGAACATACTTGACTTATCCCCGATCACCAGACAATTCCATGATAAAGGTGCAGGCATGGCATACAAGTGATCAACTGATCAAAACCAACACCTTCTGCCTCTTGTTCTTCAGTAGTCATTATACACCATCATTCAAGACATTAGGAAGACTTGAAATGCAGAAAAATCAAATTCAGGGGCAAGCTCTTAAGAATCATAGTAAGACTCTCACTTCTGTAGTTTTCACAACTTCTGCGCAGAAACCCCTTTCGTGTTTTAGTCATGATTCTGCAGAAACCCATATCTTTCATTGTTCCAACTTCAATGTGTCTACATTTGTTTTGTTACTTTGTATACTGTTTCCAGATTAATATTTCTTTCTAGACTCGAAGTGGAGGCAAAATGAGTTCTGTTCTTCTGCATATAGGTCCTAGACTTTTAGTAGCAGACAGATCAAAGCTGTTCTGTTGCAATAACTACAATTAGATGCTTTCCAGATGTTATCATAGCTTCAAACTTTGTTCAGGGCCAGTTTGGATGGATCTGAGGCACTTCAATCCAATGTTTCTAAGCCTGACAAGTTGCCTTTTGAATGAAACTAAGATGTACAAAGCTGTTCAGGTTCTTTTAAGAAAGAAACATACAAGTTGACACACAGCTGAGTCTCTCCGGGCCCTTGATCGATGTTGTTCTAAGCATGAAGAATTTTCGATTTGTAATGACGTGCACAACTTGATCGAGATCATGTCCTTTGCTTCTGTACAGCTAGGACTATGAGTCATATATGTCTCCCCCAACCACTATATTGCACATCAAATTTAATACAACCACTCCTCTTTTCTTCCTCACTTATTAATATGGCAACCTACATTTTGACATATTTTACATATAAACCCGCAATTTGCGTATAACTTAAAAGCAGCTTTTGGATTAGTCATTCATATTCATATGAAAATGGGACAGAAGACGCAGAAGCAAACCCCAACTTGGGATCCATTCATAAATAAATTCATGAGCGTGTTCTTTGTCAAAATTAAAAAATAACACGTAATTTAAATTACAATTAGCAAGTGTAAATGTCAATGCTGTAATTAATATATTTTTAGAGCGTGCTTGAAAATCAAAATGTTCTAGATTCATGTTACTAGAAAGTTCTGCTGCAAAATAAAATCTATTTGCTGAAGTTAAAATCAAGATCATGAAACGTACCGTCTTCTCCTTGCCACTTCTCAATTTGATTTGATTTAAATGTCTAAAAAGTCGAAAATTCTTGCATACACCAAGGTACAAGTGAACCAAGTATTTATTAGAAAATCTTAACCGTTGATATTTATACATAACTTTTTATTTAAATATTAAATGATAAGATAAATGTAATCCAACGGTCTATTCATCTTGGTTTAAATGCATCTTAGTACTTTGAATCCTCTCTGCTAAAAAGTCGAAGGAAAATGGAGATCGGAAGAGACACGGATGAGCTCAGGGAGGTTAGATGTTTAGTTTGGAAGAATAATTAAATCGACAATGCAATCTAAGAAGATTAAAGATGGGAAAATAACATTTTTGAGGAAATTTGGGTCCCCATTATGATGATGACATGACTCGTGGCTACTTCTTGTGAGTTGTGACTAATTTATAATCTAATTATTTTGATATTAGTTTATCTTTAATCGTAATTCACAAACACAACATCATTTATCTTTATTTTTTTAGAAAATGACATTACATGTTTTCGTAAAGTTACAAATGTTTTGATACAGAGCTGTCTCTTGAGTTTTGTGCGTATTGTTCTATTTTTGTCAAAGTGAAATATAACAATTCATTGTCTATCATTGTGACATATAAATAATTTTAAAAATTTACTAGAGTAATCTTAAACGTCATCCTGACTTTAATAAGAAGTGACACTGAACTTTTAGATAACTGACACTAAATAACAAGGAGATCAAAAAATTATATAATACCAAAGTACTAATATTTTGATTGTTAACTCGTCGAGTTTCTAATATAAGTCGAACAATATTATCTCTTTTCATATATACAAAACCAACAATATTCTTGATTTCACTTCACTTATCACTCTCCTAATCCAAAATCAACTGTTCTTTTCCTCATCTTCTCAAATTCATCTACAACACATAGAGATTAACCTCATCACCTACACATGAACAAAAAAGAGAACTTATCACATACAACTAGAAAGTTAAGCATTGGGAATTTTTTTTTTCAGGAAAGTTAAGCATTGTTTGTTGTATTGGGTTTGTCTTGACCTTAGATGCCGGTCTAGTAGGGCAATAAAGATTAAAGTCTTCATCATCTATCCATCTTTTGCCTAAATTAATTTCACTTTTTCATCAAATTTGCCATTTGGATTTAACCAAGCCATATAAAGCTTAAATAAACAAGAAAAAAGAAATTCCATTATTTAAAACCAACTATATTGTCCATTTTTCATTTCTGCTGCGTGGACTTTCATCCCCGCTTGAAATTCAGGATAGCACGAAACCCACAGAGAACAAAACCACCCAACCGAGCAGTTGCAGAGGAAGAAAGAAAGAAGACACAAGCACATACTTTGAAGAAGATAACAAAAACAGAGTGTACTTCTTCTACAAAAACAGAGGATTTCAGAGACAGAGCACATCAGTAAAGCTCTCAGCTTTAATGGCGGCTAAGCACCAAGACTCGATGTCAGCACCGCAGCCTCAGCGGCCGGTGATATCACTCCCTCCGAGGCCTTCCGCGGAGGCCCTTTTCGGCGGCGGATCTGGAACCAGCCCAGGTCCGATGACTCTGGTCTCAAGCTTCTTCTCAGACTCAGGGTATGACTCAGATTTCAGGTCCTTCTCTCAGCTTCTTGCTGGAGCTATGGGGTCGCCTTTGGCACAAGTTAGGCCTGTCATGTTTGGACAGAACCAAAACCCAGTTAGGAATGAAGGTGGTGGGTCTGAAAATGGAGGGGAGAAGAGTTCTGGGTTTAAGCAGAGTAGGCCTATGAATTTGATGGTGACTCACTCGCCATTGTTTACTGTCCCACCTGGGTTGAGCCCCTCCGGGTTGCTTAACTCGCCTGCCGGGTTCTTTGCACCTCCGGTAAGTCGTGAATCGGTAATTTGTGAATGTAATTGTGCTATGTTTTGTGGTGGTCATGTACTTGTTTGGGAGGGTTAAAGGTGCTGACTTTGTTGCTGTGGAATGGTTGCTGTACTTTTGGGGTGAGGATAAGATCTGGGTGGTTGTTGTTTTTGCTTGTTTTGATGTTTGTGGGTTTATTAATGTTGAAAAGTTGGGGTCTTGGATGCTTGTGATATTGGAGTTGTGGGTTTTTAATGGTTTGTTTGGATATCATTCTGGAATTGGTATAGTTTGTTCATATCTTATGTAGTGGTATGATGTGAGCATAAGTCTATATTTTGAATGGGACCGATTGAAAGTAGTGTTAGTACAGAATGCATGTAATGCCTTTGATTTGTATTAAGTTTGGCATTCAATGGCGATGCTTCCTGATACTGGATTCACAGTGAGGGTTTTCTTCATGAGTTGGTATGCAAGGAAAGAACAAAAATATTGGATTCTAGGTTATGAATTGACAAAAACTGTGTAAACGCAGTGCATTTATAGTTTAAAACGAATTAAGGCTTCATTTTCCTGTGTGTTAGCATAGATCTTAAATCACATTTCACAATCAATGATGGCCGTGGTTATGTATGAGTTGTGCATCTTGAATCTCTTTTGTTTAAAGCTCTTCAAATTGGTTAACCATATAAATGAAATGTTGAGGCTGGGGAAAGGGGAACATATGAAAAAGTTAACCATTCAACATTGTTGCATATGTCACGGATGACGCGGAACATATGTTGATTTTGGTGCTTGGCACCTTATTGACTTTTGACAGTATTATTCTGTATAAGGGGATGACTTGTATTAGTATGTGGTATTGATTCCTTGCCTTGTTTCAATGCAGAGCCCATTTGGAATATCACACCAGCAGGCCTTGGCACATGTCACTGCACTAGCTCAATCCAATTTGCAGATGCAAGCTGAATATCAATCTTCATTACTAGCAGCTCCCATAGAGTCGCAGCCAAGTAATGCTTCCTCAATCCCCAATGAAGCTTCCCAACAGCAAACAACACCCTCAACATCTGAACTTGGAAGTTCCATGGTACAAACATCAGAGGCTTCTCATTCTGATAGAAAATACCCTTCATCCCATGCCACCGATAAACCTGCAGATGATCGTTATAACTGGCGAAAATATGGGCAGAAGCAGGTTAAGGGCAGTGAATATCCACGAAGCTACTATAAATGTACACATCTGAACTGCCCTGTCAAAAAGAAAGTTGAGCGTTCACCTACCGGCGAAATAACTGAGATTATCTACAAAGGGCAACATAACCATGAGCCACCTCAACCTAATAAACGTGTGAAAGATGGAGGTGGTCAGAATGGACATATGGATTCACATCCTAAGCTTGAAAATGGTTTACAAAGAAGAGTCGGAGATTCAAACAAATCATGTGAAGCTGTGCCTGAGAGGGATTATGAGCATACTCAAGCTGCTCCTGTGCAGTTACCAAGTGACAGTGAAGACTTGGGTGATGCGGAAACCAGAGAAGAAGGGGATGTTGATGAACCGAATCCAAAGAGAAGGTATTTCTCAAACCCTTGTTTTATATATTCATTGAATTTCAACCTTCTTTCTTCTTAATATAAAAATATCTATAATGGATTGCAGGAGCATTGATGGTGTCGCATCTGAGGTAGCTTTGCCTCACAAGACGGTGACAGAGCCTAAAATCATAGTTCAAACAAGGAGTGAAGTTGATCTCCTTGATGATGGTTACAGGTGGAGAAAGTATGGGCAGAAAGTAGTCAAAGGGAATCCTCATCCAAGGTGGGAACTTCCTCAATACGTTTATTTGCTTATTTTCAATTTGCTGATTTAAGATTTGAACTCTTGGTGTTGATATGGTGATTTAAGAATAGATAAAGTGATAAACTAAAAAGTGACGATGTATGTTTGTTGCTCCCCTTTAGAAGGATATTGAACTCTCTGAGTATGCTTTGCATTTTTATTGTCCATAGACTGGATGAGAAATCAAGAACTAATAAAAGATAAAATAAAGCTTGACTTGGAGATAAAGTTTTAGGGACTGATTGAACTTGCAACTCCCATGTGGAGTAAATCATTGATTAAGAAATGAAAAGGTTTCTAAGAGCTAGTCATAAGATTGGTATCCCTGGCATACATTAGTGGTGTATGAAAACTGGTTTTCTGTTATATTGCTATTAACTTGGTGTGTGGTTTTCTGTTGCGAGCGCTGTTTCTAATATAAATTTATATATTTTCAGAAGCTATTACAAGTGCACATACACCGGATGCAATGTGCGCAAGCATGTTGAGAGGGCTGCTAATGACCCAAAAGCTGTCATAACCACATACGAGGGGAAACACAACCATGATGTTCCAGCAGCTAGAAACAGCAGCCACAGCCTATCCAATAACGCCTCACAGTTCAAAGCACCCACAGTTGTGGCAGCTGAGAAGCATCCCCTACTTAAAGGGAGAGAATTTGGCAATGATGACCAGAGACCAGTAGTTCTTCAGCTGAAAGAAGAGCAAATTGCTGTGTAATTAAGGTGTTATCAGTGATCAAGTACAGCAAACTAACATGGTGCATAATGAATAAGAAAGGAACTAAAAAGGTTTGCTGGTGTGTAATAGTTGTGTTCTTTATTTCTTTTCTTTTTTCTGCATAATATATACTGTAGATGGTTGATAGGTTTTGCTGGATGGTTTGTAAATGTTGGATGCAGATATGGTGTCACAGTATATAATTATTTCACACTGAAATATGGTGTATACAACTGATATGTATTAGCTTTGAAATACAGTAGCTATTTGGCTTGGCCATTCTTAGTCTATATGTTTCCTTCTGTTTAATTTTTGGCCAGTTGTTCCTTTCGGGTTTGTGACTAGCACAAAGCAATAAACCAACCATCAAAGTTTGGAGGCTGGATAACTCATCTGCCATGCTGGGATTTGCCATCTTGTTTTATTTTGACTGGAACTTTGATCTGGAACTACTTGGGTATATATATCTGAAATGCTAAGGAACGTTGTCATGCTTGGTCTAAATCAACAGACCAAATGTCCATTTAGATGCAATCTTCCTTTGCTATTATTATTTGTTTTAAATACTTTAGCAGCATGGCTTTTCATATAGATGCTGACCCCAAAATCCGAGGAACATTGACCGACATCCTCGGACCAGAAGGGTCTAAATTTCATCATTTACACTAAACAATTGTGCAGACTGCAGAGAGTAACAAGATGGACTCTTTTTGAGTTTTTTCTTTTCCTTTTATATTTCTTGGTCAGAAAGAGGAAGATGGTGTTCTTGATTTACTTTTAATACATAAAATTCAGGTTGAAAAAGCTAACATTAGTTCTGTTCATCATGTTTGTTTGAGATATAATCAATCATACAGTGCAGAGGGGCTGTTAGGCAGTTGCTGCAACCTCCATCACCTCACCTCAGAGTCTCAGACTGAGATGATGAGAGAAAACATGACACAAACACCCCACCTATCTCTTTCCCTTTATTTTTTTGAACCTCTTTTCTTCTTCTTCTTTGAATCCAAATCTGCCCGTCTCTGTTTGACTGCATCTGTTACCCTTAACCAAACCAATTACCAAAGCATTACAAAACCAGAGCAAACAAACTGAAATAACCAAACCTGTTCTTCTATTGTATTGTGCTCCCGAGTATTAAAACTACCGCATTATAAATCGTTGGATTAGTTTACGGGATATCATGTAAATTGTGTTAATTTAACGGCTCTCAATCCCGGAACCGTTACCACATTTCCACCTGTTTTTTTGCAACAGAGACAGAAAGCAGAAATAAAGAGAGAGAGAGAGAGAGAGAGAGAGAGAGAGAGAGAGAGAGAGAGAGAGAGAGAGAGAGAGAGAGGAAGAAGTAGTTGTTCGGACCCACGTCGTCTCCAGACAATTTGGCATTTCCCACACATTGTTTGTTCTGAAAAAGCTACATTTGGCGGAACGGGAGGCAGAGATTCACAAAAACAATGACCACCCCATTCTGAATTTGGCTCCTCTGCTTTTGCTTCCTCACCCTTTCTCGTCAATCCTTTCCATTTTCTGATCTCAACGGAGCTGCTGCAACCCATTCATTTACGGCGCGGTGCTCGTGTGTTCCATAATGGCGGGGTGAACTCCCCCTAAAGGGACCATAGCTCTCTCGCTCTTCCATTTTCCCTATCAAAAGGCATTGCGTACTTGCTTGATACAAGTCGGCCGGTAAGTTTTCAGATTCCATGCTGACGGGAATTGGCGGCGGCGGAGGAGACGAATGGGTTGCATCAGCTCAAAACGGGCGGCTTCGGGGTCTCCATGTATCGAGTACTCGGCGGCCTTCACGAACAACGGCTCTGTTGTTCTTGCGCCTTCCTTGAGCACCAAGAAAAAGAACAAGCAGAGTAATAACAATAATAATCTTATCAACTATTCTTCCCAATTGCGAAGAGACGGTAGCAGTAACAGGAACGGTAATAGTTTTGACAAGAAGGATCAGACTGACCGGAATCAGAATGTTGTTGAGGACAACAAGGACAGGCCGGCTGAGGATCACAAGAGCAAGGAACTGAACAATAATAAGTCCAAGAAAGAGGGCTCTGGGAAAGGTGGCTTCAGCTTCAAGTTGGGTTTCTCTCATAGATCTTTGGAGGCTGAACAAGTCGCCGCCGGCTGGCCTTCTTGGCTCAGCAACGCTGCCGGAGAAGCCATCTACGGTTGGGTGCCCCTCAAAGCTGATGCTTACGAAAAATTGGAGAAGGTAATCTATCATCATTCATACAAGTCTTTTTGATCAAACGGAACAATTTTGAGATTGCTTTATTTTTGTGAATGTAATGTAGATCGGGCAAGGAACATACAGCAGTGTATTTGGAGCACGTGAAGTAGAAACTGGGAGGATTCTTGCACTTAAGAAAGTGCGTTTTGACAATTTTCAACCAGAGAGTATTAGGTTTATGGCTCGAGAGATTATGATTCTTCGTAGGCTTGATCATCCAAACATTATGAAACTGGAGGGGATTATAACATCTCGATCATCGAGTAGCATATACCTAGTGTTTGAGTACATGGAGCATGATCTGGCTGGACTAGTAGCCGCTAATGACATCAAATTCAGTGATGTGCAGGTTAGTTTTTGCTTGTCTTCTTAACCGGGTTTTGCAGAAGGATGAGACTTTGTATGTTTGGTTGAATCTTTCTTGCTTTTTGTGTAGATTAAGTGCTACATGAGGCAGCTATTCTCTGCAGTAGAGCATTGCCATATGAGAGGTATTATGCATCGAGACATCAAGGCATCGAATATATTGGTAAACAATGATGGGATTCTGAAGTTGGCAGATTTTGGATTGGCAAATGTGGTAAACTCAAAAAGCAATCAACCATTAACAAGTAGGGTGGTGACCTTGTGGTATCGTCCTCCCGAGCTCTTGATGGGAGCAACGGAGTATGGGGTATCGGTGGATCTCTGGAGTGTGGGATGTGTGTTTGCAGAACTCTATCTAGGGAAGCCTATTCTTAAAGGAAGAACTGAGGTGATTATACTGTTGATGGAATGTGTTTAGCGCTTAGTGCTTACAACACCTTGTTTTTGTTACTTAAAAGTCCAATCTGCCACAATGTCATGGATATTACAACTGAAATTGGTGTAAATCTCATTTTGCAGGTTGAACAATTACACAAAATTTTCAAGCTTTGTGGTTCTCCACCTGAAGAGTACTGGAAGAACTCAAAGCTTCCTCATGCAACAATGTTTAAACCTCAGTATTCTCATGAAAGTTCTCTTAGGGAGAGATGTAAGGAATTTCCAACCACATCAGTAGGCTTGTTACAAACTCTTCTTTCAGTAGAACCTTACAAGCGCGGAACTGCCTCCTCTGCGCTTTTGTCTGAGGTAATACTGGTGATGAAATGTGATCTCAGTAACAGAACTATTTTCAAGTAGAAATTCTCCTGTTTTCAAATTGGGGATCTACATTGTGATTCGTTACAGCATTCTCAAACATTTCTATAACTTAGCCCTTCGCTGATCTACTAATCTATCATGCATTGCCTCTTTTCTTGCAGTATTTCAGAACAAAGCCTTATGCTTGCGATCCATCAAAGTTGCCAAAGTATCCTCCTACCAAGGAAATGGATGCTAAAAGTCGTGAGGATGCACAGAAGTAATATGTGTCACTTGATCATTCTTCAAACTGAGGATTATGTAACAAATCTCAGGCAATTTATTCTACAATCTAAACTTTGTTTTCAGGAAAAAGCATGGTCCTCGAGCACGAGAGACAGCAGCCAGGAAACCAAGGAGATTCCGAAAGACTTTGCAAGAGACTAACTTAGCAAAGATAGCACCAAAAGAGGTATATCTCATCCCTTTCAATTTGGGAAGAAGTGGGAAGCAATAAGCGAGCTAATATAACTCAATGTATCCTAACTATGCAGGATGGACAAGATGATAACAGTACTCGTAGAAACAATGGCGGCTACCCCCATATCCAAAGGCCAAAAACAAACCTTCTGCATAGAGAGCCTCAAAAGGCAGCATTTGATACAGTTTCAGAGAACTACGAGTTGAATGCAAGCCAAGGAGACAGCACATTCTCCTCTGCTGCAGGTGCGCAATCAGGAGGAGGAAGCGGCTTTGCATGGGCTAAAAGGCGAAACGCAGAATTCAGTACTAAATCCATGGTTTCAGATGGCTCGAAAAGCCAATTCAGTGTGTTAGATACAACTTTCGCCAAGACTGCTTTTGACTTGTCGAAACCAGGGAATGAACATGCCAAGGCAATCCGAAAGATGCGAACTTTTGATGGATCAGAACTTTTCTTTGGAGATGGTCCCGAAGGAGACGTAGAAAACATGGTAAGCATTACTTTACACACAATCATGAACCATCATGTTTTATACAACAACCACTCAAATGTTCATCGCTAAGTAACGATCTTATTCTCTTACAACTTTCCTAGGTTCACAAGTCAGTAGACAAACATGTTATCGACTCCTCGGGTCCATTACTATCCCAACAGAGTAAAATGGATGAACACTTGCGAAGAAACGAGAGCCAAATTCGTCATGTGGCTCGCAGAACAAGATTCGAAAGAGGTAAACATCCCCAATCTCAATCCCTCTACCATGACCTTCAAGTACTATTCAAACATGTTCACTGATAACACATTACTCATATTGCAGAAGCAGAACCAGCACCCTCACAATGATACAGCTAAAATTTCGGCAATGCTTGTTCCAACAAGGTCATCAAAACCCTCCTCGGATAGTTGGATTGATCTCAAAATGACAGATTTCTTGTGTTCACAAGTGATTCCCTTAGATAAGTTTCATACCAACACTGTACACAATTCCACCATAGACAAACAATGTAGTAAAACAAAACCCAACAAACAACAATTTTTTAGAAGCAAAACTGGTCTGCTTGTGCTCTAATTACCACTGCTTACATCTCTATCTTTCTTGAATAATTATTTACTGGGTATTTTATAAAAATTGCACCTTTGTATTAGAACATCAAAACCCATCTGCTTTATTCGATTACTATCGACCACAAATCATATATGAACTCATATAAAATTGAAGGGAAAACAAGAAAAGATTAGATCTTGAAAGAAAGAAAAGAGAATGTGGGGCGAAACAGAACGCTCTCAAGCTGCTAAGACTGGAGCAGCGAGAGCGGACATGAGAGCCCCCAAGCAAGTTGTTAATGTGCGCCCAACGCACTAACGTGCGCCACGATTAAACCTCTCCCGTGGAATACCACGCCACCCCTAACTCAAGAGGGAAGCGCTCGGCCTCGGGCGCTTGTTTTTGCTCTCTCTCTCTCTTCTTCCCTCGTTTCTATATATACCGCTCTGAAGAAACCCTACTCTTTTTTTTAATCATAATAAAATTAAATAAATGAAAAATCATTCCCCGTTCTGTCTTTTTTTTCTTTTTCTAAAATGTGATTCAGAACCCAACTAAGCTCGGAGGCTGACACTCATGCTTGGTTTTGTTTATTATATTAATATTTAATTATGACATAAAACTTGAATCTCGTGTTGTAAATCGAAACATTACAAACAATAGCAAATCCTAGATACATGTTGTTTACACCCAAATTAATATTTTACTAGACAGTAATTGTTTAGGTAAATATTAATTAAATTCATGGTCCACGTCATACCCGCGAGCCTAAAATATTGAGTTTATGGCCCGCCAGCGAAGTCAGGCGAGCTGGGTAGCAGAGTTCACATGAAGTGTATTGACTTCGCGTAGATTGAGCGGGGCGAGGTGACTTCGCCATGGAGACCTCGCGAGACCGCTGAAGAAACAAAAGGAAGAGTCTGCATGAGAGAGGGCTAAATCATTAGCCGCATATGTTGACTGGGTGGATAAGGAAGTAGTGACCTTGATTGCTTGACCATGTCAGGGATGATTGAAGAGTTCAATGTTTCCCATGCACGTGAAGGTAAAGGTGTTAGTTAAGGACTCTACTCCTATTTGCATGAGTGAACAGTGGTACACGTCAAAGTCATCATGAGGTGTTCTAACTCAACTCTTCTACATAGTAGGCAGTTAGTTACTTCGCCAAAGGATAATCACGTCTAGCAGGTGATTTACATCGCCTACACCACATTTATCGTTGAAGACTCCTACAAGTCTTTGATATGCTTTGGGCCAATACCTGTGGCCCTGGGTAATTCTATATAAAGAAGCTTTACAGCTTACAGAACTACTACACAATCAATCAATCAACAAATCTCTCTCAAACAGACGTACACAGTCGAAACCTTCGAGTCTTCTCGAAACCCTAACGTTCTAAGCGCATCCCGCTTTAGATCCCGGAGCCCGTCAGGACTCGTCTCCGATTTCCCAATTGTTGCTCTGCTCGCTCTCACAGTGAGTATCGATCGACAGGTGATTAAGAAGAGTAAGCTCGGAAATATTTCCTCATCAGGTGACGCCGGAGCCCTCATTCGCCTGGTCAAGAAGTCAGGACGCGCACCGTTCTCTTTCCTCATCCGTGAGGTGGCACGCCCCGCACACACCATTTTACATTTGATCCCTCATCACTCCCTTGCTGAGGACGTGGGCCAAAACATTGGCACGCCCAGTGGGACCAGGAGTATAAGCGAGACACCATAGGGAAACCAGGGTGGTCTCTGACGTCACCTTCGTTGGGATCGACGAACGGAGATGCCATTTGATTTCCAAGATTTCCAAGAAAAATCAAGAGCCATCGAGAGAAAACATGCCGAACGAATGGCTGCCATCCTCAAGCAACACGCAGAGGAAACGGCTGCTAGAGAGGCTGCTAAAGGAAAACAAACGGCTGCTATAAAAGCTGCTGAAGAAAAGGCAAAAGCTGGTTGGGTTGCCTTTACAGAGAAATGGGATGCCATCCTCAAGCGACTTTGTGA
Organism: Fragaria x ananassa; assembly: GCA_034370585.1. NCBI lineage: Eukaryota > Viridiplantae > Streptophyta > Magnoliopsida > Rosales > Rosaceae > Fragaria > Fragaria x ananassa. The sequence continues at coordinate 32,803,068 of CP139754.1, read as the reverse complement.
GCCTGAGGTTGCTGAAAAAAACGAAAAGGCTTTACAATGCCTAAATGTGAAGCTTACAGTTGACGAGTATGTCCCTGCCAAAAAGATTGAACTGCCTAACAGCCAATCTAATGGCGAAGATTTTCCTTTGGACGAGCCCACGTTCAAAGAAGAAATTCCTTTGTCAATCAATGACAAAGAACCTAAGGTTGAGGCCGCAAAGATTGTGGATAATAATCCTGACCCGAAGACTGACGTTGTTCCTCAGGAAACGGAGCTTGAAGATAGGACAGAACAGTCCATCTTAGAAGATGAAATTGGTTCGAACATTGATGATGGCGAACCACAAATTCATATGAAAGGTGTCCAAGAAGCCAGCTTCCCTATGCAAGACATATATGTGGACACAGGTCAGATGCATGGGGGGCACGGCGTAACTCGCCTTCTTTCTTTAATCCACCACCATGATCAAGGGCATGATCAACTCAAGTTTTGTCTTATTACTGGACATTATCAAGAAGCTGCCCCAGGTCATGACAAAATTAATTATACATGGTGTAGTGGTATACCTAGGCCAATCCGAGGCTTCACACTCCAATACAATTGGAGTCTATGCATGCAAGTTCAAAGGCCAAACTATGGCTTTAGTATTGTATGTGGAAAACGTTTTTACACCCAGAATTGCAAGTTCATTATACATGGGTGTAAAGTCGAGTATTCTCAGGGTCATCTCACTCTAGTCTGCAGTAGGGACTTGGTGGCATATAAACATGATGCTCATGGATTTCATATATTTGCATTAGAGGCAGAGGTGGATTCGCTGGACTATGGTGACTCTAAATTTGATTTTGACACAGAGCCAATTTATGATGAATATGATGAAGACTATATGTTGGTGCGTCTGTCTCATAATCATATTTCACAAGAGTTCAATCCCAGTGAAGCTCTTGATATGGTCTTCTTCCATAAGCAATGCGTGGCTATACCTGATAAGACCATGCATTCTGACATGATAGTCGGTGACAAGGCAGATCTTTACACCATTTTGTCCGCCAGAATGCAATTGAAGATCATGCTTTGCCAAATAACAAAGATGCTTGGGGGGCAACAAGGCAGTCCCTACGAGCTACTTTCTTCAAATTTTCAGGTGGTTGACGCACAACATCTCTGCTCAACACTTGAAAATTTTCAACAGCGAGGTTCTCATGCCGGAAACATAACGGCGTCGAGGCTTGGAGTGAAACATTGGTGGCCTCCCCCGTGGCCTTACGAAGGGTAACTAGCCATGCTATACTTTCTTCTTTTCTTTACTCTTAGTTTTACCTCAGTTTTTACTTTTGTTTGCTTTCATTTTTCTTTCTTTCTTGCATTGAAAAAGAAAATACAAAAAAAAAATCAAATAACAGAAAACACCAAAAAGAGATTATTGGTTTTGCTGAAATGCAAGACAACGTTTTTGCCTCCAAAAGGCTTGAACTTTATTTGAGGCCTATCCCTGAGGCCTGGAAACAATACCGCAGGCATTCCATATGCCTTGAATTGCTGCCAGCGAAGTCAAGCCAGAGAAGAAATTCCAATAGTTGCTGAAAGTTGCAACATCCACTACCGAACAGTCAACTTCGCCGATTTAGCTGGAACGATCCAGGACGACCTAGAAGGCAAGCCATATATCAATGGAAAGCTCTGGATGTCTACTTTCCAGAGGAGTTTACGGTTCGTCATTTCGCCATTCCTGGAGAGAGTTATGGCAGATTGAATGCAGGTGGGTCAGGATACCAGACAGTCCATCTCGCCGATTCAAGAAGAACTTCGCTGGTTCAGCTGGAACGATCTAGGGCGACCTAGAAGGCGAGCCATATATCAATGGAAATCTCTGGATGTCTACTTTCCAGAGGAGTTTACGGTTTGTCATTTCGCCATTCCTGGAGAGAGTTATGGCAGATTAAATGCAGGCGGGTCAGGATACCAGACAGTCCACCTCGCCGATTCAGGAAGAACTTCGCCGGTTCAGCTGGAACGATCCAGGACGACCTAGAAGGCGAGCCATATATCAATGGAAAGATCTGGATGTCTACTTTCCAGAGGAGTTTACGGTTCATCATTTCGCCATTCCTGGAGAGAGTTATGGCAGATTGAATGCAGGCGGGTCAGGATACCAGACAGTCCACCTCGCCGATTCAGGAAGAACTTCGCCGGTTAAGCTGGAACGCTCCAGGACGACCTAGAAGGCGAGCCATATATCAATGGAAAGCTCTGGATGTCTACTTTCCAGAAGATTTTACGGTTCGTCATTTCGCCATTCCTGGAGAGAGTTATGGCGGTTTGAATGCAGACAGGTCAGGATACGCGCGAATTTGCAAAGTGTATTTTCAATGTGTTTTCATGACCTTGCAGCATGCTTTCCTTTACTGGGGGGCATCCATATAAGCTTTTTGGTACCTTTATTCATACACTGGGATCTACTCAAGGTACTACAACCCCTTCACAGGGGGGCATACTAAAGTTTTGATGTACTTTATTCGTCGAACAGACATCAAAACTGGGGGGCACATATGGGATAGAGATGTGTTCCAGATATTTCAGACTTTAGACCCTTCTTGAGGTGTCTTGGTCATTATTTAGGGATAGAGATGTGGCTTCTAAAAAAAAAAAAAAAACTTCAAGGCTATGCGATCGTTCGCCGACATGGTCTTTTTGTTTGACTCTCATTGGTTCGCACTGGGGGGCAGCGAAGTCACTCCATGATCTGAATATAAAAAAATTGGTTCGCCATCGCCAAGAGCTCAAGCGGAGGTCATTTTTTGAATACAGTCAAAGTGGACGTTTAATCAAAGTACATCCCTTCGAGGTACATCCATGACGAGTCAACATGTCCATGGCGAGTCAACAAGTCCATGGCGAGTCAACAAGTCCATGGCGAGTCAACAAGTTTTGGCCGCAAGGTGCATCCATGCGAGGAACATCCTCTCGAGGACATTATCTAATCGAGGTGCATGCATGGTACTATGTTCTCTGAGTGGAGCAGGCGAAGCGTACGACATCATTCATAGTCATTCAAGTCCAAGGTACCTATGTTAAGTTTATGGTCATCAATTGATTAATATGGTACTGGGCGAATCGTACAGCAACTTCGCTACAATGCTTTGTTACCGGGTACTTGAGTTTTAGAGCCTATTCACAGGATTGTTTACTCACAGTTATTTTGTGTATGAACCGAGCCAATACCAGTGGCTTTGGGGCAGCATGAAACATAAACCTCTTCAGTCATTCTTGACATTCATGACTTCGAGGCTGGGGGGCAATGTTTACACCCAAATTAATATTTTACTAGACAGTAATTGTTTAGGTAAATATTAATTAAATTCATGGTCCACGTCATACCCGCGAGCCTAAAATATTGAGTTTATGGCCCGCCAGCGAAGTCAGGCGAGCTGGGTAGCAGAGTTCACATGAAGTGTATTGACTTCGCGTAGATTGAGCGGGGCGAGGTGACTTCGCCATGGAGACCTCGCGAGACCGCTGAAGAAACAAAAGGAAGAGTCTGCATGAGAGAGGGCTAAATCATTAGCCGCATATGTTGACTGGGTGGATAAGGAAGTAGTGACCTTGATTGCTTGACCATGTCAGGGATGATTGAAGAGTTCAATGTTTCCCATGCACGTGAAGGTAAAGGTGTTAGTTAAGGACTCTACTCCTATTTGCATGAGTGAACAGTGGTACACGTCAAAGTCATCATGAGGTGTTCTAACTCAACTCTTCTACATAGTAGGCAGTTAGTTACTTCGCCAAAGGATAATCACGTCTAGCAGGTGATTTACATCGCCTACACCACATTTATCGTTGAAGACTCCTACAAGTCTTTGATATGCTTTGGGCCAATACCTGTGGCCCTGGGTAATTCTATATAAAGAAGCTTTACAGCTTACAGAACTACTACACAATCAATCAATCAACAAATCTCTCTCAAACAGACGTACACAGTCGAAACCTTCGAGTCTTCTCGAAACCCTAACGTTCTAAGCGCATCCCGCTTTAGATCCCGGAGCCCGTCAGGACTCGTCTCCGATTTCCCAATTGTTGCTCTGCTCGCTCTCACAGTGAGTATCGATCGACAGGTGATTAAGAAGAGTAAGCTCGGAAATATTTCCTCATCAGGTGACGCCGGAGCCCTCATTCGCCTGGTCAAGAAGTCAGGACGCGCACCGTTCTCTTTCCTCATCCGTGAGGTGGCACGCCCCGCACACACCATTTTACATTTGATCCCTCATCACTCCCTTGCTGAGGACGTGGGCCAAAACACATGTGACTCACCTAACCAATAGTCATCCACATACGACACTCTAGCAAGGTGAGACGGTGAGGAAGTCTATTGCAATGGATATCCATGTGCAATACCTTCGGAATGTGTACAATTGAAGGAAAAAACTTTAGTGACCAGGTCTGGTCATTAGCAAACGACCAACACCAACGAAGAAGTGATACGTGGCCAGAAAAACAATTAAATATAAATGTCAATTACTAATAACTCATGCAGTGTCTTTAAAATCAAATTTAAACTCTTTAACATGACACGTGTCATTTTCTCATTGGTGTTGGTCACTTGTAAGTGACCAGACCTGGTCACCGAAGTCAGGTTTAAACTTTTACTCTGTGCTATAGAATCATTACAAATTATCATGTACCCTCCTAGAGTACATCTTGGATAATCACAAGTGACTCACCTAACCAATGGTCATCTATATATGTAAGACACTATAACATAGTGATAAAAAAAACATAATGATCTAAGTCTATAATCTATACATATGCAACATATTACACTATTTGTTTTACGATAAATAAACCGTAAAGTATACGATTGAATAGCGTTTAAGTGAGCTTTACAATTATTCATAACACCCTTAGAAAATCTTTTTGATTTTTTGGTTTTATTTTTCTTTACAATTATTCATATTTTTCTCTCGAGAGCAATCACCTTGGGAGGTATAACCCCTCTCTTTCTTTATCTACTCTCTTCGTATTTGAATCTTTAATCTCATAGGTATTGTCGCATTTGTTTCAGATATAATTAGTCGAAAACTTTAACCGATCCTGGTTGATTTAGGTTTATGGGTTCTACGAGACTATGAACAATTTGCGATTTTGATATTGAAATCCAAAGACATTTGTGGACAATTGACAATGAATTGAATTGACCGCAAAAACTTGGTGTGAACAATTTTTGAATTGTTCAATTGAATTATTGTCTTGTTAAAGTAATGAATTACTGAATTGCTGAACTAATAATTGGAATTAGTAATATTTCGATTGGCATGATTTTGTGCTAATGATGTGAATTAACAATATGCAGGCTTGCACCCGACAAGATATAGAGTTAACACATAAACAGGTCACTAACTTATCAAACTCAAGTAACCTGTGTCATTCGACTTCATTTCCCTGCAGACAATAAGGCTTCGCTTGTGCTTATTACTTTAAGTGGATTTTTTTACGGTAATTTTGCTTTGTTGTCATATATGCTCTAGAACGACATGCTTTCTGCCTTGCTTAAATCTAAACTTCACTGGTTCCAGGTTTTCTTGTTTTACTTCTTATTAGTCACACTTACATAGCTGCCAGCATGAACACTACTTTGTCACACTTCTAATGTCAGCTATCATCCGAGTGCTCTTTCTAGTATTTTTTTCTGTTCGCTTATCTAAATTCTTAAGAAGATGACAGACATTGTTCATTTCTGATGTATTTCCTTATAACTAACTATATCTAATTATATGATTTTTCAGGTAGAAAGTGAAAGCCAGGATTGGATCAATAAGTTGCCGTGTTGTGTTCTGTCATCCATACTTTCATTGTTAACAATAAAAGAAGCAGTTGATACTTGCTTGGTATCCCATCGATGGAGGAACCTTTGGAAGCATACCATACTGAAGTATCTGTGGAACAGGCTCTTGAGATTTTCTCTGATGATAAATTCAAGGTTGAGATCATCAATGAGCTTCGTGCAGATAACAAGGCCATAACTGTTTACAGATGTGGCGACTTGGTGGACTTGTGCCCCGGACCTCATATACCAAACACTTCCTTTGTCAAGGCATTTAGATGTTTGAAGGCTTCTTCAGCTTACTGGAGGGGAAATAAACATAGCGAAAGTCTGCAGCGAGTTCATGGAATATCTTATCCAGATGAAAATAGTTTGAAGGCTTATATCAAGCAGCAGGAAGAAGCAAAAAAGTATGACCATAGGGTGTTGGCTAAATCACAGGAGCTCATGTTTTGTCTCCCAAAAGCCCCGGAAGTCGGTTCTTCACCCCAAATGGAACTCGGATTTATAAGAAGTTAATGCAGTTCATGGAAAAGGAGTATCTGAAAAGAGGATATCAGGAGGTTATAACACCAAACATGTTCAAAATGGATTTGTTTGAAAGATCCAAGCATGCAGGTCACTACAAAGAGAATATGTTTCTTTTAGACATTGAGGAAGAAGAATATGGTGTGAAGCCAATGAACTGTCCTGGTCACTGTGAAGTGTTTCGACATAGGCCTCGTTCTTATAGAGAACTTCCTCTTCGGATATATAGCTGAATTTGGAGTGCTGCATCGGAATGAGGCCAGTGGTGCACTCGATGGCTTGACTCGTGTGAGGAGATTTGTGCAGGATGATGCTCATATATTTTGTAGGGAGTCTCAGCTGAAAGATGAGCTCAAGGGTGTCCTTGACTTCATCAAGTATACATATGACATATTTGGTCTTTCTTTTGATGTGGAGCTATCCACAAGGCCGGAAAGTTACCATGGAGGAAGAGCAACATGGGATAAAGCCGAGGTGATTCTCACAGAAGCACTAAATGATTTTGGCATGCCTTGGCAGATAAATGAAGGGGATGGAGCATTTTATGGACCAAAGATAGATTTCGGCTTGTGTAATGCTTTGAAGAAGAAATTTCAGTGTGCAACAATACAGCTTGATTTTCAGCTACCGGATCATGCGCAGTTCGACCTGCATTACACTTCAGATAAACTAGGCAAGGGGGAGAAACCTGTTATGATTCACAGAGCTGTATTCGGCGCCTTTGAGCGTTTCATTGGTATACTTTTGGAGCACTACAAAGGGAAATGGCCCTTCTGGCTTAGTCCACTGCAGGTAATTGTTTGCTCAGTCACACAGGAATTTGAGGCTTATGCTATTCAGGTTCAGGAACGCATTCATCGCGATGGTTATCATGTTGATGTTGACATCAGTGATAGATGAGTGAGTAAAAAGATTAGAGAAGCTCAGGTGGCACAATACAACTATGTTTTAGTTGTTGGTGACAAGGAAGCCAAAAGTGACCAGGGGAGTGTACGAACTAGAGATAAACAAGATGTTATGGGAGTAATGAGCATCGATGATCTTCTCAGAGAACTGAAAAACAAAGTTGAAGCTTTCCATTAGTGTTTTTCTCAGGTTTTCTTGTTCTCCTGTTGTTATGTAATGTCAGTTTTCTTGTGCAAGACACAATTTTTTTCAGAAAAATTGAATATATATTTCATACTTCTATGAATTATGAGTTTTTACTTTTTAATCTTTGTTCCTCTTCTCAGTTCTCGGTTTTATTTTCGTTACTGAAATTTAAGAGTTAGAAGCTGGTGAGGCAGTTAAACGAAATAGCTAGGAACTAAAGATTAATAAGCGGAAGTATAAGTTAATTTTACTGATTAACACAAGGGACTAGTAGATGGAGAGCATGCTTGCAAAGACCTTGTTGTGATTGCATACATGTGAATCAATATCAAAGCCTAGTCCTAATTCCCAACTCCTAAGCAGCTTATGAAGGTAATACATACAAAGCTGCATGGGGTAGTAAAGTCACATCGACTCAAACTAGTGATTATTGCAATGATACAAAGACTTTCCTGGGTATGAATATTATCTGCTCTTCTTTTACAGGACGGCTTGATCACGAATTTCATGATTATCTGCCATCTCTATATTCCATGCCTTGCATTTAATCATCTAAGTCATTCATCATTAGTGATCAGACTTGGTATTTGACCATGATCAACAAAATCAATCTTGTTCAGTCTCATACAGCACAGCACTTGCTCCGGCAACTCTTCCTGTTTTTGTGCCTATAAAATGAGAGGAAATAGAGTTCGTGATGATGTTAGCAAGTTTTTGGTTATTTTCAGACGATGAAGAACATTTCTAGTCAAAATGAATAAATGCTACAAACAATCTGGCTACCTGGATAGTCAAACCCATATCTAGTATTCCATTTTGCAGACGTTCTCTAAAAGATTCAAGTCCCTTCCTCGATATGTAGCTGAATCGATGAATGTCCAGATCAATCTCAAAATAATTAGGACCCTGCATGTGAAAGAGCATGATGAAGTCAAACAATTATCTTTTGAAAACATGGTAACTTTCAACATCTGTAACTCACAATATCAAAGAACTTTGTCTTACCCTATAAAATTGGTGCTGGGGGCGTGAAAGTACTGGTTTATCATTATATGCATGTAAAAGCTTCTTTTCGGCAGAACTCAGATTGAGTTCATCAGGATTGACCACCCCAGCCAAGATCTTTAGCCTTTCTCTGAAAGGTACAGCGGAATCCTTTGCAAATCCTTTGACCTTTTCTGTTTCATCTTCAATCATTTTCTGAAGCATTATTCAAATCAAATACATCATCAGTTTACGTACACCAATTCTTGATGAAATATTATATCAGCAAGTGAAAGCACATTGCATCAGTAAAGGACCTAGTCATATCTAAGAAAAAATTTGAATACTTCAACTTGATATAGAACAGGTGTAAAATTGCTCACTGAACAATTAGATTCTTTCACTGTCCCGAGCAGTAAGTGTAATCAAGAAATCAGTGAAGTTACCTTGATGCTTTCCTGGAATTGTGGAGAGATGTCTTTATCAAAATTCTCAGAGGCTTTAAAATATAGTACAAAACTCATCCCCTCTCCATCACTATCACCAAGAAACATGGCAGCTGGATAAGTAGGCAACTGCAACAAGGCACAGAGGAACATCATGATAATCTGTTCAGGAATAAAAGCACATACCTACATGATCAGGTTTTGCAAAAATACCTGTATATTTACAATGAGGAGTGGAGGCACTTTGACATCTGTGTTTACTTTTGGAAGCTCAAGATATTGAGCTATGTGATGTATCTTTTTAGGGCAGACAAATAGATCAACACCTATTGGAGTATATGGACTGTAGTTTGCAGCAGGTGCCTTTCGTTTATCTCTACATGGTAAAGCCAATAGAAAATTAAAACGTGATCCGATTAACTAGGCATTAGCTGCAATTTCTAATTTCAGTAAAGGGTGGTTCAAAGAAATATACTTGAAATAGTTCTCGCCACGGAGTTTGAAATTGGAGGGTGGAATCTCAGACCAACATCCTGGAGTCATCTTCTCTACTTTACAACAGGGAATGACAAGTCCTGCTCTAGGCCGACTGAGAAACCTTTTTGATTGACCTGCAGATAAATCAATTGTGAGCTATGTAATAAAAGTCATGCAACGAAGACAACATATTCTACAACCAGAGGTACCATGTATAAAAATTACATATACTAGCCATTAAGTAATTGTGAGCAAATGAGTGACCTTGAGAAATTGCAAAGAGCAGAAATTTTAATTTCTTTCTACACAGAAAAAGTTGAATTTTGCAAGCACTTACATTGTTCATTGGTTTCTTCTGCATCACAGGACCTCCTCTTAAAAGAAAGCCTGAAAACTGATGATGGCTTTCTTAGAGAATGTGTTTGTGAGTGTAGATTCTTATCATTGAAACTTAGAGAATGTATCAATCGAGCCAAGCCAGATTTCTCATTAGAGTCACGTCGATCCTCCCTCAGTCCTTTAAAGCTTCGAGGAGATTGATCTAGAAACTTCTTCCTGTCCAAGCCCTGGATACTAGTACGGGGAAACTGATTTGAATCCTTGAGTTCATCTTTCCCAATGACTTTGCCTCCATCTATTTTTGTATAGCTCTGGTATTCTTCATACTTGCAACCATTATCAACAAAGCATGCAGACCTTTCATACTGAAGTACTTGACCACCTGGGATATTCCCAATTGCATTGCCCGCTATTGGAAAGCTATCTGTAAAATAAGGGAAGACATAAACCCTTTTCCAATAAGTATCTCAGAAAGATAAACTTTGCTTCAGATTTCTAAAACTAATGTACAACATATACATTTCATATCAAAAAAAAAAAAAACATATATGCAGAATTTTGTAGATATAAGGGAAGACAATCAATTTAAAACCACCATGGACACTATCCATATAGTATGTAGATGAAACTTGACATGATCTTAGGTATGCTACTAATGACCTAGGTATTCAGTAGACACAGTAATTGTAAGTCATGGAAATCTCACTACGCATCTTGAGGTTACACCAACTTAAGTTACTCCAGAATATGCCACAAGCCCATGGTAGTGGATATACAATACACAATTGTCTACACGAAAGAAAGATACCATTTAGTCAGTTAGGGCCATTACCTCCATGTATACTAACATAGTCGTCATCTGATTCAGATTCCAGAATACTGACGGAGTCGAACCAAGATTCATCTTGGCAAATTGCTGCAAACGAATAAATTCTAACATGTCAGACTCAGCAGAAAACTAACTATTCAGACAGTATTTTGACAAAAATACAGTTCTATTTCATAAGGGAAGGAGAGCACAAACCATTAGCATTATTAGATGGAGTGTGGTGCCATTGCAGCTCAGTGACATGGAATTTTGAATTAGAAACCTTGGACCTTGTGCAAGTAGCTGTTGCACCATTCTCAAACCCCATATGTACAACCTCGCTAACAGAATAATCTGCTACTCGAGCTCCTCCATCACTGTTCCTCTTCTTAGTAATAACATTTATCTTCCCATGGCGTTTAAAGCCCCTTAGTCTTTTCTTCTGTGATTTAATCGTTCTAGATGGGGCAGACACACAGCCACCCATTGCAGCTTCTGTATCAGGCAAGTCCCTACGACACAAATGTGTTCATACAGAACTCCAATTTTTGTGCCTAACAACATGAAACAACCGAGACAGATTAAACAGAAGAATGAAAGATTGCTTAGAAAGCACAAGGATCATTCACAGACACATATAAGACTAAACGAATAAAATGAGTTCATCAAAGAATAATAGGCCAAAAGTTGACAGGTGAGTTGAAATACCAAACTAGGACTTGAACATCAAATTGGCTGCAATGAACATGAAAATTAAGTGTCTGATCCAGTATACCTTCTAAAACAAAGTCAGGCCAACTCTTTCCAAACCCCAAACCCTTAGTCCCTCTCTAATGTTTCAAAAATTTGTGCTTCTTTTTCAGACACTTAAAAGTTCAGAATTCCACACCCACAAAACCTTTGCATATCTTCAAAACTTGGAAAACAGATACATAAAGAGAGAAAGAGAAAGTAGTTGAGGCCTTGAGGGTCAGCTTCTGAGTTTCAAGGAAGCTCAAGCTTCTGTTTTTTTACTATTAAAACCGGTGAAAGAAAGGTCGCAGAAACGGCACAGGGCCCACATCCAACCAGAACCGAGAAGACAAACAAATAGGACCACCGGAAAAACAATCATGCATAAACACTACTCTAAACAAAACAACAAGACCAATGATTCATCATCATCACAACGACAATTTAACACTGAAAAAAAATCCACAGAAAACAAAAGCAGCAGAATATGATTCAATGCATCAAAAAACCAAAACAGAGAAGAAGACCATTCCTTTACAGACCCAGCAGAAAAGTTTCAAACTTTGAAAGAAATTATATAAACCCAGAAATCTAAAGCAATCAGAAACATATATGAATGAAAGTAAGAAACCATACCTGTGTCTAGATTGATGATTTAGACTCCCTCTCTCTGAAACAACAACAACAACAAACAGAGCCAAACCCAAAACAAGAGAGAGAGAGAGAGAGAGAGAATCAATGCATGGGGAGCGGATGGGTCCGACAATGTCGGATCCGGGTCCGAATGCTGGCTAAGTTGCTCTGTTTTTCCTGAAAAGCTTTGGATGGGAGGGAAGGGATGAAAGGAAAAGAAGGTAGGATATAGGAAGTAAATGTCTATATATAGAAATACATAAATGGCTCCTCTGTTTTGGTATTTGGGATCGTCTCGGTCCTTGAGTTCAGCAATGGTGTCCGAGATTTCGCTGGCCAACAATATCAGATTGAAAGAGAGTTGAGGTTGTCAAACACTCTCGTCGGCATTGGCCTTGGTTCCACGTCTGTCTTTCTTCCACAACAAAATCGGAAATATCAGATTTTGTGTGCTCTGTTTTGAATGTCAGGTTGTCACTCTGTGGTGTTTACTGTCCTGCATGATTGGAGCTTTTTAAAGGAAAAGTCTTCACCTTTCTTTGTGTTTTTTGATGATTTCAAAAGTCTTTCTCCTTTTTTTTTGGTTTGAGAGGAAAAATGTAATTTGTATTTAGAAATCCTCACTTGCTAAGTGAATCCACCCACTAAGTTGGTAACTTTTACAGTCTTCTTCGTGGGCTAAAATTCAAATGATAATAATTTATATTTTTATCGTTTGTTCTCACGAAGAATATGACTAAAACTATAACGCATTTTATAAACACAATTTAAACAATTGTAGTTAACTCACAGTTTGATATGTTTCTTTCAATTTCAAATTTTATGCATTTTTTTATAACAAATAAACAAAACTAAAATTAGGGACAAGTAACTAAAACAAATTAAAAGAGATCATAAACAATACCGATGACTAGGCATAAGTGTCGTAATGCAACAATGACATGTAGGTATATATAAGGTTGTCGAAAGAAAAGGTCTTAGGAATAGGATCTCATTGTCTCTTCAATTAACTTAGTACTAGATTTTGTGCCCGCGCGTTGCTGCGGGATTAGTTTGATAAAAGCTGATCAAGTAAAATAAAGCTGAATTGAAGTTTGTAAATCAGATGTTTATACATACAGTAATATTGTTCAAAAGATGTTTATACATACAGTAGATGTTTATATATACAGCAGAAGTGACCAAGAGATCATCAAATAACAATGCAAAATGTTGATAGTTTTTTGATATTTGTATGTACCTTGCATGATTCTGGGTCCAACGTGTATAGATCAGAAATTGTTTTGCAACTTTCTCTTGATGTTGCTTGCTTGGATGATAGATTGACCTTAGCTTTGTCTTAAGGTTTAGAGAACCTGTAGTTTTAAGAGTGATTACTATGAGTTGCATAATTAAGAATTAAGATAAATGGCAGAATAAAACTTACTCCTGATGTTGTTTGCTTGTAGAATAAAACTTACTCTGCTTGATACTGTGTTGTTTGTGGGATTTCTGGGTTGAAGATTACACATGTGTGGTATGTGCTTGTTAGGGTTATCTTTGCTGTTTGTATAACATAGAATAAACTGTAGTTATTTGTAATTTATGATGTGGGTATGATTTAATCTTCATCAACACGTACCTTTATATGTAGCCATTTTTAAACTGGTGAATATTGCAAGTGCTGGTGGTGGTAGGCTGAGAACATATTCAGCATTAAAAGTTCTTGCAAGGTGTCCCTAAAATGTGATGATCACAGATTTCCTCCTGCATTGTTGGTTTGAACTGTTAACTATTAAAACGGAATGGAGATGGTAACCATATTTTTGTTATATATAAAGAGTTATAGATATAGTACCTATGATTTTCAAGAGTAATTTCCCAAATTGTCTCAAATCGGTTCTTTGATGGGATGAACTTCTCATATGTTGCCTCCACATTTTTTATGCATCCGTACATGTCTTATATAAGAAAAAAAAAGTACATTTTTAGTATTGTTATCATGAAATATAAATATATATTGTTTGAATGGTAAATGTCTAAGTTTTAAATTTTAACTTACCTGCCAAGAGAGTTTGATCTTTGCTGGTACTTTGTTCTTTCAAGCAAATTTCTAATTCATGGAATTGCAGGAAATTGAATGCATATCTTGAACATGTAGTTTCTTCCAGTTCTTCAAACCTGGTCATTTCATTGAAGCCTAGTTGGATATTGATGCGATTTAAAAGCTTGTATCCAGTGTCATGTTTGTGAACATGAAAGTGATAAATATCATAAAGATACCTCTCCTTCATTTTTGCAGTGTGCTGATAGTTATTTTCATGTACTTTGGCATGAATAGAGTCTCCCTGCATTTGATAGATGAGGTAAAAGCTAGTTATATGAATGTTAAGGTAGATGTAGTTGATTTGTTATATTGAATAAGAAGAAGAAAAATGACAAATGAGAGAGACTGTAAGTGATGAATGCAGTTGTAATGAGTAGAGGACTGTAAAGGAGCAGACATTTAAATGAAAGATAGTTATGATATAACACTAAGCTATGAGATTATGCCTGAAAAGGAAAGCTGCATACTTCCATGTGTCTTTCTATAGAGTCAATCAAACCAAAACTTAGATTATTACCTATGTAACTTAGCAATATACGAACATGATTTCAAATAAATCAATTGATAAGATACATGTATTTAGATCCTTACATTAACACTGAAGTTTGGTTGGTATGTAATGGTCACCTGTGCAAGAAATAGACATTAGACAACGTGATAAGCTCAAACCAGAATCACAATGACCTTTACTTATAAGAACATAAAAAAAAAATTATATATCTATATGATCTTGATCTTCTGCTTAAACGTATGAAAGTGATTAAGGGTCGTATAGGATTTTGATATGCACTCAGAAACACTGAAAGAAAGTTAAACTTGTATTACCCTGTACTGATCATCTGTAATGTTTTAAAAGTTATACTATATGAATTTGAAAAGATATGATTCCCTGAACGACACACTGTTAATATCTTTGTTGATCATCAAGATATGTCATATTATACTATTTTAATATCATAATGATCAAAATGGTCACTATGATTATTTTTTTCACTTTGTATTTGTTCATCCTATATTCTAAAAATATCAGATGACTTAGTGATTAAGACGAAGAAACATGGAACAAAGAAGCGAAACCATTCAAATCATGAGTCAAACTGAAATTAAAAGAACAAATAAATAGTAAACTCAAACAGAAAGGTTAATATTAGTTTGGTAGCAATTAATCGATTGTAGAAGAGTTAAGATCAAAAAGGGTTTGTAAAAGAATCAAGATAAAAAAGCTGAGGTTTAATATAGGTAGATATCATTATGTTTTAACCATGCTTCAATATAGGTAGATATCATTATGTTTTAAGGAAATACTTCTCATGGGCATTTCGTCGAACAGTTGGAGTGCAAGTCTTAAGGATTTAGCTTGTACATACAAAAATTACAACAGATAGTAAGCATGATGCTAAATAAACAAATAGGGTGATGATATGAGTAATTAGAAAACACATGGTGTGAACTGTAATCATACCGGTTTAGTTCTTGTGGCTGACGATCTCAGTAAACGTCTGATGCTGAGAAACGTGGTTTTCTCATTTATGACGGCAGTTCTACACTATATTGTCTGAAGACATTGTTACCCTAATTGTCTCAAGTGTATGAGGGTAAAGTTAGAATTTTGGTATTTTTACTATCAGGGTAAAGTTTAGAGTTTCATCTTTTTTCTATGAAATCTGTTTCATTGTACTTGAAGAATGATTATATATGTATTTTTCATTATAAGTTTTGGAAGACATCTTTAAAAACAATATTTTTGGTATACTTATTGGGTATTTGTTCACTATTATTTATTAAAATTTTCAAATGATTTTTTGATGTAACTCTTGATAAAGCAACATAAAGTTGTCCATGACTGAAAACTGGTTCAGGAAGATATATGCCAACTTGATTGAGTGACTGTCCTTGACTTTTATTAATAGTCATTGCATAACATGGTCTAATAGGAAACTGTCGTCGTTTAAATGTAAATGGCCATTTATTTTCAGTGGCTGTCAAAATAATTCTTGGTATGAAAACTTTATGTCCAATATTATTTCCTGTTAATATTTCTGCCTCTATTAGTCTTTCAAATAATTTTGTTATTATTAATCTAGTGCCATTGCATAAACCACATATTTGATCTATATTTCTTAACAACATTACTGGCATATTCACTTTTAAAATTAGTTGATGTGTCGGTAATCCACTAAATTCAAGTTGGTTTAGAAATTCTGTAGGATATAAAACATCGATATTTTCATTACTACCAGAATTATGAGATATTGTGTCAGAACTAAGATAAGTAGTTTTTTCACCTGGCAATAAGTCTATTGCATAGTTATTTATATCGTGCACTGTTGCATTTCGTGTAGTTATTATAGCACGTTCTCTTAAATAGTTAGTATTATTGTAATTAGTATTAAAATCAGGATAAGTAGACAAAAATATTGCTTCTATTGGATTTGTATAAGATTTAATTAACAAATTTTCTGGTATTTCAATCCAAGATGTATCTCTATCATTTGTTTCAAACATTGATTTTATACGACCTTCTCCGACTTGTAATATCCATTCTGCAAATTCTAAAATATCTTTTTTCTCATTATCAGTTAAACCATTTTTCATCAATCTCATATTTTCTGTCAAATGAAAGACCGTAAATATTGGCCATAAATAAGAACAATTTAATGAAGCATCAATGATTGCCTCCTTGCCTTTTCCAGGAATAACAGGTAATATTTGTCTAAAGTCTCCACCCAATAAAATTGGTTTTCCACCAAATGGCACATTAATTTTTATATTATCAGAATCAGAAAGCACATCACGAAGACAATAATCTAATGATTCAAAACATTGTTTATTACACATGGGTGCTTCATCCCAGATAATTAATTCCGTTTTTTTCAAAAGATTGGCAAGATTAGTTCCTTTATCAATAGATAATGTTGGCCGTTTATCTACATCAAGTGGAATTTTGAATCTCGAATGTGCAGTTCTACCATTTGGAAGTAATAATGAAGCAATGCCAGATGAAGCTACAGCTAACACAATTTTTCCTTCTGATCTTATTTTACTGATTATTGTAGCCCATAAAAATGTTTTTCCAGTTCCTCCACTTCCATGAACAAAAAGAGTTGCAGGTTTTTTTTCTTCAATTATTGTTATAACATGATCATATACCCTTCGTTGACAGCTATTCAATTGAGTTAGAAAATTTGCATGTTGATTTCTCAATAGATCATGGTCATAATTAAGTTCTTCTCTCAATAATTTGTTCTCAAAATGTGAAATTTCATTTGAATTTGGCATTGGTAATCGGTAATTTCTCAATGATTTAGATGACATGTTGAGTATTTTTTCCAGTTCAAATAATAATTTATTTTTTAATTCATGTTGCGGTATACTTAGATTTGGATGTCTTAATTCTAATTGAGCCTTGTGCAATATATCTTCACACATGTTTGACCAATGCATATCAAACAATTTTTGAGGATCAGCAACATTACAAAATAAAATGATAGTAGCAAACAATTGTCGCATTTGAGATCCAGTTGCAACATATGAGGCAGTTGTTAATGCATCAATCCATTCTTTATCATCACCCAATAATCCTAAAGCTTGACATGCTTCTTGATAAGAAGAATATGTGATGTTATTAACAGTTTTTATTGACTTATAATCAAGACAACCTTTTTGAACATTTAACAACATCCGTAAATAATATCTTTCAGTTTCCATAGGACTAACATAAGCCATTCTACCAATAGTTTCATAACGTTTTCTCCTTGTCCATTGTTTATTTTGTTGGTTCCAAACAAATTTTGTAGGAAATTCAGGGTAAGTCGATTCTTTTGCTTCATTGAATTCTTTGTTTGCTATAAACCAACCAGTAAGTGTAGTGCGTTGATTTGCTCGATAGCCTATTAAAGATTCAATTGCATCTGTTTCTTTAAAAGTAATATTTTGTTCTGAAGGTAAATGAACAACTAAATGTTGAACTGCAGGATATCTAGAATGAATTGAATATTCAAATAGTCTCCATACTGATTCATGGGGTGTTAGATATCGACAATTAAGGTAATTTTGAATTTCATCATGTTTCTCTTCATATATTAAAATTCGAGCTCTGTCTGGACCTTTATTGATATATTTGAATAGATATTTGATTAACATGGATTGTGAACACGATTCAACATTGATATGAGCATTGTATCTTAATAATAAATTGGAATTGTAAGGTACAACAAACTCATTTCCTATTTGAATTCCTTTTTTTGTCACAAATCTTGTACGATCATCACGGCGCTTATATATAGGAGCACTAATTCCATCGAATATAGTATTATTGTTATGGGGTTTAGGAAAAAATTTAGTGCACTTTTTATCACGAATGCATGGTGATTTTAGATTGGCATGTCCACATGGTCCATGAATCATAGATTGACTAACTATATCAAAAAGTATTGGATTGACATTTTTATCTGGGAGTTCGGCTGAAATAATAGAATCTATATCATTAGGTGTATAACATTTAAAATCACTTCTTAACCAAAATAACATGTGAGAATGAGGCAGCCCTCTTTTTTGAAATTCAATTGTATGTACATGTGCTCGAACTTGACCAAAAGGCTCACCAGATTTAATATATGTAATCATGTCTTTTAGTTTAATTTCAAAAATTCGAGAGATTATATCAGGTCTATCCTCTTGTCTATATCCAGGATTTCTTTCAAAATATCTTGAAATTTCTGGCCATTTTGGATTGCAAGTAAATGTTATGAATAAATCTGGATTGCCATATTGTTGACAAATTGCCATTGCATCATGATAATTATTAATCATATCTCTAGGACTACCAGTATGAGAGCTTGGAAGAATTATTCGTTGTCCCACATCAGAACTACTTTTTACTCCTGTTGAGACAGTGGCATAAAGTTGATCACACCTTACAGTTCTAATTGTATCTTGATTTTGTCGAATATAATCTAAACGGTGTTCATCAACAGTAGCATAAGCATCTACTAAATATTGTTGAAAAAGTCTTCCACCTTTTAGTAATGTGCTCATATTTCCATTTCTATTATGAAGATAATAAGCCACAAAACTTCGCATTGATATATTGTCTCTTTCTTCTTCTTCTTCATTAGTAATGGTAGTTTTGGTGATGGTAGGTTCTAAAAATAAATTGATATGATATCCATCTTCACCATATGGAAATAATATAGGATACTGCAATGACATATATTTTGGATGTGTTTTAGAAATTCGACGTAAAAATCCATCGTTAGATTGAACAATGATATCTCTATTTGAATTGAATTCTCCTATATCACCAACAATTAAACCACCTATTTCATTACTTGTTGGTCGTTCATATTGTTTACTATCAGATGATTGAGGATCAAGCATGGTCATGTTAAATGAAGGCAAATAATCATTTTCATATTTGTCTCTAACAACACGAAATGTTTTAGTCAAGTCACTTATTTCATTAAACATTTGTATAAGTCCACAAACAACATTGGATTTCACTTCTGTATTAACATGAGAAGGATCGATAGCTTTCATACGATTGGAAACTTCATTCTGTGTATCATAAATATACAGTTGTGCATATGTAGGAGATTCACCATTTGGTGGCAATATTGAACCCATTCGATGATATATTTGTCCACATATTTTAAAAACATAAGGGGCAGATCCATCAATGTTAACACTGTGATCAATTTTTGCACCCATTGATGTATATGCAAACATTGAGTTATAAACTCTGATATTTTGTCGAAACAAAGCACTTTCTCGACCATTAATTGGATTCAACAATTCCTCAAGAAACGCAGGTGTTGGTTTCAACTGTTCAAGTTTAACTCGTCCATTTTGACAGCAACCTGTGTAAATAATAGGTGCATTTCTTTTATTTCGTTTGTTTGCTTCAGACAACCAAAAATTTGCATCACAATGAATACATTGGAATTCATCATCACCATCATCATTATATTCTATAACAACACCTGTAACAATAATATAAATAGAAATTAGATCCAATACAAATAGATCTCCTTTAAAAACAAAAAATATAATGATACATCATATCAACTAACCTTGCCTACTTCTTTGATAAAGTGCTTGGCCACGTGAAGAGGATTGCACATTTCTCATGTCAGCTGTAAATTACACACGGAAAAACTTATGTTAAATGTAATTATCGTATATATATGGAATAATAAAAAATAAAAAAAATAAAAATTAACAACCAACATCTAACAGTGACATTACTCATTACCTTCATCGCAGAACTCTGGATCCTTAGAAACCTGACCAACACTAATAGCCTCATCATCAAATTTATGTGATTCGATAGATGTTCCTTCGTCTTCAACAGATTGCAAATCTGAAAACCTTCTTTTCCTTGCATAACTTATCTTGCTAGGAGCAACATCTACAACAGATAAAACATCAAACCACTGGTTCTTTAATCAATCAATTTATAATTAAAATCAGTAACTGCATGTCCAATTAAAACATTTCTAAAACAGTACTCAATAAGAAACTGAAACCAACTCAAACACATTGAGCAAACTACTACAGTAATTATACTGCTATAAGTCTTCATATATTTATAGCAGTTAGTTTATGGAATCTTCAATTTTTCTATTCCTAAGAATTGAAGTTAGTTTATGGAGGATTGTATGAATGAAGTCAGCTAATTAGAAATAACAAATACAATAACTAACTGTACAAACCTCTTATGTTTGAGCTCTCAGCTGATACATTCTCACAGATTCTCACCCTGTCAACTTCTAAGGGATCAGCATGTTCATTTCCAAAAGTGCGTTCTTCGAAAAATTTCATTCTTGAAGATCGTCGGTTTCGAGATGCCATATCTATGAGTAAAAAAATAGTTTTAGAATAAAGACTAAAATTACAGCTGAGCACAAAAATAAAGAAAAAAGACTAAAATTACAGCTGAACACAAAAATAAAGGTATTAAGTTTTAAAAAATGAAGTAAAAATAAAAGATGTCTCAATAAACTACAAGAATAATGTAATGAACCATACCTGGATACAAAAGAATTCCAACAAACCACTGCTTGCAGTTACCAAAATGTGATCTGTAGGATTCCAAATTAGTTATGAAATGGAGTCCTTCACTTTCAGCAGAACCTATAGAAAAAAGGGGGAAAAAGCTGATCACCAGTAAAATATAATTATATTATAGTTTTCATATTACATCTATTTATTCTCACTAAAGATTAATAACCTTAACTCTGGTTGTCAATGTTATGAGTCTAATATGCTTGCATCAATCTTTCTTATTTATTTACACTTCTTTGAATGAAAAGTCAACATCAGTTAAGGATAACACATAAATAACTATAGAACAAAATCCATCTAAAATATAAACCTGAATATCTAGGAAAGTAAATTGTAAATACAAAATACAAACCTGATAAGGGAGGAAGAATAGTGAAACAGCAGAACAGCAAATGGAAGAACAGCAGTAGAAGATGACAATCAACAAACCTATACATAAAACCTGCTGAAAAAATTAAAAATTAAAAAAATCGAAATCAAAACTAAAATGATTGACCATATATAATCCTTCTAGGTCACTAAAGCTAGATTTGAAAAAAAAACACTAACAACACAGAAATAATTAAAGGACAGTTAAGTGCTTATTGACATGTGCAAAACTGAACTGTCACTTTACTATTAAAAAACATGTGCAAGTAAAACAGGCACATACGTAAAGATGATAGATTCTCACAAACCAATGCCTTGTCAACTTTTACTGGATCAACATGTTCATTCTGAAAACTATGTTCTTCGAAAAATTTCCAAAATCAAATATATAATTATTTACAGGAAAAGAAGTATCATGTTAGAAGTAACATTCTTTCAATTAGTACAAAAGTGCATATGGTATTACTGTTAAAATTATCAGACCCGATAAGCACTTCCCTGAATTTGCAACACACAAAGCATTGAGATTTACATAGAGGAACAATGATACATGCACTGGCTTACTTTGGAGCATGATCAGAGAAAAAAGAAAAAGGAATTCTCTACTCACCTGTTTTCTAGTTCTATTTTACTACCATTTTCTATCCAAAGTACAAACAAACGAAGACAAATTAAAAGACCAACCTTAACAACAAAAGTTCTTGTAAGAAACTTTTTCGCCAACTTCTTTGAGCACAACTATGTTTGCCACCTAAAATGGGAAACAGATAAGTCAATGACTATAAATACAATAAAAAAGCAATGATAAACATTTGGGAGTCCGACAACCTAATTATTGGTCTGATCACTAATCTCTATGTAGTCATGTACTTTTCATCTTGCAAAACAATAGATGAAGTGCGGCTGAATTACACATACCTAAATCAGGGGCAAAATCCAGAAGTACACTGTTCCCGTGAACAGTACGACAACGAATAGATATATAGTAAATACCAGCAGCATAATGAGACACCAACATTACCAATCAACCAAACTCTCAATGTGAATGTATGGACGCCTAATTCTCTTTTGTGCATTCTTCATTATACAACAACATTTCTACACATCTAACACACTTTGTTAATAACATACAAAGGGAGTATGCAAAAGCAATCAAAGAAGCAACATTTTTAGATATAAGCTATATACTTGATAAATTTACAGTAGTATAAGCCTTCAAATATCTACTCTCATCTTTGCCAAAATGGCTTTCTAAAAACAAACTATTATACACCTCCTACCAAAGACATATTTACAACTATTTTATGAGAATTTGAAGAATCAATAAAATAATGAAAATGTTACTACACAAATACCATCATCACAGGTTTTATCATGAGATCTATCACCGCAAAAACAGCTAATTTCATTGTTATCGAATCCACAGACAGATAACAGATTTTGCTATTCTAAACATTTATAGCACAAATGGAAATTAACAACAATAGATCAAGCTTTCAACTTTTTCATTCTTCATTCTCCTCAGCTTTCAAATAGAACCCATGCCAGAACATCATGACTACATAAAGATCAAGGAATGAGAAAAGAAAACAGTAAAAACCTCAAACTCACCCCATGCATGTGAAAATGGCAAAGAACCAAGATGGAATATAACTAAAGCTTTGCATCTAAACGTGGCCAGCCACCACCAAAACTTTAAATCCAAGAAGGAGAGAAACAACTCACAATCCTGCAAAACAGATTCATTAAATTGATTCAACTAAATTCATAAGCAATTACCAAGAAAATTAATAACTGACCTATTTGCATTTCCAGTGGTTTTTGCTTATATGTCTTTTATCATTTTGTAGTAACACTGCTGTAAATACAGTTGCTATTAAACACAGCAAAATTAAAGATGCAGTAAAAAACGAAAGAGAATAACAACAACAAAAAAAGCAGCACTTGCAGTTTTTGGAAAGAGTGTTATTAGCATCCATATGGGACATTGAGACTTGAGTATCTAATTGCTTCCTCCCATTTCTTGCCTCAACCAAAAGATGCATCCACTTTGTCAGTCCCCACACCACCTGCAACCGTGGACACACCTATGGATACACATTTGATGAATTTAGAAACATGAAATAGATACAAACCTAAATAAAAAGAAGAACCCAACAGAAAGGATAATGCCGAAAGAAAAAACAGTAGCAGAAATTCAAAAGATCAAACTTTGCATAAGACATGCACCAGAATAAACCAAAATAAAAATATCGAAATTTAGCAACCAATCACGAAACAGTACACCACAACTAACTATAATAATTATTATCTAAGAAAGCATTGCAGCCGAACTATTTACTTCAACCTGTTCTGATATATATATATATATATGATAATACGGTATTCTATATTGTTATACAAAAAGCATTCTAGCTCAGCTACATATTGCAATTTGTTCTACTATGACAATATGGTATTAACTTATTAATGTACCACCTAATTACTGGTCTCATAATTAATATATGTGTAGTTATATACTTCTAGTCTTGCAATAACAACAGAGCACTCAATTTTAATTAACTACGTTATTTGAACTTAGTGTACACTCCACTGTTATCATTCTGAAGGATCACAAAACATCATATATATTAACATATAAGAGGCAAAATATGACCCTAATATACAGGAGAAAAGTGATACAAAATATGTTTTCCATATCATAAATTCACTTTGACAGCTCAATACTCACACAATGCTGTAAACTGAGACTCGATCACTGAGATCAGAACCGAGTAACAATAGTAAATCACAGGCCACTATTTTAGTCAACAGCTCCCACACCCCAAAATCCTAACACAACTAAAAAAAGTCAATGTCAATAAATTTCAAATCATTGCAAGAGTAAGTCATGTACCATAAAGCTATTAAAACTTCAAAGACTGATCAACAACTAACCCGGCATGGTCAGACGATGAACAAACTGGTTGTTGTTACATGCTTCTCTGCAAAATCTAACTTATAGATGCGGAAGAAGCCGCCGATTAAGAAGAAAAGATAAAGAGGACAAATATTGATTCTAATTCTGAAACAAAAAGGGATAACATGTATTACCAATTGCAAATGCTGAGCTTCATAAAAGTCCTCCGTCAACATAAACCGATCACAGAATCTGCAAACATCAAAAGAAATCGATCACAAAAAGGAAGGAAAAAAAACCCAGAAGATCTTTTCTCGCAATCTGAAGGAAACCTGAGTTTACCCAAAAGATGCTTGAGTGAAACCACGACCCCGGACTTGCTCTCTTTCAGTCTCTCCAATGAAAGAAAAGAAATGGAAGCTGCAGTCTTTTTTGAGAGAGGAACAAAGCTGCGTCGATCTTGAGGAACAAACGTGGTGGTTGAGCGAAAGAACACGCGGCAAAGATCGGTGAGGGGCACATGTGTTTGGGGATAGAGAAAGATCAAGAGAGGAAGAAAAAGACTGATGCCTCAGATTTAGATTTCGAGAAAGAGCTTCAGATTTGGGGATCGAGAAAGATCGAGAGAGGAAGAAAAAGATACCCCGAGCGAGACAGAGGTAAAAGCCCGACTGAGACGCAGCCCAAGCCCAACTCCTTAACAACAGTAAGGCGGCGCGAGGCCGCATAATATTATGTTAAATATGTGATTTGATGATGTTGACTTTCCAAGTTATGGAGTCAATTCTTCCATGGAATTTGATCAACCTTTGGTCCTTCCCTAAGATTCCTTGAGAACTACAACATCACGTGTATTAACATGTAGTTAACCAGTAACCCATCACCAGGCCTTGTTTGGTTTGCATAAAATAACCATCAAAGAAAGGAAAGTTGATGATTGTATCTGGGGAACGCTGAATGGAATGAAATATTTTCCTGAATGTTATGAAAATACAAGGAAAAATGGATCATTCTAAAATTCATAGGAACCACTTTCTCATCTCTTTTACATACATTTATTACTCCCAATATATTATTTTAGTTAACAACTTTCTGGATAATTTTTCTTGTGTTACCAAACATCGGGAAAAAAAGTATTTTCTTTTCGTGAACTAAACAAGGTCTAAGTTCCATTTGAGAATTATTTAGGGGTTTATACTTTCGTTTAGACATGTATAATTCCCTTATTGCATGCAAGTGAGGATTGGAATTGAGCCAGTTCATGGTGGCATATTTAGCTCATGGCTATATTTATATAGCAATTGGATATGACCCTAACCAATTAAAGAGATTGTATTCCTGTTTTTGCATAATTAGTTGGTATTTTGTCTTTGATATGATTATATGGTTTACAGCTTCATACAGCTGCTTTTGTTTCTCTGCCTCCCGATGTCCCAATCCTCTAGTGTTTTGATGTGCTCACTTTCTATAATTGCATCTCTATAGAACAAAAAATGAAACTCTGAAAATGACAACCAAAACACCAAAAGTAAACATGTCATATTTGTAAGCATATAGCAGATTATGAGGCTTTGTATGTTCTCGGTCTGTCTTGAGCAATAGGGTATCTAATGCAAGCTTTAATTTTATTCGTAGAGCAACAATTCTTTTTGCGGAAGTATGCATAATGGATACCTCTTGATTAGAATAATAGAAACTAGATTAGTCGATGAACCTGCTAGAATAAGAACTTTGTGTTAAATGAGTGTTTCTAATGTTAATTTTTCAAAATCTCATCTCTATTATATCTAAAGTGAACAGTCTCTAAGTATTAAAATTGTGTTCTGCTAAAATTACCCCTATTAAGTTAATTCATATTTTAAGAAAAATGGTTACTATAGTAAATTACAAAATAAATAAACTAAAAAGATAATTTGAAAAAGAAAAACGTGAGTAATGGATAGAATGTGAGTTAAACGCTCATTAATTTTAGGTAGTACCATAGAAAGCTCATGACACGAGAGCCGTGAACACTTGGAAACCCCACTGATATATACAGTGACGGAGAAATTGATGGAGATGGCGTAGATGGAATTTATCAAGCTAGCTAACAACATTTATATCCAAGTGAGCTTGCTTGGGTTAACAAGCAAAAGCAATTTGATGAAAATGATATAAAGTCTATGATGATGAGTGTGAGTGCCGTATAACTCAACCAACGCAATGATGGTGCCCTCATGATTTACCCAAGAGTTCACTTTCCTCTTTGTATTGGCCTCTCGAAAGTGGAGCATGCACTACGATATGTGCCTAGCTTTGGAGCTAACAGTTTGCTTTTGGACAATTATTAACAATAAAGCATGTAATCAAGTTTGGCTAGAGGGATGGTTTTCATTTGTCACACATTGGTGAGGAAAGATATAAAACATGCATGGTGGGAATATATCAAAGAATACTGCTTGCAAGGAATGATGGAGTAATCTATGTTGTTTATGATCATCTCGATCAAGATTTAAAAGAAACAGAAAAAGAAAAAAGACATACAGTAGTCACTCCCCAAGATTGCAAGTGACATACAGTAGTTGTAGTTCTAAGCAAACCTAATAACATAACATTATGGTGCCCCGTGATTAGTTATGTGCTTAATTAATAATTCACTTTCCTCTAATTATTTGGCTTCTGTAAAGTGGAACATGTATAATGATGCATGTGTTTCAAATTGAACTTTCCTACCAAGAGTTAGCTTAGTGATAAAGCACTTTGTATTCGGTTGGCGAATTATTAATTTATGTAAAGTTTATTGAAACACATGTATCGAACTTATCAATGTGAACGATAAATCAACACTCTACATAATAATAAAGCCGTGATTTGGTTGGTTAAACTATTTAACTAAATTTTGTGAAGTCTGTAGGTTCAAACACCACTAGACATATGTACGGTATGTGAGTTATTAAAAAAAAATATAAAAAAAAATATACTCTTTAAAAATATATCTATAGATGTAAGTGGACTCCTCAAAATCGCAATGCAGCGGAAATTTCTGATGGATGAACTAGCTAGTGTTCATCAGCTCGATCTAGCTAGCTACGGATATATTTCTGTTCTAGTTGATATATATATATAGTGGCATAACAGCAGAGAAACTAAAGTGGATTAATCATACATTATCGTAGGTTTGAAAAGCCTGCATGCTGTTCAATTCTGGATCGAAGTTCTTACTGATATTAGTGATCACCTGCATATGCATATCTGTCTCCTGCTTGCATTATAAAAAAGAAGACGATAGATTCAGTTGGAAATTGGTTAAGATAAACATGCATGATCGATCACTAGCTGGAATTAACAAGAACGACACTCCATATACCCAAAAACAAAACCACATATCATCTGTATTTATAAGACTATAACTAAATAAATTAAGAAGATATATAAATCATGTATATGTATATGTATTGGAGCTAGCAAAGCTTTTCTTTTATTTATTATATGTATCCAGCTAGGTTCAATGTGTTAGCAATTCTAGCTACTTGGATGGGTGTCGGAATGCAAAGCAAGAGCATATCAGCACATGATATCAGGGATTGGATTAGGGTTTTCAGGGAGCAGCAGCAGCGAAGCTTTTTCACTTTTTCAGTTCCCAGTGATTAACATATGCATGAGGATCCAACCTACTCACTAGATTCTTCTACTTTCCTCGACTAGTTGTTGTTGGAACCTTCGTATCTACACCAAGAAGAAGGCTACGGTACATGATCTTTTCACTAAGAGATCTCTTTTCTGAGGTCACGAATTGGGAAACAGAAGGCCGGAAGGGTCACAAATCTAGGTTATAATATGGGTTAGAGAGGGGTTATCACTTGACTTAATTTGAGCCATCCAAGACACACTATGAACAATGTAGGT
The DNA here is from genome assembly GCA_034370585.1 of Fragaria x ananassa. Taxonomy (NCBI): domain Eukaryota; kingdom Viridiplantae; phylum Streptophyta; class Magnoliopsida; order Rosales; family Rosaceae; genus Fragaria; species Fragaria x ananassa. Next base: position 32,774,925 of record CP139754.1, on the reverse strand, counting down.
TGAAAACTTTAAATTATACATGCATGTATGTGTCATCACAAATCGACTAGGTAATACTTGAAGAATCACATTTATGATTTATGACCTACGGTGTGTGATCGACTATATATGAACTTAACAGGCCAGACCTTACCCCAGTGCAGCCCGTGCGACAGCCCGGGGCCCAAGGGCAGAGGGGGCACAAAATATTTTTTTTCTTTTCTGATGGTGTTTTTTTTCTTTCTATTTCTTACATTCTAACCTTGTATCTGTTATTAAAAAATTGTGCTATGAGCCTATGACTATTATTACCACCCCATATTTAAAACACATGATTTGGGGCTAGGATTAGGTGATAAATTAACATATTTATACTGTCATTTATATATACTATAATAATAATATAGTTTTTGTTATTAGATAATAAACACAATGGTAATAATTATAAAGGGAATTAATGGGAGAGCAACTTTCCTTCTTTCGTCTAAGGAATATTTTATGTTTTTTGCACAGTAACAATATTGCTCAACACAACCAGGTTACTTCATTTTTAGTTAAATCTAGCCATTACCAAATCTAAAGAGCCATGGAATTTTTTAGTATTTCAAATTTGAAATTGATATGCAATTAGTTAAATATCCTTTTGATTTTGCGTCTTATGATGTTAGAATCGTAGGAATATTAAATTTGTTTTTTTCTTTTACAAATAATGCTTTAGAGCTCCATGCATGTTTCTAAGACTTGGGTAATTTTGTTTACAAAACATGTTTGTTGTTATTGATCAAATTCAGATACTTGGGATTCATGTTGTTCTAATTAAGTTAAAGCGCCTGCACAAGTATTTCTTTATTGATATTTTCTCCAACTACTTAAATAAGGAAAATATTTGATTTTGTGGCGTCTGTTTGAAAAAAATAAAAAATTATAAGAGGCTTAATTTTTTTTCTCACACCGGGCCTTAAATTCCTCAGGATGGGCCCTGGAAATTAATACTACCTTTTGTTCATATATATATGTGAAACTGAACACGATGATGCACATTACCTTTGCCCATTTCAGAGGAAAACGCATTCTCTAGGTATTTTTGTGAAAAGTTCATTATGTTAAAGCTAGGAAGTAGGAGAACCTGTTAAAAAAAAAATTATGATACTACCTCCTTGGGCAGATTAAGATTAATAAGGCCCATTAAGAAAGAAATCCAATTACCAGGCCCTCTACTCCTTTCCCAGCACTTGGTCTTCCATCTTCATTTCTATCAACTTCAAATTTCCAATTTGCGCAATTTGCAGAGAAGAGTTTTCAGCCCTGCGATCGCTGTTCAGCTCGAAACCCACAAGTCTCCGGTAAGTAGATTTCTCATTTGGTTTATGGGTTCGCTGACTTGGATTGGATTCTACACTAAAGTTTCAGTCTTGATTTCAATTGGGTACTTTTGTTCTTTGATCTCTGCTATATTTGTTCAATTGGGTTATTTAGCATAACGAGTTTAGGTATGTTTGATTGATTGTGTATCATTGATTTTGCATAATTGTGAGTAGGTTTAGCTCCCCAAGCTTTGCTAGTTTTTACAATGTTTTGATTGACTGAGCATAGTGTTAGAGATAGGGTTTGCTTTTCAATTGAAGTATAAGAAATCAATGGGAACATGTAATTGAGGAGATAAAGTAAGAACATAAGTACATTGTTCTCAAAATTTCCCTTTCATAGGACGAGTTGAATATAACTTTGTCTGGCTGAAGCAAACAACTGAAAAAGGGTATTCTATTGTTTTATGAATTCTGTGCTTTTCATACACAATATGTGCCGAGCTGAGCTTGTACCGGAGTTCTGTATCGATACAATTTGTTTCGTCTTTGATAGGTTTTTAATTCATACAAAGAAACTTGCCTATATGGTGCTTTTTGGGTTTAGACTGTTTAGTATGTGGAGTATTTCTACTTGCTACTTGATAATGCAATTTGGGTGTTTTGTGGTCTTGCGTTTCTATTTCTGGATGCTGGGCATATTAGCTTCAATGCAGTGGTTAGAGGAAGTGAATGTTAAATTTGTGTTTAACTTGCTCACTGTCCTATTCTATTTGCATGCATGGCTGCATTTTGCTTGTTTGTTGAAATTAATTTAATCTTATTAATGTTTTAGGCTACTAAGTCTGCTTTATTAGGGATCTCAGGCCTTGTTGAACTTCCTTTGGTATGGCATCTAGGCGCAATGTCCAGTACAGCCGTCTTGCTACTGATGAAGATGATGATTATAGTGGTACGGGCAATGACCGTCGGTTTGACTATACACCAAGGTCTTTCGATAAAGTTCCATGGAAATCCATATGCCTTGCTCTGTTCCTTCTTTCTCTTGGATCATTGCTTCTCTTTCTGTCCTATTTCATTTTCACTGGTCACATGGGAGGAGAGATGTCCCAAGCCTATGGCCTTCTAGCTCTAGGAATTCTCACCTTCCTCCCAGGTATGTCAATATATACTTTGTTTTGTACTTATCTGTACCTGGTTTACTTTGAACTCATAGTTCTACAACGTGTGATAACGTGTGATATGACATGTTTATATAATGTGTGATATCTAATTTAAGGAGTTTACAGTTTATATCAACGACTTTATTCCAAGCACCGGAATCACTTTATCACACATATATTCCCATGTTGAATTTTCTCTTGATTAACTATATGCGTATCAAAGAAAATCATAAACCATATATCTGAGCATGATTACAATCTACATGGGATGGATTTTCTTAGATTCTGCATGCATGTGTGCCTGGCTGTTTTTAGATATTTGTAGGAGGTTGATTGATTGACTGAATGATTTTATGGATGCAGGCTTTTATGAGACTCGGATTGCTTATTATGCATGGAGAGGTGCACAGGGGTTCCGTTTTGCATCCATTCCCGACTACTAGGCTGTTGTTGTCTTCAAACTTTTACGAATAATGCTGTAATGGGGACACTTTCAGTAGACACGATCATGTAGAATCCACATTGTAAAGAGCCACATGAAAGATATTTGTAGCTTGTTTGTTTCTTTATTGAGAAATGACTCGTTTGCAAACGACTTGGAAGTTTTCAAACAGCTAGTGAACACCCACTTTGTTCATACTTCATACCACGATTGTTCCTAGGCTTTGAGGTTGTAGTACTGTTTATGTAGCCCCTTCTGAATCAACCCTATCAGAAGTTTTTTTGGTTTCATATCCTTGCAGGCAGTTGCAGCTATATTATGTTCATTTAACTAAAACAGTGATGAAGCTTGAGATAGCAAACCCAACTTGTTGCCAAGAAGTTCTGATTGTTGAATTTCGACTGAATAACATTGTCATTGGTACATTTTACATGTTTCATAGAATCCGTCTCTTCGTGATCATCATCAAGCCGGTCAATTCTAAAAGGAATGTGCGATGTGTAAGAAAATGAAAGAAAGATTTAGAGAGTATCTTTGATATGAATGTCACATCTGTCTTAGTTGTAATTGACTCAGCTAGCAATATAATTTTGAGCAAGTTAGTGCAGTCTTATCTCTACAAACAAAATAATCACCTTCTTGAGGCTCCAAGTAATTTTCCAAGTAGAAGGGTAACACCAAAACTATGCCGAATCCAATTCGATTCCGATACGATCTTGGTAACTTCTGATTATCTAAAAACAACGAAGATTGCAAATTTTGTTTATTCAAGTGCACATCGGTGTTATGAATCTTTTTTTGCATAAATTTAAATCACTAGCCCATTTTTTTTTTTAAGAATCACTAGCATTTTGTGACCGTCGCTTTTGTAAAAGTAAAATAAAGTGCAAGATTATATTCTTCTACCATGTCAATCAAGTTTGACAAGAACAATGATAAAACAGTAAAAATATAGAAGTTGGAATCAAAACGGCCCCCACAACTACCTCGAACTCCCTCATTCCCATAATCACTCCCCATAATTCCCATTATACCCCTCACGACAAACACAACACAGCCGTCATTACCCCAAATTCTATGGGTGAATCCGTAACTCCACCAGGTTAATAATAAAGAAAATATAAATATAAACAAGTTGATGATGATGATGATGATGACGGAGCCTGTGTAAGTTGTATAGGTAAAAAATAAAGAAACGAAAGAAGAAAGGCGCCCCAATCTGCTTCTTCTCCGATTCGAGTTTGGGGTCTCTGCAACCTAATTCATCCCACCTTCAAATTCCACAGAGACCCTTTTCGCCTTTGCATCCCTCACTTCGTTTTCGGGTTCTAATTTCTGTAATTCTCTTCTCAATCTTAACTAATCTTGTTCTCTATGTGTTCCTGCATGAATGGTTTGGATGGTTCATTGGTTCGGTTTTTGTTTTGGGTTTATGAGATCCCTTTGGGTTCTGGGTCTAATTTGAATTGGGATTTTTTTTTTTTGCTTATTGTGTAGAGTGTGATTTATTGTTTCTAATTTGGAAGTCGGGTTTTGTAATTGGATGGGTATTTAGCATGAAGGTGTTGGCTTTCTGTAATTTGTGGTTTGTGATTTAGGAAGCTATATGTAAATTGGGATAGCTGAAGCCTTACGATGGGGTTTCAATGAATCAGATGCTTATCTTCTTTTTTGGTTCTGTCAGACAATAACTCTTATTGAAGTAATCAAGCATAATGTAAACTTCATATCCACTTACATACATCTACGAGATAGTTATTATGTTTGTTGCTTTGTCGGAGTCCGGTGGGGTTTAAGCTGTTCTGTGCTTGCAGAAGGATAATAGGATGAGAGTTAAGAGTAGAGGGTTAAAGTAGAAAGAGAGCGAATTATTAATGAACATACATGTTCCTGTTACTCAAGTTTCTCGAGGATGTGGGAATTTTCTATCTGTCGAAGTGTGTCCTTTTAATGATAGCGTATGGAAATACTTGGTTACCTTGACTTTCATGTATATGTTAGCAAATGTTTTGTTGCACAAAATGAGTGTGTCTCCAACATTGTTTTGGTAACTTTAGCTGAAAGATGCATTGTTGATGTTAACCTAATTATATCCTTGTATTTCGCTAGACAATAGCTACAACTGTGTCTTTGTTTTCAGTTCTTGCATGTTTGTTGAAATTTTTGTCATGCCCTGTGATAGGAAAATGGATGGAGCAGTTGGCCGTGGAGGCAGCAGCGCAGACGCGTATTTACCTAATTACAAGCTTGGAAAAACTCTTGGTATTGGTTCTTTTGGCAAGGTCAAAATTGCCGAGCATGCATTAACTGGCCACAAAGTTGCTATCAAGATTCTTAACCGGCGGAAGATAAAGAACATGGACATGGAAGAGAAAGGTAGGTCTTGTTCAGTTGATGCTTTCCTCTAACATCCATGGTTGTAGTTTATCATTTGAATTTGATTGTTCTCATTTTGATGCAGTGAGAAGAGAAATCAAAATATTAAGACTGTTTATGCATCCTCACATTATACGACTCTATGAGGTCATTGAAACACCATCGGACATTTATGTTGTTATGGAGTATGTGAAGTCTGGAGAGCTTTTTGATTATATAGTAGAGAAGGGTAGGCTACAGGAAGATGAAGCTCGTAACTTTTTTCAGCAGGTGTGTGACAGTCTTGTTATCTTTCGCTGCAATTAGTTTGCATCTTATATCAGTTATGTATGATCTTTGTTTTTCCTGTGAGACAGATAATATCTGGTGTGGAGTACTGTCACAGAAATATGGTTGTTCATAGAGACCTGAAGCCCGAAAATTTGCTTCTGGATTCCAAATGCAATGTGAAGATTGCTGATTTTGGCCTAAGCAATATTATGCGTGATGGCCATTTTCTTAAGACAAGTTGTGGTAGCCCAAATTATGCTGCTCCTGAGGTATGGACTGTGTACTGTGTTAGATGACTTGTAAATTTGTTAAGTAAAAAACTTGAGTTATGTTACAAGATGTCTTGATTTCCCTGTGTGTAGGTTATTTCTGGCAAACTATATGCGGGGCCTGAAGTAGATGTATGGAGTTGTGGTGTGATATTATATGCTCTTCTTTGCGGTACTCTTCCTTTTGATGATGAAAACATTCCCAACTTGTTCAAGAAAATTAAGGTAATTTAAGTTAACTTTATGCCTATATTTATTCCGGATTATACCTCATAGTTTTAGGATATATTCAAGTTGTTTAATGGTTATATACTGTCTCTGTTGAATAACATAATATTGGCTACAGGGCGGGATATACACTCTTCCAAGCCATTTGTCACCTGGTGCAAGGGATTTAATCCCACGAATGCTTGTGGTGGATCCAATGAAGCGAATGACCATCCCTGAGATTCGTCAGCACAAATGGTTCCAGGCTCATCTTCCTTGTTACTTAGCTGTACCTCCACCAGATACAATGCAGCAAGCGAAGAAGGTTGGTTATTTTCTTCTGTTTCAAAATGTGGAGCTAGTTTCGTTGAGAACTGTTCGGGTATATTTGGTCTGTACTTTTTGTAATGGATCACCATACCATCCCCCCCCCCCCCCCCCCAAAAGAATTTCCTAATGACATGTCTGTAGTCCTTATTTTAAATTTATGCTTCATAGTCTTGTTCATGCACCCTGACAAAACGACAGTCATCAAAATTGCTGTTCCTGTAGTCCGTTTATCTTTACCTATGGTCCATATCCCACACCTCGGCCTTTTTCTCTGTGATTAAAAAAAAAAACTGTGACTCTTTGGACCTTTTTTTTTCCCCTATAATATAAGTTGCGGGGATACATCTATTATAAAAGGTTGCTCAAGTGTTTCCTTGCTTTTCGCAGATTGATGAAGAAATCTTACAGGAGGTGGTAAAGATGGGATTTGACAGAAACCATCTTGTTGAATCTCTGCGTGGTAGATTACAAAATGAGGTGGGAATTTCAAAAACTCATTATCTCTATGATTTTTAGCTAGTATCTTATTACTTACTGTGTTGCAACGTGTTTCAGGGAACCGTTGCTTACTACTTATTATTGGACAACCGGTTTCGTGTATCCAGTGGCTATCTTGGGGCCGAGTTTCAGGAGATTGTGGTATGTACCGTTTCACTGCCCTTTCTTGATGTAGTAGCAACCTATTGGTTGGAAAATAAAATATTATCTTTTCATGCCAAAGTAAAGTCCTTTAGCCGATATCTGATTAATAACTGATTATGGAGACACTACTAAAAATTGTTGAGTAAAATGATGATTTCTGAATATGAAAGAAAACTCTATCAAGAGATCTCACATGATTGTAGTAAAGTCTTTGAAGATTTTTCACACATGATTGGGGTAAATTTCTTCAATGCTTGATTTTTTTGTTTCATCTTCATTATGGTCTTTTCATTGATGTGCAACTTTGGAATCTCCTTCAGTAGTTGGCTACATTTGATATATATTTCGGTTTCCATTTTCTTTTCTAATTCATTTTATTTTTATTTTTTGTCTAGGAATCTGGTTTCAACCGTATGCATCAAGGTGAGCCTGCTTCTTCACCTATTGGGCACCGCCTTCCAGGATATATGGAGTTTCAAGGAATGGGCTCCTCACCTTTTAGACAGCAGTTCCCTGTTGAAAGGAAATGGGCTCTTGGACTTCAGGTTGATATTTCTTTGGCTTCATAACTGTTATGTAGAAAATGGACTAGCCTGTTGATAATTTATTTTGCTCTGTGATAAGTGTGACCAAATTAAATTAATAAGTATGTTAGAACTGTCAAGGCTATAGCTGCAGTTAATAGGTTGTGTTGCTTGATTAGCATGAAGTCTAGTATTTATTTTGAGTTCACATAGTTGTCTTGGTCATTCTGAGCATGTAGAGGCAGGTTGAGTGGTGTCAATTTCTGAAGCAATTATTTCTTGGTTTTTGATCAAATTTGTTGCCTTTACACATGCAGTCTAGGGCTCATCCTCGTGAAATAATGACCGAAGTCCTTAAAGCTTTACAAGAACTGCGGGTGTGTTGGAAGAAGATAGGTCACTACAACATGAAGTGTAGGTGGGTTCCTGGCGCACCCGGTCATCATGAAGGCATGGTCGACAATCCTGTAAACAATAACCATTATTTTGGGGATGAATCCAGCATCATAGAAAATGATGGCATCATGAAGACACCCAATGTTGTCAAGTTCGAAGTGCAGGTAAGATGTTAATATTGATGGCTCCTTGAATGTCAGTACGTACCAATTTGGTTTTTTGTTTTTAAGAAATACACTACTCTTGATTGCTGCAAGAATGGTAAACTGACTTGATTGCTGCAAGAATGGTAAACTGACAAGCAACTTTGACGGGAAATACATCTATTCCACTTTTTATTTTATTTCTACTTTTACGGTTTTTCAAAAGAACTTGACTGGTGATGTATTGGCCAAGTAGAAAAACCCTGATTTGATAGTATCTCAATCTGTACTGGAACTTGCTATTTTTTCTATTGAAAATAGTCGCTATCAATGATGCCAAGTAGCACAGGTGTCCTGTTCAATTTTATCGTTTTCCAAATATTGTGCTGATATATCTTGCTGCTCTTTTGGATTCAACAGCTTTTCAAAACTCGGGAGGAGAAGTATCTGCTAGATCTGCAGAGGGTCCAGGGTCCGCAGTTTCTCTTCCTGGATCTCTGTGCCGCTTTCCTTGCACAGCTTCGTGTTCTTTAAAGCTAGATGACTAGTCCCAGAACAGCTCCTTTGTGAATCTGTCTCGATGCTTGTGAAAAAGAAAACTTGCAGTTTGTACATAATCTCTCCTTCAGTTTGGGTCGCTTTACTTTGTCCTTGTTGATCCCAGTTTTATATGGGTAATAGTTGTGTTTGTGCCAATCTATAACACTGGTATTGGCCAAGTCATTTCTATTTTGGGTTTTTGAAGTGGTCTGTCCTTATGGGGGTTCCTCCTATACAAAACACGAACAGTATGAAAGAACTAACATCTCATCGGAGGATGCTTTAATGCAAATTTTCTTGCCCGTTCTGTGTAATAGAAGTTTCTAAAGCAGTCTTCTCTCTGGAGTACAATTCTCTATTCTTTGTTGAATCCAGGATGTTGTCTCGGCTCATTTGTGTTCATGGATGCCTTGGGTTTGGTGATGGCAGTGCTCATTGGACACGGATTTGGATTTGTAATGTACCCTACTCTTCTCCAAGAGCTGTACTTCCATTTTTACTCCATCAGAATTTTCCTGCATATTAATCTTGTAGAAGGGATAATACTGCCATCTATTTGAAGACGAAAAAGGAAGGGGAATCCACCAATTTAGTGAAATCCCTCATATATGTTGATCTTATCATCATCAAGTCAATTTAGTTAATCCCTATTTTTGTTCTCTAATTAATAAATTCATTAACTTATATACAAACACCACAGGTGATATTCTCACCAAAATAAAGGTCAAGTTCATCCAGAGTACTCAATCAAAAAAAAAAAAAAAAAAAAAAAGTTCATCCAGAGTAGATTCAGGAGAACGTAGACTGTAACAGACTCCACGTTCCTTTTATTTCGTCTCATTCAGCTCTATAATTTCTTGCCCAGTCTGTCTTTTACTTTCTATCCCAGTCACTCCTCCAAGTTCCTCACCATAGCTGCAATGCTATATAAATAGACACACTACCAGTTTTCACCATCACATTCTCCAATGCTGTCATCTAAGATGACTTTCTACATTTTCATTTTGGTTCTTGGTTTCTCCTTCCTTCAAACCCAAGCTAGAGTACTACCATCCAAACCAGCTCCGGCCGCTGTCCTCTTCCCTCAAGTCCAATCCACTGTCCTCCCTGACCCTTCACCTTTCTTTGCCTCCAACCTCCTCCAAGCTCCACTCCCCACCAACTCTTTCTTCCAGAACTTTGTACTCAACAATGGCGACGCTGCCGAATATTTCCATCCCTACAGCTTCAGATTCTCCAACTCATCCCTCACTCTGTCTTATCCTACCCCTATCCCATCCAACGCTTCCATACTCCAAAACTTCACAGCTGACCTTACCATCTCCACCACACAAACCCAACAACAACATCAGGTTGTCTCTTCCTTCAGTGACCTCGGTGTCACTTTGGACATCCCCTCCTCCAATCTCCGGTTCTTTCTTGTGAAAGGAAGCCCCTATCTGACGTGCAATGTGTCTGTACCGACAGCTCTCTCCATCTCCACCACGCATGCAATCACCTCACTGTCTCCAAATACAAAACAGAACAAGTTCACAATCAACCTCAACAACAACCAGACATGGATCCTGTACTCGTCCTCCAAGATTGGTCTCACCAAGACCAACCTTTCATTGATCAAATCCGATTCATTTTGCGGCGTTATAAGGGTTGCATTGTCACCAGGTTCTGATGCAGAGAAGGTGCTAGACCAGTTCAGTTCTTCTTACCCGGTTTCCGGTGAAGCCCTCTTCACAGAAGCGTTTGGTTTGGAGTATAACTGGGAGAAACAAGGGAATGGTGACTTGCTTATGCTAGCTCACCCTCTCCATCTTCAGCTTCTTTCTGTTGAGGACAGAAATGTCACTAATCTTGACCATTTCAGGTACAGAAGCATTGATGGTGACCTTGTTGGCGTTGTAGGCGACTCTTGGGTGTTGAAAACGCAGCCTATTCCAATCACCTGGCATTCCATTAATGGTATCAAAGACAATGCATCAATACCAGAGATTACTGCCGCTCTTTTGACAGATGTTGAGGCTGTAACCTCGGAACCAATATCATCAATAACGGCTTCATATTTCTATGGAAAGATGATTGCGAAGGCGGCTAGGCTGGCTTTGATTGCTGAAGAGGTGGGTTGTGATAATGTGATTCCAAACATTACAACGTTCTTGAAGAATGCAATTGAGCCATGGTTGAGTGGGACTTTTGGAGGAAATGGTTTCTTGTATGAAGCTAAATGGGGTGGACTTGTCACGAAAAATGGAGCAGTGGATAAAGGTGCAGACTTTGGGTTTGGAATATACAATGATCACCATTACCATATTGGTTACTTTGTTTATGCAATTGCAGTGGTTGCAAAGCTTGACCAGGCTTGGGGGTTAAAATTCAAGACTCAAGCTTATTCTCTTGCTGAGGATTTCTTGACCTTAAACAGGCAGCCAAGTTCTAACTATCCACGTTTGCGGAACTTTGATCTTTACAATTTGCATTCATGGGCAGGAGGACTAACTGAATTTGGAGATGGACGCAATCAGGAGAGCTCAAGTGAAGCAGTGAATGCTTACTACTCAGCTGCATTGATGGGGTTAGCTTATGGAGACACTAGTCTCACCGGCACCGGATCATTGCTTGCAGCACTTGAAATTCAAGCAACTCAAAAGTGGTGGCATGTGCACCAAGGAGACAATATCTATGAGGACGTTTTCGCAAGTGCAAATAAGATCACAGGAATAGTGTGGTCTGATAAGAGAGACACTGGACTTTGGTTTGCCCCTCAAACATCTTTAGAAATCAGGGTTGGAATTCAGGTTCTTCCGATTTCGCCTATCACTGAGGTCTTGTTCTCTAATGTCAGCTATGTTAAGGAACTGGTAGAATGGACAGCACCGGCTTTGACTAAGGAGGGAGTTACAGATGCATGGAGAGGGTTTGATTATTCCTTGGAAGGGATATACAACAAACAAGATGCTTTGCAGAAGATTAAGAACTTGGGTGGCTTTGATGATGGGAACTCACTTACCAATCTTCTGTGGTGGATTCACAGCAGAGGTTAGTAAGTAGAGTAGTAATGTGAAGATTGAGTTCATTGCTTAGATGAATGGAATTACTTTGCTTGAAATGTTATTTAGGTGTACTGTTAGTAGTGTTTTCTTTTCTTCTTATTCTTCAATTTTGATCACAAGGGTACCACAAAAACAATGTGTTATCTGTGTGTGCCTCATTTTTGGAGCTTCACATGATTTATAACTTGAATCCAATAACTCGAAAAATGATTTTGATCATGTTTCAAACTAAATGATCAATGGAATCTAAGTAAAAGCGTCTTTATGAATTTAGGCTCAAAACAGTTCCTTTGTAATGTGTTGATGCTTGTCTAGTAGACTATAGGTGACGGGATTGTTGGCCAAAATTTTGGTACAACACTTTCTTTCTAGTTTCATGTAATTGAAGTTTTAGGCTATAGTCTTCTTGAGAGGTGACAAGTACTATAGCTGGTGTACCAGTAATACCAGATTGGAACCAATATTTTGCCTCAAGATCGGACAAGGTGGTGTACCAGTCCTACCAGATTGCTGATAAAGCCACTTTGATTTTTTCCGATGATTTTTTCCCTAAACAATGAGTAATCACCAACGTCTGCTATAGCTGTTGTCACTAGTCAGCTACTTATGTTTACAAGTTCGATAGTTCCATACGCTAGAAGATAAATTTCATAGCTATTAATGAAACCCACCTTCCTAAATAGATTAATCGAAGAAGCAACTTATAGATAATGCAAGTTTATGAGACTTATCAAAAAGGATGTATATGTAAGAGCATCACTAGCCGAATCTAGTGCTCAATACTAGGCATGTCGATCTGCAGTTAGCTCTAACCAATTAGTCAAATCTGTTTGTTTTGTTTTTTAGTTGAAGAAATCATATTCATTATGATAGCCAGAGTAACACATTCATAATGAAGAAATTTTATTAACACATTCATAATTACTAAATATACATCTCATATTTCATACACCGCACAAAGCTCCGTTTGCCACCCTTCGGTGCCGACGACGGCGCGGCTCTAACCCAGCAGACTCCAGCAGCGTTCCCGATCACTTTCCCTCCCCGGCGAGGCTGCCGAATTCCAGTTTCCGGCGAGATCGACTTTATTTGAAGTTTTGGGTGATCTCGCCAAAAAACTGGAATTCGGCGGACTCGCCGGGGAGGGAAAGTGATCGGGGACGCTGTTGGAGCCCGCTGGGGTGGAGGCGCGCCCTCGCCGGCGCCGGACGGTGGCGAACGGAGCTCCGTGCGCACTTACGCACGTGCGCTTCATATCCAGCCTCTATATATATATATATATATATATATATATATAAGGGGATGCTAGGCAGAACTAATTTGTTCTCATATTCTCCTTCTCTTCAACTTCTTCTTTGTTTGAGAAATATTTGGGTTGTATGTTGATTTAAGATTGTTTGATTCTAATGAAGGTCATAACCATTGGCATTCTCTTCTCTCATCTGTTTATTAGGTATCATCTTCAAACTCTGTAATGGTTATATTTCATATTGATATAGGTATGTAGATTAATGGACCTACATGAAAGGTGAGTGAAATATTAAGTCGTCCGTGAGTAAGTCACTACTTTCTTTAATTTGAATTGGAATCATTTTTCACTCTTCTTGACTTTGAGTTTTAGATATGTTGAATCAAATTGTAGTCTTTTTCACTACTATTGTATAAGGCATGAACCCTTGATAAGATATTAAGATGTAATGAACTGTACTATAATGAGCAGATCTTCGTATTGATTTGTGCTGATGTGTGACTTGGAGCTCGTTGGAGGTGGAAGAGTGCTAGCTGCTGCTCTAGGAATCCAGTTTTGGAGTTTGAATGTATGAGACCCCTGCCTTATTGTTGATCTTGTTATGGAGTTTTGTTTTGGACTTGGTGTGTATTGTTGTTTTGATTTTAGGTCTTCTCATTTCACTTGTACATTTTTGTGAGTATTTTCTCATTCATGGAAGTAGCTACTGAGACATTTACTTTGTTTGATTGTACATTTTGTTTTGACATGCACCTATACATGTTATGTTAGATTGTAGAACTCTTATGAGATTGGTTGTTTGGACTATAGGAAGGAATTTTAAGACTTGCAATTTGTTCTAGTTGTTTTTGGTTTTGGTGTTTGGACTATGCTTGTATTATGTAAGGTTTCTTCCTATATATATATATATATATATATATATATATATATATATAGGATCTGGATCAATGAACACTTTATTTTACACAACTTCTTACACTATTTTTTAGCCATTAGATCTACTTAAGTTTAATGGTCTTGATTCATGGTGAAACAACTCTTAGAAACATAATTCTTTTTTGTGGACTCACCAAAGGCATGACAGGAACTTAAAAACTGATGTTATTCAAGCTCTTGAAGGTGTAGAGGGAAAACACACCTTATTCAAAGGAACAAAGTAAGTTTGGTTTTCAATTTAGTCTTCTCAATATTGAAGTTTGTTTTTATTTATCTACATAAGCATTAAACTATACTTTGATGTTCATTTAGAGGTCATTTTTTGTTGAATTGGAATTTGTTTAGTCCTTGTGGTTTGAAGTCGACATCTGTATAGTCCTTGTGGTTTTATTTTAATCTGAATAGTCCTTAAAGTCACAATTTTTCATCCAAATAGTCCTTATGGTTTTATTTTAATCTGAATAGTCCTTAAAGTCATGATTTTTTATTCAAATAATCATTCTGAAAATTTTCTCAGTTAAAGGCCATAAAAAGTATTTGGATGAAAAATCATGACTTTAAGGACTATTCAGATTAAAATAAAACCATAAGGACTATTTTGATGAAAAATCATGACTTTAAGGACTATTCAGATTAAAATAAAACCATAAGGACTAAACAGATGTCGACTTTAAACCATAAGGACTGTACAATATTTTACCCTTTTTTGTTTGTTTTAGAAGCATACTCTTTTGATTTTCTTATGAGCTTAAGTTTACACGATCTTCTGGATATGTGAAGTCGGTTTGACTTATGGTGTAACCACATTCGTGGCTTCAGTTTTACCAGCTAGAAACATTTATACTAAGAAGACATAACAGAAAAATTCAGAATTTAAACAAGTTAAGTACCAAGTGTACACTTAGGAAATATCTATTTTTAATTTTTTCTAGAGGTATATAAAATTTGATTATGATAATGTACGGGTGATGTTTGCAGGCATATACTAGGTGAAGCTGCTAGTGCTTTTAGGTGAAGCTGCTAGTGCTTTGAACGTCAAGGAACTTAAGAACCTAGAAGGAATATTAGAGAAAAGAATCAGCGGAATAAGATCCAAAAAGGTACCGAGTGAATATTCCTTTTTTATCTGGGACATATTTATATTTAAGTATTTCCTCATTGATATGTACTCAGAATTTCAATCCACATTTTCCAATATATATGCCACCAAAATGAAATGTTGTTTTTCAGGATATATTTTGGCAAGAGCCATTTGAGGAGTTTGTTATAGTGCTGACAGAGTGTTCATTGTCCAGAGAAAAGATTATGTAGATTTTTATTTGAGTATAGGTATTGAGAAGTATTGTATTTTCATTTGGTAGCTTGTACTTGACATTTTTTGCTGTGGTACAATACATGACAAAAAACTGGGTCCCTATTAGTAAAACCAAAACCATGGTAAATATTTCAAAACCCGATTGGTGTTTTAATGACCATGCGAAAATCCCTAATTAATCCCTGGATCAATAACTTTAATGACCTTGAGTATTATCCTTCAGAATTGATCATCAGGCAGGTACAATTTCTTAAGGGAAGTATAATTAGTAGAAATATATGGCAGAGAGATCATGTGTTCTAAGGTTTGAGTGTTTAACCTTTCTAGTCTCTAATCATAATGAACTCCAGAATTAATCAAGTAGGTAACAGACGACTATTCATTATAGAAGAAAAAGCCTTAATCGAATTACATTCCAAACTCAGAGCAGTGATCGGAACCTAGTCGATATTTTAGACCTGATTATAAAACCCTAACCCGCTAAAACAGTTTTACTTGCCAAAAAAGTTTCGTTTCCTATAAGCTCTCGGATTCCTAATTTATTTGCACAAAGCTTTCTTTCCTTTCTCTCCTCTACAAGCTAGGAAAAACCATCATTGCTTATATAAACGGCAATGGTGAACCTCATTCTTCACAAATCACAACTGTACGTTCTGTCAATTGCAATATGGCTTCCCCCTTGACATTCTTCCTCATCATCTCCCTCAGTTTCTTCATCACCCTCCCTCAAACCCAAGCAAGAGTACTTCTGTCCCAACCACAACCAACTCCGGCCACCGGCTTCATCTTCCCGAAAGCTGAGTCTACAGTTCTCCCTGACCCTTCACCTTTCTTTGCCCCAAACCTCCTCCAAACCCCACTCCCTACAAACTCCTTCTTCCAAAACTTTGTGCTCAACAATGGCGACCAGCCCGAGTATTTCCACCCCTACCACTTCAGATCCTCCAACTCCTCCCTCTCTCTTTCCTACCCTAGTCGCCTCGCCACCCCATCTTTCATATCTCAAAACTTCTCCGCCCAACTAAGCATCTCCGCCACCCAAAACAACCATGAACGCCACGTAGTCTCTTCCTTTAGTGACCTCAGTGTCACTCTAGACTTCCCCTCCTCCAACCTCACCTTCTTCCTCGTCAAGGGAAGCCCCTACCTGACATGCAACGTGTCCAAACCCACCGCGCTTTCCATCTCCACCGCTCTTTCAGTCACTTCTTTGTCTTCACACGCTGAACGCACCAAGTTCACGTTAAAGCTCGACAACAGTCAGATATTTCTAGTGTACTCCTCCTCCCCGATTGGTCTCACCATCAGCAACCCATCACTGATCACTTCCGACGCATTCACCGGGGTTATAAGGGTTGCAATGTTGCCGCCGAGTGGCTCTCCGGATCTTGAGGCAATTCTAGACCAGTTCAGTTCTTCTTACCCGATTTCGGGAGAGGCAGTGTTGACAGGGCCAACGACATTGGAGTATAGATGGGTGAAAGAAGGTAATGGAGATTTGCTTATGCTAGCTCATCCTCTCCATCAACAACTTCTGTCTGTTCAGGACAGTCATGCCGCTGTTCTTGACTATTTCAAGTACACAAGCATTGATGGTGATCTCATAGGCGTGGTGGGAAACTCTTGGGTGCTGAAAACACAGCCTATTCCAATCTCTTGGCATTCGATTACCGGTGTCAAGGACTTAGTACAGTCATTACCTGAAATAAATGCTGCTCTTTCCAGTGATGTTCAGCTTCTAATCTCGACGCCATTATCGATAACAGGTTCTTACGAGTATGGTAAATTGCTCGCCAAGGCAGCGAGGCTGGCGTTGATTGCTGAAGAGGTGGGTTCTAATGATATTGCAGTGATTACAAAGTTTTTGAAGGATGGAATTGAGCCATGGTTGAGTGGGACTTTCAGTGGGAATGGTTTCTTGTATGAAGGTAAATGGGGTGGACTTGTAACGAAAAATGGAGCAGCTGATAAAGGTGCAGATTACGGGTTTGGAGTGTATAATGATCACTATTACCACATTGGTTACTTTCTGTACGCGATTTCAGTAGCTGCGAAATTCGACGTGGATTGGGGGATGAAGTTCAAGGCTCATGCTTATGCCCTTGCTGGGGATTTCATGGACTTAAACAGACAGGCGGATTCAAGTTACACGCGGCTGAGGAACTTTGATCTGTACAATTTGCATTCATGGGCTGGAGGGGTAACTGAATTTGCAGATGGACGAAATCAAGAGAGCTCAAGTGAGTCAGTGAATGCTTACTACTCGGCTGCATTGATGGGGTTAGCCTATAGAGACGCTAATCTCACAGACGCTGCGTCATTGCTTGTAGCACTAGAAATTCAAGCAATTCAAAAGTGGTGGCATGTGCACCAAGGAGATAACATCTATGAAGATGTGTTTGCAAGTGAGAACAAGATCACTGGAATTGTGTGGTCTAATAAGAGGGATAGCGGTCTTTGGTTTGCTTCAGCAGAGTCGAAAGAAATCAGGGTCGGAATTCAGGTGATGCCGATTTCGCCTATCACTGAGGTCTTGTTCTCCAATGCCAGCTATGTTAAGGAACTGGTAGAGTGGACAGCACCGGCTTTGAGTAAGGAAGGAGTTACAGATGCATGGAGAGGTTTTACATATGCTTTGGAAGGGATATACAACAAGGCTGAGGCTTTGCAGAAGATTAAGAACTTGGGTGGCTTTGATGATGGGAACTCACTTACCAATCTTCTGTGGTGGATTCACAGCAGAGGTTAGGAAGTAATAGAATTTGGAGTTAGAAACTTAGAAATAATATTTAGATGGCTAGAAAGTAGTTGTTTAGGGATTATGAACTTCTTTTGTTTATTTGGCTAAACTTAAAAAAAGGGCAACATCTTTATGTTTGTACCTCTACATTTTAGCTTATCTTGTCAAACAAATTATGAATTTTAGTGAATCTCTTCTATATGATTCAGGCATGGACACATTTTTCTACCAGTAATTTATCCTGATGCATATGAGTTATAACACAGATTCAAATTATTCAAATATGACCTGAAAATTGATAAAGAGAAGCGGAATTACTTCATTGCGTTGAATCGAAAGCTTAAATTACACTTCATTATTTCTTTGACATTCATTACAATTGCAAAGAATCAATAATGGTGAATTCCAGATGTTTTGGAATATCACTAATTAGAGCATGAATTTGTTAAAAACTAAAGGTAAAGGTTCTTGATCAATTAGTAGACAAAAAGCAGATAGGCTGAAGATCAAGTGAGTTCCAAAGTGACAACTCACCATCACCATTCACAGCACTACTCATGGAAGAAAAGGAAGAGGAGGAAGAAGAAGATCCCATATCAGTTGGCTGGTTCTCCTCTTCTTTCTTTCCTTCATAATCTTGTTTTGGTGCAGCTTCCTCTTTGTTCTTGTTACTGCAGGCCCTCTGCAGGTCAGATATTCCTCTCATTCTTGTGCTTCCTGTTGTTGAAGATTCAATCTTTAACTTTAAGCATTCGGGTATGCCATTGAAGGCATAGAGAGAAGCAGAGAATTTCCTCTCATATTTCATTCTCTTCATGGCTGCTCTAAGCATGGAAGGTTCATCTGCATAGGTCTCTGGCTCCACTGCCTCTTCTATCTCTTCAGCAATCTCAAAAGGAGAAGGAGAATAGTAGTCTGTTGATCCAATATCATCCACAAATTGGAAGTCTATGGCACCCACTTGACCATTTACTTCTTCTTCCACATCTTCCTCTGATCCTGCACAAACAAAATTTGCATCCCCGCCGCTATAAGTAGTCCCAGCCACTTCACTCAAATTCCCATAGTCCATTTGTTGATCAGCTTCTCTTGCAGTGGAGTACTCTTCCTTTTCAGTCAAGCAGGACTCAAAACTTGATGTCATGTAGTCGATGCTACTTGCACTAATCTCAGGGATGTTTTCATTGTTGCTTGTGATGTAATCTTCTGGATCATTAAGGAAATCAGTGTACTGGTTTTCCGAGAACTCTGCTACAGCTTCTTCCTGATACTGCTTCTGTTGATGGTTAACAGGCAAAGGAGCAGCAGATGGAGCAGTACAATAGGTGTTATTGTTCCTTGCTTTGAGCCTCTGGAGAAGAAGGTTTGTGATCTTTGAGGGTAGTGCTGGAGTAGAAGATGGTGACGGGGAACAAGGCCAGAAATTTGTTCTAGTATTGGCACCGCGGAGCAAGCAAGCAGCCTCATCATAGGCCCTGGCTGCTTCCTCAGCTGTGTCAAATGTCCCCAACCACACCCTTATCTTTTGAATAGTGTCCTTAATCTCTGCCACCCATCTTCCGGAGGGTCTTTGGCGAACACCAACAAAACGCTTTCGAGCTCTTCTTGCTGCTCCTCCCAGTGCTGCAGCAGCTGATGCTTCCTTCACCATCACATCCCAAGCCATGGTTCCCTCACTGCAACTTTTGGTCTCTTCCACTCCTTCACTAACTTTTCTCTTCCTTGCCATATAGTCTAATGTTGGTTGTGATGTTATTTTTAGTTTCTAGGCTTTTGTGTACTTGCAAGTGATTTACTTGAAGCTGAAGGTTTGAGATGCTTTTGTGAGATTTGGGTTCTGTTGGCATGTGAATTTATATGTAGAGCTGGGGAAGCTGAAAGATTTTGTCAAATGATTGGGGAGGGTTGAACTGGTCTTAATTGTTCATATGTCTTTGTTTCTGTTATCCCCAGCCTCACTCTAACCAATGGAGGTTCTTTCTGTTTGAGGGAAAAAAAAACACTTTCTGTTTGAGGGGGGAAAAAACACACTTTTAATGGTATATTTGACCCAGCCAAAGATGCCTATATTTTAAATCTATCTAGTTTCTTCTATTACATTATTTAAACACCATGTCAATTCATAATTGGGAATTGTACGCTTGAATGAGTCATATCTCATTTTTCTGAATATAAATCACTGAAATATCTCTGAGCACCATGAAGATACAGGCATAGATGTAATCTTTGTAGAGAAAGGGACGAATTGTACCCTTCTACTGAAGCAAACAAATGATTAGCAAAGCAACCAAAATGATCTCCAAGAAGAACAAATGGAGGCTAATTAGCCAATACATACTATATAATCATTTTCCATAGTCCAGTCCATACCAGAACATTGTTTCTGATAAATGGGGTATCTCAGAAATTTACTCATCACAATTCAACTGAGAAAATTTACCAATCTCGAAACTTTTTCACTAAATTGAGGACAAACTAGTTCCCATCCAACATTTCTGTTAGTATTAATAGTTTCTTACTGCTAATAATACTGAAAGAGGCGATCACTCTTTACAATGAGACTAGTTCGTATCTCAGAAAGGTACATTTGTACTTATGCTGATAATATATTCTCAGAAACAATGGGATTTCCATCAAATACTAACAGTACTACTTTCATGAGTACTTGTTTTGGCGATAATTTCAAGTTTCTGTTCTATCCTCCATCAAAACAAAACCAGAGGATCTATATCTTCATCTTGAGTTATAAGACAAACCATGCCAGTAGTTTCCACTTAAAAAGACAAACACAGTAACACAGACACAAGAATCATGGAATTTCTGGGCGAAAATTATCTTTCACCTGTGATGTGACTTGTGAAATACCGCGTAGTATGTCACTTTCATAGCTAAAATGTTAACCAATAAGGTCAGTCTCATTGCTTTGGATTGTTAACCATACAATAATTAACAACCATATTATCATTTTGATGATCAAAGTTAAAAAGACGGTTTTTCCAAAGCATCCTCAACAATGAGCATGTCAAACATCAAGGTGAATATTTAACTCTTTCATTATGTTAATGCATTATGGTATGAATGTATTATCATCTTGTAATATGGTATGTAATAACCTATCTATTTCATCATCTTACAAATGACATTGTGGGACTTTCCTCAACTGGTCTGTAACGTGATATCTGATACGTTTTGTAGCTTTTGTTGGCTGGTAATAACTTAAATGATCTTGAGACAATTGACAAATGCAAGATCAAGAAGTTTGTCTTTTGAATTTTTGAGACAATTATTCGAACATCTTTTTAATCCTTTTTGCAAGCTACTAAATATTTCTTGATTACATAACAAATCTCAGGGAAGCCCCAATGTTTCAGTTTTATTAGATACCATGATGAATACTTCTAATTGGTTGTCACCTTTTTCTTATACAGGACATTAAGATGATGATCATTTTGGATCAAACAGTAATCAACTTTGTCAGGGAAGTCTGATAATGACATATTTTGAAGGACAACTTAGGTAGAACACACCATTGATTGGACAAAAAAACGAGGTCAGATTGGACACACCATTGAAGAAGATTACAGAAAACACACAGAAAAAAACAAGCAGGAAAACCAAAGATAAATGGGGTAGCAAATCTGAAGCTGCACAGTGCCGTATGAAAAACAAAGGCAAACAAGTCCTAGAGTCGAATCTTTATAAGTTCACACTAGTTTAATCACTCTTATGCCACTTTGGAGCTCACCATTTAAACATTGATATATAAATTAGAAACTTTTAACCACCAACTTATAATATGTATAACGGTCTGGCCAAGAAAATAACAAAACACACTTCATCAATATGAACATTTTCTTCATTGTTCTGCGTTTTTTATATGAAGAACAAAAACAAAGATTAGACTTCTGCACTTTTAGCTGATGCAGAAATCTGAGTGTGATGTTTGCCTGGAAAGGAAGCTCTGATTGCGTCAGGGTAAACCAGAATTTGATGATCCTAAGAGAAAATGTCAAAACCCCTTTGTTGCTCCACGTGGAAGATCGAAAACTAAACCAGTCTTTTTCTCTAATGAATGTCAAACAACTGAACCAAATCGTCAGCATGAATCACTCATTTGCTCAATTATCATATGTTGGCTGTGCTATCCACAGGGAATAAAACCCATAAAATAAGGAAATGAATGTGATATAAAAATAGGTATGGTTGACAAATATGTAAAGGTCTATTATTCTCGAAACGAAAATAAGAAAGGAAGAAAGAAAGGGTCTAATTCAATTGAGATTCCTGTCTCCAGAAGATGGAGATGGAATGGTTCCAAGAATTTTGCAGAAGAGGTGTGCTTTAAAAGACAGGTGGAACCTCAGTATCAGCATGTTTTTTAAAGTCTGGGCAACCAACAATTAGTTAGTTAGTTGCGTATGGCTATGAGATTCTAAGAGCATTCTATACATGTTTATAAAAATTGTGTCTATAATACAGCAGCAAGAATGAATAAATCAAAAGACATATGGTCACCGGAAAACAAGCCTAACACACAGATTACAGATCATATACTTATTTTACAAGAAGACAGAGACACAGGGAATAATTTATTGTTTTTCTGTTGTCAGTATGGCGAAAAAAGACAGATTGCTTACTTCAGACTTCAGCAGGAAGAAGTGGAGAGTTGTGGCCATCTGTGCTTCTTCGACGTCTTGGTATCAAAGCTGGATCCTCATATGCAGTGCTTAATTTATCATAAAACGCATCCATTGAAGGATCACTCTGGTCTTCTTTATCTTTCTTCACCAAACACTGCATAAATACAGTAAAGAACCGCTTAGCTGAAGCGATAGAACAGAAGATGAACGATCCATTTGACAGTGCTTTAAGAAAGTTTTTATTACTTTCTACCAATTTTGTGGGAAGTTCACGTATTTGTGGAAAACAAAATTAAGGTGAAAAATTAAAAGTGCTTTTCAGAAAAGCACGTAAAAGCATTAGGTGCAATTCAGAGAAGTGCTCCCCTAATAACCATTTCTGCCAAATGCAATAAAACCACTTCCAGAAAGTTTTCAAGTTTTAGAAGCGATTAGCACAGTCAAATGGGCCCTACTTCTTAGTTTAAGATATAACATACAAAGAGTTGTAATGTTAGTTAATTTAAATCTTTTGGAATCTAAAAGAATTAGTTGATAGCATTGGTTCAGCCGTTCAGACATACCTCAACAGGATATGATTTGAATATCGGTAAAAATCGTTTGCGGCAGTACTCATTGAAAAGAAGAGTGAGAATTGGAAGAGGAACCATCAAACTAGAAGCTAAGGCAAGATCTTTAATCCCAAACATTCCAATCGCAATGATGTGCATAAGTACCAAGGAAAATATTGTTGAACTGTGCAATATAGGCCAAAATTTTCCACCAGTGTCATACTTGGGTGCATATACATTCAATAGCTGTTCAAAATTGTTTAGCAAAAAGGTATCAGTAAATTCATTAACCAAATAGGTGAAAAAATTTATACCAAAAAAAAATGTTGAACTATACAATTTGGATGGTACAGAGGATGAAATAATGTGGTTGAAGTGTTGAACACAAACCAGGTTACTGTTTAAGTCGAGCAGATCAATCAATATGGAAAAGTAGATATCAAATTCACAATGAGATGATGCAAATTTGTGAAATAAGTTCAGACTATATAGATGTGGACATAGACTCGCTTCTTATACACTTCTAAAGAAGTGTTAATTCACCAAGGGAGATGATTTCATAGTTTCACACACCCTTTTGTGTCACTAATCACATACCTTCTTTATTCTTTTTTTAGAACACAAGAGGGTGTCAAATAGTTGATCTAATCTAGAAAACTACAATTTTAATAAACAGGACTTTTTACGCAATATATAAAAAAGATAATAGAAAGGTTTTCCACGGACCTGGTTGCGGTAGATTAGGTATCCCATACAGCAGTAAACCAGAAGGAAAGGTAGAATTAATGGAGCCAGCAAGAAGTATGTTATTCCAAGGACTCCAAAAAATAGAATTCTAGGAATTTCGCTGTGGTATGAAATTGAAGGAACCTCAAATTCATCACTATCTTTTCCAGAAAATAGTCTTTTTATAATACTGAAAATCAAGGGAATCATGCGGAAGAGTTCGGATGATACACTGGTCCATCCAGATGTCACAACATATGAAATGAAGAATGATGCCTGCAACAAAATAAAGACTATATGAAACCTTGGATCATTGTTTACGATATAACAAAATGTTTTCAAAATCTCCGACTATTATATTTAAGCCAAATATCAAGTTCCTCGGATACGGACACATGCAAACGCATATGTTTTATTGATACCATAAAATCCTATGACATACACTCTTAAGAACATAAGTATTATCCACAATCAGTATCTGAACAAGTTTTAGGTACGAAGATATTCTACCAGCAAGGCAGCAAGTAGTTAGTAACAAAATCACATGCTATTGACTGAGAAATTAAAAAACATGAAATGTCTTTGTAGTCAATTAAATTTAAGAACAGGCAAAACAATGGTATACCGTGAGTCATGAAGTTTCAAAAGGTGTCTCAAGCCTCCATCTAATCATTTCAGAAAGATAAAGTACAAACTAATATTCTGGATGTATTATCACCTGTGCTGGAACAGCATCAGCAAGTAGCCCGGGAATCTTTTTGGGCTCAAGAAGGATATCGAATCGATAGAGAGCTGTTCCTGATAGTACATTTGCAAAGAAAATATTCCATATAGTAAACCACAACATCTTCATGCATGCACCTTTTTGTATTTGACTGAAGGAGATGTACCCTTCCATAGATGACAGCACTATCATGATGGGTGGAACAAGCTTAAGGAACAACTGAAGAATAAGACTTGGAAGATATCCAGTTATGACTTGACTGACAACTGTTCTGCAAATAAAGAAATTGTATAATTCAGCATCATGGAATAAATCAGAGTTCATTTTTAAAAGTTGTAGATTCTGCACTTACAAAGTCAGTATGCTTGTGAGAAAAGGAAACCAGGTTTCTAAAGTTGTAAGATTAGCGAGGCCTTGCACGATTACAACTGGAATGAGATATAGAATTGTAAGAGCAGCATATGCAACCAGCACCACCAGCTTGCAGATCCATCTTTTTATAAAAGATGAAGAAAAGAAGGGCCAATGAACATCCTGGGGCTCAGGAGCGCTCTCTGTGACCCACTCTGTGGGATTTGTTCCTTGTTGAATGTGTAAAGCTACTGCAGCAGCAAGTCGGGACTTGAATGACACAAAAGCGGCTGAAACTTCCTGTTATTGTTTTTTTTTGGCACCATGGAACAATTGAGTACATCAATTCGAGGTCAGATTAATCAACAACTAGGCTATAAATTGGAAGTATACTCCTAAACTTGCTGATACATCTTTTAGAAATCAGAAAATGTCACATGTTTTATTCATACATTCACCTAGTAAGAAGTATTAAAAAGCAAGAATGGAAGAGTGTGTATGTGTGAGGTTGCTCATCTCTAATGATCTTTCCTAAAACATTTTGTTTTACATTTACATGTAAATTGTTGAAAACAAAAACTAAAAAGAAAAAACATCTACATGTAAGTTGATGCTAAGGAATTTATGAGGAGAATTTTATTTATACCATATGCTAAGGATTATTGTCAAGCCCTCCTTAATTAAGAACAAGAATAGCAGCAAACCTTTCCTGCCAATGATGATTGCTCTAATCTAACAGTATCTTCTAAATCATCCAATTTCTTTCCATAGTGATCCAAAGCATCAACTTTCCGTCCAAAAAGCCCATCACGCTTGAATCTTTGCTGTGGATCCTTTTCTGACTTGATACGGGCAAGCGATCTGTATACCTTATCTGCATCTTTCTAGAAAAAAGGAAAAAGTTACAGGAAGTCTTTACTGGTACAACTTTTATTAAAAATTACAAATGTACAAATGTTTTTGATGCTTTCGGTCTAATGTGTAAGAAATTAAAATGCAGATAGCAATTACAGACAAATCCCCGAGCTTTAAAAAAAAAACAAGAAAAAAAAAATGAGGAAAATATAATGCCGAGGCTTACAGTTAGACGTTGGAGTTTGCTTGTTCGACGAACCATCGTGTGTGAAAGGTAAGTAGAGGAGTAATATTCTGTAAAAAAGTTGTCAATGATTTCACTGCAGCTGCTCCCAGACGGGACAGGAATACCACGGACCAATACTGTGAACTGATTAGGCTGAGGTTTGGATGAAGAGAAGTGAGCAATTCTTCTTGATGAGATATAGTTGTACTCCTGCATAGTAATTGAATTGAATACTTTTGATTCTATTGTTCTAAATAAACCATCAAAATCCGGTGGAACAAAGCCATAGAAAAGAACCAAAATCAAACTTACATTGTAAAGAAGATAGCAGACAAATGCACTGAAAATATATGCTGCACAAAAATGAACCCATAACCTTGGAAAACCAAAACGCACAGTCAGGGTCTCCTCATAATAGAATTACCACATGCTTACTATAAATTTGATAAACATAAATGAATTTGGAAAGATCCGGGTCACAACTCTATTAAAATGAACATGCTGAAGTAAAGATTAACTAATCTGCAAGCCAGGAAATTCAATATCCTCCAAGTCTATGAATGTTCAGACACAATAGATAAGTGAAAACTCCGGCTCATATGCCAAACACAGATGAGCACATACATCCTATTTAAATTATCTACCAGGGGGAAGTAGACAGATTCAACACAGACCTAAGCTCAAGCAGCCTTCAGCTCTCATTAATCATCCAACTCTAACTTAACCAAAAGACACACCAACTAATAAATGCCATAAATTGGGTAAATCGCTAGAATGAAAACTGAGCCATTGGAAAACACAACGAGTGGAGTGGAAATATGATGCAGCTTATAAACGACCCTCCTAAACCCTCAACCCCAAGTGTAGCTAATCCAACTATCAAAGACTACAACACCCATT
This sequence comes from Fragaria x ananassa, assembly GCA_034370585.1. Taxonomy (NCBI): domain Eukaryota; kingdom Viridiplantae; phylum Streptophyta; class Magnoliopsida; order Rosales; family Rosaceae; genus Fragaria; species Fragaria x ananassa. Next base: position 32,748,083 of record CP139754.1, on the reverse strand, counting down.
ACAATCTCATATCAATATTTCCAACAATAAACCAAACACATACCAGTTTGAGCCATCATCAACGTTCGAAATACTAAACGAGTCCAAAGACTTGTTGGTCAAATCCGAAAAGTCCACCTCCAGCTGGGTCCCCAGGAAATTTATCGGCAGAAGAACAAACACCCCAATAATCCCAGCAAACCCAAACACCCTCAAACTGCCCGAAAAAAAAAAAATCAAAAATCAAACTCGCATTTCTATACACCCTCTAAGACAACTAGTCCGTCGCAAACTAACCTGAACACGAAGATGCGCATGAACACCACAGCATCCAAGCTGGTGGCAGATAAGAACTGATCTTCAGAAGGCTGCCATGCCCGTCTCACCCATCCCGCAGTGGGCAACAATCTCTCGAAATTGAACCCATTTGCTTCTGTTTCTGATGGAGACTCTTTCTCTTTCTCTCTCGCAGCGACGGAGCGCGGCGCGTACACCTTGGCGTTACTGGGCTGCTTCTTCAGAATAGAGTAGAGAGTGAAGAACACCAAACACAGACCCAGATTGATTCCGACAGAGGTTAACAGCGCGGAGAGGATCATATCTCAAAATCCTGTAATTCAAAGAAGGCGCGTGATTTCTAGTGTATAAATGGGATTGGAATCCCAGAGCATTATGATTTTGATTTAGGAAAGCAAGCGTGTATGACTGGAGTTCGCAGTGTGAGCAGGTTAGGTATATTCTATTCTGTAAACGTTACCGACGTTCTGTTTAATAATTGACGATAATGCCCACCGTGGCGCGCTGTCTCCCGCCATGTGGCCTTTCATTACGGATCAGGACGGGTTATAAGTTCACTTCCTTTTCATGTAACCCACTGGACTATGTCGGCCCAAAAAATTTCATCGTTAATGACTTTTATCCAACTTTCTCAAGCTATGGTTCAAACTTCAAAAGCATATTTTTTCCTAGTTGGAACCATAAGTCCATAAGGGTCGTAAACGGATATACTGATATGTTATATTTTGTATTTTTTTTTTCAAGATGCAGGAGTCTTTAAGAGTTTTAGTGGAACGTTTTATTCTTGTCTTACTTAGTAATATTTGGTCGTACATTAGTGTTCACCTGGTCAGTTACTGACCAAGGAAATCATAGTCAACCACCGTTGAATGTAAATCTAAAGGTGAAAAACAAAACAACTTAACTTTAAAATAATATTTTCCATCCTTGGATTTACATCCAACGATGGTCGACCATAATTTCCTTGGTCAGTAGCTGACCATGTGAACACTACAGTTTGGTCGTATGGCTTCAAACCATACCAACGGTGGTCGACCATAATTTCCTTGGTCAGTAGCTGACCATGAGAACACTACTGTTTGGCCATATGACTTCAAACCATAGAAAAATATCAATTTTTTTTAAAAATAAAAAAATTGTGATCGTGCTATTAATGTCTAATTCTTCAAATAAATCTCAAAATTTTTAAGTAAATTATGCTGGTTTGATTCAGCAACGCGATCATAACAACAATGCATAACTCACTTAAAACTTCATTGCAACGAAATCATATGGTGACATACCGCACGTCTAGATAAAAATCCGATATTAACATGGTTCGAAGCATGTTTAAGATTGAAAGTTTTGAAACCAAAATTTTCTATTTTCCAATATTAATAACAAAAAAAATCTTTATAAAAAGAAAAACGTGATGGCGTAGTAGCGCTCCTCTATAATTCAAATATGAATTCGATCCGAAGACTTACCAATATGGGAAAGCCTTTTGTCTGCAGGGGTGCACACAAAATCAATACAACCTTTCCGGTGGCAGCCAGCTGTCAAAGGCTAGAGCTAAAGTATAAAACTGGAGCGTACCACGTTGGGTAATTTTATCTCATCGTGGACAACATAATTGTAGAGCACACATCTCTGTCTCTCCGATTCTTTCACGCGCATATTGTCGTTTTGATCATCTAGAACACATTCTCATTCCAACACCGCCCACCGGCCTCCGTCGTCGATTCCGGCGATCAATCCAACTCTCCGATCTTCTCAGGTTCGTGCAATTGACACGATCAATCGCAGATCGATGTAATTAGTGTCATAATTCATCAATTGAAATTCGATTTGCTGATGAGGTGTTGAATTGAATTGCAGAGATAAATTTAGGGCAAGATGAGTGAGGTATTCGAAGGATACGAGCGCCATTACAGCGAGATTTCCGCTAATCTCAGCAAGAAGTGTACAATAGCTGGTGGGCTTCATGGAGGTTAGTCTATGTCTCTCCCTTTTTTATGGATTTAATTTCATCTGATTATGCTGGTTGGATTGATCTGATGCTTAAAGTTTTGGTCTTTATATTATTGATTTAAGCAATAGTAGTTATGCTTATGGTTTATGCCTGCCAGGATTGTGTTCTCCGTTTTTGGTTTATAGTTAGATGTGTCAATTGTATTACTTAGGTTGTCCGTCTTTGATTAGGTTTTGGATGAGGCTAACTGGTATGATTTTTGTTCCGAAACGGTGTGTTGTATTGTGCTAGTGCTTTGTTTCTTTAAGGTGAAAAGGATCAGTAGCTGTAGTTGTAGTGGTTGCTAGCTTAGGCTGATCATGTGCCACTGGGTTGAATAACATCGTGCACAGCGGATGGGCGGGTACTTGGTAGTGGGAGTTGTGATGAGGGAGTTTGCCTATGGTTTATTTTACTGAGAGGAAGAAATAAGAAAGAAAGGAACTATAGTGCGTTCTTACAATTGGAGGGGGTCCAATATTGAGTAGGTCATGTATACCTAATATCAAATCTGCTGAACATAAATACCATCAAAATCTTCAATAGTTTGAATGGTATATGAAGGGGAATGAGTCCCCATTCTACATAGATTAGTGTCTCTGACTCATTTGAACTTATGTCCATTTGTGTATGTTTTCCCACTTTTTTTTTTTGAGCCAAAAGATACTTACTTGAATATACACAATTGTCTATTTTGATTTGCAGAGCAAAAGAAGCAAAAGATATCTGAAGTAAAGGCTGGAATAGATGAAGCAGAATCTTTGGTAATTAATCGCTTTACTCTCTTTACAAAGATTGGTTATGTCTCCATTGGCTTGGTATTGAATGTGATGTTTCTCAATAATTTCAGATCAAGAAAATGGACCTTGAGGCAAGAAGTTTGCAGCCAAATGTCAAGGCTGTGCTTCTTGCTAAGTTGCGGGAATATAAATCAGATCTGAACAATCTGAAAAGCGAAGTTAAAAGACTTGTATCTGGCAACTTAAATGCATCTGCCAGGGATGAGTTGTTGGAATCAGGCATGGCTGATGCTTTGACGGTATGTCAAATCTTTATAGCTTCTTATTAATTTTTGAATAGTTTATCTGAGGGTGATTCAATACTTGGCAGTGAGTTTCTCATGGATTTTGTCATGCAATCAACTAGGATTTTGTATCTTTCAATTATCGTGAGGGGCATCAAACTTTTATTCAGTATTAAGCTATAGTCATCTAATTTACCTACTCCAGAAGTAGATTCTGAACATTCTCACCATTATCCAAAGAGGCATCTTTGTGGAACATTACGTATCTACTCTTTACTTCTTTAGTAGTCATAAGCAGCACAAAGGATACATATATAGTTTAATGTAAATTTGTTCATCACCAAGCTCCTTTTCTTTTGGTTCTTTATTTTCTGCTATTGCAACATTTGATGCTACTACTATGGTTATTTGCATTTGTTTTAAATAATTAACAACAATACTTGATGCAAATGCATCAGGCATCAGCAGATCAGAGAACACGGTTGATGACGACGACAGAGAAATTAGACAAGACCAGTGATAGAGTTAAGAACAGTAGAAGAACCATGCTGGAAACAGAAGAGCTTGGTGTTTCAATCCTTCAAGATTTGCATTCACAGCGACAGTCTCTTTTACACGCTCATGGCACGGTAATTATCTTTTCAGGCTATGTATCTCTTTTGACGTCCTTTTGCTCTGTGTTCTTGAATATGCCACCTTTTGGACCCAGGTTGTCCAATCACTGTTAGAATTAGTTTCAGGAGTGCTCATTGTTTTCAATGGACTTTGGTTTACAATAAGTATTGTTTCTAAAGAAAACCATAGAAAAAGTCGATACAACTAATTTGCCATCTATACAATCGTCAACAGTCGTCATTACACCCAATTTGACTACTGTCTCTTCTATTGCAGCTTCACGGAGTGGATGACAACATAGGTAAGAGCAAGAAAATTTTGACATCCATGACAAGGCGGATGAGCAAAGAACAAGTGGATAATTAGCTCTATTATTGTGGTTCTTGTCATTGCTATCGCCTTGATCTTGTACTTCAAACTTAGATAGACAACAGATTTCCTCTTGTTCAGCTTGTCGTCCCGAACTGACAGATTTCTTCATTTTCTTGTTTCTCCTTTTTTTCCGAGTGTGCAAATTGAGTTCTTTTGTAATGGTGATGCTTGAGTGTATTTATGACAGATATCGATTCGTTCTTTTGTTGGACATATTCCACAATTTCAAAGAAATGCTTGCTTGTTGTCGTTACTCGGATCTTAACTAAACAAAATTCCGGCCACTGATGCTTCTGGCAAATTGCCATTCGCATTGAATTCGGCTTCCCGTTCAGATTGAACTGAACTAGCCTTCAATAAAAGGCTGATCAAGTTTCCTCAGTATAACCAGTCTTCTCTCTATCCAGCAGTAAAGAGCGCCTCTTATGACTAATGAGATGGTCAGCACACACTGCCTTGACCTCATTCTCCACGTGCCACCTCCGTTCTCTCATCCGAGAATGCACCCGCCGCTCCTCCATCGACGTGGGCAAGAAGATCCACGCCGCCATCATCACCACCGGGCTCGCCGCTTCGGCAGACTCGTTCATCTACAATGCCCTGCTCCATTTTCATGCAGCGTGTGGAAGTCCAGTTCATGCACGCAAGGTGTTCGATGAAATTCCCAACTCGCACAAAGACACTGTGGATTGGACTATCCTGATGGGATGCCTTGCTCGGCACGGCATGCATCGAAATGGGCTTGGTTTGTTTGTGGAAATGAGAAGAGAGGGAGTGAGGGTGGATGACATTGCCGTGGTTTGCTTGTTCGGTGAGTGTGCTCGGTTGGGGGAGGTTGAGATTGGTGTGCAAGGACATGGGTTGATGGTGAAGGTGGGGTTGAGTTCTAGTGTCAAGGCGTGCAATGCGGCTATGGATATGTATGTCAAGTGCGGCGAATTGGGTATGGCGAGAAGGGTTTTCGAGGAAATGGGGGAGAGGAGTGTTGTGTCTTGGACTGTGATTTTGGATGGTGTGGTTAGATGGGAAGGTGTGGGAAGTGGGAGGATGGTGTTTGATGCAATGCCGGAGAGGAATGAGGTTGCTTGGACGGTTATGATTGTTGGGTATGTGAGTGTTGGCCTTGTCCGGGAAGGGTTTGCTCTTCTGAAAGAAATGGTTTTCGGTTGTGGTTTGGGATTGAACTATGTCACGCTTTGTTCGTTTTTATTGGCTTGTGCGCAATCGGGAGATGTGGTGACGGGCAGTTGGGTTCATGTCTATGCTTGTAAGACAATGGGGAGTGAGATGGATGTTATGGTGGGCACAGCTCTGGCAGACATGTATGCAAAATGTGGCAGAGTAGATACAGCGTTGTAAGTGTTTCAGCAGATGAAGTACAGGAATGTAGTGACATGGAACGCTGTGCTTAGTGGGTTGGCAATGCATGGAAGGGGCAGAGTTGTTTTGAAGATGTTTCCTCAAATGCTGAAAGAGGCCAAGCCAGACGATTTGACCTTCACTGCTTTGCTGAGTGCTTGCAGCCACTCGGGCCTTGTTGAGGAGGGTCGCCATTACTTTCAGAATCTTGAAGCGTTATATGGTGTAACACCTACGATAGAGCACTACGCTTGTATGGTGGATGTTCTAGGTAGGGCTGGCCATTTAGAAGAGGCTGAGACTTTGATAAAGACAATGCCTATGCCTCCAAATGAGGTTGTTTTGGGTTCGCTTATAGGATCATGCAGTGTCCATGGAAAGCCACAACTAGGCGAACGCCTTCTGCAAGACCTGGTTCAGATAGATCCTCAAAACACAGAGTATCATGTTCTTCTCTCAAACATGTATGCTTTGGGTGGAAAGAAGGACAAGGCTAATTTGTTGAGGCAGGGTCTTAAGAAAAGGGGTATAAGAAAGATGCCTGGAATGAGCTCAGTTTATGTTGGTGGCCAAGTTCATCAGTTCAGTGCTGGAGACAAGTCGCACGGGCAGATAGCAGAGATATACATGAAACTGAATGAGATGATACAAAGGTTGAGAGTGGCTGGTTATGTACCAAACACCGCTTGTCAAGTTTTCTCTGGTTCTGACAATACAGACGAGAGTATTGCAGATAACTTGGAGGAGCTAGAACAGGCATTGTTCTCCCACAGTGAAAAGCTGGCAGTTTGTTATGGACTTGTGAGCACAGGAGCAGGTTCGCCTCTTCATATATTCAAGAATCTACGTATCTGCCAAGACTGTCATTCTGCTATGAAACTGGTTTCTCTTGTATATGATCGAGAAATCGTCATCAGGGATCGCAACCGATTTCATTGTTTCAAGCAAGGTTCTTGTTCTTGCTCTGATTATTGGTGATAGCATGCTCCTACTCTTTCAACCAAGTGTCTGCATAAATGATAAAAATGACATTTCTACCAAGATCACTTCACCACTATTTATCATCAAGTGATTCCTAACTGCTGCAACAATGTCGCTATTAAGGATCTGCATCTAGAGATTATATCATTTTATGTTACAAAGATTCAAATGCCAACATCTCATTTCATTTCGTTACTCGCAAACTTGCGAAAATGTTATATTATTTCATGTTACGGCATGTTGAATGGAAAATTTTAGACGATTTTCTACAAATCTAAATGCACTCAATCAAAGACTTCCAAAAGATTTATTAAGATTGATCTCCTGTTATTCATTAGTTATGAGCTTTGATAGATAAAATGGTGGATGTTAATGAATTTTAATATATTTGGTACGTGTTACAAAAAAAAAAATACAGAGCAATGCTAGGTGAACCACATTATAAGAAACCAGCTAGAACCCACCTTACGTGTGAGTTTATGTGACGTATACACAATCCTATCAGATAAAACATCCAACATTTCTCTATGAAATTCTGAGATGTGCCTCTTAATTATCAAAATCAATAAATTCTATTGAATACCAAATTGTTATAATTGGAAGTTCTTTGTAATTAGCACTCCAGCAAAAACTGAGCGTCATATCCTTCACCCCTTTTCATTGCCAAACCAAAACATCTCTGTCAATCAAAAGGACCATAGGTTTTTCTTTTTTGAAGAGAAAAGGAAAAAAAGGACCATAAATTGTTTCTTTCCTTGTTCATTTTTATTTAAATCAAAATAATTTATTTTCGCTTAATGAGGAAATGTCCTGCATGCATACCTATTATGTATGCAGCCTGACCCTATAAATTAACCCCATAACCATGAGGTTTGTACAAGCTTGCAATAGCATCAGACATTCTAGTTCAATTCTCTCAGTATATCATATAGGTGATATAGCTATGGCTAAGTTTCAGAACTCATACACATTGTCACTGTTCATCATCAGCACTCTTTTGGTTCAAGCCATGGGAGATGCTTCTTGGGAGGCCGGATCCGCCACGTTTTACGGTGACATGACCGGAAAAGAAACCATGCGTAAGTAAAGTAGTAAACCATGCTGATATATAAAGTTGACAAGTCCTAAGTCCTAACCTCTATTTTTTCTTTTTTCCGTTCATCTTAACAGAGGGGGCTTGTGGATATGGTGATCTCATCCAACAAGGCTATGGCCTCGAAACAGCAGCACTCAGCACAACACTGTTCAACAATGGACTAACTTGCGGTGCTTGCTTTGAGATTATGTGTGTCAATGATCCACAATGGTGCATCCCTAAAGCTGGCACTATCAAAATCACTGGAACAAACTTTTGCCCTCCAAACTACGATCCACATTTCTATCCCTGGTGTAACCCCCCAAGAAAACACTTCGACTTGTCCATGCCCATGTTCGTAAAAATTGCTCAAGCCAAAGCTGGGATAATTCCAGTGCAGTTTCGAAGAACCCCATGTGTTAAGCAAGGAGGGATTAGGTTTCAGCTAAGTGGAAACCCCAACTTTGTTACTGCAACTGTTTTGAATGTTGCTGGTGCAGGTGATGTTACAGCCATTAGTGTCAAAACACCTACTTGTAATTGGCTCCCAATGAGCCGTAACTGGGGACAACTTTGGGCTGTCGGAGGACAAGTCCCCCTAGTAGGGCAAGTCTTATCATTCCAAGTCACTACTAGTGATCAGAAGACGCTTGTGTTCAATAATGTTGCACCTGGAAACTGGCAATTTGGGCAGACCTATGAAGCAGCAGGCAATTTTTAAGACATATAGATGGAAATAAATCTATTAATTGAATGTTTGTTTAACCTTAATTTATGGTTGGTTATTTCATTTCTATTTCGAATTTGTTTATGTTCCAAATTCGAAAGATCTTGTAACCGAGCAATGCTCAAACGTTAAGGAATGTTTTTCTTCTATACAAGCAGTCATATCTCAGAATTACTGATGTTGATTTCAGTTTTTTCTTGAAGTTAAATATATTACAAAATCACATCTAGTTTTTGCAAGTTATAAAAGTCGGCAAGTTAATGTTAAGCAGTATCTGGAATAATGATTTATTATACATTTAATCGAGATAAACTTCATCTCTCACCTACAAACAAATAGGATTCTATAGATACTGTCCCAAAAAGATGACATTCATTAGACATGTAATATCACAATCACATTTAACATCATATAATCTCTTATTTGTCAGAAAGTCTTTATTACACAACATGTAGCTACATATATTAACGAAATGACCAAAAAATAAGATCATATGACATTGATATAGATTTTTTTTTTTTGAGAAGAAAAAGAATTTACAACGAAGAGCCTCTCAGGCGACCAATACAAGAAGAATCCATAAGAAGAGCCATCTAAGCTTGGGGAGGGATCCCATCAAACCAACACATCGGTGAGGAAAGAGAATGACCAACCGAAGCAAGAGCGTTCGTAAGAAAATTCGTCTCTCTGTACGTATGAGAGAAGGTGATGCTGATAAAAGAATCGGCAAGAGCTAAGACATCTCAGATCAGAGACTTGAGCTTCCAAGGAATAACACAAGACCCTTTGACACAGTTGATGATAAGGGAAGAATCTCCTTCAACTTTGATTTGGTTGCAGTTGCGTCTTTTAACGGCAAAGAGACATTCTTTTAAAGTCATATTCCAAAACGACATTGATATAGATGACAATGCTGATGGTCCTAAATTAAATGTGTAAACAAGATAATTGCCTATCAAAGGCAATGTGTTAAAAAAAATTGAAATGAAAGAGAGAATAAACAAGAGTTACAGAAGTGAGTGAAAGGCAATGTGTGTTGAGACTGTTGACCATCAGATACTGTATGTTTACCGCGTCGAATTACCCTCCCCCATACTGTTCGTCTTTTTTACCATGCAACCAGTAGCTAGCCCGCTGTTAGCACGACCCTGTGACACCTGCCGTAAGGCCTCGAGATCAGAGCATTTTCGTGGTGATCGTCTCTCTCTCTCTCTTTATCTCCTTCTTGTGTTTGTCGCTCATTCTTTCTCGCAGTTACGAGTATTACACCAAACACCAGTCTCCTCTGCATAAACATACTGCGAGAAACATGGCGGAGGACCCCGGCGGTGATGTGGTTAAGCGAATTCGGAGCGACTACTTCAGCGAAGAAATAGTTTCGGAGATACTGGCGAGGCTTCCAGTCAAATCTTTACTCCGATTCCGGTGTGTCTGCAAATCATGGTGTGCCCTAATCGCCGATTCTCACTTTGTGAAGAAACACTTCGGCTACGCAGAGAGCGGAATCTACAACAACTCCAGGCTACTGTTTCTACAGAATCCTCCGCTATCAATAGAATTTGAAGCAGGGAAGAAGCTTTATGCCCGTTCTGCAATCAGAGAGCTCCAGTTTCCGGTAAAGTTTCCTGTTGGGTACAAAATAATTAGGGTTTTGGGTTCATACAATGGGTTGGTATGTTTTGAATTCGAAAGTGGGACTTTCCTATGTAACCCCTGCACCGGAGACTCCAAGTTGCTACCAAATCCCCCCATTGAGTCCCATCGTTTAGATCTTTATGGATTCGGCTATGACTCCATAACTGATGATTACAAGGTCATAACAGGTCGTAGCCTAGTTCACGTTTTTGGTTTGAAATCCGGGTCGTGGAGAACCATTCGGGATCTCGATTGCGCTGGAGTTCAGGGTAAAGGCTGCTTGTTCAATGGAGCTCTACATTGGCTTGTGCGAGGATCAAGAATTGTTTTCTTCAGTATGGCGGAGGAGAAGTTTGAGGAGATGGTTCCGTTGCTGGATCATGATCCTGTTTTTCATGGTGTATTAGTTTATAAAGAACATCTGTGCGTGTATGAGATTAAGGATGGTGCCCCTGGTTTTGTATCGGTATGGTTGATGGAGGAATATGGGGTCAAGGAATTGTGGACTCGAGCTATACACTTTCCGTTGCAGAAGTCAGCAAGAGAGGAGTTTAGGCGCTTGTGCATTTTGCAGAATGGTGAAATTTTGATGCATCGGATTCTGTATGATGTGTTTGATGATCCTGATCCTGACCCTGATCCTTATGAGTTTGATTATCATGATCCTGATGAATTTGAATATCCTGAATAACCTCATCCTGATCCTGATGAGTTTGATTACCCTGATCCTGATCCATTTGATGATCCTGAAGTGTATGATGGTTCTGAAGTGTATGATGATCCGTATGAGTTTGATTATCCTGATCCTGATCCATTTGATGATCCTGAAGTGTATGATGATCCATATGAGTATGATGATCCGTATGAAGAATTTGATTATTATGATTATAATCAAGAGACGTGGGAGAGAGAAATAAGCACATTGGTATTAGTTGATCAAACCAGCTGGGAGTATGTTTTTGAGGTTGACTTGGGTCTCGGAGCTGCCATTTACATGGAGACTTTAGTTTCACCGCTAACAGCAGGCAGGACTGCAGACATATGATACCAACATTATTGTGAGTCTTTCCTTATGCTCCTGATTAATGTGATTTTACTTGTATGCAAGTTTTTTTTTTTTTTTTTAGAGCATCAACACCACAATGATTACTCTTAAAGTATACTTGAGAAAATTACATGTATAGTTAGCTGCAGTATAAGTATAACTCTTTCATGTCATAAGAAGTTCAGTGCAGTGATCACTTACTATTCTGAATTTGGCTTCCCTGCCTGTTCTAACTTTATGTTTAGTCTATAGTCGCTTGTGAATCCTCTTGGCTGTGTGACTTTCCTAACAGAATTTTTCACTCTTGTGTAATTCTGTTCACAAGAATGTACCACTGGAACAGTAAACATTCAATATTTTGTCTATACTAGCTAGTTGTTTTTAATGTATAGATATTGGGAATGTGACATAATGCTAAAATCACATTGCTACATGTGTGATTTAGTTAGTTGTATGCAAGTTTTTGTTTTGGAGCATCAGCAACATATGTAGCGTAGATTATATTGGTAAGTAATGGTAATGGGATCTAATTTTTGACAATACAATTTTTTCTTTTTCTTTTTAACTTATATGCTGGAGACGGGCTCATCACATACCTTTGATTTCTGTAACACGATTGTAGCTCTTATTTGCTCCCTTCTTAACCGGATTTTAGGGTACAAATATGGGGGCTGTTTATAGTTTTGCGTATATAGAAAAGTTACCTTAGAAAAGTTTAGTTAACGTGGGAATTCAAGGATGACAAAACAAAGAGAAATGAGACGCTCAATGATTATTGGAGCATCATATTGAAGTGAAAATCCTCATATATGTGCTATTTCCAATACTTCCTTTGGTTTATGGTGCTTATTCAAAGTGTAACTAACTCACTAATGATTTTCAAAGCAGGGTTAATTCTCTTTCATGTATTTGTATCATGTAGTTTCTTATCCCGTTTACGTAATTTTTCAGGTAAATCTTGTCATCCAAGTGGAAATCCGCAATGGTACTTGAATCGATGGCGTTTTTGCAATCTCTCTTAGTAGCCAAGACTTCTCATGTTTGTCATGTGCTCCTTTCTGAAATAGATGGCAATTTTGGTTCCAGAATGTTTTGTTGTTACTAAGATGCTATCTTATATGTATCTTATATATATATATTCTAACAACCTTATATATGGTTCTGTAAATTCATGTTTCTCTTTTACTATCCTAAGTAACAAGATCTAAATATACAATCCAATTTAGTTAGGTTGTGTCCTTCTCTTGCAAATGTGATATGATGAAACCCACTCTTTCAGTTCAAAGAAAATGTCGACTACATATAACACAGGAAAAACTCCGTTATATCAGAATTTGACTGAATTGGCGCCAATCTCTCATCTTACTGGTACCTTCGTTTACACTTCTTGGACTTTCTATCCATGTGAGTTGAATACTTGGGAACATCTTCCTCCGCATCATCATCATCATCTCCTCCCCACTTCCTCTTCTTCTCTCCACTCTCTTTTATTTTCTGCAAATGTAGATGATATGCAACAATGATTAAACTGGTAATTACAGGCTAATTAATCAAGCCAAAAAGAATGTAAATCCCATGAAATCTATGATTCTTGACAATGACAAGGAAACCAACTTAGGGGAACTTTACCTTGGTCGCCAATCTTGTGGCTTCTTTGACACTTTCACTAAGTTGCATGACTTCTTCAACTGTGGCTCGATGTTCTGGTAACTTTTTCCCTGGACATTTAAGCATTTGGAAGACTTTCCTTTTAAGTGACAACGTAAACATGTAGATTTTAGCTTACCAATGAGTGATTCTTTCTTCTGCAAATTCCCACATTCATATCGATTCACTAGAGAGATTGCTAAACCGGATCGTCCAGCGGGAGCAGTTCTTCCTACTCGGTGTATATAATCCTGCGACTCACTAGCAGTTAGCAATTGAGATCGCACCAGGCGGAAACAATTTCAGAATTCCAAATAAATAATAAGAATTCATCTTCCTTTTCGTCTTTCTTTTTCCTGTGAATAGATAAGTCTACCAGTTTATGATAAGAAAGAAGATAAGAAACGATAACTTATAGCACAGAACATGTTCTAGTGAGTGAAAATGAGCCTCTGTACAGAAGTTGGAAGCAAATGAAAATGATCCACCAGATTAACAACGAAAGGGCAATACAGTTTGTAGTGAGCGAGTGACAAAGAGAACATTATAATTTGACAAACTTAAAAGTGGCTTCGTATAATATAGGTGCTGCAAAATGCAAATTCACAATGGCTAATTATATATGATGCAAATAGCAAACAAGGTGTGTCTAACTTAGGACTTGCGGGCACATTATAACTGATAACCATATCCACTGATGCGATATCCAATCCTCTACTTGCCAAATTAGTACAAACAAGTACGTTATACTGTCCACCTTTGAACATAGTTAAGGCTTCAATTCTTTCTGACTGACAGAAGGGTTATCACATATAGCAAGGTTAGATGAGCTCCAGAATACCAGCCAAACAAACATATATGCTTCAAAACAATGCCCACAAGACCGCAAGACTACAACTTACTAACAGTAATTTACCTGGCTCATTTGTTGGCCTTGATGCCAAGATTTTGAAGCATACATGCCAAAAAGGGTGTTTTTGAGCATTTTTCAGTGAACACGATTGCTGTGCATTGGCACTTCTGAGTAAGAAGATATACGAGATAACATCCCTATATGCACAATGACGATTATCATGTTACAGTAAACAACAAGACAGGAACTCCGTGCAAAAAAATAAAACTACAACTCTTTGATTTGCACGAAATTGCGTTATATGTGTGTGTGTATACATATATATATATATATATATATATATATATATATATACAGGGCCCTTCCAATGAGGGATCCCTATTTTTGGCCACTTTCTAGGGATAGAGCATTACACCACTTCCCAATTGAATTTTTACATCTCCACCGTTCATATCTTAGGTCTATATGAGTAGATCACCTCTACAAAATTTCATATGATTTGGTGATCGTTAAGGCTTTCAAAAGTTTAATTTAGTTTTAATGACCTTCAACGGTTTTAGTTTGACATAAGCTGGACCGTTCAAGATCATTAAAACTAAATCAAACTTTTGAAAGCCTTAACGATCACCAAATCATATGAAATTTTGTAGAGGTGATCTACTCATATAGACCTAAGATATGAACGGTGGAGATGTAAAAATTCAATTGGGAAGTGGTGTAATGCCCTATCCCTAGAAAGTGGTCAAAAATAGGGATCCCTCAATGGAAGGGGGCTGTATATATATATATATATATACATATAGACACACATACACACAGAGGGGTTCAGAAGCGGACGTCCGCACCACCCTGAAAATGCGGACGTCGCCGATTTCTCCACCTTCAGGGCGTCAACGGCGGCGCTTCTCTTGCCGGATGGACAGCAGACCTTGATACTGAGCTTCCTCTTGCCGGTGGACTCAGCGGCTACAAGTTTGCAGCCAACCTTGATCAGTCTTGAAGTTTTCAGTGAGGTTGCTACCCAGAGCTCCAATCCCGATCTCCTTGACCTTCTTCATGTCAACGCCGTCCTGGACCTTGATCGGTCTTGAAGTTTTCAGTGAGGTTGCTACCCAGAACTCCGATCCCGATCTCCTTGACCTTCTTCTTCATGTCAACGCCGTCCCGGAGGCCTCTAGTGTTCATCCGGCAAGAGAAGCGCCGCCGTTGAAGCCCTGAAGGTGGAGAAATCGGCGACGTCCGCACTTTAAGGGTGGTGCGGACGTCTGCCTCTGAACTGGCCTGTGTGTGTGTGTATGAATCTGACTTGTAGTCAGACATATCAAAAAAAAAAAAAAACTGACTTGTAGTAAGACTGATATATTCCTATCTTTTAGAAATGCTTGTCTGAATTGCTATCCTGCATTCATTGTTTCATGTGTGCATTTCAACCAGGAGCTAGCTCTCATCGCCAGAGGTTAATTTACTGGTCTTTGAAGTTTCTCAAATACCAGGTTTTCTTAATTTTGGTCAAATGTTTTTCGAAAGGCAAATAAGGTGTATGTTCTATCTACTACTCAAAACAAATACACATGCGTAAAAGAAAAATGGTGAATGCTCTTTCAGGAACTTTTCTTAAGCTGATCTGAAGAGGGGGCAAAAGAGACGCATGTTCCCGGATAGAGAAGCAACAAAAAATGTCCTCTTTTTCCAAAAAAAATAATGTGTAGAGGCATAACCTAAAGAATTAAAATTACTGGAAAATAAGAAGAACAACAAGACAGGAAGCAACCTCGTACTGCACCGGCACTGTCATCATTTGCTGCTTTAGGGTGTCAACCGTAGAATACTTAGATGCTACTTCAAGCTGATATAAAACAAGAGATAACAATGTTTACATAAACATAATTATCCAAAAAAAAAAAAATCTTATATATGAGGCAACTATTTACCTTCACAGGGTTCCTTAAACCAGCCCTTGCCACCTTCTTGACCTGCAACATTACAAGCATAACATTTATCATAATTGCCTATCTCTCATCCAGGTGATTATATGAGAGATATATAGCTAGGCAGGAAAGGTCAGGACTGCTTCAAACTTCTTATATTTTCATGATATAAAATTTTCCAAAGAGATCTAAAAGTTTGTGTTTCAAAACGTTGCAACATTCAAAAAGTACTACTAACATCATCAGATTTTTGGTAAAATTAAAGAGGCGTTCTCTTGTCATATGGCAATGAAAACTGAAAAGAGAAACTATATATGTCCAAATCAACATCCCTCTCCGGGATTCATTACACAACATTCTATGGTATACACTGGAAATAGTATCAGCATTACGATCTATGTTTGAGTGTTCAGATATACCTTGTTGGTCATGGTAGCAGAAAATAAATATGTCTTCCGTTCACCACCACGAGGAATGACCTTCAGAATTTCATTTGTTGGTTTCTGAAACTCCTCACCAAGCAACCTGTCTGCCTCCTCTAAAACCTGCTCCATTTAGTGTTACTATTTGGATGGATAGAAAATGCTAGACAAAAGTATCATCTAATGATCGATGAAACAATCTGAATATCTTATAAATCTTGCATTGTTTTCATAAGATTCTGTCATTCTCAATTTTTTCTTCCAAATTTAGTCTTGATCCCCATGTCTAGATATTTTACATTATTGCTTTAATCAATAGTCTTCCTCAATCCTCCTATAACAACTGCATCTAGTGGTCCAAATTTTATATGTCCACACCATCTGTTCCATCTGTAAGTTGCAACTACCTTACTCAACAAAAAATAAACCCTGAAGCTGACAAAATAATCAAATCCTAGCAGAAATTTAATACTGTCAAGAGAAAATCCTCTTTTCTTGGTTAAATGATGAAGGAGGCGTCCAGGTGCAACCTTCAAAGGAAAAAAAAATCAAAAGTTAACAATAACAAACGTATACATAAGTTATAAGTTTATGCAAACCTACTGACAATCAACCATAGCTTTAACTATGTCGGAGATTTGATGCCAATCAACCTATAGTGAAATACAACTTGTGTTTCGCAATAAGAAAAAATCAACACAATTAAGAAAATCAATTGAAGTCATTCTATACTCACAAGCCAATATGTTGATATCTGGAATATAAAATATTTTGAAACAGATAGTCAGACACACTTGAGAAATGCAAACATGATCCAATACGTTTGTGGTTCTGCAGGGCACGAAGGGGAAGAGAAACTGCCCTGAGCCAAGGTTGGAGTACCGGTCATGGTGCCCCAAGTAACCCATGTCATATTCCAGGAAAAGTTCAAACAGGAAACCAAGTCTTTGATGCTAGAAAAATAAAAACTTACAATAATATGCGGCAGTTTTGCAAGATTGTTGGACTGTTGCACCTCACTCACTCCTCCAACAAGCTGAAAGGATTAGATCAGGAAGCTATGCAACATAAATGACTTTTAATTAAACAACAAAACCGGCAAAACTTTGATCCAAAAGGTTCTGATCGAAGCTTTAGAATCATGTTCAATATATAGGTTTTACAGTACACAAAGTATCCTTTCTTACAAAAAGCTTTTACTAAAGCAGTGTAAGTCTCGTTGTTGATTTTCAGATGCCTTTCTATCATTCCATTCACTACTATCTTTGTATTATATGTCAATCCTTTCTTGCCGTATGCTTGGGCAAGAAAGTTCAGAGTTTCTTGGTCTATGATTTACCAAGCGAAGCTTTTTATCTACAATGCTGGTGATTTCCTTGGTATGTAAATGGGATGCAGAAAGCCCTTTCAGTAAGTCGGAGATCATAGACAATGACAAATCTTGTCCCCACCGGATCATTTCATCTGCCAAAACCAATGCACCCTTCAAATTTCCCCGAGTGCATTCTTTCTTCATAAGAGAGTAATAATCGGGTACCATGCAATCTTCTAGGATCCCAGTCATTCTTTTCTCGTACTCATCCAGGTCTGTATCCAAATAAAGTCCATTGCCAAGATTATCATAAAACTCTGTTTTAGCAAATCCCACGTCATTATCTCTCTTCAGTGTCACAGCTAATGGCTTGAAACCCAGAACCATAAATGCTTTGGTTAGTGGATCCTCATCTGAAGAGAGTTGAATCAGTCCATGGCTTGCCATATCAAAAACTATCCTTTTGGCTTCATCAAATAGTCTAGCTTTACAATAGCCTGCTAAAAGAAACCTGAAAGTCGACAAATCAGGTGTAGTCCCCCTATCTACCATCTCAGCAAAGACTTCCCCAGCATGCTTCCACATACCCTCCATAAAGACCCCACTGATAAGAGCATTATAGGTGCATACGTGGGGGTTTAGGTGTCTTCTCAACATCTCTGATAGGTAAAGAAAAGCACTTTTTAGTTTCTGTTCACGACAGCTCCATCCAATCATGATCCCAAAGGTTACCTCATCAGGATTGAAGCCTAAAAGTTCCAACTCTTGCAAATATGGTTCTGCTCTTCTTGTCCCAAAATGGCAACAAAGAGAATGCATAACCCTATTCCCAGCCATAACTTCTGGGGCACACTTTATCTCAGCATAAAAGCTCATCAAATCATCAAAGTCCTTCTTCTCACAATATCCATAAGCAACATCATTTAAAACCAAGTTGCTAGGCTTGATTTTGAAAGCCATAGCCTCCATGACAAAATCTCTTGCCTCCTGAATCTTCCCATCCCTGCAAAGCAGCCTAATGACACCCTCAAATGTGGCCTTCTTCACATCTCTCAAATCAAAACCCATCTCCACCATATCACTAAAAACTCGAAACGCCACTCAGGTCTTTCTCATTCCCACCAATTGATCAAGTAGAACACCACAACACTGCAATGATGGCACTACACGCCCCCTAATTCGATCATACACCACAATGGCCCTATCTAACTCACCATCACCAACATACCCTTCAATCAAATCACTGTAAATTTCTCCACTACCCAACAAAACTCCTTGACTTTCCATTGTGGAAAGCAAGACTTCAACTTTACGAGCATTGACGCCATGACCTCACATGACTGAGGTTTATCCTTAAAACCCTCAACTTTCTCACTAACCCACTTGAAAACTCCCCACAAAGACTCAACCTTTCTAGCATCAAATCCAACTTTCCCACACTGCAATTCAAAACCCAGCAATAATTCAAGCACATCTTCGGGTTTGGGCTCCGAAACCCGCCTAAGCCTACGAGTCAGTTGAGGCACTAAACCTGAAATCTCCAAAAGAAGGTCTTTTAGAGAAGCATTGGCAAAGTCCTGGACTTTAATCTTGTCAAAATATTGGGGACATCTCACAATGACAGATTGGGCTATACATTGAAACAATTAGGAGATGAATCTACTTGGGTGTTGGTGTTTTGTGTTGTTGAATATGATTGTGATGAGAACAGAGAGTGAAGAGAACCAACCTGTTTGATGTGAGGCTTGTGGAGTGAAGAGGTTGTAGAATATTTGTAAATATTTACTTTTTTTGTATGTGTAGGTTAAATATTTTGTATAGATGTAGGAGATATTTTTCCTATTAGTACTGCAATTGTATCTCTATATAAACCTCCAATATGGAGAAGAATAAACATTGAAGCATACCAAACCATATTGAATCCTTATTTTCTACTTGGCATCAGAGCTTGCTAGGTTCGATCCTTTGAATTTACACCCAAAACACCACAAATCGCTGCGTATCAAAAACTCCCACAAATCACACACAAATTCCCAAATCCCAAAACCAAACCTGAATCCCGAATCACACCACAACCAAATCGTTGCATACATCAAAATCATAATTCCCAAATTCTTGAAATCTCAAAAACCAAACCTCCAAAATGGCACAACAAATCAACTACCATACCACCACACCATGCCGGTCTCCATACAAACCAAATTCATATGCGAACTCAAAATGTCCGCTATGTGGAGTATTAGGTCATAGCAAGCAACGTTGCTTTGAAAAAATTGGGTACCCGGATTGGTGGGATTTCACCCTGAAACCCCGAAAGAATCATGCAAAAGCTGTCATAACCACTACAGAGGAAGACCAACCATCAAATGCCTTTAATATAGCACAGTCAGGTATGAGTGGTAAGGTATCTATGAATAGGTCCTGGATTATTGATACAGGAGCATCAGATCACATGTGTAATGATCCTAGCCTCTTGAAAAAATTAAAACCCTCCTCTCAAAATATTGTTTCTACCGCTGATGGTACTCCAACTCCGGTTACTAGAGAAGGCTCTATTGTCCTATCAAACACATTAACCCTTGATTCTGTATTAGTCGTCCCTTCATTGTCATACAATCTTCTCTCAGTTGGCCAAATCATTCAAGAATTATCATGTATTGTCACCTTTTATCCGTCTTTCTGTGTATTTCAGGACATTCTAACTAGGCGGATTTTGGGTTATGGAGTGAGAAAAAGGAAATTGTACTACCTAGATCTGACAGAGACAGGAGAGAAACATATGCAGTATTTGGGTCAAGCTAATCAGGTCAATAGAGCTGAGAGTGCTAAGAAAGATGTGTGGCTTTGGCACCGCAGGTTGGGTCATCTAAACTTCGGTTACCTTAAGAAACTACAACCGCAATTATTTTCAGATGTCGACTATTCAGATTTTCATTGCGACATATGTGAACTGGCCAAGAGCCACCGTATTTCATATCCACCAAGCCTAAATAAAAGTCCCGTTCCATTTATGAAGATTCACTCTGACGTGTGGGGTCCTGCAGAAATTCCTTCTCTCTCTGGCGCTCGGTATTTCGTGACGTTTATTGATGATTGTACCCGTACGACTTGGGTGTCTCTATTGAAGAATAAGAGTGATGTTTATTCTAGATTCAAAGAATTTCACAAGATGGTGTCCACACAGTATCAACAGGTTGTTCGAGTTTTCCAGTCTGACAATGGCGGAGAATATATTAATGGTCCTATGCAAGAGTTTATGAAGTTACATGGAATTCGACATCAGACTTCAAATACTTATACTCCTCAGCAAAATGGATTGGCAGAGAGAAAAAATCGGCAGTTGCTAGAAGTTGTCCGTGCCTCTTTGTTTGGCATGAATGTACCTGTAGAATATTGGGGAGAAGCTGTGACATCTGCTGCCTACCTCATCAATCGTACCCCTTCTCGGGTTATTGAATGTCAAAACCCTCTACAACAGCTTCAAAAACTTCTCTCCATTCCATCATTGCCTAACTTGGAGCCTCGTGTGTTTGGGTGCGTAGTATATGTTCATATTCCCAAGCAACAACGAAGCAAACTTGATCCTCGTGCTAAACGGTGTATCTTTCTTGGGTATGCCGAGTTTCAAAAAGGCTATCGATGTTATGATCCTCTCACTGATACCATTCACGTGTCCCTTGATGTTTCTTTTCGTGAATCTGAGCCTTACTATTCAGGGGAAGTTTCGACATCTTCCCTTCAGGGGGAGAGCGGTTGTGAAGGTGAAGGGAATTCTCGAAAATTATTTGAATTCGACGAGTTTGAAGAGGTGGAAGCATTGGAGTTGAGATTCGGAGTTAATGGAGCCGCAAATGAGAAAGCAACAGAAAAGGAGACAACAACTCCTGTCCCGTTCAGTATTGATGCAGGCCACCCACGTGAAGCTCAGCCAAGCCGAGTGGAGACTGCAGCCGAGCAGAGCCGAACTGAAGGGGACCATGTGCGCGTCAGAGAGCCAAGCCGAGTGGAGACTTCAGCCGAGCCGAGCCGAGCCGAACTAAAGAGGACCACGTGCGTGTCAGAGGAGAGCAGCACAAGGTGCCGCGTGTCGCCCAGGAGACTGCTGCGCGTGACAGAACAGAAGACATGCTGAAACTGGGTTTGCCACATGTCACGCGGGGATCGGTTGACACAGCTGATGTGGACACGCGTGTTCACCTAAAAAATACTGCCGCGTCAGACTTTGAAGCAGGTGTCGTCAGTCAAGAAGAAACGCAGGCTGTGCAACATGGGCCACATGGTACTGGTAGATTGGACACCCAAGGTTCTTCTCTGTCAGACAGTTTTCCTTTCTCTACACCATCAATTCAAGAATCTGCCGTGAATGTCCCTGCTCAAGCTCATGTACCTTTACATTCAAATCAATTACCTGAGGTATATAGTATTATACCTAGAAAGTCACAGAGAGTTACCAAAGGAATTCCAAAGAAACAATATGAACCTGATATCAAAGCCAAAGCTAAGTATCCTGTAGCCAATTACATGTCTAACCATAGATTGTCCGAGTCACACGCCCTTGTCATTAATCAATTATCCAGTGTTTGTATTCCTAGTAGTTTACAGGATGCAATGGCGGATCCTAAGTGGACTCAAGCGATGAACGAAGAACTCGAGGCATTACAGAAAAACTCGACTTGGGATATTGTGCCTAAACCAGCTGGAAAGAAGACTGTTGGAAGCCGTTGGGTATTCACCGTAAAGTTGAAAGCAGATGGGAGTATTGACAGGTATAAAGCAAGGTTGGTTGCCAAGGGATACACCCAGCGGTATGGCATTGATTATGAAGAAACGTTTGCTCCTGTAGCAAAGATCAACACTGTACGAATCTTGATTTCACTTGCAGCAACTAAAGATTGGCCTCTGCAACAGTTTGATGTGAAGAATGCTTTCCTCAATGGAAACTTGGAGGAAGAGGTGTATATGGACATGCCACCAGGAGTCAAAAGTAAACCATGTGATGCCGGCAAGGTTTGTAAGTTGAAGAAGTCCTTGTATGGTTTGAAGCAATCTCCTAGAGCTTGGTTTGGAAGATTCTCCAAATCAATGAAGATGTTTGGCTATAGACAAAGCAACTCAGATCACATTTTATTCATCAAGCGTAGTCAGGGTAAGATCACTGCTCTGATTGTGTACGTTGATGATATGATTGTCATAGGGGATGACCCAAAAGAGATGGAGGCTCTACAAAAGTATCTTTCAAAGGAGTTTGAGATGAAGGATCTTGGACAGTTGAAGTATTTTCTTGGAATTGAAGTTGCAAGGTCAAAGCAGGGGATTTCTTTGTCCCAACGTAAGTATGTACTTGATTTGTTAGCTGAGACTGGAATGCTTGACTGCAAACCGGTTGAGACACCAATTGAGATGAACCACAACCTCGCCATCTATCCAGATCAAGTCCCAACTGATAAAGGAAGGTATCAACGTCTAGTAGGAAGACTTATTTATCTTTCTCATACCAGACCTGATATTGCTTATGCTGTGAGTGTGGTTAGTCAGTTTATGCATTGTCCCAATGAAGAGCATATGGATGCAGTGTACCGTATATTGAAGTATCTTAAGATGGCACCTGGCAAAGGCTTGTTGTTTGAAAAGAAGGGTGAGTTGGAAGTTGTAGGGTACACTGATGCTGATTGGGCTGGTGATAAGACTAACAGACGATCTACATCTGGGTATTTTACATTTGTTGGAGGAAACTTGTAACTTGGCGTAGTAAGAAGCAGAAGGTTGTTGCCAGGTCAAGTGCTGAAGCAGAATTTCGAGGTATGGCACATGGAGTTTGTGAGATGTTATGGATTCGTAATGTGTTAAAAGAATTGGGTTTTAAACTCAAACAACCTATGGACTTGCATTGTGATAATACGTCTGCAATTGAAATTGCTCATAATCCTGTTCAACATGACCGGACCAAGCATGTGGAGGTAGATCGGCATTTTATCAAGGAAAACTTGGACAGGAACATAATCCGTTTTCCTTTTGTGTATACAGAAGACCAATTGGCAGATGTTCTTACGAAAGGAGTGTCAAGGAAAGTGTTTGACGACTCAGTTGGCAAGTTGGGCATGATTGATATCTATGCACCAACTTGAGGGGGAGTGTAGAATATTTGTAAATATTTACTTTCTTTGTATGTGTAGGTTAAATATTTTGTATAGATGTAGGAGATATTTTTTTTATTAGTACTGCAATTGTATCTCTATATAAACCTCTAATATGGAGAAGAATAAACATTGAAGCATACCAAACCATATTGAATCCTTATTTTCTACTAGGTAGACAAAACTTGAAGCAGCTCATTGTATAGAGCTATGGTGGTGGTGCTTCCTCTCATCTGTGCAAGCAAGACTAGCTTCATTGCATATATATCAACACACTCAGATTGGGCCTTACCCGCCCAATAAGAAAACCCGACCCAGGCCCAAATAACCTTACAAAGTTACACTTACAACGCTCACTCACACACACACTTCGCCGCAATCTACAAAAGGTGAGCTTTCCTCTCTTCTCCTTCTTCCTCAATTTAAACGCCGTTGTTTAACTCTCTATGCTCTTGTTCTGTGATCTGAATTTCGTCCGTTGTTTTTGTTTTGGTCACTATCCAGTTTAGTAGAACCTCGGAATCAATCTCCAAGAGAAGTCCATGGATGATCATCAATCTCGAACAGGGGGAATCATCTACAGTAAGCTTCTCTCTCTCTTTTTCTCTGTAAACAGCTTAACACTCACACACTTACCTTAAATGGAAATATTGGTTGTGTCTTGAAAGTTCTCTATATTTCTGATGGAACGTGGTTCGATATCACCTGTTGTTATCAGTGTGGGAACGAGAATGAGCATCCGGAGTTAATAGAGGGGCACACAAGCGATCTGGAGTATGTGGACGAGGTCTATAACCTCTTATGTTGGCAAAAAAGAGGCAAGGCAGCGGTCCAAGAAAGGCTGAAAGAAGTAAAAACTGAGGCTCAAGTCATCATCCTCTTATGGTTGTAGTATGTAGAATCTGTTTCAAGTAGGAACTTGGAAATAAGAAATTCTCATGATCTTAATGATGAAACTTTCATGTTATGTGGAATGAAACAAGGTAACGCAGGTTGAGCTCAGACTATTAATCGATCTGCTGCCTGTGTATAACTTTCCTACTCTTATGGTAGTTAATGTTGTAGTTCAGGGAAATACAGATGCCAACCTCTTTCAGACGAATTCCCTCGATTTCTTTGTGAACTTTTATTCTATTCAGGCCATGAGTCATCTATTCTGTCAGTACTCTTGCTTTTACTGCCTTCTCAGCCAACTGAAGACTGCCGAACCTACTTGACTAGAGTTTTTGGCATCAGGGAAGATTCAGGCAAATGAGTTTGATGCTTTGGTTTGTAGCAGTGGAAGCGAGGTTTACTAGCTACCCTGGTACTTACACAGAAGAAGATGGAAGGCTTTTTCCAGATCCAGATTATTCGTCACACATTGACTACCGATGGGGCTGTGAAGGATTAAAGAAAAGCATTTGGAAGCTCTTAAATGCCCCTGATGGTGAACGAAATTCGGGATCTTCCAACCAAATTGAAGAAGATTTGAAATCAAGTAATTCCCATTGCATTTCATACTTGAACAAGGATCCTAGTAAGGTAAAGAAAACTTGTTAGTTTGAGTGTGGGCAATTTAAAGAGGGCTTGGTTTTACTTTTGGAGCAAGTTCCTAAATGGTTTGTTTTTGCAGGCAAGGAAAGTTGATGATTTAAGGCAGAAACTCAGGATGCGCGGACTACGCTGCCATCCAATGTACTGCAGGAGCTCAACACGAATGCAAATTGTTCCGCTCCTTGCTTCTCGAGCACAGGCTCCTATTGTTTCTGTTTTCAACTTGGGGATAGTGTTCCATTTTTCTTTACATATAGCAATGCCAATTGATTGTATGCCATGTTTTGCCTGATTGTTAATAGGTATCTTTTTGTACGCTGGAGATTGAATGTCGCAAACATGTTCATGTTCCTTGGAGAACGTGGGGACACCGATTATGAAGAAATGATTGCAGGGACTCACAAGACCATAATCATGAAAGGGGTGGTGGGAAAGGGTCCTGAAGAGCTGCTAAGAACATCAGGAAGCTATGTGAGAGACGACATTGTTCCTCCTAAGAGCCCATTGGTCGCCATTGTAAATGGGCAAGCTCCAACAGCCGATGAGATTGTGACTGCTTTGAAGCAAGTCAGCAAATCTGCTGCTGGAATGTGATTACAATGTCGCTAGAACCTGATGAGTTATGTACTTTGAGAAGAAACAAAATAAAGGCGGAGAATCAATGAAACCCATCTAAACACGGCCTAGTACTAACTACTAAGAATGCAGCTAGCCAACTGGTCCTCACAAGTCACAAGTAACCTGGTTGGTGAGATAATATATAGGAGAGCATGCAAAAGATATTTATATATGGATGTACAACTGAGAAACACCAAGAGAGCGCACAACCGAGAAGTGTAACAGAAGTCTGTTCCAGCAGCAGCAGATAGCAAACGCAGTTTGCCCACCTAGAGCGTATCAGCTGACTGAGCCTAATCGTCCTCCTAGTTCATTACATTTTGTAAATGCTTCACAAATGCATACTAGCTACATGATACTGTTTATGATTGTTATGAAGTCAGAAGGATGATTAATCTACATGATACTGTTAGATACTTTATGACATGATATGAAACTTTATATGAAAGTGATTAAATTTGCTCAACACGAGACTCCCTCAAAGCCAGGTACGTACATCTCTTGAAACGTGGGTATTTCACTGAGGCATTGCATGGCTTCAAATCTTCAATAAACTGAATATAAGAAAAAGCTCAATTGTCAATTCCGAGTATAAGACTTTTTAGATTTTAGACACGCAAACGCTTGAGAAGACTTTTTACAGAAAAAACGAGACAATTAAGTAGTGATCACAATAGTATTGGAGCCATAAATAAGCCTATACAAACAAACTAGAAAACCTTTCACACCAAACAAAGACAAAACAAAACTCAGAGAGAAGCTTGCTTACTTATGATATATGGAATGTGAGAAATCTTGGGCCATTCTTCGCCGCTGTCCTCGGTGCATCTTTCCTTTAGAAGTGGACAATCACCAACAGATAGAATCCGTAATTTGGTGAGGCGTTGCATTGCTTCGAGAGAAGGTAGATACTTGAGATTATCACAACCAGCAATTGTCAGGTTCACGAGAGATGCAAGGTTGCCCAGCCACTCTGGTAAAGTCTCCACTCCTTCGAAAGACCATATGGTCAACCTCGTAAGCGAAGTCAAGTGTTGAACTTGTTGAGGAAGAGACTTGAGCTTAGGCCACCCTTTCAACCCTAATGAGACAAGTTGTTGGGATGGAACTTGAAAATCAGGGTAAGAGTCGAGGTCCTTCCAGAAAGGACCTAAACACAAGTCACGGAGGGATGTGCATTCCTCTAAACGTGGAATACTCTCCAGATTATGGAATCTAGAAATCCACAACTGCTCCAGAGACACCGGGATATGAAACTCACTCACCAGACTTCCTATCCCCGCACAATCTCCAATACGCAATTCACGGAGGGATGTGAAACTGCGGAAATCTGGAAGAGATTGTAGACCGTTGCAGTCCTCTATACGCAAATCCTCAAGACATGGATTCAGATCCGTAGAAAATGTAATGGATGCTAGCTTGGGGCAGTGGATTACAATCAATACCTGAGTATTCCGTAATCTGGAGAGTAAGCTGCCGAATTTGTAATAGCTCAAGAGAGGTGCAGTTTTCAATCCCGCTCGGTAGGGCTGATAATCCATCACAGAATTTAATACTCAACTCCCGGAGAGATGGAAGGCCCTGTGAGGATGTTAGGCCAATACTAGATAATGCATTACAATCGTCTATCTTCAACTCCTCCAAGCAAGGGAACACCTCTACTTTTGTCGTCGTCGTCGTCGTCGTTGTGGGTGCTTCCATCCATTCAATTAGCTCAGGGCACTCCTCAATGCTTAATGTTTTTAGTGCTGGAAACAAGACTATCCTCTCCTTCTCACGTGTAGCCTCGTAAACAAGGTCATAACCGTAAATTTCACTTCCAATGCGTTTTAGGTTATCCATTCCATTTATCTCCACATCTCTAAGGAACGGTAGATGGCCTAGTATCGGGAGTTCTCCACATTTGCTACAACGAACTAGGACGAGCTTCTTCAATTTGTTGAGAGGCAAAGGGACTCTCATCATCCATGAAGGAAATCTGTCACCCATGAAGTCTTCAATCCTTAAGCTTTCCAACTCGGAGGGTGGTTGGAGTCCTTCGAGTACCTTCTCATCATTAGTGTTGCTGGTTCGTCGGTCTCCAGAGAAGACCAAACTTAACTCCACTACATTTTTCTTCTCTTCCAATTTTGCCTTCTTCGCTTCCGCTTCATCCCTTACATTTTCCAGATTACGAATGGTTAACATACCCTTCAGTTGGTTCAAGACACCCAATTCCTCAATTCTACAACCCATCTCCTCGCCCACATTAAAGCAAGACAATGTCCGGAGATTAGTTAGTCCCCTGAACATTCCAGCCGGAAATTCTATCTTCTTATCAACATAAAGATGCCTCAAGTTGATCAAGTTTTGCATCTCCCTTGGAAGCTTGTTCAGATCACAATTCTGCAATCGCAATGTTTGAAGGTTATAGAGCTTGCCAATTGACTTGGGAAGTGCTTTGATTTCTGTATCTGAGAGGTCTAGATATCTCAAGTGCTTCAGCTTGCCCAATGAATTTGGCAACTCTTCTATATCTGCTGTATCTAAACTTAAGACCCGCATTGCTTTGAACTTGGAGAAAATCATCTCTGGGACCTGGTCATTTGAAAATAGTGAGCGCAATCTCCCAACAGTTACTTCTGACATGTTTTCTAGTGTTGAAGGAGAACTACGTGCAACATGTCGAACATCATCATTCGACTCCTGTGTCAAGCGCTCACTTTTGGACACTTTTTCTGCAAGATCATGCACAAGATCGTGCATTGTGTACTTCGTAATAGTGCCTCCTTCAATTACCTCTTGAAATAAGGAATTGTTTAGTAGAATGTTAAAATATACTTTGCCAGTATGCTCCATCTCATGATGATTTTCGACAATTGAAGTCTGGAGTAATCCTTGAGCCATCCAAAGCTGGATCAAATTATCTCTTTCAATTTCGAAATCTTTTCTTAACATTGAGCAATATGTAAAACATTGTTTCAAAGGCGATGGCTCCAGATTATCAAAACTCAACTTCAATACCTTCATGATCCTGTCCTCTGATGCAGCGGAAGATACGAGGGGCTAACAAGCGTTAAACCCTAAAAAGATGAAGAGTTATCAAACGATAAACTCATAGATAGAACTCTGGAATTTACCAGAAAATAAGAGAAAACTCTTAAGTTTGATTGATAATAATATGATTGAATTCCCATTACAATGTAAGAGGTGCTTTATATAGAGCACATAAACATAAACCTAATACAATCAGAAAACATAGTTAATTATTGACTACAATTAGGAAACCTAATAAACATCAGACATAAAATCTTAAAATATGTAGTTGAAATCTTAATCAAGATTTTCCTCGAGAATCCCGATATATCCAGAAGAGCAATTTACGATTAATTTCATCATTAAGAAGCCTGTTTGAATACCAATTTTCAATATTCAAACCAATCTTCTTAATATGAAGACGTTTCTTGCTTTTCAAGATTCTTCGCTGAAACTGATCGAAATCTCGTCCTACATCATCCTCCCCTTCAGGCAGTTCCCATAATCTGTTGTCTCGAATTGACGACCATTCAGCAACTTTACTAGCTCTTGAGCGCAGTAGGCTTCCCAAAACCTGTAGAATATGATACAAGAGTTTAGATTTAAGATTAAGACACAAATTAAGTCAAACGTTAAAATGGTTATGAGATTAAAATCATGTTCTTATATTTCTAACTTTTTCTATTTGGCTTCTGTTTTTTTTCCTGTGTCCACATCCGTTGCCTTGTATGTTATTTCAGAAACAGAAATATTCTCTACTGAACGCTAAGGCCTCTTGATCAAATGTTGGAACTGCTTTCAATATGAGTTAGAGCTATCTTGTATTATAATTTCAAGTGAGATGCATCCAAACAAAAACTACAAAGCAAATATATATGTACATCGTGCTCTCAAGGAAAAGAAACAAGTGAAATTTTCGTTAATAACTTGATATCATATGAAATTTAGTACCTTCGCAACCAAGGGTACCCCTCCACACTTATCAGCAATCGCCTTCCCAATTCTTTCTAGTTCTGCATCAATGAAACCATTTTCGTCTAAATTTAAAGCTCTTTGCTTTATAATGGACCAACAATCCTCCTCTGATAGCTTTCTCAACTCAGGTCTGGGGAGTGTTTCAGCAATAGTTGACACATTGGTGCTACGGGTGGTGACGATAATGCAGCTTCCGGGATTAGAATTCAGCTTTGACAAACAAGTCATCAAGTCTTCCCACTTTTCCCTCTCCTCATTCCAAACATCATCGAGCACCAGAACATATCTCTTCCCTGTTATCTCCTCTCTCAGAACTTGAAGCAATGCATGTCGGCTTTTCATTCCAGCCGCCTTTCCTGGTACTAAAGAGTCTACCATCAGACTTAAAATGGTATCCACTTCAAAAGTGTTAGACACACACACCCATATTCTTTTAGGGAAGTGTTTATCTATGGCAGGTTCATTGTACACTGATTTAGCCAGAGTAGTCTTCCCCAGTCCAGCCATTCCCACAATGGCCATAACTGAAAGATTCTTCTGCTGATTGTCGGAGCAGATCAACGTCGTAACTATCTTTGTCACAGCGTCTTCCCTTCCAACAACTTTTTCACCATCCTCAAAAAATGGATCAGTTTGCACTCGATCTGGTCGTTGCCTTGGATCTCCTTTTTTGGCAACCAAGTTGATTAAAGGTGACATAGCCTCATTCTTAAGCTCCACCAGAGAATCATTGATCTTCTTAATCTTATGCGCCATTTTGACACGAAACTAAAGAGGATTGGAGGCAGAAAGGAAGTTGAGTACCTTTCTCTTCATGTGGCTATGCAGCTCCACTTTGCGCCGGAGAAGTTCATAGTTGAAATCATCCAAAATATCATCTGCATCTTCAGCTACCTGTTTAAGTTTCTTGACCCATTTCTCTACTTCCTTGCCCTGATCATCTGGTCTCTGATCCGCAGCGCCGGGTAAGAAATCTTGAATGCTGGATACGGACTCTCCGAGCTTCTCCAGTTCGGCCTTTAACCCCCATGCAAGAGCGAGTTCTTGAGCGGCAAGTGAAGACACCTTGGTCAGAATCCCCTCAGCGAAAGTGAGCACAAATTCAGCTGCCATCTTCTTCCTCACGAACTCGGATCAAAGAGAGTTTATCCACTGGTGATCGAGTTCTGCAATTATTTGAGAGGACTGAGGCTGTGTGGCTGTTATCTTACTTTGCTGGACAGAATAATTGAGGAAAGTTTGTTGGAGTTGGAGGAGGACCTTGACGAAGACTTTACTTCCATAATTATTGACTTCTCAGTCCACCTGTAGTAATACTCTCTACTCTAGTTTTCACTTGCAGTAAATGGCATTTTTTCACTTCTGTATAAATGGATGATTTTGCATTGCATCTTAAGATTCAAGAATTTAAAAAAGAGTAAAATCCACCTAAAGGGTTTGACTAATTCTGGTGGGGTGTTCTTTATGAACACTTTGGTATGCGTAATTAGCAATTATATACTGTACATGTGCTGCAGTATATATATATATATGCGTATTTGGTATTCAATCCCCCCATAGATTCCAAAACCAACTATAGAGATGACATGAAGCACTCCATACAAAATGAAATGCATTACATGGTTAATTTGTCAGTCAATGAGCCTTCTGATATTTTTTTTCTTCCCTAATTTAGTCCTCTATTTGTAATTCCCTTGCATATTGGTGGTGCCATGATATTTACTGTGTTGTTAAATTTTAAGGACGAGTCAATTCATTTGCATATAGGTGGTAATCTGGCACCCCAAACTCTTACGACATTTAGAAACCTCATGAAACTGAACTTGGATCTCGTCAGGCCAGCAAAGTTCGACCTCGATCAGGAGTGTTGTGAGTATTCTCAAGGCTGCACCTCTTTTGGAAAAACATAGTTTTGGTGGAGCCATATTTTATTTTTCTTGTGATAATTATAGAAATGCTACATTTTCATATATGATTCAATTTTCTCTGTGATTCGGAGTGAGATAAGGTCATGTAGCTTGAGCTGAGATTCTCAATGCCAGAACTCGATTAAGAATCAAGAGGTTGGGGAGAAGTTGAGACTTCAAGATCCCGAATCAAATCATAGGAAATATTCATGAGGCTAACTAAAACACCAATGCGTACATAACGAACATAAAATGAAAATTGCAATAACCTGGTTATGATTTCCATCTTCAAACTTCAAAGTTTACAAGATTCCCTCATATACAGAAACGAAAGAAATACCCGCAAGTGAAATTGCAGAGTAAAAAATAGAGAAAAAAGAAGAAGATATTGATCTAACAAGCTGGTGGCATGCTATTTTTCCATTTACACCTGATCAAAAAATCTAAACTCAACTCATACATAAAAAAAAAAAAATACTCACAAAATGAAATCACATATAGACAGATCAAAAGAACCCATATCAAATGACACTACCAGAAGAAAGGTTATAGCCGACGAAAAAAAAAAAACCAGGCCGACGAAACATTTTTTCGTCGGCTATAGCGGGCTTTAGCAGACGAAAATTTCTTTCGTCGGCTAAGGTAAATTTTCGTCGGCTATGATGTCCACTTTAGCCGACGAAATTTTCTTTCGCCGGCTATTTTAAAATTTCGTCGGCTATGATGTAATTTAATTTTTGTTAAATTAATTTGTGTTAATTTAATTTGTGTTAATTTAATTATGTTAGTTTATGTGTTTATTTTTGAATATATGTGTTTATTTTTGAATATATGTGTTAATTTATTGGTATATATATAAGTAAAATATATATATATATATATATATATCTATATATATATTGGTATGTGTATCTATTTATATATTAATATATATTAATTTAAGTAAAATATATATTAATTTAAGTAAAATATATATATATATATATCTATATATATATTGGTATGTGTATCTATTTATTGAATAAGTATAATTTTAAAAATGTATAATTTTTTATAAAACAAAGACAAAATAATCTAAAGCCTTTGATTAATATTTTAAATAGGATGAGCGGCTTTTTTCGATCGAAGAAGAGTTCGAAGGGCCAAAGGTCCGAATCGTCTGAGGGAACCTCTAGCAACCCTCAAACGACGTTTCAGGGCCACATGACAGCCAGACGTGCGAGCCTTCTGGAGACGGCGCCGGAGGTGCCCCTTTCATCGAGGCAGGCGACCGTCCCTCGTTCCCCGAGGCCCTTGTGGCCTCAGACGGAGGTGTCTGCACCTCGTATGCCCGAGATACACCAGGCGCCCACTCCGGGTCCTACTTCTTCGGATAGTGGGTCATCTGGGGTTCAGATGCCGCCGCCTCATCTGTTCCTTCCGCGGATGATACCGGAGATACCTGTAGTCGATGGCTCAGGGACGCCGATTTATCCACTGCCCCCGCCAGTGGCTCCATCAGCGGCGTACCGGTTCCTGCCTTTTGATACGCCTCTTATTTCTGCGAGGGTATCATCATCGGCGACAGAGCCAGAATCCGTCGCGAGCTCCTCAGGTAATCAGTGATGCATGATTACTTTTAAATGGTCATATATATTTTAATAATCAATTTGGCCGAATCATGTCATAGGCACAAAGAAGAAGAGAGGCCCCGTCACAGGGAAAGCTCTCGAGAAGATGGTGAGTATCATGGGGAGGATCCCCATCGATACTGACGGGGATGGCCACGCAGTATCGGGCGGGAAGTCGAGGACGTACTCCGGCCGCGTGGGTGCTCTCATTAGGGATAGAGTCCCTATGTTGTGGTCCGACTGGGGCGAGGTCCCGCAGGAGGTTAAGGACATGGTCCACAACGCGATGTCGGTGAGTTTACAAAATAATATTATGTATTAAATTGTTGATTTTTCGAAAAGCTAAACTAATAACAAACGGTTAAATGCAGGTGTGGTTTGAGGTTCCCGAGCACCTGAGGGACAGCTGGGCCGACGTTGTGCATGGGGGAAGGTACGTTGGGAAGTTAATGAAAAACAAAATTGTATGTGATATTAATAATATTTCTAATATTTTTGTTGTATCTGTAGGTATAAGGAGTGGAAGAACGAGCTGCGGACCCATTGGACTAAGCACGGGAACGCACGTTCTGGTACCCCTACTGAGTTCCAGTACAGGGAGTACGAGTGGCGTTGGCTTCTGACATCAGAATTCAACAACCCTCGTAAACAGGTATTTAAATAAATTAGTTAGTTAATTTAAAAATAAGTATGTGCGTTTTAAAATATTCTACTAATAGTTTACTTTTTTCTTTGAAGGCGGTTTCCCGGGTGAACGCTCAGAACCGGCAACGCAACACAAGGAACCATCATGCCGGTTCTAGACCGTTCGGTGTCTTCATGGACGAGGCGGCCAAGGAACATCCAGAAGTCAACCCATACGTCTATACGTACGAGAAGGCATATCCTGACTCCCAGGAGGATACACTAGCGGATTATAGATCTTAGCCGACGGAAAAAATAACTTCCGTCGGCTAAGATTTTCATAGCCAACGAACATATTTTCGTAGGAAGGGTGAAGAGATCCGTCGGATAAGAAAATCATAGCCGACGGAAAATTTTGGACGGGATTTTCCGTCGGTTAAGTAAATCATAGCCGACGGAATATTTTGGACGGGAATTTCCGTCGGTGAAGTAAATCTTAGTCGACGGATAATTCATGTCGGTAAGTATTCGTCGGTTAAGATGTTTTCAGTCGACGGAAACATCTTCCGTCGACTAAGAAAAATAATCCGTCGACAAAGTAAGACTAAGTCGACGGAAAATTCCGTCGGTTAAGAATATAAAGCTGAATTATTCTCTGAGCACGCGCAGAAGGAATCTTCACCCTCTGTATATATCATTCCTGCAAAAACCTCCTTCTCTATCACCTGCTCTAAATAAAACACCTCTCGATCTCGCCATGCATGAATTGAAGTTCATCAAGCAACTAATCTAGCTAGCTAGCATTTTGATCATTGGTACATATTCTTCAACCTCTTCAACCTTTACATTTTCGACGGAATTCAGTTCACCGGTCATATTTTCCGGCGACTCTCCGGCTATATTCGTTTAATTTGTATTTTTATTGTGTGTTTGTGTGTGTGTGTGTACGTATATATATATACATATATACGATTAATTATATATATATGCATGGTTTGATTAATATATTCTATATATATTAATTGTGTGTGGATTATTGATTATATATATATATGCATGTATACGTATATTTTGTATATATATATATATATATGGATGTATATATATGTGTGTGAATTTTTAATTTGTTGATTGTATATATTAATTTTGTTTATGCAAATCATATATGTATATATATAGATTATATTATATATGTTGTAGCAGAAAATGATGATGTTTATTAAATCAATGTATGTATATATATAGATATATATATATATATATATATTATGTATGTGATTAATGTATTCGATCATTATCTTTTTTTATGTAAATCATGATGTGTATTAAATGATCGATATTTTGATGATGATATTTTCGTGGTGATATATTAAAACAATATTTATTTTCATGATAATATTTTCGTTTATGATCGATTATATTAATTAAATTTGTGTTTGAGATCATATATATATTTCATTTTGTTTATGCTTACATTAAATTTTTTTTTTTTCAATTTGTGCTTAGATATATTTACTCATTTATTTTCGTGATGATATCGATATTTTCATGCATATATATATATATATGGTCTTAAATCAAATATTTGATTTGATGATGTTTTTGTTTAAATCAGTTATTTTCGTCACATTATGTTTTTGTGGTGAATACGTACGGTTGTTTACGTGAGCGCGCAGTATTTTTATACTTAGATTTTTCATTTCCCCTTTTATTACAGGTTACAACATGGCCGACAGGAGCTGGATGCAGTTACATAGAGGGCATCCGCGATACATGAGAGGAATTTTTGAATTTATCGAGTTTGTCCGTGGCAAGACTTCTCCTGGACAACTTTTCCACATTTGTCCATGCGGAAAATGTCGCAACAGATCTGCCAATTCTGTAACTTTTGAGGACATGTATGTTCACCTGTCACAATACGGTATTTGTCCCAGTTATACCACTTGGACATGGCACGGCGAAGCAAGTGAACATATGCCCACACTTGTAGATATTCAAGCACAACGTAACCAGGGCGAGTCTTCCTCTAGTGCCAATTTCGGGGACCCTGGTGTGAGAATTTCTTAAACGATGCATTTCCGTCCGCCTCAGCATACGATGGAAGTGTTCCACAGGACAACAACAATACAACCTTCCCTGATGTCTCCCAGGTCGGCAGTAGTGGCTATGATAGTTACAACAAGCTTATGCAGCAAGCACAGACACCACTGTACCCCGGAAGTGAGCATACTGTATTGGAAACTGTCATGAAGCAGATGAGTATCAAAAAGAAGAGGAACAAGACTGTTGCTTGTTTTAACGATGACATTGCACTTCTGAAGGAGTTGCTTCCTGCTGACAACAACTGTCCAGAAAATTATGACAAGGTCAAAAGCATCTTGAGTGAGTTCGGTCTTCAGTACATCAAGATAGATGCATGCGTCAATAACTGCATCCTATACTACAAAGGTTATAAGGACGCATTTGAGTGCCCACACTGCTATGAGCCGAGGTATGAACCACACGCTCGTTCTAGACAGACAAACCCCATTCCTAGGAAGGTTCTTCGCTATTTCCCATTGGGTCCTCGTCTACAACGTCTCTACATGTCTTCACATACGGCCAAGCATATGAGATGGCACCACGAAAGGCACCAGCAAGAGCCGGATAGGCCTAGAGTAGATCCGGATAATCTCACACACCCCGCAGACGGAGAGGCTTGGAATCACTTTGACCGTTCATTTCCTGATTTTGCCTCTGAATGTCGAAATGTCAGACTTGGACTAGCAACAGACGGATTCAATCCTACTGGAGACATGAATAACTCTTACAGTATATGGCCTGTGATAGCATTTCCGCTCAACTTGCCTCCAAACATGTGCATGAGGACGGAGTATAATTTTCTTACTATGTTAGTTCCGGGCAAGTATTCTCCAGGAAAGTGCTTGGACGTGTACATGAGGCCATTAATCGACGAGCTCCTACAATTATATGAAAATGGAATCCATACTTTTGACAGGTATAGTCAGACTTACTTCTTCATGAGAGTAGCGGTTCTTTTTACCGTCAATGATTTTCCTGCTTACGGGATGATGTCTGGTCAAACTACCCATGGATACAAGGCGTGCCCTGTATGTATAGACGAGGTCAATTCCAGTCATCATGCCCACAGAATTGTTTACTTAGGATCCCGTAGATGGCTTCCACCGGATCACCCGTGGCGGTACGATGCACAAGCATTTGATGGGACTGTTGAGCATGGCCCGAAACCCGAAGGGAGGTCTGGTCAATGGATTCTGGATATGCTGAACCAGCACTGGTTTGGAATTTTGAGCAGCGCTAGGTATGTAAATGACCAGAATCCTCCCACCCCTGAAGAGTTTAAGTATTGGACGCACAGGAGTTCATTCTTTGAGTTGCCTTACTGGTCGACGTTGAAGATCAGACACAACTTAGACGTCATGCACATAGAGAAGAATGTTTGTGACAGCATCCTTGGAACAATTCTAGACATCAAAGACAAGACCAAAGACACCGCCAAAGCTCGTGCTGACCTTCAAAAGATGGGTATACGTCGAAAGCTATGGATAAAGCTAAACAAAAAGACCGGTAAACATGTAATGCCTCAAGCAGGCTACACGGTGGTTCCTAATAAGAGGTCGGAGATATTTAAGTGGCTTCGTGAGGTTAAGTATCCTAGTGGGTATGCCGGAAATATAGCTCGATGTATTAAGATGGGGGAAAATAAGATTATCGGGTTGAAGACCCATGACTGTCATGTTCTCCTGCAACGTCTTCTTCCTGTGGTCATTCGCCCGTATTTGCAGAGTGATGTGGTTGACACGTTGGTGGCTTTGTCCAACTTCTTTCAGAGGTTATGTGCTAAAGAGCTAAAAAAGTCAGAGGTCCGGTCCTTGCAAGACGATATTGCGTACATCATGTGCAAGCTGGAGAGGATCTTCCCCCCCACTTTCTTTAGCATCATGGTCCACCTCATGATCCACCTTCCTGAACAAGTGTTGCTTACAGGTCCGGTACAATATACCTGGTGTTATCCAAACGAGAGGTATGTATGCAGTCTATACTTTTGTCAATAAAGTCTCACATAACATGAATTTTTGCAATAACTTTTTATTTTGTAGGCAACTTGGAGATTACAAGAAGACGAACAGGAACAAACGTTTCCCTGAAGGTTCGATCACGGCGGCTTACATTTCTAGTGAGTGTGTAACCTTCTACAACACATATCTTAATGATGAACACACGAGAGGGGAATCTTCAAGAGGTGGAAATCAATTCCATTTATCAGTTGTTTCCGACGAAGTACAACCGTATGGCAGGCTAGGTAGGGAATACAGATTGAGTCGCGAAGAATTGAAGGAGGCTCATTGGTGCGTCCTTCAACATTGCGATGAATTGGAGGATTATCTGGAGAAACATTTGAGCAGGCAAAATGGGAATGAAGCCATTCACAAGAGAGATTTTCCTGACTACTTCCCGATTTGGGTACGTTATTCTTAAGTTACTTATAAATTTAATGTATTTCTCATCATTTTGTTTGACTAAATTGCGTTATTTTACAGATGATGCATATTCAACAGAACCAACGTGAATTTTACGACCCCGAGCTGCACTGTTTGGCTGGCGGACCGCTAAAGCACAGAGCACATGCGGGATGTTTTGTTAACGGGGTTAAGTTTGTGACATCAGAACGAGATGATGGTCGCATCACTCAAAACAATGGAGTTATGGTTGAGGGCAAGTCTCACAACTACTACGGGGTGCTTATCAGCGTTATCGAACTAATCTACGGGAACCGTATGCCGGTTGTGTTGTTTAAGTGCAAATGGTTCAATACTGACCCAAATGTTTGCAGGAGTACGGTTACAGACCATGGTTTGTTATCAGTGAACACAAACACTTCATGGTATGAGAATGAGCCGTTTGTTATTGCCGCCATGGCACAACAAGTCTTTTATCTTGATGATCCGGCTATGGGTGAGGGTTGGAAAGTGGTGCAGGTAATGTCACATAGGAATATATGGAGTGCAGCTACATTGGGAGTGGATGAGGGTACGGAACCGAGCTCTGTACCGAACGAACCATATCAAGAGGAAACTCCACCTGTAATTCCCAATGACGTGGACATTCGCGTCAACGACCAACACGTTCCTGCCATTACAGGTTACATTGAAGTTACTATGCCCGAACCCGAAGAAGATGACGAATACGAGGACGAAGAAGATGAGGATTCAGAGGAATTCGAGGAGGATGATGATCCCGAAGACCAAGATTATGAAGATGAGTATGATTAAATTAATTTGGGGATGTAACTTAACTTTCATTGGTTTATTATTATGAATTTGCATAACTTCGGAGATCGATGTATTAACAATTACATTTTCATATATATTGATCGGAACTGATTTTGCGTCAAATGTTCACTGCCTTTATTATTATTACTATTCTTGTTGCAGATTTTTATAGCCCCGTAAGAGTCACGTCGATTGGAAACTATTCTCAGTTGAAGGTCCGGCCAGATTACGTGATTTGGAGGGTCGAATAGCCGTTTCCGTCCGTTTAGGGGTTTGACCGCGCCGATTGACCGGACGGATCGAGCCCTTATCTTTGTCAGATGGAGCTGAATTTTTTCCCACCTACGTAATTCGTTATGCTGGTCATATCTGACGGTAGGTTTTCAGTTACTCTTCTCCGATCACCAAACTCACGTTATATGTACTAATGTTGTATAACTTTTTTATACAAGTGTTGAGTTTAAGTGTCGTTTTGAAGACAACGTATACGTAGAAGCCTCAAACGCAAAAAAGTCGTGAAATAAGATATGACCGGAACGGTGAAATACGTCAACCCGTGAAAAATGAAGATATTCCGGTAAAATTTCGGTGCCGGTTGTTCCGGTCAACGAAATTCTCTTATTTCTACCTAGTGGTAGCCCTATCCCGGGTATTTATTTTTTACCAAATTTTTATAGCCCCGTAAGAGTCACGTCGATTGGAAACTATTCTCAGTTGAAGGTCCGGCCAGATTACGTGATTTGGAGGGTCGAATAGCCGTTTCCGTCCGTTTAGGGGTTTGACCGCGCCGATTGACCGGACGGATCGAGCCCTTATCTTTGTCAGATGGAGCTGAATTTTTTCCCACCTACGTAATTCGTTATGCTGGTCATATCTGACGGTAGGTTTTCAGTTACTCTTCTCCGATCACCAAACTCACGTTATATGTACTAATGTTGTATAACTTTTTTATACAAGTGTTGAGTTTAAGTGTCGTTTTGAAGACAACGTATACGTAGAAGCCTCAAACGCAAAAAAGTCGTGAAATAAGATATGACCGGAACGGTGAAATACGTCAACCCGTGAAAAATGAAGATATTCCGGTAAAATTTCGGTGCCGGTTGTTCCGGTCAACGAAATTCTCTTATTTCTACCTAGTGGTAGCCCTATCCCGGGTATTTATTTTTTACCAAATTTTTATAGCCCCGTAAGAGTCACGTCGTTTGGAAACTATTCTCAGTTGAAGGTCTGGTCAGATTACGTGATTTGGAAGGTCGAATAAAAATTTCGGTCCGTTTAGCAAATAAGAAAGAATTTCTTTTTTTCCTAGCCGACGGAATATTATGTTTCCGTCGACTTGGACTTTCTTAACCGACGAATTATTTATTTTCCGTCGACTAAGATGACGAAAATTTTGGCGGTTTATCATTGCGCTTTTTTTTTTCCGCGAAAATTGAAAATTTCTTAGCCGACGAATTGCATATTCCGTCGCCTAAGTTACTATAAAACCTGGTCGACGTTTCTGCTCTCTGTTCTGTTCGCTCTCTCTGTCAAGCATATGAGATCGCCTCCACTCCGCTGCCGACGAGCTCCGATCCTCCACCCGACCACCACCGTCAACGCCACCACGTCCGACCCCCCACCTCCACCCCAACCGACTAGGACACTCACCTCCTCCACCCAATCCGAGCCTCCTCCACCCAATCCGAACCTCCTCCACCCAATCCGAGCCTCCTCCACCGCCTCCTACACCCATCACCGCCTCCTAGACACCACCACCCCAGCCGACCTAAACCCTAAGGGAACCCGTCCGACCGCCTCTCTCTCTCTCTCTCTCTCTTTCTCGCCCTCACCCTCACCGGTTCCTCCACCTAAACCGCAACGTAACTGTCGTCCTCCGTTGTGTTTGGCAGGTTAGTCTCAAGTATTCTCCGATTTTATTACTCTGTGAATTGATGAATGCTGGTCTGTATATATGCCGGTTCTGTTTGTTTTGTAGTTGTGAATTGATGAATGCATGCTGGTCTGTATATATGCCGGTTCTGTTTGTTTTGTAGTTGTGAATTGATGAATGCTGGTCTGTATATATGCCGGTTCTGTTTGTTTTGTAGTTGTGAATTGATGAATGCTGGTATTACTATTTGCCGGTTCTGTTTGTTGGTCTGTATATACAATTGATGAATTGATGAAACTATTCTCTGTTTGTTTAGTAATATATGTGTTTGATTTGTGGAGAAATGTTGTGAATTGTTTAGAAAGTGTGCATGAATGCCCTTAATTGATAGTTTGTCGACGGAGATCATATATGAACTTGGTTTTCGATTTGGTAAATTATAAGAGATTAGAAGTTAGTGGAAGTATTAGTGTGGAAGGATATGCAGGCAGGCATTTAGCTGGTTATGTTTGTGTCATTATGCTGCCGGTGGATTTTGTTTTGTGTCTCTGATTTTAAAAAATGTAGAGAATGGAATTATTGACTGCACATAATGTATAGATAGGTAAAGACATAAGAATGTGATATATCATGTAGGTACAACTTGTTAATATAGGATAGATTTTTACATGAATTGAGGTATGTAAGAATTTATACCCATCACATGTTTAATTAACTTGTTATGTTTAAAGATGCCGATCATTGGGAAGAGGAAACAACGTTCGGAGAGGGCTCAACAGATGATGGCGGCCTTATGTAACCAGGCTACTGCCAGCCAGCCCACACCTTTGCCGCCTGGAAGAGTACCACCAGGGGCTCCTCCTTTGCTCATCAGGCCGCCCTTTATACCATCCGATACGACTTCCACTATTGGGGCGACGACCGGAACCACTGAAGCGTCGTCCACATCGGCTTCCGAAACCAGCAGGCCCATTCCTAGTGCCCGCTGTAAAGCAAAGGCCCCCACTACAGGTAATGATATTTTTTAAATAAAAAAAATTATATTTTTTAAATAAAATAATAAAAAAATCGTTTATTTTTTTAATTTTCTTGGCATGATTAAAAGGCTTAATTTTCTTGTAGTAATCCATATTTATTTAAAATAATAAATGTTTTAAAATAAAAAAATTATTATTCTTTTAATTATTAATACTTGAATCTTTTTTGCAAATGATACCTAATATTTTGTTTTATTTATTGTAGGTCCCCCACCGAAAAAGAAACGGGGTTTTGTGTGTGGAAAGGCGACGGAGGCGTTATGCAAGAAGCTAGGGGGGAAGATACCGATAGAGTATTGCCCTCGTATGAAAGGGCCTAAGGTTCAAGGGGTCAACAGTCTTTTGGTCAAGGACATTGGGTCGGCCATACGTAGCCTGGTTGGAACGAGGGCTAGGACGTTCCACGACCTTGAGCAATCAGAACAGTGGAAGGTGTGGAACGCATTGTCGGTAAGTACATAAAAATTAATTTACGTAGTTTGGTTTATTTGAATAGTTTTCAATTAATACTTTTGTTGATGTATTAATTTATTTTTATTTCTTAGCCATGGTACATGTGGGACAACAATGACATTGTGACGGTGAGGTGGATCATGGACACGGCACAGGCTAGGTACAAGGAGTGGAAGTGGCAGTGTCACAATGTCTACCAGGAGCATGGACCAGAGGGGATGCCGACGGAGTTCTATGGGAGGGAGGATGAGTGGGCCTTTCTTTGCACGCATTTTGAGAGCGACGCGTTCAAGGTATGTGTATATTGCTTTTTTTTTGGGTGATAATGTTGACCACTATATTTTGGAGTAATATATTATTAATTTTGTTACAATAATATATTTTTTCAAGCATTTTTAGAATAATATATTATTAAATTTGTTCTTATTAAAAAAATTAAAATTGTAAAACTTAACATTGCCGACGATTATGCATGATGATTTTGTGGGTTCGGTTATGCTATTTATTGCCATGTTTTAGGTTTATAGAATAAAATATTATTATTTATTTTTTTAATAAATAAAAAAATATAATTACTGATATTTTATTTATATCGCGTATTAGAAACTCTCGAACGCGAACAAGAAGAACCGTGGTAAGAAGACGATGCACCACCATAGCGGTTATTCTCCTATTGTCTACATCATGGAGGATCTAAGGAACAAAGGTGAGCCCTTGCCGATCATCAAGGGATTCGAGGCGAGTTATGTGAGACCCGGTGACGAAGTGGCCACCCAGAAATATGTAAGTGTATTTCCTTTAATTATTTAATTAATTATGTCTCTTTGATTTGGATACTTAGTATTAATTAAGAAATATGTTGGTGTTGGTGTAATTGTTGTTGAATTATGTGGTTGGTGTATTCCTTGGTGTTTTGTTTATGCAGGAGAAGATGCTTGCGGAGGTCGAAAGCCGAAAGACAGACTTGAAGAAGATAAATCCGGAAGCTACAGAGGAGGAAATGATGGAGATCATTCAAACACAACAAATTGATGTGTTGGATGCTGTGTTGGACAAGCGCAAAGGGAAGGAGATACGAGGGATGGGACGAGCAGGTGAGCGAGACTTGAGCCAGTCCTCGTCCGGTTCGACCTTGCGGAGTCGTGCTCCTCCAAATCAAGACAGGGAAAGGATTGAACGCCTTGAACAAGAGGTCCGTGAGTATAAGGAGCGGACTGAGCGGGCTGAGGCCGAGTCTCTGTGGTACCGTAATCAGTACACTACTGTTAACTCACGGATGGACCAGATCTTCTCTCGCCTAGGTCTAGAACCTGAAGGTCCGGCTCCTCCTCCTCCGCCTTTTACGGCTCCTCCTCCTCCGCCTTTTACGGCTCCTCCTCATTCTTCTCCGGGTCCTCCTCCTCCTCAGTCATCTTCGATTCCTCCTACTCAGTCGTCTCCACCTCCTCTTCCTACTCAGTCGTCTTCGGCATTTGTTGATGAAGATCAGTTTTTGAATTTTTATTAGTTTTAGTTTGTATGAACACAATTTTAATTATTAATGCATAATTTTTATATTATTAATGATTCGATCTATATATTTAGTTTTAATACAATTATTTCTAAAACAACCGAAACAAATATCTACTTTATCAGTAAAAAAATTAAAAAACCAAAACAAATAATAAATTGTGAAAAAACAATTCTGAAAAAAAATCTGACTCACCTTAGTCGACGGAAAATTGAAAACCCGTCGGTAAGGGTATAAACATTACCGACGGAAAATTTAATTTCCGTCGGCTAAGAATGAATAACGACCGACCGTTGACCTTCTTAGTCGACGACAAAGTATACTTTCCGTCGGTATAAGATAATCATTACCGACGTAAAATTTTATTTTCCGTCGGCTAAGAATAAACAGAAA
The DNA here is from genome assembly GCA_034370585.1 of Fragaria x ananassa. Lineage (NCBI taxonomy): Eukaryota > Viridiplantae > Streptophyta > Magnoliopsida > Rosales > Rosaceae > Fragaria > Fragaria x ananassa. The sequence continues at coordinate 32,703,843 of CP139754.1, read as the reverse complement.
GAGGACCGTATCGTCGGCTAGATCTTAACCGACGCTAATTTTCCGTCGTTTAAGAAACTGGAATCCTAGCCGACGGAATATTTCGTCTGTAAAGAAGGAAGCCTTTTGTCGTTTAGGTAAATGTTAATCGACGGAAATAGAGCCGACGGATTTTTTCCGTCGTTTAGGAAACAATAACTTAGTCGACGGAATAGGCGTCGACTAAGATCCGTCGATTAAGATATAACTTAGTCGACGGAAATTAAATTTTCCGTCGGCTATTGTCTTAGCAGACGACGGTTAGCCGACGGATCTTAGTCGACGACTATTCCGTCGACTAAGAACTTAGTCGACGGAATATGTTTCTTAACCGACGGAAATATTCCGTAGGCTAAGAATCGTAATCCACTAGTGATATTGTAAGTCACTTTACGTTTTTAAATTTTTAAATTTATGTAAAAATTTTAATTAATAATTTTTTTCCTATCCATATAGGCGAGGGTGAGGGAGGCTAGTGACGAGGTCATGAGTACCTTAGTGAGGGAGGCATGGCCGGAAACGCAGGAGGAAGAGATGTCTGAAGCCATGTCCCGGATCGACAATTCGGATCCGACGATTGGGGCGAGGATCATGGGCACAGCCTTCCCACCGAGAGGAAACAACTTCTACTGCCGAGGTCTAGGAAAGAGAGGCGAGGGGGTCCTGAAGACCACTCCAGGATTTCAACGAAAGGCAACCCCGACCAGTAGCAGCACCACGTCCACGATCAACAGGACGACTCAGCTAGAGTCGGAAGTTCAGAGACTACGAGAACAGCAAGCTGCTCAGGCTGCCTCGCAGGCTGCCTCGCAGACAGCCTATATTGCCTCGTTGGCAGCCTTTAATGCCGCGCAGGCAGCCTATGTTGCCGAGTTACATGCCATCCAGCAGGCCCAGCAGCAGCAGATGATCCAGAACATGCAGGACTTTGCAGCTGCCCAGATTCAGGGACTTCCGCCTCCGCCCATGCCTCCGCCCATGACGCTACCCCAGCCGCCGCAACCTCCGCAGCAGCCCCCAGAAGATGACTTTAATTTAGACGATATAGACTTTACGTAGTTGATATATACTTTTATGTAAATTGATACTTTTATGTAGTTCATATATTCTTTTATGTGTTTGTTGTTGGTTATATGAAATTGTTAAATATGTCTTTTGCAGCTTGCATGGAATGGTAATTCAGAAATTTCGGGGTTTTTTTTTTACTGGAATGCACTTATAGCCGACGAAAAAAAGCCTTAATTCGTCGGCTAAAGTTTTTTTTAAAAAAAAAAAAAAAAGTTTAGCCGACGAAATATGCTTTAATTCGTCGGCTAAATGCCTATAAAGCCGACGAAAAATACTATATTTCGTCGGCCATAGATGTTTTATATTTTTTTATTACAAACTTTAGCCGACGAATATTTTAAATTATTCGTCGGCTAAAGTTTGGAAGATAACCGACGACACAAAATGTCGTCGGCTAAGGTATAGACTATAGCCGACGAATAATGTCGTCGGCTTTAGTTCATACTTTAGCAGACGAAATAATGTCGTCGGCTATAGTATGACTATAGCCGACGAAATAATGTCGTCGGCGAAAGGTTGGACTATAGCAGACGATATTATTTCGTCGGCTATAGTATGACTATAGCCGACGAAATTTTTTGTCTCGTCGGCTAAAGTCATTACAGACGACCCTTTCCCGACGACACTATAGCCGACGAACCTTCGTCGGCTAAGGTTGTAGCCGACAAATTTTTTTTAACAGGCCGACGAAAATTTTTCGTCGGCTAAAATGCTTGTTCTGGTAGTGTGATATGAAACACTCATGAGGCTAAACAGCGAAAACAATAAGCTGCTTGTATGCTTTGAGTTTTTCATTTACAAAATTGATAATGCTAGATGAACCACTTAGAGCTCACCTTATGTAACATATTGACATGACATACACGAAATCCAGATTAAAGCATGTGTCACGTCACAATCTACAAGAATAAGAAAGAAACCTAATCTTGTATTAGCAATTCCGGTTTCGTTTCCTTTCTTGTCAAGGAACAAATCCTTAGCTCATTATATTTCCTCGATTCATGAGGATTCTAGTATCAAGGCTTATAAATATGGCCACAAGGGCCTTTGGGTATCAAACAACAACACAGCATATATAGGGAGGTCATAAACACTCGAACATTCTACGCTGTTATATGTTTTTGTTTAACTTTATATATGGACAACAGTGATGTAGATACAGTTGAGGGGGAGAGAAAAGATTGAATAAATGAGTTGCCGGATTGCATTATGTCATACATACTTTCATTTTTAACAAATTAAAGATGCAGCGGAGACTAGCATTGTATGCCGTCGGTGGACGAATTTTTGGAAGACAAGGTCCTCCGATCTTAAATTAGACACTGCAAATATTTTTGGATCCAAGTATGCTGCACTCGATGAAACATATGAGAAATACTCCACCTATTACTCCATATTTTTGGTTGCCTATTTTTTTCATGTAATAAAGGCACTTGCTCCCGCGCCGATCACTTGCTCAAGGATTTCTGCATTAAGAAGCTTAAGGAGGACTCAGAGATGGCAATGCAGCTGAAGAAGTGCTTTCGAAACTGGACGTCCTCTCAGCTCAAGAGCTTGGTGCATACATTAAGAAATATATTAATGCCCCCGAAAGTGGCAATGAAGCGAATAACTCTCGGATCCTTATCCTTTCAACTTGATGTTTCAAACATCAATTGGTCCTTCTGGTTCAAGCACCGAGTCCCTTACTGTTTCAGATTGTAAGAAAAGAAAAAAAAAATAACCTTACTGTTCGGGTTTGATTAAGATGATATGTTAGTTTTCATTCAATAATACTATTGTTTTATTGGTTACGATCATTATGTTATTTAGGTTTCATTCCCTCTTTATTGTTACACCAAAAATAGAAACACTAGCCTGAAAATCAGCTCCATTTCCTGATCCGAAAACATTGCACAGATCCACCATATAAACGATGCACCTCACCTCGCTTGGCGCTTTCTTCCACCGGTCAAAAGTCAACTCACCGTAAGCAACAAACCACCGCACGCCACCCCATCACAAACCCCGGCCTTTACCGTGCACCCGCCACCACTCTATCACCGTATTATCTTAACGTAGTCTCACTGTTAATACTCACTAATCAAATCTTTCCTTCTTTTAATCACATTTCAAACAGTGAAGATGGAGCCCACCATGGATCACACTCCTCTTATATTCACGGTGAGCTCGTGATGAGAGCACACAGATAAGATTGAGACTCCGAGAGAGAGATCACTACTGCTCTCACACTCACATTTCACGTTTCAAAAACTCGGAAGCGAGTGAACTCCGTGAGCTCTTGACTCGGAGAGAGAGAGAGAGCAATGGCGGTGTCGCAATTCTCTTGCGGCGGAGCAATGGAGTCGCTGCACTACAAATCGCAGTCGGAATTGATCGGTTTCGGCTCCCGGAGGAGCTTCAATTCGCGGTTGTTGCTGGCGAGGACGTTGAGTTTGAATCCGAGGACTCACCGGAGCCGCTGCCGGAGGTCGGTTCTGGTCACCAACGTCATCAAGGATCCGACCGTCGAGCAAGGTTATCATCTTCATGCTTTGATTCTGAAATGCTTTGCGCTTTTCTTGTTGAAAATGTGAAAATTGATCATCAAAGTTCAAATCTAGCTATTTGATAGGTGAGAGTCTCAAGATCATATAGTTGTGCTTGATTGATAGTTTGAATTTATTGATCAAAGCCACAAGATCATTTGTATAAAGATCTGTATATGTTTGAATTATGATTATGTTGAATTCTAAATTCTTATATTTTTTTTTTTGGATACTTAGAAACTACACTCAGCTCATGCACACCTGATGCTGTATCTATTGCTTCAAGTATCAAATACCATGCTGAGTTTACGCCGTTGTTTTCTCCGGAGCACTTTGAGCTTCCAAAGGCCTATTTTGCAACTGCACAGAGTGTCCGTGATGCGCTTATTGTTAACTGGAATGCAACAAATGAGTATTATGAAAAGTTGAATGTAAAGCAGGCGTATTATTTGTCGATGGAATTTCTACAGGTTTGTGATAAATCTTCATCATTGCTTTTCACAAGTAAACATCTTTAGCTTGAAAGACATCTTGTTTCATACTGTTTCGTTTTGTAGGGTAGAGCACTGTTGAATGCAATTGGTAATTTGGAGCTAGCAGGTGCCTATGCAGAGGCATTAAGCAAGCTCGGACACAAATTAGAAACTGTGGCTCACCAGGTGCTGGTTCATCTAGTCTTTACCTTTTCATTAGAATATACTTGGAGTACATATATGTCAATTTTGAACAAATTAGTTACCTTGTACTTCAATTTGGTTGATTAATTGTAGGAGCCAGATGCTGCGCTCGGGAATGGGGGTCTCGGTCGGCTTGCCTCATGCTTCTTGGATTCTTTGGCAACTTTGAACTACCCAGCATGGGGTTATGGACTTAGGTACAAGTATGGGCTATTTAAACAGCGAATTACCAAAGAGGGTCAAGAAGAAGCAGCCGAGGATTGGCTTGAGGTGTGCATATTTTCTGTCATCACCTTCATTTCAAGTGTTTCAGTCTGTAATGGCTTGAGAAATCATTAGATTTCTACTTGTTGCTGACTCTTCTAGATGGGAAATCCCTGGGAGATTGTGAGGAATGATGTTTCATATCATGTAAAATTCTATGGCAATGTTGCTACTGGGTCAGATGGAAAACGGCATTGGATTGGAGGAGAAGATATAGTGGCTGTTGCTTATGATGTTCCAATACCAGGATATAAAACTAAAACGACTATCAACTTGCGGCTATGGTCAACCAAAGCTCTGTCACAGGACTTTGATTTATATTCTTTTAATTCTGGGGAGCACACGAAAGCATTTGAAGCTTTAGCAAATGCCGAAAAGGTTTGTATACCGTATGTGTTTCTTTTTGTTTTCTTCATTTTCCATTTATTTATATATTCGCAAATTTATCAGCTCACCAAAGTCCATTGAATTAGCAAATCCAGATTTTAGGCTTTATATATTTCAGCTGGAGAGGGGGGAAGGGGGATGGCACTTCCTCATTTCTTCCTACTATTGAAAATACACAGATTGTGTGTGTATATGTTCCAATTTCCAAGTGTCAATATCTACCTATTTTGGATTTTCCACTACCAGTAGTTACATGGTCAAAATTTCCTTGTTCTGTTGCTACTTTACCACATACAGTTCAGCTGGTAAAATGTCAATTTGTCAAATGCTTATCAGATTTGCTATGTACTTTATCCTGGCGATGACTCACTGGAGGGCAAGACACTTCGTCTGAAGCAACAATATACTTTATGTTCTGCTTCTCTCCAAGATATTGTTGCACGTTTTGAGAGAAGATCCGGAGCAAATGTAAATTGGGAAGAGTTCCCCAAGAAGGTTGCAGTGCAGATGAATGACACTCATCCAACTCTCTGCATTCCTGAACTGATTAGGATTTTAATGGATTTGAAGGGTTTGACTTGGAAGGAGGCCTGGAGTATTACTCAAAGGTGACACCTGTTGGCTGTTTGTGGTCATTTATTGGTTATTGTGTAGGACTATTTAATTTACTGGGAGAATAGTAGGAACATGATAATAGAAGCAAGCGGCTCATAGTTATTAGTAACGTAGAGAATCTTTTTCCTTGCTTTTATTGGGTGTTTAATTAGGTACATTACATGAATTTATACCTGGTTATCTGTATACTTGTAGCCTATCCACTTTCTTTATTGGTCCTACATTAGTAGTCTGGAATTTGGTTTCTTCATATGCTATAGTTGCCTCCAAAAACACCCTTTTTTCCATCTCAACAAATTAATCTTAAAGCAGTTAGTTTCTATTTGCTAAGACTCTTTATAACGATATATAATACTGTTTCTTGAATGAGGTAACATGTTCAACTGTAGTAACTTTCTTTCCTCACATCCTGCTATTCTTTATGCTAGAACGGTCGCATATACGAACCATACTGTTCTACCTGAGGCATTGGAGAAATGGAGTTTGGAACTTATGCAGAAACTGCTTCCTCGACATGTGGAGATCATAGAACTCATAGATGAGGAGGTAATGCTGGAATATATACATAATTTAGTCAATCTACCTTTTGTATTTATTAATATGCTATTTCTTACAGTTTTATATGCTACAGCTCATTAACACAATAGTGTCGGAGTATGGCACAGCAGATTGTGATTTATTAGAAAAGAAACTGAAGGAGATGAGAATTCTAGAAAATGTTGATTTGCCTCCTACTTATGCGAAGTTATTGGTTAAACCCAAAAAAAGCTCCAGTGTTCTTCCCACTGAAAAACTTGAAGATTCAAACAAGGATGAAAAACTTGAAGATTCAAACAAGGATGAAAAACTTGAAGATTCAAAAAAGGATGAAAAACTTGAAGATTCAAACAAGGATGAAAAACTTGAAGATTCAAAAAAGGATGTCAAAGCTGTTGATGAAGAAATTGAGCCTAAGAAGAAGCCCTTGGAGGAAAAGAAAAAGGCATCTCCGAAACCACCTAAGCTAGTTCGTATGGCAAATCTCTGTGTTGTAGGTGGTCATGCAGTAAATGGTGTCGCTGAGATACATAGTGAAATAGTAAAGGACGAAGTATTCAATTCATTTTACAAAGTAAGCCTTGAAATTTTTATTGAATATGAGGCTCCTTCAAGCTGGAAAAAATCTCTAATTATTGATTTCTGATTTATACCTCTGGCAGTTGTGGCCTAAGAAGTTTCAAAACAAAACAAATGGAGTGACACCAAGAAGATGGATCCGCTTCTGCAATCCAGACTTGAGCAGCATTTTAACCAAATGGATAGGCACAGAAGACTGGGTCTTAAATACTGAAAAACTGGCCGAATTACGACAGGTAAAAGTCTGAAAAGAACAATCTAGTATGAATTTCACATTCTGTATTTTGTTATTTGTCCAGTACCATTGTTATAGTTATGTAATTATCAGAGTTATTTCATTTTATGGTAGTATGCGGATGATGAGGATCTCCAAACTCAATGGAGGCAAGCAAAAAGGAGCAACAAATTGAGAGTTGTGTCATTCATCAAAGAAAGAACAGGGTATTCTGTCAGCCCTGATGCAATGTTCGATATCCAGGTAATTTTTCTAAATTGAAATTTATTTATTGGTATATTGATGACTGATGAGTGCTAAAGCTGGAACACTAAATAATATTTTACCATGAGAATGGTGAGAAGACGAATTTTGTGTCTGAATAATTCACCGCAATAGAATTTAGTTCACCTGTACAAAAAAATAGAATTTAGTTCTATGTAATAGAAACCCATTAGCTCATTTAGTGCCTCTCAATATGGTCTATTGATCGTTCAAATGTATCTGATAAAACATAGGTCCTGGCAACGTTGTGCATCATGTTCATTGTGCATCAACTATGATTGTCTTCACAAACTTTCCTTGTATTATTCACCACATGCATTTTAGTTTTCTTGTCCTGTTCCCCCTACCCTAATAATAATAATAACAACAATAAGTTAAAAAAAACAGAGATATGAAAATTGAATGCTTGTTTTCAGGTGAAGCGCATTCATGAATACAAGAGACAACTTATGAATATCCTGGGAATTGTTTACCGCTACAAGAAAATGAAAGAAATGAGTGCTTCAAAAAGGAAAGCAAAGTTTGTTCCACGTGTTTGTATGTTCGGAGGAAAAGCATTTGCGACGTATGTACAGGCCAAGAGAATTGTGAAGTTTATCACAGATGTCGGCGAGACTGTAAATCATGATCCTAGTATAGGTGATCTCCTAAAGGTATGATATCTTTTGAAACTAAATATTTTTAATAAATGTTAACTAGTTAACCGTTCTCAACAATATTTCTGTGCAAATAGTGTCCTGGCATTAAGCTTGGTAATTATTTGTGTTCACATTATATACGGAGCCGTTCCAAAGAGGACGTCCGCACAGCCCTTAAAGTGCGGCCGTCCTTCCGTTCTCCACCGGACGGCTCCAACGACAGCGCGCCTCCACACTAGCGGACTCCAGCAGCGTCCCGGATCACTTTCCCTCCCTAGTGAGCCGCCGAATTCCAGTTTTCCGGCGAGATCACCCAAAACTTCAAAGAAGATCGATCTCGCCGGAAAACTGGAATTCGGCGGCTCGCCGGGGAGGGACAGTGATCGGAGACGCTGCTGGAGTCCGCTAGGGTGGAGGCGCGCCGTTGTCGGAGCCGTCCGGTGGAGAACGGAGGGACGTCCACACTTTAAGGGCGTGCGGACGTCCGCCTCTGATCCGGACTCATATACGGAGCCGTTCCAAAGATGACTCTATATATAGATTTGATTCATTATTTTTGTATGCCTTCCTTATCCGTATCATGGGTTTGGTATGGAAACAAAAAAAGTCAGCACCTGGTTGACTTCGCATATTCTTTAGACTTACATGAGTGTTTATGATGTTCTGTGAGTTTCTTTGAATTACTGATCCACTAGATTATACTATTGGATGTATTGTCAGGTTATCTTTGTACCTGACTATAATGTCAGTGTTGCTGAACTATTAATTCCTGCAAGTGAGCTCTCACAGCACATCAGGTAATTTAGTTCATTCACAATATTGTTCATTTGTGAGCCATATAAGTTCACTGTGATGTGGTGAACTATAATTTGCAACTGTTAGACAATTGCGACCCTACCTTATGTGGTTTATTTATTTTTTCTTGCAGTACTGCCGGAATGGAGGCCAGTGGAACCAGCAACATGAAGTTTGCAATGAATGGCTGCATCCTAATTGGTACTCTGGATGGAGCCAATGTCGAAATAAGAGAAGAGGTTGGAGCAGATAACTTTTTCCTCTTTGGTGCTGAAGCTCATGAGATTGCTGGTCTCAGAAAAGAACGAGCTGAGGGCAAGGTTTGTCTCGATAGCTTGTTTCAGTTGTTTTCTTCTAGCTTCGAAACAGATCTAGAGAAAATGTTCTGCATAGGAATATGATCATAATGACTCTTCTTCTGGTTAGTTGGTCAATAAGTGAAATTTACCTTGCAGAAATTTTCTCTTTATCTTTGAATGCAAAGCAAGTAGTATAATCATTTATTTCTGTGTTTATCTAAGTTATGTCTCATGAGATGTCTTAATCTAGCCTGTCCGCATTGCAGTTTGTGCCAGACCCCCGTTTTGAAGAAGTTAAGGAATTCATCAGAAGTGGTGTTTTTGGGTCGTACAATTATGATGACCTGATCGGATCCTTGGAAGGAAATGAAGGATTTGGCCGTGCTGATTACTTCCTTGTTGGCAAAGACTTCCCCAGTTACATAGAATGCCAAGAGAAGGTTGATGAAGCGTATCGGGACCAAAAGGTGAGTTACATTATGCACCCCTGATCTGTATGCATGCCCTCCTTTGTTAATACACATGATTCGTTGACAAGTACCTTGAGGGCGTACATTACTTGCTTAATATCTTGTGAATCTATATCGTTTTGTTTCATTGGTATCATAGTATGTTCTATGTTTTGGAACAATAGGCTCCAAATGACTTGCTAGGCATCGTCTAACATGTATTTTATATGGCCACGATCTACAAGCAGTGTTTTGGGTTATTTGTGCCTGATATATAGTACTGTTGTTGGGACAGAAATGGACAAGAATGTCAATCCTGAACACAGCAGGCTCATCCAAGTTTAGCAGCGACAGAACCATTCATGAATATGCTAAAGACATATGGAACATCAACCCTGTCGAATTACAGTAGGGGGGTAGATTCTGGTGAGCAAAGATGGTCTTACCTGGTGGTTTTGTGAACTTTTGATGACCCTCCACTTTCGGTTGCTACTCTACATCCACTGTCTCATGTAATGATGTAAAGGTAAATAATCCAGAATAAAGAGTAGATTTTGGTTGTTCCACTACCAACTGTTTGTCTCACTACTCTAGTATGTAAACTAAATACTCGGAATAAACGGAACATCATCTAGTAAATGAGTTCATCTTTCAGTTCTCTACTTCAGCTGAGAATTTACCTTTTTTTTTTTGCCCAATGAGATCTATGAACTGAAGAGTCGGAGAGTACTCTCCCTGTATGTAAAATCTTCTGCTTTTCCACTTTCCTTCCGTTAAACTATGATTTCAAGCTTGTATGGCTTCTGGAAGAACATGGGAAGCAGACTAGAGTCAGTAGACTAGTCCAAATGAATGGCATTGGCTTCTTCTTTGTCGTTCATTGAATTATTCAAACACCTAGCTAGTTATAATACGACCAAGCTAGAATTCCATAAACATGTCAACTCTCTCCCTTTTCATTGCAATGAAGATGAACTCCCTTATGCTTCAATCTTTGATTCCTTTCCTGGTGATCAGTTCCTTTTTCTCAATCAATCTTCCAGTTACTCTTTGCACCGATGATCCTCAATATGCCAACTGCAGCCAGGCTATCAACTGTGGCGACATCTCTAACATCTCCTACCCCTTCTGGGGAGTGAATCGACCTAATTACTGTGGCCAACCCAGTTTCAAAATTAAATGCCAAGACAATGTACCAATGATCAACATGAGAAATATCAACTTTAGAATTCTTGAGATGAACTCTAGTAGTACAGCTCGGGCTGTCAAAGTTGCTAGGAACGATTATAGGGGAACAATCTGCCCCCCTACTTATGTTAACACTAACATCAACTTTTCTCTGTTCAATTATGGTTCTGGGCTTCAGAACATTTCTTTTTACTACGGATGTAATACTTCTTCTAATCCTACAATGGTAAATGCATTTGTTTGCAACAGTAGCGTCACTGTTTCCTATCTCACACAATCACAAACTAGTAAACTCCCTTATGATCCGGTTGTAACTGGGGCATGCCAAAGTGAGGTTCTGATTCCGGTTTTCGAAACCGCTGCTCTGGCTATCGAAAGCAATGCAACAACGATCCAAGAAGCCATAGATGGGGGTTTCGTACTGGGATTGAAGATTGATAATGGTCCATGCAACAGTTGTGAAGCATCAGGAGGGAAGTGTGGGATGAACACTAGTAATGGGGAGTTCATGTGCTTTTGCCAAGATCAGCCCTATGCAGAAACCACATGTAGTAGTAAATCAGGTATGATTAACATGCACATACTGTACTTCGTGTAGAGAACACTTGTAGTTACTGATCAATTGGCTAGAAAAGAAGAGGATTCTTATGATTTGATCTATATTTGTTGCAGGTTCAACTTCACTATCGGTCGGTGCGAGTCAGCTTATTGCCTTGTTAGTTTTCCTAATTACTTTCCTGTAATCCCTAATGATTGTAACTACTTGCTAACCTTGTGTCAATTTTGAGTTCATCTCCTGCGCTATGTAAAATTACTTGGCCAACCCAAAATGGTTTGAATAAGAGGAAATTAACCAGAGCTATCTGCAAGTATACAGTTAGATCTTGCTCTTTCATCATTGCTTTTTGTACATAGCATTGAAAAAAGGTGTGGAAATCTTAGAAGTCACAGAGGCCGGTCTTAATTTGTAGCACGTCCTAAAATGTTACAAGGCAGACATGCACATGGCCAGTTAGCATAGATTTAAAACCAAGTGATTCATCTATACTCACATGATCTCTCACTGCTGTGGCACAAAATATTTTGTATATTGAATCTAGGTATATGCCCAACTGAACCACCTAATGGAACCTCAACAAACAGCTCATCCCATATCAGTGATATCACTTTGCTCTCAGTTAAACGAACAGCTTCAAAGTTTGTAAGGATTCTACATAATGGTGTGTATCAGTCTAAGGTTACTTGCAAAAAGAAATTGATACATTATATATGGAGAGAAGTATACATCAATTATGTGTTGTAATGTTACATGCTAAACAAGAGGAAGTTGTAGTGTAATTGGTTGGTCTAACCAATTGTAGAAAAGGGTCCTGAACTTAGGTGTTCTATTCAGACTTTCTCAACTTGAAAGCAAAAGAGAGGATAAGAATGTATTCAAGAATGTAATGTTTCTGCTTATGTATTGATTGTTTTGGAGTGAACTATACAGTTCATCAAAATTACAAAATGGTCACATTACAGGACTTGAGCTCCACATATGAATCAGTAATCTACAAATTTGCAGCTATATGAATGTCTACATATCAAAAGGCAAATCCAGAAAGTAGGACACAAAATTGGATTGCTACCTAAAGCTTAAGCAGCATGGAGGGAAGCTTTATCTCTACTTATGAACTAGCAAACACCACTAGAAATTTCATTGATGCAGTCACTTTTTAGTTGGGGATCAAACCCACCAGCATCTTATGCTTCTGTTCAGTTCCAGCCCACCATGGCTTATATTCAACACCATCATTCTCCTCCTGAAGTCTGTGACTGACTTCAAATGCATCACAGATATCAGAAATCTGTTGCTTCATTACTCTGGTCTCTTCTGTCGCTATCTCCGAGTCCTTGACATAATGAGACCTCTTGTGACCACCCAAAGCTTGACCTGATGGAAAAACCTTCAAGCATATTCCACAAATGTAATCCTTTCTCTCAGAACCTCCCACTGTCACAGTTTCCATCTCCTGCTCCACTGAGCTATAACTACATTGAAGCTTGGCAGGATTGCACTTATCCTCAGTCTCACAAAATGTGCCAATCTGAGTTCTGTCTTCACCATCCTCATTCTTCAGCCCTGAACTTTTGTGATCTCTCTTATGAACTCTCTGGTGGCCTCCAAGTGCCTGAGGGCTGCTGAAAACCCTTCTGCATATCCTGCACATGTGTTCTCTTTTCTTCTCAGAATCAGCAAAGGTTTCAGATTCAGTAGCATACACCACTTTGTTCACAGAATCACAAGCCTTCAACACAGCCTCCTTGCTCAAACCAAACTTCATGGACCCCAAACCTGATAAGCCCACTTCAACTTCCTCACTAATTTTCACATCCAATTCCTCAATGCCATATAACACAAACCCAGATTTAGGCATCTCATTACTTAGAAACCCTTCACCAAATTCAGACACTCCCTTTACACTATAACCATTCTCATAATCCAAAACACAATCAGCTGACATCTCCACCTTTGCCCTTTTGATCTGTGAAGACCCAGAATCACCATCACAAGAAAAAACCCCAACCTCATTGTCCCCAACTCGCTTCTTTTGACTCGATGACACAACCTCAACAGAAAACGGGTTGTTATTTGAGGACTCAGTCACTGAACTAATCTGATCCCAATTCCCTAAACCCCTGGAAATCATCATCAAGCAAAAAGCAGCCTCTTCTATATCTACACCACACCCATATCCAACTCTACATTCATTCAAATTCAAACCAGAAAATGATGAAGAGCTAGGAGAAGAACCAATCCTGTACCTGAATCTTGCAGATCTTTTCCTCCTCACCACCCCCAAATTCTCAATCCAAAGCTTCTGGGCTAAACTCCTCTCTGCTTCATCAACACCCTTCAATCTTCTTGTATGAACTCTCCTATGAACACCCAAAGCCTTCAAAGACTCAAACCCTTTACCCCAATCTCTACACCTCTGAGCCTCACTCCTCTGTTTCACAGAGTGATGCCTCATATGACCAAAAAGACTGTTCTTTGACTCAAACGCTTTCCCACAAACCTTGCACAGAATCTCCACCTCTTGTTCTTCTTCTTCTTTTCCTGAAAATCTCCATGACCTTTCGGGGTTTAGCCTCAGGCCATAACCCACATTGGCACCTTCATCTTGAAAACCCATGTGGGATTTCTTGTGCATTCGTTTCGATTTGATCGGATTCTTGAAAGCGTGAGACCTCATGTGACCTCTCAGGACCTTTCCGCTCACAAATCTCTGACCACAGAACTTGCCCACATGCCCTTTACCTCTCTCCATTAGAAAAACCCAAACTTGAAAACTGGGTCTGTATCACATTTACAGAGAACAAAAAAAAAACAGAGGAAGCTCAAGAAACAGGGGAGGAAGAAAAACCCAGAACAGATTTTGTGATTTCTGAGTGATTGGAGAAGAATCTAATTCTGGGTTCGCTTTGATTTTGGAGAAGAAGAAGATCTGGGTCCCAAAGATGTGATCTTTGTCACTTTGGCTCTCTTGGAGTCTTGGGTACTTGAATTTCTTGCGTTTTGGAGTCGGTGAAAGAGACTGAGCAGTGTATGGAAGCAGAGAAAAGAATTGAGCACTCACTTTCTCACACTAGGATTTTCTCTCTCTAAAAGCTATGCCGGATTTGGAAGAGAAGAGGGTGAAGAAAACCTTGCATGGAAAGCAAGGTTATGGTATGATCTCAGAGAGAGACTGAGACTCTTGTCCCACTTTCTTGTGTCCGTGAAGCTTTTATACTCTGGTGTGGGCATTTCTGTAATAAAGTGAGGAAATTTGGGTTTTAAACTAGATTTGAAACTGACCCGTTATAACGGCTTGTTTGGGTATGCAGCACTGGCAATCCTTGGCCAAAGATCAGCACACTCCTTACCAATAGGACCAGTAATTGCAGACCCTAAAAAAACAAACAGCAACAAAATTAGAGAGTGCACCTAATGTCGTCAAGTAAAAACCAGACTTTTAAATAGAATAACACAGCAAATAAGATCAGATTTGCAAGTCAAATTACAAGCTGTAACTTTCATTTCTCCCTTCGGATTGACAATAACACCGGCATTATCTGCAAATGAAGAACAAACACAAAATAAGAGATGAACAATCAAGTATAAAATAAGCTAAAATAGTAGTACTGTGTAACAAGGGCATATATTGAATCTGTTGCTGAAAATCTGAAATTGTTAGCTTATCGCTCGTTAGGTGATTCTTAAAGTGAAAAAGAAGTGAGCAATTTCGTTTGATAGAATTTATAAAGATGATATGTGACTTGCATAAAATTGACTTTTATATTGGACGTGATTCATACATTTGTAAAAATAAGTTTGAGAAACTCTATTCTTTGTTAAACCAATCTAGACCTAGTTTGTGTTTGCCTAGTCACTTTAGGAGTAATCATATCTAGACTAGGGTAAGGGAAGTGAATTATTCTACAATCTACATATGGTTTAGAGTTAGAATATGATATCCCTGGTTCAATCAGGTTATATCTTGTACTCTATAAAAAGAGGCTCCTATTCTTCAATGAAACACATCTAAGAATACCATAGCTACTGTATATTACTCCTTAATAAACATGCATTGAATTGAATCATGAGTGACAGTGTGACACTACAGAAATCCGGCGAGCACTGACCAACGCTCTTGAACGGCACTTCTTTTACAACCCTTCTTTCAAGGTTTACACAGCGTTGCTGGCCTCTATGACTATGGCTCCCCTGGCTGCAAACTCAAGAAGAATGTCCTTATGCTTTGGAATCAGCACTTTGTGCTTGAAGAGAACATGTGGGAGATTGACTGCCCTTGTCTCACACCAGAGGCTGTTTTGAAGGCTGATCAGACCATGTTGATAAGCAGCGCCGGCCCTGTGTCCGTGAAGGCTCAAGGCGGAAAATGTTTCGAGGCCCTCAAAATTAACGTTTGAAAAAAAAAAAACTGATTGTTCATTGTTGTTAAAAGAAGGACGATTTGAAATTCCTAAAACACAACGATGAAACAAATTCATTGTTCGGTGTTCTACAAAATACAAACATATTAATAGCTCACAAATCACAAATTCTCAAAGTTTTTGTAAAAAAATTAAGATATCATAATTACATTCTCCATACTAAATAAAGTAGGAATGTTATACTTCTTAATTTCATCACAAACAAATGGAGAAGGAAAACAACACAAATTGAAGTGAAGGCTTTTATGCAATGAATTGAGAATGAAAAAAAATATATATTTGAAGTGAGAAAGATCCTTGAACAAAAACAAAAGAAGTGAGAAAGATAGACCTAGAGAGATGATCACACTCTTTCTTCTTCTAATTTTTTTTTTTTAAATTACAAGCCTACATTAAAGAAAAAAAATTAAATAAATTAAGGCCTCCTTAGAAATTGTGGCCCTAGGCTTGGGTCTGCCTGGTCTTGCCTCAAGGTCGGCCTTGCTGCTTACACCCAAAACGGAAAAACGTCAATTACATCCAAAGCTCACAAGCTTTCGATCTTTCAGTTAAAATTCCACAAAGCCAACACGAGAAGGCTTACTCGGCTTTTAGAGAGGAAAAGTGATTAAATTTGCTCAACACGAGACTCCCACAAAGCCAGGTACGTACATCTTTCTCTTGAAACATGAATGCCATGTCCGTCAAAACGTGGATACTTCACCGAGGCATTGCATGGCTTCAATCGATGAAAACTGAAAATAAGAAAAAGCTCAATTGTCAATTCCGAGTATAAGACTTTTTACATTTTAGACACGCAAACGCTTGAGAAGACTTTTTACAGAAAAAACAAGACAATTAAGTAGTGATCACAATAGTAGTGGAGCCATAAATAAGCCTATACAAACAAACTTGAAAACCTTTCACACCAAACAAAGACAAAACAAAACTCAGAGAGAAGCTTGCTTACTAAAGTGATTAAATGCGACACGTGGAATGTGAGAAATCTTGGGCCATTCTTCGCCGCTGTCCTCGGTGCATCTTTCCTTTAGAAGTGGACAACGAAAAACATATAGAAGCTGTAATTTGGTGAGGCGTTGCATTGCTTCGAGAGAAGGTAGATACTTGAGATTATCACACTCCCAAATATGCAGCTCCACGAGAGATGCAAGGTTGCCCAGCCACTCTGGTAAAGTCTCCACTCCTTCGAAAGACCATATAGTCAACCTCGTAAGCGAAGTCAAGTGTTGAACTTGTTGAGGAAGAGACTTGAGCTTAGGCCACCCGATCAACCGTAATGAGACAAGTTGTTGGGATGGAACTTGAAAATCAGGGAAAGAGTCGAGGTCCTCCCTGAAAGGACCTAACCGCAAGTAACGGAGGGATGTGAAACTGCGGAAATCTGGAAGAGATTGTAGACCGTTGCAGTGCTCTATACGCAAATCCTCAAGACATGGATTCAAATCCGTAGAAAATGTAATGGATGGTAGCTTGGGGCATCGGCTTACACTCAACTCCTGACAGTATTCCGGGACAGCCAAGCAAGATAGATTATCGCAGTTCCAAACTTCCAATTTACGGAGGGATGGGAGGACACGTGTAAACGAAATGGTGGCTAGATTACCCCATCTGTATACCTCTAATAGCTCAAGAGAGGTGCAGTTTTCAATCCAGCTCGGTAGGGCTGATAATCCATCACAGCGTTTAATAATCAATTTCCGGAGAGATGGAAGGCCCTGTGAGGATGTTAGGCCAATACTAGATAATGCCTCATAGCTGTCAATCCGCAGTTCGCGGAGAGATGTCAGGGGAATTGGAATCTCGGACAATCTTGGACAACCGTCTATCGTCAACTCCTCCAAGCAAGGGAACACCTCTACTTTTGTCGTCGTCGTCGTTGTGGGTGCTTCCATCCATTCAATTAGCTCAGGGCACTCCTTAATGCTTAATGTTTTTAGTGCCGGAAATAAGACTATCCTCTCCTTCTCACGTGTAGCCTCGTCAACAAGGTCATAACCGTAAATTTCACTTCCAATGCGTTTTAGGTTATCCATACCTTTTATCTCCACATCTCTAAGGAACGGTAGATGGCCTAGTATCGGGAGTTCTCCACATTTGCTACAACGAACTAGGACGAGCTTCTTCAATTTGTTGAGAGGCAAAGGGACTCTCATCATCCATGAAGGAAATCTGTCACCCATGAATTTTTCAATCTTTAAGCTTTCTAACTCGGTGTGTGGTTCGAGTCCTTCGAGTACCTTCTCATCATTAGTGTTGCTGGTTCGTCGGGTTGCAGAGAAGACCAAACTTAACTCCACTACATTTTTCTTCTCTTCCAATTTTGCCTTCTTCGCTTCCGCTTCATCCCTTACATTTCCCAGATTACGAATGGTTAACATACCCTTCAGTTGGTTCAAGCCACCCAATTCCTCAATTCTACAACCCATCTCCTCGCCCACATTAAAGCAAGACAATGTCCTGAGATTAGTTAGTCCCCTGAACATTCCAGCCGGAAATTCTATTTTCTGATCAACATAAAGATGCCTCAAGTTGATCAAGTTCTGCATCTCCCTTGGAAGCTTGAACAGACCACAATTCTGCATTCTCAATGTTTGAAGATTATAAAGCTTGCCAATTGACTTGGGAAGTGCTCTGATTCTTGTTTTGGAGAGGTCTAGATATCTCAAGTGCTTCAGCTTGCCAAACGAATTTGGCAACTCTTCTATATTTGCTGTATCTAAACTTAAGACCCGCATTGCTTTGAACTTGGAGAAAATCATCTTTGGGACCCGGTCATTTGAAAATAGTGAGCGCAATCTCCCAGCAGTTACTTTTGACATGTTTTCTAGTGTTGAAGGAGGACTACGTGCAACATGTCGAACATCATCATTCAACTCCTGTGTCAAGCGCTCACTTTCAGACACTTTTTCTGCAAGATCATGCACAAGATCGTGCATTGTGTACTTCGTAATACTGCCTCCTACAATTACCTCTTGAAATAAGGAATTGTTTAGTAGAATGTTAAAATATACTTCGCCAGTAAGCTCCATCTCATGATGATTTTCGACGCTTGAAGTCTGGAGTAATCCTTGAGCCATCCAAAGCTGGATCAAATTATCTCTTTCAATTTCGAAATCTTTTCTTAACATTGAGCAATATGCAAAACATTGTTTCAAAGGCGATGGCTCCAGATTATCAAAACTCAACTTCAATACCTTCATGATCCTGTCCTCCCCTTCGGGTAGTTCCCATAATCTGTTGTCTCGAATTGACAACCATTCAGCAACTTTTCTAGCTTTTGAGCGCAGTAGGCCTCCCAAAACCTGTAGTATATGATACAAGAGTTTAGATTTAAGATTAAGACACAAATTAAGTAAAACGTTAAAATGGTTATGAGATTAAAATCATATTCTTATATTTCTAACTTTTTCTATTTGGCTTCTGTTTTTTTTCCTGTGTCCACATCCGTTGCCTTGTATGTTATTTCAGAAACAGAAATATTCTCTACTGACGCTAAGGCCTCTTGATCAAATGTTGGAACTGCTTTCAATATGAGTTAGAGCTATCTTGTATTATAATTTCAAGTGAGATGCATCCAAATAAAAACTACAAAGCAAATATATATGTACATCGTGCTCTCAATGAAAAGAAACAAGTGAAATTTTCGTTAATAACTTGATATCATATGAAATTTAGTACCTTCGCAACCAAGGGTACCCCTCCACACTTATCAGCAATCGCCTTCCCAATTCTTTCTAGTTCTGCATCAATGAAACCATTTTCGTCTAAATTTAAAGCTCTTTGCTTTATAATGGACCAACAATCCTCCTCTGATAGCTTTCTCAACTCAGGTCTGGGGAGTGTTTCAGCAATAGTTGACACATTGGTGCTACGGGTGGTGACGATAATGCAGCTTCCGGGATTAGAATTCAGCTTTGACAAACAACTCATCAAGTCTTCCCACTTTTCCCTCTCCTCATTCCAAACATCATCGAGCACCAGAACATATCTCTTCCCTGTTATCTCCTCTCTCAGATCTTGAAGCAATGCATCTCGGCTTTTCATTCCAGCCTTTTTTGTTAGAGATTCTACCATCAGACTTAAAATGGTATCCACTTCAAAAGTGTTAGACACACACACCCATATTCTTTTAGGGAAGTGTTTATCTATGGCAGGTTCATTGTACACTGATTTAGCCAGAGTAGTCTTCCCCAGTCCAGCCATTCCCACAATGGCCATAACTGAAAGATTCTTCTGCTGATTGTCGGAGCTGATCAACGTCGTAACTATCTTTGTCACAGCGTCTTCCCTTCCAACAACTTTTTCACCATCCTCAAAAAATGGAACAGTTTGCACTCGATCTGGTCGTTGCCTTGGATCTCCTTTTTTGGCAACCAAGTTGATGAAAGCTGCCTGACTCTTGAGCACCGCCAAGGAGTCATTGATCTTCTTAATCTTATGCGCCATTTTGACACGAAACCAAAGAGGATTGGAGGCAGAAAGGAAGTTGAGTACCTTTCTCTTCATGTGGCTATGCAGCTCCACTTTGCGCCGGAGAAGTTCGTAGTTGAAATCATCCAAAATATCATCTGCATCTTCAGCTACCTGTTTAAGTTTCTTGACCCATTTCTCTACTTCCTTGCCCTGATCATCTGGTCTCTGATCCGCAGCGCAGCGTAAGAAATCTTGAATGCTGGATACGGACTCTCCGAGCTTCTCCAGTTCGGCCTTTAACCCCCATGCAAGAGCGAGTTCTTGAGCGGCAAGTGAAGACACCTTGGTCAGAATCCCCTCAGCGAAAGTGAGCACAAATTCAGCTGCCATCTTCTTCCTCACCAACTCGGATCAAAGAGAGTTTATCCACTGGTGATCGAGTTCTGCAATTATTTGAGAGGACTGAGGCTGTGTGGCTGTTATCTTACTTTGCTGGACAGAATAATATCCTGAAAGTTTGTTGGAGTTGGAGGAGGACCTTGACGAAGACTTTACTTCCATAATTATTGACTTCTCAGTCTACCTGTAGTAATACTCTCTACTCTAGTTTTCACTTGCAGTAAATGGCATTTTTTCACTTCTGTATAAATGGATGATTTTGCATTGCATCTTAAGATTCAAGAATTTAAAAAAGAGTAAAATCCACCTAAAGGGTTTGACTAATTCTGGTGGGGTGTTCTTTATGAACACTTTGGTATGCGTAATTAGCAATTATATACTGTACATGTGTTGCAGTATATATATGCGTATTTGGTATTCAATCCCCCCATAGAGATGACATGAAGCACTCCATACAAAATGATATGCATTACATGGTTAATTTGTCAGTCAATGAGCCTTCTGATATTTTTTTTCTTCCCTAATTTAGTCCTCTATTTGTAATTCCCTTGCATATTGGTGGTGCCATGATATTTACTGTGTTGTTAAATTTTAAGGACGAGTCAATTCATTTGCATATAGGTGGTAATCTGACACCCCAAACTCTTACGACATTTAGAAACCTCATGAAACTGAACTTGGATCTCGTCAGGCCAGCAAAGTTCGACCTCGATCAGGAGTGTTGTGAGTATTCTCAAGGCTGCACCTCTTTTGGAAAAACATAGTTTTGGTGGAGCCATATTTTATTTTTCTTGTGATAATTATAGAAATGCTACATTTTCATGTATGATTCAATTTTCTCTGTGAACCGGACTGAGATAAGGTCATGTAGCTTGAGCTGAGATTCTCAATGCCAGAACTCGATTAAGAATCAAGAGGTTGGGGAGAAGTTGAGACTTCAAGATCCCGAATCAAATCATAGGAAACATTCATGAGGCTAACTAAAACACCAATGCGTACATAACGAACATAAAATGAAAATTGCAATAACCTGATTATGATTTTCATCTTCAAACTTCAAAGTTTACAAGATTCCCTCGTATACAGAAACGAAAGAAATACCCACAAGTGAAATTGCAGAGGAAAAAATAGAGAAAAAAGAAGATATTGATCCAACAAGCTGGTGGCATGCTATTTTTCCATTTACACCTGATCAAAGAATCTAAACTCAACTCATACATAGAAAGTAAAAGAAATACTCACAATGAAATCACATACAGACATATCAAAAGAACCCATATCAAATGATATGAAACACTCATGAGGATAAACAGCGAAAACCGACCACATCCAACAAGCTGCTTGTATGCTTTGAGTTTTCCATTTACAAAATTGAATAATGTTAGGCGAACCACCTAGAGTTTACCTTACGTGATAAGCTGACGTGGCATACACGAAATCCTTATTAGAGCATGCGTACGAAATCCTTATTAGAGCATGCGTCAATATTCCAATGCGACGTCACAATCTACAAGAATAAAAAAGAAACCCAATTTTGTATTAGGAATTCCGGTTTCGTTTCCTGTCTTGTCAAGGAACAAATCCTTAGCTCATTACATTTCCTCGATTCATGAGGATTCTAGTATCAAGGCTCATAAATATGGCCACAAGGGCCTTTGGGTATCAAACAACAACACAGCATATATAGGGAGGTCATAAACACTCGAACATTCTACGCTGTTATATGTTTTTGTTTAACTTTATATATGGACAACAGTGATGTAGATACAGTTGAGGGGGAGAGAAAAGATTGGATAAATGAGTTGCCGGATTGCATTATGTCATACATACTTTCATTTTTAACAAATTAAAGATGCAGCGGAGACTAGCATTGTATGCCGTCGGTGGACGAATTTTTGGAAGACAAGGTCCTCCGATCTTAAATTAGACACTGCAAATATTTTTGGATCCAAGTATGCTGCGATGAAACATATGAGAAATACTCCACTTATTACTCCATATTTTTGGTTGCCTATTTTTTTCATGTAATAAAGGCACTTGCTCCCGCGCCGATCACTTGCTCAAGGATTTCTGCATTAAGAAGCTTAAGGAGGACTCAGAGATGGCAATGCAGCTGAAGAAGTGCTTTCGAAACTGGACGTTCTCTCAGCTCAAGAGCTTGGTGCATACATTAAGAAATATATTAATGCCCCCGAAAGTGGCAATGAAGCGAATAACTCTCGGATCCTTATCCTTTCAACTTGATGTTTCAAACATCAATTGGTCCTTCTGGTTCAAGCACTGAGTCCCTTACTGTTTCAGATTGTAAGAAAAGAAAAAAAAAATAACCTTACTGTTCGGGTTTGATTAAGATGATATGTTAGTTTTCATTCAATAATACTATTGTTTCATTGGTTACGATCATTATGATATTTAGGTTTCATTCCCTCTTTATTGTTACAAGAAAAAAATAGGCAACCGTTCGGCCTTTGTTTCATACGAAAACAAAACTCTGAAAGAGCTATCAGAATAAGGTGGTGCATCGTTTAATTTGGCAGATATATTAGCTTGGGTGGCGATAGTTCAAGTACACCTCATGAGAGCTTGACAATTCGGTTCCAATATTTGTCTGTTTAGTGGTATGCATTTACATCAGATGGTGTTATTAAGGACTGTAATCTTTTTGTATGTGTGACAAAAAGAAAACAAGAAAGCCTTCAGGCTGTAACATGAACCTCATGTGAATTCAATACCAGCAAAAAGATGGCGAAAATCTTCGCAACAGCCTTTTTTCATTTCTGTTGAAGATCACCACAACCCTGGACACAACGTGCATTGCAATCTCCATTATCTGTAGCTACGTCCCATCTTCCAATACCGGAAGACATTGAACGAAATCTACTTCGTTATAGAACCAGTTTGAAAATCTTCAGCTTCCCTTTGCTTCTTGAACTTATCGACTCAAAAAAGCAAATAGGTTCAGTCAGATGCATACCCAGCATGTTCATCCTGCACTGCAGTCTATTGCATGATTTCCCATGGTACTACCAATTAACTGTCTCGCTGATAGTCATAAGACGTGCAAGAATCATCTTGAATATCATAATCCCCCCTATTAGGGTCGGGAATTTTACACAAAAGCTGAGATTCAGCAGCTCCACCACCATCACCAGGGGAATTCCCAGCATGAGATTCTCCTGTGCGGTCATCTAGATCACCCCCCTCATTCTCATTTATACCTTTGCAACAAACCACGGGAGCATCATCATAACCATCTATGTCATATGCATCTTCAATGTATTCTTGGCCATCCTGTAAGCGGTCTTCCTGATTATTAGCAGAAGCATCTAAATTAACAGGAGATACCACCACAGGCTCCTCATCATCCTCCACCAGTCCAAATTCAGTTTTTTGCAACTCATCATCATCGCTATCAGTGTTTAGTGGATCAAACCTATTCTGCTCAGCACGCCTCCGGAGCATAAAGACATTAAAATAATAGCTGACAATATCCATATGCGTTCGTGAAGGAAAAGCCACAGAGAGACTATGCCAATAGTTCTTACCCAATGATGCAGGGTTAGAGAGAACAACATCATGAAACAGATGCTCTTCCTCTTCACTCCATTTCTCTGCAACCACCTCCCCCATTTCATAAAAGCCCAACTCTTCAAAAAGCTCATGTCCAAGGTCTTCCCTTAATTTCTGCCTAGCGTCTGTGATGTGCTGTCTGACACATCTTACAGAACCTGAATCAGCACACATACAGTTGTCTCTGGCTCCCAAATCTTCACAGAAAGAGTTTGTAGATGCATCAAGGTCAGGCATAGAAAGGACACAGGCACCCATTCGCTTTTCCTCATTAACACCCAAAGGACGTTCAGGTTGAGAATCAAAGTCAGTCAGATTGTCTGAAGTGTGAGAACCGTCATGGCCCCAGTCTGGAACATAAGCTTGATGCTCAGGTCCGACAGGAACTAGGTTATGAGGAGAATAATCAACAGGAGATGAACAGATCTTGTCAGAATGAAGTATATCCTTCAATTGGTTTACAGGTCCAAAAAATTCAGGGAATAATGAAAGATGAGCTTCTGACTCAGATCTTACATTAGCTTCAACCATACAGTTGTTGACCCCCAAATATTTGGCCATGCTTCCAGAAGCACCAGTCTCCAGTTCTTTGTAAGTGTCATTTGCGACCTCAGTTGCCATGTCACTTGCAGCTGCAGACATTTCTTCCTCTTGAAACTTACAACTCCCCTCATCTTCACCATCTTCATACAGTAAATATATCAGTTATCAGTCAAACAGAACATATACAAATTCTACTCCAAGTTTGACAATTGAAAACCATGCATTAGTCCTGGTGGCATGGTTTCTTTTAGAAGTCAAAATTCATTCATGTCCAGATTGCATCTATAACTACAGAATGTGAATTGGATACACAATCCCGAAAAAAAAACAAAAACAAAAACAAAAACAAAAAAACAAAAAACTATATATATGCATGATTTGAGAACCAAATTATATATAACAACTATTTGATACCTGGAATTTGAAATTTCTGGGAAGCATCACTAAAATGAAAAACATCCACATATGGAGCATGCTCATTATAGTGCTCCAAATGTTTAGGGTGCTTACAAGCAACCTCATAAGAACCCTCATCACCAAAAGATCGTTTGTTAATCATTTTGTCCTGCAAGTGAAGCCACATTTGAAGTGGTGCTTTGAATATGCAAAATAGGACTTACACAAAGACCAACCTATGAAGAACTGGAAAAGCAGGAAACAAAGCTTCTAAATAGTTTTGTATACTAGGTAACATTCAGTAAACAGTCTTGCACATTTGAATACATATAGCCACCATATCCATGACACAAACGATTCAGTCAGCAAACAAAAAAGAATTCAATACTACCCAATGCAGAGGGAGGTGAGGGCCTGTGCCCACAATAGGATGTCAACAAGTGTTCACATGATGTATCTTTGCCCACATAAGAACATGTATTTTGCCCTCACCAGCTGAAAAAAGTGGTGAAACCCCACTAATTGTCTATTGAAATAGATATCCTAGCCCTTGCAACCCTTCTATTTTAACTCCTTGACTTTAAGTTAGAGATAGCCGCGTATAAGAGTAAAAATGTATTCTTTTTGACCATATATTAATCAATAGTAGGTATATTGTGTTTGTTTTTTTTGCCCCCATGGTTAAACTTTTCTCCCTCCACCACTGATATTACTACCCACAAAGAGTTATCATAGATAGCTACAGTAAATATTCCGGTGTCACTAAATTCGGCACTACTATGTTTATATTAGACCATATGGATCCCATAGACCAATTTATAATCCACCACATAGATATGCATATATACACACTCAGGGAAGGTGTCTTTCACTTCTTTTTACTTTTATTAGTCGTTGATTCTGACATATACTCCTTTAAAAAGGATGCTGTGTTATGTTCAACAGAAAAGAACCGGAATCTAACTTGCATCATCTTTTGTAAAAATAAACAATCTTACCATATTCATACTGCAATGTATGCATGTGAATTACATGCGAAACGACATAGTCGAAACAAGCATAAAATAAAGCCTCACAATATTACCTGCTTTCACTTATCCAAAATGCATATAGTACAGTACTAATAGTAATAAATCCATCTTAATCTTCTTCTCTTTTAACATTACTGAGCTGAAAGAGCTGGTCTTTACCTGAAAATAGTGGCGCCCAAGCAATTCAAAAATCCAAAATCACCCACAAACCAGCTTCTCAGAACCCAAAATTTACCACACTCAATTAATTACAAAAGCACAAAGCAGAAATGTTACAAAAATAGAAAGTTCATAAAGTTCAAAATTTTCTCATAAATCAGAAAAATCTGGGAGATTTCTGGACGACCCAGATAAATTCAAACACTGGAAAACTATATACGCAAACAAATCAGGCGAAAATTTCCAGATCGAAAAAAATAATTTCGCGATTGAAATCCCTAACCCTAGAATCTAATTAGAGGCGAGGCGAGGTGTGAAAATTAGATCAAAAGGTAGAGAAGAGAACGAATTGAAGGAATCAAATGAGAATTTTGAGACCGAAGAAAGAAATAAACGGAATCGGAATCTGAATCTGAGTGATGGAGATTGGGAATTTGGGGAAAGTTTTTGGCGCTAGAGGCTTTATAGCCATTTTTCGGGGATCCGGAAGATAGTAACTTTTTTTGGGTGTGCCGTAATTACCAAAAGAGGTAAAGAATCAGGTGAAAATTACGTTGGATGCCACTCTGTGATTCAGAAGTATTCAGTGGGATTGTGTTTTACGACTCGTCGTTTTGAAAGACAATCCTTTTCTGAATAGGTTAAAGTTTAACCTGGCTCCTTTACCTTGCCCTATTGGGAAGTTTCTAACATGCGTAATATAAATGGCAGGGATTGTGATCTGATTGTTGCTCTCTCCATATCAACAAGCAGCAGCATCCATCTACGATGGCTGAGAGAAGAAAAGAAGAGAATGTTCATGACGACCAAAACGCCATGGCCGTCGTACCTCATTTACCAAACCTTGTTATCCACCACATTCTCGGCTACCTTCCCACAAAACTTGCGATTCACACGAGCTTTCTTTCGAAGAATTGGCTAGGCATATGGTCTTTGCTCCCCGTAATAGATCTCCAAGAAGAAGGCAATGACGGTGACGAGTTCAACATGGTTGAACATACAAAGTTCACAAACTTCTTGGTAAGGTACTTGGAGCTGCGTGACAAAGACAGTCCTTTAGAAAAGCTACGGCTTCACATGAGATCTCCCTACGCAGACATGACTGTGCTAGAGAGGTTGCTCAGTTTTGCGGCTACTAAAAGTGTCAAAGAGTTGGACATCTGCCTTATGAACCTCTACTACTATTTTCCACATAACGTTCTTAATGCAAAAACTATAACTGCACTAAGTTTGGAGTGTGTCAGAATAAAAGCCACTGAGGAACGTATAAGTTTTCCATCCCTAAAAACAATTTCCCTCAACGGAGTGGAGTTTGGCCAGAAAAGTACTTTGTTCATGAGCTTGATTTCTAGGTCTCCTTCCATTGAGCATATTTCAGTTAACTCATGTTATGGCTTGACTGTGCTACCTGACAAGTTACTTACATTTACAAGTTCGAGCCTAAAGTCCTTAGAAGTGAGTCGCTGCGAATACTCCATTAAAGTAACAGCTGCGAATCTCGAATCTTTTACACTCCTCGCTTCTGAACATGAAGAAATAGCAGAAGTAACCTTGGATAGATGCCGCAACTTGAAACACATCAACATCCATGCTGGATGCTTGGATAGTCTTGACTTGCTTGGATGCCATGATAGCATGAAGGCTACCATCGATGTACCAGGCCTAAGGTTTTTATCTTTCAATGGCTATATGAAGCATCACATTATTGAGAAAACTAGAAACTTACATAAAGGGGGTATAGTTGCAGTTCGGGACAGGAAACCCACCTTTGAGTCATCATGGAAACACTTTTCTACTCTCAGCTATTTTCTTGAAAAAGGCTATGGTTCTTGCTACGCATCAATACGCCTAATTGTTTATGATCCGGAGGTTTGGACGTTTCCAAAAGATTTCAGGAAGATTTGCTCTCCACCGCTGCCTCTTCTCACCAAACTTCAGGTCGACATTGTCAACTATCCAACAGAGAAAATAGATTCTGAATTCTGGGATTCCTTGCGTTGGATGGCACCTAAAGCAATCTGGAATCCTGGATATTGCCCAAACAATCTGTGAGAAACATTCACGGCAAAACAGTATAGGTTCGAGCATTACTATCAAAGACTAGCTGATCCATTGTTTCAGTTTATGATCTTGGTTATAGTCTTGATTTGGTTTTCGTTTATAATGGAAGGTATAACATATATAGCAATTGGCATCAGTATGCTTTTTAATTCTAATATTACTGACATGCAATGATTATCTTCATCTTTTAGACGTTAAGCTTTCTTTAGCCAATGGTGTATATATAAGTTTCTTGACTAATGTATTCTAAAAGTTTCTTTTATGATATTGAGATTTTATTTTATTTTTTATACAAAGATAGCTATATACAGTATGATGCTAAGACAGTTTCGAATTCCTATCTAAGACATAACACTATAGACTAGAGTATGAACAATAGCAGAACCTGTGTAAACAGGTGCAATTCCTAGCAGATCAAACCATTTCCTCGTCCCTATTGTTGTTGCTTTGCAAAGCGAGAGTCTGCTTCCTCCCTGCACTCACAAAACCCTGTAATCAAATCGATCAATCGAGCGAGATTTTGGAGACAGTGTATGTTCAATAAGTTCTGTCTGGAGATCAAATGAATTTCACCAAGTAAGATGATTTGATGTTCTAAAAGAATGCCAAAAGAACGCATGAAAAGTCTGTTAAAATGATTCAGCTGGCATACTCTGACCCAAAGGCATTCAAACACTGGTCTTCTACTTTCAGCGAAGCAGTTTTTATTAGAAAGTGGTGCCTTCTGGTCTAATACACAGTAACTAGCATCTTATAAGCCAAAGTAAATATGATGATATAGAACTTTACAGCCCACAAGTATCTGAAAAATCAATTTTAATTTCATAAGAAACAAACACTAGTGTAGTAGTCTAGATCAACTCTGGCACCAATAAAGAAGAGAACACCAAATTTGAAGTACAAAATAAAGGACTATTACTGCAAGGCAGCAAATTCATGATTAACCAGAAGGCTTTGGAGCCAATTTTTTGATATTGTATCAAAAATTATGAATAACTAAAGACACAAAATTAAAGGATATCTGAAAAAGATCATATGATATCCAGGTTATGCTACAAAGCAAAATTCCATGAATCAAAATATAATATTTATGTCTGGTCTTTCCATTCATAATTCTATCCAATTAGAAAAAAGAAATTGAAAACAAAACTCCAAGTAGCATGGATAATAGAAGTTTACAAGTACAAGCAGCAAGCTCAACACCTGGCTCATCAGAGAAGTTTTCAAGTGATGCTTCGATCAGACTACTTTATTTCAACAGGAATCAAGTCAGATTCCTGATCGCATCCCATATAGGAATCACACATCAGAAACAGTTTATAATTTGCCTTCGTTCCAGCTTCTGCAGGAGCGGCAATTGTAAGCGGGACTTTCGTCAACTTCTTAACATGGGAAACTCTCTTTATAGCGACAATTGAGTCAAGCTTATCGGTATCGGTCACAACAACCCAACAACAGTCTTCTCTGTCCATGGCCGTGGGGTACCTCTTAGCCTCATCACAGCCCAGCTGTGCTGTTCTCACCTCATGCCTAAACTCAAGAGTCACTTCCATAGTGAACTCTTCTCCAGCCCTTACATTCTCACTCTGCAGCACCTCATAATCTATCACAATGTCTGGAAATAATCGTTTGCAAAAATGTTCAACAGCCATCAACTCTGTCTCTGGCAACTGGAGGAGTTCACGCCTCATATTGTCCTTCATCTCCTTCAAATCAGATACGGTTTGCACTCTTTCCAGGATTTTCTTGGCATCTCTTTGCCAACTCCTTTGTGAAGTGAGGAACTTGTAAAAGCTCTGAGTCACCCCTCCACAATCCCTGCTTTAACATCTGGCTGACTTCCATCACTAGGAGAGCAACTCTTAGCCACCCATTGCAGGAACACACATCAACCATTGCATGAATTAACCTACTTGCATTTGTCAGCACCACTTGTCGGTCCAAAGCCAGCTCCATACCCACAGGTTGTCTAGAGAAATGGGCCTGAAGCAGAGCAAATGCTTTAACATGAGGGTCTGTGTATTTCGGATTCTCAAAGGAAAACCTCTGATGGTTAGCTAACCTTCGGACCACATCTTCCTCCCCTGGTTGTATAGGAAGTTCTGAAAACTCTGAAGCTTGAGCTAGAATCTGTAGAAGACCCTTCACTGTTGTTTTGGAAGTTAAGGAAGAACTGAAACGCTCTATGGTAGTATACTTGGCGTAATAATACGATGCTATCAAGCCAAGGTTCGAAGCAATAAGTTCCACGTCATTTTCGATGGTAAGACACCCGCTTCTTTTCAAATCAACAATCGTAGTTTCCACAAGCATTGAGAGGTAGCCAGAAAGATGTTGGGGAGTAACTCCCCGGAGTGTATAATAGTTGGGATTTTTTGACAGCCTCCTATACAAGAAGGTCCAAGTAAGGTAATCCACAGTGTCTTGCTTTGTTTCAATAATACCAGCAACAACTTCAGCATTTATGACATCATGTAGGTACTGGTGCAAATGGCTTTCAACAGGGAATGCTTCATACAAGAACTTCCTGTAGTATTCTTTTCGAGGTGTGTGACAAAGAATTATACATTTCCCAGAATCATTTAGCTGCGGTTGATTGGCATGACCCATCATATGCAACAGATCAGTAACAGGTAAATCAGTACCATCATAATACTGGGTTCCCATCACAACCACCAAATGGGCTGACAACTGCAGTCCCCAACACATTGAACTGCTCACGACACACACTTGGATTGATCCATCTTTAAAAAGCTTGGTCACAGCTCGTTGATCCTCACTGGGTAAGCCCTCATGCAAGAAGCCCACCCCACATCTCAAATTGCTGCGCAAGTTTTCATCACCAACTTTTCCAATATCTTCTGAAAACTGCAATAAAAATGACAACTTCTCGGCAGTGTCAGAATTTGAGTACGTCACCAGATTCTTAGCAGTTAGTCGGACATGCTTCACTGTAGGAACGTACATGAGAGCTTGTTTCCCTTTCTTGGCATGTTGAACAATTGCAGTTTTTGTTGCGTTCACCATAGCTTCCAGCCTTGCAAAAGAGTTCACTAAATCAACCCCCTGAATGTCTATATCCAAAGGCACTTGACGCACAGCTGGAGAAAAATTGAAAAGGCGGGCATCTCCCAGCCATTCTCTAAGGTCCTCTGCATCTGCAACAGAACTTGAAAGAGCCACAAATCGAATTTTGTTCTCAGGTTCAATTGCGATTAATCTCATCCTACTGACTATCGTCTCAATGATCGGTCCGACCTCACCACTAATCAAGTGGAGTTCATCCAAAATGAAAAGACTGACCAGTTGAATATTCTTTCTCTGTTTCCAGCGACGGGATAAATACTCCCACTTCTCTGGAGTGCTGATGATAACATGACCTTGCTCAATCAGTTTCAAGTCCATGGTTGTATGCCCAGTTAATTTTACAACGTGCAGTTTGAGACCATCTCCGAATTTCCTCTTCCAGTCAACATAAGTCACCTCGGCAATTGCATCAAAAGGTGCAACGTACACAACACGCATGACACAACCTTCAGGTTCAGTGCTCTTTTGATGATTCCTCAATATCGCAAACTCTGCGCATATGGTCTTTCCGTTTCCTGTTGCTGCAGCAACTAAAATGTTGTCATCTGAATTATACAAAGCAGTGAAGACCTGAGTCTGGACAGAATTGAAATGCATAAGATCTTGATCATACAGGGTTTTGTATAATGGATTCTTCAATGCAGTCACAGGAAGTGGTTGCAAGTCCAATAATTCAGTCGGTGGAGGACACTTACCAGGTAAGACAAGGTCCTTGAATAAAACAGGTAAAACAGTCTCGGACCTAAGCCACCGATCAGACACAACACGGATAAAATATTGAGGTGGAAGAGGTTCATAAATTGGCACCGTAAAGATCAAAGTATGATCTTCATCCATAGACTGTTTTTTCAACAGAAAATATTCATGATGAAGAATATGCTCTTGATCATTATTCTCAACTATTACCCAAAATGGCTCCACATATCCATGGACTTTGTCCTCCCATTGAAAATCCGGTGTTATACTGAGCTCAAATTTCAATACTGTGTGAGTAATAGGCTGCACATGGGCTGCGAGGTTTAATTTAGGGAACTGGTGGACCAATTTATGAAGTGTTCTGCCCAAGGTAGGGAAACGAATAAATTCCCCTAGCTCCAGTGAAGAGAGGTCAAAATGCCAATGAAAAACCTTCAAGCTTCAGCTGTGAAATATAGGATTGCAGCAAAACGTTAATCTTGCCACTGGGATCGTCTAGGTTTTCCTTCACCACAATTGGAACACGGTCCAAAAGTTTTGCTAGTTCTATCTTTTCATCCTGCCGCACAGTTACAAACTTGAATTCTTCACTGAGGGAGAACAACCGACAAAGATCACTGTCCCCCATTGTTGGCTTTAGATGCTGATTATATGTGGATACTGTTCCATGTGTTATATAATAATGACTGGCAATGCGACCCAATTCTGTAACCTGGAAGTATCCACTTTTCCTATCATACTTGATCATATTGTTCTTCTCCAAGATGGTTGCAGCGGAATGGATCAAATCAGCTCGCCTCTCTTCCAACTTACTATATTTTGTCAGAACATCATCTTCCAAGCCATAGAGGGTAGGATTATTTAGCATGTGAACATACATATAAGTGTATGTCAACCAATGAGAAGCTTCTCTAGCATTCTGAACGGTTCCAAGAACGATTTCTGCATTCAATTGATCAGCCAACTTGGACAGAAATTGACTTTCAATGGGAAGTTGTTGGTTCATTAAAGATAGATAGCGATGCAGTTCCTTGTGGCCAGTAATGATAATTCCTTCTCCACGCAAATCATACTGAGGTCTTCCTGCACGACCCAACATCTGCATAACATCAAGGGGACCTAGTTCAGTCCATTGTCCCTTTTCTGGATCATAGATTTCGGTCCCTTTGATAATCACGGTGTGAGCTGGCAGATTCACACCCCAAGCAAGCGTTGCGGTGGAAACCAAAACTTGTACATGCCCTTTAGCAAAGAGATCCTCGACCAGTTGACGGTCCACCCGGTCCAAACCAGCATGATGAATAGCAAAACCATACGGTAAAAGACTTTTGAGATCGTTACTCTTGATTTTGACCAATTCACTACGAATGATTTCGCAGCTAGCACTGTCCTCTTTCAGAAAACTAATAAGGGTATCATTAGCAAGTGCAGCGTCTCTTATATCACCAGCTGTTTTCACTGTTTCTTTCCTTGAGTGCACAAAAACGAGAACTTGATGTTTTCCGGCAACAGCCATCACCTTTTCACTGCAGAGTTGCTTCATCAACTGGTACTTCTGCCATGACTTCCTTGCAGTAATTCCAATGTACTGTTGTGAAAGAGGGATAGGTCTGAAACTATTGTCAAAATAAAACAAACCCTTCTTATCAACAAGCAAGAATGATGCCACATCTTCATAGTTAGGGAGTGTAGCAGATAATCCCACCAGGCGGACATGCTCTTTCGTGGTCTCAATCTGCCTGACAGTTCGTGCAACTATACTTTCAAGAACCGGGCCTCTACTATCATGGAGAAGATGAATTTCGTCAATGATGAGAAGCTTGACCCGTTCTGTACAAATATAATCTCCAGACTTTCTAGTAACGATGTCCCACTTTTCAGGAGTTGAAACGATAATTTGAGTCTCTTCAATTTGTTGGCGAGTCAGTGTGTTGTCACCACTTAGTTCCCTTACCGTGACACCATAGTCCTGCAAACGATTAGACAGATTTCCAACAACTTCAGCAACAAGAGCTTTCATGGGCGCAATATATACAACCTTGTACTTACTGTCTATTGAACCATCCTCCCGATTCATGTGCAGCCCCAACTGCTGAAATATAGTGAGCACTGCAACATTAGTTTTCCCTGCCCCGGTAGGAGCACATAAGAGAATATTGTCCGCTGCTTCAAGGGCAGTCGTATAGACTCGACTTTGTACCCTATTCAAGTGAGTCATTCCTCTGAAAGCCGGTTGAGCCCACTCTGGCATGGCAGACACTTGCACAAGTTTCTCATCAGAGTCAAAAGGTCTGGCTTCAATGCCGGCACACGGATTTCTTCATATCCCTTCCTTGACTGTCTGTAAGACCCTTCTGGAAGTTCAAACTTGTTTGGCGCCAACAGTCTTCTACTTTGTTCTCGTGCAAGGCTGTCGAGATCAAGCAGCTGATCCTGGTTCCTCCACCAATCACCACTTTTTTCATCCCTGTCAACAACCCCAGCCTTCTTTAACATGTGAGCCTCCGCTTTAATACTCGTCTCCCTACTCTTCCCCCTCTCTTCACACTAGCCCTCGTCAAACACAGCTCCTCCACAATCGCAGCCGAATCAGGACCCAAACACAACATCTCCTCCTCGATTCTCTTCCTCTCATCTCCACCTCCAGCTCTAGCCAAACGAGTACACCACACAATCTTCACCCTATTCAGCAGCAAAAACTTAACAAGCCCGAACTTCTCAAACCGGAGCTTCTCCAACAGCCTCGACTCCGCATCCCTAGCATCACCTTCACCGAGTATACCAACCACCTCTTCGGCTAGCTTCTGGCACTCTTGTGGCTCAATCTTTCTCTCATAAGCCTCGTATAACTTCCTCTGCACCCAGTAAGCATCAATGTCATGAACATTCACACTCTCACCTTCACTACATTCCACCATCACATCATCACCATCAACACTCATCGCGCCGCCGCCCACCGACAACTCCTTTTGCTCCTCCTCCTCCTCATCCTCCTCCTCCACAACCATACCTACACCATTGTCATCCTCCTCCTCCTCTTCGAAATCAACCGAAACTCCGAAATCAAAATCAACATCATCACAACCAGCCACGTCATCATTACCACCGTAATCGGTGATGAGCTTCCCAATCTGAACAAGCTGATCAAACAAATCATCACCAACTGAATTCAACAAATTCTCAATCTCTTTTCTCTTACCAAAGCTCTTACCTTTAACCACGGCCAGAACCTCGTCGGCGGCGCCATGCACAACGCTCGCCGGCTGGTCTCCCAACCGCTGCCGGATCAGGTGAAGCAAGGCCTCGTACGCCGCCCGGGTCTCCTTCGTCTTCGGCCTGTAAACGGCGCCGTCTTCCTCCGTCGTATTCAGCACGCTCTCTTCCGAAAAACGACGCCGTTTGGTCGAACCGTAAATCAATTCGGGTTCCGGAGTCGGGTCGGGGCGGTCTCGCTTCGGCCTTGCGGTGTGAGCCCTATCACCGAAGCGATTGGGGTCGATTCTGCCGCGGAGTGACTCAGTCTCGCCGCTTGGCGCGTGAGAGTCACGTGATCGAGAGTCGGACGTCAGAACCAGACCGGAATTCGAACGGAGCTGGCATTGGTTATTTCGCGCGTGAGCTTCCGCCATTCTGAGATTTCTGGGGTTTCGGATTCGTGGAGGGACTTGCTGTATTTATAGTGTTAGAAGAGATTGGAATTATCTTTAGTTGGGTCCGATCGGGTCGGGTTGTTATAGGTAGGGATCATGGATTGAATATAGTTTCCAAGGACTAGGAGTAGTAACCAAGTAAATTTAACGTTGCTGCTTTTTGACTAAGCGATACGGGGTCAAGTGGTCAAACAACATATCGAGCTTGTTTCTTTTGAACATCTGAGTGCATATCTTCACACACGCGCCGCACACACACATATATATATATATATAGTTAGGATCAAAATCAATAATATAGAAATATGGTGGTCAAATATATAAATTGTTATGAACGATTAAGATTGTGTCGTGTAAATACATATCGTGCATACAAGAATTTTAATTTTTCTAGTTGGAAAAGTAGTATGAATAGAGATAAGTTAATAGATCGATCATTGGTGCAATGAAAAATGAGTGTTTAGATTGCATAAACCAACACCTTTCGATTTAGACTGGCCGTCGACGAGTTTGAAGACATCTTTAAACTCGGAAGATTGGTGTAAACAATCTAAACATGAGAGATGATATAGAATACCGACGTGCACGCTTGAAAGTTGCAATCACGCAACACATAGCGGTACCTCTTTATATAACATTAAATGTAACAAGCTTGTTGAAAAACCTATACCGTAGACACAAAATTCTCAAGACTACGGTGAATTAATGATTCTTATTCATCGACTGTACACAATAATATATAGCCAATACAAGAGACTGGAAATCAAAAGAGCAGTCCACATGACCACATCTAAACAATGTTGTTTAAACTAAGGGTATGTTTACTAACCTGGAATACAATTGAGAGTGGTGTAATTGATTCCGTAATAGTTGAATTTCGGCGTTAACTAACATGTCAATGTATTAGAATGAATGTAGGTCCCACTTTTTTATCAGTAATCGATTCCTGACGAAACCCCTTATTCGATACCCAAAAGGGGAGATGGGTATCAGAATTAAGGTAATGTAATCAATTTTTTCTCCCCAAAATATCCTCACATAATTATAATATTTCTAAATTACCCAACCCTATATATATATATATATATATATATGGGAGAGAAGACAACAAAATATTGTTACATCAGAAAACAACGACCACAAAATAGAAGACCTTTCAATTTATGATGTTATGTCAAAAAGTATGGTATTATGGTTATTGTTTGCTGAATTGGTACTATGGCTATATATATTTCGAGTTATTTGGAATATTATGGAACTTTGTTACTAAATATTATGCTGAAATGATGATGGTGCATGAGCTTCTGGTGTGTTTTTTTTCCAATGGTTAGTAATGAATTATATCACAGCCTGGTGATTGATGAAGTAGACTGATAGTTGGTTCAGGTGATTAGTTATGCAAAACTTTGAACACACACACACTTGAGTCAACCAATATATATGGTTTAGGTGGTCTGCTGAATATATCATTCAAGAATATTTACATCTTTGAAAAGAAGAACAATAAAATTGCAAACATCTATCTTCTTTTCTTGCAGGGGTATTTTAGTAATCAAACTAGTTTTAATTCTGATTCTATATGGTAAGTAAACAACATCAATCGTAATTTAGTTTCATTCATGTTTTGATTCTTTATAGTAAGTAAACAGTATAATTAAATGAAATATTCCGATACCGATTCTTGTTGATACCGATTTTTGTTGATACCAATTCATAATAAGTTAAATTCTAAGTTAGTAAACATGTCCTAAGAATGTGGTAGATTACCTAAAGAATAAAGAATAGGTCAAAAACTCTAACATAAGTAAACAACATGCTCATAAGATGTGAAGTAAAATACTAATTAACAAACTGAACGAAATAAACTCTAACAACCATTCACCTTTTTTTCTTTTTTTTTTAAGCAACCATTCACTTTGAACTTATCAAAGATTTGGACACTCAATATTAAACTAAAAATGTAGAGACAAAAGCAACAAAGCAAAGTAAACAAATAAATAAATAAATAAAATACATATGCAATAAACCCCGTATAATAAAGGGTGCAGCAGCAAGTTAAAACCCTAGCAGCCCGTACTGTCAAAAAGATGACTCAGATGATGGGGAAGAAGCAGAAATGGTGGCAAGGACTCCCAGAAGATATCTTGCAATCTATAGCACAACGACTATACCATCAGATTACCTAGTGTTTCGCCAAGTTTGCTCTTCTTGGCGAGCCGCTGTGGATAGAGGTATTGCCATCAGATCTTGCCCTCCTGCTCCTCAACTCCCATGGCTTTTGCTCCTCGACTCCTACGGCTTTTCCTTAGCGGATCGTGATTCTCTCGATGCCTTCTATATCGAACACCAATACTCCCTTCTAAGGAGTCCAACATCTTTCAGATCTGAAACATTTTCTGCTCCTCACTTACGGTTTTGTGTTGGTTCTGTCGAGTCGTGGCTGATCGTTACTATTCGTCAACAATGCCGCAGTAACAACTTCTTGTTTAATCCACTGTCGCGTGCCCGAGTCATGCTCCCATCAGATACCTTTACCTTGTTCAAAACTGTAGCCTCTTCACCGCCATCACCAGCAACAAATTGTTTCGTGGCTGCTCATTGTTGTCTAAACCGATTAGGTATTTGTAGGCCAATTGATACATCATGGACTCTCATTGAGACCGGGTACCAGTATAAAGACCTTGAAATAATTGATCAGAAATTATATGTTGTAGGGCTCAGAGATGACGAGTACACTCTACTAGGAATTGACATGCTCTCTGGAGAGGACAATGTCACTAGTTTCAAATACAATTGTAGCATCCGCATATACATTCCTCATTTTGCTGAATCGCATGCTAGACAGTATGCTTGTCCAGTAAGAGATTCTACATCCAAGGAGTTGTTTGTAGTTCTTTATACATCGAGGAGAGAATTAGGAGTGCTAGTGTATAAGATGAAGAGGAACAGTAGTGATGAAAAGATGGAATCATCCTGCTGCGAGAAGGTTACTGACCTTGGTGATCGAATATTGTTTCTGAGCTCGAGAAGCAACAAGGTCATCAATGACAGGACACTTGGGAAAAACTGCATCTATTTTGCTTTCAAATTGACACAAGGTTTTTTGGGTGTATTCCTTGACGGATAAGAGCTTCAAAAGGGTTAATTTGCCCAAGGATTACTCGTCTCGAAGTTGTGGGTCGACTCTTTGGTTCACACCGCATCCGTGGTAGCTCGATTACTCAAACGTACTTTGCCAGTTCCAGCTTAATTATGTGTTCTTCATATACTGTACGTTTTCGGTTGATAATAATATGGCATTTGAATTTTCTATGTCTTTGAGTACTTTTCCAGGCAGTTTTGTCGTTTATGCTCGCTATTTTTCTTTTTTTCCTTCTTCGAAGGATTATGCTAGCTAGGGTTGCATTCTGCTTTGCCCCTAATATATATCTTCCAAAATTCTAGGAAGCTAGATGTAATCGAGGAAAGAGGTTGGCCACTCTGCTCAATGCTCATGTACGTGTGTTCTATTCCAGTCGGCTTTTATTCATTCATATGAGGACTCTCTATGGCTGAGATGCATGCATTTTTATGTTAGTCAGTTGTGCATGAAATCACATCGATCGAAAATCTCAAAATCTATACTCAATTAGGGAAATTAATAATGGCGGATCCTAAGTTCGTGAAAATCAGAGTGGCGGATCTTAAGTACATGAGATATGATTCAGAGCACCGACATGCTCTCGCCCACTAATATTCTAGCACAGTTGCAGACTCGCAACACATAGTGGTTACCTATATGTGTGTAGCAATTAGCAATATATAACCTAGCTTCTTTTAGTCATCAAATTAAAGATGTTCTAGATGTGCATATATATCGTAGTATTCGTGCCTACATATAGTATGTAGTTTGTGAACCTTTTTTTGGAGAAATCGGACTCACAAAATGCATGTAGAGACATAAGAATAAATAAATAGATATATATGCAAATAGCCCCGAATATATAAAGGTCCAGCAGCAAGTTCAAAACCCTAGCCGGTCTCTTACTCTTATTTTCACACTCGCTGTATATGATCAATGTCAAAGGAGAGATGGTCGCAAGGACTCCCAGATGATATCTCGCAATTGATAGCACAACGACTATACATCTCTGATTACCAAGTGTTTCGCCAAGTACGCCCTAATTGGCAAGCCGCTGTTGATAGAGGTATTGCCACCTGATCTTGCCCTCCTGCACCTCAACCCCCATGGCTTTAGCTCCTCGACTCCACCTGGAATTTGGGCAAGATTGTATCGTGAAACTCTCGATGCCTTATATATCGAAAACCAATACTCCTTCTAATTAAGGAGTCCAAGATTTTTGAAATCAGAAACATATTCTGATTCTTATTCCCTATACTGTGTTGGTTCAGTCGAGTCAGGCCCGGATTTGAATAGAGGCTGAAGAGTCTTAGGACTCAGGACCTAAAAATCTAAAGGGCCTAAAATTTTTTTTTATAGTTGTCCAAAAAAAAAAAATTTATATTTTTTGGCCGTGCAATTGATCAGACAGGAAAAGAGGACATCTGACAACTGACATACACATGATGAGAGCCCAAAAGAATCATCATCAATTACTACTTTAAATTAATATCCATAAAAAAGTTAAAGTATTCAATAAAAGCTGTCAAAGGTAAGATATTTGTTGTATTAGATAGGATTTACAATTAAGATTACTAAACCGTCCAGATTTTGGAATCCTATTTTTGCATAATAAGTATTTTGTTAATCTTATATATATATATAGAGAACTGCACGAGAGAATTTCATAAATCTCAAGCAGTTAGGTTTATAGGCTGGTCTATTTGGTTTCATTCAAGTTTGTTATCATGCCTCCTAAATATATGTCTGGAGCTCAAAAGAGAAAGAAGAAAGAGAGGCAAGACGCATTGAGTCAAGGTCAAGCTGGAGCTATGTTATCAATTGAGAAAAAAGTAGTTGACAAACTTGATTATGCAAACTTAATTACTACTTTTGCCTCCAAAACTGCAAGGCGAGTAGTATTTAAGTGATAATTCGATTTGGTGTATTTTTTAAGTTTCAATTTGAAATTGAATAATATATTAAGGTTTTGTTTGGAACAATTTTGATTTATTATTAATTATAAATTAAATATTTTTGGATGTTATATGCTATTTTGTATAAAAAAAATTTTTAAAAAAATAGGGGCCCAATTCCGAGAGTTCGACTCAGGCCTCAAAATCTCAGGTCCGGGCCTGAGTCGAGTCCTGGCTGATCCTAGCTATGAGTCAAATTCTTGATGAAAATTTGACTCTCCTCAACTTATTCTTCAATCCACTATCTCGTGCCCGAGTCATGCTTCCATCAGGTAAGTTTTTCTTGAAGATAACTGTAGCCTCTTCACCACCAGCAAGGATGCAGCAGAATAATTGTTTCGTGGCTGGTCTTCGTTATGATTGTCAATTGGGTATTTGTAGGCCGACTGATACATCATGGACCCTCATTGAACATATATATTTGCACCCCTTCATCCTGCTTGAACTGTTCGTTTCACTGTAACAATATTGATCAATGACCACACATCAAGTGTAGCGCATAGAGGTGTTGCAAACTTACAATTCACATATGTGTGACATTACGGGTAATTGCAAGTTTGCAACACCTTTATAAGCTACATTTGATATGTGGTCATTGATCAATATTGTTGTAGGGTTTAGTTAGTAACTTTGTCATTTCCAAGCCTATGTGCTCCTTTATATACTGTTTTCGTTTGATTTCAACTCTACATATTGTCTCTTTTGAGTTTTCTATGCCTATTGAGTTTTCTAAATATATCATACACTGTGTATATGTTTTTAATGCCTGAAGCTCTGAATGTGTGATTGATCGAGGACTCTTATTGCTCTATCGTTTTCTAGGGCTGAGATGAATGTTTACATTAGCGAATTGCGCGCATGAAAATCATATCGAAAATCTAACCACAGTTAGGGAAATATGGCGGGATCATAAGTTGGTGACAATCAGAGCAGTGATGCACTCATACTGCACTACATACTTCTGTTTATTGCTTCAACTAAGCAACTCAGAAATAGCCCAAAGTTTAGTATAGTACGTACGGGATGCACCTAATTCATCTATACGTACAGCTCCTCAACAATATGAAGCCCTGAACCTCAAATAACTGGGATATCATAAGAATATTTCTAAATAATCTTCAAAATTCTAGGACTTCGATACTTCAAAACTGCAACACTAAAAAAAAAAAATATCTCAAGAGCAGCCCAAATTAGTCTTTTATCAGTATATAAGCCGAAGAACAGGGGTATTTCCGTAATGCAACAATCCTGATTCGGCTATAACGGTTGGCAAACTAGAGAGATTATCTAATCATTCAATCTAACGGCCACAACATCCACAAAATATTTTAAAACCCTTATCCGACGGCCCACATGTAACCCCCAAAAAATATAGCCGTTACTCGAGAGCGTCCAGAGCTCAAACGTCCCCCCTTTTCTCTCCCTTTCAATTCCTTCATTCATTATCTGAAATTCCAAAACCCC
The DNA here is from genome assembly GCA_034370585.1 of Fragaria x ananassa. Taxonomy (NCBI): domain Eukaryota; kingdom Viridiplantae; phylum Streptophyta; class Magnoliopsida; order Rosales; family Rosaceae; genus Fragaria; species Fragaria x ananassa. The sequence continues at coordinate 32,661,777 of CP139754.1, read as the reverse complement.
CAAAATTCTGAAAACCCCAATTTTCTAATATCAAAAAACCCAATCGCGGTCACTTTTTCCGATGGACTCCGCCGGCAAGAGCGCCGGAGCCGTGACTCCGATCAAAGACCACCACGGCTCCCGATCCAAGAAGCAGGAGAATCCCCGCCACTCGGAGAATCTAAACCCTAACGTCTCCCCCGGCCCGAGATCCGCCAAGTCGCAGAAATCGGCGACGAAGAATCCGAATCCAAACCCGAACCCGAAACCGGTTGTGTTTCAGTCGCCGAGGAAGAAGATCCGGGAGAGGAAGTTCGTGGTGGCGAAGAAGAGAGTTAAGAAGGAAGATCCGGATCCGAATCCGGACCCGAATCCGGACGCCGAGTGCGGCAAGTGCAAAGAGAGAGGCGGCGACTCGAAGAAGTGTATGTGCTTGGCTTACGAGACTCTCAGGGCTTCTCAGGAGGAGTTCTTCAAGCCCCGACCCGAACCCGAACCCGAAAGCGGGTCCAAGGAGGCCGATAGGGAAATCGAGGAGGCGTTGCTGATTCAGGATCGGGATTTTGACGATCGCGACCCTGGCGAGGCCGACCCAACTGAGGAAACGGGTCCGGGTTGCTCGACGGTTAAGAGGAGGAGGGCGAGGCTGTTGGAGGACGCGAGGCAGAGCGTGCCGGATCGTGGGAAGGTGATGCATTTGGTTCAGGCCTTCGAGAAGCTTCTCACGATTCCCAAGGGAGAAGAAGAAGGAGAAGAAGAAGAGAGTGATAAGAAGAAGAAGGCGACGAAATGGGCCTTGCCTGGGCTTCAACCGCCGCAGGCACACGATTCATCGTCGTCGTTTTGCCCGTCGGACTTGTTTCTGACGTCCGAGAATCTCGGGCTGGATCGCCGGCCGTCGGTTTCGTCGTCTTGGGATGGAAGCCTGGGAAGGTAAAATTCTATGCACACAAGGTGTTTGATTAAATGCCTCAGTAGGGTTTATGCATCGTTCTAACTGTGTTTGTTTTCGCCGTGTTGATTGATGTAGCGTTTTGAACAATGGGGGGAGGAGGAGCCGGAGAAATGTAAGTTGTTTGTTACTGTTTTTCGCGATTGTATCCAGAGTGAGATGGTTTGTTTTTAGATGGACTAATGGAGTGTTGCATTATTGATTTTTGGTTTCAGAGCTCGGAGTCGTCTGGCACGATTGGAGGAAGCAGATGGAAGAAGAAGCAGCAGCAGCAGAGAGCCACTAGCCTCAAGCCATTCAAGCTCAGGACAGAGGTAAATGTAGTGAAACTGAATGGTGTACACGCGAGTTTGTCTACTTGCTTTGGTGTTGGTTATAATTTTGGGAGTTGAATCTTGATGCAGGAAAGGGGGAGAATGAAGGGAGAAGAGTTCATGAAGAAGGTGCAGGAGATGATGATACAGGAGGAGAGGCAGCGGATACCGATTGCTCAGGGACTCCCATGGACAACAGATGAACCAGAGGTAACCTTTGATTGCTTTTATTTTATTTCCTGTTGCACTGTGTCTATTGAATATCATGCCTAGAACTGGCAAAGAATATCAATGTAAGAAATTTGAATACCTTCTGTTGCACTCTATTGACAATAAGGTAACTTTTGGTCGTTTTCATCTCAGTGCTTAATTAAACCTCCTGTCAAAGAGAGCACAAGACCAACAGACCCGAAGCTCCACACTGACATGCGGGCAGTAGAGCGTGCTGAGTTTGACCATCAGGTAAATCATAATCTCATCATTTCAGTTACTCTCAAGTTTAGTTTTGCATAAAAACTAGATATGTGTGAGAATAAGATATCTTTCTTATTAGTGATTTTGTCAATCTGTGTTCGGGAAGTCGGGAACCATCTTATAATTATGTGCATAGCTAGAATAAAGTTTTTCCCCAGCATCCTGACATATGAATGAGTAAGGGTTTGTACACAAACCTGCCAGCTTGCTGACATGAATATTGTAGACTGATGTGGATATTAGAGGTGTACAGTTTACATGGTTCATACATTCCATTCACAGCCTATAACTATTATTTTGTCGATAAAGATCTACACTATCACATGCATGACTTAGTATGTAAATGGAACAAAACTTTACTGGTTGTTTGTCCATGGTATTAGGGTACAAATTTTCAGCTCTTACACTAAAAATATGAGTTACCTACTGTATTTGAATTCAGGTGGCAGAGAAGCTAAGCCTATTTGAGCAATACAAGATGGAAAGAGAGAGACTGCAGAAGGTAACCCAAATTACGAGAGTAGTGTGTACTTGATGAGCTTATACTACCATAGTTTTTCTTCAGCTGAATAGTCATTTTGTTATTTTGACTTGCAGTTGGCAGAAGAGGAAGAAGTAAGAAGGCTGAGAAAGGAGCTTGTTCCAAAAGCACAGCCAATGCCCTACTTTGACAGGCCTTTCATTCCCAGAAGGTAAAAACTCATCTGGTTGAAATGTAATAGACCCGATCTCTTCAAGCTTCTTACATCCCTAGAACTATATCATTGCATGATTGGATGGTACTCTCATTTTGGATGAAAATGATGGTGTATTCAAATCCTTTAATTTCTGAAGAAAGATCTGAGAGCTGACTTAACAAACTTCCTTTGCTTCTGTGAGGTTTCTCTGCAAATAGGTTGTTGTTAGATTATAGTCTTGGGTTGGAATAATGCTGATGATATTATTGCAGTTCTCAATATGCAGAAAAAGAGAGTGCAGATTAGTTTTGGGATTCCATCTTAACACAAAGTGCCTATGTCTTTTCTTTAACTTTCAAAAAAGAGGAAGCCTTAGTCTATGTAATATGCTGGATAAAGTGTATTTACAATATATGGTGGATATCCCAGGGCACATGATGTATGTTTTGTATATGCTGGGGCCTATCAATTACTAGGACCAATAACAGTGATATTATGAGAGCATGTCATGTTATCGTGTAATAACTTGATGTGGTTATGCTTTTGTGTTTGATTGTGTTTCAGGTCAATGAAGCATCCAACCATACCCAAAGACCCAAAGTTCCATATCCCTCAACATAAGAAGATCAAGCGTTGCATGTCATGGAATGATGATATGAGCTCCTACTCTTATCAAAGTGAAGCTTGAAGAAGAGAAGAAAGAAGCTTCAACATAAGAAGATCAAGTGTTGCTTGTCATGGGATGATGAGCTCCTACTCTTATCCCGTTGAAGGTTGATGAAGACAAGAAAGAAGCTTGCCTTGTTTCTCACAGCCATGTTTATCCCCCGTTATGAATAATTGATCCCTTCTATATTGTTGCAAAATTGTTCTGGTTCTTTCTGATCTCTGTACATGAATGAATGCTACGCAACCAGTTATGTTGCAATTTTTGGTTCCATCAATTTGATTCTTTGGGAGGTTATGGATAGCTGCTTCTTTTTCAGAAGGAAAAGCAGAATTTCTATGGCGAATTTGACCCGCATTCTCCAGTGATAGTCTTGAATTTTACCTACACACAGCTAAACCCCTAAGACCGATACACAGCTATTTCTTTTCAGAAAGAACGAAAAGAAAAGAATAACACAAAAGGAACAGAATTTGTATGACGAATTTAACTTCCATTCTCCACTAGAGAGGAAAATGCTGCAAAGACTACCAAACCTAAATGAGTCAAAGAGAAATACGCAGGCCATAAACAAGATTTTGGGATAATCTTCCTAACCTTCAAAACATAGATAAGTTTAGACGTACATAATCCACTTGCAACCAGTCAAACTAGCATCAGTAAGGTCAGTAGTCCTAGCATCCTTAAAGACTAGTTGATCAAAGACATCAGCTGGATACCCTAATACAATTGTAACTACTTATTCCACCAGCAAAAGCACAAAAGGCAAATTGGAGTTGAAAAGTTGGTATGGGACTTCTTCAGAGCTGAAAAGTTGGCAACACCCAGATTGGAGGTTGTCTTGCCTTCTTCATGAGATTAGAATCAGAAATCGGAAACTGTGAAATGGTACCCATGTACACATCATAAACACCATGATCATATCTCCATGCCCTGGTGCCAAATGACCCTTCCCCATCCCGAACAAAATATATTGAGTCTGGTTTGCATCCTTCGATATCTGATGCAGTTACCTAGATAGATGAGTTGCCACCAACAAAAAGGGTTTCATCACCAAGACTTCTCTTTCGGGTCCAATTCTTTTCCGCAGTCAATTGGTAAAGCTTGAAGGACTTTGTCAATGAGCACCCTATGAACCATTATAATGCTCTTGTCCTTCAACTGCACAAGATACACCTTCTTCTCATAGTCAGGAGGATTGAACCTTGTAGAGATCTGTGTGACAGAATTAGAAGAGAGATTCAGAGACAAAAGGGCGTCATCCGAAACAGCTAGGAAGCCGTTTTCAACAGGCACAATCTCATGAGTTGGTACATTTCTATCAAAGTATGTCCATTCTTTATCTTCAAGACTCATAAAAGCCACTCCAAACTCATGTACAACCACAATAACAGAGGGTCTGCAGTGATTATAGCTGTGGAAACAAAGTAGTCATCCCGACTAGCCCGAGGATAGCGCATTTCTGATGGAGGTTCCACTATTGGAAGGTGAATTACTGAATTCTCTTTGGCTGAAGTCTTCCCAACTCTCATAAAAGGGTTCACAAGAATTACCGACAAGTCTTTCCCCTCCACAGCAATCAGCCATCCATGACACGATCCACAATAGCGATAATTCGGAATGTCACATTTGACACTCAAAACCTTCTCCTCAAAGGCATCGTACAAATGCCATGGATCATTGCATTTGCCCCTTTGATGTATCAAAAGCATTGGCGCACCCTTAAGCCCCGAACTCTTGCTTTGGTTGTGTTTGGCTACAGTGTACCAATTCTTACACACAGCACTGAGTCTCACGTAGTCCCAAGGTGAGGATAGTTTGTCAGTTACCGAATGGCAAGCTTGCCCTATCTGAAGAAGACAGGCCTGAATTAAGAAATATAAAACTTTGATTTAGAGCATGACTGATACAGAATCTTAATGAAATGTAACATTACCCATTTTTTAACAAAATTTACGATCAATAATTACCTAATGGTGTACATAATTCACATTAAATAATAATGAGGACAGCGACATAGCTACTTGTAGGTAATTTATAGAACAAGAAATTCAAGAATTTGCGACGTCGGTTGAGAAAAATTACCTGGATCTGGAGCTTGACGTTGACCACATTGAGCAATAAGTTGACGTTGACCACGTTGAGCAGGAACACGACGCTTACCACGGCCACCCATGGTTCTGAGAAAATGGTTGACGGCGGTGGTGGAACCAGTGAGACTGAGAGAGAAAGAGATAGCACTGTAGGAGTTTCCCTATAGCCCGAGTCCATTACACATTTTTTTTCAATCTTTCCTTCTTCAAATTACTGGTTTTTTCGACAAAGAAGTAATTCAAGAAAACACTAAGACGTTAATTAAGTAAACATCTTGATCAAAAAACATGTCATGTGTCGTCTTCTTGTAGTTGGATCTCCAAGTTTTTGAATGCCCCAAATTCCACTTGGGCATCTAAATCCGGATGAATACCAGCAAAAACGTACATCTCTAAACAAGGTTCTAGCACCATGTCAAATGTGTCCAAAGAAGAAGAGCAAAGCAAACGAAGCATGCCCAAAGGTAAACCAATCCTCGAATTTTCCCTTATGATAATTATCTTCGTTAAAGCGTCACTCACGTCAAACTTAATTTGTTAACATGCATGACCCCTAAAACGGCCTAAAAAAAATTAGAACACAAAAGTTGGGCATTGTAAATGGTTTGTCCTAGATATAGGATTGTTCATCCCCTCTCCTAATTCTATTGGGAATAGGCTTGTTAATATTTTCTTTGTCATAAATATTGGGTATAAATAGGAGAGGGGCAAAAACCCAAAGAATACAAATAAACAACAAAAAGAAAAAGCAACTCAGACAAAAGGCTCAACTACAGAACTGCAGGGCTTGGTGAAATTATTTGATCATCATATTTCATATTTGAAACTATGAATCGAGGTATGTATGTTTTGTTACAAATTGAAACTGTTTGTTTTTCTTTTGGTCAAAGTATAGATTTAAACTTAATTTATATACGTACGTAGTTGATGAGAAAAGAACCTAAAACTGTGATAGAACTTGCATATCCAATTTGATTATCTACAAAGACATGAAAATTCTGTCTCAAATCATGCTTGGTCGACCAACATATTAATATGAAGTCTTTTTCTTTTTTCTTCTTCTCAGATTGGAGTGCAATGCCTATGGATCTATTGGATTGTGTTGTAAGGAGAATCGAATCATTGCCAGACTATGTTCGATTTAGTCTTGTTTGTAGCTCATGGCGGTATTGTGCAGCAAATAGTCAGGCAGCTAAGATGGTATCCAAATCTTGGTATGGTCCTCCAATGCTCCTAATTCCTAGCGACAAAGTAGATACATGGAAGGTGTACAATGTCATGAATAGGATCCTTGATGATTTGCAACTAGAAGTGCCGGATCGGCGATTTTGTGGATCTTCAAACGGATGGTTAATAGTTGTGGAAGAAAATTTTGCTGTGACTCTAATAAATCCATTCTTGAGAGTTAAAGAGAAAAGAAATTCGGTCATCCATCTTCCGCCACTGGTGGATTTGTCTAGAGAGAATCACGATATGATGAGATGGGGGGACACACCTCATGTGTATTATGTTTGGAGGGCTACACTTTCAGGAGATCCGCTACTAAATTCAGACAATTGCATTGTTGTAGTCACATATGGGAACCGTCGGCAATTAGCTTTTATCAGACTCGGTAAAGATGAAAAATGGAATTTTGTCAGGAAACGTTTTCTGCAAAACGAAGACATTGCTTATTTTCAAGGTAAATTTTTTACGCTTAATGCAATGGCTGTGCTACAATCTATAAATACTACTACCGGCCCCAAATTCATATGCGAAGATGAAGGCTGTTATCCGGGTTCGAGTTCTCGAAAAGGATTTGCTGAAATTAGGAAGTATCTCGTGGATTGTAATGGAGAAGATTTGTTAATGGTTACTAGGATCATTCGTTATATAGATCGCAAAACGAATTGTAACACATGGAATTTTGAGGTTTGGAGAATGGATTTTGACAGGTCTGAGTGGATCCGGAAAGATACATTAGGGAACGTTGCTATCTTCCTAGGCAATAACTCTTCGGTGTCTATGATAGCTCCGAACCCCGAGTTTCCAGGATGTCATCCAAACTGCATATATTTTAGCCATGATAGTGATCTTGATAAGTACTATCATGAAGATACTGGACCTAATGATCTTGGTGTGTATAACCTCCAGGATGGAAGTGTTTCTTCTTATACCGCTCTTGTTGATCCAATAATGAAGATGACAAAGCAATCTCCAACCCCAATCTGGGTCGAACCAACATTGCAGCTGTCCTCTACTTCTGAATCCTGTTAGTTTATATTTGATGTAATTGAAAAACACTTAATTTTTGAATGTCTACCGAAACACAATCAAAGGTTGTCTTATACTCTTATACGCTTATCGCACCCATCTTCTTAATTGACAAAGTGAGTTACATTGAAGTAACTTTATCGATCGTTAGTTTTCTACGCTAAACATTATTCTAACAACAAAAGGTAATGTTTCTGAAATGATTCCCAAGTTAACAATAATTCTGAAAATGTAAAACATAAGCACCAAGAAACTATTTGTTCCCTGAACACTTGTCTAGTTGAGTGGTATATATTTGAAGTGGCATATACGACTCGACCGTCTATATGAAACCTAAACGTACATGCACCCTAATAAGTTGAAAGTTGAAGCTATCAAAAATTAAAGCCATTATATATTCTTTCTGATCATAATATTTCATGAAAACATTAATTAAAAAATTAGTTTGGCAGCTCTTGCTGGGAAAGTAAGTATTAGGAACATAATCGGATTAGGAATTACAAAATCGGATTTAGTTTCGGAACCGGGCCTAGGGATTGGGCTATCTAAGACGATTGGACAGTTATACAATTCCCAATTATCTATATGTAAAAGGGTACGATGTCAATGTCGAAAAGGATGAAGGAAGAGAAGGAACAAGAGGAGAGGTGGTCTAAAGGACTCCCAGATGATATCTTGCAGTCGATACCACAAAGGCTATGCATATCAGATTTCCAAGCGTTTCGCCAAGTATGCCCTAACTGGGGAGCCGCTGTTAATAGAGGTATCGCCACCAAGACTTGCTTTCCAGCTCCACAGCTCCTGTGGCTTTTGCTCAGGAAGGCTTATGATTCTCTTCATGCTTTCTCCATCGAAAACCAATTCTCATGTGTAAGAGATCCCAATATCTTCCCATCAATTAAGATTGCCGATTCTCCTCCTGATCCCCCAAATCTAGACAATGATTCAACAGATATGAATTCGCTAGGGTTTCTTCCTAACGCTTCTCTAGTTTGTCTCGGGTCAATTGGTTCCTGGCTGATCGTAGCTGCTCATCAACGATGTGAGAATCAAAACAGCACTACTGTCATCAACTTCTTCTTGAATACAGTATCTCATGTCCGAGTGATGCTTCCACCGCAGTCTACTCTTGATGAAGCCTCCTTCGGCAATAACATCCTCAAATCAACCTTTTTATTCAAGAAAATGGTAGCTTCTTCACCTCCAGGGCTGCAGGAAGAGGACCGTGTTGTGGCTGCTATAACAAGACCAGGTTATGATTTGGCTTTTTGGAGGCACAATGATGCAGAATGGACCCTCATCCCCGATTTTCCCAGAATGGACCTCATCCCCGCTTTTTGTAGAGATAAAGAGATATTTGATGGAAAATTATATGTTGTTACTGCTGAAGGAAACATGTTGTTAGTGGTGTTTGACATGGCCCCTGTTGCCAATGTCACTTGGGGTCATAGGCTTCTTGGCCTTTGCCCGGTCCCGTTCCTGCATCTTCTTCATTACTGAAAAAAGTCACTTAGGTGACGGAATTATTTTAATTTCGTCAGTCTTCCGTCACTAGGTGGTAACTTAGGAGACGGAAAATGTACTTAGGAAACTAAATCATTTTTATATAAAAAATAATTTATTCACTTAGGCGATAGAAACGTATTCTGTCGTCTATGAATTTCTTAGACGACGAAAAAATTTACTAAGGCGACGAAATTATTATTTTTTATAAAAAATAAAATTTATTCACTTAAGCGACATAAATGTATTCCGTGGTCTAAGATGAAATTATTATTATTTTTTTAAATAAAATTATTAATCTCTTAAGCGACGAAAATATAACTTTTCGTCGCCTAAGTACCAAAATTTTTAGCGGCACATTTTCTGCCAAAAATTTCAGAAAAATTTGAACCAAATTTTTGAAAGTTTCTTTATATATATATATATGCTCTGTCTCACTTTTCATTTCTCTATTTATTTTCTTTGAACTCTCTCTTTTCTCTTCTTCAGACTCTCTTCTCTCTCCCTCCTCTCCTCTGCCGTAGTTTCCACGCACCGAGAGACCCCTAGACTATATTCCCTCTGCCTCTCCTTCTTCTTCGCCATCGTCACCTCTCTTTCTTCCCTCTGCCTCTCCTTCTTCTTCGCCTCCTGCCTCTCATTGGCAGCCGTTATGGAATGACTAATTTTCCTCCTCCATCGGACTCCGCTCCCATCTCGCCGAGTTGATCCCTAAACCTGTCCAGATCAGCTCCTCCGCCGGCATCGGCCTCTTCCTCGCCTTAATCGGCCTCCAGTTCAACCAAGGCATCAGACTCATCGGTTACAGCTCCTCTACCTCGTCACGATCGCTCACCTTCCCATTTTGACCTTGTTAATTTGTGTTTTTGTAAATGACTACGGACATTGAGTTGCTTGATATTAGTTGTAAGATATTGGAGTTGTTTGGGGTTGATTGTAAGAAGTTAGAGTTGAAGGAGGCGGTGGGTGCTGCGGCGGTGATGTCAATTTTTAAAATTTTTTTTTTTTCCAGTTTAGCGACGGAATCCAATAATTTCTTCATCTAGGGGAAAAATAATTTGTTTTTATCATTAAACAATATATGTCGCCTAAGTACTTAGGAGACGGAAAAAGTTATGTTGCCTAAGTACTTAAGAGACGGAAAAAATTCTGTCGCCTAAGAAAGTTTCAGTCGACGGAACTCAATTTTTCGTCGCCCAGACACCTACCTCAGACCACTTAGGCGACAGATCTTCCGTCGCTTAAGTACTTAGGAGACGAAATTTGTTACTTAGGAGACGAAACTATTTCATCACCTAAGTGACTTTTTTCAATAGTGCTTGTTGATCATAAATGGCGATACTACCCTTGTCTAGCAAAAGATTATGCATCCAAGGAGGTGTTTGTGGTTCTTCGAAAAAGAATATCAAAGGATTTAAAGTGTCACTACAAATTTTAATTCGGTTAGCCACGGCTCGAAGCCGTCGCAAAAGACCGCTCTGCCGTCGCGAAAGGGCATTGGCGACGGCACGGCGACGGCATTTCTACCGTCGCAACAAGTGGCGTGGCCAATGCTCCCGGCGACAGGAACGAGCCGTCGCTATATTGTTAGCGACGGCAGCCTGCGACCGCAAATGCCGTCGCTCAATTAGCTACGGCAACTGGCTACTGAAAAAGCTGTGGCGTTTTCATTTGTTGGCCACGGAAATTGCCGTCGCCATTATTTTTAAAATTCGAATATCAAGCCCAATTTTTTCCCGCCAAAACCCTTTGCGACGGGACTTTGCCGTCGCGAACTGCAGATTTGTTTGCGACAGCTACTTTCCATCGCAACATTCATTTTTTCCAAAAACACCTGGTTTAAATCTCAAATTTACCAATAATCTGAAAATTCAAATTTCATTCAATCCACAGTAACAACCATAAGCAACAACACTAACAGCACCATCACTGGCATTCATTCTAACAAAATCAACACAATGACAACATTAATTTCATAACCAAATTGTATGTCCAACATCACAATATTCCACATGATGGAAGAACCCAAACCAAATAAACAATTAACCATGTTCAACAACAGAAAGAGCTTCATAAAAGTTCAGCAATATTCTAACAGAATTTGTTCCATCACACTCTAAAACAAGAAAAAGCCATAAACCTAAATCATGCAGAAGCATCATGACCAGCTGAATCATGATTGCTTGTATCATCATGAGAAGATGAAACATGGCCAGTAGGCTCAGCATCTCCCTCTCCTATGGACTCCCTCCTAGCTTCATGGCCACTTGTTGCATCAGTTGGTACCTATTGCATAAACAGACCATACATGCATTAGCTGGTACCTTAAACCCAGATTCAAGTAAATCAAACACCTCCACCCTAATGCATACTAAACCGTACTTCAAAATTATTCAGTCAAACAAAAAAAGGACAATATCATTACTTAGAACATTAAATTGTCTCAAAACATCATACTTTATTTGCAGCAAGTAACAAGGCTGTGTTTCTCAAAAATTACTCACCCGGTTCTCATTACTTCGAACAATAAATTGTCTCAAAACATCATACTTTATTTGCAGCAAATAAAAGTATTTCAAACTTTTAAAAAGTAACAAGGTTGTGTATCTCAAAAATTACTAACCATTGCATGTGCATTATTTGTGTTTCTCCCCCCAGTGCTATCCATATTATTGGCAATCTGAGCTTGAAGCATTCTAGTAGCATCCTCAAATTTCTTCTCAAATGACTCTTGTAGTTTCTTTGTTACCTCTTCAGTGATTTTGGCTATAACGGTGTTGTTGTTACTGGCAGGTACTGATGGTTCTTGTGTATACACCAAATTGGGCAGCACGGTAGAACCATAGGTACGACAATAACCATGACCATCCTCTCCTATAAGCTTATGAAAAATACGGTCTTTCACAGCCGTAAGCTGTTGGTCTTCCACAGGTTTAACTAGTGATAGTTCCTTGTTGTACTCCTTCTACATGAATTTATAAATAACTTAGCTAGGCAAACCAAAAAGGGGGAAAAAAGAAACAAAAAAAAAACACAATTATAAATAACATAACAATAAACTGAAACATACAATGACTTTAGTAGTTGGATAAGAAAATGACGATATCAATATGCTGTTAATAGACTTGAGTAGTAGTGCTAAGTGAAGTATCCACAAAGCCACAGTGTTAGCAATCATACCCACCAGAATTGCAAACCTCTAAATGCATATTAAATCATTAATGACAGGACCATTTAAGTTCTTCTATTAGTTCATTGAAAATTTGAAATTGATAAATTCTGGCAGTGTTACTGTTCACAAACACCCACTTCTTGTCATATCAGACAATTTGTTTCCAGCATATGAAAGATAAGAACATGAAACTTTGCATCAACTCAGAGATTCAAGAACAAGAAAAACACGGATACACAAACAACGCATATGTATGATAAGGTGCTTTTCATCATGAAATTATAACTACAAATCATTACATATAGTAAACTGAAAATATGTGTGCAATGGATACCTCGTTAAAGATAGGAGGTTGCTTCTTTCCTTTCACCGTTCTGCCCCTTCAGATGAACCAACCTGGAAAAAGAAAATAAAGAAATGTGGTTGAGTAAAGTCTTGAAGTTATTATGAAACTCCATCATAAGAATATATATATATATATATATATATATTTGCAGTTGTTGTCACTAATAAGAACTATGCAACTCCATCATCAAGTTCATTGGGTTCATAATGAAGTTATTTACTTAGTTTCACAGTAATGATTCCAACAACCTTAGTATAAAGTTTAATACAAATCACAAAATATTCTAAAGCTCCAACTAAATCAACACTTAGCAAAAACTAACAGGAGATAAAGATATATAATGAGCAAGCATTGGAAGAGAGAAAGATTCTGGTATAATTAAAGAGATACTAGTTAGTACTGTCCAAGGATAAAGTTAAACTATCCTTAGAGAAGCCTCAGATATTGCATCTTTATAATCTCAGTCTCGCAAGAAAGCACACTCTACTACAGCCAATGCAAGATCCTTACTCACAACCATATGGATCCAAACACAATGATTACAATCCCAAGTACTCTCACATTTCAAATCTAGTTTTTACTAAATGTTTCAAACACAGTTCACACATGCTAGCTTATGCACTGTTATAATCACCAGAACTTGAAACCGCATTAACACAACAATGTAGACAAAAGCCACAAAACCATACCAAATCTGACAAAAATTTAACCCTGCAAGAGGAGTAAAAGCAACATGCCAATATGAATGTGATCTGTTCTAGACTTGCAACTACTTGTTCTTCTACAATTCCTGGCAAAGTGATCAAGTCTAAACCCAAAACGAAGTTTAACCTATCCAATCAACTAAACATCATTTTCTCAAAAACTGTCAAACTATGCATCCATGGTAACAATCCATCAAACACAAAAGATTGATATAAAGAAAACGACCAGAAAATTACTACCTTATGGAAGGTAATGTTCCCAATTAAGTAGGTCCGACGCAGCAGCCTCAAACACAGTGACCAAATCCCTAACACGATTCAAGTAAATCCCATCACAAATCCTCTACAGAAGAATATGGAATATGAAATTGAGAACCAAAGATTAATCAAAACATACAAAGGATTAATGCTAAAAGTTAAAGAATATGGAATTGAGGGGAACTTGCCTTGTTCAAATCGAAAAGATTTAAGCAGAACTGCAGAACCTTCGATTGGTTTTGGATAAGGGTCCGATCGGCGCGGGTCCGGGTCGGGTCGAGGTTGGAGGGAGTTGGGCGGAGGCAGCCGATGAGGGTTTCGGAGAGGGGGACGGCGAGGCAGCAGATGAGGGATAGTCAGATCAGGTTAGGTTAGTCTGGTATTTTTGTCTGAAGAGAGTAAAGAGGGAGGGATAGTTAGGTTAGGTTTCTGGTATTTTTGTTTAAGTTGGTGTGAGAAATTGGTGTGAGTGTTTGAAAATTGACATTTGTTTGAGTTGTTTTCGTCAAAACGAAGGCGGGATAGTTTAGCGCGTACAACAAAGGCGACGGCGAACCATCCATCGCAACAAATCTAAGTAAAATCGGTCTTTTTGTCACGGCGCTTCTATGCCGTCGTTATTGAATAATAAAAATGCGACGGGGTTAGATTGCCGTCGTAAATTCTGTGTTTATTTGCCACGGAACTACATTGCCGTCGCAAATTGGTTTCGATTTAGCGACGGTAAGATTACCGTCGCTGAGCCGTCGCAAATTTAGGATCAATGGCGACGGGAAATAGGAGCCGTGGCAATCTTCGGTAGCGAACTGAATTAAAATTTGTAGTGTGTACAAGACCAACGATAAGGTTGATCATCCGGATGGAATGAGATGGGAGCTGGTTACTGACCTTGGTGATCGGACATTGTTTCTGAGCGAGCAAAGTTCTAGAGTCATCAATGACAAGACACTTGGGAGAAACTGCATCTATTTTGCTTTCATGAGTGGATTTGGGGTGTATTCCTTGAAAGATAGCACCATCAAACCGCTACATTTTCCTGAGGATTGTTCAGCTACCACATTCAATGGCGGTATTAGTCAAAGTCTTTGGTTCACACCATATCCATATTAGCTTGGTTTAGAAGGTTCACACACTGCACCCCTACTATTCATGTTACCTTAAGTTCCAGCCTAAAGAGGTTTCCTTCTGTCAAGAATAGGTTTATGGTATAATTCCCAGATGTATTCTTCTCCAAACTGGAGGATATTTATACTAGTAGAGATTAACCTAAGTATGAAGGGAGAATACAATAGTAGAGCTATGTATGAAAGATAAATACAAAGGTTATGCAATACGGCTGCATTAACTACACAAGTGATTATGTCAGTTGTTGGAGCAGTAGCAGCAGCTCACTCAACACCTTCAACTCTCTGCTTATTCCTTGAGTTTAATCCCTTCGCATGTAATCATTACTTTTCTTTGCTAGTGTTGATGTTTGGAGCTTCTGGATCGGATCTCTTTGATTTATTGTTTTTTTTTTTGTCTAGAAAGAAGGCTGAGAAAGCTTAATTATTCCAAAAGCACAGTCAATGCCCTACTTTGACAGGCCTTTCATTCCCAGAAGGTAAAAACTCATCTGGTTGTAATGTAATAGACCCGTTCTCTTCAAGCTTCTTACATCCCTAGAACTATATCATTGCATGATTGGATGGTACTCTCATTTTGGATGAAAATGATGGTGTATTCAGGCCTCAGGGTCTCGTTCTTCCGAACAGATCAGCTTACCTAGCGAAAGACTTTACATCAAAGGAGTTGTTTGTGATTATCCATAATATTCATCTGCATATTGTAGGGAAATGAGGGTCATATCGTTTTTGAGCAAGCAGTAGCCTCAGTAGCTCCCGGCTCCCATGACGAGATGCTGCATCTATTCTGCTTCTATAGACAGTTCTCCATGTGGTAAATGGCATGGTGATTTAGGCGTTACACCAAAAAATGTAGTTGGATCGTTCCTCTGTTGCTGGCAAAATACTAGTAGGATCGTTCCTCTTGGGTTTCCAGCAACGCTATCCTAGCTTGAAAGAAATCTAATTACCATGTAGCATACTTTTTACAATCTGGCCGCTGTGCATACTACTCTTCAAGGTCAGATTCAAGTTGCCATCATGTAGAAGGTGGAACATCTGCCTAATAACTCCCAAAGGCAGGAAAACTGAAAGGTCATAATGTACATGTAAAATTCTACCTTTTTTTTTTTGGAGAGAATGTGAAGTTCTGCTTAAATCTGAAAAGACTTCAAAGTTCAAACATTTGGTTGTGACTACCGAGCAGCATTAGGGGGGGACAAAAGAAGTTGATGACAACATAACAGTTCTTTGTTCAGTTACCTTAAAAATATATTGATTTGGATTGAATCCTAAAGCTTTTGCATTGCATAACCAAAATAGAGCGTGAGATTTTAGCCCAAAATAGAATCCATAGAACCCAATTTAACAAGGATATGCTAGTTCTGAAAGATAACACAGTTCAAGCTGACTTAAATTAACGAAAAAAGCAACCAGGTTGCACCCAAAACATTTAGCGTAGCCACATCTCTTCTACTACATCATATCGAAACCTACAATTATCAGATATGTAATTCTAAGGTTCAAAGGGCAACCACAATCCTCCCAGCAACTTGGTCAAGATCCCGTCGACCATTTGATGTGATTCTCCTCCCACTGTAACAACATCATGACAGAATCTCGTTAACAAATGGCCACAAAACTTTAAAATCAAAATAAAATAAATCACTGAGACCCTACAACTTACCCCTTTGGGTCAATTTCAACAATCTTGACATCTTCCAACTGCTGCAGAATATGTCGGGCAATAGCACCACTGCTCCCACAAAAATGGGGTGGACGACTTCCATTCCTCTTGCTTCCACCGTAGATCCTTTTGAAAGCACCAACACCGAGACCACCCCTGAGGTAGATCTTCCTTGCCATGGAAGCTGCATAACATGGTATGTCATTAAAGACCAATCTCATCACACATTGAATATTAGTATAGCATAACTCAGAGGCTCAACAAAGAAAGAACGCTCACCAGCTCTGATGTAATACCAGTCAGGATCATAGGGGGCAAGCTCCTTGAATGTTGCAGTCTTGACAATGTCAGTCCATTCAGGAAGCTCAATCTACACAGGAAGGGAAACCAAAACCAGACAACGTCACAAAATACTCAGATAATCGTATTTTAATCACAATCTTCAAAATTTCTCACCACAAATTGCACAGCAAGTTAACTATATCAAACAAACTATCAACCACTACTAAACTCAACCGAAACAGCACCAATATAATCATTCAACTTCGAAGACACTCAAAGAAACCTATTTAATACAGAATATATACTAACAAAGTTCTCTAGAATGTAATTTCTATACAGTTAGTGACGATTCTTCTTTCAAGATCAAATCCTATAAGAGATACTGGCTATGAGTCTAAGATGAGTTCTTCTTCCATAAAATGAGTTCAAATTCCAGAGCTTTCTTTACAAATCACTACAGAACAAGCAAAACAAAACCAGAAGACACCGATTCTCAGGTATCAAATCACTCCGAGTAAGTATTTACCTTGCCGGATCTCTTCAGATGAGCGGCGTAATGCTTCACGAACTCGTGAGGCGACACATCCTTCACAGTCTTCGCCGTCGCCATGGTTCACTCTCCGAGCTTTCTATGGAGGCCGAGGTAGTCGAAGACTAGGGTTTTCGAGATTCTATCTTTGGCAGACCTATATAAAGCTCTGTTTGGGCCTTTTGGGCCGTTCCTCTTTAGACCCGCTAAATTCGTTTGACCTGTTATTATCAGGCCCAATTAAAACGACGTCGTTAGCGTACAGATCTTCATCTATTTCTCTCTGGAAAATCCCAATCGGTTTTGTTACAGTCTCTCTCACCAAACCCTAGGAGCTCTCTCAGAGCTACAACCATGACGATGAAGCACCTCCTCACTGCGCTGGCCCGCCGCCGGTCGCCGGCGATTAAGCAGGCCGTCCGATCCAGCTCCACGGCCGTCGCATCCCCCTCGCTCTCAACCCCGCTCCCTAGGCCGCCGCCGACGACCGCCATGGTCTACGATCGCCTCGCCGAGGACGTCAAATCGAAGCTCCAGAGGCTCGAGAACCCCGACCCGAGGTTCATCAAGTACGGGTCGCCTCACCCGGCCGTGACGGATCACTCGCACATCCTCACCGCGCCGGAGACACGTGTCACGGTCCTCCCGAACGGTCTGAGAGTCGCGACGGAGTCGAACCTGGCCGCGAAGACCGCGACGGTCGGGGTGTGGATCGACTCCGGGTCGAGATTCGAGAACGACGAGAACAACGGCACGGCGCATTTTCTGGAGCACATGATCTTCAAAGGGACGAAGAAGAGGACGGCGCTGGATCTGGAGTTGGAGGTGGAGAACATGGGAGGGCATCTGAATGCTTATACCTCCAGGGAGCAGACGACGTACTACGCTAAGGTGCTGGACAAGGACGTGCCCCAGGCATTGTCTATTTTGGCTGATATCTTGCAGAACTCCTTGTTTGATGGAAATCGGATTCGGAGAGAGCGTGATGTGATTTTGAGGGAAATGGAGGAGGTAACTTGATATAAAGATCGAAACTTTCGGATTGTTAGGGCTTTGTTTTGTGGATTTTAGGCTGCTCATTAGTTTTGTGGTTTTTTGTGAGTCGTTGGCTTATCTTGCTGCATAGACATTTGAGACAGGAAATTGAAATTTAGGGAGTACATTGTGTGAGTATGGGATGGCTTACGAAAGTGTTTGAGTGCGAAAAGGTTTTAACTTTATGGTGCTTGATATGTGCAATGATTTGGTAGACAGGCTTTCATTTTTACTTTACTTTTTGACATTTGATAAATAACTGTTTCCATAGTGTTTTTACACGCAGACATATATGTGATGCTTAATTGGTTATTGCATCTTTTACTTCCATGTGCTTATACATTGCTTTGGTGTTGCAGGTTGAGAAGCAACCTGATGAAGTCGTTTTTGACCATCTACATGCAAGTGCGTTCCAGTACTCTCCTTTGGCCAGAACTATTCTTGGGCCTGCTGCAAACATTAAGACTATTTCCAAAGAGCATCTTCAGAATTATATAAAAACACACTACACTGCTCCCAGAATGGTAATTTTGGTTCAAATTTGTTCGTCTTATTTTGTATTGTAAATCACGGAACTGGTGTGCTCATTTTCCTTTGCTGTCACTCTATAATATAACTGATATAACCTTGCAATTTCACTTCAGTTGGTCATTATTGTTAACCTTTTTGGTGATCTCTATTCATAGGTGATTGCTGGTTCAGGAGCTATTAAGCATGACGATCTTGTTGGGCAAGTTGAGGGTTTGTTTACAAACTTGTCAGCTGATCCAACGACAGCTAGTCAATTAGTTGCAAAAGAACCTTCATTTTTCACCGGTTCTGAGGTAACACATCAATTCTGCTTTTACTTGTAAATTCTCCTTGATGATTATACCTTCTCTAATCTATTTTTCTGTAACAGGTCAGAATTGTTGATGATGACTTGCCTTATGCAAATTTTGCTGTTGCATTCGAGGGAGCATCCTGGACAGACCCAGACTCTATTGCTCTAATGGTCATGCAGGCAATGTTGGGCTCATGGAGTAAAGCTATCAATGGTGGAAAGCACATGGGGTGAGCTCTTTACATGATTTGCAACATTTCTGAACTTGGATATTTGATATAGATTGGTATCTGTTTGACTGTTTGGAACAACATGCAATGATTAGTTTTGTTCATCTGTAAACAGTTCTGAGTTGACACAGAGGGTTGCTATTAATGGCATAGCAGAAAGCATGATGGCTTTCAACACTAACTACAAGGACACTGGCTTATTCGGCGTATTCGCTACTGCACATGTAAGGTTCATTTCAAATGTTATGTCAATGATGTGGAGGATTAAAGTTGTAATTGATGGTGAGGCAATAGATTTATACCAACACGTTTAATTGGTATGTCTACCAGTATGCCCGACTGTTTCCATCATCAGTCTTGGGATCATAATTCAGAATGGTACAGTGTTATATATATATTTTTTTTGGTAGGAGTTGATTGAATAATTTTTCATTATTTGGGAAAGTTAGACCTAAAAAATGCTTATAAATTTTGAGCAGTCATTTTACACTGTTTTCTTTTGATTTCAGCCGGATGGTTTGGATGATTTGGCCTATGCAATAATGTATGAGATAACCAAGTTAGTTTATCGAGTTTCTGATGCTGATGTTGTTCGTGCTTGCAATCAGGTATCTACACATTCTCATTCTAGATTCATGCTTTCTAGTTACATGTGTTAGTATTCTAATTTTGTACTTTTGAACTTAGATATTTGTTTTACCCATTTCTTGTTATCCACCATATCATGGTGTTACTGGCGCTTGATCTTATTCATATTTTGGCAGTTAAAATCTTCTCTCCTCCTACACTTGGATGGAACAAGTCCTGTAGCTGAAGATATTGGGCGCCAGGTACTTATTCCTTTTCATATGTAAACAATGACGGGATCAGTAGGGATGAATCCAGTA
The DNA here is from genome assembly GCA_034370585.1 of Fragaria x ananassa. Classification (NCBI taxonomy): domain Eukaryota; kingdom Viridiplantae; phylum Streptophyta; class Magnoliopsida; order Rosales; family Rosaceae; genus Fragaria; species Fragaria x ananassa. Next base: position 32,641,809 of record CP139754.1, on the reverse strand, counting down.
TTAAGAAATCATTAGTATAATTTGACCAGCTGACAGGAGCATTATTGGTAAAGGGCTTATTGATAATTAAAATCTGCCAGTAAAAGAGTGTAATTGACGTAGTTGAAGAACTGGTGTTATATACATTGAAAAGAAGTTGCAGATGTACATTGAACAGAAGTTGATTCTGCATGATTGCTTATACTGATTCTTTTGATTCACACCAATGCAGCTACTCACATATGGTCGAAGAATCCCGTTAGCTGAGTTGTTCGCTAGAATTGATGCTGTTGATGCAAGCACTATCAAGCGGGTTGCAAACCGGTTTATTTATGACAGGGTAAGACTTTTATGTGCTATAACTCGTGTCATAAGTTTTTGCTATAGAGGTCGAGTCATGTATATCAATCTGAATGCTCAAAACTTCTTTTTTGTTCACTGTCCACAGGATGTTGCAATTGTTGCCATGGGTCCTATTCAGAAATTGCCCGACTACAACTGGTTCAGACGCAGGACATACTGGAACAGATACTAGATGGTCTTTGGATTAATTATTTTCGTCATCATTGACTTTCATGATCTATTTGATCTTGGAATATTATGTTGCTTTTATGCTACTGGTTAATTTTCGCCTTCGGAGAGAGAGCTTTTGAGGCTTGTGTATTTTTTGGTTCCCATAAATATGTTATAGGTTCCCTCTCTATTTTGTAACATGGCATTTTCAAAAATAAGCATGCTACAAGTTTACAACTGTGAATGTGATTTGCTATACGTTTGAACGTTCAAATGGGCACAGGCAATTTGTGTACATTCTGAATAGTTTTTTTCATGGTAGTCTCAAAGCTCTTTCATCGCCAATTCTTGGTTTAAAATGAAACAGTCAATAGTCTTGCTCTAATTTCCATTACCTAGTGTGTCATCAGTCGATTCAAATTGTTACTTTGAGCTATCGAGCATTTCAATGACTGAATCAGTCTTATATAACTATCACAAACCTCATTTCTAACAAAATTGTCTCGTATTCTCGTCTACAAATCAACCAAATTTGAACCAGAAACCCTTGTTACTCCTTTTTCTTTTTATGATGAAACCAACAAATAGAAAGCCTCGAGACACACCCTTTAACAACGGATCCAAATGAATGTTGGAGATACACATAAAGGGAGGGAGTTAAACTATATTAACGAAGAAGACGTATAATGAACAAGAAAAAGCAAGATGATCGGCTACGAAATTTGTTTCACGATGTACATAACGAAATATGCAACATTAGAATGTCAAGGCTAGCCAAAGAACACCTTGAAGAAGAGACTTGATACTCCCAATGAATTGAAGTTCGACCAAGAAGACAATCAATAAGTAATTTTGAGTCACCCTTAACAAAAACTTCTGAAATTTGTTGCATGAAGACCTGCGCGTAAGACAGGGGCTTCAGCGACAACACTCGTATCTCTGAGCTTCGTAATGATCCTGTAAAACAAAACCAATAACAGGTTGATGTTGAATAATAGACACATCGACAGAGGTGTAGCCAACTAGGGGGCAGAGGGTTCAATTGAACCAGTAAAATACTCAATCTAATTAATAAAAATCGTGTCAAAGGTTTCTTACCTTACTAATTTAAATTCCATGTATGATTTTTTTCTTTACAAATAAGCTAAATGGAAGCAGCACATCAATATTTACCGTGCATTGACATGATCTCTAAGAAACAAAACATTCTTTTCAATATTTATCGTGCATGTTCAATTTAAGAATCGATATAGAATAAAAATTAAGTTTTCGTCATTTATTTGTGTCTTTTTTTTTTAATAAAATTATGTCATTACTAGGGAATAATTGAATATGAATTTAACTTATTAATTAATAAAACTTGATATTTTTAAATGTGAGTTTTGACTATACCACTGCACATCGATACTCTAAGGAGACACACTTCACCTCAAACGAAAATGGGTCAATAACATTATCAAACAAAAAGAGATGGATAATAGTGAAAATACAAAGGACCCACCCTAGTAGTCCCCATCACACAGCTTAGCCTTTGCAGTTGGAGTTTGGAGGGAAAGCAACACACACACAAATGCCACACATAAATCACAATGTGCATCTCTCTCTCTCTATTCATTCCGCGTGTGTTGTTCGCAGTTAGTTAAGGGTGGATAACACAAAATTGACCTTTTTTTTTTTGTTAATATAAAGTCTCTCTTTTTGGTTCGCATTGGTAGTATCGGAACACAAACAACAAACACACTACACAACCTTCAACAACACAATTAACACCCTTTTGGGCTTCTCTCTTCTCTCTCAGATTGATTTCTCAGACCAAAACCAAAGCTCTCTCTTGGATCTCATCGCCCTCCTCGTTCTCACCCTCCTACATTAATCCCCCCATTCCAAATTTCAGATCCCCATCTCATTCCCCTTTAACACTTCACAACCCATCTCTCTCTTTTGCCTCTAGAGCTCAAAATGGCTTCTTTCACTGTCCCTTGTCCCAAAGCTTGTTCTGCCTCAATTGTCCGACTTGGGTCGTCTCAGAGCTCACAGCCCCACAACCAGCAGCAGCACCTCCTCTCCTTCCACAACTGCCTCAACCGTTCTTCCTTGCCGTCTCTCCAAGCTTCTGCCCTTCAGGTTTGATTCATTCTCTACTCTCTCTACTTTGTTTTAATCACTGATTAGTATTGCTTTGTTGGGTTTTAGTTGATTAGTGGTGATTTTAGTTTAAGTGAGACAAATGGGACATTATAGTGTAGAAAGAGCTGAGATTGGTGTTGGGTATGCTAAGAACGAATCATATGGTGGAAAGTTTGAGTCTTTAGTAAGATTTTGAGTAAGTTGAACCCGGTTTGGTTCCAGTCAGAATGCTGATATTATTGTTGGGTATGCATAGGAATTCATTTGAGAAGTTTGATGGTCATTTAAGATTTTTGAGTAAGCTGAACCCAGTATTGTTTCACCCTCAAGATACTGTTCTTTAGATCACACCAGTTAGCTGAGACCAATAAAGATTGTAGCTTTATTTGGTCAATAGGTTTGAATTGAAAAGGTGATGATTAGATGAATGATATTCTAGTGTTTGCAGTGGAACTTTGTTATTCTGAAAATTTTGAGTCCTGAGTAAGATTTTGAGTGAGCTGAACCTGGTTTGATTTCACCCAAAATGCTTTATTGTTGGGTATGCATAGGAATTTATATAGTTTGAAAAGTTTGGTAGTCGAAAGTAAGATTTTTGAGTGAGTTGAACTCAATATTGTTTCACCTCAAAGCAAGATCAGACCAATGTAAGGATGTAACTTTTTTTGGTCAATAGCTTTGAATTGAAAAGCTGATGATACGATGAATGATAATCTAAATTTTGCAGTGGAACTATGTTATTGTTGATTGTATTTTTATGAAAATATGGTTGACATGTGCAGAGCAACAACAAGAAGCAATCTGGTGCTTGGAAAGTGCACGCACTCAGTAAGGTAGATTATTTATTTTAAGTTTAGTATGTGGGGCCTTTACTGTTTGACGGTGATAAATTACGTTTTGAATTGAAGTTTCTTTCTTTTTTTGCTCCAATTTTTGAATTGAAGGTCACTGCTGAGAAACCTGCAAATTCTGCACCCATAAATAACACCAAGGCTGAAGATGAGTCTGCTGAAAAGGTTTCAAACAACATTCCAGATGCATCATCAATCTCTGCATTTATGGCCCAAGTATCAGACCTTGTCAAGTAAGTTGCAGCGGCTTTCATCTGTTTGCCTATTATTGTCTTCTCAAGTTACCAGCAACTATGCATCAGACAAACAGTTTTGATATGTTGGGATCATTTTCATGAGCAGGTTAGTGGATTCTAGAGATATTGTGGAGCTGCAAATGAAGCAACTAGATCTAGAGCTTGTAATAAGAAAGAAGGAAGCCTTGGAGAAGCCAGCACCACAAGCTCCTGTTGCTTTAGCACCACCACCGTATCCTTACCCTATGCAATATGGTCCACCACCACCTGCCCCAGCAGCTGCTCCTGCGCCAGCAAGCCCAGCTCCAGCAGCATCAGCACCTGCATTACCTGCCCCTGCAAAGCCAAGTGCATCAGCTCACCCACCGCTGAAATGCCCCATGGCCGGAACCTTTTACCGTTGTCCTGCACCAGGCGAACCACCTTTTGTCAAGGCAAGTTTTATCTCTTAGAGCTTGAGATCTAGGAGATATAGCAAAAGGCATAATTTGTACACATGATCTCTTATTTTGGGTGTTCATATTTTCTTCACATTACACATTAGTTTACTTTGGATGTTTGGTAAGTTCCCCTCATTGCTTGTTATTGTTCAGGTAGGAGATAAAGTGCAGAAGGGTCAAGTTATTTGCATCATTGAGGCCATGAAGTTGATGAATGAAATTGAGGTATGGTTTTACATTACTCACGCCTATGTTGTGCACAATGAATTGGCTCTTACTTTCATTTGGCAAATTGCAGCATTCTAAATTATTTATTGTGCTTTCTCTTTCAGGCTGACCAATCTGGAACCATTGTTGAGGTAGTTGCTGAGGATGGAAAACCAGTGAGCGTAGACATGGTAAATATCCTTTCTCACTCTCATTCTCACTCTCTTGGGTACACACACCCGCACTTGCGAAGTCTTTTATGATCAATTTATCTGAGTGGGTATGTTTTCCTTTGTGCAGCCTCTTTTCGTCATAGCACCCTGAGCAACTGGGAAGAATTTTGTATAAGCTTTATGGTGACGAACGCTGTTGGAAGATGCTTGATTCTCAACGGACTTTTTGATACTATTATGTTCCCTTGTAATTTAAATTTGAATAATGGTGTTGTTTCGATTCTGGTTGAAATCCTCGTTATTCACATTTTTAGAGTTTTAGGATAGGGCATGGTGCTCAGAGAGGTGTTAGGCTATGAATTATCTCAAAAACACAATATTTCTACCTCCTTAAGGAGGTGTGTTACAAAGCATGGCTGTGAAACTATTCTCCTTTTCTTCACTAGTGTGAGAACCTCTAGTTACTGTGTCGATTTGATTCTGCCTTGACGCAGCCTCTGTCTGCAAACTGCAAAGCAGTTGCTCAAACACAAGATAAGTGGCTTTAACTCAGAATCTGACTTCATTTGTCAGAGGCATCAGTTCTTTCTGCTATGCTTCTGATTAAGAATATGGTGCTCCATGTTGATGCCACCAAAACGATGGACTCAAATATGATCAGTTATCTAAACCCTTACTGGATCGAAATCCACCTTATACAAAAGTAATAAGAGAGCCAAAAACAAGGTCCTACAGTGCGGTCAGTGCCTCTATAATGAGACACGTTACGGCAGCCGAGTTTTGAAAAGCAATGAATCAATTATGCCGTTTTCATTAGATGTCGCAGCGCAACAAGAGAAAATATTAATATACAGGACAGGCGGAACACCATTGACAAAAAATTACATGCCCAGGCAAAATACAGAGAGAGAGACAAGAGAAAGCACTATGCTACCGGATTTCTCTACTGTTCTCAGAGATCTATTCTTTTTCCACTCTCATTATATCCTATTTTCTATTCCTTTCTCCTAAATGTACAAGTTAAGGGCATTTCTACCTCTACCGGTCATTTACTTACAACTATCGTTGTCGACTTCTAGTCTGACCACCTCTCCTCCCACTATAGCTCAGCCTACGAGCCCCGCCTGACCAATCTTCATCATCATCATTGTCGTCGTCATCATCTCTAACTCCAGATTTCCTTCCTTTCCTAGGGGCCGGACGTTTTCTTTTGACATTTGCTGTGTAAGTTGAGAAATCAACTGTATCCTCCTTCAACGCATTCTTGAAATCCTGTTGATAAGTGATAACAGTAAGAACTCATTAGATATATGGACTAACTGGTAATTTCAAGTAAGCAAGGCGAGTTATTTGATAGATACAAGCAAGACAAGATAAGACAAATGCAGTGTCATAACTCCTGGTACCTGATATCTCTGTACCAATTCTTGATAAGTTCCAGGCAAGTTAGTATGTGTATCACTGACGTCAAAAGGAACACTTTGCTTGGTGAAAGCATCTCCAGGTTTAATGGGATCAGTAGGAGAGAAAGCCTGGTTTTATAGCCGGATTAGAATTAAAATCTATTTATAATCTTTGTAACAAATTTAGTTCTCAGTGATCTAGTGATTCCTTACCTGGCACCTAGCATCATTCAAGCTATACACAATTTTTAGGTGTCTCTTCAGTTTCAAAAGAAGCTGCAATGCAATAGCTGCCAGGCAGTCTGCCTACAAAAAGCAAGGCAAACAAGCAAGATAGGAGATTATAATCATGAAAACAACAGTAGCAATAAACATAACAGTCTCTATCTGATTCGATAAAGGGCTAAGAAATTTAAATACCTGGATTAACTGTACATCATCTATTGAGATGCCAGAGGAACTCCCAGAACTTTTACTGATCTTTGCCTCTAACATGGTATCTTGATTTGAGACATACTCATCAGCTGGGTCTTGTTCAATTGCCCCATTCAAATCCATAGCTGCCATGTAATTTGGAGCAGGGCGGAAAGCTGTCTCTGGTTCAATCGTCCCATTCAAGTCCACTAATGCCATTCCTCTTGTAAAGGGTGGAGCTGCATGGTCCTCTTTAATTACGCCATTCCCACGGGGTGCACCTCTTTGTAACAGATGCAAAGTCAGAGCTTTCAGCTTTGCTTCAAGTTGCCCAGCCTTAACTTGTATAACTCTATTTATAGCATAGACTAAATAAAGGGGCTCATCAGGTGTTGTAAATGGCAGCAAGGCAAGTATTTCCGTGCAGTACCTACAAATAAAACATCAAGTACAAAGTCAGTACTCGCAACTAGCACACTTGAATGAACTCCAGGACTGGCACTAATGACTGAACTCACATGAGGAAAGGTACTACAGAAGTGGTCCAGCTAGGATTATCAAACTTGCGAACAATTGAGGACATAAATTTGTTCCTTGAAACACGGTTACCACGAATAAGCTTGTAGATTCGAGAGACTCCCAATCTTGCTTGAGCAAAAGAAACATCATCAACTTTTCCCTTCACATTTCCAGAAGCCTTTAATGGTGGTATTGTGTTCTCACGTTCAGTACCAGGACGTATGGATTGTATAAATCCGAAAGACATTTGAAGGCCATCCCCTAGTCGGCTTTCAAAAAATGAAGGGTACCTAAAGGGAACTCAATTAGCAAATATAAGGAAATAGAAATGACTTTAAAAGTCGAAAAGCATCGCAAGGAGAATACTTCTCATTCATATTCATCAGCAAATGATGAGCTAATGTCGAATTGGCCTCTAGTGGATCTGTTTCCAGTGCAATAAGGAATGGAACACAAGTAATAGGATGCACAAGCCCTTGGCGCAGCACAACTTCAACTATCTGCAAAATAAATAAAACATATAGATAAGTTAAGGAAAATACACTATGATATAGTATCATTGCAATCGAACAAATTCTTCCAAAAGTGGTTTATGAAAAATCAAAAGCATAAGCCTTTTCCTTCTATCTGTAATTTTGGCTGTCCACAAGATAACAGTTCATGCTCCAGGTTTATTCCACTGCTTATTTCTTCCTTTTTTATATATTGTTCCATTGCTTCTTAGAAGGGGAATAAAATCACACACACACACAGAGCCGGGAATAGTAAATAGAAGCCTATACTCACCTTAAGGGCAGAGTTGCGAATTTGTTCATTGAAGTCCAAACATCTCTCCAGAATATTATCCCAATACAACTGAACTATTCCGCCACATATATTAGTATCTCCAGCACCCGCAGCAACAGGTACAGCATTGCCACCCTCCACAGAACAATCAGCTACACTATTACTAGTTGTATCCGTTCCCAATTGACTTTCAGCATCAAGAAGATAATCATACATGTTTTGCAAAGCTTGCATCTGGTCAATAAAACGATTTAGTACACACAATACAGAGAGGTGATTAGTGCAGCATAAATGAAGGTACCTAGTTACCTTGAGACGAACATCAGAGCCAGAAGAGAATGTCTCCTCTAATATCTTCCCAATATCTTTTTCCAACATAAATTCAGGCCTAGCAATTAACACAAAGCCCAATGCCTACAAAATTTAAAAAGCAACATTATTACATTTCACTACCACAATCAAGATTCAGGCTTGGACAAAGCAAAAGGATCATGCCTGCAATGATCTGGCCTTTAAGAAAAAATCATCCATTAGAAGATATCTTTTAAATAGGCCGAGACTGCTTGCAACATCAATTGTTTGGTCAGAGTTGCACAGTAAAGAGTTGCCATAACGGATAAGCATTCCAAGACAGAAAAGAGATCGCCCCGCTTTCTGAAATTATAGATAAATACACAAGTAAAGAGTGGCAAATTGTCAAATATCGTCCTGGCTACATATTCTCTATATATGAACACACATAAGAGTATTAATACGGATCATCAACCATGATTCTCAAGGAACTAAATGCCATTTTCAAATAAAAGAAAGAAAAAAATCCTAAAAGCAAAGAAATACAGAGCTTAATAGTGCATAAAAATCCCTTCTAAATGGAAACATAAAATAAAAGATAAAAAGAAAAACGATCCCCAATAGTACCTCCAAAAACTTGAGGCCTAACCGAAATCAACAACAAAAGGATACACAAATGACAAGATAAGACATTATGTACCAATAGACTGCAAAGTCCTCCATAAAGTTACATGCACAAGTGATTAACAATGATTGAAGCTACTTGACTACATGACACCTCACGTTTGAGGTAACTAAGTATTAAGTTTCTATGCAACTCAGTACCACAAAGTCCCATTTAACGGCACATAGGAGCAATTGACAGTACATCAGGATATCAAAAAAAAGGCATCACACATAGATACCATACTACCTTAAGTATCAAAATGTTATATTGAATGGCCCAAAATATTTAATACAATTATAAAAGGAAAAAGCAAGTATATGTTTTCACTTTTCATGCCTTTACAAATAAATTCCCTGAACTTTAACCCTAGTCTGAGTTTCTCCCAAGTGTTTGGTTTGAACAATGATGACACATCCCACAGGGACCATACATTGATACCTAAAAGGCTAAAATACACCAAGTAAAAGCTAGATGATCCTAACAGCTTTACAAATCGCAAATTTCAAATCAGGTGGTCATGTAAAGAGATATAATTTCAATTCTAGCAGTGACAAAAAGATTCTAATGCCAATCATTCAAAAAGTAACAAAATAAATATCTAATCAATCACACATGGAAACTTGCACAACTTATGTATTAAAACTGTAACCCGTTACATAGTAAACAAACCAACCTGCTGGTTGTCAACTTCCTCAGCATCCAGTCGTTTGTAGAAGACCTGAATTAGGTACTCCACAACAGTGGCACCTTTCCCTGCCACTTTACTCACAGCACAGAGACACCTGTAATGAGGAGAGAAAATTCAAATCTTATAGAATTCCAAATCAACAAAGGAACACATCTTATTATTTGATTCATAAGTCGGAAGTGAGCTTACTTGATGCAAGCATGAACAACAGTCAAGAAGGAATGCCGTACAATCATGCTCTTTAAATCTTGTTCAAGTTCTTCAAGAACGTTTTGTGGTAACTTTCTTACCAAAGGCAGGACAGCATCAATTATAAATATTATGCTCTCCAATAACTTGGCAACCACTCGATTGTCATCCTGTAAACCAGACAAAGTAAATTATGCTTGTGTCTTTCACTCTATTTTTGACCAAAAACAGAAACAAAACGAAAAATACATTAACAGAAACAAAGGCAAAGGTGTGTAATCAGCCACCTCCGTCTAAATTATAATTTTCTACGGATATCTACATGCACAAAAATGAAGAGACTATTTTACTAATAAGATTGGTATAATCAGTATTCAACAAAGTTCGAATAATAATATCTATATTCTTTTATAGAGGTATGATGTCCAAATCAATATTTAAAATTACAAATTGTTCACTTAAGTAAGAGCACCAACTTTTCACAGGAAAGATATTCTCCTTTCTGTTTTAGTCCAGACAAGGGGAACATTAGTGAGCATACCAAGAGCAATACCATGAGTATATATAAAGTTCTCCTCACACACACGTTGTGCCGTGCACACATGCACCTAAGTTTGCACATCCAAGTAACCCAGAAAAGGACCAAGTGCCTACTATTAATCATTACTCCATGACTCCAAATTGTTTATTGATGAAAGACAAACAACGAAAGCAGGTAAAATCAGCTCTTTAGTATACCCATAAAAAAGATTAATTGCGGCATTTGAATGAAAATGACTTTAAAATCAATAAATACTTCTCAGAGTAAACATAGATTATGACCAATGAAATGCAGTTAACCTGACTCTTTAGATAAGGCTGAAGAGTAACCACAAACTGCGAAGGGTTAGAAACTGGTGCCAACAGCGTTGGATCCACAACACAAAATGCATGCAGAACTTGCACATATGGAAGTGCACGCATCTCAACTTCCTGGATATTTAGTTCTTCTACCTGACAAGTATGAGCTTTTGAATGTTCAGATTTGAAGATTAATCAAATTGTTTAAAGTAGAAACAAGAAAGGATTAAATACCTGCAATATCCTTTCCAGTAAAAACTTGCACATTAGCTCACACCGGTTGCGTACTGATGCAAGTAAGACAGGATTGATTCCCGCAGCTTTAGCTGCTTGCGGGAAAAAATCAAGGGCTAAGTTGCGTTTAATGATGGTCACAAGATGGTGCGGTGTTGGAATCCTCCTCAACATCTCAACAATCTGTTCCACTTTTTTAGCCACCTCCAATGGAACGGAGCTATCATCTCCAAAGAATTGAGTATGTGAACCAGTATTTTCCTCAAACCAGAACTCATAAAATGTCTTGCAAACAAGATCCTGTGGATGAGGAAAAGAATAAAAACTGGGAGCCAGTCTAGAATAAACAAAGAAAGTTGTCTTAAATGTTATTAATCCCAAGGACCAAAGGAAAACGTAAATTGCACAAAACCTTGGTTCTTCCATTATGCAATTAGAGTTCCATACTAAGTCTAACGCAGTTATTGCTTCAGATTACCTGTATACTTGATTCGTCATCACCAATGCGGGAGATGATAGCAATGCAAGCACTTGTAAATTCAGAGAAGTCTTTATTTGAAACACACATATCTCGTATGATTTTGATAGATCGCTTTCGAACACTCACACCCGTATCTTTGATTCTCTCAGCAACCTTCTCAAAATACTAAAAAAGAAAGTGGAGTAGATGAAGCAAAACTTTAGAATATAACCTGTACCAAGAACTCAGAAGTGAAATCAATTAAACACACCTTCAAACCAACATCAGGATGGGAAGCAATATGCCTCCCTACAAGTTCCAGTGCTGCTTCTCTAACAGAAATTGCGGAATCACAAAACCTTCCTTCAACAGCTGGTTGCACAAGTTTGTCACCTAAAACCTCCGGATCAGCCTCTACAACTATACTAACCTGTTCATCATAGCACGAGACTAAGGCATCGATTTTACCAAACTACGACAGAATGAACATATTTCCATTTAAAGGAGCAAGAGTTCATAAACGTATTCCCCTCACTTACCGCTCGTAATGCCTTGGCCCTGATTACAGGAGAATTCTCCCTTAGACTTGCCTGAAATCAAATAAATAATCAAAACAAGAAAACGGAAGACAAAGAAAAAAGGTTTCCTTACACTGTAAATCAGGGAGTAAAGAAAAAGCTGACTGACCAGAAGCAGGTGCAGGATCTTATCGAATCCTCTGGCAAAAGAAGTATTCCGTCCCAATACTAAGGTAATCTGCTTGATTAAGTCCCTTGTCAACAAGGAAAAAACAGTCCCAGAATCCCGCACTATGGCTTTTGAGTTCAGTCTTGCAAGATAGTAAAGGAACTTCTGCTGTGACTTTGGTGGATCGTCCTTGTACCACAAGCACACATATAGCCTGGACAAACATACATAACTTCATTGCCACACCAATACAACCACAAAGTTAAGAAGGAATGAGGTTGAATGAGACATACCAACGAACAAAGAGATGAACATCATCAGCTGATGCGGCGTCTTGTAGGTAATTCAAAAGTAACTGTTGGACGATCTCAGGTTTTGTAATTGAAAAAGTAACTTCAGTTTGTCTTACTGAACCTTTATTATCCTTAGATCCATCATCTTTGTATTGTGACTTGCAGTAAGATTGTAAAACAAGAAGTTGTTTTCGGCAGAGGCATATCTGACAGTGCCAAGTTTGGTTATTAACTTCATGCTCTCTTACTCCCATGCAATCTGCGTGAAACATTCTCTGACAACCTTGACATACAAAGAAAGTTTTTTCAACCTTGTCATCCAAACAAGAGGAACATACATCTTTTGGATAAGTCTGATCAGCCGCATCCCCACTAATCAATTCCTGTAATATCCAAAATTTGCCCCTACTGCGAAGGACAGAATCACGCTTCAACCTAGCAGCAATGGTTCCAAGAAGTTCAATAGCCATACTACGTGCAGCTACGTCTTTGGATTTCACCCCAGCATTTGCAAGTAACAAGACACAAAGAACCTGCAAATAAATCTGCTTCAGCATGGAGACGAGCTAATGCAATTAACCATATTATATCCACAAGTCATATACATAAATCTACCTCCAGAATAGGAGCTGAAGCAGGATATTCAGGTAAATTCAATGTTGTCAGCAGATCAGTAACAAGATTCTCCATCATAACTTTGAATTCTGAAGCTTCCTGGTTCTTGACATTAGCAAACCGTTGGAGTACCCCTTTCCAAAAGTGGCAACATGCTGCTTGTGCTGCCTCGAGGCCTTTAATTGGATAATCAGCATTGTCAGAAACTTCTAAGATGGAATTAACACTTGATTCCTGCCTTAAAGGTGCAGGAAGGTTTGCACTACAGTGAACCAACTGAATCAGCAAAGCAGTGATCATTTGAATCTGTGTTTGCTCTTCATCAGGTAGGTGATAAGCTCTCAAAGCTCGCTTTGAAAAAGGCAACCTCCAAAGCAGCTGGAGTAACTCGTCTATCACATAAGTCCGATGCTGAATGTATGAATAGTATATCTGTAGCACCAACAATAAAGATGATACAAGTTTTGGTCAGCAAAACACTAAAATGCATATCCACATTAAGACCAGGACAGTGATATGTAAACAATATCTTTCAAGATGAGAAGAATAGTGCAGATCTATACCCCGCAGATCAAACCGATTGCCTTCAGTTGCAAGAGCTGGATATTATCAACCATAAATGTAGTAAAGCTTGTTTTCAGCAGTTGTAAGATACAACTATCTGACAACTTTTCTATTAGCAACAAATCCTTTAGCAAACCAAGAATTGTGCACAGTTTCTGAAGAATATTATTCACAGCAGCAGAGACCCTAACAAGAAAAGGAAGTAAGAAAAGGTGAAACCCCTGCCATTGTTATATTTGGAGTGCGTGAAAGGAAAAAAATCAAAGAAATAGGTACCGAAGTACAGATGAGCACACCTATTAAATGATGATTTCTGCACTTTAACAGTCTTAATACTACGTCGCCTCTTGCTTGCTGCACCAAATTCAGCATCAAGAATATCGTCTTCCTCAACTGTCAATATATGGAGACATGGTTTCATATTAGAAAATATGGAAAAAACACCTCCAAGAATATAGACTAATGAAAGGAGGAAACAATGAGTCCAGCACTCTGATAACAACTGATCATAACAATGTTTTATACATGTTATGTTTCTTTAATTCAAAATAAACAGAGATAAAGAAAAAAATGATGTGAAATACAAATGATGTTGATTAAGGAGACCCAAACTGTTATAAGAAAGGCTAACCTTCAACTGTTCCATTTTCACTTGGCCTATGTAAAGCACGATATGATGGATCGCAAGCACACATAACATCCATTATCTGATGCCGGGAAAACTCCAGAATTCTTTCAATGATCTAATAAGTAAAAACTAAAAGTTACTTTCCTTGTTTTTCAGTCGTGAAATACGCGAGATAATATTAAAATACTTTTACAGCTTACACATATAAAGATATACACCATATAAATTAAAAGAAAACTAATGTAGAGCATATACCTCTTCTTTATACAACTGCTTTGGCATCTGGTTATTAGCCATTACAGCTAAAGCTGCATGAATGGACTCTAGTGCACAATTGATTGATGAAACCACATTTGAATCTGACTGAAATGACAAACACAGAAGCAATAAACTTATACACATAGATTCCTACACCAAAAAAATTCTGTATAACAAGTTTGTGAATCATAAGACAACTGAAGATGAAATACAACTAGTATACAACATTTTTAGAAAAGGTCTAGGGGTGGGCAAATAACCAGCATAAGCCCCAACAAAACCCATCCCAACTTGCATGGGTCAGTATATATTTTCCTCTTTAAAAGCCATACACAATTTGTATCCCCTAACATCCGATAAGCTACCTGATGCTTATTTCTCCATCAATTTTTAATAACATTGATCCAGCTAATGTTTCAACCAAAATAAGGCAATAACACCAACTACATCACACTAACAATTTAGATACCAAGCTCATTATAATATTACAATTAAAATAGTTAATCTATAGCAAGGTAACACAGTAACATCATCATAGAATAAACACTGAAAGGTTCATAAACGAAAGCAGCATAGCACATTACTTGAAGAAATAAAGGCTTAGAGAAGAAATCTACACAGTGCAAATGCCATATGGTAGAGAGAATGCAAAATTTACAAGAAGCTCACCTGTTCATTTATAGACAAGCCTTCAGCTCCATGTATCTGATGATCTAAAATCCTTAACAACCTAACAAAAGTATCTACGGGAACCTTATGTAAAAGCCTCTTTGCACGAAGAGACGTTATTTCATTTGCAAGCATTCTAAGATCAGAAAGAGGCATAGATATCCACTCTGATTCTTCCCGATCCTCACTGAAAATTTCAGCTCTGCCACAGAAATCCTCCACCAACTCACAAAAACATCCAATAGTGGCTTCTGAACAAGATTTGCACCATAGGTTATTGATGGACTACTAAAAGGATAGAGTGTGAGAAAAAAGAGTGATATAAAACCCAAGAACAGCTATACCAACCTTGACTTGCAACGGGATCGGACTCAACTGAGGAAGTATTGCCATCACTCGCTTTTCTCTTCGCTTTTGGTTTTCTGGAGGATGGTATAGATATGTCCTGCAATTTCATCTTTCACATTAAGAAAACATGGAGGAGTGATTTGATTTTCAAATTCCAACTAGATGTACACATACATTGGAAGGAGTATGACTGAGCTGATTATTGTGAGTTGCACCATAATCTCTTTCAGAAGTTCTTATTATAGGTATAATTGGCACAGCTGGCTTCTTATCTGGTACTGTACTACTGGCAGGTACTTGCACCTTAATAGGACCTGAGAAACTTGAACAGAGGAAGAACAATAAGCAGTAATAACATTAAACATTTTAAGAACATAACACTGTAAGGCACAAATAATCTTCAACAAGAACAATGTATTCTGGATGATCCAGAGCTTTTATCTAATGTACATGTAATATATACTTAGAGTAAGACAAGCTATGTCCCGGAAATTGAGTATAATTATGTATGTGTGTAAGACATTTTTTTTTCTTTATTAATATTTTCTTGTGGTTAAATAAGACTAACTAGTAAGTGATGACGCCAACATTAGGATTCTGTAACTTCCCCAACTCGTACTTTGATACTAAAGAATAATAAAAAAAATGTAAAATATTATGTTTTGTATTTGACTAATATCATTGTTCGGACAGATCCAATTAAAAGTTTATCATCTGCAGCCATTGTATTTTAGGATTATAATTTCCCTATATTTGCCATATCTCATAATTTATCGTTACATTTTAAAATATATAGACATATGGGTGTGTGTGTCCATAGACTATTTATCCCAAACCTACAAATTGATTGACAAACCAATATTCTCGTGAACAGTTTCTTACACCAATGAAGATGTGAATGCATTACAGCCATTACTCTATCATAAATAATATATGAAAGAGTTCTTGATCATAATCATCATATACTAAAAAAAATAGCTCTAAATCAAATGAAATTTCTGTAGTTCTTCTACTCACTCTAAAAAATAAAAATAAAAATCCCAGCATTTTGCCAGTTCTATCCAAGCAACAACACAGAAAATCTTAGTAACAAGAAGGAAACCGAAAAATTGCATGTAAACAACAGTAGAGTGAATTCTAAAGCAGCACTACTTGCAGTCAACTGAGCAATCAAATACTTGGTTCACCTGGAGTATTGTACTGAAAGGCTTCTCGATTGTACTGTAAAACTTCATCGAGAAGTTCCACAGGTTGGACATAGCCATATTGAACCTCCGCCGTATCCTCCCTCAGGTTCCTGACACAATTCCATACATATATAATAGCAATAATAATTCAAATTCGATAAATTCAAATTCAAATTTGATAGAAACAACAAAACAGGTAAAAATTTCATATCGCTACTGCAATTTTTGAAGTTGCTGCATTCAAATTTCAAAGCTAAACCTAAGCGTCGAAGAAGAGAGAGATAGAACACACTTACAAGTACGACACGTCAGTCGCTCGAAGCAGATCAGCAATCCGACTAGCCTGAGCGGCGTCGTAGTAATTCAACCGCGCACTACTCCGACTCGGCTCGTCAAACAACCGGAGGTCCTGATCGGAAGCGCCGCAGAACACCGGAAGCGAAGGCAAAGGCAAGCAAGGAGCGACCTCGGAGTGCGTAGTATTGGACAGCCGGATGCCTTGGTGGCCGGCGCCGGAGCCGGAGTTCGAAGTGACCGGATAGCTCATCAGTTGGTTCACCGGCGACGGCGGAGCAAGGGCATGAAGGGAGGGTGTGGAGGCGGAGTGGCAGGGGTGGTAAATAAGCTGAAATCGGGGGGTGGTTTGGAGGGAATTAGGGTTTTGGTTACAGAGAGAGAGATGAGGAAGGTGGAGAGTTGTGGGGAGAGAGAGAGGGATAGATTTGGAAGAGAAGTTAAGAGAGGCAAATGGCGGGGAAGTGCGACGAGGAACTGAATTTTCGGGATTTTTGGGGGGAATTAAAGTCGATTTTTACTGTGTTTATTGGTAGCGGTGGGAAAAAAATGAGTCGCCGTGACCACAATTACGGAAATGCCCCTCGACGGAGAGCTGGCTTCCTTTGGAAGCGTCCTTCGTGGCGACGGAGGAGGGATGTGCTTGCCTGTGTTTTAGTTCTCGGTGCGCTCGATTTATCTAATTACGGAAGTACCCTTGCTCATGAAATGCATATTTTGATTTGTACATAAGATGGGAGAGTTTATGTGAAGTAATTTACTCTGGTTTGGGAACTTTACAAACAATCTCTCAAACTTGTTTTTAATTTCTCTCATTTGCTAACTATTTAAACATGCATTCAAATAGTATCCGAACAATCACGGTATATGAATAATTAGTTGTTTTAACAGCAACATTTTACACATACTCTTTATGTAAAAAATTGCCTGAGTATGATCTTTCCACACCGATCTCATCTTTCTGTATTGCCCATTTTCTTTACCATTTTTCTATAACTCGTTCGTTTGTTTATGAAATTGAATTGCAACTCTCGTCCATGGTGATCTAGAACTAAGTTTCTTGTTTTTCTTTTCTACGTTATTCTTGGTTACAATGATAAATATGTACTAAATAAGATTACAAATAAACGAGGGTGTATGTTAAGAGAATAGGTATGTGAATAGTGAAGACCATTTGGTTTACATAAAACCACACATGCATAAGCCAACCTGTTCTTCTCTGCAGGTTTCATAAACAAGATTGAACACCTCAAATATGTAGTTCTAATTGTTAGCAAGTATGGGAACACAGAAATTAATGATCAGAGAATAATATTCCAAGAACAATGCACCTCATTTCTAGTATTCCCATATCATGTAACTGTTGTCTGTTTAGCAAGATGTACACACATACATGTACAAAACAATCAAGGCATCAAAGAATAATGTGATTCTATTGTGGTCAGCTGGTTTGCAAACCAGAAGGTCATACCTATCATCATACCAAAGAAAACCATTTTGATATGCACTGAATACTAGTACCTATCTGCAAAACTAAACTATGTCTGCTCTAATCTTCTGCAGCAGCTTAGTTCCTTCAAATAGTACTGATCTACAAACTACTTTGTAGATTCAGTCTTTCATTCTGCGGCAGCTTAATCCTAGAAGAACTGCGTTCATCCTTGACTCCTTCCTCCGATGAATTGTCAGAAAGTTCTTGTGTACGAATACGAATAATTTTGCACATTACCATACTGGATAGCTGCAAGAAGATAAAATATAACAGTATCAGCGCGCTGTGTTTCTCAGTTGGAAACTAAAGATTAGGAAATAAGTAATTACCTTCTCCTGAACAACACTACCAAGTAGATTTGCTGCTGGAAATACACCAGGGTTAGCTCGAAACTCATGGACGGACCACTCGGTTTCGATTCCTGTTTCTGGCCTGCTACCAAGGTAAAACCTCAGAAACCTTCTGAAACCAACCACTTTATTGTTATGAAGGATTTGCTCATTCATAGAGGTGGCATAGTAGAAGCCATTTCTTGTAACATAATGGCTGCTGATTGGCCTAGTTGTGTAGAAGTACCATTCATTGTCTATGAAGTGTCCAGCATCATTACCTGCAAAGTCATTCAACAACAGATTAAGAAAAGTAGCATTATGTTGAGCTCAACTGAAATAGTGACCATTTCAAGGTCCCCTTTTATGTCATCATAATAAAGCAGTAAGGCAATGTTTACAGAACTAATGTAATATATATATTTATGGGTACTCGGAGAATCTCTTTTCACTTCCAAGGCTCCAATTAATGTGCTTTAATGCAAGCGCCCAATTTATACAAACCGATATATTTTTGGAGTGTGAAGGAATCACATACATCTCATCCCATTATACTCAAGAGGTATTTGAGGGCTAGTTTCCATCTCCCATTTCAATCAGAAAAACAAAAACTTCACAGCACTTCAAGACTGATGGGAACATGACCATGATGACCAAAAGGCCTAAATTTAACCAATCTCAGATTCACATGTGAACAGCATTCTTCTGGCTATACCAAAAAGTTCACAACCAGATGTCTAGACTAAGCATCATTTTCTCCTAAAGCTAAATACTTACATTCAAGAAATCGATAACATTAACAATTCACAGGAGAAACACATTTACCCTCTTAAAAATAATGAAACCATAGCAATTGAACCATTAAAAGGAAAAAGAATCAGAAACTCTAAACGGGTAATGCAGAAACAGTAAAACTCAATCACCCACCATAGCTTGAAGTTGAAACCCAGAACGTAAATAAAGATAAAGAAACAAACCCAGTAAATCTTAATCACCATAGCTTGAAGTTGAGACAACCCAGAACGTAAATAAAGACAAAGAAACAAACCCAGTAAAACTTAATCACCAGAGCTTGAAGTTGAGACCCAGAACGTAAATAAAGATAAAGAAACAAACCAGAGCCAGAGCAATGAAAACAGAGAAGCAAATGTAGCATAGAAACCCAATTTCATACAAGAAATGCATATATAATGTTTGAGCCCAGTGGGCATTTTCGGTCCAAGACTCGAGAAAGACTTGGATATCATTTGGGCCAACGCCTGTGGCCTTTTTTAGCCCATCAAGGGTAGCAAGGTTTGGCAGCACGTGACGTGGCTTTTATCCAGAGGATTCTGATACCTTGCGAGATTCGGTGTCCTCGCGGGGTCCTTATCTCCAGTTCGCATGGGACTCTATAGTTCTTGCGAGGATGGGATTGAAATGACTAATAACGCCCTCGGGATAAGGTCGCTTAGTGTTTGAGTTCGCTTACTACACGACAAATGAAATGCAGCGAGATAGGTTTGACACGTGTTGCATGGAGCGCACGACTGGCGAGTTAAACGTATCCTTGTGGGATTCTAATTGCAGAGTCCGCATTGGATTGTGAGTAAGTCTCTACGAGTTGCTTACGGATGAGTATATAAAGAAGCTTTACAGCTTGCAGAAAGACACACAATCAATCAATCAACAAATCTCTCTCAAACAGACGTACACAGTCGAAACCTTCGAGTCTTCTCGAAACCCTAACGTTCTAAGCGCATCCCGCTTTAGATCCCGGAGCCCGTCAGGACTCGTCTCCAATTTCCCAATTGTTGCTCTGCTCGCTCTCACAGTGAGTATCGATCGACAGGTGATTAAGAAGAGTAAGCTCGGAAATATTTCCTCATCAGGTGACGCCGGAGCCCTCATTCGCCTGGTCAAGAAGTCAGGACGCGCACCGTTCTCTTTCCTCATCCGTGAGGTGGCACGCCCCGCACACACCGTTTTTACATTTGTTCCCTCATCACCCCTTTGCTGAGGACGTGGGCCAAAACATTGGCACGCCCAGTGGGACAGGGAGTTTATTTTTCCAGCAATCATTGGGAAGTTCGACGACTCCCCATACCGGAGACCTTCGCTTTCTTGTTTGAAACATAAGGCTCCACAATACAAGCCCCATAACAGCGCGGCTTGCAGATCTCTCGCTAAGGAAGAGATTCTCAATCGGTTCGGCAACCCCGACCTTACTAAGTCCACAATGGCAAACTCACAACCAATCCCAGAAGCGGGACCTGCTCTGTCCACAGAGGAGGTCCGCAAAATGTTCGAAGAACTAAGGAGTGATTTCAAGAATGAGATCGGCGCGCTCAGGAGAGAGTGCGGCTTAAAGGCTGAAGAAACTCAGCAAATTGTCCAGGACCTCTCTGCGCAGGTCGCTAAGGACAAGGAGATCTGGCTCGCAAACCAGGAAAACCACGCCAAGCTCAGCGAGGAATTCAACTATGTGATTGGCACAATCAGGGAGGACAAGGACATAATGACCGGCTCTCTGCAAAGGATCCAGACTGAACTGGATCAGAGCAAGGTGGCCTTTACAAAGGCCCTAGAAGCCCAAACCCATCGTCTGAACGACCATGACATCAAGCTGCAGCAGCAGCAGGACGCTTCCTTCTTCGGGAGCAAGAACAGCATGGAAAAGCTCGAAGACTACAAAGAGCGCCATGATACCTTGAGTACAAGGGTCCTGCAGATGGAAGACTGGATTCGGGCCCAAGCGCAGAAGAATCACGCTCTGAACTCCACCAGTTCAAGCGCAGCGGAGGGTTCGAGGTATATCCCGCCAAATGAGCGTCCTAGGGCAAATCCGAGGGTCGGGGCCCAGAAGGCTCCCCAATTCACATTGGGGGCCAGCTCATCAAGGACACCACCCCGTCTACCCTCGCCATGCAGCCCTAGGATCACACTCAAGGGCACCGATGCTCTTGCGCCGCAAGGAATGGGGACACCAGACGACCCGATCGTGGCTTATTCCAGTTCGACTCATAAGAACGTCGGACAGGCCCCTAGTTTCTCCGCATGGCATGGCCATGACCAGGGGGCAGATTCTGCACCAGTAACGGCGGCCGAC
This sequence comes from Fragaria x ananassa, assembly GCA_034370585.1. Taxonomy (NCBI): domain Eukaryota; kingdom Viridiplantae; phylum Streptophyta; class Magnoliopsida; order Rosales; family Rosaceae; genus Fragaria; species Fragaria x ananassa. The sequence goes on along the minus strand of CP139754.1, from coordinate 32,620,340 downwards.
TGGCGCCAACTCATCTCAAGCATTGTCAAGGAGCACACCGGAAAGGGTGATGCTAGCTTGCACTACCGTGACCCCTATCCAGATAGCGTGGCACAGTATCCCTTCCCCCACGGGTTCAAGAACATCGTCTTCACCACATTTTCTGGGGAGACAAGGGAAGACGCAGCAACTCACATGGCCCGTTTCAAGGTCCAATGCGGCCAATACGGGAATGATGATATGCTGAAGCTCAAGCTCTTCGGGACTTCTCTGTCCGGAGCCGCCTTCACCTGGTATTCCAGACTGAAGCCGGGGTCAATTCCAGACTGGCCCACCATGGAACGTCTCTTCCGGGAGACATACGGCACAATTGAGCCCGAAGTCGGCCTCGACTCCCTCACGCAGATGAGCCAGCAGATCATGGAGTCCGGAGTGTCTTTCCTCCAGCGCTTCAAGATCCAGCAGGCCAAATGCGATTACCTGCTGCCTGAGCAGGAAGCCATCAAATTGGCTATCCGGGGTCTGGAGCACCGCCAGCGGCTGAAGCACCATGGAGAGCGTTTCAGTTCCATGGGTGACCTAATCAACAAGGTTGGCAGCTACGAGCTCATCCTGAACGAACTGGACGATAAGGCCAACGCTTCCAAGGGAACCTATGTGCCAGGGAAGAACCGGATCGTGGGGGCACTCAGCATGCAAACCCCTGCTCACGATCCCTACTATCAAAGGCCGGAGCCAGCCCATGCAGATCAGGACTTGGACGACATTGGCGCGGTAGAGCTGACCGGCAAGCAAGTGGCTCACAAACTGAAGAACCTGAAGATGACCCGGGAGCCGATCACCATCCAGTCCTTTGCCTGGACCAAACCAGAATACGAGTCGTACACTTACGACGCCAAGAACGCCCATTTGGTCTTCAATGACCTAATCGAGGCGAAGTACGTGCGCCTGGACCACAAAATTCCGCCTAAGGAGGAGCTGAAGGACAAAAAATACTGTGCCTTCCACAATGTGTACAATCATGACACCAAAGATTGTGTCAAGCTCCGAGACCAGCTGCAGACTTGGTTAAACTCAGGCGAGCTGAGGATGAAGGCACCGGGTAGCACGGCCTCATTGGTTGATGTAGACCCTTTCCCGCCCGTAGTAGGCATGGTCGAGGTCAACTGGGCTGACCAAGCCCAGGACGACGAGCGACGTCGCGCGCCTAAAAGGGGCCGCGAGGAAGGAGACGATAATACCCGCCAGCCGCGCCGCCAGTACACCTACAATGAAAGTCTGGCACACGAGGTCTTAGAAGATCTCAGAGAGGCTGGACTCGTCACACTCCGCTCCTTGCCATACAGCGAGTATAGGGACGGACGCGTCCATTGCAGTTTCCATGACAGTTGGGGGCACAGGACCTGCGAATGTCGCCAGCTCCGAGACCAGATCCAAGACTGGCTTGACCTTGGATACATCTGCTTCAAGGACGAGGGCGGCTTTACAATCGCAACTGCTGGTTTCGCTTGGCCTCGCGTCGGCCAGCGAATGATCACACTAGACCTGTCACCAAATGCAGGACCATCCGATCCGCCAGGCCGAAACCGCAAACGGCCGGCGAACAACTACATGCTCCCGGACAACCAGACGAGGAGCACAGCCGACCCAGCCCGACAGTTGGTCGCAAGACTCGAACCAGACCGCCCCTCCTACAAGGATAAGGGCAAAGCAATCATGAGGGACGATAAACCGCTCCCCGTAAAAGGCTCCCAGCCTACGAGCCCCAGGACTCGCGAAGAGCTGGAGAAAAGGGTAGCGCGCCTTGAAACGTACGTCGCCGCTCATTGGGCAGCAGCGATACCTCCATCCCCTACCGCAAGCGAGATGGACATTTCAGAATCCAGCAGCGAGAGTCACAGCGGCGGCGCCCCAAGCCCTCGTGACGGCGTCTTGACCAACCCTTACATTCCCCCGACGTCCAAATCAGCGATCAAGGAAGGGGTCTGGTACACGCAGCAAGGGGGCAAGGCGGTGACCATCAGCAAGTCCAAGAAGCGCAAGCTCCAGAAGCGGTACGGCAGCATCCTACGCGCCTTACGGGCTGTCGACGAGGGCGCTATACGCCCCTCGCAGCTCGCACAGACGCCTGAGCGGATGTGGCGGGAAGCAGAAGGTCTGCGCGCAGTCCTTCAAATGCCGCCAGTCGCACCTCCAAGAATCTGCGAGCAGTTCAGTGACGATCCTGCGCCCAAGCCAAATGTTTTCTGCCGACTCACGGTTCCACCAAAGCCGGATTCGCAACCTCCCAGGCGCAGGCAATCACCACCACCTGAACAAAGAAGGGATCCGCAGCCTCCTAGACGCAGGCCATCCCCAGCACCTGAAAGGAGAAGAGACCAGCAGCCTTCCAGACGCAGGCCGTCACCCGTGCCTGACAGGAGGAGGAATCCACAGCCTGCTAGGCCCAATCCATCACCCGTGCCTGACAGGAGACGAGATGCACAGCCTGCTAGGCCCAATCCATCACCGGAGCCTACCAGGAGGAGGGATCAGCAGCCTTCCAGACGTAGGCCGTCACCGGAGCCCGATCAAGGCAAGGCTCCACCTACCGGCCCTAGGCGAAAGTTGTTCATGACTCCGGACTCAGAGTCTAAACGTGAGCCGCCTCAGCCCTCACGACGACAAGACCGTCAAAATCCAGAGGCTGACGCCAGAAGGGAGCCACCATCGCCACAACAGCCTCGGCCACGGCGTACCCCGGAACCCGAGACTAGGATGGTTCCCCGAGTATCTGCCCTGCAGCAGTTAGGAAAAGAAGACAGCGGTAAGGCTCCAGCGGCAGTAGACAGACAGCCAGCTAGGGATCATCAGCCTTCACCCAAGCCAGTATGGCGTCCGCGGCAAACTCAGGCTTCAGAGCCACCAGCAGAGACACCGGCACCCTCCAGTCCTAACCTCGCCGAACAGATGGCCCAACGTTTCCGCGAGAATGAGGAAGCCGACGAGGCACATTCAGAACCTCGGCTCAACCTAGAGGAAGAGCAAGACGAAGAGCAGGCTGAGTCATTCACCTGCAATATGATAGAAGTCTCCGGATGGGATGCTGATGAAGGGCTTAGCCGCGAAGCAGATGCCTTTGCAGTTCTCGAAGGGGAACATGGGATCATTGACACACCTCTGGTCCCAGTCTCCGAACAATTCTCGTTTCAGGTCGGGATGGTGTTCTTCATTTCGGAACGATACGCTCTTCCACCAAACACGACCTGCAGCGCGGCGGGCATCACTATCATCAGCGAGGACGACAGCAACGTACCCCCGCCATGCAGCAGCGAAATGGGCCCAGTACTGGCCCCAGCCGATGGCACTCCGCAAGAAGAAAGTTCGAGTAGCTTCGCACCAAGGCCAACCATGACCTTTTCTACGCCAACCCTGGACATGGCCACCCACATGCGACCACTGTATATCACAGCAGAGGTCCAAGGGAAACTGATCAACAAGGTCATGATCGACACCGGTGCCGCGGTTAATGTCGTCACAACCCGCACCATGGGGCTCCTCGACATCCCGCGCTCAATGATCCAGACAACGTCCTTAACGGTGAAAAACTTTACGGGACAGGTGTCCAGGACCCTAGGTTTGTTGTTCCTACGGGTCAAGGTCGGGCCAGCATCGCGGGTCTACACCTTTTTCGTCACCGAGTGCGTTTCCTCTTACAGCATGATCCTCGGCCGAGACTGGATCCACAGAAGTTTTTGCGTGCCTTCCTCAGTGCACCAAGAGCTCATGATCTGGGACACTGACAAACGTGAGGCAGTCATCATCAAGGCCGACCCCCGGCCTTTCTCTATTTCCGCCAACCTCAACGATGCCCGGTACTATAATACGGACTTGGGCCCGTTGGATGTTCAAGGCGTCGATCACAAGGGCCGCCCATACGGAGTAACGGCCTCCAATTTAACGCGATGGGGACTTACCCAGGCGAAGGACGATCTGCAACGTCCTCACACCATCGCGACTCTCACACCCCATTTCGATGGATAGTGCTCTTTCCGAGGAGGCACGCGAGGCTGGCGAGTCCTTGTGCGAAAGACTCCTTTCGTACTGGGCAGAACGCGAAGCCTACGACAAGGTCGCGACTATGGAATATGTCGATGAAGTGGTGGATTATTCCGATACCAAGGAAGAAGTTATTCAGTTAGCTCCTGCTGCCTTGGATGACACTCCACCTCAAGTCCGCGACCCCACTTTACGAGTTGATGTAGGGACTGCAGAAAAGCCCTTACTTATTTCCATCAGTGCAAAGTTGGCGGAGGAAGAAAAGGAAGCCCTCCTTGACCTATTACGCGAATACAGGGATTGCTTCGCCGACAAGTACGAAGATATGCCAGGCTTGTCCCCAGACTTGGTCTGCCACCGGTTGCCAACCTATCCCGACCGGCGCCCAGTTCGGCAGGACGGCCGCTTCATGCGAACTGAAACCCAGATCGTGGTTAAAGAAGAGATCGAAAGCATGCACCGATCGGGAATCATTCGCGTAGCCAAATATAACGAGTGGTTGTCTAACGTCGTCCCCGTCCGCAAGAAAAATGGCAAGATGCGTGTCTGTGTTGATTACCGAGATCTAAACAACGCAACACCAAAAGACATATACCCCATGCCTGTGGCTGACCTACTGATTGATGCCGCCGCAGGGCACGAGGTGTTATCCTTTATGGACGGCACGGCCGGGTACCATCAGATCCCCGTCGCCGAGGAGGATCGACACAAGACCGCCTTCCGCTGCCCTGGTTTCTCTGGCGCGTTCGAATACGTTGTCATGCCCTTCGGCCTTAAAAACGCGGGGGCAACGTACCAGCGCGCCATGAACCTCATCTTCCACGACATCTTGGGCAAGTTGATCGAAGTCTACATCGACGATGTGGTAGTCAAAACCAAATCGCGAGCAACCCACGTGGAAGACCTTCGGCAGGTGTTCACACGGATGCGCAGACATAACCTCAAGATGAATCCCGCCAAGTGCGTTTTCTTCGCGGAGGCCGGTGATTTCCTTGGTTTCCTCGTACATCAAAGAGGCATCGAGATCCCAAAGGATAAAGCACAGGCGGTCATCACCGCTTCGCCTCCCACTACCAAGAAGGAGTTACAACAGCTACTAGGGCGAATCAACTTTCTCCGTCGCTTCATATCAAACGCGGCAGGGAAGGTCCAACCTTTTTCCCCTCTACTTAAGCTCCAGGGGGCAACCGAGTTCGTATGGGAACCACAACATCAACATGCCTTTGATCGAATCAAGGACTACCTTACGAACCCACCTGTCCTAATCCCGCCCCGCGACGGCGCCCCGCTCAAACTTTATATCGCCGCCGCCGATCTATCCATCGGTGGACTCCTGGCCCAGGATGATGAGAACGGGGTAGAACATGCCGTCTATTACCTCAGCAGGGTTTTAACGGACTGTGAGACACGTTACTCGCCCATGGAGAAGTTATGTCTCGCCCTCTACTTTGCAGGATGCAAGCTACGCCATTACATGCTTGCCTTTACCACGGTCGTCATCGCTCAATCCGACCTGGTCAAATACATGCTTTCTCGCCCTATCCTGCGGGGACGCATCGGCAAGTGGATCCTCGCCATGTCTGAATTCTCGTTGCAATATGTTCCGCAAAAGGCAGTAAAAGGACAGGCAATAGCGGATTTTCTTGCCCATCACCCACCATCAGAGCTCACAGCGTTTCGCGAGTTGGACTTCGCCACAGTGACACTCGCCCCCTGGACCCTGTACTTTGATGGTTCACGAACTGATACAGCAGCCGGAGCCGGGATAGCCATCGCCAATCCCGCTGGAGATCGTTTCTCCTACTCGTTCCAGCTCGACTTCAAATGCACCAACAACCAGGCCGAGTACGAAGCACTAATCATCGGCTTAGAGATCTTGTTGGACTTAGGAGTCCGTGAGGTCCAGATCTTTGGTGATTCTTTGTTGGTCGTTAACCAGCTTGTGGAAAAGTTCAAATGTTTAAGCTTGTCAATTGAGCCATACCTGCGCAAGGCATTCGAGGTACTGGATCGATTCGACGACGTGTACATCGAACACATACCACGTGAATTTAACTTCGCGGCCAACGAGCTCGCCCAGATAGCGTCTGGCCTCAGCCTGAGAGACGGAGTGCGCGAACGCCTGCTTAAGGTCGAACGCCGCACTCTTCCCTCTTTCATCGCCAGGGGGCAATTTCGGGACGCCATCCCAGAAGTTGCAGCCTTAGACCCCATCGACGAGGATTGGCGGCTACCATTCATCGCCTACCTCCAGAACCCCAACGATGCTGCTCATTCCAGGCAAATCCGCTTCCTCGCCTTAAACTTTGTACTACGCAATGGCGAACTCCGGCGGCGTGGGGAAGACGGCAACGACTTCCGCTGTGTATACGGAAACGAAGCTAAACGTCTCATGCGCGAAGTCCATTGTGGCGTTTGCGGCTCGCACCAGGCCGGGCCCAAAATGCGATGGCTGATCCGCCGCCATGGATACTACTGGCCAACAATGCTGAAAGACTGTATTGCCTTCGCCAGAGGTTGCCAAGACTGCCAAGCTCACGGACCAGTGCAACATATTCCTAACATCCCATTGCAGCCTATCATCAAACCTTGGCCGTGTCGCGGATGGGCAATGGATTTCGTGGGCATCATTCATCCCCATTCCTCTGAGCAGCACAAGTTCATTATCGTTGCCACCGATTTCTTTACCAAATGGGTCGAGGCCGAACCACTCAAAGTCGCCTCTGCTAACTCGGTGCGCAACTTCATTTTCCGCAACATCATCTCACGCTTTGGTATCCCGGAGTGCATCGTTACGGACAGGGGGGCAGCTTTCATGGCCGATTCCGTTGTTACGTACTTAAACGATTACGGCATCACGCTCCTACACTCCACGCCATACTATGCACAGTCCAATGGCCAAGCGGAGGCTAGTAATAAGGTCATCCTTGGCATCCTCCGCAAGATGTTGGAGTTGAACCCTCGCGTCTGGCACCAGGAGCTCTACCACACTTTGTGGGCCTACCGCACCTCCAAGCGAGGCCCAACGGATACCACACCGTACGCTCTCATGTACGGTCACGACGCCGTCCTTCCCCTTGAGATCAATATCGCTTCGCTCCGCGTCCAGGAACAGCATCAACTACTTGGCGAGGATTACGTCCAAGCCATGTGGCAGGAGCTTGAAGATTTAGACGAGCATCGTGTCGCCGCCTTCAACAACTTGGTCCTGGAAAAACAGCGCATCGCCCGCTCCTATGATAAAATCACGCGCGGGCAGAGCTATGCTGAGGGCCAGAAGGTGTGGCGAGCAGTCCTCCCGCTTGGGGACAAAACAGATGGTCGGGGCAAGTGGTCCGCTCGCTGGGATGGACCCTTTATTATTCACCGAATACTTCCCAAGGGGGCATACCACTTGCGCGACTTGGATGGTACTATTCATCGCAACCCTATTAATGGCCGCTTCCTCAAGCGCCACATTGCGGGGGTCTGGGAACGCGAGGATCCTACACCTCCACCAGATCCCGCCACCACAGTCAATAGTGCTACGCGCCATCGCGTACTCGCTCCGCCGCCTAACACTAGGGGGCAACTCGGGACAGAAGACTAATAGAATACATTGTAACGTACCAGCCTAAAAATGCCTGTATTAGATTGGGGCCTATTCCAGAGCCCCTAAAAAGTTCTATTGTTTTCTTTATTCTCTGTAAACGTGCAAAGTCTAAACACAAAGACTAGTACAAGATTGGGGCCTATTCCAGAGGCCTAAAAAATAAATTCATTTATTTTTGCCCTTTTTGACTTTGTTCAATACATGTTTCGAATTATGGCTTTGCGGCCAAAGCAATTACATTGATCAGAAAAGGTAAATTAGACTATGTTTACATTTCAAAAAAACATAGATCTACAGATACTGGAGCCTCGTCCCGGCTCGCTTGGCTAAAGAGAAGTCTGCCGCGGCGTCCTTCGCTCAAAGTTGACGAACGCCTCGCAACTTTAGACCAGCCAAAACCCTGACGCCGGCCTGGACCCAACAGAAAGTGTTGGGAAGCTACAGGTCCAGCGGGTCAGGATCCCTCATGCTACCACCAGTCTTCCGTTTGAAGGGCCGGCAGAGCCAGACGCACTGATAGAACAGCAGGCGCAAGGCAGAGGGTACCCGACCTTTGGTCAGGCCGAACAAAGGCTTGGCCTGAGAGTAGATTCTCAGAATCACTCTAGGCCTGAGAGTAGATTTTCAGAATCAGCAAAGAAGGGGAATATATGGTTGAGGGCTTTGCTCTAAGCAGGGACAGAAGGATGAACAGAAGGGAATAAGAAATCATGGTGAGGGGGCAGAGACTTCACTGATACTTCACCCCGGCCAAGCGTTTCTTTTTATAGGCGGAAGGGGCGATTGTGCGTTTGACAGTTGTCCCCCATGCAATATTTGCTCCGAGATACGGGCTTTGGAGATAAGGTCAGACGCGTTTTTCAATAATGATTGCCCGCGTTCCGAGCGAGTAGTTACATTGGAAACCGTCGCTAAATCTCGGAAAAGGATTTTTTTTCCCCGACAGTTATTACAGAACAGTTGGCAAAGAGCGGGAAAAATTCAACTTTGATATTATCATTAAAGTTCGTACATAAGGGGGCAAATACAAGTTAAACCTACGCACGCCTACAAACCCTATACAAATCTAAGAGCATGCCTTCTAAGGCTATTTCTTCTTCATAGGCTTGGGCTTGAACTTCTTCAGCAGCGGCCACGGCCGAGTCCAAAGCCTCTTGGGCCTCCTCCGCGGCCTGCAAACGAGCTTCCACTTCCAAAGCGCGGGCCAAGTCTTGGCGAGCCCGAGCAAGTTGAGCCTGCAGCTCTGCTATCTGAGCCTCCAAGGCTTCCACTCGCCGAGCATGGCCAGCACTTGGATTCTCTGAAGACGCTCCAGGAATGCCAGCTTCACCAAGCTCGGCCAAGAGGTTCGCCATCTGGTTGTCCAAGTTGCGGCGAGCTTGCTCACGGGAGGCCGATTGAGCACCGATATCCAAAACTCGGCGAGCCTGCGACTCGACAGCATCGGCCAACTCCAGCGCTTGGTGCAGAACAGGATTGCCGCCAGCGAGATGTCGATCCAGAGCTTCATGGGCCTCGCGAATACGTCCTACCAAGTCAAAAACGTTCGGGCGAGAGCCGTGATGAAATAACCCATGAAGGAAAGACCGAGCTAGGCGGATGGGCTCTGGATCAGTAGGCGGAGTAGTTCGGGCCCAAAGACGAGCGGCCCGGGTACTGAAGGAAGAAGACTCCTCGCCAGGTTTCCTTGTTGGGACCGGAGTGACTGGTTCAACTTCGGCAGCCGCTTCAATTTCTGGAGAGGGTGGCGGAGTGCCACGAGCTGTCTCTGTCTCCACCAAGGGGGCAGTAGGATCCTTTGATGGGACCGCCGGAGGCACTTCGCCGGTATGACCCGCACGACCCAATCGCAGAGGAGGAGCCCAAAGTATCAGTTGAAGGCCTTCGGACGGAGACGCCAAGGGGGCAGTAGGATCAGAGACTTGGTTGGACTGGTCGAGGGCTGCATTTTCAACCAGAGCCAAGGATGGTTCTGGGATTGGACCAGCTTCGCCAGAAGCGGCGGTTGGAGAGGAGGGCTGTATGACTTCCTCGCTAGCCTTGTCGGCCCCCTCGATGACCGTAGTAGTCTCCTCCGCAGCCGCTTCGACAGTCTCTTCAAAGGTCACCTCCTCGCTAGATTCAGCAGATTCTTCGGCAACCGTTTCCGCGCCTGCCACTGCAAATTCCTCAATGACCATCTCTTCGCCGGCTTCGGCAGTTACCTCGAAATCCATCTCCGCGCTTGCCTCAGTAACCCTCTGGAGGGCCAAGTCCACGCTGAATGGTTCTGGAGATGGGACTTCCGTTATCTCGGGCGCCTCCTCAACAACAGCGAGGCGAGGTCGAGTGCGGCGAACCTGTCAAAAGCAAAGTTAGCGAGTTTGTTGACTGGCTTAGGAAAATTTAATTCAAAGTGGTCCGCTTACCGGGTCGCTTACCAAGCCATACTCTCGCTGGTACTGCACATCCTCCAGCAAGTCCTTTTCGTCCTCGATAGGACGCTTCCGCGAGCTCTCGCCGCTCGTTGGCCGAGGAACGACAGGAGCAGTCTCGCTGTCGTGGCCCGCCACAGTCTCCCTTCGGACAGGTGCCTTTCCTCTGGCAACTTCGGACCTGTCAACGTTTCTCCGGCGGGAGGCAGACTGAGAAGAGAAAAAGAGGATTAGAGAAGAGCATTTTATCAATATGTCAAAAGAGGTTCAAAATTTACACAGTTAGTGACATACCGAAGGTGTGGGATCGCGTTCTCGAATGACGATCCCCGTCGGGCGGCGAGCAGTAGGAACTGGCGGAGGCGCGAGCCTAGTTCTTGTCGCAGCACCTGAACTCCTTTCCGCATGGTCGCGCTGGCCATCGAGGATGGTGCGGTCTGATTCGCCCAAAGTATCGTAAAGAGGACGAAAGACGGCAGCGAAGACAGCGTCGTCTGGGAACTCCCAATGGTTGTCAGATAAGGACCGCCACCAAGCGAGGTAAGCGGGGTCAGTACCCAGCGAAGGCTCGATCTCCAGCAGGTTGGGAGAAAGAGGGTAGATATTCTGCAGCGGGGTGACCCGGTCAGACTCGCCAATTTTCCTCCACGAGGTGTACTTGTTGACCGAATGGAGAAGCGGGTAAGGAATCCCTTGATGAAAACCAAGTTGCCTCGCGAAGTGGTTGGGGGCATACAGCTCGAAGCCTTGCTCATCCTCAGCGAGTTGGAGGTCGCAGCATGAGGTTGCTCTTACGAAGGCAGTCCTCGCGTCGTTGTCAGAGTCTTGGCGGGGGAAGAAACCCGTCGATAGGACCTCAGGGTGGCGCCGGCGAACCATCATATCCATAGTCGGTGGTGGCTCGATGTGGTTGTAAAGGATGGACAGGCTAGCGAAGAAGGACAGAGGGGTCCGATTCGCGTCATTCCTGCACACCGCAAAGCCAAGCAGCCGATCTTCAGGCAGGAATTCCACCGGGGCTCGCCGGAAGAGTGGAAAGTACAGCTGCGTCCACAGGTCCAGGATCCACAGAGGGCCGCCAGAAAGGTGGAAAGGCTTCAGCGACAGCAGATGCAGAGTCCGGTAGAGTGCGCCTAATACAGGTTGCCCTAACCCGACTTCAACCCCATTGTACAGCGCTTCGGCCAACTTGGTCCATCTCCCGGTTGGTTTGTGAGCGCTGCCGCAGAAGACAAACTTGTCAAGCCAGTACTCCAAGAAAGCGATGCCTCCTTCATGCGGCTCCGCGTGGCCCATGTAAAATTTCCTCCATGCCCCGTATGAAATTCTCAGGGCACGGCGAGCTCCCAAATTGCAGGCGTATGTGAACTCGGTCGACGCAAAGTCGCCTGGCACATACGGCTTCGCATGGATCGGCAGTCCAGTGATGGCAAGGATGTCCAGCAGAGTAATGCCCATCTGCCCGAAAGGGAAGTTGAAGGTGTTGGTGGCGCTGTTCCACAAACAGGCCATGGCAGCGATAGGCGCTCGATCGGTGTGAGAGGGCAACGAGAAACTCAAGGCAATGGCCTCATGGATGCCGGTGGCTTCCCAGATCGTCTGATCGGTCTGGAGGCGCTCCTCGTACCACGTTCGCTCCTCCGCGGTGGCGCTGGGCCACTCCCCGACCCGGACGTTTACATGAGAGCGGGCTTGCCAGGTGGAAAAGTTTCCCGGTTCGCGCCGTTGGGCCAAGATTGGCCGACGCACGGAGGAGTTGTAATGGTTAAGGTCGGCGTCGGACAGGGGCTTTGAAGGAGTCGGGCCAAGCAGAGCCGCCCCTGTGTCAAGGAAATAGATTGGTGTTCCTTGAGGCGGGTTGGTGGCAAAGCGGCGAGCAAGGTTGGTCGACCAAGAGGTCGCCGCCGTAAGGTTCAGGTTCGGATCATTGGCAAAGGGTTTGGGAGGCATGGTTTCTGTTTAAAGTTTTTGTTTGGTGCTGGAGTTTGTTTGTTTGCAGAAGGCGGAGATTGTTTTGAAAGCGATGGTAAGATGTGGGGACCCGTGTCGAGGTTTATAAAGGAGACGAACCGTAACGTCCCTTTCAATCAATGGTCGCAACGAAAAGACGCAATGACGACCGAAACGTCAGCGCGTTTCAAAATTCGAAAAGCCGTAATGATGAAGGGAAGCGATAGCGCCGAAGCGTCAGCACCTTTTGAAATACGAGTTCCCATAAAAAAGCTTAATTAGGCCTTTTCGCTTATCCGTTGCGAAACGGATTAAGCTCAAGGCCTAGGGGGCAATGTTTGAGCCCAGTGGGCATTTTCGGTCCAAGACTCGAGAAAGACTTGGATATCATTTGGGCCAACGCCTGTGGCCTTTTTTAGCCCATCAAGGGTAGCAAGGTTTGGCAGCACGTGACGTGGCTTTTATCCAGAGGATTCTGATACCTTGCGAGATTCGGTGTCCTCGCGGGGTCCTTATCTCCAGTTCGCATGGGACTCTATAGTTCTTGCGAGGATGGGATTGAAATGACTAATAACGCCCTCGGGATAAGGTCGCTTAGTGTTTGAGTTCGCTTACTACACGACAAATGAAATGCAGCGAGATAGGTTTGACACGTGTTGCATGGAGCGCACGACTGGCGAGTTAAACGTATCCTTGTGGGATTCTAATTGCAGAGTCCGCATTGGATTGTGAGTAAGTCTCTACGAGTTGCTTACGGATGAGTATATAAAGAAGCTTTACAGCTTGCAGAAAGACACACAATCAATCAATCAACAAATCTCTCTCAAACAGACGTATACAGTCGAAACCTTCGAGTCTTCTCGAAACCCTAACGTTCTAAGCGCATCCCGCTTTAGATCCCGGAGCCCGTCAGGACTCGTCTCCGATTTCCCAATTGTTGCTCTGCTCGCTCTCACAGTGAGTATCGATCGACAGGTGATTAAGAAGAGTAAGCTCGGAAATATTTCCTCATCAGGTGACGCCGGAGCCCTCATTCGCCTGGTCAAGAAGTCAGGACGCGCACCGTTCTCTTTCCTCATCCGTGAGGTGGCACGCCCCGCACACACCGTTTTTACATTTGTTCCCTCATCACCCCTTTGCTGAGGACGTGGGCCAAAACATATAAGAAATCAAGAACCCTTCTTTTTCAGGTAATAGAGAACTAACCGAGTGGAAGATGCTCAGGGCTGGTGGAGTAGACATCTTCGGTGGTGACTACATCATAAGGGTTCGGCCTACCCAGTATCTTGGGGATCAAGTAAACCCTAACAACCTCTTCATCAGTGGGCTGAAACCTGAAACCGGGTACAACAGGAGCAGCCATTCCTTACAGAGCTTCTTGCAAAGAAGAAGAAGAAGAAGAAGAAGAAGAAGAAGAAGAAGAAGAAGAAGAAGGAGGAGGAGGAGGAAGAAGAAGGAGCAAAAGAAGTAAGAAATCTTGTAATGGAGTTGGGGTGAGTGGAAAAACTATATGTAAAGTCTAGTAACGGATTTTGGGCATTTTGACTGTTTTCAGGTCTAGTAATTTTCGTTGCGGTTAACGGGTCGGGTTGAATTGAATGAACCTTTTTTCTAGCCCAAAAGGTTTTCATTCAAACGGCCCAAGGCCCTCGGCTAGAGAAAAGAAAAACCCAATGCTCTTCGCTAGAAAAATCAACGGTTTTGGGTATCCCAAAAGCTTCTTAAGTCGTTAACTCATCGGCACAGATGAAATGCAACAACCATGCATTATAACATAGTGTCTTCCTATTTTGATAGATACGGGGTTTGAACGTAGGTTGGTTAACGAACAAAATCATGTACAGTAAAATGTGAACCAATACAGTATTACACACACAACTGTTGGTTACTTTTGAAAATTTAAGGTACTGAACTACTGAATGCAATTGGAATTTCTAGAGGAGAGGCTCATAGTGCAAATCACAACTAATCATGTTGAAGAACTTGATGCAAGGATAACATTCCAGGCTCATATTCTCACCTACTTTACTATGATTAGCATTTCAACTAACACATGATATGCAGTTCCTACATGAGATACAAATTCGCAAAGAATTGCAAGACACACGTGTAAGCCGCGCGCTTTCAGAATCAAATCAAATTTTCAAAGAATTGCACAAGACATGAACTAAATCACTAGGGCCTTATAGGAACAACCTAATCATGAGCACAATATAACAAATTAGATAAGTGAAAGCGGAAAAAACGAAACGAAGCATGGTTGGTGTACTAAGTGATGGAATTTGGAATCTTTAAATGGAACACAGGTGGTTCCAAAGGAACTACAAAGAAATTTGTAACGAAACAAGATCATCCTTATCAAATTACATACCATAATACAAAGGAACAATTCCGAAGAATTTGCCTCCATTACAAATTTGAAGGCCCTCTTCCACAGTTGGCATTGCATATCGACACAACGGGCACAAGTGATTCACCTCAAGCCAGGAGATAATGCAATCCGCATGCTAACAGTGAGAGCAAGGCAAACAAATAACCAGTTGATCAGCACAGCCTTCTGCAAAGTCATCTTTACATATACTACATGACATGTTCCGCCTGATAGTAGCTTCTTCTAGACTATCAAGCCTCACCTTCTGCAAGCTCTCGATCGATGATCTAGTTGCAGGGGTAAACCTGACGATCCTAGGAAGCGCTTCAAAGGATTCCAATGAAAGCCTCTCAATGGGGATAGCTGTTCCATGATAGTCAACACCACTTATTGCATGAGTTTCATAGCATAACTCATCCGTAAGCCAATAACCTAAGCTAAACACAGAATCGGGAGAAATGGTATCAAGATCATCAAAACTACCCAACAAACGCACAGTAACTTGAGCTACCATGACAAGAATGCAGCCCTCGGGGAAGGCCGTTTGAAGCACCCCGAATATTTTGTCGAGGACAGTTGGTTGCTCCTCTTGTGGGACACCAATGCTCGAAAGGGAGCGAGTCATAAGTGGTGTGTACCCCAGTCTGTTATTTCTACGATGGCACAATCTGTGGCATCAGATGTGGAGGCTACATGAGTGTAATCCAGTGGATTATCATACCAGCTCCGGGTTTTCTTTGCAAAATAGAAACTGATCGGAAGCTGGTCCTCGTAACCAGGCCCTGCAGGTTCAATTGTTTCTCTCTGCAACACTCTGCTAAAGAAAAGGTTCTTCTCGGGCGCTGAAGGCATGATTGAAGGAGAAGTGGTGATATCCGTATGCACGTTCAGTGAATTAGCGTTGCCCATTTAGCACTAAATCAACTAGGAAAGCCTATATCTTAATTTCTACTAGAATTAGGAAAGCCTTTCTTTCTAACATTTTTTTTTAAATAATCATAGAATATAACCTAGGTAGCCATTATCAACTAGTAGAAGAATAATTACGAGATTTAATATTGTATTATTTTCATTTTTCAAAAGCTTAATTGGTGTTTCTTTCTTTTGTGGAGGCTTCATCATTCTCAATTCAGAAACTCCTGCTCAATTCATTGGTGGGTTCCAGTATCTTAGTTACAATTCTAATCTACCATCAATATATTAGTCAATTAACACTGTAGCAAGAAAATTGTACAGTTTCGAGGAAGGTAGGGGCCAAGTCACAAACTACGTATTGTGTGTTGCATATAGCTAACTAGGGTAACTTCTTGCATTATGAAGTTGGTGTCTTTAGTAGGCTTTATGCGTTTAGTTACATGAACACGTACATTACTTTATGTGTGCTTTCGATTGTAGTTATTTACTTAGTGTCCTTGTACGGAAGACTCGTCCACCCCTTATAGAGAGCCTGACCCTAACATGGAAGCATTACAACAACTTTTGAATATTAAGAAGGGGGTTTGGCTGCTATACCGGTGGGTATAACATGCCTTTCACTAAGGAGAGGGAGGTGCAGCAGGGGGGGTCCAGCAGGGGGTGGTTTTGGCTGTGTTTTCCGGCAGGCATGCTATGCCCTTCGGCACAGCAGAATAAGGATGAGCCTATCAAGAAGGATGAGCATTATTCTTACCTTACCTTGCCAGATCCAACCTATTCGTATTCCTCGACTTTTTTAGGCAATAGTTTTCCTATCTAGGGAAGAAAGGTATCTAATTCTTTCTACACATCTGCCTTTATATTTGATCGGAGCACAGCTTACACTGTTGTTTGTTCAGAGAGTTCGTGAGGAAGAAGATGGCAGCTGAATTTGTGCTCACTTTCGCTGCTGAGGGGATTCTGACCAAGGTGTCTTCACTTGCCGCTCAAGAACTCGCTCTTGCATGGGGTTCAAGGCCGAACTGGAGAAGCTCGGAGAGTCCGTATCCAGCATTCAAGATTTCTTACGCGGCGCTGCGGATCAGAGACCAGATGATCAGGGCAAGGCAGTAGAGAAATGGGTCAAGAAACTTAAACAGGTAGCTGAAGATGCAGATGATATTTTGGATGATTTCAACTATGAACTTCTCCGGCGCAAAGTGGAGCTGCATAGCCACATGAAGAGAAAGGTACTCAAGTTCCTTTCTGCCTCCAATCCTCTTTGGTTTCGTGTCAAAATGGCGCATAAGATTAAGAAGATAAATGACTCCTTGGCGGTGCTCAAGAGTCAGGCAGCTTTCATCAACTTGGTTGCCAAAAAAGGATCGAGTGCAAACTGATCCATTTTTTGAGGATGGTGAAAAAGTTGTTGGAAGGGAAGACGCTGTGACAAAGATAGTTACGACGTTGATCAGCTCCGACAATCAGCAGAAGAATCTTTCAGTTATGGCCATTGTGGGAATGGCTGGACTGGGGAAGACTACTCTGGCTAAATCAGTGTACAATGAACCTGCCATAGATAAACACTTCCCTAAAAGAATATGGGTGTGTGTGTCTAACACTTTTGAAGTGGATACCATTTTAAGTCTGATGGTAGACTCTTTAGTACCAGGAAAGGCGGCTGGAATGAAAAGCCGACATGCATTGCTTCAAGTTCTGAGAGAGGAGATAACAGGGAAGAGATATGTTCTGGTGCTCGATGATGTTTGGAATGAGGAGAGGGAAAAGTGAGAAGACTTGATGAGTTGTTTGTCAAAGCTGAATTCTAAACCGGAAGCTGCTTTATCGTCACCACCCGTAGCACCAATTTGTCAACTATTGCTGAAACACTCCCCAGACCTGAGTTGAGAAAGCTATCAGAGGAGGATTGTTGGTCCATTATAAAGCAAAGAGCTTTAAATTTAGACAAAAATGGTTTCATTGATGCATAACTAGAAAGTATTGGGAGGGCGATTGCTGAGAAGTGTGGAGGGGGTACCCTTGGTTGCAAAGGTACTAAATTTCATATGATATCAAGATAAAATTTCACTTGTTTCTTTTCATTGAGAACACGATGTACATATATATTTGCTTTGTAGTTTTTATTTGGATGCATCTCACTTGAAATTATAATACAAGATAGCTCTAACTCATATTGAAAGCAGTTCCAACATTTGATCAAGAGGCCTTAGCGTTCAGTAGAGAATATTTCTGTTTCTGAAATAACATACAAGGCAACGGATGTGGACACAGGAAAAAAAACAGAAGCCAAATAGAAAAAGTTAGAAATATAAGAATATGATTTTAATCTCATAACCATTTTAATGTTTTACTTAATTTGTGTCTTAATCTTAAATCTAAACTCTTGTATCATATACTACAGGTTTTGGGAGGCCTACTGCGCTCAAAAGCTAGAAAAGTTGCTGAATGGTTGTCAATTCGAGACAACAGATTATGGGAACTACCCGAAGGGGAGGACAGGATCATGAAGGTATTGAAGTTGAGTTTTGATAATCTGGAGCCATCGCCTTTGAAACAATGTTTTGCATATTGCTCAATGTTAGGAAAAGATTTCGAAATTGAAAGAGATAATTTGATCCAGCTTTGGATGGCTCAAGGATTACTCCAGACTTCAAGCGTCGAAAATCATCATGAGATGGAGCTTACTGGCGAAGTATATTTTAACATTCTACTAAACAATTCCTTATTTCAAGAGGTAATTGAAGGAGGCACTGTTACGAAGTACACAATGCACGATCTTGTGCATGATCTTGCAGAAAAAGTGTCCAAAAGTGAGCGCTTGACACATGAGTCGAATGATGATGTTCCACATGTTGCACGTAGTTCTCCTTCAACACTAGAAAACATGTCAGAAGTAACTGTTGGGAGATTGCGTTCACTATTTTCAAATGACCAGGTCCCAGAGATCATTTTCTCCAAGTTCAAAGCAATGCGGGTCTTAAGTTTAGATACAGCAGATATAGAAGAGTTGCCAAATTCATTGGGCAAGCTGAAGCACTTGAGATATCTAGACCTGTCTTATACAAGAATCAAAGCACTTCCCAAGTCAATCGGCAAGCTCTATAACCTTCAAACATTGCGAATGCAGGATTGTGATCTGAACAAGCTTCCAAGGGAGATGCAAAACTTGATCAACTTGAAGAAGCTCGTCCTAGTTCGTTGTCGCAAATGTGGAGAACTCCCGATACTAGGCCATCTACCGTTCCTTAGAGATGTGCGGGGATAGGAAGTCTGGTGAGTATCCCGGTGTCTCTGGAGCAGTTGTGGATTTCTGGATTCCATAATCTGGAGAGTATTCCACGTTTAGAGGAATGCACATCCCTTCGTAGATTCGAGGTTGGTCATTGTGACAAATTGAAGTTTCTACAGACAGGGCTGAGCTGCCTCGCTCGTCTGGAGGACTTGGAGTTAGGTCCTTTCAGGGAGGACCTCGACTCTTTCCCTGATTTTCAAGTTCCATCCCAACAACTTGTCTCATTAGTGTTGAACGGGTGGCCTAAGCTCAAGTCTCTTCCTCAACAAGTTCAACACTTGACTTCGCTTACAAGGTTGACTATAGATTCTTTCCATGGAGTGGAGATTTTACCAGAGTGGCTGGGCAACTTTGCATCTCTCATGAACCTGAGTATTTATTTTTGTGATAATCTCAAGTATCTACCTTCTCTCGAAGCAATGCAACGCCTCACCAAATTAGAGTTTCTATATGTTTTTCGTTGTCCACTTCTCGAACAAAGATGCACCGAGGACAGCGGCGAAGAATGGCCCAAGATTTCTCACATTCCACGTGTCACATGTAAGCAAGCTTCTCTCTGACTTTTCTTTCGTCTTTGTTTGGTCTGAAAGGTTTTCTACTTTGTTTGGTCTACTTAATTATCTTGTTTTTTCTGTAAAAAGTCTTCTCAAGCGTGTGAGTGTCTAAAATGTAAAAAGTCTTATACTCGGAATTGACAATTGAGCTTTTTCTTATATTCAGTTAGGATTTGAAGCCATGCAATGCCTCAGTGAAGTACCCACGTTTTGACGGACATGGCTTTCATGTTTCAAGAGAAAGATGTACGTACCTGGCTTTGTCGGAGTAGCAAATTTAATCACTTCTCTTTACCATGAATGATTTGGTACTTTCATATAAAGTTTCGTATCATGTCATAAAGTATCTAACAGTATCATGTAGATTAATCATCCTTCTGACTTCAGAACAATCATAAACAGTATGAACACTAACACAATAGGCAAACTTGAAAACAGATTATTTCGTAATGATATTGTTTACACCCAAATTAATATTTTACTAGACAGTAATTGTTTAGGTAAATATTAATTAAATTCATGGTCCACATCATACCCGCGAGCCTAAAATATTGAGTTTATGGCCCGCCAGCGAAGTCAGGCGAGCTGGGTAGCAGAGTTCACATGAAGTGTATTGACTTCGCGTAGATTGAGCGGGGCGAGGTGACTTCGCCATGGAGACCTCGCGAGACCGCTGAAGAAACAAAAGGAAGAGTCTGCATGAGAGAGGGCTAAATCATTAGCCGCATATGTTGACTGGGTGGATAAGGAAGTAGTGTCCTTGATTGCTTGACCATGTCAGGGATGATTGAAGAGTTCAATGTTTCCCATGCACGTGAAGGTAAAGGTGTTAGTTAAGGACTCTACTCCTATTTGCATGAGTGAACAGTGGTACACGTCAAAGTCATCATGAGGTGTTCTAACTCAACTCTTCTACATAGTAGGCAGTTAGTTACTTCGCCAAAGGATAATCACGTCTAGCAGGTGATTTACATCGCCTACACCACATTTATCGTTGAAGACTCCTACAAGTCTTTGACATGCTTTGGGCCAATACCTGTGGCCCTGGGTAATTCTATATAAAGAAGCTTTACAGCTTACAGAACGACTACACAACAACAATTACTCAAATACAACACAAAACAACTTTCAACCTAGTTGAAAACTCTCTCGACCTCGTCGAAACCTTCAGCGCTCCCAGGAGCCGATATCCCTTCGAAGCCTCTTCGAAGCCCTATTTCTAAGTGCCTCGCCGCCTAGAACCCTTCAGAGCTCTCCGGAACTCGCCCCCGATCCTCGGAAACTTCCCTATTGTTGCTCTGCTCACCCCGCCGTGAGTATCGATCGCTTGTGCTGTAAATTCCTCATCTGAGGTGGCACCTGGAACTCCGCTCGCCTGATCAAGAAGTCAAGCCTGCGCACTCACTCAACCTTTTCCTCGTCCGCGAGGTGGCACGCCCGCAACTCTCCATCCTCTTTGGATCGCTATTTACCTCGGCTCAGCACGCTGAGGATCGTGGGCCAATACATTGGCACGCCCAGTGGGACCAGGAGTATAAGCGAGACACCATAGGGAAACCAGGGTGGTCTCTGACGTCACCTTCGTTGGGATCGACGAACGGAGATGCCATTTGATTTCCAAGATTTCCAAGAAAAATCAAGAGCCATCGAGAGAAAACATGCCGAACGAATGGCTGCCATCCTCAAGCAACACGCAGAGGAAACGGCTGCTAGAGAGGCTGCTAAAGGAAAACAAACGGCTGCTATAAAAGCTGCTGAAGAAAAGGCAAAAGCTGGTTGGGTTGCCTTTACAGAGAAATGGGATGCCATCCTCAAGCGACTTTGTGAGCCTGAGGTTGCTGAAAAAAACGAAAAGGCTTTACAATGCCTAAATGTGAAGCTTACAGTTGACGAGCATGTCCCTGCCAAAAAGATTGAACTGCCTAACAGCCAATCTAATGGCGAAGATTTTCCTTTGGACGAGCCCACATTCAAAGAAGAAATTCCTTTGTCAATCAATGACAAAGAACCTGAGGTTGAGGCCGCAAAGATTGTGGATAATAATCCTGACCCGAAGACTGACGTTGTTCCTCAGGAAACGGAGCTTGAAGATAGGACAGAACAGTCCATCTTAGAAGATGAAATTGGTTCGAACATTGATGATGGCGAACCACAAATTCATATGAAAGGTGTCCAAGAAGCCAGCTTCCCTATGCAAGACATATATGTGGACACAGGTCAGATGCATGGGGGGCACGGCGTAACTCGCCTTCTTTCTTTAATCCACCACCATGATCAAGGGCATGATCAACTCAAGTTTTGTCTTATTACTGGACATTATCAAGAAGCTGCCCCAGGTCATGACAAAATTAATTATACATGGTGTAGTGGTATACCTAGGCCAATCCGAGGCTTCACACTCCAATACAATTGGAGTCTATGCATGCAAGTTCAAAGGCCAAACTATGGCTTTAGTATTGTATATGGAAAACGTTTTTACACCCAGAATTGCAAGTTCATTATACATGGGTGTAAAGTCGAGTATTCTCAGGGTCATCTCACTCTAGTCTGCAGTAGGGACTTGGTGGCATATAAACATGATGCTCATGGATTTCATATATTTGCATTAGAGGCAGAGGTGGATTCGCTGGACTATGGTGACTCTAAATTTGATTTTGACACAGAGCCAATTTATGATGAATATGATGAAGACTATATGTTGGTACGTCTGTCTCATAATCATATTTCACAAGAGTTCAATCCCAGTGAAGCGCTTGATATGGTCTTCTTCCATAAGCAATGCGTGGCTATACCTGATAAGACCATGCATTCTGACATGATAGTCGGTGACAAGGCAGATCTTTACACCATTTTGTCCGCCAGAATGCAATTGAAGATCATGCTTTGCCAAATAACAAAGATGCTTGGGGGGCAACAAGGCAGTCCCTACGAGCTACTTTCTTCAAATTTTCAGGTGGTTGACGCACAACATCTCTGCTCAACACTTGAAAATTTTCAACAGCGAGGTTCTCATGCCGGAAACATAACGGCGTCGAGGCTTGGAGTGAAACATTGGTGGCCTCCCCCGTGGCCTTACGAAGGGTAACTAGCCATGCTATACTTTCTTCTTTTCTTTACTCTTAGTTTTACCTCAGTTTTTACTTTTGTTTGCTTTCATTTTTCTTTCTTTCTTGCATTGAAAAAGAAAATACAAAAAAAATCAAATAGCAGAAAACACCAAAAAGAGATTATTGGTTTTGCTGAAATGCAAGACAACGTTTTTGCCTCCAAAAGGCTTGAACTTTATTTGAGGCCTATCCCTGAGGCCTGGAAACAATACCGCAGGCATTCCATATGCCTTGAATTGCTGCCAGCGAAGTCAAGCCAGAGAAGAAATTCCAATAGTTGCTGAAAGTTGCAACATCCACTACCGAACAGTCAACTTCGCCGATTTAGCTGGAACGATCCAGGACGACCTAGAAGGCGAGCCATATATCAATGGAAAGCTCTGGATGTCTACTTTCCAGAGGAGTTTACGGTTCGTCATTTCGCCATTTCTGGAGAGAGTTATGGCAGATTAAATGCAGGCGGGTCAGGATACCAGACAGTCCACCTCGACGATTCAAGAAGAACTTCGCTGGTTCAGCTGGAACGATCCAGGGCGACCTAGAAGGCGAGCCATATATCAATGGAAAGCACTGGATGTCTACTTTACAGAGGAGTTTACGGTTCGTCATTTCGCCATTCCTGGAGAGAGTTATGGCAGATTAAATGCAGGCGGGTCAGGATACCAGACAGTCCACCTCGCCGATTCAAGAAGAACTTCGCTGGTTCAGCTGGAACGATCCAGGGCGACCTAGAAGGCGAGCCATATATCAATGGAAAGCACTGGATGTCTACTTTACAGAGGAGTTTACGGTTCGTCATTTCGCCATTCCTGGAGAGAGTTATGGCAGATTGAATGCAGGCGGGTCAGGATACCAGACAGTCCACCTCGCCGATTCAAGAAGAACTTCGCTGGTTCAGCTGGAACGATCCAGGGCGACCTAGAAGGCGAGCCATATATCAATGGAAAGCTCTGGATGTCTACTTTCCAGAGGAGTTTACAGTTCGTCATTTCGCCATTCCTGGAGAGAGTTATGGCAGATTGAATGCAGGCGGGTCAGGATACCAGACAGTCCACCTCGCCGATTCAGGAAGAACTTCGCCGGTTCAGCTGGAACGATCCAGGACGACCTAGAAGGCGAGCCATATATCAATGGAAAGCTCTGGATGTCTAATTTCCAGAGGATTTTACGGTTCTTCATTTTGCCACTCCTGGAGAGAGTTATGGCAGATCGAATGCAGGCGGGTCAGGATACCAGACAGTCCACCTCGCCGATTCAGGAAGAACTTCGCCGGTTCAGCTGGAACGCTCCAGGAGAACCTAGAAGGCGAGCCATATATCAATGGAAAGCTCTGGATGTCTACTTTCCAGAGGAGTTTACGGTTCATCATTTCGCCATTCCTGGAGAGAGTTATGGCAGATTGAATGCAGGCGGGTCAGGATACCAGACAGTCCACCTCGCCGATTCAGGAAGAACTTCGCCGGTTAAGCTGGAACGCTCCATGACGACCTAGAAGGCGAGCCATATATCAATGGAAAGCTCTGGATGTCTAATTTCCAGAAGATTTTACGGTTCGTCATTTCGCCATTCCTGGAGAGAGTTATGGCGGTTTGAATGCAGACAGGTCAGGATACGCGCGAATTTGCAAAGTGTATTTTCAATGTGTTTTCATGACCTTGCAGCATGCTTTCCTTTACTGGGGGGCATCCATATAAGCTTTTTGGTACCTTTATTCATACACTGGGATCTACTCAAGGTACTACAACCCCTTCACAGGGGGGCATACTAAAGTTTTGATGTACTTTATTCGTCGAACAGACATCAAAACTGGGGGGCACATATGGGATAGAGATGCGTTCCAGATATTTCAGACTTTAGACCCTTCTTGAGGTGTCTTGGTCATTATTTATGCGATCGTTCGCCGACATGGTCTTTTTGTTTGACTCTCATTGGTTCGCACTGGGGGGCAGCGAAGTCACTCCATGATCTGAATATAAAAAAATTGGTTCGCCATCGCCAAGAGCTCAAGCGGAGGTCATTTTTTGAATACAGTCAAAGTGGACGTTTAATCAAAGTACATCCCTTCGAGGTACATCCATGGCGAGTCAACAAGTCCATGGCGAGTCAACAAGTCCATGGCGAGTCAACAAGTTTTGGCCGCAAGGTGCATCCATGCGAGGAACATCCTCTCGAGGACATTATCTAATCGAGGTGCATGCATGGTACTATGTTCTCTGAGTGGAGCAGGCGAAGCGTACGACATCATTCATAGTCATTCAAGTCCAAGGTACCTATGTTAAGTTTATGGTCATCAATTGATTAATATGGTACTGGGCGAATCGTACAGCAACTTCGCTACAATGCTTTGTTACCGGGTACTTGAGTTTTAGAGCCTATTCACAGGATTGTTTACTCACAGTTATTTTGTGTATGAACCGAGCCAATACCAGTGGCTTTGGGGCAGCATGAAACATAAACCTCTTCAGTCATTCTTGACATTCATGACTTCGAGGCTGGGGGGCAATGTTTACACCCAAATTAATATTTTACTAGACAGTAATTGTTTAGGTAAATATTAATTAAATTCATGGTCCACGTCATACCCGCGAGCCTAAAATATTGAGTTTATAGCCCGCCAGCGAAGTCAGGCGAGCTGGGTAGCAGAGTTCACATGAAGTGTATTGACTTCGCGTAGATTGAGCGGGGCGAGGTGACTTCGCCATGGAGACCTCGCGAGACCGCTGAAGAAACAAAAGGAAGAGTCTGCATGAGAGAGGGCTAAATCATTAGCCGCATATGTTGACTGGGTGGATAAGGAAGTAGTGTCCTTGATTGCTTGACCATGTCAGGGATGATTGAAGAGTTCAATGTTTCCCATGCACGTGAAGGTAAAGGTGTTAGTTAAGGACTCTACTCCTATTTGCATGAGTGAACAGTGGTACACGTCAAAGTCATCATGAGGTGTTCTAACTCAACTCTTCTACATAGTAGGCAGTTAGTTACTTCGCCAAAGGATAATCACGTCTAGCAGGTGATTTACATCGCCTACACCACATTTATCGTTGAAGACTCCTACAAGTCTTTGACATGCTTTGAGCCAATACCTGTGGCCCTGGGTAATTCTATATAAAGAAGCTTTACAGCTTACAGAACGACTACACAACAACAATTACTCAAATACAACACAAAACAACTTTCAACCTAGTTGAAAACTCTCTCGACCTCGTCGAAACCTTCAGCGCTCCCAGGAGCCGATATCCCTTCGAAGCCTCTTCGAAGCCCTATTTCTAAGTGCCTCGCCGCCTAGAACCCTTCAGAGCTCTCCGGAACTCGCCCCCGATCCTCGGAAACTTCCCTATTGTTGCTCTGCTCACCCCGCCGTGAGTATCGATCGCTTGTGCTGTAAATTCCTCATCTGAGGTGGCACCTGGAACTCCGCTCGCCTGATCAAGAAGTCAAGCCTGCGCACTCACTCAACTTTTTCCTCGTCCGCGAGGTGGCACGCCCGCAACTCTCCATCCTCTTTGGATCGCTATTTACCTCGGCTCAGCACGCTGAGGATCGTGGGCCAAAACAGATATACACACCTGAAAACAATTTCTTCTGCAAATCTCTGTCTGAGGATCCACAGAATATTGGTGGGGACTGAGATTACTAAGGTGTTAAGAGAATTCAAGTAACCATTCAGTAACCATTAAATTTGACAGGTGGATTGAGCATGATAAAGGTAATACACCAAGTAACCATTCAGTTTATCTCATGTATGTGAGACTTCATAATCCAGCTAGTGAAACAGAATTTAAGTTCCCAAATTGCGGTTAAATGGCAAAATAATAAAGCTGAAAGAAGCCCTGGAGTAGAGGGTGCACAAATTTAAACAGAACTCGAACCAAAGATGAAAGTAAGCTCTAGCAATTGTAGTGCATTATAGAACCCATCAGAACAAACACAAACCCAGCTCAAGATAGACAAAATAATGAAGTGCATAAAGATGAACATGAAAGAGAGATTGCATTATGGCACAAAAATATAGAATATGATGCAGTAGAAATGACAAGAACTCGCAACTCAATTTAAAAAAACCCAATTCATTATATGTGAAGCTGAGATAAAACTGAGAGCTATATATAGCTTCTAAGATCTCATGCCACAAGCTAATACATCCGGAATATATGAGATGAAACTGAGAGCTAATTATACATCCGAAATATATACTACTAAACCATGAGATAAAACTGAGAGCTATAGCTCTTCTAAGATCTCATGTCATCTGAACCGACCGACCTATAATCCGATATCCTATATATAAACGATCTATATATACCGACCTCCTATACAGTACTCAAGCCGCCTCACCAAGTGTTGGAAGGATCTTGTTGGACTCCATAATCTGCAGCAGTTGCCCACTCGAGACCGCCGCCAGCCTAAGTGCACAGAGGCACTTGTTCAGAATATCGATCGGGGTATCTTCAGCGGGAAGAAAGATTAGCTCCTTCCAGTCATCAACCGGTCGGTCCAAAACGCGCACAACCTCCGAATTTTCGAGGAGGAGCGCGTTTCGAGATGCCGCCGACTCGCCCATTAGAAACTTAAACTGGATGCACATCTCTGAGGCCAAGTAGAATAGGTGGTCGAGAACACGAACTGTCCACTGGAGGACAATTCGAGAGAGCTCATTTTCCTCAAATCGAGCTTTAATGGGTCTGATAGAAATAGCAACCCATTTCTTGTCCAATTCTACTTCATTCTTCAGAATCTCGAGGGTTGAGAGCTCAAACTCCTCCAAACAGTCATAAAACACCTCCGGCTCCGGCTCCTCTTGTACAGATATGGAGAGAGATCGAGCTCTGTTTCTTTGTCTGAGATTTGAATCTGGTCTGTAACAAAAATTTGAATCGCTTAAATAGAAAACGGGTATGTGATGAGGTAAACAGTGATTGGTCCTAAGGTTAGCTCGCGGATTGCCAACCCTACCGTTTTGAAACTTTTCATCTGCACCGTTCACAGAACATGGTCATTTCTTTTCTTTCACGCAAACTCCATTTTCATGAGCTACACTCTTATATACATGGATCATATCCTCTTTGCATTAATAGATATCAGATGCTAGTTTATATATATATATATATATATATAGCCCACAAAAGTTACCGCATACAATTCATGATGTATGGATTCATTTCATGCTATAATTCTTTCTGGGCTATACATTATTCTTTTGAATCAACAGTACACACATACGTACGTACACGATACAGAAAAGAAAACTCAACAACCATTTGTAATGCTCGATATCTAGGTAGCAGCTACCTGGACAAACCTCATAGTTTACATCATTTTTAACCGCCATGGATGTACTACGGAAGTACAAGGCTCATCCTAAGCAGGGCTTGCGCAAAGACTGTAAAGGGATTAGCTTGTAGAGGGATGCAGCTGATTTAAGTTTCAATGTAAATTAAAGACATATATGATTCTCTACGAATCTGGTTGTCTTCGATGAGAAAATTTTTCAGTGCTACTGTAGCACCGCGTGACTTGCAAATTTGTAGAGCTAGTTGGTTATCTTGTTGCGTATTGACTAATTAGGTTTGAAATCTAATTAATCATGGATTTTAACGGATTTGGAAAAATCCAAGAATTAATTACAAAGCACATAACAAATCCAAGAATGCCTTATAGGTAAAGGATTCTATGTTTATTAACCTTGTTAGAATTGGAAGATCTTTGTGAGTACTCCATATATGTTGTTTCTTTCTTCTTAATTTTGATAGATATTCTCTTTTCTGTTACATCTTTCTTTCCTTTTATGAATCCCACCCGGCCTATAAATTAACAATGAGGTTTGCAATATCATACAACACACTGTTCAATTCTCTCAGTATCGATATATATATATATAGCCATGGCTAGGTTCCAAAACTACGTATTGCTCATCATCAGCACTCTTTTGGTGCATGTCATTGTCACTAATGCTGCTTGGGAGGATGGGAGCGCAACGTTTTACGGTGACATGACCGGAGCCGAAACCATGCGTAAGTAAATAATAATTTTCTTCCTCATGCATATTGTGATCTATGAAAACTGCGCGCTAATCGCTTTCTGCTTCTTCATCTTCATTGTTCGTTTTAACAGAGGGGGCTTGTGGTTATGGTGATCTCTTCCAACAAGGCTATGGCCTCGAGACAGCAGCTCTAAGCACAGCACTGTTCAACAATGGACAAATTTGCGGTGCTTGTTTTCAGATCATGTGTGTCAATAATCCACAATGGTGCATACCTAATGCTGGTACCATCAGAATCACAGCAACAAATTTCTGTCCTCCAAATTACGATCCACATTTTTATCCCTGGTGCAACCCCCCAAGAAAACACTTCGACTTGTCCATGCCGATGTTTTCGAAAATCGCTATTACCAAAGCTGGGATAATTCCTGTAAGGTTTCGTAGAGTCCATTGTGTTAAGAGAGGAGGGATTAGGTTTGAGCTCAAAGGAAACCCTTACTGGATTACTGCAACTATGTTGAATGTTGGTGGTGCTGGTGATGTTACAGCGGTGCGAATCAAAGGGTCTAAATCCGATTGGGTTCAAATGTCACGCAACTGGGGACAACTATGGCAGACTGCAGCGAACTTAGTCGGACAAAGCTTATCATTCCAACTTACTACTAGTGATGGGAAGACGGTTCAGCTTGATAAAGTTGCACCAGGAAATTGGCAATTTGGGCAAACCTATGAAGGCAAAGGAAACTTTTAGATGTACATTGAGATATATTAGACGTTTGTTTTAATCTCATCTTGTATTGATCTCTTGCTATGTTCAAAAATGAAGACACGTCTTCCTTCTAGCTAAAGCATGCTTATACCAATATTACTGATCATATTGATTTCAGGTTTTGAGTTAGATATATCTTCCATCTAATTTGGCCATTTGGGAAGACAAAATTCATCAGAGAATATATGTAATATTAATTTGAGTTACCAGATAAGAATAATGAATCTTACTTCAAATCTTTCCAAAGTCACCAGTCTTCTGCATTAAGCAAGATATATACACAGAAATGTACAGAGGCCAGGATTCATCGACTCATAGTTATAACTCATGCCTGCTTGGCTTATCCCTGCGGCGAATGAATTGCGAAGCAGCGTAGGGATGAGTCATTGTGATGCTGGTTTCCTACTTGGCTTGGTTTGCCGGAAAGCGGCCTGGCAGAAGCACGACGATGGCGGACGTGTGCTGCGTGGAGATCCGCATCTTGGCTTGCTGAAACCAAACCCAGGGTCTTGAGTTCTACGGCATCTTCCTTGGCCAGCTTCTCTGGGGATAAAATTTGTGCTAGGGTTATGCTCTTAGCCCATTGCTATGTTTTTAGCTTAGGCTAATTGCAATAAATTTCTTGTATAGCACTTGTGTGCCTATCGCCTAGTCTAATTACTATGCTTTGTTTTTTCAGGCTCGCCTGTTATTTTCTTGTTAAACAAATAAGCATTGAATTTGTAATGAGTGATGTTAGCATGTCACATCCATGTACATGTGTGTTAATCACAGAAGAATGTATGTATCCGTACCAATCTGGCTTGAGTGGATGAAATTGATGCTTAATGGACTTGAACATAATTGGTATTTTTACAGAGAAAATGGCATATCCAACTTCTCACCAGAAATTTCTGAGGTGTGCTACCGCTGATAAGCATCAAATTTCAATAAATTATATTCAACGTTCGTTTGTATAATTGGAAAATCTTTGGTAGTACTACTAGCAAAAAGTTGAGGTTCATATTCTTCACCTCATTACACTGCCAAACCAAATCATGTCCGTAATTTTTTTTTTTTTTTGATAATGTCTGTCAATGTTATCAAGAGGACCATATATAGTCTAGCTTTTCTTTTTTTTTCTTTTTTTTTCTTTTTTTTATCGCTTTATCTCTTAATTACTTTTCATTTTAACCTCATAATTTCTTTTCACCTAATAAGGAAATTAAATGTCCTGCATACATACCTTTTATGATTCAAGCCTGACCTATAAATTAACCCCATAACCATGAGGTTTGTACCAACTTGCAATAGCATCATACATTCTAGTTCAATTCTCTCAGTGTATGATCATATAGCTATGGCGAGGTTTGAGAACGCATACACATGGTCATTGTTCATCATCAGCACTCTCTTGGTGCATGTCATGGGCGATACTCCTTGGGAGGCCGGATCCGCCACATTTTACGGTGACATGACCGGAAGCGAAACCATGCGTAAGTAAAGAACTTCCATATGCCTCAGTTACGACCTCTCACAATACGCAGGAATTAATATATTCACGATTCTATATGCATATTAGGAGAGGCATGCATGCAGATACATACATACATACATATATATATATATATATATATGACTAACCTCTTTCTTTGTTCATCTTAACAGAGGGGGCTTGTGGATATGGTGATCTCCTCCAACAAGGCTATGGCCTCAATACAGCAGCTCTGAGCACAGCACTGTTCAACAATGGTTTAACTTGTGGTGCTTGTTTTGAGATTATGTGTGTCAATGATCCACAATGGTGCATCCCTAATGCTGGCACTATCAAAATCACTGGAACAAACTTTTGTCCTCCAAACTACGATCCACATTTCTATCCCTGGTGCAACCCCCCAAGAAAACACTTTGACTTGTCCATGCCGATTTTCGCAACAATTGCTCAAACCAAAGCTGGGATAATTCCAGTACAGTTCCGTAGAATCTCATGTGTTAAGCAAGGAGGGATGAGGTTTCAGCTTAAGGGAAACCCTAACTGGGTTACTGCAACTGGTTAGAATGTTGCTGGTGCCGGTGATGTTACCGCCATGAGTGTCAAAACACGACGCGCAACTGGGGACAAGTTTGGCAGATCGGAGGAGCAGTCCCCCTAGTCGGGCAAGGCTTATCGTTTCAAGTCACTACTAGTGATCAGAGGACTCTGGTGTTTAATAACGTTGCACCTGGAAACTGGCAATTTGGGCAAACCTATGAAGCAGCAGGCAATTTTTAAGAGACATATATAGTTCGAAATCCATTAGATGTTTGTTTAATTAATCATGTGTGGTTGGTTGTTTGAATTGTAATTCGAAGTTGTCTATGTTCCAAATTCGAAAGGTTTTGTGATCGACTCAAACATTAAGGAATGTCTTTCTTGATTTATAATTAAGTAGTCTTATATCAGGATTATCATCATCTTATTTTCACATGCATTTTGTAAATGTCGGGATTGTCGGCTAGTTAATGTCTAGCTATACTTCGACGATTATTTGTATGAAGAACAATATGGACTTCATTTTTAGGCATGTAACCTACACGCTGAAGAGGCTAGTAAAATAATGATAACATCTACAAATAGGATTTACATATATCCATTTTTTTACTTAAGCCTCGTAAAAATTAGAGAAGGTTATATATCGAGCAAGTTAATATGAAGAAGAGACAAATATCGAAACCTCTTGCTGTATATAAACAGGAAAGGAACACGATCGAAACAAAAATTACCTATCTCTATCATAAAGAAAACGAGCAAATTCTGGTAGAGTATCCCACCAAATCATGCTAGAAGATGAGGTGCAAAAACTTGCAAGAGCATTGGCTAATTGTTCTTACAATTGATGGCGGTACGGTGTAATATGGAAATTAAAGAAATGAAGTAAAATTATTTGCAGATACTAAGGTTTGTCTAATTTACTCTGGCAGGAATTGAGGTATTCTTCACATTCAAATCAATTATACTAAGGTTTGCAAATCCTATTTCATTCCCAAAAAAAAAAAAATTAAAAAAAAAATGAATGAAGGAGGGTTTTCCTAATTTCACTCCGGAAAAAGAACTGAGGGATCTTCATCACCATTTTCAAAGCAATCATCTCCGGGATCAATTTCAATACGATTTTCACCGACTGTATTCAAGGAGATGATAAAGATAAGTTAAAGACAAGATTTTTTTTCCCTCTATTGATCCCTCTCCGGTTATAAATTAATCGACTCCATAACCATAAGGTTCGTACAAACTTGCACTAGCATTATTCGATCCACTTTCTCTCTGACTCACCACCATGGCTAAGTTTCATAACTTGTTCACGTTTGCAGTGTTGTTCATCAGCACTATTTCGGTGCATGTCATTGCCCAGAACTTCCTTTTTGGTCAGGAAAATGGCGGTTCTTGGGAGGATGGACACGCAACGTTTTACGGCGACATGGGCGGAGGAGAAACCATGCGTAAGTAAACAGTTTGTGCACCTTATAGTTTTGGTTGAAGATGTTATTCTTACTCTCAATTTATGCATCATCTTGCTTTGCTGCGATAGTTGTTTTTACATTTAACAAAGTACATGTTCACTATTTTGCATGAAGTTAATAGTGATTTATACCCTCTTGTTTTTGATTAGCTATATTTAGGACATCAAGTTTTAACCTCTTTCTTTGTTCGTTTTAACAGAGGGGGCTTGTGGATATGGTGATCTCTTCCAACAAGGCTATGGCTTCGAGACTGCAGCTCTAAGCACAGCACTGTTTAACAAAGGACAAACTTGTGGAGCTTGTTTTGAGATCATGTGTGTCAATGATCCACAATGGTGCATACCTAATGCTGGTACCATCAGAATCACTGCAACAAACTTTTGCCCCCCAAACTACGATCCACAATTTTATCCCTGGTGCAACCCCCCAAGAAAACACTTTGACTTGTCCATGCCTCTGTTCACAAAACTTGCTCCATTCAAAGCTGGTATAATTCCGGTTAAGTTTCGCAGAATCCCTTGTGCTAAAAGAGGTGGGATTAAGTTTGAGA
This sequence comes from Fragaria x ananassa, assembly GCA_034370585.1. Taxonomy (NCBI): domain Eukaryota; kingdom Viridiplantae; phylum Streptophyta; class Magnoliopsida; order Rosales; family Rosaceae; genus Fragaria; species Fragaria x ananassa. The sequence goes on along the minus strand of CP139754.1, from coordinate 32,587,349 downwards.
TCAAGGGAAATCCTCATTGGATTACTGCAACTCCTATCAATGTTGGTGGTGCTGGTGATGTTACAGCCCTTGCAGTTAAGGGTTCTAAATCCGGCCAGTGGGTTCCCATGAGTCGCAATTGGGGACAAGTTTGGCAGACCTCGGCCAACTTGGTTGGGCAAAGTCTATCATTCCATGTCACTACAAGTGATCGGAAGATGGTTGTGCTCTACAATGTTGCACCAGCAAACTGGCAATTTGATCAAACTTATGAAGGAAAAGCCAATATTTAGACGTTGAGACTTGAGACCTATTATAAGATTTTCTAATTTTTCAATGTTGCGAATTCGAGAGCTCTTGTAATTGTGATAGGCTCAAACAATAACGAATGTTTTACTTGCAGGATTACTGATGGGTACTAGTTTTTGCTACTGAATCAAAGTTCTAGTTCAAAATCATCTTTCACTTAATCTTTCGAGTTGTAAAAGTCAAAATGTACGTCTCAGACAATAACAATGTTTTATAATAATGATGAACTTAATTATCGAACATGAGGATAGCCATGTTCATCCAGTCACTAACTGACCAAGAGATTCATGCTCAATATACGATATAATTAATGAATATACCTCATGAGCAAAAGCCACTTCTTGTACACGATATTTAACCGAAACGTGGTATGTGTTACAGAGTCGATAGTCCTTCATTGTTGATCGTCCCCTACTGAAACATTATATCCTCAAACATACATAGTCGTACTGTTAGGGTTAATCTATAGTTTGAATGATATCATATATACGAGCAAATCCTTATTTGGTTCCTCTTTCCAAAACTATCTTCTGGAAAACGAGTAAATTAAATGATTCGTACCAATTGAAGCTAGCTAGCAATTCACCACAATTTCAGTACTATTTCTATATATTGCACGTCCTTTCGTGTTTGATAACGTATGAAATATTCAAGTTATGGAATATGCACGCACTAGTCCTTTGATGTTCCCTCTCCAAACCTTAATTAATCTGTGGAAAATTACTATGGCTAATTATTATTTTACCAAGAAAGCACAATTTTCGCCAAGATTTTTCTGCATATTAGGAATATTACAGAAGATTATCATACGCTCAGCCAACAATACGAGTATGTAAACATTACATCCTGCCTTTTCCTATTTTCACTCTATTTAGAATCCTCAGATATTAATATCCTTTGTTATTATCCCATTTTAGGCCTATAAATTAACCTCATATTCAACGTTGCATTAGCCTCAATCAAACCCTCTACTCTCACTATAAGAGATCTTAGCCATGGCCAAGTTTCAGATCTTTTTTTGGATTGGCAGTGTTCATCACTCTTTATGTTCAAGCCATGAGCCGCGATTGGCAACATGCAAGTGCAACGTTTTACGGTGACATGCAGGGAGGAGAAACCATGCGTAAGTCACTAAGTTCTCGTAACTAAATCAACACACATATTGCAATCGATTTTTTGTTGTCGATTAGATAGATTCACATCTATCTTTTGTGATTTTTGTTCTATTTGATATCAGAGGGAGCTTGTGGATATGGTGATCTCTTCCAACAAGGTTATGGTCTGGAGACTGCAGCTCTAAGTACACAACTGTTCAACGATGGACATTCTTGTGGTGCTTGTTTTGAGATCATGTGTGTCAATGATCCACAGTGGTGCAAAGCTAACGCAGTCATCAAAGTCACAGCAACAAATTTCTGTCCACCGAATTGGGTTCCAGCTCCTGATCATTGGTGCAACCCTCCACGCAAACACTTCGACTTGTCCATGGCTATGTTCACAAAACTTGCAGAATCCAGCGCCGGGATCATTCCGGTTCAATATCGCCGAATCCCATGTGTAAGACAGGGAGGGATTAAGTTTGAGCTTAAGGGGAACCCCTACTGGACTACTGTTGTGGTTTATAATGTTGCTGGTAATGGTATTGTTAACCACGTCGCAATTAAGGGGTCTAACTCTGGTTGGATTCCAATGAAGCGCATTTGGGGAGAAGTTTGGCAGACTGATGTACAACTTGTAGGGGAAAGCTTATCATTCCGAGTCTCTGCTGGAGAAGGGGATGTGCTTTGGTTAGAAAATGTTGCCCCAGCGAATTGGCAATTCGGTCAAACCTATGAGGGGCATGGAAATTTTAGGACATGAGCTGAAACGTTTGCTTAGTCTTGTCTTGGTTATCTGATTTTGTTTTTACCTTTTGACATCTTTTACTTATAGCTACAGGCTTCATGTAATTCAGATTTGTCAGTACTCGGTAATAAAGTGTTGTTATTCAAATACAACTTCCTAGCAAATACTATACTGGAATGAGTAAATACACAGAATTGATTCTAGCAATGTTTTCCAGAATTTGGCAGTACTAAGGAAAATAGCAGAGCAGGCAAGAAATTTGGCTACCCATGGTTACTGCTATTATTCAATACTCAAAAAATACTTCATATTACTCAACCTGATTAGAAAATAAAAAGGCAGAAGAGATTAGCAGTTCAAAACTTATAACACCTATAATGCTCCACTTTCTGTTCAAAAGACAATTTCTCGGAATTTCCAACATATCAGGTGAATCAACACAGAACGAGTACAATTCACCAAAAACACCAAACAAGTTCAATTCCATACAATGCAAAAGGTTCATAATTATTTGAAGGAATTAATTTAAATGTACAATTGAGCATAAAAGAAGACAAAAAACAAAGTAAGAAAGTATTTGAACCAGATATGAGAGTTGCCGTGTTTTCCATACGCAGCCTCAGAGCATGACAGAACATAGAAGACCAAATCATTATTGTTACATCCAAATAAATCAGGCTCTTTTGATGTTTGCATGGACTTACAAGTCAAGCCTTCACTTCCAATCAAGCATATCTAAAAGCCACAGAACCTCTTCCTTGGAGTTGGCTGCATCACAGAAATCCATTTCAATCCCAAAAACATCAATGGCACCTTCATTTCCTTCTTCCATGAAAAGCAACGAGATCCATGCCCGGATACCCGAAACAAAGGGGTAGACAGGTGAGAAGTCAAGGTAGTCATTTGCCATGGCTCGGTATGCTGTTCGATCGATATAATCAAACATTGATCTATTGACGATGCAAGCAACCCTATTAGAATCCTTGCGCCCCACAAGGACTGAAACACTCGCTGTCTGGCTCAGAGGAACAGTAAATCTTGGGTCAACCGGGAGTTTCATCCTGTACTCTGGACCCTCCAGGTGAAACTTAAGCATGTCACATGCTCCTGGTGGTGGGATTTTAATACCGCTCTGTAGGATAGGTCCTGGAACCATTTCTGAAAAGATAAATCCATCTTCAGTCCAGATATCAATGAAAAACTCCAAGTCATCAAAGGAAAGTCTTGGGGGAAGAAGAGTTTGATGCTGCTTGCGCTTATAAAACGTTTGATACAGCTTGTAGTAAGTTACAGTCGGGGGGCTAGGTTGCTTGCAGATAGAAGGCCATCTCTTAGCACACAAGCATTTCCAAAAGAAATCATCTTGAGCTAGGTTTCTCCACTGCTTGCACACTCCCATACATGACACGAGATCCTCACCCTCCAGATAAGGAAAAACAGCCTTCAGAACCTCATCAAATTTCATTTTCCGCTCCCAAGCAAATACAGATAAATATATAATCCACCCCGCCAAAGGGACTAAGTCAGTACACTGATAAAGAGCCCTGCAAAAAATAAAAGGAATAGATTTCAAATACCGAGAAAACTATACACAACAAACTTCTAGTGAAAACTGGCATAAACATGCTCTAGCGAGAGTGAGGAAAGGCAGATCAGCTATTAAACATACAATTCAAAATCAGTTAACATGTAGTTTATCTAACAACATGAACATCTAACAGTCTAAAGACCCGCGAAACCGAGTTTGGTCATGAAGTGGTGAAAAAAGTTCCGTAAAACAGGTCACCCTAAAGAGAAATTTGTGTTACCAACTCAAGATTTGAAACTAGGGTTGTATGTGGTGCATTTACACAGCAGGAACATGCAAATGCATAGTTTCACAGCCAGATTTTGGGTTGCAATATAAATCCCCCAAACAGATAAAATCGAAAATCTCTCACTGACATCAAGTCATCAACACTCTGATAAGGAATTGCAGCCTAAAACACTCGTCAATATTCAACACTATCATCATAACCACAAAACGTAGCTCAATATAAACACCAACAACTACATGCAATAGAAATTAACCGATTATTATTACCAGCAATCTAGGATCAAATCGGAGAGAAATCCAAAACCCCCAAATTGAAATGGGTCAGAAGCTAATAAAAGCAATCAAGCAAAGATCTTAGCAAAGTAGATAATGCGATGAATTTGGAGCAGTGATCTGAAAATTAATTGAATTGAAAAGTAGAAAGATGAAATCTTTGGTACCTGAATCGTTAGCGGAATGGGTAAAACCCTAGAATTTGGTGGGGGGAGTTGAATCGAGGAGAGAGAAAGGTCAGCAAATTTTGCTTCTTCTTTCTTCTTTGTTGATGCAGTGAGTGACGCACATCGGATCCTCTCTGGTACAACGAAACCTTGCAATTTACTTTTCTATCCTCGGGGGTAATTTGTTGGGCTTGAGCTTGGGCTTGATGAAATCCATCTATTTATAAGTTGGGCCGGTTGCAATTTTCGTTTTGATGAGGGTGGAAGAAGTTGCGAAGAGAGGCGTCTTTAGTGTGACTTCATTTTAATGAATTCGAGACTGGTAATTCATTGTTAGTTTTGTATACAACATGACATTTTGTATATATTGATTTGAGTTCATGCATCTAACTTTTTCTTTTTTTCCTTAATGTGTCTAATCTGGCTTTTTTATCGTCTTGGTCGCATAATTAAGGTGTGTATGTAGTTTTAACTTATAGGATATCGACGGATCATATATGTGGGTAACGTGTTAAGTTAAAATGAAACGTGTTGAAAATGTCATGTACTACAGTACTAGAGTGAACGTGTGACTCAAGAGTCAAGAACAATGACATCAATATCAATATCAATCTTAGCCTAAAATTGTTCCATTGAAGTAAGGAGCTAAACGACATATGTTGAGATGAAATATGAGACTGCTAGTTTGGACTACAACATAACTTTTTTTTTGGTACACAGACTACAACATAACTTTGCATATGATCGAATGGAAAATTGTTAATTCGAGTTCGTGTACATTTCAATTCTTAAAGGTTGTCAATCAATCACATATATGACAAAATTGTTAGCCTAAACTAAAACGTGCTACAAATCTAGAGTAAATGTGTGACTCAAAACCAATGACATGAACACATGAATCTTGGCTCCAAACTTTTTCCATTGAAAAAAGAAACTATATGAATTTTCAAATATAAGATTACTTATAAAGTAGTGAGTTACGTGTTGGTCTCGTACACCTTTTGTTGAAATTTAGATGAGTTATCTAAAAACAAACGGGTGTCGAACATAATCACACATTGTTTCTCACATTGATAAAAAAAATAAAAAAATTACCTTTCGATTAATTTGGGATCCTTAAATTGAATGTTTCCTAGTTAGGAGCTGGGTTCCAAACCCTTTAAAAAAAATGAATGCAACACCAACCATATTGTAGTCGAGGGGAACATTGATTTGAACTTAAGGGTCTAAACGAAAAGAAAAGATCGATGCAACTTAATTCACAACTTAATTAAGTTGAAGTCCTTTCTACGTTATGGATTAGGAGATGAGCCGACAAGATAAACTTAGCCTTACATCATAACATGCTTATAAGTGGAAAAAGAAGAAGGAAAGGGATTGGTTAAGATTGGGCAAAACAAGTGGGTCATCGGCTTGCAACCAAAAGGAGCAAGCGATCCATGTTCGTTCTTTCATTTTATGGCAGCTTCCGCCGACAAATGAACAAAAGGAATAAAGTGGAAAACCTCCCACACATGCATGCATGACTCTCTTCTTCAACCTCATCCCTGCAACTCTGTGCCGACGAATAACATGAACCCTAGCAAAAAAAAGATGTTACATCACATCTCTGATATCGATCTCTCTCCCGCAACAAAACACAGTGTCCTTTCATCATCGTGTCGATCCCTTGTTCCCGTACTTCCATGTTCATTCCCTAAGATCCAATTATGCGAGAGGATTCATATGATTCGTATGCGACGGGGTCATTATCGAAGTTTCACGAGTTTTATAAGCGTTCTTACACGATCATATTGAACGCTTATGGACGATCACTATTACTTCAACAACTCTTTTTGCATTCGATATGAATATTGAATATAAGAGAACTTTCTATTACATGATATCAATTCGATCAATCTGATATATAGATATATTTAAATGAAGGAATGATGGTACTATGTTTTGACCTTCTAGCTAGCATATGTATTGTGGAATTGTCACACATTATGGTGGATAAAGTTTTAAATTGTTTGCAGCAGTACTATAGTTAAACAAAAGTCCACCTAAGAGAAGACAAGATCATATCTTCTCCTCCTTAGACTTTAAATAGAATAATGAAGTGAATAGTATGCTACTGTATGCGTCTAATTGAATCTAATAATTAGTTTATGGGAACCTTAATTAGTTTATAATACATAGGAGTGAAGTCATGTGCAGTGCTGCTTACACACATGTGTCACACATGCCAGATTGATGAGGCTAGCTCAAATGTACAGATGTAACATGTGTATAAAAATTACACAAAATCTCCACTATCATATTAAGAAACAATGTAAGCGAGGGTTAGGGTTGTGGTAAGTCTGTGTCGTTGGTTGTGCCATAATTATGATGTCGTTTTCATAGACTATTTAACGTCGGTGTTCTTTTGTTATTAACATAATAGGGAGGTTACCTCTGCGGTTTTGGTATATAGTGTTGGAAGATGTTGTTTCTTCTTGATGTTGGCCGTAAGAGTGTATCGAAACTTCTGGAATAGATTAGGTTGCAGTTGAACCCTTTTCGGTTCTTGTCTTATGTAATAACTGTTTTTAAGGTAGGGAGGCGTGTGGGGCATTTTGTCCACTATGGATATCTCACATGGTTTGTAATATTGATTTATATATAAAGTTTTTAATTACCTGCTTCCTCAAAACCAATATATATATTAAGAAACAATGATTTTGTTAATCAGAAACACAGTATATAGAAAAGAAATTTGATCTACGTACAACTCCACCTTCGTCCTAGCTAGGATCGATTGACAACATTATTGATCATTTTAATATAGACAGTATATCGTATGTGTCTTTCAGATGTAACACTTCTTAATAATAAGTTATTAAACTGTACATAGTATTTATTTTTAGTCATACTAAGCAAGTTAACTCTTTGCTCTATTTTACTGTGTTCTTAATTTATACTATACCGAACATGATTGGCCTTGATGTTTACACTCTCTGATACGGGTGGCGTACTTGATAATATGTTACTCATATTACTTGTTTCATTATACTTTTGATGACTAACTATATGTACGTTTTATGTTTTTAATCAAAACAAACATTGATGAGTGATGAGTTTTAAGATCTACAATTTATCTTTCTTTGTTAAAATTTAATGATTCAAGACTTTTTGAAGAAAAAATACACTCATATACAAGAGTTTCATCACATAATTAATATCACCAAATTCTTTATTATCCAAACAATGATACAAAGGAATTGAGATAGAATGGATTGAGAAAAAAGAGAGTAAATGATTAAAGGTGAGAATGACAATGCAAAGTATTAATTGGAAGGGAGAGGGAAGGAGGAGGTGGAGAAAAGGTGCAAGGTGCTGCCATATGGTCAGTTGCATGCAGGGAATGTGCAAAACATGCTTGTACATTTCATGCTGCCTCACTGTCTCTCATTTTGTCACATGCCCTACCCCCCTTGTTCCAAAACTCCTCATCTGCATGTGCTTCCCATGTGATTCTTAGACTATCTTTCTTTCTTCCCATGGCCTTTCTCAAACCTCTCAAACTGATCTTCACCTCTAAACCCTCCCTTGATGAGAGATTCATATTTTGAGGGCAATTTGCTAGCTGGCCCATATCACCTTCACATGCATCCTTAGGGAAGCCACTCTCCCACACTCCCCAGTACAACCCTCTCTATCTATCTAGCTCACATTCCAACCTTTATTCACATCCCCAAATGTCTTTATAGCCCCTTGTGTTACTTAAACACCTAGACAGCAATTCAAATTAGTTCTTTAATTACATGCATTCATAAGATAGACAAGTTAACTATATCTTAGTTTGTATATTTGGGCTGCTAGCTAGGCAATTTTAATCCAATTGAATTGCCTGGGCAAGAAAACAAAAGACGGTTTTTATAATTTCAAGTTATTTCAAACCTTGAGAAATCTTATTTTTACTTAATTACACGTTTTTCACTTATATGGTGCCAAGTAAATTCAAACCTCGCTTTCTTTGAACTTTCATTCATCGCATCCATCGAACGAATCTCATGATAAAAATACTTTATAGTTTCTAAAACATGCGAAAATTAAAGGATCGAAGATGCATGTAAATAACCAAAATCAGTAGAGAATTAGTGTGATATTTCCACCAGTAATATACAAAATACTTAATTGTAAAATCGAAGAGATGTTGAGTCTAGGAATCAATCAATCTAGTTTTTACTTTTACTTTGATGAAAACGTATCAACCTTTTCATACAAGATAGATATGTTCATCAACTCCTCACACATAATCAGGGAAGTAAACTCTGAGGGTAATTTGGGAAAGGAAGCATATAACGTTCCGGGGACCTCACATGTGCCGTTACAGATGTAACAGGCTTTCTGCGTTGTGCTCGCAAGTTGTGCCCTATTCCCGCTTTCCTCCTTTTAATTTTAGATGCGAGATCTTTCTGAAATTACACCTCTAACCCTCCTCCCCCCCCGCCTGCAAATTTATCCGACATTTTTGTCCATCAACCTCTTACGTCTTCAAGATATTTTTCACTTATTTTTCACGACCCTAAAACAGAGCCTGTAAAAAACATGGTGACAGAAACAAGGAAAAGGAATTAAACTTGGAAGAAAACGACGGAGGAAAAGCCAACAATGGCATTTACGTAGTAACCAACAACCCTAGTGTGAGTTTCCAAACCCGCCATTACTTAAACCCTGAAACCAACGCCTCCTCTTCATCATCACATTCTCTCTTTTCCTTCTCTCATTCATCATACACACAGAAACTCCAGAATGAGCTCCACTCCAGGAAACCTCAAGGCAACTCTGGCGGGAAGAACAGAGACAAGAAGAAGGCTCAGGTCGACTCGTGGCTGTTGCCCTAGATCAGCTCGAAGAAGCTTTAACAATGGTGGAAAAGGAGGAGGGCTCAAAGCGCTCAAGTGTTCCAAGGTGGTCTCAGCCAAATTGGAGACACTGAAGAACCTCATTCCAAACGGGAAGAGTAGTAGTGCTGGTGTGGTGCAGGCCGATAAGTTGTTCCAAGACACAGCGGACTACATCGTTCTGTTGCGAACCCAGGTGGTGATTTTGCAGAAACTCATTGAGGTTTATGGATCTAGTAGTACTGAGAAAGAAGATAACACTAATGCTGATGTATTATAGTTTAGTTATTTGGCATGTTTTTTTTTTGTCAATGGAAAAAAAAGAGGGTATTTAATTGGGTATTTATATTTTTTCTTTTGTTCTGTTTAATTTTAATTTGGAAGTTTAGATTTTGCATGCTTTGTTTGGTTTAGGATCTTTTACAACACGAAGCTCAACCTACTCGCCAAAATTAAGTTTCATATGATCGTTTAATCTCAAGTTCAACTGGTATTTGGTTTAATCTCTAGTTCAACTGGTATTTGGTAGCTAGCAAAATTTGCTAGCTAGCTACTTTCTCTTTTGCTTGCATTTGGTGCATTCAAGCATATGACTGTCAAGAATTAGGATCGATCAAACAATTCCGATTACTTTTTATGCATATGCAAATCGATTGCACTTTGAATTTACGATTCAGATCGAGTCTCGCAGCAAACCAAGAAAATGTATATATGAATATTTCTCCAGAGTTTATCAATTTGAATGAATATCATTATTGACAAATGAGACTTTAAACTGAAAGTGGTTAATTGAAGTCGATCGATTAATCATACTTTCTTGGGTCTTTAGGTGCTAATCAATCACTTAAGAATCATACACAAACTGAAAAGGTAGGTATATTTAGTGTTTGAGCCCAGTGGACATTTTCGGTCCAAGACTCGAGAAAGACTTGGATATCATTTGGGCCAACGCCTGTGGCCTTTTTTAGGCCATAAAGGGTAGCGGGGTTTGGCAGCACGTGACGTGGCTTTTATCCAGAGGATTCTGATACCTTGCGAGATTCGGTGTCTACGCGGGATCCTTATCTCCAGTTCGCATAGGGACTCTATAGTTCTTGCGAGGATGGGTTGGAAATGACTAATAACGCCCTCAGGATAAGGTCGCTTAGTGTTTGAGTTCGCTTACTACACGATAGATGAAATGCAGCGAGGCAGGGAACGAGACCTAAGCAAGATAGGTTTGACACGTGTTGCATGGAGCGTACGACTGGCGAGTTTAAACGTATCCTTGTGGGATTCTAATTGCAGAGTCCGCATCGGATTGTGAGTGAGTCTCTACGAGTTGCTTACGGATGAATATATAAAGGAGTTTTACAACTTACAGGACACACAATCAATCAATCAACAAATCTCTCTCAAACAGACGTACACAGTCGAAACCTTCGAGTCTTCTCGAAACCCTAACGTTCTAAGCGCATCCCGCTTTAGATCCCGGAGCCCGTCAGGACTCGTCTCCGATTTCCCAATTGTTGCTCTGCTCGCTCTCACAGTGAGTATCGATCGACAGGTGATTCAGAAGAGTAAGCTCGGAAATATTTCCTCATCAGGTGACACCGGAGCCCTCATTCGCCTGGTCAAGAAGTCAGGACGCGCACCGTTCTCTTTCCTCATCCGTGAGGTGGCACGCCCCGCACACACCGTTTTTACATTTGTTCCCTCTCATCACCCCTTGCTGAGGACGTGGGCCAAAACATTGGCACGCCCAGTGGGACCGGGAGTTTATTTTTCCAGCAATCATTGGGAAGTTCGACGACTCCCCATACCGGAGACCTTCGCTTTCTTGTTTGAAACATAAGGCTCCACAATACAAGCCCCATAACAGCGCGGCTTGCAGATCTCTCGCTAAAGAAGAGATTCTCAATCGGTTCGGCAACCCCGACCTCGCTAAGTCCACAATGGCAAACTCGCAACCAATCCCAGAAGCGGGACCTACTCTGTCTACAGAGGAGGTCCGCAGAATGTTCGAAGAACTAAGGAGTGATTTCAAGAATGAGATCGGCGCGCTCAGGAGAGAGTGCGGCTTAAAGGCTGAAGAAACTCAGCAAGTTGTCCAGGACCTCTCTGCGCAGGTCGCTAAGGACAAGGAGATCTGGCTCGCAAACCAGGAAAACCACGCCAAGCTCAGCGAGGAGTTTAACTATGTGGTTGGCACGATCAGGGAGGACAAGGACATAATGGCTGGCTCTCTGCAAAGGATCCAGACTGAGCTGGATCAGAGCAAGGTGGCCTATACAAAGGCCCTAGAAGCCCAAACCCATCGTCTGAACGACCATGACACCAAGCTGCAGCAACAGCAGGACGCTTCCTTCTTCGGGAGCAAAAACAGCATGGAAAAGCTCGAAGACTACAAAGAGCGCCATGATACCCTGAGTACAAGGGTCCTGCAGATGGAAGACTGGATTCGGGCCCAAGCGCCGAAGAATCACGCTCTGAACTCCACCAGTTCAAGCGCAACGGAGGGCTCGAGGTATATCCCGCCAAATGAGCGTCCTAGGGCAAATCCGAGGGTCGGGGGCCAAAAGGCTCCCCAATTCACAATGGGGGCCAGCTCATCAAGGACACCACCCCGTCTACCCTCGCCATGCAGCCCTAGGATCACACTCAAGGGCACCGATGCTCTTGCGCCGCAAGGAATGGGGACACCAGACGACCCGATCGTGGCTTATTCCAGTTCGACTCATAAAAACGTCGGACAGGCCCCTAGTTTCTCCGCATGGCATGGCCATGACCAGGGGGCAGATTCTGCACCAGTAACGGCGGCCGACTGGCGCCAACTCATCTCAAGCATTGTCAAGGAGCACACCGGAAAGGGTGATGCTAGCTTGCACTACCGTGACCCCTATCCAGATAGCGTGGCACAGTATCCCTTCCCCCACGGGTTCAAGAACATCGTCTTCACCACATTTTCTGGGGAGACAAGGGAAGACGCAGCAACTCACATGGCCCGTTTCAAGGTCCAATGCGGCCAATACGGGAATGATGATATGCTGAAGCTCAAGCTCTTCGGGACTTCTCTGTCCGGAGCCGCCTTCACCTGGTATTCCAGACTGAAGCCAGGGTCAATTCCAGACTGGCCCACCATGGAACGTCTCTTCCGGGAGACATACGGCACAATTGAGCCCGAAGTCGGCCTCGACTCCCTCACGCAGATGAGCCAGCAGATCATGGAGTCCGGAGTGTCTTTCCTCCAGCGCTTCAAGATCTAGCAGGCCAAATGCGATTACCTGCTGCCTGAGCAGGAAGCCATCAAATTGGCTATCCGGGGTCTGGAGCACCGCCAGCGGCTGAAGCACCATGGAGAGCGTTTCAGCTCCATGGGCGACCTAATCAACAAGGTTGGCAGCTATGAGCTCATCCTGAACGAGCTGGACGATAAGGCCAACGCTTCCAAGGGAACCTATGTGCCAAGGAAGAACCGGATCGTGGGGGCACTCAGCATGCAAACCCCTGCTCACGATCCCTACTATCAAAGGCCGGAGCCAGCCCATGCAGATCAGGACTTGGACGACATTGGCGCGGTAGAGCTGACCGGCAAGCAAGTGGCTCACAAACTGAAGAACCTGAAGATGACCCGCGAGCCGATCACCATCCAGTCCTTTGCTTGGACCAAACCAGAATATGAGTCGTACACTTACGACGCCAAGAACGCCCATTTGGTCTTCAATGACCTAATCGAGGCGAAGTACGTGCGCCTGGACCACAAAATTCCGCCCAAGGAAGAGCTGAAGGACAAGAAATACTGTGCCTTCCACAACGTGTACAATCATGACACCAAAGATTGTGTCAAGCTCCGAGACCAGCTGCAGACTTGGTTAAACTCAGGCGAGCTGAGGATGAAGGCACCGGGTAGCACGGCCTCTTTGGTCGATGTAGACCCTTTCCCGCCCGTAGTGGGCATGGTCGAGGTCAACTGGGCTGATCAGGCCCAGGACGACGAGCGACGTCGCGCGCCTAAAAGGGGCCGCGAGGAAGGAGACGATAATACCCGCCAGCCGCGCCGCCAGTACACCTACAATGAAAGTCTGGCACACGAGGTCTTAGAAGATCTCAGAGAGGCTGGACTCGTCACACTCCGCTCCTTGCCATACAACGAGTATAGGGACGGACGCGTCCATTGCAGTTTCCATGACAGTTGGGGGCACAGGACCTGCGAATGTCGCCAGCTCCGAGACCAGATCCAAGACTGGCTTGACCTTGGATACATCTGCTTCAAGGACGAAGGCGGCTTTACAATCGCAACTGCTGGTTTCGCTTGGCCTCGCGTCGGCCAGCGAATGATCACACTAGACCTGTCACCAAATGCAGGACCATCCGATCCGCCAGGCCGAAACCGCAAACGGCCGGCGAACAACTACATGCTCCCGGATAACCAGACGAGGAGCACAAACGACCCAGCTCGACAGTTGGTCGCCAGACTCGAACCAGATCGCCCCTCCTACAAGGATAAGGGCAAAGCAATCATGAGGGACGATAGACCGTCTCCCGCCAAAGGCTCCCAGCCTACGAGCCCCAGGACTCGCGAAGAGCTGGAGAAAAGGATAGCGCCTCTCGAGACATACGTTGCCGCACATTGGGCAGCCGCAATACCTCCATCCCCTGCCGCCAGCGAGATGGACATGTCAGAATCCAGCAGTGGAAGTCACAGCAGCGGCGCCCCAAGCCCTCGTGACGGCGTCTTAACCAACCCTTACATTCCCCCGACGTCTAAATCAGCGATCAAGGAAGGGGTCTGGTACACGCAGCAAGGGGGCAAAGCGGTGACCATCAGCAAGTCCAAGAAGCGCAAGCTCCAGAAGCGGTACGGCAGCATCCTACGCGCCTTACGGGCTGTCGACGAGGGCGCTATACGCCCCTCGCAGCTCGCACAGACGCCTGAGCGGATGTGGCGGGAAGCAGAAGGTCTGCGCGCAGTCCTTCAAATGCCGCCAGTCGCACCTCCAAGGATCTGCGAGCAGTTCAGTGACGATCCTGCGCCCAAGCCAAATGTTTTCTGCCGACTCACGGTTCCACCAAAGTCGGATTCGCACCCTTCCAGGCGTAGGCAATCACCGCCACATGAACAAAGAAGGGATCCGCAGCCTCCTAGACGCAGGCCATCCCCAATACCTGAAAGGAGGAGGGACCAGCAACCTCCCAGACGCAGGCCGTCACCCGTACCTGACAGGAGACGGGATCCACAGCCTGCTAGGCCCAATCCATCACTGGAACCTACCAGGAGGAGGGATCAGCAGCCTGCTAGTTCCAGACGTAGGCCGTCACCGGAACCCGATCAAGGCAAGGCTCCACCTACCGGCCCTAGGCGAAAGTTGTTCATGACTCCGGACTCAGAGTCTAAACGTGAGCCGCCTCAGCCCTCACGACGACAAGACCGTCAAAATCCAGAGGCTGACGCCAGAAGGGAGCCACCATCGCCACAACAGCCTCGGCCACGGCGTACCCCGGAACCCGAGACTAGGATGGTTCCCCGAGTATCTGCCCTGCAGCAGTTAGGGAAAGAAGACAACGGTAAGGCTCCTGCGGCAGCAGACAGGCAGCCAGCCAGGGATCCTCAGCCTTCACCCAAGCCAGTATGGCGTCCGCGGCAAACTCAGGCTTCAGAGCCACCAGCAGAGACACCGGCACCCTCCAGTCCTAACCTCGCCGAGCAAATGGCCCAACGTTTCCGCGAGAATGAGGAAGCCGACGAGGCACATTCAGAACCTCGGCTCAACCTAGAGGAAGAGCAAGACGAAGAGCAGGCTGAGTCATTCACCTGCAATATGATAGAGATCTCTGGTTGGGAAGCTGAGGAAAGGTTCAGCCGAGAAGCAGACGCCTTTGCAGTTCTCGAAGGGGAACATGGGATCATTGACACACCTCTGGTCCCAGTCTCCGAACAATTCTCGTTTCAGGTCGGGATGGTGTTCTTCATTTCGGAACGATACGCCCTTCCACCAAACACAACCTGCAGTGCGGCGGACATCACCATCGTCAGCGAGGATGACAGCATACCCCCGCCATGCAGCAGCGAAATGGGCCCAGTCCTGGCCCCAGCCGATGGCACTCCGCAAGAGGAAAGTTCGAGTAGCTTCGCACCAAGGCCAACCATGACCTTTTCTACGCCAACCCTGGACATGGCCACCCACATGCGACCACTGTATATCACAGCAGAGGTCCAAGGGAAACTGATCAACAAGGTCATGATCGACACCGGTGCCGCAGTTAATGTCGTCACAACCCGCACCATGGGGCTCCTCGACATCCCGCGCTCAATGATCCAGACAACGTCCTTAACGGTGAAAAACTTTACGGGACAGGTGTCCAGAACCCTAGGTTTGCTGTTCCTACGGGTCAAGGTCGGGCCCGCATCGCGGGTTTATACCTTTTTCGTTGCCGAGTGCGTTTCCTCTTACAGCATGATCCTCGGCCGTGACTGGATCCACAGAAGTTTTTACGTGCCTTCCTCCATGCACCAAGAACTCATGATCTGGGACACCGAGAAACGCGAGTCAGTCATCATCAAGGCCGACCCGCGGCCTTTCTCCATTTCCGCCAACCTCAACGATGCCCGATACTATAATACAGACTTGGGCCCGTTGGATGTTCAAGGCGTCGATCACAAGGGCCGCCCATACGGAGTAACGGCCTCCAATCTAACGCGATGGGGACTTACCCAGGCGAAGGACGATCTGCAACGTCCTCACACCATCGCGACTCTCACACCCCATTTCGATGGATAGTGCCCTTTCCGAGGAGGCACGCGAGGCTGGCGAGTCCTTGTGCGAAAGACTCCTTTCGTACTGGGCAGAACGCGAAGCCTACGACAAGGTCGCGACTATGGAATATGTCGATGAAGTGGTGGATTATTCCGATACCAAGGAAGAAGTTATTCAGTTGGCTCCTGCTGCCTTGGACGACACTCCACCTCAAGTCCGCGACCCCACTTTACAAGTTGATGTAGGGACTGCAGAAAAGCCCTTACTTATTTCCATCAGTGCAAAGTTGGCGGAGGAAGAAAAGCAAGCCCTCCTTGACCTATTACGCGAATACAGGGATTGCTTCGCCGACAAGTACGAAGATATGCCAGGCTTGTCCCCAGATTTGGTCTGCCACCGGCTACCAACCTATCCCGACCGGCGTCCAGTCCGGCAGGACGGTCGTTTCATGCGAACTGAAACCCAGATCGTGGTTAAAGAAGAAATCGAAAGCATGCACCGATCGGGAATCATTCGCGTAGCCAAATATAACGAGTGGTTGTCTAACGTCGTCCCCGTCCGCAAGAAAAATGGCAAGATGCGTGTCTGTGTTGATTACCGAGATCTAAACAACGCAACACCAAAGGACATATACCCCATGCCTGTGGCTGACCTACTTATTGATGCCGCCGCAGGGCACGAGGTGTTATCCTTTATGGACGGCACGGCCGGGTACCACCAGATCCCCGTCGCCGAGGAGGATCGACACAAAACCGCCTTCCGTTGCCCTGGTTTCGCTGGCGCGTTCGAGTATGTTGTCATGCCCTTCGGCCTTAAGAACGCGGGGGCAACGTACCAGCGCGCCATGAATCTCATCTTCCACGACATCTTGGGCAAGTTGATTGAAGTCTACATCGATGATGTGGTAGTCAAAACCAAATCGCGAGCAACCCACGTGGAAGACCTCCGGCAGGTGTTCACACGGATGCGCAAACATAACCTCAAGATGAACCCCGCCAAGTGCGTTTTCTTCGCAGAGGCCGGTGATTTCCTTGGTTTTCTTGTGCATCAAAGGGGCATCGAAATCCCAAAGGACAAGGCACGAGCGGTAATCACCGCATCTCCCCCCACTACCAAGAAGGAGCTCCAACAGCTACTAGGGCGAATTAACTTTCTCCGCCGATTCATATCAAACGCGGCAGGGAAGGTCCAACCCTTTTCCCCTCTACTTAAGCTCCAGGGGGCAACCGAGTTCGTGTGGGAACCGCAACATCAACAGGCCTTCGATCGAATCAAGGACTACCTCACGAACCCACCTGTCCTAATCCCGCCTCGCGACGGCGCCCCGCTCAAACTTTATATCGCCGCCGCCGATCTATCCATCGGTGGACTCCTGGCCCAGGATGATGAAAACGGGGTAGAACATGCCGTCTATTACCTCAGCAGAGTTTTAACAGACTGTGAGACACGCTATTCGCCCATGGAGAAGTTATGTCTCGCCCTCTACTTTGCAGGATGCAAGCTGCGCCATTACATGCTTGCCTTTACCACGGTCGTCATCGCTCAATCCGACCTGGTCAAATACATGCTTTCTCGCCCTATCCTGCGGGGACGCATCGGCAAGTGGATCCTCGCCATGTCCGAATTCTCATTGCAATATGTTCCGCAAAAGGCAGTAAAAGGACAGGCAATAGCGGATTTTCTTGCCCATCACCCACCATCAGAGCTCACAGCGTTTCGCGAGTTGGACTTCGCCACAGTAACACTCGCTCCCTGGACCTTGTACTTTGATGGTTCACGGACTGATACAGCAGCCGGAGCCGGGATAGCCATCGCCAATCCCGCTGGAGATCGTTTCTCCTATTCGTTCCAGCTCGACTTCAAATGCACCAACAACCAGGCCGAGTACGAAGCATTAATCATCGGCTTAGAGATCTTGTTGGATTTAGGAGTCCGCGAGGTCCAAATCTTTGGTGATTCTTTGTTGGTCGTTAATCAGCTTGTGGAAAAGTTCAAATGTTTAAGCTTGTCAATTGAGCCATACCTGCGCAAGGCATTCGAGGTACTGGATCGATTCGACGACGTGTACATCGAACACATACCACGTGAATTTAACTTCGCTGCCAACGAACTCGCCCAGATAGCGTCTGGCCTCAGCCTGAGAGACGGAGTACGCGAACGCCTGCTCAAGGTCGAACGCCGCACTCTTCCCTCTTTCATCGCCAGGGGGCAATTTCGGGACGCCATCCCAGAAGTTGCAGCCTTGGACCCCATCGACGAGGATTGGCGGCTACCATTCATCGCCTACCTCCAGAACCCCAACGATGCTGCTCATTCCAGGCAAATCCGTTTCCTCGCCTTAAACTTTGTACTACGCAATGGCGAACTCCGGCGGCGTGGGGAAGACGGCAACGACTTCCGCTGTGTATACGGAAACGAAGCTAAACGTCTCATGCGCGAAGTCCATTGTGGCGTTTGCGGCTCGCACCAGGCCGGGCCCAAAATGCGATGGCTGATCCGCCGCCATGGATACTACTGGCCAACAATGCTGAAAGACTGTATTGCCTTCGCCAGAGGTTGCCAAGACTGCCAAGCTCACGGACCAGTGCAACATATTCCTAACATCCCATTGCAGCCTATCATCAAACCTTGGCCGTGTCGCGGATGGGTAATGGATTTCGTGGGCATCATTCATCCCCATTCCTCTGAGCAGCACAAGTTCATTATCGTTGCCACCGATTTCTTTACCAAATGGGTCGAGGCCGAACCACTCAAAGTCGCCTCTGCTAACTCGGTGCGCAACTTCATTTTCCGAAACATCATCTCACGCTTTGGTATCCCGGAGTGCATCGTTACGGACAGGGGGGCAGCTTTCATGGCCGATTCCGTTGTTACGTACTTAAACGATTACGGCATCAAGCTTCTACACTCCACGCCATACTATGCACAGTCCAATGGCCAAGCGGAGGCTAGTAATAAGGTCATCCTTGGCATCCTCCGCAAGATGTTGGAGTTGAACCCTCGCGTCTGGCACCAGGAACTCTACCACACTTTGTGGGCCTACCGCACCTCCAAGCGAGGCCCAACGGATACCACACCGTACGCTCTCATGTACGGTCACGACGCCGTCCTTCCCCTTGAGATCAATATCGCTTCGCTCCGCGTCCAGGAACAGCATCAACTACTTGGCGAGGATTACGTCCAAGCCATGTGGCAGGAGCTTGAAGATTTAGACGAGCATCGTGTCGCCGCCTTCAACAACCTTGTCCTGGAAAAACAGCGCATCGCCCGCTCCTATGATAAAATCACGCGCGGGAAGAGCTATGCTGAAGGCCAGAAGGTGTGGCGAGCAGTCCTCCCGCTTGGGGACAAAACAGATGGTCGGGGCAAGTGGTCCGCTCGCTGGGATGGACCCTTTATTATTCACCGAATACTTCCCAAGGGGGCATACCACTTGCGCGACTTGGACGGTACTATTCATCGCAACCCTATTAATGGCCGCTTCCTCAAGCGCCACATTGCGGGGGTCTGGGAACGCGAGGATCCTACACCTCCACCAGATCCCGCCACCACAGTCAATAGTGCTACGCGCAATCGCGTACTCGCTCCGCCGCCTAACACTAGGGGGCAACTCGGGACAGAAGACTAATAGAATACATTGTAACGTACCAGCCTGAAAAGGCCTGTATTAGATTGGGGCCTATTCCAGAGGCCCTAAAAAGTTTCTATTTGTTTTCTTCATCCTCTGTAAACGTGCAAAGTCTAAACACAAAGACTAATACAAGATTGGGGCCTATTCCAGAGGCCTAAAAAATAAATTCATTTATTTTTGCCCTTTTTGACTTTGTTCAATACATTGTTTCGAATTATGGCTTTGCGGCCAAAGCAATTACATTGATCAGAAAAGGTAAATTAGACTATGTTTACATTTCTAAAAAGCATAGATCTACAGATACTGGAGCCTCGTCCCGGCTCGCTTGGCTAAAGGGAAGTCTGCCGTGGCGTCCTCCGCTCAAAGTTGACGAACGCCTCGCAGCTTTAGATCAGCCAAAACCCTGACGCCGGCCTGGACCCAACAGAAAGTGTTGGGAAGCTACAGGTCCAGCGGGTCAGGATCCCTCATGCTACCACCAGTCTTCCGTTTGAAGGGCCGGCAGAGCCAGACGCACTGATAGAACAGCAGGCGCAAGGCAGAGGGTACCCGACCTTTGGTCAGGCCGAACAAAGGCTTGGCCTGAGAGTAGATTCTCAGAATCACTCTAGGCCTGAGAGTAGATTTTCAGAATCAGCAAAGAAGGGGAATATATGGTTGAGGGCTTTGCTCTAAGCAGGGACAGAAGGATGAACAGAAGGGAATAAGAAATCATGGTGAGGGGGCAGAAGACTTCACTGATACTTCACCCCGGCCAAACGTTTCTTTTTATAGGCGGAAGGGGCGATTGTGCGTTTGACAGTTGTCCCCCATGCAATATTTGCTCCGAGATACGGGCTTTGGAGATAAGGTCAGACGCGTTTTTCAATAATGATTGCCCGCGTTCCGAGCGAGTAGTTACATTGGAAACCGTCGCTGAATCTCGGAAAAGGATTTTTTCCCCGACAGTTATTACAGAACAGTTGGCAAAGAGCGGGAAAATTTCAACTTTGATATTATCATTAAAGTTCGTACATAAGGGGGCAAATACAGTTAAACCTACGCACGCCTACAAACCCTATACAAATCTAAGAGCATGCCTTCTAAGGCTATTTCTTCTTCATAGGCTTGGGCTTGAACTTCTTCAGCAGCGGCCACGGCCGAGTCCAAAGCCTCCTGGGCCTCCTCCGCGGCCTGCAAACGAGCTTCCACTTCCAAGGCGCGGGCCAAGTCTTGGCGAGCCCGAACAAGCTGAGCCTGCAGCTCTGCTATCTGAGCCTCCAAGGCTTCCACTCGCCGAGCATGGCCAGCACTTGGATTCTCTGAAGACGCTCCAGGAATGCCAGCTTCACCAAGCTCGGCCAAGAGGTTCGCCATCTGGTTGTCCAAGTTGCGGCGAGCTTGTTCACGGAAGGCCGATTGAGCACCGATATCCAAAACTCGGCGAGCCTGCGACTCGACAGCATCGGCCAACTCCAGCGCTTGGTCCAGAACAGGATTGCCGCCAGCGAGATGTCGATCCAGAGCTTCATGGGCCTCGCGAATACGTCCTACCAAGTCAAAGACGTTCGGGCGAGAGCCGTGATGAAACAACCCATGAAGGAAAGACCGAGCTAGGCGGATGGGTTCTGGATCAGTAGGCGGAGTAGTTCGGGCCCAAAGACGAGCGGCCCGGGTACTGAAGGAAGAAGACTCCTCGCCAGGTTTCCTTGTTGGGACCGGAGTGACTGGTTCAACTTCGGTAGCCGCTTCAATTTCTGGAGAGGGTGGCAGAGTGCCACGAGCTGTCTCTGTCTCCACCAAGGGGCAGTAGGATCCTTTGTTGGGACCGCCGGAGGCACTTCACCGGTATGACCCGCGCGGCCCAATCGCAGAGGAGGAGCCCAAAGTATCAGTTGGAGGCCTTCGGGCGGAGTCGCCAAGGGGGCAGTAGGATCAGAGACTTGGTTGGATTGGTCGAGGGCTGCATTTTCAACCAGAGCCAAGGATGGTTCTGGGATTGGACCAGCTTCGCCAGAAGCGGCGGTTGGAGAGGAGGGCTGTATGACTTCCTCGCTAGCCTTGTCGGCCCCCTCGATGACCGTAGTAGTCTCCTCCGCAGCCGCTTCGACAGTCTCTTCAAGGGTCACCTCCTCGCTAGATTCAGCAGACTCTTCGGCAACCGTTTCCGCGCCTGCCACTGCAAATTCCTCAATGACCATCTCTTCGCCGGCTTCGGCAGTTACCTCGAAATCCATCTCCGCGCTTGCCTCAGTAACCCTCTGGAGGGCCAAGTCCACGCCGAATGGTTCTGGAGATGGGACTTCCGTTATCTCGGGCGCCTCCTCAACAACAGCGAGGCGAGGTCGAGTGCGGCGAACCTGTCAAAAGCAAAGTTAGCGAGTTTGTTGACTGGCTTAGGAAAATTTAATTCAAAGTGGTCCGCTTACCGGGTCGCTTACCAAGCCATACTCTCGCTGGTACTGCACATCCTCCAGCAAGTCCTCTTCGTCCTCGATAGGACGCTTCCGCGAGCTCTCGCCGCTCGTTGGCCGAGGAACGACAGGAGCAGTCTCGCTGTCGTGGCCCGCCACAGTCTCCCTTCGAACAGGTGCCTTTCCTCTGGCAACTTCGGACCTGTCAACGTTTCTCCGGCGGGAGGCAGACTGAGAAGAGAAAAAGAGGATTAGAGAAGAGCATTTTATCAATATGTCAAAAGAAGTTCAAAATTTACACATTTAGTGACATACCGAAGGTGTGGGATCGCGTTCTCGAATGACGATCCCCGTCGGGCGGCGAGCAGTAGGAACTGGCAGAGGCGCGAGCCTAGTTCTTGTCGCAGCCCCTGAACTCCTTTCCGCATGGTCGCGCTGGCCATCGAGGATGGTGCGGTCTGATTCGCCCAAAGTATCGTAAAGAGGACGAAAGACGGCAGCGAAGACAGCGTCGTCTGGGAACTCCCAATGGTTGTCAGATAAGGACCGCCACCAAGCGAGGTAAGCGGGGTCAGTACCCAGCGAAGGCTCGATCTCCAGCAGGTTGGGAGAAAGAGGGTAGAGATTTTGCAGCGGGGTGACCCGATCAGACTCGCCAATCTTCCTCCACGAGGTGTACTTGTTGACTGAATGGAGAAGCGGGTAAGGAATCCCTTGATGAAAACCAAGTTGCCTCGCGAAGTGATTGGGAGCATATAGCTCGAAGCCTTGCTCATCCTCAGCGAGTTGGAGGTCGCAGCATGAGGTTGCTCTTACGAAGGCAGTCCTCGCATCGTTGTCAGAGTCTCGGCGGGGGAAGAAACCCGTCGATAGGACCTCAGGGTGGCGCCGGCGAACCATCATATCCATAGTCGGTGGTGGCTCGATGTGGTTGTAAAGGATGGACAGGCTAGCGAAGAAGGACAGAGGGGTCCGATTCGCGTCATTCCTGCACACCGCAAAGCCAAGCAGCCGATCTTCAGGCAGGAATTCCACCGGGGCTCGCCGGAAGAGCGGAAAGTACAGCTGCGTCCACAGGTCCAGGATCCACAGAGGGCCGCCAGAAAGGTGGAAGGGCTTCAGCGACAGCAGATGCAGAGTCCGGTAGAGTGCGCCTAATACAGGTTGCCCTAACCCGACTTCAACCCCATTGTACAGCGCTTCGGCCAACTTGGTCCATCTCCCGGTTGGTTTGTGAGCGCTGCCGCAGAAGACAAACTTGTCAAGCCAGTACTCCAAGAAAGCGATGCCTCCTTCATGCGGCTCCGCGTGGCCCATGTAAAATTTCCTCCATGCCCCGTATGAAATTCTCAGGGCACGGCGAGCTCCCAAATTGCAGACGTATGTGAACTCGGTCGACGCAAAGTCGCCTGGCACATACGGCTTGGCGTGGATCGGCAGCCCGGTGATGGCGAGGATGTCCAGCAGAGTAATGCCCATCTGCCCGAAAGGGAAGTCAAAGGTGTTGGTGGCGCTGTTCCACAAACAGGCCATGGCAGCGATAGGCGCTCGATCGGTGTGAGAGGGCAGCGAGAAACTCAAGGCAATGGCCTCATGGATGCCGGTGGCCTCCCAGATCGTCTGATCGGTCTGGAGGCGCTCCTCGTACCACGTTCGCTCCTCCGCGGTGGCGCTGGGCCACTCCCCGACCCGGACATTTACATGAGAGCGGGCTTGCCAGGTGGAAAAGTTTCCCGGTTCGCGCCGTTGGGCCAGGATTGGCCGACGCACGGAGGAGTTGTAATGATTAAGGTCGGCGTCGGACAGGGGCTTTGAAGGAGTCGGGCCAAGCAGAGCCGCCCCTGTGTCAAGGAAATAGATTGGTGTTCCTTGAGGCGGGTTGGTGGCGAAGCGGCGAGCAAGGCTGGTCGACCAAGAGGTCGCCGCCGTAAGGTTCAGGTTCGGATCATTGGCAAAAGGTTTTGGAGGCATTGTTTCCGGTTAAAGTCTGTCTGGTGCTGGAGTTTGGCTGTTTGCAGAAGGCGGAGATTGTTTTGAAAGCGATGGTAAGATGTGGGGACCCGCGTCGAGGTTTATAAAGGAGACGAACCGTAACGTCCCTTTCAATCAATGGTCGCAACGAAAAGACGCAATGACGACCGAAACGTCAGCGCGTTTCAAAATTCGAAAAGCCGTAATGATGAAGGGAAGCGATAGCGCCGAAGCGTCAGCACCTTTTGAGGTACGAGTTCCCATAAAAAAGCTTAATTAGGCCTTTTCGCTTATCCGTTGCGAAACAGATTAAGCTCAAGGCCTAGGGGGCAATGTTTGAGCCCAGTGGGCATTTTCGGTCCAAGACTCGAGAAAGACTTGGATATCATTTGGGCCAACGCCTGTGGCCTTTTTTAGGCCATAAAGGGTAGCGGGGTTTGGCAGCACGTGACGTGGCTTTTATCCAGAGGATTCTGATACCTTGCGAGATTCGGTGTCTACGCGGGATCCTTATCTCCAGTTCGCATAGGGACTCTATAGTTCTTGCGAGGATGGGTTGGAAATGACTAATAACGCCCTCAGGATAAGGTCGCTTAGTGTTTGAGTTCGCTTACTACACGACAGATGAAATGCAGCGAGGCAGGGAACGAGACCTAAGCAAGATAGGTTTGACACGTGTTGCATGGAGCGTACGACTGGCGAGTTTAAACGTATCCTTGTGGGATTCTAATTGCAGAGTCCGCATCGGATTGTGAGTGAGTCTCTACGAGTTGCTTACGGATGAATATATAAAGGAGTTTTACAACTTACAGGACACACAATCAATCAATCAACAAATCTCTCTCAAACATACGTACACAGTCGAAACCTTCGAGTCTTCTCGAAACCCTAACGTTCTAAGCGCATCCCGCTTTAGATCCCGGAGCCCGTCAGGACTCGTCTCCGATTTCCCAATTGTTGCTCTGCTCGCTCTCACAGTGAGTATCGATCGACAGGTGATTCAGAAGAGTAAGCTCGGAAATATTTCCTCATCAGGTGACACCGGAGCCCTCATTCGCCTGGTCAAGAAGTCAGGACGCGCACCGTTCTCTTTCCTCATCCGTGAGGTGGCACGCCCCGCACACACCGTTTTTACATTTGTTCCCTCTCATCACCCCTTGCTGAGGACGTGGGCCAAAACATTTAGTACCCAAGTCCCAAGAGAAGTAGAGACATGCTCTCTGGCCCTCTTTATACATGTCTCTCAAGCACCACACACACGTACCTTTGCAGTCAGAAATATACACAATTAATATATATATATATATATATATATATATACTACTAAAAGATCTCTTATTTTGGTTTATATGAGAGATAGAAAATTATACCAATTTTTCGATTATATTTTTAAATCTCCACCGTTCAGTTTGTTGGTCCTTATATATAGATCAATTCTACAAATTTTCAGCCAATTTGGTGATCGTTAAGGTGTCGAACAAGATTAAATCAATGAACGAACCAAATCTGTCAAACATGAACTGTTCATGCTTATAATTATAAATCGTAGTTTTGAATGCCTTAACGATTACCAAAATTTCTGAAAATTTGTAAAAGTGATCTACTCATATAGAACTACATATTGAACGGTGAAGATGTGATTTTGTGATCGAAAAGTTGATGTAATCTCTCATCCCTCATATATGTCAAAAAAAATGGATCCCTTAGTGGAAGGGTCCTATACACACACACACACACAAACCTCCTTATTTATTCAAAATGTACGATTTCCTTAATTAACATACTTTTTTATCATATTTTCTCATCTCAACCATTCATCTTTTAGGTATATATGAGTATTTCATCTTTACAAAATTTCAGTCAAATCGATAATCATTAAGGTATTCAAAACTATGAATTACACGAACGGTTCCTGTTGAACAGATTTGGTTCGTTTATTGTAATCATATAGTTTCGATACCTTAATGATCACCAATTTAGCGGATATTTTGCAGAGATGATCATGTCATATATATCTAGGTGCTAGTTGGCTATGATCGAAAAATATGACCGAAAAGTGGTTCTATTGGCAAAATCTGTACATTTTGAATAAATAAGGATGTTTGGACCTGATAATATATATACAATCCTTATAAGGTCCAAACATCCTTATTTATTCAAAATGTACGGATTTTCTTAATTGACCAACTTTTAGATTATATTTTCTCATCTTAACCATTCACATTGTATGTATATATGAGTAGATCATCTCTACAAATTTTCAGCCAAATTGATAATCGTTAAGGTATCGAAACTATATGATTACAATGAATGAACCAAATCTGTTCAACATAAACCGTTCGTGTAATTCACAATTTTGAATACCTTAAGGATTATCAATTTGGCTAAAATTTTGTAAAGATGATCTACTCATATATATTTAAAAGATGAATGGTTGAGATGAGAAAATATGATCGAAAAATATGTCAATTAAGAAAATCCGTACATTTTGAATAAATAAGGAGGTCTGTTTCTGAAAAGGTCTATATATATATATATATATTCATGTTTACAGTTACACACAGAGATAGGAAATGCTTGAAAGCTGAAACTACTAACGCCTTGCATGAGTGAGGCATGTGATATTTTAACAGCTAAGCCATCAGAGCATGCAAGTCAGTACAACTGTGCAAAGAAACATGGGGCTGTGGTGGTGGTGACAGTCATTGCAATAATATTACATGCAGCAGCAGCAGCAGTAGTAGAAGTACTGGAAAAGCTTATTAAAGAGAGGAATGGCGCATGGCATAGCATGGGTGTAGTAGTCTGAAAAATCTGAATAAATTCTGAACCCGAGAGCTAGGATATTTCACATAATATCTGGAAGAAATTGACAGCACTACTCTTGGTGTCCCTCGCTAGTCCTCTCTATCAGTGACAAGGTTGATGAGAAGAGGCAAGTAAGGCATGTGCAAAAGACAAAATAGGAGGGGTCTCGGCCACTTTGGATGTCTCTCCTGGCTATCCTGCTGTGCCCATTTCTTGGTGGTGTGTGTGTGCCTATAAAAGAGAAGCCATGTGCGAAAGGCAAACGAGGCAAGCTCAGCAAAGCTGTGCTGGTTTTCCCAGATGAGGTAAATAGTTGTGACTCATGGCCGACCTCGTGATATTGGTGAAGAACTCGATTACGGTTGCCGTTCAATAAATTTTGTAACGTGGAGTTCAGGTCGAGCTTGCTACTAATAAATCCTTAGGGCCCTATGCTTTAACCACAAGAAGAAAAAAATTTCATGTAGAAATAAAAGGACTACTATCGGGTAGTAATTGCTTCTCTGTATTTCGTTTTTTAATTAGGTAGAACTTGATCGATCGCAATATGACTGAATAGGAATATAGGATCATCAGTCATGATCACGTGGTCAGTAATTGATCAACAGATTCATGGTCAGTCACATGTTGATATAAATCTAATGGTGATGAGAATTATTTTAAAGTATAATTATTTTGTTTTCAATAATTAGATGTAAATCTAATTGTAACTATTCATAGATATCTTGGTTAATAACTGATCAGGTGAACACTACTGATATGATCAGAAGCAAACAGTCGAGCAAATATCCATTTAACAGTAATGTTCACCTAATCAACAATCGATCAAATAACTTATGCTCGCCACCCATAAATGTATATGTTCACCTGGTGAGCAACTAATAAATAACTTGTGTCTGATATAGTACTACAAGTTATTAATATATTGATCTGTTATCATCATCCACTATTTGAACAAACTTAGTAAGTTAATGATTTCAGAAGCTAGCTACATGCAAGCAATCAGAGCAGAAAATCATCAAGCATATATACCCAATATATTCTTATGAATTCGAGTTATGATTCTACGTACTACTGAGTTTGTAACCATCTCGATTATAACTAGTTTAATTCTATCGTCTTAGTTAAATTATATAGTTATCGTCGTCGTCTTAGCAAGCAACACGAACGAAGGAAAGCAACCTCATCTTGCTTGCTAGAACTAAACTAGTTATAATCGAGATGGTTACAAACCTCATGAGGTGATGATCCCGGTCCAACAAAGAAGTGATCACATAAATGTCATTAATCACAACAGTGATAGAAACAAAGATTGCATACATATAATTAATGTCATAATAGTGAATGTCTTAAACTAGAGGCCAGATCTTCGAGCAAGAGTAAACCACCCAACTTTTAATCTGGGTTACGCATTGTACGTGGGGTACAATTTGAGCAACTATATATCTAGGGTTAGCTACCACAGATTTGGATTTGGTGTAAACCAAGCTAATTGACGGTGCAAGGATCTGGCATGATGCTTTGGTAAAGCATGGATGCTCCTATTTGTCAAAGAATACACCCCAAAGTGACGAAATTTTTTCAATGCACGCACCTCATACTGATGCAGAAAAAATACTGATGGCCAACTGAAAGCATAATAGATACAGTTCCTTTCGAATTCCTTATTGTCACTGCAGGAACTAGGACCATTGCCGGAAGAGACGAACTTGTTGCTGAGACCACTAACAAACAATATCCGATCACCAAGGTCGACAATTTCTACCCACCGAGGTCGACCATTAACAATGTTACCCTCCAACTTGAAAACTCGGAATCCTTGAGTCTCGCATGACTTAGTAGTCATGTGATTATAAGCAACCCGCTTAAGAGATACCCTAATTTTTCGGAAAATCATAAACAACTCCTTTGATGCAGAATCTTTTGCTAGGTAAGGGCTTGTATCCCCCGTGTAAGTGAACTCCGGTACTCCATTTTCCCCCGGAGGAATGATATCTTCGAAAATATGATCACGAACTGGCCTCGGGTGATTCATAACCAACCATTCAGCCGTGTAGGTAGGAGGGCCGCCGCCGTCGGCATATGAAATGTGAAACACCATTAAAGATTCTGATGCAAGGTGAGTGGCAGCATATAGTTTCTCATCGATTATTTCGATATCATCAAACTTTAGTTCATCCTGTTCACCTTCAACCTCAATGATGGTCCACGATTTATCTGTGGGCTTACAGAAGGCCAAACGGTGTTTTCTACTTAGGCTAGCAACAAGACAATGCTGCAACCTGGTTGGTACAGTAGAAGCTACTGCTTTCTTGAAGGAATGAATGGTGGATCGCGATGGGAGCATCACTCGGGCACCCGATATTGGATTCAAGAAGTAGACAGTTTTATGTTCAACCATGATCAACCACCCCTCAATTGACCCGACTAATTTGCGCCTAGAAAAAGAAACAAAAGCAGTCAGCCGGTCTAACTTCCCCACTAACTTGTAAAGTTTTTGATTAACAAAGCAATGATCTCTGGCCCGAAATCGCCGACGAGAATCAAGACAAATTAGCCATGGAAGTCGAGAAGCAGGAAGGCAGTTCTTGCTCTCAATAGCCTTATCAACAGCTCCTCGCCAAGAATGGCATACTACTCTGCATGAAAGGTAATCTGATTTGCATAGCTGTGGTAGAATTAGCCTCATGATATCTTCTAGGAATTCCTTGGAGCAACTTCTTGTTCTGATCTCTTCATCACGATCTTCTTCGCAATCATATTTTTTCTGTTTGTTCTTATAATTACTCAGCAGCTTTCTAATGAACGCCATTGTAACTTGTAAGGTACGGTAGGTTTTGCAAGATCTTTACCAATGCACGTCGACCTTTATATATATATATATATATATATATATATATATATATATATATATATATATCATCAACCTTTTGGGCAGTATAATAGATGAAAATCCTAATCCTGACAAAAGAAAACTATCTTTTTAAAAAGGATTTGCAATTAAACACAAGCAATTCTGAATCAGTTTTGACCAGATAATAAAAATCACACATAAATAAAGAAAGATACTTTCTAAAAGAATGACGACCAAATTAATCAGCCCGCCGTACTCATAGGTTCAATCCCAGTGCATATGATGCAGATACATGATATGCATTTACCTGAGATATTTTTGATATCAGAATGAGGTACTTTGATTTTCAGCTTCTATACCGATGAAACGACTTGTATAAGAATGCCAACGAATCAGATACAAAATCTTGTACTAACAGGTTATTCAGGAAGGGGGTGAGTCTGAAGATTTGAAAAATGATTATGATGATGATTCATCAGATGATTAGATTATTTATCTAAGCGCCAAGAATGTAAAATGGTCGATTCATTCAACTCGGAGCAATACATATATATATAGACACATACAAAAACCAACGAGACAAAAATTACGCTTACTAGAGGCACACTACCTCTGGCAGCCGCAGCTCTAGCTAGCTATAATTGAATCGGTGGATACTATGTGTGAATTTCTGATGAATGGCAGATTGGCAATCCAACCTCGTATATGTTTCTTTATCTGATCGATATCTACAATTGACAGTGCAAGGATTAGCTACCAAAGATTTGGATTTGGTGTGATCCAAGCAAATTGACAGTGCAAGGATCTGGCATGATGCTTTGGAAAAGCATGAGGCTGCTTGATGCTCCTATTTGTCAAAGAATACACCCCAAAGTGACGAAAAGTTTTCAACGTATCCACCCCAAACTGACGCAGAAAAAATGCTGATCGCAAACCGAAAGCATAGTAGATACAGTTTCTTTCGAGTTCCTTATTGTCACTGCAGGAACAACTAAGACCATTGCCGGAAGAGACCAACTTGTTGGTAAGACGACTAAGAAACAATATCCGATCACCAAGGTCGACAATCTCTACCCACCGAGGGCCATTAAGATTACCCTCCAACTTGAACACTCGGAATCCTTCAGTCTCAGATGACTTGGTAGTCCAATATTGAATGGCAAAATTAGCTCCCGGCTTAAGAGATACCCTAATGTTTCGCAAAATCATAAAGAACTCCTTTGATGCAGAATATTTTGCTAGGTAAGGGCTTGTATCCCCCGTGTAAGTGAACTCCGGTACTCCATTATCCCTCGGAGGAATGATATCTTCGAAAATTTCATTACGAACTGGCCTCGGGTGATTCATAACCAACCTTTCAGCCGAATAGGTAGGAGGGCCGCCGTCGGCATATGAAATGTGAAACACCATTAAGGATTCTGATGCAAGGTCACTTGCAGCATATAATCTCTCATCGATTATTTCGATATCACCAAACTTGATGAGTTCATCATCCTCTCTACCTTCAACCTCAATAACGGTCCAAGATTTATCCGTGGGCTTACAGAAAGCCAAACGGTGTTTTTTACTTAGGCTAGCAACAAGACAATGCTGCAACCTGGTTGGTGCTGTAGAGGCTACTGCTTTCATGAAGGAGAAAGGTGTGTGATGAATGGTGGATCGTGATGGGAGCATGACTCGGGCACCCGATATTGGATTCAAGAAGTAGACAGCTCTATGTTCAACCATGATCAACCACCCCACGATCGACCCAACAAATTTGCGCCTAGAAAAAGAAACAAAACCAATCAGCCGGTCTAACTTCCCCATTGACTTGTAAAGGGGTTTTTGATTAACAAAGCAATGATCTTTGGCCCGGAATCTCTGACGAGAATCAATGCTAATTAGCCATGGAAATCGAGAAGCAGGAGGGCAGTTCTTGCTCGCAATAGCCTTATCAACAGCGGCTCGCCAAGAATGGCATACGACTCTGCATGAAAGGTAATCTGATTTCCATAGCCGTGATAGAATCAGCCTCATGATATCTTCTAGGAATTCCTTAGAGCAACTCTTGGTTCTGATCTCTTCTTCGCAATCATATTTCTGTTTTCTCTTAATTCTTAACATCTTTAAGAGATGGTAGGTTTGCAAGTTCCTCCGATCCTTTATACAGAGCACATGGGACTTCAGGTAGTAGTGGAAGGAATAGGAAAACGAAAACGAAAACTTGATCATGATGACTTCCCTTTCTTTCATCTCCGTGAGAAATAAAGAAAACGAAGAAGACGAAGAAGACTTATTGGAAGCATAAAAAGTTATCTTGAGGGTATTGAGTAGGGTGAAAACAGTTGGTAGGGTGAACAAACATAAAGTTATTATTAGAGATTAATATAAACTTTTTTTTTTATAATTGTAATATTAAGTTCTTTGAACTTTTTAAGCTCCTCCTTCAATTGGACTCACCAAAATCAAGTGAAATCCTAGAAATACACGTCTATGACTTCATCCATTCCACAAAATCCTTAAAGATCATGTTAGACTGTCCACCTTCTTTGATATTGATCATAGCTAGTTCCTTGAGTTTTGAAGCCCTAGCACTGTAACTTTTGTCGCACACGACTTGTTCCACCTTGTTCTTGATTTCTTCTTTCGCGATGATCCCACTTTCATTCTTATCAAGCCTCAATCCCACCTTCCAAATATCACAAATGTAGCTCTCATTGAGGAACTGGTCAGCAAAATATGGCCAACACAAGAAGGGTACCCCATTGCTTACCCCTTCCAAGGTAGAGTTCCAACCACAATGGCTTAGGAAGCAAGCAATCGAAGGATGTGCTAGAACCTTCTGCTGTGGGACCCATCCCACCATCAACCCTTTAGAGCCTACTCTTTCTTTATACCCTTCTGGGTAGGGAGTAGTTTCAGTGATGTCTGGCCTCACAATCCAGAGGAATGGCCTATTGGACAGTTCAAGAGCCAAAGCCAGTTCTTGGATTTGTGTTTGGTCAAAAACTGTGAAGCTTCCAAAAGCAATGTAGATGACTGAGGAAGGTGATTGTTGATCAAGCCATTCTAGGCAGGTTGAGTCTTCTGCCCAGAAGCTGCCGGCCGCTTTTCCCAGGCGGCTGCTTGCCAAAAGGGGCCCTATAGGTAAGATGTTTGGTGACAAGGTGAATGCTTGTGGTTCCAGGCAGGTGAATGCTGCTGGTTCGAGATCGAATGCTGAGTTGCAAACTAGTCTTTCAGCCAGTTTCACAGTCTTGTTGCTTCTTTGCATAACTTGGAATATGATTTCTTGAGTGGTTTTGTCACCAATGGATGCCCATATGAAGTCTGTAGTTTTCATTGAGGGCATGTTTGGTGCCAATTCAACCATCTGGCTTTTCAAGACAGCTCCTGTCAAAAGTGAATGGCCAAGGTGAGAATTAGTAAAATGAAACTCTGCTTAATTGTTTATATATTTTGTGCATATAATGTGGTTATATTATGAGCAGTAAGAATTTATGTGTACTCATCAATTCATATTTCTGCTAGCACAAGATTCAATCACAGACTCATAGTATTATAAGCCATTGTTTACAAAGATGTGCAAAGATAGTCACCAGAAACTAGACTAAAATTTCCCACATGTACTTGAATGTTTTTTTGTCCCCAACTGTCTATGTTGCTAAGTTTGATGAGTGAGTTTGATCAATAGGAATTATGAAATTCTTAGACTAGAATATAATGTAACATAATTGCATGATATTGACAGGTTAGTGAGAGAGGAATGACTGACCATCTTTGTGAATAATTCCTTCCTGAATAAACTTCGGGATACTAAATATCACCTCCAAGGCTGCAGCTGATGCAGGCCAAAATGCAACAACCCGCCGGATCTGCATCTTTCGTGCCACTTCCAGAGCCCATCCGCAACTCTCATCAGCAATGACACTTGTAACTTTATCACCTTCCTCTTGGTTGATCTTTTCTATCAGCTCCTCCAATTTCATAGGCATGACCAATGTTTTAAAAGGCTAAGGCGTAGCCGAGGCTATGGAGCGAGAGCCTCACCAAGGCGTAAGCCTTTTGAAAAAAAAATATTTCAAATATAATTGCCATCCTTGTTCTTCCCAATTCCATATGCACGATCCATATACATTGCCATCCTTGTTCTTCCCAATTCCATATGCACGATCCATCCTTTGGCTATCAGTACTGCAAATATAAGAAACATAGCATGAACCAATTATATTATTGATAAGCTAAAAAAAGGAAGAGCAGATAGTGGATTCTCTCCCAAGGTTTCATGTCACAGTAAAAGGCATAGACACACTATTCTGAAAGTTCAAGTGGCTGGTGTAGCAAGAATTATACAGTAAATGGGACAGATTCAGAATAACTTGCCATCAGTTGTAACAGGAGCAAGAGCTTTTTCAGACAAATCCTCAATTATCACAAGAATTAGACTTCTAGATAATGCTTCATGAACTTGAAAATGCCCTCTATCTGAATACTAAGACAGAGGGAGATCGAGAGAGGGAGCAGGGAAGGAGGGCGGGCGAAAAGACAGACGGAACACTTACCCAAAACGACCCCGTTTTCTGTTTTTTCAACTAGGCGCACGCCTTATGCGCCTTAGGGTGCGTTTTTTGCGCCTTATGCGCCTTGGGGGTGCGTTTTTTGCGCCTATGCGCCTAACCAGCAAAACACAGTGAAATTTTCTTGCGCCTCGCGCCTTTTACGCCTCAAGGCGCGCCCGAGGCGCGTTTTTTAAAACACTGGGCATGACTCTTTGTATTGCCTCAGATAACTTCCCTAGATCATTTCTGTCCTCCCAGAGTTCTAACCCATCTGAAATTGGGACCTGATTGATTTGATCATTCCTGATATGGCTTTCATCATCCCTAGCATTCATGACTCTCTTGTAATTAAACTCTGTATTGACAAATGTGACTTTGAATCCATGATTCACTAAGCATTGTGACAATTCCATCAAGGGAATTACATGGCCTTGTGCCGGATAAGGAATAGCTACAATATGTGGCTTGCTCATCTTCATCTAAATTATTCTGAAGTTAAGATGTTTTATTTAGTTTCCTTATCAGATCATATATATAGGAAGAGGCAATTCAATAGGTGTTGGCTTTTAGGGTATTGGTCTTATTTGAATTCACATTGTTTGGAATCAACCATTTTCCTTCTTTGCATCGCAGTTGTGCCATTACTTTGTACATTATATTGAGTCTGTTTCCTTTTGGCCTATTCTCTGTTGATGCTTTCAGTGAATTGGCTTTAGTTTCATCGCCTTGTTTTATACTTTTGTTCTATAATCAGTGGAACTACGTTTCATTCCTTGTGGAATTACTGAAAATATATAATGTATGCATATATTTTCTCGATCCTAATATTTTTGGAATTACTACTATTTTTCTTTACACAAAAGACATAACTGTTACAACGCTAGTATCAATTACATCAACAATCTGGTTGGCCAATGAGGTACCAGAAGTTAATGAAATTTACATTTAGATGGCAAAGTGTCCTATTGAGCTGAATATGTTAATGAAATTGTACATATCTTACATGTTGTGCATTCTTATGTACTTCTGGTTCATTCCAGAGTAATTTATAATTACTTATGAAGTTAGCAACAAGAATTTAAACTTAAGCGACTACCAAACTGTGCTGTACTATATGCTGCAGCTACTAGTACTTGTACTTTTAGGCCGGTAACAGAATTACGTACTTTGTAAAATAGGTAAAATTGGTACTTTTATCTTTTTGTTAATCATATAGCCTACTGTCCTTCTGTTGTATCTTTAGTTTCATCTCTAAACTATGAGTGTTTTATGTACCTTAAGTATGGAAGTTTTCGTTGAAGTTCCTTACCTCAGATCACTTGCTGTGAAAGATAGTTTAAATGCTTTTACCACTTCAATTAAGATTTTGTGTTATACTGATGTATGATAATTGTATTTCCTCTAACAGCATTGAAACTCAGTTGTTTGATTTTTCTTAGCAACAAAATATTGTGGGGATTCAATGTGGCAAGTAATGTTACATAATAACTTGGCACCGGTGTTTATTGTATCTTCCCTTTGCCAGCAATCTATGACTTAATCCATTCAATAAACTTTTTGAAGATCTTGTTAGATTGTCCTCCTCCTTTGATAGTTGCCACAGCCATTTCCTTGAGTTTGGAAGCCCTTGCTTTGAAGACTTCATCACCTAGCAAGTGCTCAACTTTTTTCTTGATTTCTCCTCGAGTAATGATCCCACTTTCATTCTTATCAAACCCCAACCCGACATTTTAAACGTCGCAAATGTAGCTCTCATTGATGAACTGGTCAGCAAAGTATGGCCAGCACAAGAAAGGAACCCCATTGCTGACACCTTCTATTGTAGAGTTCCACCCACAATGACTTAGGAAGCAAGCAATTGAAGGATGGGCCAGAACCTTCTGCTGTGGTGCCCATCTCACCATCAACCCTTTAGAGCCTACTCTTTCTTTGTATCCTTCAGGGTAGGGAATGCTATCACTGGTATCTGGTCTCACTACCCAAAGGAATGGCCTATTAGATAACTCCAGGGCTAAAGCCAGTTCGTGGAACTGAGTTTGATTAAAAAGTGTTGTACTTCCAAATGCAACATAGATCACTGAGCAAGGTGTTTGTTCATCCAACCATTTTAAGCAAGTTGAGTCTGTTGGCCACAAGCTGCCTGCTGAATTGCCAAGGCGGCTGCTAGCCAAAAGCGGGCCTATTGGTAATATCTGTGGTTCCAAAGCAAATGCTGTTGGCTCAATCTCGTATGCCGAGTTGCAAACTAGCCAATCTACTAATTTCGCATTCTTGTTGGTTCTTTCCAAAAAATGGAATAGGATTTTCTGAATGCTTACGTCTGCACACGCCCACACAAAGTTTGCAGATTTAATCATTGGCATTTTTGGTGCCAATTGAACCATCTGGCTTTTCAATACAGTTCCTGCACGCCAAAATTGAATGATCTTGGTGAGAATATAGTGAAATTTCTGTACCATTAAATGCACTTAATAATTATGCTAGAACAAGATCCAGAAAATTGGTTGAAGGACTGTGGATAGTAAAAAAGTATGCTATAGGCTTGTTCTGTGCCTATTTTGTTGTATAGTTTGATAAATGAGTTTAATCAATCCTGAAATAACATGCTATACTAATTTATATACGATATGCATAGCAAGGTTGCATGATGTTCACAAGTTAACTTGTATGAATAAATTGCCTTCATCATCAATGATTCCTTCATGAATTAAATTTGGTATACAAAAGTTCAACACCAAAGTTGCAGCTGCTGCAGGCCAAAAGGCAGCCACCTTCGCGATCTTCATTTTTTGCGCTACTTCCAGAGCCCACCCACAACTCTCATCAGCTATGAGACAAGTGATTTTTTCATCTTCCTCTTTGTTGATCTTCTCTATGAGCTCCTCCAAATTCTGGTGCAGGACTGCTTGTATTGCTTCAGATAGCACCCCTGGCCCATTTCTATCCTCCTCCGATTCTAATCCATCTGGAATTGAAACCATATGAACATGATCATGCCGTATATGATTTTCATTGGCCATTGCATTCACAATTTGCTTGTGAATAATTTCTGTGTTCACAAATGTGACTCTGAAGCCATGATGTGCTAAGCCCTGCGAGAACTCCATCAAGGGCATTACATGGCCTTGTGCTGGGAAAGGTATAGCTATAATATGTGGCTTGCTCATTTTTTCTCCTTATATCTGTTTTGCAGTTTCAGATATTAACTTCTTAACCAAGTCATATATAGAAGAGTAAAATATTGTATAGTCCTTTTGGTTTGAAGCCGGCATATGTTTAGTCCTTATAGTTTTATTTTAATCTTAATAGTCTTTAAAATCACGATTTTTTATCTAAATAGTTCTTATGGTTTTATTTTAATCTAAGTAGTCCTTAAAGTCATGATTTTTTCATCCAAATAGTCTTTATGGCCTTAAACTGAGAAAATGAATCGGAATGACTATTTGGATGAAAAAGCATGACTTTAAAGACTATTCAGATTAAAATAAAACCATAAGGATTATTTGAATGAAAAATTGTGACTTTAAGGACTATTCAGATTAAAATAAAACCACAGGGACTAAACAAATTTTAATTCTATATAGAAAGGAGTTAGGGGCAGTACTGCAGTATTCAAGGCTAGGAGGCTTTTCTGTAGTGTTGTTGTCTCTATGTTTTTCAGGTTAGACATTAGATTATCCATTATTTTATTATTAAGTTCATGGATTCTTTTGGTTTATTCTGTTGTTCTATTGATATGCTTTCAGTTTCATCGAGTCAGCCTATAGTTTCAATCATGGCTAAGCTGTTTTATATTATTGTCCTACAGCTACTGGAAGATCAGACTATAATTGTGAATTCTTTTTCTGTATATAGTTAACACCAGCTTTAATCTAATTGGCCAGTGTGAGTGATCATAGGTGCAGTGCAGAGCTACTTTGATTTACAATGAGATGGGGATATCGCCATTTTATAACCTCATTGTATATGAAGTTATGAACTGGACACGCGTATATCAGCTGCATTCTTCTTCTTGGCTTGTTTGTTTTGTTTTTGACAAGGAGGAGGCAAATGCAAGATTCCTTGATCTATTAAATTAATCAAAAGAGAAAACCAGATTACAGAACAAAATAGGGAACAGATGTTCAACCCAGCAAAGAAAAACTCAAGAAATAAAGATACTCAAAACAGTATTTTTTTTTTAAAAGTTACCAAAAATTGGGAAAATTCCCTTCGGCCTAATAATTTTAGGGATTTTTTCCCACTAACAATTTGGTCTTTTTTGAATCTTAAAGTTGGGAAACAACCATTTTGTTTCCAGGTGATTCATTACTCTCTATTGTTCTGTTCATACATATGCTTTCAGTGAGACGGCTTTCATTCCAATCATCCGCTCTGTTGTATTCTACATTTGTCCTATAGCAAGGGAAACCACATTTCTTTTGTTTGTAAGAATTATTGATTCTCTTCTACAATCTGATTGGTCAGTGAGAGTAATCCTAGGTGATCTCCATTGGCAATGAGATTGTAAACTTGTCATTTTTAGCAGAATGTGTCTGAAATTGGAAATGTCTGATATATGATGTATTCTTATGCTTGGCTGATTCTTTCTGGAATAACTTGGTGGCTTTTCTCCATTACTTATGAAGTTTGGGGCACAAGGTTATGAACTTCAGACTTGTAGGAAAATAAACTAAGCTGTAACTAACTAGTTGTCAGTAACTTTATTAAGTAATTCAGTTTTATCTGGAGTCTTCTAGTGTAGGGAGAGTTCTAGTATTTTTTGAATCTTTGACTTAGAGCAACTTGTGCGGCTCTAGACTCTTCGTTTACTGTATCTCATAGACATGTATATATAGGGCTGCTTTGTACTTTGTTCAGTTTTGGTTGAATGAATATCAGTTGCTCTTGCTCCAGAAAACTCTCTTCTCATCTGTGTGTGTGAGATAGATTAGTTGTAGAGCTTCTTCCATCTGGTGTTTATTTGTATTGCTGGTGTGATTGTGTTGTTGCTGTTCAGATCCTTCAAGACTGTTTCTTCACAGAAGAGCCACTACCAACTCGCATTGGCTAGCCTACACTACAGGTACGGATTCTAGATAATTTAGGGACACTGAATATTAATAGTAAAAAGGCCTATTGAATACCTTCACCTGCTCCAATTTTGATTTTATTCTCTTTGCAATTATCATAAGTTTCCTGATTTGCTTAACTCAGATCACATCTCCCCAACACTTTTATTAAAATTAGATTCGATCTAACAGCTAGCCTTGCCCGTTTCAGGTAAAAAAAAAATTCCGGCAAATGACTATTTAGGATTTGCTGTAGGAGCAATGTGAATGTAATGCACATGATTTTACTTGGAACAATTTATTTTTGGCATTTTCCAACTTGCTCATGGGAGTCTATTATTTCATATATTCAATGAAATTCTTATACATCTTATTAGACAGGCCACCTTCTTTGACATTACTCATGACCATTTCCTTGAGTGTTAAAGCCCTGGCTTTGAATTAGATGTCGTGAAGAAGTCGTTCCACCTTCTGTTTAATCTCTTTTTTAGGAATGATCCCACTCTCATTCTTTGTAAACTTCAATCCCACCTGCCAGAAATCACATATATAGCTCTCATTAAGGAACTGGTCCGCGAAGTATGGCCAACACAAGAAAGGAACCCCATTGCATAGACCTTCCAAGGTAGAGTTCCAACCACAGTGACTTAGGAAGCAAGCAATTGAAGGATGTGATAGAACCTTCTGTTGAGGAGCCCATCCCACCATCAACCCTCTAGAGCCTACTCTTTCTTTGTACCCTTCAGGGTAGGGAGTAGTTTCAGAGATGTCTGGCCTTACAACCCACAGGAATGGCCTGTTGGACTGTTCAAGAGCCAAAAGCCAGTTCTTGGAACTGGATTTGATCAAAAATTGTGAAGCTTCCAAAAGCAACATAGATGACTGAGGAAGGTTATTGTTGATCAAGCCATTCTAGGCAGGTTGAGTCTGGTGGCCAGAAGTTTCCTGCTGAATCGTCAAGGCGATTGCTTGCCAAAAGTGGGCCTATTGGTAAAATCTGTGGTGCCAAGGTGAATGCTCCTCGTTCTAGCTTGAATGCTGAGTTGCATACAACCCAGTCAGCCAATTTCACAGTCTTGTTGCTCCTTAGCATAACTTGGAATACAATTTTCTGAGTGGTTGTGTCACCAATGCGTAACCATGTCAAATCTTCGGTTTTCATGGTGGGCATACCTTGTGCTAAGTTGATCATCTGGCTTTTTAATGCAGTTCCTGACCAAAGTACAAGATAAAAAAAAATTACGTATAAAAGCAGAACTTAAGAACTGCAGGTTAGTTAAGATCTTAACTACAGATATCTTTCTTTTTTACGATTTTTCAAAGACGAAAAGTTGAAAAGATTAAAGAAAATTACAGGTCCATATTGTTACTGTTTGTCACTTAAAAACAACTCCTATAAGTTATGTTTTACCAATGATGGAACTATGGCACAGGACTAATATATTGCACAGCAGTTTTGCATATAATACTGACAAGTAGGCGACGGACGAAAAACTCACCTTCATCATCAATGATTCCTTCATGAATTAATTTTGGGATACAAAACTCCAGTGCCAAAAGTGCAGCTGATGCAGGCCAGAAGGCAGCCTTTTTTATTTTCATTTTCTCTGCTACTTCCAGATCCCATCCATTACTCTCATCAGCAATGATGCAGGAAACTTTATCACCTTCTTCTTCCTTGATCTTCTCTATCAGCTCCTCCAACTTTCCAGGCATGACTCTAAGTATTGCTTCACATAACTTCCCTAGGTCATTTATGTCCTCCCATGGTCTAACCCATCTGGAATTGAAACCATATGAATCTGATCATCCCTTTTATGAGTTTCATCTGCCAAGGAACTCATGACACGCTTGTGGTTGAAATCTGTGTTCACAAATGTGACTTTGAAGCCTTCATTCACTAAGCACTGTGATAACTCCATCAAGGGAATTACATGGCCTTGCGCTGGATAGGGAATACCTATAATATGTGGCTTGCTCATTTTTATCTTGATTATTGTACCTTTTCTTTTACTTCAGATGGTTTGGTAATGTAGTTTCTCGGCCATACTATATAGGATCTTCGAGCATTGGTT
This sequence comes from Fragaria x ananassa, assembly GCA_034370585.1. Classification (NCBI taxonomy): domain Eukaryota; kingdom Viridiplantae; phylum Streptophyta; class Magnoliopsida; order Rosales; family Rosaceae; genus Fragaria; species Fragaria x ananassa. The sequence goes on along the minus strand of CP139754.1, from coordinate 32,546,034 downwards.
TAGCCGTTTAGGAGGTCTCTCACTGTAGGTTTTGTCTTGATGTCATTGGTGTTATTTGGACCAAACCATGGGAATCAACCACATTGTCTCTTTGCTATTAAAATTACCTTTGTGTATTTCTTACCGAGTTCTTCCCAGTTCTGGTTTATTCTGTTGTTTGGTTGATACTTCCAGTGAAGGGCTTTAGTTTCTTCACTCAGTTATTTTATACTTTTGTTTTCTAATTCGTGGAACTACCTTATCGAATTTGGAAAGATTTACATAGGGCTTGATCTCAAGAATTCCTTTATAGAATACCTTTTTCTTTCTTTTTTTAATCTAGAAGGCACTTAAGTTGAAACAACTGGCCATTTTGAGTGATCATAGGTGCTGGAATAGTTGAACTGACATTGACATAGTGCCATGAATTACAATGCGCACTGTGATAACTCGACATCAAGGGAATTACACGGCCTTGTGCAGGGTAAGTAATAATTAAAATATGTTTCTTGCTCATATTTGTTCTTGAATGTTCTTTTTCCCCTTGTAGATGTGCTCCAGTATAGTTTGTTGACTGCAACATTTATAGAAGGTGTTTAAGGGTAAATTTACACCCCTGGATTTGTAGCGTATCAAACCAGTTATGTGGTTCGTCATGGATATGATCGAGTATCTTTGGAGATATTCGCTATCGAGGTTAAGCCAAGCCTACTTGGAGATTAATTAAGGCATCTTTGGAGGTAAATCGGGCAAGTTATCGATTAGATATTGGTTATCGAGAATTCGGTAATTAATAGATGATATTTGCCTACAAAGTGGACCAGAATGAAGGATTTGCATTCAAGAAGGAGTCTTAGACGTGTGCCATTCTAAGTAAGGAAGCTGTTGTTACCTTTGCAACTAAGGAAGAAACGTGGTGTAGTCAATAAGGCTCATATCATCTTTGATTCCATTAAGGAATGTATATATGAGCATATGAGACGTAAGGTTCAATCCATGATACTATCTTAAGGATTCATTCCTTAATGGTATTTGATTACATAAGGTGCACACGACAAGAAGATATTTCAAGAGCTAATTACATTACCGAGAAGACGTGTGTATCTAAAAGATCTCCAAGAATCATATATTGAGGTAAATATCTTTACCTAGACATCGTATCTAGTCTGATACGCGAACCGATACATGCGGTTTAATTCAGTAAATATTTTTTTTTTCCATTGGGTAATTACTGGTGAAAGATTTGCCTTAGTATGCAAGTTATTCGCGAACTTATTCTCTATATAAGAGGTTCTAGGAGAATGAGCAGAAAACCCCTGACAATTCAAACAAAACTGCATCACTGCAAATTGGACGCCTCCCAGGAGCACCCAATCTACCCAAAGCCTCACCTTGAGCACCACCAAGCCTCGTCCCGAGCAAAATCCTGCTTCACTCATCAGCCTCGTCCCGAGCAAAATCCTGCTTCACTCATCAGTCTCGTCCCGAGCAAAAAGTCCACCACCACTTCATAAAGCCTCACCTTGAGCACCAGTCCATCCTATTGTTAGAGATTCACCTTTTTAGCAAATATCCCTTTACCTTTATTGTATTTTGTTACTGAAGTAAATCCTCAGGACCCATCCTAGGTCATTGTGAAGAACCTAGCAGCAAGACCGACCGTTCTTGCTCACATTCACTTGGAGAGAAGTCAAGAGAAGCGCACGAACCAGAAAAGATCAAGACAGACACATTTCCTCAAGGTGTTGGCACGCTCGCACCATACGGTTGTTCGAAGGACCTAAAAATCCAACTGAACAGAAGGAGCTTTGGATTCAGATTAGGAGATATTACTGTGGATATTGTCTTCATGAGTATTGGTCTATTTTACTTTGGGATATCATAGTATCAATCTTTTTGTTTCTTTGCTTATCAATTTGGTTTGTTCTGTTGTCTTGTGGATGCTTTCTGTGTATTAGCTTCAGTGTCATCGCTTATTGGAAGTTCTAAAGATGAGCTTACAGTTTTTCACGACAACTGGCTTCAAACCACTTTCAAGAATTTTCCTTTTGGCAGAAATAAGGCTAGTAGCCTAGTACCAGTTCAATAACCAGCTTGAATTTACCTCTGAAAATGATCATATGTGCCAAAGTTTGATTTACATCAGAGGCATTCAATTTGCAAGTAAATCATGCACACGTCTGGGATGGTGTTCAGATTCAATTTAACAACTTTTCCCTTGTTTGTTCAGGATTTTGGAAAATTCTTATTTTAGAATTATACAAGATTGTGAAAGAAAATGTTACAAGTCTGCGTGCCGAAAAAAAAAAAATGTTACAAGAGTCACATTTCCTGGGGTACAGTGTCTTCCTTGAAACTTCTCCTGTTATACTTGCCTCTATGAAATTATCCATTCAACAAAACTCTTGAAGATCTTATTAGATTGGCCTCCTTCTTCGACATTAGTCATAGCCATTTTTTGAGTTTGGAAGCCCTTGCTCTATAATTTTTGTCTCCAAGAAGTTGTTCCACCTTGTTCTTGATTTCTCCTTTCTCGATGATTCCACTCTCATTCTTATCAAACCTCAGTCCCGCTTCCCAAACATCACAAATGTAGCTCTCATTTAGGAACTGATCAGCAAAATATGGCCAACACAAAATAGGAAGCCCATTGCTTACGCCTTCCATGGTAGAATTCCAACCACAGTGACTTAGGAAACAAGCAATTGAAGGATGAGATAGAACCTTCTGTTGTGGGGCCCACCCTACCATCATTCCCTTAGAGCCTACTCTTTCTTCATATCCTTCTGGATAGGGGGTACTTTCAGAGATGTCTGGCCTCACAACCCAAAGGAATGGCCTATTGGAGAGTTCAAGACCTAAAGCCAACTCTTGAAACTGGGTTTGATCAAGAACTGTAAAGCTTCCAAATGCAACATAGATGACTGATGAAGGTGGTTGTTGGTCAAGCCATTCTAGGCAAGTTGAGTCTTCTTCCCAGAAGCTGCCTGCAGCTGTGTTTCCAAGTCGGCTGCTTGCCAAAAGAGGGCCTATTGGTAAAATCTCTGGTGCCAAGGCGAATGCTGCTGGTTCGAGGTCAAATGCTGAGTTACATATAACCCAGCCTGCCAGTTCTGCAGCTTTATTGTTTCTTTCTACGACTTGAAATATAATTTTCTGAGTGGCTGAGTCACCGATGCAGTTCCACACTAGGTCTTCAGTTTTGATGATAGGCATGTTTGGTGCCAAATAAATCACTTGGCCTTTTGATGCAGTTCCTGATCACAGTATTGTAAACAGCAGAACTCAAAGAACAGCAGGTGTTGTAATCTTTTTAAAGTGTTAGTGTTATGTTCTATGTTTTATATTTCTTATGTGTTTACATTAGTACATCTCAGGTTGCTTTGCGAAATATAAATGTGTTCAAACTTCATACTTCATACATCTCAGTGTAAGGACCACATTATTTAGTAAACAAATTAGTGTAGCAGAGATGCCTTTGATGTGCAAAAATGCAGTGTGGAGAATCATCAAACATCAATGTAAAATATGTATATTAATTTTCTGTGGTTATCCTGTTCCGTAGTCTGATCCATCAATACCAAGAACTTCACTGTTAATAATTTCTTCATCAATTAACTGTGGAAGACAAAATTCCAATGCCAAAAGGGCAGCTGCTCCAGGGGAAAAGGCAACGCTTTTGATATTCATTTTCTCTGCCACATCCAGAGCCCAACCATTACCCTCATCAGCAATGACAAGTGATTTTTTCACCTTCCTCTTCATTGACCTTCTCTATGAGCTCCTCCAACTTCCCAGGCATGACGCGGTATATTGCTTCACATAACTGTCCCAGCTCATTCCTGTCATCCCATGGTTCTAACCCATCTGGAATCGAAACCAGATGAATGTGACCATCCCTTATATTAGGTTCATCAGCCAAGGCATTCATAACTCGCTTGTGAGTATGATCTGTATTCACAAATGTGACTTTGAAGCCATGAGTTACTACACACTAATAACTCCATCAAGGGAATCACATGGCCTTGTGCTGGATAAGGAATAGCTAAAACGTGGCTTGCTCATACTTGTTCTTGATTTTTCCTTCCAGTGTTCTTCCATGTAGTTTCTTCTTATCATAACATATTTAGAGGAGGGGTTGTTACTGTGGATATTGTCTTCATGAGCATTGGTGTTACTTGGAGCTCATACTTTGGGGTATCAACCATCTTGTCTCTTTGGTTTCGAGTTATTATCGAGTTTCTTTTGCTTGCTGTTTTGTTGATGCTTTTAGTGAACTTGCTTTTATTTCATCGCCTGGTTATATCTCCTGTGACAAATATTTGATGATGTTGAAGATGTGCATTCGGCTATTGATACTCTTCTTATAGCAATAACTGGCTTGATTCCAGTCTTTTCAAGAATATTCCTTTCGGCAGAAACACACAGCCTAGCAAACGATAATATAGGTTCCAATAGTTTGGCTTAAATTAGTTGCTGTCAGTGTTAAGCATATGAATTTGGAAACTTCAATCACCATGTTGACAATCTGAAGGGTTTAATCCAATGAATTAATATGTACAAGTGTAGCAGTAGTTGAACTTGAGACAGGGCATTATTTCCTACTAGATCTTTATTTGCTTATCGATTTACCATTTACATAGATAACTGATGAATGTAGCATCCAAGAGATGGAAGAACTTATTCCTATCTTTTTATCCATTCAACAAAATCCCTTAAATTCTTGTTTGAGTCACCACCTTCTTTGATACCATCCATAACCAATTTCTTGATATCCAAAGCCCTTGCTTTTATTTCTCCATTTCCTAGCAGCTGCTCCATCTTATTTTTGCTTTCTCTGCTTGTTATGATCCCACTTTCATCTCTTTCAAACCCCAAACCAACGTTCCAAATCTCTGAAATGTAGGTTTCATTAAGAAACTGATCAGCAAAGGAAGGCCAGCATAAGAAAGGGACTCCATATTCTAAACCTTCCATATGGTTGAATTACAACCACAATGGCTCACAAAACAGGCAACGGAGCGATGGGACAGAACCCTCTGTTGAGGTGCCCAAGGTACTACCAGTCCTCGAGTAGCTACCCTGTCATTGAATTCTTTCAGGTAGGCTTCATTTTCAGAGTGTATCATATCAGGTCTCACCACCCACGAGAATGGTCTATTGGAGACTGCAAGGCTACCAAAAGCAACATACACTACTGACTGTGCTGCTTGTTGATCAAGCCAAGTCAAGCAAGAGTCTTCTCCTTCGAAGTCTGCTTTGAGCCGATTGCTTCCCAAAAGTGGACGTATTGGTAAAATGTGTGGAGTCATAGTAAATGCTGCAGGCTCAAGGTCATAGGATGATTTGCAAAGTAACCACTGCCGATTTCCTTGATTTGTTGTTTCTGAGCATAAGTTCAAACACACTTTTCTGCATAGCCTTGTTTCCGAGGCATGCCCACACAAACTCATGTGTGTTCATAGCAGGCATATCTGATAGCTTAATCACTTGTTTCTTAGTGGGAGTTCCTGAAAAGAAAAATGATAAAATTGAAGTTAGGCATGTTGGGTTTCACGCAGTGATCGGTCAACAAGATATGATATCGAGAATGCAACTAAAATAGGGAAAAACAAACACACACAACAACACAAGATTTAACGTGGTTGGACAGACTGAAGTATTTGAGTTCAAAGTTGTTATTTTTAGCTAGTCATAGAATGTTATGTATTGCACTATTGCTCACCATCATTGTCGATAACTCCATCATCAATCAGCTTGGGGATGCTTAACCCAAGTACTGTGAGTGCAGCTGCAGCTGCAGCTGGGGAATAGGCAGCTCGCTTAATCGCCTTCTTTTCCGCGATTTCCAGAGCCCATCCAAGAGTCTGATCAACAAGAACACATGTAATACTGTCGCCATTTGATCCATTGATATCTTCAATAAGCTCCTCTAATTTTCAGGGCAAGACCCTCAAGATTTCTTCAGTCAACTTCCTTGATAAATCTTTCCTATCTTCCAACGAGTCGAAACCAACAGTGATAAAAACCTGATGAACTTTAATCCATGTATTTTCCTCCATTGACATTGCTTCTTTCAGCTGCATATGAATGTACTCCGTATTCACAAATGTACCCTTGACACCATGTTCGACTAGGCATCTTGAAAGCTCAAGTAAAGGAATTACATGGCCTTGTGCTGGATAAGGTACCACCACTTCAGTCTCTGTCTATCAGTTCTGCTTGATGTTTTCATGTCGGCAGAATGTCACTATCTATATATATATATATATATATTTTTTTTTTTTAAAGATTTTTATCGATCAATAATTTGAGCGTGTTCATTTGACATCCGATCTTTTGGAAGGAAGCTTTAAGGATGGTGCACCTAAACGAAATTTGTAAGAATAGTTTCAATTTTTGCACTATATGATCCAGAAGGACAGTTTACAGTGGCTGGTCTATCAGTGAGAATATGGGTCTGGACTACCTTACATGTTCAAACATTGAAGTATCCAAATGATAACCTGTTTCTTACTAGCAAGTTTAGTGCAAGTTAAAAAATAAGTAAGTGAAGTGCCTATTTCTGTTCAACTAATTTGCATATATTTTCTTCTAAAGGTACAAATTAAGATTCATACACAGATGCACTAGATTTCAAAATTTGGAAGTCATCGATCCCCATTTCAATCAACAAGGAAAATCCAAATCCCAATTAGAAATTGGAAATTGTCTGGCAACAAAATCACTGGCTTGCTTCAATGCTGTGTTCAGGGCTGATTCACAGACAGACTGAGTCCAACAAACAGCTGCAGACAAGTCAAACCTCCCTAGTCCCTAACAAGCATTTACAGGATTGATGACAGAGGAAGCCTCAAGAGAATACCTAAATCTAGCTACCCTTCAAGGGATGCGAAGTTTCGAATTGATTTCCTCCAACTTGGCGAACCAGCTGGGTATTATCCTTGAAGCATAGGGATAAAGATCCTTGTATGTCTTTTTAGTTGTTCCAACCGCAACATCAGCGGCTTGCGATACCTCTGCATTAGTCCAATCACCACATTGCTCAAGTGATCAAATGCATATGCATAGCACAATCAAGCATGCAGTGATGCATAAGCACATGTTGCAGCAATATCATAGTGTTAAGGGACTCAACTTCTTAGGATTAAGAGATGCAGCAGTAATGCACAATTGAGCACCCTTAGATGCTCAGATTACCAATTCAAAATATACTTCTAACAATTTAAGTCAAAATATGTTTGAAAACAAAACGATTAGTCTCTTTTCTTTTCTTCTCTCCATAGATTACATAATAAACCAAATTACCTATGAAAGTAAACCAAACAAGAAAACATAACAATCAAGCCAAATCAAATCTAACAGACATAAATAGTTGACTCTATATACAACCCTACTTGATTTGTATATCAATCAACCTAGACTAACTCAGTTTTAGAATAACATTCATAACAGGCATATACGACACACATGAATTTCATCACATAAATCAAGAGAACATGAAATCAATGTATGCATATTCTGTTCACACAAGTTAATAAAGTTTTCACCTTTCAAACTTGTGACATCATTTGAGAGCTGCACAACCATGTACATAACCGCAGCCAAAACCGACTTAGGCGTCCTCCTTATATCATACTCCTTCAACTTGTCCAATGTCTCATTCACCGCCTTCATCCCCAAATGCTTCATCCCAATCAAAGAGCAGCTCCTCCTCGTAAGATCCTCGGCATGAATAATCTTGCTATCAATCTCCAACACCTTCTTCAACTGCTCCTTCATCTTGTTAATCTCCTTCTTAGTAGCACCATTCCCAACCGTCGCGATTTCCTTTAGGGTTCTTGGAAACCCCTCTTCTTGGCACGCAAGGAACAAGCACGCCGTCGTGAGCGCCTCGTCTTTTCTCCCCCTACAAAACTTCTTGTCATCCGCCTCCTTGTAAATCTGCTGCGCACGACTCACCACCGTGTTCATGAGCCCTAGCATGGCAGCTTTCGACGATATCGCCCCGAGAGCTTGAGTTAGAGACCTGTCAGGGTTCTGCTGCTTCTGCACCATCTTGTTGGCCCTTCCGAAGCTTCTAGATTGATTATTATCACAAGTATTATTATTCTTTTTGGTTTCCGAGATGATTGTGCCGAGTCCGCCGTTGTGGAGGAGAGGGTTGACGGGGTCGCCGGTGCGTTGAGGGTCGTTGTCGTTTTCGGAGTCGGCGAAGACACGCCACTCGGCGGTTGTGTCGACGAAGTGGGCTTCGAGAACCAAACCGCACTCGGAGCAGATGGTGTCGCCTTGACGGTGGTCCAAGATGGTCAGTGTGATTCTGTTGCAGTCTTTGCAGTACTGATCGGTGTCGGAGCCGGCGTAAGCCGCCATTGGTTATAATTTGGGGGAAGAGGAAGCGCTCTTTAGGTTTTTGGGTTTTGGGGGTTTTGGAATTGGAGTTGTTACGCAGCCCCTCGATGTCGTATTTATAGAGGCGTGAGTCGGCGAGGCACCGACCTGTTATTATTAGTTTTTTTTTTCTTTCTTTAATTGGATTTTTTATTAGTATGTGTATCAAAGCCCCCAACATAGCTTAATTATAAAATAAAATTCACTAATGATTGTCACATGTCGAACCCGTTATCTATACCATGTAGGATTAAATGTACTTGTGTCATTAGAAGGACACATACAATTCAGTCCAGTACAAAAAGGAGTCTTGGTTCCGGAGGGAGGAGAAAACCCATTTTCTTCTTTTCTTTTTTTCTGGAGAGGTATTTGGATCAGGTGTAGGCAGCCCATCAAGTTATGAACGAGCTGACATGGACGAGCTCAACGGGTCCCACTGAGCATACCTCAGACCCACGTGGACCTGAGATGATGACGATGATAAAAGAACAGTGTGTTTCAGGAAAAGAGTTAGACCCAGTAGCACCTCATGCCATTGTTGTCAGCATTCAACAGCAATTTGCAGAAAGCACCAAGTGCACCAATCAAAACAGCCTCATGAATCCTCCTCGTACGTACCCCCCAAACTAGTGTTTTGTATAGGAAGACTCTCTCTCTCTCTCTCATCACTTCCCAACAAACTGATAGTTGAATCAGATACTGACTGAGTCAGACAGACAGAGAGCAGCAGTGGAGACCAGTTCAGTTAATTATAAGGATCATTCAGGACAATGACAAGTGCTACATTATCATAGGAATCATTTGAATCCTTGTCATCTCTTTAATAAAAGCCAAGCCCTTTCCTTTCCTTTACTCTATCTCCATGCTTTATGGAAGGGACAACAGAATCAATGTCTTAGAATATCAATGCCCAACTGAAACCTTGTACTTTTCAAACATGTTTTTTATAGGAAAGCTTCAGCAACCTTTTCAGATAGATCTTGTGCTCCCACATAATAGAATCACACACTAGTCAGAGGTATCAACCAACATCCACATGTGACTAATGAAAAGAAATCATTAATGGTAGGAAAAGGTCAGAAGAGGCAAATCTTTAAGAGCTCCCATGTTTGTGGTGGAGTCTCCCAAATAAGAATCTGTCCGATGATAATAAAATTACAAGCAACTATACCTTTCATAATATTATTATTCCATTTCCCCCCTAACTAATTGCTTGCTGTTCAAGGTTCCCTAGTTCACCAGCACAGCTCTATGCAGAACAGAACACATACCTGTCGAAATACATAAAAAGAGAAAACTACAATGCCGTAGATTGCTGTATAAACTAGGTATGCTACTTGGCCGACTAGAGACGCATTCAGACCAACCCTCCTCCTGCTACTACTACAGGTGCTACCTATTCTTCCTCTGGACTTCATGAAATATACAACAGAACAATATGTACTTCCAAAAATCACAACAATAGGTGTTGGTTCAAAAATGAACGAGCAGCCTTTAGTTACTTGGGGTCGACTTCCTGCATTCCATCCTTGAATTGATTCTTCAATGCCAGCATGCGTCAGTGTAAAGAGAAATGATCATAGACAGGTGCGGTAAGTGGTATATGGGGAATGCCAATGTCAATCAAAAGAGGAAGAGCATTCGGTTGGGGAAGTGATTGACCAATTGATAATCACAGTTGGAGACATTGCACCTCCTCTGGTAGATTCTTTGGCAGTGGCTGTCCAGTGACATATCGTTGGGGACATGGTCGAGATGCATTCATAAATGTGCCTGATGCAGATGAGGTTCCAGATATATCTGCTCGGGGGAGATGGAACTTCGCAAACCGGTTGATGACAGAAAATCTTTCCAACTCCTGGCATTCCAGTCTTACGTCTAAAATTGATACTGCCCTGTCTAACCTGCACCACCAAATTTGAATTTCTTTCATTCTTAGGATAGCGAGCGAGTACCTTGGAGAAGGAGTCAACTAAACCCTAGAACTGCTTAGAATTGGTTTGAGAAGTACAACAAACAAAAATTATCCATTCAACTCCCTATAACTAATAAAACAGTAGTGACGAGAATTGTCAGAAAGATCTGAGGAATGCCAAAATTTTCGTCGTACCTCAACAATTCATTTTCCAGCTTCTTCGATCTATCCGTAAAGTCTCCAACAACTTTTGAAAAGAAACGGTCATCATCAATCTCAGGAGCTTTGGGCTTATCCAGAATCCTATATGAAACAGAACACAATTGTTTTTTAGAAGGAACCTCATGTGATACAATGTCAGTCACAAGTCGTTTTGTAAATATTTAAAGCAGGTTCACAAATCCTTCTTTGCTCACTTAGCAAACATGAAGACTGACACTTACTTGTCGCTGTCGTTCAGTTGCTTAAGTTTACTGTTTCTCTTGCTGCAGATCAGACTGCACGCATCCCCTACGGATAACTTGGCCACAGAATATGTCACACTGTCATAGTGCAGAGCAGCGTCTGCTGAGAGAACAGATGGTGGTGCAGGGCCAAGCAGATGCTGCATAAACTGTGTAGTAAAAATAAGTCTTCTCTTGGCTCGAAACCTTGGCGGTACATCTTCAAACATTCCAAAATCATCAGGAATCTGTCATTGGAACAGAAGATGTTATGGTCACTTACAATACCTAGGAAAGTTAAACTATAATAAACTGCAACATATATATCACCATCAGAAACTTACTTTTTCAATCAACCGATTGGATGCCAATGCCCATTCTTCTTCTGCCATACTGCATAAAAAATTCCATCAGTTAATATGAGCAGACGACAAACTACAGGTCTGGTGGTTAGGTGGGTATGTAATATTCTTGCATTCCAAGCTGATTGGAAAAGGGACAAGTAAGACTTTCTGTGAGTTAAGGGAGGATTTGGAGAAAAACAAATTACAGCACAAAACCCAAATAATTGGTCCAAAAGCAAATACCTGAAATCTTGAACCTCTTTGGAACCTTGTGTCACTTTGTGCCATGGTTGGTCACATAATGCAATTTTTCGTTTCTTTGGTCTCAAGATATCCGTGCTTTGGTTGCTGGCATTTGAATTCAACCCACAAGGAGCTATCAAGGGTTCATTTGGCACCAAATTGGCAGCTGTACCTGGCCAGACCTTGCTGCTTTGATTAGCACCAGAAGCATCTATTTGGTCCACAGACGAATGTGTATTTAGACTCTGAGAAGGTTTGAAAAGTGAGAACTGCCCTGCAGCAGTCCTTGCATCCTGCATCACTGGTACCTGTCCGTTTCTGAAATTTCCATACTGCTTAAACCAGTTGGCTGCCATAAATAGATTAGCCCGAGAAGCTTCGGCATGATTTGCTGTCCCATTACTTCCATTACATTGACTCTGAGAATCAGTTTCACCAAATGCAACCATCACTTGAGCTTGCAGAGCAGATTGTGGTGAAGCTTTTATGCTCGGATCTTCTCTTGCTTCTGACAAGAAACTCGGTACATTGGTATTTCCACGTGGTAATGAATTAAGTTGTGATGCAGAAATCAGTTCACCATCCTTATTATGATCATAGACTGACTGCTGTCCAGCCATAACAGTTGCCTGTCGTACATCCAGATCCCTCCCACTTGGATCGGTCACCAAATTCTTCATTGCCTGCACTTGTTGCAGCAGGGAGTAATTTTGACGAAAACCTGGTGATGAATTTAGAGCGTGGCCAATCAATTGGAGGTTTTTTGCTGTGAGAGACAGGCCATTGTTGTCACCATTATGTATTCTACCAGGATCCTGTAAGTTTGAATTAGCAAACGATGAACCTGAGGACAAACCACCTGGATCAGAGACATTCCTTACCCCAGTTTGTGGAGCCTCGAGCATTCCAGAAAACATTGGTTTCTGGCCCTTGTCTTTGGCATGCTTCTCTTCTGGAGAACTGAAGCCTTGTAAATGCCCACCACCTTGTTGGGAATTTGGACTATTTAGCTCCTTCAAAGTCGATGAAGTAGTTGCCATACTATCATTTGAAGGAACTACCGTGGCAACCTTTTGAGGTTCCATTCCAGAAACATTTTGCAGACTTCCTTTATTTGTCCATAAACTGTGCGGCCTGAATGAAACTCCACCCTGTGGAGGCATGCCCGACATAAAACCAGGATGAGATACTGGCACAGATTCCAGAATAGGGAATTGTTGACCATCAGAGTTGACAAACGTTTGCTGAGTACTATCTTGAGATTGAGCAAGGTTTGAATGTGGATGAGTGGCAGTAGCTGGTAATGTTGCCTGTGTAGATGGACCTGATGCATGTGGATTAAACAAAACTTGTGTTTGAAACTGATTCCTTCGAAATGTAGGACTGGATGTAATTTCTGCAATAGAGCTCCCATGCATATAAGACTGGGAAATGCTTGATTGTCCCCCAATACTAAACTTATCGTCCCAGCGACCTCTTGGTGATGATTCATGTGATCTGGATAAAGATTGAGATGTCGGCGAAGTAGCCAAGTAGGTTTGATTCTTCTCCCCTAAATCAGAATCCATTTGCCTAGCTGGTTGTGGCACACCTTGAGGGGAGAACTGAGAGTTTGAATTGGACTGTCGTTGAGACGGGGGAGCCAATTTCAAAGCGAAACCTTGAGAAGCAGGAGCCTGACTGTACATTTGATCAACAGATGCTACAGGAGGTTTTGCATCAGTCATCTCAGATAATGGATTAAATCCACTGGGTTCAAACTGTGCCACAGAGGTATTTTCCTTCAACCTGTCAACCTTGTTAAGAAGTTCCAGCATATTTTGACTGCCATGATTGAGCAATCCAAAGATTCCACAAGAAGAAACAAACACAAGAGTTAGAAAAGGATAGTTGGAACACAAACAACAGCATAATATTAAGAACACGAATGCATACAATAAAGAGTAATATTGGCTCTGAACCAAAATGTACATATTCTCTTTACTTTGCAAAATCATTATTAGCACGAATCAACAAAATAGCAACTACCTTGTTCCAGCTGTGAGATGGACGCCACTAGGACCAACTGATCTGCCTACTGTAGCAGATGTATCAACTGGCTTACAGTCGTAAGAGTTGTCCTTTTGGTAGCAACTTTGCTGCTCATATGTTTTTTCGTCCCTCCCATAAGAGTTCTGAATAATAGGAGAGCTATTACTCATTTGTTGCTGTTTTATGCCCTCATCCTCCTCTTTGTTGCTAGAAAACATGCGCTGCACATAATCAAGCTTACTGTTATCTTGGACTTGTTGGCTGGTTTCCTGATGGGTCTTGATTATTTGTGCATTTGGCACAAAAGGGAAGTTAAACATATGTGCATTCTGTCTGCTCCTCAGAGTATCCTCTGAACTAGATTGTAGTTGCAATTGTCCAACTGTTCTTGGAAAGGTAGTTACCCTGGTATCACCATCCCTCTTCCAAAGACTTCCATCAGAGTTCCTCTTGTACATGTCTTCATTAATATCACCTGTTGAAAAATCAAACAGTGTTATGGGAGCTGAAAAAAGAAGAATTTCCACCAGCCGATTGAAAACTAACATTCGTACCTTCTAGTTTACTGCTTGGTTGAGAAATGCCGTATGGGTCTATTCTCTGCTGAGGTGCATCACACTCTGACCGCTCATTTCTTTGATTGACCCATCTGTTGTCCAAATGCTCAAGTGTCTGTTGAACCTGTTGACGTGAGTTACGATCCAACCATTCACTATTACTTCTGGGAGACCTCTGACTGGAATCATGAGATTGATCCCGCTGGAGACTTTCCCTATGCTCTGGTTTGTATTGAATGCCTGGCTGCTGAAATCCAGGGAAGCTAGAACTAACACTGGAATCGTTAAGCATAGGAAAAGGCTTGGAACTATAGGAAGAGGCAGTGTGCAGGTTGTTATCCGCCCAACTTCCTTGTTGCTTCTCACTGTCCAACATGTTTGAAGGCTGATTACCAGGTGACAATTCTGTATTCTGAAAACTTAGACCACTCCACTCCTCATGCAGACCGGTATCACTACTAGAATCTGCCACAGCAGACTGCATAAGTGCACTCCAGCTTCCTAACCCGCCACCACCAATATCATTGCAATTTGCCAAAGAAGGATCCCAAAGGCTATCATCTGTATTATACAAAATCTTCTCTTCCATTGGATCTAGAGGAACCAGACCCTGTGAAGGGCCATGCTGCATTGTATTGCTTTGAGATATACCAGGCCAACCATCTCGCTCTTGCTTTCCATTGAGTTCCTGCAGGGATGTATTTGTTTGCAAGGCGTTCTCTTGCTGGAGGCTCCCCAAGGTAGATCCACAATTTAAACCCGAAACAGTAACTTGTCCATACATATTTTTCCCCTGAAAGCCTTGTTTGGAGATGAAAGCTCCTTGAGGCAAGAAAACCTGATCAGGAGTAGTACAATGATCACCTGCAAAGGAGTTACTGAAAGCTGAAGCCTGCACAGCAGGCTTCTGTACTTGATTGTTTGCCTTGGTCAACAAATTTACAGAATCTTGAGACACAGACTGGAGATGGGAATACTGATTCATGGTTCCCCTTCCAGGAGTAATAGGAGTACCATATAAGGACACATCAAATTGCTGAGGAGCCTGACCCATTGAACGCAAATTCTGACCTTGCTCTTGTGAAAAACTAACTCTATTAGATACACTTTGTCCGGTAGGAGAAGCACCTCGCTGCACCCAATTCATTAACATTTGGGGTGTATCATTAACAGGGTTTCCATTGATAAGAGGTGAAAACTGAACCCCAGCAGCCTGCTTAGCAACTGCAGAGAGCTGATTTACTGAATTCTGTTGCCTTGAATCACCAAGCTGCTGCAGTTGCTGCTGCCTCTGAAGTTCTTGCAGTTGCTTGAACATTAGGTGTTGCTGCAACAACTGCATTTCATTGTACCCTGACTGCTGCATTGAATGATGTGGCGAAATGCCTTGTTGTTCCCTTGCAAACTGCTGCGGCCTTCCAACAAAGTTAATCTCGTTGGAAGCTTCAGTGACTTCAGACCTTTCTGAATTGGTTGTCAGGGTGGGACTATCACCTGATGCATATTCTTGCTCTGATTGAAGGATAGATAAGCCTCGCGACGCTAGATTATGTGAAACAAAACCTGTACTCTCACCCAAAAACTGAACTTGATTGTGGCTTGCCTGCAAAATGTCTCGTCCAAGCATATAGTCATTCGTCTTCAGATGTTGGTGTCTAGGTTGAAAGGACAATCCAGGTCTCTGAGTCAAGTGCGTATACTCTTGATCAAATGAAACATTCAAAGATCCATTGCCATGTCCTCTCACAGAATCTGCAAAACACCACAACAGTACATTAGGAATTCAAAAACTGAATGGGTTTTCAATTTACCATGGACAGGGGGAGGGGAAATTCAAGAACGTTTTCCACTATTTGCAATACAGAATGCAAACTCTGCATTCGTGACAATCAAAACAGCAGACTTATAAAGCAATCAAGGAAACTAAAGAAAGCGAAACCACTTCTACCTAATTGTTGGATGTTGCTCTTCACACCGAAACTTAGAGGTTCACTGATCTCTCTTTGTCTTTCATGCCACTGATTGTAACTATAGCCAGGCCAATTACCATCCGCAACTAGAGACTGACGGGAACAGTTGTCTAGCTCATACAACTTGTGGATCCTGCCTTCAATTTCGTTACCAGGCATTAAATTTCCAGGCAACAAATTTTCCCAACTAGTTGCTTTTTTGAAAAATAGCTATGACGCTGCAAATGTATCAAACTGCCGCATCTCTACTATTCCACTTCAGGGCAGCCTTTGCACACTAAGTTACACTCCAAAATGGCCACAGAGTTCCCATAGAAACATACCATAACAATATCCTGCATTAAAGAGAGGAAAAAAGTTTCAGCAGACAAATAAACGAAACCAGGGGATAGTATATGGCAGCTTCAAGATCCAAACTTTTCGATACTCTCCTCGAAAAGAAGCTCACTTCAAACTCATGAATCTCAACTAAAAACAAAGTGTTTAAATCACAAAGCAGCAAATAAAGCAAACCAGAACCAGAAATGAAACTTCACCAAAAGCCCAACCACGTTTTGAACACTTTAATCAACCAAAAAACTAATAAAAATCAAACCTTTACACCACAAAAACAAATCTCAACCAAGCAAAGCCCTAGAACCCCAATTGCCCCCAAAAACAAATCACCACAAATTGACCACTCCAGACCTCAATTTGACCAAAAATCGAAACCTCATTCCTACCAAAACGCGCCGTTTCACTCAGCACCGACTTCAAAACACAGAGCTCACAGTGTGATCCAGCCCTACACAAAATTAGGGTTCTTCTTCTTCTTCTCCTTCTTCTTCTACCTCAAATTTCAGTACGGCGTCGTTTCCGCAGCTTTAAAATAAAAATCCTCCTCACACTTCCCAAAGCTCCCAAAACGACGACGCAGGGCTACGACCTCGCTCCCTTAAGACTCTGTTTGGAGTAGTGAAGAGAAGACTAGAGAAAAGCAGAGTGAGAGAGAGAGAGAGAAACCAAAATGAAATGAAATTTCGGACCAAAAAAAAAAGCCCGAAGATAAAGCGATCCCGAACAAAACGCTGCTGCCCAAAAAAAAAAATGTTTTTCTTTCTCTCTCTCCCAACCAAGTTACAGAGAGAGAGGAATACGCCGCCCCGGGTTCGGGTCCGGGCCTGAGGCTTGGGAGTGTCGGAGGCTGAGGTTCGGGTGTAAGAGCATTATTGTACTGGGGGGAGTTGGTACCGGTTAAAAAGAGTGGCCGTTGGATGGAGATATTGGGGGGATGGACGGTGGAGAGGTTGTGCTTGCGTCAGCGTACGTCTTTTGCTCGTGGATTGAGGGGGGAAAAGTTGACGGGATATTCGGATGGCACGCGCTTTTGTACACGCGTGGAGGTGCTTGCGTTTTTTTTTTTCAGAGATCTTTTTTTTAAAAGAAATTATTTTTTGGGTTTAAATAAAATAGAAAGGGTCTGTGATTGCTTTCTGTTTTGTGTTTTTATTTTCCCGCCGCCAGTTTAAGCAATCAAGTGAAGGGATGAATTGTTGTGTTTAAAGGGAAAGGCCGGAATAAATAGGACTGGTGTGCCTCTACATTCTCTAATTTATAGGGTTATTCTCTTGGGTTTAATATAAGCTTGGTACAAAAAATAGACTAAGCCTGATATCATACTCGACTTTCCAAATTTGATAGGAAGAACTTTTTATGTTTTTAGGTGTTTTTATTATTCTCGAAACTATAATCTTATATGGTAAAAAGAGCTTAAAAGAAAATGAAATCACACCATACGTGTAATTTAATGGAGGATAAACTGTATAAATGAAAACAAAAATTCGGTGAGTTGTGCACTACTGATCGAGTAAAACAGCTTGTGAGACAGTGGGTTCAAGTCATTGTGATGTGGTGGAACACTGACATACTCTATGGAATTACGATGACTGTTTACAATCACGGTAACTGTGGTATCATCATTTAGACAGGTTTGGTTGGATTTCAAGTTTTCATCGACTGATTTGGTAATGTTTCTATGTCACATTTGGTAGATATTTTCGTGTGTTGATAGATCTGTTTTATGGTTAAAGTTTGCATGTTCGTGTATTTGTTTGTTTGTATTTGATTGTTCATGTTGTATCTTCAGATCTGTTATAGATCATATGGTTATAATTTTGTTCTTGATTGAATAAAAGTTTTATCACCAAGAAGAAAAAACAATCACGGTAACTAGTAAAGCAATCCAGCTAGAATTTAAGTAACATAATTTGTTTTCTTTATCAACGTTTATACAAATCGTATTAAAATTTTACTTTTTACAGTATCAGATAATGAAACAGAAAAATTATACTTATTATCAGTTCTAGCTGAGGCCACCTGCTGCAGATTTTGCTTCCACCTTGGTAATTGTGCTTTGACTTTGACTTCGTGTTAGGTGTGCTTTTTTCCGGCTAAATGTTTTATTATCGCATGAGATGTGAAATCGGGGGGGATGTAGCTCAAATGGTAGAGCGCCCGCTTTGCATGCGGGAGGTACAGGGTTCGATCCCCTGCATCTCCAATAATTTTGTTTTTGTTTTTTTTTGTTTTCTTCACCCATGTCCAGGAATTTGCAATGAAAAATGGGTACACAACAATCTCTTCTGGCCTTTATTTGCATTTGTAATATGTTTATTTACAAAGTATCTTTACATTCTAATTGCTTGCACTTATTAGTTGTTCATCGACCTCGTGCAAAAAGGAGTTCTAATTTATTGGTGTTATACTAGTATTTCTTTTACCTGAAACCAGACTATTGTCGTAACCACACTATGTAATCTGCTCCTTTATCAAGAAACTTCTGCCAGCTCCCTTCCAAACGGTTTTCCTTTGAGGGGTTCCAGTCGAAATGCCCGAGCTTCGTTACTAGAGTGTCACCTACCTGTGCAACATATCCTTCATTATTTGCATGGTATATCTTCACAGCGCTCCGGCAATGGATCCCTGCCCTTCTCCGAGCCTCAATTAGCTCAGTTAGGATTTCATGAAGACCAAAGTCGTATAAATGGTCGTAGAAGATGGTAGGCTGCCAAAAAAAAAAATATAGGCAAATTATTCATCCCCCAAAGAAAAAAGAAAGCATATTGGCAATTGGGTGGTTGAGGATATACTGTTCCAGGATGCGTCAAAATGTATGCATATCCCTGTGTAAGCTTTTCTCGTGGAAATGGCCAATGACCCTGAAGTAAGATACACATGTTAGAAGTTCACTTCATCGTTTCCAAAAGTTCATACATAACAAGTAAAGAATTAACTGGTTATCTATTAGTTCATGCTTTACTGTCAAGGCCCAAGGATAAGGTTACAAAGTAATGTAAAGTGATATTATTTATGCACATATTTGCAATCAGCGTCTGGATCTTATGTGAGTGTAAGAGAAAGAGAGACCTGTGTTGATCCTGTATCATGGTTCTCCAAAAATGTAACAGCACGTGAGGGCCACCATCCCATAACTCCAGTTGGTTTACCCTGAGGATCTATTAACCTCCAATATTGGTTATGAAGAGCAGAATGAAGAATTCCCTGCAGAAGTGCACTAGTTGGTGTTATCAGACTGAAATAGATTAAAATTCATGGTTTTTCTTAAGAAAAGAACACCAAGCTGAATTGGCAAGTATCCCATCTCAGGACTTCTCTTCTTTTTTTTTTGTCCCTTGTTTCCTTGGTCTTAGTGACGTTCCTCTAGCTGCAAATTTTTCATGATGTGATTAACATAGGATGCAGCAGATAAAAGGTACCTTAGTTGTGACATCAAATGCTGAGGAACTGCCGCCTGTAGCATTGATCCAATTAACTATCCTTTGGCGATGAGCATCTAGAAATATAGACAAGTATTATCATACAAGTCCATAAACAGTTTATCCTTTGGCAATGGAGTTTGAAACATTGATATTGTTTTTTCTATTCCCTGTTTTGTTAGCGACTGTGAGTAAGAATCCCATAACCCTGTTAAATCTAGAACTTCAACTCTTATTTGGGTAGCAAAGCATGTTTTAAGAAATCCAGGCCACAAGACTTTTCAGAAATTCCCTATAATATTCCCAAACAAGAAAAAGAATTTTAATATTATCACAGTAGCACATAAATTAGATTGAGGGGGTTTGCGGCAAAGATGAAAACAGAAAGAAATTTTATCACAGCGTGCTCCAGATTCTGACCCATAACCAAATATGTGCTGCAGGGTGTTTCAATAGTTTGCTTTTATACCACCAACTCATAGCAATAACCGAAATTACAAAATCAATCTACAGTCCACAAGTTCTTACCTTGATTGTAGCACAAATTTCCATTTTCATAAGATAAACTGTCCCAATATTCTCCAATAGCAAATGCTGGAGTTGACGCTTCAATATACTCCTTTACATGGGTACCAGTGAAGCCTCTGTAAACAACACAAAAGAGTTAAACCAACAAAAGAAAAAAGAAAAAACGAAACGGAAAAAATAAATTATGAATACATAAGAGCATTCAGAAGTTCTCAAACAAACCCTGCAGAATGGGTGGCTTAAGCATCAGATTTGTATGTGCCTTTAATGTAACATGGAGCACATACTCGAAGCTTTGAGTTGGAGAAGTGCTTTTTAGTCTTTGGAACTTTGATTGTGTCTATGGTACCGTTCCTTGGTTTCCAGACTTATAGGCTAAACTTTTTAATACAAAATACCTAATTGCTAGAGAGAGAGAGAGAGAGAGAGAGAGATGGATGGATTGAGGGTGTGTTTTAATCACTACTATACCATTAGATCACATGAATTACTAGCATATAACAGGCCAACTACTACTTCTGTACATCATTAGTGTACAGTACAGTCCATACAGAAACACATAAGGGTGTATTCTTCTGCTTAAGCTCATACGAAGTATCCTACTTGGAATTTGAATACTCAAAATATAAAATAGATGAGCAAATTAGGCCAATAAAAGGTATAGAAAAATATGTTAGAGACTGAAAAGTAAGGAAACACCCTTGAGTCTCTAATCCCCACTCCAACCAAAGAAGAAAAAGAGGAGATTATCTTCACCTTACGAAATCAAGGCGCCATCCATCAAACCCTATATCACTCCTAAGCCAGTTTAACCACTCCTTTATATCTTTCCTTACAAAGTCCTTTGAATGATCAATATTGGGTGCTGCATGGAATATATCCCCTACAGTGAATTGACAGAAGTTGAGTATGAGTGTAAGCTTGAATCCTTCTGATATGATAGCCTCTATAACAATTGCATATGCTTTATTATGAATCTTATTTCTGTAAGCAAGATTGATCATTGTTGGTAAACAGCATGTTATCAACTAGGAAACAATTTAGCTAAAGAATGTAAATTAAATTACAAGGATCAATAGCCTGAGTGTTAGAGAGATCATGTCTCAGAGACTCATCCCTTTCCATTTTAATCTTAATTCCAACTGAAGGGCTCCTGACAAAATCAACATGATGACCCTATAAAGAATGAGAAAAGTTGCAAGTACCACTTGAAGGATTTCCACGGCCCTCAAAATTTGGATCATCACAAACGATTGCTTCAGGCCCCCACGCAAGCTTTCCACCAAAGATGTTCCAAACGCCATTTGGACTCTGAAATCATCAAAAATATCACTATAAGGTCGCCCTCCTAGACAAAATTGCATGCCCTAAGTCTGAAAAAGATCTGACACCTCAACCATGGCATGCTGAGTTACCAACTGGTGTTCGTTGACGATAGCAATTAATTTTTTGCAGAACGAGATCAAAGCTATTTGAATAGCTATATATTGTGTGAAATGGCCACCAAAAATATATATTAGGAGAATCCATATGCTGTGGATAAAGAGTGAAGCCTCTGATAAACAAAAATACAAATTGCAAGTTGTTCTTATATCTTGTGAAGCCTACATTTTCATCTGATTGCTAGAGCAAATTAAAGAAAAGTAAAATGAGAAGGAATATTGCACGAAACACTTCTACCACCGTAGGGAAGTTCGGAAAGTGATAACTGAAATAGCAAACATAATATTAATCATTAATTACCTGTTTATGAGCACATCGATGATTCAGGACAACATCTCCCAAGGCCTGTAGTCACATGCAACATACTTTTCATTTCCAACTCTGATATTATACATGATCTTGAAAAGAAAAAAACCAAAAGAAAAATTTATACGCCTGTTTTACATGCATAGTTACCTTCAAATTGGGGGTTTCAATTTGGTCCCCTATATCTAATTTTCTGATAAGTAAATATTTTTTTCCCCATGATCAGTCAAATTCATTCTCTCAACTATTTTAACCTTTCCCGAAAAAGACAACACAAAAGACAAAATTTTGTTATTCAAGACTCACTAGATTGCCCAAGATTCAAGAACTGACCTCATAGCCTAAAGATTAAACTAGTCAAATAAAAAAAATCAAAAAGTACCAGAAGATCATGAGCATGCGTCTCCGCAATGCAATATTTAAGTTCTTCCTCAGTACCATATGCCGAGTTCAAATTGTAAAGGTCAGAAGGCATATAACCTGCATGATATGTAGTACCAGTTATAGTGCCATATTACTGAACAGTCCAAAACTTCATCAATTCATTATTTCATTTTCAGGGCTATACCTAAAGCTCCTAATTAATACAATCCAAACATAAATATACACAATGTAGATTTCCCATCACATTTTTAAATAGATCAAACAGAAGAAATATAATGCAGATAAAGTGACGATAGCATTTTCAACAATACCACAGCCAACAGACTGAGTGCATGCATGCACATGACTGTCAGATCAAGGCACTAATTTTGTTCTATCTAACAATGATGACAATATAAGGACAGAGGAGATGAACCATGAGGAACAACAGATTCTGTTGGTGGTGGGAACCACACTGATGTCACCCCAATTTTAGATAAATCAGCAGCTTTAGGAGCTAAATCAAGGTACCACTGCCTTCTCCAGCTTTCCCAGTTGAAACCTTGAAACTTCAAAAGCAATAAAAAGAGATTTATCAGGCAAGACAACGCCTAGATTGCTTATCTCTCTCTTGTCAAGTAATCAATGAAAAATAATAGTAGACTATGAGAAAGAGAGAGAGAGAGAGAGAGAGAGAGAGAGAGAGAGAGAGATGTATTGATCACAGTAATTCAAATCTAGTCATTCAATATCATATCATCATGACACCATAATACTTGAGATATAGCTATTTTCAGTCAAAGTTATGTTTTTGGTCATTTATATGGTTAAAAGAACATATGGCAGGAAAAATCCTCAATTGAAAATAAAATCTTTCTGAAGACTGCATAAACAGGAAAGGTTATAATCAGAGAGGTTGAGAGAAAAAAAAAAAAAACATTTTGTAAGGGTAATGCAGCAGAGAAGAACCCAAGTTCAAATACAGCCTTGCATCACCAACCTATACTTAGATTACAATGAAGATTGGAATTTTAATCAATAGGAAGTAATGACATACCACAATCTCACGTCCTGTTCCGGTTCCTGGCTCTGCAAAATGTCATTGTATAATCAGAATTCAAAAGATACAGGCCTGGTCTTGGGAGTTGGGACACATGTTTACAGTTTCAGAATGCAAGGAACTACCTAATTTTGTTTGTTCTTCAGTCCTCTGCCATTGTGTGGACTTCAGCTGCAGAGCACGCTGAAGAGCCTTCCTTTTCTTCTCTATTATTTCTTTCTCAAAAAGTGTATCTCCCTCCTTTGGCATTTCCAGAGCTATTGACCATACTTCCTCAGGCTTTGGCAAGTTCAAAGATCTGAATTCTGAGCTCAAGGCTTCAGCTACATCAATCTTCCTCGGAGGAAACTTGGTACAGATTGTACATATTCTCCTTGCCATCCATTGAGGTATCTCTCTGCGAGGACCATCACTCAAAAGTTTAAATTTCTGTGAATCATCATTGGTCAAAAGGTCTATCCTTCCACCATTAACAACATAGATGGAATCTTCTTCCTGATCACCTGGCTGTTTTTCCTTCAATAATAAGGATTCTGCAATTTCTGCTCTCTGTCTCCACATCTTTGTAGTAGCTTCAGATGCCTTCAAGGATCTTTGCAGTGCTTCACATCTTCTCAAGTAGGCATCATCTTTGGAACGTACAGTTTCTTTCGCAGCTTCAATAGCATCTCTAATGCTTTGCAACTCAACATTGAAAGCCCCTGAAGCAGCCTGGTTTCTTTCCGATGAATCTTTCTTCATCTGCTCCATCAATGACATGATTTCCTGCTCTCTCTGGAGACTCTCTTTCCTGCTTGAATCCTGAAATTCAACCAATGCTTTCTCAGCATCAGTAGCTCGGACCTCAAGCAATTTTGTATGTGCAAGGGCCTTTTCCAAGTCCAACTTCAACTTAGCAACGTCACTTCTTGTAAGCAATAACTGAGATTCTAAATCATTTACGGTACCCTGTAGCATGATGTTCTTTGACTGGACCGAAGCAAGCTCATCAAGTGGACTCATACTGTCATTAAATGCTGACGCAGCTTTTGTTGCATGGTCACCGGCTTTTTCTGCCACATCCAGCGCCTTCTCTATAGCATTTTTCGACTTTTCCACAATCGAAAATATAGTACCTTCAGTCATATCCTTAATTTGCTTTTCTATCTGATAACATGCTTCAGCAGCTGTAGTTTCTGCAGCTGCGACCCTCAACTGGGCATCTTCTAGTATATGAGATGTTGCCTGCTGAAAGGTAATTTCCGCTAACCTCTCTACTTGTACTGCAAGTTCAACAGCATCTTGTTTCATAAGGACTAACTTATCTTGCATGCTGAACTTCTCTTGAACTGATTCCTGCAGCTTCTGATTGAACAAAGACTTGGCAGCCTCAAGTTCCGAAACAGCCATATCCTTGTCATGCAGTATGGTAGCTACATATTCCTGTTGTTTTGCCTCAGCACATGCCAACTCTTCAAGCAACTGATCCCTCTCTTTCTCAATGGCATCTTGTCTAGCTTGGGCCTCAGAAAGTGCTCTTTTAGCTGCCATTAACTCATCCTCTTGTATATCCAACATCTCATTTCTTCCTGAAGAAAAACCGTCACTGTTGTCAACAACATCTGTAACACCGGAATCATCCTGTCACAGAAATCAAAACCCATGAGTAGCATCCCACCACTGCTTGACCCTTACCCCATCAGCTTCTAAAAAAGCTTAGTTACTTCCACTAACAAGATAATTATTTCGATTTCTTCATTTCTTCTAGACAAGGAAATACTGATCACACTGATCCTACATAGAGGCATATCATTCTTTTAGCACCATGAGATAGGCATGTGTAATATAAGGCATACCATGCTTGAAAAAATGCTTGTTCTTGATTTACTTAGCCAATGTTCTGCGAGGAATAGTTTCCTGCAAAGCATTTCAATTTGGTCATGATTAAAAACTCAAACCGCAAATAACATATTCCACAAGCTAACAACGTCTACATACAGTGACTAAGAGATATGACAGACTTTTTTCTATAAGAGGTAGTTCTGAAGATAAGAGGCCCAAGGCGTAAAGTGCTGTCATGTTTGCAATGTCCACCTGAATACGGCACGGCGAGGTTGGGAATAATCCCAACACCTGCCATATCGGGCAATGAAATAATACTCATTTCTACCTGTAACAAAAGCACATTTCCGATGATCAATAACACATTGAATCAAAATAAAATAAAAACAAATGTTCAATTAAAGATTTGAGGCGATTAATCATGAACAAATCTCATTTGAGAAAAATTGAAATTAAGAAATGTACCTGATGCAAAAAAAATGGCGAGGCTGATCAATAATATGATGAGGGCCCATGATTTGGTTGTTTGGGAAGGAAAGAAAGCAAATTCAAACTGGGATTTGTGTGAATGAAAGAATGATGAGAGAGAGAGAGAGAGATAGGAGGGGTGTAATGGCGCGAGGACTGAGGTGGTGGCGTGAAATGTGGCCATGGAAACAAGTTTGACCGGGACTGTAAATTACTAAACCGCCCCTAATGATAGGGGCACTTCAGTCATTTTCACGGGGTAGCTCTCGTTCAAGGATTGTCACAGACTTCACCTGTAAAAGGAAATTTACTTTCTCACACCTTTTTTTTTTTTTTTAATTTTTAGTTTTTAAATGAAGTCACTTTTCCCGAATCTGACACTTCGCAAATAAAGAGGGAAAATTCTTTTTTTTTTCTTTTCCATCTCTTCTGGCTTTTTCACGGCTCGATTTGATAAGCACTTTCAAGGAGCAAAATCTTTTGGAAAAAGAAAACACAGAGCAAAATTGTAGATTGATAAAATGTGATGAAATTTTACACCCGAGCCTACTGAACAATTAGATAGGTCTCCGTAATTGGTATAAAATAAATATGTAGGTTTCATGCAGTTTGGTAAACTCTTTGGGAGTCGGAGTGAAAATGAGCTCGGCGACTGGATTCTCAGGCGCCCTTGACACAGATTCCATCTCGCAACCATTTTTAGAAAACGAGAGGGCTCAAGATGTGCAGCTCCTAAGTGCAGGTACTTCCATCTTCAGAAATTTAACTGGAAATAAGGGTAAAGAACAGCAGGTGTTAATGTCACATGTGACTCAACACAAACCTAGAAAACAAATCTCATCTGCGTAGTACTCGGCACAGATGACAAAAAATGGTATTAAACTGACAGACATTAACTTCAAAGTTACTCATTTAGGGTAGTGGGAAAAACATTTAAACAATCTAAAGTTTTAAATCCAGAGAAACTTGCTGTGCACCAGAAGTAGTGAGGTTTGCAACCTAAATCCAAATAAAATCATCAAATAATGTATGTACCTCAACGCACAGAAACGCCGGAACTGATGCAAAGCTTTGTATCCGCCCCACCACTAACCACACTATCACCTTTCCACCAGTCCACACATAGTACCTGAGTGACATCAAAAGGTTGACAACCAAAGGTTAAATTCGTGTTATTGAAAGGTTGTATCTGTTTTGAACATTTACAAAACGAAGAATAAGGTAATTACCTTGCTGTCTTTATGTGAATCAATGACAAATAAGGGCCACTGCAAGAGAAAACACCATCGTTCAAGTGAAAAAAGAAAATTCAAAGGTTATGGCAGACAACTTTCATGAATCATTGTTATAGCGGAGACAAAGAGAAGAAAATTTACAGTAGTTCTCATATCCCATAGCATGACTTTGCCGTCATAGGACGCAGATAGTACATGAAACCAAGAACTCTCATGCCACTTGCATGCCGTAATCCAAGAAGTGTGAGATGAAAATTGACCGACCGGAGCAGAAGTTCCTAAATCGTAATAACTTTATCTCAGCAATCTGTGTTACTTGAGAGAGAGAGAGAGAGAGAGAGAGAGACAGCATAACACTTGGATCATCTAACAAACCTGGTTTACGAGGATCCCATATCCTAAGAATGGGGTCAGAACCACCAGCAGCAACAAGTGCAGAACCTTCACCACCAATATCAAGACAATTTAGAGCTTTGCTGCAGGGCTGTGCAACAAGAGAATGTCACGATCTGAACTTTAAGATATCTGGGAAAGCAAATGCTGGAACCAGTGTTCTGAAAAATGGTGCTGCCTAAAAGGAAGTTTATTTGCACTTACTATGTTCAATACGTCTTTGCCGCTCTCGATATCCCATCTTCTAATAGAATGGTCCCATGAGGCTGAGTAGATTATGTCACGCTGAGGCCACTTTACAGAAGACACACATTGTGTATGGCCCACCAGAGAAGAAACAGCCTCCGCCTGAACATGATGTGATACAATAATAGTGTGTTCATATGAGTAACTTAGTAGGGAAGAAAATCTAGCTGGATATCGTGCTCATATAATTTGCACAACATGAACTTTCACTCTTGAGCTTAGCAGGAAGTTCTGGACATTCAAAGACGTCCCAAAACTTTTATTGAAAATACATAAAGGAATGAAAGAATATAATACCTCCAATTGAGATTCCTTAGCTTCATCACTTTTTTTCCTCTTCTTAACTGACACATCAACTTCTATATCAGGCTCATCTGTTTGCCATAATTTGATTGTGGAATCCCATGAGCCTGAACAGACCTAAGTATTTGTAACCAAATGAAATGTAAGTAAAAACTTGACATTAAAGCCCAATCTCACACATATTACTCTCAATATATATACTCTAAAGTGGAAGTAGACAAGACCATTTCTCCGGATGTATGAGCAGCGACACTTTGAACAGCTGCTCCGTGCCCACGCAAAATTTTATATGCTGTTGTCCTCAAAGCATTGTTTGTTGGCTCTTCTGTATTGAACTTCAATGAAAAATGAATATAATTATTGGTATTCTGTATATGTGTTCTGTCATCATTGTAGAAACAAGGGACACATCAAATTACCTTCCATAGCCTCAGTGTGCGATCTTTCGAAGCAGTAGCTACGCGACAACTTTCTCCCCCTGCATAAAAAAGCACAGCTCAAGCAACAATGGATGAATATTATAGCTATTAGAGTGGCAATAGATGAGAAACTACTCAAGTGAATAAGAATCTCCTCCTAAATATGAAAAAAATCCAGGCAATTTAGACCAGATAGTTCAGAGTTTAAGATAACATTTGGAAACGACTTTTGTCCCCCTGGGACGATCTAACAGCAAAAAAAAATCATACCAAATAGACAAGTATTTAATAATACTTTTGAACCATTATACTTTAGACAACTCAAAACAGACAGTACCATGTGTTTTGAAGGATCTCTAAAACACTACAAAATATTTATACGGTCTTAAACCTATAAATTTAAAAAATGAGAATGCCATCATAAGCGGTCATCTGGAGGTGGTACCAATTGGCATTCATAAAACCTACAGTAATTTTCCTTTTCTTTGGAGGATGCAAAATCTGAAGAATTTGCAGGTTCGAAAAAAAGTGGGCCACAACATGGACTAACTCAATTTTGGATAATTATATCTTAGTTACCTTCTGCACTGATAACACTAACAGAAGTAACTGGTTCACTGTGTCCTTGCAATATATGTGTACATGTTCCAGAAGCTGTCCAAACCCTATAGAAATTCAAGAAAGAGTACGTCAAGCTTCCTTATTATGGTTATATATAACATGATATAACCATGAGAAATCCCAAGGACAGTTAAAGAAAAAAAAAACAGTAATTCTTAGTACAAATACCTTCCCAAACCATCATAGCACCCTGTCAAAATGAACCTGCCACAAAGAAAGCAAGAAGTTTAAGACACTTATGAGACAACAAAACTATCAACATTAGAATAAGGTATTCCGTGGTGACTTCATCTCTATTGCAACATGACCCACAAGATCTGAAGAGGTCGATGAATGACAAAGACAATAAGACATGCATAATGAAGGTTTTGCGAGAGATCTAGAAGTGACAATTCTACTTTCCAAGTACCATGCTATCCTATCTAAAAGAAGAATATAACTGGAATTCCCCAGATGAAGTAAACTAATCCCACTTATAATACTCTTAATTAACTCCAAAAGTGCAAACCAAACCATAAGAGTTGATCATACTGCTGCCAAGAGATAAGTTACGCATTATAAATTTTCTGTACATACCCGGGACTGGAACCGTCAACAGCACTGACCCAGTCATTATGTAAACAAGGCTCTTCTTCTTTGCGTGGGACAATCGCCCGTATATATTCGATTTCCAATGTTTTCTCCTGTAATAACGGATAAGTAACAGGTAGCCATCTAAACAAGACACAAAAATACAATGACAACAGACTTCTCAAGCCAGCATCCATCTATCCAAACATGCAACCCTACACAGCTACACCCTTCCATCTATGGTTTTGGCAACACAGCACCTCCCACTATAACTAAAAGTACACAAAACATAAAATCCCACCACAACTAATTGCAGAAATTCACATCGTACATCTTAACTGTTGTTAAATTTTCATATTAACTTAGTTTTCTCATTTCCTGTTTCGGGTTTCTCCAACGAAAAAAGCATAAACCTTCCCACATCCCTTAGCATTCTAAACTATAGGATATAATCTTAAACTCGAAAAAAGCAACAAAGGGCTGAATCAGATAAGGGTAGAGTCAAATTACCGCCGAAATGCCCTTAGCAAGAAGGAACTGTCCAAGCGACATCCGAACCAATACGCCATTGATCAGAAAATCAAAGGGCTCCGATTCCCACTCAGGATTTTCTATTCACAATTACAAAAAGAATCAAACTTTAATACCCATAATAAGCAAAAATAAGCAAAGAAGCAAACTTTGAAGAGATAATCAACGGCGGAAACCCTAACCGGTTTGGATGAGAGCGTTGACGACTTTGGAGAGGTCCAAACGGGAATAGCTGGCGGGAATGGTGGTGTTGGGAACTTTGAAGGGGATGTCCTGAAGCTTCGTCACGAAGCGAACCTGGACTTGCCTGTCTTCTGTGCCTTCGTCTATCTCCATCGTCTCTCTCTCTCTCTCTCTCTCTCTCTCTCTCTCTCTCTCTCTCTGTTTGCTTCTGTTGCCGGCTCTGAGGTTTTGCTAGGGTTTAAGGGGGTTCAACACTTTAGGAGAGAAGACGAGCAGAACGCACCGTTTTGGACTTTAAGCAACTCCACCATACGTCGGAGGTTTTTAGTTTTTTTTTTTTAGGGTTAAATGCACCAACAGTGTCTGAACTCTTGGAGGACTGTCAATATGGTACCCGAACTTTTAAATGTATCAAAGTGATACCTGGACTTGTATTTTTGTACCAACGTCGTACCTGTCGTCATTTTCCGTCACAGCTCTGTTAGTTCATGTCACATGTGACGCACGTGACTGAAAAAAAGAGTGACGGAAAATGACGTGAACTAACAGAGCTGTGACGGAAAATGACGACAGGTACGACGTTGGTACAAAAATACAAGTCCAGGTATCACTTTGATACATTTAAAAGTTCGGGTACCATATTGACAGTCCTCCAAAAGTTCAGACACTGTTGGTGCATTTAACCCTTTTTTTTAATGGTGAAATGTGAGGTTTTTAGTTTTACCCACACGTATCCAAATTATTACAGGCGTAACAGAGCGTATCCGGTGCGTATCTAGACATATTCTTACATATCCGAGACGTATCTGATACGTATTCAGATGTATTTTGAGTGTATCCACGTGTAGCAATACAGGATACAGTTACGTAGCGAGATGAGCGTATACGTATTTTCTTTGTTCCCTGGCTCTAAAGTAGATTAGCCTTTTACCGTGTATATGCACAGCGGATCAGAAAATAGAGAAAGTTTCACTTAAAGCGTTTAACTACTCCACATAAAATAGCCTTCTGTACGGAGAATCAGAAAAAAATGGGAAGAAACTATTATTTTTATTTCTTTAAGAAATTTTTTACTGCCTTGGATTTTTATGGTAATTAAAAAAAAACTTCACCAAAAACACGCTTAGTTTTTTAATGGTAAAGATATGAGTTTAGACATATACTCCTTTGTTACACTAGTGCCCACTGTTTCATTTGCTTATTCTGGTTTTGCATTGCAACATTATAACATCACCCACTTTATCCTACTACAGATCTAAATAAATTTACATTATGACAAACAACACTATTGCACAGAACCAATGGCCTCTGCTCTTAGGAGGGAAAAAGTACAACAAATTCTGCCGCAGTCCAGTCCCATTCAGCAACGGTCATTGCGAGCAAACCCTGCAATTAGCTTTGCAACAGAGGTGGGATTGTCAACATGAGGAAGGTGACCACCATCCGGTATTAGCCGCATGATTGCAGAGGGTAGTTCACATCATAGTCTCTGCATCACAAACAACAATTACAAAGAATGTCAAACAATGTACCTGAACTGAATGGTCAGACAATTAGAAGGCATGTCAACAATGCTAATCCAGCTTGTTCATGTTCTAGTTTTGAATTTCTAGCTACAGGTCACAAAATATACGTTTGCTGAAGCTTTAGACATAACACTGCTAAACCTTGAATATATCCCTCCGATTAAAAAGTTTAGACAATGATTGGAAAGGAACCGTTGCAGAATGCTTTCCATCCACTTGAAGTAAACAATCATCTTTCTCAGAATAAACATGCACAATTTACCTTAAACAACTGACCAATTTTTAAAGATAATTACAGAGGTTAAGTTGAAGTTTGAAACTGACCAGTGTTTCCTTGTAGCTGATAATCTGATCTTCCTCACTGCAGATGACAAGTGCTTTCTGTTTCACCTGTAAGAAAGATTAAAAAAAAATTGTGGGCCGCATGTTAACAGCATGCGCACACAACCGTATAAACCATCCAACAAATTTTCATAAACATTTGGCAATCAATCGACTTTGTTAATATATAAGTATGTTTGGGCGTATGCTAGCTACTACCCAGTTCTCCAACATTTGGATCAGTACCACATATATACCAAATTCATAAAGGTAGAATTGGTAATGTACCTTTTTTATTTGTGCAACAACATTATAGCCCCCACTACTCATGAAACTTACTGTCGCATCTTTCCACCAAGGCAGCAAACAGTGTAGGCGACCGACCTGTGTATATGTATACTTTAATTAAGAAAACATGTCAAGGTAAAGTTAATTAAACAATGGTTAAGCCAACAAAGATTCTTACATTAGTCCAATCAAAGGTTGTGGCTAATGAAATGTCATTGAAGGCCAGTGTATTAGCGTAAAGCCGTAGAGGGATGCTCCTCAACAAGGAAACCTGATCAATATAGGATCAAAATATTACACTGGCTCCTTAATAGAGAACTTTCATGTACATACCATGTGCGTCCGATGCTATTTTTATGCAAAAAATCAACAACCTAGCTTAATGATCCAATTCCAAACATGAAACTCAAAAGCATATTCTTCCACTAAATCATATGTTGACACCCACCCCAGCATAGGCTAATACTCTAGGTAATTCTGCAAGTTTGCTGCCTTCTGAGTACACACTTGCATTGATCAAAACCAGCTTTTCAACCTGTAGAAAATAAATGCAAAGAGACATCGCTGTGTAAATAACATATGATTAAGCAAGCACCACCAAGTGAATATCCGGAGCAAAGTAGACAGAGAGATACTTACAGCAAACGGATAACTGACTGCAAAGTCAATTGCAACAGAAGCACCGAGGCTAGGTCCAACTAATATCATTGGCCTTCTGATGTAGGTCTTCCAAAACTAGAATTCAGATATAACCATTTCATGAATGTCAGTTTCATAAGATGATGCAGAATTTGACCATTCGTATATCATTATATCAAAATATCTAAATCAGTGTAAGCATTTACTTGGAGACAGATGGAGAAAACAGTATCTGAATCCAAAATAAAAACAATTAAACTGCATCATACCTGATAGAGGTGATGACGCTTTGTTTCCGGGTTGCATGGTGGAAACCTTTCTGGTACAGATGAAGAATGGTTACTGAGGGTGAATATTGAACTTCAAACCAGCTCGGAAAACAAAAATCAAAGAAAAAAGAAAAGACAGGTGAATGAACCTAAATCGGAGAAGCCCCACCCGAGCACATCAATTGCCCAGGCCTCCAACCCGGCCTCTTCAAGCAGGGGATATGTGCACCTCCATTCTAAACAAGAACTGATATACACAAACATTATGAAGCATGTAAGAACCAAACTTGACATTGCAAAACAGTTAAGGTATCGATCTGGCAACTTGCAGAAATTACATACCTGTCAAAGCAATGCAAAAGAGCCACTGGATTGTTCTTGGTTTGTACTAAAGGTTTCACACAACTACTCATTATACAACTTTGATCATATAACCCCATCTGCAATTTAACAAAGAGTATGTGAGAAGAGGACACCTATACGTACAGTAACTGGAGAATGAAAAATTTCATAGTCAATCAGTTGTAACTTCCAAGTGGATGAAAATCAACACAACCAGATGCTCAATGAAGTATCAGATTCAAATCTCAACCCAATTGCAGCTAAATTTAACAAAAACTATTTCAGCCTCACAATCCAAACAGTGAATTTCAAATGCAACCCCTATATCACAAACAATGGAAATTCGAACTCATTGGTCCTGTGAAAAATCTAGTCTGCAACAATAGTGAATATCAATACACAGTAACAAAACCACTCGTTAAAAACTTAAACATCATCATTCAGAAACAAAGATAAAAGCTTTACTAATTTCAAACACAAAAACTTAACCTTTACTTTTCAAGTCCGTATCAGATTACTAACATGAACCTTCTTTTGTCGCTTACTCCAAAGCCAATTCATATGTACCTCATCCTTCCCAATTTGGCTTACCAGACACTTCTTCTTTTCTTCAATAGGATCATATAAAGTAAAACAGACGCACTAAAAACAACGGCGTACTTGCCTTAGGGACACTGACAAAGACAGTGTTGCGAGTAAACCGGTACAGTAAATCAACAATTACAAATGAGTACCTGAACAGGGAGCCTCTCCATTCTCTGAGCTAAGTTTCTGGCAAAAGGGTCTTTGATCTTCTCGACCTCTTTGGGAAGAAACGGCGGGAACCCGTTACCTGAACCCGAACCGCACCCATTTGGGAAGATCCGGGGACCCGTTACTAAGCTCCCGCATTTCTTCGTAGCTGGCGTCACTACTGCCTCTGGTGGTGTTGGTGTGGGCAGTGAAGACCCAAACACCAGAGGTATCATTCTGACCAAATACAAGTACAATAATCCGACACTCAAAACTCAGAGAATGCAGGTTTGTTTTCAACTTAATATGAGAAGCACAAAAGAGAAAGGAGTGAAGTGAAAAGCTGGTGTCGACTGAGGTCTACTACTTGTCGAACATGGGAGCAGGCTACGTCATGGGTACGTGTCTACATCTTACATATTATTATTTCCAGAAAAAGGGTGGCGAAAGCGAGTTTTTTGTCCAAGGCAAATTTCTTTTCTCTTTGCCGGTGAGCTACGTAGCATGAGAGGTCTTTCTAAGGAGGATTTTTTATTAAGTTAAGATGATTTTTTTTTAGGATTTTTCAGTTTATCTTATTTTTTAATTTTATATTTATATTTTTACTGTTTAGTTTATAGATATATATGAGTAGATTATTTTTTTTAAATTTTCAGCTATATAAAATTTTTTTAGACATTCATAAGTGTGATTTATCTATTATAAACTTGAACGATTCATATTTAACATATTTGGTGTCACACCCCAGTCTTTAAGTCATTTTTACGGTAATTTACTTTGGTATTATTTTAGTCTTTTACTGTATTAAGTAACCGTTTACTGTTAAGGACTTTAAAGTTGACTTTTTCTTCCATTTGGAATTTGGGAAAACTTTCTTCATGAAAGTTGTAGGTGACGTGATTTTGAGTTCGTATACATGTTACGCGTTAAAATCGGAATTGGTATGGAAAATTTATCCTCTAAAAGGAAAAATGTTGTGTTGGTAAAATATGGGTAAAAATTTAGTGGGTTATATTGGTTGGGGTTTTTTAAGTTGGACCGGGTGTGGGAAGCCCAACACCCGTCTCTCTCTCTCTCTCTCTCTCTCTCTCTCTCTCTCTCTCTCTCTCTCTCTCTCTCTCTCTCTCTCTCTCTCTCTCTCTCTCTCTCCCGCGAACGCACCCGACTCGCCGGAGACTCCACCGTCGCCCGTTGTCGTCCGGCCACCCGAGACAGCCGGACCGGTCCCGTTCGGACCCCCGCCGCTCCCTCTCTCTCCCTGGGCCGGTGACTGCCCACAGGACGCCGCCGAGCGGGAGGAGACCGCTCCTAGCAGTTCGACTGTCATCTCACCGAAGCTCTGTCCTCCGGCCACCATAGGCCGAGATTTTTGGCTCAACTTGTAGCCCTCGTTAAGGTGAGTAATCCCTTAAAATAATCGGTCTAATTCGATCTCGTTAGGGTGGTTTGTATAATTAAAAGTTCTAAGGATTTATGGATGTTTCGGTTTGATTACCCTATATAGCCTTAGAATTGGACTAAGTGCTAGTTATGGAAGTTGTTGTGGATGATAAGAAGATTATGATGTTTAAATTTGGTGGCCATAGGAAGTCGCCGGAAAACGGCTGCCGGCGAAGCAGGCGGCGGCGCCGCCCCTCAGGGGCTGTTTGTTTTCATGTTTTTAAGATGGTATTAAGGAAAGGAGTTTAATGAAGTATAGTTTGGAATTTTTGGAGGAGTTTTGTTTATGTTGGGGATTTTTTTCTTGGTTAAGGATTTTGGCGGTGATTAAAATAGATTATCGGTAGTTTGGTTAGCCGGTTTTAAATTTCGTATAAGGTTGATTTTTGGTTATCGGTGATGGTGGTGAATTTTGAATTATGATGGATTAAAGATGGAGAAAATGGGCAAGGAAGAAATTTATTTTTAGACCCTTAACTTTATGGAACTACTTGATGAAGTTTTAATGTCATATGGGAATTAATATTAATTATTGTTCAGGCCGTGAGGAGGATCATTTGGAGGAAGCCTCGGGTCGTCGGCAGGCCTAGCCGAGCACTGTGAGTGAACCTTTGATTTATATGTCACGCATGCATTAAAGTTATTTAATTTCAAAAATATTTAATTTCAAAAGCATTTTTGAAATTTGGTATTTTCTTGGGATTAATGAGTTCCATTTGTTATTTGGGAACTCTCTTGCTCCTTTCATTGACATGTGAGACATGTCAATTGATCTTTTATTTTTGGTAATCTATTACACCCTAAAAGGGTTGACTGGTATTATTTATCGCTATCTAACATTACTTAGCGGTCCTCATCATATGTGAGTAGAGCGCTTAGTGTGGGACGTTATTATAGTTCCACCAGCGGTCCTTATCATATCAGAGTTGAGCGCTTAGCGTGTGACGCGATTATAGCCTGGGAGGCAACTGATCGGTTATATATATATATTATTGTTAGCTAGCCATTATTTAGCGGTCCTCATCATATGAGAGTTGAGCGCTTAGCGTGGGACGCTATTATAATGTAATTAGCGGTCCTCATCATATGTGAGTAGAGCGCTTAGCGTGGAACGCTATTATAGCTTGGGAGGCTCATTTTTTTATGGTGGAATATTTTTCCCCATTTATTTTGATTATTTGAGAACCAATGGGTTTGGTTCATTGTTTTGGTTTATAATTATTTTGTTGGGAAGATTCACAAGAGTGGCATGCGTAAATATTTTTCAAAGGAAAAATATGGGAAAAGTATAAATTTTGATTTCAAGGCTTTATTAGTAAGTCAATGTTTTTATTATGTACTTTTGTCCACTCACTCTAACGTTTTAAATGCTTCTCCCCTGGGTCTTTCGTTTTTAAATACTCAGTCTGCAGAGTTCGGTTCGGCAAGGATAGGAGGCGTGTCATAGATCCCCACCTCATTCAGTTTTCTCATATAGGTTACTAGTTTAACTTATTGCGTTGTTTATCTTATTTTCCTAATAGATGCTCTGATAATTATGGGATGATTTAAGTATGTTAAGAGCTGATGAAAAAGATTCATTTGTTTATGTTTGTTTGAGAAATTATATTTATGGATGTCGTTTGGGAATTATTGTGAGTTGAGTTTGGTGATTCTTCTTTCAAGTAGGGTTACCCATTCTCAAGGGAGGTTCTACCAAGAATTTTGATAGAATTTTCCTTGAGGTAGGTCCCGCAGGGTTTATCCCGGATTTCGAGGGGAAATCCCTCGAAATCCGGGGTAGGTCATGACATTTGGTTCATCTATTAATTTGATCTAGTTTGTTATCTTAACAAACACCAATTTGACTGAAAATTTATATAAATGATCTACTCATATAAACCTAAAAATTGAACGGATGAGATGTCAAAATGTAATCGAAAAATTGGTATTTTAAACTATAAACCGAAAAATCATCAACTAATCTTCAACTTAATAGTCATACTATAAATGCTCTCATGTCGTATGTACTAGGATAATAATTCACAATTATTTACAGATATTTTCTACAACTCATTTTTCATGTTTCCCAAAAATGCAAAACCTTGTGAAATTTCAGTTTGGTTTGTAAAATTAGGATAAAGATTTTCACTTTTTATCGACGGAAAAACATGATACATCGGCATGGATCATGTCCGTTATCATTTTTGTTAAACTTCGTTACTTATTGTCACATTCAAAAATAAAAAACAAAAAAAGAAAGTGAAAACTAAAAACCAATACTTTTCTTCCTCCTTCCTTCATCGGAAAATCTCTCCGGCCAGAACAGTCTTCCACCACCAGCAATGACGGAGGAGAGCGGCGCTAGGGTTTCCAGTGATTCATCGCAGACTAGGCAAAGGTATCATCATCATCTCTCCTGTAACAACCAAAACCCTAATTTCTGTCATCCGCTTCTGAATTTCAACCTGGTTCCGTATTTGCTTATCAATTTTCGCTTCGATTAGATGATTGAATGGGCTGGCTTTGATGTTTGCTCCGATTTCGGTTTTCTTTGGTGTCACTTTTGCATATTAGATTGTAATTTTACCAAGTCTGAAACTCGGAGCTCAGCTAGGTTATATGGATTGTGAATTTGTGATAGATATATTAGTAATTTGAAATATCTGGACATAAAAGACTTAGCTTTCTGCAGTTTTGGTGTTATTTTCGTCGAAATCTACTGAAGATTGTCGGTGTTATTTTGTGAATTGTGATTCAAGCTTGACTCTTGTTGCATTGTTATTACTGCATTTGTAATTCCACTGCAATAACATGACATTTTGTGTTCGTACGACAGAAAGAAAAGAAAATGGGATCAACCAGCAGAGTCATTGGTTTCAGCTGGTTTAGCAGTGCCGGGATTGCTCGGTGGGGTTGCGGTTCCCGGTGTGATTCCAGTGTCCGGCGCTCATTTGATCAATCCACTTGCTGCTGGATTTACTACTGTACTGCAGCCGTACCAGGTGCCTTTGATACCGCAACAAGCTGCAACAGTTCTGCAGAAACTAATTCAAGTGAGTTATCTTATGTAGAAGCATTGTGATTGTAACTGTCATTAGCATTTGTAATTACTATTGGGATATGGTTGTGTTATTACCACCACGTATGTTCTGGTCGTGTAATTTGTTATTTTTCCCCATATTTCAACTGACATTACAATTGATTTGTCTCAAATTTCTTCTTTGCAATTGATGTGTTGAATGATTTACTATATAGCCAAAGATCCAAGATGAGTTAATAGCACGAGAAATTGTTATTAATGATGCAGAGTCCTCTATTCGGTACAAGCTCACAAAACGCCAGACACAGGAGGAGGTGAATGTTTTTCATTCTATATTTTTCTGCTGTACATAAACTGTTTTACTGTTAGTTTGTAATGGATGATACTTTTGCTTGAGATTAATTGTGTATAAACCTTGCAGATCCAAAGGTGCACTGGTGCTGTGGTGATAACAAGGTTGGTTTTCAGTGGCACATTCATAGTCGGCCTTTTGCTCATGTATAATGTATGTAATGCATATATATGATTGAATTTGCAGGGGGAAGTATCGTCCACCAAATGCATCAACTGATGGTGAAAAGCCATTATATCTTCATATATCTGCTGGGGCTAATGTAAGTACACTTGGTTCCATCTGTTGACAAATTTTTTTCTATGTGCATGTTGTAATAGATGTATTATGTTTGATGATGATGGCTTACGAGAATTAGGTTTATGTATTAATGATTTGGTAGTTCTTGTCAAAAATTTGTTGCAGAATCATCTTGGATTGTTTGAACTTATTAAACCGATGCCAAGTTAGATAGTTATAAAAGCATTGATGCAGTAATCTGCACCCTATCACCTTTTGATAGGAGTATAGGACACCGTAAATTTTAAACTGTCCTTCAGTATGAGTTTTCACAGAGATTTTATAATTGCTTTGACTTGCTAGATAAAAGAGACAACAGAACGGATTTTAGCAGTTGATCGTGCTGCTGCCATGGTTGAAGAAATGTTAAAACAGGGTCAGAATTTACATCCCTCGTCATTATCGTCCCTTTCTACTGTGAGTAACGGACTGAAGGTATGTTTCGGTTAATTATCATAATCT
The DNA here is from genome assembly GCA_034370585.1 of Fragaria x ananassa. Lineage (NCBI taxonomy): Eukaryota > Viridiplantae > Streptophyta > Magnoliopsida > Rosales > Rosaceae > Fragaria > Fragaria x ananassa. The sequence continues at coordinate 32,506,241 of CP139754.1, read as the reverse complement.
GAATGGTATGGCAAAATGGCAAATTGATGGCATAAGTTCACTAATGAAAACTTGTTTACTCAGGAACCAAGCACATGTGTATATCTTGGCTTTGATGCGGATCCATCATTCAACATTGCTGCTCGTATACGCGGACCAAGTGTGAGTTCTTTTACCCTTCCCATACCACTTGTCTAAGTAACCTATATGTAGTTCAATTCATCCTTTCAGGCGTAAGTCCATCTTACAATCCGTGAATATGCTTGCATTGTAGATTTAAAGGAATATGTTTCAATTAGTATAGTTCATTGCACAATGGATATGTCCACTTTCTTTTATTATATCAATCTTTTGATCAGAATTACTAGTTTTAAAAAAACAAAACAAAACAAAAAACAAAAAACAAAGCATCATAGTTTAAATTGCTTCTTCAATTGCATGTATCATATGATGCTTCTAATCAGGTTTAACTCTTACCTTGAGCATTTTATTATGTAAAACATGAAGATGAGTGATTCTAATGTTTGAAGCTTTCTCTGACATCTCCATACAATTGGGAGAAATTGTTTTTGTGGTCGGGTGTCGGTTTGTAAATGCAGGACCAGTATATAAATCACATTATGAATGAAACAGGAGCAACTGTTTTACTCAGAGGGCGTGGATCAGGAAATATTGATAGTTTACATGGCGAAGGTATCCTTTTTTCCATGCAGTGTTATCTTATTAGAAGCCTGATGATCTTCTTTTTATCGTCATTTCATGTATTCTTCTATCTTTCTTGCAGAAGGACAACAACCGTTGCATCTGTTCTTGTCAAGTAATAATTTGAAAAGTCTCGAAGATGCTAGGCTTTTGGCTGAACATCTTTTAGATACAATCAGCATAGAGTGTGGTGTCTCCAGGTAATTGGATTACCATTATTTCACAGTTAGAAGTTGTTTAGCTTTTCTTACTAAATATGCTGAGGGGGATTCTATACTCACTCTCGTAATGGCTACATGCATTTCGGAGAATGAAAGTATGGTTTCCAGTTTACCTGTATTCCCAAATTTCATATATCTGTTCTTTTCTTTTTCTTTTTTTCATCCCCAATGGGAAGTGATTCTGTATTGGCTCCTATTTTTTGCTTTACAATCCACTCTTGTTTCTTTCCTCATTGCCTGGACATGTGGTTTCCATTAGCTAGTTCCATTTGTACTGTAGCTCGTAATTGCATATATAACTTGTTGCAATTTTCTGTCATAGGGTTTCATCATCTAAGGTTTATAGTGCTCTTGCACCCCCACAGCAGGTATATAGTGCTGTTCCTCCACCACATCAATTGTTGGCTGGAGTTCAGAGTTCTGGAAATGAGGTGAGAGCCATTACAACTTTGGCATCTGCAACTGTCAGTCTTGCACCAGCTCCACTGGTTTCCTCAGTTGGGACTCCTGCGATCACTACTGTTTTGTCTCAAGGGACAGTATCTCAGTCTGGAGGATTGTCAAACATTGTGCAATCTCAGGCAAGCAGTGGTGGTCCACAACCCCTATCTGGTGGAACAATCTACAGTGGATATGGTGGGATATATCCTCAAGTGACACCCTTACAACAAGTTGCCCTGGCCCTTAGACAGTCAACATTCCCTATGACATCTACAATTGCTCCCACAACATCAGTCCCAAGCACTGAGCCAAAGCTGAATACAAAATTTAGTTCTGATTCTGAGAAGGAAAAGCGACCTCCACAAAGGCGGAAGTTTCAGGAGTTACCAGTTGGTGGTCCTCCTAAAGTTCATCAGGTATCAATGCATGAACCTTAGTGGTTTGACTTTTGGGAAAAAATAAAACCAAAATCTGTTTAACCTAGTTGAACATAGATAGATAAGCATGGAAATTGAAGTGCTTTAAGAAAATTTGTGCGAGAGGGCAATAAGGTTTCGTTTGAACTTTTCTGAAGATTTGCCTTTATTGTTGTTGGGCTTCTTCTGCTTTTTTTTTTTTTCTTCCCTTTTTTCTGTTTCCAGCAGTCAGATGTCATTTGTACTAATTGCAACTTGTTTGATTAATTTTGTCATCACCTTGATATCATTGAATCTTTTGCTGACTCTTTCATTGCTCGTTATTCCAGGTATTTTCTCTGACCTTCTATGAGGCTAACTGGCCGATCTGGACCTCTCTATTGGGCCATTGGTTTCCATTTTTCACAGGGTTTCAAATTTTGGGGTGCCATTTAAGAGCACTTTTGAGCTTTATCCAGTAGTTAATCTACATTTCATACTGTTGAGTTTAATGTTTCTACTTGGGCATGTTAGCAAAACATACTGCATTTTATGTTTGTTAAGTCCAGCGTTGGGTTTCTCCATTTTTTTGGTTATTGAGCTATCGGCTTCTTTTTGTTTTCTTTCTTCCTAACTGTTGAGTGCAGAATTCAGACTTGTTAAGGCCACCTGAACTGGCGTCGGATTTGGGTGTGAGGAATGTATCAACTATGCCAGCTCCAAAGAAGTTGGTCCAGCAGGTATCAAATGGAATGCCGCCACCGCCACCCAGAACCATGCCCCCACGTCCACCGAAATTTACATCATCAGCACAGGCTGTTAAAGAGATTGACAGGACCAATGATCTGAAGAAGACAAAATCGGATAACGTACCTGGTATGCCGGAACACCTGCTCTGCTTTATTTTTCATGTTGGTGCTTTTTATGTTATAAATTCAGTGGGAAAGTATAATTGTGTGTTAGAGGGGGGCTATTAGGCACTGGGAAAATTATTTATTGTTTTTCTTACATGTCCTTCTGTTTGGTTATTATCAGATACTTTGGTCAAGCTTATGGAATATGGAGAAGATGATGATGACTCGGAGGAAACTGATGAACAGTCACCCACTAGCAACTCTGTTGCAGTAACAGTTCAAAAGCCTTTCTGGGCTTTATGAGTTGTCGCCTTGTCGGTTAGTGGAGAATGGTCATACACTATGTTGGGGGAATGACCGGAATGTTGGCACAAGAAGGTAAAGATGGAGCTAAAGATGATGACCTCTGCTGTAGTGTGTTTTCTGTGTTCAGGATCTGTCTGAGGCACTTACTGGTCTTCTCTGGAAGAATGTTGTATCTTCTACTGATTCTAGTAGGTCTAGGTTAGTAGCATAGTTGTAGTTTAAGGGTGGTTTCTTTTTCATTAGATTATGAACATGCGTCAGACACTGCAGATATGTAAAAATAACATAACATGCATATCAGCGTCTTCCGAGTATATTCGCTATGATGTTCAATATGTGTCCATTACGATCAAGCTGTTTCTATATGACAACTTCTCTGGGTATAAATTCGCCATATTTCAGTCCATTTGTTTGGGATACCTTATATGATTGGAAGAATTATCTGCTTACTCGTGTATCTGGAACTTCAGTAGCACGAATTGAATCTCTTTCATCATTGATATGCCCTACTTCATTGAATGAAAATGTGATTAGGCCGTTATGCTGATCGGAGTTTTCTTATTGATCACGACATATCATATAGACAATGTCATGCATTGATGCACAAATGACAGATCTTGTGCAAGTTTACTTCCTCAAGAGTACTGGACTCGGCCTTGATGGGGTCTTGTCCTCCACTATCAATAGCAATTGATGTCACTTCCAACAGAAGCAACCATTTCAGCTGGCAATAAATTAGAGGTACGAGTCCAGTCCTTATCAATTACCAAATTCTTTGAAGCTGGACACACAATATGACCCCTCATGGCTCTCACTTCTTTATGACCACATGCTTGACAAATCTGCTGAGAATTCATATTGCTAGTTGGGTACACAACTTGACGACTTCAAATACAATACCAATTCCTACCAGAAATCTACTTGACCTCAAACAAACAGGAATTTCAATCATTTCATGGAGCTTTGACTTGATATTGACTATTGTGATGGTTCGCACCTTAAATACTCAAGTTTCTGATTTGCAGAAGCATGTGGATTTTATCACAACAGTATACCTTCATCCATCCCATACTCGAAAAAATAATAATAACAGAAGAGAAACATGGAGAAGTTTAATATAAAACATTGCAGCATCCATTAGGTAGTATCAGATTGAGTACAGAGATCACAAAGTGAACAAAGTTCATCATATTACAATGCACAGAAGAAACTAATGAGGATTTGAACCCATTAAACTATTAATTAATCAAGCATACATGAGTAGTGGAACTTAGAATAAAATCATTCCTCTGCTGTAAGTAACATACCAGTTCTTTTTCATGGTGCTGTCACCTCCGGCTGGAACTTTGTAATAATTTTGGGGAACCTTCAAAGAGATCCATGAGGTAATTCTCCATGTCATCAGCACTATACTTGATGAGCTTGTCACTTATGTCATTGGAGTGTCGTCCCACGAATGTCCTGTAAGCTTGGATCACATTGAGGGATGTTGAGATTTGCAAGTCTTCTCGAAGCTGAGGATCTGGAATGAGCCATGCCGACTGAACCTTGTATATCTCCTCAAAAGCAAGATAAAAGCTACGCAGCCTTTCCTTGAGAAGGCTTTTTGAGATAGAATTTGACCCCGGATTTTGAATACCCTCCTCTTTTAGCAAAGAAAGGATGAAACTCCAACTAGCTCTCTGGTAGCTCATTGCATGCTGTTGAAATTTCCTGTTGTGCTTTCGAATCCAATCATCTTCAAATATAAGCCTCAATTCTGCCCCTTTAACCTTCTGAGCCATGTAATGTATATTGTTCATCAAAAACACATGTTGCAAAGAAGCATCCCTATATAACTTTGACTTCTCATCAAGGTTGGATTCCAGACTTGAAGCAAATGATAGGAACTGGCGCGCCATTGGGGATTTTCTGCCTGAAGAATCATCAGTGCTTTTGTTCTCCTCTTCTTTAGTTGGACTAGTGTCAGGAGACAACGAAACAGGATCGCCTTCATCACAGTCCTTAAGAAGCAGATCAAGGATCTGACCATAGTCTGTAAGAGTCCTCATGTAATTCATCACATATCTAGTCAGTGGGTGTATACCCCCACCTGAAACAGGGTTAGTGGAAGGGTTTGAGGCAATGGCATTCTCAAATTCAATAACTGTTGTCTTCACAGATTCACCCAATCTCAGCAGGACATCATGACACTCCATACTAATAGAAGAGCCAGCCTCACCAAAGTACAGATCATCTATATCAGGAAGGACATCCGCTAGCACCTCATACATGTCAAGAATGCGAACCAACTTTTCTGGCTGATGAGGGCCGATAGACATGGCTTCAGCGAAATTGAGAAGCTGCAGTATTGAAGCCTTTGATGCCTCAACAAAACAATCTAGCCGAACAGGTCCAAGCTCCTCAAAAATCTGTTCACTGAGCCATTTTTCACTAGCAAGATAAATCCGCACGAAAATCTTCATTACCCAAACCCATCTTCTGATTTTGGAATTCAAAGAAACCCACTCCATCTTCCTCACATCCTCAATGCTCAGTTTCTGAATTTCAAGATATGAGAGACACTCATCCAATGCATCCCTTCGGAGGGTGGTATAAGCTTGGGTACATTCCCTCTCATAATTGCAATTGAACATCATATTTGCAATGCACCTGAGGTCAGGAATCACTTCTGGGCGAACCAAATCAATGATGGAATCCTCAGAGGCTCGGCTAACACTATCCCTCTGAAATGAATCCTCAACTGAGTCATCCCCAAAAGACATCAATGAGTTCACATCCACAGTATCCTCTTCACATGAACGAAAAGACATGTGCTCCGGTGCACACGGCTGCCTGTTCTGAACAAGCATGTACCTGAACTCATCCTCCAGCCTAGTCATCGCCGTTTGAAGAACATCATTAGCCCTGTTCAACAGCTCATACTTCTCATCATCTTTACTCAGACACAAACCCTCTAAACTCTCAATCACCTGCCGAGCCTCCTCCACCGTGTTCAAGTACTCATTCGCCTCATTTGAGCTCGAATCCCATACCATGGTCTGATCTGCCTCCCACCCCATGACCTTATCCTGAATCGAATTAAGCCGATCTTCAATGTCACCAAAGTCCTCCACCTTTATCTCATTCAGTGTGCTCCTATTAGTCATCAGGGATGACAACTTGGTACCAAGATCAGCCAAAATCTTCCTCTCACCGTTTGTTAGATTCTTCTTGGAACCCAATGCCCTTGCTATGCTTTTGGCTGCAACAATCAAGTCCTCCCCAACCTCCACTTCAGGGTTTCCAGGTTTACAATCCCCCATAGCCACAATAAACTAAACAACCCAGTCAGCCTCCACTCCAAAACACTTTGGCAAATCAACCAGAACCTCCCTATTCCCCCAAATCAGCAAAGCAAAACACACCTACCCTCTTTGCTGGCACAACCCAAAAACCAATACTTATGATTCCACTCAACTCTATATTGAAAATGGCAGAAACCCAATACCGAGCACCATAGAATACTTGCGACAGTTGTAGTGGGAACCCAAAAGAGATTTGAGGAAAAAGAACAAGTCCTGTCAATGATGAAGAAAAAAAAGAGCAAACTTTTTATCGGCCAAACGCAAAAAGGACCAGTCTTTACAAAAGCTGGTCATCAGTGGGAAACCATATAATCAAATAAAAAAAACAGTAACAAACAAACAAACCCAGAAGATGAATAGACAAAGATAACATGAAAAGCTCAAAAGCCTACCTCTTTTGCAGTCTCAGACTACTTCAGTTCATCACTTCATCAGAAACTTCATAGATAGCAAAATCTTTGAACAAGGGAAGAACAAGATCTGGAAAAAAAAAACGAGCAAGCGCTGACTGGAATAGTTTTAGGCAAATTGAGTAATATGAGGGGTGCGCGAGTTTAGCTGTGACTTGTATATCCAAGTAGAAGAGCAAGATTGCGATGCTTGGAACGCGTATATTATTATTTTTTTGAGACACATGTAAACTTGGAATATATAATTAAGATGCGTATCATTTTCTTGTTTGTAATTTTGTAATGTTTACTTTACCCTTTCACTCCTGCTCCTAGTGGTCTATACACTACTCAAAGTGTTCATTATTAAATCCAAATTGGATATAAACCGTCACTCATAATTTCATATGATATGTTCTAAAAGATTACTTATAAAGTCATTTTAGTTAATCATTTAATCGAAAAGGCCACATAATGATTTTGTTTTCACATAGTGTAAATTGTTATTGTATTGTTCCACCTAGTAGTATTAGTCTCTCTTATGTAATTGTGATGTCGTAAGTTTGACATATGACAAGGTGTCACATAGTCTTGGCTATAAAAAATTAAAGCAAAATACGATGAACAAAAAAGTACCAATAAATGAGATAGATGCGTATAGCTGGATTTAATTTGATTTGATATTCAAGCTATGATATATATTTGTGGAACATGACGGGAAGTTAAATGCCCATACATACATAGTATTTGCACACATAAAAGAAGAATAAATTAGTCAAAAACATGAATCAAAGAATCGTATAAAGTATTATAAACTTGTGATAACTGATGAGGTTCGATTTGTGTTCATCGTTGATCAGTAGATACGCGATTCATGATTATGATTGATCATGTAAAGATGATGAAATCAATGATTCGAGTTTCATCCCACTCGTGTCCAGATAAACCATAATTTTTCGACAAAACCTTTATTCAAAATCGAATATTGGTCGAGGAAATGATAAGTCTGAGTTTGGCTTAAGTTTGTGCTTTAATTTTTAAATTGTTTTAATCTTAAAACGACATAACAACTGAGCTTTTATAAGTTACTAATTTAGTGTTTTTGTATAATGATAGTTTGACAAAATTAGGGCAAATTAAATGTCATTTTCTACCCTTTTTAGGACCAAAATTATAATTTTAGAGTGCCATCTCTAGCCCATCCTTTATTATTTCGTTATCTGTTTCAATATATATATATATATACAGAGCTTCTTAGCGGCAGACATCCGCATTTATTCTTACGGTGCAGATTTCCACTTTACACTCATTTTCAATCGAATTTTCATATCTTCACCGTTTAGTACTTAGATACTAAATTATAGATCATCTCAGCAAAATTTCAGCTAATTTGGTTATTATTAAGACACTCAAAACTGCGTTTTTCTGTTATAAACATGGACGGTTCAAGTTCGACATAATTATGTTCATCCATTGTTTTAATCGAGTTTGAGTGCCTTAATGATAACCAAATTGGCTGAAATTTTGCAAAGATGATCTATACATTAGTGTCTAAATACTAGATAGTAGAGATGTTAAATTCGATTGAAAATGAGTGTAAAGTTAAAATCCGCACCATAAGAATAAATATGGACATCCGCACATGAGAAAATATGTGTGTGTATATATATCAGCATATACTCATAGATATCATGCCATGCACTTACCTTTTTCTTTGAGGTTAGGATTCCGTGGTTTATGGTACGACCATTTGAGTGTTGGTTTCTCGGTGTGATAGTCAATTCAATTTCGAAGAAAAACACATTTGACTTTTCAATTTGGAATTCATTTTCGGAAAAAAACTTACTGTTTATGGTCAAAATACGTTGCATACGTATCACCTTTCCTTGGCTATATATCACGATTCTTATAGCTTTGGTTTCCATCATCTTCACCATCGTCGATTTGCCATCGTTTTCATTGGCCCTTATTGCAATCTTCCACACTTATATGTATTTAACACGTATGGTGGTTTTCATTTTTGTCAAACCAAATATCCTTCTAATATTCAAAACGATTTCTTTTCTAGAAGATGTCATTTTCTTTTAAACATGTTTTCCTCCACATAACAAAAAGGTTTTGCTAAAGTCCCAGTCAACCTACAACCTCTTGATCATCTATGACGTACGGTATGACACATTTTAACAATGTAAATGATGGAGCTGCCAAGCAGATACTAATTCTATAATGAACAAGTGGAATAATAATCTCGTTGCAAAACGGCTTGACAAATCTGGACAAAACTTATCAGGGTTAGTTGTATTTTTCGTCTTCATTTGGATGTTTGTAGGTTGTTGCTTATTTTAGTATGGCTATTTGATCATATTTCCAATCTCAATAGGTTTCATCGTTGATTAGTATAAATTCTTATGTACACGGCATGCAATATAAAAGTTTCCCTCAATCCTTTTTGAAAAGAAACTAGAATGAAAGAGTTGGGTGATTGGAACATTTCAACCATCGAGCACTTCCATATAGCTTGGTCTAAGAGAGTTAACAAACTGCGAATACAAACTAAACCAATCTTAAGGCGCGCCGTTTGCCTTTCCTAAATCATAATCAAATCCAATAACTATCCCTATTTCTCTCTACTTGTTCTTAATAGAGACATCAGTTCCTTGTCTCGCAAGAATCATCACAGTTCGGAAGATCGATCGACCACACTGGTATTGAAATTTGCTTTCTTCTCATTTTGTTTGTTTTTTTTTTTTTTAAATATCTTGTTATCTCAGTCTAGATGAATTTTCAAGACGATTTTGGCAGGGGCTTCCCCTGAATAAATGATCTGAAAAGCTGAAGAGCTGCTCTTGGCTTGAATAGCGGGACTTCATGACCTGCTCCTCTCACTGTTGCAAATGTCAACCCTTCGTAGACCTCTGTCCACCCTCCCACCTGTGACAATTTGATATGGACCTAAAATTAGAAACCCTAATCGTATCCAGGATCGGTCACTCACATTCTTAATCGCATTGCTAAATTCACTAAGAAAAATTACTAACAATGATTAATGAAGAGTTTTTGATCGTAATATGCTCACCTGCTTCTTTGTATACCAGGGATACCATGGGATTTTGGTTGCCAGTTTGAGTCGTGCAAGGGAATACCTAGTCGCTGTGACTGGCACCACTGAGTCAACGTCTCCACTACAATTTGCAAGGAAGGAGTCACAGGATTAATACACGATGAGACAGGAAAGAATAAAGGCTAATGTTACATGAAAGGGGAGCCCTTCAATGGAGGACATGGTCTTTTTGAGAAAATGATCGAGGACCTCCGAATATTCAGACTGGTATAGATTTTAGGTCATCATTCAAACTTAACCAACTTGAAAATTGTTCAGCACTGCATGATATGACATGTTTTTACATTTGTGATCTTTAAGCTACATTGCAAGTGGAGGAAGTAATGAAGCTGTCTACTTCAGAAGGGTTCTATGATCATGTATACAACAATAAACTGAATAAAGGGAAAGAAATGTCGATCATTTACCTGAAAACCCAAATTCTCAAACCAGCAGCAATCATGTCCTTGTAAATCGGAAGAACAGATACAGCTGTGTCGTTCCAATTTCGATTTAAAACCTCACTGCAAATATCATCTCAGAATATCACAAATTAGTCTGCGGTTAAGTTAATCAAGCTTTATAATAGTATAAAGATGATGTTGATCGAGTTTGCATGGACTCACTTGCAAGCAGTCCACTTGTAAGGAATTTTAGTAATGTTGGCATGGAGTGCTTTCTGTACTTCTGGTCTATTGTAATAGAGCTCAGCATATTTTTCCGTACATGGATCATAGCCAGACATTTTTCGAAAAATCTGAAAGATACAATTACCAGAGATTGATTGATTATAAACATAAGATCGATCACATTATTTTCCTAACAATGCATTGAAAATGCAGATTACGAATACCAATTACATACCGGTCGGTGAGGCAACCGCATAGTCTGTCTTGTAGACATTGAAGAAGTGCTGCCATCAGAGTTGTTGCAGGGTGGTGCATAAATGTTGTACTGGTCTATGTTCCCGAATTCTGAATCCATCGCGTAGCTATACAGCGATTCACATTCGTCTGAGTTCTTCTGCCTCCGAAAATCACAAGTGTGGATGAGCTGCTTGTAGGTCTTATCGGAGATCATGGCATGACTCCACCAGTATGTCACTGTCCCTAGGTTATCATAGTAGTTGTCTGTCACGGCATTACCCACCTGCACGCAATTTATGATCATTCAGTTCATTACTATCGAGTTGTTAACTCTTCCTGGGTTCAGAGACACAAAATTATCGACCTACGTACATAGATATGCAACATACCATTATTCCTTTGAGATTAATTGGGTGCTTGGAGTTTGCATTGTAAGTGAGAATCGCTTTGGCAAGCTGAGGGACGTAATGTCCGGCATAGCTCTCTCCGCTGAGATATACTTGTCGGTTCTTGTACCGAGGGAATCGATCCATCCATCCGATTATGAAGTTCAGCGAGTCCCTTGCTGATTCATCATACTAACTCGTTAATGAATTAGCTTGAACTTAACATATAATTATCAACAGTGGTAATTAATTTGAACTTTAATCCCTAGCTAGACCATCTAAATTTTCACTAGCTTAAAGAAAAAAATTATGTAACTTTGATCAAGTATATGTACCTGTGCGGGCATCCCCGGTATCAAACAGATCGGTGGAGCGGTTGCTGTAGGAGAAGCCGACGCCGGCCGGAGTTTCCAAGAACAAGAGGTTGGCCTCGGTGTTCCAGGAGAACTTGTTCAAGTACAGACCCGTAGCTGTCTTGTTTATTCTGAATGGACCTATCTCTTCCGACGCACCATATGCCACCGACGAGCAACCAGGGCCTAGCAGTCACAGTTTATCACACGTCACAAATGAATGAATGATCAAATCAGACAACATTAACTCAACACGATTATTTAGTTAGAAATTAGAAAAATTAAAACCCAAAATGCATGTGGTCACCCAACTTTCAAAGACTAAAAATATGGGAATATTTCACTTGTAACATTGCTGATATTGTATGATGTATCGTACGTTCTACTCAAATGTCGTCCTATGTTAAATTACATTGCTTGTATGATGAATTGTTCTACTCAAATGTCGTCCTATGTAAAAAAGAAAAATTAACGGCAAGTATTTTATCAGATGTACTCTGATAATTTAAGTGAAATTATACACGTTGGTTGGCGGTGTGATGTATAATAGGATAATTTATTCTAAAGGGCGTGTGTGAGTTTGGTGGATGATGGGGTTTGGGGAATGCTAGGGTATCCCTCCAGGATTTGTGGCTGGAACTTATTAGCTGCTGGTGGTGTGCACCCAAAGGCATTGATGAATGATGATGCATGCCCCAGAAGATACTGACAAGGGTGGGCGAACACAACTGCAAATGACCTCTATAGCTATTGGCCTTAATAATTGAACTTTGATTTTGGTTGTTTTCAACGCATTCAATGACTTCACCTTATTGTCACTTCATCCCTCTCCCCCATCCCCCTAGCCTCATTCAACTTCAGCTTTAATTCTCTGCATGTTTTATCTCTTTGCCAATGCCAGAGAGAGAGGGAGAAAGATGAATTGTCTGTTATATATGGGCCTGGGGTTCCTAACTGCTTCTCACCTCAGAGAAAAAACACTTCATTCTTATCTCAAGCTTGGATACTTGTATATATGTATGCATTCAGTACCAGTAGTTGGGTACACTCATTATTCCTCTACTAATTTTCCCTTGATCTTTCTGCTTGTTTTGTTTTTGTGTATAAAACTGATGGAAAGCCAGGCAAACCATGCCAGAAGATAAATATGTACCCAACATCTCCCTAATTACAACTATTACAGCAATGAGGTTCCCACAATGCATTGCTTCCTAACCAACTAAGGGATTTCATTCCTATTCATAACTAGAAGCCCAGAATATGCATGCTATGATATTTACACGAGGTGAGTAAAATACTATGTCGGCAACTATTTACCTCAGTAAAGCCAGATAACCTATGGTAAAGTATATGCGAGTAATGCAAATTTATAAGTAGCTGAAGCCAATAACACAGTGAGTAAATGTATATTATGAGTTAGTTATGTACCTCCATTGAGCCAAATGACGAGAGGCTTAGACAAGGGATCTTTAACAGCAGCCTCAGTGAGCCAGTAAAAGAGGGCTCTCCCAACTCTATGATTGACAGTGACATAACCCGAAAACTGCTGGAAAGTGACCTTGGGCTGCCCAGGAAGCGATACAATCCTATCAGCTTCTTCTTCTTCCTTCACTGATCCATGGCTTGCGCTTATGAACAGCCCCAGGAGCAAAACAGAGACCATGGAAAACAGTAGGAGGGTGTTCTGTGCCTTGGCCATGACTGTAACCATGGCCTTTTCTTGGAAATGAAGAAGAGGAAGAAGAAGAAGGTGGAGTAGTTGTAACTCCGAGCTAGCTTCCTAGTTGTGTGTATTTGATGTGAAGTAAGACTGTGTTATTCAGAAGGGATTAAATAAGGTGAGGGGGAGATAGAATGTGAGCCATTATGAATGTCCTAGCTATCCCCATATTAATAATAAATGCTTTCCAAACCAAAATTTGAACTGTATCTAGGGCAAACTGAAGCCGCTGGAAGACAATTATGACCTGAAAATGAAGGTGATTATCAGAAAGATAATATAGGGGTGCACATATCATTATGAAAAATTAATTTTGGTGTATTTTTTAGGTGAGGGATCACATGGGTTTTTGCATGCCCATGAAACAGTCCCTTTAATCCTCCATTAAATCCTCTTGTATTCATTTACCAGATTTGGACTGGATTTTTCTTCAATATATTGTTTTCTCTTCAAAAATAATAGCAATCTCTCTGGACAACATTTATTATGTGTTCATTCTGGTTAATCAGTACTTGTTTTTAATTATATGATTACACATTTAATTTGTCCATATAAGGTAGTTGGTGGAATATTTATTTAATATGAGAGCTAATGAGAGTATGAGACTACTATTTTGGCACTTTCATTTTGCGCCCCCTTCTGGCAATTATTGGAAGGAGGCCGGTTATAGAGAGTGACTGCTATCACTCAATTAGAAGCATTTTAAGACTGACTTTTGCTTCTTCTTCTTTTTTTTTTGGATCGTAAGACTGAATTTTGGAATACACTAGCTAGTTTTCGTTTAATGAAGTCTAATTTTTGTTAACCCTAACACATGCATCATATAATACAAAATTTGTGATAATAACATATACGTTTTCAGTAAATTTCTACGATTGTTCGTTGTAGCTAGAAACATGTAACTGTAGTAGGTAAATGTAAATATACTTACGCATACATGAAACAATCAATAATGTCTCCTCCAAAAACATTGAAGAAACATAAATAACTTTATCTAATGATGAATTATGAACACAATAAATCGAATAACTCATCCTATTTTGGCCACGATCCTCAGCGTGCGGAGCCGAGGTGATTAACGAACAAAGAGATAGGAGGAGTTGCGGGCGTGCCACCTCGCAGACGAGGAAGAGGTTGATTACGTGCTTGACTTCTTGAATCAGGCGAAAAGGGGGTTTCCAGGTGCCACCTCGCGGACGAGGAATTTACGAGCACAAATGGTCGATACTCACGATGGCGTGAGCAGAGCAACTATAGGGAAGTTTCCGAGGAAACGGGGTAGAGTCCGGAGAGCTCTGACGAATTCTAGGCGGCGGGGCGCTTAGAATCAGAGCTTCGAAGAGGCTTCGAAGGGGATTGGCTCCTGGGAGCACTGGAGGTTTCGACGGGGTCGAGGGGTTTCAACGAGGTTGAAGGTTGTTTTTGAGAGAGTTGTTTGATTGATTGATTGTCTGTTTTGAGAGAAAGTGCGAGCCTCTTTATATAGTGGAGCAATCCTTATCCTGTGAAAGACCGTCAGAATCCATGTTGAACTCTGCAACGTAAAACATGAGGACACTATTCATCCCATGCAAACCAGTCCTTGTGTGACACGTATCCAATTCGCACAGTCCGCATAGGATAAGGTCTGGACTCCCATGCGAAACGGAATTAAAAGTAATCCTTATCCCGCGAGGTATCACAGTCCATGTAGAAGACTAACTTGCGCGAACCGCGGACTCTGTAGCTCAATTCCACCTCGCGGGCCAAAAAAAGGCTTTTTGATTAATAAGGGCCACATGGATTGGCCCAAAGCGTGTCAAAGACTGTAAAAGTCCAAAACGATTACAAGCATTCGCGCGGGCTCCGCGTGTATTTCCCTTGCTAGCTCGCGAATCAGTTCGCTAGCGCCTAGATGCATTCCGCCTCGCCTGAAGCCAAAGTCATTCCGCGCAACTATGTATTCCGCGCGAACTGTGTGAGATGGATCCTCACTCCGCGCGAAGTCATTTCGCGCGCGAGCTCTGTTTTTGTCCGGAAGTGCGCGAGATTCGTTAGTCCGCGCGGAGTCATTCCGTGCACGGACTTTGCTATCCATCTCGCGTGGTGCTGGCGGGCCGTCATTTGTAAACTTTAAAGGAACTTGGGCTCGCCGACCGACAATAGACCAAGAACTTAACTAATATTTACATAGACAATTACTGTCCAGTAAAAATATTAATTTAGGCGTAAACACATCCTATTATCGCACTTTCATTAAAACGTATCCTAAAATGTTTATCTCTAATTAGAGAGAGTCTCACTAGTCACTACTACAAAAAAGCCTAAGGAGACATATACATGTGTGCGTATTGAAAGTGTTCGTATTGCTAAATCGAACAAATAACACTCATATAACACAAATGAGTGTTATTTGTTCCATTTAGCAATATGAACACTTTTAATAGGCACACATGTATATGTCTCCTTAGGTCTTTTTTCTACTAGTGCCTATACAATATATACACACCATGTGATATACAAGGAAAGAATAACTCTCATTTCTTTGAAAAATTTTCAGATAATCCAAGTCACTTGATCACCATAGCATATAAAAAGAGGTTTCTTCATAGTTGTCTTAACGTGCACGCGATGCGGTTGTGATTGATTTTCTAAAAATGGCATGGTGTGTGCTTGGACATAGTGTTGATGATGCACATCATCCAGCTCTTTTGGATCGGCATTGCCTCAACTTCCACTATTTCGTACTCCGCCGAACTTGGCATTCTTCATCATAAGTTGGTAACCATCATAACCTCCTCCAATATCTCTATCTTTACAATAGTCCATCATATTAGCTTTTTCTCCATACATTTTGATGCTTACTTTTCAGGTACTTCTAAGGTAAGCTTGACAAAGACTTTAGAAGATTCCATACTCGATACTTCCATTTTTGTGGCTTAAAATGTACTATTCTATCCATTAAGAATATATTCCTCCTGTGTTCATTTGGAATGGACAAGAAATCCCTCTATACAAATTTTTCCAAAAGAATGCAAATTTCGTTGGTGTATAAGTTAGAAGTGACGTACATCTCTGTAGATACTTGCGTAGAGCAGTGTGGAAATAGTAATGATGGTTATTTATGCAAACGCAGAGAGTGGTTGAGATGGAATGGAAGAATTGAATAATGTTGAAGGAGGGCCTTGATCGAAGGCCTTAATGAAACACGGTTGCATCAATCTGTGCCGTCTCTGTAGCTACAGTTGTGATTATTGGAAAGAGCAAGTGAGGAACAAAGAAATTAAGAACCAGAGAAAGATAAATGAATGGACGCGAACCAGAGAAAGATGATTGGTGAGTCAACGCTTCTATACTCTCTCACTGTCGGATCAATTTCTCATCCTGCAGAAGAAACCAACCTGGAAATACTCGTGTTTCGAGCATTTGGGTTGCAACTTTGGATATTTTATCGATGACTTAGATTAAGAAAAACTATCTAACCGGATCGAGGGAAGAGCTAGTGTTATACTGCATATTTGTATATACGTGCTATGCGTTAACACGTTGTAGAAAATTAGCTTGCTATTTCACAACGAATGTAAGGAATCGATCACGCGAGTAAAATCTGTCTGGCTATCTCATGGCATAAGAAAAGGGTACGTACGACTAATCATAGCGAGCTGAGATGCGTTACTTGTTAGGTTCATCTACTCAAAAGGTGCGCATCTCTCTGGTCCTGGATGTGAATCTGTGAATCTGAAGAAGCTAGCTAGCTTGGTATCAGAAACTTCAGAATTGCATGCAGTGTGGCGGTCCCAGATCATCAGTCGTAGCAGAACCTACTGTTATGAAAATTAGATATAAAGATGGAGATGGATGAGAACGTACGCAGCTGTGAATAGTGAATAGTGGTTGGTTGTGATAGATGAGCCTCTGCGCTCCACAAGTACACTGTACATATGTGTATGCCCTAAGCATGCATCACTCACCCATTCCATAATACACTGCTGGCTAACTTTCTCTGCCTCCATTCAATACAATACGTCTATATATGCAGGTAGCTAGCTTAATTCACATATTGATGCATGTCATATTACGACCAAAAGATTCACCAAAAATATATATCTCGGAAAAGATAGCTACAGTAGTCTCATCGATCTGAGCTACCAGCCACAATTGATGAGTTCATGTTACTGCAGTGTAGTATATCTATGATTGTACATTACTGATAGAATTATAGTTACAACAAGTTACACGAATAAAATGATTTGTTTAGCTACGTATTAACTTTGTTTAGCTGCATTAACTTGTTGCGAGAGTCTTGCAAAACGTCTTTGGTTGAAATTTTTGAGACTCAAACAACTCAATCATGAGTCTTTGAGAATTGTTTCTTATGGTTATCTCGGATAAGTGATAAGACTCATTCTCGATCAGTCCTCAAATGCACTGTCACACATACTTTATACATGTTATCATAATGTGAGCTAGGTGTACGTTATAATCATGATCTTGCTTTCTTTTTGGATGATAATCATGATATTTTGCTTAGTTTGTACATGTTATATATATAACATATTTATTTGGTTATATTTACCCTTTTCCAATGATGATTTGTGGTTGTACTTTTATAGGGTCATCTTATCATTAGTCAACTTTTCAACCGCAATGTTCGTCATCAGCAAATTAAATTTAATATGATAATTGAGTTCATAGGGATCTTTAACTGATCAAGTTAACTATAGTATTATATATGTCTCAAGTTCTCCAATTACATGCATGATCAAATTAACTATATATATATAGTATTATGTCTTAAGTTCTTCAATTACATGCATGATGATCTTATTCTACTTAATTAGTCTGCAGTAAACTACAATTAGCTCTTCAGATTGTGAAAAGATTACAGTTTGGCCATGATGATAAAAAAGTTCCTTACATCCTCTTTGGAAACAATTGAATAGGAATTAGACTAAGAACAAGAAACTATAGATTGAAATTTGTCCACGAATGGGACAAAAAAAAGATACATATTGAAATTAGACAGACAAGATCGAATAAGTTCTCCTCGTACGTGCTACTCAATTGCAATTTGTCCTTCAAGCTTTGTCTTCGAGTTGATCCGCTTATTTTAACTGAAGATACACCCTGTTTAAAAGTCATTTGTTAAAGATCAAATTTATATATAAAAAGAAAATTAAAAACAAAACAAATCTCTCAAAGTTTGACGGTAAATATATATGATTGGTCGAACACGGACAACAAAACCATGTTTATATATATATACACAGTTAAAGACAGAAGCGATGCTCAAAAAATGAAAATTTAAGTTATAAACCATATATGTTTAAAAATAGAGAAACTGTTTTTACTTACTCTAAAGGGAAGATTAAATCCAAGTTGATAGCCCCATCAAAACATCCGTCATAGAGAACGAAAAACCTGAACAGCTAGCGTTTGCGACACGGAGAAAAACTCCTTATTCAAGGCTTGTTCTTTTTCAACATCATCCAACTGTATGCAAATATTTCATGTTAACTTTCGTTAAAATAAGAGAAAAAAGGAAACAATTTTACAACTGTTTGTTGAAATGACTCAATTAACTCAAGAAAGATAGAGGATGATGTACGTACCGTATGCGGTTGTGCGTGATGTGTAGACACCCTTTTATAAAACTTGAGCTCATGTATCGCATTGGTATCAATATACTTATCCTAGCCTTCTTGGATCCATCCTTCTTTCGGCGGTCATATATTGGAAATTCTTGTATGCATGACGTGTATTTACACGACACAATCTTAACCGTTCATAACAATTCATATGTTTGACCACCATGTTTCTATATTATTTCTTCTAATCCTGACCATCCATGTATGTATGTGAAGATACACGCCGTATATTAAAGATACTCTCGGTCATATATACCCTTAAATGCTTTCTTTTGATCTAAACCAAGTCTGTTAATAGACTTTGAAATATTAACTTCCTCGCCTTCTTTCCGTACATCACTATATACAATGCAAGCTGCCAAGTGTGTGGAGTTTTGTGAGACTTCGCTGGTGCTTGATAGCGGACCTGAAACGTTTTACCCTCTAACCCTTCAAGTACTTTAAAGGCCGACGGAATGAATCTCAGAGCTTGACCCGTATGTTGAAAATACGGGTGGCGAAGTAACAATAACAATTGATGCCTATAAAGAAAAAAATATAAAACAATGTTGTGAAAAAAAAAAAATATTTAAATGTACTACTTACAATGTCTTCAAATCCATCACACATGACTTGAGATCTATATAATTAGGGTCGTCCAGCGGCCGCTATATAAATCGTTAAAGAAATCTTTGTAGCCCTCAATGTAATCCTTGTGAACCGCAGGATCGTAAATGGTATCACGTGGAATCCTAGCAGTAGAATCCTTCACTATAATGTGATGTAAAGCTAGGGATCCACTATGAACGCCCCTCCTTTTTCGAACGAATGTCTTAAATCATATCCATTGCAAAATATACTTTCTCAGGTCTGGACCGTCTTGTGTTTGATATTGTGTTGGATTTTGTTTAAATTGCGCTATAGTATAAGTCAGAGGAAAATTAGGGGCATGGCTGTAAGATCTAGAATGATAGTTATTGGAAGGATAGTTATTGGGTCTGGTTTTTTTTTTTGAAAATGAGAGCTAAAACGGCAGTCCTCACGTCATAACCATTAATGAAACCTCAGAATACGAGGGAGAGACATCGTGCCTAAACCCCATAATGTAAGAACACCCTAAAATATTAGGCATGTCTACAAATACTATGCATTCTAGCAAGTAACATCTAGCAAAGAATGCATCATTGACTACTCTATTTGCTTTACAATTTTGGCAACATGCCGGAAAAATGCCGTTCAAACGGAGCCATAAATTACTTTGTCTATTAGCTTTCCGGCTATGACGCCACTGAAAATTACAAGTGACCCTAAGTGTCATCCTGCCACTAGGAGGTTGCGATCATTTGACAACGCAAGGAACTCACCGCCTCATTAGGGCAAACATGGCACGCTGCGTGCACTTACCTAAAAAACTATAAAACCAAAAACAAAAAGAGCAGGTACTAAAGCAGATACTAGAGCATAGCTCTTTGTCAGCCATTAGAAAATGGTGACTTATTCCAACAAAAACCACAAGTAAAACTATGAAAGTAACAAACTGAACCGAAACAACAGTAAGTACCCAGATTGAGCCTGCAAGCCATACCCAAGAAACACCAAGCCCAAAGCTGGCCCATGCTCGGATGGAGGCCTGACAGGTCCAGGCCCTGAACTAAGCCCACCATGACTCAAGCCCAGACAGCCCTTCGTTCCCTACCGCGCCTCCAGAGTTGCAGCAGAGCCTCCATCGTCGGACATTGAACGCCATCGAAACGACTTCGCCGGCCGAGAAACAGAGTGCCTTCTCAGCCACCCAAAACACTGAGCGTTGAACAGGAAGAGAAACCTCAGGCCTAAACCATCCTTCGATCTCCGCTGTCGCCATTGAAGCCGAGATTTGGAAATCAAGTGCGCAAGGGAGTGCAGCGAGATCCTCGCCAGGACAAGAGCGCATCTCCGCCGCACCTTCGATCCCCGCCATCCGTTGCAGATTGGCCACCTGCGCATGTTCCACCTCTTGCTGATGCCAAACCCCAAGTCGACCTTCAAGGCTCCATCTCTGAGTAACTACACATATCCCGTCCGGCCGCATTCGAAGCAAGCCGACGAGGGCAAGGACACACGTCGACGCCCCGGAGCAGCCAGACAGGCGGAGAAAAGGCGAGCGGCATCAAAGCTAGAGAGGGACTTTTGAGGATTTAGTTTTTATACATTTTAGATGTCCGTTATTGGGTCTGGTATTACTGGAAGGACAGTTATTGGGTCTGGTGTTACTATAAGGATAGTTATTGGGTCTGGTAGCACTAGTAGTACAACTTATTGTTGGGTTTCAAAGTAAGAAATCTTCGAATCCAACGAAAGAAACCCATACTTGAGAACCTTAGAAAACAAAAGATCAGTCAAGTACATGTTTAATTACTTTCGTCAAGGGTGGTATCTATAGTGATACATAAAACATCTATACTGAATCTAGGAAACCTAATCAGGTCAGGAGGAGGCGAGCGTCATAACACTGTAACTTTACGCTTACATAATCTTAACAAATTGGGAAATATATGTTAAATTACATGATCGGGAAATATATGTTAAATTACATGATCGGGAAATATATCCTAAATTAATACAGGATGATATACAACGAAGTTTACATTGCACCAGAACTATTGTGTATGAATAAACTTAGCTAATCGTATAATAGTAAACTAACGGAGGATCAAAGTTAAATCAAAATCCAAAACTGAAGCCCCTGGTCAAAAACTGGCTAAAATCATGATGCAGAGTCTCGGACAGAAAAATGAGACAAAAAATCTGACAGCAAAACGTACGTGTAGTTAAGTTTACAACACATAGGCACCAAACAAGACGGAACAATCGGTTGGAGATTCTTCCCCAGGATTCTTAATAGAGTATTCAAGGGAGCGAGAACTAAGCAACTTGTATTTGATGTCCATAGATTCTTCAGTAATTTCGCATTCAAAGATTATTACAAGAACTCTCGCCTTATCACTATCATCAGGGCCATCGTTGTTAACATTATCTCGGCCACCATTATCATCGTTGTTGTGGTCATCGTCTTTGTTGCCTTCATTGTCTTCATCATCATCATGAGGAGGGACATCATAATCATCTTCGAAAATTTCATAATCATGATTACGTAATTGGTCACAGGAGAAAACAATGCCGACTTTTAAACCCCCAGATGGATAAGCTCGCATCGACTTGGACCGTATGATTTAGGATGCCAGACTTCCGGCAGCTGCAACTGGAGAGGTTTCAAAATTTTCAAGGAATCACATGCATGAGACATGTGGGAGACTAGTACTTTATCAATTTCTTTCAAATTAATGGAGAACATTAGGAAACCCTCACCATACTTGACAAATATATTCCTTTTTCTTTTCTCTGCAATTTACCTATTTATGTTCTTCTTGATGGATTATGATCCTATCATACGTACAGTTAAGTTTACAGCACATAGGCACCTAACAAGAAGGAACAATCGATCGAAGATTCTTCCCCAGGATTCTCGGTAGAGTATTCAAGGCAGCGAGAACTAAGCAACTTGTATTTGATGTCCATAGATTCCTCAGCAATTTCGTATCAAAGATCATGACAAGAACTCTCGCCTTATCACTGTCATCAGGGCCATCGTTTGTAACATTTTCACAGCCACCATTATCATCGTTGTTGTGGTCATCGTCTTTGTTGCCTTCATTGTCTTCATCATCATCATGAGGAGGGACAAAATAATCATCATCATCATGAGGAGGGACATCATAATCATCTTCGAAAATTTCATAATCATGATTACGTAATTGGTAACAGGAGAAAACAATGCCGACTTTTCGTCCCCCCAGATGGAAAAACTCGAATTGACCTGGACCGTAAGATTTTGGATGCCAGACTTCCGGCAGCTGCAGCTGGAGAGGTTCCATAATTTTTAAGGAATCACATGCATGAGACATGTGGGAGACTAGTACTTTATCAATTTCTTTCAAATTAATGGAGAACATTAGGAAACCCTCACCATACTTGACAAATAATTGCTCATAAGCATTAATAGAGGGAATATAGCTTCCCAAACAAGGGTCCAATTCTGTCCATCCATTTTCCCGGCAGGTCACATCAAACATGTATGCTCCGGTCTGATCTCTGCCCCATACAAGAATTTTGGTGCCTGCAATTGCATGATTAAAGCCGTAAGGAAACTTTAGAGGAGGTGCATCCAAGGGCGACCATTCATCCTGTAAGGGTTCAAATACCCAGGGGCGGAGCCAGCCCAGGCTTGACTGGGCTTGAGCCCAGGTGAAGTTGAAGCCCAAAAAAAAAACCAACTTCTAATATAAAAAAAAAAAAAACTATATACCTAAATCCTTTTCCTTTCGATCTGAAAGGCTTAGTCTCTCTGTCTCTCAGTCTCTCAGTCTCTCAGTCTCAGTCTCAGTCTCTGTCTCTCCCTACTCACAGCCACGCCTAACGCCAAAAGCCCCAAATCCTTTCATCCTTTGCCGTCGCTCTCGCCGGTCTCTCTTGCCTCTCGCTGCCGCCGCTCTCGCCGGTCGCTCTCGCTCACTCGCTGCCGCGCTCCTGGCCTCCTGCCGATGCTCTTCCCAGTCCGGCTGTTTCTACTGCAACCACTGAGAGAGCTTTTTCATCCATGAATATCATCAAAAACAAACTTAGAAATAAGATAGAGGATGATTTTCTTGATGATTGCATGGTGCTTCACATTGAAAAGGAATTTGCTGAAGCGGTTGACAATGAAGCGGTGATTAATGATTTTGAAGCTTTGGGGCCTCGTAGAGTAAAGTTTAGTTAGTTTTTACCTAGTTTTTATTTATGTGTTTGAGGGTAAGGCTTATTACGTCCCCCCTATGTATGTGTCATTTATTAATTAACCAATATTTCTCGTATCGTCGAACAAAATTTTTTGTATGCTATAATTAGCCCAGGTGACATTCTCATCCTGGCTCCGCCACTGCAAATACCTCGAATGACTCACAAACGTCACACCGATCATTGAAGTTGAAGCGATATAGTTTGTTATCCACCTCTCTTAGAACATATTCAGGCCAAGTAATCTTAAACATTTGGGAGGGTTGCAAACTGGGGTTCGGATCTATGCTTGGATCTGTCTCAAACAAACAAACTTCTTTACTAGGCGAGTACTGTACAGTAAAAGGAGTAGAATCTTTCGGAAAAATACCACCAAAGAAAATAACTTTGGAGCCGACGACACCGGTGCTCATAAGTTTGGGAACAATCGTTTTCGGTCCATATCTATAGGCAACTTTCTGTAATTTCAGATCATCGCCGCCCTGTACCGGTGGTGCCAACAGATGGCTTAATTTGATGGACTGAATAACATGAGCATTGCTCGCAGTGTAGTTGGGATACTCCTCGAAACATAAGTAGAGAGACTTAGAATTACAGCTTACTTCTTCCATGATTTCTTTCTGCTTCTTCTCCTCTGCCTTAAGTGGTGCTAAAGTAGAAGCGTTTCTTCTTAAGAATTCTGAAAAAATGCTATTTTCCTTCGTCTCATTCTTCCAGCTTCTTGTCAACATTGACGTAGCCGCCGTGGCTGCTGCTTTTCTGATGGCAAAACCTTGCTGCAAGATTGTAGGACAATGCCGCTTACACCATGCCATTATCATACCTTAAACCCTAGTTTCTTTAGTGGTCGTAGATTTACGATTTTCCAACGTTTTACTTTTATAGAGGGCAGTCAAGTATGCGCACTAATTGTTGACAACCATATATATGAGAGTATCTTTAGTACACGACGTGTATCTTCACATACATACATGGATGGTCAGGATTAGAAGAAATAATATAGAAACATAGTAGTCAAATATATGAATTGTTATAGATTGTGTCGTGTAAATACAAGTCGTGCATACAAGAATTTCCACCATATATATAGCAAATACAACCTTTAGTTGATTTCTTGCTATACCCGCTTAATTTGGCCGGGATATATTCCTTTTTCCTTTCTTATTAGGGTCGGGAAACCTTCTTTATTCAATGTATATAACCTATATATTAATCTCTTGGCGAATCCTTCACTTACATGGGGTATCAAAAGATACCAAAAAAATCCATGATCATTCAGAATCCTAGTGATGGCCAAACATGGTAGTTTATTAATTATTATCAATTTGGAAAATGAATTCTAAAAGGAATAATATTCTTAAGTCATGGATTCTCTTCCAACGGTTTTATCTCTTTTTTGATCAGAAATCATGGACACCAATGTGGGATTATCCTAGTTAGGAAACTGAAAATTAAGTACGGTAAACCCATGAACCCATGAAGACTTTACTTACTATTCCCTCTCCGGCTCTCCCAATAGAGTTAAATCCCCCCTATGATGGTGATCGAGTACTTGATCAATTTTATTACCGTAATTACTTTGATCGTCCTAGTAAAAGGGGCCAAACGTGGTAGTTTTTTTAATTAATTTTCGTATTATCTCTATTAATTAAGCTAATTTAGCTTATGGAACTGCCTTTGGTTAAATTTTCAATAACCCTATAAATACCTCTACATCAAAAACTTTTACACCAAGCACAATTTATTATGTGAAGGATAAAATAGACAAACTCTAAATCAAGAAATCGCTCTTACAGTTATCCACAAACTGCCGACCACATTTTAAGGAAAGATTGATGAGGAGTTGTCAACTCACAATCAAATACAGTTTTTCATACGTCTATGAAGGAGTGCATAATACATTCTCTTCTTGTCAGGAAAGAAGGAAGGAAGGATGCACGTCTTATGAGAATCAAGAAGACGAAAGACGCAGTCAAGTTGAAGGTTCGATGCTCCAGTCAGGTACATTTTCACAGTGTGTTTTTGATACTGAGAAGGCTGATAATTTAAAGCAATCTCATCCTTCAGGTTTCACCGTTCAATGACCTTTGAATACCCTGTAACCTTTTCTTTTTGTCTTTCAACTTTCACAATTCATGGCTTGATCTTAGGTTGCTGGTGTTAGATTGTATGCCATGGTATGTGGGTTTTTATAAGACTTCTTTATTATGTAGCTGTTTGGATTGGTTGCTATTTGGATTTTTAACCATGGTTCAACATGGTTAAGAAAAAAGACACATAAAATGTGGAAATTCTTGTATGCACGACGTGTATTTACACGACACAATCTTAACCGTTCATAACAATTCATATGTTTGACCACCATGTTTCTATATTATTTCTTCTAATCCTGACCATCCATGTATGTATGTGAAGATACACGCCGTGTACTAAAGATACTCTCCATAAAATGGGGTGAGTGGACATTAAGGTGGGTAAATTGGGGTGGTCGACAAATTTGCATCTGTGAAATCCACACACCATAAATTGAAATTCACACATCCTTTTTTCTTTTTTAGTAACTTAAATTTTATCTTTTAGTGACTTAAATTTTATCTTTTTGTGAATGTGTTAACCAAAAAATGAAAAAAAATGTGTGGATTTCACGTCCATAAAACTAAGGTGTCCAATTTTACAAGTACCTCACACAAAGCTTACAAGCTCGGGCCTTACGGGTTTTTTAGCTAGGGTCGGGTCGGGCTTTTTGGATGGGTCGGCCGAGCTTATTATATACATATATTTAATAGATTTTTTTTATCAAAATAAAACAAAATACTATAAAAAAGGTAAAGATTTGTTAATGATTGAACTAAAGTTAATAAATAATCAAAGAAAAATATGACTTAATCTATTAATTAGTTCACATATTTATCTAATAACTTCATAAAAATATTGATAAAACAATTGAAAGGGTTTTTCGACGGGCTTTTCAGGGCCGGGCTGAGCGGGCTTTGATGGGCATGTAACGGGCCGGGCCGAGGCTTTGAACCCTCCCCCTTTGCCCGGTCTCATGCCCTATAGGCCGGGCCAAGATGGGCTTTTTGACGGACTGGGCCGGGCTTTGACCCTTTGGGCTGACTGGCCGGCCACGGCCTTTTAGGCCTGTGAGCCAAATGATGACCTTTATCGTAAGTATGAAGAACAATGATTTTTTTATCTATTTTTTTTTTTATGGATTTTATCATCCATATAGTTATGGGCCAATATCTAAGTAGATAAGAGTGATCCTTTCGATCCAAAAAAAAAAAAGAAAAAAAAAGACAAGAGATAGCTTATAAGAACAAAGGAGGCCCAACATTCCGCTCCAATGGAACAGTTTCAAGTTTCAACAATCAACATCCTACGTGATCAGTGGCTCATGATCTTAAAATTAGTATTACTACCCTAAACTTCAATTTAAAACTCGCTAAAACCCAATCCAAACACTTCCGGAATTCGACCGTTGCAGATTTCTAACGGTAACCTCTGACATCAACAAGCACCTCACCTCTTAATCTTAAATCCAAGTATCCAACTAGAGTTCATCTCTCTCTCTTTCTCTGCTTGCCTCGTCTCCCTTATTTTACTTTGCAGAGGCACTCTGGTACATCATCCAATGGAAAACGTGCAAGATATATTGCCTCCTAAAACCCCAATTCAATCAGAGACTATGAGCTTTTCTGATTGCATAACACCATCTCCACTCCAACAAAAAGATGGGAACTCTCAAAGTTCCGGCAATGATATACACAAAACCACCACCCCCGATCGCCTTAAAGTTCCGAAGGCATTCAAGTTCCCAGAAAGGTTGTTACAATCTTCAGATATATGAATATGTATCAATGTATATGTATATATATATATATATATATATATATAATTGTATTGGTTTATATAAAATTACTGCTTGATTTTGTAGGTATACAAGCCCAACTGATAAGATAATGTCCCCTGTAACAAAAGGGCTTCTGGGCAGAAACAGAAAGGGTAGTTCCCTCTTACCCCCTAGCAAAAATCTGCTAAAGCCTACTCAAGGTAACAGTCACACTCATAGGTTTACTTATTAGTTATCAATATCTTTTGTTGAATCGAATATGTTGCTATTTTCGATGAATACATTACTTATGTTTTGGTCCTGCTACAGATTCCGGTTTTGCTGCTGTAGAACGTGGAATTCCTTCAGAATTGAAGTATTATCAGAAGAACTGAAGACAGTGAGGCACTTTTGGGACATGGCCAATAGCTTTTTCTCTTTCTTTGCCTCAGGGTATAATGAAAATGTGTGGTATGTGATTTTGTCAGTTTTTTGTTGTTCATGTACTCTGGAATTTGGATAGTTGTGAATGAATAATGAAATTCTCCAGCATATCAACCATTGAATGTAATGGCACTCATTTGAGATGTAGAATGTGATTCAGAAAAAACTACAAAAACTAATAAAACAAATTTCCCAGCGCATGAGTACTTTTGTTGGTAGCCCTTTATTAGAAGCACTTTCCTCAGTAGTCTCTAGGAAAAGTAATAATATATGCACTTAGAAGCACTGTATGGAGAAAGCAGCACTTGGTGCTGGGAAGCTGTTTTTGCTCATTTTGCTACCAAACTTGGTGTTCTACTAGTAGTGGCCAGGCCTTTAGTGTAGAATTAACGATTCCTGTAAATGAAATCACACTCACAGTTCACGGAGCTAAAGCAGTAAAAGCACAGTTCTAGATTTCTCGTCCACAAGTGTAGAATTTCTGATTTATGGGGGCTAATAAGGCTTGAATCCTATTTCATTCTAAACGAACTTCGTACCACTGAACTGAACCAACATCTCCGTGGATTTCAAGTTCACATACAGACCTGACTAAATAAGTAACAGCATCATCAATGCTTTCATATCTCGCAAGATCAGAAGGAAGGTTGGCTGGCCAGTTTTCCAGCCAACCTTTCAACTTGATCCTCAACTCTTCTTCCGTAACAAACTTCTCATCCTCTCCTGGTTCCAATAACACATAAGTTTCACTATCAGTGTGTATCCTTCTCCTCCTCGCCGCACAAACCTGACATAAATGGCAAGACCAACTTTAATAACAGAATTTACTAGTAATAACTATCATTTGAATACATCCTTGTGATAACTATAATTTGAATACAACCTTGACTGAAAATTAATGTACAACCTTGACCGTATTTCTCTGATGAACTAAAGAACTTCTGAACTCGCTTTTGTTGGTCGACATTAGTTGGTTTAAAGAGGTTCCAATTTCCTGCTTTGTTGCTTGTTTGCCTGGAGACAAGTATAATCCAGTTAGCTATGCTTGACAAACCGAACTGAACTGTATCAAAGCCATTGAATTTTCTGCATCAACTGGCAAAAGGTTCTGTAACTTCAGTATATGTTCTTATTTTGTACACCTAACAGAAGAGTAGATTCAACTAGGATCTTTCTACAAAGCTCAAATACTTTCAAGAAGTGTCAAAATGACAAATTGTGCAGTATTAGTAATCGGTTTCAAACACGTACAATTTAGTGTCAAAGGTCTAAGATTAGGATTTAGAGCTTACAGTTGAAAGAGAGATCTCCACTGTGGAATAACTGTTTCTCCAAAGCTCCTCCCATTGGAACCATTTTGCTTGCAGAGTTGAACATCTTGGTCTAATCCCAAAATAGTAAAATTCCAAACTAAGAACCAATGTGATGTGTATCAAAAACTCAAAACCAACTTTGCAGATAACATGCTCAAACTGAGCCTCTGGTTTGCAGCTTTCCACTTGTCACCCTCACATTTCATTGTATTTTCGATTCTGCCCTCATGAATAACCACAAGCCCATTATCAAAATGGGCTGGCCCAAATTCTAGAAGTTGGTTTTCCCGCGTGAAGCAGGTAAGTTCGTTTCTTTGTTCTCCTTTTAGTTACAACTTAGAACAGGCCCTTCAGTTAGTTAAATCAGTTTGTAGAGGAAGTTCCTTGAGCTAACTTGGTTACTCCGATATAACAAAGTATCAAACTCCCCTTCTAGGTCCCTCTATATCCTTTAGAACCACCCAAAAACTTAGCCAGTTCTTCTCAATCAATTCCAAAGCCTAACAATCAAATCCTTCATTTAACTTCTTTGAGGGTTTTCATCTGTTCAAAGCTGTAGTCATGGTCTATGCATATAGCGACGAAAGTAACAAGCATCTAAAGGTTCATTTTAAATGTGATCGCATGAATCGCTGCCCTAGTTCAAGCTGCTACACATCTTCTTCTTGTTCCATTCATCACGTTCATCAATGGAAGAACCATATGATTTTGACAAGGCTGATTTTGATTCGTCTCCCGAGGCTAACCAACCGGACCTAATTGAGCCTCCGGCTCCTGCGCCATCACCAGAGGTTAGTCCACAGACCACTGTTCCTCAAATTCCAATGGCGAGCGCGCGGCCTTCAGGATATGATCCAGCTCGACTCCCACCAGCTATGTTTACCGCTAAGCCTTCATCGGCTACGGATTGGAGTGTAGCTTCAAATGAATCATTGTTCAGTATGATGGGTCAAATTTCCCTCCTTATTTGGAGGAGGATGTCATGTAGTTCACTACATGTGAAAAACCTTTTGGTGAAGCCTCAAGACCCATTCAATTAACCAAGAGGCAAGATGCTAGATGAATAACAAAGTTGGTGGTGTGTATATGTTGAAATGCAAGAGAGAGCCTACATGTATAGGCTTGTGGGTGGCTGAAATGTTTAACAAAAGAAAGGAGATGCATTGATGGTGCACACAAACATTGAAGCTTGAATCAAGGAAGAAGTTTGAATTCTCTTCCTTGTGCATGAACGTGAAGGATTTGCATGGGAAATGCATGAAGAAGTTTTCCTATATAAAGGCATGAGCAATGAGGAAATTGAAGCACCAGTGAGTTCATCTTGTGTTATACAAGAGTGTGAGATAGAGAGAAAACTCCTAAGTAGAGAGTGTGTGTGTAGCAAAACAAAGTGTGTGTGAGAGTGTATCCCTTCAAGTGTGAGTCTTGAAGTAATGTTTCTCTTCGTGTAACCATTATTCGTATAGTGGAGGTTATTTGTTGTTGTTGCCCCGTGGACGTAGGCACTTTGCCGAACCACGTTAATTCCCGGTGTTCTTTCTCATTTTCTTTCCGTTACATTTTACATTTGTGGTTGTGAGTTTCCGATTTCATTCTACAGTTTATTCTTCCGCATAACCCAACACAGTATTCATGTGGGGAATAGCAGCTTCTCAAAAGACCAGTATTCAAATGAACTGGGGAAGCTTGAAGAGATGGTAGAGACACTTGAAACTGATCGTCACAGTGTCAGTGTGGATACAAAGAGTGTCGAAAGTAGGAGTGACATTTCGGAGGAAGAGAATTTTGATATTAACATTGTGACCGGGAATGTAGAGAAAGATGAGGAAACCGAAGAGACAATTAGGCTGCCTACTATAGAGGAAACAAAGGGTTCTGCCTTCTCTCGCCGTTCCGATGAGAGCAACCAATCTTTCCAATTTCCAGTGTAAGTCATATTACTATTTTCACATACATATAGATAATGGATATATCTAGCTTCTCATTTGAATCAGGAAGGAAACTAAAAGGCACATATGATTTCTTGAAAAGCAGGCTAAGGATGTTTCCCTTATATGATTAGATCAGTTGAAGCAACCATTGTTCTAACTGAGAGCCCTTGTTGTTTTCAGGTTGGCAAGTCATCATGATCACCATGACCAGGTAAAGCCCCCATTAGAGCAAGTAAAAGAGAAGAAGCAGGAGACGCGGGCGCCTGAGAAGCAGCAGTATCAGCCAGGGGAGAAAAACCCTGAAAGAAATGCACAATCAAAGGCTACAGAATGCAGCAGTTGGTTGTTTTGCTTTTGTTGCTGCTGGATCTGCCGGTGATGGGAACTGAACTGTTTTCGAGCTCGATAATGATTCTTCGATGTTGGCGTGAGTCATACCATATAATATTAGGATTGTGAATATTGTGTTATTATCAGTGTTTTAAAAAACGCGCCTCGGGCGCGCCTTGAGGCGCAAAAGGCGCGAGGCGGAGCTGCAATTCATTGTGTTTTGCTGGTTAGGCGCATAGGCGCAAAAAACGCACCCCCAAGGCGCATAAGGCGCAAAAAACGCACCCTAAGGCGCAAAAGGCGTGCGCCTAGTTGAAGAAACTGAAACGGGGTCGTTTTGACTTCTGGGTAAGTATTTTGCATAAGTGTGTTTCGCCCTCTGTGTTTCGCCCTCCTTCTGTATTTCGCCCTCCTTCCCTGCTCCCTCTGTATTTCGCCCTCCTTCCCTGCTCCCTGCTCCCGATCTCCCTCCTCCCTCTCCCTCTCCCTCTTCCTCTCGAACACCCCTCTCCCTCTTCCTCTCGAACACAGACCACCAGGATTCCAGACTCCACCAGTTCGCGAATCGCGACCACCACAGAGGCACAGACCATCCGACCATCCGACCAGTCGACCACCGCCTCTTCGCTGTCGCTGTCTTCTTCCTCCTAAGCCTCGCATTGCAGTCACCAACTCATTGGTCATATCTTCCTTTCTACAACTATATATTCTTTCTTTTCTTTTTCTTTTGTGGTGTTTAATGTTCTGGGAGCAGAGTATGCGACTCCATCCACCTCAATTTGTCTCAGTATGCATGTTTTAGTATAGCTATATGTGCCTCCTTGCTGTTCTTTTAATATGTTTCATGTGCGTAAAAAAGAAAATGAGCAATATGAATGTTAACAATACAGGCGTACACTGAGATTCACCAACCGAAGAGTATGAGTGAAGCTGATTTGGCTCGGAAAAGGCTAATATTTGACGAGTTCTTTTACCTTCAGGTAGTGTTGTTCAAAATTGTTCTCTTTGTTTGAAGTTTAAAAGATTCTATTAACTCTGGCCACTTTTGTAATTGTAGAATGTATCTATCTTATTGTGATCATATATACTTTTTTATGCTTTATATGACTTTTGTTGTTTCTGAGTTCATAATAAATTCCTAGTGACATTTTTAGTTTTCATAACTTGTGCTTTTTTTTTTATCATGCAATGATTAATTCATGAATAGATTACTGACCCAATTATCATCACCTATCAGTTAGCGCGCTTATACCAAATGCTTGAAGGGCTTGGTACACAGATAGAGAAAGATGGATTGCTAGATAAGTACAGGAACCCTGAATCAAGTGCTGCTTATATGGAAGATTGGTCCAATCTTACCAAGAAGTTCCTTAAAGCTCTTCCATATGCTCTTACAGCTAGTCAGCTCACTGCTGTTTCAGAAATTATATGGGACCTCAGGCAACCAGTTCCCATGAATCGGCTATTGCAGGTTTTAAATCTTGATTATCAGATGTATCCAATTATTTTCAGGTTTAGTACAACTTGTAGACACACACACACACAATTACATTCATTCTAATTCTGATATTGTAATTCTACATCTTGAGCACAATTACATTCATTCTGATTCTGATATTGTAATTCTACATCTTGAGCTGAATTGACTTAGATTATGTTCACACACACACACATAATTACATTCATTCTGATTCTGATATTGTAATTCACTAATTCTACATCTTGAGCTGAATTGACTTAGATTATGTACACTATATACAACATTTTACCACCTGAGGACAAGTTACTTGTTGGCTTATGGTTCAGTTCAATTTTAGGGCCATGACTTTTACACACACACACACACACATAATTACATATTCATTCTGATTCTGATATTGTAATTCTACATCTTGAGCTGAATTGACTTAGATTATGTACACTATACAATATATAATGTTGTGTTCATTGCAATATATGTTCTATATATAGCAGGAAATATTTTTTTTTCAAAAGGCTTACGCCTTACGCCTCAAGGCTTACGCCTTGGTGAGGCTCTCGCTCCATAGCCTCGGTTACGCCTTAGCCTTTTAAAACATTGGTTATTATTAGGAATATTCTGTCATAATAGGTTTCCTAATAGGTTTTGATATCTCTTGTATAAATACTCCGTTCTTGGAGAATGTAAACAACATATAATTCATAGTCTCTCGGTTCTTTGTGACTTGGTATCAGAGCCATAATCCATCGGATTCGGCTGTGTTCTTCCGCTGCAAATTTGGTTCAGTTTTTTGGTTGTTGTGGTTCTATTTGCTGATTGGGGTTCCTTTTGTTAGTGTGATTTCATTCTTTCCGATCCACACGTGTTTGAGCCTGTGAAGATAGCTCTGTTTGATCTTGATTGGTTGAGGTGCTGATTTGATTATCAAGATCAAGGACGTGGATAAGTTGTTTGTTTGATTGCTTGGTCTAAACCTTGTTTGAGTGGTGTAGGTGTTTATTTGGTTATCAAGGTCCGGGAACGTAGACAAGATTGTTTGTCTAAAATTGGTTGGCGATTGTTGGATTGTTTTTTTGAAGAAAAAATGGTAGATTTAAAGATTGAAGGTAAGAATGAAGAATCTGAGGGTGTATCTGGAGAGAAGAATATTGTGACCCAAGAGGTTGTTGTTGTTCAGAATGTCATCGACAACTCTAGTTTTGGTGTCAAGCTTGATGGCACCAACTATCAATTGTGGCAGAGACTTATGAAGATTCATATTAAGGGAATGGGAAAGTGGAGTTATGTTGATGGTAGCGTCGCAAGACCCGCTACAAGACCAAAAGTTGATGAATGGGATACAACAAATACTAATGTGATGGGAATTCTTCTCAAAGCTATGACTCCAGAAGTAATGGAGTTGTTCTCTAATTTTGATTCTCCTAAGGCGATTTGGGACTCTGTTGCGGCTACCTATTATGATGGAAACGACTTTGCTCGTATCCACGAATTGAATGTGAAAGCCTTCCAACTTACTCAGAGTGGACAACCAGTGGCAACGTTTTACGCAAGCTTGAAGGCAATCTGGCAGGAACTTGATCAAAGAAGTCCGAACCCCATGACATGTGAAGCAGATATCACTTCCTATCGGAATGAAAAAGACAAAATGCGTGTTCATGTCTTTCTTGCTGGTTTAGATCCTCACTTTGAAGGACCGAAGAATGAATTATTGCGTCTTGCAACTCCACCGACATTGGAGCAAGCTTTTGCGTATATCCGAAGAGATGAAGCCAACAAAGCAGCTGCAAAAGGTCTTCATACTGAAATTTCTGGTTTAGCGATTCATGCTACACCACCTTCTCAACCTCAAATTGGGAAGTCTGTCCTCGTTCCATCTCAGAACCAGTATCAACCTCAAAATCAGGGATATCAGCAGAATCGGAGTTATACTCATATAACATGCAATTATTGCAAAGAAGCCGGCCATACCAAGAATTATTGCCCAAAGCTACAAAAGTTCACTTACAATCCTGGTTGGAGAGGAAGCAATAATGGAGGTCGTGGAGGACGTGGAGGTCGTGGTGGTGGTCAAAGAGGCAAAGCAGCAGTCCAATTAGTGCCAGAACCTGACTTCTACGGCATTGAAGGGCAAGACCCTTCACAGGGTAATGTTTCCTTAACAAAGGAAACACGAGGTAAAATTGGAATTGCTTTACATGTTTCTGACTTTACTGGTAGTGATACTTGGATAATCGATTCTGGCGCGTCCGATCACATGACCTATGATAAATCCTTTTTTATGTCTATGTCATCCTCTCATATATCCCATGTTTCTAATGCCAATGGTGTGTCATTTCCGGTCTTAGGTATTGGGTCCATTCAAGTTACACCATCCATTGTTTTGCATGATGTGCTTTATGTACCTTCGTTGTCTCATCATCTTTTGTCTGTTTCCCAGTTGGGTTCCCAAAATAAGTGCTCTGTAACCTTTTACCCAATGTATGTTGTTTTTCAGAGTCTGTGCACCAGGGTGATCATTGGCAAGGGAGACCTGAAAGGGAGACTGTTTCATTTGGATTGCATGTACGCAGAACCAACACAAGCACCTTTAGCCCTGACATTGAATTCTGATCGTTTGAGTGAGTTATGGTTGTGGCATAGAAGATTGGGACATCCATCTTTTGGGGTGATGAAGAAGTCCATGCCTTCGTTGTTTTTAGGAATTCGTGAGTCTAGTCTGCATTGTGAAACATGTGCTTTGGCTAAGAGTCATAGGTCCAACTATCCTTTGAGTTTTCATTCTAGTACTAAGCCTTTTGAGTTAATCCATTCAGATGTATGGGGTCCTTCAAAAAATTATACTCTTTCTGGAATGCGATACTTTGTTTTATTCATTGATGATTTTACTCGATTATCTTGGGTTGTGCTACTTAAATTCAAAAATTCTGTTTTTTCAGCCTTTACAGCCTTTCATAATCTGATCCGTACTCAATATGATGCTCATGTTAAGGTCTTTCGTTCTGATAATGGGGGTGAGTTTGTCAATCATTCTTTTCAGGAGTACTTTCAAAACCATGGCATAGTTCATCAAACTTCATGTCCACAGACACCTGAGCAAAATGGGGTGTCTGAACGGAAAAATCGTCATCTCTTGGACATGGCTCGGTCTCTTCTCTTAAGTGCTAACATGCCTAAGTACCTTTGGGGAGAGGCAGTGTTGTGTGCGTCTCATTTAATTAATCGTCTTCCGTCAAGTCCTCTTCAAGGTCGTGTCCCACTTGATGTCTTGTCTAAATATGTTTCTATTCCGTCATCAAATACTCTCCCGGCTCGTGTCTTTGGTTGTGTGTCTTATGTTCATCTGTATAAGAATCAGAGGACGAAATTGGATGCTAGAGCACTTAAGTGCGTGTTCGTAGGGTATGGGTCTCATCAGAAAGGCTACAAATGTTATCACCCTCCGTCTCAAAGATTTTACGTTACCATGGATGTTACGTTCAGCGAAGACATGTGTTACTTCTTACCTCCAGAGACTCCTCGTCAGGGGGAGAAGTCATGTTATTATGAAGATTTATTCGGTGAGCAATCTGGAGAGCATACATCAGAGCGACCTAGGCTTGATTTGTTAGAGGCCGAATTCGACACAGACAACAATAGCTCACAAGTTAATTGGCCCACTTTCAACAAAACAGCATTGGCTGAAGACCCAAAGAAGAAAACAAACAGTAGCTTTGTTTTTCCCAACCCGTTGTCTGGAGCAGAGAAGAGTCCGCAGACCAGTGGTCGACCGACCGGAGAGGACTCATCCGGCGACCGGTCGTCTGTCGTAGAACCGACGTCAGGCGTACCCCGGAGCACGGTCACCGAATCAGCCGAATCAGATTCTCCGTTGCCCAGCAGCACTCCGTCGGAGAGAAGCGACAGACCGAGACTGGACGACGGCGACGGGTTCGGCACTGACGGGAACAGCGATCTCCAAGTAGACAACGGGAATCTTCGGGAAGATTCTCTGAACTTCAATCGAGATGGGCTGGGTATTTTTCCGGCGTCAGATCAGGAAGAGGTTGGGATTGATCGATTGAGTAATTCTCTGCGTTTCCATGGCGAGTTAGCTGCGTCAACTTCTGATCAGAGACATACTATGAACAGTTCTCCCTCTCCCTCACAGGTCTCTCAAGCTGGTGTCTCACCCAAGGTAGTTTCTCAATCTTCTTCTTCTGTGTCTAGTACTGTGTCTACTCAACGACTGCCTAATCGTGTAACTCGTGGTCAGCCTCCAAAACATTATGAGCCTACACTTTGTGCAAAGTCTAAATATCCTGTTGCTAATTATGTGTCAAGTCATAGGCTGTCTAAATCATATGTTGCGTTTGTGAATCAATTATCTTATGTATCTCTACCTAGTAAAGTACAGGACGCAATGCAGGATGAGAGGTGGATGCAAGCAATGACAGTTGAGATGGATGCCCTTGAAAAGAATTGTACGTGGGAGTTAGTGTCGTTACCACCTGGAAAGAAAACTGTTGGTTGTCGATGGGTTTATACTGTGAAGCATAACCCGGATGGGTCGGTAGACAGGTATAAAGCAAGGTTGGTAGCTAAAGGCTATACTCAGAAATATGGGGTGGATTACGACGAGACGTTTGCACCAGTGGCCAAGATTAACACAATTCGGGTACTTCTTTCATTAGCTGCTAACCTTGATTGGCCTTTACGACAATTTGATGTTAAGAATGCATTCTTACATGGTGATCTTTATGAGGAAGTTTATATGGATTTACCTCCTGGATATTGTACTTCTACTGGAGAGCGGGTGGTGTGTAAATTGAAGAAGTCTCTTTATGGCTTGAAGCAATCTCCTAGAGCTTGGTTTGGTCGTTTCACTAGGTTCATGAAGAAAATTGGGTACCGGCAGAGTAACTCTGACCACACTTTATTCCTTAAACATCGGTGTGGTAAGGTGACTGCTTTAATCATTTATGTAGATGACATGGTTGTGACAGGTGATGACTTTGAGGAGATCCAAAAGTTACAAGATCAGTTGTCTTCTGAATTTGAGATGAAAGATTTGGGTAGTTTGAAATATTTTTTGGGAATTGAAGTTGCTCGTGCTAAAAATTGTATCGTGTTGAGCCAGAGGAAATATGTTTTAGACTTGCTTGCAGAAACAGGTATGCTGCTAACCTGATTTAGCATATGCAGTTAGTGTGGTGAGTCAGTTTATGCATAATCCCAGTGAGGCTCATATGGAAGCCGTGTTCCGTATCTTGCTGTATTTGAAGTCTGCTCCTGGGAAGGGATTAATCTTCTCTAAACACAATCATTTGGATGTTTCTGGTTACACAGATGCAGACTGGGCTGGTAACATTACAGATCGCAGGTCTACTTCTGGCTACTTCACATTTGTCGGTGGTAATTTAGTCACTTGGAAAAGCAAGAAGCAGAAGGTAGTGGCTCGTTCTAGTGTTGAAGCAGAATATAGGGGAATGGCCCGAGGACTTTGCGAGATGTTATGGTTGAGACACTTGTTGAGAGATTTGGGATTTCGGCAGAAGAAGACTATGCCGCTTTATTGTGATAATAAGGCTGCTATTGAAATTGCTCATAATCCTGTTCAACATGATCGCACAAAGCACGTGGAGGTAGATCGACATTTCATTAAAGAGAAGTTAGATGGTCAGCTTATTTTCTTTCCTTTTGTCCCTACTGAAGAACAATTGGCTGATATCCTTACGAAGGCTCTCTCAAGTAAAGCCTTTCATGAC
The DNA here is from genome assembly GCA_034370585.1 of Fragaria x ananassa. Classification (NCBI taxonomy): domain Eukaryota; kingdom Viridiplantae; phylum Streptophyta; class Magnoliopsida; order Rosales; family Rosaceae; genus Fragaria; species Fragaria x ananassa. The sequence continues at coordinate 32,467,687 of CP139754.1, read as the reverse complement.
TCTCATTCATTACATGATCTTGCTTTCGTGTGTGAGGCTTATACTGCAGCCGGATTTCACGAATCTTTTTGTCTTTTCAAAATGTGGAAGGGAACAGCAGGCTAGTGTTAGATTCAGTGCTTTCAAGTATGTGCATTTGGTTTTCAATGTTGAGAATAGAAAGGGGAAACCAAAAGAACCAAAACTGAAAGTTGTTGTACATTGATGAATGTGGTCTTAAATAGATGGAACTCAACACTTAATTCTGCAGCTTAATATTGTCTCTCGTAATAGAGGGGAAAAAAATAATTATGGAGTATAGATTTTTTTAGAGAAAATTAGATAAAAACCTAAAATACTACTTTTAAGATAAACTCATACATATTTTTCTTTTATTTTACACCCACTCCACGTAAGCAAACTTACCATATAGAGCAAATGTCTATAATTAATAGGTATGATATGATAATATACCTAAAAAGAAGAAACCTAAAATTGGGTTTAGGGTATAGGGTTAAGGTATAGGGTTTCGGGCATAAGGTTAGGGGGTATAGGGTATAGAGTTTAGGGTTTAGGGTATAGTGTATAGGGTTTAAAAAATCAAAATAGGTAAAATGGTTTTTCATCATAAGAATCTACATGTCAAAATTTGAATAGAATGGAGGACCACGTCAGAAGCCACATGGTCCTACGATAACACTGTAAATTTTCTTCTTTTTACTCTAATAATCAAATATTTTATTTATATTATATTCTACATTATGTATAGATAGATAATTAATTTCTTTCACCTAGATTTTTTCATAAAAAATAAAGAAAACTGCATGATTCTTGTAAATTGATTGAAAAATTTTAGTGTTAGAAGAAAAACTCATTATTAAGGTATTTAAGACAACATCAATTAAGCTTATTATATGTTATAGTTGAATGGTCGCAATGGTGTAAAATTTAGAAAAAAAATATGATATAATATGTATCATAATTGATACAGTTTAGATGTCTATCAAATAAGAATATTATGTGAGTTTTATTTAAAGTCAATCTTCAAAATTGGATGTAAATAGAAATCCCCCATTTATAGATTTTTTTAATCAGGTAAATAACTCAAATATTATAATTTCGTAAAGGGAGTCGTAACCTGCCACTTATTAAAGGGAGACTATGCCGCTATACCAATAGTACTGGGCTGGAGTATAATTTTTTTATTACAAGTTATTTTTGTTGAGTCATATTTTTAAAATTTCTATAATTCGGAGCACTATAAAACACACCATAAGAATAAGTCCGATTGTTGTTCGGTTTTATTTGAGTCTCACATAAACTCAAAATTTTGAATTTGTGCTTTAGGTAGTTAGTGCTTGTCCAATAATCCTATAGTAGCAATATCCAAAGTCTCTTTCTATCCATTCCAAATCTTTAAAATATGACAATTTTTTCTTTTGATAGACCCTATTGAAAATGAACCCCATTTTTTCATGCTTGTACAACAAGATATTGAGTTTTTTTTTTGGTTGTTGGCAAATTACAGGATGTTAAGTTTGGCCACAAATGTTTGTATAAAGAAAAATGATTGTATAAAGGGGATAGAACTAGCCAACAACCCAAGCATTCAAGCATGAAATAGATGGCCCCATAAAGAAAATGAAAAGATGCTTCCCTTTATGGGTTGGGAAAATACCAACCACATGCAATTGTAGCATATATCTAAGTTAAAATCTTTTCAATGAATTATATATCTACATGTATATTACATAAATTCAAGATAAACAATAATTTTAATGTCTTACATACATATTTAGACTTTCCAATGAACATTTGATCATATATAATTTCATACTTTGATTTCTAAAGTGTAGCGTAGCGAAAATGAAAATTTTGTGTGTAACAATGTCATTTTTATTCTCGTGACTTACGACTATCATTTGCTTTGATCGTGACCTGCGCCTTTGTTAATTACCTACCCCTAAACCAACTACATATATTGATCTTCTAATTATTCAGAAACATAACAAATGATTAAAAACGTTAAGTTTCAGGTTCGAATTTGCAGATATACCATAGCCAGAAACTTTAGACCACATCACTAGTGCGTCAATGCTACATCATTTGGCAAGAAAGTTTGCTCTTTCTGATGAGGTGTGAACTTTGTGTTTATGCTACATTATGCCAAAAGAAACAAAGCATCATCTGTCTGGTTGCTGGAAAGCCTGGAAATCTATAATATACAGAGAAGGTGGCTTTTCAACAGTGTGCTATACGTGCATCCCTTCCATGCCACTATGATACTTGGTTTAATCTTGCTTAGCTTGAAATTTGAAATAACAGAGCACTCTCATTAATTGCTCCAAGTTTTCATACCCCAACTTCATATATAAAATCTTGCACTTCAATCTGGTGTAGTACTTTGAGAATCTTTAAGAACCATCGGGCTAGATGAGACACTATCACATAGTATCAGAGACCTAAATCCGGACCTCCCTCAAATGATGAGATGTTGTTAGGAATCTTAGGGATGTGTATTTATTTTGCCTTATGATTGAGATTGTGTTTTGTTATTGTAAGTGTAATAATCAAGGAGCAATCTTTATGTTAAAAGAAAATTAAGAGGGAATCTTTTGGAAACTTAAATAACATATTAACGCTTAGATTAACAACAATAAATCATAACCACCACACGTGGTCGAGAGGAGGAAACGTTCTGACAAAATCACTCGGCGCGTCGCAGATTAGTTTCTAGGCCTGTAAAACCTTTAGGAATACCGTTACTAATACTTAAAAAAAAAGGAAATTATTTGAGTATCTCATACTCTTATTCTATACTACTACCGTAAACAAACAAATATTGCATGAATTTCTTAGGTTTAATCACTACATATCACCTCACAACAACAAGTACATAAGAGTCGGTTTCAAAACGATTAATTTGCAGACTTCCATAACTTGAAACTTCATGGAAGAAGCTTAAACACGAGCAATACTATTCGAATTTCAAACGAAGAAGCTAGAGGCAGCCGCCAGGCGGGAGTGGTGAGTGGAGTACAGTTACAACCTAGGATGGCCTCGCTGCCTATCTGGACCTCACTCTCCCTCTCTCACTACTTCTACACAAGAAGAGGAGGAAGAAAGACCTAAACCCACCGCCAACAACAAAAACAAAAAACAAAAAATAGAAAAAGAAAAACCAAATGGGCCCATCCTTCTGGAAGAACATCCCCACGTGGACTCGTCTCTCTGTCGCCGCGTGTCACCAGAATCTTTCTCGCTTCCAAATTTCAAACGACCCCCTCCTCCACCTCAACCACCGCGACCGGAGGAGGAGAGTGTAGACGGGGCTGATGGCATTTATTGACCGCCTGTGGACCCCCACCACGGCTTTAGACGACAAACCCCAAAAAATGTAAGAACACAAAAAAAAAAAAAAAAGAAAGAGGAAGAACGCGTTTTCTTCTCCGAAGAAAAACACCAGACACAGTTGAATTGAATGACCTAGCTTCTTCTTCTTCTTCTTCTCTCTCTCTCGTCACACCCAAAAAGATTTCAGAGCTAGGGTTTGTCCTCCTAAGCCCCCCTCCCTACTCGTTCTAGGGTTTTGGGGGTCCTGATCTTTTTCTGGGTCTCTTCTTTTCTCACAGTTGAAATGGGTGCTCGATCTTCTTCCTCTCCGGTCACCAGTTTCCTCTCTTTCCCACTGCCCACTTCGCCGCCGCTGCTTCTGAAGCTCGTCTTGGTCTTCTTCTGCGTGTTCGCCGCCTCCAGAAACGGCGTCGTTTTGGCGGAGACCGACGCATCGGTGCTGCTTGAGCTCAAAGGCGCGGTCTTGGACTCCTTGGGGCTGCTCTCCACCTGGGGAAGGGTCAATTCCAGCCACTGTGACTGGTCCGGCGTCTCCTGCGACAGCAATTTTCGTGTCGTTTCGCTCAACATTACCGGAGATGGAGGTAAATCGGAATCGGAACCCTTTTCCTGTGCTTATTACGGTCAGTTTCCTTTTTACGGGCTCGGAATTAGGAGGAGTTGTGTGGACGGCGGAGGGAGCTTGGTGGGGAAGCTGCCTTCTGTGATTGGGAAGCTCACTGAGCTAAAGGTGCTGTCTTTGCCGTTTAATGGTTTCGACGGCGAAATTCCGGCGGAAATTTGGGAGATGAGGAATTTGGAGGTACTTGATCTCGAAGGGAATTCGGTTTCCGGGTATTTGCCGGTTCGGGTGAACCCGAATTTGAGGGTTCTGAATCTTGGGTTTAATAAGATTCAAGGGGAGATACCGATCTTGAGCTCTGTGAGCTTGGAGATCTTGAATTTAGCCGGGAACCGGGTGAATGGCTCGGTTCCGGGTTATGTTGGGAGGTTGAAAGGGGTGTATTTGTCGTACAATTGGCTCAGTGGGGATATTCCGAGTGAGATTGGGGAGAATTGTGGGAGGCTTGAGCATCTTGATTTGTCTGGGAACTTCCTGGTTCATAAGATTCCGACTAGTTTGGGGAATTGCAGTAAGCTGAGGACGTTGCTGTTGTATTCGAATATGTTGGAGGAGGGTGTCCCGGCTGAGCTGGGCCTGCTTCGAGGGCTTCAAGTGTTGGATGTGTCGAGGAATAGCTTGAGTGGTTCGTTGCCTCGGGAGCTGGGGAATTGTTCTGAGTTGTCTGTGCTTGTGCTTTCGTCGCTGTTTAGTCCCCTTCCTGTTGTGCGAGGCAATTACACTGATGAGTCTTTGTTGGAGCAGTTGAGTTCTATGAATGATGATTTCAATTACTTTCAAGGGTCAATGCCTAAGGAGATCACAAGCCTTCCGAAGCTGAAGATCTTGTGGGCGCCAAGAGCAAGTATTGAGGGCAGCTTTCCAAGTGATTGGGGTGCTTGTGAGAACTTGGAAATGATCAATTTGGCTCAGAATTTTTTTACCGGGGAAATTTCTAGTGGGCTCAACCGCTGCCAGAAGCTTCATTTTCTTGACCTGAGCTCTAACAAGCTTACTGGGGAGCTTGTTCAGGTTCTTCAGGTTCCTTGTATGACTATGCTTGATGTCAGCGGAAATTTCTTGTCAGGTTCAGTGCCTGAATATGCTAACAGTACTTGTGGTCCTGTTTTTTCTGTGGATCTTTCTTTCAAAGATGACGATTTTTCCTCGCCCTATGAAGCATTTTTTGGATCTAAAGCTCAAGCTGGAATGCCAGTGCTATGGCACACAGAGGATGATGTTGTTGTAGTAATGCACAACTTTGGGCACAATAATTTTTCCGGCACTCTGCAATCATTGCCCATTGCACCCGAAAGGTTTCAGAAGAAAATTCTCTATGCGTTCCTTGTTGGAGAAAACAAGCTTACTGGAGCATTTCCAGGTAAATTGTTTGGGAAGTGTCAGGTATTAGGTTCACTGATTGTTAATGTTAGCAACAACAGGTTGGATGGGGAGATTCCAACTGAAATCGGTAACATGTGCTTATCTCTCAAGTTTTTAGATGCATCTGTGAATCGGATTATGGGTTCCATTCCCCCTAGTTTTGGAGAATTGGTATCTCTTGCTGGCCTTAACTTGAGTTTGAACATGTTGCGAGGTCAAATTCCGACAACTATTGGCCAGATAAGGGATCTGGAGCATCTTTCTTTGTCTGGTAATAACCTCACAGGTGGTATCCCTGCTAGTTTGGGGCAGCTTTACTCCTTGCATGTGCTTGAGCTTTCTTGGAACTCTCTCACTGGTGAGATACCAAAAGATCTAGTAAGCTTGCGAAACTTGAGAGTTCTTCTGCTGGACAAAAATAAACTTTCTGGCCAGATTCCATCTGGGTTGGCAAATGTGACCACGCTCTCAGCCTTCAATGTGTCGTACAATAACTTCTCTGGTTCATTGCCTTTGAACAATAACCTGGTGAATTGCAATACTGCTCTGGGAAACCCCTATCTTAGTTCCTGTCCCACACTTTCTCAATTACAGCCAGCTGTTTCTCAAGGAAGAGTTGGCGATTCCGAACCTTATGCTTCACCACTGGTAGGAACTCCGAAGACTGCTGGTAGCAGTTTCAATTCAATTGAAATAGCATCCATTACATCTGCATCTGCCATTGTTTTAGTGCTTCTAGCTCTTGTTGTTCTGTTCTTGTATACACGGAAGTGGAATCGAAAGTCTGGCGGTATAGGCTCTACTAGGAAGGAAGTTACAGTTTTCACAAACATTGGTGTTCCACTGACTTTTGAGAATGTTGTTCGGGCCACGGGGAGCTTCAATGCTAGCAATTGTATTGGGAATGGAGGTTTTGGAGCAACTTATAAGGCAGAGATATCACCTGGAGTCCTAGTAGCGATAAAACGGCTTGCAGTTGGAAGGTTCCAAGGAGTGCAACAGTTTCATGCAGAAATCAAGACTCTGGGGAGGCTTAGACATCCAAATCTGGTCACTTTACTAGGATATCATGCCAGTGAAACAGAGATGTTCTTGATATATAATTATTTTCCTGGTGGTAACCTGGAGAAATTTATTCAGGAGAGGTCTACCAGGGCTGTGGATTGGAAGATACTTCACAAGATTGCTTTGGACATAGCCCGTGCACTTGCCTACCTACATGACCAGTGTGTACCTCGTGTCCTCCACCGTGATGTCAAACCCAGCAATATTTTGTTGGATGATGATTTTAATGCATATCTATCAGACTTTGGTTTAGCCAGACTTCTGGGAACTTCAGAAACCCATGCTACTACTGGTGTAGCTGGGACTTTTGGATATGTTGCCCCAGAATATGCAATGACGTGTCGTGTTTCAGATAAGTCTGATGTGTATAGTTATGGTGTGGTGCTTCTTGAGTTGCTCTCTGACAAGAAAGTGTTGGATCCTTCCTTCTCTTCGTATGGAAATGGATTCAATATTGTTGCATGGGCATGTATGCTTCTTCGACAAGGCCGTGCAAAGGAATTCTTTTCCGCAGGGTTGTGGGATGCAGGCCCCCACGATGATTTGGTAGAAGTTCTACACTTGGCAGTGGTATGTACGGTCGATTCTCTCTCAACAAGGCCTACTATGAGGCAAGTTGTTCGACGGCTGAAGCAACTTCAACCCCCCTCATGTTAGCCCCTGACGAGGCGAATACCGGTTAACATTAGTAGTCTGTAGAGAAGAGGAGCCATTGTAATCTGTGCTTTTTGCACCAATCCCTCTTTGGGGACTGGCTTTAGGTTGAATTCTAGAACTGTAGTTACACCACTTGTACAGTGTTAAGTAGTTGTACTTGTACCCCCAATATTTGTTTTTGATGTATTGCTGTGATTAGGGGCCTTGCTGGTGGATTCTGCAGAAGAATGCAGATGTTTATTTCACTGTCCTAAATGTGTATATTACATTTGTTGTTCAGTAGATTTTATGAACAACAGGTATGTCCATATTTGGCTTCATTAGCTGACCTCAGTTACGACCGCCAGGCACAGCGATGGATTGGAAGTCATTTTTGAGAGTGATCATACATCTAAGAAACGATACTAATGAGAACAAACTGCGAGAAGTACACGAGACAAGGATCTAGTAACTTTTCTTCATAATGGATTAAACACTGTTTCATGAAATGAAATCATACTGATAAGATCATACTGCGAGTGTTCAACATGTCTTACATAAACAGAAGCACAACAACTGAATTTGACAAACCTTCACAGTCGAGTAAGAACAACTTCGAATGCCTAGCACAGTTTCTGGTTTAATTCAACCTTTTGAACAGTGATAAAACACTGAAATACACAATGTAAAAACAAAAAATACAGACACTAGATCACAATTAGAACCAGAAGGATGCAAGGCATTGCACACAGAAACAACGCCAGAATAGTGAGCTCCTTAATTTGCACATAACCTGCATGATCAAACCTACTTGTATCAAATATCTGCATATTACCAATAACTCTGATTAAGAAAACAAAAACGTAGCCAAGTTAAATAAATTTGTCAATATAAAAATACAACTAAGAGAATGAAGATTACAACCGCTATGTTTTTATTCCATGACAGGAAGAAATTCATAGGTTTTCCATGCTCATCTGATGCAGAGTAAGAAGAATAATTCATCCTTCATTGCTTTATGTACACATATCAGTTCTAGCTGGTTTACTGCCTGATCAACCAGTATAGTCACACAGTGATTGATCAAAAACTACTAAACAACTACTTCATATGTGTTAATCTCTCCTTGAGGCACTTTTCAAATTATTAACCATAACAGTTGTTATATTTATCAACTCTGATAAGCAATTTTAAGGTTCCAATCTACAAGATGATCATGGGGCAAAACAGTCCAGTTTTTAAAATTAAGATTACCATAACAACAAATCACCCCGGATCAAAGCTCTGCGCTAAATTCTCAAGAGATCGGTCCTGCGTTTTTTTTTAATGATGCACCCCCACAGTCCTCTAGGCCCACCAAGCTAGTCACAGCCTAGGCCCAACTCAGATTAACCTAGCACTATTTTTCTTACTATTTTTTTTCTTCTAAATGATGGATCCTACACTCCGCTAGGCCCACCAACCAGGTCACCGCCTAGACCCAACTCTTATCCACCTAGCCCGCAGAAACTAATTTTCTTACTATTTTTTTTTTTACCCTCGGTCAAAATCAACGGAATCGAAGTGTTTTGATTTCTTTGTTGTCGTGCGACAGCGAAGCTATCGTCGGTTTCGATGCTTCTCCCGGAACCTTGACTCCTCCGACGACAGTGGCCATCTCCCGTGAGGTGAGAGAGAGAGTTGACGAAGTTAAATTAAAGAGATTCCAATGGAACTAAGGAGGAGAGTGAGAGGGCCACAGTCGAAGGAGGCCCTAAAATAAAGGGGCAAATAAATCAAATAGGGCATATTAACAACCCAGTTTCTTGGTCATAATCTGCTTCCCAACTAAGGGGCTTCATGTATCGAACACAATACAAGTGCCCACCGTTCCATTGAAAGACCAGAGAAAAAAAAAAAAAACTGACAATTAATGAGTCTTCAACTTTCGACACAGCCTTGCATTCGGACTTTGAATGATCGACGAGCACACTATTACAAAATGGGAGTAGGATTGACCACTATATGTTTAAGAGGATGTGGCACGTCGCCACCGCCAGCGTGCTTCACAAACTCGGCCGGTGTTAGAAAGCTACCATGGCAAACACATACAATCCTCACTTCCTCACCTTTCTTGTACCTGTAAAGAAAGCCTTCTACTCTTTTACCGTTGGGACCATCTCCTTTAGTAGACACAGATGGCATATTCTCCAACACATTCATCACAATCTCCTTGGTTCCCTTGTTAGGACTTGTGGAGTTCGCCCAGTGGTTTTCCATTGGGACAGCTCCATTCAACTGCCCTGAGTTATCAGCAGACGTTGTCATCTGCGAGGGCACAAGTGGTTCCTTCTCACTCTTTGGCAAAGACTCGATATTAGAACCGCTTCTTACTTCAGTGCATTTGTGCACTACTGCATGACAAGAGGCAGAGTGTAAGTATATAAATGCTGAACCGGCACAATATAAAAGCTTGTACGAATAACAATCAAATAGGAACATTTTTTGATAGCATACAATTGGTCCTAATCCGAAGTTAAATGTCATTTCGAAACTAGACGACCAAGTTAATGTCATTTCAAAACGACAAGATCATGTTTGAAATACATAATTGATTCTCCATTTTTGTTCTTCTGAGTAGCCCCTGTTCTGTTAAAAGGCCATTACCGTAATGTAGTTCGAAACTTCCAAAAAAACATGTTAACAGACATGTTCTCCACACCTTCACACGGCAATACTGAAAATCTTCTATAGTTTCAAAAAGATCCGGGCTACAAATCCGGATAGCTTAAGATAACTTATGTTTTACACAATAAAACATATCCATTGAAGCTCATGGAACCCTAAATCATGGCCGACAATCTCACATAGCTTGCACCATAAACTCAACTAAATACCATTCTGGTAAGATCCTCGTAGGATCCAATTTCACAGTTTTAAAGAGAAATCATATATCAAATTATCCATTCTAAAAATTAAGAAAAACAAAATTCTACTACTTCATTGATCCATGTCAGTCATATCAAATGCAACCAGGGTCGTAAGATTAGTAATCAACCAAGAACTCGAAACGAAATCAAAATGAGAGTACCTTGAGCAGCTAGGCTCTCAGAATCGGTAACCTCCGACGAGCCACTCCCCTGAGACCCAAGAGTAGTCCCCTGCGATTCCGGGGGCGGCGGTAGCGGCGGAAGCGGGGGACAACCGCCGCCGCCATTGATGGGCTCAGCTAGCCTATCCTCCTCGAAATTCTCGCGGCTCCGATCCCTATGCAGCTTCGAACAACTCCTCTGCTGCTTCTCCGACCGCTTCCTCTTCGCCTCCATTCTCCTCAAGCTCTGCAGCTCCTTCCTCTTCCTCCATTCCTCCTCCGTTTCACTCGGAAGCGAGCACGTCCTCATCAGAGGCACCACACACGGCCTCGGCACACGACACGTCGTTGCTTCCTCCTCTCTCACCGCAGCCGTCCCCGCCTCCGCCGCCGCCACAGGCGAGAAGTCAGAGATTGAAGACGACCGTTTGAGATGCAACCCCGCCTTGGCTCTAGGGTCCACCCCGAACCTCCCGTTCAACGACAGCCCAAGACTCAGCTCAACCTCGTCGGAATCTTCCGCCGGCTGGTCAACGTCGACTTTTTGAGACAAACCCATCCCGGAAACAATTCTTCGCAACAGATCTCCCTGGAAGTTCGTCACCGGGATTGTGAAAGGTGGCCGGGTGGCGGCCGCGGCGGCTCTGTTCCCATCTTTCTCAGCTTGCGTCATTCAAACCAAAATTCAGCCCGCAATAATCTAGACTAGCTCTGAGCAAATGTAAATTCTTGAATCGCTTTCAGCTTATCTTTCGAAATTGTTATCTGGTGCAAAAACATAGCTACAACACATGAAGAATCGTTACATTTTCTTCGTCACCGGAACGACGAGCCATCTTGCTGCAGAGAGCCACGAGACTCATGAAGAAGCAAGAGTCGAACAACACATGAAGGACCCGACGAGAGTCGTCATATCTTAATCTTCAGAAAACCAGGGGGGGGAAAGAAGAAGGAGAATGATGAGACGAGACTAGGGGAAATAGAGATGAAGGAGGTAAATGACGGAAAGGCCCCTATCTGCGAGGGAGAGACACGTGGAGGTCATGAGGGGCCCCGGCGAGCACGTGGATACGCGACACGTGGCGGGGTTGGAGGTTGCAGAAACGGCCACGTTTGTGAGGGAAAATATTTCCGTCGTTTTTTTTTTTGAAGAGCCGCAATTTGCTCTATCCAATGTCGAATATCTATCCCTATCTTAAATTTAGAGAGAGGGAGCTGGATTCCCGAACTGATTCCTTCCAGCGCCCGCCACGTGGAAGCCGCCTGGGGATTCGGGTCCCGGGGTCTTTTCTTTTTCCTTCTTGTCCCACGCGAGTGGATGTAACGGACCCACTCGCTCCGTGGTGATAGACAGGTTTCAGGAAAGGGCAGAAGGGTAATTTTCAAAACCACTAATCGTGATTAGAAGACTGAGCCTTTTGGGGAGGAGTATTTGCCATGACTAATGTTTTGACAAGATTATAAGAATGTCAAAGGTCTCGAAAGGAATAATCTTCCATGTAATTTGCTCATTTGCAGGGCTAATCGGCTCATCGAATGTTTATGTATCTGTTCGGTTTTGTTATTGTTATGTATTTTTGATTTATCTTATAAACAATCTAACGAGATTAGATTCGAACGTAACTGTTTTTTTAAGTTATACGTGAGAATTTTTTTTAAAGCTCATGTAGGAGATCTTATTTTACGAGCTAATGCTTATTCTTTCTTCCTTTTCAATTTAAAATTAGGTTCGTGCCAAAACAAGAGTTAGTAATTTTTTTTCTTTAATTTACATAACAATTAAGAATATCAGAGAAAATGATAATGTAATTAAGAGAAATTAAGACCAAATAAGATAAAATAAGATGATGGGAGGGGGGAACAATTGACGGAGATGGAGATGAGGTGTGAGGTGGTGGGGCCGAAAAGGGCAAGAGGGCCAAGTTGCAGAGTATCTTTTTCAATATTTTGAGTGGTGGTATTTGGCGGGTAGCAATCGGAGAAGAGACAAACACGTGGTGCTGAAAGGGCAGTTCGATGACGTGTCGACGCGGCAGTGGATTGGAACAGCAAATCAGGGAGTCAAGTTGGTGAGACAGAAGATCTGAGCTCAGGATTCGGTTTACTAGTACTGTGGAAAAAGGGAGAGAGCATGTCACTCTCATCCTGCGTGTCGTACGCACACGTCCCATCTCTCCGACTCTCACTTTATTTTGATAATTGTTTCTCTTTTTTGTTGGACCAGATCAGAATATTGGTTTTTGGAGCTAATGTTGATTTATAAGGTTACACACGACATATAACGATACCGTTTGGACGGTAAAGATTTATATATAATACAGTTGATACGGTGATCTTAACGTATAAATAATTAAGATTAGGTCATGTATTTACACTTTGTATATAAGAATTTCTAGAATTGGAGATGTTTTTGTGTAAAAAACTAGAAATATCATTTCAGTAGAAAGAGTGACCGTTTTCGAACTTGAATTTAGATGGTGGAGGGTTTGCCATGCTCAAGTTGAAGCGGTTCGAAAAATAATATCCTCGTTGCAATAGGTTCACCGAGGCTACGGCAAACCAGTTGTAATGGGGATCTCAATTTTGGGTGTTTTTAGTGCTTTATTTGTTTTGGCTGAAATATGAGTGAGAGAGGAATGACCCATAACACTTTTAGGTATTAAAAAAGAAAAGAGAAAAACATTAAGAGAGAGGAATTAGACCAAAACTTCTCATAACAAAATAACGACGAAATAAAACTATAAAAACCGAAATTTGAGAAGACTCATAAGGTCATTACTATAATATGACAAAATAAAAGGAGAAGGTGCATCATACCAAACCAGCTGTGTTAATGACGTACCGTGATTTGAAAAACCACACACAAGCTAAATGTTGGTCTTTTTTTTTTTTCTTTTTTTTTGAGAATGTAAATGTTGGTCTTTTTAACTCCCAAAAGTTGGATTGTGTTTGTCTTTGTAGATATGCGACTTGGGACTAGGGAGGAAATGCATAGTATTCAGAAGAATTTGGTAGTTAGATACGGACACCCCACAAAAATATATTTGGTATGCATTGCCGTAACAAAACTCTTTGAAAGAACATTCTTATTTGTCCACAACTGCACAATAATTTGTTTATAAGAAGACTGCCCATCATCAGAGTCAAAGTTTATGCAAAATTTATTTATAAAAGCATCCTCAAATATAAAGTTGGCTTTTGCGACCTATTCAAGACTTTGATTAACACCAATCAGTTAGGAGCTATTACTCCTTTCTCCACATATGTCCAGGAGAATCAAACTACAATACTTGCAGCTAAAAGTACTACACAAAAACAACTAAGAAAGAACTAGAGGTGCGGACTGGAACTAGTCGATGACAATAACCTCGTGGTTCTTGTGCAACTCATATTGCCTTGGCCCCGATGAATCAATCTGCAATACTTCAGTGAATGTATGAGGATCCGCCATGAATTGCTGATCATGAGGATTGCTAGCATACACCGCCTCGAAACCTGTCGGATCTGTCTGGCATTTCCCGGATTCACAAGGTAATGGAGTACTAGTACAATCGTATGTCCCTGCAGCAGCTCTTAGATGTTCCTCTAACATTGTCACCCTCATCATCTCACGTTCAACATCACTTTGACCCATGGTACTGAAAATAGTACTATAGTAGTTACCAATATCAGTACCAAGATCCCAGGTAGTCCTAGTCCCAATAGCACTGGGAAAACCATGGCAATGGTTATTTTGGTATGCACAAGCTTCCCATGGCCAAATTGGATCTGTGATTATTGTTTCACCCTCATCAAAACACGCAACCAGCGGATTTTTCCAGAATTCTTCTGTGATGTCTAGAGGTACCTTTGATTTTCTTTCCTCGGCCTCAAGTTCATCAATTTCATCCAGAATTGCTTGTTGAGAAATATCAATTGGCTGTGATGATTCGTCAATCTCAGTACTTTCCATGATCAAATCCTCCAATTCATCAGCCCAGGATTCTAAATCATCGACCTCTTCTCCAGCATTACCATGGACTTTTTGTTTCTTCAATTCCGGTGAGCTAAGAACATCATCGCCTTCGGAATGGGTAGCATTCTCTGCTTTTCTTTTCCGGGTTAGAAACGGACACTGTTTAGGTTGAGTATTCTTAATACTCATAGCTTCTCTGGGTCGGGAAACAAAATGGGTTTTGCTCTGGGTGTGGCTAATTAACAGGGTAAGACGCACAGAGAAGAATGAAGAAAGAATGAACTTCGGGAGGGTTATATAGGCGTCGATTTCCAATTGTTTCCCTCTTTGGTGAGGAAAGGATCACTTTCCTAATACAAAGCGGAAGAATTAAATCCCCAACCCATAAGGTTTACGTCAAATTGGATTTACCAAGTTCAAGTTGGAATACCTCTAACTACGGACCAAAGTCTAGTTTCCTTGTTTCAATTGGATTAGCCATTAGGTTCTCTAGAGTTTGCGTTTTCCTTTTCCCTTTAGATACAGTTGGTAAAAGACTTCCAATTTTTTATCTAGTAAACCTCTAAATTTGGTATCCTTTGGTATTTGGTATTTAGATCTCCATTCATATACATACATTATAACATTTTACCGTTGAAACTTTAAGATACGTAAAGAGTAATAGTAACAATAGTAAGAGGTCTAATCATACATGTTTGGTTTACAGCAAAACAAAAAACGCTCCTATTCTGAACCTTACAACTTAGTATGCAACCCGAAAACATAGAAGGGACACTGAACTTAATCAATGATAATAAGCTCGGGGATTCTGAAGTTCCAAATGTTTTGGCTGCAATGCAGTCGTCAATACTTCCTCAAGAGGGGATGGTTTAGGAGCCACCATACCCTGCTGATCATGGCCATTAACAAAATTGCTGACATTGTTTGCTGCTGCCTCTAAACCTAACGTATCTGTCCGCCATCTCCCGGATTGACAAGAAGTTGGAGTGCTATAACCAGATATACTTGCAGCAGATGCACAACTTTGATGTTCCTCTGACCCTGTCATCGTCTCATCGTTTAACAAACGCTCAATATCCTCCAATGAAACATTATTATTAATCCGCACTTCATCACTGCCACTACTATAACTAGTTCTAGAATCTCCATTAGCCTGCAACATACCCCGATCATGACCAAGTTGCTCAAGATTAGTACTACTACTACTATCCGGAATAACAGTAGGAAAATCCGGAAAATAGGTATTTTGATAATCAAGAGAACTACTAGTACTAGTCCAAAGATCAGTACCAAAATTGGAACTGTAATTCTCAAAGTCTCTACTAGCCTGCAAACACCCCAATTCTTCATTACTAATAGTACTATTCCCGATACCATAGGGAGTATCTTGATAAACAAGAGAGTTACTAGTACTGGTCTCAATACCGCCGCTATCAAGAGAATCTGTGAGCAATGCTTGGCCCTTGTCAAAATCCTCAGACATCAGAATGTCCCAGATATTTTCAGCGAGCTCTATAGGGGGATTACAATTACTACTGTTTTCAGGATGATCAATAGATGTTGATCCCTCCATAGGTTGTGAAGAACCCTCAATCAAGTTGATTGTCTCGTCCGAATTCTGTTCCTTGGATTCGAAGAAACCGCTCAAACCCATCAACGAGTCCTGAGTTAACTTCTCAAATTCCTCATCTCGCAACTCAAATTCTTCACCAAGGCCTTCAAAGCAAGGGTTTTGATGAAGCTCTTCTCCAGTAGTATCAGCTACTTTATTCTTCATAGATTTGAATGATCTATTAGATATTTTCTTATCGGCCGACTGCTTGTACTTTAATAGAATGTCTTTGACGGTTTTAGAGTTGTTTGGCCAGGTCTGCACACTGCCATTGGAGCCATAAATAAGCACAGCGACCTGAGCATCGCATAGGGTAGCAAGCTCCTCTCCCTTTTTAAAAAGGGTTAAGGTTCGACCATCGATCGCTTTCTGGTTAATCTTCTGCTTCATGACTTTTCCGGCCAGTTTAGGCTTCGGGTTAATCTTCTGTTTCATGACTTTTCCGGCCAGTTTAGGCTTCGGGTTAATCTTCTGCTTCATGACTTTTCCGGCCAGTTTAGGTTTCGTTACTTGCTCCAGCTGGGTTGCCGATCTGGGTGGTGACTTGCACATTACCATTGTATTTTTGTTGCAAGACTGACTAAGAATGTCACAGGAAAGCAGCTTTATATACATGTTTTCGTGAGGCTGAAGACCTGAAGCAATTAACTTTCCTAAAACAATGTCTTTACCTAGCTCAAGTCGGAAAGCTTAACAATATTTTATTGTTTTCGAAAACAAATAGGATCAATAAGAGTAAAAGGAGACGGGGGAAATCTTATAGGCAATGTACAAGCTTATTTGACTCCAGTCAGTGCAGAGCTAGACAAAGAGATCAAGGAAAAAGAACATGTAAAGTTGGAAACCAAACAATCAAAAGAATCCAGTATATACCCAAACAAATCAATCTATTAACTATTAGGATCTTCCAACTACCGGCTACTAGGCACCAAAACTATGCGATCGGAGTAAGCTCGAAAGTTTCATGTAAAATTGGCAGGTGACCTGAACTTTCTGAACATGATACATCATACCCAACACTGCGACAAAATTCTGCTAGGTAAAACAAAACCTAACCTAAGGCAAATGCCACTTCCTCTAATTGTTACTCCAACTTAGATCCATACTGTCACGGTACTAGTCATAAAAGCAATTACGTCAAAAGAAAAACCTAGTTTCCTCACTTCATGCTGAAACCACATTCTGCTTTGGTCCACTTGGATGGCCACCTCTTCTTCCTCTCCCTTGCTGATAACTGTCTCCTCTTGGTTGATAAACTTCTCTCGCATGTTGATAACCGTCTCCTCTTCCTTGGTGATAACCCTCTCCTCTGAATTGTTGATATCCCTCTCCTCTCCCTTGCTGATGACCACCTCCTCTCCCTTGTCGATAACCATCTCCGCCACGTCCAGCTCGACCCCTGCCCCGACCAGAAAATTCAGCCCTGTTCTCATACTCATTTCTAACAAGGCTCCTCGCACCACCATAACTACCATGGCCCCTAAAGCTGTCACTCCGAAACCCTCCCCTTCCAGAAGAGAACGAACCACTTCCACTGCTACCAACTGGAAAAACCGGGATCATGGACAAAAACAAAGCAGCTTAGTTGACCCCAAATATAAGCAGCATCATAAGGGTCTACCATTTAAATAGTACTTTTTCCCCATTGTCTAGTACTTTTTCTACGTATCTTTAAAGTACACATATAACTTACTTCGCGTGTTAGTTTTCTTTATCTCGATCGTAGCTTGAAGTCCACCAATAGTGATCGGTGAAGCCTGAAATCATCAGTTTTTAGGTATTGGATGCTCACAAACTCCAATTAAATTTTAAAGGTCATATAAATAAATCATGGCTGAAAGCTCCACACAAGCGCTCATAGTTCTTCAGCAAGAGTTAAATCTATTAGATAACAGACTACTAACAGTTTTCACAATAAAAGGAAAAACAAAAACATCTTACTTTATTAATGAAATGAGTAAAAGAACAAATAAACAAAAAAAGAATAACATATAGAGCCTCCTAAGTTTCTGTTCATGTTTATATTATAAAGAAAAAAATGCAACATGCTGATGACTGGAAAGTGAAAAAAGAATTCTATTATACATGACTGAAAACAGAAGTTTTCCACATATCAAATTCTAAATCACCACTAGGTGATTGAACCAAAATTTTAGATAAAACATGTTTAACCATCTCAAAGCTGCAACATCTCACCTTTGTGGTTCAGCATTACTGAACTAAACTATGAATACTCAAACAACATGTGTGTAGCTTAACATGGCATGAAAATGCTAGTACCCATCAGCTAAGGTGAGAGAGCCTTTTAAAACTTGATTCAGCAGAATATATTTAAAAAAAAAAACAATCCCAATAAGAGAAAAATACATATCATTATTCTATTTAAAGTGACTTGATTTTAATGAGATAAATAAATAGACTCTATGTATCATAAACATAGATAATAAGGCAACATAAGTTAATACAGGTCATGAAGTCCAGCAGAGATTTTAAAAGATGGAATCATGTAAACTGATCAATAGAAACATCATCCTACAGAAAATCATATTTGAAGAGAATTCCAAATTAAACATCAGATAGACCTCTACCTGAATGGCCCTATTCATGGAACTTAAAGACTGAAATTCAACAAATCCAAAACAGTATCCCTGAAGCTGCATACACAAAATTTGGGGAAAGAAAGCAGAGATGTCAGAAAAATTCAATTATAAGCTGGAGACTATTGGCATGAAAACCACTAGAGACCAACCTTCTTATTTCGGACTTGGATGCCTCCTTCCTTTATTGGTCCAAATTTCTTGAATGCTACCTCAAGCTGATCGGCCGTCACACTCAAGGGCAAATTACTTATGTATATAGAATAGCCCTCAGCTAATGGGAAATGCAGTTGTGTCAGTATAGAATTCAAATTCTAGCAGGAGAGACATGCAAAATGCTTAAAATACAGATGACAGTTGTTTTTTCATGCACCATTTGATAATTATATGGTTTAAATTTACTAAATGAAATTTAAAAGACTTGCTAAGTGAAAAATTTTAGATGCAAATTTGCAAATATATAGAAATAATAAAGAAAAAAGTCTGAAAAACCGTAAATACCTTCCTCATTAGTCACACGATCCTCTATGGTAGTACTGCTAGTTGGGGCTGATGCTTCGGGCACGTAAGCAGATGCAGCCGAACCAGGCAAAGAATTCTCCATTTTCTTAGGAGCAACTTTTACGGTATTAGTGGGCACATAAACCTTATTTGGGCCTGGACTTCCTTTTGCTACTTTTACCTACAATAACATTCGATGAGATACTAAAACTATTTCAACAACTATATTGGCCAAGAACTTTTTCAAACCCTTAACTTACAATTGACGCATAAGACTTCTTTTGACCATCTTCTTGGGCTGTAGTAGAAGCTGATTCAACTACAACGGGGGCATTATCTCCATTTGAATAAGATGGGCTTTCAATACCAGATTCCTTCTCATTAGCTGATTGTCTATCCTGGTCCGATGTGTCAAAAGCTTTCTCAACAACATTTTGATCTTCTTCAACTGGAGCAGTTTCCAAATCAGGCACAGGAGGATCCGGAACATAAGTTGGTTCTGCAATAAACAAACTTCAGTCTAACTTCAAACCACATTAAAGAGACGGAAACAAAAAAAGTCAAAGAAATTACCTGGTTCTTGGTTTAAGAGGACTGATGTGGCATCATTAACTCCATTAACTGAATGGTTTTTCAATAGTTCTCCGTCTTCTACATACCGAAAGACATCATTCAGTACAAAAAATCCATTCTCTTGTGGGGCAAGAAAAAATGATTGAGCAAATTTCCTTTTCAAGTTATCCTTGCTTGTTAAGCATCCAGTAACTAACACAGTGACACCATCTTTGTAAGAGTTCTGAGCATCTGCAGTTTCTATCTCAGCCTTATATTCCTTGTAATCAAAGGAAAGGATCTGATCATTGATTCCCTGTTTCAATGAAAAATTAGATTACAAAAGAAAAAACAGAAAAACAAAATTTGCAGATGGTTTGATTTGTATTTATACTTAAAAGAAATAAAACAATATATCATTCCACCTCAGTTCATAATGTGTACACAGATATATAGTAACATGATCAGGACATGACCATTTACCCGGTATCTTGATTTGTAATACCCAGTTGAATAAATTACATCCAAGAATAATAGAGTTGATAGCAGAACATTTTAGAGATTGGCAGACTCATTCAGAAGTTACAGCTACACCACTTGACCAAAACCATATAAAAAATATATATATATATATATATATATATCTTGTATACAGACATGCTTCAATGAAAGAAATATATATGATCAGTGATAATGTTTGTTTATTTAGATGTGCAGTTCATTGTCTAGATTATTCGACAAACATATCTTCAGAAAAGTAGAACCAGTAATACACTACTATCAAAAACGCCATAAAAGAGAAAAACAACATAGCAGAAACTTACTTGCATCGTGGTCACGGATCTCATCACACCGTCGGCATCAGGCCGGCTCATCACACTTGATTCCTGATAAAATCTGTAGACATTGTCTGGGTTGTGATGAAGAATATGGTAATACTGTGCAATGAAAGCATTTGCAACAACTTGAGCGCTGGGGATTGCCGGAGGAATCACTGTCTGCAAAGCCATTCTGCCAAATCAAAGGCATAAAAACACCATTAACAAACCCTGACATCTCTTCAAACCAATAGATGAAACACTAAATTGGAACCCCAAGGAGAAATCACATAAATAAAAACATAGCAATACGAACATGCTATAAAATTTAAAGGCAATAAGATCAGCATGGATTGCATTTCCTGGAAACATAACATGAATGAGCTACCGATACGAAATACTGCTGTCTTCTAAACATAGAGAGCTAGGTTAACCAAAACAGCGAAATTCCGATAAAAAACCCTAGCAGCATTAAAAGCTAAGCGTTTACATCACTGAGTACTGAGTACTGCATATGCAGCAAAATCAAACTAGTCTCTTCCCTGAGCCAAGTTCTTGTGATTTTCATAGTTCGATTCCTATAATGCAGTGATATTGCTTCAAGGATCTAAACCCTAGACGAACCTAATCCCCCTAAATTGACAAAACCCTCAAATTTGATCAATCAAACGATTAATCGCCCCAACATTTCTACACAGATAACCTAAAATCGCGAAATTAATCGAACAAACTCATCGAATATAGCAATGCTCGATTGCGGTAATAGAACCAAGAAATGTGGCGAAGAAATGAACAGAGGAGTGGGCGAAATGTAATAATCGGAGAAATTTGATGGCGGAGGAGTACCTTGTTTACGGAATGTTGTAACGGCTGTAGAGGCAGTGGCCGGAGAGGAGGAGGAGGTAGATGGTTACGGCGGTGGGTACGGCGGCGAAGAAAGAGCGAGTGAGAGAGAGAGAGAGAGGGAAAGATGAACAGTTCGCGCACGAAAAAGAAATGAGAGCTAATTTCACTCTCACAGATTTGGTCAAGTAAACTTATTTGCACTGTCAATCTTTACTTTTATAACCATTTTTCTTTTTAGGTCTAAAATTATAAGGGTAATTGTGGTGGTTAAAAATAATTATAAGGGTAATTGTGGTGGTTAAAAATAATTTTGACACTCCACCTTCACACATACACGATTCACTTGTGAAGTATTAAATGCGTGTGACGCCTTTTTTTTTATTAATGTCTTAACCCATTTTAACATATGTATGTGAAATTTAAATTCATTATATCTTCAGTATCAGTTAGACTAGCTAACTAACAAGTTTATCTAACAAGTTACAGTTTACCGATTACGAAATGTTTGAAGCTTGTTAGAAAGAAATGCATATAGCATTGCGATATTATTAACACGAGGGAGATCTATGTTTTACCACGTTGCTAGAAACAATGTAACATCAGCAATTTCTTCATTTAAGTAGACGTAGATTTGGTACAAGGAAATGAAATGTAAATTGGCGAAAATTTTACAATTACTAAAACGTACTAAAATTGAACCAAATTGTTGTTGGGCCTGATGGACCTAGGCCCGAAAGCCCAAAAAGAAACCTTAGTTGTGCATGTTCGTCTTCATATCCTAGACTAGATCGAAACCTTTGGCAAATAGAGAAGCAAAAGCTTCCATGCAATTAATGTTTCTTCAAGACCAACCCAACGTCCACTCCTCCACCTCCATATCCATCATAATTAATTTCATGCGGGATACTAGGCTTCAAGACAATCTTGTTTTTTTTCCACAAAAAGCTGTAGGTATTCTTGTACCCATCAAATGCCACTCTTAAGTCATACTGCCACGGCCTTCTAAGAAGAATATGAGAGGCATCCATGTCTACAACATCACACACCACCTCGTCCTTATATGGTCCTATAGTTATGGGAACTTTGCAAGTTTCTGTCACAGGCTCCATAGGTCCCTTTTTAATCCAACCAACGAAATAAGGTGTCGAATGTTTTATTGTAGGAAGCTTGAAACGGTCGATCACTCTCTTGCACACGAAGCTCTCACAACTACTGGTGTCAATTATTAGATTGCATGCCATGCCACCAATGATACACTTAGTGCGAAATATGTTATGCCTTTGAGTGTCGGGTCCTTGCTTTGCTAATAAAAACCGTTGGCAAACTAAGAACTGCGGGATGTCATCAAAATCTTGGCCTTCAATTTCAGTAGTTGCAATCTCATCCTGCTCTTCATCATCTTCATGTTCCTCCACATAATGCAATCCCCTTGGGTTGGGACACTTGTTGGAAGTATGACCAGGCATAAAACATCGATTACACTTTTCTCCCCTCGGTTTGGCATAGTCCATTAAGCTGCCAGGTTGCTCTTGTTTTCGAAATGGAACAGTAGCTTTTCCTCGGTTTCCATTACTTGTTTCTGTTCTAACTTGCTGCTCTCTTATGGGCTCTTTAATTTGCAATCCTTTTGAAGTAGATGGTTCAAGCCAATTTCTGTGATAACTCATGGTAGTCTGCTGCTTAACTTTACTACTTGCTAGTAGAGTTTCTGCTTTTAGAGCTAAGTTCATGGCTTCTGCTAGAGTCCATATTGTCTGCAACCCTATCTTTTCTCGAATTTCCGGCTTCAAACCATGTAGATACCTTGCAACTTTTTGAGTCTCTCTCTCTTCAAGTCTGTTTCGCTCGCTAAGTCGCATAAACTCATGGTTATAATCAAACACAGACCGATTATTCTAAGCGCAATCATAATATTTTTCAAACAAAGTCTGCTCATAATCTCGAGGTAGGAAACGTCCCCTGAGAAGGGCTTTCATCTTTCGCCATGTTTTGACAGGTTCTTTTCCTTGTCTAACGCGAGACTCCTGCAAATCATCCCACCAACAGGCAGCTGTGCTTTTTAACTTCCAGGCAACCGTCTTTACTTGCTTATTATTTGGAACATCCATTAAACTGAAGAACATATCCACTTCTGAAAGCCAATCAAGAAACTCTTCAATTTGTAAGTTTCCATAGAAGAAAGATATGTCTGCTTTCATTCGGTAATTTTCTTCATGGCGATTTTGTTGTCGATTGTTTGGTGGGCCCCTTTCTTCTTCTTCCTCAGAATCATAGTTTTGTTCTTGACGACGGCGTTGGCCTAGGGCAAATCCTCCGGCTCGCACCTCCATCGTAAGTTGTTGCACAAGAGTTGTTAAATTTCCCAAAGCATTGTTGGTGTCTTGACGAAATTTCCCAATATCTTGTTTCATAGCAGTAATCTCCCGACCAGCGTCGGCGAGTGATGTGACAGGAACCTCCGCTTCATCGTTTGACATTGATCCAGGAGAGACCAGGCTCTGATGCCACCTAACGCAGTGAAAGCTATAGGTAGAAAGGTGAGATCGGTAGACAAGCGTCGAACCGAATTTGAAGGTGATAAGTGAGATAAATCTCTGAGTTTTCTGAAATATTATTGAATTGTTAAATGTCTAATACAACAGAGAGGGTGCCTTATATAGGCTCTAACCCAAGACTAAATCCTATTTAGAATAGAACTAGGAAATAACAAAACCTATTGGAACTAGAAATCCTTAATGAATCATAAATCATAATCCTAAGAATAATAGGAAACTTAAACTAGCTTACGACATTGATGTTCCAGCTGCTCCTCGAACTCTTCTGCAAGTCGTTCTACATCAATCAGCCACACTCAAACTTTTTACGTGGCTTTACAAAAACCAACATGTTCAAGAGGAGGTGGGTCTGACTTCAGTAATCACATTTCCCTGCTTTTGTGGCAGCATTTTAATGTGGCTGTTGCTCACATGTGTTGTGGTGTAATGAGATGACCTGCATATGTGACTGTCTTTGCTCACCCATCTAAATTTTTCCAACAAGTCATATTCATGCGTTCTGGCTCCCGATGACCTGCATATGTGACTTGCATATGTGACTTGTAGCCTCCCGATGACCTGCATATGTGACTGTCATATTCATGCGCTCTCCCCCCATCTAACTTTTTCCAACAAAGTCATATTCATGCGTTCTCCCCCTATCTAACTTTCTCCAACAAAGTTATATGCATACGCTCCCCCCCCCCCCATCTAACTTACTCCAACAAAGTCATATTTATGCGCTCTCCCCCATCTAACTTTTCTCCGACAAAGTCATATTCATGCGCTCTGCCCACCCCATCTAACTTTTTCCAACAAAGTCATATTCATGCGCTCCCCTATCTAACTTTCTCTAACAAAGTCATATTCATGTGCTCTGCCCCCCCCCCCCCAATCTAACTTTCTCCAACAAATTCATATTCATGCGCTCTCCCCCCCCCCCCCATTTTGCTGCGGTGTCCCTCTAACTGTGAAGTGTCTCACAATGCCTTCACCTTGACATAATTTGAAGAACATATCAGATTTATATTCATCACCATTATCTGACCTGAGCCTCTTAATTTTCTGACCGGTCTAAGTCTCAATCATCTTCTTCCACTTCAAAAATATATCTAAGACTTCATCTCTATGCTTCATGGTATACACCCTTACTCTTCTAGAGAAGTCATCAACAAAAGAGACATAATAATGCATACCTCCCAAAGATGCAGTTTTGGTAGGTCCCCATACATATGTGTGAACATAGTCTATAGCTCCTTTAGTCTGATGAATTGCGGTGCCAAATTTAACTCTAGTCTGCTTTCCCGATACACAATGTTCACAAAATTCAAATTTACACGACTTTGCACCCTTCAACAAGCCTTGCTTCACCAATTCCTGCATTGCTTTTTCACCAGCATGTCCAATCTGGTAGTGTCTTCATCATCTGTAGTCTCAGAAACTATTGTCTCACTTGTCACAGTACTCCCTTGTAGAAAATACAAGCTTCTTTTGCTGGTACCCTTCATCATCACAAGTGAACCGGAAACAACCTTAGCAACGCAATTCTTCAATGTAACTGTGTGCCCCTTTGATTCCAAAGTACCTAAGGAGATAAGATTTTTATTCAAATTCGGAACATACCGAACATTAGTCAATTCTCTAACAACCCCATCATGCATTTTGAGATGAACTGTACCAATCTCTTTAGTTCTACACGAACTATCATCTCCCATAAGAACTACTCCATCATTCAGTTCCCTCAAACCAGAGAACCATTCATTGTTTGGACACATGCGTGTGTACAACCCGAATTCATAATCCACTTATCAGAATAATCACGTGCAGATGAACTTGGTAAAGCCAAATCAATCTCATCTTCTTTAAAATCTTCAATAGTTGATGAACAACTCATTGCAAAACTGAAGTCAACATCATCATCTTCAAATTTTGCCATATTTACTTCAGAACCATTTTTGTCTTTATTCTTCAACTTGGGACAATCTAATTGAGATTGTCACTTTTTTATATATGTATGAATATTTGATGTTCATGAACAAGGTCCCCCGGGTTCGAAGACGTGAAGAACTCCAACTCCAACTCCGATTAAACTTTGAACGAATCTCTAATTAATCATGAAACGAGAGTTACTCACACCAATTAATACTTATACAATTAGGATCTGAAAACGTTGTTAGATTGAACTTTTACCCAAGAGAAGAAAACTTCTTTTGGAAATTTTTAATGACATAACAATAATGGAATTTCTTCCAAATATTGAAATCCTTGTAGGAAATGATATGGCAGTGCCACATCATTTGGGATATAGATTTGGTATAAATTTTTATGCTCTCAAGCATAATCCAGGTTCTATAATGGAGGTTGAAGACGAACCAGTGGTTGATCAATTGGAAGAAACTTGAGCAATTATATATAACCTCTTCTTCCTCATTGCCTGCCAGTGGCTGTGAATATATGATTTAAAATTTGTTCATCTGATCGTGTTCCACACTAATCACGTAATGCATAAGCAATTGACTTTGGAATAGCAAATGATTAAGGTGGCAACATGCTCCTAATTAAACACAAGAGGATTACTGATTGATAAGTTTTAAAAATGACCGAAGTTCAGAGACTTTTAATCTTTTATAGAAGAGTTAGAGAGCGCCATTGGAGATAATGAATTATTGGAAGAAACTTGGACATTTAACGTTTATTATCACAAACACCCAGCCATCCAAACTCTCATCTTTGTATTCCCAGTTATTAACAACCAAAAGGAAAGACACAGGCAAATTATAATCAAGGAGTACATATACGCAGAGATGCATCGTAACCCGTAACCCTAGAGAACCTCAGTGTACATGGCTTCAATGTCCCTTGAGACCATCGGCAAACAGAGAAGCAAAAGCATCCATGTAATGTTTCTTCAACACCAACCCAACGTCAACGCCTCCATCGCCATTTTTAGAATCTGAAATATAGATGGCTCCTGTTCTATCAATGGAAACAAGCTCAACTTTGTTTGGTCTTCCGAATCCAAAATCAGTGTCATACACACCAAACCGATGCGAGCCGGCAATGGCAACCAATCTACCACCACGCAAACTACTCAATCTTGAAACCCAATTCTCTGCTCCATTCAAAACATCTTTCTCCAAACGCTTCATAGCTTCAGTAATTGCAGTTAAAGCCACAACCAACCCTTCTCCTCCCGACAACCCTTGTGTTTCTGCAACTGCCAAACACCCTACTGTGCAATTTCCAAAATAAGTTGCAGGTATAGGAGGGTCTAGCCGAGACCTAAGGTCGGCGGCGAAGAGCAGTTGGGTTTTCTCTTCCTTTGTTTCCTCAGCCTTGACTAAACAAACCCATTTGTAGGCACAAGCTAAAGAAAACGTTGACAAATGAAGATCTCTATCGGAACTTACAGTACTTGGTACATGCCCTCTAAGTTTCTGAATGGATGCACGAGTGAGTTCGAAGGTCCCTCGAATTGAGTCTTGTGGAGGTTGAAGCTCCCAGATCTTTACGCTTCTATTGTTGGGACCGTCAATGTCTTGGTATTGGTTCGAAAAGAGTGTTCCAAGCCCTGCCTTGTCTTCAACCACCGTTCTATCGTAGAAGGGTTTGAGGTGATCTGGTAATGAAGATGAAGTTAGCCCTTGATGTTTGCATATGTGCGCCCATGATTTGAAAAACGAGATTGAAGTTAAGCCATCAAGAACTGCGTGGTGCATTGCTGCTCCAATCGAAAAACCTCTGTTTGGGAAGAGAGTGATTTGCAGTGCCATCACTGCAGCTCGTTCATGAGAAGTCTCCAGTTGGGGGACAAGAGGATGGTATTCTTGGGGTACAAGCAAGTCGTAATTGCTTGAAAGGCGGTCGAAATCTGCATCAGACTCGACTATTGTAAGCGAAAGGGTATCACCTTGGACGTAGCTGAGAATGGGTTTGAGGGATTCTTGAGGCCAAGTGAGGTTTCCGGCGAGAGGTAGGAAATGTTGGAGGGTAAGAGAGAGTGAGGTTTTGAGCTTTTCAAGTATGGAATCGAATGAGAAGGTAGAATCGTTAGTATTAGAAGATGATATTTCATAGAAGTAAAGGCGCTGTACTGGTGCAAACCTTAACCAACGAATGTCATAAAAGGTCAGGGGAAGGGAGAGATCTGGTGAGGCTGGAAGTGACGGAGCCACCCTGCAAACTTGAACTACTTTTACACATGAGTTTGGGAGTGCCATTGGAAGATGATAAATCGGAAGAAACTTAATTGAGCAACTATATATAACCTCTTCTGCCTCACCCTGGCCAGCTGCCAGTAGATGTGCATAACTTATTTGATTTTAGATTTATTCATGCATGTGTTCTGTTGTTCCGCACTAATTAATCATATGCATAAACAGTTGACTTTGTAATAGCAAATGGCAACAGGTCCTAATTAAACAATAGGATTACTGATTAGTACGTATTAAGTTTAAAAATGACCGAAGTTCGGAGCTGCCCTGCAAAATTGAACTACTTTAATAGAAGAGCGCCATCGGAGACGATGAATTGGAAGATAAGTTAGTTGTATGAGTTTCAAAGGTTTTGATCATTAGATATATCATTCAACTTAATTTAAAACGACTCATATTATGCATCATATATATAAAAATAAAATTTAAGTATTTTCCTCAAGACCTCTACACTTAAATCAATAGTTATTATAAATGACTCCTGGTTTCAAATCAAGACAAGTTGTTTGGATGATGTAATTCAAATGCTCATGAACGTATTATTTCACAAAAGGTATGAAAAAAAGTGGCAAAAACTAAAACATGAATGAGTAAGTAGGTTAGGGTTCACAACCCAAAACAATTGACAATGGACGGAACGACCCAAACCCTTATAAACCTACATGCAAGGTTCTAAAAAACGGCCTAGGTGCCCGGAGAAGGGTTGCCGTCCTGATTTTAGGCAAATCAACGAGTGTAGGCGGCCGACCTTTTTTGGCCGCCTGGGCAGCGCCTAGTCGGCTGGGCGGCCAATTTTTTTTTTTGTTGAAAAGTGAAAACCATAGATTCATATGAAGAGAAAGAAGAAATTAAGGATTTTGAGTTTGACTTTGATATCGAAGAAGTACTTGAAGGATGTGGACAAGAAGAATTGGAGTAGGCTTGCAAGAATATATTTTTCTTTATTTGAATTGTATTTGGACATTGTTGCCTAGTTGGTAAATTGTGTTTTTTATTTTCAGATTTTCCTAAGGACATTGTTGTTTAATTGCGTTTCTTACTTGCTTCAACAACATTGTTGTTGAAATGTTGAATTGTATTTCTTATTTTCTTAAGAACATTGTTGTTAGTACATTTTTAAGAACATATGCTATGTATTTTCATTATTTTCCGTGTTATATGTTGTTTTTTTCATTATTTTCATATATTATAATACCTATTTTAATTGTATTTATATAATTATTTTTTATTAAAAATAAAATAAATACAAATATACAAATCCAATTAATCCCCGATTAATTTTTTAGGCGTTGTCCGCCTGATTAGTGCTCAGCGTTTTTTAGAACCTTGCCTACATGTAATGCCTAATTTTCCCGATGTCAGATTTATATCTGAACACGCTCCCGCATGTGTGGCGAGTTTCATGTCATACACGTGGACAACATTTGAGTGACGTGGAGTTCGTGTGACTGTTACACATTCACACGTGGACGTGGGTAACCCGCTCTGATACCATGATGAAGTAGTCTGAGTTCACATTTAAAATCAATTGGCAATAGATGAAGCGACTCAAACTCTTATAACCACATGCAAGATCTTTTTTTTCCGATGTGTGATTTATATATATCTCAACAATACTAAAGATCAATTAAGTCATTGATTTTGATTTTTGGTTTTTTTTCTTTAATTTCTTTTGAGAAGAGATTCGAAGTCTATTTTTTTATCTTTTCATTTCAGTGGGGGAGTACCCAAAACGACGTCGCATAAATGGTTATGCCTATTTAAACAAAATTTTAAATTCAGCTGATCAAAAAAATTAATTAATTCAGAATTTAAGAGCGTATCAAATAAAAAGTCTCAATGGCGGCAGGAGAAGGATGGGGGTACTTGGGCACTAGGTTTTTGGGCTTTACTCGGCTAAAAAAACAGCAGACCAAGGGACGAGTACAGACTATATTGATGCACCTTTACTCATACATAGCACCAATTCCTTCAAAAACACTGTTAAACTCTCAGAAATGATGATCAACTTACTGTACTAAATCTATGCCTCTACACTTGTAGAGAGCTGATCTACTAACTACTATACCTGTATTTGTCTCACATATCATATCAGTACATTAATCTAG
This sequence comes from Fragaria x ananassa, assembly GCA_034370585.1. Taxonomy (NCBI): domain Eukaryota; kingdom Viridiplantae; phylum Streptophyta; class Magnoliopsida; order Rosales; family Rosaceae; genus Fragaria; species Fragaria x ananassa. The sequence continues at coordinate 32,437,862 of CP139754.1, read as the reverse complement.
TTAACGAACTTTTACTTGAACCAAAACACAAAAACAACATCCATATATAGAATTCAAACTCAGAGTGTTAGAAATTAACCACCAAACAGAAGAGAAAGTAAATTCTGAGGCTAGAAAATAGGAACCATGTATATGAATGATGGAGTCTAACCCAGATCTGCAAGACCTTTAGCAAACAGAGAAGCAAAAACTTGCATATTTGGCTCATTCAAAACCAGCCCAACCTCAACACCACGACCACCATTCCTGCTATCCGAGAATGAGATTGCTCCTGTCATATCTATGGAAACCACCTCAGTCCTTTTTGGTCTTCCCCATCCAAAATTTGTGTCATAAATCTCAAAGATACGTGAACCAGCTACTGAGTAGACTCTATCAGTGCCCTTCGCACTGCACATCTTTGAAACCCAAGTCTCTGCCCCTTTGAGAGGTCCCCCACTAACATCCAAAGCCTTTATAGTTTCACTAATTGCTTTCACAGCCACAACTAACCCATCTTCTCCCAAGAGTCCTTCTGTTTCTGCAACTGCTACATGACCCGCAATGCAGTTCCCAAAATATGTTGCAGAAACAGGAGGGTCTAAGCGAGACCTACAATCCACACTAAAGACGATCCGGACTTGGTCAGATTTTATTTCTTCTGCCTTGACTAAGCAAGCCCATGTATAACCACATGTTAGAGAAAATGATGACAGATGAGCTGAATCAGAACCCATTGCAGTCTTGACATGTCTTCTAAGTGTTTCAATATTCGCCTGAGTGAATTCAAACGTACCTCGAATTGTCGGCGGTGAAAACTTAGTCTCCCGAAACATTAAGCTTCTATTGTTAGGCCCCCCAGAGCTCAACCAGTCGTTCGAATAAATTGTTTCGATCCCCTTCGGGTCCTTGATGGCCTGTCTGTCACTGTAACATGGTTTCAGATGATCCGGCAACAAAACGGCTGAACCATGTTTGCATATGTGAGCCCAGGATTTAAAAAACATGGTTGAAGATTTGCCATCAACCACGGCATGGTGCATGGAGGTTCCAATGGAAAAGCCATGGTTGGGAAAGACAGTGATTTGCAATACCAACACCGCAGCTAGTTCACTAGTCACTGCCAATTGGGGGACAAGAGGATGGTACTCTTTGGCTTGGAGATATTCATTGCTTGAAAGATGATGGAAATCAGCTTCAGACTCGGCTATTGTTAGTGAAACAGTGTCACCTTGGACATAGTTGAGAATGGGTTTGTAGGAGTCTTGAGGCCAAGTTACGGTTCCAACTAGGGGTAGGAAGTGTTGAAGAGTGAGAGAGAGTGAGGTTTTGAGTTTGGGAATTATGGTATCAATAGAAGATGTTTCATAGAAGAAAACCCGTTGAATGGGTTTCAATCTTAGCCAGTGTATGTCAAAGAAGGTTAGAGGAAGGGAGAAATGATCTGGTATGGGTGAGTCTGGTGAGCATGGTTGTGGAGCTACTCTGCAAACCTCAACTACTTTCACTGAGTTTGAGTTTGGCTGTGCCATTGCTGAGGATGGAAGAAAAGCTTGAGCTGCGGTATATTGAAGGCACCTCACACAGAGGATTCATATATGCAATTCATATAATTTATTTAACTTATTGTTTTCTAATACAGAGGAATCCAAGATCTCAAACGCCCTCGCTAGAGTTTATCTTACTCCAGTGTCCTATTATACTTGGATTGTTCACCCCAATATACTACTTGGATTGTCCTATTATACTGCTCAACTGAACTTGTGGCGGCCAGCAAAGCATGAATCATGATTATCCCAATACCCTCATGTCCTCACATAAGGCCGATCAAAGCCATTTAACAATACCACAACATATACTACAAACGCAGATACTCACAAATTCTAACTGCCTATATAATATTTCGTCTCTACTTTTAATGCAAACATATATAATATTTCATTTTCATGTGATAATACATGATAATTCTATCCGAGACAAGTGAATATTTCTGAAATTATTGTAGGTTTCTGATAGACACTATGTAAAGAAATACATGGTCGACAACAATCACAACATGCATGGTATGTGTGGGAATATAAAACTAGGAACAATATGCACTTATCTGCCAATTCCTCCATTTCGAAAGATTCAAGACATACAATATAATTTCATCTTAAAATTAATACGAAGTGATGAAAGGAGGATTCACATACAATTGAATAAGAGGTGAACACCAGTGTCCGGTGTGACACAACTCAGTGATGTGTGACTCTGGATCTATCTCTACCTTATTCTTTAGGCAAATGCTGGACTCTGGAATCATATACCGGACTTCACTCATCGGATTCTCAACACTACAGTAAAAAAAAATCAATGAAGAAAAGTTGCTGATGGTAACAGAGAAGCAAAAATTTGCATACCTGGTTCTATCAAAACCAACCCAACCTCGACACCACGACCACCATTCCTGCTATCCGAGAATGAGATTGTGGTCATATCTATGGAAACCACCTCAGTCCTTTTTGGTCTTCCCCATCCAAAATTCATGTCATAAATCTCAAAGCTACGCGAACCAGCTACCGAATAAAATCTATCGATCAGTGCCCTTCGCACTAAACATCTTTGGAAACCCAAGTCTCTGCCCCATTGAAAAGTCCCCAACTAACATCCAAAGCCTTTAATTTCACTCATAACTAATTGCTTTCACAGCCACAACCAACCCATCTTCTCCCAGGAGTCCTTTTGTTTCTGCATCTGCTGATGCAGTTCCCAAAGTACGCTGCAGAAACTGGAGGGAAAGAACATAACAACATAGCATTTAGAGAAGGAAAAAAAAAACACAGATCTTGAAACACACTACTCAAGAGTGAAAATTTTCGCTACTCAATGGGAAAACAAAACACAGCATTTAGAGATTTTAATAGGGGAAAGAACATAATAACGTGTAAGACATAATGGGAATGAGTATGACATTAAAAAAAATATTACCGAACAACATAATGAGAATGAGTAGCCATGCCTCTGGAGGTCACAGGTCTTAAAATGGAAGTAACAGAGATCCAAAATACTGATATTACAAGAGAAAGCACGAAAAACCAAGAATAATTGTGATTGAGAAATCCTTGTTTCTCTTGGTCCATAATCTCAATCATAATGCGCTAGGCTAGCAAAGAGAGCATCAAAGGCCTCCATATAGTGTTTCTTCAAAACCAAGCCAACCTCAACACCTCCTCCACCATTCTTACTATCCGAAAGAGAAATGGCTTCCGTCCTATCAATGGAGATGACCTCAACCCTCTTTGGCCTTCCCCATCCAAAATCAGTATCATAAACCTCAAACCTATGAGATCCTGCAATCGCATATATCCTATCATACAGCGAAAAATCAAGAAAGTTCGAAACCCAATCTTCTGCCCCATCCAAAACCCCTTTCTCCAAGCTTCTTAGAGCTCTGTAATTGCATTTACAGCTACAACCAGTCCATCTTCACTCAACAGCCCCTTGGTTTCTGCAACTGCTACACGACCCACTATGCAGTTTCCAAAATACGTTGCAGGTATTGGAGGGTCCAACCTGGACCTGGAGTCTACCGAGAAGATGAAACACGTCTTCCCGCCTTTGATTTCTTCCGCCTTCACCATAGAAACCCATTTGTAGGCACAGACTAGAGAAAAAGTTGATAAGTGGAGCGATGAATCAGAAACCGCTTTGGTTGTGACATCTTCTCTAAGTCTTTGTATTAAGGCACGAGTGAACTCGAATGTGCCCCGAATCAAGTCTTCTGTGGCCTTGGGAGCTTTACGGAAGAAGGCAATGCTTAAGCTCCTATTTTCAACCCGGCCGTCGTGGTTTTGGTGCTCCTTGGAGTAGAGTTCTCCGAGCCCGACCGGGTCCTTGACGACCCTTCTGTCGTAGAAGGGTACCAAAGTCGAAGGCAGAGTTTGTTCTTCTTCATGCTTGCATATATAAGCCCATGCTTTGACAAACGAAGTCGAAGTTTTTCCGTCAAGGACTGCGTGGTGCATGGCCTGATGCAGGGCAGAAACTGAAAGTTTCTGTCTTGCGGCTAGATCAGGGGTAAAAACACTTGGAAGTTCTCAACGAAAACAAGCAATTACAGAGAAATACTTGCTGTAGGATTTAAGCAGGAACGATATATTGAGTTCTAGGGCAGAACGTCCCAAAGAAACTCTATGTATAATTTTATTCAAAACAACAAAGCTAACTTACAAGACTCTCAAAAAGCTATATATATAGGTAATAGCAAACCCTAATAAAAACAGGAACCTAAAAGACTTAAGAATAATAAAACATAATAAAGAAAATAATAAAAGATAATAAACTCCTAATTAATTAAGGAAACTTTGGATGCTCCTGCATCAACTCCACCGGGTTGGGAAGAACTCGACTCCGGAGAGAAAACTTCTAAAACTTGAGCATATGTCTCTGGAGCAATCCTCTGTAACTCTTCTTCAGCAACCCAAGTACTCTCACTAGCATGCTTGCCCAACCACTTTACTAAGAATCGTCTATACTGGTTGCCCCTCCTAGACTTAATCTCTTTGACATCCAACACATCTTCAACAACAGCAGGTTGTGCTTGAGGAAGTTGGCGAACTTGTGTTTCTACTGAAACCGGTTCACCATCAAAACCAGCAAAGTCATACAAGTCTGACACATTGAAAATTGGGCTGATTTGAAGCTCAGATGACAACTCTACCATGTATGCATTTGAACTGATCTTTTTCAGCACCTTACACGGCCCAAACTTCCTCGATTTCAACTTATGGTATGTGCCCTTAGGGAATCTGTTCCGTTTTAGATGCACTAAAACCATATCTCCTTCTTCAAACTCTTTCACTCTTCGGTGCTGATTGACTGCTGATGCATAAGAGTCATTGCTAGCCTTGATAGCTTCTTTCACTTCTTCATGAACCTTCTTGACATGATCAGCAAAGGCTTCACCATCATCACTAACTCTTGCCTCCTGAGGAAGCGGAACAAGGTCAAGAACATGTTGGGGATTTAACCCATATGCTGCCTCAAAAGGTGTTTTCTTTATAGAACGATTCACTGAATTATTGTATGCGAATTCAGCTTGGGGAATAACCTGATCCCATGTCTTCACATGGCTTCCAACAAGGCATCTCAACATATTGCCCAAGCTTCTGTTGACAACTTCAGTCTGGCCATCCGTTTGAGGATGACATGTGCTAGTGTATTTAAGTTCAGTCCCAAATTTTCTCCACAACGTCCTCCAAAAATGACTTGTGAACTTGACATCCCTATCAGACACAATAGAGGTTGGCACACCATGTAATCTCACCACTTCCTTGAAAAACAAATCAGCTACATGTGTAGCATCTGAGGTCTTTGAACACGGAATAAAATGCGCCATTTTAGAGAAACGATCCACCACCACAAAAATGCTATCAAATCCAGCAGCTGTCTTGGGAAGTCCCAACACGAAATCCATGCTGATATGAATCCATGGAGCTTTTGCCACTGGCAAAGGTGTGTACAAACCCGTGTTTTGGGATGTACCCTTACCAAATTGACAAATTGGACACTTCTGAACCAACCTACTCACATCTTTGTACATTCCAGGCCAATAGTATCTGTCATTTGCCATGGAAAGGGTCTTATCCCTGCCAAAATGTCCTCCTAGCCCATTGCCATGAAGCTCCCTAATGATCTGCTCACGTAAAGATCCTGCTGGAATGCACAGCGAGTTTCCCTTAAATAAGTACCCATCATGCAACTTGAATGGTAACATCTTCCAACCGGTAGGACCTAGCAGTTCAGCAATTATAGAACTGAAATATGGATCAGTAGCATACTGATTCTTCAGCTCCTCAAATCCAACAATCTGAGTACTCATCACATTCAACATTAGGGTCGTACGACTCAAAGCATCTGCAACTTTATTAGACTCACCAGCCTTGTACTTGAGGGAAAAATTAAATTCTTGAATGTAGGAGCTCCATTTTGCATGTCGAGCATTTAACTTCTTTTGAGAATTCAGATACCTCAAGGATTGGTGGTCTGAGTACACCACTCCCGTTTCTTGACTTGCAAGTTGAAACTCGTGGCCTGTCAAGAGGTTGTTGACTTTAGCAGCCTTTATGTGGCTGGTCAGCTCCTCTTTAAGTGGCTGCAACGTCATCTTCTTTCCATCCCTATGGAACGAGTAAGTGTTGGCTCTAGTGAGATGAACCATGTCTCTATCATACAACCATGGCCTTCCAAGTAGTATATGGCAAGCATCCATAGGAACAACATCACACCAAGCTTCATCATCAACATCTCTTCCCATAGTGAATTTAACCAAACAACGTGAAGTGACTGGTACTTCATTACCCCTTTGAAACCATGAAATTTTGTAGGGGTTGGGGTGTTTCTCCAAAGGCAGCCTTAACTTCTCTACTGCTTCCTTTGAGATGATGTTTTCAGTACTACCCCCATCAAGAATCAAGTTGCAGACCTTTCCCCCACATAGGACACGTGTGCGAAATATGCTACGCCGCCTCCAGTCCTCTTCTTCCACCTTTGGTGCTGTCATCACTCGCCGCAGAACCAAAGACTGTCCTTCCACGGGTAAAAGATCAATATTTTCCTCTTCACCACCATACTCATCATAATCTGGTCCAAGGAAAATTGAGTCATCACCTTCAAACTCTGCTAAGTTCACCCTTCTCTGTGGACATGCATAAGAAGTATGTCCCTTCTCCCCACACGTAAAACACCGAACCTGGGAAGAATTTCCAACCTTTGAAGTTCCTGCACCTGTGTTTTGATAGCCAAGCCTTGCAACTTCCTTTCCTTTCTCATTCTTATCAACACCAATGACATTCTTACCACCAGTTGGGATAGCAACTTGGTCACTGCGAACCCCACGAACTGTGGCTGAATTCCTTTGTCAAGCACCATCAAAACATCCAGTAGTAGGCCTCCTAACTCCACGACGCTGTAGTTTTTTTTCTGCCATTAAGGCATATTGTCGCGCATCTTCTAGGTTGTACAGCCGAACCACTCCCATCTCATCTCTAATGGACGGATGCAATCCACTGAGATAACGAGAGGTCAACTGCTCAGTGGTCTCGTTTAATCCAACCCGAATTGAAAGGTTGTCAAACGCTGAAGAGAACTCTTCAACAGATGTGTTCAGCTGTTTTAAAGAATGAAACCTTTCATATAACTCCATTGCATAATCAGCTGGCAAAAACTGCTTACGCAACTTTGATTTCATCTGAGCCCATGTGTTGATTTTCTGTTTCCCTTGCCTAGTACGCTGCTCTTCAACTCTCTTCCACCATTGAAGTGCAGTACTCTTCAACTTAAGCTTCACAAACAACACTTTTCTGCTCTCTGCCATAGGCTTCCACTCAAAATAATTTTCCAAACTAACCTCCCAGTCCAAGTAGTCTTCTGCATGCATCTGGCCCTAAAAGTCAGAAACTTCAATTTTAATTCCTCCACCACTGAAATCCAGGGCGCGAACCAACCGCTCTTCCAATCCGTTGCGATTTGGGCGTTCTCCATCTCCAGCAACCTCATGAAAAGGGTTGTCAACATCCTGTTCTTCCTCGGGATTACTTTCCAGTTCATCCTCCGAGGGGTTAGGGTCACCATCCGGGGCTCCCCTACGCTCCTGACCCTGAAGAGCTTGTACTGCCCTTGTCAGGTCTTCAATCATACGGCGCATCTCAGCCATCTCTGTTTGTTGATCCTCCAAAGCTCCTCTTCCACGACCTCTACCACGTCCAACCATTTTGCAGGCCCAGAGCACTGCTCTGATACCAGCTGATGCAGGGCAGAAACTAAAAGTTTCTGTCTTGCGGCTAGATCAGGGGTAAAAACACTTGAGAGCGGAAGTTCTCAACGAAAACAAGCAATTGCAGAGAAATACTTGCTGTAGGATTTAAGCAGGAACGATATATTGAGTTCTAGGGCAGAACGTCCCAAAGAAACTCTATGTATAATTTTATTCAAAACAACAAAGCTAACTTACAAGACTCTCAAAAAGCTATATATATAGGTAATAGCAAACCCTAATAAAAACAGGAACCTAAAAAACTTAAGAATAATAAAACATAATAAAAATAATAATAAAAGATAATAAACTCCTAATTAATTAAGGAAACTTTGGATGCTCATGCATCATGGCCGTTCCGATAGAGAAGCCTCGGTTGGGAAAGACAGTGATTTGCAATGCCATCGCGGCGGCTCGCTCATCAGTGACATCCAACTGAGGAACAAGATGACTAAAATCTTTGGCTGCAAGAAATACACTGTTTATGAGGCGCTCGAAATCAGCATCGGACTCAGCTACGGTGACTGAGACCGCGTCGCCTTGAACGTAGCTAAGAAGGGGTTTGAGGGAGTCTTGGGGCCAGATTAGGTTTCCGGCGAGAGGTGGGAAGTGTTGGAGAGCTAAAGAGAGGGAGGTTTTGAGTTGGGAAAGTACGGAATCGGTGGAAGAAGTTTGGTAGAAGTAGAGGCGTTCTATGGGTGGAAACCGGAGCCGGAGTAAGTCGAAAAATGTTAGAGGAAGTGATGATTGGTTCTCCGGTGAACCTTGTTTTGGTGTCACCCTGCAGACCTCAACTTTCTTCACTGATAAGTTTGCCATTTTACTTACGAAGGAGCAAAGAGATAGAAAATGGCAAGTATCTAACTATCTATTGAAAGTTTAGCACAGAAGGAGCAAATAGATAGAAAATGGCTGTAGAAAATATGAGGCTTGAATTGAATGATTGAGCTCACATTATTTTAGACTGTAGCAGCGTGAATTGTCAATGACTGAACTAACTCCCCCTTTTTGGGGTCACAAAAGTAATGATGCCGAGGAGAACGCAATCCTTTAGTAAAGAGATCAGCGTTGTTCTCTGGAGGCCATGAATTGCAGTCTGAGAGCACCAGCACTTCTTTTTTTCTAATAATTTACCGATAAAGATCAGACAATATTAGCTCATTTGTAGCAGTAAAATGAGCACCAAGAGCACCCACTTTACCCCGAGAGGAACCAAGAGCACCAGCTCACTTGAGCACGAGTAAAATGCACATCCACTTCAATGTGTTTGAGCTTGGAGTGGTAGACTGGATTTGTAGCAAGGGCAGAGAATGAATCATTATCCCAACACCCTCACTGATAAGGCCGATCAAAGCCATTTAACAATACCCCAACATACACAAGCACGATTACTCACAAATTCTAACTGCCTATATAATATCTCGTCTGTATTTTTAATGCAAATATATAATATTTCTATCCAACACAAGTGAATTACAGTCCATTTCTGAAATTATTGTAGGTTTCTGATAGACACTGTTTAAAGAAATACATGGTTGACAACAATCACAACATGCATGGTATGTGTGGGAATATTAAACTAGGAACGGTGTGCACTTATCTACCGATATAATTTCATCTCAAATTTAATACGAAGTGATGAAAGGAGGATTCACATACAATTGAATGTGAGTTGAACACCAGTGTCCGGTTTGACACAACTCAGTGATGTGTGACTCTGGATCTATCTCTACCTTATTCTCTAGGCAAATGCTGGACTCCAGGATCATATACCGGACTTCACCCATCAGATTCTCAGCACTACAGAAAAAAATTCAATGAAGAAAAGTTGCTGATGGTAACAGCCATTTTGTTTCTGCAGTTGCCAAACAAGGGCGACAACATTAACACCATTATTATTGCTTCAAAGGTTTTCAAGGCCTTTGGCAAATTGTGATGCAAAAACATCTATATAATGTTTTTGTAAAACCAATCCAACATCCAAACCTCTGTCACCATTATTGGTATCTGAAAGGGAGATTGCTCCTGTCCTATCTATAGAAACAAGATCAACTTTCTTGGGTATTCCCCACCCAAAGTCAGTTTCATAAACACCAAACCGATGTGAGCCAGCAACTGAAGCTACTCTATCACTCAGCACAGTGCACAATCTTGAAACCCAATTCTCTGCCCCATTCAAGACTCCATAATCCAAACTTTTTATAGCTTCAATGATTGCATTCACAGCCACAACCAATCCATCTTCTCCCAATAGCCCTTTTGTTTCTGCAATTGCCAAACGGCCTGCTATGCAGTTACCAAAATATGTTGCAGGTATAGGAGGGTCTAGGCGAGATCTGCAGTCCACCGGAAATATGAGTCTTGCCTTATCTTCTTTAGCTTCTTGAGTTTTGACTAAGCAAACCCATGTATAGGCACATGCTAGACAAAACGTTGATAAATGAAGTACTGAAGATTCAGAATCATCATATTGTTTCTTCATTGCCATCCTAGTCATGACATATTGCCTTAGTTTTTGTATTTTTGCATGACAGAGCTTGAAGGTACCTCGAATTGACTCTAGTGGAGCTTGAAGATTCCAAACCATCAAGCTTCTATTGTCGGGGCCCTCCATGTTTCGGTATTGGTCCGAGTAGAGTGCCCCAAGCTCTGCCAAGTCTTGGATGACCGTTCTGTCATAAAATGGCTTTAGCTCATCTGGTAACAACAAACTAGATGAAGATCCCGGTTCTTCATGTTTGCATATGTGAGCCCATGACTTAAGGAAGGAGGTTGAAGTTTTACCATCCAAAACAGCATGGTGCATCGATGTTCCAATGGTAAAGCCTCTGTTGGGGAAGACGGTGACTTGCAATGCCATTACTGCAGATCGATCATGAGATGCTTCCAATTGAGGTACAAGAGGATGGTATTCTTGGACTTCAAGCAAGTCGTAATTGCTTGAAAGATGGCCAAAATCAGCAGCGGATTCAGCTACAGTAAGTGAAATGGTGTCACCTTTGGCATAATGGAGAATGGGTTTGGGGGAGTCTTGGGGCCAAGTGAGGTTTCCAGCAAGGGGCAGAAAGTGTTGGAGTGTGAGAGAGAGGGAGGCTTTGAGTTTGGGGACTATGGAATCAGTGGAAAATATTTCATAGAAGTACAGGCGCTGCACTGGTGCAAACCTTAACCAACGTATATCAAACAAGCTTAGAGGAAGGAAATCTGGTGTGGCTGAGTCTGGTGAGCCTGGGTTTGGAGCGACCCTGCAAACTTCCACCACATTTACAAGTGAGTTTGGATGTGCCATTGGAGAGATAGACTAGAGATTGAACCAGTTTTCCTTTCCCCTGATTTCGACTAAAAGGGTATGTACTAGTTGGTGATATTATTTCTGTAGTTTTAATATATGGCAATCATCAACCATTATACCTTTTTTGCATAAGAAAGTGTATGGGTGACAATACATCATGATTTAAAGATAGAATAAACATTTGTAAGCAGATAAAAATCATAGAATAAATGCTGCATGACATGAGTGGGCATATTATCTATTAAAGTGGTTACTCATTATCTTTTAGACAATTATATCAATCACTTTTCATAATGCTATGAAGAATAAACTGATGACTTTTACCTATCCATACAGTATATATATAGTGTCACTTGTAAGGAAACTATGTTATCATTGTTCTCCTCTGTTTCTTCTTAGGTAGTTTTGATGAGTACGGTTTATCTTCCTTTATAGCAGACTGAACAGTTCGATATCCCCTATAATAACATCAGAACAATATTTTTTGTCCAAAACCTATGAAATGGAGTGTTTATGCATTTTGAGTTTAAGTAAACCATATCTTTGAGCCAAAGGACCAAATTTGGATGACCTGGAGGAATATTGTCTCTAATCTTTCCTGGATGGGGAGGGATCATGAAAGTGTTCCCATTTACAGACAATGAACTACGATTTATTTCAAAACTAATTAGACACGTTGTTTAACCATACTAAGGTGAATTTAAAATGACATCATGTGTAGTAGAATGTACTTATTAGCCCATGTAAATTGTAACTCGAAAGGTAAGGTGAAATGAACACTTCAATTTGAAGATTACCTGTTTGGAAGTGATGACCGACTCCAAAGCTGTCATCTCGCGAGTTGTTGCTGCAAATGCTGAACTCCCCTGCATTCAAAATCTCCAGCTTTCCCTTCAAAGGCTCAGGATTGCAGCAGAAGTTAACAAAGACACACCACACACCCTTCCATATGGAAAGTTTTCATCATCTGCATGGCATATATGTATTACACGAGTGCAATAATACGATTAAAATTCAGAAAGTAGATATGACAAACAAAACTATAGACACGTAAAGGGTTAAAAGAACCAGATTCGAAGGATGTCAAACATAATGTCTCAAGCTAAATCAGTAACATAATATAGATGGAAATCATGGAATACTGATCAGGTAGAAACAGGCAAAAGAATTATACTGATTAAAAATAGAATTGAAAAACATATGCAACGCCTGGTCTATGCTTTACACAGAAAACTTTATTCAGAAATCAGAATATAGCAAAAGAGACAAACGTTTACCTGTTTTTTCTTGTTTATCATCAAATCCGTTCTTCTATGAAAGGGCTCCTGTTTTACCTTCATTTCAAGATCCTGCAATCAAATGACCAGGTAAACATTGCAGTCAAAATACAAATATTTGAAAATTTAACATGGAGAGAGAGGAGGGCTAGGAACACAAGAGTGAGACATAGGCCATGTAACACATGAAAGATCACCTCTTACTATCATATTTGAGACGTCTTCACGACTCACACATGAACACTTGGATTTTCCCTCATCAGAAATCAAATAAGGACCTTCATTGACAACTTTATATCACTCAGTAGCTATAATTTCTATCCTTTACAGTAAGTCAACAAAAGTTCATAAAAAGAAAATTTTGTACATGGAGTGTGTCAGCAAGACAAGAAAGTAAGAGAGACAGCAGAATTCACGACATGATAAAAGCCGGCACATAGAGTGCAGAATCCACTTCTTAGTACAGATTTTTATAGAGATAAAGTTGGCATAGAACATTGATGCACATTTGAAAAGTAGTGAAGCAACATTTGCCATGATATGTACTGAAAGCAACTCTGATCCTCATATAAAAGTTCCCCCATTAGATTACTAAATATCTACATTAGAACTTAGATGAAAATTAAGCATGCACTAAAGAGTTAGAATCCTGAATCATTCTCCAATCGTCTTCACAAACCAAAACCAAAACCAAAACCCAATTCACCAAAATCACAAAGCAAGCAAATTTCTCACAGGGCTTAGTTTGAAGGTGGGTACCTGAGAGTCTGAGACCTTTCTCGTTGACGGTGACGGCGAAGGCCTTGTGCCCACTTGTTGGTGTAAAGTCCAGGCGGAGCTGCCGCCGGAATCGCCGCGTCTTCAGCCTTCTCCGCTGCCATGGCGGCTTCCCAAACTTGTGAAAGATCGAACTCAGCTAGTCGTTTGCGCGCTTTTCTTTTTTTCTTTTTTTTTTTTTTTTTTTGAGAGCTTTTCTTATTTCTGCAATTCTTCTAAGTACTCAACACTAGGGACGAAACAAAAACAAAAAAACAAAAAACAAAACACTGGGGACGAAAGTTATTATTGCCCCCACATATCTGTTTATTTACGGATACGTTTTCGGACATGTCGGCCCGTTTCCACACGTGTACGGTCGATTCCAGACATACCAATGCGTAGCCTGTGCCTTTTCAGTTAGTTATGTTGCATAGACACTTTACACTCCTGGAATGTCTGACACGTCACGTGACACGTGTTAGAAAATGTTGATTTTTCTGACATGTTGACCAACACATCACCTTAGTTTTCGACACGTCACGTCATCAATTATTAATATATATAAAATTCAAATGGATTATGGAATGATTAAAATTTTCTTGTCTATTAGATGTTATAGAAATATTGTGTTACTAAGTTACTGCCTATATATGCCCATTTGATTGTCTTTAATTACTTGCATTTGATTCTTTTTAATGTTATTTCAATATGTTTATGACAATGGATTGAATTTAGACAAAAAATCAAGAAAAGAAAAATTGAATTTAGAACATGATTTTGGTAATATAATGAACTTATTTAATATTTTTGTATATATTAAAAATACATAAATATGTTATTCTATTTGCCGTGTCGGAAACTCAGTTTTTGAGTTTTACCGTGTCATCGTGCTGCATTGTATCGTGTCGTTGTGTCTGTGTTCGTGTAACATAGCTTTCTGGATAAGAAATGTTATCGTATACGGCCGGAAACGACAGAAAACGACTCGATACAAGTCTGATACGACTAGATACATATCCGTAAATAAATTGGATCGTGGGGGCATTTATGAGAAAATAACATAAAGCTGAAAGCAGAGAAGGCGCCCGCATTGAATTTTCTCTCCGACTCAATTTTCGGGTTTTCTTCGCGGTTTTCAGACAAGGGTTCTTTTGACAAGGTCAAAAGTGGGCTCAGGTTCGCTCCGTTTCTGGCCCAATTTCATGTCTTAGACTAGTCTGGCCTATCAAATCAAAACCACATCCTATAAATAGAGGGGACTGTCTGCTGTACCAGACGGTATGACATACATACACTGATACAAATAATGGCACGTGCTTTGCACGGGGTAGTTGGGTGTTTTGTTTTATAAACTTTTGCTTTCAAAGCGTGTTGCATAGCATGCCGTCCAGTATGATAGAATTTCCAATAAATAGAGGTTGAATTAGTGGAAGCAAGTGCCCATAATTAAACAAAATTCGAACAATAAAGGCACCTGCAATGAAATAATTTAGCTCGGGGAATCAAATTCATGTGTTTAGAATGATTTCAGATAAAAGTATGAGAATGAGAATGAGAATGAGAATGATTTCAGATAAAATTATTTCAGATAAATGAGAATAAAGGCCTTCTACCACCTAATGATAAAGACAACCCACTACTTAAACTCCATGGATTGAATACGTAGAACAATCTTAGGAAATATAACGAACTATTAGGAACATTATGAAGTTAGCAAAAAACAAAACGAAGACTCAATTTGAAATTGTCTTCTCGTTCATTTATCTTTAATTAATCAATTCTGTCTGTCTACAAAACTTATTAGGTACCCAACAAAAAGAAAGCATAATAATCGAAAACGTAGTTACACTTCCATTAATGGTCTCCAAAACCTTTAGCAAACAGAGAAGCAAAAGCTTCCATGACATGTTTTCTCAAAACCACCCCAACCTCAATACCTCCACCGCCGTTCTTCGATTCCGAAAGCGAAATAGCTCCGGTTCTATCTATCGAAACCACCTCAACCTTCTTCGGCCTTCCCCATCCGAAATCCGTCTCATAAATCTGAAACCTATGCGAGCCAGCGGTAGAGTACACTCCCTCTGCCTGCACAAAGTCCTTCATTTTCGAAACCCAAACCTCAGCTCCATTCAAAACCCCTTTCTCCAAACCCTGTATAGCTTCACTAATTGCCCTCACCGCCACAACCAACCCATCTTCACCCAGCAACTCCTTCGCTTTCACGAACCCCGCCGCACCTGTTACGCAGTTTCCGAAATAGTTTGCTGGTATAGGAGGATCCAAACGAGCCCTACAGTCCACGCTAAAGGCCTGAATCGTCATTTTTTCAGCGTCAACTTCTTGTGCCTTGACTAAACAAACCCACATATAGGCACATACTAGAGTAAACGTCGACAAATGAACTATTGGATGCGAAACTTTCGCATCCAGTACTATTTGCCTTAGGGTTTGTATTTTTGGGCGCGTAAATTCAAAGATTCTTCGAACTGATTCTGGTGGTGGAGCTTTCATATCCCATATCATTACTCTTTTGTTGTCTGGCCCGTCCATTTTTCGCCACTCATTTGCGTAGAGGGACCCGAGTCCGAGTCCAGTCGGGTCATGAACCACCGTTCTGTCATAAAACGGCTTGAGCTGATCCGGTAATGAAAAGTCCGAGTCAGTCGAAACGCCATTGTTAAGTATGATATGCTTGCATGCATGAGCCCACGATTTGACAAACGAGGTTGAGGTTTTGCCGTCAAGGATTGCATGGTGCATGGTTGTTCCGATGACAAAGCCGCGACTCGGAAATAGGGTTACTTGCAATGCGATAGCTGCAGCTCGTGAGTGAGTGACATCCAATTTCGGAACTAGAGGATGATAATCTCTGGCTTCCACAAAGTCACCGTAGCTTGAAAGGTGGTCGAAGTTATCAGCATCGGACTCGGCTACTGTGAGTGACACGGCGTCGCCTTCGACGTAGGTAGACCTGTAAATGGACCGGATCTTAATCCGGACCCGGACCGGATCTTAATCCGGACCCGCTCCGGATCCGTGGTTTTTAAACGGGTTTGGATCGAAAATTAGACCCGTTGATCCGTTAAGGACCCGGATCCGTTTACCCGTTTATTAAACGGATCGGATACGGATCGAGGTTGTCTGATCCGTTAAGGACCCGGATCCGTTTAAAAATAATTAAATAATATTTTTATAAATATAATATTATTGATAAATATTAAATAATATAATAATTATTTGGATAACCTAAACGTCTAAATTGTGTCTAAAGTATGATCATTTGATGAAGTTGAAGGTTATGATGCCTATGTTTTTTTTTTATGCTCTTTGCTAAATACATTGGAGGTTTAGTATTTTGAATATATATATTAGTTTATTGTTAAGAAGTATTTTGGCCATGTAATTCAACTTTTGATGTAAACATTTATTTTGTTATAATATTTCATTAGTGTTTTATGAAAATTTATGATAAAATTAAGAAATTATTATTTAAAATTTGAAAATATTTATAATCATAAACGGATCGGATTAACGGGTCGGGTATCCGTTAACCCGCCGGATCCGGATTTGGATCTAGCTATCAAAGATCCGGCGGGTAACGGGTTGGATCCGGATCCAAAATTTCTATTACGGATCCGGATCCGGATCTAGGTAGATCCGCTCCAAATCCGGTCCATTTACAGGTCTAGACGTAGGTGAGAACGGGGTGTCGGAGTCTTGGGGCCAAGTTAGATTTATAGGAAAAGATAGTTTGGCTGAATGAATCAATTGTATTCATCGTGTAGTAATATATACAAATCACCTACCCTATGTCTGTGGTTCTCCTACAAGTTAGGAAACCAATTAAGAAGGAATCTTATTACAATTACTACTCAAACAAGAGAAAGATACAGAATATTCTAGCTAATGTGATCTACTGCAGTAAATACAAAATCTGCATGCATATCAAGTAAACTAAACATGATTATGTAAGATGCACTTTCCAACACTCCCCCTCAAGTTGAAGAGTGTATATTAGTAACTCCCAACTTGCCTAAAGCTGTCTGAATTTCTCTTTGCCTAGAGCCTTTGTAAACACATCTGCCAACTGCTGTGAAGAAGTCACAAAATGAGTGACAACTTCACCTTTAACAATTTTGTCCCGAATAAAATGGCAATCAATTTCAATATGTCTAGTCCTTTCATGAAACACTGGATTCTTTGCAATATGTAACGCAGCTTGATTATCACAATGTAAAATAGCAGGACTTGTAACAGGCATATGCAAATCTGCTAATAAATAACGTATCCAAGTAAGCTCACAACAAGTACCTGTCATTGCCTGTATTCTGCTTCTGCACTGGACAAAGACACAGTCTTTTGCCTCTTGGTTCTCCATGAGATTAAAGAATCACCAAGAAACACACAGTAACCAGTAGTAGATCGCCGTGTAATTGGGCACGCCGCCCAATCAAAATCACAATAAGCCTTGAGATTTAAAGAATTGTTGGCATGAAGAAGTAAACCCTGACCTGGAGATGACTTCAAGTAGCGAACAATTCGAAGAGCAGCAGTCATATGCTCTAAGCGAGGTTCATGCATAAACCTGCTTAAAATATGAACTGAATAAGTAATGTCAGGCCTGGTAATAGTCAAGTAAATCAACCTGCCAACAAGACGCCGATATGCACCAGCATCTTTGAGTAATTCTCCTTTGTTTGAAAGCTTGGACTCCTCCATAGGAAATTCAACTGGCTTAGAACCCAAATAGCCACTGTCTTTAATAATTTCCAAGGCATATTTGCGTTGAGAAATATAAATCCCTTTCTTGGAACGAGCTACTTCAATACCAAGAAAGAACTTGAGATCCCCAAGGTCCTTGATGCGAAAGCGGGTATGAAGCAATTGCTTAAGGGCATTGATGGCTTCCATATTGTTTCCTGTTATTAGAATGTCATCCACATAAATCAACAAAACAGTGATAGATGTACCATGCTTGCGGACAAATAAAGAGTAGTCAGATTTGGACTGGGAGAAACCGGCAGCAAGGATAGCCTCTGTGAATTTTGAAAACCATTGGCGAGAGGCTTGTTTCAATCTGTATAAGGATTTGTGGAGGCGACATACTAAATTCTCCCCCTGTCGCCGAAGCCCGGGAGGAGGAGACATGTAAATCTCTTTAAGCAAATCTCCATTTAAAAAAGCATTGTTGACATCAAGTTGCTGTAATGGCCAATGCAGACTAGCAGCAACAGCAAGAATAAAGCGAACAGTGATCATCTTGGCAGTAGGAGAAAAGGTGTCATGATAATCAATACCTGTCGTTTGCGTAAAACCACGGGCAACAAGACGAGCCCTAAAGCGCTCGACAGAACCATCTGCTTTGTGCTTGACACGATACACCCATTTGCAGCTGATTGGGCGTTTGCCAGGGGGCAAAGGAACCAAACTCCAAGTCTTGTTGTCAATGAGGGCTTGAAGCTCAGAGTCCATAGCAGCCTGCCATTGAGGATTAGCTAAGGCCATTTCATAAGAAACCGGTTCCTCATCTCTACTGACATTAGCAACATAATTTAAATAGGCAGGTGAATACCGATCGTATGATAGATAGTGACAAAGAGGGTAGCGTGTACCTGGTGTCAGAGAGGACGAGACCGAGGACAATTGATGTGGAGGCAAAATCACTTGCGAGCAAACGTAGTCTTTGAGGCGGACGTTGGCTTCACGAGATCATTGGGAACGACGAAGTGATTCGGCGAGATTGGGATGAGGAATGGGAATAGCGACATTGAGGGGCTGATTAGGAGGGACCTCGGGTTGAGCAGGAGCTGGATTGAGGACGGGAGCAGGTGATGGAGAATCGGAAGTGACGTCGTCGACCAAATCACGAGACGACGACAGTTGAGGTGGTGGTGGAGCCGGCGAAGCGGCTAGTGTGGAAGGAGGTGGTGTTGGGTCTGTCTCTGGAGGAGGAGAAGATGGTATGGTGGTGGGATTTGGAAGAGAAGAAGAAGAAGATGGAGTTGAGAGAGAGATTGGCAGAGAGAAGGGGTCAGCATCGATAGAGATGGGAAGAGACTGGGCCGTTGGGTTCACATCAGTTGGGCTCGGTTCGGGTAAGTGATGGAATTGGTCTTCAAGAAAAACAACATCTCTATTGACGAAAATCTTTTTGCTCCCAATATCATACAACTTATATGCTTTCTGTCCCTCAGGATAACCCAAAAAAATGCATTTTGTTGCACGGGGAGAAAATTTTGAACATGGATTGGGAATTGTAGCAAAAGCAACACAACCAAAAACTCGCATTCGAGAATAATCAGGAAGCTTATTATAGAGAATTTCAAAAGGTGTTTTCTTGTGAAGTAACAAGGTGGGAAGTCTATTGATTATATAAACAGCTGTGAGAACACATTCTCCCCAAAATTTTATAGGTAGATGTGCTTGAAAACGAAGGGCACGAGCTGTTTCAAGTATATGTCTGTGTTTTCGCTCAACAACACCGTTTTGTTGTGGCGTATAAACACAAGAACATTGAAAAAGAACACCTTCTTCAAGAAAGAAATTTTGTAAGGATAAAAATTCAGCCCCATTATCGGAACGAAGTTGTTGAACTTTAGTGTTAAATTGGGTAGTGACATAATTAAAAAAACGACGAAGAAGAGGTTGTGTTTCATTCTTGTGTCACATCAAGAAAATCCATGTAAATCGGGAAAAATCATCCACAATAGTTAAGAAATAATGAGCACCAGAAATACAATGAGTTTTATAACGACCCCAAATATCACAATGAATAAGAGAAAATATTCTTGAAGTTGAAATTGAACTGGTAGGGAAAGGTTGACGAGTTTGTTTCGCCAACGAACAAACATCACACTTATGACTAGAATCAAAAACACAATGGAGAGATTTATTGGCTAAAAATTGTAAACGAGCAGATGAAAGGTGGCCAAGACGTCGATGCCAAAGATCAGAGGATATGATGAGGTTGCAAGAGAAGTGAGATGAAGGAGCAGTCGAAGCCAACGCCACCAAATAGTAAAGGTTACCACGTCGCTTACCCACACCAATCATCGTCCTCGTAGCCAAGTCCTGTAAAATACACCAAGAAGGAAAAAATGTCATTGAGCAATATAAATCATCGATCGTCTTGCCAACGAACATAAGATCAACTCAAAAACTTGGCACACATAACACATCATTTAATTGATAAGAGTCATTAAATCGAAAGGATCCTGTCATGGTTATGCTAGCCGTGTCTCCACTAGGTAAAGATACAGGTGCCAAGTGAGGATGCTTAACATTTATTAATGATGCAGGAGAGGAAGTGATGTGGTGAGTTGCTCCAAAATCGAGTATCCAACGATTTGGAGCAACTGGCAACAAACCTGCAGCATATTCAGTTGCAGAGGCAGCATTGGCTTGAGGGATTGATGTAGGAACCAAAGCAGCAACTACTTGAGTGTATTGATCTTCTGTAAGGTCAGGGATCATTCTCTGTAGTTCCTCAAATGTTGGAGTTGCATCAACATGGTTGGCACCAGGATTTTCTTGACGTCTCCTTGTAGAGTTACTTGCCTTTGGACCTTTGTAGAGACGATGGCCAGGAGGGTAGCCATGCTTCTTATGACAAGTTGCTTCAGTATGGTAGTCCTTGTCACAGTAAGTGCAATGTTTGATTGGAGCATGAGAACGATAATTGTTGCCTTGATTCTCATGCATCTGAGGTTGTGGTCCATAGTTGTTGCTACGCACTGCCATGGCTACACTGTTGGACGACATAAGAAGCGAGGAACCAAGTTCTCGCTGTTTTTCTTCTTGAACAAGGGAAGCATAAGCTTATCTCACCGAAGGCAAAGGATTCATCAACAAGATCTGTCCACGAGTAGCAGCATAAGATTCATTTAAACCCATAAGAAATTGCATCAACTTACTTCGATCATTCTGTGCTCCACAGGTACAGGTTACGTGTTGTACGAACCAAGCTCATCCCAAAGAGCCTTCAGTTTTGTATAGTATGCTGCAATGGATAGTTGACCCTGTTCAATACGATAAATGTCTCTTTGAACCTGAAAAATGCGAGGAGCATTGCCCAACGCAAATCTCTCGTGAAGGTCTTCCCATACAGCATATGGTGTGGCACAGCTAAGAACTGAATCGGCAAGGTCAGGTTCAAGAGCGTTGAGAATCCATGAAAGCACCATATCATTGCACCTTTGCCACAGTGCATGCTCATCTGGTTCTAGGGCTGCAGACGGCTCTGTAATTTTACCGGTGATGAAGCCAATTTTATTTTTGGCACTCAAAGAGATGCGCATAGCGCGGCACCAAGAAGTGTAGTTCTCGCCTGTCAATTTCTTGGAGACAAGAACCAGACCTGGATGGTCTGAATGGTGAAGGAAAAACGGGCTGGCAGATTCATCCAGGGAGGACGAACTGTCTTGGTTGTTTGAGGAGATGACATCATTGATAGCCATGAGGGAATATGTGAGAGGCTGCAATATATTTGCAGAGGGAGAAGACAGGTCGTTAAGCCTGCTCTGGTACCATATAGGAAAAGATAGTTTGGCTGAATGAATCAATTGTATTCATCGTGTAGTAATATATACAAATCACCTACCCTACGTCTGTGGTTCTCCTACAAGTTAGGAAACCAATTAAGAATGAATCCTATTACAATTACTACTCAAACAAGAGAAAGATACAGAATATTCTAGCTAATGTGATCTACTGCAGTAAATACAAAATCTGCATGCATATCAAGTAAACTAAACATGATTATGTAAGATGCACTTTCCAACAAGATTTCCGGCGAGAGGTAGGAAGTGTTGGAGAACTAGAGAGAGGGAGGTTTTGAGATTTTCAAGTATGTAATCAGAGGGAGAAGATGTTGATTCATAGAAGTAAAGCCGCTCAACAGGCGGAAACCTCAGCCAAAAGAGGTCAAAGTAGGTTAAAGGAAGGGAAAGATTTGGTGCGACGGCTGTGGAGTCCAAGGAGCCTGATTGCGGTGTGACCCTGCAAACCTCGACTACCTTAACCGATGTGTTTGTGTGCGGCGGCATTAGATAAAGGCAAGAAGACGCTGAGTACGTACGTGTTCAAGGCTTCTGAGCTAATAATTAATCATTCGATCAAATTTGCATCGCGTCTTTTATAGAGAAATATAGATGTGTGTGCCAGTTTGGCTGATCCTAAGACGATAAGAGGTGTGTGTGGATGTGTGTTATCCTAGTTTTCTGCTGGAATATGAACCAGACAAAATGTACGTAAGGCGTGCTATTTTCGGTATGAAGGTAGGCTAGTTAGTCGTTTAGATAACTCTGTGCTCTTATTGGAGTCGGGATATGCATGTTATATGTGGCTACAGTGTACGTACGTGATCTGGGAAGGAAGCAGGGAGCTAGTGTTGACGTATATACATACGTAGCTATCTCAAGTTGAAGCGGTGGTATTGATCCATTCCTTTCTACGGTACGTTGAGGTAAATAGTTTAAAAATACGTACGTACGTCATTAATTCGGTACGTAACTGAGAACGGGTTTCAGGAAGGGTGATTGAGGAAACCTTGCGGCCGGGTGATGTTTCCGGTGAGAGGTAGGAAGTGGTGATTGAAGATTAGACAGAGGGAGGTTTTGAGTTTGGGAAATACCAGAATGGCGGAAGACGTTTGGTAGAAGTAGAGGCGTTTTACAAGTATAAACATGATGAGCCAGAGCATATCAAAAAATGTTAAAGGTAGACTTTCACCCTTGGTCTGTGTAGGAGTACTGATTATGATCTCCAAATAATGTTGTGCATAATTTGTACATATTGATATCTATGATTCATAATTAAGGTGCATCATGCATGAATTTACGATGCAACAACTTTTCGGATAAGAGTATTGCAAATGTCTCTATATGTTTAAATAAATCAAAGGCATATTGCATGAATGGATGGATTAGATATGGCACAACTCTTGCCGTTGCCAAAGTTCTTAAGGTTCCTAATTTTGGTTTGGTTTTGGGTAATATTCTGGTATCATACTAGCGTAAATTTTGATGCTCCTATCTACAAAAATTTCTATGGAAATTTTTCGTGTCGATTGACATATCAGTAAATATCGAGCAAAAAAGTACATGTGACATTATAAATAAATAAATAAAACATATTATTAAACAACATAATGAGAATGAGTAGCCATATATGCCTCTAGAGGTCACATATCTTGACGAAAATGGAAGTAATAGAGATCCAAATGACTAATGATAAAAGAAAGCACAAAAAACCAAGGACATCTGTGACTGAGAATTGCGAAATCCTTGTTTTTCTTTGTCCAGACTAATGCACTAGGCTAGCAAACAGAGCATCAAAAGCTTTCATATAGTGTTTCTTCAAAACCAAGCCAACCTCAACACCTCCACCACCATTCTTACTATCCGAAAGAGAAATGGCACCCGTCTTATCAATGGAGATGACCTCAACCCTCTTTGGCCTTCCCCATCCAAAATCAGTATCATAAACCTCAAACCTATGAGACCCTGCAATCGCATATATCCTATCATACAGCGAAAAATCAAGAAAGTTCGAAACCCAATCTTCTGCCCCATCCAAAACCCCTTTCTCCAAGCTTCTTAGAGCTTCTGTAATTGCATTTACAGCTACAACCAGTCCATCTTCACTCAACAGCCCCTTGGTTTCTGCAACTGCTACACGACCCACTATGCAGTTTCCAAAATACGTTGCAGGTATTGGAGGGTCCAACCTGGACCTGGAGTCTACTGAGAAGATGAAACACGTCTTCCCGCCTTTGATTTCTTCCGCCTTCACCATAGAAACCCATTTGTAGGCACAGACTAGAGAAAAAGTTGATAAGTGGAGCGATGAATGAGAACCCGCTTTGGTTGTGACATCTTCTCTAAGTCTTTGTATTAAGGCACGAGTGAACTCGAATGTGCCCCGAATCAAGTCTTCTGTGGCCTTGGGAGCTTTACGGAAGAAGGCAATGCTTAAGCTCCTATTTTCAGCCCGGCCGTCGTGGTTTTGGTGCTCCTTGGAGTAGAGTTCTCCGAGCCCGACCGGGTCCTTGACGACCCTTCTGTCGTAGAAGGGTACCAAAGTCGAAGGCAGGGTTTGTTCTTCTTCATGCTTGCATATATAAGCCCATGCTTTGACAAACGAAGTCGAAGTTTTTCCGTCAAGGACTGCGTGGTGCATGGCCGTTCCGATAGAGAAGCCTCGGTTGGGAAAGACAGTGATTTGCAATGCCATCGCGGCGGCTCGCTCATCAGTGACATCCAACTGAGGAACAAGATGACTAAAATCTTTGGCTGCAAGAAAGACACTGTTTATGAGGTGGTCGAAATCAGCATCGGACTCAGCTACGGTGACTGAGACCGCGTCGCCTTGAACGTAGCTAAGAAGGGGTTTGAGGGAGTCTTGGGGCCAGATGAGGTTTCCGGCGAGAGGTGGGAAGTGTTGGAGAGCTAAAGAGAGGGAGGTTTTGAGTTGGGAAGGTACGGAATCGGTGGAAGAGGTTTGGTAGAAGTAGAGACGTTCTACGGGTGGAAACCGGAGCCAGAATAAGTCGAAAAATGTTAGAGGAAGGGATTGGTTCTCTGGTGAACCTGGTTTTGGTGCCACCCTGCAGACCTCAACTTTCTTCACTGATAAGTTTGCCATTACTCACGATTAATGAGAAAGATATATTAACATTGAGGAATATATAATGTAGCTTTAGCTATACACATCCATGTATCTCTAGCTAAGCGTCACAAGTATCATGATAGACAAGTGATAAAATTGGGAAAGACAGGGCTTGTGATCTCAATGAACTTGGTAGACGTCATGGGTGAGATCTGATGAGTTATTATTGGTGCTGAAAGGTACATGTAGGGCTGAAGGTCGGTAATTATTTAAGAGTTTCACGTATGCTTGGATTTGAAGTTTCAAAGAAGTGCATGGGGAAGGAGACGTACGATAAATAGAATTCGTTTCCGTTTTGGTATCCTCCATTTATAGAAATTAATTTGTCCCATACGTATGTTTCTTCGCGGGGTTACTGATGAAAGTGTAGGCTAGAATCAATATGTGAGAATTTCTCTTTAAATTTCTACTAGTCTACGGAAAATTCTGCTATGCAGATGCATATCTGCATTTCCAACACCCATCACTCCCCTCACTACAGGAGAAAACCCCTTTAGTGACAAACTTGTTTTGTCTCCAATTATATTATTTTTGTTGCCCATTACTATGGGTAATAAAATGATTTTGTTGCTAAGTTTGTCTCTAATAGCACGTGACACATTGTTTTTAGTGACAAATGCTAAATTTTGTCACTCAAAAATAGGGACAAAATATTATTTGTCGCCTATACACTTATATTTTGTCGCCAATAATATTCCAACAATTGCCATAATTTCATGAATGGCGGGAATTTTAAATTATATGGCGGACTATTTGTAAGTTGATGACAAACAAATATTAATGACGTCTATCACGAATCCATTTTCTATCCATTGATGATATCCTGTTAAGCAAACACTGGACAACCTTTAGCTAGACAATAGACAACCTAAGGCAATCATATCAACTACAAATAGTAGTAAAGAATCATAACAATGATGTATGTTCTTGTCTCTTGATGAATATTAGCAAATTAAATAATCCTTATTCAACTAAGTATGTAGTAATATTAACAATTTATATATCCTTAATCATATAATTACCATCATATCATACTCTTTGAATTTTTATCAATAGAAAGTGGAAAGCTCGATGGCAAACCAACAACTCTAAGATTAATCGAGACAATGAATGAGGGACGAAAGAAAAAAGACCTTTTTTGTGGGAAAGAAAATCCAAAGCGTCCAACAGCAACGAGTACTGTTGATAGAGAGGAATAAACCTGATAAAATAGAGGATCGAACATAACTATAAGAACCCATCGTCCGATTGAAATAAACGTATCAAAATATAAAACAAACTTTACCTGATCGATCAAATAACAAATGGGGTTAGGTGTAGGTACGTGATCAGCATGAGTTAGCTAGAGAGCAGCTACTGGTGGAGACGTAGTGAAGATTATTAGGGAGAGAATATGAATATGTTGTGGTGAGCGTAGATGGAGAAGCGATTTGTCGAATCGAAGTTGGGATGGGTTGCGACTGATGAACAAAAGCAGAAAACAAAAAATAAAATAGATTTGAGAAAGAATTAGGGGCAAAAAAAATAATTTAACACTGATAAAAGACTGCGACATAAAAGGTTTTGTCGCCTTTATTTATTATTTTGTCTCGCAAACTTTATACAAATCTAATTTACGATGACAATTTTTTAGCGACAAATTGAAATTTTTTGTCACTCATGACAGGTATTAGTGACGTAAATGAGTTGGGTCACCTAAATTTTTGTCACTAAAGGGGTTTTCTCCTGAAGTGCCTGCGGCAACATGCTGTCCCTTTTACTTTATATGCATGTATGGCGTACATGCATGTCTGCACCACAATCTACCACTATTGTTATCTTTTAAAAAAAAAAAACTTTTATTAATAACTCACACTCGTGAGGTTTGAACCCATGACCTCAAAGTTGTCAGTTAAACACCTTAACCAACCAAGCCACAGCTCACTGACAGAACTATTGTTATGTCGTGTGGTTTTTTTTCGTCTACCACTATTGTTATCAATTTTGAATTGTTTCCCCATTGTCATACAACTATAAGTCATGCACTACTAGAAAAAAGTTCTTAGGTGATAAAAAAGATTGTCACCTAAGAGCTTATGTTGTCATGTAAGCCTAAAACGACGAAAATTTCATCACCTAAGGTTCATCATCTAAGGGCGGTGGTGAGAGCATACTTAGATGACGAAAATAAGTATTTCGTCATCTCAGTCCCTACTAAGATGACGAAAACTGTTTCATCGCAAAATTGGTTAGGTGACTAAAGCTGTTTTGTCGCCACAGTAGCTCTAAGCTGACGAAAATAGTGTCTTACCTTACTTAGACGACGAAAAATGTCACTGAGGTGACGAAACCGGTTTCGTCACTAAAGTGTTCTCTTAGGTGACGAATTAAAAATATTTCATCACCTTAGAATCTTTTTCTAGTAGTGTCATGAGCTTACTGATGTCAAAAACAAAAAAAGATGGATAAGTTTTTGCACCAAGTAGTGAAAATTCTTGTATGCACGACGTGTATTTATACGACACAATCTTAATCGTTAATAACAATTCATATGTTTGATCACCATATTTTTATGTTATTTCTTTTAATTTTAATTATCCATATATGTATGTGAATATATGTTGTGTACTGAATATATTCTTCAAATAAGTTATTATGACAAGTCTCAACGTTACATTTGAATTAGTTGGAAAGTGAAGTTGATAGAAAGTTGTTTGTTTTGTTTAGTAATCGCAAAAAAAAAATACCCATGACAAAAACATAGGGTACACATGTAGAATAATTTATTTTATTTTTGGAAAACACAAATACAACAAATGGAAAACACAAATACAACAAATGGAAAACACAAATACAACAAATGGAAAACACAAATACAACAAATGGAAAACACAATATAATAGACTCATGCATGCGGCCATCTACGTACACGATGCCTACATCCATCTTCAATTAAAGACCTTTGGCAAATAGAGAAGCGAAAACCTCCATTTGTGGTTTCTTCAAAGCCAACCCAACCTCAACAGCTCCACCACCATGCTTGCTATCCATAAGCGACACTGCATCAGTCTTATCAATCGAAACGAGCTCGAACTTCTTCGGCCTTCCCCAACCAAAATCAGTACCGTAAACCTCAAACCGCTGTGAACCCGCAATCGAATATATCTTATCATACAGAGAAAAGTCTAGGAATTTTGAAACCCAAAGCTCAGCCCCATCGAGTACCCCATCATCCAAACTCCTCAAAGCCTCAGTGATTGCCTTTACGGCCACTGCCAACCCATCTTCACTGGTTAGGCCTTTCGTTTCCGCCACTGCTACACGGCCTGCTATGCAGTTTCCGAAGTAGGTTTCCGGTACGGGAGGGTCCAAGCGAGACCTTACGTCCACGCCGAAGATCATAGCCGTCTTCGAATCCTCTCCCTTTATTTCTTCGGCCTTGACTAAGCAAATCCATGTGTAAGCACATCCTAGAGAAAAAGTGGATAAATGAAGTGATGATGGATTATCAGAAGCTCTTGTTGTCTTCACAACACGCTCTCTAAGTGTTTTAATATTTTCTCGAGTGAAATCGAAGGCCCCTCGAACTAGGTCTTCGGGAAGAACTCTTGGCGGGTGCCGATGCGTCACGCTCCTGTTGTTGGGTCCTTCTTGGTTGAGGTACTCATTAGAGTAGAGTTCTCCTAGCCCCTTCGGGTCGTGGATGGCATTTCGGTCGTGAAATGGTTTGAGGTTATCCGGTAGCGAAATAGAAGAAGATGATGAGGTTATTCCGGTGTCATGTTTACATATGTGAGCCCATGCTTTGAAAAACGAGCATGAGTTTTTGCCGTCCAGGACGGCGTGGTGCAAGGTTGTTCCGATGGAAAAGCCTCGGTTAGGGAAGAGAGTGATTTGTATTGCCATTACCGCGGCTCGTTCATCAGAAACTTCCAATGGGGGAATAAGAGGATGGTACTCCTTGGCTTCAACAAAGTCATTGCCCGAAAGGTAGGGGAAATTATTGGCATTGGATTCGGCTATTATGAGTGAAACGGAGTCGCCTTGGACGAAGCTGAGAACGGGTTTGGGGGAGTGTTGGGGCCAAGTTAGGTTTCCGGCCAGAGGAAGAAAATGTTGGAGGGTAAGAGAGAGGGAGGCTTTGAGTTTGGGAAGTATGGAATCATAGAAGATATTGGGGTTAGAGGTGGGAGGTATTTCATAGAAGTAAACGGGTTCAACAGGTGAAAACCTTAACCAGAGCAGATCAAATAAGGTTAGAAGAGACTGATCTGATGTGATTGAGTCCGGTGAGCTTGGAATCGGAGCCACCCTACAAACCTCGACCACTTTCACTGAGTTTGAGTTTGCCATAGTAGATCTACAAATTTGATGAAGCTCAATTGGATATTGGGTTGAGCTAGCTTGCTAGAACGTACACACAAACATGCATATATACAAGAACCTAGTGTTGGTGCACATTCTCTTTTTAAGCATAAATTATCATCGTATGGATGTGCCAACAAACGCGGATGGTGAACTTGGAGCTGCCATTCAATTAGGGTTGGATGCTTGTCTATTATATTCATGACAACAAATTATTAGGAGGTGAACTACTAGCTGACATTCAATTAGGTTAGGTTATGTAAGGGTGCCTGGGTACTCGCCCAATTTTACACATGAAAATTCTCGTTTGGTCTACTGCGAGTTCATGTTATTAAAGAAAAAGAGATACAATAAGAGTTGGGACGAGGCCAAAACCTCCATATATAGTTGAATACGTACATCGACATCAAATAAAACTATATAATGAAAATGATCGATGAAGAACAAATGGTGGGTGCCTGGTTGTCTGTCTACTTTATAGAATCTCACTGCATGATGTTGTTCATTATCATAACGGGGGTTGCTGGTTGGAATGTTTAACTGGAAAAATGGTGGGTGATTGTCTGGCTTATTTAGACGCATCTCACATGCATGGTTGATTTGATTTCCAGTTTGGTCACCAAGTTTTATGAGCCGGGTGTCTTCACATTTGTAGCTTCAGTACAAATTAACCATGGATGTCGGAGTTTTTCACCGTCAGTTTTGTTTCCGGTGAGACAATGGAGCGTCTAGCTAAGGCTCCCCAAACTCCACAGTCTTCATACTTTCCGATGTCAAGGCTGCAAATTAACTTCCCCCCCCCCCCCCCCCCCCCCAAAAAAAAAAAAAAATTAAAGAACTTTGTGGTGATGGGCCATTTTGAGTTCCTTCCATAGTAAGAACTTGGATTGGCCTGGTCGGTCCCTGACCCGGACTTGCTAGGTCTGGTACGGTTGGTCTTGGTTCCTACTTAATGAAAATATTTGTCAGTTTGAATTTTGACGACCATAATATAAAAAAATGCTAAAAACGTGAATGAAAATGAATTCATAATCACTTAATTATTCTTTATATTTATTTTATAAAGCCCCGACATCATTTGGAAGAAGTTTGGGGGTTTTGATTGAATGATCTCTACCATATCCGTGGACTAGCTCGTAAAGAAAAGTCTTGGTTAGGAATATAGGATCTCACTACCAAAAATGTTCGCTGTAACACCATTATTAATAGTGTGTGTTGGGTCATTGGCCACCATTGATTGGTAGGCAAAGCCTTTAGCCACGGCCACTCTCACTATTGAGCCTTTTGCATCCATTGCTAGCGTGGCTAGATTCATAGACTCACTATCACTTTTTTAGTGACTTAATATTGGAAATTCTTGTATGCACGACATGTATTTACACTACACAATCTTAATCGTTCATAACAATTCATATGTTTGACCACCATGTTTCTATATTATTTCTTCTAATCCTGACTATCCATGTATGTATGTGAAGATACACGCCGTGTACTAAAGATACTCTCGACTTAATATACGAGTACAATTATGAGATTGGTGACTTCTTATATGCGGGCCCGAACTCATTTTCACTTCCGGTATCTAAATTGAATTTGTTATTCTCAATTAATATAATTCATCAAGGATATTTATTTTTAGGTCCTCCATTTATTTTCATTTTATTATGGGTCCTTCATCGAGACTTTGCATATCTGGACTCTTTCCTTCATTGTTCTTCCTCATGATTCTGCAGAGCTTAAGGAAACAGAGATCCAACTTAATGGAATATGTCAAAATTGAGTCTTTCTTTGCATGATATGATTTCCTGGGCTCCATGATTTCCTAACAAAATTAGCAATCAATATAAGATCAACACAAATAATGTATTCAACATCCTTTATCTTTAGATCCATGAACAACCACTTGAGGTAAGATCTGTTTGAATTGATCCATCTTGTATGATTAGCTCACCATTCAATGATAGATCTGAGAGAGAAAGGGTCACAAAGCCACAAGCCTTGAATTAACAATATTAGAGAAAATTTAACAACCCAAAAGGCAAATCAGAAATTTCATACAAAATATTAATGAATAAGTACCAATAACCTGTTATGACTGAGTCTGCGTTTAGTTGTTGCTTCTGTTAATAATTCCCTTGTTTGTAGGGATGTAGGTTATGTTTGATTCATTCCTGTAACAGATTGACCACATCTTTAGGCTATGAGATTGTGGTGTAGTTTTTGCTTTTCTGTTTTGTAAGGCTTGTATAAAGCCGTGGTATCATTCATTGAATAAATACAAGCTTTGAATTCTATCTTAGTTGAGTTGATTGTTCAGAGATCTAGTACACAACAAAGTGGTATCAGAGCCCTACATAGGGGCCTGATCTGAGAGTGAGAGGTTAGGAACATCAACGAGAGAGCAAGAGTGAAACACTTGGTGAGTCTGAGTGAAACACGTACTATGAGAGGAAGTGTTTGAGTGAAACACTAAGAGGAGAAGAGTGCGTAAGAGATGGCAACTGCTGAAGGGAGCAATTTTGCTCAACCAAGCATTCCAAAATTCGATGGGGATTATGAGCATTGGAGTATGCTCATGGAGAATTTGTTGCGGTTAAAAAAATATTGGAGACTCATTGAAACAGGTTTTTCTGAATCGGCAGATGCAGAAACGCTAACTGCAACTCAAAGGAAAACTTTGGAGGAATTGAGGTTGAAAGATCTCAAGGCAAATAATTATCTGTTTCAGTCCATTGACAAGTCCATTTTGAAGACCATTCTTCAAAAGAACACCTCCAAACAACTGTGAGATTCTATGAAGAGGAAATATCAGGGGAATAGGAGAGTGAAGCGAGCTCATCTCCAGGCTTTGCGAAGAGATTTTGAGGTGTTAGAGATGAAGGTGGGAGAAACAGTTACAAGTTACTTCTCAAGGGTCATGCTTGTGGCCAATGATATGCGTAATTATGGAGAGGACATGCCAAACGTGAAGATTGTTAAAAAGATTTTGTGCACCCTAACTGAGAAGTTCAACTATATTGTGTGCTTTATTGAAGAGTCGAAAAATACCGAGACTCTTTTTGTGGATTCCAGAAGAATAGAGGTGATGAACAAGCCCCGAAAATTACCGTTGAAGACACTATTGGTGGTCGAGGAAGAAGACGTGGAGGCTTCAGCGGTAGGGGACAAGGTAGAGGAAGACAGCTCCCTAACAAGGCTCTTGTAGAATTCTACAAGTGCCACAAGCTAGGACACTTTCAATATGAATGTCCTAGTTGGGAAAAAGGGGCTCATTTTGCCAAACTTGACGAAGAAGAAGAGATGTTGTTGATGGCTCATGTGGATCTTCACAACTCTAAGAGAGAGGACTGGAGACAAGCAGTGGTTTGTTCATCTAGATGAGACTTTCAGGCATATTGTGAAACTCGGCAACAACACCAAGATGGCAGTAATGGGGAAAGGAAGCATCAAGTTGCGAGTCAATGGAATAAATCAGGTGGTAACAGAGGTGTATTATTTGCCTGAGCTTAAGAATAATTTGCTTAGTATTGGTCAGCTGCAAGAACGAAAGTTGGCCATTTTAATACAATATGGAGTATGCAAGATTTATCATCCTGCTCGAGGACTAATTATGTAGACGTAGATGTCCGCTAATCGGATGTTTGTTCTTCTTGCTAAAATGGACACACAAACTCAAGATTCAGTTCCTGCTTGTTTCAAAGTCACATCAGAAGATCAAATTGATTTATGGCATCGTAGATTTGGCCACCTGCATTTCAAGGGTTTGAGAACTTTGTCCTACAAGAAGATGGTGAAAGGCATGCCTTCTCTCATTCCTTCCTCAAAGGTGTGCACAATATGTATGGTAGGGAAGCAACATCGAGAGGTCATTCCCAAGAAGAGTTTGTGGAGAGCTACTCAGAAGCTGCAACTAGTACATGCCGATATTTGTGGCCCCATCACTCCCGAGTCCAACAGCCATAAAAGGTACATAATCACATTCATTGATGATTATAGCAGAAAGTTATGGACTTATTTTTTGAATCTCAAGTCAGAAGCACTTAGTATGTTCAAAAAGTTCAAAAGTCTGGTAGAGAAAGAAATTAGAAATGCTATAAGTTGTCTTCGAACAGATAGAGGAGGAGAGTTCACCTCACTGGAATTTAATGAGTATTGCAGCTCAAATGGTATTGCTAGACAACTTACCGCAAGCTACACTCCACAACATAATGGGGTTGCAGAGCGAAAGAACCGGACGATCATGAACATGGTGCGATGTATGTTGATTGAGATGCTTGTTCCTAAAGAATTCTGGCCAGAAGTGGTTAATGGGACAGTTCACTTACTCAACTGGTGTCCTACTCTTGCAGTGAAGGACAAGACACCAGAAGAGGCATGGTGTGGTTTTAAACCTTCAGTGAACCATTTCAGGGTGTTTGGCTATATCAGACATGTTCACATCCCCGACAAAAAAAAGGCAGAAGCTTGATGACAAGAGTCTCCAGTGTGTTTTCTTGGACTTGAGTGAGGAATCTAAAGCCTATAGAATGTATGATCCTGTTTCAAAGAAGGTGATTATTAGCAGGGACATGGTATTTGAAGAGAACAAGAAGTGGGAATGGAGTAAAACAGTTGAAGGAGCTAGCAACATAACCCTAGAGTAGAGCGATGATGAAGAGCAGCAAGGAAATGATGAAGAAAGTATTTGTGAAGAGGAAGAGCAAGTTGAAGTTTTGGCAAATGGTTCGGGTTCGACGTCAAATGATGGAGTTGAACATAGTCTTCCAAGTCTGGTTCAAGGGAGGGAAACAAGAGAAAGAAGGGTGCCATATTGGACGGAAGATTATGTAAGCGGTGAAGGTTTGTCTGAAGCAAAAGTGACTAATGAAGGTTTGTCTGAGGAAGAAGTGACTAATTTGATGATGTTTACTGCCTCCAATGATCCTGTGTCATTCGAAGAAGCTATCAAGAGTCAGAGGTAGAGAGAAGCAATGGAGCAGGAGATTAAAGCTATTGAGAAAAATGGAACATGGGAATTGACTACTTTACCAGCTGGAGTGAAAAGGATAGGAGTAAAATGGGTGTTTAAGACCAAGTTAAATGAGAAGGGTGATGTTGAAAAGTACAAAGTAAGACTTGTGGCCAAGGGATACACACAACAACATGGGATCAACTACAATGAAATCTTTGATCCAGTTGCTCATTGGGACACCATACGTATGATCCTAGCTTGTGCTGCTTGCGAAGGATGGAGTGTGTACCAGCTCGATGTTAAGAGTGCTTTTCTTCATGGAGACTTAAATGAAGCTGTGTTTGTTGAGCAATGATGTGCTGGTATTTTCCTATATTTTTACACCTTTTAACCTTGATATTTATGTATAGTTCTCCTTGTTTTTAGTCCATTTACTTAGTTTAGTGTGTTTGTAGGTTTGAAGAGCAAAGATGAGGAAAAGAAGCAAAAAGAGAGCAAAAAGGATTGAAGGTCGTTTGCAATCCTGACAACCGAGGCAGTCTTGACAGAACAACCAACTTTGAGGATTTAACTGTACTGATCCAGGAAGAACTGGAGAGTGAGCCTTATATGCACGAAAATCCCTGGATGTCTACTTTCTACAAAATTTTACGGTTTGTGATTTCAATGTTCTTAGAGGGAGATATGGCCGTTTAAGTACAGGTTGTTCGGTACGTGCGAATCTGCAACATGTTTCCAAGAGCTCGAGTTTTCAAGACCTAAATGACTTAGCAAAATTCCGGGAAAATTAATATAGCATTATGGGCCTCTTGAGAGTCCAACACATGTTTTCCTTAGACTTTTTGGGCAATGTTATTAAAGAGTTCTCAAAGCCTGAAGCAACAACGAAAAAGACATCATATAAAAGAATGTTTATCAAGCACAAAAGAGGGATCGATCCATATCAGAATTTCATCCAAGAAGTTGCTGTCATCCACCATCTCCTACTTCCATCTTCATTCAATTAGTTTCTTTATGTTTTTAAGAACTCATAATATGTTTGCTTTGAACATGAGTAGCTAAACTTTTTCTCTAGGTCTAGGATGAAGCCCTAGCATGATTGTCTACATGTTTTGATCACTACCAAAAATAAGGCTTTAGGCGACGAAATGGAAAAAACCGGGCGACGATTTTTTTTTCGTCGCCTAAGAGGGAACTTAGGCGACGAAAAAAAAAATCGTCGCCCAAGGAAAAAAATCGTCGCCTAAAGTTCAATTTTAGGTGACGAAATTAAAATCGTCGCCTAAGGCTAAATTTCGTCGCCTAATATAGAAATTAGGGCGACGAAACAATATGTCGTCGCCTAAGATATTTATATCGTCGCCTAAGTTTTTTAATCCTTAGGCGACGAAACTCAAATATATCGTCGCCTAAGTATTTTATTTTTTTATTTTTACTTGGCCGACGAAATGACGAAATACAAGCATTTCGTCGGCCTAATAACATCTTGACCGACGAATTACAATAATTTCGTCGGCCAAGAGTAATCCTAATAATTAAAATAAAACACATTTAAATTTCGTTGGATTTTTTTTTTACCCTTGGGCGACGAATTTAACAAATATCGTCGCACAAGTATCATCTTGGCCGACGAAATTAGGGTAATGTCGTCGGCCAAGAGAATCCGAATAATTAAGATAAATAAAGCACATTTAAATTTCATTGTACAGGATTTTTTATTTTTACCCTTGGGCGACGAATTTAACAAATATCGTCGCCCAAGTATTATCTTGGCCGACGAATGACCCTAATTTCGTCGGCCAAGATAATCCGAATAATTAAAATAAATAAAGCGCATATAAATTTCATTGTACAGGATTTTTTATTTTTACCCTTGGGCGACGAATTTAACAAATATCGTCGCCCAAGTACTATCTTGGCCGACGAATTACCCTAATTTCGTCGGCCAAGATAATCCGAATAATTAAAATAAATAAAGCACATTTAAATTTCATTGTACATTATTTTTTATTTTTACCCTTGGGCGACGAATTTAACAAATATCGTCGCCCAAGTATTATCTTGGCCGACGAATTACCCTCATTTCGTCGGCCAAGATAATCCGAATAATTAAAATAAATAAAGCACATTTAAATTTCATTGTACATTATTTTTTATTTTTACCCTTGGGCGACGAATTTAACAAATATCATCGCCCAAGTATCATAATGGCCGACGAAATTAGGGTAAATCGTCGGCCAAGATAATCTGAATAATTAAAATAGATAAAACACATTTAAATTTTAAGGAAATGTTTTTTATTTTTATAGCCCCGTAAGCGTCTCGTCGATTGGAAACTATTCTCAGTTGAAGGTCCGGCCAGATTACGTGATTTGGAGGGTCGAATAGCCGTTTTCGTCCGTTTAGGGGTTTGACCGCGCCGATTGACCGGACGGATCGAGCCCTTATCGTTGTCCGATGGAGCTAAATTTTTTCCCACCCATGTAATTAGTTATGCTGGTCATATCTGACGGTAGGTTTTCAGTTCTTCTTCTCCGATCACCAAACTCACGATATATGTACTAATGTTGTATATCTTTTTTATATAAGTGTTGAGTTTAAGTGTCTCCGATCACCAAACTCACGATATATGTACTAATGTTGTATATCTTTTTTATATAAGTGTTGAGTTTAAGTGTCGTTTTGAAGACAACGTATACGTAGAAGCCTCAAACGCAAAAAAGTCGTAAAATAAGATATGACCGGAACGGTGAAATACGTCAACCCGTGAAAAATGAAGATATTCCGGTAAAATTTCGGTGCCGGTTGTTCCGGGCAACGAATTGTTCTCTTATTTA
Source organism: Fragaria x ananassa (assembly GCA_034370585.1). Lineage (NCBI taxonomy): Eukaryota > Viridiplantae > Streptophyta > Magnoliopsida > Rosales > Rosaceae > Fragaria > Fragaria x ananassa. Next base: position 32,400,961 of record CP139754.1, on the reverse strand, counting down.
TACCTAGTGGTAGCCATGTCCCGGGTATTTATTTTTTTACCAAATCTTTATATCCCCGTAAGCGTCTCGTCGATTGGAAACTATTCTCAGTTGAAGGTCCGGTCAGATTACTTGATTTGGAGGGTCGAATAGCCGTTTCCGTCCGTTTAGGGGTTTGACCGCGCCGATTGACCGGACGGATCGAGCCCTTATCGTTGTCCGATGGAGCTGAATTTTTTCCCACCCACGTAATTAGTTATGCTGGTCATATCAGACGGTCGGTTTTCAGTTCCTCTTCTCCGATCACCAAAATCACGATATTCTGAATTTTATGATAGAACTCTTGGCCGACGATTTTCTTCATCTTGGGCGACGATATTTATAGTGAAGAACATCGTCGCCCAAGTAGGGTATCTTAGGCGACGACTTCAAAAAATCGTCGCCCAAGATTAACTGAGGCGACGATTTTGAAAAAACAGGGCGACGATTTTTCTAGAATTGTCGCCCAAGAACGCCAATATAAAAGGCAAAAATTCAGAACTCTAACCATTCGCGCAGCCGCTCACAAATATAAGCCCTCTCTCTCTCTCTCCGAAAATCCACCGAAGCCCTCTCTCTCTCCCTCTCTCCGACCCCGACCCCGCAACCCGACGCCGACCCCGACAGCCGACCTCGACCCCGACCCCGACCCCGACCCCGACGCCGACCCACAATTTAAGGTATAACCCTAAAACCCTAAATTGGTTATGTTGATGAAAATTTTAATTGTTGTTGTTGTTGTTTGAAATTGTTGAAATTGTTTGAAATTGTTTGAAATTGTGAAATTGTTTGAAATTGTTTGAAATTGTGAAATTATTTGAAATTATTTGAAATTGTTGGTGAAATTATTGTTGTGTTGTGAAATTGTTGGTGAAATTGTTGTTGTTGTTGTAATTTAGGAAATTAATGGTAAATTAGGGTAAATTTGTGTAAATTATGGTAGGATTTTAGGGTAAATTATGGTAAATTGTGATGTAAATGATAATTGTAAAATATTAGGGTTTACGGTTTAGGGTTTAGGGTTTAGGAATTGTGGAAATAATTTGTAAATATATTGTAAATGATTAAATAATTTTTGATTAAATAATTAAATAATATAAATTATAATTGTAAATATATTGTGGAAATTTTGTAAAAAATAATGGATTATTTTTGAGTAATGATGTAAATATTCGTAAATTAATTTTTGTGATGTAATAATTGCGAATTAATGTAAATAATTTGTTATGTGAATTAAAAAAATAATAAATCCTATAATAACTATTAATTTTTATTTGTGCTATTATTGTTGATAAATTTTTCGAAATTTATGGTTATTTTTTGTTAAATTAATTATAAGACAGTAAAATATTTTTAATAAATTTATGGTTATTTTAAACAGGATGGGCATGAGGAGAACTTCTGGACAACGTTCGGGTGCGAGGAGCCAATATTCCTCGGACGGTACCTCAAACAACCCGTCGGAATCACCGTCGGTCGGGTTTCCGTGGTAGATGACGGCCCGACATGCGGCGCTTAGGGGTGGCGCGAGCGGCTCGCGTTCTGCTGGGCAGCCGGGTCCCGCATTGACGGCCCCTAGTCATCCAGAGATACTTCCCCGGTTGCGATCTATCACCGCCCCCACACAGTCGTCCTCGACCGACGGTGATGGCGGGTCATCCGGGGTCCCTACGGTGCCGTCCGGCCTCTTCCTTCCTCCGACGATACCGGCGATACCTCGCGTCGATGAGGAGGGTCGACCGATTCGGGAGCAGCTCCCGCATGTGGCACCGCACGAGGCCTATATCTACAGGGAGTTTCCCACGCCTCTTCATCCCGTGAAGGTCTCCGAGCAGGCGGACGGAGACGAATCCGTCGGCTCAGCCTCATCCTCAGGTAATTTATTATTACTTTTTTGTCGATTTTAAATTTATTTTTTTTGTAAAAATGTATTATTAATATTAAACTTGATTCACAATGTCACAGTCGCCGGAACGAGAAGGCGGCACAGGAGAGGCACCGTCAGCAACAAGGGACTCGATAGGGCGGTCGAGTCCGCTGGACGGATCGCCATCCCGTTTTCCAACGGGAAACCGGTGGACGCCGTGTTGGGAAGCCGGTACACGCGCGCCGCGGGAGGCACCATCCGCTCCAGACTCCCTATGTTGTGGGGAGTCTGAAGCCAGGTTCCTGATGGAGTGAAGGAGATGCTCCATCAGTCGATGTCGGTGAGTTTACTCGATCAATTACTATTTTTTTAACTAATAAATTATTTAATTATCGAAAAAAATACTAACAAGTGGTAATGCAACAATGGTTTGTGGTTCCCGAGGAGGGACGTGACTGGGCGGACAAGGCCCATAGGGAGAGGTACCTCTATTTAATAATTTATTAAATTTTATTTTTTTAATAATATATTTAATATTTTTTTTGTATATGTAGGTTCAAGGAGTGGAAGCACGACCTCCGGGAACACTGGAAGCAGTACGGGAGCGACCGTTCGGGTACCCCGAAGGAGTTCGAGTAGCGGGAGTACGAGTGACGGTGGCTTCTTGTCACGCAGTTCAACGACCCTCACAAACAGGTAATTCGTAAACAAATTTGAATATTTAATTAGTGAATTAATTATAATTGTATGTTTTTAAATATTTACTAACGATAATTTTTTTTTGAAGCACCTCGCCCGGGTGAACGCTGAGAACCGGCAACAGAACACAACCAACCATCATGCCGGTTCGAGGCCGTTTTCGGCCATCATGGACGACGTGCGGCGAGAACGGCCAGAGGAGAACCCCTATGTGGGGACCTTTCAGAGGGCATATCCTCATTCTGAGGAGGATCTTGTAAGTTCCTTATATTTTCTAATTTTTTATTTTAATTACATTTTATTAAATGTATATTAATATATTTTTTTAATATATCCAATTAGGCGAGGGTGAGGGAGGCGGAGCAAGAGGTCATGAGAGGCATGGTGAACGACACATGGCCGGGCACGGCAGAGGATGACATGTCAGAGGCCATGTCCAGGATCGACACTTCAGATCCTACCGTTGGGGCGCGGATTATGGCCACTGCCTTCGCGCAGCGTTCCAACAGCTACTACTGCCGGGGTATGGGAGGCGCTGGAAAGGGGATCCTGAAGACGACGCCAGGATTTCAGCGCAAGGGAGCCGCCGGAGCCTCAAGCAGCAACAGTCGGCTACAAGATCAGTTCGAATGTCTACAGTCTGAGCTGGAAGCCCAAAGAGCGAGGGAGATGGCGGTGATGGCGGAATCATATGCGGCTTCCACGGCTGCGCATATGGAGCGGTTGAATGAAGTCACCAATGCCAACCAGGCGGCTATGGGACAGTGGATGACTGCCTGCATCGCTGCACATGCGGCCGGACTTGATTTTCCGCTCATGCCTACGCCTATACCATTACCTCAGTGGCCCCAGCCTCCTCAGCCTGATCAGCCGCCGCCTCAGGACCCTTCGAACGGGAATGATGAGTTAGATTTTGAGTTTCTCCGTAGGCAGATGGACTGAATTTTTGTAATAAATTATTTATAAATTTATAAATTTGTGTTATTTTTAATTAAATTTTAGTATTAGAAAAATTTAAAGAAATGCCGAAAAAAAAAATTCCAGCAAAAATTAAAAAAACATTATTTATATATTTAAAAAAATTATTTAAATATTTAAAAAAAAATTTTAAATATATCTTAGGCGACGAAATTGCTAAATCGTCGGTCAAGGACTTACCATATAAGACGACGAAAAAAAATTATCGTCGCCTAAGATGTAGTGATCTTAGGCGACGAAATATTTATTTTCGTCGCCCAAGGTTATAAGATCTTAAGCGACGAAATAATTTCTCGTCGGCCAAGGCGTTAAATCTTAGGCGACGAATATTTTTGGGTGACGAGAAATAGATCTTAGGTGACGAAATTCGTGTCGTCGCCTAAGAATTACTCTTAGGCGACGACAGACTGAATTTTCGTCGCCCAAGTTCTTGGCCGACGCACTTCTGGCGACGACGTCTTGGCCGACGACATGTCGTCGCCTAAGCCTAAGTACTTAGGCGACGAATTTTTTTAACAGGGCGACGATTTTTTTTCGTCGCCCAAGATTCATTTTCTGGTAGTGTTATCGTTTGACTAAAACTTTATTTGTTCTTCGTTGATTATATCTGAAATTCTATTGAAGGAAGATTTATATATATAGACACACACACATACATTTCGGTACGTTAAAAGATAACCCAGTTGTGTTGGTAAGAAATTTGACAAAGCATGGTGATGGTGGGATCGTCGATGCAGAGAAGGGTAATACTGCTGCTGGTGTAGTAGTAGATTCAGAAAGTTGAGAACGATTAGTCGTGAGCCGACAGAAGAGCTTGTGTCTAGAATCCCGGGGACCATTTGTGACCTTGGGGCCAACACCAATTTACGTATCCCTTAAGCGTTGCTTGCTTTTTATTACGTAACCCAGTTAGCTAGTCAGATCGACCTAGCTAGATGATGATCGATCAGTAATAACATCGTTTAAATTGTTATCATAAAAAAAACATCGTTTAAATTCCTGCTGCTACTGCTATCTGCTGTTCTGGCCTCTCTTCTTCGATCTTCTTATTCTTCTTCCTCTTGAGATTCCCACCACTGCTTGTTTACACTCTTATTTAAACACAGACACACACCAAACCCTAAAAAAAGCTTCATGTCCCGTCTCTTTCTCTTCCCTGCAAAACACACCAGAACTTTACTCTCTCTCTCTCTCGCTGTCTCTCTCTCTCTCAGTGTATTTGTCATATGGTGAAATTATAACTAATTAAGAAGTAGGCCTAATATTTCAATACAAACAGAAACTCGTCGATTCTGTCCTGCTGAGTAAAAGCAGCAAATAAATTAAACAGAAACCAAGTGCTAGCAGCTACTGTTTTTGATTGCTCATTTAGTTACATACCATGCTGATCGATTTTGCTACCTAGCTAGGTAGCTGGAGCACTGATGAAACACAACCAACAAGAAAATAAGAGTAGCTAGTTAGGGTTTTCAAGTTCTGGGCCATGATTAAATGTATGAAAGCCATCAGACAGAAAACCAGTATTCAGTGATTAGTGATTACAGTCTATATTATTGAGGACCGACTAATCAAAGTAACGGATTAAATAGAGCAATTAGGGCTTGTGTCAGCTAGCTGCAATCTTTTAGGTTATATCAAGGTGTTGAATCTACTTCCGTGCATATCTCTCTGCAAGAAAAAAAGATCGAGGTAGTGTGTGGTCCTTTTATGCCTAACTTTTCCTAGTCAGTGTGTCTTTTTTCTTTAAAACATATGAATTGGTCCCTCGTCTATAAGGTAAGCTTAGCCAATTCTCAATTCTCATTGTTTCAAATAGCTATCATACACATGCTAATGCTAATTAGCGTAGTGTACTACTGTGTTGTGTATATATGGAGACCACAACTTTTGTAGCGCATGATATATGATATGCTATATCCAAGAACTACTAGTGGACTTCTTTCCAATTTTTGTCGATCAGTGAACTAGCTGCTCGATCCTCATCGACTACATGAAACCTACATCTGCTTGATTATAATTTCCCTTTGGCACCCCCTATCGATCTCTTTGCTTGAATATATACATGATATATGTGTGTGTAATTGGAAATCACTGCTAGATAGTAGATTTCTCTAACCAATTATTGTGTTTAAATTCTAATTGAAATAATCAGATTTAAACGTATACAAAAGATAAATGTGGGTTTTTTTTTTTTCAGATTTTAGAGCTATAAGTCTTTATGCATGAACGCAACATGTTAATTTGTCGAAAATATATGTTATCGAAAAAATTGGACCACATGCATCATGAACGGATATTATTGGGATGAAAACTTGAGCTGCTAGGGCTTTTATTGCTCACATGAATATCTTCATCTTTCTTGGTACTATAGGCGTGCATGTGAAAAGGATATAGCAAAAACCCTTTTGTTAATTGCCGATAAAGCATGACTCCCCACTTTCGAATGTGCAGCATGTATATACATATGGTCCCCAATTTAGATTTAAATCTCATAATTTCTAATTAAGCATTATTTAGGACCAAAACATACGTTATGTATACCTTTGTCTACAAAACTATATAGTTTCATTAGTCGTAAACATTATAAAACTGTAATGTGTGAATGCATGACATCATTTAAATTAAAGACTCATTTTACATTTTACTTCGGATACTATGATTTTTAAAATAAAATAGCGTAAATAAGATCGTTTTTAAAATTTGTAACGTAAACTCGTGCAAGAATTCAATTGATTTCATCTCCCTAATTTGTTACCCTGCAATCATTGTCTAGAATTATGCGTGATAAGAAAACGATGAGATATATAGACTTGTTAATACTAGCTAGCACAGTCATTTGAGGAGTTGATGTTGAATATGCCACGTGGCGTCGCATCTACCACTGCTTTATCTTTCCTTGGAGCTTGGTCGGTGTGGAATTCCGGCGCCCTCCTTTTCTCTCAACCGGCCTTTGCTTCTCTCTCACTAGCTTCTTCTTCTGCTTCTTCTTCTTCTTCTTCAAGTTTATTCTCCGCACACTTGCAGAATATTTCGATCCTCAGAGATTGCACTTAATTGGTTCAGCTCTCTAGCTACCAAATTTACTAGGCAAATTCAACCACGCAAAACAAAACTACTTTTATATATTCTTCGTCATCATCACTGTGATAGTCAGTCACCAGAAACTGTAGGTTGATCAGGAACAAGAACCAGCAGAGAGGATTTTTCTTCATGTAGGTTGGTTCAATTCTAATTAAGTAGTTATACCATCACCGCATGCAATTGTTAGTTTTTTGCAGTTCATAGCCCTTAGAACACACATTTCTTTTTGTTCTGCAGCAAGAAATATTTTTCTTGCTTATCTGCAGCTGAGAAATGGGAACTAGGGAAGTAAAATACTTAGTCAAATACTAATTTTGTGGAATAAATTATACATCTTCGAGGCTCTTTGATCTCCTTTCATTTAAGTTGTAGTGGTTATATATATGAAACATTAATATAGCACCGATCTCCCACTTTGAATTAGTTTCATGGATCTGTATATATATTCTTTGATCGTTTTTTTTTTTTACTTGCCTTTGGTTTTTCTTTTCGGATATAGAGGATCGAAGATGGAGGAGAAGTATATATCATGAAGTAAGAAAGAGATACCAGAAATCAAGTTTTGTTGAGCTGAAATGGTAAGTTTCCCAATAGTGAACCAATGACGAGAGAGTACACATAAGATGATTAGGAGTCCCAATACTAATGAAGCAGATGTACAAGCACCAGCAGGAAATTCAAGTACTCAAAATGAAGCTGGAAAGACCTCAAAATTAGCTTTGTCATCGTCAACTTCTCGTTCAAGTACTTCAGCAACAGTAGCACCATGGATGAGGTTAAGTAAAGATCCAAGGATTGTACGCGTATCGCGTGCTTTTGGAGGAAAGGACAGGCATAGCAAAGTTTGCACTGTGAGAGGGTTGCGAGATCGGCGTGTGAGGCTTTCGGTACCTACCGCGATTCAGTTGTATGATCTTCAAGACAGGCTTGGCCTTAACCAGCCTAGCAAAGTTGTCGATTGGTTGCTTGATGCGGCCAAGGATGATATCGACCAACTTCCACCTCTTCCAATGATGCCTCCTGCACCCGGGAGCTATGGCGGTGGTGGCCTAATGAATCATCAGTCGCTCCTGAATATTACTCCATCATCTCTTGATCAAAACATTGGAGATCATCAAGGGTTTAGAACCAATATTTGGAGATCGACAAATGAAGGTGAAGAAGATCAAGAAAACGATAAAGGTGGGGAAGAATCAGACGAAGATGATCATGGAAAACAAGAAGGGAATGTGGTTGATCACGGTTCATCATCATCAAACAACTTCTTGATGACCAGAACTAGTACTACTACCAATCATCCATTGTTCTTTCCAGGTCTTCTGAACAATAGTAATGCCATGCCTAATTACAGTTTTCACAATTGGGATCAGAACCAGTCTTCAAATTTTCCCCTATCTCATCAGTTGGGTAGCCATGGATTCACAGCTCACAATTTCAACGTGGCCTCCTTGCCTTCCACATTGTCTTTATCAACTGGAACAACGCAATCTTATTTTCCTTCGCATGCTACCACGGATGCAGCAGATCACCAGATCGATATTCCGAGACAGTTCGACCACCACATGCAGAATTCTCATCATCAAAACCTCTTGGCCAGTTCTGTATACCCTAGCCAGTCTATGCAGAGAGCAACGCCCCAAAATTTGATGAGTATGATCACAAAGCTTGCTCATTCTTCTCAGCCAAATAAAGACCAGGAGCCTCCTTCTAGGTGATACAGCAAGCTGCTACATATATAGCATATATGCGATGCTAGTCCAAGAGTGTACTCATGAGAAGTACTAATGACATTTCCTATAGCTTCAACTATTAGAAATAAAGTATGCATTCATGTCTCTTGCACCTTTAAACGGAGACGGAGAGCTGGTGGGCTGGCCAAGGTACAGATCAATCTCTAAAGGAAATTAACCTTCATCTCGGGTTTCGGATAAGTTTAGATTGCTCATTTGAGATTTGATTACGTATTATGTTTTGTCTTCTTAGTTTTGCTTTGCAAATAGGCATATGTTTATGTGCTATTCAGCAAGATTGTGAGTGAGCTTATATAAGGACAGTTTTCTACCTTAAACATTCAAAGCATTGCTTGCTACGTATGAATATTCATTTTGCAGATTTGTGTGACTACTCTTGTGTTCGTTAGCTACTTGATCCATTGTTGGCCAATATACTTTTTTCAGCAATCTAAAGGGTATAGTACATAGTTGTTTAACATGGTATCAAAGTTGTGTATTAAGTCGATCTATCATTGTGTGACTTAGCACATCAAAGTTTGCCTCTTCAATTCAGTAGTTATTGATGTGTATAACAGTACGTATTGTTCAGTACCCCATTGACCATAATGTTCTTCTGTGAATGCTATGTCTTTGAAGAACACTAATTCGCTAAAGTAGCTTAAATAGTGTACGTGTTTATATATGTAATTTCAGTTTTGGATGTATGTCTTTCTATTAAAATGAAAATGAAAAATCTATGGTTGCATAAGCTTCATTAGCACTTGTGGTTGCAAGAAAGTATGATTCAACTGAAACCCTAGAAACTGACTAAGAGAGATGCAGATAGTTTTCATTTAAAAGACGGTTAATTACATGAATATATGATTATATATATGTTGATCTAGTAGAAATACGTATATATTTGTACATGTAGATCATGCCCGGACTTGACATGAGGCTGAGGAGTCAGCCGACTCAAGGCCCAGAGTCATAAGGGGCCCAGAAAAAAATTAACAAGTTTTCATTATATCCAGATCCTACTAGCATAGTAATTAAGCTCAACTTTTACCAAATTAAAAGAAAATATTGACATGATGGACCCATACAAGTTTAATAAATTATATATAATTATAGTATATCTTAAAATCCATTAAAGTCCATACATAAGAAATTTGTTTTATAAATAGGATTTATAATGTAAAATATGATTATTAAAATATTATCCAAATAGGATAACTAGAATATTTAGATATAAAATTACTAAAACATAAAGAGGTTTGGTAATCTCTACATATATATATTTGGATATTACATGAATATTTTCAGAAATTACATGTTGTTTGTTGTTTCAATTGTTGTTAGCTAGTTCCCGAAATTTTTTTATAAAGAAAATGCATTTCATAAAAATAAAATGACACCAAATGAGGGCCCAACTTTGAGAGTTCGACTCAAGTCTGAAAATCTCAGGTTCGGGCCTGATGTAGATAAACATACACAGAGAAAGAGGTAATGAATAGTGTTTGAAGATTCTGAGAGAAAGGAAAAAGGAAGGGGGGAAATGCAGGCTTTAACAACCGAGAGTGAGAGGTATGAGAGAGAGCAGTGTCAGCATCACCTACACTAGATCCAACAACATTATTACGTACGACTCTATCTGTAGTGAAAAATTAGCAAGAAAAAGAAACTAAATGTGATATAATGCATATACACAGTAACACACTGTAGAAACAAACACACACAGGTACAAATTATATAATTGGCCTACTGGGATATCAAGCCGGCCTCGTGGTTTTCTTCCGCGTAGGTCCCTTAACGTCAGCACTCATTAGGCTGTTGCTGTTCACTGACAGTTGTTAAAGCCAACAAGATCGGCCTTCAGTTGGAATTATACAACCCAGAAATCCCAGTAGCTAGATTATCAATAGTTTGGTCCTTGAGGGCCTTGCATTTGTGTAATGAATTAAGGCCAATGAGACAATCGTCTTGCAGTTCGATCATGGTCGACAGATGAGCTGCTGGTTTCTCCAGGAAGCATAGTTTTGACTTTTGAATGGACAAAATTGCGGACTGGGGAACTTATTGGTTAAAAACTTGGTGAAAACGATCTAGTAAAAGGAAAGGTACATCTATCACTTTAGAGAAAGTAATACTAGTATGCAGTATTGCAGTTGGAGCATAAAAGTGAAAGTAATACTAGTCCTGGTACTAATTCTGAGTTGTTACCTGGTGATGATGGTGTTCCATGCATGCAGTTGGAACATAAAATAGTGAAGCCTGATGTTTCTGACAGATAGATTTTGTTTTTGACTTGAAGAGTTGGAGACATTTTACTTCTCTTGTACGTGGGTGTAAAAATTAAAAGTAGCCAAAATGCCGACAAATCAAGTGGAAGGTGTGTAGAGTCTTGACTCGGATGCATGCACCACCTCCTTTTTTGTTCTTTGTTCTTGATGTTTTGGTTCTATTACCTCTTTGTTCCTTGAGTGGTGGTTGCAGAATAGAAGTGGTAGTGTTGATAAGTTTATGAGTAATAATAGATCCATGATTGGATTGATGGATTTGTCACACGTTTTTGGTTCTTTGTTTTTGGGAGGTTTTGGCTCGGATTCTTGTTATTGAGTCTCTTGGCGAGAGATGGAGGGCGACGACAACTCAGGTCATCTTTGTCAGCGGCTCCTTCCCGGCGGCTGGAGAGGATGTGTGTGCTAGAGCTAGGGTTCTTAAGTTTTTAGTTTTGTTATTGGATCTAGCTATGTATTTGAGCTTTTTCATCAAGTCTTGTAATTTTTACTCTAATGGACCCAATAAGTTAGGATTAAATGGAAATAGGCTTTGAACTTTTTCAGATATAAAAAAGTTGAAAGCATATTCTTATTTATTCCAACTTATTAGGTTTTCTATCATAATTTTTATGAATTAATGAAATTCCTAATTGACCAAAAAAAAAACCTGACAAATACACCTAAAGGAGCACAAGTCTAAATCGTTCGAGTCCATTAATTAAGAATGAGCCCAAAACATCATTTCACAGGCTCTAATTGCAAAGCCCATTTGAAGTCCGTACTTAGTGCAAAACACAAAAGAAAGTCCATATTCCATAAAGCCCCATAAAGATTGAGGCAATAGTTGTGAAATCAAACTAATCCAAAGCAGTCATGTTATAGTTGTGAAATCAAACTAATCCAAAACAGTCATGTTCACCTAATCAGTGACTGACCAAGAGACTTATGGTTAGTCACCATTAGATTTAAATCCAATGGTGAGAAACATTATTTTTAAGTAGAGTTGTTTTGTTTTCAATCATTGGATGTAAAGTTAATGGTGATTGATTATAAATCTCTTGATCAATATGTGAACACTACTCCTAATCTAATTCAAAGAGAACAACAATCACTTCAAAATAATGTTATTGTAAAGATTTAATTGCTAAAATTCTTCTTCTATGTCGATAAATATAGAATGAAAGGAATGATTGTGTCTTTAGAAACTCAGTTTTAAGAGAATGACTCTTAAAAACAAGGAGACTCATGTCAATGAATAAAGACATCAAGTAAATATGTGTTTTTTGAGAGATGATGTTTTCAGCATGTCTTTCGATAAACTAATTTTCTGGCGGATTTCCTTGCAAACTTGGTCACATAAGCAACATGGATGCTGACTTGAAAAAATCTCTCTCTCTTTAGATCATAAATTAAGTGCTATTTGACACTTAGAGTCAGGTTGTACACTCAAACCACTATTTATAAAATAAGGCTGAATCAATAAGGAAGAAACCATAGCACTATAATAGACTAATAGTTACATGTTATATGCAAAAGTGACAAATAACTCTAATAAGTCAGAATAAAGAGTCTTCTAATAAAGATGCTCAACACCTAAAAAATAGAAATCATATCTATCAATGATTGAAACAAAATTCAGAGACAACTATTCGTACGCACTCGATTGAGTCGAATAAATCAATTAATAGTCATCTTTTAAATCTGAGTGATAAGATAGATAGAGATGTACAAGCTTAGGTTTGAGGGCTTAGATCTCGCTCCAAATTGAGTTTCACACCATCCATCTCGAAGCTAAAAGAGTCTCTTCAATTCTTGACAATGTAATCCAATAAAAGGATGCTACTCTCTATCTTTTTGAGACCTTAATGTTGACTTGCGAGTTCATACTAAGGTTCGAAAACTCGCTGGCTACTCAAACGGAGCGCTGGACATGCTTATTTTAGGACACTGCCGCAAGTGTCAAGAAACCCGACATGTCGTAAGACTAAGGTGACAGGTGTCAACCAACCGCGCCTGTCTTCTTTAAATAATCCCGGATTCCATCTTCCGGTTCGTAACCAACAATCAAAATCAAAATCACAGTCCCAAACCCCCAACCTTCCTTCTCTCTCGATCCAGTGGTTTTTCTAGGGTTTAACCCCAACCCAAAAGCTTCAATCTTTCCCCCTTTTTCACTTCCCTTTCACCTTCCCTCTTTCGCAATTCGGACCCAATTCGCTGCTTCGCGGACTACGGTGGTCTCTCCGAGCTCAGCTTCTACTCTCCAATTGCATCCCTTCAGATCCCAACACCCCAGCTTCTCCGGTAAGCTTCTTCTCTAGCTCTTTAGCTTCCTTTCCTCGTTTTTCTTGGCCCAATTTGTTCAATTTGAAATCTTTGAATTCGGAAGTAAGAAACTTAGGGTTTGGTCCGCTAGAGAAAATTGGAAGCTCCTCTTTAATTTCAGAATAGAATAAACTATATCGAATTGAATTTCGGCTTTCCGCTATATAAAGATTCGTTTTGTATTGCATTTTGTTAGGTTATAAGCAGATGGAGTGTTGTGGGTGAATAATGTGGTTGTTTGGTGGTTTTCGGAGGCAATGTTGTATTGAATGTATGGTGTTGCGTGATATGAGGGGTTGAATATGAGCGATGGAGGTGGGGAGAGTGCAAGAGAGCATGAGCAATCCAATAGAATCACACTGAGGAAACCGAGCTGTGGCGATGACTTTGCGCGAGCTGTTTCAAAGATTGCTGTAGCGCAGGTGTGCGAGGTTGTGGGGTACCAGAGTTTCCAGTTGTCTGCGCTTGAGACGCTGTCGGATGTTGCTGTTCAGTACATTCGTAATGTTGGGAAGACAGCGCATTTGTATGCAAATTTGTCTGGGAGGACGGATTGTAATGTGTTTGATATCATTCAAGGGTTGGAAGATTTAAGCGTGGCTCAGGGGTTTGCAGGCGCTTCGGATATTAATCATTGTCTTGCAAGTTCGGGGACGATAAAGGAGATTTCTCAGTATGTTGCTGAAGCCGAGCATGTTCCATTTGCCTACACTATTCCTAGGTTCCCGGTTGTTAAGGGCAGGAAGATGACTCCGAGTTTTTGGCAAAGTGGGGAAGAGACTTCTGGAGAGCATATACCTACTTGGTTGCCTGCATTTCCTGAACCACATACTTATTCCCGATCAACAACATGCAACGAGGGAGCCACAGAGCCTGACAGTGCTTTGGTTGAGCAGGAAAAACAACAAAGAAATGTAGAGCGGGCCATGCTGAATTTTCATCATAGGTTAGTATGTAATGGGATGGAAGGACCCTCTCTTGACCCTGGGGATGCTGAAAACGCGAAACAAGCAAGAGAAAGTAACCCTTTTCTTGCTACACCTCTGCAATTTGGGGAGACAGAAGTATCTCAGGTTACTCTTCCAGCTAAACTGTCAATTGAGACAACAGAGGAAACTCTTAAGGCTGAGAACCATGCCAAGGATAAATGTTCTTCAGTGCTGGAGACCTTTGCCCCAGCCATTGAAGCAATCAAGAACAAGCCGTTTGAACTAGAGGAGGATCAAAAGACTCTTTCAAGCAGGAAACCCACTGTGCAGTTTAAGATTGGGATGTCAAAGAAGTCCTTGGGTACCATGTTACATTCAGGGCCACATAAGAAGGGTTTTGAGGAAGTGTATCCCTGGTTTGGGAGAGAAAATGAAAAGGATGAAAAGAAAAGGAGGGCTGAAAAAATACTCAAGAACTCCATGGAAAACTCACAGGAGCTTGCTCAGTTGTAAACTAGATTGTTCTTTACTGAAAATTGTACACTTGTTAGGAGACTGGTAGTGGAAGCTGGTTCACATAGTGTTGTCTGCATATGGACACTATAGAATGGATATTACAAAGTTCTGGAGGGAAATTTCCCACTTTAACAAGTTCTTGAGGTATGTCAATGTCAGTTGCTGTGATCAACCCAATTAATGATTCTTTCTAATTGAAATTATATGTTCCCTTGATATTTCTCTGAATGCATGCACAACTTTTTTACTTCCATGCTGCCTTTTCCTTTATCTCTTTATATACATCTAGTTGTTTACTAAACAATATCAAACATGTATAGTGTGCTAACTCTCTTACTAAACAATATCTTGTAATTTTATTTTGGCATCAATCTCAATTTTGGCTAGTAAACAGATGCAACAGTTTGCCGTTTGTAGTAATTGGCTTTTGTTTCTCGGTTGATTCTACATAAGATTTTAAGAACTTCTTTCAATAAACTTATTAACTGGTTTATAAGTAGACTCTAAGAGAAGAGTGAGCGGGAGTTCTATTTCACTGAGGATCTTGTAATGTTGGTCTTGTCCCAGAAACTGGGTACTTTGCCCACTGTGTACTTCTGTTTTGCAGCTGAGCATTATTTGATTACTTTTATTAAACCATTTATATGCATATTTAATCTTTGGAGAAGTGAGGTTTGATACATGTGCCATCTATGTTGATCTTAATGGATGATATAAGTGATATAACTTGTTTACTATTATCGTAAGACCAAAATGTAGTACCCTGTTTAACTTGCATGTCAAATTTACTAAACTTTAAACCCAGTAGTTCTGATATTAGAGAATAGAACCAAAACACAGGAATAACATGCTCTTTCCCCATGAAAATGCCCCATAAACCTTTAACATAAAATCAAAATGTAGTTCAAATTATGTGCTCCATCAGCTTGAATAGCTTCTATTAAAGATTTACATGTTAGAGAGGGGCTAAACCTAAACCCCGTAATTGTGATTTGAGAAGATAGACCAAAAGATAGTAAATAGAAGTCAGATTCATTGCCTGCAATCACCCCTCACAGTTTGAGCTTCAAATATCAACTGCCCAACATCCAATTCCACAGCCCCAACTTCAGTCACAATCAGTTCCATTCCCATATCATCTACGCTACCATTCAGGTTTTTCTAAAACAATGTTACCAGAGCCCCTTGGAAAACAGTTGCCTGCAATGCCCACCAGACCAACCCGCATGTTGAACTGCTTCTCCACTCACAATTTCAGTTATCAAGTCTTTAAAGATCAATCGCTCAACATCCAACACTATGCTCGGAATTTCACCATCACACTCTGTCCAATTCTGTGATTGATCCATGAAATTTTCCAACAAGATGCTTGTCAAACTTTCATCTTCATCATCTATGTTGCCATTCAAGTTACATCTTTGTAGCTGATCAACCTGGGAACATAATTCTGTCAAAAGCCGCTGCCTTCTTGGTTTCCCTTCTGCCAGCTTGTTTTGTGAGAACCATGGCTTGTTCTCCACAACTAATTTTTGAACTAGGAATTCATTGACAACATCGAACACTAGCTTTCTTTGATTTGTTTCGTCCGATTGGGACTGGAGAATCTTTTCGCATCTCTTTTCATCATCATGATGCTCTATATCTGCCCTGATTTCTTCCAGTGCAAGGAACAAATTAGAGTTGATCAGGTGGTCTAATGTGTGGAGCTCAATGGTTGTCCAAGTTGATTCGAGATACGTAAGAATTCCTGATGCTAGCAATATATCTGAAATGTACATGTGGTCTGGATTTGAGCGGTCACAGAGGAGAGTAATGTGGTCGAGGATGGGTTCTTCATGTGTGCTTCTCATATGTCCATTGTTCTGAATTAGGTGCTTCAGGTTCTCTAGCCTATTATGGTCAATCTCCGCACCAAGACCAGTTCTGAATATCAGACCGTCCATTGGTCCATACTCTGCTTCATCCAGATTTTGCCCGTCATCATCTGCAGCAAGAAATTTGAGAAAATTCAATATAGAGATATTTGTTTTCTATACCTATAATCAGGTGTCCCATGCACAAGAACTTTACCTTTAAAGGCATTTGATATCTTCTTCACAGGAGAAGGTGAGTCGTCCCTATAGAATGTAGAATCAAGAACGGAGATAGGACTTGGTTGTTCTAAGGAAGCTTTCCCAGGTTCTGCTTTTAACCTATCATCACTTAGCACTACTTCTGGGCTCTGCATGAAAGAAAATAAATAACCTGTTAAGCAGAAAAGCAGATTTACTTACTTGTTTGAATGAATGAGAGCAAGAACAAACTTACGTTTTGTTTTTGACTGTGCCGCTTCAAGTACGTAGCTTTAATTGTGTCTGACTGATGACTGCTTGTGGCTTCTGTATCTGCATGCGAGACCATGCTGATGTTGCTCTCAGATTGCTGAGAAGTGGTATCATCTTGGTGACTCACAGCTCTTGTACTCGTGCTAGTTTCACTCAGTTGGCAATCGCTTTGGTGCAAACTGGCAGATTTTGGCCCAAGTTTTCTACCTGGGGTGCTTGCTTGTGATGATTGCCTGCTGCATTGCCGTCTGGTCATGCTTGAATCTGATGATAGAGTGGCGGTAGGAGATTGCTTTTCCAATCCAAGTCTTCTGTTTTGCAGTCTTGGGCTTGTGATGCTTCTACTTGGGACCAGGGAATTTTCTTCACCCTGGGGCATCTTTGGTTTTTGTGCAGCTCTAGAAGTTCTTACATCAGATTTCTTGTCAATGGAGTGAAGGCGTCCATTGAAAGAATCACTGGTATGAATGTTTCTTGGAGTCAAATCTTTGGCTTTCCTCTCAAGCAATTCCTTTCTGTTGTCACCAGGGTTGCTAGTCCGAAGCTTCCGCAGACATGATGTGTTGTCCATGGAGATCGCAGTGAAAGCAGAGTTGTGGGTTTTCTCCATGAGTTTACCTGGTTTCGTGATGATGATCGGTGATTTGTAACTCTTTGGGGATTTGGAACCCGTGGCTGTGGCAGGAAGTGATGGGCCACTTTTTATATTTCTCTTGCTTGCTGATATTGTGCTCTCAGATAAAACATTTTTGTTGCTTACTTGAGAGGGAAAATTTGAAGCTTCTTTTTTGTTCTCCGAGTTTTCCTTGGTCTTCTGCATTGCTTCAAGTATCTGTTTAAGAGCTCGGAGGTCCGTTCCTGATTTCTTGAACTCGAGTTCTGCTAGTCTTTTCTCCATTTCACCATAAACTGTAGGTGCTGACTTTGGTGCTTTTGTAGGTTCTTCTTGACAGTTGAAAGTTGATTGAGGAGAACCTTTGCTTCCATGTGGCTGCCTCCAAGGAGCTGTTTCTATTGGAAACCTGGAATTTGCGGTGCGCTTCACGACTGAACTGGCACTTATCCTCTGGGGTGAGCTGAACCCCTTCTGCGCATTACTTGGGAACCCAGACAAAACCTCTTGCTTGGATTCATCTGTTGTTCTTGATGATCTGGACAAGGGATCAAATCTGTCATATGGACAGGTATCAATCAGCCTCAATGGAGTAACATTGGTTGACTCCGACTCTGAGAGATCCAATCCCATCAACTTCGCAACAACATTTGATGGTCTTTTATAACTTCCTGGTTCTGGCTGCAGGTCAAGCATTTTGCCGCAGTGCCCATTCTCCCTCTGCAGATCCTTGAAGAAATGATTTGATCTTGTTTCAGGGCTGCAGGCCCTCCTTATGGAACGTTCTTTGCTGTCCAAAGAAAGCCTTGGGAGATCTTTGAGTTTTGTTGTGGATTTCAGTGCATCTCGTGATGCCATTTCATCATAGGACAGCCTTCTCGCTTCTTTTGGCACAAACCGCCTGCAACCATCCTTCTCCTCGTTGGACTTTCGATGTGCTTCCCGAAGCTTGGCATGAACTTGAAATGACTCGCCAGCACCAGAAACCCTTGGCTTGACGGGTTTTAGTGGTTGTGAAGGCCTCGGGGAGTCGATGTATTTCAATATATGACCTACTCCATCTTTTCCTCGGGGTCTGATTGAAATGCCACGGGCTTCTCTGTAGGTCGAGTCCAAGGATTGCTGGCTTAAGGGCTTTGAAACATTCAGTTTGTTCATAGACATGTCCTGACTGTGTCTGTCGTTATAAATCGTTCGGCCAGATGAGGATTGCTCTTGCTGAGCTGCTTTGTTGTATTCAAGAGATGATGAGAAGCTAGATGAACAAGAAGATGAAGAAACAGTGGTTGTGGATGATTCTGTGGAGAACCGTCTCTCTTTGACAACCTTTTTTCGATTTTTATCCTGAAATTGCAAGTTGAATGTACTCAATGCCTCTGATCAAAACAAAACTGGAATACTAATAAGTGATCATGTTCAGAATTCTTACTGTAGCTTTGTGTTGTGCTCTGCTTTTGGAATCCATTTCTTGGTTGCCATTCTCACCTGTAAAAATGCATTTATATACGTAAATATTTACATGCTAGATGTTCAAGAGAATGATGTCACAAACACATTATATTACAATGACCAATTTCAAGATTTTGCAGAAGCAAATTTTACGCATATGAAACCACAAATGCAGATTTTTTTTTTTCCTCTTCAAGTATATGTTATGCTACATCTTATGTTCTGTTCTCTGTAACTAGGAAAGTGAAATAGAAATAGCTTGTGGCAAACCATCAATTATCATTGTTCAGAGAACTCGAAACTCTACTACTGTTCTTATGAGGAAGAAATACCTTGAGGAAGTCTCTTCTGGCTGTTAAGGCTCCGGCCGGAGAGGAAATGCCGGCGATCAAACAGCTGAAAAATCCCACTCATGCACCCAATTTGCTTATGGAGATCACGATTCTCGTCTCTAAATGAATGGAACACCTTTGCAGACATCTTCACCTCCTCTGTTCTCTTCTGCTTCACAAATCACAAGCTTAACACCTATACACCTTTTAAGTTTCCAGAAAGGCAAAGGCGTAATGTATTGTCTTCAAGAATTGTAGGAGACCCAAAATCCTTGAACTTTATATTGAGTGAAATGTTTAGTGGCGTCAAGCTTTCAGCTTTTGCTCAAGTCATTGTGACACTAATTCTGCAGTTACTTAAAAGTCATGAAGAAACATGCAGTAATGCTTCTATGTATGACCTTCCTGCCAGAGAATTAAAACACAGAGATCCTTTTTTCCCCCAGAAACTTGAGGAATACTGGAACAAAAGATTGCTTCTTTGTCTTGGGAGTATGTAAAAGGTTTGTATGAAACAAAAGAGGAGGAGAGAGAGGAAGAAGTATGAGAAAACACAACAAACCCAGAATGTGTAGCTTACTTGCTCTCCCCTACCTATGAGAATGAGAAATAAAAACAAATTCTTTTTGGGTTTCACAGAACTAGGCAGACAAAATCTTGCTGCAAAACCAAAAGAAACAAAAGGACGGACATTGGAGTTAAGGGACCCAATATCCAACTCAAACCCCACCTTCTAATTCTGGCACAGAGGAGTTGTTCTGCAAACCCCAAGAAGAGATGTTTTTTCTTTTCTTTTCTAATTTTTTTGGGGATTTTCTTTTTGGGTTTTCTCACTTCTTCCGCACAAAAGAATAAGAATGCCTTGTCTTTTGCCTCTCTCCAGCTACAGCCTACATAGCACATAAGAGGGTCTGTGCTGTATTTATATATAATGCCAGACCTTCTGAAATATCAGTTTAGGGAAATTCAGAGAATTGGTATGTGTGTGTGACCAGTTTAGGGAAATTCAGAGAATTGGTATGTGTGTGTGACATGAGAGAGAGAGAGAGAGAGAGAGAGAGTTTAG
Source organism: Fragaria x ananassa (assembly GCA_034370585.1). Classification (NCBI taxonomy): domain Eukaryota; kingdom Viridiplantae; phylum Streptophyta; class Magnoliopsida; order Rosales; family Rosaceae; genus Fragaria; species Fragaria x ananassa. The sequence goes on along the minus strand of CP139754.1, from coordinate 32,380,770 downwards.
GGACTATATTAAGAGAGAGTGACACGCTTTTCAAAATTTAAACTTATAAAAACAGTAAAGAGTTGAAGAAAGATGGGATTTGGCTCAAATATAGTATCAGAATTGAGATCTCAACCCCTCCTCCTTTTCTTAATTTCCTTACAGTTCAAGACTTTCTCTATTGAAAAAGGAAAGTGTGTCATTTCTGGGGTGGTGCCTGTAAAAAACAATGAGTCATTTACTGATAGACAAACCAGAAAGGGAAGAAATAAGGCTAAGAATTGAAGGAGATGATGTGAAAGGGTGGGTGGGAAAATGTGGTTTGTTCATTGTCTCCGGTTGCATTCCATGTGGACAAAATTATGGGTCAGTGGGTCTGGAGGCTCTACATGGGCATGTGGCTATGTCAGGACTCCACAGGGTAGCAGCAAGCAAGGAAGAAGAAATTACAAAGTGGATATATGCACTGGAAAGCCTGCCTGCATATAAGTCTAAAGCCATCTTCCAAGTTCCAACCATTCCCCCTGTAGTCCAAGTTACCATTCTACCCTCCTCCTCTAGATCCTCTTCTTCTGACTGTCAAAGTCTTCTTTGATGCTCTCTGATGCCTTTGAAAGTCAGCATTTAGGTTTTGGAGCTTAATAGGAGAGATCACAATACAATTCCCTTGCTTTACACCTAGCTCTATATCCTTTATTACATCCTTTCTATGTGAAAAGCTGGAAGCTACTCAGTCATCTAATATTTTTAGAATATAGGATGAACAGATACAAGGTGAAACAATAATCATAGTGACCATTTTGATCATTAATTTGAAGATATAGATGAGGTACAGTAGGAATATGACATATCTTGATGATTATCAATAAAGATATTAACAGTGTGTCATTCAGGGAATCATATCTTTTCAAATTCATATGGTATGACTCTTAAAAGATTACAAATGATCAGTAGTGTACTCTGGTCATGGTTGAACTGAATTATTATTTTCTGGTAGGGTAATACAAGGTTAACTCTCTTTCAGTCTTTCTGGGTATCTCTGTCTTGGTCAAAGTCGAATCTTTATAATCTTTTTAACCTGCCGGTTAATATATCACTTTGCCAGCAGTGCAAATCAGAACCCAATATGACCCTTAATCACTTTTGTACGTTGAACCGGAAGATCAAGATCATATAGATATATAGAGATTTTCTTATGTCTGTTATGATATATAAACACAGTACGCGTACGCATGCTTATGCAAATCGTATATATATGGACCATTAGAGTACGTCCCCCAGATCGGTGTAGGTAAAGCCACAGGTTTACTGAACCCTTTTTAAACACAACGACATCGTCCTAGCTCTTTGAAGTTTTCTGCATATTGTACGTAGACTACACACTGGATCATCCATAATTCTGGCTTTGGCTTTTACTAGCTGTTCTTCTGCGAAACTCATTCATCCACGAAAATGAAAATTTCCAAAAGAGAAATTACGCGTAAAATTAGGGTTGCAGATATCGATCATCATCTATATGTATGTATTCTACTATATTACTGTGTATATGGATGAATGCAAACCTTATCTTAACAAATGTACTCTGCAATGAATATTATCGATCCCAGCATCAAATTACGTTTGCCTGATCCATGATTATTGGCTCCAGTACAGTACCTTGATCAGAAAAGCCAGCTAGCTAGGGTTTTGTCTCTTTGCCATTTTCTGAAGCAAGTACGATTATTATAAAACCACTGGATCTGGTATATAAATTTGCACTCATTCATAGTCAATATTCGAACCTGTATTACTCACGAGTAGTAACTTTCTCATATATATATATAAACTAGCTCCATATATTAAGAAAGTATTTGAGCATCTAGGGTATCCAAGATTGATATGTTTCTTCGATAAGTTACTATAATCAAACTATTAAGTGAATGAATTCGAAGAATATGCGTACTAAGAATTGACAAGAGAGACTGGAAAACTGCTCTCTCCAAATATGTATAGTACGAATCAAATTGGGGTGGTCCTGATAATATTCTAGCTATTAATTCAAGTATATTTTGTAGGTTTTGTTTTGGACGATCTACAATATTCAAGAAGATATATAATGGTGAGTGGTTCACTAATGACAAATGATTAAATGCTATCACGATATGATCGACATTGTGGTTGTTCTATCATTTTATTTTTGGTTAAGACAGATCTCATTCTCAAACCTAAACCTGAGTCGCATTCATCATTACATGTAGCTCCATTTGGTGCACGCGATTTGCTTCAAGTATTGATTATTATTGATCTAAAGCTATTATTGACTCGATGAACTATCCTAATCATTAAGTTGATATTTTTCGAAAACAAAACACACAAGAATGAAAATATACGTACATACATTCTCATCTTCATAATTTCGTAACATGTGATGTTTCTTGTCATAAATTCACTCGTCTGATTGGTAACTGCTCACTATTAAGCTGCAGGGCATCATCTCCTTTTGATCCTCCCTATATGCAGACTTGAATTTGCTAACTGTTTGGTGTACATAAAATGCAGGTCTTTCTATCAGTCCCCTTTTATGCTTCTCATCCTTTTGGAGACAAAAAAGGACTACTTTTATCTATCTTAAGACGTATCTCTTAATTCATTCATTCATATTCAACATGATACTGTTAGGTGCATTGTGGGGTGCAAAGTGAGAAATGATAGACTGTAATTATATATCTGCATTCTATAATGTTTATGGAAAGAGACTTGTGGAAGCAATTCATCCTTTTTCAGACACCTTCATGTATAAGAATAGACCTTTTAATTGCCATTTGCACAGAGAATATTACTATTCTTGTGATCTAAGAAAAATAATACACAACCACGCAGCTAACATATGAATCCGAGTGATTATAAGTAGAAGGTGAATTGTATTTGTATCGGTTTATAAGTATATATTAACTAGCATGCAATATTTATAAGTGTATCATTTGCTCCATATGAAGATAGAGTATTAGAGTACGTGAGGAATCTGAAGATCCTAAAACAAATCATGCATTAACTCAAAGATTCATCGATCAGGTTCATATAAAACTACTCGTAGTCTCGTGGAGAATAAGATATGAACCAGCAATTGTTCAAGTATGGTACTTGGGAAATGAGGTACGTACGTACCTAGTTTTGCTTGGGAATGTTAGCTAGCATTCTTTAACTGTGTGTTTCGAATATAATTATGCATGGATTTCTGGGTGTATCTTGCTAGCTATATATCTATGAATATAAATGCATATTTCGTCTAGTTGATGCAATCCGATCATATGAAAAAGAGGGTATGATTCTGATTGTGATAGTCTGCTAAAAAATGGATTGATAATTGGAATTGATCAAGGGGAGTGGGGTGCAAGGCACATGCAGAAAAGTGATGCACCACATGAGGATTGTCATTAGCTTTTAGCTTAGCTTCAATTTCTGGGTACCAACTAAGCACTTCCGTCATAGTCCTAAACTAGGTTCCAAGAAGAAGTAGCACTACCATGATTGCCACATGATATATTGTACATTTGCAGTTTCGCAAGTCCTCAATTAAATTTATGGTTTTCACTGAAACGGCTCCCTCATATTCATATTGTTAATTTCAGAACTTAATCTGATATTATTTTCTTCTAAAGTATAAACATAATGTATTGGATACAAATCAAAGTTCGAAGTTCTTATAGTTTTTTCAATGATGAACCATATGTACGAGTGGATCACGAATTTTGCAAAGTCAACAATGGGGGGATACTAACATCCCAATAATTTTATACAAATGTACAAATAAACTACTATACAAGCAGAGAGAGTCACAGAGAGATTGGGATTTTTAAACAGGTCGTAGCATTGTAGGGTAGGTTCCTCTTCACATTCTGAGGAATTTTCATGGAGGACCCAAAATTGTGTGACCATTAAACAAGGTGTGTGTGTGTATGAAACATGATAGTCCCACGTTACAAGGCTTATTTCAATAATATGCTTAATCCAAGTCAATGTGCCATATGCATCTTATCCCTAATACATTGTGGAAATGAGAGCCTTGATCGACATCGATCTCACATGCAGATCTCAACTTGGGGTGTAAGAAAACTAAACCGAAGATCCTCAATTTGAAGGACTCGGCTAACAGACTTTCAATATGTCCAATATAGCAGAATGAATAAGCGAAGTAGCTAGGGGAAGTTCAGATTCTAATCAGATCTGTGTTTACATGTATAACGCTACGTTTTGATGCATTAACTTGAACTATTTTCGGTTAAAATCATATGTTTCGTGTACTAGTACTTATTGCGCGCACTAAGAAATGCTCTAGTATATCATTCAACATTATCATGAAGCCTTAGAAAGGCGGTCACGTGTACTAAGATTAATTTGGTTGTTTATAACATTGGCACTTGGCAATGGCTTAAGGTCAAGAACTCTAAACCATCCAACGAGTTTGCCAGGTAATTGGGATCTCAAAGTCGACTGTGATCACATGCCACTTCTGATCAACAAGTTTGATTTCCAGCTCCAGCTCCAGTTCAACATCTTGACGATTCTAACTGGTTCAAACTGTTTAAACAATTGACTGAAATGAAAAACTTGCACACAAGTTTCTGAGGAAGATGCTCAAGCTTATAGGTTTTCAAGGACCACCTTCAACTCTCTGCAATTTGGCATTGCAGCCCCAGCCTCGTCTTGTTTGTTTGTGTTCTGGGTGGGTTTGCACGGACCCTTGTATATGTTGTTTTCAGTCCTTGTTTGTCATCATATGATCGCTCAGAGGTTCCATAACGATTTTTTTTCCAACCATGCATCATGTCAGTACATTTGTAATTGGGATGCAAAACCCAAAGTGTACGTTATCTATGATCTTTTGTACAATAATTGCTCTACTGTAATGAGTACGTTGATCTGTTTATATTTTTTAAGAGTACTGAAATAAGTTAAATAACACAGGTTCTCCCATAGTGGAAGTAAATTAAATTCAACATTTATATACATTTTTTACTTCGAATTTTCATTTCAAAACTATAAGAATGCGTTACGATCTATTTACGAGAATCTTTCAACTTTAAACTCTTAGAATCAAACTTAATGAGACTCAACGACTAAAATGTTTTAAATCAAAACGTAGCTAAAGAGAGTTTATAATTGATTGCTCTATTTGCGATTCGTCCATTTAATACATCCGGAGAAGAAGGCAATGGGAATCATGGGATTTGTGAATAAGGTTGAAGAGGAATGGGCACTGAACCATATAGATGGTCGAAACGTGAAGTGTCAACACCAAATCCTAGTAATATGATGATGAAGAGAAAACAAGCACGGCATCACAAAGTCATGAGTGTTGGGCATTAAGTTGTGGCCAGCAGAGAGCTTTTGTCAAAAAGGTTTAGATGTAGGGGGTTGAAGAAAACACACCGCCATAGGACTATGCCAATTTCAATGAACAATTGGAGCAGACAGTGACACTCTTATGTACAGCCGCATGTTGCTGCAAATTGTTGCATGCGAATAATCCATCAATGACACTCAAGGATTGAGATCCATCAATCCATGTCATATCTCCATCACCTTCATGAACATTGCTAGTGGTAGTTGGGAATCACTTATTTCTCAGCACCAAGGGTTTATTTCGGATCAAGATACACTGAAATTGCAAATGGAATTGTGTTCCACTGACCTGGTTCGGTTCTCATTAGCCTTAGAGCTTGAGCCCAAGGATATAAGGATATATCTAACAGCACATACTGAGCCCAAGATGAAGAAAAATCACAGCTTAATATGTTTCCCGTACTATATAATTTCATCACCAATAACATACGAGTCTGCAAACACATCTGATATCAGAAAATGAAATCAACTGTTCACAACAGGATTCTCTGAGATGGAACAACCAGAAAGTAGAGTAAATTTCAATTTTTTCTTACAATCAAACACCGGAATGTTTGAAGCAGTCAAGTTTTTCTATGACCTGTGGCTGCTTTTGGTCAATCACCAGCTCCACTTGTATTGGTAAAAAGCTTTGAAGAATGCTCCTTGCATGGGATTGGAGAAAGCTCCACCCAAGATGCAAAGGATAGTAGTACAAAAATACAACAGATGCAAAATGCATTCCTAATGCTTACAAGTAGAATGCCAGGTTATACGTTTGGTTTCTACAGTGCATACTGTATCGAGAACCCTGAGGTAAAAGTCCCAAGATGCACTTCTTTCAGTAATAGGTCTTTGACCGAACGGATGTTGGTCTACATACTCTTGTAGATTTTCAGCTGCGGCCAACTTTTCCAAATAGTTCCGAAGACGACCTCCAGGACCTGTTATGTTATAGTTAGTTTTCTTTGCAAATGTAAACCAAAATCTACAAGTAATTAAAGGTCAAGCAATTCGAGAACTAGGTCATTCCAAATAAGATCTCGTATCAGAGTTTCAGAACTTGTTTCAAGAAAAAAACATTCTAATACTTTGAACATATCTGTAGACTTGTACAATATGATACATATTCATTTTCTGATGTGTATAGTAAAGGATTAATTCTTTATTACCTAATGCATTGTCGCACCCTCCATGAAACGTGTATGGATAAGGAAAGACTCCGGTATGTGCCTATTATATGAAAGTCCAACACAAATCCAAAAAAAAGGTTTACTTATTAATTATATTAGGCCGAATCAAACAAAAAGATAAAATGAAATCTTACAGGATTAAGCAGGGCTTTGTACGGAGAATCATCCAACAATAACGTATTAAATTCATTATATATGCCCTTCTCCCATGGAAGACTAGAGTCGTTTTTTTCCCAAATTTTTCTCAGATCCTTAAAAACCAAGGTCTTATGCTTGTTTTCTAGAGTTCTGAACCCTGTTGTAGTGCAGTGGGATAGATCCTGCAAACCCATTAGAAAATCATCCATCAACAGTTCCAGATTTGTTGCAAGGAATTCAATATGTGAACTGTTCTCAGCGAACCTAAGATGACAGCAGTCCACACTAATCATGATAAAAGCAGAAGACAACTGATTGCCGACTTATAAAGGAACATGATTTTTAGCATTTCCTACTCATGAGCCGCTTCATAATTCGGTTAATAGTTATATTGATATTGTTTAATCGTTGTTTGGCTGATATACAAACTACTGCACTTACTGAATGATTTCACCATTGAAAGAAGGAAACTTTTTTCTGTCAGGATTTCATCTATAAAAAAAAAGAAGCAAAATGACTAGGATGAAGATGGTCAAATTCCATAAATCCAGGAATAAAAACCAAAAGGTAGCACACACCTTTTCTTCGATTTTATAATTTTGGACGATCATTCCAAACGGTAACTAACAGTATAACCAAGCAAGAAAGTTGACTCCAAAATGTTGTAACAATTTATACACCACAAGGAGCAAGATGATGCACACATACTCCAGCCATGTTGAAGGCAGAGAAATCCACAAAACACAAAACAAAAGGAACAGATAGAAGTGCTTACCCAGCAGAACAACAAATTGTGCTTTAGATCCCCCATTAGATAATCAACCACTCTCTCCACAATTTTCCTTCAAAAAGGTTATTAGGCATTACAGTCAATAGTTATACATAAATCAGTTGACATAATCCTAATACTATTAAGATATAGATGATGGAAGAGAACATAAATAATTCTTTCAAATGAAAAATCAATATAAAAGAAATAAAGAGCAGTCAATAGGTTACTTGGATCTTGAAGACCACACACCCACTTCGAAACGCTCAAAGCAGAACTTAAGAAAATCAAGATAGTATGGCCTCTTGAAAACTGAACCAAGAAAAAAAATGTGCAATTAAAGGTGAAGAACAAATAAAGCATAGACTTTATAAATGAAACAATATTACGTAATTAATCCTTACTTGCCCGTCCTGCGATCCTTATGTCAGATGCGAATCCCTTTGGAGGAGGGGAGACTATATCCGCAATAAGTCCATTAATGTCAAGAATAAGAAGCTTTTTCCCTGTATACCTAAATGTTTCTTTCACAATTGAGCCATGCGAAATTCCTGAGCTGATGTCCTCTCCACTAATAGTTTTAACCCCTCCAGATGAAATAACTAATACATCGCTACCTCTTTCATCTGATAAACTTAAAGTTGACAATCTATTCACATATTTAGTATCGCCGTGCCCATATTCCTGAGGTAAATTATGAACTACGCCAGTATTTTGCTTTAGATTTGGTTTCCTCCTATGTCTCCTTCTTGTTCTATTTTTCAACACTTGACTTGATTCTTGGATATTTTTGGTAGAGTCCATTCCTGTCTCTAGAAATTTAACAAAGGAAGGCCGGGGTGCTGAATTTGCCAAGAGGTTAACTTGGAGTTCACCCTTGGTCACGGAGAAGGAACTGTGCCTGATCATATATAATCGGCTGATCAAATATAATCTATAAGCTTCTTTGACCGATCGTTTTCTACTATCTGCCTAACTGCGTCAGTTTCCAAATCGTTTAGAGCATCCTCTATCATTCCCTCTTCCTAATCGCCTGTAACAACAGTTTTCCACAGTAGAGACCAAGCATGAGCTATTACCCAAGATGACAAGAAAAACTCTTTTTCGGTTCAAAACACTACTTTACCAGTCATTACATGCACAATACAAAAGTACCTAAGCATATAAAAGAAACGATACAAGCACTATATCAGAGTCGAATTCAAACACCAACAAATGGGTGCAAAATCATGCAAATTACTTCAATTGAACTCCCTACCCGGTCAACATTTAAGCTACATCAACTAAAATCCAGTCAAATTAGCAAACACTCTACAACAAGTCTTCTCCTATTCTAAAATCACAAGCTCTAAGCAGCTCAAAATCCCAGCTTTTTCAGAGCCAAATTTGTTCCTATTGATTAACAGAATTTCCAAATGAACCCCATCACACAAACCCAAATTGAACCAGATGGGCAATCAGTAAAACATTAAAAGACTCAACCTTTCTGTCCTAAGTTCTTTTCCCACAAAACAAGAACCCACCAACATGACAATGATTTGAAACAGACCAATTCTTAGGTAGTACATGAATAACCAGAACAGCCGTATTGCATTGAAAACATGTCAGGTTTTGGAGACGGAGAGATAGAAAGTACTGACCTTTGAGAAACTCCAGCTTCGCCGAGAACGAAGGAAGCAGAAGCAAACGTTTGTGACCTTCCTTTGAGTTAGCGAGAAAGAGAGGGAGAGACAGAACTGGATGTGGGGGGCGGATTTATCGACCAAAAAATAGAAGATTTCAAAGACGCGAGTACTACCACATTTTTAGGAAGTCAAAATCCAACCAGACCCGGCCCAGATATTTATGTTCATGTAAAGCCCGATTGGGAGTGGATTAGGGTTTTTGTCTGATTCAAAGATATTGATCCAAATGGCAAAGATATTTTCACTTGAGTTTTTCTTTAAAGTTCACAAATTTGGGATGCCATCATGGCATCATGCCAGCTATAGAAGTTCAAAAATGGCTGGATTGAGGATGCTCATGTGAAAATGAAATTGTGAATTTGCTTGAACTCTAATCAGTTCAAAACAGATGCTTACCATTCAAGATTACGAGTCTATATATATATATATATATATATATATATATATATATATAAGAGCAGAAGGCAAAAGTGATATGAAAAAATCGATCTGCTAAACCTAGACATGCAATTTCATCGTTACATTATTGGTTACGTGCTCATCAAACCCTTGAAGTTCAAGCGTGCATTCTCAAGATTACTAGGATCCTGTGTGCATATAATATGCATATAGCATGATCATATCATTCATGCTTATTAACCTTTTCTCATATGATTGTCCAGACTAAGCTAGGTAGCTTGATTATATAGTACTGCCTGTTCATATATTTTATATAATCATGCATCATCGATCTGCTGAGTGAAGCCGGCTCAAGGCATCATTCTCTCCAGTTGCATAAAGCTCCCATGGAATCAAATAGAGGAAGTGGTCCTTAATTTTGAGATCGAGTTGTGGACAAGCTTATACCCAAACCAATTATACATACCATGCATGCTTTCATATATCAGAAAGTGAATGAATTTCTATAAAAGAAATAGAATTAAATTCAGTTTACTCCCAATTTTTTGGTGTCAAAATCAGTTCAGTTCTGTAACTTTTTTTAAAATCAGTTCGTCCCCTCAACTTTCGTAAACACATCAGTTTGGTCCAATTTTTGAATTTCCCTCAAAATATGACGTCTTCAAACTAACAAGGGGACCTATAATTCAGTTTTGTGACGTGTATGAGAAGTCCCTGATAACTATAAAGCTGAATTATGGGTCCCCTTGTCAGTTTGGTGACGTCATATTTTGAAGGGAATTTAAAAATTGGACTAAACTGATGTGTTTAAGAAAGTTGAGAGGACAAACTGATTTAAAAAAAAAAGTTGCAAGACTAAACTGATTTTGACATCAAAGATGTGGGAGATAAGCTAAATTTAATTCAAAGAAATAAGTAACTGGGGTTGGGAATCGAAGGACGAGTGAGAGAGAAGGATGATGAATTGAATTGAACAGGCAAGATATCGAATTAGTTGGGACATTTATATATGAAATCGATCTGCAATCACTACTTTCGACCACCGTACCTCATGCCTTCCTTGCTTAAAAAAGAGAGGAAAAGATAGCACTAGTACTATTCCAGAGATTGAAGAACGATCTTCAAATTTAATTCAGGATCCAAATTAAACCACTTCATCTATATATCTGACCAAAAAGAACAACTTTTATTTAATTTATCAGTCATCACAAACCAAGCAATGATGCTACTCATCCAACAACTGACAACAATAACAGAATACAATATCTTGATCGACTTCCTTATTCACAATCATCAAATGAGTGAATCGAATTAATATTTATGAAAATCGAGTACGTCTAATTAGTTAGCACCAAAAAATTGTTCGATTATAAGAAAATGTGGATTCGAATCTGTGATCTCATTCATCACTACTAGGTAGTTGATCGATGAAAAAGTCGCCATCGATCATAACTGTAAATTACTAGCTAGAGAGGTCGTAATAATCTGCTGCTCTTTTTTGAGCTAGAAATTAGTTAGTATAAATTTATAATCCTTCCTATCCATGCCTATGTTCTCAATTTTCTCATGATCAGAACTCAAAAGTTGTTATGATGAAGCCAATGTCACCGATATTCATATATATTTGCCATAAAAACCATACCTTTCTCAATGCCGGCCATCAAGTAGATCGAGTAGCTAGGAGAACGTACACTGTCTTATTCATAGACGAGTCCTGCAGATAGTTATGTCTCTTCTGCCTGTGCCTTCAAGGCTTCAGTGTTTCGACCAAACCCTAAACTCTAAACCCCTATTTAGTCATGATGAAATAATGCCAAGTCTACAAATTATACACAAGAAACATAATTTCATATCGCTAGCTGCTGTCAATAAAGGATTGCTGATTCCCTATGCCAGAATTCGCAGCTAACTAAAAGCACCGATCTTAAATTCTTGACAGGTAGAGATAAATGCTCACCGGAAATGCCAAGACCGGTCGTTTTCCGAAGACATCACCGTCATATATGCATGCATGCATGCTTTGTTTAAGTAATTAGGTCAAGCCGATAAGTAGTGCTATATGTATCAATCTATTCATGGTACCATTTCTTAAATTTTAGTACCAAAAATTCTTCAGAGTTGTATAAGTAGCAGGCAACCCTAAATATAGAGAGGCCAAATAGAGCAGAGTCCATTAATTGGAATTTACGTGAGTGCCTCTATGCGTGGTAGCTTAGGCTTCTGATTATCCTTCCACATGAACGAGGACAAATTAAGCACACTTCGAATTACTCGAAATGTTAACTACTAGTGTTATGAAAAGACAATAATAATTAGCTAGCTAGATTCGTTTCCTTAACTAGCTGTATCATTTCTCTATTATTCCAGCAACTAAATTGAGGGTTTTACAGATGGTCGAACTTTTAGATCCATGATGTTCTTCGAGCTACTGCCTTCCACGTTACGGTGACGAGCATGGTTTGAACTAGAATGAGTTGTGAGGCACTTCTTAGAGTTGACGGTGGGGATTCTAGCTAGTCTAATAAACAAGTTGGACAACTGCAATCTCAGTTGATAACGATCTTACCATGAGGTGCGGTCGAGTTGTCTAGTATGAAACCTTAATTTCTATAAATTTGAATTCCAACTCTTATCAGTTTGCAACTATCAGATATTTTTAGGTACATACGGGGCATGCAACGAAAGATTAGTTTGACTTTCTTTAGTCCAATACCGACTCAGTACACATATTACTCACTTAATAACGCAACCGATGTCTTGTCACCTCCGATCAAATTAAGAAACATGAAGGCAAATGTTTTAGGGTATCGATCTCCAAAGCCTGAAGCCTATAAAAGTAGTTATCATTTTCCACACACTTCTGTCTCCCCTATATATACATTTCAAAGTTTCAACATCCTGAAGTCTCAACACCCCCACTCCCTCACTCAACGCTCCCCTCTTTTTCTTCTCCACCTTCTCCACCCTGCTCCTCCTATTTGCCACCGCTCTCTCTTTTTCCTCTCTCACACCTCACCACCTTCACCTTTCCCCTCTCCAAAACTCTCAACCTTTTAGTCTCTACATGCACCGCCATCACCACCACCACTAAACCCAAATGGGCAACCTCTGCGCCATCCTCGCCCCCAAACCTCCCCTCAAGAAAAAGCCCGTCAAGCGCCTCCCGAACCCGCCGCCCGTACCCAACTCCTCCTCCACCCGCTGGACCCGGATCCGATCCTCCCGCAAACAAACCCCCGACGACGCTCTCCTCCAAGAACAAGCTCTCGCCGCCGCCATCCTCTTCCAGCAGCACCAGCACAACGGCGGCGCCGCCTCTCTCCCCTTTGATCGCTCCTCCTCTTTACGCTACCCCAATACTAACTCCAGCTCCAAGAAGGGTAACAGCAACGTTTTGCCACGTAGCTCCAGCACTCGGGCTCGGTCACTCACCGACCCGCTGCTCCGGCCTCACCAGCTTGTGAATCAGGTGAGGCTCTCTGTTTCAGCTAATTTTGTTAATACCAACTTAATATCTTACGCTATTTTTCGATATAGCTTATGATCATGGAATTGATGAATTTGTAACAAAGTTACGTCATTTTGGTGTTTATAATTTGTTTGATTGCGGAGTTTGGGTAATTTGGGATGTGGCTTTTGGTGGTGGAATTAATGAGGTTTGTAATGTAGTTGGTTGTTATGGTTTTTGAGAAATTTGGGTTCTTTTCTTGGTGGGAAGAAATAAATGATGTGGCTTAAAGGTTCAAGCTTTGGTTGTGGAATAGTTATTTTGTTCATGCTGAGGTTGTTTGTGGAATATTTATTTTGTTCATGCTGAGGTATCTTTCATCTGTGATTAGATTGTGTTATATCTTCATACACGTGAACAGACACATGGATGTTTGTTCTCTGTTATTTACTGGATTTGTGTGTATGCATTGTGTATGTAAAGGAGAATGGGATTTTGCTTTAACTAAATCTTGCATTGAATATTTGAATTCTGGATGATAGTTAACATTTATCAAGGCATGCTGATTTTTATTTTGATGTTAGGAACTGGTGGCTTTAAGCTTATTGTGACTATGACGCAGTCCAGTCATAGAATTGGCTTAAAATTATAACACAGTAAAGTATATCTATTAACATGAACATGGACTGACCAAAGAAAATTAGAATTCCAAAGAGGATACAATCGATACATTGCATGTGCCAGTCATTTGATGCACCTTTTGGTTATTGTGTTGAATTCCTTTATTGAGATTGCTCAAGTGCTGGTGTGATTCGCTTACATTTGGCGGATTGTGTTTAGCTGGCTCCTAATACTTTTTGTTTTTGTTTTGATAGGATGTAAAGATTGATGAACTTGAGACCAACCACTTTGTTCTTGTACATGGTGGAGGGTTTGGTGCTTGGTGTTGGTATAAAACCATTGCACTTCTGGAAGAGGGTGGTTATAAAGTTAATGCCATAGACTTAATTGGTTCTGGAATCCATTCATCTGATACAAACACCATTGCAAGTCTTTCCGAATATGTGAAGCCTCTTACTGAGTTTCTTGAAAAGCTTCCTGATGGAAAAAAGGTAAATTGAATTGCATTCTGATCAACTTTCTCATTCATAATCGCATTTCAATATTTATATGTGCTGCCTTTTAGCTTGGTTTTCTTACCATGGCCTCTTGAGAGTTGGTGAAATCAAGATGTTGTACTGCTTATTATTTGTTATCTCGGACTATGTGCTCAAATTGTTGATAGTTAGATATGGTTGGTAACTTGGTATGCCTATCATGACTTCATGAGTCAAGTTTATAAAATTTGAGCTCCTCTCAGACTTGTGGTTGCTCTTCAGTCACACATCAAAGAAAATATATAAGAAAATGTATTGAGACATATTGATATGATGTCATGCACCATTCATCATGCATAAGCTATATTTGAAAGGGGTCTTGCTGCTTTGTGAACCTACTTACCGGAGCTGTCACTGTATCAGTGTGTAATTCTTGTATACAACATCCTCTCTGTTTTAAAGTTTAAACTTTGTTATTATATATTATGCAGGTGATCTTGGTGGGCCATGATTTTGGTGGCGCGTGTATATCGTATGCAATGGAGTTGTTTCCATTTAAAGTTGCGAAGGCCATTTTTCTTGCTGCAGCAATGTTGAAAAATGGACAAAGCACCCTTGATACATTCTCTCAACAGGTTTCCTCTTGGCCTTTTTCTTGTCAACTCTGTTTAGTTATTTTTATTTTTTATTTTTTTATCTTTTCATCCATGAAATGCATTTTGAAAACTGAATTCATTATATATTCCTTGACTATTTGGAGAAATGTTGAATAGCAATGAAACACTACTTCTTGAGTAGATATATATGTATTTGCTTCTTAAACTTTCTCTTCTGGAGTACTCATTTCTATGTAATTTTCACTAGTATTTGCCTCTTGTCCTTTCAAGAATCACACTGGGATGTTTATACTTAGATGGAGAGACCCATATTAGAATGCATTTGAAGTTCGAAAACCTTTGTTGGGATTGAAAGGGATGGGATTTTATGGGTGCTTATCACAATAATCCCAGAAAGTTTTTATATATATTGATTGAATGACTAATGCTTAGCATTACTGCAGGCAACTTCAGATGATCTTATGCGACAAGCTCAGATATTTTTGTATGCAAATGGGAATAATCAGCCTCCAACTGCTATTGATCTAGATAAAGCAATGTTGAAGGATCTGTTATTCAACCAAAGTCCTTCCAAGGTATGCACAACTTTGTTTAGCAACATACAAATAAAAAGTTCAGAGGTCTCTTGATCCATTTTTGACTATGCATGCGGCACGTGTGCTGGTTCCTCCATTTCCCTAATCAGTTTTACTCACTTATCCTTTGCTTCTTCCAATCTAGGATGTTGCATTGGCATCTGTTTCAATGAGACCGATTCCATTTGCCCCAGTTCTGGAGAAAGTGTCACTTTCTGATTCGAAGTATGGATCAGTTAGGCGGTTTTATATAGCAACATTAGAAGACAATGCCATACCCATCACAGTCCAAGAGAGCATGATAAATGCAAGCCCCCCTGAACAGGTCTTGCGGTTAAAAGGTGCTGATCACTCACCTTTCTTCTCAAAGCCTCAAGCGCTACACAAGTTATTGGTAGAGATCTCAAAGGTCGGTTCACCTTAGAAATGCTTTTTTAGGCTAGATGGCTAATGACGTTCTGCTGACACAATAGAAAATGCCACTGAAACCATCAGGAATTTATGCAATTGCATTAGAGAGGATTGTAAAGCATGTAAATGCACATATAAGTGAAATTGTTGTGCAAGTGTTCGTTCGATAAAATGAGATATCTTCATATGTTCTTAGGGTGTTTTTTCTCCCTGGGGACCGAATGACATGACATACCTGAGTGTTCAGGTTTATGCTACCGGAAGTTTACATTTCAAGAAGTGCACAAAAAAATGTATCATGGGAGGCGATTGTATATCAAATTAATGCACATGCCAATTGAAACTGTTGTTTTCAATCTGCAAAATGCTTAATTTATATTTCACACACACAAGGTCAAGGCCAAGTTCCATAGTTCCATGTTGCAAATGTTGCAAACTTCAATATTAACCATTTTCGTAAGTGAAGTCATCATGTTGCTCATCAAAACAAGTTTTCACGTTTAATCAACACATGTAGCTCTAATGATTAAGAACATTACTCTTCCCTCCCCGGTTTGGACTCCTTTAATCAGTGGTCTGAGTTCGAAGTTTCCCTCCACCACTGATTATTAGGACAAAACACACAAAAAAGAAAAAGAAAAACAGCAACACTAAGGGCCAACGTGACAGAGGAAGCCCAACTGCAATGGCGCTTATCTTAGCCACTGATTTTGCCATCTCAGACATTGACCACGTCTACAATCCGAAATTTAATTCCGAGTATACAAATTCTGCATCATTAGTTGGGATTAGTTGCAGAAGAATCTGTTTCCTGGCAATTGGCTCCAAAAGTTTGGTCCCAGAAGAAGCAAGAACAAAGTATGCAATCTAAACATATATCACATCCTTTTGATCAAGCTTCGAATTTCAACATATTTTTCTTGTTACATATGTTTTTCTTTCTCAAGGAATAGTCTTTTTGTCCTAATAATTGTGATGCATGTACTTATATGATCTAATATTTTGATCTGTTTTCCTCTGGATTCTTGATTATGAATTTATGACTCCTTTATGAAAACCTGTTTCTTACATAATTAATATGCAAAGTGCAATTGTTCTCCATGTTATTCATTACCCTCTAGCCCTTGTTTATGAAGAAAATTGGACCGGCAATGGTTTTCTCATTTTGCTGTATTTTTCTTTCTTGTGATCATTCCAACAAGTTATTGATGAAATCTCAATAATATGAATCTTCATTATGTTCCACATCGTCGAAATAACATCTGTGTTTAGGATTTCTTGCTGAACATATATATCCGAAAATGGGCCGCGGAGTCAGCTGTGGTGGTGGACAAAGTTCCTTGGGATACTTGTTTGGAGGTGGAGCAGAGGCTGTTGCAAACAACACCCGTCCGATAGATAGGAGTGTCTCTACTAACTCTATACCAATTGAAATGCAACCTCCAGCAGGCATGCCCACAAAAAGGGATGGAGTAGATGCTAAGCAAGTCCCGGCTCCAAGCAAAACCACAAACACAACACCGTCTCCGAATAAGACTACTTCTCCTGCTTCAAAACCAATTGACAAGAACATTCCGGCAGGCATTCATAGCAGTCCCACAAATAATTACTTGCGTTTGGATGGCCAGAACTGTGGCAACTTCATCACAGTTTGTTTCCTTTGCTTGGTTTTGGTTTCGAAACTTTTGATCATCTTGTTTCATGAATGCTAGTACTTTTGGTATGAAAAGTTGTTTCTTCATTATGTGAATGCAGGATCGACCATCTACGAAGGTTCATTCAGCTCGGGGAGGTGGATCTTCCCTTGGATACTTGTTTGGCGGTAGTGGTGGGAAATGATTCTTGCTTCCGAATAATGCATCAGCAGTTGAGTTTTAGCACGGATAATGTGTAATGTTATATCTCTAAGACATATCGAAGTTTATAGTTTTATACAATGAAACTGTGAACTGAATCATAATGACAATTACATGATGTAAGTGTGTATAATGGGATTCTTGTGCTTGGACATTTTTGCTTCACCTTGGTCCCTGGATTTCCATTACAAAATGCAACTGCACAGTGCACTACTTTTGAAGTTCTTCTTTCTGTTTCGGTCTTAAGGAATCGATCGTAACACACATAGTTGGATCATAGCTCATTCAGTTTTTGCTACGAATATTTGATAGTGTTGATTGAAACTTGTCATGATTCAAGGATTGCATAATATAGGAACACATCTGGATATCTAGAATTGTGATTATTAAGTCCCAGTTGGGTGGATTGGGATTTAGGAGCAAACATAAAAGTTGAGCTGTGTAAGATTTTGTTTATCTAACTGTACAAACTGCATGCCCTATAAATATGAACTTGTTGGATTCTAAAACTACCGCATAACACTATTAAACAATGTTAAATTTGTTGTATTTTAACATAGGAGACAGTTATTTTGGAAATGCTTCACCAAACAAATGACAACATTGTTCCGCTTCAATTGTCGCGCCTAATCATGAAACGATAGCGTTACCGTTATGGAAATTAAACCGACCCGAAGTTTTGCCCGGATATTCAAACGGATGATTTTATTTTAGAAGGGATTATGTCACTTCATCCATTGTCAATTGGTTTTGGATCTTGAAACATCACGTGACTCATATCCTGCCCTTGATCGAACTCATGTTATGCGTGTGGATATTTGACGCATTAAGTGGCTACGACTATCATATTTTGCGTGGTTACCTTTTGATTTTGGTGTTTCTTCTTAAGGGGTTTTGTTTTCATGTGTCCCCTTATGCACTATTCTTTTTATTTAATAAAATTTTCAATTCTTAGCAAAAAAAAGTCTTGAAACATCACATACTCAGACATTACTTTCACTTTGATGCATATGCTCAATTGTTGAAATTGTGTCGATTCCACCCACTTTAAAACATAAAATTTGAACTTGACCGTCATCTTTCATATTTTATTTTATCTTTCTAGCCAGTCCACCATCTTTGTTTAAGTAGTATCTTACCACCTAATGTTTAACAATAAAAATAAAAGAGTGTATTAGAACCTAATGTAGTCATGTAGATGTTGCATCTCAAAAATTGACTTGTAAATATTTGCTGTCTATTTAAGATGTTGTAAATCACTAAACGTGCAGTAAGGGGCCTCCTTCATAATCCTTCCTGTTGAATATTATATGAAGAACAGATGATAACAGTTGAGTAACAAAATGCAATTGTCAAATGAAGATAGAGTCAAGAACATAGTTTTTCTAACCCACACCCTATTTTTCTATACAACACCCTCTTGCTAGATTCAAAAGATTAGCTAACTACAGCAACAGGCCAACAGCA
Source organism: Fragaria x ananassa (assembly GCA_034370585.1). Taxonomy (NCBI): domain Eukaryota; kingdom Viridiplantae; phylum Streptophyta; class Magnoliopsida; order Rosales; family Rosaceae; genus Fragaria; species Fragaria x ananassa. Next base: position 32,361,775 of record CP139754.1, on the reverse strand, counting down.
TGTCTCTAAAGACTTTCCCACCCAAAAGAACAAGTCTCTAAAGACTAGTTAAAGTCAAGTGCTTGATGATCATCTCTCCCTTCCCCTCCAGATACTTCAATCAGTGACCAATACATATCTGTAACTCAGCAAATCTCTGTACTCATCTTTCATGAGCCATTAGTCTACCATTAACATGGAACCGATTCTCATTCCTCTCCACTTCTCCTTGTTTCTTTACATCCTTACTCTCCTAGAGGCCAGAGTGTCGCCGCCTATATACACTCCGGTGGATGATATCACCCTTGACTGTGGCAATCTGGGGCAACATTCAAATAACTACGACTCCAGAATTTGGAGTGGAGACATCAACTCAACATTTCCCCCCATACAAGATGGTGAAAGTAACATGACATCCCAATTCAGAAAAGCACCTCCTTCTGTGTCACAATTCGCTAGCCAAGTCCCTTACACCACTGCTCGCCTTTCTTACTCGGAATTCACTTACAGCATTCCACTTTCTCCCGGGAAAAAGTTCGTCCGCTTGCATTTCAACCCGGCTTCATACCCGGACTTCCAAAGCTCCAATTCCCTCTTTTCTGTCACAGCTAGCGACTACATCCTGCTAAAGGACTTCAAAGCTTATAACACTGCCGATGATGCGACGCCGCTGATGAGAGAATTCTGCGTCAACATAGAGACAGAACATAGCTTGAACATAACATTTGTTTTGGCCCACGATCCTCAGCGTGCTGAGCCGAGGTAAATAGCGATCCAAAGAGGATGGAGAGTTGCGGGCGTGCCACCTCGCGGACGAGGAAAAGGTTGAGTGAGTGCGCAGGCTTGACTTCTTGATCAGGCGAGCGGAGTTCCAGGTGCCACCTCAGATGAGGAATTTACAGCACAAGCGATCGATACTCACGGCGGGGTGAGCAGAGCAACAATAGGGAAGTTTCCGAGGATCGGGGCGAGTTCCGGAGAGCTCTGAAGGGTTCTAGGCGGCGAGGCGCTTAGAAATAGGGCTTCAAAGAGGCTTCGAAGGGATATCGGCTCCTGGGAGCGCTGAAGGTTTCGACGAGGTCGAGAGAGTTTTCAACTAGGTTGAAGGTTGTATTTGTGTTTGAGTGATTGATTGTGTGTTGTAGTCGTTCTGTAAGCTGTAAAGCTTCTTTATATAGAATTACCCAGGGCCACAGGTATTGGCCCAAAGCATATCAAAGACTTGTAGGAGTCTTCAACGATAAATGTGGTGTAGGCGATGTAAATCACTTGCTAGACGTGATTATCCTTTGGCGAAGTAACTAACTGCCTACTATGTAGAATAGTTGAATTAGAACACCTCATGATGACTTTGACGTGCACCACTGTTCACCCATGCAGCTATAATTAAGGAGTGGAGTCCTTAACTAAAACCTTCACCTTCACGTGCATTGCATGGGAACATTGAACCCTTCAAACATTCCTGACATGGTCTCTCAATCAATCAAGGACTATTGCTCCCTTAATTGTTCAGTCAACATATGCGGCTTAGTCATTTCCTATGCAGACTCTTCTCTGTTTCTTCTTGCTTCCTGGCGAAGTCAACATATGCGGCTTAGTCATTTCCACGCGAAGGCATCTCGCCTCGCTTCAATCTTCTACGCAAAGTCCACCTCTTCAAATGCAAGAATCTTTCTCCGCCTGCAAAGTCCTCTTCACACACAATCCATCTCGCATGCAACCTCTATTCTTCGTATGCATATAGACTCCTTGTTAAATGCAATTAAGGATATATATATATATATATATATATCCAATCAAGCACCACGCGAGCTCGCCGGTTGTAATAGAGGAAAAGCAATATATATCCCAAAGTCTTGGTGTTGGCGAGGGAACCCGCAGAGCAATTTGAATCCTACTTGATATATCCCCCTCGCGAAGCAATACAACCCAAGGAGGACACCCCTAGTTTATGCATGCCTCTGCCAAAGACACGGACACATCTTCAATCAAGCATGTGGAGGCGGAGTCCTTACTCCATACGAACTATGACGTCACTCAGCTCGCATGACTCCGCTGACGGGCCATCATTTGTAAACTTATTATTTCGGGCTCGCCGGTGTGACGTGGACCACGAATTTAACTAATATTCACATAGACAATTACTGTCCAGTAAATTATTAATTTGGGTGTAAACATTGCCCCCCAGCCTCGAAGTCATGAATGTCAAGAATGACTGAAGAGGTTTATGTTTCATGCTGCCCCAAAGCCACTGGTATTGGCTCGGTTCATACACAAAATAACTGTGAGTAAACAATCCTGTGAATAGGCTCTAAAACTCAAGTACCAGGTAACAAAGCATTGTAGCGAAGTTGCTGTACGATTCGCCCAGTACCATATTAATCAATTGATGACCATAAACTTAACATAGGTACTTTGGACTTGAATGACTATATATGAATGATGTCGTACGCTTCGCCTGCTCCACTCAGAGAACATAGTACCATGCATGCACCTCGACTAGATAATGTCCTCGAGAGGATGTTCTTCGCATGGATGCACCTTGCGGCCAAAACTTGTTGACTCGCCATGGACTTGTTGACTCGCCATGGACGTACCTTGAAGGGATGTACCTTGAGTAAACGTGCACTTTGACTGGATTCAAAAAATGACCTCCGCTTGAGCTCTTGGCGATGGCGAACCAACTTTTTGATATTCAGATCATGGAGTGACTTCGCTGCCCCCCAGTACGAACCAATGAGAGTCAAACAAAAAGACCATGTCAGCGAACGGCCCAGATTTACCTTGAAATGAAATTTTTTTTTTTTTTTTAGAGGCCACAGGTGTTGGCCTAAATAATGACCAAGACGCCTCAAGAAGGGTCTAAAGTCTGAAATATGTATTTGGAACACAATCTCTATCCCATATGTGCCCCCCAGTTTTGATGTCTGTTCGACGAATAAAGGACATCAAAACTTTAGTATGTCCCCCTGTGAAGGGGTTGTAGTACTTTGAGTAGATCCCAGTGTATGAATAAAGGTACACAAAACTTATATGGATGCCCCCCAGTGAAGGAAAGCATGCTGCAAGGTCATGAAAACACATTGAAAATACACTTTGCAAATTCGCGCGTATCCTGACCTGTCTGCATTCAAACCGCCATAACTCTCTCCAGGAATGGCGAAATGACGAACCGTAAAATCCTCTGGAAAATAGACATCCAGAGATTTCTAGTGATGTAAGGCTCGCCTGCTAGTTCTTCCTAGATCATTCCAGCTGAACCGGCGAAGTTCTTCCTGGATCATTCCAGCTTGATCGGCGAGGTGGACTGTCCGGTATCCTGACCCGCCTGCATTCAATCTGCCATAACTCTCTCCAGGAATGGCGAAATGACAAACCGTAAAATCCTCTGGAAAGTAGACATCCAGAGCTTTCCATTGATATAGGGCTCGCCTGCTGGTTCTTCCTAGATCATTCCAGGTTGATCGGCGAGGTGGACTGTCTGGTATCCTAACCTGCCTGCATTCGACCTGCCATAACTCTCTCCAGGAATGGCGAAATGATGAACCGTAAAATCCTCTGGAAAGTAGACATCCAGAGCTTTCCATTGATATATGGCTCGCCTGCTAGGTCGTCCTGGATCATTCCAGCTGAACCGGCGAACTTCCTCCTGAATCGGCGAGGTGGACTGTCTGGCATCCTGACCCGCCTGCATTTAATCTGCCATAACTCTCTCCAGGAATGGCGAAATGACGAACCGTAAACTCCTCTGGAAAGTAGACATCCAGAGCTTTCCATTAATATATGGCTCGCCTTCTAGGTCGCCCTGGATCGTTCCAGCTGAACCAGCGAAGTTCTTCTTGAATCGGCGAGGTGGACTGTCTGGTATCCTGACCCGCCTGCATTCAATCTGCCATAACTCTCTCCAGGAATGGCGAAATGACGAACCGTAAACTCCTATGGAAAGTAGACATCCAGAGCTTTCCATTGATATATGGCTCGCCTTCTAGGTCGCCCTGGATCGTTCCAGCTGAACCAGCGAAGTTCTTCTTGAATCGGCGAGGTGGACTGTCTGGTATCCTGACCCGCCTGCATTCAATCTGCCATAACTCTCTCCAGGAATGGCGAAATGACGAACCGTAAACTCCTCTGGAAAGTAGACATCCAGAGCTTTCCATTGATATATGGCTCGCCTTCTAGGTCGTCCTGGATCATTCCAGCTGAACCGGCGAAGTTCTTCCTGAATCGGCGAGGTGGACTGTCTGGTATCCTGACCCGCCTGCATTCAAATTGCCATAACTCTCTCCAGGAATGGCGAAATGACGAACCGTAAACTCCTCTGGAAAGTAGACATCCAGAGCTTTCCATTGATATATGGCTCGCCTTCTAGGTCGCCCTGGATCGTTCCAGCTGAACCAGCGAAGTTCTTCTTGAATCGGCGAGGTGGACTGTCTGGTATCCTGACCCGCCTGCATTCAATCTGCCATAACTCTCTCCAGGAATGGCGAAATGACGAACCGTAAACTCCTATGGAAAGTAGACATCCAGAGCTTTCCATTGATATATGGCTCGCCTTCTAGGTCGCCCTGGATCGTTCCAGCTGAACCAGCGAAGTTCTTCTTGAATCGGCGAGGTGGACTGTCTGGTATCCTGACCCGCCTGCATTCAATCTGCCATAACTCTCTCCAGGAATGGCGAAATGACGAACCGTAAACTCCTCTGGAAAGTAGACATCCAGAGCTTTCCATTGATATATGGCTCGCCTTCTAGGTCGTCCTGGATCATTCCAGCTGAACCGGCGAAGTTCTTCCTGAATCGGCGAGGTGGACTGTCTGGTATCCTGACCCGCCTGCATTCAAATTGCCATAACTCTCTCCAGGAATGGCGAAATGACGAACCGTAAACTCCTCTGGAAAGTAGACATCCAGAGCTTTCCATTGATATATGGCTCGCCTTCTAGGTCGCCCTGGATCGTTCCAGCTGAACCAGCGAAGTTCTTCTTGAATCGGCGAGGTGGACTGTCTGGTATCCTGACCCGCCTGCATTCAATCTGCCATAACTCTCTCCAGGAATGGCGAAATGACGAACCGTAAACTCCTCTGGAAAGTAGACATCCAGAGCTTTCCATTGATATATGGCTCGCCTTCTAGGTCGTCCTGGATCGTTCCAGCTAAATCGGCGAAGTTGACTGTTCGGTAGTGGATGTTGCAACTTTCAGCAACTATTGGAATTTCTTCTCTGGCTTGACTTCGCTGGCAGCAATTCAAGGCATATGGAATGCCTGCGGTATTGTTTCCAGGCCTCAGGGATAGGCCTCAAATAAAGTTCAAGCCTTTTGGAGGCAAAAACGTTGTCTTGCATTTCAGCAAAACCAATAATCTCTTTTTGGTGTTTTCTGCTATTTGATTTTTTTTTGTATTTTCTTTTTCAATGCAAGAAAGAAAGAAAAATGAAAGCAAACAAAAGTAAAAACTGAGGTAAAACTAAGAGTAAAGAAAAGAAGAAAGTATAGCATGGCTAGTTACCCTTCGTAAGGCCACGGGGGAGGCCACCAATGTTTCACTCCAAGCCTCGACGCCGTTATGTTTCCGGCATGAGAACCTCGCTGTTGAAAATTTTCAAGTGTTGAGCAGAGATGTTGTGCGTCAACCACCTGAAAATTTGAAGAAAGTAGCTCGTAGGGACTGCCTTGTTGCCCCCCAAGCATCTTTGTTATTTGGCAAAGCATGATCTTCAATTGCATTCTGGCGGACAAAATGGTGTAAAGATCTGCCTTGTCACCGACTATCATGTCGGAATGCATGGTCTTATCAGGTATAGCCACGCATTGCTTATGGAAGAAAACCATATCAAGAGCTTCACTGGGATTGAACTCTTGTGAAATATGATTATGAGACAGACGCACCAACATATAGTCTTCATCATATTCATCATAAATTGGCTCTGTGTCAAAATCAAATTTAGAGTCACCATAGTCCAGCGAATCCACCTCTGCCTCTAATGCAAATATATGAAATCCATGAGCATCATGTTTATATGCCACCAAGTCCCTACTGCAGACTAGAGTGAGATGACCCTGAGAATACTCGACTTTACACCCATGTATAATGAACTTGCAATTCTGGGTGTAAAAACGTTTTCCACATACAATACTAAAGCCATAGTTTGGCCTTTGAACTTGCATGCATAGACTCCAATTGTATTGGAGTGTGAAGCCTCGGATTGGCCTAGGTATACCACTACACCATGTATACTTAATTTTGTCATGACCTGGGGCAGCTTCTTGATAATGTCCAGTAATAAGACAAAACTTGAGTTGATCATGCCCTTGATCATGGTGGTGGATTAAAGAAAGAAGGCGAGTTACGCCATGCCCCCCATGCATCTGACCTGTGTCCACATATATGTCTTGCATAGGGAAGCTGGCTTCTTGGACACCTTTCATATGAATTTGTGGTTCGCCATCATCAATGTTCGAACCAATTTCATCTTCTAAGATGGACTGTTCTGTCCTATCTTCAAGCTCCGTTTCCTGAGGAACAACGTCAGTCTTCGGGTCAGGATTATTATCCACAATCTTTGCGGCCTCAACATCAGGTTCTTTGTCATTGATTGACAAAGGAATTTCTTCTTTGAACGTGGGCTCGTCCAAAGGAAAATCTTCGCCATTAGATTGGCTGTTAGGCAGTTCAATCTTTTTGGCAGGGACATGCTCGTCAACTGTAAGCTTCACATTTAGGCATTGTAAAGCCTTTTCGTTTTTTTCAGCAACCTCAGGCTCACAAAGTCGCTTGAGGATGGCATCCCATTTCTCTGTAAAGGCAACCCAACCAGCTTTTGCCTTTTCTTCAGCAGCTTTTATAGCAGCCGTTTGTTTCCCTTTAGCAGCCTCTCTAGCAGCCGTTTCCTCTGCGTGTTGCTTGAGGATGGCAGCCATTCGTTCGGCATGTTTTCTCTCGATGGCTCTTGATTTTTCTTGGAAATCTTGGAAATCAAATGGCATCTCCGTTCGTCGATCCCAACGAAGGTGACGTCAGAGACCACCCTGGTTTCCCTATGGTGTCTCGCTTATACTCCTGGTCCCACTGGGCGTGCCAATGTTTTGGCCCACGATCCTCAGCGTGCTGAGCCGAGGTAAATAGCGATCCAAAGAGGATGGAGAGTTGCGGGCGTGCCACCTCGCGGACGAGGAAAAGGTTGAGTGAGTGCGCAGGCTTGACTTCTTGATCAGGCGAGCGGAGTTCCAGGTGCCACCTCAGATGAGGAATTTACAGCACAAGCGATCGATACTCACGGCGGGGTGAGCAGAGCAACAATAGGGAAGTTTCCGAGGATCGGGGCGAGTTCCGGAGAGCTCTGAAGGGTTCTAGGCGGCGAGGCGCTTAGAAATAGGGCTTCAAAGAGGCTTCGAAGGGATATCGGCTCCTGGGAGCGCTGAAGGTTTCGACGAGGTCGAGAGAGTTTTCAACTAGGTTGAAGGTTGTATTTGTGTTTGAGTGATTGATTGTGTGTTGTAGTCGTTCTGTAAGCTGTAAAGCTTCTTTATATAGAATTACCCAGGGCCACAGGTATTGGCCCAAAGCATATCAAAGACTTGTAGGAGTCTTCAACGATAAATGTGGTGTAGGCGATGTAAATCACTTGCTAGACGTGATTATCCTTTGGCGAAGTAACTAACTGCCTACTATGTAGAATAGTTGAATTAGAACACCTCATGATGACTTTGACGTGCACCACTGTTCACCCATGCAGCTATAATTAAGGAGTGGAGTCCTTAACTAAAACCTTCACCTTCACGTGCATTGCATGGGAACATTGAACCCTTCAAACATTCCTGACATGGTCTCTCAATCAATCAAGGACTATTGCTCCCTTAATTGTTCAGTCAACATATGCGGCTTAGTCATTTCCTATGCAGACTCTTCTCTGTTTCTTCTTGCTTCCTGGCGAAGTCAACATATGCGGCTTAGTCATTTCCACGCGAAGGCATCTCGCCTCGCTTCAATCTTCTACGCAAAGTCCACCTCTTCAAATGCAAGAATCTTTCTCCGCCTGCAAAGTCCTCTTCACACACAATCCATCTCGCATGCAACCTCTATTCTTCGTATGCATATAGACTCCTTGTTAAATGCAATTAAGGATATATATATATATATATATATATATATATATATATATATATATATATATATATATATATCCAATCAAGCACCACGCGAGCTCGCCGGTTGTAATAGAGGAAAAGCAATATATATCCCAAAGTCTTGGTGTTGGCGAGGGAACCCACAGAGCAATTTGAATCCTACTTGATATATCCCCCTCGCGAAGCAATACAACCCAAGGAGGACACCCCTAGTTTATGCATGCCTCTGCCAAAGACACGGACACATCTTCAATCAAGCATGTGGAGGCGGAGTCCTTACTCCATACGAACTATGACGTCACTCAGCTCGCATGACTCCGCTGACGGGCCATCATTTGTAAACTTATTATTTCGGGCTCGCCGGTGTGACGTGGACCACGAATTTAACTAATATTCACATAGACAATTACTGTCCAGTAAATTATTAATTTGGGTGTAAACAACATTCACACCCAGCAAAGACGCATATGTTTTTATTAACGGGATTGAAATCGTGTCGATGCCCACCAATCTCTATACAACTTCAGTTCGTTCCATCGGAAGCAATAGCCCTTATTCAGTCGAAAGCAGAAAAGCTCTGGACATGGTGTACCGAATCAACGTAGGTGGAAAGGCAATCAACACTACTGAAGACACAGGAGTGTACCGGAAATGGGAAGCTGCTGATGACATGTATTTGGACGGTTTGAGTAAAAAATACAGCGTGCTAGCACAGAACGACACAATTGAGCTCAAGTTTGTCGAAACTCCAGAGTACTCTGCTCCAAAACAAGTTTACAATACAGGTCGGTCAATGTGGATGAACAAAACCGTCAACTACAATCTCACCTGGTCATTTCCTGTAGACTCTAACTTCTCCTACCTGGTTAGATTGCATTTTTGTGAGTTTGAGTCTGACATTACCAAGATTGGGGAACGTGTATTTGTGATTTACATAGCCAATCAAACTGCTGAACAAGGAGCAGACATAATTCTGTGGAGTGGTGGAAATGGGATACCAACATACAGAGACTACATGTTGGCCATGATTGGCCCTGGAAGCCAGAAAAAAGTTAATCTCTCTATTTCATTTCAAGCATTACATGCAGATTCGTCGAGTGAATACAGGGATGCAACGTTGAGTGGACTCGAAATATTTAAGCTAATTGACCCAAAAGGCGAGCTCGGAACCATCCCGGACCTGAAGATGATACAGCATGGCAAGGCATTTCCTGTGCTTGCCCTTGTTGCTGGTCTAGTTTCCAGCATACTAGTGTTCTTTGTCGTCGGATACATTGTTTTCAGGAGGAGATGGAAAGTTAGGCACTCTGGCTCCAGCAACAGGAGAATGAAGTTTAAAACGACCCCCGGGTCATCTCATCCGTGTCGCTACTTTTCACTAGCAGAGATCAAAGCCGCTACCAAGAACTTCAGTGATGCTCTCATCATTGGAGCTGGAGGATTTGGTAATGTTTACAAAGGATGCATTGATAGTGGAGCCAGTCCAGTTGCAATCAAACGGCTGAAACCAGAATCATCCCAAGGTGTCCATGAGTTTGAGACTGAAATTGAGATGCTTTCTGAACTCCGCCATCGCCATTTGGTTTCACTCATTGGATATTGTAGTGATAAAGGAGAGATGATCTTAGTGTACGATTACATGGCACAAGGAACCCTCCGTGACCATCTCTACGACACTATTAACCTTCCTCTTCCATGGGAACAACGGCTTCAGATTTGTATTGGTGCAGCTCGAGGGTTGCAGTATCTTCATAATGGTGCAAAGGGCACCATCATTCACCGAGATGTGAAGAGCACAAACATCTTACTGGATGAAAGATGGGTGGCCAAGGTTTCGGATTTCGGTCTGTCCAAAGGCACAACAACCATGTCCGAAACTCACATCAGTACGATTGTGAAAGGTAGTTTCGGGTATCTGGATCCAGAATACTACCGAAGACAACGTCTAACTGAGAGGTCAGACGTCTACTCATTTGGTGTAGTTTTATGTGAGGTATTGTGTGCAAGGCCAGCAGTGATGCATACAGAGAAAACAGAAGCGCACCAAGTGAATCTGGCCGAGTGGGCAAAGAGTTGCTATCAGAATGGGGAACTTGATCAAATCATTGATCCAAGTTTGAGAGGTAAGATTGGAGCCGAGTGCTTGAATATATTTGCTGATGTAGCTATCAGCTGCATGCATGATGATGGGACTGAACGGCCGTCCATGAATGATGTTGTAAGAGGGCTTGAGCTTGCATTGGAGCTTCAACCAAGTGCAGAGGGGAACATCAACTTCACTGAAAAGATAGGTGCAACTGAAACAAGCAGTAGTGAGCAAAGTTGTGCAACCAACAATTCCATTATATGCATATCTGCCACAATGTTCTCTGAGACAAACAACCCTATTGGTAGATGAGACTGCATGTTCTCTACAATATTCTCTTGTATAAATGTCAGTTGTAACTTGTAAGGCAAGTACGATACGTTTAATACTTCAGTGAATCTAAACCCAGCAATGCAATATCAGTGGAAGACCGGAAGTGAGTATTCATATCAGATAACAGTGCTCTGGAAAATACCCACAAAAGTGAGTATTTCCGGTCAAGTGATCACTCATTTATTTTATCCATTTGAGAAGTTTTATCAAAAGGAAAAGATGATGGGAGATATCGAACTGTATATGCTTTTGGTTATATTATAAGAGGTTAACATAGTCCTAACTCCCAAGAATAAACAATTTTCTGAAGATAACTGAAACAGAATCACAACTAAGCTCAGTGGCATGAATACTGAACAAAACCGTTGATTTCACTTTTCGATACCAAATGTGTTTGTAGACTCATCAGTCACTGAAATTCTCCGCAACTGACATCCAACTGTTGTACACGCTTAGGTGTTTGCAGATTCATGAGTCACTACAAACCCACAAACACAACACCGTCTCCGAATAAGACTATTTACTTCTCCTGCTACAAAACCAATTGACAAGAACATTCCGGCAGGCATTCATAGCAGTCCCACAAATAATTACTTGCGTTTGGATGGCCAGAATTGTGGCAACTTCATCACGGTATACAATCTTAGTCAAGTTTAATTCCATTAAGTCGTCGTATCTCGATTGTACTCCAAAGTCTCATTTTTCAACCCAATGAACATTTCCCTTTAGCAGCTTTCGTCCACCCTCGCACAACTTTTCAATTCGCCCAACTCCTCCATCTAAATTCAAGCAACAAAACTACATATTATGTTCTAATACTACTGCCAAGCTCAATTAAACCCAGAAAATACCAACCGCCACTATCGTCGCCGCCACCGCCACTGCCGCCACCGTGAATAGTAACTTCACGGTGGTTTTCCACTACCAAAAACTCATCTTCTTCCGAATTCCACCGTTATCAAAAGGGAACTGAAATTTACGTACCTAATTTTACAATCTACATTCTCACTTTCCTCTTTTGGTAATTTAAATTTTGTCTTTAATGACATGTGTTTTGTCTTTTTATAAAAACTTTACTTAAAAAAAAATGGGTGTAGAATGTGGATTGTAAAATAAGAAGTGTAAACTTCACATCCCAATTAAAATCAAGCATATGCAATTATTCATACCAATTCAATATACTAATAAAACCGGAAAACAAAATCGAGAACCGTCGTCGTCGCCATACACAGTGGCAGTAGACAATGGTCACCACTGTCAAAACTCAACTTCTCCAATTCACACCTAAACTTGATTTCAATTATATAAACAGGTAGAGCTCGACAAATGGACCAACTTTGATACATGAGTCGAAACTAGAAGCTTGCCGGAAAATTGTCAGAACACAGCTTAAAACCTAAAAACTTCTTCTCTTCGATTCTCCCTTCTCGAGTTTCTCTTTGAAACCAAGGCCACAGAAATGTTCAATAGGTCGAGACGAAGCTACCACCACTAATCGTTCTCGTTGTATTGGCCAGGATCGGAAACTCGCCAGCGAACCCAGAAATCTTTCGATTCTCTCCTTCAATTCTCTCTCGCCGAACCTCCTCGTCAAAAACAAAGACCACAGAGAGGTCGGGGACGATGGGACAGAGATGTTGACACCGGTCTTGCACCGAGAGACGGTCGGATGACGGAGGAGTGATTCACAGCTCCGTTGCTACAAAACGTCGACGTGGTCGATCTGAGTTTGAGATGATCCACTTCGATTTTTATATATCTCAAATTGAACGGCCTAGATCATGCGGCTTAAAAGATCTGACGGCCCAGATCAAACCACCTTTAAATTCTATTTTCAATTAATTTTTGGATAATACCAAACTTCTAAAAATCATTAAAAATAGCTATGATGTTCGAAAACACTTTCGTAAAATCCTACGAACTCATAACGACGTCTAGTTTAATCCTATGGGCTCGAAAGACAAAATTTAACAAACTAAAAATTTAAAGAATAATAGAAATTCAAATAAAATTAGCTCGAAAATAATTTTCTTTTTAAAATTAGAAAATCGAATTTTCGAGATGTTACAAGAACTCATCAAACCCATGCTCTAATTTGATCTCGACCTCAAGGCTCCCAATATGCAGTCGCCGCCGTCTGGAATCCAGCCCACGCCGTCTTTATTTGTTCCTAGATTTGGTACATGCAGTTGCACTGCCACAAACGCTGCAAGGAGAGCCAAGCTCTGACCATCCATGCCTTGCTTTCAAGTGAAAACTGCCATATATATACCTAAAGCCAGGCCTTAGAGTACCACCCGTCCGACAGTGAAACCTTAACACCAGTCTGATCTAGATCAAGACCGATACGGGGCCACCGCCGGACGATAGAGAGGATTGAAAAATGGGGTTCGCGCTGCTTAGAAACTTTTAGGGTTTTTCGCTGTGGGAGAGAATCTAGAGTATTAAGTCTTATCATAGGGCTAAAGTATTTAATTATAAATGAATGGGAAAGGTAAAAGGTGTTGTGACATTTGAAAATTTGATTTTTTATTTTTGGAATGAAAATTTAAAATCCGTATTTTTTTTATAAAATACATGGATATGTATAATATAATACGTATGGTATCAAAAAAATGTGTTTTTTCCATATCTTTGCCTTGTATACGGAACACGTGCCGTTTAAAAAAAAATATGTACGTACGCGGATAATACGCACGCATTTAAACCAATTAGGGTGTGTAATACTGTACTGGTTCACATTTTACTGTAACATGAAAAAGAAAAAATCATTCACCTAACAATAGATGAGATGCATCAATTATATATGCCGACAACTTAAAACAACTTGCATGATGTTTTCTTGTCTAGTTGCGTGTATTCCTTAACCTATGTTCGATGTTTGTAGCTATCAAAATAGACAGACATTATGTTGTAATGCATAACGGTTGCATTTAACCCGTGCTGATGGGTTAACAACTTGAGCAGCTTTTAGGATACCTAAACGGCCAAACCTGGTTCCTTTTCTAGCGAAGAGCATGGGGCCGTTCTTTTTTCTGCCAAGGGTCTTGGGCCGTTTGCATGAAAACCTTTTGGGCTAGAAAAGGTTTATTCAATTTAACCCGACCCGTTAACTGCAGAAAAAACCGTTTGAAGAAAAATTACTAGACCTGAAAACAGTCAAAATGCCCAAACCGTTATAGTTTTTCCACTCACCCCAAATCCATTACAAGATTTCTTACTTCTTCTTCTTCTTCTTCTTCTTCTTCTTCTTCTTTGTAAGAAGCCCTGTAAGCTAGGAATGGCTGCTCCTCCTTTTCCAGGTCTCAGGTTTTATCAGCCCACTGATGATGAGATTATTAGGAATTACTTGATCCCCAAGATACTGGGTACGCCGAAATCTTATGATACAATCACCACCGAAGATGTCTACTCCACCAGCCCTGAGCATCTTCCACTCGGTTAGTTCTTCATTACATGAAAAAGAAGGGTTCTTGATTTCCTATATATGCATTTCTTGTATGACATTGGGTTTCTATGCTACTGTTGCTTCTCTGTTTTCAATGCTCTGGTTTGTTTCTTTATCTTTATTTACGTTCTGGATCTCATTTCTGTTAGACAGACTCAATCTTCTCCTAAAACTGAGCCATATGATTCTCCTTCCATAAAGAATTCATAGCTGTTTTGATTCTATGTTATACTTACATATCAATGCTATCATTTATATTTACTGTTTTCCATACCTAGAGTCTAGCATAGCTACTATATATCTGTACAATTGTAATATTGTAGATCAATGGAAATCACTTTCTATATGGTATCAGGAGTATAGGTTCCTCCATTATTCGATCTTGTCACCCTTTTTTTTTTTTCCTTCTACTTCTTCGTCTTGATCTTGTTGTCTTCCTCTTGCTCCATCTTGCCTATTCGTTCTTCTCCTACATCTATCTCGTGTCTAATTCAATTTATCATTCTTTTGGTTTGTCCTTCTCCAATTCAGTTTGTTATTTAGGGGTGTCGTTTTCCCCTTGATTCACACTTGCATCTCTCTGCTTGCTTGCTCCCTCGTCAGGTTTGACTTTTGCTTGAGACTTGAGATACAACAATTTCAGGTACTGCGAAAACAAAAAAAAAAAAAAAAAAAAAAAAAAAATCTCTGCCAATGGCTGCCGGTCACCTCAGTACGTGTTATTCATCCTTCCAGCACTGTCAACATGCTGCGTCTCCATACCTGATGTAGCAGCGACACAATGTCACGTCTCAGTGCCCACAACGTCTTGTCCCATTTGCCGGTGCCCATTCTTCTGTCGACCCGAACTGGTACCCTGATACAGGAGCCACCCATCACATGACCGCTCTGCCTGTCTGTAATCCACGACCATATAATGGGCCTCACAATGTTTATATGGGAAATGGGGACTCCATGTCCGTTTCCCATACTGGTAACCTTCCCATGTCATTGGGTTCTTCAACCTTCTCTCTCCAAAATGTCTTTCGTATTCCATCGATTGAGAAAAATCTTTTGTCCGTCGCTCGTTTCACTAAGGATAATCTTGTATTCTTCCTTTTTGCCCCAGATTTTTATCAAATCTATTGCTTACGTACTGGTCGTCTCTTGTTTCAGGGCCCGTGTCAAGATGGTCTATATCCGCTTCATTTGTCTTCTGAGTCCTCAGTGCCTCATGCACTCTCCTCTGTTCACTCGTCTATTTGGCATCATCGTTTGGGTCATCCCTCATCTTCCGTCTTGGCTCGTGTGGGGTCCACTCTTGGCTCTAAAATTTCTTTTAATTCTTTTTGTTCTAATTGTGCTCTTAGCAAGTCTCATCAACTACCTTTCCCGTCTAATCATATTGCTGCTTCTTCTTTGTTTTCTGTCATTCATAGTGATGTCTGGATGTCTCCTGTCTTATCCTTCACTGGTTTCAAATATTATGTGCTATTCACAGATGAATATTCTCGTTATACATGGGTATACCCTATGCGCCGGAAAAATGAGGTTCTTAGTCACTTTCAAAAATTGGTTGCCATGATAAAAACCATTTTTCACGGTTCTGTACAACACCTCCAAAGTGATAATGGCACCGAATATGTCAACAAAGCATTTACTCAGTTTTGTGATTCTTTGGGCATCCAACAAAGATTTTCTTGTCCATATACTCCGCAGCAAAATGGCCTTGCTGAAAGAAAACATCGACATATTGCCAATACGGTTCGCACTCTTCTTCTCACATCTGGTGCTCCTCAACATCTTTGGGCTGATGCTGTTATCACATCTGTCTATCTTATTAATCTTCTTCCCACCCCTACTATTAATTGGGATACTCCCCACACGCGTCTTTATGGTAGTCATCCTTCTTATTCGTCCCTTCGAGTCTTTGGTTGTTCTTGTTTTCCTCATCTTGGTTCTTATGTCTCAAATAAACTCTCGAGTCGTAGTATAGAGTGTGTGTTTATTGGTTACAGTCCACAACACAAGGGCTATCGTTGTCTTGATCCAAAAACTAATCGTGTATATATCTCACGTCATGTTATTTTTAATGAAAATGATTTTCCTTATAACAGATCGCAGGTTACATCAAATTCTGCTCCAATAGAATTTGTCTCGTTATCTGTTCCTCCGCAGCCCCAACTGCCGAGCCCACGGTCATCCTCATCTGACCCAGGCCCAAATACATCAGGCCCAAGTCCCACCACTCTATCTGACTCATCGTTGGCGTCACTTCCAACTCCAGAACCACAATGTGTCAATCTCATCTCCTCTTCAACTCCGGCCCTGCCTCAGCCGCTCCCTGTGGAGTCCACCGCCGGCGCCTCTCTGATTTCAAATCAGTCAGTTCCCAATTCCTCAGTCTCGGAGCAGCATGCCATCGCACCCACAGATCCACCATCCTCAGCCCCAGAGCTGCCTGTTCAGTCCGCCGTCGCCCGATCTTCACAATTCGGTGTCTCTCCACCAACAATTCAGTCCTCTGCCGCTCCCTTACTTGTCGTCACTCCACCCTCGGGCTCAAATCCTCCGCCGATCACATATCACCGCCGTCGACAGCAATCTACAGCGGTGACAGAGCAGCAGCAGGTCCAATCCCGATCATCCTCTTCTCCAACTGTGGTCTTTCCAGGCGCTCCACTGCTGTCCAACACAGATCCACCGCATGTGCCTCCTGCTCCTGCCGATGTTGCCCCGGCTTCTCCTCCGCATATTCAGGCTCCGTCCACACATGCCATGCGGACCAGGCTCCGCGATGGAATCACTCAGCCCCGCATTCGTACTGATGGCACTGTTCGGTATCCAATTCCAAAAGCTCTTCTCACCATGATTGATTCAGTTGAACCCACATGTTACTCTCAGGCTTCCAAGAAAGTCGAATGGCGTCATGCCATGGTTGAGGAAATTAATGCTCTACTGAAGAATGACACTTGGTCTTTGGTTCCTCCTGCACCCTCACAAAATACAGTTGGTTGCAAATGGGTCTTTCGAGTGAAGCGCAATCCGGATGGTTCTGTTGATCGTTTCAAGGCTCGCCTTGTCGCCAAAGGCTTCCACCAACAGCACGGTATTGACTTTCATGAAACTTTCAGTCCTGTTATAAAGCCTGCTACCATCCGTACAGTGATTAGTATAGCTGTGTCTCGTGGTTGGTCACTTCGGCAATTAGATGTCAAAAATGCTTTTCTCCATAGTTTTCTGACGGAGGAAGTTTATATGACCCAACCTCCTGGCTTTGTTGATCCCTCAAGACCTACTCATGTATGCAAGCTGCAGAAGGCGCTCTATGGTCTTAAACAAGCTCCCCGGGCTTGGTTTCAGTGAATGCATTCCTTTTTGATATCTGTTGGGTTTCGCCAAAGCTTAGCAGACTCATCTCTCTTCATCTTTAATCATGGTCAGCACATCATTTACTTCCTGTTGTATGTTGACGATATCTTGTTAACAGGTAGCAATGATCGTCTCCTTCAAAGTTTCATTGCTACTCTTGGCAGTGGTTTTGATATCAAGGATCTAGGGTCGTTGCACTATTTTCTTGGTCTGCAAGTTCATCAATTCTCTCATGGGGTTCACCTAAATCAGGTTAAATATGCTCATGATCTTCTCTCCAAGCATGACATGTTACTTAGTAAGCCTGTTAGTACCCCTATGTCTGCTAAAGATACCCTCACAGCCAATCCTGGTTCATTGCTTGACAATCCCACAAAGTTCCGGGCCCTTGTAGGTGCTTTACAGTACCTCACAATTACCAGACCAGATATAGCCTTCGCTGTCAATTCGGTTTCTCAGTACATGAGTCAACCTAGTCTATCTCATCTTGTTGCTGTGAAACGCATTCTGCGTTATGTGAAAGGAACTCTAGGTCATGGTCTCTACTTTGCTCCTCAACGTCAGCCTGTACATCTTTTTGCCTATTCTGATGCGGATTGGGCAGGTTGCCCTGACTCTCGTCGTTCTACATCTGGTTACCTAGTGTATCTTGGATCCAACTTAATTTCTTGGTGTTCCAAGAAGCAGCCCACTATAGCACGCTCAAGTGCGGAGTCCGAATACCGCTCTCTTGCTCATGCCTGTGCAGAAACTACTTGGCTTGGTTATGTCCTTTATGAGCTTGGTGCCCGTGTTCAGTTTCCTATCTTATTGCACTGTGACAATCTCAGTGCCACCTACATGGCCTCCAATCCAGTGTTTCACGCTCGCACCAAACATATTGAGCTTGACTACCATTATGTTCGTGAAAAAGTTGCTCTTGGAAGTCATCGAGTCTGCTTTATTCCCTCCGTTGATCAACCAGCTGATTTACTCACAAAACCGCTCCACAAAACCCGCCACCTTCTTCTTTCGAACAAACTTGTCCGTCCAGAGCCGCCAAGTTTGAGGGGGGATGTTAGACAGACTCAATCTTCTCCTAAAACTGGGCCATCTGATTCTCCTTCCATAAAGAATTCATAGCTGTTTTGATTCTATGCTATAATTACATATCAATGCTATCATTTGTATTTACTGTTTTCCATACCTAGAGTCTAGCATAGCTACTATATATCTGTACAATTGTAATATTGTAGATCAATGGAAATCACTTTCTATAATTTCTCAACTTCATGCTATGGTGAATTGGTGATTAAGTTTTACTGTTTCTGCATATATTACCCATTTAGAGTTTCTGATTCTTTTTCTATAGCAAATGTGTTGCTCCTGTGAAGTGTTAAGGTTATCGATTTCTTACTGAAGTTAGCAGAGGAGATGTAGTCTTGGATTTAATCTGGGATCCGAGTTGGAGTATAAAATTTGTTGCACTAAATTTCTCAATTTTGGAGACTGCGTGAAAGTATTTAACTTTGAGAGAAAATGATGCTTAGTTTAGACATTTTGGTTATTGTGAACTTTGGATATAGCCAGAAGAATTCTGTTCACATATGAATCTGAGATTGGTTAAATTTAGGTCTTTTGGTCATCATGGTCATGTCCCCATCAGTCTTGAAATGCTGTGAAGTTTTTGTTTTCCTGATTGAAATGGGAGATGGAAACTAGCCCTCAAATACCTCTGAGTATAATGGGATGTGATGTTTGTGATTCCTTCACACTCCACAAAATATAGCGGTTTGTATAAATTGGGCGCTTGCATTAAAGCACTTAATTTGGAGCCTTGGAACTGAAAAGATATTTTCCGAGTACCCAGAATAATTGCATTAGTACTGTAATCATTGCCTCACTGCTGTATTATGAGGACATAAAAGGGGACCTTGAAAGGGTCACTATTTCAGTTGAGCTCAACATAATGCTACTTTTCCTAATCTGTTGTTGAATGATTTGCAGAAGAAAATGTTGACCACTTCAATGATAATGAATGGTACTTCTACACAACTAGGACAAACAAAAACCATTATTTGACAAGAAATGGCTTCTACCTTACCACCTCTATGGATGAGCAGATCTTTCGTAACAATAAAGTGGTTGGTTTCAAGAGGATTCTGAGGTTTTACCTTGGTAGCAGGCCAGAAACAGGAATCGAAACCGAGTGGTCCGTCCATGAGTTTCAAGCTAACCCTGGTGTATTTCCAGCAGCGAATCTACTTGGTAGTGTTGCTCAGGAGAAGGTAATTACTTATTTCCTAATCTTTAGTTTCCAACTGAGAAACACAGCACGCTGATACTGTTATATTTTATCTTCTTGCAGCTATCCAGTTTGGTAGTGTGCAAAATTCTTCGTACACAATAACCTTCTGTCAATGAATCGGAGGAAAGAGACAGGGATGAACGCGATTCTTCGGGGATTGATATAGAGGAGCTACCGAGTACAAGTAAGAATCTAAAAGGAACTAAGCTGCCGCAGGAAGAATAGATAAGTACTATCTGAAGGAACTAAGCTGCTGCAGGAAGAATAGACCAAATATTGTTTAGTTTTGCAGATAGGTACTAGTATACAGTGCATATCAAAATGATATTTTAGTATATGATGATAGGTATGACATCCTGGTTTGCAAATCAGCTGACCAAAACAGAATCACATAATTCTTTGATGCCTTGATTGTTTTGTACATATATGGATGTACTGTGTACATCTTGCTAAACATTTGAAAAGATTAGTGTTGTAACAGATATAAGAAAGAACACAGATTTACGTGGTTCACTAACGATGTGTTAGCTACGTCCACGGGCAGAAGGAGAACAGTTTTATTATCTTAAGGAAAAACAGAATCACACAACCACAGAATACAATTAGGTTTTGGTCGTTTATATACTAAACCCTAAACCCTGTATACTAATCCCAACAGGAAATCATAACCCAACATAACAGCGAGATCCCCGAATAGCTGGTACACCCGGATGACTGATTCAAGGCATATATTAACAAATTAGAAATGAGGTGCAAAGTGCACTGGCATGTTCTTGGAAATATTATTCTCTGATCGATAGTCTGATAGTTTCTGTATTCCCATAAATGTGCTGACTATTAGAACCACATGTTGAGGTGTTCAATCTTTTTTATGAAACCTGTAGAGAAGAACAGGCTACGAGATTAGGAGAACTGATCAGCTATGCGTTTTTTTT
The DNA here is from genome assembly GCA_034370585.1 of Fragaria x ananassa. Lineage (NCBI taxonomy): Eukaryota > Viridiplantae > Streptophyta > Magnoliopsida > Rosales > Rosaceae > Fragaria > Fragaria x ananassa. The sequence continues at coordinate 32,341,234 of CP139754.1, read as the reverse complement.
TTCTTTCCAAGATGATACTTTCACATAAAAAGTATGTGTAGATACTGCTGATGAGTGTGAGCCTAGCACTCTCTGCGTAATGAGCCTAGCACTCTCTGCGTAATGAGCCTAGAACTCCCTGCGTAATATAGGAACACATCTGGATATTTAGAATTATGAATATTGAGTCCCCATATGGAAGGATTATGATTAGGAGCAAACATTGAAACATAAAAGTTGAGCTGTGTAACATTGTACAAACTGCATGCCCTCAAAATACGAACTTGTTACATTCTAAAATTACTGCATTGCACTATTGTACAATGTTAAACCTCTTCAAAAAAAAATATTAAACTTGTGAAACTATAGCTCATTTTGGCCAAATTTAGACCGAATCAACCAAACGGGGATGATTTTGTCTTTTATTCTAAACATTGTTATGGTACCCCCAAAAACTTTTTAAACCCAGAAATTAATCACTCGACACATGTGAAATGTTTTAGTTATGCATTGCAACACAATGTCTGACCACTTCACAGCTTAAATTAAAATTGGAGAGCGCACCCAACTGGATAAGAACAGGTAGACAACTCAATCCGTCACTCAATACCACATATTTTCAGTTCTAAATGAAATGAAATCGAGGTGTCAATTCTGGAAAAAAAAAAAATAAAATCCGAACCGAAGACACCGAGTACCACTCTAGTTGAGCTACCAGATTATCATTGAGCACATTATGGGCCTAAACAAAATCAACATGGGCCAAAGATAAGAAAAAAAAAAAAAAAAAGAGCAAAGGCCTTAAACCACAGAAAGCGAATCCCTGTGAAATTAACAGGAAAGCTCAAAACGACTATCTAGGGTTTTGAACACACAGAGGCTCACACTCCGGCTGCTGCGACCAAAACACCAAAATCTCAATCGCAGCTGCACAGAGCCTTCAACAATGACGACGATTGTCCCCACCTCCGAGGAAATTCCCGCTCTCGCCGTCGTCCGTTACGCCTCCGAGCTCGCCTGGGCCGACGCCGGCGCTGAGGTACTCCTGCAGAAACCTTGTCTCTGTTTCAAGTTCGATAGATTTCATCTTGTTCGTTAATCTTGAGCTGAAAATCGTTGAAAATATATAGAATCGTATACGCATCGGTGAGAAAACTTGCCTTGAGTTGAAGCAGAGAGAAAAATCGAGTACTGGTTGCGCCGTAAATCAAAATGAATTCTAGAGTTGATTGTCATAATGTTTTAGATGCATTATTTTTTTGGAGGTGGTATATTATTTGTTGTTGTTTTTGTTGCTAGTATTGATTGATATGCTTGTGTGATAGAAATCATAGAAACAGTGAAATGGCTTCAAAAGAACTAGTTGAGCGAATCGGAATTGATGTTTCATTTGATACATGGTGAATAGTATGGTTAAATCGGAACAATGAGGACAAATGAATCGATTTGTACTACTTAGAGGGCTAACACTATCTCCATGGGATGATAGGTTGACATAGTATTGTTGGTTTGAAAGATGGAAAGAGTTCTGGATGACAAAATGAATTTATACAATTTGTAGAGGAGTTTTAGATGATGCAAAGGGTTGAAGGACTACTTACGTTTAGTTTATCCAGATGTAGTAGCAAATGCATATTGCATTTTCCGTTTTGTAGAATATGTTTGTTGATTTGAAGATTACTATAGCTGTAATTTGTTTTCGTTTGCATAAATTTTAATAGGGAAAAAGATTTTAGTGGCATTCATAATCAAAGAGACAAGATATATACATCTGCATTGATGCCATGGTCATCCAATTGACACATGTTTACATACAATGGAAAATCTTAGACATGGTTCATTAGATTTGTTAAAATATGTGTTTCATAGGCCTTTATTTATATTTAATATTATCTCTTCATAAGTTGTTACTAATGACATTCTTGTTTCTGTATAACTATATAAGCACTTGTACTTGTATAAAAACACTATGCATATCACACATGTGCCTGACTATGTCATATGCAGGTTGCAGATGAGGAAGTTAGAAGACTTTATGAGGAAGCCAAACAATGTATGGACAATGCCAGGTGGTTTGATTTGGTGTCACTTATGCTAACTTCAGCTGATGTGATACTCTCAAAGGTCTCAGACAAAGGTACAGTGCTTTCGATGGTTTCTCTAATTCCCTTTTTCAAGCAGTTAAATGGATATGGAGGTTCAGTGTCGCATGACTGCATGATACATTGACATGTGTACTATTTAGCTAGTGATGTGAATTGCGTGGTGTTGATGGTCCAGAGTTTTATTTTTAACCGTAGCACATTGATATAATAATAATCCTTGCTTCAGGCTTAGCTACTATCTTTTAAAATGGTTGCTAATGTCTTTACAACAGTGGAAAGTGTAATTAGGATTCGAACATATCATCACAAGTGATCAGATCGTGCAACTTTAACAATAAGCAAAACACCGTTGAATGGTGACAAGTGTTTGTTTTTATTGTCAATCTTCATCTATCTTTGGTTTAACATACAAGAATTCCTGTTTTTTTCTTCTCCAGATCTTGAGTGTATCTTCACTGTTATCTGCAATGTTGTTACAAATTCTGAAAGTCTAGAGGAAGTACGTCAGATTGCAGAACTTATATCTGGAAAGGTTACACAGCAACCAAGTGACAAACCTGCATCGCGGTTAAAGATGTAATATACCATTTTGATTGTGACATTTTGTTAAACGATTTTTAATGTACTTCTGATGTTGATCATTTTTATTACAGTTTGTTCACTCTGTACAACCTACTAGAGGACCCATATAGTCGGTTCTCTGTTTACTTGAGCGCTCTGAATTTGGCTATCAATGGGAAGGTCACCGAGCATGTCCTCCCTTCATTCAAACAGATAGACAGTTTCTTGAAAGAGTGGAATATTGGGGTTTCAGACCAAAGGCAGCTATTTCTTACCATATCTAATGTTTTAAAAGAACATAAAAGGTATCCTATGCTTAAACCCTTACCTATGAATTCTTATTTTTATGTAAATGCCTTTTCTACATGAGGATAATTGATTATTTCTTTGTTGTATTTCAGCTTGGCAAAGGAGTCTTTCAAATTTCTAACTAAGTACTTGGCAACATTTTCTGGAGAAGATGCACAAGTTTTGAGCCAAGCCAAGGATGAGGCTGTTCGCACAATTGTGGAATTTGTGAAGACACCAGACATGTTTCAGGTATTGTAATGTGTTGTGCAATTTCATAGATGTTGCATAGCACTTTCTTTCTTCCATTTCTACTTTATGCATTTTCATCCTTAGTTACTTGTAATTTTCTTCTTTTTTGATTATATTCCAATTTGAGGCAGACTCAGGTTTCTTATGTTTGGTAGTTTGTCGAGCCATTTAGTGTTATCTGCAGTTGCATATAAGTCTTTGTATAGCTATATTAGTCTATGTAGTTCTGCTTAGATTAGCCCTTTCAAGCCTCTAGATGATTGACATTTCTCTCAGATGCTCAGAGTCTTTCTAGTAGGATTGTCTTTTCCTGTAGTTTTTCTGGTTTATAGTGGACCTTAGTCAAGTTCCTTATTTTCTTTCTTTGGTAAAGAAATTCCTTATGGCCACTTCTAATGTTCATAATTGGTTTGTGTTTGCATTGTTACATTGCAGTGTGATTTGCTAGATCTGCCTGCTGTAGCACAGTTGGAGAAGGATGCTAAACATGCACCAGCATATCAGCTTCTGAAGGTATTTTTGACTCAGAGGCTGGATGCGTACTTGGAGTTTGCGGCAGCAAATTCTGCTCTGCTGCAAAGCTATGGTAGAATTTTGGTTCCACGTCATTCATAAATCTGGGTGATTGCTCTGTTCTTTCACAGTAGATGTATTCTAAGTGCTTAAGAAGGGTGCTTGTTGACATGGTGCAGGTCTTGTCCATGAAGATTGTATTACTAAGATGAGGTTGATTTCATTGGTGGATCTTGGTTCTGATGAATCTGGAAGAGTTCATTATAGTCTTATCAGAGATACACTTCAGGTTAGTTTGGATTATGTTTTTCTGGGCCTGCTGCTTTCCTTTCGCATCTTGTTAATAATAGTTATGCACGCTTCTGACAGATCAGTGAAGATGAAGTGGAACCTTGGGTGGTTAAGGCTATAACTGCCAAGTTACTGGACTGTAAAATGGACCAGATGAATGAAGTTGTAATTGTGACGTAAGTTTGTGTTGCTTGCGATAGACATTTGTTTTATTGGTTTGTTGTTATCGGCATATCTGAGTTCACATTGTGATATTCTTGTTTTATTTGCTTGGTCTGCAGCCGCTCTACTCAGCGAGTGTTTGGGAAAGAGCAATGGCATACTCTTAAGACAAAGCTAGCTTCTTGGAGGGTAAGTAGCTGCCTTTAGTGCTTAAAAGAGCAGTCTTTGACGAATTCTTTTTATTGTGTATCAACCATTGATAATGTTCTTGCTTCAGGGCAATATTGCACATGTGATCAGCACTGTTCAAGCTAACAGGCCAGTTGAAGATGGTGTCCAGGCAGCTCGTTAGGATGTTCTCTTTTATCTCCTCTTTCCCATTTCTTAGTTAGTCTGGACCATATGATGTGACGATCCAAATGTCTTGGAATTTTTGACGAATAGTGTTTTGTTATATCTATAAATCTTTTATTACTCTACACTATTCTAATTGTGAGCGACTGCTCGACTTAAAACACTCGAGTGTGAACAACAGTTAGATGTCAGTTGCAGAGATTTGGTATGCATGAGAAACTAAAACTAGATCAGTCTCTGTTGACAAACTATGAGAAATCGAGTCTCTCTCTTCCCCAATGTTCGCGGGAGAGACCAGCACGCTTTTTCGCAGGATTCTATCCGAGAAAGGGTTTGAGACTTTGAGCCTCCACCTGAAATTTCATGTGGGGTTTTAAGTTTTGGTGTTACTGTTTGTATTATAGGTCGAAAGTTTTAGACTTTGAAGTAAGGTTCATGTGAGTGTTATATAATGGAAGAGTTGAAAGCTGAAGCATTAGCTTATCTTTGAATGAATCTGCATGATGCATATGTTGTATCCTGAGTTAAGCAGTACCAGATTTATTTTCAAAATGGATAAAATAAAATTAGTAATCTTTTTTTTTTTTTTAATAAATAGAGGATTAGGCGATATTAGCTCCTCTGCAATAGCCGATTCGGGGCGACAAGCACCCTCTCACAATCCCGAAAGAAATGGGGCCATCGCATCTGGGAACCCATCGCCCGTCCCTCCATTTAAATTTATTGAAGATAAAATATAAAAAAAACAAGAACAAAAGGGAAGGGGGACCAAACCAAAACCTTCCCCAACAAAAAAATGCGTAGAAAGTCTCAAATTCAAGAGAACGAGAAAGAAAAAACCAAACTGAAAAAGACTAAGCTTCTCAGCCTGGTAAAAATAAAGGAAGCTGCTCACAAGATACCAACCATGACCAACATATTTTATTTTATGCCTATAAAATAAAATTAGTAATCACTTGACCGGAAATTGTTGCTTCTGAAACTCTATGCATTGGTGATACTCTTCGGAATTTCCCCAAGTATGATAGTTTAGAATGCACTGTTATTTGATTTAGATTCATTGAAGTATCAGACGTAGCGTGCTTGCCTTACAACAGAACATTGTATTCCAGAGGATATTGTAGAGAACAGAGAAGATTGTCCCAGATATGCATACAAGGGAATTGTTGCTTGCGGAGACGAGAATAGCCGAAATCGGAAAATGGGTAGGCTGGGAGGAGCGCTGTGGTGTTCTCAGGAACTCAAAGTTTGTAGCTTTATTGGTTATCATCACTTTTCAGGTCTATGCAGGTGAGCCCATGTAGTTCCAAATCGGAAAAGCAGTAAACTAATCCTCTTTGCTTTTGTAGCATTGGAATTGTGAAAATTGGTTGTTGGTTGGAAAATTTCTAATGTGTTATCATTGTTTGCTTCCAAAATGATGACTATTAGTATTAAGAGAAACTCTTGCATTGCATTCTACAGGTAAAGAGCTTCATGAAGTATATATAGAACATTGGTATAATGCGAGGAGTATCATAGGCATATAGAATGAACTGTAATGTGATTTTCGAAATTGCATTTTATTGGTTTTCCTTACAATCCAGTACAAACTTATATGTAGTACACTTATTAAGAAAAGTGTATTATTATTTAATCCAAATTATATTTTTTTATGTTGCACAAGAGAAGTATTATTATTATTTTTTTTATCTTTTTTTTTTTGGGTATCAACACTTACAATCCAGTACAAACTTATATGTAGTACACTTACCGGTTCATGATTCTGTCGAGATTGTTTTCATTTCTTTGAAATGATGCTCATCATCTCCCACTTGGGTTGTTAATCTCGGAGAAGATTGTTGCGGATATGCATTTAATGGAATCGTTGGGGGCACAGCTTTGCTCACTGCTGGTGGTTTCAGTTTGAACATTCCTTTCAATGCTGTTGATATTTCCTTCTGTATTCTGCTGAAGCTGCAAGGCAAGCTCAAGCCCCCTAACAACATCGGTCATGGATGGCCGTTCTGTCCCATTGTCGTGGATGCAACTGATAGCTACCTCAGTATACTTATCCAGGCACTCGGCTGCAATCTTACCTCTCAAAATTGGATCAATGATTTGATCGAGTTCCCCATTCTGATGACAGCTCTTGGTCCACTCAGCCAGGCTTGCTTGCCTAATATCCTCTGTATCTATCACAGCTGGCCTTGCACACAATACTTCACACAACACTACACCGAATGAGTAGACATCTGATTGAGGAGTTAGATGTTGTGTTCTGAAGTATTCTGGATCCAGAATTCCAGATACCCGAAACTGCCTTTCACCAGAGTGCTGATGTGGGTGTTGGACGTGTCATTCGTGCCCTTTGACAGCCCAAAATCTGAAACCTTGGCCGCCCAGTGTTCATCCAATAAGATGTTGGTGCTCTTCACGTCACGGTGAATGATGGTGCCCCTGACACCGCTATGGAGGTACTGCAACCCTCTTGCTGCGCCAATACAAATCTGAAGCCGTTCTTTCCAAGGAAGAGGTGGGTTCTCAGTGTTGTAGAGATGATCTCTGAGTGTCCCACATGCCATGTACTCATATACTAAAATCATCTCACCTTTATCATTACAATATCCAATCAAAGACACCAAATGGCGATGACGGATTTGGGATAGCAATTCGATTTCCGTCTTGAACTCATGGGCACCCTGTGATGAATCTGGCTTCAGCTTCTTGATTGCGACAAGGGTTGCCATGCCATCAATCTGTCCTTTGTAGACATTGCCAAATCCTCCAACTCCAATAATAGAAGTAGCATTGAAGTTTTCAGTGGCGACTTTGATCTCTGGTAGTGAAAACCGACGACAGAAATAAGTTGCTGAAGATGACTTATGGACCTTCGTTGACTTCTTTCCCCTGTGGCTAGATCTTGAGTCCTTACCATTCCATCCTCGCCTGAAAACCAAGAATCCGGTCGCCGAGAACACAATTATGCTGGCAATTACACCAGCAACAATGGCAATCATAAGAGTTGACTCACTTGACTTTTTTGGTCTTTTCACTTGCTGTGAATCAGGATTTCCTGCTGTATATGAGACATTCGACCCAAATAGTTTTAAGATTTCGAGCCCATTCAGGAGTGCATCATTATATAAGCTCTTCTCATCTGCTGCAAGAGTGAGAGAAAGATTTACCTTCATTTTATTTTCAGGGCCAGACATGTACACAACATAGTCTCTGTACACTGGAATCCCATTTCCACCACTCCATTGAATGATGTCCGCTTCTTCTTCAACTGCTTGGTTCTCTATGACGATTTGAAATGTTCTGTCCCCGGACTCGGTAATACCTGGTTCAAACTCACAGAAATGCAGCCTCAGAAGGTAGTGGAATGAAGAATCTACTGGAAATGTCCAAGTGAGATTGTAGCTCTTGTTCATGTATTTCTCCATCCCCAATGACCGGCCTGAACGGTAAATATATTCTTCTGCTGAGTACGCAGGAGCTTTAAGAAATTTGAGCTGGATTGTACCGTTGTATGATTGCACGCTGATTGTTTTACTTAAAGCATCCAAGTACACGTCATCTGAAGAATTCCACCCATCGGGGGGGGAGACCAAGAGATAGGTGGAATTATCGTAATAGTAATAGAAAAGTTCAGATCGACCACCAATGTCTAGTTTGTAGAGCGTCTGCAGAGCAGTGCTGTTTTCGATGCGATACTTGAGTTGGCTGCCTCCGACGTACCGATACCCAGCGCTTTCTGCTGCAGAGTAGTAACGATTGGTTGGCATCTCCATGACTTGAATACCGTTGATAAATGCGTTGGCATCTTGGCTTGGACTGAATGTGATGTTGAAAGTCTTTAGACTCTGTTCTTCATGAATGCTTAAACAGAATTCTTTGTATAACGTCTCCACCCCAGAGGCATCAGCAGTGGCAGGAGCATTGAAGTTGTCAAGAAGGGTAAAGTCACCGGCTTTGACTGAGAAGAGAGCTTTGGAGCTGTTGAGGTTGGTGTAGGAAGCTGGGTAGAAGTAGAAGCGAATGAACTTTTGACCGGCGGTGAGATTGAATCTGTAAGTAAATTCTGAGTGAGAAAGCCGCACTCCTTGGTACGGCGGCGGCAGCCATGGACTTGTGCCATAGGTGGTGCTACCAATGGGTGTGAATTTCGTATTGACATCTCCGCTCCATTCTGAATTAATTTCCTCAGTGAAATTAGTGCCACAAGCAATGGAGACATTTGCGACCCGACTGTAGGTAGCTGACGAATCTCCGGCCACCATGTGTGTGACAACGTACACAAACAGGAAAAGGTAAAGCAGAGTGAGAATTGTTTTCATTGTAAATAGCAAGAAAAAAGAGGGAGATGTTTTGGGAAGAAGCTACTTCTGGATATGTATGGCATGTTGAAGTTGAACAAATATTTGCAGGTCCTCTAAATTAAAGATGCACCCATCCGTCAACAAAAAGACTTCGACCGGTTGTGCTCATTTTGGAGTTGGAAAAGTCTCTCAACCTACAACTATTGATCAAAACATGGCCCGTTGACAGGGTAAAGGAACCTTGTTAGAAAGTTCCCATTCTCCTTTGCACTGGTATGTAGCTTGGACCAAGTCTTTATAATTTGAACCACATGTGGTGCATATTTTGACAGGAAAAGTCTCTTGTTATTGGCAAAGATTTTACCCTTTTCAGCTCTGTCTGTACCTCAACATAGGCTCGACAAACTAAGGGAAGGTGTGTATGAACAAGACATCCAGCAATAAGAACAAAGGTGTGTGTGTGTTTTTTTTTTTTTTTTTCAGTAGACGAGGAATGCCTTATATTTCAGTTATTCTGGGCAGTAAAAGATCGACATGAAAGTTCTACTACATTGGTGATAAGTAATGGTCAAGGTACTACAAGGATTTAGATCTCTTTAAGTGATCTGAAAGAGAGTCATTGCAATCAAGTTTACATTCATTTGGGTTTTACTATATATTGACTTGAATATACAACATCTTTTTGCAGCACTGATATCATAATTCCATTCAGATTCATCTCATTCTTCAAATATGATGCTCATCACCTCCCACTTGGATTGTTGATCTCAGAAAAGATTGTCTCAGATATACATGTAATGGACTCTTTGGTTGCACAACTTGGTTCTTGACTACTTGGTTCGGTTTTTATCTTTCTTTCAATGGAGTTGATATCCTTCTCTGGGCTATGATGAATCTGCAATGCAAACTCAAGCCCCCTGAGAACATCATCCATCGACGGCCTTTCAACACCATTTTCATGCACACAGCTCATTGCAATCTCAACAAACTTATTTAAGCTCTCCGTTGCGATTTTACCAGTTAAGCTTGGGTCGATGATTTGATCAAGTTCCCCCTTGTGAAGACAGCTTTTGGCCCACTCAGATAAGTTCATTTGCCTCATCTCCTCTGTATTTATCACAGCTGGCCTTGCACATAGTACCTCAAACAAAACTACACCAAATGAGTAGACATCAGACTTCTCAGTTAATCTTTGGCGTCGGTAGTATTCTGGGTCTAGATACCCGAAGCTGCCCTTCACTACCGTGCTTATGTGAGTCTTGGACATGTTGGGGCTCCCCACTTTTGACAACCCAAAATCTGAAACCTTGGCCACCCATTTCTCATCCAATAAGATGTTTGTGCTCTTCACGTCACGGTGAATGATGGTTCCCTTGGCACCGCCATGAAGGTATTGTAGCCCTTGAGCCGTGCCAATACAAATCTGAAGCCGTTGATCCCAAGATAGAGTTGAGTTATTGGAGTGGTAGAGATGATCACGGAGGGATCCTCGAGCCATGTAATCATATACCAGGATCATCTCACCTTTATCAGTACAGTATCCAATGAGTGAAACCAAATGGCGATGACGAAGTTGGGAGAGCAACTCAATTTCTGTCTTGAACTCATGGGCACCCTGGGATGACTCTGGTTTCAGTCGTTTAATTGCAACAAGAGTCACTCCACCATCAATGCATCCCTTGTACACATTGCCGAATCCTCCAACACCAATAACTGAAGTTTGATGGAAGTTCTTGGTTGCGGCTTTGATCTCTGCCAGTGAGAAGTAACGACACAAGTAAGATGGTGAAGATGAGCTGGGGGTCATTGTTAACTTCATTGTACGGTGGCTGGAGCTGGAGACTTTCTGTCTTTGCCTGAAAATGAGTATTCCAAGTGCAGAGAATACTACTATGCTGGAAATTACACCAGCAACGATGACCAGCATATGAGTTGAATTCTTTGAAGTTCTTGGACCTAGCAGTGTCACCGTCGGGTTGGTGCTGCTTCCGGTTTGCGTAATCACTTTCAAAATTTCAAGCCCATTCAAAATTGCATTCTTGTATTCAATCATCCAATCCATCTGGAATGCTTGCAGTGTGATAAATAGACTTGCTTTCTGCCTCTTGGTTAGGCAAGACCACCACGTAGTCTCTGTATACTGGTATCCCATTTCCACCACTCCATCCGACTATGTCTGCTGTATCATTGGCTTGATTGCCTATGTAAATTACAAAAGTCCGCTCTCCTATCTTGAAAATTTCGAGCTCACAAAAATGCAGCCTAACCAGGTAAGGATAGTTAGAATCTACATGAAATTCCCAGGTGAGATTGTAGCTCCTGTTGTTTGTCTTGTTGGTGTCAATTGACCGGCCTGTTTTGTAAACTTCTTTCGGCGCACTGTATTCAGGTATTCTGCCAAACTTGAGTTGAATGCTTGGATTGGATAGTGAAACAGTTATATTTCTACTTGACTCATCCAAGTAGGTTTCATCCTCACCATCCCAATTCCGGTACATTCCAGTGTCTTGATTGGATGAGACGGGGCTGCCACCAATGTTGATTCTGTGAAACATCTCCATAGCAGTGTTTTCCCCAATTGGAAACTTGACTCCCCCGCCTATATAAGCAGCCCCGTCGCTTTGAGGTGCGGTGTAGTAAAGATAAGTCGGCATGGACACAATCTCGATTCCGTTGATAAAGGCGTATGCCTGCTCGGCTTTGCTTGGAATGAATGTGATGTTTAGACTCTGATCTCCACCATATATGTTCAAGCAGAACTCCTTGTATATCGTCTCCACCCCAGAAGCATCCACAGTGGCTGAAGCATTGAAGTCTGGTAGAAGAGTATAGCCACCCGCTTTGACGGAAAACAGGGCTTTGGAGCGATCAAAATCAGCATATGAAGCATGGTAGAAGTACAAGCGTATGAACTTTTGGCCAGTAGTTAACGTAAATGTGTAAGTGAATTCGGAGTGAGAAAGCCTCGCGGTGGTGTAGGGTACTCTGCCTGTGAAGGACGATGATGGTGGTTTTCTGACTTGGGACGTATTGTTACCAACTTGGTCTTGTTCCAATGGGAAAAATTCTGAGTTGATATCTCCGTTCCAAGTTCGGTTATCAAACTTACTGATTTGGGTGCCAGAATCGCCACAGGCAATGGTTATATCTTCAACTGGAGTGTAGACAAGTTGTGAATCTCCGGCCACAAGTTGGGCGACGATGTGGAAAAGAAGGCAAAGGCAGAGAGGAGCAAGAACTGGTATCATGGAATTAACTGTACAAAAGTATGTGTTGGTTAGGTTCTTCATGATAGAAATTTGATTATGGTTGGGTTGCTTTGATTCCACTGATTGTAATTTTTGAGTAGCTAGAAAGTGGGACATGACCATTAAGACTAAGCAATGGGGTTCGATGAATCTGTCCTCTACCTTATGCGTGTTGATCGAGCTTGGCAGCTTGCTTCTATCATAATCCTCGAGCAAATTCTAAACTGCTAAAGTCCTCCATTTAGAAAACAATCAGAGTCATTATCAAACATAAATGGCAGGAAGCCATATTGAAAGTTACATAGCTTGGAATCTGTCTAGTCTAACATGGAGGGGTTCTAATGAGGATCATTATTTGATCGAGGACTGAGGAATTTATCCATTAAATGTTTATCACGTCCATTTTTTAATCATATTTTTTTATCTACACTGTTTGGGTTTTATGCCTATATAGTAGATTATTTTTACAAATTTTTAGTTAAATTAGTGATCGTTAAGGAACCGAACTAAATCAAATCAATGGATGATCCAAATCTGTCACACATGAGTTATTCAAGTTTATAATCGGTAAATTATATTTATGAATGTCTTAAATGTTTTCAGTTTGGATGAAAATTTGTAGAGATGATCTACTTATATATATCTACTAACTAGACATTTAAGATGTGAATATATGATCAAAAGCATGATGAAACGAAAAAATTCTCAACCAAATTATCCTCATTAAAACCCCTCCTAGCTTGTGTTAACAAAATGCGCAAAAATTTAACAATTTTATGTGTGAATTTTAAAGACGCGTTATTGCCTATTTATTGGTCGGAAGACTTACAAGTCAAAATTTTGTGGCAAAGGTTGCAATCAACATCGTGACATCGATCACATAATAATGTTGATGCTTACATTGATGCTTGCCTCTTGTGCTTATTCTAAAATAACAATTGACATTTGATAGTAAATGTTGAACGACTTTTCTCTTAATATACATATTTCTTTGATTTTGTTGAAAAGCTACAAGGAATATTACAAGTAAACAAGTTTTTTTTTTTTTTTGAGAAGTCCAAGTCAACAAAGGCTCGCCACTATCTCCCAATATTTTATTATTTTTTTAAAAAAATTATTAAATAACTTACACACCGATATATGTTAGTGGTTTAAACCTGTGACCTTAAAATTGTTAAATTAAACACCTTAGCCAACTAGGCTACAACTCACTTATGATCTCCCAATATTTTCATTTTCACAAACTGAATCCATTTTAAGGAAAATTCTGCTATACATCAAGGTATGGACAAACCCCCATATTTTAGAAGAAGAGAATGTTGTATATGAATACAGTAGTGTTCACCCCGTCACAAATCGAGCGCGAAAATTGAAAATGGAGGGATATGAATGAGTTCGTTCGCGGAGTTCATTTGTGACAAAAGTACCAAAATAACCTTTACCAGTGTTTCCCTTCTGATTTCAGCCCCAAATCAAAAACCCCAATTCACAGCGAAACGCCGTTGTTTCCCGATGCAATATTCGTTTGTCGAAGCGAGAATGGCAGAAGTACTGAAATTGGTACCTGGAAGAAGGCTCAAAGTTTGTAGCTTTATTGGGTTTCATCACTTCAGGAATATATGTAGGTCGATCTCCAAAACCCAGAAATTACATGGGTTTTCCATATTTCACTAAGATTTTTGGTTCATTAAAGTGATTGCAACTACTTGATGCCAGTTATTTGGGGTGTCATTTATTTGATTGTAGTCACTAAAGATATCCTGATTACTCCTTGATGTAGGATGTATTGTTTTTCGACAACGAAACAGTTGAAGATTTTTATGAGCATACTTGGGGTATTTTTGATGATCACAGATTCACAGGTATGTTACTTTAGACCATAATCTGAATTATAGATGCATGGGAGTTCTAAAAGTAATTGTGATAACCCATTGTTTCCCATTTGAGCTAAATGTGATGGAAATTTTGACTGCAAAAGGAGCCTTGTTATAACACATGTGTTATTATTCTTAGCTTTCCATATGATGACTTTCTTATATTATGAGCAACTCTTCCTGTTGCATTCAACAGGAAAAAAAGCTTCATAAGGTATATAGTACATTGTGACAACTAATGCTAGGAATACTAGAGCATATAGAATGAAGTGTAATGTGATTTGAAACTGGCACTGCAAGTAATATTGCATTCTATTGGTTTTCTTTACAATCCAGTACAAGTATGTAATGTAATACACTTACCGCGTTCATGATTCTGTCCAGATTGCTTTCATTTGTTTGAAATGATGCTCATCATCTCCCACTTGGGTTGTTTATCTCAGAGAAGATTGTCACAGATATACATTTAATGGAATCGTTGGTGGCACAGTTTTGCTGACCACAGCTTGTTTCAGTTTCAACATTCCTTCCAGGGCACTTGCTTTTTCCTTCTGCACTTTGCTGAAGCTGCAACGCATGTTCAAGCTCACTAACAACAGCAGTCATGGAGGGCCGTTCTGTTCCATTTTCATTCATGCAACTGATAGCTATCTCGGTGAACTTATTCAGGCACTCGGCTGTAATCTTACCTCTCAAACTTGCATCAATGATTTGATCAAGTTCTCCATTTTGATGACAGCTCTTGGCCCACTCAGCCAGGCTCGCTTGCTTCAGCTCTTCTGTATGTATCACTGCTGCCCTTGCACACAATACCTCACACATAACTACACCAAATGAGTAGACATCTGACTTCTCAGTTAGACGTTGGCGTCGGTAGTATTCTGGGTCCAGATACCCGAAACTGCCTTTCACATTCGTGCTGATGTGAGTTTCGGACATGGTTGTTGTGCCTTTGGACAGACCGAAATCCGAAACCTTGGCCACCCATCTTTCATCCAGTAAGATGTTTGTGCTCTTCACATCTCGGTGAATGATGGTGCCCTTTGCACCATTATGAAGATACTGCAACCCTCGAGCTGCACCAATACAAATCTGAAGCCGTTGTTCCCATGGAAGAGGAGGGTTAATAGTGTCGTAGAGATGGTCACGGAGGGTTCCTTGTGCCATGTAATCGTACACTAAGATCATCTCTCCTTTATCACTACAATATCCAATGAGTGAAACCAAATGGCGATGGCGGAGTTCAGAAAGCATCTCAATTTCAGTCTCAAACTCATGGACACCTTGGGATGATTCTGGTTTCAGCCGTTTGATTGCAACTGGAATGGCTCCACTATCAATGCATCCTTTGTAAACATTACCAAATCCTCCAGCTCCAATGATGAGAGCATCACTGAAGTTCTTGGTAGCGGCTTTGATCTCTGCTAGTGAAAAGTAGCGACACGGATGAGATGACCCGGGGGTCGTTTTAAACTTCATTCTCCTGTTGCTGGAGCCAGAGTGCCTAACTTTCCATCTCCTCCTGAAAACAATGTATCCGATGACAAAGAACACTAGTATGCTGGAAACTAGACCAGCAACAAGGGCAAGCACAGGAAATGCCTTGCCATGCTGTATCATCTTCAGGTCCGGGATGGTTCCGAGCTCGCCTTTTGGGTCAATTAGCTTAAATATTTCGAGTCCACTCAACGTTGCATCCATGTATTCACTCGACGAATCTGCATGTAATGCTTGAAATGAAATAGAGAGATTAACTTTTTCCTGGCTTCCAGGGCCAATCATGGCCAACATGTAGTCTCTGTATGTTGGTATCCCATTTCCACCACTCCACAGAATTATGTCTGCTCCTTGTTCAGCAGTTTGATTGGCTATGTAAATCACAAATACACGTTCCCCAATCTTGGTAATGTCAGACTCAAACTCACAAAAATGCAATCTAACCAGGTAGGAGAAGTTAGAGTCTACAGGAAATGACCAGGTGAGATTGTAGTTGACGGTTTTGTTCATCCACATTGACCGACCTGTATTGTAAACTTGTTTTGGAGCAGAGTACTCTGGAGTTTCGACAAACTTGAGCTCAATTGTGTCGTTCTGTGCTAGCACGCTGTATTTTTTACTCAAACCATCCAAACACATGTCATCAGCAGCTTCCCATTTCCGGTACACTCCTGTGTCTTCAGTAGTGTTGATTGCCTTTCCACCTACGTTGATTCGGTACACCATGTCCAGAGCTTTTCTGCTTTCGACTGAATAAGGGCTATTGCTTCCGATGGAACGAACTGAAGTTGTATAGAGATTGGTGGGCATCGACACGATTTCAATCCCGTTAATAAAAACATATGCGTCTTTGCTGGGTGTGAATGTTATGTTCAAGCTATGTTCTGTCTCTATGTTGACGCAGAATTCTCTCATCAGCGGCGTCGCATCATCGGCAGTGTTATAAGCTTTGAAGTCCTTTAGCAGGATGTAGTCGCTAGCTGTGACAGAAAAGAGGGAATTGGAGCTTTGGAAGTCCGGGTATGAAGCCGGGTTGTAATGCAAGCGGACGAACTTTTTCCCTGGAGAAAGTGGAATGCTGTAAGTGAATTCCGAGTAAGAAAGGCGAGCAGTGGTGTAAGGGACTTGACTGGCGGATTGCGACAATGAGGGATGTGCTTTTCTGAATTGTGATGTGGTGTTAGTTTCACCATCTTGTATGGGGGAAAATGTTGAGTTGATGTCTCCACTCCAAATCCTGGAGTCGTAGCTATTTGAATGTTGCCCCAGATTGCCACAGTCTAGGGTGATATCATCCACCGGAGTGTATATAGGCGGCGACTGACTGGCCACTAGGAGAGTGAGGATGTGGAGAAACAAGAGGACGCAGAGAGAAAGGAGAATCGGTTCCATGGTAATTGGGACAATCAGCAACTGAAACCTAAGTAGGTAAAGGTTCTCTGACTGAAATTTCTGGAGGAGAAATCCCCTTAGATGCTATTTTATCCGAGGACTAAAATTTCGCCGATCGTGGAAATTTCGACGGTCCAAAAAACGGATATTTCGATAGAAATTTCGAGGAAATATCGATTGCAGAAAAAAAATGAGAAAATTGACGGAAATTAGTAGAAAAACATGGAAATTTTAAATGAAACTTTGAGAGATGTTTGTTATCTCAATTATCTATTATAATTGATAAAAAAAATCTTGAATAAACATTAATCATAGTGAGTTTTAGTTATTTAAGTTGAATAACTACGTGCTGAAGTGCTGAACCAATGATACAACATGGAATTACATGAGTGGTTTAGAGCCACATAGAAGACCTATGAGGTACATAATTTTCACTATCTTCATCGTTTCTTTGTGTAGAGTCTTCAGTATATTGTGCAAAGTAGTTATTAAATGATACCTCACATTTGTAGTTTTGCATATATTGACTTACATGCCAACCATAAGGGTCAAGAGGGATTGACTGTGGATTTCCGTATTAGAAGTTGTAAGGATTGGGCAGCGCTTGACCTTGACCATAACCATAATCATTGGAAGATTGTACATCAGACTGTGACCATGCTGTATCACTTGATTCAGTTGATTGCACCCCGTAAGGCATGGAATAAGTTGAATAAGGCATTGTCAGATTTTGGCCATAAGTGTATGGTCCATCATTGCCTCCTCCCACACTAGATGAGTCAAAAGTGGATAAAAAATCATATTCATGCGTTGGCATTCTTCCTTGACCTCTTTCTCTTGGTGTATAATGTTTTCCTATAGCTCCAATACCAGAACCTGCTCTCCTACTTCCATGATCACCATCTAGTGTTGCATGTGTGAAGTTTGGCTCACAAGTGAATGGGCTCATATGACCAGGTTGGCTCACATTGTAATCTTGAACTCCAACATCATCTCCACCACCGCCGTAGCTTCCACTATCATCACCCCTGATGCTTGATGAGCCTCCTGATCTGGTGCTAGAGTTTTCGTTTGTCCTGGAAGGAACTTGTGAGCTACGAGAGGAAATTAGAATGTTAGCTCTACCCACTAATGCATCGATAGATTCTCTATATCAGGACCTATAACCTCTTCTTGAATTACTCTTTCTACATTTATTTCTTCCGTACGTGCTTCACGAGCAACTGTAGGTGATGGATTGCGTTCCTCGTCATCAAGATGAAGTGGCCTTATCCATTCACAAAGTTGATCTATTGCTTCATCATCAAACTCTGTACCAATATCAAAGACATCTAATGGATCTTTCTGGTCCACATGCGAATAAGCTGCCTCTCTGTCTCGAATTTTAAGCCTCATGTTGTAATAGCAAAAAACCAATTTTTCCAAACGACTATACCCCAACCTGTTTCTCTACTTAGTATGGATTAATGCGAATGTGCTCCAGTTTCTCTCACACGCAGATGCTGATGCTGTTTGTGATAATACTTTGATAGCTAACGTTCTCACAGTTGGGGCACTACTCCCATACATAACCCACCAGTCGGTTGTCATAAAAAAAAATAATTACCTAATTTAGAATCAAAAATATCGATTATCGATGGAAATTTTACCAAAATTTGTATATTTGACTAAAAGTAAACTAAATATAAAATATCGGAAAGATATGAAAATTAATATCGGTGCTTGTAAAAAACGGAAATTTCAAGGAAATATCGAGGATATTATGGATATTTTAGTCCTTGATCTTATCAGAAAACTAATAATGCTGGATGAAAATGGGGGGGGGGGGACATGATCATTGAATCTAATGGCATGAGCTGTGGACTTCACGAATAAACTTCTTTTGCATTCACATTTGAAGACTGTCTGGAACGAGAAGCATTTCTATTTTTATGTATTGTCTTATTAGTATAAAAACTCCCTCCAGCAAGTTATAAATTCATAGCTGTGGGATAGGACAACTATTCCTATTTGCCATAAGCTACACAAAATGCATAAACCAAAACGAAGCAGATTGCACAATCAATCACATATAACAGTTTCTTTTTTCCAGAAACTTTCTGATTTATGGGAGAAGTCTTAGATTGTTATCCAAGCAAATTCAAACAGATAAGCCAAACAGATATTGTCGACCGGAGTGTATGGTTGGGACTGACCGGTGAGAAAGAGAATGACGAAGAACAAGAAGAGGTAGAGAAGAGTGATGATTGGTTTCATGGTAGGTAGAGAAAGATGAAAGATGAAAGGATGAGGATGAACTTGGAAGCAGGTGGAAGCTACTCTGCTTGTGATATGGAATCATAAGCGTAACAGTATAATACTAAACTGTGTGTTTAATTTTCTAATTCAAGATTAGGACTTTGGAATGTTGAAGGTTGAAGGAGGATAATTAAACTTAATTGACTTTGCTGGCGCTATCAAACAAGTTATGATACAGATTTTGGAAATTTTAGATTGGGGGAGGCCGCCCACCAATCCAAAATTATTACAAACAGACTGTAACTCGCATGAACCTAACTAACATTAGGGTTCAAGTATATTACCACTAGATCAGAGGGATGTATTAATAGTAACACCAATTAACCTTTTTATTATTGTGGTAGTGTTTTTCTTCTTCTTGCTTTAGTTGTCTAGTTCATTGTGTTAGTGGAGGTTTCCTTTTTCTTTTCATGAATGAGACTCATGCTCTTGTTGGCCAAAATAATATCTGAGAAGAAGTCACTTGGAAATGCAACAAGTTTGTTGTTGTCTCTCTAAGTTGGAACTTTCTTGTTTAACAGTTTTCTAGCACTAGTATGATTCGTGCTTAAATTGACTGAAACTTCTGTTGTGTTGCACGCAGAGACTTGAATATACAGAACAGAAAGGGACATGATATGATAGAAGACTTGTGCATACAAGTCTTGGGTCTACAGTCTACTCTAAAATGAAAGATTCTCAATCAATCATGAAAGACTAGAAAGTTGCCCGCGCGTTGCAGCGGGATTAGCTAACATATTCAAGAATTATGGACTGCATAAGACATAGAAAAAGAAAAATATGTGAGAGTTTACTATGTATCATATCCAACATTATAAATATAAAGTAAAAACAGAAATAATTTAAAGCTAGTGTATCATCAATTAAAAAAGAGTGAGAGAGTTTGTAAAAAAAGGAGTGATTGGACTCCGCGCCTTTCTCTGTGGAGAGAAATAGAAAAATCTAGAGAGACAGAGAGAGTTCGTCAAAAAAAAAAAACGATCTGCCCGCGGACTCCGCTCCCTTCTCAGGGGCGGAGAAATAGAAAAATCTAGAGGGACAGAGAGAGTTCGTCCAAAAAAAAAATGAACCCCCAGCGGACTCCGCCCCCATCTCTGCCTATCTCGCGGGCGGAGTCCGCGCCCTTCTCTAGGGCGGAGAATTAGAAAAATCTAGAGGGACAGAGAGAGTTCGTCCAAAAAAAAAAAACGCGAACCCCCAGCGGACTCCGCGCCCATCTCTGCCTATCTCGCGGGCGGAGTCCGCGCCCTTCTCTGGGGCGGAGAATTAGAAAAATCTAGAGGGACAGAGAGAGTTCGTCCAAAAAAAAAAAAAAGATCTGTCAGAGGAGTCCGCGCCCTTCTCTGGGGCGGAGAAATAGAAAAATCTAGAGAGACAGAGATAGTTCGTCCAAAAAAAATGATCTGCCCGCGGACTCCGCTCCCTTCTCTGGGGCGGAGAAATAGAAAAATCTAGAGAAACAGAGAGAGTTCGTCAAAAAAAAAAATAATCTGCCCGCGGACTCCGCTCCTTTCTCTGGGGCGGAGAAATAGAAGAATCTGGAGAGACAGAGAGAGTTCATCCAAAAAAAAAAAAAAAATCTGTCAGCGGAGTCCGCGCCCTTCTCTGGGCCGAGAAATAGAAAAATCTAGAGAGGCAGAGAGAGTTCCTCCACACACAAAAAAAATCGAACCCCCAGCGGACTCTGCGCCCTTCTCTGGGGCGGATTAATAGAAAAATCTAGAGAGACAGAGGGAGTTCGTCCAAAAAAAAAACTGATATGCCAGCGGACTCCACGCCCATCTCGCGGGCGGAGAAATAGAAAAATCTAGAGGGACAGAGAGAGTTCGTCAAAAAAAATAAAAAAAACCGAACCCCCAGCGGACTCCGCGCCCTTCTCTGGGGCGGAGAAATAGAAAAATCTAGAGGAACAGAGAGAGTTCGTCCAAAAAAAAAAAGATCTGCTGGCGGAGTCCGCTCCCTTCTCTGGGGCGGAGAAATAGAAAAATCTAGAGAGACAGAGAGAGTTCGTCCAAAAAAAAAAGAAAAAAAAAGAGTGATCGGAAAAAAAACAAACAAAAAACAAAACAAAAGGAGTGATCGGACTCCGTAACCGATCTACCAGTGGACTCCGCTAGCTCCCTTCTCTGGGGCGGAGAAATAGAAAAATCTAGAGAGACAGAGAGAGTTCGTCCAAAAAAAAAACTATCTGCCAGCGAACTCCGCGCCCATCTCGCGGGCGGAGTCCGCGCCCTACTCTGGGGCGGAGAAATAGAAAAATCTAGAGAGACAGAGAGAGAGTTCGTCCAAAAAAAAAAGTGATCGAAAAAAAAAAACAAAACAAAACAAAAGGAGTGATCGGACTCCGCGCCATTCTCTGGGCGTATTAATAGAAAAATCTAGAGAGATAGAGAGAGTTCGTCCAAAAAAAAAAACGATCTGCCAGCAGACTCCGCGCCCATCTCGCGGGCGGAGTCCGCGCCCTTCTCTGGGGTGGAGAAATAGAAAAATCTAGAGAGACATAGAGAGTTCGTCCAAAAAAAAGAAAAAGAGTGATCAGAAAAAAAAACAAAACAAAAGGAGTGATCGGACTCCGCACCCTTCTCTGGGGCTGATTAATAGAAAAATCTAGAGAGACAGAGAGAGTTCGTCCAAAAAAAACCGATCTGTCAACGGACTCCGCGTCCATCTCGGGGGCGGAGAAATAGAAAAATCTAGAGAGACAGAGAGAGTTCGTCCAAAAAAAAAACTATCTGCCAGCGCCCATCTCGCGGGCGGAGTCCGCGCCCTTCTCTGGGGCGGAGAAATAGAAAAATCTAGAGAGACAGAGAGAGTTCGTCCAAAAAAAAACCCAGCAGACTCCGCGCTCATCTCTAGGATTGAAGAGGACAGAACCGTCATTTTACTGTCATTAGTGAACAGTAACTGTCCCTGTCGGAAAATAGTATATGTTAAATAAGAATACAGATTAAGCTAGCTACTTGTTTTTTGTTTGTGTAGCTGACTTCAAGAGTATTATTTGTAATCTTGGACCAAGTCTTCACAACAAGTCTATGAGAGAACAGGGTGTTGTCTTCATTTGTAGAAAAGTTGCAGCAACGTTAAACATGTCAATGTAACCCTACACCCATTAAATCTATTTAAAAATGATATAGATATAATTGTATAAAAACTAAAACAAGAAGTAAACGATAAATGGGTCATGAACCGATGAACCTTTAGACTCGATGGCCATCTCATTGTGGTGTTCTTTGAATGAGGCAAGAACCTTGTTACCTTATTAACGAGAGAATCACAGAGTGCAAGTACCTAAACTTTTATATAGAATTGAATATTCCATAACCTCTCATATATGTAACATTTCAAGTCCAAATCTCTGGTTGTAGTTGCATACTTTATTAGACAAACTTGACAGATCAAATCATGTTAGATTTCTCTATTGGTAAGTTGTCCATACTAAATATAAGCTAATAATAAAGTCCAATTTAATCTTTGCGGTTAGATGATCTCCGGCTATGAATTGCGTGTGGGTATTTGTAAAACATCATTTCAAACAAGCACAAAGCATATATAGCCGGTTTGCGCTAGGTGAAGAACTAAATTATTGAATGTTCTATGTTAATGTCGATCAAATACCCCCACTCTTGCATAGCATTAGCTTAAAAGCTTATTTCTCATGTGGGAAAATTATTGAATGATCTCAAAAAATAAGACACGTGGTGGTTAATAAGGTAAAATCAGAAATGAGGTAAAATCGGAGCATAAACACAGACAAGTGTTGTATACAGTATGAGACCTAGCTAATGATTCGCACATGCTTCTCTTAATTCAAAACTACGTACTGCATGAACATTATCATCGATCAATTAGGATCATCTCACAGTGGGATCCTTGATCTCAGAGAAGACTGTTCCGGACATTCCTCTAATGGATGCATTGGTGGTAGACATATCCCCGCTACTAGTTTTGGTCGTTCTGCTATTCTTCGAATCCGACGAGTATTCCCAGCTACAACTAGTCCCATCATCATAACCTTTCATGAACGCAACCTCATCTTCACCTTCCATTTCCACGCCTAAAAATACTTCTGCACTCTGCTGAAGCTGCAATGCAAACTCAAGCCCCCAAACTACGTCATTCATCGACGGCCGCTCATTTCCATTATCGTTCATACAACTCACGGCAAGCTCGACGAACTTGTCCAGACATGTAGCTGCAATCTTTCCCCTTAGATTTGGATCAATGATTTGATAGATCGAGCCGTTTCGATGACAACTCTTAGTCCATTCAGCTAGGCTCATTTGCTTCTTCTCCACCGTTCGTATCAGAGCTGGCCTTGCACACAGAACCTCACACAACACAACTCCAAAAGAGTAAACGTCCGACTTCTCAGTCAACTGTTGACGTCTGTAGTACTCTGGGTCAAGATACCCGAAACTACCCTTCACCATTGTGCTGATGTGAGTTTTGGACATGGTGGTGGTGCCCATTTTGGACAATCCAAAGTCGGAAACCTTGGCCACCCATTTCTCATCCAACAAGATATTTGTGCTCTTTACGTCACGGTGGATGATCATGCACTTGGCCCCCGTGTGAAGGTAGTGCAGCCCACGCGCCGCGCCAATGCAAATTTGGAGGCGTTGCTCCCATGCAAGGGGTGGTTTATTTTCGGTGTTGTACAAATGATCACTTAGCGTCCCATTTTCCATGTAGTCATACACTAATATCATCTCACCGTTGTCCGTACAATATCCGACGAGGGGCACCAAATGAAGGTGGCGAAGTTGGGATAGCATCTCGATCTCGGTCTTGAACTCGTGTGCACCTTGTGACGACTCTGGTTTGAGGCGTTTGATCGCCACCGGTATGGAGCCATCATCGATGTAGCCTTTGTAGACGTTACCAAACCCGCCGACGCCGATTATGAAAACATGGTCGAAGTTTTGTGTGGCGGATTTGATCTCCGCCAGTGAAAAGTGGCGACACAGGTCCGACGGTAGGGATGAGCCGCGAGACTTGGTGGACTTGGTCGTGGAAAAAGAAAACGGCCCCCATTTTGTTGCTTTGCTAGAGTTGGAGCCCTTAGGTTTTCTTCTACGCCTGAAAAGTAAAAACCCTACGACGGAAAGAACAAGAAACACCGAAAGTACACCGGCAAGAATAGCAAGCATTGTCATCGACTTCTTCTTCGATTCTCTAGGGTTTACCGGGTTCACCTTTGGTTTGTCCTCCGGCCGTGGGTCGGGATTAGGTCCGGCGAGATTGCCGTCTGTGTCATTCAGTTTGAAGATTTCGACCCCATTCAAGATAGCATCGCTGTATCCAGTTGTAGAATCTTCGCCTGCTTGGAGTGCAACAGAGAATTCAACTAAATCTGTCTTTGTGTTAGGAACTCTGGGCACGAACACAATGTAGTCTTTATATACCGGAACCCCATTTCCTCCACTCCACTGGATTATGTCCGCTCCCCGTTCTGCTGTTTCATTGGCTATAAAAATCTGAAACCTACGATCTCCCTCCATCTTAATATACGGTACAATCTCACAAAAATGAAGCCTCACTAGGTAAGAAAATTGTGGATGTACTCCAAATCTCCATGTGAGATTGTAGCTTTTGTTGATTGTTTTGTTCAGCCCCATTGACCTGCCGGTTTTATAGACCTCTTCCGGCGCAGTGTAGTTATGGATTTTCTCAAATTTGAGATGAACATTATCGACATGCGGTACAAAACTAAACTCTGTACTTGACTTATCTAAGTACATCTCGTCAGTTGCATCCCAGGTTCGGTACATGCCGGTGTCTTCATTCGGTGAGAGCACGCCTCCACCGACGTTGATTCGGTACATCATCTCCAGAGCGGTGTTGTTTTCCACAGGGTACGGGTTTCCGGTGACGGCTTTCGGCCCATCGTCTTGAAGTGCAGTGTAGTTACTGTAGTAAAGAAAGGCAGGCATGGGCATAATTTCAATCCCGTTGATAAAAGCGTATCCATCATTGCTAGGAGTGAATGTGATGTTCAAGATGTGTCGTTCCGGATCAATGTTAATACAGAATTCTCTGATCATCGTCTCGAAATAATCTGCATCTGCCTGGACAGAAGCGTTGAAGTCCTTGAGGAAGGTGTAGTTATAGCCACCGAGTTTGACAGAGAAGAGTGATTTCGAGCGGTCGAAGTTCTCGTTGACGGCTTTGTATGAAGCTGGGTAGAAATACAAGCGGATGAACTTCTGGCCCGGACTGACGGGAATCCGGTAAGTGAATTCTGAGCGAGAAAGCCGTGCTGTTGTGTACGGTACTTGCCCGGCCGTTGAGGACGACCATGGCGCATCCATAACCTTGGACGCGCTACCAACTTCTATAGGGGAAAGCTTGGATTTGATATCGCCGTTCCACTTTTGAGATTCATAGACCACGTCGCCGGATGAGCCACAGTTAAGGTTGATCTCATCGGTCGGAGTGTAGGGGAAAGCTTGGATTTGATATCGCCGTTCCACTTTTGAGATTCATAGACCACGTCGCCGGATGAGCCACAGTTAAGGTTGATCTTATCGGTCGGAGTGTAGGGCTGTCCGGCCACCAGTAGGCTGACGAAAAGTAGAAACAAGCTGGAAAGGTAAAGAGGAGCGAGAATGAGTTTCATATTGGGTATTAAGTACTGTATAAGAATTAAGAGAAATGTATATAGAGTAGGGATGGTTGGGTCAGGTTTATATAGGCACGAGAATTATAGAGCGAAATATATTCATAGGAAAATTAAGAAGGAAGTTAGTCAATAGATATATATGTATGGTTGTGATTTCTCTTCTCTTCATCAATAGAAAAGCTATACCGATTGTTTTGGCCCACGTCCTCAGCGAAGGGTAGAGAGGGAACAAATGTAAAAAACGGTGTGTGCGGGCGTGCCACCTCACGGATGAGGAAAGAGAACGATGCGCGTCCTGACTTCTTGACCAGGCGAATGAGGGCTCCGGCGTCACCTGATGAGGAAATATTTCCGAGCTTACTCTTCCGAATCACCTGTCGATCGATACTCACTGTGAGAGCGAGCAGAGCAACAATTGGGAGGTTTCCGAGACGAGTCCTGACGGGCTCCGGGATCTAAAGCGGGATGCGCTTAGAACGTTAGAGTTTCGAGAAGACTCGAAGGTTTCGACTGTGTACGTCTGTTTGAGAGAGATTTGTTGATTGATTGATTGATTGTGTGTTTTCAGAGAGATCATGAAGCTCCCTTATATATCTATCCGTAAGCAACTCGTGGAGATTACTCACAATCCAATGCGGACTCTGCAATTAGAATCCCACAAGGATACGTTTAACTCGCCAGTCGTGCGCTCCATGCAACACGTGTCAAACCTATCTCGCTTAGGTTTCGCTCCTTACCTTACTGCATTTCATTTGTCGTGTAGTAAGCGAACTCAAACACTAAGCGACCTTATCCAGAGGGTGTTATTAGTCATTTCAACCCATCCCCGCAAGAACTATAGAGTCCCATGCGAACTGGAGATAAGGATCCCGCGTAGACACCGAATCTCGCAAGGCATCAGAATAAAAGCCACGTCACGTGCTGCCAAACCTTGCTACCCTTGATGGGCTAAAAAAGGCCACAGGCATTGGCCCAAATGATATCCAAGTCTTTCTCGAGTCTTGGACCGAAAATGCCCACTGGGCTCAAACATTGCCCCCTAGGCCTTGAGCTTAATCCGTTTCGCAACGGATAAGCGAAAAGGCCTATTTAAGCTTTTTTATGGGAACTCGTATTTCAAAAGGTGCTGACGCTTCGGCGCTATCGCTTCCCTTCATCATTACGGCTTTTCGAATTTTGAAACGCGCTGACGTTTCGGTCGTCATTGCGTCTTTTCGTTGCGACCATTGATTGAAAGGGACGTTACGGTTCGTCTCCTTTATAAACCTCGACGCGGGTCCCCACATCTTACCATCGCTTTCGAAACAATCTCCGCCTTCTGCAAACAACCAAACCCCAGCACCAGACAGACTTTAACCGGAAACAATGCCTCCTAAACCCTTTGCTAATGACCCGAACCTGAACCTTACGACGGCGACCTCTTGGTCGACCAGCCTTGCTCGCCGCTTCGCCACCAACCCGCCTCAAGGAACACCAATCTATTTCCTTGATACAGGGGCGGCTCTGCTTGGCCCGACTCCTTCAAAGCCCCTGTCCGACGCCGACCTTAACCATTACAACTCCTCCGTGCGTCGGCCAATCTTGGCCCAGCGGCGCGAACCGGGAAACTTTTCCACCTGGCAAGCCCGCTCTCATGTAAATGTCCGGGTCGGGGAGTGGCCCAGCGCAACCGCGGAGGAGCGAACGTGGTACGAGGAGCGCCTCCAGACCGATCAGACGATCTGGGAAGCCACCGGAATTCATGAGGCCATTGCCTTGAGCTTCTCGCTGCCCTCTCACACCGATCGAGCGCCTATCGCTGCCATGGCCTGTTTGTGGAACAGCGCCACCAACACCTTCGACTTCCCTTTCGGGCAGATGGGCATTACTCTGCTGGACATCCTCGCCATCACCGGGCTGCCGATCCACGCCAAGCCGTATGTGCCAGGCGACTTTGCGTCGACCGAATTCCCATATGCCTGCAATTTGGGAGCCCGCCGCGCCCTGAGAATTTCATACGGGGCATGGCGGAAATTTTACATGGGCCACGCGGAGCCGCATGAAGGAGGCATCGCTTTCTTGGAGTACTGGCTTGACAAGTTTGTCTTCTGCGGCAGCGCTCACAAACCAACCGGGAGATGGACCAAGTTGGCCGAAGCGCTGTACAATGGGATTGAAGTCGGGTTAGGGCAACCTGTATTAGGCGCACTCTACCGGACCCTGCATCTGCTGTCGCTGAGGCCTTTTCACCTTTCTGGCGGCCCTCTGTGGATCCTGGACCTGTGGACGCAGTTGTACTTTCCGCTCTTCCGGCGAGCCCCGGTGGAATACCTGCCTGAAGATCGGCTGCTTGGCTTTGCGGTGTGCAGGAATGACGCGAATCGGACTCCTCTGTCCTTCTTCGCTAGCCTGTCCATCCTTTACAACCACATCGAGCCACCTCCGACTATGGATATGATGGTTCGCCGGCGCCACCCTGAGGTCCTATCGACGGGTTTCTTCCCCCGCCAAGACTCTGACAACGACGCGAGGACTGCCTTCGTAAGAGCAACCTCATGCTGCGACCTCCAACTCGCTGAGGATGAGCAAGGTTTCGAGCTATATGCCCCCAATCACTTCGCAAGGCAACTTGGTTTTCATCAAGGGATTCCTTACCCGCTTCTCCATTCAGTCAACAAGTACACCTCGTGGAGGAAGATTGGCGAGTCTGATCGGGTCACCCCGCTGCAAAATCTCTACCCTCTTTCTCCCAACCTGCTGGAGATCGAGCCTTCGCTGGGCACTGACCCCGCTTACCTCGCTTGGTGGCGATCCTTATCTGACAACCATTGGGAGTTCCCAGACGACGCTGTCTTCGCTGCCGTTTTTCGTCCTCTTTACGATACTTTGGGCGAGTCAGACCGCACCATCCTCGATGGCCAGCGCGACCATGCGGAAAGGAGTTCAGGGGCTGCGACAAGAACTAGGCTCGCGCCTCCGCCAGTTCCTACTGCTCGCCGCCCGACGGGGATCGTCATTCGAGAACGCGATCCCACACCTTCGGTATGTCACTAAATGTGTGCATTTTGAACTTCCTTTGACATATTGATAAAATGCTTTCCTCTAATCCTCTTTTTCTCTTCTCAGTCTGCCCCCCGCCGGAGAGACGTTGACAGGTCCGCAGTTGCCAGAGGAAAGGCACCTGTTCGAAGGGAGACTGTGGCGGGCCACGACAGCGAGACTGCTCCTGTCGTTCCTCGGCCAACGAGCGGCGAGAGCTCGCGGAAGCGTCCTATCGAGGACGAAGAAGACTTGCTGGAGGACGTGCAGTACCAACGAGAGTATGGCTTGGTAAGCGACCCGGTAAGCGGATCACTTTGAATTAAATTTTCCTAAGCCAGTCAACAACTCGCTAACTTTGCTTTTGACAGGTTCGCCGCACTCGACCTCGCCTCGCTGTCGTAGAAGAGGCGCCCGAGACAACGGATGTCCCATCTCCAGAACCATTCAGCGTGGATTTGGCCCTGCAGAGGGTTACTGAGGCAAGCGCGGAGATGGATTTCGAGGTAACTGCCGAAGCCGGTGAAGAGATGGTCATTGAGGAACTTGCAGTGGCAGGCGCGGAAACGGTTGCCGAAGAGTCTGCTGAATCTAGCGAGGAGGTGACCTTTGAGGAGACTGTCGAAGCGGCTGCGGAGGAGACTACTACGGTCATCGAGGGGGCCGACAAAGCTAGCGAGGAAGTCATACAGCCCTCCTCTCCAACCGCTGCTTCTGGCGAAGCTGGTCCAATCCCAGAACCATCCTTGGCTCTGGTTGAAAATGCAGCCCTCGACCAGTCCAACCAAGTCTCTGATCCTACTGCCCCCTTGGCGACTCCGCCCGAAGGCCTTCAACTGATACTTTGGGCTCCTCCTCTGCGATTGGGCCGCGCGGGTCATACCGGTGAAGTGCCTCCGGCGGTCCCAACAAAGGATCCTTCTGCCCCCTTGGTGGAGACAGAGACAGCTCGTGGCACTCCGCCACCCTCTCCAGAAATTGAAGCGGCTGCCGAAGTTGAACCAGTCACTCCGGTCCCAACAAGGAAACCTGGCGAGGAGTCTTCTTCCTTCAGTACCCGGGCCGCTCGTCTTTGGGCCCGAACTACTCCGCCTACTGATCCAGAACCCATCCGCTTAGCTCGGTCTTTCCTTCATGGGTTGTTCCATCACGGCTCTCGCCCGAACGTCTTTGACTTGGTAGGACGTATTCGCGAGGCCCATGAAGCTCTGGATCGACACCTCGCTGGCGGCAATCCTGTTCTGGACCAAGCGCTGGAGTTGGCCGATGCTGTCGAGTCGCAGGCTCGCCGAGTTTTGGATATTGGTGCTCAATCGGCCTTTCGTGAGCAAGCTCGCCGCAACTTGGACAACCAAATGGCGAACCTCTTGGCCGAGCTTGGTGAAGCTGGCATTCCTGGAGCGTCTTCAGAGAATCCAAGTGCTGGCCATGCTCGGCGAGTGGAAGCCCTGGAGGCTCAGATAGCAGAGTTGCAGGCTCAACTTGCTCGGGCTCGCCAAGACTTGGCCCGCGCTTTGGAAGTGGAAGCTCGTTTGCAGGCCGCGGAGGAGGCCCAGGAGGCTTTGGACTCGGCCGTGGCCGCTGCTGAAGAAGTTCAAGCCCAAGCCTATGAAGAAGAGATAGCCTTAGAAGGCATGCTCTTAGAGTTGTATAGGGTTTGTAGGCGTGCGTAGGTTTAACTGTATTTGCCCCCTTATGTACGAACTTTAATGATAATAATCAAAGTTGAAATTTTCCCGCTCTTTGCCAACTGTTCTGTAATAACTGTCGGGGAAAAAATCCTTTTCCGAGATTCAGCGACGGTTTCCAATGTAACTACTCGCTCGGAACGCGGGCAATCATTATTGAAAAACGCGTCTGACCTTATCTCCAAAGCCCGTATCTCGGAGCAAATATTGCATGGGGGACAACTGTCAAGCGCACAATCGCCCCTTCCGCCTATAAAAAGAAACGTTTGGCCGGGGTGAAGTATCAGTGAAGTCTTCTGCCCCCTCACCATGATTTCTTATTCCCTTCTGTTCATCCTTCTGTCCCTGCTTAGAGCAAAGCCCTCAACCATATATTCCCCTTCTTTGCTGATTCTGAAAATCTACTCTCAGGCCTAGAGTGATTCTGAGAATCTACTCTCAGGCCAAGCCTTTGTTCGGCCTGACCAAAGGTCGGGTACCCTCTGCCTTGCGCCTGCTGTTCTATCAGCGCGTGAGGCTCTGCCGGCCATTCAAACGGAAGACTGGTGGTAGCATGAGGGATCCTGACCCGCTGGACCTGTAGCTTCCCAACACTTTCTGTTGGGTCCAGGCCGGCGTCAGGGTTTTGGCTGATCTAAGGCTGCGAGGCGTTTGCCAACTTTGAGCGAAGGACGCCGCGGCAGACTTCTCTTTAGCCAAGCGAGCCGGGACGAGGCTCCAGTATCTGTAGATCTATGCTTTTTTTTTGAAATGTAAACATAGTCTAATTTACCTTTTCTGATCAATGTAATTGCTTTGGCCGCAAAGCCATAATTCGAAACATGTATTGAACAAAGTCAAAAAGGGCAAAAATAAATGAATTTATTTTTTAGGCCTCTGGAATAGGCCCCAATCTTGTACTAGTCTTTGTGTTTAGACTTTGCACGTTTACAGAGAATAAAGAAAACAATAGAAATTTTTTTAGGGCCTCTGGAATAGGCCCCAATCTAATACAAGGCCTTTTTAGGCTGGTACGTTACAATGTATTCTATTAGTCTTCTGTCCCGAGTTGCCCCCTAGTGTTAGGCGGCGGAGCGAGTACGCGATGGCGCGTAGCACTATTGACTGTGGTGGCGGGATCTGGTGGAGGTGTAGGATCCTCGCGTTCCCAGACCCCCGCAATGTGGCGCTTGAGGAAGCGGCCATTAATAGGGTTGCGATGAATAGTACCGTCCAAGTCGCGCAAGTGGTATGCCCCCTTGGGAAGTATTCGGTGAATAATAAAGGGTCCATCCCAGCGAGCGGACCACTTGCCCCGACCATCTGTTTTGTCCCCAAGCGGGAGGACTGCTCGCCACACCTTCTGGCCTTCAGCATAGCTCTGCCCGCGCGTGATTTTATCATAGGAGCGGGCGATGCGCTGTTTTTCCAGGACCAGGTTGTTGAAGGCGGCGACACGATGCTCGTCTAAATCTTCAAGCTCCTGCCACATGGCTTGGACGTAATCCTCGCCAAGTAGTTGATGCTGTTCCTGGACGCGGAGCGAAGCGATATTGATCTCAAGGGGAAGGACGGCGTCGTGACCGTACATGAGAGCGTACGGTGTGGTATCCGTTGGGCCTCGCTTGGAGGTGCGGTAGGCCCACAAAGTGTGGTAGAGTTCCTGGTGCCAGACGCGAGGGTTCAACTCCAACATCTTGCGGAGGATGCCAAGGATGACCTTATTACTAGCCTCCGCTTGGCCATTGGATTGAGCATAGTATGGTGTGGAGTGTAAAAGCTTGATGCCGTAATCGTTTAAGTACGTAACAACTGAATCGGCCATGAAAGCTGCCCCCCTGTCCGTAACGATGCACTCCGGGATACCAAAGCGTGAGATGATGTTGCGGAAAATGAAGTTGCGCACCGAGTTAGCAGAGGCGACTTTGAGTGGTTCGGCCTCGACCCATTTGGTAAAGAAATCGGTGGCAACAATAATGAACTTGTGCTGCTCAGAGGAATGGGGATGAATGATGCCCACGAAATCCATTGCCCATCCGCGACACGGCCAAGGTTTGATGATAGGCTGCAATGGGATGTTAGGAATATGTTGCACTGGTCCGTGAGCTTGGCAGTCTTGGCAACCTCTGGCGAAGGCAATACAATCTTTCAGCATTGTTGGCCAGTAGTATCCATGGCGGCGGATCAGCCATCGCATTTTGGGCCCGGCCTGGTGCGAGCCGCAAACGCCACAATGGACTTCGCGCATGAGACGTTTAGCTTCGTTTCCGTATACACAGCGGAAGTCGTTGCCGTCTTCCCCACGCCGCCGGAGTTCGCCATTGCGTAGTACAAAGTTTAAGGCGAGGAAACGGATTTGCCTGGAATGAGCAGCATCGTTAGGGTTCTGGAGGTAGGCGATGAATGGTAGCCGCCAATCCTCGTCGATGGGGTCCAAGGCTGCAACTTCTGGGATGGCGTCCCGAAATTGCCCCCTGGCGATGAAAGAGGGAAGAGTACGGCGTTCGACCTTGAGCAAGCGTTCGCGCACTCCGTCTCTCAGGCTGAGGCCAGACGCTATCTGGGCGAGCTCGTTGGCAGCGAAGTTAAATTCACGTGGTATGTGTTCGATGTACACGTCGTCGAATCGATCCAGTACCTCGAATGCCTTGCGCAGGTATGGCTCAATTGACAAGCTTAAACATTTGAACTTTTCCACAAGCTGGTTAACGACCAACAAAGAATCACCAAAGATCTGGACCTCGCGGACTCCTAAGTCCAACAAGATCTCTAAGCCGATGATTAGTGCTTCGTACTCGGCCTGGTTGTTGGTGCATTTGAAGTCGAGCTGGAACGAGTAGGAGAAACGATCTCCAGCGGGATTGGCGATGGCTATCCCGGCTCCGGCTGCTGTATCAGTCCGTGAACCATCAAAGTACAAGGTCCAAGGAGCGAGTGTTACTGTGGCGAAGTCCAACTCGCGGAACGCTGTGAGCTCTGATGGTGGGTGATGGGCAAGAAAATCCGCTATTGCCTGTCCTTTTACTGCCTTTTGCGGAACATATTGCAACGAGAATTCGGACATGGCGAGGATCCACTTGCCGATGCGTCCCCGCAAGATAGGGCGAGAAAGCATGTATTTGACCAGGTCGGATTGAGCGATGACGACCGTGGTAAAGGCAAGCATGTAATGGCGCAGCTTGCATCCTGCAAAGTAGAGAGCGAGACATAACTTCTCCATGGGCGAGTAGCGTGTCTCACAGTCTGTTAACACCCTGCTGAGGTAATAGACGGCATGTTCTACCCCGCTTTCATCATCCTGGGCCAGGAGTCCACCGATGGATAGATCGGCGGCGGCGATATAAAGTTTGAGCGGGGCGCCGTCGCGAGGCGGGATTAGGACAGGTGGGTTCGTAAGGTAGTCCTTGATTCGATCAAAGGCCTGTTGATGTTGTGGTTCCCATACGAACTCGGTTGCCCCCTGGAGCTTAAGTAAAGGGGAAAAGGGTTGGACCTTCCCTGCCGCGTTTGATATGAAGCGGCGGAGAAAGTTGATTCGCCCTAGTAGCTGTTGTAGCTCCTTCTTGGTAGTGGGAGGCGAAGCGGTGATAACCGCCTGTGCTTTGTCCTTTGGGATCTCGATGCCTCTTTGATGTACGAGGAAACCAAGGAAATCACCGGCCTCGGCGAAGAAAACGCACTTGGCGGGATTCATCTTTAGGTTATGTCTGCGCATCCGTGTGAACACCTGCCGGAGGTCTTCCACGTGGGTTGCTCGCGATTTGGTTTTGACTACCACATCGTCGATGTAGACTTCGATCAACTTGCCCAAGATGTCGTGGAAGATGAGGTTCATGGCGCGCTGGTATGTTGCCCCCGCGTTCTTAAGGCCGAAGGGCATGACAACATACTCGAACGTGCCAGCGAAACCAGGGCAACGGAAGGCGGTCTTGTGTCGATCCTCCTCGGCGACGGGAATTTGATGGTACCCGGCCGTGCCGTCCATAAAGGATAACACCTCGTGCCCTGCGGCGGCATCAATAAGTAGGTCAGCCACAGGCATGGGGTATATGTCTTTTGGTGTTGCGTTGTTTAGATCTCGGTAATCAACACAGACACGCATTTTGCCATTTTTCTTGCGGACGGGGACGACGTTAGACAACCACTCGTTATATTTGGCTACGCGAATGATTCCCGATCGGTGCATGCTTTCGATCTCTTCTTTAACCACGATCTGGGTTTCAGTTCGCATGAAGCGGCCGTCCTGTCGAACTGGGCGCCGGTCGGGATAGGTTGGCAACCGGTGGCAGACCAAGTCTGGGGACAAGCCTGGCATATCTTCGTACTTGTCGGCGAAGCAATCCCTGTATTCGCGTAATAGGTCAAGGAGGGCTTCCTTTTCTTCCTCCGCCAACTTTGCACTGATGGAAATAAGTAAGGGCTTTTCTGCAGTCCCTACATCAACTTGTAAAGTGGGGTCGCGGACTTGAGGTGGAGTGTCGTCCAAGGCAGCAGGAGCTAACTGAATAACTTCTTCCTTGGTATCGGAATAATCCACTACTTCATCGACATATTCCATAGTCGCGACCTTGTCGTAGGCTTCGCGTTCTGCCCAGTACGAAAGGAGTCTTTCGCACAAGGACTCGCCAGCCTCGCGTGCCTCTTCGGAAAGGGCACTATCCATCGAAATGGGGTGTGAGAGTCGCGATGGTGTGAGGACGTTGCAGATCGTCCTTCGCCTGGGTAAGCCCCCATCGCGTTAGATTGGAGGCCGTTACTCCGTATGGGCGGCCCTTGTGGTCGACGCCTTGAACATCCAACGGGCCCAAGTCTGTATTATAGTATCGGGCATCGTTGAGGTTGGCGGAAATGGAGAAAGGCCGCGGGTCGGCCTTGATGATGACGGACTCGCGTTTCTCGGTGTCCCAGATCATGAGTTCTTGGTGCATGGAGGAAGGCACGCAAAAACTTCTGTGGATCCAGTCGCGGCCGAGGATCATGCTGTAAGAGGAAACGCACTCGGCAACGAAAAAGGTATAAACCCGCGATGCTGGCCCGACCTTGACCCGCAGGAACAACAAACCTAGGGTCCTGGACACCTGTCCTGTAAAGTTTTTCACCGTTAAGGACGTTGTCTGGATCATTGAGCGCGGGATGTCGAGGAGCCCCATGGTGCGGGTTGTGACGACATTAACCGCGGCACCGGTGTCGATCATGACCTTGTTGATCAGTTTCCCTTGGACCTCTGCCGTGATATACAGTGGTCGCATGTGGGTGGCCATGTCCAGGGTTGGTGTAGAAAAGGTCATGGTTGGCCTTGGTGCGAAGCTACTCGAACTTTCCTCTTGCGGAATGCCATCGGCTGGGGCCAGTACTGGGCCCATTTCGCTGCTGCATGGCGGGGGTATGCTGTCATCCTCGCTAACGATGGTGATGTCCGCCGCACTGCAGGTTGTGTTTGGTGGAAGGGCGTATCGTTCCGAAATGAAGAACACCATCCCGACCTGAAACGAGAACCGTTCGGAGACTGGGACCAGAGGTGTGTCAATGATCCCATGTTCCCCTTCGAGAACTGCAAAGGCGTCTGCTTCTCGGCTGAACCCTTCCTCAGCTTCCCAACCAGAGATCTCTATCATATTGCAGGTGAATGATTCAGCCTGCTCTTCGTCTTGCTCTTCCTCTAGGTTGAGCCGAGGTTCTGAATGTGCCTCGTCGGCTTCCTCATTCTCGCGGAAACGTTGGGCCATTTGCTCGGCGAGGTTAGGACTGGAGGGTGCCGGTGTCTCCGCTGGTGGCTCTGAAGCTTGAGTTTGCCGCGGACGCCATACTGGCTTGGGTGAAGGCTGAGGATCCCTGGCTGGCTGCCTGTCTGCTGCCGCAGGAGCCTTACCGCTGTCTTCTTTCCCTAACTGCTGCAGGGCAGATACTCGGGGAACCATCCTAGTCTCGGGCTCCGGGGTACGCCGTGGCCGAGACTGTTGTGGCGATGGTGGCTCCCTTCTAGCGTCAGCCTCTGGATTTTGACGTTCTTGTCGTCGTGAGGGTTGAGGCGGCTCACGTTTAGACTCTGAGTCCGGAGTCATGAACAACTTTCGCCTAGGGCCGGTAGGTGGAGCCTTGCCTTGATCGGGCTCCGGTGACGGCCTACGTCTGGAAGGCTGCTGATCCCTCCTCCTGGTAGGCTCCGGTGATGGATTGGGCCTAGCAGGCTGTGGATCCCTCCTCCTGTCAGGTACGGGTGATGGATTGGGCCTAGCAGGCTGTGGATCCCTCCTCCTGTCAGGCACGGGTGATGGCCTGCGTCTGGAAGGCTGCTGGTCTCTTCTCCTTTCAGGTGCTGGGGATGGCCTGCGTCTAGGAGGCTGCGGATCCCTTCTTTGTTCAGGTGGTGGTGATTGCCTGCGCCTGGGAGGTTGCGAATCCGGCTTTGGTGGAACCGTGAGTCGGCAGAAAACATTTGGCTTGGGCACAGGATCGTCACTGAACTGCTCGCAGATCCTTGGAGGTGCGACTGGCGGCATTTGAAGGACTGCGCGCAGACCTTCTGCTTCCCGCCACATCCGCTCAGGCGTCTGTGCGAGCTGCGAGGGGCGTATAGCGCCCTCGTCGACAGCCCGCAAGGCGCGCAGGATGCTGCCGTACCGCTTCTGGAGCTTGCGCTTCTTGGACTTGCTGATGGTCACCGCCTTGCCCCCTTGCTGCGTGTACCAGACCCCTTCCTTGATCGCTGATTTAGACGTCGGGGGAATGTAAGGGTTGGTTAAGACGCCGTCACGAGGGCTTGGGGCGCCGCTGCTGTGACTTCCACTGCTGGACTCTGAAATGTCCATCTCGCTTGCGGTAGGGGATGGAGGTATTGCGGCTGCCCAATGTGCGGCAACGTATGTCTCGAGACGCGCTATCCTTTTCTCCAGCTCTTCGCGAGTCCTGGGGCTCGTAGGCTGGGAGCCTTTGGCGGGAGACGGTTTATCGTCCCTCATGATTGCTTTGCCCTTATCCTTGTAGGAGGGGCGGTCTGGTTCGAGTCTCGCGACCAACTGTCGAGCTGGGTCGTTTGTGCCCCTCGTCTGGTTATCCGGGAGCATGTAGTTGTTCGCCGGCCGTTTGCGGTTTCGGCCTGGCGGATCGGATGGTCCTGCATTTGGTGACAGGTCTAGTGTGATCATTCGCTGGCCGACGCGAGGCCAAGCGAAACCAGCAGTTGCGATTGTAAAGCCGCCCTCGTCCTTGAAGCAGATGTATCCAAGGTCAAGCCAGTCTTGGATCTGGTCTCGGAGCTGGCGACATTCGCAGGTCCTGTGCCCCCAACTGTCATGGAAACTGCAATGGACGCGCCCGTCCCTATACTCGCTGTATGGCAAGGAGCGGAGTGTGACGAGTCCAGCCTCTCTGAGATCTTCTAAGACCTCGTGTGCCAGACTTTCATTGTAGGTGTACTGGCGGCGCGGCTGGCGGGTATTATCGTCTCCTTCCTCGCGGCCCCTTTTAGGCGCGCGACGTCGCTCGTCGTCCTGGGCTTGGTCAGCCCAGTTGACCTCGACCATACCTACTACGGGCGGGAAAGGGTCTACATCGACCAATGAGGCCGTGCTACCCGGTGCCTTCATCCTCAGCTCGCCTGAGTTTAACCAAGTCTGCAGCTGGTCTCGGAGCTTGACACAATCCTTGGTGTCATGATTGTAGACGTTGTGGAAGGCACAGTATTTCTTGTCCTTCAGCTCCTCCTTAGGCGGAATTTTGTGGTCTAGGCGCACGTACTTCGCCTCGATTAGGTCATTGAAGACCAAATGGGCGTTCTTGGCGTCGTAAGTGTACGACTCATATTCTGGTTTGGTCCAAGCAAAGGACTGGATGGTGATCGGCTCGCGGGTCATCTTCAGGTTCTTCAGTTTGTGAGCCACTTGCTTGCCGGTCAGCTCTACCGCGCCAATGTCGTCCAAGTCCTGATCTGCATGGGCTGGCTCCGGCCTTTGATAGTAGGGATCGTGAGCAGGGGTTTGCATGCTGAGTGCCCCCACGATCCGGTTCTTCCCTGGCACATAGGTTCCCTTGGAAGCGTTGGCCTTATCGTCCAGCTCGTTCAGGATGAGCTCATAGCTGCCAACCTTGTTGATTAGGTCGCCCATGGAGCTGAAACGCTCTCCGTGGTGCTTCAGCCGCTGGCGGTGCTCCAAACCCCGGATAGCCAATTTGATGGCTTCCTGCTCAGGCAGCAGGTAATCGCATTTGGCCTGCTGGATTTTGAAGCGCTGGAGGAAAGACACTCCGGACTCCATGATCTGCTGGCTCATCTGCGTGAGGGAGTCGAGGCCGACTTCGGGCTCAATTGTGCCGTATGTCTCCCGGAAGAGACGTTCCATGGTGGGCCAGTCTGGAATTGACCCTGGCTTCAGTCTGGAATACCAGGTGAAGGCGGCTCCGGACAGAGAAGTCCCGAAGAGCTTGAGCTTCAGCATATCATCATTCCCGTATTGGCCGCATTGGACCTTGAAACGGGCCATGTGAGTTGCTGCGTCTTCCCTTGTCTCCCCAGAGAATGTGGTGAAGACGATGTTCTTGAACCCGTGGGGGAAAGG
This sequence comes from Fragaria x ananassa, assembly GCA_034370585.1. Taxonomy (NCBI): domain Eukaryota; kingdom Viridiplantae; phylum Streptophyta; class Magnoliopsida; order Rosales; family Rosaceae; genus Fragaria; species Fragaria x ananassa. The sequence goes on along the minus strand of CP139754.1, from coordinate 32,302,257 downwards.
ATATTGTGCCACGCTATCTGGATAGGGGTCACGGTAGTGCAAGCTAGCATCACCCTTTCCGGTGTGCTCCTTGACAATGCTTGAGATGAGTTGGCGCCAGTCGGCCGCCGTTACTGGTGCAGAATCTGCCCCCTGGTCATGGCCATGCCATGCGGAGAAACTAGGGGCCTGTCCGACGTTTTTATGAGTCGAACTGGAATAAGCCACGATCGGGTCGTCTGGCGTCCCCATTCCTTGCGGCGCAAGAGCATCGGTGCCCTTGAGTGTGATCCTAGGGCTGCATGGCGAGGGTAGACGGGGTGGTGTCCTTGATGAGCTGGCCCCCAATGTAAATTGGGGAGCCTTCTGGCCCCCGACCCTCGGATTTGCCCTAGGACGCTCATTTGGCGGGATATACCTCGAGCCCTCCGCTGCGCTTGAACTGGTGGAGTTCAGAGCGTGATTCTTCGGCCCTTGGGCCCGAATCCAGTCTTCCATCTGCAGGACCCTCGTACTCAGGGTATCATGGCGCTCTTTGTAGTCTTCGAGCTTTTCCATGCTGTTTTTGCTCCCGAAGAAGGAAGCGTCCTGCTGTTGCTGCAGCTTGGTGTCATGGTCGTTCAGACGATGGGTTTGGGCTTCTAGGGCCTGTGTAAAGGCCACCTTGCTCTGATCCAGTTCAGTCTGGATCCTTTGCAGAGAGCCGGACATTATGTCCTTGTCCTCCCTGATTGTGCCAACCACATAGTTGAACTCCTCGCTGAGCTTGGCGTGGTTTTCCTGGTTTGCGAGCCAGATCTCCTTGTCCTTAGCGACCTTCGCAGAGAGGTCCTGGACAATTTGCTGAGTTTCTTCAGCCTTCAAGCCGCACTCTCTCCTGAGCGCGCCGATCTCATTCTTGAAATCGCTCCTTAGTTCTTCGAACATTCTGCGGACCTCCTCTGTGGACAGAGCAGGTCCCGCTTCTGGGATTGGTTGCGAGTTTGCCATCGTGGACTTAGCGAGGTCGGGGTTGCCGAACAGATTGAGAATCTCTTCTTTAGCGAGAGATCTGCAAGCCGCGCTGTTATGGGGCTTGTATTGCGGAGCCTTGTGTTTCAAGCAAGAAAGCGAAGGTCTCCGGTAGGGGGAGTTGTCAAACTTCCCAATGATTGCTGGAAAAATAAACTCCCTGTCCCACCGGGTGTGCCAATGTTTTGGCCACGATCCTCAGCGTGCTGAGCCGAGGTAAATAGTGATCCAAAGAGGATGGAGAGTTGCGGGCGTGCCACCTCGCGGACGAGGAAAAGGTTGAGTGAATGCGCAGGCTTGACTTCTTGATCAGGCGAGCGGAGTTCCAGGTGCCACCTCAAATGAGGAATTTACAGCACAAGCGATCGATACTCACGGCGGGGTGAGCAGAGCAACAATAGGGAAGTTTCCGAGGATCGGGGCGAGTTCCGGAGAGCTCTGAAGGGTTCTAGGCGACGAGGCGCTTAGAAATAGGGCTTCGAAGAGGCTTCGAAGGGATATCGGCTCCTGGGAGCGCTGAAGGTTTCGACGAGGTCGAGAGAATTTTCAACTAGGTTGAAAGTTGTTTTGTGTTGTATTTGAGTAATTGTTGTTGTGTCTGTAGAGATCCCCGAACCCTCATTATATAGATAGAGATTCGACAGCCGATAAGGATCTAGAGTCCAACTTCTAGTCGGTCTATGCTATCCAGGTTAGACAAAGCTTTCGTCTCTTTATCAACACGATGATTGGTCAACGCGATCCAACCACGTAAGCATCCTAGTTTGAACCGATAAGACTATCGAGAGTCTTAGGCGAAGTAGAATTAATTTAGGCCACAGGTGTTGGCCTAAGTCGAATCAAAGACTATGTTGAGAGTCTTTGACGGTGAGATGTCGATGGAGATAGACATCGTTGTATTTATTCCAAGCGGTAAAGTCGGCTTAGAATTGCTCCTGGAGACTTGGATGTACGTCTCACCCGATGAGTCCGAATGCATGTATGTTTCCTTTACAAGCTAGAAGTAGTACAGACGTAGTCAACGTACTCCCATGCATGCACAGGTGTACTCCATGCAATTAAGGATTCTTCTCAACCTGGGCCTGAAAGTCAAGCCGAGCGTGACGCTGCTTCCAAATCGGACTGGTCGAGATGCTCCCAGCGAAGTGCTATTCGAACCATGGCGCGAGGCCCAGTCGAAGCGCGATGATACACATGCAAGCAGTCAGTGCCTTTGCATGCTTGAAGCCTCGTCCGTGTACGTACCCTCAATACACAAACACTCATAATCTACAAACCCAGCCATGCAGGCCTCGTTCATAATCACATGTGTATATATATATTGGTTTATCATGCATGCCAAGCTCTTGGCAACCCACTTCCCCCACGTTCAAAATGCTGGAAAGCGCGGGAATTTCCTCCAAATCGAGCTGGATGCGAAGTCGGGTCCGATACTGAGACCAAATCGACGCGCGAGATCAAGCGGGGGTCGAGTGCGAGGCGCGAAGCACAGTCGAGTGCGAGGCGCGAACTACTGCGTCGAGGCAAACTCGAAACCCAGTCGAAGCCAAGATTGAGGCGCGATGCCCCTCGAGGTCGGCGAGCTGCGAGCTGCTATCGAGGTCAAGACGAGATGACGTCAGGGTCGAGCGCGAGCGACGCTGTCGAGGCACTCCCAGGACAGGCGCGAGATGCTGTCAAGATGCCGCGAAGATTCCGTCGAGATACCTCTGTGATTATTGAACCACGAGCCCCGCACATGCTTCCGTAATTACTCAAACATTTCCAAGTCGGGGGCGACTCTTCCATGCAAGTCGGAGTGTTCTCCAAGTCGGGTGCGAGGCCAAGCTGAAACCTCCCAGACTTCAGGTTTGGGTGCAAACATTTGGCCACGATCCTCAGCGTGCTGAGCCGAGGTAAATAGTGATCCAAAGAGGATGGAGAGTTGCGGGCGTGCCACCTCGCGGACGAGGAAAAGGTTGAGTGAGTGCGCAGGCTTGACTTCTTGATCAGGCGAGCGGAGTTCCAGGTGCCACCTCAAATGAGGAATTTACAGCACAAGCGATCGATACTCACGGCGGGGTGAGCAGAGCAACAATAGGGAAGTTTCCGAGGATCGGGGCGAGTTCCGGAGAGCTCTGAAGGGTTCTAGGCGACGAGGCGCTTAGAAATAGGGCTTCGAAGAGGCTTCGAAGGGATATCGGCTCCTGGGAGCGCTGAAGGTTTCGACGAGGTCGAGAGAATTTTCAACTAGGTTGAAAGTTGTTTTGTGTTGTATTTGAGTAATTGTTGTTGTGTCTGTAGAGATCCCCGAACCCTCATTATATAGATAGAGATTCGACAGCCGATAAGGATCTAGAGTCCAACTTCTAGTCGGTCTATGCTATCCAGGTTAGACAAAGCTTTCGTCTCTTTATCAACACGATGATTGGTCAACGCGATCCAACCACGTAAGCATCCTAGTTTGAACCGATAAGACTATCGAGAGTCTTAGGCGAAGTAGAATTAATTTAGGCCACAGGTGTTGGCCTAAGTCGAATCAAAGACTATGTTGAGAGTCTTTGACGGTGAGATGTCGATGGAGATAGACATCGTTGTATTTATTCCAAGCGGTAAAGTCGGCTTAGAATTGCTCCTGGAGACTTGGATGTACGTCTCACCCGATGAGTCCGAATGCATGTATGTTTCCTTTACAAGCTAGAAGTAGTACAGACGTAGTCAACGTACTCCCATGCATGCACAGGTGTACTCCATGCAATTAAGGATTCTTCTCAACCTGGGCCTGAAAGTCAAGCCGAGCGTGACGCTGCTTCCAAATCGGACTGGTCGAGATGCTCCCAGCGAAGTGCTATTCGAACCATGGCGCGAGGCCCAGTCGAAGCGCGATGATACACATGCAAGCAGTCAGTGCCTTTGCATGCTTGAAGCCTCGTCCGTGTACGTACCCTCAATACACAAACACTCATAATCTACAAACCCAGCCATGCAGGCCTCGTTCATAATCACATGTGTATATATATATTGGTTTATCATGCATGCCAAGCTCTTGGCAACCCACTTCCCCCACGTTCAAAATGCTGGAAAGCGCGGGAATTTCCTCCAAATCGAGCTGGATGCGAAGTCGGGTCCGATACTGAGACCAAATCGACGCGCGAGATCAAGCGGGGGTCGAGTGCGAGGCGCGAAGCACAGTCGAGTGCGAGGCGCGAACTACTGCGTCGAGGCAAACTCGAAACCCAGTCGAAGCCAAGATTGAGGCGCGATGCCCCTCGAGGTCGGCGAGCTGCGAGCTGCTATCGAGGTCAAGACGAGATGACGTCAGGGTCGAGCGCGAGCGACGCTGTCGAGGCACTCCCAGGACAGGCGCGAGATGCTGTCAAGATGCCGCGAAGATTCCGTCGAGATACCTCTGTGATTATTGAACCACGAGCCCCGCACATGCTTCCGTAATTACTCAAACATTTCCAAGTCGGGGGCGACTCTTCCATGCAAGTCGGAGTGTTCTCCAAGTCGGGTGCGAGGCCAAGCTGAAACCTCCCAGACTTCAGGTTTGGGTGCAAACATTGCCCCCCAGCCTCGAGGTCATGAGTTGTGTGAATGACCGAAGAGGTTTATGGTTCATGCTTCTCCAAAGCTATCGACAATAACCTTGAACTTGAATCACCATGATTGCTCTTCGTGAGGCTAGCTTGAGTGGATGCATAGGCCACAGGTGTTGGCCTGAATAATGACCAAGACTATTTGAGCAAGTCTTAGGCTGAACGACGTCGTCGCTGTGTCCATTACGTGCCCCCCAGTATGGATAGACCACTCTGAGCATAAGCGCAAGTATAGGACATCAAGCTTGAACGTGCCCCCCAGTCAAGGAAGCTGTCGCACTACGTCGAGGAAACACGAAACAGATTCGCGCGTATCCTGACCTACCTGCATTCAAACTGCCATAACTCTCTCCAGAGAGGTCGGAATGACGAGCCGTAAAAACCGGTAGAAAGTAGACATCCGGGGCTTTCTGTGTATATAAGATTCGCCTGCTGGTTCCTCCCAGATTTGCACAGTTAATTCCGCGAAGTTACTGCCCAGTAGAAGCTGTTGCAGAATTGCAGACTTGCAAAACTGGATTTGTTACCTTTTGTATCCTCACGTCGCTGGTACTATAGCTGTAATTTTGAGACATATGCACTGCCTCTTGTATCCAAAGCCTCAGGTGTAGGCCTCAAGCATATAGTAATGAATTTCAAGCCTTGGAAGGCAAGAATGTTTGTCTTGCGTTTCAGCAAAACCCAGAATCTCTTTTTGTGTTTTTCTTTTTTCCAATGCGTGAAAAAGAAAGAAACTGAAAGTAAACAGAAGTAAAAACTGAATGAAAAGCTAGGAGTGATGAAGAAATCATAGCTTGATTAGTGATCCCTTGTTAGGCCACGGGGGGAGGCCACCAATGCTTCACTCCAAGTCTCGACGTCGTCATGTTTTCAACGTGAGACTGTTGCTGATGATCATGTCCAAGCGTTGAGCAGAGTTGTCCTGCGTCAACCACTCGAAAAGTTGGGCAAAGAATTCCGCAGGGTACGTCTCGCTGCCCCCCACGCATCTTTGTTTGGTGGCCCAGCAAGATCTTCAACTGTGGCGAAGCAGATCGAATGCTGTTGAGATCTGCCTTATTGCCCACTACCTTGTCGAAATGCATGGTCTTATCAGGAACAGCCATGCATTGGTCAGGAAAGAAAACCACCGGCTGGTCTCTGTTCACCTTAGCAAGAGCTTTACTGGGATTAAGCTCTTGTGGCATGTGATTTGGGGACAGACACACCAACATATAGTTTTCATCGTACTCATCATAGGTTGGCTTCGTGTCAAAATCAAATGCAGAATCCACAGAGGTCGGTAGCTCGACCCTTTTTGCAACCACGGGCATGCATGGACTCCAAGTATATTGGAGAGTGACACCGCGGATTGGCCGAGGGATGTCACCAAACCATATGTAGTTAAACTCAATATGATCATGGTTTGGCGAAGCGGAGTGAGTCCTCTCGCTGGTGATCATAAGATTGGCGAGATGGACCTTTAGAAAAGGCGGACTCTGCCAAACTTGTCGCCCCGCGTGTGCATGTTGAAATAGAGACTCAAGAGGTGCGGGTCCATCTTCAGTTTGCTTGTCGTGAACTGGTAGAGAAAGCAGGCGAGCTTCGCCTTGCCCTCCATGCCGCTGACCTGTGTCCACGTATACATCCCGCATGGGGCAGTCGGTGTCTTGGCGGCTGCAGTTCGCCATCACAGGAAGTTGTGGTTCGCCTCCCATGTGAACTTGCGGTTCGCCACCATCATTAGTGTTTGAACCAACTTCTTCTTCTAAGATGGACTGTTCTGTCCTATCTTCATGCTCCTTTTTCTGAGGAACACTTGCTTCAACAACCTCCCTGGCAACCGCCTGTTCGGCTTGGTGTTTGCTGATGGCTGCTGCTATCATTTCATCAAGCCTCCTTTGGAAAGCATCTATTATTTCATCGAAGGCCGCAAGATGTTTATCAATAACCGCAACCACCGAATTGTCGTGCCAATCCATTATCGTATCTTGTTTTCTTTCTCTGACCCCAACGAAGGTGACGTCAAAGACCACCCTGGTTTCCCTATGGTGTCTCGCTTATGCTCCTGGTCCCACTGGGCGTGCCAATGTTTTGGCCCACGTCCTCAGCGAAGGGTAGAGAGGGAACAAATGTAAAAAACGGTGTGTGCGGGCGTGCCACCTCACGGATGAGGAAAGAGAACGATGCGCGTCCTGACTTCTTGACCAGGCGAATGAGGGCTCCGGCGTCACCTGATGAGGAAATATTTCCGAGCTTACTCTTCCGAATCACCTGTCGATCGATACTCACTGTGAGAGCGAGCAGAGCAACAATTGGGAGGTTTCCGAGACGAGTCCTGACGGGCTCCGGGATCTAAAGCGGGATGCGCTTAGAACGTTAGAGTTTCGAGAAGACTCGAAGGTTTCGACTGTGTACGTCTGTTTGAGAGAGATTTGTTGATTGATTGATTGATTGTGTGTTTTCAGAGAGATCATGAAGCTCCCTTATATATCTATCCGTAAGCAACTCGTGGAGATTACTCACAATCCAATGCGGACTCTGCAATTAGAATCCCACAAGGATACGTTTAACTCGCCAGTCGTGCGCTCCATGCAACACGTGTCAAACCTATCTCGCTTAGGTTTCGCTCCTTACCTTACTGCATTTCATTTGTCGTGTAGTAAGCGAACTCAAACACTAAGCGACCTTATCCAGAGGGTGTTATTAGTCATTTCAACCCATCCCCGCAAGAACTATAGAGTCCCATGCGAACTGGAGATAAGGATCCCGCGTAGACACCGAATCTCGCAAGGCATCAGAATAAAAGCCACGTCACGTGCTGCCAAACCTTGCTACCCTTGATGGGCTAAAAAAGGCCACAGGCATTGGCCCAAATGATATCCAAGTCTTTCTCGAGTCTTGGACCGAAAATGCCCACTGGGCTCAAACACCGATATTATTGTCCAGTTGCATGGATGAGTTTTGGCTCTCTGCATCTCTGCATGTCAATTGTTTATTCGTTATGTTTGGAATGATTTACACGTCCTTAAGCGGGGGAAATTAAAGAATTGTTACCCTTAGTATTCTGATCTAATCGATCATTTGTACTCGGACTCATCTGTGATGAACTTGAAGTTTCATTGGGGAAAAGGATTCCAGCTTGTTCTTCGAAAGTTCAGAATTTGAATTAAGTTTATAAAGTTCTCCAACAACATGCATGTCTGTTTTGTTAGGAGAAGTGCTTGATGTTGAAAGATATTACAGCTTATATTACATGTATACGTACCAAAGAATTTAATCTTTTGTAATTGCATGTGCAACAAAAGATGTTGAAATTAAAGATCGTTTCCGCCAAATTTTACCCTGTTTGAATAACAATTTAAACTTGGTTCTGGTTCTTGGTTCTCCCTCATCAGCCACTTCTTTTTCACGGTATTGGTTTCTATGGTGGATTGTATGGTGTTGTTTCGAGGGAGTTTTTCCTCTACGTTGTGGGTATCCATATGATTTGTGCACTGGGATTTGATTGACATCCGTTACTCGGGCATCATTGCTCATGTTTAGTACTCCTCACTACCTCACGGTGTTACTAGCGGCGATGGCGACAACAATGTTAGCAAGCATGGGTGGATGGTGTGGTAGATTTGTTAATAGTGTTTCTTTATTGTATTCGGTTGTATGGTCTATGATCCATAGATTAGCGAGTTGTTTGTCTCCTCTCACTCCTTCAATTTTGATTGAGTTGGAGACTCATACTCTTTGTTGTTATTAATTTTTCCACCTCGCATAGTCGCATTTGCAGACTGTGTAATTGAGTTTATCTTTCGATTAATAAATTATTCATTTTTCTCAAAAAAAAAAAAAAAACTAATCTCGCATGTTCTATCCGGCGTATTTGTTGATTTTAGTTCAATTGCTCAAACTGATGTATATAAGTAAACAACTCATATATGCAGCGGCTAATTAATCTATTAAGAGCCCGATTTTTTCTTCATTTTTTTCTTTTCCTTTTGTTTTTGCTCAGGCGTCTCACATCTATAAATATAGAGAGCTGGACGGCTAGGTAAGACATCTGATTTCGATTGATTCCACTGCATTCAACTTAAAAATGTATCGACTTGTGCTTTAGAGATCTTTTTACAGGACCCCCTTCTCCTCGAACACTGGCTGTAACCCTGTAACTTACCGAGGCCGTATTCTAGTCGACATCTCCTATTTTATGTATACAAATCACTCACCCTTTGTTTGGCCATACTTGTAACTACCAAACACCTCTTCAAAACAATGCCTCTATAGCTTCCACTCAGTTTCTGCTTTTTAGCTCTCTGCATTATATTTGGTGCAGAGAAGATTGAAAGAAGCTAGCTAATTGAAACGGTAAAGTAAATAACTACTTGTTTTGCTCGTTTCATTATTTGATTTATTTCAGTTTGTACAAACAAGGAAAATAATTTTAGGCCTTATTAAGGCCTAAGATTTTAGGCCTCAAATCTATGTGGCATGCCAAATCATTTAGACACATCACATATTAAAAATCTTCTGTCATGTAATACTTAATTATGTATAAAGACCATCTTACCATTTGGTCCATTTCAAACAATGACTAATAAATTTCAGTTTTTCATTGAAAAATAAAACTATTTTAGCTTTCCTTCTTCTAAATATCTAATTAAATATAAAAAATATAACATCAAAATAACATTATATTATAAAAAAAACATGTATATTATATAAATAATATGTATGTAAATGATTTAGAGAAATTATTTGTATATAAATTATTTTTTGGACGAATTATAGAAAAAATTGATGAATTATATCTGAATTATCTTATATTAGTGTTTTCTTTTTGATGAATTATAATTGCTTTTTGGACGAATTAGGGTTAGGGTTAGAGTTTATTTGACAAAACCAATTATTATTTAAAAAATAGTTAATCTTCATATTGATGTAAGAAACATTCCTTATATTATCCATAATTAGTGGTTGCTATTAATATGTAATATTTGTTTCCATTACCTAATAAAGTACATTAATATCATTGATTCACCCCTTAAAATGTAAAAAGAAATAGAAATGGTAAAATTGGTAATGCTATGTTTTGATTTGGCAAGATATATTATGTGGAATCAAAAATAAATATTTTTATTTACTTACATAACATGACACATGATTATGACCACAAATTTTAGGCCTTATTAAGGCCCTCCAGCACTACCCGTACAAACAAATAATAAAAAAATAAAAATTGGAAGTTGTGACTATTATATAAGAAATAGAAACAAAATCAAAAAGCAAAGCTTCAGTAGTTTTCCTCTCTATATGCTTGTGAACAAATCATAATATTTCTTGACGAGCTCATCATCTCATCCTGGACATGCATAATCATTCAGAGGATACAAAGTTTGAAGAACTTATTATCAATACATGCATGTCAGCTGCTCGCTTATTGTATTATTACGTAAGAAATAGACGATAATCGATCATTACGTAAGCACTAAGCAAATAATATCATCGATTAGCAACCTTTATTATACAAACCACAATGTCCGTTGTTATTCTGTGTAGGGGTATACCTGTTACCTCCTGGTCCGATACCTTGGTTCTTCTTGAACGTATCGTACGATATAGGTGCTTTATGTCCAGATGCCAGGCCCCTTCTGATACTTTCAGCTTCCACCATCATTTCCATTCCATCCATTTCCAAGTACTCAAAATGCTCTCCGGCACCGTAGGCGTGTGCGATAAGCATGCACCGGCCGTCGATCATGTGCCCGTCACACCAGGCCGAAGAGGCGGCGGTACTACTGTTACCGGCACTACTGCTGTCCATCAAGCAATGGCTAGTCCCGACCATCATCATCACCACTGCTACAGCCACCGAAAGACCAGCACCACCACCCATAATCTTCATACACACCATAATCTTCTCCCAGCAGTTTCTGTTTTCTTGTTTTGGACTCGACCCGCTCAATTATATAGATCGAGTGGTGCTGTTTGCAACTTGGAGCTGGCACGCCAAGTTAAAAGAAGCACTTGTCGACGAGAACTTGCCAGTCTGTGGAGCACTGACATGAACAGTGAGAGATGCCCTACAATGTGGCTAGCATAAAGTGACGACCTCCACTTGTTTGTCGGTTGGTCCGTCGCGACGTCTCTTCCCTAGGTTCGGCTTGGCATCATGCCCTAATGTGCAGGTAACTACGAGCTACGAGCAACTTTTCATTTCAAGACGCCGGTCCTTTAGCTCTTTAATCTAAATTTTTCACGATTTAGGTCATTTCTCAAAGTTGTAAATAGAGATGGAGTTGATTAGCCAGCTCTTTAATCTCTTTCACTTCTCTAAATCTCTGATATTACATGTGTTATCATGGTAATTCGAAGTTGAGGACGTAAATGTTGGAATGTGCATGACTCCAAGGATATACAAACCAAATGCCATGTGGAAGTAGAGAGATTATTCGATCCCTTTGCATGTACATATATTTTACCAATTTTTGTTGGCCTCTCCTATTTGGATAAGATAACTAGCAAAATGCCAAAATCACATCGTCTAATATGTTCCTTCATCAGTTCATTGGTCTGCTAGATTTCCACTATATATGGTCCTCACGGACCACTTGACATGATTCAAAAACTAATTTTAGAGGGGGATTCTGTTTGGGAAAATTATGCTATATACACACACGTATAGCATACATACGTATTTCGGGAAGAATTTCTCGATGTTTTAATTACTTTTGAATAGCAACCGGGATATAATGACAAAATAAATATGGATGTACCTTTTCTGCCTTAATTCATGTTGGTTGAATTTATTTGGATAATAATTTGAAGTTGTCACATCATCCTTACTCAATCCAATAACTATAAAAATTACAAACAAAAAAAAAATCATCAACCGGTAGATATGCTAACAACTTAATTAAGTGGCGTAGTCATCAAGTATCCATCTTTAACATAGATAGATTAACATGAAAATGATTATACTCTATCCTTGTAGATTAATATGGACAAATAGCTATAGCTACACTAAAAAGGCACTAAATCTATAATAATATACAAAAATTGAACACAAAAACTTGTCATGTATTTGATTTTGAGTCATATAAATATCGGCATTGGGAGAGAGAGACATCATATGCATATGCATGATATTTGTAGCGCCATGGCCAAAAATATTATTTCCCATTCTTTTTCTTGGGGTGGCTTGACTTATTCCCCTTCTAGCAATTGACATGCAAGCTTAGAGCAAATGCACTCATGTATTGAGGACAATTCATCAAATATTAACCATTGTCTTCACTTTTGTAATGCACCCATGCACCAATAAAATGCTATTCCATTGGCAATATAATATTTTTACATTAAAATTACAATTTCAATTGAATAGGTCCATTGGATTAATATCAATGAATCTTGGCCTTTGATAGAAACCCATGTGGGAGCGACAAATTATTATTATTTTGATCAAAATGAAATTTCATTCATGATTGAAAAACTTCATCAAATGAGTAAAAGAGTGGCATCGTTAAACTCCCACAGAGGGAGGAAGAGTACCACACTCCAAACTACAAAACTCAACTACTAGCTTCAAGAACTAAAATAGAGGAAAGCCGATCCGGCTCCATCAACCACCAATATGTGGGATAAGGCATAGCTAATGCCTCCCTTGCAACAACTCTGTGAGCTGCTTTATTGCAAGATCTAGGCACATAGCCCCAACTACAAACCTGAAAAGAACGCAAAAGAACCTTTGCTTCATCTAGAATTCCCCCATCAAAGCTGAAGTCCTCCTGTGTGTCATCTAAAGCTGCAAAAACATTTTGCGCGTCACCTTCAATGACCACGTTTGAAACCCCAGCTTGTGCAGACATCTCAGTCCATTACAATCAATCAGTTCGCATATAAAAATCCTGATACAAACGAAAATAACCTTGCATTTTTAGGTGCGTTACGTCTATACTCTCACTTGTCAAAAACACGCAATTGTGACACAAGTTAGAAGCAACTCAAAAAACTTACTAGACTTGGAAAATAGAACAACAAAATAAGAATAAAGCGTTCTCCTTCCCCACATGGTTGGGCCCGCTACCAGCATCCACTGATTCCTTACCCGTAAGCCCATAAGTTATGGATCCTCATATTCAGGCCCATAAGCCCACAACATATCCATCCCTCCAAAATTAGGCCCAAAATTTAAGCCCAGCCTAGCCAGCCCAACTGATAATCACAAGATATGATAATTGCAGCCTCTATCAGCGTCTCCTGTCAGCCAAACAGCCGGCTCTGACAGCGGAACAAAATCACCGCAACCACAACCAGCCTCCGGCTATGATCCCAAGTAAGAAACAACATTCCCGCCACCAGTGGCAAGTACAATCTGTTGAATACAAATAGAGAAAATTAAGTTTAAACCTTTGATTACAATAAGTATTTAGAGAATAACCCACCCTTGATTACGTATCTCATCATAGGTGATATTGGAGCTTGTCAAATCAACTGCTTTAGTCACAGTGTCACACCAAATCCTTTCTTTAGTCACACACACACACCCCAAAACCCAACCATCCATTCATCTCCCAATGGGCCAACCCAACCAAAAGCCCAATCTCTTTCAGCACATCCCATATACCCACTCACACATCCGGGTCGGATAAACCCGGTTACAAATCCGACGTTAAACCCTAAAACTTGCCCTCTCTGTTTTTCAGAGCAGCCATCGACAGGTGAACAAGTCTCGATTTTGGGTTTGCTCTGTAGTCTCCATCATGATGATCAACGGTAGGCACAGGAACAAGTACGCCTGGAAACCCAACGCCGGCGTCAAAGTCAACGAAACGGAGGTCGGAGGCCGGTTCCGGCCGTTGTCGGAGATCACCGGCGTCTGCCAACGCTGCAAGGAACAGATCGAGTGGAAACGCAAGTACGGCAAGTACAAGACCCTAACGGAACCGACCAAGTGCCAACGTTGTACCAAACGCAACGTCCGACAGTCCCACCACAAGCTCTGCCAGCCTTGCGCCAAGGAACACGGTGTCTGCGCCAAGTGCTGTTCTCGTAACGAACGGATTGTCGGGAAAGACCCTGCCGAGGTTGAAGCGGAGCAGAAGGAGCTCCAGGAGGTTTGTTTTCAGTTATGATGTTTATGAATAATTGTTACATATGTACATGTTGGAATTATGTGATTTCCGATGGTGGGATTGATGTGGATGGATTTGAATTTGTTTCAGGCGATTAAAAATGCGAGAGAAAGAGATAGGAGGACTCTGTTACGAGCTGTATGTGCTCTAATCTATGCACCCTGTTTGTCTTGGTGTTTGAGCTTTTTGTTTGTGTGTAAATTCACAGGGTTGTGGATATGGTAGTCTAAAATTTGTAGTACAACAGATGAATGCAGGTAAGGCGATGAAGGGTGCAACTGAGAAAGAAGAGAAGGAAGACAAGGCTGGGGATTCGGCACTCTCTGCTTCATTAGAGGAACATGCAGCTAGAGATGATGATGGTGATTCAGATGGTTATGATGATGATGAAGAAGAAGAAGAAGTAGAAGAAGATGAGGAGGAGGAGGAGGGTGTTCGTAATTAACATAGGTGCGGTTCTTTGTATTATCAGTCACATTGTGGACAAAATGAGAAGTAACAATCTTCAAACCATATGAAGATCTTGAAGAGTTTAATAGCTTTTAATGTTTTGATCAGTTTTGTTCAAGTGCCTATGCACTCTGGAAATGTTGTTTATGTGTTTATTTATCAAAGGAGTTGAATATTAGTTTCTATTGTGAAGCAGCTCTTGTTTTAGACCCATGGAAATCTGCACAAGTCTTCTACATATGGTTGCGAGTTTGCTATGCATCCTTATCAATACAGCTTGGATTTGAAATGGTAATATTGTTGCCGGGTAAATACAGCAATGTTTATAGCTTAATGATATCGTAGATCAAGATGCTGATGTATAACTTAGGTTTCAAGCAAACTGACTACAAAGTATGCTACAGACCTAGAGAAGATAAACAAATGCAATAGAAGTAAGAGACCCTAACTTCACTGATCTTCAAGTCGAGAGCTCCAAGACAGATTCAAGGTTCAATTCTGTCATTTTTCACAGAATTTCTAGGAAGATAACTATCCATCTTTAGAAATGCAGAAGGAAAGCGCCTCTAGGCCGTTTAGATGCCTTCTTTACACAATGTTTTGTGCTATTCTCCTTGTCAGTCCCATTACAGTATTCATTTTCGGCTTCAATGTTTCGTATCCACATTCCATCTTTGCCACCAACTCCAATATCTCTCTCCCCCATGGTCAAAGGGCTTTACCTGATTCGCTGCGGAGCGAAATCTCTCATTTGCAGATCCAACTGGGTTTGTTACTGGAGCAGCTGCATAATGAAAGTTCAGAATCAAAAGCGATCACAAAGTTTTCAGAGCAGGTACTTCACATTGCCATCTCTTTGGACAAAATTGCTGTTGGCTTATCAGAGAGCAATAACAATTCTCCCTCTGCTAATGATGAGCTAAGCCGTGTGGATGAAGATTTAAGTGATCCTGAAGAAGGTGAAGCCGAAGAACAGTTCATGAGTGCGAATGTTTTCAAATCAGGTGAGATTCATAGTTACATTTCACCAAAACCAAACAGGCTAGTTGGGAAGAAGAATTTCTAGGGGTGGAGGCACTTACTCCATCGATTGGATTGTCTTGTGCCAAAATGGCCTCCAACTTGAACCAGTTTATGAGTTACAAGGTTCACAGTACGTGTCCAGATGATTGGCAAATAGCTCAGAAGCTTATAATACACGGCTGTGATCCATTGCCAAGAAGAAGATGCTTCACAAAATCACCTCCACACTACACTAAGCCAGTTCCTGCAAACTCCTCTCTCTGGACTCAACCTAGTGACGCCAACATCTTGTGGAACAATTACAAGTGCAAAGACTACTCTTGCCTTGTTTCCAAAGAAACTGCAGACAGAAGAGGGTTCTTCAAGTGCTCGAGCTGCTTCAACATTTCGCAACGCGGGTGGGATGTTCCAACGAATGAGTCTGTATCAGCAGAGTTCACCATTGATGAAGTCCTTAGCTTGAAGCCAAGGGAGATAAGAATCGGCCTAGACTTTAGCCCTACAACTGGTACTTTTGCTGCTGTGATGAGGGAAAAGAATGTCACAATTGCATCAAGTACCCTAAACTTAGGTGCTCCTTTCAATGAGGTCATAGCCTTGAGAGGCCTTCTTCCTCTTTACACATCAATTGGCTCAAGATTGCCTTTCTTTGACAATACCCTCGACATTATACATTCCACTTTGTTCTTGGATGGCTGGATAAAAATTGAACTTCTTCAATTTGTTCTGTTTGATTGGGATCGCGTCCTTCGGCCAAAGGGTCTTCTTTGGATAGACAGGTTCCTCTGTCATAGTGAGGATATGAAGCTGTATCTGGAGGAGTTTAACAGGTTAGGCTACAAGCCACTACTATGGAGAGTAGTACCCAAGAATGATAAGCTTGGAGATGAGCTCTTCTTCTCGGCTGTATTGGAGAAGCCAATTAGAGGTTAAGATTAGCAGGACTGACAAGTCTATAAAGCCACTATATGTAAATGTATGTCGAGAACTTGAGATGATCTATCCAACTAATAGTGCAAGCTACAACTCACTATTTTTGCAAGGAGATTTAATGATTTTAATCTATTTGATCCTGAAAATATAACCCGACTCATAGCCAAAACAACCAAGACTGTTCAGAAACTAACAACTTAACAAAGTAATGTAAATAACTGATAACAGCATGAATCAAATATTCGAGCTGTAAATGTCAGACATGTTCTATTATAATCTTTATGGTGAAGTGGTGAACACATCCATTATCTAGATAACACTACAGGAAAAGAAATTATGTGAAATAACTGTATCAGTAGTCAAAATCTCTTGCTCAGCTACACTTGATACAGAAGAAAAAATGTGGGTTGCTGTAGCTCAAATCAGTTCATTTGATCCTACAGATGATATAAGGATCTAGGTAAAATTCTTCAAAGAATTACAAGGTCTCTCTGAATGTCAATACCATGATGAATTTTATGATATCTCAGGTCTGGCTTCAAAATCAAAGTAACAGCCTTCTGATCGCTAATTACTAGCTAGCCCCGGAACCAAATATCTAACACAAAAAAATGGTTGTAGACTGATAGTAGACTGGCATCTATTCATCTTTTGCACATACTCGCTCTGAAATAACACGAAAAAAGACATCAGAAAATTGAATATGCTTCCAAAAATAATGCTTAAGAAACCAAATAACAGGAAGTTGGTATTTCCAGATTTTTTCTTCCTCCCTACACCATATGTTAAAAGTAAACTGAACCTAGAAGTTAACCATGTCAGGTAAACATGATGCAACAGAATAATAGGTAAGAGTCCATACTCAGATATTCATAAGCCAGTATCATCGAAGTGCCCCATGCAGACATACTGAAAAATCTTGGACCTAGTCCTTTGTAAAAACCTTTCCAACCATCATCTCTAATCAAGTTTTTAACAACTTCACTTGTAGTGGGTCTCTTTTCATGTCCGACCTATAGTGCAGCAATAATTATAAGAAGACGACACAATATGGATAGGAGCAATCAAGAAGGGCAAGCTGCAAGGTAACCACATATATCAACTGGTTATATGAATACCTGTAAGCGTGTCTTGATTGTGTCTAAAGGGGTTGTTATGCAGGAAGCTGTTGCACCCGCAATAATACCACCAGTAGCTTGAACAGACATTATTTTCCCCACACTAGGGGGAGCTTCGTCTGCGCCATGAGCTAAGAAACTGCTCAATGAATAGGAATAGTGCAATAGTGAGATTTTTTTTAAAGCAATAAAGAACTAGAATTGTTGACAAAAGAGTAATTGAGTCACCAAACTCGATTAACTTTTCTTATGGCTAAGAGGTCTGAACTCCATAAACCAAATCAAAGAAAATCAATTGGCATATTGGACCTCAAATTTCTCTACAACCAATTGGCTTATATGAAATAAACATACAAGGAAAGGCCTAACTAGTAAACAAAATTACAATGCATGATGATTACTACCAGCAGAATTATCATGTTCCAAAATGTTGTCCCCAGTTGTAAATCAAACATGTGGGATAACAAGTGAATGGCCACCATAAATTTTGAAGTTACAAAATGTGAACATCACATACCCCATAGGTAAACTAACATGACTGTGTAAGTCAGTTGGGACAGGCAACCCTCTTCAAGTATAATTACCTAACAGATTATAACAAATAATCACATCTCACCTCCAGATTAGGCGCTGGCTTGAACCGTAACTAGCCCACCATACAGCACTAGAGGGAGAGTAGGTCATAATGGAAAGTCCAAATCCTCTATAAAACCCCCTGATGCCATCGGTCTTCAATATCTGACGAGCGATGTCCATCCCCCCAGTGTACCTTGCATGCCCTGAATAGCCTTGCACCATCAACCGTTGACTAACCTACACAAATCCCACCAAATAAAACTTTGCATCTCAGACCCCAGACACAAAACTCACCCAAACCATGTTCTAAGAGTCCAAACTACCATTTACCACATCAATAGGAACAAAGATGGTCTGAGAAAAAAGCGAGGCGGTCATTCCAGCCAGTCCATTAGCCAAAGCGGCCTGCGTCGGCTCAGAAAACTTGAATGGCTCAACCAACTTGAAAGCAGCTACCTTTGTTGTCTCGAGCGCAGTCATGAATATAACCCTAGTCGGAACAGCCCCAGTTATAACCGTACCAAATCCTCTATACAAACCAGGAACACCGTCCGCTTTCCAAATGCCTTTGATCACAGACAATGCATTTCTCTCTACAGATTCTCTTGTCGCAACTTGCAGCCTGGTTTTCACAACAGAAACTGGGTACAGTGCCACTGTGACCCCTGTAAACAATCCAGCTCCAACCACATAAAATTTAGTCTTATCTAGCCTGCATCATAAGTATGGGATACAAAACACTCAATCAATCACCCAAAACACATAAACCAAGTTCCACAATCCCTCACACTAATTCAACATTTGCCAAAATTCAATAAATTCAAGAACCCAAATCAAAATTAAACACAAACCCAGTTTCAGAAACACCTGCAATTCTTTAACTAACTCAAGATTACACATTGACCCAATACAAGATGCAAATCAATAAAAATGGGGACTTGGGTATTGAAGAAACAGAGAGAAAGAATCATACTTGTCCCAGTTAATCTCGGTATGGCCAATGGGTTGGGACGCAGCAGCCATCGTCGTCGAAATGGAAGATTGATTGGGGAAAAGAAGAAGAATAAGAGAGACTAATAAAAATGCATTCTTGAATTGTCCCAACTCCCAAAAAATGGGATCCTTGTGGGAAAAGTAATTGGGTTTGAAATGGTTTAAGGGTTGAAGACGATGACTTTTTCTGGGTTTAGGGCATATGAAAGATTGGGAATAATTCGGAATATGGTTGGAAGTCAAATCGCTGACTCGTCTCTCTGGGCGGCTCCGCGCGGTGGCTTTGCTGCTTTCCTTTCTTCTCTTTCGGGGCGCTGATTCACAGTTTTCTAAAAATAAAAAAAAATATATATATATATATACACGCACATCATTTTACACTTGCTTTGCAATAATAAAAATAATTATTTCATGATAATCTGTTAATTGTGATGATCCCTTTGGGTTGCAGAACATGCGTATTTCCATACCTGCTTGTACCAAAAAAAATTACAACAATATAAGGCTCAAAATGATTTTACAAAAAAGGAATGAGTACAATAATAGATGAAGAAATGATTGATTAGGTAACTTTTTTTATGAATAATCGTCATGAAAGATGATCTGATTTTTTTTGTTTATGGTAGAGGTATATTCTTTGTATATTTTTCTTTTTATGAGAGTTTTTATGACGAACTATTACTTGGTAAAGATGCATCCCAACAACAGCTATTAAAAACACAAAATCACTTTGGGTCATAATCTACGAGCCATAACATGGCTTCCCTTAAATGTTTTAGAGCCTAATGATATTGATTACTTGGATTTGCCTACACTACATCATTGTAGCAGTATATCATGTATATTTGTTCGATTCAGATGTATACTAGCTTGAGATTACTCTATTTATGTGTCGAACTAGTCTAACTCTATAACAACTTCAATCTACTTCGTATAAGTTGGTACATCAATATATCATAGCACTTTTCTATTTTCTTCACCCCATCATAGTGTTGTATTGTTTTTAAGCAAGAAGAGCTTTGCCACGACAATTTTAGAAAACTCTGCAATACTCCTTCGCATATGTGTCATACAAAGTTTGAAAAGAGGAAAGATTGGCATGTCTTGGCTTGTGATAAAAATGGAGTATGCCTTGGCTTGTAAGAGCATCTCTTGTAAGAGTATCTCCAACAGTTTTTCTAAAATTTCTTTAAAATGGGAAAGCAAAAGCTAAAATCTAAAAAAAAAATTATGCTCAAAACCCAACAGCTTCTCAATTTTAGAAATTTCGGCATTTAATACAACAATATAATATACTATATCATTATTAATTATAACAAAAAACCATTATATATTTCATTATAACAATAAAATACCCAATAAAATATTCTATTGTTGTCTTGAATTCGTTTGACCACGTAAAGAATTAAATTTTGAGGAATGAAGGTTTTACTATAAATTTGGAGAATGAAGACTTCTCTTTCTTCTCCAACCTCATTTTGGGGAATGAGATAGGAAACTGTTAGACCTAAAAACAGCTCTATATTCCTAAAGTTAAAAATTTTAAAAAAATGAGGAAACTGTTATAGATGCTCTAATGTAACTATGTAAGCACTTTAGCATGTAGAAGTAGAACAGGTCATTGTCACACACACACCAGGTGAAAAAGAAATGGTGCCAAAAAATGCGCCACCAGAAGTGTATATCATTGATTACAACGTGAATCTAACAAAGCTATATCATTGATATTATTACTAGAAGTGTAAGCTTTTCGATAGGTTGGAACTCTGAGGTCATAGTCTGAAATGGAAATTGTGAAAAAGAAATATAGTGGAAAGAGCACTATGGTTGGTACTAGGGAACTTTCAATCAATCCTACAATTGAATTTCACTGCAGTAATTTTTCTAGAGAGGTTTACGATTTCCAAATACTGTCCAAAACCCTTCCTTTCAATTTTTTCTTTCTGGATTTGGGGTGAGTATGAATTCACTGAATTGTGATGAAGAAGCTTCACAACTGTAACGCATATTTTAGTGCGAGACGCAATGAATTTATTGTAAAAGACTAAAAGCCAATTAAAGTATTAGGTTTAACTGACAATGGCACTTGGCAAGCAGAGACTTGCAGAGTGACTGAGGCAAGACACTAGCCAGCTTCCGCGTACTAGTTTCTCAGTTCTTTTTCACTCTCTTCATCTCTTTCTTGCTTGTTTCTGTTTCTGATTATGGTACCCGAAAGTTGAACACAGACATTCGGGGACATAATCTAACAGCAAAAATGGGGTTTCTGCTGTCCAAGTTAACCAGCTTTGCCACTGTGCTTGTATTTTGGCTTTGTTGCTTCAGCTTCACCTCAACAGGTTGGTTAAATCCTCCTCTTCGTTGTTCAATCTCTCTAAAGTTAAAATCTTTATGATGTTTTTGATTCTTTTTGTGGGTTTTTGCCTAAATGTACTCATTTTGGTGATTTGGGTTTGTTGAGGGTGTAGTTGTGAGGTTTGGGTAAGGTTTATGGGATTGAGTCTGGCAGATGATGCAATGGGTTTTCTATAATTGTGAAAAAAGGTTCAATCTTTCAGTGTACCTTAATTTTCTCTGGTATTGAAGTAAGAATTTGATCTCAAACAAAAAGAAATTAAGAATTTTTTGTCACAACCAAATTAAATTAATTTTTTTTTGGTGTTATGGTGTTTTTTGATTGCATGTGTTGTGAGCCAAAAAAAAAATTTGATTGCTTGTGTAGAGTATGTAGTCTGGTCTGCATTTTGCATTAGTTCTAGTATGAAATGAAGGGTTGATCTTGTTGGCTAGTTTACCACCAATGGAGAAGAGAAACCTAGCTAGCTTGTACCCAATTTGGGATTATTTTAAGTCATACAAAAAGCAGGATCCTCAAGTCTGTGTTTTGAGTCTCATTAGAGACTTGGGTTCCATTTGATACCGAGTTAAAGATTGTGCATTTCATATGACATATCATGGAAATAGATCGGTTATTGTTTTTCATTTCAAACCAAAGAACCGATCTTGTTTTCATGAGTCTCTTGGTGAATTATAGAAAGAACCAAGCTTTTCACTAGTTTGAGTTCTTTGTCAGAATTCCAGTTGGAGTTCTATTTTAATTGTAGGGGAAGGAATACTGAATAAATGAAATTTTGGTCAGATAAGCTAACTCAAGTGCATTTAATTTTCAAAACTTCTCATTCAAGATTAACATACTCACAGTGTTCATTTTTTATTTCCTTGCTTATTACCAGATGCATATGACCCTCTTGATCCCAATGGCAACATTACGATTAGGTGGGATATTAGAAGCTGGAACCCTGATGGCTATCTTGTAAGTACAGTTTTGAGTTTCAAGCTAATGGAAACTTATATTTCAAATTTCATGCATGATGGTTGTCAAAAAAGATAGGGTAAACATATGAATTGTTTGGATGAATAAGGTAAATATCTAACCAGCAACACACCATGTGTAAACAGGCCATGGTTACCATATATAATTACCAGCAGTATAGACACATTCAAGCACCAGGCTGGTCACTAGGATGGGCATGGAAAAATAAGGAGGTGATTTGGGACATGGTGGGAGGACAAGCTACCGAACAAGGGGACTGTTCAAGATTTAAGACATTTCCCCCGCATTGCTGTAAAAAGAAACCAACCATTGTTGATCTACTCCCTGGAACTCCGTACAATAAGCAAGTCTCCAATTGCTGCAAAGGTGGAGTGCTGAGTTCATGGATGCAGGATCCAGTCAATGCTGCAGCTTCTTTTCAACTAAGTGTTGGTCAAGCGGGAACCACTAATAAGAAAGTTAAGCCTCCAGAAAACTTCACTCTAATGGCACCTGGACCAGGCTACACTTGTGGTGCTTTAAAAGTTGTCAAACCAACTAAATACTTTTCTCCAGATAAAAGGCGAGTCACTCAAGCCTTGAGTAAGTTGTTAAAGGTTTAGATATCTCTGAAAATGCTTATATTTTGCTTAGAAATAGTTCGTTAATCCTAAAACTGTTCTGTGGCAGTGACATGGAAGTTGACATGCACATATTCACAATTTCTGGCTCAGAAAACTCCTGCTTGCTGTGTCTCACTGTCTTCATTCTACAATGACACGGTAGTTCCCTGCCCAACATGTTCATGTGGCTATCAAAACAACCTAACTCATCCAGGAAGCTGTGTAGAGTGAGCTCCCTCAAACATAAGCTTTCTGTTTAATTTTTTTTGGTTTATCTATATTTACGACATTTACCATGTCTCCATATTTGCAGTCCAAAGTCTCCGTATTTGTCTTCAGTTGTTTTAGCTGCTGAAAAGAATTCGCCTTTGGTTCGATGTACTCACCATATGTGCCCGATCAGAGTTCATTGGCATATCAAGCTGAATTACAGAGAATACTGGCGAGTGAAGGTTACCATTACAAACTTTGATTACAGGTACTGGAATTTGGTTATGCAGCATCCAAATTTTGACAATCTGACCCAAGTTTTCAGCTTCAACTCAAAGTCCTTGACCCCTTAAGGAACCTTCAGGGCTTCAGTATGTTATTATTAGTTACTTTTTTTTTATTCATGTGTTGTTTGCTTTCAGTGTAATATAAGAGCTGACTGGTAGTTGAAGACTTGAAGTGTTTGATGATATTCCAGAACTTCTGTAAATGTTGCTCATCCTTGTTTACACATATTGGAAGCTCCAAGTGGGTAGTTATAATCTGTTTTCTTTCTAACAGATGATACTGCAATGCTGTGGGGAATCAAGTTCTACAACGATATGCTGATGCAATCCGGTCCTGTCGGTAATGTGCAGTCGGAGCTGCTTTTCCACAAGAATCCAGCAACTTTCACTTTCGAGAAGGGCTGGGCTTTCCCGAGAAGAATCTATTTTAACGGTGATACTTGTGTAATGCCACCTCCAGATTCCTATCCATATTTGCCAAATGCTGGTTCTTGTCAGTATATCTCTCTGCTTACACTGTTCTTGGTGTGTGCATTGACCTTTGCATTTGCATATGCATATGCTTAAACTCGTCGCACGAAATGCATCAAATCTAAGATTATGGAGTGGTGAAGTTGGATGGATCAATTGTGCTGCTGATGACGACTTCAAGGATTGCATGAGGTGGGTGCTTCTATCTGGTATGTATGTTCCTGTAGGTTGGTTGTACATGTCCAATTTGTAATCTGATACAATGGTTAACAAGGAGTTGAATCAAATGGGTAGTGAGCTAGTGATTGTGTCTTGTTCTCATTGTGGTTCTCAAGTCTGTCATAATCTTATGCACTTAGATGATCAAGGCATTAAACTTAGTTAAACTTATGCATTTAGATCAAAAAAAAAAAATTTGTTTCACCATTCAAATCCAGATACTCTATTGTAGAATTTCCTGTCACACTCATAACTAATAATAAGATAAAACATTCATCTATAGAATGAAATGCTAAACCGACTACATATATTTTTTATTGCACAATCCTCATTGGACGAAGTTAATAAACAAAGTTACATCTGCCGAAAATTCAAGCCCTGAACAAAATGGCTCAGGGAAGATAAAAGATACAGTGACTAAACTAATGACAATGAAAAAACAGTAAATATAAGAAGCAATAGCAGTTTAATAATTTTTCAGTGTATATGTCAAAACAAAAATTTATTTATTTTGCTTTGGCGTCGTTGGCTTTAGCACCAGGGCCGTTTGGGTTGAGCTCATCCCAAGCTTCAATCCATGTGAGCATGGCATCAGCCAGCTTGTCAAAGTAGGGATCAACCTTGCCGAGCTTGTCCTTCACCTGCTTGGACAGTTCAACGTAGCAGGCTTGCACAGTGGTGCAGTCCTTGGGGAGAACAGCAGCCTGGAAGAAAGGAATGATCTCTTCCTGCCAGAAGATGCCTTTGTATTCCTTCCTCAGGTTCACAAATGGGTTACTGGCCTTGCTGTGATAGATATAAGGCAGACCTGTCTTGACTCCCAGCCCCAAATGATCACAGATCACCTAAACATTCATTCAAATACCACATATTGCTTGTTAATACTCAATATATGTAGCATAAACAGCTCAAATGAAATGAAAACAAACAAGAAAGGGGACCTTGATACACCAGCCAGCCCACATATCGTCGTAACGTCCAATTGGCTGGCCGTCACCCATGAGTCCAAAGTACATTGCAGGGCCGATGAGATCACGGTCGAAAGCCAAATTCATACCACACATTGGGAACAAGGTGCCCTTTGGAATGGTCAGAACAGCATCCACATACCTTTGGAAGCATAAGCATAATGTTCAGCATCATATCACATAACATTGCAAATATGAGAATCAATAGATACTTGTAACCTAAGATTTCTACCTAGTATTCCTCTCAAGAGGCTTCACAAGCTGAGTAGGTGCATCATAATCAGGGATGTTGAGCCACAGACCATGAGAAACAGCAGTTGGGACACCCTCGCGGAGACTGAAAGGGTATCCACGGACGAAATCCGCACCCTCCCTGAAAGGATCATAGAGAGTGTTGAAGAAAAATGGGGTGGATGGGCAAAGAAGGTTCTTGATGTGCTGCTCCAGAGCATTCACTAGCTTCCCAGCTGGGTCACTTGCAACCTAAGCACATTACATCACAGCAAACATTGCACAGAAGAACCAAGATCAGTGACATAACGAATAAATTGAAAAACTCCACCTTCATATTAAAGAATAGTATTTCAAACTTGTAGTACAAATAACGTGAAAGCAGTTAAAATAAGAGAGCAAAACACAGAGGCAAGTTGCATTATAATACAAACACCTAGTCTCCGTTTCGCATATACAAACAAATCGGGTGATGAACTACTTCCAAGTTCCAAAAGAAAATTCAGTGCAATCAAACCTCAAATTTCAGTTACTCAAATCTTACTTTAGAAACAATGGTGCAAAATTTCCGTACGTTATAAACAATACAATTATCAAGCCTATGAGAATGTGATCAATATTACAATGCATTAGTTCACCTTAAGATCTCTTCGATCAAGCGATCACTCATATTTTAACCTAAACAAGCGATCACTCACATTTTAACCTAATATATTGGAATCTGAAATCCATGAATTTGTACTAAACCAAACAAAACCCAGAAAAGGTGAGGATCGGAAGAGGAAGGGACTTACAAAGCAGTCATCATCAATGGTGAAGATGTACTTCTTCTTGGAGACCATGTAACCGAAGCAACGGCAAGCAGAGTCCTTGAAGGAAATGCAACTGGAGCGAGGTCCAAGCATTCTGTTAATGTCGTTACGGTTGTAGAGTTCATAATCAAAGCCTTCAGGGACCTTGATGGTCTTGGTCGGATCGCCGTCCTGGACGATGATGAGGTGGTAGGGTTGGAGGAAGGGCCTCCACATCTCGAGGAAGTCGAGGTTTCGGATGGTCGGGATCACAATGTCGAGCTCATCCTTGAGCAAATGGGTTGGAGTCACCATTGTGTTGATGATCAAACTCAGAGATCAAGAGGGAGAGAAGGATTTGGTCTGTGGAGTTGTGAGAAGGGTTTCATATAAATGGAGCCATGAAGGGGGAGACGACGTGGGTGGCACGTGCGAGGGGGTGCGGCACGAGTGGTGGGGTGGTGAAAGGGAAAGAGGGAACGTGTCCGAGATTTGGAGGGTCAATTGAATTGTTCAAAGGGAGTGTGTGATTGATTGGGAAAGACTCTAGGGGATTATGAGGTTGAGTTTGTGTTTAACAAGGTCTATGTTCTTTGCATCTTCCACCACAAACATTGGTTTTAGGCTACGGATTAAGAGGACTCTTGCACGAATGAGTGGTATTAGTATGGGAAGGTTGGATTTAGACTTTAGGGTGGACGCTCTCAATATGTATTGACACACACGTCGTCATGTGGTTTAATAGTTACAAACGTTCGTCTTAAGTGTTTTCGTAAACGTTATAAAAGGAGTTTAATTAGTAAGTTAGAAAAACAACGTCATTAGCGATCATTGATTGTTTTTTCTTAGTCTATATATTAAATTGTTTTAGGCATGGCTAGAGGTTTCTTATGTAGTTGACAAAGACAATGCTCGTTATACAACTTTAAAAGGAAGGATTTCATTAGGGTTGGCATTGGTAGGTATACCGACTTTGTTTACCAATATCACCAAACCAACCGTCGAAGTTGGTATACCGACTTAGTTGGTACGGTTTGTAATAAACCTCTATTAAGTTTAGATTGTGGCCCAAAAACTGAAGTGATAAATATAATTTTTGCGTAAATATAATGCAATATGATAACTTTGGTCTAGTGGTATGTGGTCATATTTTCCATCAAAGCAGTCATAGTTTTGAAACATACCACTTGCATACATTTAAACATTTTATATTTTAATTGTATTTATATCTATATATAGGATGTTATAAATATAAAACAATACATATATTACAATAATGGTGTCTTGTGCTTTAAATCCCTTTAATGGTTGGAAGTGAGAGTTATTTGGAAGAGGTTTAAAGTTTGAGTTTGACCTCCGCAACAGATTTTTAACATTTTATATTATTTATATTTGTAGGATGTTATAAATATAAAATATGCATGTAAGATAATGAAGGCGCCTTGTGCTTCAGTGGTTGGGAGCGAAGGTTGTTTGTTAGAGGTTGGAGGTTCAATTTTCGTTTCCTACATAGATATGAGTGTATTTTTGTATAAATACACATATATATATGGTTGGTACGGTATACCGATGGTATGAAAATTTTAATACCAAGTATCAACCATGTTACCAAGACCGATACGGTATACCGTACCAAGTAAGTCAATTACCAAATCTTTGGTATACCAACTAGGTTGGTACGGTTGATACTTGGTTGGTTGGTTTCGACATGGCCCAAATTGTCATTCCTAGATTTGATAATCAATTATATTGTAGGGTAATAGAAGACAGTAAATATTTGCGCTTTCTCACTTTGTTAACGTGTTTTTGTAGAAATTTGAAGAGTTTATTGTTAATCTCTGGGATATTAAAACCTACTAATTCAGAAAGTGTATGAGAAGCGTGTGGGATTAGAAAGGAACAACGTGTATGGGAGCTAGTGTATTCTCTTTGCGTCCAACTACAATTAGGGAGTGAGTTAGTGAAATGGACTGCCTTAATTCAAGCGATTAATTTTGGGAGAGGGTGTAGAAGCTCACGTGCGCTCGCATTGGGCTTATCTTCATGTTAAGCATCCCTCACCTTCTTCTTTACGTTTTCATAACAAGCTTTAATGACCCAAAATAAGACCCAAGAAGCAGAATTACTTGGCCCATGAAGATTCCATATTTGACCTTAGACTCGTCGGAATTCTTTCGTGAAAAATTGAACTCTTGACCTACATTATAATCCCTTAAATGCTTTCTCACCTCATTCTGATCAATTCCTAATCATAATTTCCGACTTCTTACAAACGGTGGAACGGAAGTTTTCAATTCATTTCCCGGTATCATGGTAATGAAAAGGAGGCCGGACAATTCCGATCCCCATTCTAACGCTCTGAATGGGACCGAAGAGATTTACGTTATCGTTTTACATCAAAGTTCTAGAACCTACATATCCTAGTTTCCTATCATACAAAAAGTTCAAATTGGTAATGTTTCAACTCTAAAACCTAAATGTATAAATGTACTAAGACTACGGGCTAAACTTGATATCAGCCCAAAACGAGGTTAAATTCCTTCATTCTATGGGCTAAACTTTGATAACAGCCCAAAACGAGGTTGCTACATCAGGGCCCAAAACGAGGTTGCTCCATGCAGGCCATGCTCTCTGTATTGCTATCATGATTTGAGTCCAAAAGTGCAGTTCTATGACTTCTATCTTCAAGAGTGGGGTATGATCAAACAAAAACTCTTGAAAAAACTTTTCTATTTAAATCTCCAAAGAGGTGGCAAAACAGGGTTTAGAATCTGGCCATTTTGCTGCAGTCTCTGATATTTGATTTGCTTCACTTCAGACTTCAGAGCCATCAGGAAGCTACAGCCTACAAGCCTCCTCAAACCCCAAACACAGGTATGTAAATCCATCTGCACAATTCTATCAATATACATATTATGTAGCGCTCTCGATTATTGAAACTCTAGTGTCCAATGGCATTGGATTGACACTGTGCCAAATCTAACGGCTATGGATCCGGAGTGGTACTATAGAACTTTCATGAAGAAATCAATTCTACCGGTCCAAACTGCCATACCAGGCACCAAGCATAGAGGTTTTATTATAGTTTTTGTGATTTGCATCAGAACAGTAGCTGACAAAAGGAAAATGCTGATTTTCATCGATTTTCTAATTTGTTAGCACGTTATCATACACCATCTTAAATTTTTCTCTCCCTCTCTGATTTGCTGCTGCTATATACTACTTGTTTATACACACTAGTTAGTCAGATTAGAAACCCTAATGTGCAGTCCATTTGGTGCCTCTACTCTTGGAAACTTCATCAGTTTATCTCCCCCAACTTCTTCCCATCTGCAAATCATAGATCAAATAAAAACCATTAGAAATAAAACAAAACAAAAAACAAAGAACCCTCATGAGAGTTATATTGTAATCGAAAATTATAGATTCTGATTTGGGTTTTTTCAAGTCACTGACCTGTATCTAGTTACAAAGTAGTGTAGGAATGTGGAAATTTCTGCTATTCCCAACTCCTTTCCTGGACACAGCCTAGTGCCTCCCCCAAATATAAAGGAGTTATTTTCCGTGCTCTTATCCTGCATTTTAAAGTCAAGAAAATTATTACCACCTCAACTGGACAATGAATCTGATACATTTCAATGAAATAGAGTCACAGTGAAACTCACCATCCATCTCCATGGATTGAAGGTTAACGGATCAGGGTACGTAAACGAATCGTAGTTAGTCTCTCTTGTATAAACATAGATTCTCCATCCTTTTGGTATCAAAAACCCTGTTCAAGCAATAAAAGAACAGCTCGGATTAGGAATTATTCCAAGCAATGGTCCACCAAAAACCTTATCAATATTCCCAGCCATTGAAAACCTTGTTGAAAATGCAACTTAAATTTCTTGATGTCAGAAAGAAAAGAAAAAAGAAACAAGGGTATTTCCATCTTCTGAAGAATTGTTCTTTAATGTATTGTCTAGCTGTTTTGGTATAAAATGCCATTGTAAATCATTGAGTCATGTCTATCCACTGCTTGCACATAATTTTGCTAAAAAGTGCCAATAATGTAATGCTTGCTGCAAACAGTTTCTTGAGCCCATAAATATATTACAACCTAGAATTATATGAAATTTCTATTTCATATCTGTATCCTAACTTCCTAAGTGCTTGTGAAACTTTCCAGCTTAGCCTACTCACCATTTAGTTCCATATCCTGAGTTGTTTTCCTCAAAACCCCATTTACAATAGTAGCTAATCTTGAGGTCTCAAATATCACCTGCAGTAAAAAAAACAGCAAGAGTTTATTATTAACAAATTACTATGATCAGAATAGAAAATGATGAACAGAAAGCAAGGGAATGATCTCTTACCGCACGAGTAAACCGCATAGATTTCAGATCATTCCAGTCAATGGGATCCTCGGGCATTTTTCTGCCTCTGATTGCCAAATGTTCTTTCTGCAAAATAGTAAAATTAAAAGTCAGTAAAAGAAGCATGAGAAATGTAAAAATTATTCAAAACCTTCTTTTACTTACTCTGAGTTCTTCAAGCGCTTTCGGATGATCATGAAGGTACTTAACCGCCATCATTGATGTGGTCGAAACAGTCTCATAGCCCGAATACATGATCGTGATGATGTGATCGATCATTTCTTCATCAGTGAGTTTGTATCTGTTTTGATCATCACTTCTCATCAGTCCACCAAGCATGTCATGGTGGACTTCCTCTGAAGAAGCTCTTCTATCCTCTATCAGCTGCTTCAACATGCTAACAATGTTCTTCCTCGCCTGCATAACATGGTTCAACTCTCAGTTCTTACATCTTCCATAAACCACTCGATCATATAACACAAAAATAATGTGATTGGTGACAAAATATACCTGAAATCCGCGGCGATAATTTGTGCCAGGAAGATCAATAGGCAATGAGAGAGTTCCCAACACAAGCTTGAAGAACTCGGTTTTGAATGCCTGGGAAATGGAGCTTGATTCAATGCCTGCAATCTGTTTAAGCGACGAAAGAAGCGCCATCTGCATAACACAGTTGAAACAACATCAGAAACTGCACAAATACTAAATGTGAAAACTGCACATGGATTTTATTTTCTGCCACACAAACCTCTTTGGTTTTTTCTTGGATGTTGATGACTTGGTTCCCCCAACCACTGAGGTGGGCTCTCATGAAGTCATCAATCTTGGGTAAAATCTGGTCTCTGATCATGGTTGGGCTAATGAGGGCAAGTAATGCCCCTCTCATGTACTTGTGAGTGGAACCATGAACAGCTGCAATGTTACACTTGCCCAAAATATCCAACATCGATTGAGGGTACCCTGGAACAAGGCCTTTAGCTTCGTTCATTAGGATGTATCTGTTCACCTCTGGATCCATGGAAACCACAGTAGGACACCCAAGTATGTGGGATTTGAAAAAACTACCATACCTGTCACACACAAAAGAAAAGAATCCAAAGTTTAGAACCAAACCAGAGGAGAAACAGAGGAGTAAACAGAAACACCAGGTGAGCAGGTTGGGTAGATAATCTCACCTAGCTCTCTGGTTCTTCATGAAGCTAGGGCCTTGCTTGAGGAACTCTGTGGTTTCCCCGAAGACTGGCCAGCCCATTGTGCCTGGAGGGAGACCCTTCTTCCTGTATCTCACCTCATTCCATCTTAGCAAAGCAGAGCAGAAACAGAGGACAAAGAGCACACAGACTAGTACTACCACAAACACAGCCATTGATGCTCTGAGGAGAGAAGAAAGGAGAGACAGCATTCAATGGCTTATGGGCATGCTTTAGTTTTTGAGATAGCCAAGCGTGCATAGCATATATATAGGCCTTTCTGCACAAGCCTCTGTCCCAACCACCATATGAATAGAGAGAGAAGAAGGGAGGGAGGGACAAATATGCCTCGGTTGTTCGTGTAGAAAGTAAAGTAATTATTTTTCTTTAAGCAGAAATGAAAAATTATATTCACACACATTGTTAAATACTTAATACATCTCTCTTATTTAATACATTATATATTATTTTTTTCACATTGACGTTTTGCTAGATACATAATCCCAAATTTCTAAAGTTATTTTTATCCACAATAACCATATAAACAATCTTCTTTTCTTTTAAGATTTCCTTTTTTATACAAAAAAACAACCGTTTTTTCATCAAGATTGCTATCTCACCCGTCTAACTGGAAACTGCAACCTGAGTATTGAGTTTCATGGTCGTATGGTTTCTCCATGTAAGTTCATTGATATCTTCTTGTACTACGATTATATCCAACAAATGGTTATTTATTTTGAAAACAAAATAACAAAAAATAAATAAATCAAAGGTTAGTATCCCTCTCATATGATCTAATCCATGATCCACTATCAAATATCAAGCTACATGCAATGGGAGAAACAATATGTGTACTTGTTTATTAATTGACGTTGTTTTCTTATTCTTGATATAAATGTCTCTTTTGGTAATTAAGAAGTAAAATGACTAAAATCTAAAATTAAGAGGTATAAAAAAAAAAGAGGATGTGTATCTAGTATTTTGAGGTGTGCGAATAAAATTTCTCAGCATAAAAACTTCTTAAACATTTTTCATTATAATGTATCTTAGTAAGGAAAACTATCCAACTAATGCGGAAAAATATCCAAGTAATTTAAAATAAAACTAAGTAAATTTAAGAAAATAATTGGAGAAATTGATTTATTTGTTGTTTTGAGTGATAAATCCAAGTATTTTCTCTCTCGTACTTTTCTTTCTTAATTTAGTAAAAGATTTCATTTCCTTTTGCATCCCAAACACAATAAATTAACAAAATAAAAATTCTTGATAGTTACTTTCTATCAACTAAACGAGACCATAGACCAAATCCTATTTTTCTTTCGTTCAGGAAAATATTTCAGTTCATTTTGTATTTCAAAGGTAAAAAATGAACAATTTTTCTTTCTCAATGTTTACTTTTAGAAACTAATTAAACAAAAGCAAAAGCAAACTCTATGCATTGTATGCAATTTGGGGGAGACCTTAACTTTAAAATGTAATATTACAAAAAATATTTAACCATGAAGTTAAAAAAAATACAATACACTTTGATGCACAAAACAATTTGTGTTGCTCACAATAAAAAAGAAAGTAGAATAAAAAGTGTCCTCTTTATTTGGTCTAACGACATTAGTTTCTCATATGTAATATGTAAGTAAGAAGTCGTGAGTTTGAAGCTTATAGTAGACTTGTTGTAACGTTTTAGTTGTTTGTTTGATAAAAAAAATAAAAAATCATTACAAGAATTACTAGTTGAAACTTGAAAGGCATACATGTAAAATGTGACGAGGCACATGCACAGCACTCAATTGGACCAAATAGTAAAGTGACTCCAGACTCAAATACCTTCACATGTTGTTGAACAAGATCTGATAAATAGAATTACAAAAACCAGAACAAGACAGGCCCTTCGGTTACCATGTGAATAAGTGAAGAGAGAGACTCTCTCTCTCCCTCTCTGTTTTCGGTTCGATTCCAACTGCAACTTTCAAACTTCAAGTCTGTGGACTGTAATTCCTAGACCACCATCTACACTACCGTACTATTAACTTTTTGGACTGTTAGTCGGTAGACCCTAGATCCTAAAGAATGGTCGTTTTAGTCTTGATGTAGCAACCTTTAAGCGTAAAAGTGTTATCGGAAAAGTCGCTGTGCGAGTGTTTTCCGATAACAGACGTGTTTTGTACAAAGCTATGTTTCCGTTTTAGTTTTGTTGAGGCTATATGTGAATGCAAATAAAAGACCGACGTATATAGATATGGACTAGGATCGTTCCAAAACATGGTTGCTTTATGCAGATAAAGAGCTAAACAAGTCATAGTTTTCTGCTAATCACATCAACAGATTCAGCATCACTGGAGTGTTATATATATTGAAGAAGATCTTGACCCTCTTGCTCCAATGATTGAGAAAAAAAATGAATCAAACTTACCTGCATTAACATTTAACATGCCACTGACCAATTTTAACCAATTTACTCCGGATGTTAATGTGAAGGTAGCTGTGAATATAGGTTACACAGCACAGAACACAAAGACTGCATATACTACTCTAAATTCTCTTTTCATTATTACACTACTAAAAGGGTGTTTCTCTTCGGCAGGTTCCTGTACTCTGTGAATATATTGAAAGATATATTAATTTGGTAGCTCGTATTAAATCACAATTAGATGATCAAGTACTATATAAACGGTGCATTGGTTTGTGTGGAGAAAATTTGTCTTATGCTATTGAAGTATAGAGACGAAGACTTTAAAGAGAGGAAGAGGACCTCTGAGCTAATCTTGATATGAACATGGTTGGGTTGTGAAAACCCAGAAGGCAACCGAAACCAGAAACAGAAACTTTGGACCCGAAAATAAAAACCATCCAGAAATGGGGACGCAAGAGTAACTAGACTAACTAGACCTCATTGTTTCTGGAAATGATTCCAAAACCCTAGCTCTCCATTATTGCAACTTCTTTCAACTTCTAAACAAAAACGATCCAAAACCCTATTTTCTTCTTCTTTTGGTTCTTTCTGCAAATATTGACAAAGTGCAAAGTGTTTGTTCCTTAAGGTTTATCTTGGAGACGTTTATCTTGATGATCGTTTAGTAATATAGATTTACACACCACAGAAAAGTATGGATGTTTAAGTTTCGATTCCTCGGGCGGCTCCGTACAGTAGGTGTGGGTGTCGATATATGATCATATGTCTAATCAATTTATACATTCAGAGTTATATGATTCAAATGGGACAGGGTTCGGGTTCGTCCTGTAATAATTTTTCGATTATCTCTTCGACTCTCTCATTTTGTTTCTTGACTTTGGGTGAGCTGAGGCTGATGGCTTGTCCTGGAGTGCCCACACATGGTGGTTTCGATGGCAACTTGAAGAAGAGTGTGGATCCAAATGGAGATCCTTGGAAAGGGATTTGACACAAAACCAGCATTCATGAATTTACCCTAAAACTTTCCAAAAACTACCTACAGAAATTGGCCCGTTTCACCGTTTCTTTGTGATTCTTAACACTTGATCGTAAGCTCGACTAATTAACTAGCTGGCATTCTAGGTCTTGTTTGATTCGTGGAAAATAACCATCAGGAAATGCAAATTATTTATTTCGTGCATTTAGAAATGTTTAAGGAAAGGAATCGAAATGCTTTTCTAAAGGTTGGGAAAATGTGAGCGAAAATTGTTTTTCTAAAATCCATAAAAACCACTTTCTCATCTCATTTTCTTACATTTATTATTCATAATATATTATTTTATTATTTTAATTAACAACTTTCCGGATGATTTTTCTTGTTTTACCAAACATCGGAATGAAAAATCATCAGGAAATTTCATTTCTCTTATCTTTCTCTTCCCATGGGAAAGATAAAGGAATTACTTTCCTTTCCATGAACCAAACAAACACTAGAGAAAATGATTCATAAGCGTTTTACGATAATTTATCTGTCTCACGAGTCACGACCTCTTGGTCACTTATAAGAAGATAGAGACTTATGTCACTAAGTCAAACGGTACCAGACGCGCATGTTTACCTTAGTTTTGTTTGCAATCATATATATCAAAAAAAAGAGTTTCTAGATTCACCTAACATAAACTCACTTAGTTTATTTCCAATTTATAACGAACGAAGTATGATTAAGATGTCAATTTGTCAATAGTCAAGATCGACTCAAGAAGAGTGTATTGTCTCATATGCAATCATTCCTTTCATAAGATCGATTAAAGGATTGGTTTCATGATGAGTACCCTTTTGGAGTTTATTTTCGTATATGAACTTGAATATATATGCACACGTCTAATAATCAAACCAAATAGCTCATGTGACAAATGGCAAAGTAGGCACCCTTTAATCTTTCTCAAGTTGTTATCCATGCACCCTTTAGTTTTGCATGATTTAGAGGTAGCAGTACGTTGCCGACAGGGCATTGCATCGTTGGATATATAGACTAAAACAAGCTATATTAATTGATAATCAACAAGAACAAAAGATTACAAATTATATGGAGAGACAGAAAGCGATTTATGAATGAAGAAACGAATGAACGATAGAACTTTTTGTGTGAATCAAAATGCAAAAGGGTTTGCTCGGATTTGCATATAGAATACTTATGGTACGTACGTACTGGTAGGTTGCCTGAGTTGTTGCTTGCTCTAAGAGGCTGCAAAAGGGTTGTGTATTTATATATCAGAATGAGACCGTTCACTGTTCTGAGAGAGAGAGATCGATGGAGAAAGCTAGCTATGATATATCATATACATCAATATCAACATGCATCTCAATTATTCAAAAATGTATGCTTGCATGGCTGGCTCCATAGAAATGCAGGCGGCAGGAGAAGAAAGAAGGAAAGGAATGTTTACCCACACGAACACATTGATCATATTTTCTTTTTTATTTATGATAAAATTGCATGATAAAAGATAAAAGGTGTGATGTATATTGAAGCATCCAGTTGCACGAGGGCCTCTATTTTGTTCTCTTCTACTTTTTCTGGTGCCAGAGAGGAAATAATAATGGGCAAACGCATTATTTTCTGAATTCTGATCATCTAAATTATTGATCCTCGATCTCTACCAGAGTGGACATGCATGTATACAATTCGAGATACAAAATAATGTTTTGTATTCTACAGGTATATATATCTCTACTTCGATCTATCCGATATATTCAGGGGATAAAATATAAGATACATCGCGAAGGAGGATGAGGGGTTTATGAACTATATGCATGCAAAGCAGTAAGCCGTGAAATATCAATTGCTGCCTACGCAAGGGAATTACAGTACATCTAAAATACATATATTTCATGTAAATCTAAGGGCAGTTAAATATAGATTTCTTAGCCAATTGATGACCTGATGAACATTATAATAGAGATAGAATGTCATGAGAATTAACAAATCAATTGATTGATATATGTGCTATTATTCTTATGGAGTGAGTTTCAGGCATCAAGTTACATCATCAATGTGCATGTCACTCGACAGTAGATACGAAAAAGACTAGAATTCGAAACATCTTATTCATTCTTTTGACACTTTTATTTTTGATCTGATTAAATTAAATACCTATAATCTTTTTGATCTTGAGTCATTACCTCTTATGTTTGAAATACTTAAATTAATTTTTTAGATTTTAATTTTATTAACGACGTATATATAGTTATACATATTATAGACATGAATGTTTGTAACAAATAAAAGACTAAAATTTCATATTATATTTTTTCCGTTCACTTGCAACTTGCTTACAAAAATTAATACAATTGAAATTTCACGTACAACAACGGAGTGAACAAAAGTCTCTAGTTAAACAGTGTACGTAGAGTTTTGACCTAGCTAGCTAGCCAACAAAGAGGAAAGAATGGTCAAAAACAGCACTCATTTTCTTCCGCATGGCCTCTGGAGCAGTAAATTATACAGATACAGTGTCGAGTGTCAAACTCAGTGAGGATCGAGGACCAGACCTGCCTTCTTGAGACTCACAATCTCAGTTCCCAAACTCTGAAATATATGGAAAAGATCGAGCAGTAATATTAATCTAAACAATAATTAAACAATGTTACAGCATGCAGAAGAAAAACAACAAAACGCAGCGAAGCAGAAGCACACGGGTCCTCAATGGTAGAGTGAGAAAGAGAAATGGAGATGAAGATAGAGATGGTGGTGTTTGTTTTCTAGTTCTTGGCGTCTTTATCCCAAACCAGACGGACCTGATTTTCTTCTCTTCTTCAATTCCCCTCCTATCGATCTCTCTCTATGAACTACGATGATTGCATGAGTGCATGCACGTGTGGTAGGTCTATCCACGTGCACCTGTTTTATTCACTGGAAATTGATTGATTTGTTCTTTGCTTCAACTCCATATCCATCTCTCAGTTCTCTTTACCCGTACTCCTAGATCTCTCTGATCGATGTTTCTTACTTTTACTACAAAAGTAATTAATAATCACGCACTGGTTTGTCTTCAACCTTTGCGGTTCTTATTACTCCGGCAAAGTCACCGTGGTAAAATAACGACGTGAGGACCAGGGAGCTCAGCAAGTAGTGGTGCTACTCGACACTCGTAGCTCAGCTCATCAACTGCCGTTTTTACCACTGTTCTGGGATTCTATCCCATCTCGACAGATGGGTGCTATCACTTACCAAAAAGACAGAGGTACTGGTCTCTTTCGACAAGTCACCTATGCTTTGGTCTGTTATTTACTTTTCACTGTGGCAAAATCATATGTCGAATGACTAAATTTTTTGCATTTTTACCTTATTCGAGTGTCGCATACTGTACTTCACAAAATTATATTACAGTTTTCATTCTCCTTACCAACTTTTCTTTCTTTGACTTGCATACATAGTTTGTGGATAAATTAATTGACGTTTTTTTTTAACTTTTTATTAATAACTCACACACCCTACATATGTCAGTGAGGTTTGATCTTATGATCTCAAAGTTATCAGTTAAACACTTTAACCAACTAAGCCACAGCTCACCGACAAAACCAAACAAAAAAAAAGATACATATTTTCCCACGTCCTAATTATCTCTACTTCATTTTTCATCATCTAAAATGCATAATAAGTGCAAGACCAGTATGGGTTAAACCATTGACCCACCCAGATCATCTCAATTCTGTTGAGAAACAAACCATTTCTATCCTATGGTACTTGCTCTGTGCTGGCTAGTCGCAGCAGCAGCACTACTAAGACGAACTGATCACAGATCACGCGTGCTGGTCTATAATGATATATGGCCATGTCTCATATATCAAAGGTCATACATGGGCCAAGTGGTTTCAGTTGGACGTTATACGTATATATAGGTATTAGGTATTAGCTACGTATAGATAGAATAAGTTGCTTGCAGTAAACTTTCGGCTACTCGATGCCCCCAGTAGTAGGCAACGTTATTGTTCCAGAAAACACCCAAAAACCCTAAAGCCAGAGAGAAATGCAGACCTCACTGTACTGCTATGCAAACTCGTGCGTTCGTCCCTATCTCTATCGACCCCCGGCCTCCACCTACTGCCTTTATATTCAACTAAGTCCAGACAAATCTGCCAAGCTAGTGATCGAGCTACCCCAGCTCTGAGCTTCACAATTCCCAACTTATGGGCGTGGTGATCTTATCGATCTAGCTAGGATGACAAATAGAGCGGCCGGCGCTACAATCTTTTGTGGATCGCCTCTTTCCCGGCGTGGAACTCAATGAGCAGGAAGATCGAGTTCCTTTATCAAGCTAGTTCCCTAAGTACGAAATTATATGTTATGCGGAAGCGGCTGACGGGCCCTGAAAGTCTCACACACACGGGTCCAATAATGTCGATACTCCCCCCACTTTAGCCACCCAGTAGAGAAACGGGTATGTGGTTTTACACAAAAGGCCTCGACATTAGTGTGTGGTACCATTCCTTATAACCCAATGATAACTCTTCACGTTTCTGATGTGGGATTCCAAATGGCTCTAATCTAAGCCACATTTTTTTTTCCAACAATCTCCACCTAGCATGATTCGAGTCATCTCAAATTGTCTCACGATCCAAATTTCAATAGCTCCACCTTGATCACAACCATCTGAATCTTGTGATCCCAATCCAAACGGGAGCTCCACCAGATTGCAACTCGATCGTATGAGACACCAAGTCCCAAGCGTCACCTGGGCTCTGATACCACTTGTTATGCGGAAGCGGCTGACGGGCCCCAAAAGTCCCACACACACGGGTCCAATAATGTCGATACTCCCCCCACTTTAGCCACCCAGTAGAGAAACGGGTATGAGGTTTTACACAAAATGTCTCGACATTAGTGTGTGTGGTACCATTCCTTATAACCCAATGATAACTCTTCACGTTTCTGATGTGGGATTCCAAATGGCTCTAATCTAAGCCGCATTTTTTCCAACAATATCAGAGCTCCAGGGGGAGTTCGAATTTTGGGAAGAAAGATGTATGGTTTGAACGTGAAGATCGATAAATTCACGGGGAGAAACAGTTTCAGTTTATGGCAGATCAAGATGCGAGCCTTGTTAAAACAACAAGGGATGTGGGCGCCGCTTGTGAAGAAGTCAGGGGATCCAGAAATCGCTGAGATGCCAGTCTGGAGGAGAAGGCACACTCGACAATTTTGTTGTGTCTTGCAGATGACATAATCACTGAGGTCGCAGAGGAGGAAACTGCGGCTGGTCTGTGGTTGAAGCTTGAGAGTCTATACATGATGAAGTCTTTAACCAACAAGTTGCTTCTAAAGCGACGTCTGTTCAGTCTGCGAATGGAAGAAGGCACGACTCTAAGAGATCACTTAGATCAGTTAAACACAATTCTATTAGAGTTGCGTAACATTGATGTTAAAGTTGATGATGAAGATGTTGCCCTAATTCTGCTGGTATCTCTACCTTTGTCGTATGAGAACTTTGTGGATTCTTTTATTGGTGGGAGAGATACTGTGACTCTGGAGGAGGTTAGATCATCTCTTCATACTAGAGAGATGCGTCATAAGGCGACCGGTTCAAGTTCAGACAGTCAGGCTGCAGGGTTGGTAGCCAGTGGAAGTATAGGACAGTGAAGCTCGGGGAAGAAGAAATTCAAGAAACCAGTTTCAAAGGGTTCCAAATCTAATGATGTCTGTAACTACTGTAAAGAGAAAGGACATTGGAAAACCGAATGTCCAAAGAAGAAGAAGCAGCATGGGAAAGCATCAGGTACTGCTGTTGTAGAAGAAGTTGACACCAATTCTGAAGAAGATTTGGCCTTGGTTGCAGATGCACACACACATCACAGGGATGAGTGGATTTTGGATACCGGGGCGTCTTATCATATATGTCCACGCAGAGAGTGGTTTTCAACCTATGAGCAGATAGATGGAAGCAATATTTCTATGGCTGACAGTTCTGCATGCAAGGTGGTTGGAATAGGCTCAATCAAAATACGGACACAAGATGGTAAATTCTGTACATTGAATGATGTTAGGCATGCTCCACGCATGACGAAGAATCTGATTTCTTTGGGTCTACTAGACAGCAAAGGGTTCAGGTACAAAGGCTCATGTGGAGTTCTAAATGTCTACAAGGGTTCCAATGTGGTTCTGAAAGGTGTCAAGAGGGGTACTTTGTATTTTTTGCAAGGTTCTACGCTGTCAGGTTCTGCTGCTGTTGCATCATCGGAGGTTTACAAGGATGATATGACCAAGCTATGGCACATGAGGCTCAGTCATATGAGTGAAAGAGGGATGCAAATTCTGTCACAGCATGATCTTCTTGGTGGCCACAAGGTCAAGGATCTTGGTTTTTGTGAACATTGTATCTTTGGGAAGCTACATCGCAGAAAATTTCCTAAAGCAATTCATAGAACTAAAGGCACGCTTGATTATATCCATTCTGATTTTTGGGGTCCTTCTCGTGTTGATTCTTTAGGAGGTCACAGATATTTTGTGTCTATGATTGATGACTACTCAAGAATGACTTGGGTGTTCGTGATGAAGCATAAAAGTGACGCCTTCAAGAACTTCAAGCAGTGGAAGACATTAGTGGAAAATCAAACAGAGAAGAAGATCAAGAGGCTGCGAACTGATAATGGTCTGGGATTCTGTTCTACTGAATTTGATGAGTTCTGCAAGACTGAAGATATTGCACGGCATCATATAGTCCAGAATACACCACAGCAAAATGGTGTAGCAGAACGTATGAATCAGACACTTCTGGAGGGAGCTAGGTGCATGGTTTGCACTAGGCCTGATCTTGCACATGCTGTTAGTGTTGTCAGCAGGTTTATAGGTGAGCCCGGAAAGGAGCATTGGCAAGCCGTGAAGAGAATTTTTCGGTATCTCAAAGGTACGTCTGATGTCGGTCTCATTTATGGAGGTGATACAAAATGTTTAGTAACAGGCTATTCAGATAGCGATTATGCTGGAGATGTTGACACTAGGAGATCTATGACTGGTTATGTTTTTACTCTTGGTGGTTCTGTTGTTAGTTGGAAAGCTACTTTGCAGCCTACAGTGACTTTGTCTACTACTGAAGCAGAGTACATGACTTTGACAGCAGCTGCCAAGGAAGGAATATGGTTGAAGGGACTGGTCAGTAGTCTTGGTTTGCATCATGATCAGGCTATAGTATATTGTGACAGTTTGAGTGCAAATG
This sequence comes from Fragaria x ananassa, assembly GCA_034370585.1. Classification (NCBI taxonomy): domain Eukaryota; kingdom Viridiplantae; phylum Streptophyta; class Magnoliopsida; order Rosales; family Rosaceae; genus Fragaria; species Fragaria x ananassa. Next base: position 32,260,229 of record CP139754.1, on the reverse strand, counting down.
TTTAGCAAAGGATCAGGTTCATCATGAGAGGACTAAGCACATTGATGTCAGGTATCATTTTCTGAGAAATGAGAGCAGAATTAAGGTGAAGAAAGTGGGTACTGCTGATAATCCCGCTGATATGTTCACCAAGTCGGTTCCGCACAGCAAGTTCCAACATTGTTTGGACTTGCTAAATGTTACAAGCTGTTAGTTGCCTTTTGGGGGAAACATCTGGGGCAGAGGAGTTATTTGTACATCTGGCATTACTGTAGTGCATATGGTACATCTGTTATTTGTGAGAGGATTCAAGTCAAGGTGGAGATTTGTTAATATATGCCTTGAACCAGCCATCTGGGAGTACCAGCTTTTTGGGGATCTCGCAAATCCCTGTTATGCTGGGTTATGGTTTCCTGTTGGGCTTAGTATATCGGGTTTAGGGTTTAGTATATAAACGACCAAACCCTAATTGTATTCTGTGTGATTCAGTGTTTTCCACAAGATAATAAAACTGTTCTCCTTCTGCCCGTGGACGTAGCTAACACATCGTTAGTGAACCACGTAAATCTGTGTTCTTTCTTATATCCGTTACAACATTATATATCATAGATTTCTAGATTTTCACTTTCGAAAGTTTTTAGATCGAAACTTTATATATCATAAATATGAATTCTCATCAAATTCTTTCGCAAGATTTATATTTACAAAAGTAATTATAGAATGAATGTATGATTGAAGGCATCTCCCCATGTTGGTGGTTAATATTTTTCTATGTATAATGCTCTAGACTTTACGCACATATTTTGCTTAGTTAAGGTTCAATCAAGAGTTAGGATCGATCAAGAGCGGATGTAGGAATTAAAATTGGGTGGAACTTGGACATTTTATTATAGAGAAAAATTCGACAGTGTAAAAACAATTTATAGATTAAAAAGAAAAATACACCTAAACATGAGGAGACGTAATGATCCGTGCCCCTCGAATGCATGTTTATACACCTAACTTAGGATACATGTATTGGAGGAACGTAAAAGATGGATATATATATATATATATATATATATATATATATAAAGATTAACTAGTTAAGCTTGATTATGATATTGTTATGTGCGTGTAGTACTCTATATGGTTCCAAGCGACATTTTGCAAAAAAAAAAAAGATTCTCACACAAAGCTTTAGGTAGAGACTCGCACCCCCACCCCCATGTGTTTTCGGGGTCCCCTCGATTGGCCCTTGCATATATTTTTGTTTGGTGCATAATTGGATCTTTGTCTTTGCTCTTGTTTCTTTCATTCCCCACTTTGCATTTTTAATCCTAATTCTCTTTGCTTTGAGTCTAAGTCGATACTTGAGATAGAGCTTGATAAAGTAGTCTGGGGTTCACATCCAAAACCAATTGGCAATGGGTGGAGTGGCCCAAACCCTTATTAACCCACAGACAAGGTCCCATATTCCCGATGTGGGATTGATATCTCAACACGCCCCCGCACGTGTGGCGAATTTTCAAGCCTAACACGTGGACAACATTTGGGGTGACGTGGAGTGCGTGTGGCCTTTGGACTTCACACGTGGACGTGGGTAACCCGCTCTGATACCATGATAAAGTAGTCTGGGGTTCACATCCAAAACCAATTGGCAATGGATAGAGTGGCCCAAACCCTTATAAACCACAGGCAAAGTCCCATTTTTCCCGATGTGGTGTTGAGATATCAATCCCACATCGGGAATATGGGACCTTGTCTGTGGGTTAATAAGGGTTTGGGCCACTCCACCCATTGCCAATTGGTTTTGGATGTGAACCCCAGACTACTTTATCATGGTATCAGAGCGGGTTACCACGTCCACGTGTGAAGCCTTAAAGGCCACACGAACTCCACGTCAACCCCAAATGGTGTCCACGTGTTAGGCTTGAAGATTCGCCACACGTGCGGGGGCGTGTTGACATATATCCCACATCGGGAAAAATGAGACTTTGCCTGTGGTTTATAAGGGTTTGGGCCACTCTATCCATTGCCAATTGGTTTTGGATGTGAACCCCAGACTACTTTATCAGAGCTAAGGGGTGCGTCACCTTATATGTTATGGCAGGGCGGGGCTGCCCCAAATCCCACGTGATCGGGTGGTGTGCTTGGCCACAACTGGGATCGAAAGGATGGAGATTTGAGCTAGGGCATCATACTCCATTGTGAAATATATACAACTCTGGTGGGGCTGGAATCGATCCGACAGAGAGATTGGGGTTGGGACTTGATGAGGACTGAGTAGTCGTAGTTTCTTATAAGTTTGCAGAACAAACAACAATGGAAACGATGGAGGAGGAGGAGGAGGAGGAGGATGGTGCCGCAAGTGCATGTTACCCCCTCGTGGGTGTATCGTAATCGTCCTTGGTACGTTTGTGCATGTTTTGACAAGTACCTGATAGCCACTTAGATATGTGTTATATAGAGCTAAGTGATGATACCACTATGCCAAACCATCAATTCCAATTCACTTTTGCTATGACGATGAACAACAAATTCATTCCGGAACGGAACAACGTACATGTACTATATATTCCATGTCGATCGTGACCAATATATGTTGGATTTATGATATTTCTTTTTCTTTCATTGAGCAAAACAAACCCTTCAAATACCAACTACTTGTTTTAATTTGTTTGTCCGACTTTATTTCTTGATCAATAATTTGAGCTAATTAACCGTGTAATGCTCTGACCTTAATTTACAAAAATAATAACATGTACAAAGCATTGATTTGATTGTAGAAATGAATGCACATCGAATGAAGGCGATCGGGGAGAGCCAGCTCTCTATATTTTTTCTTTGGGCGTTTTCTTATCTTATAACACAATGTAACAATTTGCGACTACTTATTTTGAAAACTCTTTCGAGATCTTACAATCATGCATATATTATCAATTAAGCTTAGTTACATATTTCGATGGGTGTACCAAATTAATTAGTAATCTTGTGTTAATTAAGATTGAAATATTAAGACAGATACGTTGTCGAATCAGTTTATTTTTTTAGTTATTGTATGGAAAATAATGAGCTAGCTAGGTATCGATAAGAGAAAACCCCACTCTCACAATTATTCAACACTTTTGAGCTATGCTTTGACAATTATTATATATAATTGATGTTTTGATGCATTTCTTAATCAGTCTAGCTATTTAGTAGTGCGTTGACGACAAGAGTACTCCTCCACGAACAAAGCACAATAGTCAAAATGGCATAAACTAACACGAGTACGTAAACACTATTATATATATATATATATATCAAATCCACTACGTACATTTCTATAATCACATATATAATCTCAAACCAATAATTAAGAATATATATATATATATATATATATATATATATATTAGGTTTTAAAATCTGAATGGCGGAGACGTGGACACATGACTGAATAGTGAGTTAAAAAATGATTTTTACACTTTAATTTTAAAACGAAGCTTCGCTCTAAATAGGAACTATATATATCACCCTCTTGCTAATTTATCGGCTCCATCTTTCCTTTCTCTAATAACATGAAGCCCATGATTCTCCAAATCCTAAAGCAACATGGAAGCATACATGCATGTTACTAATTAAACTTACCTAGTGAAACTAATCATATACTAATCAGATTAGGTAATCAAGCAGAGATCTCATATCACTATTATTCCTATCCATTACATAACAAAACCCTAATAGAAATTGATTTCATCAATATAGTATATGATCGATACTAATTTCTATTGCTTTGTTAAGATTGCTAGCATGTGTTGGATGCCTCCTAACCTTACCAACTCACATGTCTTCACCCATTTAAGCTTTACTACTTATTCCTATAATTATTAACCAATTGCAACTCTCATCAGATCGTATATAATCTTTCTTACTTGCGATTCTCTTTGTATATATATTATTCAAGGATTATTGATCTAGGTGATGATGCCAGAAATTAAAGCAGGATCTTGGATTACGAAAACAAGTTCTACTTCTTTATTCTAAACCCTAATTTCTACGTACCAAAGTCCAAACTTTACTAACTGGCTTCAGAGATTTTGGGAACAATGCTGTAACTCTATAATGTGTAGAAAAAGATGGGTCACAGTCGTAGATTTGATCGAATATTGACAAGAATTGCAGAATCCAAACAACTTTTTTAGTAGTAAAATATTTTACAACTACTGCTACTACTCCCTCGATGAGTTAATAGGTTTTACCTTGATCGACCACATCTGGGGTCGTAAGAAGTCAAAGTTCACGTTGTTAAAGTACTACTACTGGACATTAGTTTCTAGGGTTAGATTCATTCATTTTGTTGCTATATGTGGAAATATTGACACGGTTCCACAGTGAATTCAGGACTGTCACATCCAATTATATAACAGCAAATCATGTAATTGATTGGACTGGTGTAATTTGGTGGTGATTATATTTGTATGTTGCAAATAGCATTCATGGATCACATCTAGAACATTTAGTTTTCTCCTAATCGAGGCTAAACAATTGCAACGTTCCAAAGAGTGAGACCAACAAGAGATAAAAAAAAAGTAGTCGATTGTTAATTATAACTTCGCTCTCTCTCGTTGGTCGTATTCTGATTCTTCACTATGTCATATACCGATATATCTGATGTTAAACTGTTAATTAGTTTAAAGACCAATACTTATAGTAAGCAACAACCACACACGTGTTGATACGTATGGTTTTAACAGTCACACAATGTGCGTGGTTATTGCTTACCATTGTTGTTGTATAACATGTTGGCATATACTCAACGATAAATTAGTCTTGTTGCTCAATTCGAGGGTCAGATTTCATGTACGTCAATGCTCTGCTTTTTAATATGCATTGCTTGTTGAATTCGTTTTGAACAATAACAATAGAAAACCCAATATTGGAACAAATAAAATGGATGGAACTGCCTGTGTCTGTGGTACGGAAAATTGAGGTCTGGTGCCGAAACTTTCTGTGGTCCCCAATTGATAAAAGAGGGATCCCTCTTGTGGCTTGGAAGTCTTGTTGTTCCCTAATTGAAGAAGGTGGCTCAGGGCTCAAACAATTAGTTCTGCTCAATCGATCTCTCTTATTGAAAGGTTGCTGGGAAATCTGTACAGCTCAATCTGAGGGTTGTGCTTTTATTCGCAATCGTTTCTCTAGACGGAAATCTTATGCTCCTTCTTCTATATGGTCTGGTGTTTGTCAATTTTTAAAGACGGTTCAAGATAATTCACAACGGTTAATTGGTTATGGGAATGAAATTACTTTTGGCACGACAAGTTTATGGGCAGGCCAATAAATGAGTTCTTTGGTTCTAATGTGTTGATGCAAGATAACTCAGATTTGGTGTCGAAATATATAGACAATGGCTCATGGAATCTTCCTCCATTACTATATATAGTTGCACTACCCAGTCTTATGTGATATGATCAATCAAGTCCCTGTGTCAGAAGATCCTTCAGTTAATGACAAACTTATATGACCCTCTTTAACCTCCGGTGAGTTAACCGCTAAACAAGCCTATACTTTTATGCGACATTCTTCTAATCCAGTAATTTGGGGTAAGAGATTATGGGCTAAATATATTTTGCCAAGAATGTCTTTTTTGGCATGGAAGGTGTTAAGAGGTAGAGTTACTTGTGATGATTTACTTCAGCGTCGAGGTATAACTTGGGTTTCTAGATAGGAGCTTTGTGGTGTTTTCTCTGAGACTTTAAATCATACTTTCCTCTCTTGCTCGTTCACTACATCAATTTGGAGTCACTTTGGCTCCCTTTTTGAGTTGGGTATGATTCCTTCTTCTATTTTAGAGCTTTATGGGTTGGGTTTGCAGAATGGAAAAAGTCCTCAATTAATGGAATTATGACTTATAACTCCATTTTGTGGTTTGTTTGGCATGTGAGAAATAAAACCAGATTTGATGGTTGTCGTTTTTCAGTTGAAGCTGTTTGCAGGCTAATATCAGGTCATATAAGAGCCACTAGTCATCTTACAACGAGTCATATGCATAATAGTGTCCAGGAGCTATGAATTTTAAAATGTTTTAGGGCCCCATGTCGACCTCGTGCCACCCCTAGAGTTGTTGAAGTTAATTGGCTTCCTCCTTCTTTGGGTTGGGTGATGAAGATAAATTCTGATGGCTCTTGGAAGTATGAGGAGGGAATGGGTGGTTATGATGCTATTTTTAGGGATTACAAAGGCCACTTTCTTGGTGCTTTTGCCTCAATTCTTGAAATTCTCTAGTTGAATTTCAGCGGAGATAATAGTTGTTATTAAAGCTATTGAGCTTGCTTGGGTTCGTGATTAGAAACATATTTTGTTGGATGTTGACTCATCTTTGGTACTTGATTATATTCGCAGATCTTCTCTTGTTCCTTGGCCTCTTCGAATTCGATGGTTGAGCTTGCTTGGGTTCGTGATTGGAAACATATTTGGTTGGATGTTGACTCATCTTTGGTACTTGATTATATTCGCAGACCTTCTCTTGTTCCTTGGCCTTTTCGAATTCGATGGTTGAGCTTGCTTGGGTTTGTGATTGGAAACATATTTGGTTGGAAGTTGACTCATTTTTGGTACTTGATTATATTTGCAGACCTTCTCTTGTTCCTTGGCCTCTTCGAATTCGATGGTTGAATTGCTTATATCGAATCTCTCAGATGAATTTCAAGGCTACTCATATTTTTCGTAAAGGAAATAAAATACCTGATTCTCTGGCAAATCAAGGTACATCATGTTCTAAATTGATGTGGTGGGATTGTCACATCCCGGGACCCTCTCCGCCGTAACACGATATTGTCCGCTTTGGGCCCGCCGGCCCTCACAGTTTTGTTTCCGGCAGCTCAGGAGCAGCTTCCCAGTAGGTCACCCATCCTGGGATTGCTCTAGCATCATCATGCTTAACCTCGGAGTACCCATCCCCTCCGAAGCCGCTGAGTCACCAAAAGGCCTCGCGTTAGATTGGATGTGGGCATGTACATATACAGCACATAACCCCTCTCCGTTGGCCGATGTGGGATATTACAATCCACCCCCCTTGGGGGTCCGACGCCCTCGTCGGCACACTCGCACCACACGGCAGAGTGGCTCTGATACCATTGTCACATCCCAGGACCCATTCCGCCGTAACACGATATTGTCCGCTTTGGGCCCACCGGCCCTCACGGTTTTGTTTCCGGCAGCTCAGGAGCAGCTTCCCAGTAGGTCACCCATCCTGGGATTGCTCTAGCATCAACATGCCTAACCTCGGAGTACCCATCCCCTCCGAAGCCGCTAAGCCACCAAAAGGCCTCGTAGTAGAGTGGCGCAGCGGACCGGCCCAACCCCACACGATATTGTCCGCTTTGGGCCCGCCAGTGCGTTCCGCACCTGGCCCGCACGGTTTTGTTTTTGGGAGCTCAAAGAGCAACTTCCCAGTGGGTCACCCATCCTGGGATTGCTCTGGGCTCAGCATGCTTAACCTCGGAGTTCCCATCCCCTCCGAAGCCACTGAGCTCACATAAGGCCTCGTAGTAGAGTGGCGCAGCGGACCGGCCCAACCCCACACGATATTGTCCGCTTTGGGCCCGCCAGTGCCTTCCGCACCCGGCCCGCACGGTTTTGTTTCTGGGAGCTCAGAGAGCAACTTCCCAGTGGGTCACCCATCCTGGGATTGCTCTGCCATCATCATGCTTAACCTCGGAGTACCTAACCCCTCCGAAGCCGCTGAGCCACCAAAAGGCCTCGTGTTAGATTGGATGTGGGCATGTACATATACAGCACATAACCCCTCTCCGTTGGCCGATGTGGGATATTACAATCCACCCCCCTTGGGAGTCCGACGCCCTCGTCGGCACACTCGCGCCACACGGCAGAGTGGCTCTGATACCATTTGTCACATCCCAGGACTCATTCCGCCGTAACACGATATTGTCCGCTTTGGGCCCATCGGCCCTCACAGTTTTGTTTTCGGCAGCTCAGGAGCAACTTCCCAGTAGGTCACCCATCCTGGGATTGCTCTAGCATCAACATGCTTAACCTCGGAGTACCCATCCCCTCCGAAGCCGTTGAGCCACCAAAAGGCCTCGCGTTAGATTGGAGGTGGGCATGTACATATACAGCACATAACCCCTCTGCGTTGGCCGATGTGGGATATTACAATCCACCCTCCTTAGGAGTCCGACGCCCTCGTCGGCACACTCACGCCACACGGCAGAGTGGCTCTGATACCATTGTCACATCCCAGGACCCTCTCCGCCGTAACACGATATTGTCCGCTTTGGGCCCGCCGGCCCTCACGGTTTTGTTTCCGGCAGCTCAGGAGCAGCTTCTCAGTAGGTCACCCATCCTGGGATTGCTCTCGCATCAACATGCTTAACCTCAGAGTACCCATCCCCTCCGAAGCCGCTGAGCCACCAAAAGGCCTCGCGTTAGATTGGATGTGGGCATGTACATATACAGCACATAACCCCTCTCCGTTGGCCGATGTGGGATATTACAGGGATGAGCATCCACCTTTCATATATATTATTGTCTTATAATAACGATGTTAGAGATATGTCTTAATTTCGTTTCCGCTAGTCTGTAATTTGTTTTGAAAGGTTATGATTTTTATCCCCCTCCTTTTTATTTTATTTTAATAAAATAGAGTAATAGGCGATTTATTCGCCTATCCTCGATCATTCAGTAAAAAAAAGAAAAAGAAAAAAAAGAGAGGATGGAACTGGTTTTGGATATAGATGTAGGCGTGTAGCTAAGCACAACTCAATTATTGGTAGAGACACAACCTCGACTAACCAAGGTTTGGAGAGCCCATCTGGTTACTTATTTGTAGTAGTTGGTTCCCATTATAGTGCACGAAAGGATTATTTAACAGCTCTCGGCTCTTCCATTTGTAGCCCATTGTTTGCACAACACAACATGGAACATTCTAAATGATCTATAATATATTAGGGAACTTTAGAGATTTGTCACACATATATGCCTTCAAAAAGCTTAATAACAACCGTGCATGTTCATATATATAATAGGCTACCTCCAAATACCTTAATGCTTTGCAACCCTGCATCCCACAAAACCCACCAAGTACACAATAGACGCCTCCATCATTTTCTGAATTCTATCCGCTAAAAAAAATGTTCATCATTTGAAGCAACACAACGTAGATACATATTGGGGTTTTTGTTTTTGGAGTATTTGTTTCCACAATAACGATTTTCTCAATATTCTGAATGTTTTCTCCAACCCCCCCTTTTTTTTCTTCATTTATGGGATCTACGCAAGTTTGTTCATTTTTGATTAATGGAGGTATCCTTTTTACTCCCTAAATCTGTCATTTCCGAGAGTGATCTTCACCGATGAACTGTAAACTCTACAATAGCAAAATGCGTGTGATGTTTTTCAGAACTTTGGGCCACGTATCTTTCAAGCCTGCTAGACGTCCCAGGCCCATATATTAAATTTAGTTAACACATAAACTGCGTTGTCGTATACCGTAACTCCGTTGTAGTCTAGTTGGTCAGGATATTCGGCTCTCACCCGAAAGACCCGGGTTCAAGTCCCGGCAACGGAATATGTATATTTTTTTTTTCATTTTGTTTCTCCCAGCATATAATGAATACCTGTAACCACACAGTGGCACAGTATGTTTTTTATGATCTGTTAGGCATCCTACTTCGCCTAATTTGATGTGTGAAAATTGGCAAGTGTTTTCGAGAAATCTGGATTTTGATTGCCTTCGAAGACTACAGATCTTATGATAAGCTTATTGATATGATAAATTACAATGCTTCCTTCTATACCTTGCAGGGTGTAGTTGATCCTGGCTGCAAGCAAGCAAGAACAACAAAGATCAGAGTTCATATCTTCATGTACATATTTTTGCTCACCAAAAATTCAATTAGGCCAGATGATGAATTGGAATACGATGAAGAAGTATGATTCATAGCTTACCACACATGCATGGACATCATTACATCCACATATGAGTTCTCCATTGAGAGTGTCTGTAGCTTGAAACGATCCTCCCCCTGCACTCCTCTGCATCACAAATCCAACAGATATGTAAATTACAGTTACATTATCGATTGAATAATTCCGGTGGTTAATCACTAAACCAAGAGAACAAGCTAGCTAGTGTGTGAGTTACCTTGTAAAAATCGACCGCAACAAAATTAGCCCATCGGTTTCCAGCAGCAGTATAACAAGTGTTAAGCATGCTAACCAAATCCTCAGAATTGAATTTACAAGAGAGCTGCTTAATGGGGACTGTCCCAAAATAGTTAACCAACACCAATGATTTAGTCTTGTCATTTAGAGGCGACGATTCACCTCTGTTTGAACAGCTTCCCGCTTCCATTCCATCATTCCCATCTGCAAAATTTGGTGATCTCGAATAATTTTAGAGACAAAAATGAAAAATGACACAACATTACTGTACCAAAAAAAGAAGATCCTAAGTTGCGTTGGTTCTTACATTGGTTTTCAACCATGTAGTTCCACTGGTATGCAATCCCTTCAGATTGTTCCTTCTCTTGTTTCGAAGTGAATACAAGTAGCCTTTGGTTCTTGGCAACCATATCGCTAACCAGCGGCCAGTCCTGACCACTTTTAGGCATGTTTGATACCGGAAACCAGTATTTCATCAATCCTGCAGCTTTGAAAACGTTTGTCAATCCGTTTGGAGCTTCAACATAGTCCTCTAATATCAATGTCACGATTTCTCCTGGGTTTGCTGATAAAAATGCTTGGATTTCGTTCAATGTATCTAGAGCAGGCTCCTGCAATATTGAGATGATAGGTAACACATATTGGCAACATCCGTAGTGAAAACGAAGTGAAATAAGGAAGTTGGTGCTTACAAATGCAGTGTAGTCATGGCATTTTCCTTTGAAGGAATGGCACAACCAGACATCATCATCAAAGTCATAGGTATCAAGCATTAGGGCTCGAACTCCATTGTTCAGTTGTTGAGTGACAGTGTCTTCTTGATTTGTGAAGGTAACACGAGGGATTCCAGTATGAGATGGCTCTCCATCGATAGCATAAGCATTGTGGGTTGTCAAAAATGCATATTTGTTGAATGGCAGAGAATTATTCTGTAGAAATAAGCAAATGCTACTTCAACTCAAATATCACATGTATCAACATAATGTATTGATATAACTACGCATTACCTTATATCTCGATGAAAAATCTGTTCTAGGGTCTCAGCCCATACTCTCATTGAACAAAAAGTTAGAAACTCTTAAATAAGAGTGGCCTAACTAATAAACATGCGTGTAACTTATCGCTATTCTACCGTCTAAATTCACAATTTTAAGGGACGATAGAGTAACGTAGGTGTATTGCAGGACAAATATGAGGTAACTTGGTTGTTAAATATACTAATTGTGAAATCTAATCGGTAGGTTATGAGTGCTACTTGAAACAGTGAAATACTTCTCACCCAAGATTTTGAGTCCATTTTTGACGAAGCCTATATATGACGAGAAGCCCTTATGGTTCTGCCCAATTTATATCTACTGGACACTAGCCTCTAACAGTATGTAGCTCCCTTTCATTTTGATCAGTTTGATGGGCAATTGTCATGGAGATCAAGTTGGAAATTTAAACTTGACAAAGACAAAAGGTGCATGCGTGACTCACTGAGTCGTGTGTTTGTGTCTGCAAAGAAAGCGTGACGTACCAAAAGCTGGAATTGGTTGGTGGTGGTTGATCTCACACATTTGGAGCCGGAATACTCCAAAGCGCAACCGAAACAGTAAAGCCCTGCCTCACAATCTCCGTCCACCGAGCACTGATCTAAGAGCTACACGCACAAACCAAGTTACATCCTTTGCAATCATTGATACCAACAAGAAGAATAAGAAGATTAGGGAGGCAAAAACCTTGCACTGTCCATCAGAGCAAGCCATGGAAATACATGAAAACGCAGCAAGGGCCGTAACCAGAACTGGAACCAGAAGGAAGCTGTGCCGAGTCGTCTTCATGTTAGAAGTAAAATGATAGGGAGTGGCTAGCCGGGTTTTGAGTTTTGAAACGGCTACTGAACTTGGGTTTCTCAGTTTTTGATGAGGCTGAGAAATCGAAGGAGCTGGCCGTACTGGTCTGCAGAGGTTTATATGAAGGTGACAAATATATGAAATGGGAGCTAGCTAGCTAGCTAGGGACAATGTATTTATCCACAGATGTTATAAGCTAAATGAGGAGTCAAAACCAACAAATATTGGAAACGAAGGGATGAATGGATGATCCAAATGCAATGACAACATAAGTGTCGAAGACGTTTAGAAGACGAAGGAGATATGATTTAACAAGATGTTAATCAATAGTTTTTGATTTTGGCCATGAGGGGGTGTCACAAAAAATCAATGGAATCGTTACGGAACATTCATCGCCCCCATAGCTCATCTGCCTCATCATCGATATTTGTTTTTGAGTTTTAAAGAGAAAAAACTGGATTCATGAACCTATTTCTCATTTTCAGAAAAAATGGATTTATGAATCCAACTTTCTTCTTTCTTTTTTTAAATCCAATTGATGAGGATATCCTATTGTTCTTTACCATTTCTAAAATGGATTGCCTATATTAAATGAGGATATACATAAAGCCCTATGCAAAAACCAAACCCACCGCTTGATTAATTTCATTGCAAGCACATACGTAGTTTTGATACCCATATGTAATAATCTGACCTCTCCTTCCTCCTGGAACTCTACTCCCTCAATGTGTTTAAATCCTGAAGGAAAAGACTGATGGGTTCAAGCATAGCATGAAACTATATAAACAGAGAATAGAGAACGTACGATAGCTAGGGAGTGTTCAATATGGTATGCACCCGTTAAGGCGCATATTTGACCCGAACTTACAAGGTTTCGATGATGAGGAATTATTAGGTGTTCCGGGAACACCAGCTGTCCAGCTGATACGGTGTACCGTACTCAATAACCACGTGACACGTGGACATGACATAAATTGATAGGAATTGTAAAAGGTGTTGACCGAGGCTCCTCTGTTTCACCTCCGCAATTTCCTCCAATTTCGCTGTCGTATGCCCCATTTCTGTATTCGCAGTGCCACAGCGGTCACTGATAGTGAAAAAGAAAGGGAGAGAAAGAGCAACAGTGCAATGAATGTGAAGACGTATAAAGAGCAGTTAGACGTCAAATCGGAGTCAGAGGAGAGAGAGATAAAAAAATGGGAAAAGGAAGAGAGAGAGAGAGAGAGAGGAGATAGACGTGAAATCAGAATCATTGAGATTCTGTTGGATTCTGCTAAGTACGGTACACCATATCAGCTGAACAGCTGGTGTTCCCGGAACACCTAATAATTCCTCTTCGATGATAACTAGATTTATTTTTTCTTGTCAACATAATAATATTTCAAAATAAAATTAATCATGTGCTCTTTTGGGTCTGACTTACTTTACAAGCCAAGCCCAAAGGCTTTAAATTACAACCAAGCCCAAGTCTCATAGAGACAATCACAAAGAAGATTGACCCGAACCCGACCAATCGCACTCCACAAGGCAAAGGCAAAGATAAGAGACGAAACTACAATTTAACAAGACTGAGCAGAGAAATTACTTAGGTGTGTCATCACTGTCATGTGTGTTCTTCCTTAGGTTGATTGGAGAATATGTAGCGGAAATTGAGTCTCAAACCCATATTGTAAACCGTACTGAAAATTAGAATTGAATGTGACTGAGTTGCAGTGAAAATTGGAATACGAGTAAGATCGAGACCAATGAGTGCATGCATGGCCCCTTCTTATTATATATTCATGACAGAAACAAAAATGGAAGAAACATACATGTAGATGGCCACTTGTTAAATTTCATCAAGGGGTATATATATATATATATATATATATATATATATATATAGATATAGAACTACAAACGCAAACGAAACTAGATAGAAAACCTGTAAACTAAAATAAATTGATATTATTCCATGTTCGATCGTTGGCATAATGAGTCTGCATGGATCGTGATCATTTATCTTCTTGAGAATGAGAGAAGAAGTGGTTGATGGTAGGCATGACCTCCGGCCGGCGTGTTCGGAGGTACTTCCGGAGGCCATGTTCGGCATACTTCTCTCCCTCTTCTTCGTTATCGAGCACCGCCATTCTCCGGTGAGCTTTGTTCACTCTGCAACACCAATCACCATAGAAATGAAAGCAGATGATCAATACTCCTCCTCACCGATCATCAACATCACCACCATAATTCATATATGAAAATGATCAAATATATGGTACTACCTGACATCCGGGTTGAGGATTACATTCCTTGTAAGCTGAAATACGCACAAACTTGTCACAAATGTCATCGCAGCCATTAGCGGGTAAACCTGTATATATATAGTTCATCAAATTTATATCATATATATCACACACAAAATTAAAATTATACATACATATATACATGTATATAGATTGCTCACCTCAGGCCTAATCCAACGCCCCATCACAATGCTCTTGTCTTTGGCTTTGGAATAAAAGTTGGTACCTCTAGTGCTTCTTAACGTGAGCAAACTTCTATCTTTTTTACTGTTTGGGATGAACTTCTGTGTGCCCCTAGTGTTGGTATATATAGTGTTTCGTTGGATTGGAGCAAACCCAACGAGGAAAAGGTCCTAAATGGAAGTATTTGTTCTAAAAAATCATATTACTGTGGGCAGCATTGTTTTTGACTTTACAGAAAACCAGCGGCTCGGCCTCTGGGTTTTCTCGTTTAAATTTTCCAGTTTGGAAATCAGGCAAATTCCAATAGGCCACTGGTGTTTGACCACTATGGCTCTTGACCCTAGCTATCACTAGAATGTTCCAAGCAACCTCAAAAGAATAGCAAAGGTTTTCAGTATCTTGGAAAATAAAATTACGTAAATTAGTTCGATTTATACTAATTTCGTGACTTGGTCCCTTCATGTGGATAAGGATATGGTAAATTAAAATTAAACCTATGTTTTCACTAAATTAACCACCAAAGCCAGGCTGTTGCTTCATTTCTTGAGGACATGCAGCATCACAGATATGAGGCAATAATCCAACGGCCTAAATACAAAAAACCTCAATTTCCAATTTCCAACCAAAATATATAAAAAGAGTAGAAAAGTTCAAAAATTGCCACCAAGTATATAGAAAACGATCGAAGTTTTCGGCCCTGTATTCCGATAAAGAAGTCGGAATCATAGATACCGGGAACGCTGCTAGTTTCTTAATATATATGTATGGGAGCCCGTTCTACTGCGGACCTCTTATTTGCGGACTTTCAAAACAAGTCCGTTGGATTACATGAGCGGCCTACAAGTTGATGAGTATAACTTTTTCCCGTGTGCTCATATACATCTGAACACATCCCCTTCTCTCTTCAACGCAGAGCTCCCATCTCTCTCTCTCTCAGAGCTCCCATCTCTCTCTCTCTCTCTCTCTCTCCATTGTTGTGCTCTCCTTGCGTCGAGCCTCTATCTCCACTGCTGGTGCCGACGCCGTCAAGGTCGCCATCGTCGCCGAATCTGAATATGAATAAGAATCTCTCTCCTCATTCTCTCTCTCTCTCTCCTTCTTTCTCTCTATCCAGATCGGACCAACCCGAGCCAAACCTGCCGCCTCGACCTCTCCGCTGAGCTTCTTTACGGCGTCAACGAGGACTAGCGGTGTACCTTACGGCCATGGGAGTGAGTTCAGCAGCGGTGGCTGACGCGGTTGGACGAGCTCTAGCCGGCTTGGGAGCTCTGATGCGTTGAAGAGAGAAGAGGAGGATTGTGTTCAGATGTATGTGAGCACACGGGAAAGAGTTATACTCATCAACTTGTAGGCCGCTCATGTAATCCAACGAACTCGTTTTAAAAGTCCGTAAATGGTCCGTAAATAAGAGGTCCGTAGTAGAACGGCTCCCTATATGTATGTATAATTTTAATTTGAAAATTCATGGAACAATTACCGGGAACGCTGCTAGTCGGAATCATAGATACCGGAACAGGGTTGCACAAAAGACAAGTACAATCTAAAAATTCATGTACAGATGTATCTATATGAAACTCATATAATGAGTCACAGGCAAGTTGCTCAATAATTGTTTGATCATGCATGCATTACCTAAGCATCACCACGAACCCGATGGCCGTACCGACCGCCACCTTTGTGAATTCTTTCCGGTCTGGCCGGTTTGTGGCAGCGCTTGACCAGGCGAACATTTCCCTCGGAGAATTTTCTCTGAGGCTCAAACACGTACTGAATCTATGGCTTCCATTTCTCAAGTTCAAGTTATTCTGGATTTCAAGGCCTTGGGGAAGAAGAACACCACGAAATGAGAAGAATAAGTTTTGTATGTTTGTTTAATTTTTTTTATGCTTTTGCCACACTTACATTAATTTGATGCTAAGTTGCACCTAATCTTTTACAGAAAAACAATGGTCTGGAACAGTTGAGACTTTTTCATACACAAGGAACTGTAGAGATTTTCTATGATTTACTTGTTCATGGGTTGGTCATGATTTTGATGGAGGGCCTAAATCATGAGGTGGCCTAAGACTCAGGAAAAAAAGGTAGAATTTTAGTGCTGAAGCAATCCAGTTCTGTTAAACTCAAAAGTTGTTGAGTCGAGTAGTCTTTCTATCAGAAAAGGACTAATTACTTGTCCCTACTTCGCTTCCATGAAACTCATGCTTCCAACTTAAATCATGGAGACCTGAACATAGTTCTAGATAGCCTTGGAACGTTATCAGTTGGATGCTGTCTTAAAAAATGATCAGTATGATCAGAAATCATATAATCAATCAGAAATATAAGCATGTGTGTTTCTTAGCTATCTAGTTTATAATCAATCACAAGGCTTTAATATATTTAGCTATCTAGTTTCTTAGCTTGTACCGCCAAACTCATTACCTGTCAACTTCATTCCACATATTTTATGTCTGGTTTCACTTAGCAGTTGCTTTAAGATTTGGAAATCCAAACAGAAGTTTCCAAATGAGAATGACATGGGAGAACTTTGAAGATGTTATAAGGGTCCAACGGTAACCGTATAGAAAAACTAACAAAGACATTAGCTCCACAAAAGAAAGCTCGTAATTGATCCTTTACATCTTCAGCTTAGCAAATTTGCATGAGCATTCCATCCTAATTCAGAAACCATCGAGTTAATAGTTAGTCGTTGGGCCTAGATATGAGGTTTTTTGTGTCAGCTCTATTCCTTCTTGTCATCTTTTCATATGCAGGTAACTCTTACTCATTAGACTTCAGTTACATTATATCAGAAAAGTCATGCCTTCTATGCTTGGTTATGAATGCTTTTGTTTGTGTTTTTTTGAATCGATGCAGCCGCATATGATCCCCTGGATCCAAATGGAAACATAACTATAAGATGGGACATAATGTCTTGGACACCAGATGGCTATGTGGTCAGTACACATCAATTTCTCTCACAAAAGTTGTCTTCTCACAAATTGCCATATATCTGTTAGCATTGCATAGTGATATTGTATCAGCGAATGTGCTGTAACAGAACACTTTATTTTACAGGCAACTGTAACCATAAACAACTTCCAAATGTATCGGCACATAATGAGCCCCGGGTGGACATTAGGTTGGACATGGGCTAAAAAAGAAGTGATATGGTCCGCGGTGGGAGCGCAAACCACCGAGCAAGGTGACTGCTCCAAGTTCAAAGGGAACATACCTCATTGTTGCAAGAAAACTCCCACAGTTGTGGACTTGCTTCCTGGTGTGCCATACAACCAACAATACCAAAACTGTTGCAAAGGTGGAGTAGTGGGTGCTTGGGGCCAAGATCCTTCAGCTTCTGTCTCGGCATTCCAGCTGAGTGTTGGAATGGCTGGTACTTCAAACAAGACGGTAAAACTTCCCAAGAACTTCACTCTGCTAGGACCAGGTCCAGGGTACACTTGTGGCAAGGCTAAAATTGTGCCTTCCACCATCTTTTTCTCACCTGATCATCGTCGTAAGACTCAAGCTCTCAGTAAGTTCCTCTGCCTCAGAAGTCAGAAGATCTAATTTTCATTGGTGCTTCTTTTACAATATTTTCTGATATGTAGCATATTTTGTGCAGTGACATGGAATGTGACATGTACTTATTCACAGCTTCTGGCCAGGAAAAACCCAAGTTGTTGTGTATCACTCTCGTCTTTCTACAACGAAACAATTGTACCTTGCCCAACTTGTTCTTGTGGTTGCCATAACAAGGACAGTTGTGTCAAGTAAGTCACCCTCTTTCCATTGTTTGAAAGATAATTTGTGTAATTGGGCAAAGATAGGCAGGCACATAAATCACATGATTAATGATGGTATTGCAGAAGCAACTCAAAACTTTTGAGCATGGTGGGAGTTAACACTCCAAAGAAAGACAATGCCCCTCTCTTGCAGTGCACACACCACATGTGCCCTGTAAGAATTCACTGGCATGTAAAAATGAATTACAAGGAGTACTGGCGTGTGAAGGTTACGGTTACAAACTTTAACTATCGGATGAACTACACACTTTGGACTCTGGTTGTTCAGCATCCTAATCTCAACAATGTCACACAAGTTTACAGCTTTGATTACAAGCCTCTTGTTCCATATGAGTCCATAAGTAAGTTCCACCAATCACTTCTCTTAATCTTTTCGCAGTCTTAAGTTCAATGTTCAAACTGCTAGACTAACACAATTTCAATGTCACATATGCAGATGATACTGGTATGTTCTATGGATTGAAATACTTCAATGACCAATTAATGGAAGCCGGGCCATTTGGGAATGTTCAGTCAGAGATTCTTCTTAAGAAGGACATAAACACATTCACTTTCAAGGAGGGGTGGGCATTTCCTCGCAAAGTTTACTTCAATGGTGATGAGTGCCAGATGCCTCCACCTGATACATACCCATTTCTGCCTAATTCTGCCCATCAGAATCTACATTCTTTCTCAGCATTGGTTTCCACATTAATTTTCTTGTTGATAGCTATTTGGTGATTTGGGTACATAGAGTTTTGGACTGTGATGTTTGATTACGTAGATTTGGAAGCTTAAGGATGTTTTGACACAGACAATGATGAAACACAAGTACTAAAAGTTCCAACAAACATGACTTACTGATATGTATCTTGTGAATAGAAAATTTGAAGTTTTGAACAAGTCTGGTATGGAAATTTCTGAGCTCCTTTTATTTATAATATTAATTTAGCCTCACCACTTTGAAGAATAAATCTAATATATAGAGAACATATGGCCTCTAATGGCTATGTAAAACACATATCATGGGGCTGCAGAATAGTAAAAATAGCACATCTTCCTTTTCTTTGACCCAAAAACACAAAAAGGTAGCAATTTTAGAGCACATAACATGAAAATTTAAGGAATCTATCAGCTCATATGAATCATGAGAACAACAGAGAGAATAAGAGCAATATGTATCCATAATATCATCAGATCCAAATCCTTCTTCTTCATTTTTTCGTCTTTCCACCATATATTCAAATCCTTCTGAAACATTGTAGCTGATATACAATCACAATTACAACATACAAGGGTGGATCTACAATCAGCAGAGTTGCTACATAAATCTATACATCAGAACAGCTAAGGTGCACCGTTAAGTAGTCCAAAAATGAGCATCAGCTGCACACTCGCTTACATCCAATTTCATTGTGGAAGCTCTTCATGTAAATGCACATCTTTAAGTTGCCTTTGTGAATTCAAGGTCAAACTAATCCCTTTTAAAATCTTAGAGTTGAT
This sequence comes from Fragaria x ananassa, assembly GCA_034370585.1. Taxonomy (NCBI): domain Eukaryota; kingdom Viridiplantae; phylum Streptophyta; class Magnoliopsida; order Rosales; family Rosaceae; genus Fragaria; species Fragaria x ananassa. The sequence goes on along the minus strand of CP139754.1, from coordinate 32,240,534 downwards.
GCATTTGCGAGTAGAGTCTAAGCATAAGCATATGTGAATGCAAATGTTGATACTGAAATCATGATCACAGTAAGCAAAGAAACATACTGCCGGAAACCAGCATTTGGCAAATGTGGAAAGGCATCTGGAGGTGGCATCACACAAGTATCACCATTGAAATAGATCCTTCTAGGGAACGCCCATCCCTTGTCAAAAGTAAAGGTGGCTGGATTCTTCCGGAAAAGCAGCTCCGACTGTACATTACCGAGAGGCCCAGATTGCACCAGCATATCATTGAAGAACTTGATTCCCCATAGCATTACAGTATCATCTATCAGAAAAGACAACAAGTTATTAATTCCCAACTTCTTTCGTGTATAAAAAAGGAAGATTAACATGTGCAAATTTTCTAGAAAATCATGAAAACTTCGACTACCAGCTAAACATTATTGCAACAAATGTGAACAAGAAAGCAATAGTAAGTGAGGATAACATACTTATGGTTCCATAGGGAGTCAAGGACTTTGCATTGAAGCTGAACACTTCAGTCAGATTGTCAAAATTTGGATGTTGGACAACCAAGTTCCAATCTGAATAGTTCCTCCTGTAATCAAAGTTTGTAATTGTAATCTTCACTCTCCAGTATTCCTTGTAATTCTGCTTGATGTGCCAATGAACTCTAATCGGGCACATATGGCTAGTACATCTAACCAATGGTAAATTCTTATCAGCAGCTGATACAACTGAAGCCAAATAAGGAGACTCTGGCCTGCAAATTCACAGCGAAAAAATCGTATTCAGGAGAATACAAGTAATAAATTCATCCTTGAAATAATAAAGAAGTTAATAAAAAAGTTGATGGTTGAGGGAGCTCACACTACACAGCTTCCAGGATGAGTTATGTTGTTTTGGCAGCCACAAGAACATGTTGGGCAGGGAACTACTGTGTCATTGTAGAAGGAAGACAGTGAGACACAGCAAGGAGGAGCTTTCTGAGCCAGGAACTGTGAATATGTGCATGTCACATTCCATGTCACTGCCACCAAAGAGTTAAGGTTAAACCAAAAAATACTTCTTAGCAGAAGTACTTGCATTTCAAGAGATTTACAAAACAGTCATCAACTTACTCATGGCTTGAGAGACTCTTCTTTTATCAGCAGTAAAGAATTTAGTTGGTTTGACAACTTTTGCAACACCACAAGTGTACCCCGGCCCAGGACCCATTAAGGTATAGTTTTTCGGAAGCCTAACTGTCTTGTTGGTGGTTCCAGATCTACCTACACTTAGTTGAAAAGAAGCTGCAGCATTAGATGGATCCTGCATCCATGAGCTCAGCACTCCCCCTTTACAACAATTGGAATACTGCTGATTGTATGGAGTTCCAGGGAGTAGATCAACAATGGTTGGGGTCTTTTTGCAGCAATGTGGCGGTGTTGGCTTAAATTTTGAACAATCTCCTTGCTCGGTGGCTTGTCCTCCCACCATGTTCCAAATTACCTCCTTCTTTGCCCATGTCCATCCTAATGTCCAGCCTGGTGCTTGAATGTGTCTATACTGCTGGAAGTTAAAAAGCGTAACCACAGCCTGTTTGTACAAAAAGAATGCTGATTACATATACTTTTCTATTATCTCGAATGCGAATGAATCCATGTCAAGACTCCTGATTAGAAACCGGCCATGTTGAACATGCAACCAATGTAAGAATATACCATGATTAGCTAAGAACTCAAATAGTACTTACAACATAGCCATCAGGGGTCCAGCTTATAATATCCCATTTGATTGTGATGTTGCCATTAGGATCAAGCGGATCATATGCATCTGGAATCAAAGAGCAGGAAAAGAAACAGTGAACATCATGAGAATGTGAAACTTAAATGGGAAATTTTCACTAGATAAAATCTGAAATTTTTGTTTTCATTAATTGTTCAAAAGCTGAATTAGGTTTGTATTTCAGTATGTACTTTTTTATTGAAGTGAGGACAAGAACTAAACCAAACTTCATGAATTTCCATTAGTGGCATGAAACAGAAGCCTTTCTCTAATGAACCAACAGACAGGAACAGAGGACCCTGTCTTTTGTTTAACCTGAAATTAGCCCAAACTGGGCGTAAAAATTCTGCTCTCCACTTTTGGAAAACAAGTTAACATTTATCACAGAAGTCAAATTTCAGGTTGAACTACTTTCAAGTTTTAACTCTGACCTCTTGGCAAACTCTTGGGCATTAAGTGTGTGTATGTTTATAAGCAATGGAAGATTATGAGTTTAACAACACATTACTCCAACTATAATACAATACCAGAATTCTGGAATTTCATTACCAGAAAAAACAAAGGATGATGAAATTTTTGACCTCCTTGATACTCATTTGTCAAACTTAACACAATACTTTCTGATACCCATTTCTGTTAACTAATCAGTACTATTATCTATAAATATAGACTAGAATCACTAGATTACATATATGATATATGTAAAAGCATTGAAATTTTTGAGATGAACAACACATTCACTCCAAAAAAGGCTGGAACTTTCCAAAATCAAACAAACCACTTCCCCCATCTGTCAAACACTCAAACTCAGTAGTCAATACGCAAAGTAGCCAAAACCCGGGTCAAAACCATTGCTAAGAAATGAGACACATTTAGGCCACTACAGACTTTACAAGAAGAAACCCACTAACAGAACAGAGAAAAGCTGCATAAAGATTCATACTTCGGAAACATTGAATGAGGAAGAAGAAGAAGAAGAAAACTGAACCAAACCTGTTGAGGTGAAGAAGCTGCAGAAACCAATCCCAAACAGCACAACAGTGACCAAACTGGTTAGCTTGGACAACAGAAATCCCATATTTTCTTCAACTTCTTGGGTGACACACAAACAAATGAACAGGAACACAAGGTGAAAAGAGAAACTTGGTACGCGGTAGCGTGTGTATCACTCTGCAAGTCTATATATGCAAATCCAAAACAAAAAGAAGCTTGAGTACTTGTATATATGCCTGCCTAGCTTGTCAGTTAAAACTAAATATTGTATAGAAAACTTGCCTAAGAATATAATAATTTGAGTTTAAAATGCGATACAGTTGTGAAAGCCTGGTCATCATGAGTCCATCACAATCAGGGGTTAAGATTTCAGCGTTTTCCCAATACAGGAAAAGGTGAAAGCAATTTCAAGAAGTGTTTAGGTTGTATTTGGCAATTGGAATCATCTGGATTTTACTGCAGCCATGTTTGACTCTATTTCATGTTTCTCACACAGATTATGTGGTAAACAAAAAGGGAGCCAGCTTAGTAACATAGTCTAACCACATGCCAGTTTTCAGTATCTGGTACCAGTAGATGTAGACTGATTTATACTCGTAACCTAATTCAAATAAGTATTTTTGATACCATCAAATATCAATATAGTAAAACTACAGATATTTTGATTGTTTTGAATCCTAATTAGTCTGTCAATAATAAGAATTGACGTATTGATACATAAATGAACGGTAGACTTTCATGAGTTCATCAATGTATCACAATTTCGATCTCTACATGAGCTGACTATTCATATAATATGAGAGGAAACTAGGTGTGGACTAGACTACAATAATATAAGGAATGATGATCCAGCCAATGTTGGTGTTGATTGATTCAAAATTAGCAGCTGAATCTAATTGTAGCCTAGTGTAAAAGCCTTTCGAAGCAGTTAAAGGGATAGCTACAGATTATGCAATTAATCCTTAATCTTATGTGGTTTAGCAAGTTAAACAATAAGGTCAAGGCATAGATTTGTTAATCTAAATGTTTAGGGAATACAAGACAAAGACCTTGTCCTAGATAGCACCCTACTTCTGTTTGGCATCTTACCTCAGTGGGCACCAAATTCTTGTTCAAATATAAATGTGCCAATGCATACACAGCTCATATAGCATGCCATGGTAGTTAATCTATGGTTGTGATTTATTCATGTTTAGGTCAAACACCAGAACTAGTCTACACGTCTTGCCTACTTCAGTACGTAAACTTCATACCAATACGAACTTGCTCTATGATCTATGCAAATGATGTGCTTCATTTAGAGGAAATCCCGGATTGTTGTATCAGACATTTTTTCCAAGTGAGATGGAAATTGAAAATCTCTGGAATGAAATTTGAAATTTCTGAATTATGAGATCAGGTCCTGAAAATGATCATCCTTCCTCCATTCCCACTGTAAAATGGAGGAAGGCTAAACTATCCAGTAAAGATTTAGCTTGGGACTGATATTCATTCCAAGCATCGCGGGGCAAATTATTCAACTATTCAACTACTTGGAAAGCTGATCAAAGAAAAAATGAATACACACTTAAAAGTAAACAAAATTTGTGTTTCAAAGTCTGAATCGGTGTAAATTGGCTTGTAATTTCACTACAAAGCTGCAGGCTCCATCAATCTTTACTTGATGAATCAAAGAGAGATCTCTCTATCTCTCTCTCCTCTCCAAATCGCTGGCTCGGGAGGGTATGGAGCTCTAGGTCAACTTGACTGACATACTATAGAACTTCATTTCATCAACTTGTGGCAGGGATAACTTCAGTCATATCTTCAGTCTTCTGACGCTTAGCGTTTTGTTCCTCATCATCTTCAGTCATATCTTCAGTCTTTTGTTCTTCCTGGTTAAGAATTTCATTCACAGCCTCTGGACCCAAGAGAGAAATGTGTTTGCTGGTGATTTGACGACCTGCCCTAAGTTTTGGACCCCAATGCCTTTCCGGGTTTGGAAGGAACCGAGCAACCTTCTTGATCTGTGCCTTGCTAAGAGACGCAACAGCTCGAGCAAAATTTGCCTGTCAAAAGAGGAAACAGAAGCAAATTTCAGCAACATGCCATCTGTATCACGCACACACAGATCCATATGACCCATACAGCAAATAAGAACTTGCAAGAAAGATAAATGCCAAAATTATTCAAAAGCAGAAAATCATTAAGCGCAGAGAGTATCCAACATAGGGGTAAACATACTTGAAGAACAGGTTCCTTAGCAAGTATCACGCTTCCTGAATGTTCTGAAGATTGAGGTTTCACGGGATGATTCTTCACCTATACAAAAAAAAAAACATCCACAAGAGTGAACAAAACTAATCTCAGGGAAAGCTAGTGCAGTTAACAATACGGGAGTTGCAGGATGAACAATAGAAGCACAGTGGTCAGTAACAGATTCATTTAAAAAAAGTATTTATATGTATCAATCAAGAAACAAGCAAGAACTAAAGAGATTCTTACCCAGCAGCGCATTATGTCCCAAATGACATCCATAGGAGCATCTGACTTCAACCCCAATGGGTTTACATGAGTTCCAGATATACGATATCCTGCATTGATAACAGCAGAACGGAAAATAACTGCAGATGGGGAAGTGCACTTGAGGGTGGAACAGAGGCTGTGCAAACTCAGGAACAGAGGAACATCTGGCAATTCCTGCAACAATACAAACACATACTCAAACAACTGCTAGGACTTGTACCACTTAACCAGTGAATATAAGAACATATGGCTATCACAATTTTTCTCTTTTCAAAGAAAGATATATTTCAAGTAGCATCTAAGTTTCACAATGGCATGACTAATTGATTTGTATAGGAAGAATACCAAAGCAAAGTACACACCTCTGAAATTGTTGTCAGTACAGCAGAGATGCGACCATAAGCGGGATAACGATTCTTCATTGATTTCACATCTGATAGTATGGAAGTAACCCATTCTTGATCATGGATAGGAGCAGACCATATAGGCCCACCCATATTGAATTTCTTCCCACAATCAGTGCAATTTTGAGGAACAATGGGACCAAAACCCGGAAGATATCTCACGCTGGTGTTCTGAAAAAACATACAGCTACCTTGTCAAAAAATTATTGCCACATCAATTTAAACTCAAAACAGGAGAGAAAATCCCCTGATCCAAAGCTACAAGCCCTTTGATAATCATGTTAATTTCTGTTAAAAATCAAAGGGCGACTGCAGTACACAGCCTCATCATTGAAGATATATGCAAAGAGCCCAAAGAAAATCTGATCTAAAGCTAAAAGCCCTTACACAACCATGCAAATTTCTGTTAAAAATCAAAATGGCAACTACAGTACACACAGAGCTTTATCAGTGAAGATATATGCGGAGATGCTAAAGCAACAGAGACAAAATCATAATATGTGCTTATTTACCTTCTCAATTTTTCCAACACAACCTTTTAGCACAGGATTTGATGATTTTAATATCTTTTATACTAGGGAATCTAGCATCCTTATGAACTATACAGATAACTGTCCTATATATTAAATATTAGCTTTCCAAACAGTCACGAGTAATAACTTTCTATTTAATTTTTAGATGATCTTTACAAATATAACTCAATATTTACATAAATAGTGGGGTAAAAAGCAGGAGTGTCAACATCATGAAGTCACATACTAAGATAAAATATGCAACACACCTTAGTGACAGTCCTTCCAATAGGCTGCAGGTGAAAAGAATCACATCCAGTGCACTGATAAACATAGGAAAGCTTAAGCGGAGTATTCTTCATAGCACCTGCAGAGCTGCAATCAATTGTTTGAGTTGTTAGTCAACGTAAAAAGAAAGTAATGTTACTTGCACAATGATATAACAAATCTAATATAATAAGGCCACCTACGAGTAGACTCGGACGAAAACACGAACATAAAAGTCCATCTGAACGGACAGCACAGGAACAATGTATCTCTTGTACCGATTTGCATGACTCTGCATAGTAGAAATTTGATATTAAATGCACTAGGAAATATGTAAGAATTCAATAATTGAAACCTTTATATCAATCTAGCATTTTCAATTTAATGGAAAATCAATAACTGTGATCTACATCTTTTTAGAAAAACAATTGCTATGTAAATCAACCCCACATAATTAGAAAAGAAGTGAGCCAGATTGCTGCAACTAGTAGGTATGGAAACGACAAGCTAAAAATTATATTATCAAGATAATTCCGATAGGAGTTACACTTCTGGCAAAACTATCAAGAAAAAGTTTGACAGTTTGCATATTCAAGGGAAAAGGTATAACAAAAAACATAATAATACCTCAATGCAGGCTAGGAGTATCCTCAGAGCCATTTCATGGCAATATTTCCCTTTCAATGGATAGGAACCGTATCTGATACCACGAACAATGTTTGATTGATAAGTCCATGGAGCAGAATTAATGTTCAGTCAAGGTAGATAAGCATAAAGGTAGGAGTGCTTACTTTGAATAGCAAACCTCCCCATTACCACCACATAGCACTGCCATATCCGTTGCGGTACACATGAGCATACCTCCATCAGCAACAGCTTGAATAGCAGAATCCAAGAAGATGGAGGGAGATCCATAAGGGTCAAGATCAACCTGAAACAATAACATATAAAGGTTAAGTTAGTTGCTCTTGTAAAAAAAATTGGTACCATTATAGTGCAAACCTGAAGCCTGCGGAACAGAGAAGTAAAATCCACCCAAGCAGTAAAAGTCCATTAAACTCCTATGTTCATTTATATTATTTCAAGTTTGGGTTATTGATAGCACTTGTTAGCCATATTCAGATAAACAATCTTAACAAATGCTTTGAAAAATAAAATAAAAATTATCATGTGTACCACGTCATATTCTTTTGGGTGGGTGAGCATATGCACACGAGCATCAACAAGATGTGATTCCACCTTTGAACACGTAACTGAACCATTGAACTTGATGTTTCTCCTACAAGCTTCAACTGATACTGCAGGAAGGCAAATAACGGTAGAGATGTAAAAGCTAAATCCAGCGAACCAATAGATATTTCTGTGCAAAATTGTACTCATAGGGTGGATTTCATTTACAGCTACACAAATAACCAATTTACAATAGTGATCTGTATCTACATAGGAACTACAATCTCATCAACACTTTGGTACCATATATCTATTACTGCATTTCTTTGAATAACAAACAAATGAACCACCTAAAAGGCCTTGAACCCCAAAAATGGCCATATACTAGTAAGATTAACAAACTGAGATTTTAACACTTACCTTTATCATTGTCTAGGGCCACAACTTGACCAATCCCTTCTACTTCACGAGCGTACCGAAGAGCTCTTAAGCCAGAAGCTGACAAGGCCTGTGAACCCAAATGAAACAAAATAAAACTGAGGATTTTCATCTTCCAAAATTAGGATTGCAGATACAAAAGAAACTAAAATTTATTAAATCAGAATTCCTGCAAAAACCTCAAGAACTCTTGGTGGCTTCAATTCCCCTCGTCCTTTACCCTCTGTGGTCTTGCTTGGTTCTTCTGGAATGCTACATGGTCCATCTTGAGATATAACTTCTGACATTTCACACTCTCCATTGGCATTTCCATTAACAGCAGGCTCATCAGACACTTCTTCTATAACAGATTCTGACACATCTTTCTCAGAATCCGTCGGCGCTATCTTCTTTTTCTTGGACAATCCCTTAACAGCAAGCTCATTAGACACTTCTTCTTCAACAGATTCTGAAACATCTTTCTCAGAATCCGCCGGCACTATCTTCTTCTTCTTGGACAATCTCGCTTCATGCTCCTCTTTGCGTTTGGCTACAAATGCCCTCATAACAGCAATCGAGATGTCTCTATTGTTAACCTATAGCAGAGCGCAACAACCGATGCCTTTCATATATGAAATCTCAAAGCCATTTCTCAAGAAAATCAACATATTGCAGAGCAGTCACTAGCTCTACTTATCACTTCATCAGCTAATTAGACACTATTGTATTATTGATAAATAATGTGCTTGAGTGATCCTTTGCACCTGATTCGTAACTAACAACTATCATATGCTTTCTTTATATCGAACTTGCAGTCCATAACTTCAAAGTTCAAACAAAAGCCAACATACTCAATCTAAATGATAACCAAATAAAGCAGATATAACTCAAAATACAATCTTTTATCAATTCAAGACTTCATATTTCCCTTCTCTTACTTTTCTACACTATTTTTCCAGAACCCAAATTCAATCTTTTCAAGAACAACAATGAAAACCAAGAACAACAAAGACCAACCCAATAAGCCAAAACAGAAAACCATCAAAAAGAAAAGATCTTTCTGACCTGGGTCTTGTTGTAAAAGACTTGGTTTTTCGTATGCATGAGAATTTCAGCCTCTCCTTCCTTGATGACAATGAAATCACTGAGATCCGTCGCCATTGTTTCTTCACTTTCATACAAAAACAAGTTCTGGATCTCTTCCCTTTTACCTTGTTTTGGGTTGGGACTGAAAAAGGAGGAGGATTCTCGTCCGAATTTTGATATTGTAGGAGAAGAAGTGTCTGATATTATAAACCCTATCTTTGTAAACTGCTGCTGTTTTCTTGAAGCTTTGTTATTTTTTATTTTTTCTTCTTAAACCCTAATCTCGCACGAGTTGTAGACCCTACTGGGCCGAGTGCTCAAATCCTTTTCTAGACAAAACTGGTGTGATTTTTACAAAATTATTATCGTCAGCTGAATTTTATTCATTCATCCCACTTCACCTTACAAATTTATTGTTAAAATGGTGAGGTGTCGTAAAGAACTATTTAAGGATCATTTATATCAAAGATCTTTCAGGACCGGAATGATCGAAATTAATCAAGTGTTTTTGAGTGAAAGATAAAATGTTAAGGGATCACGTTCTTCATCATTTGTCTCCACGCGAAAATGTGAGTTTGGTATTGCATTGAAAAGCAACGATGATTTCGTTATATATGAGGTATTAATTTCGTTTGTCAAATGATTTTTTAAATTTTTAGTGTTTTAATATGTAACTGGCATTCACCCACATAAAAACGCGTAACTTATATGAAAAACAACATAAATTGTTTGTGAATAGCCTATTTCAAAAGTTGAAAATCATCATTAAAATTTGAACCCACTAAATTTTGAATTCATGAATGCATGACGCTGCTATGAGAGCAGATGCAGCAATGAGTTAATTACATGAGTTAGATCATCATATGGGCCAAAAACATCATCCACCAGCATAAAATTGGTGGGTTAGAGCCGGGACCCATGCGAGACATATCTAGTTGGGGTAAGAATTAACCCACGTCTTAGTCCGGATTGATTTTGCTACGGGACCACAATCATCTCTATTAATTGCAGACAACAACTTGCACATGGGTCGCCACCGATTATTTATTAAAATATTCCAACATATTTTTAATATGGACCGTTGAGATCAAGATCTGACATACCGAATTTAAAGGCAACAATTACTTTCTTTAAAAAACAAGGGAAAATTTTAAGAACAATACATCAAATATGACCCACTCTAAAGATTAGTACATTATCTTTTGACAAAATAAAAACGGAATATGAAGTTGTAATTATGACCCAAAATCGATACACATCGTTATTTTCTCTGTTATTTGGTGTCTCTTTTGTTAAACTTTAAATGATAAATTTGTCTTTCTCTTACTTTCTCCTTCCTTCTCTGAAACTAGGAAAAACTGCAGCAAACTTTGCAAACACTTTTGAATAAAAAATATAAAATAGATAAGCATGACCAAAAAACTCAAAATCTCAAACACAACTATTTTCACTTTGATGTCGAGCAACTCCCTCATCTTCCACGTCCAATAGCTTCTTTCAATCGCACAAATTTAGGTTTTTCTATTGATTTTAGGGTTGGAAATTCAATTCGTATGGTGACGGGTTTGAAATGTTCTTCACAAATTCTTTAAGTTTGACAATCCTACCGTACCATAGCAACAATATTACCCCATTCTAAAAAAACACAACAATATTACCCAGATATAAACAAATAGAAGAACATGCATACCTATTCATAATTGCAGGAGGAATCTGGTTTTTTTTTTTTAACTTTTCATTCAAGACGATGAATCTAGTGATAGGATAGCGGTTGAGCTCACTGGGAAGGCAATGGGTTATCATAAATAAATTGGGGATTAAAACCCATGGTAGAAGAACCAATGAACCATACAGGGTTTTGGGATTTTGAGTTTTTTGGTCATGCTTATCTATTTTATATTTAAAAGAGTTTGCAAAGCTGTTGCAGTTTTTTCTAGTTTCAGAGATAGAAGGAGGAAGCAAGAGAATGACAAATTTATCCTTTAAAGTTTAACAGAAGAGACACCAAATTACAGAAAAAATAACAGCATGTATCGATTTTGGGTCATAATTACAACTTCATGTATTGTTTTGATTTTCTCAAAAGATCGTGTACTAATATTTAGAGTGGACCATAATTGGAATACTGTTTTTTGAAATTTTCCCAAAAAACAATTAATCAGTAATTCTAGTTTAATTTCTTTATATGTATTACATGAGCATTTTATGTATAAAAAATAATTATTGAATTCAATAATTCAATAATAAAGTGAAAGATAATAATTATTTATCATTTAAAAAACATGTTTTATAAATTATGAATAGTAATTGGTCCTCGGATTGATCTCATTGTTGTATTGTCGAACTAAAGACTAATGGTTGATTTGATGAATAGTGTATTAAGCCGGGTTGAAAATTGGTCCAACCCACCTAAAATGGGTGCATTTGCTCTAAAGAACTGTTGCTAAGAGCATGTCCACCCGTTGCTGAAAATCCAAAACCCAGGTGAGAGGCCACATAGGCAATCCAACTCAGATCCAAAAAACTTCAATCCACCCATGAAATGAGTTTTCTCACATTTCAACCCAGGTTAGATTTTTGGAGAGAAATCTAACCCAGTTGAGAGGAGAAAACCAGCCCAGGCGACTTGCGCCACATCAGCTGAACCCACTGCGTGGGTGACATTAAGCTGGGCCAACGCTAACATCTCACACCACCATGTACCCCATGAAGCACACGAGCACCTTTTTGGCTGTATCAAATTACGCGTGAAGAGCAAGTTCTCCTCTATGGAGGGGACATGCAATAGGGCTGCACTACCAGAAGAAAGGCTTTAGCCAACGAAAAAAATAAACCAGGCCGACGAATTTTTTTTTTGTCGGCTAATTTAAAATCTTCGTCGGCTATGGTCAACTTTAGCCGACGAAATTAAAATTTCGTCGTCTGAATAATTTTTTTCGTCGGCTATAGTCTGTGAACTTTAGCCGACGAAATTTTCAAAAGTTTAGCCGACGAAATTTTTAAGAGTTTAGCCGACGAAATTTTTAAAAGTTTAGCCGACGAAAAATATAATTTCGTCGGCTAAAGTGTCTCATATTTACTGATTTGGACAACAACTCATCTGGAAAAAACAAACTATATGTAGAACCTTCAAACGCAAAAAAGTCGTGAAATAAGATATGACCAGAATGGTGAAATACGTCTACGGTTGAAAAATGACGGTATTCCGGTAAAGTCTCGGTGCCGATAGTTGACTTACCCTTATTATTCACTATGCTGCAGATTTGACGTTTGGTGTCTGATTGACTATTGTGATACCTTTCCGGAAGCGTAACGGCGCTACGAGTCAAACTCATCGTTAATGCCATGATGTACAATATTTTTTGGCCATCCGAGTCTGTTTAGGGCTTCAAAATGCAGTTTTCTTATTTTCGATTAGTCGATCGAGCCCTTAACTTTGTCGAATCCAGTTGAATTTTTTATCATACACATCTTTCATCATAATGATCAAATCTGACCGTCGAATTTTGGTTTGTGAATTTTAGTCATCGGAATCACAACGTGTCTACTATTTTCCGTTATTCGGGTTTATGGGGAGCCCTATCGTCGGAAAGTAAATGTCTCAAAATTTTTATATAGGCAGTTGCGTCTCATCTACGTGAGAGTTTTTTGTGTGGAAGGTTTGACCAAACTACGTAATATAGAGGGAGATATGAGCGTTTTCGTGTGATAAGTGACGATGGATTATGGTTGACCGTTTCGATCGAGCCCTTAACGTTGTCGGATCCAGTTGAATTTTTTACCATAGACGTATTTCGTCATAATGATCATATCTGACGGTCGAATTTTGGTTTGTGAATTTTAGTCATCGGAATCACAACGTGTCTACTAATGTTGTATAACTTGTTTAGTAGGTTATACAACTTTGTGAACCAACTCTACATAGGAAGCAAAATTATTAAAAATCTCGTGAAATAAGATGTGTTCAGAATGGTGAAATACAACTATGGTTCAAAAATCACGTAAATCGGGTAAAGTCTCGGAGCCGATAGTAGCGGTCAACCCTATTTACCGTTATTATTTCTTATGGGGAGCCCTATCGTCGAAAGGTAAATGTTTCAAAATTTTTATATAGGTGGTTGCGTCTCATCTATGTGAGAGTTTTTCGTGTGGAAGATTTGACCAAACTACGTAATATAGGGGGAGATATGAGTGTTTTCGTGAATTTATAGACTTAACCGACGAAAATATATGAAAAGTCGTCGGCTAAAGTTAAAAAATTTAAAAAAATAACTATAGCCGACGAAATACTCGTCGGCTAAGATGGTTTTTGCCGACGAATAACCTAATATTTCGTCGGCTATAGTTATTTTTTAATTTTTTAATTACATACTATAGCCGACGAATACGTTAGGGTAATCGTCGGCTAAACCCTAAAATTTTTCTATTACCTACTATAGCCCTATATTCGGTGGTTATTTTGCGTAAAATTTTTATACGACTTGTTACGTGTCATCGGTTTAAAACTATTTTCAGTTGGAGGTCCGGCCAAAATACGTAATTTAGACGGTCGAACGACTTTTTCCGTGCGTTTAGGGGTTTGACTTACGAGATTGACCGTCCGGATCGAGCTCTTATTCTTTTCGGATCAAGTTGAATTTTTTCCCATACATGTATTTTATCATGATGGTCAGATCTGACGGTCGGATTTCTGTTTCTCAAGTTTGATCATCACAATCACAACATGCATACTAATGTTGTATAACTTGTTTACCAAGTGTTATGTAAATGTTCCGTTTCAAAAACAAACTATACGTAAAACCTTCAAACGCTAAAAAGTCATGAAATAAGATATGACGAGAATGTTGAAATACATCCACGGTTGAAAAATCACACTATTCCGGTAAATATTCGGTGCCGATAGTTGCGGTCAATGCAATTTTTCATTTTTTCCCCCTATGAGTAGCCCTATATTCGGTGGTTATTTTGCATAAAATTTTTATACGACTTGTTGCGTGTCATCAGTTTAAAACTATTTTCAGTTGGAGGTCCGGCCAAAATACGTAATTTAGACGGTCGAACGACCTTTTCCGTGCGTTTAGAGGTTTGACTGACGAGATTGACCGTCCGGATCGAGCCCTTATTCTTTTCGGATCAAGTTGAATTTTTTTCCATACATGTATTTTATCATGATGGTCAGATCTGACGGTTGGATTTCTGTTTCTCAAGTTTGATCATCACAATCATCACATGCCAAATGTATAAAAATACTTTAAGCCGACGAATTTCAAAGGTTTAGCCGACGAATTTATAAAGTTTAGCCGACGAGTTTAGAAGGTTTAACCGACGAATTTCCAAGTTTTAGCCGACGAAATTGGTACCTTTAGCCGACGAAATTTTCAAAGGACTTTAGCCGACGAAAATATATGAAAAGTCGTCGGCTAAAGTCGAAAAAATTTCGAAATTTTCAACCAAAATTTTTTGGCGGTCAACCAAAATTTTCAAAGGACTTTAGCCGACGAAAATATTTGAAAACTCGTCGGCTAAAGTCGAAAAATTTTCAAAATTTTCAACCAAAATTTTTTGGCGGTCAACCAAAGAGTTTAGCCGACGAAAATAAAGAATTTCGTCGGCTAAAGTTCTTTATATAGCCGCAGAGTAGGGTAATTAAATATCCTCCTCCTCCTCCACACAACCACCTCAAATAAACCCAACACTAGACATAATGCGGCCCCTCCTCCTCTTCCTCCTCCTTCTCCTCCTCCACCTCCGCCACTCTCTCTCCTCACCCCACCGTCTACTCTCCACCCCCACGCGCCCAATGGCCACCTACCGCGCCCTCCTCTCCCTCAAGTCCTCCCTCGACGACCCCGACTCCCGCCCCTCCTCCTGGACACCCAACACCAGCCCTCACGTGCGACTCCCACAACCACGTGACCTCCCTCGACCTTTCCGGCTTGAATCTCTCCGGGTATCTCTCCCCCGATATCGCCTTCCTTGTCTACCTCTCCAATCTCACCCTCGCCGAGAACAACCTCTCCGGTCTCATCCCGCCTGAGATCTCCGCTCTCCGCCTCCTCAACCTCTCCAACAACGTCTTCAACCGCACGTTCCCGCCGGAGCTCTCCAACCTCACTAACCTCCGTGTTCTCGACCTCTACAACAACAACCTCACCGGCGTGTTGCCGGTTTCGGTGGCTCACATGACCAACCTCCGCCATTTGCATTTGGGTGGCCGAAAGTTTAGCCGAAAGTTTCTGTAGTTTTTTTTTTTCAAAACCCAGCAACTTTAGCCGACGATATTCAAACACTATATTCGTCGGCTATAGTATTTTTAAATTTTTTTAATAAGGTTTAGCCGACGAATAACCTAATATTTCGTCGGCTATAGTTATTTTTTTAATTTTTTTATAAGGTTTAGCCGACGAATAACCTAATATTTCGTCGGCTATAGTTATTTTTAATTTTTTTTATAAGGTTTAGCCGACGAAATATTTTATATTTCGTCGGCTATAGTTATTTTTTAAATTTTTTTACAACTTTTAGCCGACGAAATATAAAATATTTCGTCGGCTATAGTTATTTTTTATTATTTATTACGCACTTTAGCCGACGAATATTTCGTCGGCTAAAGTCTGGGACTATAGCCGGCGACATATTTTTCGTCGGCTAAAGTGGGACTATAGCCGACGAAAAAAAAAATTTCGTCGGCTAAAGTCATCACAGACGGCCTTTTCCCGACGACACTATAGCCGACAAAGGCTCGTCGGCTAAGGTCTTAGCAGACGAATTTTTTTAACAGGCCGACAAAAATTTTTCGTCGGCTAAAGTGCATGTTCTGGTAGTGCTGGCCCCCATGACACCTCTTTCACTTTTTGACGTTGACTTTTTTTTTTGTTACAAATTTGAAGTTGTTCTAAGATATTTTATATGTGTGTATTGGCCTTATGTCATCAGAAAATGTAGTTAGAATATGACTATGTATTGTTTATCATTATTGGTACTTTGTAATTCTTTATATAATGAGCTCATATCAATGAATAAGATGATGATTCTCTATTCTCTTGTTATCTCTCATTCTCTACACTTTATCCTTCATCACGTTATCATGCACTTTGTTCTAACCCTCGAACTAATAACCCACCATTTGTTTTTCGAAACCCTAAAAAGTTTTTTTTTTGCTCCTCTGTCCGACTACCGTTGCAGCTCGTTTTTCAGGCCGCCGTCCGACATCACCGGCTGCCAATCCCTTGGCCGCCGCCTGCCAACGATTCTTGGTTTCCTTTGACTACAATTTTCGACTTCTTTAAGCGTTTAAAGTTTCGAAAGTTATGTTTTGAAACCCTAAAATTTTCCAAGTTCAATAACTCAGGGAGTTAAAATCATTTCCTACCTTCTCCATCTTCATTCTATACTTGGGATTTTATGCGTGCCGGTACCAAAAATCCCTGAATTTTATTTGCGGGTCAAAAGTGTGTTTGATCACTCTTATTTCCTTGTCTGGGTTGTGTGTGATCAACCCTGACTTTTCTCCAAATTGTGTTTGATCAATTCGAGGCCTATTCAGAATTGTGTTTGATCAATTCACGGTTTTTCCGGATTGTGTGTGATCAATCCATAAGACAAACCATTAAAAATCATCATTTGTAACATCTATCGAGTCTCATAACAACTTGGTTTTGTATGCAAGAGTAACGTAATAACCTGCTCATCTAAGAAGAATCTTCGCTTGGTATCTGTGAAACCTTTCATTGGAAAGGATTAAACCATATGTTTTGACCCTAGGCTAACAAGCTTAGATGCCAAGATTTCACATCTCACGCGCTCAAAGTTTTGAAGCGCCACATCGACAAAAGCCTTCAATGATAATCGGTGCAAAAAGTAATAACCAAAATGTACTGTGGAATGCACTTATAGAGCGTTTCTTGAAACGTCCACCTAACTCAACAAGTTGATTTACTAAGTCAAGTGGATTGCTTACCACCTTAATTGACTACATATCGTCGATGATATTCCATGGCATCATGATCTATAATCTTTAGCAGATTCGATCATCATTAAGTTCTCTAGGTCCTCCGAGTTGGTTTGGAATTACCAACGAGACTTGATTTTGATCATTATGTTGCAAACGAGAATTGTACATATGCTAATGCGATAAACATATTTGAGATTATCCCCTAATGTGGGGACAACAATATGGGTCACGGAAACAGCAGAAAACGCCGTGCCGATGTCTAGAAAACAGGGGGAGGTGTCACCGGCCCTAATGGCGACACTCTCGGTCTAGACACTAATCTGTCAAAACTACTCATGTCAGCTTATGACAATGCAACCGTTGTGGATCTCCAGATCATTGGTTCAAGAGTTGTCGAGCTATCCTTCAAATTATGAATTCATACAAAAAGGTACGGAAAATCAATATGAGGACAATAACGTCATTCTCATAATTGCGGATTTCAAAGATTCGGATTCTGCTCTAGCTACGCATGACTTTGACGTGATTGGCTAGACATTGATTTTCTTTCTAAGCTATATGTAATAAGGCGTCGTATCGACATCCTTCGTCTGTTTGAGACCTCGATGTACTCACATTAGCAATAATGAATGCTTTGAGAATTTTTTCGAAGTTATGAAACTATTCTCCTCTTATGGTTCGTATTGATTTACAAACAAGATGTACATTTTTACATCATCCTTAGAAGCATGACATATTTACAATCTACATGGTTAGATTGTGCCGTTTTGGTCTCTTCCAAGTGAAGATGACGCACGGCCTTGCATCCTCAAGGAGAATCGCCAACGTGTTTCCGGTTAAGTCTTCTACCCTATAGCGGATTTTTCATCATTAATTGTTGAACTAGGCTCATCCAAGCTCAGTGTGATGTCTTAGAATTGTCCGAAATTAAGGAGATAGTGGTTTCAAGTGTGCATCGCACTACCGACCCTTCACGGACATGTCTGGTCATACTGACTTGGAGTTACCTAAAGCTTTTGATTTTGGATCCCCCTACGCTATTAAACTAATTTTCATCTTGCAAAAGACGTTGAAGACTTATCAAAACTGGACAATCATCATCATGATCAAATCCTCTAGGTCATTTGAGTTAGTTTATGTTCATGTCAAGGAGCTTTGGCTAACTAGTCATAGAGTTTACGACCTTAGAACGATCGAAAAGACTTGGTTTTGATCATACACCCGTCACTTTTGGTTAAAGGCAAAAGCCTACATGCCATCTGTAAGCTTCACAGCTTCGCACATGCCAATTCTGTGAAAAAACAGCAATCTGTCCCTTCTGGACAGTCAACTTCGTTTGAGCTTTGTGAACAGCTCCGGACGAACTAAACAGTGAGCTTTATATCATTGGAAATCTCTACGAGTCTAGTTTTCAGAACCTTTCGCGGTTTGTCTATATCTATTTTAACGAAGAAGTTATGGCTGTTTTAGTGCGCAAATTTCATTCTACGCGTAAATTTTTCTGCACTCTCGGGATTACAGTTTTTCGTAGCTTCTTTCAATCCCTCTAAATGGTTCAAGTGAAACTATTTACTCTCTTATCTACTTTATTTTGTAGATCTATCTCATAGAGACATTGAGTGTCTCACAGATAGTGGAACTATCCACAACATTCTAAGGAACCGGCAACTATATTTGGATTTTGTGTTTTTGTAAATCTTATGTGACTACAATAATTGAATTATACCGGTCATTCAGGGATGCGGTTTAGCTTGAATCTTGATGCCTCATGGCACCATGATCAACGTCACAGATGTCCTCTATGCATTCAGAGACAACCGAACCATGTTGAGCTTTAAAGACATTCCTGCTAATAGTTTTTATTTGAAAACACACTGTGAGAATGAATAAGAATTTTTTTTGTATACTTTCTCATGAATGCAGATTGAAATACATCTTAGAGAAATTTATGAGTCAATCTAGTGGACTGTATGTCACTATGATTCGAATATCGAATCACATGTTGTCGCGAAACATGATATTTGAGACACCGACTCATATAGGCTTTGGTTTGACCAAATCGGTCATAATGGAAGAGATATAATGGTCCAAATTTTTGAGAAATTCTCATGGACATCCATTCTTCCGCTCAAAACGAAGACATTCGGGATCCAGCTTCTCCATGAAACATGATGGTGATGCCATGGTTGTAAATGGCGGCACCCTGGGGAGATTGACATCACCCAAACACGACTCCAACTTCCTGGAGGCCGTCCGGTCAATTCCTCAAGCGATTGAGGTGCACCGGCCTTCCCTCGATGTCTTATTGGCCCTCTGCAATGCTTATTCCTCGTTTTGAAAGCCTATTTTTTTAGCTAAATTAGGAGCGAGACTCTCCTACGCTAAATGACACAAAAGATAATACTTCATTCTTACATCAAATTATATAGATCGATACAACCAACTTGCGGACACATTTTTATGCTTTATGATGTTGGTTGAAGTGTTAACATAACGGTCACGTGTTACACCATTATCTACTGTTTATGCTGCTTATACTTCAATGGGCTCACTACCCATTCTTTAAAGAAGTTTATCGGGATATAAGTTGAAGTGTCATGTACCCCATGTTCACACGTAATACGGTCTCACTGAAGCGACTAATCAACTTTAGTTTGTCGCTCAAACATTATTAATGCGCACCAATCTTTCTATTACGTCTTGGGGCTATGCAATATTTGCATGCAGCTTTACTATTCATCTACGACCCACCATCATTAAATATTTTTGTACTACAGCTCGTGACTGTGTACGAGGATTGACACGAAATTGCAATCCTTGAGCTCACACAGGATTGAAACGGATCTTCAATCCTTGAGCTCGGCTAGATGTTATTTCTAGGTGCCAAATCGCACTGCCACTACGTACAATGATGGGTCATTTGAGATGAATAAGTACTTATGTTGGTTGGATATGAACCTCCAACTATTTAATCTGCATATGTAGAAACCTTGTCAGACGATCTCATTCATCGCTAAATTGCGGATTGTCACTTTAATGAGACAATATTCTCGCCGTTAAGGGGAGATAAGAACACAAGTGTTCAAGTGAAACGACATAAATTGTCATGGTTTGTCCCCACTAAGTCTCATCTTGATCTCAAATGTTTAAAGTGTTAAAGTGACGAGATCACATGTTGCAAATATGTCTGCAAAAATCGATGTCCTATCAAGAGGACATATCGAGACCAAAAAGGAGTTGGTCTTAACGCCATCACCATGGATGGTGATATGGTGACGCCATATAGTGGCAAAATTTGTGTCACAAGGTCGTGTGGCTCCCCAAATGGAGGGAGGCCCTTAGGTTCGATATTTTCTTGCACTAAAAGGAAAGCGAGTTTGGCACAACCTGATCCATTGATCAGTGATATTACATATATATTATTTATTTTATTAAAAGCAATTGCTCCTTTAGTATATTTTCGGTCAACTTTCTTTTCTTTATTTCTTTTTCTTTGATGTCGTTGTATACGTCTCTATTCTCTTCTGCCGAAGCAGCTAAGCCAAACGCCAAGCTTTCTCTCTTTAATCTTCAGGTATGATTCTTAGCGATATCGATCATCCTCTTGGAGTCTTATACGTGTCATATGACCAAGTTCTCAAATCTCGGTTGATTAATGTCTTAATCAAATTTAGTCTCAATATCCCATCATCTAAAATCTCAATTGATTAATGCCTTGATAATCCTAATATCTCATCACTATGTATTTCTATTGATATTCTATTTCTAATCTCAATTGCTTACTTGCTTCCTTGCTTGCTTGCTTTATTGTAGATGACTAATGCTAATGATGTGTATGTGTGTGTGTATAGTTGTAATAGTACCAACGTTTGATTCATAGTTATTAGATTGTGTTTTTATATCTAGTTAGGTTTGAAGATTATACACTCGTTTACTGTATTGTCAGAGTGGTGATTCTGTGCTTAGACAACTTAGTTATTAGATTTTGCTTATATTCAAGAGCGTAGGGTTCAATTTGAGTAGGAATGTTCTTTTATCTTTAACTTTTGTTATCGAATTTCTATAAAATATATAATATTAAATTCTTAATAATCAGTTAACTACATGATTATTTGATATGTTTTTAATCTAAGATGTGAAATGTAAAATATAGAAGAAAAAAAAATTAAAGAACTATAAGAAAAAAATTTCAACCCATCACAATCTAAAATCATAGGTCCGCCATTGTCTACCATCCCTCAACCTTAATTTGATCCCCCACAGAACCCAACTCTTCCGCCAAAACCTAACCCTCCACCATGCATAGCTCTCCTCCCTCCCTAGCCTTAATTTGCACCCCATTCCCAGCCACAATGTTAGCCAATTCTCACCCTCTACCGTGCCCCAATTCCAATGAATCAAACATTGTACTATCATACTAAAATTCCCTCGATGAACTTGTCCATCAACCGTTTCAACATACGATGAGCTTCTTAAACCAACCATGGCTATCAATTTTCTTGTAATCCTCAACATCAGCATTGTTCTCACCAGAGTACTTAATTTCTTTGATAGATTAAGCGTTCGTTTGTGTTGCTCTTGTTTATAATCCTCCATATTATAGTAGTGGAGCTAATTAGTACCGTTAACATTATACGATGCAGAATTATTATGCCAAAAATTAATGCAGAGGGGACCATTTCTTCTTTGAGATGTTAGCCATCATCAAAAGGAGGAAAGACAAAAATGAGAGATGAATAAACAAAGTTAAGATCTAATTAGTGGTTTGCTGGGTCAAGAATCAAGATATGCAGTGATTGACTAGTTTGATCCTTCTAGAACCAATGTCATATGTCATATACATTTAGCTGAAAGAAACTGAAGATTGATCATAGGAACAGTCCCCAGTTTTCC
This sequence comes from Fragaria x ananassa, assembly GCA_034370585.1. Taxonomy (NCBI): domain Eukaryota; kingdom Viridiplantae; phylum Streptophyta; class Magnoliopsida; order Rosales; family Rosaceae; genus Fragaria; species Fragaria x ananassa. The sequence continues at coordinate 32,218,581 of CP139754.1, read as the reverse complement.
CAACAAACAGTGGGTTTCATGGTCTGTATTGTCTGTTTGATAAAGTAATAATATGACTCATGGAATTTGGTGGAGAAGAAGTTCTCTAGTTCTCTAGCTATATATCTGTCAAAAATCTAAACTGGGTCTGGTAATTATTAAGAGATTAGAGAACATCAACACAACTTTATAGATCTTCCTTTTGGAACAATCAAATCAAGCATGTCATACTGTAATCTTCAAACTTTACAAGATCTTGAAGTCTCTCATATTACTAATTTATACAAAATTTCTATTACCAGCAATACCTATATATAGGCATTTAACACTTAAACAAATGACAGACCAATTAAGCACTTGTTAGCTTTCCAAATAAGCCTACTTAGATATATTTTATAGGACAGGTGTAGGATAAGCGACTCATTTATCAAAACCATATTCTTCCTCCTTTCACAACTTTAGGATCCCCATTACCCTAAATGGAATCCTAGAAACTTCTCCCTGTTTAAAAACACAGAGGTCAGTACCGCAAATGGTACTGTTTCATTACAGATGTGGCAAACTGATTGCAGCAGAAGCCACTTTCAAGAAGACATCAACAACCCACTAGGTATTATTTCAGCTAAACTAATAATATATAGATCTTGGTTTTGTCTAATCTTAAGGAATATTGGCACTGATGTCATATACTGCTGTGAGTAGGAGTTAGAAGACACACTTGTTGAGATGCAATTGGTTTACAGTTGTTGATCTGGTGATAGAAACCGTGTCGGAACACTTGGACTCAGATTTGTTGATGAGAGGGTCAATTTCTTTAAGAGACTGAAACAGATATTTGGTTCAAAAATGTCGACCAGTGAGATCATCAATTGGAGTGCTTGCTGTTTCTGTCACTGATTCTGACATATATGTGTATATATAGAGGGAATTAGGCCATGCATTGATGTGCAATATCACAGTGATAGATATAAACTAACACACAGAGAGAGAGACATACAACTATACAAGCAAGGCTTCCAATTGAGAATCTGCAAGAGAAATTGAGGTACATGGCAATGGCTGGTGTGATGATGGGATGGGGCGGTGTTGAGGAAAGAGGGTGGAGGAAAGGTCCTTGGACTCCTGAAGAGGATAAGCTGCTCAGTGAGCATGTCAATTTTCATGGAGAGGGAAGATGGAGTTATGTTGCTAGGTGCACAGGTATTTACTCCATTCATTCAAGTCTGTTACTAACTTCTTGGCTAGTTAATCCTAGTGCAATAGGAAAAAGCCTTTTTTCTGTTACCTTAGAGGGTATTGAAAACTTGAACCCTGAGTCATCCCTACTCTCATTACATGAGTCAGCTACTCCAAAGAGTTACGAAGTGCTTGCTCTTGGGGTCTTCGTGTTGTTTAATACATGAGGTGTAATGATCATGTATGGTTCAGTTTGTTATATATTCATGATGAGTTGAGATTTGTTGATCAGGGTTGAACAGGAGTGGGAAAAGCTGCAGACTTAGATGGGTGAATTATCTAAGGCCTGGACTGAAGAGAGGCCATTTAACACCTCAGGAGGAAGGCATTATTATTGAATTGCATGCTTTATGGGGTAACAAGTAGGTAATCAGCTGATTCTGATATACTATTGTACTATTTTTTCTCTAAAATAGATTAAGTAAGTACTCGCTTCTTTTATCTGCAATATTTGCAGGTGGTCTACAATTGCTAGATACTTGCCTGGGAGAACAGACAACGAGATAAAGAACTACTGGAGAACTCATTTCAAAAAGAAAGACAAATGCACCGAGAAGCAGAAAAAACGAAAAGCTCAAATCCTCAAACAGAAGCAACAACAATTAGAAGATGTAGAGAATGATCATGAAAACAAGAAAATAAAATCAGCCAGTACTAGTACTGCACTACATGATGAAGCCTTGGCCTGCAGCATCAAGTTACAAAATAATAATGTCATCACTGATGAGCTGCAGCAGCTGGCACAAGCAACTCAAGAGATGAATGTTGTGTTTACATGCCCGAATATGGATGAGATTCAAAGCTTTCCTGTGCTAGCGTCGATGAACCAATTAGGCGGTACTAGTACTAGTGTTGTCGAATCTACTATATGGTCATCCGATAACACTGCCATCATTAACATTGGATCAGAAGATGATCAAGGGTTATGGGGACAACTCTGGAACCTAGACGATGATCATTGTCATGTACAAGCTAACCGCATGGAACCTCACACGAGCTGTAGCAATAGTGAGAGCCTGAACAGATTAGCCTTGCATCAGAACCAAGCAATTACTGCTACATCTTCTGGTGCCCTACACACTGGAGCTACTAGGGTTAACAATTTTTCTTGGGGAGAGGATATTCATACCGATAAGTGCTTCTATAGTGGATCAGGCTATATATTTTGAAGAGGGCTATACCTAGCTGATTTATATCTATTTGAACCGGAATATCAAAAAAAATTCTACTATAAAACTATAATCATATTCTTGAAGTTACTAGCTGTATGATGTAGTTGTATTAGCTGGGACTGATCTTCGTTTTGCATAAATAACATTATTCATAGAGTTGGACCTTTCTGTTAGCCATGTTCTTGATGTTTTTCTTCTTCAAAACTCCCTAGCTCCCCTATTGAAGGAAATTAACTGTAGAGAAATATTCTATTTTATATCAAAACAAGTGGGGAAACTTTCATATGATCTAATATCAAACCATGCTAGCTTGCTGTATGTTAAGTATTACAAACAGAAAAGTTAAGAAGAGAAAAGATAAAAGATAACAAAATCAAAAAACATGGCCCATACAGGTCTCGAACCTGTGACCTTCGCGTTATTAGCACGACGCTCTAACCAGCTGAGCTAATAGGCCGTTGTTGATACCTGTTCACATAGCTAATAGATATACAGTAATTAATTTGACATAAATTGTTTATACTTGTCTGCGATTCTGGGAGCGGACAGCAAAACACAGGGATCAAAACAAAGAGAAGACATGGACAACATAACTGCAAGCGAGCTGGCCGGTTTTGGAGTTGGAACTCTGCTTCTCTGCGCCACCATTGCTGCTCCTAAGATCGATGCTTTCATCTCTGGCTCTCAGCGCATGTAATGCACAACACCCGTCTCTTAATTCTCATCTTCCTAACGTGTGACTTTATCTTCATCAATTTCAATTCTAGTTTCCAAAGATTGCATCTTTATGAGTCATGACGTCTATAGGGTGGAGCATAGTAATCAAACATGAAGATTTATGAAAACCCAATATTTGATTCTTCAAGTTCAATAAAAGTAATCTGTATGCTCCATTGTCTAGTTGTTTTGAGCTCTACTTGGTGTTGGAAACTTCACAATTTAGTCTTGAGTTACTTTTTGTAGCTCAATAGTAGTTTCATAGTGTAATTCTATATTGTGTGCTGAATATGTGATCTTTGGATTGATGTTCAGTTCATTGGGAATGTGCAAGAGATGTGGTAATGTGAGGAAGATAGCATGCTCCACATGTAGAGGAACTGGATTAGTGAAGGAAGGTGGAATAGCTGGTTTCAATTTAATTGATGACTTGTATCAATCGCTAGGGGGTGATGAATCGAGAGTGGGATCCATTGCTTGCATCAAATGCCAAGCTAAAGGTCATTTTAGCTGCCCTGATTGCTCTAAAACATAATTTGTTTCAGTTTCTGTATGTCATGTGAATCTAAGTAGTCTTCTGCTAGTTATGCTCTATTCAAGTTCAATCAAATTACATGCTTTCTTCTCCTAGAGTTACATAACTTTCGGTTGTAAGTAATGAAAATGAAAAACAAGCTCATGAACCTAACTTATATATATATATATAGCGGTTGATAATTTCCTAATGTGCACATGGTAAAATCTTTTGCTCTATTTTGTCATCGCTCACAGATTAATACTGAGAGCGTTGCTTGTGTTAAATTCGATAGATCGCTAATCCTGTTGAGAGACTTTGCTATCCTTATACTGCAAATCCAGTGGTATCAGTCAACATTATCTGCTCCTTAACAAGTTGAATCTCATTATCGAGGTTGTATTGCCTCCCTTGTATCCTTTCTCCCTTTTGTGGAGTATTTGCGGTAGAAATCAGATATAAAGGAATTTTCTCCCTCAAGTACCTGGTGATCAGAGTAAGCTACAAACAAGGGGGGAGCATATGTAGAATTCATCTTAGGATTTTCATATGTGATCAGTGGCTCATATTTTCCGAATGTGTTCCTTCTGTTGCATGCTTTATCCACTAAAAGATTTCCAAATCCAGTTGGAATTTGATAAGCGGGGAGCATTGTATGTCTTTATGTTAACCTCTCACCACCGCTACTATGAGTTTCAAGTACATTGGAGAGTGGCCATAATGGTGTCCTAACAAAGAAGCTTTTGCCAAAGATAGCACATACCTCGGATCAAAGTATATGTACTCTTCAAATCAGCAGATATATTCTGTCTATGCATCGATTCCATGTTAGTTGAACACACAAACTTTACATGATTTGATTTTGATTTTTGATGTATTGAAATCTGTTGTGACGTTTCTACTACCATGGTAAAGCCGTTTTCACTTTTGATGTGATGATAGTAACTTCTGCAATACATGTCTTTAGCATACAGAAGTATGTAGATTTGGTATATTTCCAAGTCTCTCACTCTTCTCTAGTGTTGTGCTTCCATGATTGTCATTTTACAAGTTTTGCGACTTATAGCAATAGCCCCTTTACTGGGTTGGACAAGGCTTAAAGCATTTGTTTTGCTGGTGGGGAAAAGCAATCCTGATTCATGATAATATGCATCAGCACAGATTAAGGCAAGAGATGTTGGGAAGTGACAAGGCACCATGATCCAGCTATTGCTCCATTGTTGAATGAAGCAGCTAGAAATGAACTCCATGATGACCCTATTGACTTGTTTCACTGATTGGATATGTTCCACTTTCTCCTTCTGTAATTAGATAAGTTCAACTTTATAAACAACACATACAACACTAGACACATCTATTACATGACAAAGTATACACCAACTAAATAGCTCGAACTCTGAAATAGATTACTAAACCAATCGGTTATAGCTTATAGTTCATAAAAGCAACATTTACCATTAACAACTGAGAATCTGTGTAACATTTTCGGAGATTTTTGTCCACCAATTAGCCAAGAACATCTGTGGACCCGTAAAAGCTGAGCACCATGAGAAGAAGATGCATTAGATTTTTTTTTTTTTTTTGAAAACGGTTTGGGTCTCCCGGTAGGTTAGAGTAGTGTCCCTCCGCCCTATAGTATTATTAATAATAGATTGAGAATACACCAATGGGGACATAGAGCCTGAACCTCGTATAATATTACATGCGTCCTCAATAAGCACATCATGTATTATATCAGGCATGTTATGGACCGAAAACTCATCCAAAATGGATCCGTTAGCTAGGTGAGCTAGCCTATGCGCAATGCCATTAGCTTCACGAAAGAATAGTCCCGAAACAAAACTGAAAACTTGTAAATAAGACTTACGGTCGTTCATTATTGTTCCTATATCAGACAAGTCCTCCTCTTCCTTAGCTAGGGACTGTAGCATAATAGCATTGTCGCTTTCCACCTCTATATTGCTCCATTGGTTGTATATGGCTCTTAGCAATCCGGCCGAGCATCTGCCACCGTATGGAAAATTTGGTAAGCTATATAGCTATATATGGCTTATGATAAAAGAATATGCTATAGAATCTTTTGATTTAACATGCAGGTGTTTCCATCGTAAGGTAAATGTTATAAGGCATAATTGAAATGGGTGAGTTTGCAACAGCTAGGTTTCTGTTTAACATCCAATATCATTTTTTTTCAATTATTCTCAACGGCTAGTTAACATAAATTTTTAGAAATTCTATAGAAACTCAATCTCATGATCATGTTCATCACTTTATTTTTCTTTTCTTTCGAAAATAATTTAGTCCAAACATATTCAATATTAGACTCAAATGAAAGATGTCGTTCGGTTCTTCGTAACAGTGTGATTTTATTACTTACAAATTTATAAACATGAAGTTTAAGGAGAAAAAGAAATTGTAACTATACTTAGAGAAATGATACAAGTGGAATAATAATAAGGTTACTTGAAAACAAAAAGGTCAAATGGAACAAAAAGAGAAAATAATTAAAAATAGAAGTGATATACCATTCCAAATGGAAGGCTATATATGCCTTGTTACTGTATACGTAAGACAAAAAAAATTTTGAGAAACGTGTAAGACAAATTTACCTTACGATGGGAGAAGGTGGTAAGGTGTATATGGGGTTTAACCTTACGGTGGCAGATGGGAGAAGTGCCTCTGCCTCAACATGCAACGCCGACTGAGCATGGTAAACATGTCTTGATAAAGCAGCAACACACCGTCCCTGTTCATCCCTCACTATGACTCCCAGACCTCCAGTTCCCTCTTCCTTCTTATAGGCACCATCAACATTGATTTTGAGCCTCCCACTAGGTGGGCAGCTCCATTTAGTTGCCGACGTCCTTCCCTTCTTCTTCTGCCTCACATAAAGCCTTTGATAATCCTCAAGAAATTGCAGCGCCCAGACAACCATGTGCGAAGGGTTACAGTCACCTCCTTCCCACACCAACTTGTTCCTTTCGTTCCATATAGCCCATAACGAAATCAAGAACACCTCTAACTCATGCTGATTCGACACTTCCATCACCGCTTCAATCCACTCAAAAGCAGACATACCTTGGAGGTTTAGGTTTCTCCTTCGTAGCTGTGGCTGAGCCCAGAAGCTTTTAATCACCTGGCAATCCCTAAACACATGTAAACATGTTCCACATTCCCACCCACAGAAGACACATGATACGTCAGAGAGATGAACCTTCTGCTTAAGTGCACATCTAGTCGGTAATATCTCCCTCATCAACCTCCAAACGAAAGACTTCACCTTTGGAGGAACATTTGCACGCCATAACCTCCTCCAAACACCTTCAGATGCGCTATGCTCTCCACTGGAAGTAGAAGCTCGGAGTCGAAACGTACCATGGAATTGTGCTAAATGATATCCACTCCGAACCGAGTAGATGCCCCTCTTATCAAAGTGCCACACATATTTGTCTTCTAGCTGCCGTAAACTTAAGGGAATTCTCATAATGTTCACAGCCTCCTCCTTTGTAAACAAGTCCTCAATCAACAAGCTAGATACTTGTCGTGCTTATTTGCGAGTTAAGAATTATATTTTTACAACATGAAGGATATTGGGTGCCCTCCTTTTCTCCTTTCTTTTTGTTCTGTACAAATTGCAATTTAATAAAAAAGAACAATTCATTTTCAAGTATCCTTCATATATTATGAGCCAATTGAAAATTTGTGTAGTCCTTCAGTTACTAAATGATGTTCATTTGTAGCTAAATTTAAAAAAATGTTATCGCCAAGAAAATATAAGAAAAACTTAAAACTATAAAATCACAAATGATCATTAGAGCCGGTGTTCTATAGTGGGATCGGCTCCTTTAAAGTGAGTTTTTTATAAAGTTAGTAAATTTCGCGTAATCTCCATCCTTTATATAATCTGATGTGTGACATTCCGACTCTTAAATTTTTACCTTAATTACTTGCATGATATTAATTAATAAGAGTTTTTACCGACTTCGTTAATGAATTTAATTATAGTTTCAAAGGACCCTAGAGTTGTTTTGAGGGACGTTTATTTCGGAGAATTTATTACGTAGAAGGATTTGTTGAAAGCGGTAAAAAGGGTAATTTTGGTTAGTAAAAATGTAATTTTTATTAGGGTATGTTTTTGGAGTTGGGTTTTAAGGTGTTGTGGATTGGGGAACAGGTTTGGGAAAAGCCCAAACTCTCTCTCTCTCTCTCTCTCTCTCTCTCTCTCTCTCTCTCTCTCTCTCTCTCTCTCTCTCTCTCTCTCTCTCTCTCTCTCTCTCTCCCTGCCAGAAAGTCTCCGCCTCCGTCCGACTCCGTCCAGCCGAACTGGGCCGCCGCACCGATGTCGATCGAACCACCGTCTCCTCCTCTCTCTTCCTGGGTTGGTGGCAGTGCCTCTCCCGTCGTCGTTTGGTAAATATCACAACAAGAAGCAGCGGCTGCTCTCTCGCCGGAGCTCCCTCCTCCGGCCGCCATAGCCAACGATTCTTGGCTCAGCTTGTAGCTCTCATCTAGGGTAGTAATCCCTCTAAAGGAATTGGTTCGATTCGTGTTGGGTAAGGAGAAACGATTAATTGAAGTTTTAGGGCTTATTTAACTGTTTTGATTCGATTACCCTATCTAGGCTTGTAATTTGTGTTTGTGCTTGTTAGGGAAGTTGTTGTTTGTGTTGAGAGGAATATTGTTGTGTCAAATTTTGGTGGGCATTTGAGGTGGTCGGAGTAGGGAGTCTTTCAACCTGGCGGAGTTTAATAATGTTATGTTTGAGAGTATTGGAGGAGTTTTTGATAAGGTTTGGAATTAATCGGGGATTGGTTAATTTTTTAGTTGTTAGTGTAGACATATAAAATTTAACGATAATAATAATCGTTGAATGATTCAAGCAACATGTGGACCCGACAAATTGCATACGTGGCTCGTGAGTTGGCAAAGTTGAAAAGTCGTCAGAAATAACACGTGGCGACGTGTGAATGGTCGGTCGACAACAAAACCTTAAATACCGACTAAAATCAATTATTAAATGTCAATCGATAATCAGATATCAATTAAATTAAATTGATTATCGAAAAAGGAAGTCAGGCATTTAATCCAAAACGGTTATACCTTATCGGTCATAACTAAATCAATTCCTAAATCAATCAATTAAGACTGATTGATTTAATTATGTTAAAATTAATAATTAAATTAATTAATCAAAACTGATTGATTTAATTATTATTACTGTTAAGAAAATACAATTAATTCGGTGTCTTCATTACATGTCATAAACAGAGGTATGTTGACACTATAAATACCCCCTCTCATAGGAGGGGCCCTCGACAAAAAGAGAGAAAATTCACTCCCGAGAATTCAGAAGTCTTAAAATCCCTCGAAGAATTATCAAACTCCCAAATAGCCAATTCTTCACCAAATCCAAATCTCAAACACTCGTCATGTGATCAACTCTTGTGACCCCTTACGGCTCGAGAACAAGTGTTTGTCACCCTTGAGTCAAATCCATATTCAGAGATAAAATCAAAGGAGTTCACAAAAATTTGTAACCCGCATTCATATCAATAAAATTATATTATTCTTTGTACACGTGTTGTTCTGTAATTTGTCACAGATTTTCCGTGTTTGCAGTTAGATGAGAAACCGGTGTTTGGGGTAGCTTTGGAATTTACTTAAATCCATCAAATTGTTATGTCAAGGAGTTTGTACGGGTCCGGTCCGAACTGTTGCTGGAATTCGAAGAAGTAGGCTAAGGGGAGCGATTTAGGCTCGCTTTCATATTTATTAATTTTATGATTTAAAATTTGGATCGGAACTTATGAGTATATTTTTTAATATGACGTGAGGAGACTCGAGCTGAAGAGACCTCAGATCGACGTCAGGCTTAAACCTAAATTTGTGAGTGGACGTTTGTTTTTAAATTAAATGCATGCAATGGTTTTATATTTAGTTATTGATTTTATTTTACTAAATCTTAATTTGTGGAATTAAGATCCTTTCGTGATTATTTATGCGAAGTTATTTTGGAAGTAAATAATCTTATTTTATCTGTTAAATTCGCTATTTGAAAAGTTACCGAAAATTGGATTTTCGGTGGAGTCGTATACATATTGTTTTCTTTTATATTTGACAATTTTCTTTATTCTGGGGAGTTACCGAAAATAGGATTTTCGATGGATATTTATGAGGATAGTATGTATATAAATACTAGCTAGTCATACGTGTTTTCGATGGATATTTATGAGGATAGTATGTATATAAATACTAGCTAGTCATACGTGTTTTTCCGCCATAATGATGTAGCGTTTGAAATTCAATTATGGTGTGACGTGAGTGTGGGACGCAAGCGTCGTAGTCCTATATGAAATTTGTGAGCGGATGGCTCCAGGAGTTGAGGATGAATGATTTATTATAGAAGTGTTTATCTAGATTTTTCAGGTAAGAGTTGTCCATTTTCAAGAGAGGTTATGCCGATTTTTCAGTAAATTTTCCTTGGACGTGGAACCCGCAGTATTTACCTCGGGTTTCAGGATGAAATTCATAGTGTGTCTTGACATGATGGCTAAGAGATAACCACATCACCAAATACATTTTAAATATTATTTTATTTCCAAATTGTCCTTGACATAATATAATCAATAAGGAATATCCGTATTTTATTTCGTTTATTACCTGATAAATTATTACCCAAAGTAAATAGCATTACGATGGGTGGAAAGGATAACAATATATGATTGTATGGAGATGATTGTTATCAGTTGTAAACTAAAAATATTTTAGAGATGATTATCATCTCTTTGTAAGGATTTTATTTTGGAGATGATTGAATCTTAAAAAAAAAAAAAGTATCACCCGATCAATATTTTTATTTCATATAAAGATTTTTTTTGGAGATGATCGATATAACTAATACCATTAGGTTGTCATGAACTAATCAAGTGGAAGCAATAAAAATTGTACGTTACTGATAAACACATAAGCGATTGAAAGCCTGAAAGGGATAATGGCATGGATTCGTCCTATTTGAATTTTTACTGAGAAACTCTATTTGAATTGTTACTGATAAACCCATAATTGTTATTGAGAAACCCTAATTTATCATGATAGGTAAGATCGGGAACTGGTTTAAATTTTTTCTTCAAAATTCATTTTGTGACCGACAAAATTATAGTGTGTCAAGGATAATTTGGGAATTAAATAATATTTAAAATGTATTTGGTGATGTGGTTATCTCTTAGCCATCAAATTATATAAATGATGGAGATTACGCGAAATTTACTAAATTTATAAAAAAAACTTATTTTAGAGGAGCCGGATCCTCTATAGCACGTACTTTGAAAAAAGTTTGTTGGTGATACATCGTAAATAGTTACTAATCTAAACAACTCTCAACTTCAAAATTTTGTTTTTCTAAACTATAAGATTTTTCAAATTTAGAATGTTTGGTTCCCTTCCACCAGTCATTTCAATATCAATAACCGTACAAAACGCTTTAGTTGATTCACAGGGTGATGAGATTATTGAGCCAATTGATTCAACAGTGGTGGTGTTGGGTTGTCCAAGTGAACCACAATTGGTGAGCGTGGCTGCAACAAAGTCTGCAGGTAATGTTAATGTTTCAACTAGTAACAGTTTTGAGATCCTTGATTGGTCAAATGCAACAACAACCTATTGTTGAAAATGAAAGAGATAGTGGGACTCCCCTCAAACACTTTAGTTGACTCTGAGGATTCTACTTTAATAAAACATAATGTTTAGAACATTTACTGGGGTGATCTAGAAAATGAAGAACCTCTTTGTAATACAGTTTATTCTCAATATGAGGTCAGATATGAAACTTAGTTTGATGAGGGTGAAGAATCTCTTGGTAATACAATTTATTCTCAATATGAGGTCGTATATGAAACCTGGTTTGATGAGGGTGAAGTGGCTTCAAATGTTAATATCTCCATGCTCTCTTGAAACAAAAGAATTCTAAAGAAAAACAATGTCGATCGAGTCCAAAGTATCATGCACGTACGTAATCAGACACCTACGGTGCGTCTAAACCTTTAGTGGAGTTTGATCGATTTGATTCCAACCATTTTCATGGTTCGTGTAATGTCTCGTGCATCTTTTACATTTGTAAAAAAGGGTTTGGTTAATGTTCCTTCCTTTTCTGGTTTGATTTTATCTCTTTTATTTAATAAATCTTAATTTCTTTTGTCAAAAAAAAAATAACCGGATAAAGCTTCAACCATAAAGGTCTTACTATACATCGTAAATAATTATTAATTCAACGACTATCAACCTCAAAGTTGCATTGCTCCGACAAACTAAAAGATTTTCAAATTTATAATGTTTGGTGCCCATCTACACCAGTCATTTCAATAACCTTACAAAGCTTCAAACCACAAGTGACAATGGCAGTCTGTCCCTCTTGACTCAGAAAGGGTGCACAGTACCATTGGGCGAAAATATACCCATAACCAGTCCAGAACTTGAAAGCTGATCAGCAGTTCAGCTCCATTATTACCAGCCAAGCCAAACAAGTCCTTTACCCTCTGCTTTTCTCAGCACGCCTCCGACAAAGACGTCGTCGATCAACGTCGCACCACCAAAGTAACTCCGTTCCAAGTTCCAACTCGGACACCTCTAAACGCCGTTCGAGAGCGTCGCCGTCAATCATGTCCGTCACCTGGCACTGTTCTGACCCCCAATGGGCCCTCGACACGTCGTGCTTTTCTGATCGGAAGTGACATGTGTGCTGGGAACATAAGCCGACCGGACCTTTGATGGAAACATGTGTTAACCTGGAGTCCTAGACTATGTTCGTTGCCATCTTTCTTGGGCAAAGCACTGCCATTTCGGTCTTTAATCATAACATGCATGCACACCAAACTTTGATTCTATCTGTCTCTTGTTAATTGCACGACTTAATATCGAAGATGAATACTTGAAACTGGACTAGGGTTTTGCTTTCCTTCTTCTTGCATTTGAAGAACGCGTACGATAATCTTCACATTATATATGGATCGAGTTGCTTGACAAAATTAGCTAGCTCTTACTTAGCTCTACTCTTGTTACTGATTAGTCGATTACACATAGCATAACTAATCTTTTAACTCTCGTACTAAACGAGGAGTGTTAACTGTGTTATGGAATCTAAACTATATAAGCTAGCTATTCGGATGATCACCTTCACAAAAGCATGGAGAACAAACTCGCCTAATTTGAGCAGAAACCAACGAAAAAGCTACTATTGTAATACATCATATAGAATCTGTGTCCAATTCTGAAGCTTGACCCGATCCAACTCAAATCTTTCAAAAAATTATACAGTGTATTAATGCATGTGATGTATCAACTTTGGCCTAATACCTAAAGTTGTAAAATAAGTCATTAAAGTAGTAATATTAGTACTCGATCAAAGTAGTAATATTAGTACTTAAAGATGTAAAATTTTATAGTTACAACATTAGTCATCATGTGTCCTTAAAGTGGTAAAATGTGTTAATTAAAGTGGTAATGAAGTTCTTAAAATGATTAAAAAAAATTTATTACAACTTTAAAGACTCATATTACAACTTTGAGGACTAAATTATCACTTTAATAAGGACACATGAACTCATAAAGACTAATGTTGTAACTAATATATTTTTTTACAACTTTAAAGACTAATTTTACTACCTCGAGGACTTATTGTACAATTTAAAGACAAAGTTGATACATCATATGCATTAACAAACCCTAACTTTCGATATTTTAAAGTATAAGTGATTTGTTTTCACAAATCAAACAAAACTATAATAAAGGATGAGAACGATCGAGAAAAAATCATTTAGAAGGGCCTACAACCTACAATTATAATCGTACTCTTGCATGTTCGGCTGCCCTTAAAGCCTAGGAGCTTCTACTCTATATATTTGCATTTCTATCTACGAAAGTACTTGTATGCACCATGATGCATCTATATTCACTAACTCCAACAATCACACCCGTCAACCTTAATTGGAACTCTAAAAAAAAAATCACCAATTGAATTATAATTTTTGAAGCATGTTCTTCACTTATATGAATTAGCTCTCTGTATCAACCTCCCGAATCTAGGTTTCCAAATAATTTTCTTCACAATTTGGGTTTCCCGAATCTGGGAATTTCTGACTTTACCCCTTTTGTTTTCCCTCTTGTTCATTTGTATATATAGCTCCACCCACTTGCCTTCTTTGTTTGAGAAATGGGATCTCTCTCTCCCAAGAGAAACATTTACTCTCTGCTCCTAAGTTAACCTCTCTTCTTCCTCCCCCTCCTCCTCTTCCTCCTCGTCTCACTCTCTCTCTAGCTCTTTGTTTCTCTCTGACACTCTGGGACAAAGCAAAAACCCAAAAAATGAGTAACATAAGCATGGTGGAGGCAAAGTTGCCACATGGGTTCAGGTTCCATCCCAGAGATGAAGAGCTGGTCTGTGATTAGCTTGATGAAATTCGAGGGGTCAAAATTGGGATGGCTGGAAAGGCTGGGTTTTTGGGGAGATCAATATAGCAGTTTTTTTTTTTGGTTTTCAGCTCTGGGATGACGTCCGTTAACAAAGCGTGAGCGGTTCAAGAGCAACATGGTGCACTGAATCCGTTCCGTTCTATCTATGATTAATAAACGTGCATTTATATATCTGTCAAATTAATGGTAATTGATTTTGTATAATGCATTTACTAGTAAAACGCCGTAAAAGAAAATTCTAAACCCTAAACCCTTATCTCATTGTATTTATAACTCATAACATTCTTTTGGTGTTCTTTTTCATTGGAAACTTTTTTCTTTACGAGTGTACGATGCATTTATAGGTGAATGATAATGGTGGATATTTTTTTTTACAATAATTACAAACATAGACTACAAATCACCTATGCCCGGATAAGTTTTCTTGTACGTGGTCAAATAATTCATTTTTGCTCTTTTCTCATTCTTACTGAAAAGACAAGAACATTATTTTCTTTTTTGCAAACTAAATGAGACATTAGTATAAATGAATAATTTTCCTTTATTTAATTATATATATATATTACTCCATAGTCAACGCGCCCTTTGGTGCATGACTGCATGTAACCCTTGCCAAAAGAACGAAATAATTGAGTGTACTCAGTGTAGTGGGGTAAAGGGACGTAGGTCCTAGACACGCAAGCACACGCGCCGAAACTGAGGTTGGTTGTACAACTTAGCAAAAAAGAAGGCGAACAGTCAGCAACGAAAGGAAAGGGAGATATTTGTATAAAACTAGAAAGAACGCCAGCCCTAAAATCAAATCATTCTGAGTTTTCTGGGCACACATTGTGAAACCTCAGGTTCAAAAGCCTATTGAAAACTCTTGGACAAGTCTCTCTCTCTCTCTAAATATCTACCTGTCTCAGTCTCTCTCTCTCACTGTATCTTTCTTTAGGGCTAGCTTGCACTCAGTGAGTATATCTATCTTTCTCTAGTTTTACACATATTTGGTTATAGTTTTGGTCCTGACATAGAAAAGGAGGATAAGCTAGCTCCAAAGATAGAAGATACAAGAAAAGCAAAGAAAATATTGAGGAGATCAAAAGCTTTGGTAATTGGGTAGGCAGAGGAAATTGGTGTATTTGAGGGGAAAAAAAGGGAAAGAAAAATTAAAGGGTGTGTGTTGGGATTAGACTAGTTTTACAATTTAAGGAAATGGGGAGGGGAAGAGTGGAGCTGAAGAGAATAGAGAACAAGATAAACAGGCAAGTCACATTTGCAAAGAGAAGAAATGGGCTCTTAAAGAAAGCTTATGAGCTCTCTATTCTCTGTGACGCTGAGGTTGCTCTCATCATATTCTCTAACCGTGGGAAGCTCTATGAGTTCTGCAGCAGCTCCAGGTAATTGATCATATTACTTTGCACACACGCACACACGCACATCACTCTCAATCTGATTCATTCATTCATTTCTTCAAGGGTTTTTTTTTTTTTTTTTGATAAATCTTCATGGGTTTCATTGGGATCCATAAGATTTAACTAATTTGCTTC
Source organism: Fragaria x ananassa (assembly GCA_034370585.1). Classification (NCBI taxonomy): domain Eukaryota; kingdom Viridiplantae; phylum Streptophyta; class Magnoliopsida; order Rosales; family Rosaceae; genus Fragaria; species Fragaria x ananassa. Next base: position 32,202,967 of record CP139754.1, on the reverse strand, counting down.
TACATGGGCAAATCATACATACATCTTTAAACTGCAAAGTCTTTATCTTTCATGTGTTTGTTCAGTTCATGAATTGCAACGTTGGAAGTATTGGTAAATTAATTAACTAATTTCATAAGACTACGAGATCCTTCAATTCATTAACCAGAAAAGCTCTAGTTTTCTGCTCTTTTTCAGTTTTTCTTCCTTTCCTTTTGGTTTACTGTAGCTAATTAAGGTTGTGTACTGAATTAACACTGTGTCTATATATACTCATCCGCGTTCAGAAAGTGATCATTATTCATTTTGGATGTACTAACATTATTGTTGGATCTGAACTCTAAAGCATAAAATATTTACACCCTTTTTGTTTTTGTTCTTTCTTTTCTTCTTAATTTCGTTTCTGACAACAAATATTTATTCTCTTTCATTCTGTAATAAGATATTGTAAATATTTTTGAACTTTGAGTAAGCAGATCAGCATAAGACGTTCTTGTGAATCTTCATATCTTTCAAGCTTAAGTAAACAGCAGAACCAAGATCTTTGATTCTTTTCCACCTGCAAATCTATTTTGTGATTTGTTTCCTCTAGCTGCTTATTCAAGTATATGTAAGAATTAGTAACTGATTTATCCTCTGGTGTCATTATAGCTGAGCAGCAACTGATTTATTCTGAAATTTAAATTTCACTATTTATAATGATCTTTCACAATCTTGTTCTAGAAAAATAGAAATGCATATATCAATTAAGAGAAAGAGACTGGTTTTGGCAGATAGCTAGGCTTAAGAGGTGTGAATATGAAAAGGTCGAGACGATGATGATCTCATATAGGCACTTCTTTTTGTACAAAATTTCGAACTCATAGTGTTCTCTGGCATATATGGTTTCTTGTGATTTGTCCTAAAATCCGCATATTGACACATATATCGACGAAGAGGATCTATGTATTATACAATGGACTAAGTTGTGACTTCCTTTTAAGTTATGGAGTTCTTGCAATTGTTTGATTAGACCTTTAAAGTGAACAAAAAAAATTACAGAGGTTATTTCATTTCATAGAGAAATTGAAACAAGCGATATTATATTCTGCAAAAGTTTACTGTGGTGCATGCAGATCATGTTTGTTTGTTTGGTACTTTGGTTAATTTAGAGTCCTGAAGAAAATGTGGGGTTCTGGCCATTGAATAATGATTGATTGCACATATGCAGCAAATTTTATTATCCAACTACCATCACAAAAAAAGTGGCATGGATTCAACAATTAATTCAAAGCAATTACAAACGTTTCAAAACAAGTCTTTTGGTTCGTTAATTTGACTGAATTTTAGATTAAGTTGCATGGTTATATAAAGTATATATAAGAAAAACAGAGTTGTGTCAAATGCTTGGTACGTTCAACTTGGTTCCAGTTCATAGCAAAATGCATTTGAGTGAAGCTTTACTTTCCAGATCTTCAAGAACATATTTGATTGACATATTAGACCTCGATCTATCCGTAATATTGCCCTATTACTTAGACAATACCTCTGAGAAGCTTGTTCATTATAAGAAGAATCTGGATGAGTACTGTATCCTTGGCCAAGCAACCTATAGTTAAGCAGATCCGGCTCCTCTAAAGTGAGTTAAGCCAACTAGCTAGATTGTAACCATCATGTTTTTATCAGTATATACAATTATTTATGTCTTTAGAAGGTACATGCTTTATTGTGATGTTGTATTCAAATGCAAAGCAGCATGTACAAACAGTACAGTGGTCAGAAGAAATCTTCTTGTATCTTCTTTTATTGCCATATCTCTATATGCACATTATATCCAAACTTTTCATCCATATTTTACATGCTAATGGGTTTTCCTTGTCTTCTACCTTCTTGATTTAGCATGCTCAAAACCCTTGAAAGGTACCAAAAATGTAGCTACGGTGCAATGGAAGTCCAAAAACCTGCCAAGGAACTTGAGGTATTCCTAAAATTGTTACTTTACTAAAGAACAACAGATCAGTTATAGTTATTGAAGTTTTGTTCTTTATAATGTTTTGCTGTTACAATATTGCACATGTAGCAGAGCAGTTATCGTGAATACTTGAAGCTGAAAACTAGATGCGAGTCTCTTCAACAAACTCAGAGGTAATCTCTATGTGAAATTACCACCAATACTAGCTTTGTTTCTTTAAATTGGTAGTATTTAAGCAGCTGTATCACTATGATTAAGCAGGCTTTATCATTAACATTAGTCGTGAATCATTCATTTTCTGAATTGATGTTGCAGAAACCTTCTTGGAGAAGACTTAGGGCCATTAAACACGAAGGAGCTTGAGCAGCTTGAGCATCAGCTAGAGTCCTCCTTGAAGCATGTTAGGTCCACTAAGGTACGTAACCAATTCTAGTATTAGTTTTAGGATCCTTAGTTTTACATCTATATATGCATTTGATTCCCATTGATATATTGATAGTTCTTAGCCTTGTATACAATTATCATTTCGTCTGATCTTGCTTTGTTTGTTTGCAGACCCAGCATATGATTGATCTGCTTTCTGACCTTCAGAACAAGGTACATAAGCATGCATATATATGCCTTGAAGTTTTGAAGATTTCTAGGCAATGCAATTTCATGTACTTGTTTTGTTTTGATTTAGGAACATATGCTAATTGAAGCCAACAGAGATTTGAAAACGAAGGTAACTTTAACGTTGTATTTGTTACTTGATTGAGGCTTACAACCACTGTTATAACTACTAGAATACTAATAACCAATAATTACTTTGCAAAAATACTAATAACCAATAATTCCCTTCACTGAGCTTGTTCACAAGGGCTTTGCCTTGAAATGCCAATACTACAACTATCATCCAGATGATGATTAATTTCTGAAAAACACAGCTCCGAGTAGAGAATCTCCTCTTACATTTACTTGTTGATATTGTAGTTGGATGAAATTGATTCAAGAACTCAACTTAGACAAACTTGGGAACATGGTCATGATCACCAGACTATGCTATATGGAACTCAACATGCTCAGACACAGGGACTTATGTTCCAGCCTTTAGATTGCAATCCCACCTTGCAAATTGGGTAAATAATGTTTTCATTAGAAAAAGTTGCATTGCATCAACTCTTTCCGATTATATATATTTACCAAAGTAATTATTAAGTTACTTGCAGGTACAATGCTGTGGTGTCACAGCAAATGCCTGCAGCCACACCAGCCCATGCTCAACCAGTCAATGGTTTCATTCCTGGTTGGATGCTCTGAGAATTGAGATAGCATGCAGCAGCAGCCTAGCAGATGCTCTTATATATGACCTAAATATCAGTGATCATCATTGTTAAAAAATCTAGCATCATCATAATAAGTCTCTTCACTGAGCTTGTTCACAAGGGTTTTGCCTTGAAATGCCTTTGTCCTTTTAATTCGTCACTTCTATATGCAAATGCATTCATGACTGTGATTGCATTATTTGTATAAATCTTATTTCAGTATGCTTATCAGTATCCTCAATTCTTCATATCCTTAATGGCCAAAAAGACTGGTTTTCTAAGGATGCTTTTTGAAATGACTAAGGATCCTTTTAGGTGTTAAATTTTGAAAACTGCATATATATGATCATCAATTTTATTTCATTAAGCGCCTTTTTTATTTTGTATTAAATTAACAAAAAATTAGTGAAATTGGAAATCATCTAAATGTCTGTTATCACCGAGTTTAATTGTCAATTACTCAAATAGAACCAACTTCTAAAGAGGATAATATGCACGCACAATCTTCGAACTAGAAAAACTGAAAGCATCATGCAGAAGTATGAGGCCTTATTTTAATTTTCATCAAGTTCACCTTTGGACTTTCAAATTTCTGTCAATTGGCCTGGACTTCTCATGAAGAAAATGTAGTCATATATGACCAACCGTGTCAACAAAGATGATAATCGATCAAATGAGCTTCCAGCAAATTCCTTGCTCCAACACCAATGTGCAGAGATGTAACCATTCAGCCTAGCTAGGAGAGGCATTTTTGACATCCAAAAGTGACAACCACATTGTCGGTTTCCGGCTATACGTGTTTGGTTTAGCCTCGGGCCACCGATGTTGATGTAATTAACCATCGTCACCGTTGTTCTTCCCCTTCGATCCTCAGAGGTACAACACGAATTAACTGAAAGGGCCGGGAATTAATGTACTTGTGTTCACCGCGAATCACAGCAAGGAAATTAAGCAACACAAACCTGTTACCTGTCTCCTAGTATTTTCATTGATAAATGTTCGTCGAATGATTAAAAAGCTGACAATAGTATTAATGATTTTATCTCATATTTAGAGAGAACCAGTAATGTAGATGAATCGCATTAACTAATCATTAATTTACCACGTACATATATCCGAGAACTGCTGAACTATTACCAACAAGCTAGGGTAATTAAGTAAAATGAACAAGTAGAAATTGGAAACTCTTATGCTGCGTCATGCAGTACGTGCGTAGTTACGTACTACTGGATACTGGAGCTCGCTCATAACTAAAATACAGGTAGTATTTAACAACATGAATCTTTCCAGCTCCTTCTGCAGATAAGAGCGACCGTTATTGTTGATCTTCTGATCATGACAAAACATAAAATACGATTCCTTATCATTTAATATTGAAGATACGAAATTGATCGACCTCTTTTGTATAGTATATTTGTAAATATTTATTTTTCTTGTATGTGTAGGTTAAATATTATATATAGGTGTAGAAAATATTTTCCTATTTAGCACTACAATTGTATCTTTATATACACCTCTTATATGAAGAATAATATATATTGAAGCATATCAAACCATATTTAATCATTATTTTCTATTTCGCATCAGAGATTGTCAGATTCAATCCTTTGAATTTACACCTAAAACACCACAAATCGTTGCGTACCAAAAACCCTACAAATCACACACAAATTCCCAAATCTCAAAACCAAACCTGAATCCCGAATCACACCACAAATAATTCGTTGCATACATCAAAATAATTCCCGAATCCTTGAATCTCAAAAACCAAACCTCCAAAATGGCACACCAAATCAACTACCATACCACCGCACCATGCCAGTCTCCATGCAAACCAAATTCATATGTGAACTTAAAATGTCCGCTATGTGGAGTATTAGGTCATAGCAAGCAACGTTGCTTTGAAACAATTGGGTACCCGAATTGGTGGGATTTCACCCTGAAACCCAGAAAGAATCAAGCAAAAGCTGTCATAACCATTACAGAAAAAAACCAACCATCCAATACCTCTAATGTCGCATAATCAGGTATGAGTGGTAAGGTATCCATGAATAGGTCCTGGATTATTGATACAGGAGCATCAAATCACATTTGTAATGATCCTAGCCTCTTGAAAAAATTAAAACCCTCCTCTCAAAATATTGTTTCTACCGCTGATGGTACTCCAACTCCGGTTACCGAAGAAGGCTCTATTGTCCTATTAAACACATTAACCCTTGATTTTGTATTAGTCGTCCCTTCATTTTCATACAATCTTTTCTCAGTTGGCCAAATCATTCAAGAATTATCATGTATTGTCACATTTTATCCATCTTTCTGTGTATTTCAGGACATTCTGACGCGGCGGATTTTGGGTTATGGAGTGAGAAAAGGGAAATTGCAATACCTAAATCTGACAGAGACAAAAACATATGCAGTCTTTGGGCCAAGCTAATCAGGTAAATAGAGTTGAGAGTTCTAAGAAAGATGTGTGGCTTTAGCACCACATGTTGGGTTTTCTAAACTTCTGTTATCTTAAGAAGCTGCAACCGCAATTATATTCGGGTGTCGACTATTCAGAATTTCATTGCGACACATGTGAACTGGCCATGGCAAGGAACCACTGTATTTCATATTCACCAATTCTAAATAAAAGTCATGTTCCATTTATGAAGATTCACTCTAACGTGTGAGGTCCTGCAGAAATTCCTTCTCTCTCTGGCGCCCGGTATTTTGTGACATTTATTGATGATTGTACACGTACGACTTGGGTGTCTATTGAAAAAAAAGAGCGATGTTTATTCTAGATTCAAAGAATTTCACAAGATGGTGTCCACACAGTATCAACATGTGGTTCGAGTTTTCTATGCTAACAATGACGGAGAATATATTAATGGTTCTATGCAAGAGTTTATGCAGTTACATGGAATTCAACATCAGACTTCAAATACTTATACTCCTCAGCAAAATGGATTGGCAAAGAGGAAAAATCAGCAGTAGCTTGAAGTTGTATGTGCGTCTTTGTTTGACATGAATGTACCTGTAGAATATTGGGGAGAAGCTATGACATTTATTGCATACCTCATTAATCGTACCCCTTCTCGGGTTATTGAATGTCAAAACCCTCTACAACAACTTCAGAAACTTATCTCAATTTCTTCGTTGCTTAACTTGGAGCCTCGTGTATTTGGATGTACAGTGTATGTTCATATTTCAAAACCACAATGAAGTAAGCTTGATCCCCCGTGCAAGGAAGTGTATTTTTGTGGGTTATGAATATTTTCAGAAGGGATATAGATGTTATGATCCTCTTACAGACACCATGCATGTATCTCTTGATGTTTCTTTTCATGAATCTGAGCCTTACTACTCAAGGGAAGTATCAGAGTCTTCCCTTCAGGGGGAGAGAGCATATGAAGGGAATTCCCAAAATTTATTTGAATTCGAAGAATTTGAAGAATTAGAAGCATTGGAGTCGAGATTTAGAGTTGAAGAAACCACAAATAACAAAGAGACGCAAGAGAAGGACAAAGAGACAGAAGTTGATGACGCTGACACAGGCCCACGTGCTGACGCAGGCGCATGTTCATGTGATTCCCAGCCGAGCCAAACGAGCCACGTCAGAGGGAGAGACACATGGGCCATGTGTCGTGCAACTTGAGGAGGACGGCGGCACATGTATTGGACCACAGTTGGAAGGCACTCTGAACTCGCCACGTGTCGTGCAACCACTAGTTGACACGCCTTGTGCTGCAGATGGTGTAAGTAGAAATGAAACAACGTCTTTACAGGGGGACCCACACGACAAACCCATCATTTAACTGTTGAGCCTTCATATGTCGTCCCTGTAACTCCAAATTCTTCTGGGTCAAATAGTTTCCCTTTCTCTACACCATCAACCTAAGAATCTGCTGCGAATGTCCCTACTCAGGTACCTTTAAATTCAAACTAATTATATAAGGTAGATAATATTGTAATTAGGAAATCACAAAGGGTTACCAAAGGTATTCCAAAGAAACAATATGAACCATACATCAAAACCAAAGCTAAATATCATATAGCTAATTACATGTCTAACCATAGGTTAGCTGGGTCACATGCTCTTGTCATTAATCAATTATCCAGTGTTTCTATTCCTAGTACTGTATAAGATGCAATGAAGGATCCCAAGTGTACTCAGGCGATGAACAAAGAACTAGAGGCATTACAGAAAAACTCGACTTGAGATATTATGCCTAAACCAGCTGGGAAGAAGACTGTTGACACTGTTGGGTATTCACCGTAAAGTTGAAAGCATATGGGAGCATTGACATGTATAAAGCACGGTTGGTTGCCAAAGGATACACACAGTGGTATGACATTGATTATGAAGAAACGTTTGCGCCTATAACAAAGATCAACACTGTTCGAATCTTGATTTCACTTGCAGCAATTAAAGATTGGCCTCTACGACAGTTTGATGTGAAGAATGCTTTCCTCAATGGAAACTTGGAAGAAGAGGTGTATATGGACATGCCCCTAGGAGTCAAATGTAGACCTTACGATGTCGGAAAAGTTTGTAAGTTGAAGAAATCTCTGTATGGTTTGAAGCAGTCTCCTATAGCTTGGTTTGGAAGATTCTCCAAATCAATTAAGACATTTGGTTATAAACAAAGCAACTCGGATCACACTTTGTTCATTAAGCGTAATCAGGGTAATATCACCGCTCTGATTGTGTATGTTGATGATATAATTGTTACAGGAGATGGAGGCTCTACAAAAGTATCTTTCAAAGGAGTTTGAGATAAAAGACCTTATACAGTTGAAGTATTTTCTCGAAATTGAAGTTGCAAGGTCAAAGAATGAGATTTCTTTATCCCAGCGAAAGTATGTACTTGACTTGTTAGCTGAAACTGGAATGCTTGACTGCAAGCATGTTGAGACACCAATTGAGATGAATCACAACCTTGTCATCTATCTGAATCAAGTTCCAACTGATAAAGGAAGGTATCAATGTCTAGTAGGGAGACTTATTTATCTTTCTCATACTAAACCTGATATTGCTTATGTTGTGAGTGTGGTTAGTCAATTTATGCATTGTCCTAGCAAAGAGCATATGAATGCAGTGTATCGTATTCTAAAGTATCTTAAGATATGACACCTGGAAAAAGCTTGTTGTTTGAAAAGAATGGTGAATTAGAAGTTGTGGGGTACACAGATGCTGATTGGGCTAGTAATAAGACTGACAGACGGTCTACATCTGGGTATTTTATATATGTTGGAGGAAACCTTCTGACTTAACGTACTAAGAAACAAAAAGTCATTGCAAGATCAAGTGCTGAAGCAGAGTTTCTAGATATGACACACAGAGTTTGTGAGATGCTATGGATTCGTAATGTATTGAAAGAATTGGGTTTCAAACTCAAGAAACTCATGGACTTGCATTGTGTAGCACGTCTGCAATTGAAATTGCTCATAATCTTGTTCAACATGATCGAACCAAGCATGTGGAGGTAGATCGACATTTTATCAAAGAAAATTTGGATAGGAAAATAATATGTTTCCCTTTTGTGTATACAGAAGACCAATTAGCAGATGTTCTTACGAAAGGAGTGTCAAGGAAAGTGTTTGACAATTCGGTTGGCAAGTTGGGCATGATTGATATTTATGCACCAACTTAAGGGGAAGTGTAGAATATTTGTAAATATTCACTTTCCTTGTATGTATAGGTTAAATATTAGAGAAAATAACATCCCACTACCATAAACAGTTGCAAAACACAAAAAACTCACCTTTCAAAAGATTTATACAAATAAGGACGGAAGCCCAAACCCAAAACAATACAACATCAAGCCTAATTCAAATTCTAAATACATAATGACCATAATACCCAGAATTTTGACAAAATTACATACCATGTCACTCACTCTCTCCTCTCTCCCCTAATCTGATTTTTTTTTCCTTTCTTTCTCTATATATATATATATATATATATATATATATATCTCTCTCTCTCTCTCTCTCTCTGATGACAATGTTCAACAAATCCCGGACTCCGGATCTGTCGAGGAAGGGAGGAGAAGCCGAAGAATGAAAGGATGAATGGTGATCAAGGCTTCAATGAATCAAACCAGATCTGATTTGGTTCTTCTTCTTCTTCACCAGATCTGTCGGCGTTGAAATCGCAAGGAGGCAAGGAAGAGAGAAGGAGATGAAGAATGAAAGAAACTTCACCGAATCGGACTTTAATTCTTCTTCAATCTCTACAACTTGGTTTACTCAAAGAGTCATCAGAATTATCATAGCTTTGAATTTGACAGCAAAAATTGATCCTTTGTAGCTAATTCGTGCTCCTGCTTCATGCTGCTACTGCATTCTGCTATGTGCTGACACTGCGTGCTGTTGTGTGCTGTTGCTGCTATGTGTTGCTGCTGCTATGTGTTGCTGCTACTGCGTGCTGCTGTTATGTGTTGCTGCTACTGCTGCTACTGCGTGTTGCTATTGTGTGTTGCTGTTGTGTGTTGTTACTACATTCTGTTATGTGCTGCTACTGCGTGCTGTTATGTGTTGTTGTTGTGTGCTACTACTGCATTCTGCTATATGATGCTACTGCGTGCTGTTGTATGCTGCTACTGCGTGTTGTTGTGTGCTGCTGCCTGTGTTGTTGTGTGCAGCTACTGCGTGCTGTTGTTATGTGTTGCTACTGTGTGTTGCTCTGTGCTGCTACTACGTGTGTTGTTGTTGTGTGCTGCTACTACGTGTTTTACTGCTTGTGTTGTTGTGTGTTGCTACTACGTGTGTTGTTGTTGTGTGCTGCTACTACGTGTGTGTTGTTGTTGCTCTGTACTACTACTGTGTGTTGCTATGTGCTGCTACTGTGTGTGTTGTTGTTGTGTGCTACCACTACATGTTGTTGATGTGTGTTGTTACTGTGTGTGTTGTTAATGTGTGCTGCTACTACGTGTGATGTTGCTATGTGTTGTTACTGCAAGTTGTTGATTCATGTTGCTGCTACTGTGTGTGCTGTTGTTGTGTGCTGTTATTGCATGTTGTTGATTCATGTTGTTGTTGATGTGTGCTGAATTAAAGGATTGCCCAAGCATCCTTGTGCTACTACTGGGTTGTTAACCCATGCTACTACTTCTATTGGGATGTTAACTCATGTTACTACTTCTACTAAAATTAACTTCTACTACACTAAACTATTGAAAATTTGCTACGGTATTCAATTTACTGAAAAATCTCAAAATGAGAGACTTTTCTCTTCTAAAAGTATATTTAATTAGTGTAGGGTTAGTTTGGTAAATTAAATCATGACACATTGCATGTAGAGAAAAAATTGTTTTTAATTGTTAAAAACTGTCCTTATTTGCATGTAGACAAATCGGTACTCTCGTGATGCAAGAGATCTCACTAATGTGAACTTTTTATTTTTAATAAATTAAGTAGCAGATCTAAAAAAGTATGTGTATTTAGTGAATGAGTTACGTTGTGTATTTAGTGAATAAGTTGTATATTTTAAATGAGGATATTATAGGAAATTTGGGTATATATGTGTATCTAATAAAATGATAAAACAATAAAGTTCATAGATGGTGTATTAAGTATGAGACATGTATCTTGTAATTAAGGATGTGCTAATAAAATTTCTCAGAAAAAAACAACAACACAGTTACAGTCTGCAATTTTATTGGTTAGGAAATAGTATTTTTTTTTTTGGTCATGTTAGGAAATAGTATTTAATGCATACTATTTCCTTGTAACTAGCTAGGGGACCTCTATCAATCAATTATATAATAGGGAATACATGAATTCTAGTTTGTACCAAAAAGGGTCCCTGGTCTGTGTTGTATATATCGAGCCAGAGATCGGTTGAATTATTGGAAGGTCGCGATCAAAAGCATACCTACACACGGGTAACCCACCCTAAATTTTGAAAAAAAACATAGATTTCTAGCTAAATTTTAGTTTAAAAAAATGTTAAAAATTTAAAACTAGTCCACTTCAAATTTCTAATTTTAGCTCATATGTTATTAAATTTAGTCAATTTGTGACATAAATTAGTACACGTTAGTTAAAAAACTACATTTCTAGTTAAAGTTTAATTGAAAAGACTAAAAATTAAAAACTAGGCCAACCTCAAATTTTCAAATTTAACCCATATGCAATTAAACTTAGTCCATATTAATAAAAAGAAAAATTCGAGCCCAGCCCATTATAAAATCATGGGTCCGTCATTACTCGCAATCGAATGTAGAACCCAACAGAAAAACAGAAGAGGAAAACGTAAACAGAAGAAGCTTGGACATTATAGTTGTCAACTTTTGATATAGCAATACGAAGACGTCTTAAAACTATCAGTTTTTTAGTGATGCATATTAGAGAAAAACCAACATATATTTTCTTAAAATCACATCCAATTTACATTAGCAAACTGTCATTACTGAATGTACGCGTGTAATTGAGTGAACAAGTTATATAAGCCAAGAGAAGAGTTTGAGTGTTACCTCTCTGAAATAACTTTTACTTAAATTCGGTTTGAGTTTGTGGATGCGAATTCGCCGGTCGTCGGACCAATTTGGGCAGGTGATGGTAAATGGTTAGAAACTTAGAATATTCAGGTTGGGGTTGGCTTGGTCGGCATAGCTCTCCGAGGTGTACGTCTCGGTGTCCAAATCAGTTTTGGGGGGGGGGGGGGGGGGGGGGGGGGGGTCCTAAATTAGGTGGGATGCCTCGAACTTTATGGGTGTTCAACGGAGTTCGGAATTGCATGCCATGGATTGACATATGATGTCTGCATCTGTTTAAGATGCTTATATTATGATGGTGAAACAAACCCTATGCAAACTAATAATCAAGCCTAAAACCCCACTGATTAAAAGAAAACCAGATTCAAAACAACTAGAAAACATCAAATGTTGGAAATCAAAGAAACCTAGCTATATGTCAAGACGCAGCGTTGTGTTTGATTCATCTTGTCGTATCTTTTTCGGAAATGTATTATATTTAGCATTTTCACACCCAACACCAAAAACTTCACATAGTGTTATAGGCGTACTAAAAATAAGTGAGCGTGAATGTTCAACGAGCGGACATCATAACAACTTAGTTCGTAGATGAAACTGGTTAGATTAATGACCATTTAGCCCGTTTTGTATGAAACTTAATAGGGTACTTATCAGAAGATTGACTTATCCTTACTTTTGTTATGAAAGTTAACAGCTTATATAAGGGAAACGCCGTCAGCAATGTTCCTCGCCGTTGCCCTTGCTCTCTCGACGGAGACGTATGCTCTTTCTTATTTTATATATAAAAATATTTATCAGGCATGATATGATGTACGGACAAATGTCTGTTATCCAATGAGAATTCGACAACGCACATCCCCGAAACTACCCGGTTTCCAAATACCAGTCTTCACTCTGTCCGATCTCTCTCACTTATATGAGCCCTTTGGGAACAACAGAGCTCCTCCCAAGCACAAAAATAGAAAGATGCCCCAAGAAAGCCTCGTTTTTCATTAACACTTCCATTCCTAGAGGAATAAAAACAAGACCGATACCCTCATCATCATCATTCTTTCCTCTTTCATCTTCTTTTCCTGAGCCTACCAGATTAGGGTTTTCCATTAGTTTTTGCAAAGTTAACTCAATTCTTCGAAAATGGGAAGAGGCAAGGTTCTGCTGAAGCGGATCGAGAACAAGATCAGCAGGCAAGTAACATTCTCGAAGCGAAGGACTGGATTGATCAAGAAAGCTCATGAGATCTCAGTTCTGTGTGATGCTGATGTAGCTTTGATTGTCTTCTCCACCAAAGGCAAGCTCTTCGAGTACGCTACCGATTCCAGGTACACTCATATATAAGCTTCATCACATTAGTATTTAAATTTAGACTCTGTTTGCTGTATTGCTCTTGTTGCACAGATTCAATTTCTAGTCCTTTTAACTAGCTTGAGCTAGCAAGCTTATATATTTGTCATTTTTTCTGGGCAGGTAGTTATTGCTGTTCTTCAAGTTCATACTTGAAATGAACTTGAACAAAGCTAAACTTTAATTGAAAATCATCTTAGAGGTCGACATATATGAATACATATATGTCATAGTACCCGCGTACAGAAAATTCAGATGTTTTTTTTTCCTTTTCTTTTCTTGTTTTAAATTATCAGTTGTCCAGAATTTTCCTACAATATTGACAGTGTAGTAACTCGCTTAGGGGACAGATCATTAGACGAAGTGCAGTAATTAACAAGCCAGTTAATTACTACTAATTTGGTTACTATTCCCAAAAGGACGTGTACCTATGTTAAATAGAAGACTCAAAAACTTCAAAAGAAAGAAAAGGGAATATATGTACAATATCCAAATAATATATAGTACATGAGCATGGGATGCCTGTACTTCTTAGGCCTCGTTTGGTTGATGAAAATGAAATTGGTTCCTTGGTCTTTCCCATATACATGGGAAAGTAAATTTCCCACTAGTTTTTCTACGAGATGTTTGGAAACCTCGGGAAAGTAACTAGGAAATGTATTTTACTTTCCTTTCCAATGTTTGGTTTATGTATGGATAAGAAAATAAGTAACACTAATTTACCAATTATATCCTTAGTAATAATATATATAATGTTTAAGATTCTAAAGTTTTGTGGTTAATTTGGTAATAACATACATTAAAACAATATATAAAAGATGCAATTAATGTTGGGAAAGTACGAGGGAAATTGAATCTCATGGTATGTGTGAGGATATAATTTCCCATCTATTCTCTCATATTACAGTAAAGTTTTTTCTTTCCTTAGGTGTGTCAAATAAATGAAAGGAACAACTTTCTTTTCTCAACATTTTCAATCCATGAACCAAACGAGGTCTTAATGTTAAATACAATCAAAATTAGTAGAACTTCTTATTGTTTCAAATAAACAATTTGTTCACAAGTACTGTTGGACCAGGGTGGACAAGGTCCTTGATAAATGTGTATATCAGTATTTTTTTTTTTTTACTTGTATATGTGTGTATTTTCGACATTTTTGGTAGTGCATCCCGAATTTCTGCTCAGTAATATATATACATAGGTTTTGCAAATTAAGGTGCGAAGGAAAATAATGCTAATAAGGCATTGTTAATTGGGGTTTCCGAACTGAATTATTGATCATAGAAATGATTAGCTAGATTCCTGACTTAATACCAAAACTAGTCTACCTTACTACAAAAGAAAAGAAGTTACATGCATTCTTTTTCACATGATTTGAAATTGTTTGGATTTTAATTTTAAATAACTAGCGATTCAACAAGTAATTCATATGAACAATACTTACTTTCGTCTAGTTAATTAGTCGTTACTAATCTGATACATATTTTTTAAATATCAGTATTCTTATTTTAGTGACATTAACCAATATTTTTTCTTAATATATCGAATTGGATCCAATAGTTAGCTAGGTTTGATAACATAGACTAAAAATCTCCATTACCTAGCTTCCTTCAAATTCTGGACACTAATCTTGCCTGGAAAAAGAAAATGAAGTACGCATCCAACTCTATGGTTCAAGGTTTAATTTAAGTTCAAATAGAAAATAAGAATACGTACACGTAAAGATTAACATCAAATTTATTCGTAAAACTTGATAAAATTAGAGGTTTAGTCGTTCACTCGCTCTATACTTTCCAAATCCCACTTTTTTTTTGATAGAAAAGTGAAAACTTAAATAGAGGCGCGCACCTTTAGTGCACTCAAAGTTTACATCGTCAAAGGAAAAAGCAAGCGTACACAACCCTCCCAAAAGCAATGATTGTCTAGCCTATGACCTAAATTTGCAAGGGAATTGGCAACAAACTTGATTCCGAATCCACCCACAGTACTCACCAGACTATGCATGTTCAAGAAGTTCACTTTGAGTTACTCCTATATATTAGCATTGATAAAATTACTGTCCATTTCCTAACAACTTAATCATCGGAGGAGGTATATATCTAACACAACTACCCCTTAATGCACATTTGACGCACCTAGCTGATATATACTAATATATACCTCATATTCCAAGCCTTAATAAAGTACCTCATACTAAGATATACCTCATGATCGATCACATATAAGAGCTTTCTAACTTGTTGATTGACGAGCGATCGATATAAGTTTCTGAATTGTTCATTCTCACACTTCCAGTTCAGACTTCAGAATATAATGTCATTTTAGCTTGCGGTTCTGACATTGTTTTTCTTTCTGACAATTCAGAATGGATGCGATCCTGGAGCGATATGAACAATACTCGTATGCAGAAAGGCGGAGCATGGGTATTCCTGATTCTCAACCACAGGTATTCAATGCATTCCTAACCTAGAGTGTGTATGTAATAAATATGTATGTGTAAATATTTATGTGTCTATAACTTTAAATGATGGCTTGGTATATATGGTTTCCTCAGGTAAATTTAATTTATTGCATGTTAAATTTTCAGTTAAGGATCTAAGGCTCCAGTAATTTGTTGCTCGAATGTAATGTACTTGAGAATTAAATTTATACCTAACCATTTAATATAACCAGTAAATTAAAATTTCGAGCCCCAAGTTTCCGATCTGTTAGTCTATATATACCGAAATTTATTAGACCTGGTACCACTTAATTTCATTAACAAGAACAGAAGAACTCATAATTTCTCAACTACTTCTAGTTGATGTGAGTTTTTATTTTTATTTTTTGCACAAGAATATGTGCTCTCATTGGCTGAAATCTTCACTAGAGCCTCTCCCATAAGGGCATTGAAAAAAAAAATTTGATAATAAAGAAATAGATTACAATTACATCATTCAAATGATTACACCTCTAGGAGCTTCTAACTTTGAGAGGTACTGCATAACATTTTAGCCATGGATTTTTAGTTTATGTGAAGTTATTGATGGTTATGAGCTGGTTTAAGAAATTAATAAGCTGTTTATAACTTTATATAAGCCTTTGTTCCACGGTGGTTGCTTATACAGGGAATTAGTTGGTCCATGGAATTTCCCAAGCTTGCGGCAAGGATTGAAATCTTACAAAGAAAAATAAGGTACGTATGTTCGTATGCAACAGTTAGAATGATCATCAGTTTCCGTTCCAGTAACTGCGATGATCACTACTTTGATTAATTTCTCTAGGAATTACACGGGAGAGGATTTAGACCCCTTGAGTTTGAGGGAGCTTCAAAATTTGGAGCAACAGATCGATACAGCTCTTAAGCGCGTGCGAGCAAGAAAGGTGAATCATGTTAACTGTAGCTAGCTTGATAGATCTTATTTAGTTCAGTTCGATAAATTATCTAGCTAATAGGATTATTTCCCGTCAATCGATTAATAATACTCATACCGTAGTTATTGTCTGTGGAATTGTTCAGAACCAAGCAGTGCATGAATCCCTTTCAGAGATGCAGAAGAAGGTATGTTCTGCATGAACTGCATAAATGTACGTGCTTTTGTTTTATGGACGTCTTCTCACATTAGTATTGACAATTTCAGCAAAGGACACTGCAAGAGCAAAACAACTCGCTAGCAAAGAAGGTAAAATTAATTAGGGCAAGTGAACTGGCCAGGTTATAGCTAATTGTGATCGAGTTACAGATGAATAGTGCATCTAATATATTGCAAAATGTAACTAAACCCCTACAGCTGAAGGAGAACGAAAAGTTGCTGCAGGAAGAACCTAATGATAATCAGCAGCCAAACCCCTCAACCCTCGTGCTAATGCCTCCTCAGCAAGCTCCAAAATCACCAGCACTACTTTCTTCTCTAACTATTGGGTACATCCTTATGTTGCATATATTTCTTCAGATACAGTTTTTAATTAGCATAAAAACACATTCGAGTACTGACAATAAGTATGCAAATGCAGTGGGGATTTCCAGGGAAGAAGAGATGCAATGGATGAAGATGTTAGGGATCATCAGGGAAGAGCAGAAACTCAGCCTGTTAGTAGCACAGTCATGCCACCATGGATGGTTCGCCATTTGAATCAATGATACATGCACTCACATCAGGGAAAAGCAGAAACTCAGCCTGCCAATAGCACAGTCATGCCACCATGAATGGTTCGCCATTTGAATCAATGATACATGCACTCGCATCAGAAATATGTAATTTATGTTTTTATTTGGAGTGTGGATCAACTGCAAGATGTACAAGGACATCACTAATGTTTAATTTACCTGTCTGGTCTCTACTCTCTACCATGTATAGGAATAAGAACAAGAATGTTTCTTTCAAAACAAAATTGCAATAATCTAACCATATTCGGATCAAATATTGAGGTACAGTACCATCTTGATCTGCCCTACCTCATGCTGCCCCTCGTAACAGTTGTTGAAACTATTGAAGCACCAAAGGAAACTATCCTAAGCAGTTAAGGATTTCTGATCGATATCCTTGTGTAACTAATTAGTTTTGATATGATGTAATCAGTTTGATATGGTGTAAATCCTTCCTTATCAAGTCCTACAAGTTAGGCAGCCCTTGTATATATATTGTAACCTAGTGAACGTATCAATATAAGAAAATATTCACCCAATATCAGTTTTATTATGGTATCAGAGCCTTCGTGCTCTTGAGGACCTTACAAACACAAAACCTAAACACCTCAAATCCTTGTCGATACAATGACAAAAGAAGAACCAAAACCCCAAACGGATTCATCTTCATCACAGAAGGGTCCGGCATGGGAGAATTCCAATCATCCTCTTTACATCCATCACTCGGATCAACCGGGAGCAATTCTAGTCCCGCAATCTCTGGTAGAAGACAACTTCAATGCTTGGATCGAAAGCATGAACATGGCACTCCAAATCAAGAACAAAATAGGGTTTGTCAACGGAACCCTACCTAAACCTGTAAAGAATCCAGATGAGCAGAACCAATGGAATCGATGCAATATTCTTGTCAAAACTTGGCTACTAGCGTCGATGTCCAAAGAAATTTCGAAAAGCTTTTCTCATTGCAAGGATGCAAGGACGGTTTGGCTTGAGCTATATGAAAGGTTCGGACAAACTAACACCGTTCAACTATTTCACATTGAGAATTCCATTCATGATTGCACGCAGGGCTCTTCATCTGTTACAACCTTCTTCACTCAACTCAAGAGCCTTTGGGATGAGAAGGAAGCCCTGTGCAACTTTCCTGCTTGTGTTTGTGATGCGGGAGAAGAGTTGAGATCATATGTTGAAACTCAGAAAATCATGAAGTTCTTGATGGGGTTAACTGATGAATTTGCTACTGTGAGAAGCAACATCATTGGCATGGATCCACTGCCAACCCTAAACAAAGTGTATTCGATGGCGCTGAGGCACGAGAAGCAAGCAGCAGTCTCAGCCAGCAAGACAATCATGCCTCCCTCGGACTCTACCGCATTCTGCGTACAGCAGACAAACTTGCTGGGGCGCAACATCGAGCCCCTTGTGCCGCGCAGCAGCGACCCTCTTCAGATGCAGCGTAGCAGCGAGCCCCTGCATGACCCCTTTGCAGGCAGCGCACGCAAGCAGTCGCGCAATCCAGGTAGTGGTGACATGAAACCACGATGTGCCAAATGCGACCGTACCAATCACTCCACCGAGAACTGTAAAGCCCACTTGCGCTGTAGCACTTGCAACTGGAGAGGACACACTGCTGAGACATGCCGTGCACACTTGCGCTGCACTTTTTGCAACTTTAAGGGTCATACAATCGAGGAATGCAGGAAGAGAAAACACATGCAGTCCGGAGAGGGTTCAAGCCGAGTGAATCATATCTCGGCATATTATGAAAATCAGGGTCAAACATCTGCACCCTCATTCCCTTTCTCTCAAGAAGAATATGCACAGTTGATGGAGCTTCTCAAAGAAAGCAAGGCATCACATCAAGCCGGTAAAATTACCAACTATGAAGAACTTTCTGGTAAGGCTGCTTCCCTAGCCAATAATTGTTGTCATTCTCCAACATGGCTTATAGACAGTGGTGCAAGTGATCATGTAGTTTGTGATGCCAAATTTCTTACTTCAAAGCACCTTGTCATGAATTAT
Source organism: Fragaria x ananassa (assembly GCA_034370585.1). Classification (NCBI taxonomy): domain Eukaryota; kingdom Viridiplantae; phylum Streptophyta; class Magnoliopsida; order Rosales; family Rosaceae; genus Fragaria; species Fragaria x ananassa. Next base: position 32,183,758 of record CP139754.1, on the reverse strand, counting down.
ACTGTGAAGCTCCCATCCGGTTCATCTGCTCAGGTCACACACATTGGGACTGTACTGTTTTCATCACATTTAAAACTTGAGAACGTATTATGTGTTCCCTCATTCTACCTGAACCTGATATCAGTTAGCAAGTTGGCTCGTGACTCGTTTTATGTGACCATATTTCTGAGACAACTTTGTATTGTGCAGGACCTACGATCGGGGAAGATGATTGGGATGGGCCATGAGAAGGAGGGAGTATACTGCCTTGACATTCACCAGAAAAGAACGTGCAGTGTAGCCCATGTTCAGAAGTCGAGTCTCTGGCACCAAAGATTAGGTCATCCATCACAACGAGTATCATCGTTATTTCCTTTTTCCAACAACATTTGTGCACCAAATAATTGCTTGGTTTGTCCTTTGGCTAAACAAACTAGACAGCCATTTTCTTTAAGTTCTACTTTCAGCAAAGATTGTTTTGAATTAATTCATGTTGACATTTGGGGTGGTTATCATGTTCCTTCACTCACTGGTGCACAATATTTCCTGACCATCGTTGATGATTATTCACGGGGTACTTGGACCTATCTTATGAAACACAAATCTGAAGCTCGTCCACTTCTTGTCAATTTCATTCATTTAGTCCAAAATCAATTCAATAAATGTGTCAAAGTCATTAGAAGTGACAATGGTCCTGAATTTCTTATGCATGATTTTTATGCATCGAAAGGCATTGAACACCAGACAACATGTGTCAATAATCCCCAACAAAATGGTGTTGCCGAAAGAAAGCATCGTCACCTCTTAAATGTGGCTCGTGCTCTTCTTTTCCAAGCCAATCTTCCAAAACGTTTTTGGGGTGAAGCTATTTTAACTGCTAGTCACCTCATCAATAGAACACCGACTCCACTTTTGAATGGTAAAACACCTTTCGAAAAACTTCACTCCAAAGAGCCAACATATGATCATCTCCGAGTTTTTGGTTGTCGATGTTTTGTATCTACTCATCCATCCAAGCCAAGTAAATTTGATCCTCGATCGGTTGAGTGTATTTTCTTGGGTTACCCTCATGGCAAAAAGGGTTATAGAGTTTATGATTTCAAAAGGAAGAAAATCTTGTTTTCACGTGATGTAATATTCCATGAAACTGATTTCCATTATAAATCTCTATCTCCGACTCTTCCTGATTCTTCTCTAAGACTTCAATCTGATATCTCTTCCTTTAATTTTGGGGAGCCAGTGCGTAACTCTAGCACACGGGATTTAGTTACATGCTCAAATCATGATATTACCCGGGAAAATGTTGATACAGATCCTTCTTCTAGCTCTATTCGGAATCCTATTGATAACCATCATGAGATAGATATCGAAACTCCACACACAAGTTCCTCTCCTTCTCAGCCACACACAAGTTCATCTCCTTCTCAGCCGCACAACACAGTCTTATCTTCAAACACAACTCCACATCATTCCGCTGCACCAAACCTCGACCAACAGCTTTCTACTTCAAACACGTCTCCACAATCTAAACCAAACACAACTTCTTCACCTTCTTCGATCATTCCTCCTCTTCCTGTGTCAAGCCCTTCCGCCCTTTTCAATCCACCTAACCCACGTCGTTCTACAAGGCCAACGAGAACATCAAGCTTACTGCAAGACTTTCATATCGAGGCAGTCCTCCCCTCACGTACTATTCCACCATCTTCACCGACCAAGGTCCAAGGTACGGCTCATTCTATATCACATGTATTGTCTTACAATCGATTATCTGATACTCATCGAGCATTTGCAGTTGCTCTAACCCTGGATAGAGAGCCTACGTCTTATTCTCAAGCCGTTCAAGATCCAAAATGGCGTGAGGCCATGAGACAGGAGATTGAGGCATTACAAGCTAACAAAACCTGGAGCCTTGTGTCACCACCTGCTCACAAACGTCCCATTGGATGTAAATGGGTATACAAGATAAAGTACAACCCGGATGGCAGTATAGAACGATATAAAGCTCGTCTTGTTGCCAAGGGATACAGTCAGGTGGAAGGAATTGATTACCGGGAGACCTTTGCCCCAGTTGCCAAGCTCACTACAGTTCGTGTTCTACTCAGTTTGGCATCTTTGCGTGGTTGGCATCTCCACCAACTTGATGTAAGTAATGCTTTCTTGAATGGTGATTTATCTGAGGATGTTTATATGCAACTTCCTCCTGGTTTCGGAGGAAAGGGGGAGAATCGGGTATGCAAATTGCACAAATCTTTATATGGTCTCAAACAAGCTTCAAGACAATGGTTCATCAAGTTGTCTAATGAGCTGAAGAGGGCTGGTTTTCATCAAAGTTGGTCTGATTATTCATTATTTGTTCGAAACTGCAAAGGAACATTCACTGTTCTTTTAGTGTATGTCGATGATATCATTTTAGCAGGGAATAATCTTGAAGAAATTAATGTTGTGAAGCGCTTCCTATCCAGCAAGTTCAAGTTAAGAGACATGGGGGTGCTGAAATATTTTCTTGGCATAGAGGTGGCCAGATCGAAACAAGGCATTGTTTTGAGTCAACGAAAGTACGCATTGGAGATATTGGAGGATTCAGGATTCCTTGGAGCAAAGCCAACAAAATTTCCCGTGGAATATAACACTGCTTTGACGCAAAGAGACGGAGAGCTACTTACGGATCCATCTCAGTATCGAAGATTGGTAGGCAGACTTATTTATCTCACTATTACAAGACCCGACCTTGTTTATGCAGTACACATCCTCTCTCAATTCATGGATAAACCAAGAACACCTCATCTAGAGGCAGCGCACAAAGTGTTACGTTATCTAAAGCAGACGCCAGGACAAGGTTTGCTATTGTCCTCGAAAGGTACACTACAATTACGTGCCTTTTGTGATGCAGATTGGGCGCGTTGTAAAGACACTAGAAGATCAGTTACTGGTTATTGCATTTTTATCGGTAATTCACCTATCTCTTGGAAAACAAAGAAGCAAGGAACCGTGTCTAGATCAAGTGCGGAAGCAGAGTATCGTTCCATGGCTTCCACTTGTTGTGAGATTACTTGGTTGCAGAACATATTAAAAGACCTCAATGTCACAGGTACACAGCCAGCATTACTTTTCTGTGACAACCAAGCTGCTTTATATATTGCATCCAATCCTGTTTTTCATGAACGAACCAAACATATAGAGATTGATTGTCATGTTGTTCGTGAGAAAATTCAAAGAGGTTTGATCAAGACTGCCTACATTCGGACACAAGACCAACCAGCAGATTTGTTTACCAAACCGCTCACTTCTACACAGTTTACCGAATTGTTGAGCAAGTTAGGTGTAATTAATATACACTCTAACTTGAGGGGGAGTATTGAAGCACCAAAGGAAACTATCCTAAGCAGTTAAGGATTTCTGATCGATATCCTTGTGTAACTAATTAGTTTTGATATGATGTAATCAGTTTGATATGGTGTAAATCCTTCCTTATCAAGTCCTACAAGTTAGGCAGCCCTTGTATATATATTGTAACCTAGTGAACGTATCAATATAAGAAAATATTCACCCAATATCAGTTTTATTAGAAACTTCTACATGCAACAAACTGCAGAGTGCAGAATCACCAAAAACACAAACAGTTCAAAGCTTCAAACATAGATTGTGAAGCAGCTGTTCGTTTGATAAGTTCAGGTTCACAGCTTTCATACAACTAATGAGTAATTACAGACACAAGTCCAACATCTCAATGCGACGTTTTGACATCAATACATACAAGGTCAGAAGAGATATAGCCACTTTACAGTTAATGTTATTACAACAACTCTTATTAGTTATTTTCTAACTAGATTGTACATCAAGTGATCAATAATTCCTGTAATGGTGATACAAATTGACATAATGGTTAACCATCTCATGAGTTCCGTCCCAATTTTTGCTCAATTTCTACAAGTATTTGGTTCATCATCTTCAAATTCGTAGTCCCCACCATCCATTATGTGCTGCCTGCATCAAATGGAAACTAAAATGGTCATCTTCCTCAAAGATAAAGTAAATTGAATAACAAAGAAGCATGCAACCCAAATGCACTGGGGATGCTGCTGCAAAATTATTGCTCAGTACCTCAATCTTTCACAAAGGCGTACCAAGTTATCTGAATCTGTTCTAGACGCAATGTCCTCAATAATAGAAGCATTGGTTGGAGTCACACTATCTGCAAGCCTAAATTCGCACAATTCCTTCAAGGAACATGCATCAGTCAACACAGCTGAATGTCCCCCACCAGCTGCAAGTTTTCGAACTTCCCCAACACACCTGCAATTAGTAGTTCATTAAATGTACAAATCAAAGATAGATAAGGAAAACCTGCTTTAAAACTTATCTGTAACGTACCAATCAACAGGAGATGGGTACCAAGCATAAGTAGATTTCTCATTAGATGCCTGACCATAGCTATTGTAGCCCCATCCATGAATCCTTCCTTCCCTTGTAGAAATAAGTGTATGGGAATGTCCACATGCAATGAGCTGCACACCAAGTGGAATAACCAAAGCAGGGATGTTTCGGAAAAAGCTGGCAGACTCGTTAGGATTACATGAAAAGAATCCAGTTTCAGGGCCAAGACCTAATTGCCCTGCTCGACTGCCACCCCAAGCATATAGAGCTCCCTTCTGAGTCACAGCACATGTATGCACACCACCACATGCCACATCTTTCATGAAGATTCCATCAAGTGCGACCACTTTCCTTGGCAGTAACTCTTTATCAGCAGATTGCAGAGAACAATGACCAAGTTGTCCCATGCTTCCCAACCCCCAAGTATACCTGTGAGGGACAAATAAAATTACTGTAAGGAAGAAATCTGTAAAGACCCAAAAAAGTGAATATAAACTACAAGTCAATATAAACTAACAAGTGAATATAAACTACATTAATATGTGTTCTGGGAAAACTATTTTACGTATGAGGATTGTCCGAGTGTTATATATATCATCTCATAACATAAATGAATGATTCAATATAAGAGAAACCTCTTTAATTTGGAGGATCTTTCTAGTAGAAAACTCAACATAAAAACTACTAACTAGGCATCACAGTTTTATGAATAAAGAATGACAGCCATATCAGTGTTACTTCAGCTGCTAAAACCACTGCTGAGGATGTGAACCAACATTATCTAAAAGACCAGGATAATTTACATGAATCGATATCAGCAGAATGCAAAATAGAATGAATCCATTTTCATAGCATCCTGTTCCTACTCTTAAGATGGGAGATCCCCACGTGAAGATGCTGCAAATCCTCCAAGTCAAATGCCATGCGGATAACCCCAATACTCAAGCTTAAATGGAGGACATTAAAAAGCTTTTCAGATCACTTACACCTCGCCATCTTCAGATAGAGCGGCTGTGTGGTACTCCCCGCATGACACTTGGGTAATCTTGACAAGCTCAGGGGCTTCATCAAGGAACTTTGCATATGCATTTATAATACGAGCCCCTTGTAATCCTTCACATGTAACACCTCTGCCAAGCTGGCCAAATTCATTGTATCCTGGTGCATCCAGAATTTTAATTAAACTAATTATGAGAGGTGTTAAAAACAAGAGCATGAGCTTCAGTATTCTAAATTTTTTTAAGATATCCATCTGTGATTTAAAAAGAAAAAAAGTATCTATCACAAAATTGCAACGGCATAACCATGTCTAACTTCTATTCCTAGAAGTAGAAGATGCTGTTGAAGAATTTTTAAGACAATAATTTTGTTTGGAGTTGGAATGTTTCAAAAGGACCACATAGAAAATGATTAAAGAAAAGCAATTACCCCAAGCTTGTAGCAGGCCATCCTCTGATAAAGCCATCACATGAGCTGCTCCACAAGATACTTGACGGATAGCCTGTTATGATCCTTTCAATAAGTAATGTTATGACTACGTAATAAATGAAAATGTATGTTTGATTTCATGGAAGACCCATATGCTTACACCAATAAGCTCACACATTAGAAGTAACATCAAACCGCTCCACCAGAGAAAGTTCCTCCAATGAAGTATTCCCTACACCAACTGGTCATAATCCTAGTTGAGTTGTCCAACTTAAATAAACACATTGTTTGCTGTGGCAGCAAAGCCTAGTCGTGTTTGACCCAAACAATCCAGCTAATGACAATCAATCAAGGCTACTTTACTCGGTAGCAGAATTGAGCCTAACAACCTCAACTTGATTAACTAGATTCGATATCTATCACTTCCTCTGTTAGTGAAATCTCCATCTAAATACCATAACACTAAAACAAATTATAGCACGAAGAATCACAACGTACCGTGTTTGGAGCAAATGCCCCCCAAAACAAACGCGGCAGATTGGAACCCTACAATCAGAATTAGGAAAAAGCAAATGAATAAATCATAATGTGCCACAACGTGAAGAGAAAAACAGGAAAGAATTTGTTCAAGACATTGAATGGGGCATCTTATTACCTGATTTTGCCCCCAAATCCAAAGCCTACTAGTCGAAACGGTCCCATCATTCTTTCTCGGCTCTGCAATGGCAGCTGTACAATGTGCTCCACACGACACAGATTTCACAAACTCCCTCTCCAACCGCTTCACTTTCTTCGGATGCTTACTTCTCTCCTCAGTCCCATCCCCCAATTGACCAAATTCATTAGCCCCTGATCAAATCAAACATTCAAAACCGAACCGAATACAAAAAATTGAAAACAAAAGAAACAAGCCATTTATATTTTACCCCAAGTGAAGAGGGAGCCGTCGGAAGCAACAGCGGCGGTATGCTCGCGGCCGCAAGCAATGTCAAGCCAGCGGGAGTTAGCTCCGGCCGTGCAGTGAAAGAGCTCAGGGGAGAGCTGCTTGGGGATCCTGAGCTGGGGATGTTTCCCGTTGCGGCCAGTCTGGCCGGACTGGTTGTATCCCCAGACGTAAATCGCACTCTTGGCCTTGATGGTTGCCGGTGGGTAGTTTGGTCCTAATAGTTCTTCCATGTCCATTTTTGTTCAAAATGATAGTAATAAAAATGGATTGGGCTTTTTAGTACGAATTGACCCGATCTGAAGTTGGAAGGTTTTGCAAAATTTTTGGGAAAAGATTTGGACTTCGGGTGGCAAAGGGGGAGAGGAGTGGGATTGGAGGGCGGGTGTTGTCTGCTTCAGACAGAATGAAGGAGAGAATCTAGGAGAAACGCAGATGAAGAGAGCAGAGGGAATTCTGGGAGGGAGGAAATGTAGAGTGGTGATAGCTCTTGAGTTAGTCAAATGAGAGAGAGAGAGAGAGAGAGCAGAAAAACTGATGATTTGATTTGGCCGTTAATCTTGTTGGGGTGGGATTTTTTTGTGTTCCGAGGAACTGGGAGAAGGGAGCGGGCTCGGGTCGGGTCGGGTATTTGGCGTATAAGGCCCACTGGTGATTTTAAATGGTGGATCCCCCAGGTCCGTGTTGGCAAGGGACACGTCAACCGCCTAGCCCTACCTCTCGTCCGATTTGGCATCTAATTTTCACCAATTTTTTATTTTTTCTCTCCGTTTAAGCGTGGACCCCACCGACCCGCTGGGCCCACGCCACCTCCAACCGCCTAGACGCACCTCTTCTCCGCCTAGGCCACATAATCCCACTCCGATTTTTTTTTTTTTCACCTAAGCAAGAAGAAAGCTTTGCGGCGCTGTTTCAACCCCGTCCGACGGATGACGTAGCTCGTCGGAAGACTTTTTCCAGTCCAGAATTCCATAGAATTTGGTAGGTGATCTCACAAAAAAATAAATGAATTATAATAGATGGTGTGATGCACCTTTCCTTCTGACTTTTGTGGTACGTGTTAGGTGATGAAACAGAGACCATAAGAACTCAAAAACGTGGAACAAGTCACCTAGTTATTAATTTAGAATAGAAATTATAATATTAATAATTATTGGTATTAACAAAAACCAGTATGAGAATATTTTATATTATTTTAGTGTTTACTTACCATAAAGAATCAAAAGATGAATGAAACTAATTACGATTGGTGTTGTTTACTCATCATATGAAATCAGAATTAAAACTAATTTGATTACTAAAATACCTCTATAAAAATGAATTTAAAATACTCTTAAAATACAATATATATTTTTAAAGTTGGGTAATTTAAAAATATTATAATTATGTGAGGATATTTTAAAGAGAAAAAATTGATTCTATTACCTTGATTCTGATACCCATCTCTCTCTTTGGGTATCGAGTAAGGAGTTTTGTCAGAAATTGATTCTTGATAAGCAAGTGAGACCCATATCCATTCAAATACATTGACATATTAGTAAACATTAGAATTCATCTATTCTGAATTTTATTTTACAGTTAATTTTATTCTCAGTTAGTAAACATCACTCTCAATTTTATTCAAGGTTAATAAAATGGTGTGTGTTTTTGTTCCTTGTATCGGAGCTCCAAAGTCTCAGCTTTCATACTCTGACACACTAAACAGGCAAGTAAATCAGCAACCTTTACCGTCAACCTTTGCACCTTCTGCAGAAACCATGTCTCTGATATATGAATTTATGGATTTAGTTTAATGATTTCATAGTTTCCGGAAATTGTTTGGGCACAAATCTCATTTCTAGTGCTATTTTCTTGCAGAAAAAATGGCGGAGGGAACATCTGGAACCAAACCTGGGAAGAGGCTTGTTGAGATTGATATAGTTTCGGATACTATATGTCCATGGTGCTTTGTGGGCAAGAAGAATCTTGACAAGGCTGTGGAGGCATCCAAGGGTCAATATGACTTTAGGGTACTCTTCTATCCGTATTCTTTGATCATTCTTTGCTCTTATTATTGTGGATGATGATGATGATGTTGATGACTTGATGTTGCTTATTTCTAAATCCTTAATGTTTGCAGATTAGATGGCACCCATATCAGCTTAATCCAAATGCCCCAAAAGGAAGTGTTGATAAGAGGAAGTATTATGAGCAAAAATTTGGGTCTGATATGTCTGCAAAAATGGCGAATAGGATGTCTGAGGTATTTGCTATAATTCTGTATATCAACTATGTGAATTATGGTACATGCTTAATGTGCTATATGCTATGCATTCACTATGTTGTTTTGACAATTTGCAGATTTTCAGAAGCCATGGCCTCGAATATGACCTGTCTGGACTGACGTATGTGTGAAATATGATTTTGATCTTTTGTTGATTTTCTAATTTTTGATTTTGGAAATGGTGACAGAGAAGTTTATATTGTGGAAAGTTTGGAACTGAACCTGTTTTAGGCGATATCTTGGATTAACATGCGTATCGAATATGTACAGGGGAAATACTCTAGATAGTCACAGGCTTATTTACTTTGCCGGGCAGCAGGATCCTGCGAAGCAACATGATCTTGTTGGTGAGCTCTTTCTTGGGTACTTCACACAGGCAAAGTACATTGGGGACAGGTAATTAAGCTACTGGGTTACTTTTTCATGAGCTTTATAGATATGCTTGCTTTAAGGTTGTATAGACTGAGTTGTGGAAATGAGTTACATGTAAATCACTGCCACTCTAAAATGAGACGGGGCCAGAACTTAGGACTCTTTACGAAAATCATTTGGTATGATCTACAACTGTCTTTTTCATTAACATTAATCTAACTCAGAATCAAAATGAGAAAATTTGATAATTTTATCACTCTATTGTATACATTACCAAATCTTATTTAGCGAATTGGTTGCTATGCACCAGAAAATTTGAACAATAGAAAGGGAGGGAAGCCATTTGGAAGGTTCACAGGGAGATTGATTGAATTTCGATAGCAGTCAATTAAGTGATTGTTCCTACTTTAGTTTGATAAAAAAACAGGACTTATTGTTATGATCACCCTGCTAGGTATTTATCTTTCTGAAAGGGGTAACCTTACTAACCTGAAAGGAGAGTGGAGTCATAATATGACTCATCCTTTTGCCCCTAAGATTTCAAAGTAAGAAAGGGATTTCAAAGCATGTATTTTCTTATTAAACAGAATAACTGTATTCCTCATTGCCCCTACAATTGTGAGAACCAGTGCTATTATCTTCTTAAATTGGATTATGAGGCACAAAGATTTGCAATTTGGATACAGGGAATATCTTCTGGAATGTGCTAGGAAAATTGGTGTAGAAGGAGCAGCAGAGTTTCTTGCAGACCCCAACAATGGGCTCAGTGAGGTTTGTGCTTCACTAGTTTGTTATTGTTGCTACTGTTTTCCATGCAAGTTTTTTTTTTTTGGACATACTGTTTTCCAAGTTAACGTGTTATAGGAAAGCAAAAATTTGATGCATTTGACGTTTAGGATCAGAGTGGCACTGTTGTGCTTACTGATGCAAATTGTAAGATTCTGTTTCATTGGCAACCCAAATCCCCAAATTGACTGACTTTGCGTGTTATGTTAAATTGAAGGTTAGAGAAGACCTTAAGAAGTACTCGGGCAACATAAATGGAGTCCCACATTTCATGGTGGGTGATGACATTTCAACTCTGGTTTGATTTCTTCACATATAGATCCACTAAAATTGATCATCTGGTTCTTTGGCAGATTAATAATGGAAAGCAAGCATTGAGTGGTGCTCAACCGCCTGAGATTTTCTTGAAAGCTTTTGAAGTAGTAACAAAGTGATACGGCCACACATAAACAAGTATTACTCTCTGATCTCCACATTTCAGAATTATGTATACTAAGTGTCAAACAGTCTTGTTTTTTTATGTTTTCAGAGTGTGAATTGGAATCATTGATTTGGTGAAATCATGTGTGGTATTGATTTACTGAAGTTCCCTGTCCTTGTAAAACAAATTTTAGGTCCCATGACCACTTTACAAACTTGAGTGTGTTTTCCTATCCATGTAGTCTTGTTTCCTATGTACTCTTGGATTGATATAGGTTAGTCATACCCCACTGAATCTCTTGAAGATCAACTCACAAAAGGATAAGCACATTCATGTATCAATCAATATCGATATGCACTAGAAGTCTAGAACTATATGGCCTGACCAAATTACCTGATTCATCGATGGTAGACGTTTTGAGTAGAGCTAGGCTGACTTGGCAGTGGTACACAGCAGCAAAATGATCTTCTCCGTCTCTGAGTTCAAGATGCTTTGTTGCATAATGATCTTCTGCTCCTCTCTGAGTTCAAGTTGCTTTGTTGCAGAGAGAACAGGGATCATAAGAACCTTACATTGTTCAACCGTAAGAATCCTCTCATAAAAGTACTTCTTAAGGATCAAGTCATCTTAATAAGAATCCTAATGTATCACTAATACAAATAATGGATCCCTAACCAACAAGTTGATAGACTTGCTTGAATAATCAGAAATTGTTCGCTTAAGCATAATATTGAGTCCAGTTTGGTTCTGACTTCTAACGTTTGTTTCTCCTACAATATATAATCACGTAACTGTATGTATGATTATACAAGCAAACAATGACCTATGATTATATTCATGTTCCGAAAAGATCGAAAGTATCATCAGAAAAAGGAGCTGCTCTGCTTGTGAGATCATCAGCAGCCCTAAATTTGATGAACATTAGTATTGATGATCTCCCTCGTTGAAATCCTTCATCGAGTTGGTTGCTACAAATCCATTGCTCACTGTGTCTCCAAGCGTTGGTGCAATCTTCGTACAAAGTGGTCAGTGCCTTATCAAACGACTAAAGCACCTAGATACTTCTTCCGACTTGATGTCCCGTGGTGGCTGACTCCTGTTCTTCCAGCTTAATTCCCAGTTTCATGAAGGCACAAGCTAGCTTGTTCTGAAAATGGTTCTGTAACTGTCACCAATTTCGGACATGGAGCACAGTCATGCTTGATTTGCAAACCTGTATAGAGCAGGGAGCAGCACTGTCATTGTTAGAATGCTTGATCTTTTTTGTTATATCGACATAGGTCACAAGCTTTTCTCAAAGCCTTTCTAAGCTAAGAGACTAATCTCGTGCCGGGAGATCATGTCAAACGTTTCCTCTTCCAAAAATATATTAAGATTTAACTCCAATAAACGTGAGCAAGATTCAAACTTCGGTATGAGGTCTTCACACCTAGACTCTTATCGAATCGACCACATGAGAATGCTTATGTTATTTCAACAAAGTAACGGACTTGGATGTTGTTCATGTGTAGCATTATTATCGTTTCTTTCTTAAAGATAACGCTTCTTGCCATTCATACCGTTCCCAAATTACAAAAAGCTTCTTCTTCATAATGAAAATACTAAAATATTTGTCCTTTGAGAGTTAATTTAGGGTTTAAAATTAAGAAAAAATTAAAAATGGTGTAAACGTAGAAGCAAACCTACGTCCACAAAAGTATCCGTAACTCTGTACATATGCGATTGGCTTCTATCTTCTCCAAGTGGTAAGCTGTTATGAATCAAGAATAAAAACCATTCAATCCTCCCATTTCAGATTCATTTGTGGTTTTGTTTGGTGGCTCTGATATGATAATTGCCAGGAGCAATACCACAGTTGCATACACAAGCATTGCATGCACAAACATGGCTGTAGCTCATCCCTTCCGAGTTCCAAAAAACCCTTGCACAATCGACATCATCTCGGATCCGGTATCCCCTTGGTGCTTTATTGCCAAGAAAAATCTTGACCTTGCTCTACAGGAGGCTGATCATCTCTACGAGTTTGAGCTCCGGTGGCATCCATTTCAAACTGATCCTGATATCCCCAAGGAAGGCATTGATAAGAAGAAGCATTCTGAGGAAAAGCATGGCTTAGCTCAAATATCTGAAACCGTGGAAATGCGTATAGGAGATGTATTAAGTCAATAAATCTCTCATTTCCATAATGTCATTTGCTACGAGTCTATCTATCCAAGATCATTCACTATGTCCCCTTAACAATTTGCAGATTTTTAGGATGTCATACGATGGAATCGAATACAAACTTTCCGGAATCATTTAAGATTGCTTTTCTAAGATGTTCTATCACTTCTATGGTTGTGGCATACTTAATTTTCCCCTAGATTGTTTGGTTTTTACTTAAAACAAGATTCTTGGTGTTGCATATATGCAGGGGAAATCCTCTAGATTATCACAGGCTCATATATTTTGCTGGGGAACAGGATCATGATATGCAACATGATCTTGTGGATGAGATATTGCTTGGATACTTCACAGAGGAAAAGGACATTGCAGACAGGTACTAGTAGTTGATTATGGTTGTAAACTTGTAATTAGTGATTTGTTACATCTGAATTAAGAGGCACAAGCCTTCGCAATTTTGTATATTATCTGTGGGATTTGATTTTTGGCACCCAATATTAATAGAGCTGACATTGTTCTTATGACAAACTGAAGGTGACAGAAGAGCTCGAGAAGTACTCAGGAACAAAACAAATCCCATATTACGTGGTGCGTTATGCAAATTCACATTTGGGACTTGAGATTTGTTGCATTAATTAACGAATTACTTTCATCCCTTACTGTTGTTTCTTACTTTCACAGTTTAATGGAAAGGTGAACTGCGTCGGTGCTCAGCCGATGGGAGTGTTTTTGAGAGCTTTCGAAGCAGCCACAAAATGATACAACATCATCTGGAAGCCTTCACTATCCATCTCTAATGGTGATGGGAGCCCTTGAAATATGTAATTTATGTAAATGTAAAGATAACTCTGCTAGCTCTGTTGTGTCACTATGTGTACATTTGTTGTATAACCAAAATGTAAATTAGCATTGTAAATTAGTTCTGCATATTTGACTGATATATATTCACTCTGACTGAGAATATCTAACAGAAGTTTTGTAAGAGATCATTGCTCATATAAGTGTATGACCACCCCTTCTATCACTGTTTGGACTTCATTGCAAACCGAAGTAGAGGACATGAGTGATGAGGGTAAGTGTGTTACCAAAGAGCTTACTTATAACCCAAATTACAAAGACTTGAACAATCGCCAAAACTGAAAACTGTGAAACAAGCCTATGCTCAGCAAGACCTCAGAGTAACATATATAGGGTTTGAGAGAGTCAATGAGGAAATTTTCATCTATACAAAAGTCTGAAAGCCTGAAAGACCAACCAGCAAAATATCACCCAGAGAAAGAACATGGAAACAAAAGAAGCTGTACACGAAGTTTTATCTTTACTGCTGTAATGCTATACTTGGATGACTTTTGCCAAATGCAAGTAAAATTGCAAGAACTATCACATTTTGCTTCCAAAGAAAAACTTTCAAAGGAAAAAAAAAAAACCCTTAGGATAAACTTTACTTACAACATCGGTTACCAGAAATCAAGTTTATGTACTATGAGTGACATTTTTTTTAACATGCGATATTCACAGTGGCATCATGTTCTTTGGTATTCTGTCTTCCTGATGTTGCTGGATTCATCAACGACGCGTCAATCAAGATTAAGTCGTTTCATCGAATGCCATGACCTACAAAAGCCAAACAATAATTCCACAGTTAGATTCACATTCATGAATAAAGACATTTTGCTTTCATTCCTATCTTTTAATATCAAATGAATCACATAGCTTTAGTTGGCATTTTAGTTTTCTAAAGTCAATACTGTAGAGTTAGTAGAGAATGTCTGTAGAGTTTCAAGACCAAGCACGGTAGTGTAAAACTTTTTATTCCGAAGTCAATATGCCTGCTTGATTATACCACTGAGCAGGAATAATAGATATTCAACAATACAAAACCTAATTGCTTGATCTTGCAGCTCGAGTACTATAACATTGAGAAAAGAAAAATCTACTCCAAAACAGAAGTATTTAGTTACAATGTTTAACCTTCTGTCTTTCACACTTGTTATGGCAAAGGAATTTCCCTATATTAACAAAATAACACTAACCTACAACTGAAAAACTATTTGGCAATATGAGATATATCTGGGAAATTTTGAAATGCATCTGGGACGTTATAGCAGTTTAATAGAGATGCATGCCTACTAGAAACTAAGCCTGCTCAAGTATTAACATGACTCATGAGTACGAACAAAGTCTGCTGGACGAAAAACACTTGCATTGTTACCTTGCCACATACAGGACAACTTTCACTTCTCTCCATCCACTCATATATACAACCAAGATGATAATGATGAGAGCATTTTGTCAATATTTTGGGGTTTTCTGGAGTATATTCTGCATACAAAGGAAAATGGTAAACAAGTGAGAAGTCAAACAAAACATTGGTATACTTTCCAGAATTATAAACCAATCAGAATTGCAAGAAACATCAGAACAGCACAAGTACTCTATCCTAATGAAACTAGCATCCGATATCAATGCCAATACCTCCCTTTAAATATACAGCAAGTATGATTCAACCCAACAAACAAACATAGAAACCAAGTCAAAACAGGATTGGGTTCATTATTGATATTGAACAAAGTGTGGTGTCAGTAGCCATCAGCAAACACTAAAGAACCAATTAGGAGAAGTTCATCTTCCTATAGAATGAGAAAGAAGAAGAAACACCGATCAGGAAAATAAAAATGAAAATACCTTCAAGACATGTTGGGCATACTTCCTCTTCTTCTGAAGATGTATAAACAATACCAAATCCAGTTGTTGTTTTTGCCGATGACAACTTCATTGAGGACCTGGAAAGATGTTCCTTGGATCCATCTTCACAAGCAGTTCCATTCCATTTGTCTCCTGCACTCAAACATTCTGAATCTGCATCGGTATCACTTCTTAGAGGTTCAGTCTCCTCACGAGAATGACTGGTGCCTTTCTCACGCCTAGAAACCAATCCATCCCGCTGCAAGCGGATGTATCTGGGGTCAACATCATAAGGCAAGGGCCTTGGAGGAGAGCGATACATGTCAGATAAAGTGCTATCAAGTGAGGCTGCAGAAGTTATTGATGCAGCCCCCTGAATGGATGAAGGGAGCGACTGTAGTTCCCCTCTTCTGAACAGTGATGAATACTACAAATAACAGAAGAAAAGGATCATACTTCCCTCTAAAATATAACAACCCCAAAATTAATACTACATATATTTCCCTTCACAATGGCGAACATATTATGAATTTCAAACGCGTGGAATTTCAAATTTGGAAAGAAGAGAGACAACATAAAGAAGTTTTATAGTTCACTAACAAGGATCACTAAGCGTACCACATTTACAAAGTTTTGAACACAGAAGTTGGCACACGGACAGTTCCTCAATGCAGAACTGTTTGGATTCACATAATCTTCGAAATCATCGGCATTCAAACAACAACAGACAGCACCCATGATGCCAGTATCGAAATACACCTCCCCAATAATTCTACACTCTCATATGCTGAAAAATTCAAGCTCCACTTGTGCACTAAGAAAACCTCCGGGAGCACAAGTGTGCTTTGACAAGACTGAGAGAGGACACAAAGCTCGCAGAAGTCTGACTACCTCTGCGGACCAGCACCCTCCCTCTCTGACTAACAATGCTGGATGGCTTTGTGGTTTTGATATAACTTAAGGCTGCATTCATCACCTGCAAAATAGAAGACAGTCTTGGTTTAGTATAAAAAAATCACATTGACAAAAAGACTTCTCCGAGCGCACTAGATAAATAAACTAAAGCACGAAACATATGCAATGGATGTCAATTAAGCTGATCGGGATTTACTTCAATCATCATTGTCATATTCCCTATGAAAGATTGCAAGCACATGACAAACTGCAGCTGTGATACCATGACTCCTACAGGGTATGGCATGTTTCTAATACAATGAGATCCAAACGACAGCATTGAATTGATAAAGTGATTATGACAAAATTTCACAGACCAATTTCTCGAATATAAAATTTTCTCACTTGTGATCAAAAGTGACCATATTTCATACCTTTCTTCATAACAAGACCACAACCAAACATAGAAAACGCATAGAAATAGATTTGAAGTCTCACCAAAATGAAACTCATCCATGCAAAATATCCTTTTCTCTATTTTCAAGCAAATAAAAAGATGAAAAGATCAACCCAAAACACACACAGATCAAGTAAACAAGATCAACCCAATTGAAAAGATCAAATTTTGAAGCAGCCAGGAAGTTCAAAACCAAAACCCAATTTGCAAAAACAAATTTTGCAGCAAATCCATGGTCAGCAAAACACCAAAACAAAACAAAACCCTGTTGCAGATATCAAACATGACACAATCAGAACAATCAAAACTACTCTACAAAAAACAATAATTGCACAAAACCCAGATTACATAGAAATTAAAAATACCTGAGGAAAGGTGGAATGGAGAGATAGAGATTGATCTTGGTGGGTGGACAAAGACAAGGGCAACCCAGAAATTCAATAGAAAAATTTGGATTCTTTGGATAAATTATATATAGATGATTCGAAAATCAGATACTAAAAATGGGAAAGTGGGTTTTGTAATGGGAATTTGGTGCAGCACTTGTGGGTTTTTGGATTTTTGAGGTGATAACAATTTTTAAAGTCACCTGCTTTAAACTTTCTCTTGACTGTGGGTGCCTGATTTATTGTTATTGTATTTTTGTGATTTATAAAAGAATGCAGATTTAACTTTATAATGATGATGACCCAATCCTAAAAGAAACAAAATTTTAAAAAGAAAATATCTCCGAGAACATAAAGTAATAGCCAGGAGCTTTGGATGTTTGTCTTCTTAATTGTGTAGTTGTATTGCTTTGCGGTATGGTCTCCGTGATCATTCTAATTAGGAAAATATTTATACCGAGCGAGCCAGCATGTATTTACAAGTGTGATTTTTTTTTTTTTTGTAACCGTTCAAAATTTGAATTAATCAATAACAATCATTTATGTAAAAAATTAATGCAGACAAAATCGTTTACTTACTAGATTATATCAGTTAAATTGACGGTTGATTATGAGACTGCTAACTTTCACCAAAATTATCTATTTGTGTGATGTAATCGACTTTTTGCATATATGATAATTATTGATTGATTTAAGTTTTAAACGGTTACAATCATGAATTTACATAAACTCAAACTATGCAAATATAAGAGAGCTATGACGCACACGTATATACGAGTCGGTTGGAAATATAAAAATAAAAACTATATCAAAAATTGATATAATTGTATGATGCGTGGTATAGTGCCTAATCATTGCCATTTCCTTTTTTGAGTAGTGCTTCTTTATGAGCATGGTGTGGTTCAACCCCTCTTAGTTGGTAGGTTTAAGAAAAAGGAGGATATCATCATTCGTAAGGGTTCATAACGATGATATTTGCTTCTAATCAAAGTCTTTAACACTGTTTCACTATTCTAGGCAACAATTCACTTTGTTACATTGCTTCATACAATAGGGTTCATAGACACAACAATCATCAAATGGAGTTCACAAACCATCATTTACAAGCACCAAAATTTCCTTTCATTTTCTTTGCACACAAGTTAACTCCATTTTGCAGAAA
Organism: Fragaria x ananassa; assembly: GCA_034370585.1. NCBI lineage: Eukaryota > Viridiplantae > Streptophyta > Magnoliopsida > Rosales > Rosaceae > Fragaria > Fragaria x ananassa. Next base: position 32,165,445 of record CP139754.1, on the reverse strand, counting down.
AAAGTTGATTAATTTCAACAACATTCCCAAAGTATAAATACAATCTAGAGATGCACAAAGATTCCTACGTATAAAAACTGGGTCGTCGTTTCAAGCGTAAAAGAACAAAACTTATCGTCGTTTCGATTGCGTGCCAACTACCGTTATATAAAATTTTCAAATCTCATTCACACATAAATTAATCGCCGGCCAAACCCTTCCAGATCTGCTCTAATTTTCTCCCCCAAATTCAAAAACCCTAATCTTTCACACAGCCCCAATTCACTAACCCAGTCCCAGTCCCAGTCCTAGTCCCAATTCCGCACTCTCAGTCCAAACGACACCGTTTTAAGCAATGCACCCAAATTAGGGTTTCCGATTTCTCACAAACAAGCTCAAAGACCTAGGCTTTACAATGCAGGGCTCGTCGCCGGCTCAGCCGGACGCCATACTGGAGTGGCTTCACAAGGAAATGGGGTACCGACCCCTGGGCAGCTACGGCGGCTCCGCCTCCGGGAAGTCGCAGCTGCCGTCGATCGACGCCGTGAGGAAGATTTGCAGAGGGAACATGATCCCCGTTTGGACCTTCTTGATCACGCGCGTGAAGTCGGAGAGTACGGTGAAGAATATACGGCGGAATATTACGGTGCACGGCGACAGCGGCGGCGCGGCGGTGAAGAAGGAGGAGGGGAGGAGTAGAGGGAGGAGGAAGGATAAGGTTGGGGAGAGTTCGAGTGCGGCGGAGGTCAAGGAGGCGGCGCTGCTGGAGAGGGAGGCGGCGGAGAAGGAGGTGGAGAAGCTGAGGAATATTGTGAAGAGGCAGAGGAAGGATTTGAAGGCTAGGATGTTGGAGGTTTCGAGGGCCGAGGCCGAAAGGAAGAGGATGCTTGATGAGAGATCAAAGAAGAGGTATGCATTTTGTGGATGGTTTAATTTAGCTGAGTAAGATTTGGTTGTGATCTTATAGCTAGTGATGATCATATAGTGGAACGAAACTGAACTGTGTGGAGTGTTTTAGAGTGTGTTGCCTCTGAATTGTTGCTTCCTGTATTCAATAGTGTTATAGTGATTATAAAAAAGCGCCTATTAGGAGTGTTAAAGCACTTACATTTATGGGTCATTAATGTCTCTTTATACCTCATGGACTTGAGTTATCATAGAAAAGTTAAAATGATATTCCTCTTTGTAAGTTTTACTTGATAATGCTATCATTTTAGTATAAGTTCATCCGACATTGCAAGAAAATGTTATCGTTCCTCTCTGTAAGTGTCGGACGGAGTACTAGGTTGAGATATAGGCATTTACTTTCATGAAGTGCAAATGATAGATCAATATTATGAGAAGACTAATTGAAATTCTGTTATACTTGTTCATAATGCAGGCATAAGCAGGTGATGTTGGACGCGTACTATCTACAGTGTGAGGAAGCGGAAAAGATATTTGCAGAGTATCATAAACGTTTATGTTATTATGTTAATCAAGCCAGGGATTCTCAAAGGTTAAGTGTGGATTCGTCTCTAGAATCGGTTAATAGCTTTAGTTCCAACAGTGAAAAGGAGGCTGTTTATTCAACACTTAGGGGCAGTAAAGCTGCAGATGATGTGCTTCTTATTGAAACCACTCGGGAAAGAAACATAAGGAAGGCCTGTGAATCTCTTGCAGCACATATGATTGAAAAGATTCGCAATTCCTTTCCTGCATATGAAGGAAGTGGTATTCATTCAAGTCCTCAGTTAGAAGCAGCCAAGTTAGGATTCGAATTTGATGGGCAATTACCTGAGGAGGTCAGAGATGCAATTCTGAATGGTCTGAAGAGTCCTCCTCAGTTGCTTCAGGCAATTACGTCATACACATCACGACTGAAATCTGTAATTTCCAGAGAAATAGAGAAAATTGATGTAAGAGCTGATGCAGAAACTTTAAGGTAATAACTTTCTTGTCAATACTCGGAACTTATTCCATTTGGTATTTTGGTATATTAGCATTGTTATGTGCTATCTATCTTTGCCTTGGCTTCTACTTCTTTTTCATGATGCTCATCCTTCCTGGTTGTTCTTTTTATGAGTTTCTTGGCATAATACTTCCTGCTGCTTGATGTAGATAATGATTTGCATGGTTTTTTTTTTTTTTTTTTTCATTTTATGTCTAAATTTGTCAGCTCTTCTCCATATCCTCCTGATAATAAAGTCAAAACTACTCGCATAAGGGGAATAGCTTCCTTGACAATTTGCATTTAAGTCTTCTTGTGTTTGGTGGTCATATCCTTGAGACCTTGACTGATATTTCTTAAATTGCCTTATCAGGTACAAGTATGAAAACAACCGAGTAATAGATGTTTCTTCTCCTGACGTGAGTTCACCTTTACACTATCAACTTTATGGTAATGGAAAGATGGGAATTGATGCACCATCTAGGGGAACACAGCTTCTTGAAAGACAGGTTATATTCTTTTCTAGATAGTAGCCTAAACATCATTGTTAGATTTTTCTTAAGGCTTCTTAAAAGAACTGGTTTGTATATTTTCTGGATGTTGGGTTGGGCTCGACTTTAACGTTTCATTTTGTGTGGTTGAATCTGCGTTATACGTTAGTTTTAATTTGTTTTAATTGAAATGTGCTGTTTACAGAAAGCCCATGTTCAGCAATTTTTGGCTACTGAAGATGCACTGAACAAAGCTGCAGAAGCTAGGAGTCTATGTCAGAATCTTATAAAGCGTTTGCATGGAAATAGTGATGGAGTGTCTTCAGGCATATCACAAAATGTGGGCAGTCTTAGGCAACTTGAGGTAAACTTTATTGGATATCGATTGAATTGAAATTACCTTGGTTGGGGAAAAAAATGATGACATTGACCATTGTTGAGAGGCTCAGACTTGATCCGTGGAGCAATATTCAATGCTGTAAAGCTCAATTCTGTATCTATACTCCTTATTGCTTCGGCTAGGAGAATTCTTTGGTCTGGTTCAATAGTATCATCTGGTGTTTTTCTTTCTGTAGTTGGACGTTTGGGCCAAGGAAAGAGAAGTTGCCGGCTTGAGGGCAAGCTTGAATACGCTAATGTCTGAAATACAGCGCCTGAATAAATTATGTGCAGAAAGAAAAGAAGCTGAAGATTCATTGAAAAAGAAGTGGAAAAAGATTGAAGAATTTGATTCCCGCAGATCTGAACTGGAAACCATATATACTGCTCTATTAAAAGTTAACATGGTAAGGTTTTGAGCTTCAATATTGCCTGTAAAACTGCATGATCTACATGTAATGTTATTTTGCAGTTTTGATCATCCGATGCAAATTTCTATGTTTCACTTGAAAGTTTTTCATGTATCATATATATTAGGGTCAATGAATACAACTTTATTAACATCGGAACTAGTTGGTGGAGTCCGTGTTATATGGCCTTTTTTGAACCATGATGTTACTATGATGGCCAACAATCCTATTTGTGGTTCTATGTATGTGCCATGGATACTTTATATCCCTGGAAGACATACGAATGATATATATAGTTACATATTTTTTTTACTGTAGCTGTTTTCTAATTTGATTTTGACAATGTGTAGGATGCTGCCGCCTTCTGGAATCAGCAGCCATTAGCTGCAAGGGAATATGCATCAAGCACTATTATTCCAGCATGCACAATAGTTATGGATCTTTCAAATAATGCAAAAGATCTTATTGAAAAAGAAGTATCTGCTTTTGATCAAAGTCCTGATAATAGTCTCTACATGCTTCCAGCAACTCCACAGGTTCGTCTATCTGCATTAGTATTGGATGCTGTATCACGATTAAGTACATCTATGCTTTAAGTATCACTTGTAATAGTTTAATCTTTTAATTGGTGATTTGATTGTTATATTGATGAATCTGTATTTTATTTGGAGTACAGAGTATTGAATTAAGTATTTTCATGTAGTAGGATTTAGAGTAGTCTAACCATTTTCAACATATATGAATGCTAAATCTAGGATCTTGATTATCAATAAGCTTTCTGATTTTTTTGCTGGCTAAAAAGTATAAAACTTTGTTTTTCTTGATTCCATGTGCACTTTCCTGAGTGTCCATATGCAGTCCCTGGTGTTCTGAATCCTTCACGAACTTTTGTTTCAGGCACTATTGGAGTCAATGGGTGCACACGGCTCTACTGGACCTGAAGCTGTTGCTGCTGCAGAAAAGAATGCAGCTATATTAACTGCAAAAGCAGGTGCCAGGGATCCATCAGCAATACCATCTATATGTCGTGTGTCAGCCGCCCTACAGTATCCTGGTGGTGAGTCTTCATTTCATCTGTGACAACATTAGAAGCATGCGATTAGAGGCCTATCTGTAATAAGAAGAGTTAACATCTATCCAGTTGGCCACATTTTTTCCAATGCTCTGTTGAGAGCGTATTTGCCTTCAACTTTTGGTTATGTTCATAATGGCTTTCCATTACAGTTCAAGACGAAAAGTAAAACCAAAACCAATAGTATATCAATGATTGGCAGAGTCCACTTAGTGATTTGTCTTTCTGCTGATCAGTATGGAGGCACTAATTCATTGCTGCCTCAAAGACTCGTATTTTGTTGAATCTCAAACTCCAGTAGAACATGGTAATAGGTTTTTTCATCCCTGTGCTGGATGAAGATGCTTATATACTCATTCATGAAGTTAGGTCTTAAGGAGTTGTAGTTTTTAAATTAAATATTAATTTTGATGATCATCTGTGCTTGGTTTTGGTCTTTAGGATGTTGTCCTTCAGGGTCAAGTATGTCTAGTAAACATACTTGGTGTGTGAATTCAAATCCTTTTAACTTTTAAGGCATACGTTCTTTTATGACATATTTTGTTCTTCTTCATTTGTTGTTTTCTTTAGGATATATTTCTAAATGACATTATATGCTAGCTTAATGGGGTGGTTTCCATTTTGGCATATCTGCAGGTCTGGAGGGTTCAGATGCTGCTTTAGCCTCGGTGCTAGAGTCGCTGGAGTTCTGTTTAAAACTTCGTGGTTCTGAGGCTAGCGTGTTGGAGGACTTAGCGAAGGCAATCAATTTGGTCCATACACGACAGGACCTTGTTGAAAGTGGTCATGTGTTGTTGAACCATGCCTATAGAGCTCAACAAGAATATGATAGGTAAAGCTACACATGGCCTTTTGAACTGCCAATTGGCATCTCGCTATTTATCTCCTGTCAATACTCAGGATGCAAAGCTCTAATTTTATGTTAGATTCATAATACATGTCAAACCTTCTGAGTGGGTGATGTTATCTAATATCCATAAATATAACTGTTTGACATAATTACACGCATATAGGATCTGTGCATTTTTTTTCCCTCTTTTCTTGAAGTACAGACATGATTCTATTTGACATCATTACACACTTACCCTGCAGGAAAACGAGTTTCTGTTTGAATTTGGCTGCTGAGCAAGAGAGAACTGTCACAGAGAAATGGTTGCCAGAACTGAAGACTGCAATTCTGAATGCTCAGAAGTGCTTGGAAGACTGCAATTATGTTAGGGGATTGGTAAGAGACTACCATAAGCTGAAATATCTGTCATTACATTGCTATCTACCTGCATGCATGTGAATTTTATTGGAGTTGATCTATCTTTTACATATATTGATAATTTGATATTCTGATACTGGATTAAATAATAAATGGAACTGCGCTTTTCATTTATTTTTGGGTTAGGAGGTGGGGTGGTTTCATATGTCTAAGTATTACTTTCCATAAAATATTGAACTCATGCTTTTTGCTTCTAGTTTGTGTGTTGCCCGCATTAAAGTTATGTGAGTTGAAGGCTAGTTTTTATTTTATTATTTTTTTTATCAATCATGCTGCAAAATTTTTACCTGGTCACACACTGGGGACAATTGTTACTGCACATACTGAACCATAGGCAGCAAATTGTGTGCCTTTGAACACGTGGCCCACGCAAACATCCAGTGTTCCTGGATCTTGGTTTCATTATCCTTCGTGATTGGTATTCCCCACTACCATGTGCGCCTATCTAAATGGCCAGGCTTTGAGGGTTGGATAGTTGGTATTTTAGTTGTATAGTAGCAGCTTTACAGGAGCTCTCTCATCTTTCTACCTTCGCTGAATTAACTAAATCCTTGATAGTTACTTTGCTTTTAGCCTTCATAATTGTCTGAACTGCAATCTATCTATGCAGCTTGATGAATGGTGGGAGCAGCCAGCTGCAACAGTTGTTGACTGGGTCCTAGTTGATGGATTGAATGTTGCTGCTTGGCACAATCATGTGAAGCAGCTCCTTGCGTTTTACGATCAGGAGCACATGTGAATACTTTGAACACTGAATGAAGCAAGACGTGTTTTGGACCTCCTTCCCCGTCTTCCTTTCTCAATTCTGCCACTCAGTGACTACAAATAACCATGTAAACTGTAGCCCTGTCTGAAAGTAACATCAATACTGTACAGTTAGGAGTGCAACTGAGCCATACATTGAGATCACCACAGCCATACATTGGATTTGGGGAAGAGGAGGGTAGCCCCGGCGGGAAGAACACGACCGGGTCTTCGTTGCTCTGTAGTTTGTATTATAACTTTGTAGATTGATTTCTAGTGGGTATTCTCATGAGGCTTGATTGATGCCAGAAGATGGAAAGTGTTATTATACTGGTATCATTTGAATCTTGGTGGCAACCATCATTGTTGATAGTAGATACTACAAATTTTGTTCTCGAAAATATTAACAGAGTTCTCTTTCAACCAAAATTATATATCACCAGCTTTTCTCTACAAATTTGCCTTGTTGTTTTTGACTCGACATTTTAGAATGAGTTGCTGAATCTGCTTGTTTGGACTTGCTTTGCTCATTTTCTACTGGTGTACCAAGCAATTCCTCTTTTAGAATTTATTCCTCTAAATACTAGGAGACTGGAGTGCCAATCCAGTTTATTATTATACAACTTTTATGAAACAGGCAAGATGGAAATGTTCACCTTATCACCAATTCACCAAACTTGGTAATCCCTCATTGTTGTAGATTTGATTTTTCAAGATTGAGCTTAAGGGGTCTTAAACTTTTGTGAAGAACAATATTATAGGCATTTTAACCTTTTAATTCTTCATCAAGCCAAATGGCGATAACTCGATAAAACGTTCCTGCATGTCGGCTAGTATTTACAAATTTGAAGCAATGCAACGTTGAATTATATAAGTCCCTTATATAAATCGTGGCAAGAAGACCATGATCGTTTGCTTCATCAAAAAAATCTATGTCCCAAGTATGGCAAGAAAAGAAGACCATGCTGTAAATCAAATCTAATCGAATGCATGTATTGCAAGAAGCCAAGATGACCACGCTGCATATGCATAGTGTGATAGTGGCATAGCATATATACTATTAATCTACCACTAGGAAGCTAACAGACAATTCATCTCATCTCTTTGCTTGAAATTGGACAATCTTATCAGCATGCATGTAGGTGAGGCAGCTAATTCGATCAACTGAGTAGACATGACGAGAACCCTAGTACGAGGGGATTCCTCTGGTCCGTGAATTCAAGATAAAGAAAGATGCAAGTAGACAAAACCAATCCCTTTCATGTACTACAAAACCAGCAGCTTTGTATATAAACTTAGACTGTGAGAGTACTGGTATCAGGTGAGCAACCTTTCAATTCTTATACCCTTTTGTCTAATTGTTGTCACATTTGTATTTTGGCATCCCTACACAAAACGAGTTGAATAGAATGAAATTCTAATTATATTGGAATTCTTTAAATATCTGATTGATATTTTGGTATATTGATATACATTTCTTGATGGCTTGATTGATGCAGGACTTATGTGAGAATTAAATTTGATATGATTGAGCATGGTGTGCAAGGGAAGAAGACTATGTTGATTCAAATCATTCAATATCAAATTATATTCTTATCGATATTTGATTTATATCTCTTGCATCTATTTGGGATAAAGTGGTACTAATTAATTTTCCTGATTAGATATTGATTAGGTGATAGCAAGAAAGTGTTGCTATTAGCATGAGTATGGTTTTTGTACATGAATGCCAAAGGGGAAGATTGTTAATATATATTTATGTTGGCATTCTTATACAAAATGCTAGGATGCCGTGCATGTACATGATTCATGTGTTCCCTAGTTGGATATGATAATTTCTATCACTAATTCCGATTTAGTTGGATTAGAATTATCTTATATAACTAGCCTGTTACATTGGAAATAAGTCTTACTTTGATTAGGACTTGTATGTGTGGGAAAATAAGGAAACCTATTGTGATTAGGTTTTATGTGCATGAATATCTGATTGAACTTCCTTATTAATTCTAATTTGATTAGTATTAATATTGGATTTAAATTCTCTATATTTGGCTATGCTAATAAGTAAGGAAAGAAGTTCTAATGTGATTAGAAATTCCTTCATTTACTATCAGATTGTGATATCAAGATTTATATTTATCTTGTGTATTCTTTTGACAGGATATTGCATTGAAGATAGCAAAATCAAAGTGATAAAAAATTTGTCAAGGATTGAAAGAGGATTGAAGATTCACGGTTTTGATCTCAATCAAGATAAATCACTATACATAGCATTCATGATTTTCTAATTATGTTCTATGTGATTACATGTTGCATTAAATGAGTTTCTCAAATAAAAGATATCTTTGTCTATGATTGATTTGTTTTAAACTCTGATGCATTTGTTTTGGAAAATATCTTATCTGCCTCAAATGACTTTGGTTTAAATTGGAAAAATTGTGTTTTCCCAAATTATAGCAGATTAGTTGATTGATATATTTTCCATATCAAAACAAAGTGATAGTTGACATATTGTTGTGATTCTCTTAAACAAATCAATATGTGTTGATGTGCATTAACTGAGGGGGAGAAGTCTCTTCTCTATAAATAGGTTTTTGAGAAACTGAAAAGGCAGAGATTTGGATAATAGAGAAAGCTTTGATACATTGCTTATGAGTTGATATTGTGTTCATGTTATTTCTCTCATCTCTCATATGTTTGATATGATATTCATTATTCATTTGCATAAGTGATTGAGATCAGTGAAGTTGAAAAGAAAAGAAGGCGTGTTCAGTTCCTTCATATGCGTATCAGATTCAAGGAGAGTTAGAATAGGGTTATCAGTTGTAAGGTCAAGTTAGTTTGTATACTAGTAAAGTGATTGTGTTGAATATCACTACTTGATAGATCTGTAATCATTCTTACTCTATAGTGGATTTGATTTAGTGTGGACTACTTTAAAAGTCTCGCAGTGACGTTTCCTCGAGGGAGGTTTACACTGTTGTTAACAAACTGTGTGTTCTTGTGTCTATTGTCTTTGATTTGATAAAGGATTGAATCTACATATTCAATCCTTCCATATTTTGTTCTATTCTATACTTTCACTAATGATTGTGAGCCACGAGAGCGTATTCGGCGCACCGCGCACCCGGAAATTTAACGGTGAGATCGCCGGTGAGATCACCGGGTAGAGCCGGGCACGGGTGAATGGACGGTCTGATTGACCGGGTGCGCGACGCATGCAGGTGCGCTATATAATTTTCAGTGAGCCACTGCGTTGGCGTCTTGTTTTCTTATAGTATTATTATGGAGCATGGAGTTGTGGACTATGGACACGAAATGGGTGTCGGTCCATGGATTATTCTTCTAACAATTATACTTGTTCTCACGATTATAATACCCAAGAAGTAGAAAACTATGAACAACGTACAAAGAATCTTGATGCAAGATAGGTCGACACATGGGAGTGTCTTTCAAGGCCTAACACTTCACATGCATATCAGTGAAAGATGCAAACAGTTTGATACCAGATGAAGGAGAAGACATGAAGATGATGATGAATTCCTTTAGTAACTGGAGGATTATGCCCTTCATCATATGTTTATCTGAATTTTGGACCTACACTTGATATACTCATTCAATTTCATCGCAATCATCCATGCACGTACGTACGTACTCTTATATTCTTGAGTATATAGCTAGGGCTATAGGCCGGTTCAGATGATAGTCTTTAGTCCAATGTGACAACTCGTATATATCATGTTATTTTCTTGGTGGGACTCGTTTAATAAACATGCATCAGGAAAATATGTAGAGGGGTACAATAGAAACTTAGCAGAACACAACCAAGAAAGATCAATGCTCATATTAGATAAAAAGACTAATAACAACCGTGATTATTGGATAATAATGAGAGTGTAGGAAATAATAACTAGGAATTTTGCGTGTGATGAAATAGGAAGAGTACGTACGTAAGGATTAAATTGATTTTAGGTTTGAAATGAGAATAGGATACTATGAGGGTTTTGCTGAAACGATCGAGAAAAACAAAGCCAGACTTTTGTTTACAATAGTTTCTAGACTTGAATGGCCCCTTTCTCATTTTCCATTGTTAATCTGGGCTAGGTTAATTTTAACTTGTTTTAGTCATACCAGTAAGTCTGGGTATGCAAAGTCTCTTTTAGTCGTTGCAGACATTTTACCGCGCGGACGCGGAATGTAGTGATTGTAATAGCAGGATACACTTAACTTTCTGTTTCTAATCAAGCGACTGAGGATAAAGAGAGCACCAACTCCACCGCAGGGTTCTTCAGATTCGCCTTGCGTACTAGGCAAAGACTTACAGTAGCCGTCTGAGCGTCACAATATCGATATTCAACGTAAGGTCGAGCAGAGCTTCAACTGGGCAGGAAAGGAAAAAAGACAAAGCTCCGGGGAGCGAACAAAGAAATGAAAGCAAAGTCTCTTATAGTCTAGCCACATCAGTAAATCTGGGTATGCAAAGTCTCTTTTAATCGTTGCGGACGTGCCACCACGCGGACGCGGAATGTAGTGATTGTAGTAGTGGGATACACTTAGCCTTCTGCTTCTAATCAAGCGACTGAGGATGGAGAGAGCACCAACTCCACTGCAGGGTTCTTCAGATTCGCCTTGCGTACTGGGCAAGGACTTACAGTAGCCGCCTGAGCGTCACAATATCGATATTCAACATAAGGTCGAACAGAGCTTCAACTGGGCAATAAAGGAAAAAAAACAAAGCTCCGGGGAGCGAACAAGGAAATGAAAGTAAAGCTCTAGGGAGCCTGTAAAAAAAAAGGGTCAAGGCGTGAGGCTTTAGCGTCTGGAGGTTCAACTGTGTTGAATGTATTGTTTTTGTAATTGTTGAGTTGTTGAGTATGTAGAGAGTATCCGAATCCTACTTGAGTTGAATCACGGCTCGCATGCATGCAATCATTACAATTGCAAGATATATATATATATATATACATGTAGATAGCTTTGATAGTCATTCACGCCCAAGAGTCCCAGACTTCTAGGCGAAGTCTCCTCCACTTCGCATGCAAGCTTTATACTTTGTAGACTCCTCATGCTATGCGAACTATGTCCTCCTTCGCCTGCAAGCGCTTTTGTTCGCATGTAAACTCCTTTTTGCACACAATCCATCTCGCATGCCACCTCTATTCTTCGCATGCATATAGACTCTGTCATCAATTAAACATTGGACCAAGTCAACTTGAATATCTTGCGTGTAACAGCTCGACCCAGTCCATTGAGATATTGTCCGCTTTAGGCCCAACGACCCTCACGGTTTTGCTCTTGAGGTTTCACCCCAAAATGCATCTCAATGTAAGGTGCTAGCTCTGCACATATAAACATAGCAACTTGTCTCCCCCGAGCGATGTGGGACTGATGCACCTACTAGCTTACTTGCTTAGTTAGGTCATCACAATCCACCCCCCTTAAAGGGTCCGACGTCCGCGTTGGCACACTTCCGGCCGGGGACGGGCTCTGATACCAAATGTAACAGCCCAGCCCAGTCCATTGAGATATTGTCCGCTTTGGGCCCAACGACCCTCACAGTTTTGCTCTTGAGGTTTCACCCCAAAACACGTCTCAATATGAGGTGCTAGCTCTGCACATATGCATAACAACTTGTCTCCCCCGAGCGATGTGGGACTGATGCACCTACTAGCTTACTTGCTTAGTTAGGTCATCACAATCCACCCCCCTTAAAGGGTCCGACGTCCGCGTTGGCACACTTCCGGCCGGGGACGGGCTCTGATACCAAATGTAACAGCCCAGCCCAGTCCATTGAGATATTGTCCGCTTTGGGCCCAACGACCCTCACAGTTTTGCTCTTGAGGTTTCACCCCAAAACACGTCTCAATATGAGGTGCTAGCTCTGCACATATGCATAACAACTTGTATCCCCCGGGCAATATGGAATAGATGCACCTACTAGCTTACTTGCCTAGTTAGGTCATTACATTGCGTCTCCTAGTCCTTCTATGCGAAGTCTTCTCCTTTCACGTGAACTGTACATTTAGCTCGCATGACTTTGTTGGCGGGTCATCACTTGTAAACCCATTATTTCGGACTCGCCGGTGTGACTTGGATCATGAATTTAATTAATATTCACTTAAATAATTAATGTTCAGTAAAATATTAATTTAGGTGTAAACATAACTATATGTTTCTCTCTACATTTATATCGTTAAATTAGGGTGAAGCTGGACATGAAGAAGGATTCGATATGTCACTGTTATATAGTTGGAAGACAACCACATTATCCACTATTACTATGAAAAAAAAATCCCAGCTAAACTTCTAATAATCAACGTTAATTGTTACTTATATATAGCCTTAAAATGGGTACTGCATGTTAATCATTATCAAATTAGGTCATTACAAGATCCGATCTCAAATGACAATATCTAAAACAAGTGAAAATTAATTGTAAACTTGTTCAAGTGGTGTTAGTTTGAACTACATCCATATATAAATAGCGAGCTGTATACAGCAACATCTTCAACTAGTTGATATATAACAGTTAATAAGAAATACAGCTCCATGCTTCCATCATTTCCATCACTTCAGCCTCGAGATATTTGTGGGTTGCTCTCCTTCTCGTGAACCAACAGGGACCCCGAGTATTCCTTTTAGCATTCTTACGCCAACAAAGTTACAAACTACATAAAAGCTTATGTTCGATACCGCCCATCAACCATAAGAAACCAAAAGCTGTATAATATCCTACAGAGAATTAATTTAAATATATCAGACTATCCACTTGAGTCTCAGCAACCTCTATAAAAGCCGACCGCTATCAACTCATTCTTACACACTTAGAAGCAGTAGAGTATAATGTCTTGGTTTCTAACCATATTCCTTCTCAGTACTCTAGCATTTACCACTCCCTCAGTTGCTAACCATGAGGAGAAGCCTCAGTCTGCTGTTGTAGTAGGCAAAGTATACTGTGATACTTGCTTCCAAGACGGGTTCGTGAAAACAAGCCACTTCATTTCTGGTAACCTATTCAAAATTTTCACTATTTACACACCCAAACTATTTGTTCATGTGATATATAGTATATTACAAACCCTAACATGCAGTTACTCAAATTATTGTGGTATAATTTTATGCAGGGGCGTCTGTTGGTGTGGAGTGCAAAGATGGCAGTTCATCAAAACCTAGTTTTCAAGCACAAGCGAAAACAGATAACCAAGGAGTGTTCAAAGTTCCCTTGCCTTTCTCAGTCAGCAAACATGTGAAGGGAATTGAAGGGTGTTCTGTGAAGCTAATCAGCAGCAGTGAACCTCATTGTGCTGTAGCCTCAACAGCAGCTTCATCTTCGCTTCCCCTCAAGTCCAGGAAGCAAGGGACACACATTTTCTCAGCTGGGTTATTCGCCTTCAAGCCCAAGCAAGGCAACCTATGTAACCAAAAACTAAGCACCAACAAGCTGTCAGTTTCCTCATCATCGGTTCAAGAACAAAAGTTACTAGGACTCCCAGGTCTTCCGGGACTACCAGGTCTACCTGGACTTCCGGGTCTTCCGGGACTCCCAGGGCTTCCCGGAATCGGTGCCCACCCTGAGAAAATGGAAACCAAAACTACCACGTCTAAGGGAGAGAGGCACCTGATTTCCCTAGTCCCAGGTCAAAAAGCAAGCACAAAATCGGTTGAAGAACAAAAGTTACTAGGACTCCCAGGTCTTCCGGGACTCCCAGGCCTTCCTGGACTCCCAGGTCTTCCTGGACTTCCAGGAATCGGAGCCCACCCAGAGAAAAAGGAAGCCAAAACTACTGCTTCTAAGGTAGAGAGGCACCTAATTGCCGGACTCCCAGGCCTTCCCGGACTCCCAGGTCTTCCTGGACTTCCAGGAATCGGGGCTCACCAAGAGAAAATACCAGAGTCCAATTCTGAAACCAAAACTTCAAAGGTAGAGAGACACCTGCTAGTCCCAGGTCTTCCAGGACTCCCGGGACTTCCAGGGCTTCCGGGTCTCCCAGGGCTTCCGGGACTTCCGGGTCTCCCAGGGCTTCCGGGACTCCCAGGACTCCCAGGTCTTCCAGGAATAGGAGCACAAACACAAAAAGTTACAGAAAAGACTGATGATGTAGCCTCTTCTTCTCCTTGATATGTATGTCAAGTAATATCGTAGTTTTTCGCTTTTTTTGTTTGTTTGCCAAAGCTTCTACGTTGCCATATATGTTGGCACTAAGCTATTTAGGTTTTGTAAGTTTGTACTTTGTAAGGACTAAGCCACGAGCATAATAATTAACAATAATAAATAATTGTATTTGGGAATAAAGCTTTCTGTCACTCTGTGTTTCCCGTATCTTATGTTCAGCAATTTTTGGCTATGAAGATCAGAAGATGCACTGAACAAATTAAGCTAGCTGCAGAAGCTAGTTAGTTTTCAGGAATTTGTGTGCATAGAAATTATAGTGATGTAGTTACTTCGGGCATATCAGAAAATGAGGAATTAAGCCATTAAAGGGGGACTCTTGTAGATATATAGGCAACTCGAGGTAAACTGCTTCATAGGATATTGAAGTGAATTCCCATGCTAGCTGCTTTAGGGCTGGTGGATAATATTGAATGTTGTAAAACTTAATTTTACTCTATTTACTTATTTACTAGCTTTTGATAGCTTTCCACTACAGTAACTCTATTGTTTGGCCCAATAGTATCATTTGGTGTGTTTTACATTCGAATTTTTCCTTTTTCTTTGTATAATCAATGAAGGTTTGGGCCAAGAAAAGAGAAGGTTGCTGGCTTCCGGCCCTGGCTAGCTAGCGCGAACAAACACCAGAAGAATTTGATTCTCAAAGATCTGAACTTGAAATCATACATAGTTCTGTATATATCCTATAGCCTATGCTGAAAGTTATTAACATGCATATATGGTACGGTATATATGATCTTCCTTGGTGCTTTTAGAACTGCAAATTACCACATTTTAACGTCATTATACCTTTTTGATTGTTCCATGAAATTGCTAGTTCTTTCTTTCTTGAAGTTCCATACGGGATTGACAGGATCTTGATGGAAGCAGTGTTCATGGGATGACAGTGGTGTTGAACCATGCGCTTATAGAGCTCAAGTACTCAATAAGAATATGATAGGTACATAAAAGTGCACATATATAGTCTCGTTGAATTGTTGTTTTATCAGGAACTTATTAGATTATGAATTCTTCAATACCTCTAAAGCTAAGTGACATATTATAGCCAGCATATGGTCCTAGTTGGTTGGTATATGTTGCTGCTTGGCATATTCTGATATTCATTTGAAGCAGCTCCTTGCATTTTATGATCAGGAACACCTGTGAATGCTATTTTAGCCCTCAATTAAGCAAGATGCGTTTCGAATAGATCGCCGCGTTGTCCTATGTCAATTCAGCCTCTTCGGCAAGGATATAAACGAAATGCAAACCAAAGCCCCATCTGAAGCAACATGTAGTATTACTCCTACTGTTAGGACTGCGACTGGAGCCATACATTGAGAAAGATAAGGAATTCGAAGGTTCGCCCTCGCAGGAGGAACTGGCTAGGTCTGGGTTTTAGTTGCTTAATTTATAGGTGTATTAATTGTAACATCATATATAGCTTGGTTTGAAAGAAAGCTTGCTGATGGTTAGGATACTTCAAAGCTAGTTTGTATTCGTCAATAATGACAGGTTTGAACCTTAGATGAATTAATTAGATCTACATTTGCATGATTATTTTCTTTAATTCTGTACCACTCCGGTACATTGTACAACTTTGCAGTTCGATCAGTCTATATTATTGATATCTTATGCATGTTCTGTGTAGGGAACTGACATCACGACCTTGGACAAACAGTTCATCCATAGTAATTAGTAAACAGTTATATCTACAAGTGGCTATACAGCGTTCTTACACGTAGTTCATTTTGAATAAATCGAAGCCAAGCAGAGCTGAATCGGATTCAGTAAGTCACGATGAGAAGGCAACGTTGCAGCCGTATAGATTGTCACACTGCATGGCCATACTCTAATAGTAAACTATCACCAGCAAAAACAAGAGTTTATAAACAATCTTATCATATACTTTCAGAAGTTCATATTTTGCAACCATTCATATGGAACTTGCATGCATGGTTTCCGAGTTTGACAATGAAGATAAGCCATTGTTGTAATAAGTTAATAACAAACTAGTATAGACACCAAACTCGCCCGTGAAATCGAGACCCGTGATAGATAAAGAGATGTTTCTTTGGAGTCTCTTCAGAACAAGAGACAAAACTATCCCTTTATGAACTGCAAGAGTATATGCATATCTGTCTCATTCTTCACAGGATAACAATGTCAAAGATAATCTTGAACCGTATCAAGAACCCGCCTTATACTGTCAAAGAATGAAACGGTGAGCTTTTGGGGAAGATTATTGTTGGCAGTTGAATGAAGAATTGTTATGACTTTTATGTAAAGACAGACACAAAATGAGTGTAATGGTAGAAGCTAGTAAAAGACAATGTGTCATCAATTCCAGGATGTAACATTAATATAAGAGTTTGTGCTATTGTTGTGTCTTTTTGTTATCTTGCAGTACAAATTCTTCACCCGAAATAGTGTGCAGTTATAAACGGTTCATGAGTGTTGTTGAAACAACCATTACTTACACTCACAAAGTAGAAATTCGAAATAAGTGAGAAGGGAATCATTGATGCAACCCCAACACATGGATGTGAATGAAATATTTTCTGTATTGATATCATAACAGTACAATGAATTGGTCTGTATACATCTACTATGATAACTATTCTAGGAAAGGCATGATTACATATATCAAGACCCTATAAACATTCATAGAAAGGATATCTCAGAATCACGATCCACCATTTACTCCATTATATCTCTAATCTACTTGAATGCATATCAGTATATTACTTCATTCCATAATAAAGAAGCCTAGTTACAGCTGACATCTTGAGTTGGCTGGAAAGTGCTCAACCGCATCGCGTACATAAATTTGAATTAGACTGATATACATTGTCGACCTCTTTCACTTTAAACTCATGATTTCTGTGGTTGTTCTACTAAGTCTCGTGAACTAACATGGACCCGATTCTGTTTGGCATATTTCTTACACCAACATAGAAACAAACTCCAATTAATGTAAAATAAACAAAAAACCAGCAAAGCAAAACTATGTGCATGCCTCTTTTTTAAATTTAACCAACCCTCACATAACCTCACCAATACTACACAAAATAATTACCTTCTCCTTTTGGTATGGTTTGTTTGGTGGTAGGAAAGGATCACCTATACATTCACTGCTTGTAGTTTGCAGTTGACTGGTTTTTCCATGAGTGAAATAAATTAAGAAGCTTCATGAGGTCAGAAAATTCTAAATTTCAATTTGAACCTCCAAATAACCAGAAGAAACTTGAGCCCCAGCAACACTTATATAAAAGCTCAACCTCTCAACTCATTCTTAGAACTTAAGAGCAATAGAGTTTCTTAGATAGAGGGGTCTAAAATGTCTTGGTTTCTAATCATATTCTTCCTCATTAGTCTCACATTAAGTAGTACTACCTCAGAGGCTAGCCATGAGAAGAAGCTTGAACCTGCTGTGGTTATAGGCAAAGTTTACTGTGAGACATGTTTCCAAGGGATCTCAAAATCCAGCCACTTCATTTCAGGTAATAAACCCTTCTCACATTTTCAACATTACTCAATCAAATCGTATGTGTTAGCAGCATAGGTGAACATGAGCTTCATAATGGGGTTTGAGCTGGAATCTCTAACTCTAACATGGTTATATCATTATCTTTTTCTATGCAGGGGCTTCTATTGGTGTGGAATGCAAAGATGTGACTTCATCAAAACCAAGCTTTCAAGCACAAGTGAAGACAGATAACCAAGGAGTGTTCAAAGTCCAATTGCCTTTCTCAGTGAGCAAACATGTCAAGAAAATTGAAGGATGTTCCGTGAAGCTAATTCGTAGCAATGAACCGTATTGTGCTGTGGCCTCAGCAGCAGCTTCATCTTCACTTCACCTCAAGTCAAGGAAGCAAGGCACTCACATTTTCTCAGCTGGGTTTTTCACCTTTAAACCTCTAAAGCAGCCCAACCTATGCAACCAAAAACCAAGCCTCATCCAAAACACCAAGGAAGTTACCACTAATTCAGAGAAACTCTCATTATTTTCTCCAACTGAGGAACTGGCATTTCCCTCACCAGTTCAAGAATCCGACTTCGGTGATTCTATCCGTAATCTGATCCCTTTTCTTCCCCCACTACCACCACTGCCTCCTCTCCCAAGCCTTCCAGGACTCCCAGGTCTTCCAGGACTTCCCCCAACCACAGCAAAACAAACAAATCCCAATTCCAGAACTACTAGTACTACCTCTTCAAAGACAGAGAGACACCTTAGTGACTTAACTGAAAAAGAAAAATTAGCCCAACCCGATTTTTTCTTCCCACCAAACCCTCTCAATCCACCATCACTTTTGCCTCCAAACCCTCTTCTGCCAAGCCCACCTCCACTCATCCCAAACCCATTCCAGCCTCCACCAGCACCATTGATTCCAAGTTTACCCCCATTGCCTAATTTTCCCCCATTACCGGGTTTGACTCCACCATCTCCACCACCACCATCATTCCCAACAATCCCTCCGTTACCTCCATTCCCATTACCACCTGTACCTCTCATCCCTGGAATCCCTCCTGCTTCCTCCTCTCCTTGATTAGTAACTATATAAAACCATGTACAAGATATATAATTTTCAAATAATGTCTTAGCTTTCACATGTTGGCATCGAGTTAATTTTCTAGGTGTGTAAATTCTTGTAATTTTGTGCAATTGTCAGAGCATATATATGGTAGGATTTGTGAGGTTGTGAGTTGTAAGGACAAAGGAGCTTGTAATGTAGTGGACACAAAATTATTGTAGTTCGGAATAAAACTTTCTGTGGCTCCCTTATCTATTAGAATTTCGTTTTCTTTGAACATCACCAAGTTATCATCAGATGTTGTTCATGTCAGCATTTTGAGCTCTCCGATTTCTAGAATAATTCTTCAAATTTGATCACTGGACAAAACAATGTGTTACAGTTTCAACTGAACGTACAATATGTCTCTGAAACTATTTCAACTGAACGTACAATATGTCTCTGAAACTACTGGAAAACTTTATCAACTTATTCTTCTAAAAAAAAATTATCAACTTAAATTACCTTCTACTGTTTTTGGGACAAATATGTATGGTTCGTTTTCGCCATCACCATTTTGATGAAAATATGATTGGATAAGAAAACTGTAGAGTTATGTGGAAAAGTATCGGCAGAATACAAAATTTCAAAATTTTCTGAAAAAGAAATTTTATGTTTAAAGACTAATCCGTACCAGATGATCATATTAGGAAATACATCCTTTCTACCTAGCCACCAAAAATAGATTGAGATTTCACTCCGATTACTGTTGGATGTGTATGGGTTCCGCACCTAAACTTTTACCAACTCGAACATGAAACATCTACAGTTGTTATCACTCGAGCCATCATATATAAGTGGAGGGATATTGGTGGAGATATCAGATTATCAGAAGCACATTTGGAAATGACAACATAGACAGTAGATATAAAATTGCTCCTTTACTCTCTCGTCTCCAATAATGAAATGTGATGGGGTGAGGATCAAAACCTGGAAATATACTGGTTAAATCTGCTTACGTACACCATCTTGCATTCAGAAACAACAGTCGATGGTACTGGGGTAAAAAATTTGCATTTAGATCGAGAAACTGTGACCAAGAAGAACACATCATTTTTTCAAAACAAAAAAGAAAGGCCCAAAAACAGAGTCCCATGCCCGAGCAAGTCAAAACAGTACAACAACAAAAATACCAGAACAAACCCTAACCCTAAACCACCAGAAAACATGAGCAAGCTCCATTTCTGCCTTGGTCTTTCATGTTGCTACATATATGCCTATGATTGCTCTGGTCATCTCCCTGGCAGCTTCAGTTCGAGTCGTGAGCAGGTGAAGTACTACTGGTTATCCCAAAGAAATCTCTAGTATAGGGAACTTGTGATTGCAGAGTCGAGTTTCCTTGTGATGCCATTGCAGCTGCTGGCTGATGAAAACTGTCTGCATCTGCACTAATCGGGAGTCCTGCCCTTTTGTATATCCTTAACTTCTGCAAATTGATCACATATATGCACGTTATTTGTACTAATTAGCTAGTGTCCATCATCATCATTTTAACCATTGTTGATCGAAAATTCAAGGAAGTACATGCACAGCATTGATAATAATGACCACACAAGCTTGAAGCAATAGAGTATATATAAACAACACTTAGGATTCCTTCATAAGTTAGCAAATTAGACAAAGCCAGATAAAACCACATGTCTATGTATATAGTAGTGGCTCGTCTCTTCGATCAAGTCTTGGTATTGGTATAGATCTCTCTTCAGTTTTTGAGTTTTATCAGTTATTACACAGTAACACACTAGCTAACACAGACAAGATTTTACTGTGAGGAAAATTTGCCTCAATCTCTCATTATAACATAGCACAACGATCGATGGACTTGGATGTCATTTTCAAACTCCAAGCACTGACTAGCTAGCTAGAATATTCTCTCATTTGCATCCTATACTGAGATAGGAAACTAAGTTAGAATATTCTCTCATAAATATAACTGAGAGATACATTTACATAAATATAAGCAAACACCCCTCATTAAATCTCTAGAATTTTGGTTTTGATGAGTGTACCATATTATTTCTATTATTCTATACCACTTCACATCTATATTAGTTCTTGTATAAGTTTAGGATATGCAAATTGCACATTGTCGCAACACGTTGTCACATTTTATGCTTTAATAGCAGATAGATTTCAAAGCCAATTACCTGTAGATGACTCTTCACTTGATCGTTCGTAAGCCCATCAACCCGCATCCTATCTTTAACTAGTTTGGGAGTAGCTGCTGCTCAATTTAAAAATGTGGGAAATCAAATAAAAAAAGTTAAACAAACAAAAGGGCAATTTTAAAAATTACCATATTCTCATTTCAAAAAAAAAAAAAAAAAACCGGACCTTCGGCACCTCCAAGGTCATTTATTGCCTTCATAAATCTTGAATGGAGCTCCGGCGTCCAAATCCGCCGGCCATTTCTCGAGATCTCTATCGGTAAGGGGGATGCCTGATTATTTACTACTGGCGTTGAGGCGGTTGAGCAGTCATTGACATTAATGTTGAAATTAGGCCTCAGATTTGTACTAGTGCCCTCCGGTTCTTCTTT
Organism: Fragaria x ananassa; assembly: GCA_034370585.1. Taxonomy (NCBI): domain Eukaryota; kingdom Viridiplantae; phylum Streptophyta; class Magnoliopsida; order Rosales; family Rosaceae; genus Fragaria; species Fragaria x ananassa. The sequence continues at coordinate 32,143,912 of CP139754.1, read as the reverse complement.
TTTACTCCATTTGCTTGGTCGCACCATCTTCAATACAAAATAAAGTAAATATATATAAAATGAGAAACAAATTCAGTAATGATATGTCAAATGAGAAAAAGATAAACAAAAATTGAAGCTATGGATATCGATCTATCCCATTAGTACCGGCACCGAAACCCAGTCATGCTTGGAAGGCAGAAAGCTAGGTTTTTCCGGTTGATTTCGGTTCTTCCAATTCAACGGCGCGGTATGGTGATCAGCTTCGACTTTACCATTCTTGATAATCAAAATTTGCTCATGTATCACTTCAATCGCTGTTTCACAAACTGAAAAACATTAGAGGCTAATCAATATATATTTTTAATTAAATAAAAAAGAATCTAAGAATATATAAATGGACTAACTAGCTTACCATCCTTCAAGAGAAACATGCAGTGAGGCAGATTATGATCTCTATCAGATGTCTGAATTCTATGCATTTCTTCCTCATGCTTTCGCATATAAGTTTCTAGCTTCGACAATTTTGCGGAAGCATTGTTAATTTGAGCAATCTCAGTCAGTAGGTTGTTTATGGATTTGGGAACCCAGGAGGGCTTAAGACTCAATGTCAGCTCTAGATCTACAGTGTTTGATGTTGAAGCCATTTTTCGTATATCACACAAGATAAATCGATTAGACGATGACTAGAGACCGATAACCTTCGCTAAATTTTTCAACAAAAACCCTGAATATAGTGAAGAGAGTTGTGGAGATATGGAGTAGTGTTTGGAGCGTTATATAGAAAAAGAGAGTAGCAAGTGATCGATGAAGACCAGAATCCAGCTGAATTCAAGATGCACTAAAGAAAAAGTTTATTTGGGAAATGCCATTAAGACAAAATAGATTACACAAGAATAGATTCCCTCATACACTACCCCTCTCATCTTTTGAACAACCTCATTCTCACCTGACATTTGTGAAACAAAAATTATTTAGAAAATTATAAATGGTAGGTAATAATAATATTAATAAAGATACCTATTTTGCAGAGTCCAGTTGCCGCATATATGTTAATAACTTAATATTACGTTTTACCTTAGCCGCATTTCCATACTGATCGATATAGCTAGTTATTTTACTGATGAGGTCTATATTCATATATATCAGAAACACTTGTATACAACAGTAGTGTTTTGGGTGTTCTGATTAAAATTCAGAAATTAATCTATCGTTGCCGACTAATTACCATGTACCTTTTATTACCTTTTTCAGCCATATATGTAATTTCCTTAAAAAGAGTTACCATCTATTTACTTATCTCCTAAAGTACATTACCCTAATTCAACTTTAAGCAAATAGAGATATTTTATTAACACATCCATAATTACTAGATACACATTTCATACTTAATACACCACATATTAACTTTTTTATTTTAACATTTTACTAGATACACATATACACAAACTTCCTACAATACTCTCATTTAACATACACAACTTGTTTGCTAGATACACAACTCATTCACTACACATATTTTTCTAGATTTGCTACTCAATTTATTAAAAAAAATCACATTATTGAGATTTTTCTCAAAAGGTTTCATATTTCCTCATATTATTTCACCTCATTAACATATTCATCAAACGAAGGTTTTTATTTTATCTCTAAAGGGTTTCACCTTGTTAAGATCTTATTCGAGAGATTTCCTTAATTTTGTTAACATCTTTTCCCATCAATTTTCATTGACAAATTTTATTCTCAATGGGCCTCTTACTTAAATTGATTTCAAGATTTTTTGAGCCTACCGAATCAAAACAAAACAAGACAATACATCACCAAAGTCCTTAACGAAACTTTCAACATTAGAATGTTCAATCTTGTGTAAAACTAAATTAACTAATTCTTGGGAACCATTGCATACTAAAAATTAAAAAGTGTTTGAAGTACAATAGTTAATATGAACGTCTTAAACGAGATATTTTATTTCAACTAAGTTTCTTTATTTTTGATATGAATGTCGTTTTTGGGTAATTTTACTTACCCATAAAGTTTTATATAATTTATATAAAAAAAGATGTGTATCTAAATTTAAGGATGTGTTAATAAATTTCTCAAGCAAATAACCTGTTTTACCTAAAAAAAAAAATAATCTCATCTCTTTTTCAAATACCAAATTGTAGTTGGACTACAAAATTCCATGTATTTCTATTTCCAAAGCCATATATAGAAAAATTTTGGTTATTTAATTATGGTAAAAGAAAACGTGGTTGTTTTACTTTTTGTTTCATCATCAAGAGTGTAATAGGGAAGAAACCGCTTCCACTAATAACTAAAAAGTTCTTAGAAATATTTAGCCATGATAAATGTTTCTTTCCCAGCCGTTTGCTCCATCAGAGTTCTCATGCCTATCCCTCAATTAATCTTGAACATAAGATTCCTCCCATAAAAGGAGAAACAGATTTGGCCATCAGCTAGTTTGTGCATGCTTGAGAGTTTGTGTATGTAACAAGAAATTTGTTTGGGTGTGAGGGTTTTTGTTCAAAACGACACCAATTTTAAAGGGTTCATACGTTATAAATGATATCAGTTATAATATTTATGTTTCAACCAGTGTGCAATAAAAAAAATTTGAGTTCGAAGCTCCTTAGTTACACATAGGGAAAGAAAACAAGCAGTTGATTAATGATGGAGAATAATAACCGGTAGGGGTGATTTTTGTTCAAAGACGACCTCTTCGTTTGGTACTAATGCTAAGATTATTCATTTGATGTCAAACCAGTCATTGTTGATTACTGATCAATATCGATGATCGGTAAACCAAGCAACTAGCTCAGTTTCGAACATTCGATCGGCATCCATTTATTGTAACTCCTCTAGAAAGAAAGGAAGGAAGAGTCGATGGTGAAGAGATTTGCAAATCCAAACAAATTATGAGAAGTTAGGGAACTAGAGAAGAACATTGTCCAAGGAAGAATAAAAGAGAAAGAAAGAAAGAAAGAACGACAAGTAGAATATGAGAGAAGCAAACTCATAACATATATAAAATCTCACAATTACAAAGAGGAGACTACTTTTTTAGATCAAAGGATATTGAGCATAAAGCTTTGAAAGTTGAAGAAGAAAGAAAACCAAACAATGAAAAAATAAAGAGGGAAGAATAGAAAAAATAAAATAAAATAAATAAAAATCATGGAGGCTTCTACCTGTAGTTCAAAGTTTAGAGAAAAGGTGTGATTTAGTTCAAAGTTTAGAGAAATGGTGTGATTTAGTTCAAAGGTTAGAGAAAAGATGTGATTTACCAATTGAGAACCATCAAAAAATGTTTTTTCCTATAATTTTCTCAAGAGAGAGGTTAATTTATCTCGGCTAGCAAAACAATGGGGGTTTTGCACTTACGGTCGAACTAGTTGGGATTGCTATCCTCTCTAGCGGTCTTTTAATTGAGCAGCGGTATTTTTATGTCCCGTGGGTTATGACTTCCTTTTCTTTGCGGTTGATTTTCATGTGGTGAAGCATGATGTTGGTAGTATATCATTCATTCATGGTTATGTTGATGCCGTCAGTGGTGTTGATGGTGGCTCTTTGGTATTTGCGGTGGTAAGTTTGTTACGAAGGTTGAGAGTTGTTTTCTGGCTCGACTACTTAAAGATAACTAGGATATCCGGCATGATTGGTAGCGGTATTAATGATGTGTGGTGGCCGAATGCCAATGTCATTTTGATGAGTTGTGTAATACTCTAGATTTTCATATTATTTTTCTTGTATTATTTCCATAATGAATGAATGAATATTTATGAAAATTTTTTAGTTTTTGCGAAGTTGAAGTTTCGGGAGTAATTTTTAAGGTACTTTGACTTTTAAGAGACCCAAAAGTTGACTTTATTTTCCGTAAGTTATCTTCGAAAACTTCCTTCTTGAAAGTTGTAGAATTTGTTGATACGAGTTCGTAGATATGTGACACGTCTGAAACGGAGGTAGTATGAGAAAGTTATGATCAGAGGAAGTTAGTTTTCGGGTTTAGAAACTGTATAAGTAGAAAAATGTGGGAGAGTTATTTTTGGAAACCTAAAAATCAGTTTCACTTTCTCTTTTCTCCCTCTCCCGACCTCCTCCCGCTCTCGGTTTTTCTCCAATCGATTTCTCCCTCATCCGGCCACTAAACCGGACGCCACCGGTCTCCTTCGATCCGCACAGACCTCTTCTTCATTTCTGGAGCAGTCCCGCTTGCCGTCGCGCCGCTTGGAAGCTGCCACGGAGCGGCGGATCTGCTGCGGTATCGTCGGAAAACCGGCGATTTTGGTGGCGTTTCGGGTGAAAGTTAGGTTAGTCTTGCTCATCTCCTTCCTCTAGTGATGTTTATACGTCTTTGGTGACCTGAAAACCAAGTTTAGGTGCCGGTTTTGCAGATTTTGTTTTCGATTTCATTTTGGAGTTTCGGGGCGTTTTCCGGCCGATCCCGACCGAACCAGTCAAAACCTCAAGTATTAAAGTTGTTCACCATACTTCAATCTACAAGTTTCATGTTGTGAGTTTCTTCTAATTTGGAAGTTTTGGGGTGGCGCGTGGGGCTCACTCGCCGCCGCTTGTGGTGACGCGTCCGGCTGAGTTATGGCCTTAGTTTCTTGTGGTTAGCTAGTCCTTGCTGCTGTGATCATGTTGAGAGGTAGTTTGACTAAGTTTTGAGCAAGGTTTGCATGTTATGTCACTACCAGAAGAAAGGTTATAGCCGACAAAAAAAAAAAAATCAGGCCGACGAAGCATTTTTTCGTCGGCTATAGTGGGCTTTATTTCGTCGGCTAAGGTAAATTTTCGTCGTCTATGATGTCCACTTTAGCCGACGGAATTTTCTTTCGCCGGCTATTTTAAATTTTCGTCGGCTATGTCAAACTTTAGCCGACGAAAAAAACTTTCGTCGGCTAAAGAATTTATTTCGTCGGCTAAAGTTCACAAACCATGGCCGACGAAATATTTAAAAATTTAGCCGACGAAATTCATAGTCGTCGGCTAAAGTGCTTTATATTTGCGGATCTGGGCAGCAGCAGCTCATTTCGAAAAAAACGGAAAAAAAAACGGGAGAAGAAAAAAGGGGAGAAAAAGTTTGGGTGTTGTCGAAATCTGTCCATAATCAGTTTGTGGAGCCATATATAGGTACGTATATGTATATATATGTTGATTAATTGAGTTTTATTTGAGTTGATCGATTTTAATTAGTGTGATTAATTGAGTTTATTGATTTTGATTGTGATTGAGTTGATTAATTTTGAGTACGTTGGATGTATATATAGATGTGTTGATCGATTTGGTTGATGATTTGAATTGATAATATATATGAATTAATTTATTGTTAATAAATAGTAGATATATATATGTTAATATTAATTTATAATATTATTGTGTTGATATGGTATGAAGTTGTTGATGATATATATGAGTTCATGATGATAATTTTGTAATTAATTAGTTGTAGTACGTACGTAGAATATATACTAAATGAATTGAGATTTTATATATGGCATGAAGTTTTATTAATAATTAGCTAGCAGCGTTATAAATATATATATATATATATATATATATATTTTGTTATATTTTCAGGATATGGATAAGAGTTGGATTTCGCTTCCAAAATGGGACAAAAGATACGGTGCAGGAGTTATGAGTTTTATAGAATATGCGCTGGATAATGCTAACGGGAATACAATTTTCTATTGCCCGTGCACGAAATGTCAGTGTCGCAGCGATATGTATCGATTTCCCATTGACAAAGTATGACAGCACCTGAGGAGTAACGAGTTTTGAGAGAAGTACACATGTTGGTTATATCACGGTGAAACATCATCAGGGGGTCCGCATGATCATGGCCAATTTTCTGAGACGGGCAGTGCTAGTACATCCAACGATCCAACAACGACATTCATCAACGACATGTTTCCTTATGAGAGCGGTGTATGCGCTCAAAGACAGTATATGCCTGACCCGGTGCATCCCTTCCCTAGAGCTGTGAACACTGCTGGTATTGAAAAGTACAACAAACTGCTTGCTTTCCAACAGACCCCTGTGTACCCCGGTTGTCAGAAGACCGTTCTTGAAAGTGTGATGGACGTAATGAGGATTAAAGTTGAGACAAAATCGACCGTGAAGGCTGTTGATGAGTATCTACAGTATACTGCTTCGATGCTGCCCAACGGTCATCGTCTTCCTACCACTCATCGGAAGGTCCGATGTATCTTGAAAGATCTTGGGCTTTCCTACATCAAGATCCATGCATGCAGATGTGACTGCATTCTCTTTTGGGGTAAAGATCCAGAAGGGAATGACCTTGGTGGCCTTGACGCATGTCCGGTATGTCACACTGACAGATATAAGCTGACTCCTGCAGGCAACAGGAAACCTGTAAAGGTACTTCGGTATTTCCCTTTGACGGATAGGTTGGAGCGGTTGTACATGTCTTCACACACGGCCGAAGCGATGAGATAACATGCTGATAGGGAATTGCATGACGAAGATACCCTTATACACCCTGCTGACGAGGAGGCTTGGAAGCATATAGACAGAGAGTTTCCTCATTTTGCGTCAGAGGTCCGAAATGTGAGGCTCGGGCTCTCATCCGACGGGTTCAACCCTTTTGGCAACATGAGTCTGCAATACAGTATATGGCCGGTGATTTTGGTACCGTACAACCTTCCCCCATGGATGTGCATGAAGAAGGAATACAATATGTTGAGTTTGTTGATTCCAGGGCCCGGTTATCCGGGGAAGTGTCTCAATGTGTACTTGAGACCTTTGATTGAAGAGCTTAAATTTTTGTGGGACGTTGGTCATCCCACTTATGACAAGTACACGCACGAGATGTTCTAGATGCATGTCATGGTTGTTGGCACCATCAGTGATTTTCCTGCCCGTGGGATGTTGTCGGGCAACGTTGTTAGGGGATACAAGGCTTGTCCAGAATGCCTTAGCGATGAGGGGAGCAGCAGTCATTGCAACAAGATATGCAGATTGGGTCACCGTGCTTTCCTTCCATATGATCACGAATGACGGTTCGATGACAAGGCATTTGATGGGACCGTAGAACACGGTGTGCCTCCCAGAAGATGGACGGGGGAAGAAATTTTAACGGTGCTTAATGAGTACGATTTTGGGCAGCTCAGCAATCATCCCAACATTGTGGCGGCAATACCTGAAAGACCCGACATGTACAAATTCTGGACACATAAGAGCATATTCTGGGAATTCCCATACTGGAGTAAGTTGTTGATCAGGCACTACCTGTATGTGATGCACATAGAAAAGAATGTGTGTGACAGTGTGGTGGGCACAGTGCTGAACTTGGAGGGGAAGACGAAACACGGTCCTAAGGCACGCATTGATCTAAAAAAATGCGGAATAAGAAGACATTTGTGGTTGAAGGAAGGGAAGAAAAAAATGCCTCAAGCTCCTTACACCGTGAAGCCTGACTAGAAGAACCTAATTTTCAGGTGGATGAGTTGTGTGAAGTATCCTTCAAGCTATGCAGGAAATATAGCCCGGTGTGTGAACTTCCGGGACAATAAGATGTACGGGTTGAAGAGTCATGACTGTCATATCCTGCTACAACATCTCTTCCCTGTTTTCATTCGACCGTTCCTTCCCCGTCAGGTGGTGGAGCCGTTAGTAGCGTTGGGAAGATTTTTCCAGAAGTTATGCGGGAAGTGTCTCGATGTGACCTCCGGGAAATGCAAATGGACATCATTTATATCATGTGTAAATTTGAGAGGATATTTCCTCCAAATTTTTTTGACATCATGCCTCATCTGATGATCCATCTTCCCGAGCAATTGTTGCTTACCGGTCCAGTACACTACACTTGGATGTATCCCATGGAAAGGTACGTTTTTTACTTTCATGAATTCCTCAATATATATACATGTTCAATAATCATAACATTTTGCAACTTGATTTACAGGCAACTTGGAGACTACAAAGATTATGTGGCTAATAAATCCGCTCCTGAAGGATGTATAGCTGAAGCATATATTGCGCACGAGTGTGTCACCTACATGAAGTTGTATTTAGGAGCGTTGAAGGAAACTCCGCAAACCATGCCGGTAGATGTACCGAAGTTCAATCTTTCCATAGTCTCTAGTGATGTTGAAGTGTATGGAATTTTTCCAGACTCCTACAAGTTGCAACCACATGAGCTAGTCATTGCCCACTGGTGGGTATTGATTAACTGTCCAGAAGTTGAATACTGGAAAGACATCCATCTCAATCATCCCAACATTCAACGTGATCTCGAGTACCACAACAGGGAGTTCGCAGATTATTTTGGCGGTTGGGTACGTAATTTAATTTTTCTCTACGGGTTTATGTTTATTGCATAATTATCCATATTTACAGTTGAGATGGTTGGTTGCAGATGAACCATATTCAATTTGATGGTCACCCAAATTGGTCTCATGAACTAAGACTTCTAGCCATGAAGCCGATAGTCTCAAGAGTTTATCCGATGTGCAAGGTGAATGGCGTGCAATTTATATGCGAACAAAGAGACAGTAGAAAGAGAACACAGAATTCTGGGGTCATGGCACATGGTGGGCGGAATGGAGTTGACTATTACGGTGTTCTTGATTCAGTGGTGGAACTCGTTTACGGTGAAGGCATGACAGTGCACCTCTTCAAGTGTAGATGGTTTGATACTAGGCCGCAGAGCATGAAGACCGATCAGTACGGAATATTATCGGTGAACACTGCTACAAGTTCTTACGAGGATGACCCCTTCGTTTTTGCCACATCGGTAAAACAAGTGTTTTATCTTGATGACCTTGCTAAGGGTGACGCGTGGAAAGTAGTCAACATTGTGCACCCTCGAAACATTTATCGGGCGGCTACACTTGGAGAGGCCGAAGACGAGGAAGAGGATGTTGCGTATCAAGAGCCCAACGCAATAGGTATTCCTAACTCCTCTACCATTCGCCTTAATAATTTTAAAGCAGGTCGTTCGGTGCGAATTCATGATGAAGAGCCAAGGCTTGTTGATGTTGATCCAAATCAAGAAACAGACGAAGACTCTGGCGATGAGGAAATACATATATTACCAGAAATTAATTCTGACATCGAAGAAGACTCATCGGATGATTCCGATTACGAGCCTTAGTTTTAATGTATGATTCTGATTAATTTGTATAATTTTCAGTTGGAGGCTTTTTCCTTTATAGTTTACACATGTTGAATTCATATTTCAGTTATTTTATATGAATTTCGGTGATACATGATGAACAAGGTTTTTTTAATGTATGGTTTATGAATATCGTCTGTTTTTTTTTCCCTGTTTTTTTACTTTAGCCGACGAAATAAACTATAATTCGTCGGCTAAGATGTTTTTTGCCGACGAAAAAAGACTTAATTCGTCGGCCATAGATGTTTTTTATTTGTTTTATTACAAACTTTAGCCGACGAAATACACTGTCATTCGTCGGCTAAGAGAGTTTAGCCGACGAAAAAAGCCTTAATTTCGTCGGCCATAGATGTTTTTTATTTTTTTTATTACACACTTTAGCCGACGAAATACACTGTGATTCGTCGGCTAATATGGTTTTTGCCGACGAATAACCTAATATTTCATCGGCTATAGTTATTTTTAAAATTTTTTAATTACATACTATAGCCGACGAATATGTTAGGGTATTCGTCGGCTAAACCCTAAAATATTTCTATTGCCTACTATAGCCCTATGTTCGGTGGTTATTTTGCGTAAAATTTTTATACGACTTGTTGTGTGTCATCGGTTTAAAACTATTTTCAGTTGGAGGTCCGGCCAAAATACGTAATTTAGACGGTCGAACGACCTTTTCCGTGCGTTTAGGGGTTTGACTTACGAGATTGACCGTCCGGATCGAGCACTTATTCTTTTCGGATCAAGTTGAATTTTTTCCCATACATGTATTTTATAATGATGGTCAGATCTGACGGCTGGATTTGTGTTTCTCAAGTTTGATCATCACGATCACAACATGCCAAATGTATAAAGTTTTAGCCGACGAATTTCAAAGGTTTAGCCGACGAATTTATATAAAGCCGACGAAATTTTAATCTTTAGCCGACAAACAAATTATGTCGTCGGCTAAAGTCTTCGGGTTTTAATTGCGAAACCCTAGCCTCCTCCCTCATTTCCGCAGTTTTTCCCTCCTCCCTCCTCCCTCCCGGTCTCCTCCCTCCTCCCTCCCTCTCCCGTCGCCGCCTCCTCCCTCCTCCCTGCCTCCCGATCTCCTCCCTCCCTCCTCCCTGCCCTCCGCCCTCCTCCCTGCCTCCCACCCTCCTCCCTGCCTCCCGCCCTCCTCCCTGCCCTCCGCCCTCCTCCCTGCCTCCCGCCCTCCTCCCGCCCTCCTCCCTGCCTCCCGCCCTATTCTCAGGTTCGGTGCTTAATTTTGTTGTTGTTGCTTAATTTTGTTGTTATTGATATATTGGTGCTTAATTTTGTTGTTGTTGATAAATTGTTGCTCATTGTTATCGTTTGGTTTAATTTGTCTTAATTAAATTTATGTTAATTTAATTTATGTTAATTTAATTTGTGTTAATTTAATTTGTGTTAATTTAATGATGTGTTAATTTAATTATGTTAGTTTATGTGTTTATTTTTGAATATATGTGTTAATTTATTTTTGATTTCGAATTTAGTTGTATGATATGTTAGTTAATTTATGATGATGTTGATATATATAATATTGTTATGTAAGTAAAATATATATATATATCTATATATATATTGGTATATGTATCTATTTATTGAATAAGTATAATTTTAAACATGTATAATTTTTTATAAAATAAAGACAAAATAATCTAAAGTCTTAGATTAATATTTTAAATAGGATGAGCGGCTTTTTTCGATCGAAGAAGAGTTCGAAGGGCCAAAGGTCCGAATCGTCTGAGGGAACCTCTAGCAACCCTCAAACGACGTTTCAGGGCCAGATGACAGCCAGACGTGCGAGCCTTCTGGAGACGGCGCCGGAGGTGCCCCTTTCATCGAGGCAGGCGGCCGTCCCTCGTTCCCCGAGGCCCTTGTGGCCTCAGACGGAGGTGTCTACACCTCGTATGCCCGAGATACACCGGGCGCCCACTCCGGGTCCTACTTCTTCGGATAGTGGGTCATCTGGGGTACAGATGCCGCCGCCTCATCTGTTCCTTCCGCGGATGATACCGGCGTTACCTGTAGTCGATGGCTCAGGGACGCCGATTTATCCACTGCCCCCGCCAATGGCTCCATCAGCGGCGTACCGGTTCCTGCCTTTTGATACGCCTCTTATTTCTGCGAGGGTATCATCATCGGCGACAGAGCCGGAATCCGTCGCGAGCTCCTCAGGTAATCAGTGATGCATGATTACTTTTAAAGGTTCATATATATTTTAATAATCAATTTGGCCGAATCATGTCATAGGCACAAAGAAAAAGAGAGGCCCCATCACAGGGAAAGCTCTCGAGAAGATGGTGAGTACCGTGGGGAGGATCGCCCTCGATATTGACGGGGATGGCCACGTAGTATCGGGCGGGAAGTCGAGGACGTACTCCGGCCGCGTGGGAGCTCTCATTAGGGATAGAGTCCCTATGTTGTGGTCCGACTGGGGCGAGGTCCCGCAGGAGGTTAAGGACATGGTCCACAACGCGATGTCGGTGAGTTTACAAAATAATATTATGTATTAAATTGTTGATTTCTCGAAAAGCTAAACTAATAATAAACGGTTGAATGCATGTGTGGTTTGAGGTTCCCGAGCACCTGAGGGACAGTTGGGCCGACGTTGTGCATGGGGGAAGGTACGTTGGGAAGTTAATGAAAAACAAAATTGTATGTGATATTAATAATATTTCTAATATTTTTGTTGTATCTGTAGGTACAAGGAGTGGAAGAACGAGCTGCGGACCCATTGGACTACGCACGGGAACGCACGTTCTGGTACCCCTGCTGAGTTCCAGTACAGGGAGTACGAGTGGCGTTGGCTTCTGACATCAGAATTCAACAACCCTCGTAAACAGGTTTTTAAATAAATTAGACATTTAATTTAAAAATAAGTACGTGCGTTTTAAAATATTCTATTAATAGTTTACTTTTTTCTTTGAAGGCGGTTTCCCGGGTGAACGCTCAGAACCGGCAACGCAACACAAGGAACCATCATGCCGGTTCTAGACCGTTCGGTGTCTTAATGGACGAGGCGGCCAAGGAACATCCAGAAGTCAACCCGTATGTCTATACGTACGAGAAGGCATATCCTGACTCCCAGGAGGATATTGTAAGTTACCTTACGTTTTTAAATTTTTAAATTTATGTAAAAATTTTAATTAATAATTTTTTTCCTATCCATATAGGCGAGGGTGAGGGAGGCTACTGACGAGGTCATGAGTACCGTAGTGAGGGAGGCATGGCCGGACACGCAGGACGAAGACATGTCCGAAGCCATGTCCCGGATCGACACTTCAGATCCGACGATTGGGGCGAGGATCATGGGCACAGCCTTCCCACCGAGAGGAAACAACTTCTACTGCCGAGGTCTAGGAAAGAGAGGCGAGGGGGTCCTAAAGACCACTCCAGGATTTCAACGAAAGGCAGCCTCGACCAGCAGCAGGACCACGTCCACGATGAACAGGACGACTCAGTTAGAGTCGGAAGTTCAGAGACTACGAGATTTTCGTGCTGCTCAGGCTGCCTATAATGCCTCGCAGGCAGCCTTTAATGCCGCGCAGACAGCCTATGCTGCCGAGTTACAGACCCAGCTGTTACAGTACATGCAGGACTTTACAGCTGCCCAGATTCAGGGACTTCCGCTTCCGCCCATGCCTCCGCTACCCCAGCCGCCGCAAGCTCCGCAGCAGCCCCTAGAAGAGGACTTTAATTTAGACGATATAGACTTTACGTAGTTGATATATAATTTTATGTAATTGATACTTTTATGTAGTTCATATATTCTTTTATGTGTTTGTTGTTGGTTATATGAAATTGTTAAATATGTTTTTTGCAGCTTGCTTGGAATGGTAATTCAGAAATTTCGGGGGTTTTTTTTTACTGAAATTCACTTATAGCCGACGAAAAAAGCCTTAATTCGTCGGCTAAAGTTTTTTTTTTTTTTAAAAAGAAAAGTTTAGCCGACGAAATATGCTTTAATTCGTCGGCTAAATGCCTATAAAGCCGACGAAAAACACTATATTTCGTCGGCCATAGATGTTTTATATTTTTTTTATTACAAACTTTAGCCGACGAATATGTTAAATTATTCGTCGGCTAAAGTTTGGAAGATAACCGACGACACAAAATGTCGTCGGCTAAGGTATGGACTATAGCCGACAACAAAATCGTCGGCTATAGTGCATACTTTAGTAGACGAAATAATGTCGTCGGCTATAGTATGACTATAGCCGACGAAATAATGTCGTCGACTAAAGGTTGAACTATAGCAGACGATATTATTTCGTCAGCTATAGTCATACTATAGCCGACGAAATTTTTTGTCTCGTCGGCTAAAGTCATCACAGACGACCCTTTCCCGACGACACTATAGCCGACGAAGGCTCATCGGCTAAGGTCTTAGCCGACGAATTTTTTTAACAGGCCGACGAAAATTTTTCGTCGGCTAAAGTGCCTGTTCTGGTAGTGTGTTTATTTCTTTTGGCTTGGTTGAGTTTGCGTTTAGATTTTGAAAATTTGAGGCAGCTCAATTGTGTCGTTGAGTTCAATGACTTTGGAAAATTGTCCTCTCTTGAGTTAAGAGTTAGTTTAAGGGTATTGTGTTATCCTTTAGTATTTTAGTTTCTAAGGTTTTTAATTATGTGATTTTAGGTGATTGGCTTGCCTTTTTTGTGTTAGGGGCTTTGCAGCAAGATTTCTAAGTGAGTAAATATCACCAAGGTTCATTTTAGGACCAAATCTTATTATGATCATTTGTTGATGAAATTTATACTATGATATTATTTATTTTAAAATATATGAGCTTGATCGCCAACAACTCATAGGTAAGATAAAACAAGCTTTTCTTATATGTTTATTTTGAGGTTCTTGATCATAATTTTATTGATTATTGATAAGTTATTCTTGTGGAATAATATATATTATTCATATAATTATATTCTTGTGAAGGATATAATCATATGATGCGATATTGTGATTGTTGGATAAATAGCTAAACTGGGTTCCAAGCCTTTAATCGGGTGATTGGTTACGGTTAAGATGCTATTTATTATTTTTTGTTTTGATATTGGACAGTCAAACCGGGTTCCAAGCCTTTGACCGGGTGATTGGTTATGGTTAGTAATAGAGCTCTAGTCCGTCTGTTAGTGTAGATCATGGGAGATACTTTATGGTATCTTGGACCCATGTGTACACAATTTGTTGTTGTAGGTCATGAGGGGTATTTATTAAATATCTGGGACTCATGTGTACATTTCTTTGGTAATGTGTTGGAATTGTGGTTTTTAATTATTGATCAAATCTCTCTTGTGAAATGTTGGATGTGATGATGTTGTGTTATTTTTGAGTTTACTCATACGGGCTTTTTAGCTTACCGGGTTTGTATTTTACAATCCCGGTGCACCAATTATTGGTGTAGGGGTTAGACCTGCAGGTGAGGATTAGTAGAGTTGAGGTGGAGGCTTAGTGCCAGGGTTCTTTTTGGCTTTTTCTGTACTCTGTATAGTTTTGTTAACCGGGTAGATAATATTAAACTCATGAGATTGTTCTCATGTTCTCGTATTGCAAGTTTATGTAAATAAGGAAGTGTAATATTTAACTCAGTGATGGGTTGTATGGCATTACTTTTCCGCTATTGAGTTCTAATTGATTGAATTTGTTATTGAAACAGGTTGAGTTTTTTTATATTTTAAGTTAGATTATGCCTAAATTTTTGAAAATTATCTTTCAAAAATTAGTGTGTGACAAGTTGTGTGTGAATAATTGGTCGCCGTTGCTTTAGACGACGGCGGTGGGTCAACTGTCTTCGTCAACGAAGGTCGATCGAGATGGATTCAATGGAAGCGACCACAGTCTGAAACCATAACGGGGAAGTCATTGTTGTACAACTCGTTGAACTCCATAATGGATGACATTTTCAACTTAAACAGATGTTTTAGTGATAAGATGAACATGTATGTTCATTGTATGATAATAGTAAGTGACATTATGGTCTAGTGCTTGTAATCGAGAAGGTGCTATTTTGCGCCCTGCAAATTGCAAACATAGGATTTTCATTTTGAATTATATAATGTTATTTTGGTCCTTTGGATCTAGACCTAAATATTAGTTTGCCTAACATAACAACAGTTATCATTGTGGTGAAAGGAACATCAAGACAGGCTCACTCCGTAAGAGTTGTGATGACTTTGGGCGGGTATAGGTGGCCTCTTGGCGAGTTTAGACAGCCTCTTGACGGTGTAGGCGGCCTCTTGGCGGTGTAGGCAGCCTCTTGGCGGTCTAGGCGGCCTCTTGGAGGGTTTAGGCAGTCTTTAGGCAGTTCTAGGCGGCTTCTAGTCAGGTCTAGCGGTCTCTAGGCGATTCTAGGTGGCCTCTAGGTGGGTCTAAGAGGCCTCTAAGCCGCTAGGCGATTCTGGGCAGCCCCTTGGCGGGTCTAGGCGAGTCTAAACGGCATCTTGGCGGGTCTAGACGACCTTTAGGCGGTTCTGAGCGGCCTCTAGGCAGGTCTAGGCGACCTCTACACAGGTCTAGGCGGGCTATAGGCAGGTCTAGGTGGCCTTTAGGCTGTTCTAGGTGGGTCTAGCCAATCTCTACACAGGTCTAGGCGGCTTCTAGGCGATTATGGGTGGCCTCTTGGCGGGTCTAGACTGGTCTAAGCAGCTTCTTGACTGGTTTAGGTGGTTTTGGGCAGCCTCTACGTGGGCCTAGGAGGTCTGTAGGCAGGTCTAGGAGGGTCTATGCAGGGTCTAGGCGGGTCTAAGCGGCCTCTAGGTGTTTTTGGGCGGCCTCTAGGCGGGTCTAAGCAGCCTTTAGGCGGTTTTAGGCGGCTCTAGACGGCCTCTAGACGGGTCTAGGCGGCCTCTAAGCAGTTCTAGACGGTCTCTATGCGGGTCTTGGTGGGCATTTTCTAGCTGAAGATCTTGGAGGTTGCACATTAATTTGGCTAGCTATAGTGGCGTCAACCTAAGCATCTGTATTCCTCTAACACTGTTTCTTATATCCAGTCCCTAAATGCTGAAAAAGACATTAAGCTAATTACACATCATGAATGTAAGCTAACAGTAGCTTGTGCGCACACGCTTTGCATCTCCACCATGCACCTAAAGATAGGTGCAGAGAGAGACTCTCCATTTGTCATTAGAAACACATCATATGTAGGGAGAATGAACATATTGTATCATTTGTTCAAGAACATATGATTGAAGAAGCTAAAGAAGTTGTACTCCCGAAAGCAAGTGAAGGATTTTTTCTTGCATATTTGTCATCCATCATAGATCGACACCTTGATTTTAGACGCAATGTTGAAAAAAATAAAAACTAGTGGTAGCATCAATGACGACTTAGTACTAGTAGTGAGAAACTTAAGAGCAATAATTTTGAACCTGAGCTTGTGTTAAGATACTGAGCTTGTTACTCTGCATATGTTTGTCCATATCTAGTATTGCTTATGTAGGAATATTATGTATAAGGCGTAGCCTAGTAGTTATTGTATGAATATAAAAAGGAGCTTATAACAAAAGAGAAGACTGCATTGGAGGGAATTAATATAGACTTAGACACTTATAAATATAATCATTTGTGTGGAAGCCTATAATATATAACCCATAACTAATAAGAACATGACACCTAATGTAGAATTAAGTATTAATATTAAATGAATATATGTTGGTTTGGTTCGGTTTAATCGCTTTTCTAGATGTACAGAACCACAACCCAATACCGCAATGTTTGGTTTTGTACGACTTCTGGAACTGATGGCCTCGGTTCCATCTGGTTTCGGTTTCTTAGTACCGGTGCGATTTTGGGCAGTTTCGATTTTTTCGGTGCCTAAAAGTACAACCCTACTTTAAGAACTCATTTTACAACTTTAGGATAAAATTGATACATGTTATGCATTAACACACTGTATAATTTTCACAATAAAACATCACAACACGAGAGCCGAAACCCCAAATCCGACCGTCAACCAACACATCACACAACGAAACTCCGTTTCCGACATCCGGTTTCTCCCGCCGCCGGTGCCCGAATTTCTCCCCTGAACACCACGACAACAATCTCTCACTTAAAAAGACCAGAAGCAAAGAATCAACTTTTGCTTGGTAAAAAAGCAAAACCTCCCTCCCCAAATCTCTAGAAAAACCCATCAAGCAATTTAAGCACATCACCAAATCATTCTTATATTTCTTTTTCTCTAGCTCTTCCCATTTCCGCCTGACTAAGACTCCCTCTTCGTCTCTCACTTTCACTTTCACTTTCACACCCGATCGTCTCATGGCCGAGGCCTTGGCCAAGCTCGCCGACTCTCTCTACTCCTCCGACTCCAAGCCCATCGCCGCCGCTGATCTCCTCCTCCGCCTCCGCTCCGACTCCGACTCCGACTCCATCGCTCCTGGCCTCCACTGCCTTCTCCTGATTCTCAAACGCGGCATCCAGCCCGCCGCTGATGGCAAGCTAGGGCTCCAATCATGGACCGATTCGCAAATTCAAGCTCTATACTTCCTCGCCTACGCCGTCGTCTCCGCCTCCCGATCTCTCTCCGGTACTCCTCCGCTTCATCTCCGTTTCCTTCTTCGCTTTTGCTTCCTGTTTAGCGTTTGAATTTTCATGCTTTTGTAACTGTTACTGATTTTGAAGAGATTCATGTAGAAGTAGAACAATCGTGATTGATTTTCTCTCTGTTTTGGTTAGAAATGTGCTTACTTTTTTATTTGCTTTTGAATTTTGCATACATAGTGGAGCAAGCGGAAGCGATAATTGTGGCCACTGTGCAGCTGGCTCTGGAATTTGCTGTATGCTATCTGGAAAAATCAGAATTTGGCAGCGACGACATGACTATTCAGGTTTTGCCTTTTCTTTTATTGTTCTTAAGCTATGTTGTAATGATCTGTTTAGTTTGAAGACTCTACTTTTGCTTCGTTTCGCATCAGCTTGTATTGTGGTGATTGAACTTAGCAGTATCGCAGTAGGAAGTTATTGTTGAGTTGTATGTGTCCAGTGTCCTTTATGGATGGTGTGAGGGATGTCAGGATGCTTTGACGGGCTCTTTTCATGGTGGTCATGTCCATAAACTGTGTTTTAGTATAGTTTGGCTGTCTAATGTTACTACCGTCTTACTGTTAAAAACTTCAAATGTGTGTTCTGGAGTCTGCAAGTGATTCAGATGTTTGTTATATATTTTCTGAAAAAAAGAAGTAAAATTTTATTAAAGAAACAGATATTTAGGTGAAGATAAAGAATGTTTGTCTAAGTTGAGAAGACATAGTAGCAGAATACAGCAGAAGAGTTTCTATGAAGGATAAGTCTGGATGCTCAACAGGCATCAAGTTCTGTTTAGCGATTACTTATAATATACATGTTATGTCATGGTTCTTTGATATGACATTTTTCCTTTCATTGTTATCATTTTTTTTTTTAGGAAACAATGATGTCATATGTGATCAAGAACTTGCCTCTTCAGTTATCGCAAGCTTACCATAAAACCCATTGCAAATATACTTTCTTCAGTCATTTATTTGTGCAGTTGGCAGAATTAATGTCCTTCATGTACATTTATGTCACTTGTGGTGGAGGACATGGCAATCAACCTTTTGTACTTAATGTTTTGCTGCTATCAGTATGCATGTTTGGGAGGGGTTAATAGTGGGTATACTTATATATTTGGGTTTGTTTGGTTTTGCAGAATAACATGATGCAACTTCTGGAGATAGCATTGGTTGATGGAATGGATAAAGCACCAGAGGCACGGAAGCCTTTCCCTCTAGATAGCCTTGCAGACTTGTCAATATCTGTTAGTGGTAGTTCTAGTGGTACCGAGTTTGATAATCATATTAAGTGTGGCCCTCAAGGTATTTTGTGTGGCCTTTTATGTTTATTTATTTTTTATTATTATTTTCTTTCTTGTAAGTCTTAAAGTGTTGCTGCCTCATGGATTTCTTAGGACTTATGATATGCTTTTATGTTTATGAGCAGGTGTCAATTGCTCAAGGGCAGAGAAACCGGTGGATCACCTTTTTATATCTTTAGCTTCTGAGTGCGTACAGTCTGATAGGCAGACCACTGGATTTGGTGGGCCTACTTTCCACCAAGATTTGAACAAGTTGGTTTTTTTATCCCAGCATTGGGCAGTTGCTCATGTTGGGTGTATTCAACGTTTGCTTTTGCTGTGCAAACAACTTATTGTACTCCCAGATGTGTTTGATGATAAGTTGTCTGGGACAAGCTTCTGCAAGAGACCGTCCTTCACTTTGAGGATTATAAAGCTACTTGGAAGTGTTGCAAAGGACATCCCGTACATTGAATATAATGCTTCCTTGGTGCAAGCAGTTGGCTCTCTTGCTGATGCAATACCCAGGTTGTTTAGACCTGGATTTGAGTTTGTAAACAGCCATGTTCCAGTTGAGGGTAGCTTTGAGAGCCTCAGTCTGTTGTTATTGGAAGACTTTATTGAACTTGTCCGGGTTACTTTCTGCAACAGCAGTGTATTTTTGAACGTCCAAGTCTGCTTGATAGCCTCAATACTGGACAACTTAGATTCTTCTCTATGGAGATATAACAATTCCGCTGCTAACTTGAAGCCCCCGCTAGCTTATTTTCCGCGGATTGTTATTTACATATTGATGCTCATTCACGACCTTAAGAGACAGACTAATCGGGCTGTCAATTGGAAGGAGTACGACACTGAACTTACTGGCAGTAATATCAGTTCTCTTGATTCCCCTTCATGCTTGGTTCATTCTGAGAAAGTTCCTTTACTTCAGAGGTACACGTTCGAACAACTTGTGAGGATAATCTTCCCTTCCTCAAATCAGTGGATGGACAATCTGCTGCATCTTATTTTTTTCCTTCATTCTGAGGGAGTGAAACTAAGGCCAAAAGTGGAGAGGACATATTCTAGTTGTGCAAAAACTACTTGCAGCTCTGAAGTGGAAAATGTTGTTTGTCATGAAGATGAAGCCCTTTTTGGAGATCTTTTCTCAGAGAGTGGCCGGGGTTCTACAGATGGATATGATCAGCCACCTGCTGTTGTCAATTCTAGCTCCAGCCAGAGTAATATGCCCATGGAAGCTGCTACAGAGTTGCTTAGTTTTCTTAGAGTGTGCATCTTCTCTCCTGAATGGTACCCGTCTTTTTTTGAGGATAGCTGTACGAAGCTTAGCAAAAGCCATATTGATATTTTTCTCTACTTACTCCAAGGTCAGGGATGTTCTGAGGAGAGGAGCCCCGAGTGCTATTCCATTTCACAAGAAGAGAGAAAAATTGGCCAGGTCCATGAACTTTGCTTCGACTTGTTGCAGGACCTTGTCACACGTCATGCTTTATCTGATGCACTGGAAGAGTACTTGGTTGGAAAAATCTTGAATGTTGAGAATGATATTTTTGCTTACAATAGTCGGACCCTTACCTTACTAGCTCACATCCTTTTCTGTAGGGTGGGTTTGGCTGGTACCCGGTTGAGAGACCAAATTTTTCAGGGCTTTGTGGATTATGTTATCCAGAAGACAAAAGCCATTTCTTTAAAATGTTCCACTTTTAAAGAACTGCTTGAGGCCCTTCCATCGGTTTTTCATATTGAGATTCTTCTTATGGCATTTCACTTGTCGTCTGAAGAGGAAAAAGCATCGCATGCAAACTTAATATTTTCCACTCTCAGAGCAATTGGTCCTCCACCTTTGGATCTGAACGGTGCACATTTGTCTTGCTGGGCTTTACTAGTTTCGAGGTTGATTGTAGTGCTTCGTCATATGATATTCTACCCACAGACATTCCCTTCGTCATTACTTGTACATCTACGGTCCAAGTTGAGGGTAGCTCCACACTCAAGTTCACCTCTTGGGAATGATCATTTGTCATCCTGGGTTTCAATTGTATGTAACAATGTCATGGGTGCTTGGTTCGAAGAAGAGCCTGATATCAGTCCCTTGATACACCAATTGATTGACATATCAGCCCTTCCTGCTTCACTGTCTACAGATGGTCTCAATATTGATAGCTTATGCTTGAGTTGGGATGATATCTGTTCAACCATGTCATCCATTATTGGGGTCTGGAAAGATAAGAAGGCTGCAGTGGTGGAGGATCTTATTGTTGAAAGATACATTTTTGTACTTTGTTGGGATTTTCCAACCATGGGCACTTCAAAGCACAATCAGCTTCCTTTTTGGAGTGATCCACAGACTCTTGACATTTCTGACATGGAAAATTTCTTTTACTTCAGCCATTCAATATTAGGTAATCATGCTTCTGGTGCTGAGAATACAAACTTATCTGAAGTTATAGTTTATCTGCTTCAGCACTTGGATGCGGAACAAATACCTGAGCACATTGAGGAGTTGGGCTGGGGTTTTATGAGAAATGCAATATGGTTGTCTTTGGCAGTAGGAGTGCTTGATGTTGGCATCTGTAGGTATGGTGTGAAGAATACAGTTCCAGGTGTGGGTGCAAACTGGATGCCCAACATGTCTAAGGACAACGAGTATATCACCGTTGCTGAAGGGATAGTTGCCTCCTTGGTGGTTGCTGGTCAACTTCCATCGTTGTTCAAGATAATTTCATCTTTGTTGATTAAATATCTACAAGTTTATCAGAGAGCTTTCATCGCTACCTTTAGTAATAGCCTGAAGGATGCTAATGGGTTTTCACCACAATTGCTTTTCAAACATTCTGGATTTGACATGTGCCTTCAGGATGAGCTTGAAAAGACAGGAACTGGTTTTCGTCTGGAGTCTGTTCTTGATCTCTTGGTGAAATTTGATGCTATTATTGATAAACGAGCTTCAGGAATTTTGTGTAGGACCTCGTGGAAAAATATGTATCATGGTTTCCCTCTTAATCTTCAAACTCCTAGTGGAATCCTTCTTTCTTGCATCCTTAACATAAGGCAGATCATTTTCATTCTGGTTGGTCTGCTGAAAGTAAAAGATATCGTGGGAAATGTCTGCTTGGAGAGTGATGTACTTCGTCAAATGCTTGATTCAGTAGTGACAATCAAGTTTGACAGAATCTTTGAAAGTGTTCATGGGCAATGTGAAAATATGTATGACAGCTTGAGTGCGGGATTGCTAGGGCCAGAACATTCCAATTTGATTCTATTGGAGCACCTGGAGCAGTTTTTAGGGGATATCAATTCCAAAGGTGTAAGTGACAGCAGTATCCAGGAGTGCATAATCACCAAGGCTGTTGATACAATGGATAGCTTAAGGAAAGACCCTACCAAGGTTGATATCTTCAAATTTTATCTTGGTGTGGGTGGTGTTTCAGATAAGGTGAAGGAGCTTTTCAGTTTGCAACATGGTGATCTGCTGATTCTGATAGACTCTCTACATAATTGTTACTCAGAAACAGTTAACGTGAAGGTTCTTGGCTTTTTTGTTGATTTACTGAGTGGAGACCTGTGCCTTGACCTTAAACAGAGGATGCAAAAAAAGTTTCTCAGCATGGACTCACTTCAACTCTCCAAATGGTTGGAGAAGAGGCTTTTAGGTTGCGTTATGGAAGCTTCCGATGGAATAAATGGTGCAAATGGAAGTCCTATCTTTCTCAGGGAGTCGACCATGAACTTTATTTTATCCCTCGTATCCCCACCTTCTGATTTGCAATCAGTGGAACTCCAGAGTCATATTTTTGAAGCTTTGCTGGTTTCCCTTGATACTTCCTTTTTACAATTCGATATTCATGTTGCCAAAGCATTTTTCCATTTTGTTGTTCAACTATCCAAAGGGGATACTTCTCTGAAATTGCTTTTGAAGAGAACCATAATGCTGATGGAGAAGCTGGCCGGCAATGATTCTCTTCTACCAGGCCTGAAGTTTCTTTTTGGGTTTTTGGAAAGTGTGTTAAGTGATTGTGGGTCTGGTAGGAATATCCCAGAAAGGTCATTTGGAAAGTCTCTTTCTGGCATTACTCATGGTGTGGGACCTACTGCTTCAAGGCAGGTTGGATCAAGGAAGACCTCTGAGACATTGGTCCTTTCTACTAATCAAGAAGGCGGGTCAATGGCTCTTGAATGTGATGCAAATTCTTTAGATGAAGATGAGGATGATGGAACTTCTGACGGGGAGGTGGCTAGCCTGGATAAGGATGATGAAGATGATACCAACAGCGATAGGGCCCTTGCTTCTAAAGTCTGTACATTTACTTCTAGTGGTAGCAATTTCATGGAGCAGCACTGGTACTTCTGTTATACATGTGATTTGACTGTCTCAAAAGGCTGTTGCTCTGTGTGTGCAAAAGTTTGTCATCGTGGTCATCGTGTTGTTTATTCTCGCTCTAGTCGTTTCTTTTGTGATTGTGGAGCTGGGGGTGTTAGAGGAAGCAACTGCCAATGCTTAAAACCACGCAAGTTCACTGGTGTTAGTAGTGGCCCAGTCCGCCGTTCCAGTAGTTTCCAGTCCTTTTTACCCTTCACAGAAGATGGAGAGCAGTTACCAGATAGTGATTCAGATCTTGATGAGGATAGTACAGATATAGATAACTCTCTCAGACTCTCTATCCCAAGAGAGGTTCAAGATGGGATCAGACCATTGCTTGAAGATCTTGATGTGGAAGGTAAGGTGCTTGAGCTTTGCTCCTCATTGTTCCCTTATATAAGTAGTAAAAGGGACTCCATATTGTCAAAAGATAACAAAATCATTCTTGGCAAAGACAAGGTGCTTTCATTTGGTGTTGAGCTCTTGCAATTGAAGAAGGCATACAAAAGTGGGTCTTTAGACCTGAAGATAAAAGCAGACTATACAAATGCCAAGGAACTTAAATCACACTTAGCTAGTGGATCTCTTGTCAAATCCTTGCTTAGTGTCAGTATTCGAGGGAGACTTGCTGTGGGAGAAGGTGATAAAGTTGCAATATTTGATGTTGGGCAGTTGATTGGACAAACCACCATTGCACCTGTGACTGCAGACAAGACCAATGTCAAACCCCTTTCTAAGAATGTTGTACGCTTTGAAATTGTGAACCTTACTTTCAATCCAGTTGTGGAGAATTATCTTGCAGTAGCAGGTTATGAAGATTGCCAGGTTCTCACCTTGAATCCTCGTGGTGAAGTGACTGATCGTCTTGCCATTGAACTGGCACTGCAAGGTGCATATATCAGAAGGGTAGACTGGGTTCCAGGTTCCCAGGTTCAATTAATGGTGGTTACCAACAGATTTGTCAAAATATATGATCTATCTCAGGATAACATCAGTCCCATACACTACTTTACGCTGCCAGATGGTATGATTGTGGATGCAACCCTTCTTGTGGCCTCTCATGGAAGGACATTTCTAATTGTTCTTTCAGATCATGGAAGGTTGTTAAGGCTAGAGTTGTCAGTGGAAGGTAATGTCGGGGCTACACCTTTGAAGGAAGTAATCCAGATACAGGATAGAAAAATTGATACCAAGGGCTCATCTTTGTACTTCTCATCGGCATACAAGTTACTTTTTCTATCCTATCAAGATGGGACTACTTTGGTAGGACGGCTAAGCCTGGATGCGTCTTCTTTGAGTGAAGTATCCACTATATATGAGGACCAAGATGGTAAGCTGCGGTCTGCTGGACTTCATCGTTGGAAGGAATTGCTGGCTGGCAGCGGCCTTTTTGTTTGCTTCTCTACTGTAAAATTGAACTCTGCAATTGTTGTATCCATGGGAGCAGATGATTTATTTGCACAGAACCTGCGACATGCAGTGGGCTCGACTTCACCTTTAGTTGGAGTGACTGCGTATAAGCCCTTATCTAAAGATAAAATCCACTGTCTTGTCTTACATGATGATGGTAGCCTTCAAATCTACTCGCATGTTCCTGTGGGAGTTGATGCTGGTGCTAGTGCAACAGCAGAGAAAGTAAAAAAATTGGGTTCTGGAATCCTCAGCAATAAGGCTTATGCTGGTGTTAACCCTGAATTCCCCCTTGATTTTTTTGAGAAAACATTGTGCATAACCGCAGATGTGAAACTGGGTGGTGATGCTATCAAAAATGGTGATTGTGAAGGAGCTAAGCAGAGCTTGGCATCTGATGATGGCTTTCTAGAGAGTCCAAACCCTGCAGGCTTTAAGGTAAATTGTTGAAAGTTACTAGTCATATTACGTGCATGCCATGCTTCAGGGTCGAGTGGTTGACTGAGGCATGATATATATATTTATATATATAGTATATAATGCGTATTAATTTGCAATTACAGAAAATTATGTTCTCATCTTTCAAAGCATGTGAAGGAGTCTCATTTTGATGAATTGTCATTATCTCTCATCATGAGGATGGAGCTAATCAGTAATTCATTGGAGGCTTTGTTCTAAGCAAATGTGATTGTATGTCTAACTAATAAGCTCATGGTGCTCAATTTTCCATGGGGTTGTTCATGTCACTGATATAGTGTTTATTGTGGACTTCTCTCAGATGGACTTCTTGTCCCTCTGCTCTTATATCCATCCCTCTTCATTTAATTCTTGTGAGAGGTTTGATTGCATTATTGGGAATTAATTTACTTAGTAGCATGATAATTAGTCACGTAAATTTTTGTTTCCTCTGATGTTGTCTTCTTTTTTGTGGTCAAGATTTTTCTCTGGTTTTTTCTATATAACTTGATTTTATACATTTAGCTTAAATGTTAAGGTTTTAACATCAATTGTATTCTTCCTCAGATATCTGTCTTCAACTCAAACCCCGATATCATCATGGTTGGGTTTCGTGTGCATGTTGGTAATACATCAGCAAGTCATATACCTTCTGATATTACTATATTCCATAGGGTGATTAAATTAGATGAAGGCATGCGGTCTTGGTATGATATTCCATTTACAGTTGCTGAGTCACTCCTTGCTGATGAAGAATTTACCATCTCTGTTGGACCGTCCTTCAATGGATCAGCTCTGCCTAGAATTGACTGTCTTGAAGTGTATGGTAGAGCTAAAGATGAATTTGGTTGGAAAGAAAAAATGGATGCTGTACTGGATATGGAAGCACGTGTGCTTGGTTGTAATTCCCTGCTTGCAGGATCTGGCAAAAAACGCCGGTCGATGCAGTCTGCGCCTATACAGGAACAGGTCATAGCTGATGGCCTTAAGCTTCTGTCCAGGATTTATTCATTGTGCCGGTCTCAAGGTAGCTCAAGAGTTGAAGAAGTTAATCTGGAGTTGAGCAAACTAAGGTGTAAGCAATTATTAGAAAACATATTTGAAAGTGATCAGGAGCCCTTGTTGCAGGCGGCTGCTTGTCGTGTCTTGCAGGCTGTGTACCCCAAAAAAGACACATACTACAATGTAATTTCTAATGCCAATGCATATGATTCACTGAAAATTATGCTTCTGTTCACAGTCATCCTTATTTGCACAAAATTAAATGAACATACTTGTTATTGATCAGCAACTGACATCTTTTTCTGTAGGTCAAGGATGCCATGCGTCTTTCTGGGGTGGTGAAATCGACTTCTGTACTCTCTTCCAGGCTTGGGATTGGTGGTACTGCAGGAACTTGGATAGTCGAGGAGTTCACAGCCCAGATGCGTGCTGTATCTAAGATTGCACTGCACCGTCGTTCTAACCTAGCTGCTTTCTTAGAGATAAATGGTAGGGGTTTACATTCTCTGAAGCACCATTATTGTTTAATTATTCCTTCTCTTGTGGTGGATTTAGTATATGTTCCTCAAGTATAAAGTTATGAACCACATCTTCTTACTTTAACCTAGAGCCGCAATAAATAATCAGCAATGCTTGTGGGTGCTAAAGTGCTCTTTGCTGATTTTTGGTACTGCAAAGTTTCTTGTTGCTGAATGTTCACCTTATTAATTTATGATGTGTTTTACCTGTGCCCTAGATTCTGTGCAAATTGTGGCGGCTAATTTCAAATTGTTCATATCCTTTATATCTAAATTTGTTGGCACACATTATTGTTTGTGCTTGCAATCTCGTTAGGGCTCATCGTTGTCCAGTTTATATACAATTAATTCTCATCTTAGTTATTTGTAGAGATTTCAGTCATGCACGGTGTTGAATGAGAGAAAGAAGTGAGGATGTTTACAATACCATTTGGCTTTATCAAGTGCATCTCACATCGTTCTTATGTAAATTTTCTTTGTGGTTAATCATTTATTGGTAGATTTACTTTTGTCCCTTTTCTTTTCTCCTCCAATGCATATGATGTGTTATGTTTTTCTGACATTCCAAACTCCTATTGATTACTGTAGCCAGAGTTATTCGACTCCTATCTAACTTCTCGCACTCCATATTGCCACCGTTTAAAAGAATAAATTTGGAGACAATAAATGAACAGAAAGTTTTAATCCTATACTCATAATTTTGCAGTTTATAAGATTTTGATGTTTACTTATCTGACTGGGTTTCGCCAAAATGTTTCGGGGCATTTCGTGTTGGAAATTTTTCAGTCACACACCAGCACACATGGACTTATGTTATTATTTGAAGTAGTGCTCTGAGTTTAAGCAAGCCTTTGTTAATCATGTATCAAACGTTTGGTGAAAAGGAAATGCAATATTTCAATTGTTACTCAATTTCTGAAGATGTACTTAGTTTTCGGTTTACCATTTTGCTTGTCCCCGGTTGTTGCACTTGTTCTGCATTCTTTTTTCACCTGAAACTGAAGAAGCTCTGTTTCCATTTCTGACGTAGGTTCTGAAGTTGTTGATGGGCTCATTCAAGTTCTGTGGGGGATTTTGGACTTAGAGCAGCTTGACACACAAACAATGAACAACATTGTCGTGTCTTCCGTAGAGCTCATTTATTGTTATGCTGAATGCTTGGCTTTACATGGAAAGGACACAGGGGCACACTCTGTTGGACCTGCTGTTTCATTATTCAAAAAGCTTCTCTTTTCTCCCAATGAGGCTGTCCAGACATCAACTAGGTAATCATTACTTCATTAGTATTGATTTTATCTTGATTTTATTTCAGTTCCATTTATTTCCAGATCTTCACGTGTGATGCCCTTTGCTTTTCAGCTTAGCTATATCTTCAAGGTTGCTTCAAGTTCCCTTTCCAAAACAAACAATGTTGGCAACAGATGATGCTGCAGAAATTGCAGTTTCTGCTCCTGTGCATGCTGATACGACTAGTGGAAATGCCCAAGTCATGATTGAAGAAGATTCAATCACTTCTTCTGTTCAATATTGTTGTGATGGTTGCACCACTGTTCCTATACTTAGACGGCGATGGCATTGTACTGTTTGTCCTGATTTTGATCTTTGTGAGGCATGTTATGAAGTACTTGATGCAGACCATCTTCCTCCACCACACTCTAGAGATCATCCTATGACAGAAATACCCATTGAAGTGGAATCATTAGGGGGAGATGGCAATGAGTTCCACTTCACATCAGATGATGGTGGTGATTCAACAATATTGCCAATTACTGCAGACTCCAGGACCCAGGGTTCTACTCCATCAATTCATGTCCTCGAACCCAGTGAGTCTGGGGAGTTTTCTTCTTCAGTGAATGACCCAGTATCAATTTCTGCTTCAAAACGAGCTTTGAATTCCCTAATCCTGTCTGAACTTCTTGAACAATTGAAAGGATGGATGCAATCAACCTCCGGGGTACGGGCGATTCCTGTTATGCAGCTTTTCTACAGATTGTCATCTGCTGTTGGTGGACCTTTCATAGACATCTCAAAACCTGAGAGCTTAGATTTAGAGAAACTGATTAGATGGTTCCTGGATGAGCTCAATCTCAACCAACCATTTGCTGGCAAATCCCGCTCTTCTTTTGGGGAAGTTGCAATTCTTGTATTCATGTTCTTCACTTTGATGTTAAGAAACTGGCACCAGCCTGGCAGTGATAGTTCCATGCCAAAACCCAGTGTGACAACAGATGTGCATGATAAAAGTGTCATCCAAATCTCCCCCTCTAGCTCAGTTGCTGCTACATCTTCATTGGATGATCAAGGGAAAAATGACTTTGCGTCTCAGCTGATTCGTGCTTGCAGTTCTCTTAGGCAACAGTCTGTTGTCAACTACTTGATGGACATACTGCAGCAGCTAGTGCATGTTTTCAAGTCTCCTTCTGCGAGTTATGAGAATGCAGGACCTGGTTCTGGCTGTGGTGCTTTATTAACAGTTCGGAGAGATCTAGCTGCTGGTAATTTTTCTCCTTTCTTTTCAGACTCATATGCAAAAGCCCATCGGACAGATATTTTTGTGGACTACCATAGGTTGCTATTGGAAAATACCTTCCGGTTGGTATACACCTTGGTCAGACCAGAAAAGCAAGACAAGACTGGGGAGAAAGAGAAAGTTCAAAAAGTTTCTTCGGGAAAGGATCTGAAGCTAGATGGATATCAAGACGTTCTCTGCAGCTACATCAACAATCCTCACACAACATTTGTTAGGAGATACGCGAGGAGGCTTTTCCTCCACCTCTGTGGAAGCAAAACTCACTATTATAGTATACGTGACTCTTGGCAATTCTCAAGTGAGATGAAAAAACTTTTCAAACATGTAAACAAGTCTGGTGGGTTTCAAAATCCTTTGTCATATGAAAGAAGCGTTAAGATTGTTAAGTGCCTTTCTACTACGGCTGAAGTAGCTGCAGCGCGGCCTCGGAACTGGCAGAGGTACTGTTTGAGGCATTCTGATTTTTTACCATTCTTGATTAATGGAGTGTTCTATCTTGGTGAAGAGTCCGTTATTCAGATTTTGAAGCTGTTAAATTTGTCATTTTATACTGGAAAGGATATTGGCCATTCATCACAGAAAAATGAAGCTGTGGATTCAGTTCCTAATTCAAACAAATCAGTGACACAATCTCATGATCCAAAGAAGAAGAAAAAAAGTGAAGAAGGAGCAGAATCTAGTGTTGAGAAGTCCTATGTGGATATGGAGTCGGTGATAGATATCTTTAGTGCCAAGGATGGAGATGTCTTGAAGCAATTCATTGATTGCTTTTTGCTGGAATGGAATTCTAGCTCTGTGCGCGTAGAGGCCAAGTGCGTTCTATATGGTGTCTGGCATCATTCAAAACAGTCATTCAAGGAAGCTATGTTGATGGCTCTCTTGCAGAAGATCAAATTCCTGCCGATGTATGGTCAAAATATTGCTGAGTATACTGAACTTGTCACGTGGTTTCTGGGTAAAGTGCCAGATAGTAGCTCAAAGCAAAACAGCAGTGAACTTGTGGATCGATGCTTGACCCCTGACGTCATTAGATGCATCTTTGAGACACTTCATTCACAAAATGAGCTTTTAGCCAATCATCCAAATTCCCGCATTTACAACACTCTAAGTGGATTAGTTGAATTTGATGGTTACTATCTTGAGAGTGAGCCTTGTGTTGCCTGCAGCTCTCCAGAAGTTCCATATAGCAGGATGAAGCTAGAAAGTCTGAAATCTGAAACAAAATTCACTGACAACCGTATCATAGTGAAATGCACTGGAAGTTACACCATCCAAACGGTGACCATGAATGTTCATGATGCGCGGAAGTCTAAATCAGTGAAAGTTTTGAATCTGTACTACAATAATAGGCCTGTGTCTGACTTGTCAGAATTGAAAAATAATTGGTCTCTGTGGAAACGTGCCAAGAGTTGTCATCTTGCTTTCAATCAAACTGAATTGAAAGTGGACTTCCCTATTCCAATAACAGCCTGCAACTTCATGATTGAGCTGGATTCCTTTTATGAAAATCTTCAGGCTTTGTCTCTCGAACCATTGCAATGCCCACGTTGCAGTCGACCTGTGACCGATAAACATGGTATATGTGGCAATTGCCATGAGAATGCATATCAATGCAGGCAATGCCGGAACATCAATTATGAAAATCTGGATTCCTTTCTATGCAATGAATGTGGGTACAGCAAATATGGTCGATTTGAATTCAACTTCATGGCAAAGCCAAGTTTTGCTTTTGATGATATGGAGAATGACGAAGATATGAAGAGAGGCTTAGCTGCTATAGAAACAGAATCTGAAAATGCTCATAGGAGATATCAGCAACTTTTAGGGTTCAAGAAGCCTCTCCTTAAGATTGTATCAAGTGTTGGTGAGAATGAAATAGACTCGCAACAGAAGGATTCTGTGCAGCAAATGATGGTTTCGTTACCTGGGCCTGCATGCAAGATTAATCGTAAAATAGCTCTTCTTGGTGTTTTATATGGTGAGAAATGCAAAGCAGCTTTTGATTCGGTCAGCAAAAGTGTTCAAACACTGCAAGGGTTGCGTCGGGTTTTGATGAATTATTTGCACCAAAAACAGTCTGATAATGGTGTGGCTGCTTCAAGATTTGTGGTTTCTAGGTCTCCAAATAATTGTTATGGATGTGCTATTACATTTTTGACACAGTGTCTCGAGATATTACAGGTTCTGTCAAAGCATGCCAATTCAAAGAAGCAACTTGTTGGTGCTGGGATCTTAACTGAACTGTTTGAGAACAATATCCATCAAGGTCCTAAAACAGCTCGTGTCCAAGCTAGGGCAGTTCTTTGTGCATTTTCTGAGAGTGATATGAATGCAGTGACTGAGTTGAACAGCTTAATACAGAAAAAGGTGATGTACTGCCTTGAACATCATCGCTCTATGGACATTGCTCTAGCCACCCGTGAAGAGTTGTCATTGCTGTCAGAAGTATGCTCTCTTTCTGATGAATTTTGGGAGTCAAGGTTGCGTGTTGTTTTTCAGCTGTTATTTTCTTCCATCAAATTGGGAGCTAAGCATCCTGCTATATCTGAGTATGTTATTCTTCCTTGTCTGAGGATTATATCTCAGGCATGTACTCCTCCAAAACCTGATCTACCAGATAAAGAGCCTAGCACAGGAAAAGCTTCTACCGGTTCACAAATCAAGGATGAAAGTAACTTTAATATTTCTGGATCTACGGGTGGACTTGGCAGTGGGAGTAAGCCCACATCAGAATCATTGGATAAAAACTGGGATGCATCTAAAAAGACTCAGGATATTCAATTGTTAAGCTATTCAGAGTGGGAGAAGGGAGCGTCATATCTTGATTTTGTTAGAAGGCAGTACAAAGTGTCCCGGGCTGTAAAAGGTGGAAGCCAGAGGCCTCGACCTCAAAGGCAAGATTTCCTGGCTCTGAAATATGCACTCAGGTGGAAGAGGCGTGCTGGTAAGACAATTAAGAACGACTTACCAGCATTTGAGCTGGGCTCATGGGTCACAGAACTTGTTCTTAGTGCTTGTTCTCAATCGATAAGGTCTGAGATGTGCATGTTGATCAGTCTGCTGTGTGCCCAAAGTACATCTAGGCGATTTCGGTTATTGAACTTACTAGTGTCTTTGCTACCAGCAACTCTTTCTGCTGGTGAAAGTGCTGCTGAATATTTTGAGTCACTGTTCAAGATGATAGAGTCAGAAGATGCTCGCCTGTTCTTGACTGTGCGGGGATGTCTACGTACAATTTGTAAACTTATCACTCAAGAAGTAGGAAATGTTGAGTCTCTGGAAAGGAGCCTGCATATAGACATCTCACAAGGGTTTATCCTTTATAAGCTTATAGAGATGCTTGGCAAATTCTTGGAGGTACCAAATATTAGATCCAGGTATGACTGCCTTCTTGACTACTTTTTGTTTAGTGCATAATTGATACCATTCTTGTTATCATACTTATTATGTCTTGATGACAGATTCATGCGAGACAATCTGCTCTCGGAGATTCTTGAAGCACTTATTGTTATTCGCGGATTGGTGGTGCAGAAGACAAAGTTAATTAGTGATTGCAATCGTCTTCTAAAAGATCTTTTGGATGGCCTTCTGCTTGAAAGCAGTGAAAATAAGCGGCAGTTCATTCGGGCATGTATTTTTGGTCTGCAAAACCATGCAGAGGAGAGTAAAGGACGAACTTGTCTGGTATGGATTGTAATTTTGACTTTATGGATTTTTTATGGTTTTATAAGGGCCCAATTTGTTAATGTGTATTTTTGGCTGTGGGTTATAGTTTCAATTAAAGATGGAATGACTCATAAAAAATAATTAAAGGTGGAATGAGGATGACAGTGTGGGGTAGAAGAGAGCTGATAGATTTGAATGAAGGTGGAATTATTATGTAGACTGATTCATAGTATAAATTTAAAAACCAAAAGCAACTATATTTTTTTTCCTTCATCTCTATGTTTTAATATATTGTCCATCCCTTTTCCCTTGTTTCGGCCTCATATATCTGATACGTGTGATTTCTCACCTTCTGCCCTCATTTGTCCTATATTTTCTTGTTTTTTTGTTTTAACCAAATTGAAAAGCTGGAACCATAACAAATTATTGTCTAGTGGGCCAAAATAATGCTTTTAGACCAGTATATTAAAGTAACCCATCTATGTAGATAAAGTGTCACATTATTTCACAGTGAGGTAATTTTTGTTTTTTTGTTTTAGTTACATATGGAGAACGCCGATACTTGTGGTGTTTGCATAGTTTCTACTGGCCTATTTACTCTTCTCATTTCACATGTGTTTTTTTCACATTTGTGTTCTTTAATTTTTGAGCATGGGAGCCAAGTTTGCTTTGTCAATACCAACCTATGTGGCAGAACTAATATTGTTATATGTGCAGTTTATCCTGGAGCAGCTCTGCAATCTGATCTGCCCATCAAAGCCAGAGCCAGTGTACCTGCTTGTTCTAAACAAGGCACATACACAAGAAGAGTTCATCAGGGGATCTATGACAAAGAATCCCTACTCTAGTTCTGAGATTGGTCCATTGATGCGTGATGTGAAGAATAAAATTTGTCATCAGTTGGATTTGTTGGGACTTCTTGAAGATGACTTTGGGATGGAATTGTTAGTTGCTGGGAATATTATCTCTCTTGATCTGACTGTAGCTCTAGTGTATGAGCAAGTCTGGAAGAAGTCCAATCAATCTTCAAACGCAATGGCTAATTCTACACTTTTGTCTCCTAATGCTGTTTCATCAGCTAGAGACTCTCCACCCATGACAGTGACATATCGGCTTCAGGTCTGTTATCACTGGTCTCATCCCATGTTTTTATAAATTCATACGTGGCCTTGAGTAACATGAAAAGATAGTCACTTCTTTCCATATTTCCACCAAGGAAATCGTTACATTTATATCCAGATCCTTGGTTTCCATCTTGTTCATGCACATACATCATCATTTAGGTGACATTATGCTTCAATTTTTTGAATGTGTTACTTGTCTGCATTTTACATAGATCCTATCTTGACATCTGGCTGATATCATATATATTCCAGGGATTAGATGGTGAAGCTACAGAACCCATGATAAAAGAATTGGAAGAAGATAGAGAGGAGTCACAAGACCCGGAGGTTGAGTTTGCCATTGCAGGTGCCGTTCGTGAATATGGTGGCTTAGAAATTATATTGAGCATGATACAGGTGTGTTGCATAAATTAAATTTCTGGCTGTCTCTTCATGAAAAATTTATTTATTCATGTTTCGCATCGTTCCTTGAGGTTGCCATAACTCATTGCTAGGAACTTAAGAATTTTTAAGAAATATAGATTATAGATAATTCCTCTAAAGTCGTAAATTCCCTCTGTATGGAGAACAGGTTGTAAAGCCTCATCTGGAACATTTAATGTTAATAAATGGTTTGGAATTTGCTTCACTGGCCTTTTATTTTCCTTGCCTGTTCCTTTGTTTTGAAATAGTTCTGTTCTGATTGTACAGCGTTTGCGGGAGAACTTCAAGTCCAACCAAGAGCAGTTGGTAGCTGTTCTAAATCTTTTAATGCACTGTTGTAAGATAAGAGAGAATAGACGGGCCTTACTGAGGTTAGGAGCTTTAGGTCTACTTCTTGAAACTGCAAGACATGCCTTCTCTGTTGATGCCATGGAGCCAGCTGAAGGCATACTTCTGATTGTTGAGAGTCTGACACTGGAAGCTAATGAAAGTGACAACATTAGTATCACGCAGAGTGCTCTTACTGTGACCAGTGAAGAGACAGGTGAACAGGCCAAGAAAATAGTCCTCATGTTTCTTGAGAGATTATCTCATCCTTCAGACCTTAAAATATCAAACAAACAGCAGAGGAACACTGAGATGGTTGCAAGAATCTTGCCCTACTTGACATATGGTGAACCTGCGGCAATGGAAGCACTTGTCCAACACTTCAGCCCTCCTTTACAAGACTGGAGAGAATACGATCGGCTGCAGGAAGCACATCAAGAAAATCCGATAGATAACAACATTGCCCAGCAAGCTGCCAAGCAAAGGTTCACCTTGGAGAATTTTGTAAGAGTTTCTGAGTCTCTTAAAACTAGTTCATGTGGAGAGAGATTGAAAGACATAATTCTTGAGAGGGGTATCACTGGTGTTGCAGTTAGACATCTAAGAGATAGTTTTTCAGTTGTTGGGCAGGCACGTTTAAAATCAAGTGCAGAATGGGCAATGGGCTTAAAACTGCCTTCTGTTCCACTGATACTGTCTATGCTAAGGGGCTTAGCGAAAGGACATTTGGCTACTCAAAAGTGTATTGATGAGGGAGATATATTACCTTTGCTTCATGCATTGGAAGGTGTCCCTGGGGAAAATGAGATCGGAGCAAGGGCTGAAAACTTGTTGGACACCCTTGCAAATAAGGAGGGTAAAGGAGATGGTTATTTGGAAGAGAAAGTGCGGAGGTTGAGACACGCCACAAGGGATGAAATGAGGCGCAGAGCTTTAAGAAAGAGAGAGGAATTGCTTCATGTAAGTAGCCATTTATTCTTCTTTCCTTTTTCTTTTTCTTTTTATAATTTTTTTTAATGTTCATTTGAGTTAAGGCATACGCTTCTCTGTTGAAAAATTAAGATGATCTTCCTCTATGATTCTTATCCTGAAAGTAGACCTTGACTTTTAGTGTTAGAGTGAAAGCAAATAAAGAAATTAAGATTTTAAGAAGATGGTGTAAGTTAGTCAGAAGGAAGGAAGATAGCATTAACTCTTATTTGAACCTTCATTGTAATTGGTAATTTGGTATTGAAAATATGACATAATTGATGAAACTGATAGCTCCTGTATTTTCCATCAACTCAGGGATTAGGAATGCGACAAGAGCTAGCATCAGATGGTGGTGAGCGTATTGTTGTTGCTCGGCCACTACTAGAGGGTTTGGAAGATGTGGAGGAGGAGGAGGAGGATGGCTTGGCATGCATGGTTTGCCGAGAGGGTTACAGTTTGAGGCCCACTGACTTGCTTGGTGTTTACTCTTATAGCAAGCGAGTAAATTTAGGTGCAGGGACCTCTGGAAGTGCTCGTGGGGAGTGCGTCTATACAACTGTTAGTTATTTCAATATTATTCATTTCCAGTGCCATCAGGAGGCCAAGAGAGCAGATGCGGCACTGAAGAATCCAAAGAAAGAGTGGGAAGGAGCGAAACTCAGAAACAATGAATCTCTTTGCAATTCCTTGTTCCCTGTGAGAGGTCCATCTGTTCCTTTAGCACAGTATAGTCGCTATGTAGACCAGTATTGGGACAACCTCAACTCTCTTGGACGTGCTGATGGAAGCCGTCTTCGGCTGTTGACTTATGACATTGTTCTGGTATGTTGCTTGTCCTTTGTTTTCTGAAGTATAATAATTTGGGCTTCCTTATTGTATTGCTTTTTTGTTCTGTTTTTTTTTCTATGTTTTGAGAAGTATTGATAACAAGTTGATTTATTGGGTATTTTTAGTTCACAAATAATTATTTTGTTCTGCATAGTTTTTTATGATAAAATTCTTCAGTTTAATCTTGCTTTAAAAGGCTCGTATCAAACAAAAAGATCTTGCTTTAAGAGGTCAATCACATCAGTTTTATTTTGGGGGGCCTAATTAAGAGAAAGTCCATTTTTAAAATTCTGTATCGAATGCTTTGTGGCTATGCTTTAGGTGATGTTTTAGGAACCTCTACATTTGTGTACTATTATGAGATTTTTCATTGTATGTCTGGACCTGATTCTTATCAATCGTTTTGTTTTGTAGATGCTAGCTCGATTTGCAACTGGGGCACCATTTTGTGCAGAAAACGGAGGTGGTGGAAGAGAAAGCAACTCCAGATTCCTCCCTTTCATGATCCAAATGGCTCGCCACCTTCTTGATCAGGGAAGCTCATCTCAGCGCCATACAATGGCAAAGTCTGTGTCAACATATTTGACATCTTCTGCTTTAGATACTAGACCTTCCACTCCTGGAACACAGCCTTCTATGGGATCCGAAGAAACTGTCCAGTTTATGATGGTGAACTCGCTTCTGTCAGAATCACATGAAGCCTGGCTGCAACACCGACGTGCCTTCTTGCAGCGTGGAATTTACCATGCATACATGCAGCACACTCATGGTCGGTCAGCAGGTCGCACCTCATCCAGCTCCTCACCAGCCAGGATAGAGTCTGGAAATACCAGCCCAAGTCCTAGTGCAGAAACTGGAGGTGCCGATGACCTCTTGAATGTCGTTCGACCGATGCTCGTCTACACTGGCCTGATTGAGCAGCTGCAACGTTTCTTCAAGGTAAAAAAATCAGCAGCCAATGCGACATTGTCAGCAAGAAAAGAAGGTAGTTCTTCTACCACAGTGTCTCAAGGGGAAGAGGAATCTGGAAGCTTGGAAGGCTGGGAAGTAGTGATGAAAGAGAGGCTTCTGAATGTGAGAGAGATGGTAGAGTTCTCAAAGGAGTTGTTGTCATGGCTCAATGAGATGAGTTCCGCGAGTGATCTGCAGGAGGCTTTCGACATAATTGGTGTATTGGCTGATGTGCTGTCGGGTGGCATTACACAATGCGAGGACTTTGTGCAAGCAGCAATCAATGCAGGGAGAGGCTGAGAGAGATGAAACCACTGAGAGAGCTGTACGTGATTTCTGTTTATTGTATTGGTAACGGGGCAATGATAGACCTGTGCCTTTAGTGTTAAATTTGTGTTCCATATATACATACCCCGTGAACTTTGTGGGTAGAGACAGTCTTGTGTAGCACATATGGCTCCTTGGTAATGAAAATTATTTTTCTCCCTAAACGCAAATGTTGAAGTGCATTTTTCTAGTCATTGACAGCCAGGAAGATATTCTTCTTTCTTAGTAGTTTTCTCATTTTGAAAATCTTAGAAAACGACGTTGGGGTTGACATTCTTGAGTTTTGCCAGTTTAAGAATCAACAAAATCTGTAGAAAATTTGCTTTCATTATGCTTCGTAGTAAACTTGCGAAGGTAATTACCGAGTCGAGATATAAAAAGTGAGATTTTGGTATATTACTATAATTTTCATTGCTGAGAGCGTATTCGGCGCATCCGGGTGCGCCGCGCAACCGGAAATTTAACGGTGAGCTCGTCGGTGAGATCACCGGGTGGGACCGGACACGGGTGAGTGGACGGTGAGATTGACCGGGTGCGCGGACTAGGTGATGAAGTTTCTTCAGAAAAGAAAGAAAAATGTCCATGACAAAAGTCAAAAACCTTAAATTATAAAAACTAAATTCTATCAAAATTTGGGATAGCTGAGTTGAAGCTCCTTTTTTTTTCCCCCACTTCTGACTAGACTGCATTTCAACAAGTTCTTGACCATCCTTTCTTTGTTGTCTCCACTTTGTCTTGTTATCTGTAAACATCAAATGTACATCAACGAACAACGAAAATACTGAATGTATTTGTTGTAGGCTAAACAAAATAATGTATATGAATTCAATGGGGGAAACCCCAGTTGTTTATAATGGAGAAGAGCAGGTAAACCAATTTGGGATGAACATTACCGATTGGGCCAATATTTTGGCTTCTCTAACTGGTTCAAACAATTGTAGAACTTCCTCTTCTTGGGCTGGAAATTCAGGTAACTTTTTGCCTGGACATTTAACAAACTGTAAGGATTTAATCTAAACACTGTCCCTTTGTGCCTCACAACACTAAAATGGAAACTGAAGCCTACCAATAAGCGTCTCTATCGCTATATACCACTGCAACTCATACTGATTCACCAGACTCCAGAGAGATTGCAACACCAGATCGTCCGCCATAAGCAGTTTGATGGACATAATACTGCATAGTGAAACATAAAGAGCAAAAGTTCAACAGAAATATATCAAAAATATAAAGCAAAAAAGATCAGTGGCCTACTATTCCACAAGTAACAAACAAAAATGCAAAGCCTAGCTAACCTGAGGATTTGCGGGGATGTCATAACTCATAAGTAACAGTAATATCCACTGATGGAATATTGAAATATCTAATTCCCACATCCGTGCAGATAAGTACATTGCACTTTCCAGCTTTGAATATACTCGAGGCAAGACGTCTTTGCGGCTGCCAGAAAATAGTACAAGCTAGATTAAATGAGCTCCAGAATACAAATAAAAAATAACCCACAAGAACTTGTAGTTAACTAAATGTATTGGATATACCTCTCTCATGTGTCCAGTAACTGGGATGGCGCTTATGCCAAGATATTGAAGCATTAAAGCCAAACTGCATACTACATCTGATGTACGAGCAAAAACAATTGTTCTAGATTGGCGGCTCTCAGTAAGAATATGTGCCAGATAGCAATCCTTTATGCACAAAATTCTTGTCAATTTTTATAATCATACCAAATTAGACAAAGAAAAAAAAACGTAATGACAAGAACTCCATGTTTAAGCCAAGTGCAAGCGATCACAATCAATCAAATGGATCTTAATTTCGAATGACTGTTCACATTCGATGCAAGAATGGATACATGTTACTTGTATTGCAGGCTATACTGTCAAATGTTTAAAACATACATGAGGTATAAACATAGATTTTACTGCTAAAAGAAAATAAATAATCAACTGCAGTCTGCAGATGTAAAGGCTATAGAATAAAGTTTTCCTGATCCAAGCAGGAAAACAATACTCTGCAAGATAGATACACATATTTCAGTTGATCAAGGGAACACGCTATATTCCTAGACTGCTCAATGTCCTCGTCGAAACGAAAGGATATCTATTTTTCCAACACATGAATCTATGACATTCAAAATGAGTAGAGGCATTTAAAAAGTATTAAGACATCTAAATTTATGATCGGAACAAACCTTGTACTGGGACGGCATAAAACGAGATTGCTGCTCCCTGGTGTTAACCTCCTCCTCCTCTCTTTCGATGGTGGCAATTATCAATCCCTGGTTTAGCTTCTTAAACTCACCTGCAGCGGCGTGTGAAGATTACTGGCTTACAAGGTGGTGTACTGAGGCGGCTTGAAAGACAAGGAAAGAAACCCTGGAGAAATTCTAGCTGAAAAAATACTATTATACCTTTATTGCTTGTAACAACTCCAAAAAATCATGTTTTAGCAATGGTAAACCTTCCTAGACATAATTTCATCAATTATTGAAGCGGATGATTTACAATGTGTGCTACTTGACGGACATCAAAAGTTCATACGATTTTTTGTTGTTTCAATTTTCCCATTTTTTGACCTTGAAAGTCCTAAATTGGGTTGGTCAATCCCAAATGAGGTGACGTTATATCTAACTAGTTCATGCCCTACACTTCCAAGAATAACCAATGGTCATTTCATCCAGTGACAAACTCACAAAGGCACAATTAAATGAATAGTTCCCTTAGTTCTCTAAATGTCAGGAGAAGAAAAAAGAAGTTGAGAGTAATTTAAACTCCATTCAATAAAAGGCAAGGATAAAGTCGCAGTACATTAGAAACTGTTTCTTTTCGTGTACCAACAAGACAGTACCATGCGAACCACAAGTTTCTACATCAGTGATCTCCTCAGTTCATTAAATCATAATCATCTAGCTTGTCATTGTACTGCATAACCTTTCTCTTGATCTTGGATGAGTCCACCCATGTTATGAAGTCTTCCATATTCCTTGTCACAAGGAATGCTGGGTCAGCAACAGTCTCTGGACCCACTCTTATATGCCCTTGCTCAATGTATGTGACAGCCTCCTTCAGGTGCTCAGCAAACTTCAATCGCATCAAAACAGTTGAGAGTCTTCGTCTATACAGATAGCAACTCGATCAGTAAGTTAACAGAGAGTCGGTACATCTCAAACATTTAAAGAAAATGGCCCTGTCCCCCTGGTATAATAACCAACCATCAGGATTAAATTACTCTTTTTTTTCTTTTCTTTTTTATTTTTGAAGTTTTGTTACCAACTTATTCTTTGAAAAGATCGTTCAAATGTGGAAGGGAAGCCATGTGAAAGAGCAAGTGATTACCTACAGAAGGATGACACCGATAATTTTTCACATTCTTTCAAGCTTTGCCTGGTCGGTATGACACCAATATTGTACCTGCCATCAACGTCAACCCTTATGAGTCACAACTTAATAAACCACAATAAACTAACTCAATACTCACTACAAACTCACATGGATTGACTGTAATACAAACAGCCTGACTCTAGAGAATGGGCAGCATAGCAACTGGCACTCTGTTCTATTGATGTATTACATTAGGCATGTTCAGATGTATCACAACATTGCTTTTCTATGTTCTTTGTGTAAATGCACGTCTAATTCATATCATTCCAGCATAATTTCTATAAAGACAGTTGCATACGGATTTAAAAACTATTACTCCTTGAAGCAAGATTTTAAGACCACAAAGCTTATAATCAAAATCACTATCAATATTGCTCTGTGAATCAGGGAGGGAGTCTTAGACACAATTGGATATGATCCAACTCTGCATTGCCATTCACAAAGTAGGGGCTGTCTTTAATCTAGCAAACGGATATGAAACTAACTCTAACCGGAACCACCGCAATTCTACCTTGTATGTTGTGGTTATATATATATATATATATATATATATATATATATATATATATATATATATATACGTAAACAGCATACAAAGCTATTCACATAGCCACAACAAGTACCAAGATATCAGGTTTCTGCCAGTAGCTATGCTGCATTGCTAATACAATACTTGGGTTATCTGTACTTAAAACCCAAACAAGTCTCTTTGTATATGCACAAAAATGAAAAACCTCAGAACCTGAGTCAAGTTCCTCGATTTAGATATCAACATTACTCTTTAGAATAATCCACACAAACACACATTTCCAGTATAGTAATCAATAAACACACACTTTGCAACATAACCTCAGTAGAACAGCCATAAAAAAGAAACTCACAGCTTCTCCAACAGCTTATCAGTCAATTCAATCCGAGTCGGGTCATTCGGGTTCATCTGCTTCAACATGTTCACCATCTTCTGAGCGGTCCGGCACACACTCGAATATCTGATCCAAAATTTCAATTGGGTTCAATTTATACAAAAACTTAAGCAATTTTCAGAACAAGAACTAAATGAATGCCATGAATTTGAAGCTATTTAAAGTAAAACAAAGAAGATTACTTTTTGTAATCGTCGCGGCCAGTGACGTGGTAACGTTGCATAACCATGGCCTCTCTGTGACCTCCTTCTCTCTTCCATGACAAGAAGTCCACTTTCTTCAACAGCTTCTTCTCATGGTACTTGAGCTTCCTCATTGCCGCTCCAAAACCCTAGAAACTGAAACAGAGGAGATTGTGAGAAATTAACCAAGAAATTCGGGCATATCATGCAATTGGGTTACAGAAATTGTGAAAAATGAACAAAATTTACGAACCAGAATAGTGAATCGGAGAGAAGAGAGCTCGAGGATTAGGGAGAAGCGGCAGATTGAGGGGTTTAGGGTTTATGATGGTTAGGGGTATTCAGTGTGATAAGGACCACTGTTAGAACTCGGGACAACTCATTCAGGTGAGGCCACGTGAAAATATTTTGGTCGGGTCGTTTACTAACAAAAATTATCAGGACATGTTTACTAACTTGGAATAGAATTGAGAGTAGTACAATTGATTCTGGAATTGGTGAATTCCGGCGTTTACTAACATATCAAGGTATATAAATGGATGTGGATCCCGCTTGCTTATCAGGAATCGATTCCTTACATAATTATAATATTTCTAAATTACCCAACCTTAAAAATATATATTATATTTTATGTTTATATATTATATTTTATGTTTTAAGAGTATTTTAAATTCAGTTCTTGTAGGGATATTTTAGTAATCAAACTAGTTTTAATTCTGATTTCATATGGTAAGTAAACAACATCAATCGTAATTAGTTCAATTCATGTTTTGATTCCTTATGGTAAGTAAACAGTAGAATGATATGAAACATTCTCATACCGATTCATAATAATTTTCATTCCAAGTTAATACCCAAAAAATAAAGTTATGAAGATACGAGAAGTGTTTGACTTGGTTTTGAATGGTTTCTAACTTTCTATTACGAATTCAAATATATTAAAGAATACGTATCGACACAAGATACAATTAGCACGATCAAAAATAGGTCAATTTGCTAACATGAATGACTCACTTCATGTATAGTGCACAAAATGTTGCGTTTCAAATAAAAGAAAGTTCGTTGAGTTCTCACTAACAATGGTCTCGATCAATTACATGATCACAATATTGACATTTATGTTGTGTGGTATGGTATTGGGTGCTGTTCATGGGGAGTCATTTCAACACTATGCTAGTCTTTTATGGG
The DNA here is from genome assembly GCA_034370585.1 of Fragaria x ananassa. Taxonomy (NCBI): domain Eukaryota; kingdom Viridiplantae; phylum Streptophyta; class Magnoliopsida; order Rosales; family Rosaceae; genus Fragaria; species Fragaria x ananassa. The sequence goes on along the minus strand of CP139754.1, from coordinate 32,100,401 downwards.
ATTTCAATGGCTATGATAAAGCATATACATGGTGGTTACTACTATGGTAATTCAGCTAATTACTTGTGCATAGAAAAACAAGCCTTGCATTAGAATATAATTGTCACATCATAGCTGGAGTGAGCAACTGGCATGAGTGTTTGAGAGCAAGCAAGAAGCACAATGTGGAGGAGCACGGACTAAACCCTAGATTAGTAAAGGGTGTAGCTTTCAGCCTCTCATTCCGTGACTAAATGATGGGTGCTTGTGATAGAAGGGAGACAAAGCCTTTATAACATGCTTGCTCATGACTCATATGAGGTCGCCGCTCATCTTTTGGTGAGGGCACAAGTGACAAACTTGATGTAACTTATTTTATATTAGAATTATAATTTTGAATTTTGCCTTTCAACTTCATGTAGCTTAGAAATTTATTTGGCGCAATTTTGTTGTAAATTTTAAGAGGGTGAAATCCACGAGTGTCTAACGGAATTAAGATTCACCTTTTCTTTTACTCTCTTCGCGAAAATTATTCCCTGCACCAATGGGACAGCTGCACCACTAATCTGAACGACGTCCATTTTGACACGTCGACCATTTTTCTAATAAGAACGTTAGTTGCCGTTTGGAGACTTTTGGGCGAGTGAGAGTGCAGAAAAGGGATGTCTCAAGAGAGGGAATCAATCATCACCTTTTTCTGAACTCCTCCCTCAACTGAGTCTACTCTCTTCTTCTCTAAAAAAAACCACAGACCGGCCTCATCTTCACTGAATTCTTGCACCCTTTTTCCTTAGACGAGCGCCGGCTGCGCCGCACACCATTCATCTTCCATTTCATTTCCTTTCTCATCCACCAAGACGATGGAAGCGATCCTCATCTTCTCATGGACGAGTGCCACATTACAAACCCCTCCCCTGCCTCTTCGTGCTTTGAAGATGCCTCCTCGTGTTTGATTTCACCAAGAAGAACCTCCCCCAGATCTGCACTGTTTTGAATTTGTTTAGGCTAGTAGTAGTCATGGGAGTTGTGTCTTTGTAGATGAGAATTTGTTCACTCTCATAGAAAGTGGAACCCCGGGGCGGAAATCACGGGGAGCAACGCCGGGAAGATATATAGAAGCGGTGGGCTGCGGAGGAGATGAGGAGGAGCACGGTGTTAACAAGGACGAACGGCCGGAGATCCGGGTAAAGTTGGAGTGATTGGAGGAGAAGACGATCGGGAAGAAGAAGGGGAGTGATGAGAGAAAGGGGTTGAGAGTGCATAGGTAGTACTGTTTGGTGTGTTAAAGCTAGTCTCAGTGCTGCACTCCATCTCAGCTAAGCTTTGAAGCTTTGAGCTTGTCCGAGGTTCTTTTTTTGGTTCGATTTGATAGATGGGGCAGAATGTGTCCTTTTTGCATAAAAGTTCACACAGCAGAATTGGTTTAAGTTACCGACTAATCTCAACTCCACCCGGGTTTGATTCCCAGCATTGGAAATTTCTGATTGTTTTATATTTTTACATCTTATTTTCTTATTTCCTTAACTTGTTTTTTTTTTTTGAATTCTCCCGATACATACCAAGCTCAAAAGTATTGTTTAATAGATGCGTGTTTATAACTATTGCGAGTCGTTATTTTTCTTTTACATTTTTTACATCTTATTTCTTATTTCCTTAACTTTTACATCTTATTTCCTTAACTTGTTTTTTTTTTAATTCTTCCGATACATATCAAGCTCAAAAGTATTTTTGTAGGCGCGTGTTTATAACTATTGCAAGTCATTATTTTACTATTTACAAATTAATATCACTAATTTAGGTATCACTAAATTTAGGTCATGCTAGCTTTAATAAAAATATCACTAATTTAGTAAATTTACTAGTTTTCCACGATCTTACTCATGATTAGTAATTAAACAAATATTTATAAAAAATAAATACAAATACAATGAAATTATCCGCCATGATCACCCCTGGCGGATAGATACCGAGGCATTTGATGGGACCGAAGAGAGAGGTGTGGAGCCGCATAGATGGTCGGGGGAAGAGATTTTAGCAGTGCTGGATGAGTATGATTTTGGGCAACTCAGCAATCATCCCGATATTGTGGCCAGAATACCTGAAAGACCAGGATTTTTTATTTTTACTCTTGGGCGACGAATTTAACAAATATCGTCGCCCAAGTATTATCTTGGCCGACGAATTACCCTAATTTCGTCAGCCAAGATAATCCGAATAATTAAAATAAATAAAGCACATTTAAATTTCATTGTACAGGATTTTTTATTTTTACTCTTGGGCGACGAATTTAACAAATATCGTCGCCCAAGTATTATCTTGGCCGACGAATTACCCTAATTTCGTCGGCCAAGATAATCCGAATAATTAAAATAAATAAAGCACATTTAAATTTCATTGTACAGGATTTTTTATTTTTACTCTTGGGCGACGAATTTAACAAATATCGTCGCCCAAGTATTATCTTGGCCGACGAATTACCCTAATTTCATCGGCCAAGATAATCCGAATAATTAAAATAAATAAAGCACATTTAAATTTCATTGTACAGGATTTTTTATTTTTACTCTTGGGCGACGAATTTAACAAATATCGTCGCCCAAGTATTATCTTGGCCGACGAATTACCCTAATTTCGTCGGCCAAGATAATCCGAATAATTAAAATAAATAAAGCACATTTAAATTTCATTGTACATGATTTTTTATTTTTACTCTTGGGCGACGAATTTAACAAATATCGTCGCCCAAGTATTATCTTGGCCGACGAATTACCCTAATTTCGTCGGCCAAGATAATCCAAATAATTAAAATAAATAAAGCACATTTAAATTGTAAGGAAATGTTTTTTATTTTTATAGCCCCGTAAGAGTCTCGTCGATTGGAAACTATTTTGAGTTGAAGGTCCGGCCAGATTTACGTGATTTGGAGGGTCGAATAGCCGTTTCCGTCCGTTTAGGGGTTTGACCGCGCCGATTGACCGGACGGATCGAGCCCTTGTCGTTGTCCGATGGAGCTGAATTTTTTCCCACCTACGTAATTCGTTATGCTGGTCATATCTGACGGTCGGTTTTCAGTTCCTCTTCTCCGATCACCAAACTCACGATATATGTACTAATGTTGTATAACTTTTTTATATGTGTTAAGTTTAAGTTTCGTTTTGAAGACAACGTATACGTAGAGGCCTCAAACGCAAAAAAGTCGTGAAATAAGATATGACCGGAACGGTGAAATACGTCAACCCGTGAAAAATGAAGATATTTCAGTAAAATTTCGGTGCCGGTTGTTCCGGTCAACGAATTTCTCTTATTTCTACATAGTGGTAGCCCTATCCCGGGTATTTATTTTTTACCAAATTTTTATAGCCCCGTAAGAGTCTCGTCGATTGGAAACTATTCTCAGTTGAAGGTCCGGCCAGATTACGTGATTTGGAGGGTCGAATAGCCGTTTCCGTCCGTTTAGGGGTTTGACCGCGCCGATTGACCGGACGGATCGAGCCCTTGTCGTTGTCCGATGGAGCTGAATTTTTTCCCACCTATGTAATTCGTTATGCTGGTCATATCTGATGGTCGGTTTTCAGTTCCTCTTCTCCGATCACCAAACTCACGATATATGTACTAATGTTGTATAACTTTTTTATATAAGTGTTAAGTTTAAGTTTCGTTTTGAAGACAACGTATACGTAGAGGCCTCAAACGCAAAAAAGTCGCGAAATAAGATATGACCGGAACGGTGAAATACGTCAACCCGTGAAAAATGAAGATATTTCGGTAAAATTTCGGTGCCGGTTGTTCCGGTCAACGAATTTCTCTTATTTCTACATAGTGGTAGCCCTATCCCGGGTATTTATTTTTTACCAAATTTTTATATCCCCGTAATAGTCTCGTCGATTGGAAACTATTCTCAGTTGAAGGTCCGGCCAGATTACGTGATTTGGAGGGTCGAATAGCCGTTTCCGTCCGTTTAGGGGTTTGACCGCGCCGATTGACCGGACGGATCGAGCCCTTGTCGTTGTCCGATGGAGCTGAATTTTTTCCCACCTACGTAATTCGTTATGCTGGTCATATCTGATGGTCGGTTTTCAGTTCCTCTTCTCCGATCACCAAACTCACGATATATGTACTAATGTTGTATAACTTTTTTATATAAGTGTTAAGTTTAAGTTTCGTTTTGAAGACAACGTATACGTAGAGGCCTCAAACGCAAAAAAGTCGTGAAATAAGATATGACCGGAACGGTGAAATATGTCAACCCGTGAAAAATGAAGATATTTCGGTAAAATTTCGGTGCCGGTTGTTCCGGTCAACAAATTTCTCTTATTTCTACATATTGGTAGCCCTATCCGGGGTATTTATTTTTTACCAAATTTTTATAGCCCCGTAAGAGTCTCATCGATTGGAAACTATTCTCAGTTGAAGGTCCGGCCAGATTACGTGATTTGGAGGGTCGAATAGCCGTTTCCGTCCGTTTAGGGGTTTGACAGCGCCGATTGACCAGACGGATCGAGCCCTTGTCGTTGTCCGATGGAGCTGAATTTTTTCCCACCTACGTAATTCGTTATGCTGGTCATATCTGACGGTCGGTTTTCAGTTCCTCTTCTCCGATCACCAAACTCACGATATATGTACTAATGTTGTATAACTTTTTTATATAAGTGTTGAGTTTAAGTTTCGTTTTAAAGACAACGTATACGTAGAGGCCTCAAACGCAAAAAAGTCGTGAAATAAGATATGACCGTAATGGTGAAATACGTCAACCAGTGAAAAATGAAGATATTTCGGTAAAATTTCGGTGCCGGTTGTTCCGGTCAACGAATTTCTCTTATTTCTACCTAGTGGTAACCCTATCCCGGGTATTTATTTTTTACCAAATTTTTATAGCCCCGTAAGAGTCTCGTAGATTGGAAACTATTCTCAGTTGAAGGTCTGGCCAGATTACGTGATTTGGAGGGTCGAATAGCCGTTTCCGTCCGTTTAGGGGTTTGACCGCGCCGATTGACCGGACGGATCGAGCCCTTTTCGTTGTCCGATGGAGCTGAATTTTTCCCACCCACGTAATTTGTTATGCTGGTCATATCTGACGGTCAGTTTTCAGTTCCTCTTCTCCGATCACCCAAATCACGATATTCTGAATTTTATGATAGAACTCTTGGCCGACGATTTTCTTCATCTTGGGCGACGAGATTTATAGTGAAGAACATCGTCGCCCAAGTAGAGTATCTTAGGCGACAACTTCAAAAATCGTCGCCCAAGATTATCTTGGCCGACGATTTTCAAAAAACAGGGCGACGATTTTTATAGAATCGTCGCCCAAGAACGCCAATATAAAAGGCAAAAATTCGGAACCCTAACCATTCGCGCTCACAAATCCAAGCCCTCTCTCTCTCTCCGAAAATCCACCGAAGCCCTCTCTCTCTCCCTCTCTAGTCTCTCCGACCCCGACCCCGCAACCCGACGCCGACCCAGACCCCGGCCCCGACCCCGACCCCGACCCCGACCCCGACCCACAATTTAAGGTATAACCCTAAAACCCTAAATTGGTTATGTTCATGAAAATTTTAATTGTTGTTGTTGTTGTTTGAAATTGTTGAAATTGTTTGAAATTGTGAAATTGTTTGAAATTATTATTTGAAATTGTTTGAAATTGTGAAATTGTTTGAAATTATTTGAAATTGTGAAATTGTTTGAAATTTGGGAGAAGTACAAAATTATTGTTGTGTTGTGAAATTGTTGGTGAAATTATTGTTGTTGTTGTAATTTAGGAAATTAATGGTAAATTAGGGTAAATTTGTGTAAATTATGGTAGGATTTTAGGGTAAATTATGGTAAATTGTGATGTAAATGATAATTGTAAAATATTAGGGTTTACGGTTTAGGGTTTAGGGTTTAGGGTTTAGGATTTGTGGAAATAATTTGTAAATATATTGTAAATGATTAAATAATTTTTGATTAAATAATTAAATAATATAAATTATAATTGTAAATATATTGTGGAAATTTTGTAAAAAATAATGGATTATTTTTGAGTAAGGATTTAAATATTCGTAAATTAATTTTTGTGATGTAATAATTCTGAATTAATGTAAATAATTTGTTATGTGAATTAAAAAAATAATAAATCCTATAATAACTATTACTTTTTATTTGTGCTATTATTGTTGATAAATTTTTTGAAATTTATGGTTATTTTTTGTTAAATTAATTATAAGACGGTAAAATATTTTTAATAAATTTATGGTTATTTTAAACAGGATGGGCATGCAGAAAATTTCTGGACAACGTCCGGGTGCGAGGAGCCAATATTCCTTGAACGGTACATCAAACAACCCGCCGCAATCACCGTCGGTCGGGTTTCCATGACAGATGACGGCCCGACATGTGGCGCTTAGGGGTGGCGCGAGCGGCTCGCGTTCTGCTGGGCAGCCGGGTCCCGCAGCGACGGCCCCTCATCATCCAGAGATACTTCCCCGGTCGCGATCTATAACCGCCCCCACACAGTCGTCCCCGACCGACCGTGAAGGCGGGTCATCCGGGGTCCCTACGGTGCCGTCCGGCCTCTTCCTTCCTCTGACGATACTGGCGATACCTCGCGTTGATGAGGAGGGTCGACCGATTCGGGAGCTGCTCCCGCATGTGGCACCGCACGAAGCGTTAGATTTCGAGTTTCTCCGTAGGCAGATGGACTGAATTTTTGTAATAAATTATTTATAAATTTATAAATTTGTGTTATTTTTAATTAAATTTTAGTATTAGAAAAATTTAAAAAATGCTGAAAAAAAAATTCCAGCAAAAATTAAAAAAACATTATTTATATATTTAAAAAAATTATTTAAATATTTTAAAAAAATTTAAATATATCTTAGGCGACGAAATTGCTAAATCGTCGGTCAAGGACTTACCATATAAGACGACGAAAAAAAATTATCGTCGCCTAAGATGTAGTGATCTTAGGCGACGAAATATTTAGTTTCGTCGCCCCAGGTTATAACATCTTAAGCGACGAAAAAATTTTTCGTCGGCCAAGGTGTTAAATCTTGGGCGACGAATATTTTTGGGTGACGAGAAGTAGATCTTAGGCGACGAAATTCGTGTCGTCGCCTAAGAATTACTCTTAGGCGACGACGGACTGAATTTTCGACGACGTCTTGGCCGACGACATGTCGTCGCCTAAGTACTTAGGCGACGAATTTTTTTAACAGGGCGACGATTTTTTTTCGTCGCCCAAGATCTATTTTCTGGTAGTGCCTACTGACACGTACCCTATTTATCCTGCATGATCCCCTGCAATACACATACTCATCTACCTTGGCTTTTTCGACTAAACACCTCTACAAGCTAGCTTCACCACTACCAAACTTGTACCAATTAATTCTGTTTTTATTTATATAATTTTTTTACGCATTATATGAACATGATGACCTATTTCAGCAACATGGCACGACGATCAATTAAGACCTTTCTCCCAGTGGCGGATCCAGGATTTAGAACCGGAGTGGGCTTGAAATTGTATCTCTTCAAATCAATTACCTATCAATTTTTAGCTAACTACAATAGGTATCTAAAATTATAATTATTATAATTATAATTATTTATAATTATTATAATTACAATAGGTATCTATCAATTGAAATTATAATTATTTATTAAACAAAAAAAATAATCCTTTACAGTGAAAAATAGTAAAATAATGACTTGCAATAGTTATAAACACGCGCCTACAAAAATACTTGAGCTTGGTATGTATCGGAAGAATTAAAAAAAAAACAAGTTAAGGAAATAAGATGTAAAAGTTAAGGAAATAAGAAATAAGATGTAAAAAATGTAAAAGAAAAATAACGACTCGCAATAGTTATAAACACGCGTCTATTAAACAATACTTTTGAGCTTGGTATGTATCGGGAGAATTCAAAAAAAAACAAGTTAAGGAAATAAGAAAATAAGATGTAAAAATATAAAACAATCAGATATTTCCAATGCTGGGAATCGAACCCGGGTGGAGCTGAGATTAGTTGGTAACTTAAACCAATTCTGCTGTGTGAACTTTTATGCAAAAAGGACACATTCTGCCCGATCTATCAAATCGAACCAAAAAAAGAACCTCGGACAAGCTCAAAGCTTCAAAGCTTAGCTGAGATGGAGTGCAGCACTGAGACTAGCTTTAACACACCAAACAGTACTACCTATGCACTCTCAACCCCTTTCTCTCATCACTCCCCTTCTTCTTCCCGATCGTCTTCTCCTCCAATCACTCCAACTTTACCCGGATCTCCGGCCGTTCGTCCTTGTTAACACCGTGCTCCTCCTCATCTCCTCCGCAGCCCACCGCTTCTATATATCTTCCCGGCGTTGCTCCCCGTGATTTCCGCCCCGGGGATCCACTTTCTATGAGAGTGAACAAATTCTCATCTACAAAGACACAACTCCCATGACTACTACTAGCCTAAACAAATTCAAAACAGTGCAGATCTGGGGGAGGTTCTTCTTGGTGAAATCAAACACGAGGAGGCATCTTCAAAGCACGAAGAGGCAGGGGAGGGGTTTGTAATGTGGCACTCGTCCATGAGAAGATGAGGATCGCTTCCATCGTCTTGGTGGATGAGAAAGGAAATGAAATGGGAGATGAATGGTGTGCGGCGCAGCCGGCGCTCGTCTAAGGAAAAAGGGTGCAAGAATTCAGTGAAGGATTGGGCCTCGGATAAGTCGGATGTGTTGGCGGTTTATGGAGAATGAGAGATGGCTGATGTAATTGAGGGAGATAAGAGAAGAGAAAGGAAGGCAAAACAACACCAGTCGGATCAAACGTGGTTTGGCTTGCACGCGCTGTTAAGCGTCGTGGTGCAGCTGTCCCAGTGGTGTATGGAATAGGCTCTCCTCTCTTCGTCGTTGTTGTCGTGGTCGAATTGACAAGATTTAATAACGTGGTTCGATTAATCATTGTATGCCATATAAACTCCGTAATCGAGTTTGGAGGGCCTACTCTAAAATCGTACAATAATGTGATTCATCTATCATTTGGCTGGCCAAAAGATCCTTGATCCGATGACTTTAATGGTTGTTTATCTCTCTACTGCAATATCTTATTGGAGAGACCAAGATATCCAATACCCTCATCAAATTGCTCTGTCAACAATTGACGCATAGAATCACGGGCATTTGTCACAATTGGAAACTCCAAAACTGTATTGTAACAAGAATCCTATAAACATGAGCGCACAGACGTAGTCAGTGATCACAGACTTATTGAAAGAACTAAGAACAAGGCATTGGCTACTTCGCCCCCATTTGTAACTGCATATCAAACCAAAAATCACTGAAAACCAGCAACCATCTTTCCCTTTGCCAAATAGGAAATCAAGCTTGTAATCACGAAAAAAAGAAGTAAATAAATCAAAGAAAAACCTTGATTTCCTCCACTGTTTATGTTGCTTTAGATTAATCAGGATTGCTGAAATTGAATTTATTTCCAGACTAAGTAAAACTTGAGCTGGTGGCGATGGGACAGCCGTTGAGGTTAGCCACTACAAGTCTACAACCACTAAATTATGGTATCCCCTTCAATTTATAATGGAATGATGAGCAATAAAATCACAATGCTAACACTGCAACCACTAATATGAGTACCTGTCACAAACCTCAGCAAAAAGACCCCAAACCAAGAACTGCGATGACCTTTCATCCAAAGGGTATTACTTTTTTGACACATTTCTCTGGTACTATCTTCATCTTTTATACAATACAAAAAAGTACAAATTTTCATGAATTAGTAGTATTTGGATGGTGATTCAGTGATTCTGATTTGGGTTCACGGCCAATGGTGACTTGGACCCAGATTCTGGTTACAAACTAGAATTGTGCAAAATACCAATTTGCTAATTTCCAAAGTCTAGGTAACTTTTATTTGACCTTCATCCTATCCACTATTACCCTTAAATCCTGCTGTTTAGAGATTCTATTATCCCTCAAATAAGTTAATCATTTACTGTATTCAAATTTCCTTCTGTTTTTGCTTATAAATGCTGACACATTGTAGGCCTTGAATGCAGCCTTTTTTCCCTGTTTCAGTCTCTCTCTGAAACCACAAGACCCTTCTTCTCTGTCTTTCCCATCCACTTTCTACATGACAAAAGCACCAAGTGGTTCTTGGGTTGGATTCAGTTTCAAAGATTTGAGCTTTACTCGTTTTTCCCTTTCTGGGTTTTTGATCTGTTATGTTTGAGCAGCCTTTTCATACTAGGTGACATTGGACTTGTATCTGAGAATTGGGTTGTGATTATTTTAGTGCCAGCTTTTTCCATCAGAATCAAGAAAGCTTTAATCTTTTTTATTCTTCCGAGGTGTTTCGTCTCTACGTGTCAATCACCTTGTCCTATACATATATAGCATAAGACTCGGTAGTACTTGAAGAGTGTCTGACTTTGAATGCTGTTAATGACATTTGAAGAGTTTGGCTTCTGAAAGAGAAGGGCTTTTGGTTTGAGTCTTTCACTCACAATGTGTAAAGCAGGGTACTATGAGAGGTGCGATTACAGAACAGAGTGGAAGATGGGGTACAAGGTTTTGAGTAATGTTGAGAAATTGAAGAACTCTGTTTTGAGGATGAACTCATGGTTGTTGATCATGAGGGCAATCGTGACAGCTTTGGTTTGGGCCTCTGCTGTTCAGTTGATTGGTATTTGGTTGATTAGAGGTCCAAGAGTGTTCAAGGTTTGGCCTCCTTGTAATCAGTTAGGCTTGCATGTTGCTTCTGAATTGCCTAGGCTTCCAATCCCAGTTTTCCCACCAAAGAGTGAGCTTCAATCTGATTTCTATTCACTTTAACCATTTTCTGTGAAAATTATAGTTCTGACTTCTAAGCTACTTTTGTTATAGGGGTATACAAGAATAATGGATATCTGATGGTTTCTTGCAATGGAGGATTGAATCAAATGCGAGCTGCGGTGAGTTTCTAGCTACTTGATCAAGGACATGTTTTAACAATGCAGTACTGTTTTGTGTTTCCACAATGTTAATTTCCTCAGTTTCTTAATTTTCTGTAGATTTGTGATATGGTTGCGATTGCCAGATACATGAATGTGACTCTTATTGTTCCTGAGTTGGATAAGAACTCGTTTTGGGCTGCAAGGTGAGTTCATTTGTGTTTGAATGTTCTCATTGTGTATGATCTTATTGAGGATAAGAATGATCCTTAGTTTCTAAGCATGTTTTTTTTTTCTTCTTGTGCAGTGAGTTTCAAGACATTTTCGATGTCAATCATTTCATTAGATCATTGAGAGATGAGGTTCGGATACTAAAGCAACTGCCCCCAAAGCTCAACAACAGACCTGCATACTCATTGCCACCTGTTAGTTGGTCCAACATTTCCTACTACCTTCATCAGGTAAAGAAGCATCTAACTCATCATCGCTTTAGTTTTCGATTTTATGACAAGTCTCACTGATTTATAGAGGTTTGTTTTTGAACAGATCCTACCGCTGGTACGGAAGTATAAAGTAGTTCATTTGAACAAAACTGATGCTCGAGTGGCTAACAATGGGCTACCTCTTGAGATTCAGAAGCTGAGATGTAGAGTCAATTTTCATGGTCTGAGATTTACTTCCCAGATAGAGGAAACCGGCCGAAAGCTTGTCAGAATTTTGAGAGAAAAAGGCCCTTTTCTGGTGCTTCATCTTAGATATGAAATGGACATGTTGTCATTCTCTGGCTGCAGCCATGGTTGCAACAGTGATGAGGTGGAAGAACTCAACACAATGAGGTAATTACCTATCTTTGATCTTCATCAGTTACATTTTTTACCACGCTTATAATTGTGGTTTGTTTTGCACATTGTTTAGATATGCTAATCCATTGTGGAAGGAGAAAGACATTGATTCCGAATTGAAAAGGGTAGAAGGCTTGTGCCCTCTAACACCAGAGGAAACTGCTCTAGTATTGGTTGCATTAGGTATAGATCACAATGTTCAGATTTACATTGCTGCCGGAGAAATATACGGTGGAGATAAAAGAATGGAAGGTCTGAAATCTGCTTTTCCTAATGTGGTAAGTAGAATGTAGCAGAACCAACTTTTCCAACTACTATACATAGGTCTCTGATAACAATTTTTTTCTGTTTATGGAACAGGTCAGGAAAGAGACGCTGCTCGATCCTTCAGACTTGAGGTTCTTCCCAAACCACTCTTCACAAATGGCAGCATTGGACTACCTTGTGTCCCTTGAGAGTGACATTTTCGTCCCAACATACGATGGAAACATGGCCAAAGTTGTTGAAGGCCATCGCAGGTAATACATGATCTACATAATGTTTTGTGTAGTATTACTATTCTGATGTACTAAGATGTGTTTGATCTGACTTGGGGGGATTTTTCACATTTCAGGTTCTTAGGTTTCAAAAAGACAATTTTACTGAACAGAAGGCTTCTCATTGATTTAATAGATCGATTCACTAGTGGATCATTGAGCTGGGATGAGTTCTCCTCCATTGTGAAGGAAGCTCACGCTGATCGAATGGGGAGCCCTAAAAAAAGAGTTTCTATTGTTGATAAACCAAAAGAAGAAGATTACTTCTACTCCAATCCACATGAATGCCTGCAACTGTTAGATGAGCCACTGAGAACTACATGATCCCATTCATGCCAAAGTCATGGTTTTTACAGTCCCCTACACTTCGTCATTGAGAATTTATACACCCAGTGATTGCTTCATGATGGGGTCTAACTACTGAAAGGAATGGGGCTATGTAAATACAACATTGGGTTGGAGGTGAATTTGGAGCCTCTACCCTGATACACTTGAAAGCATAATTTATAGTCTTTGATTGATTAAATAAGCTTTTTGTAAATAAGAATAATATAGTTGTCCCCTCATAATCTCCCATTCATGTAAGCATCAATTTTTGTAAGGACAAACTAATCATGATCATAGCATCGGAATGATGCTTTGTAATGGGGCAGCTCTCAAAAGCTGATAAGCATGATTAGGTTTCTGGATATTGGTTTCATTACACGAATTAGGCATGCCTAAACTAATCAACCAAGCACCATGAGTCCATGATGCAACCGCTTCTCAACATAAGCCGAATATTGACTGATTCAAGAAATTTTCTTCTTCATAACATGCAACGAATAAGAGAAACTTTATCTTGCTTTGTTTCTCAATTTAATCTCGCTCTAGATTTATTGTCTCTGAGAGAATTTCTCAGACATTTTTCCTCAATCAACAAAACTGTCCATACTAACAAAACACATGAACCTACTACAAATAATTTGAAAGGGACAAGCACCTACACTGAGACTCAGTAGCTTAACCTCATGTATTATACTCCATTGAATCCAGTTTCCCATGTTGGATTAGATGATCTCCATCATTCCATGTCCATAACCCAAGTAGTTAGAAGTCTTAGACCATAACTTGTAACGTACCTCAATGTTTAGTTGCACCATTATATAAACCATGTCTCATAAGCGTTATGGTACACCAGCTCCATGCTTTCAATAAAAAATAGCCCATACATAATGATACGATCCTATAATTAGTGGCCACTGACTTCTCAGAAAGACTGGAAATGCCATAACTTATTCCTCATCATAAGCACCAAAAGCACAAAGAGATAAGAATTCACAGAATTAAGAAAACCGGTGGTGGTTGAAGAAATGATGGCAGTATTATCAATGAGTGATCCAAGAAATGAAAAACTTAAGAATCTGGCATTTAGGTCTTCTAGCTCCATAGTCATATATATATGGAGAGCCAAGAGCCAGTTGTAGTGTTTCTACTTGTAGTGTTCCACTCAAGACGATGATGCTGGCGGCCATTCTTGAACTTTAAACGTAGCTTTCGCAGCACACAAACAGCTCCAAAAAGGTCAAAGAGAGACTGAAAGATTCAGAGTCCCCACTCCTTAGTCTTCACTCCACTCTATTAGAACTAGGGTTGGTGAGAAGCTTAGAGAGACCCATTTCTGTCATGTTTTGTGTGATGTGTTATGTCAGCTGTGATCATGAGGGTTGAGATTTGAGTGTGGATTCCACAAATCACATCATTCTTGGGTGGAAATGTGTTTCAGATGTCTCACTTCCACAGAAAATAAATATTTTTCACAGAAGTGATCCTCATTTGAGCAAGGTACTCCATCTATGTCAGACATTTCCCAATGTTAAAATGAGCTCTACAAAGTGATGTCAGCTAAGAAAACTGTGTTACAGTGTATCCCACCTCCCGAAAGTAGAGTAAAATGTGACGATAAACCACTACGAGGTTGAAGTATTGGAACTCACTGTGCAAGGAGGTATGATGTGAAGAGCATTCATACTTGGATGGCATAGAGTGGAATTTGCTCCACAATGAGTACACATATATGTATAGATTCCGAAATCCAAATGAAGGTAACGTGACATTGTAATAAGAAAAACGCAGCATAAACAAATGAATATCTTAGGCATCTATCTAGGAAAACCCATGCACAAGGAGCACAAACATGTACAATTGACCCGGACCTAGTTGTCTACGGGTCATGACCTTACAAAAATGACCCGCCCAAGAGCTCCAACCCACCAAAAAGCAAAGAAAACTAAGAAAAAACTGGAGATTAGGTACACTAGCTTTCTCCTGTTCTAAATCGCTTATGAGCTTGTTCAAAGTTCTCGTTATAGCTGCTAACTTGAGAATGCGTCATCATTTGGTTGTTCAAGCATTGTCTGAGATGAGCCTGAGCACCAACAGAACATAATAGAATAATCAGGAGTTTAGAGACACGCAGTTCAACGACATTCTAAAAAGCCTAGCAGATTCAGCAATCACACTAAATTAGGCTCAAGTAGATTGGCTAATTAAAGATTCTAACAGAACCTGTGAACTAGATGCCATTGATTTCAGGCCACCGCCTGCTCGATTTCCAACATCAAGTTCAACGTTGATGCTGGCCTGGGACAAGTCCACACCAGAGGATCGCAGTGACAGGGTCAGATTATTCAAAACCCTGATCAACAAAAACCCAGCTTAGTAGCATGTCTCTTATAAAGAAAACCCAGCTCAGTAAAGAGCACACAAGTCAATTGAATATTTAGATGAAACAAATCTATAAATTAAGCAGGGACTAATTATATAACATGCAGCACGATTACATTTGCAAAAGTCCATAGGACAATTCTTCATTTATTAGCATAGTGCTTGGGCCAATGCTAACTGGAGAGCCTAGGTTTTAACATGTAACTTAGTCTGTATTGAATTTTCAGTTCACCCATCAGCATATAACTTCTCCTTATGAAAACCATGTATAGAATCAATGGGACTAATGAAGTGCCTATTCCTATCTCAACCAGCAATATGTCTGAAGTTTCAACTCCTAAGTTTGCATGCTTACCATAGATTATCACTTGGGGGTTATGACACTAGCACATCAGCAGATATATGTATTGTTGGTCTATCAGCATGCACATACTATGGCCATGTCATCAAACATAGTAGCAAACAAGCTTAAGAGTAAAGATGGGCTGGCATAAGTATTTACTCCAAGCTTATGGTCTAGTTATTAAGAAATTCTTGTGAAAGCTCACCCTTGAGAGTAGGCACTTGAGATGCTGACCGTTTTACTTTCATTCTGCCTATTAAGTTTACCGTCTGTAACCATTGTTGACGTAATACCCGGCCACAACTGGTATTGGGATTGAGAAGCCGTGTTCTCAGCATCAGAATTAGATTCTTGCAACGGTTGTGTGGGAGCTCCAAAATTCTCAATAGTGTCAAAGATGTTTTGCTGGTTCATATTAGGAATGGATGGAGTAGCTAGCCCACGAATATGATCTAGTGCTTTGTATACAGCAGCAGAGTCCAAGTCAGATTCCACTGAGTTTTGTGCATTGGTGAGCATCGCAGGGGAGACAACAACATTATTCTCCTGATCAGAACCATTGTTCATGCCTTGAGAGTGATCTACAAAATTTTCTCCAAGCCTATGATGACTTTTCTGTTGAAAGCGAATCGGAGTTCAGTAAGTTTCCACTGGACAGAACATAGTTAATCAATATGATTAACATCCATGTAGACTATGTAATAGTTGCAAGTCATATATTTATCTAAACAGCCAGAGAACAATTGTGCTGTTGTTTTAGTTTCTGTTTTTCCAGGCACGAGAGGGCATAATGCCGCTATTTACACACTTAAAACATAAAGAGCACATATTAGTTGTTAAAATCAGAAGTAACCTCTTGAAATCCTAAAAATTATGTATTTTTATCATAAGTATCTCTATACATCAATTTCACTAGAAACACTCGTGTTTTCTGTTTCAAAACTGGGTTCTTATGCCTTTGGGTGTAAAGTGAACCCAATGAAAGTATGAAACTAACATGCAATGACAATTTTATAGTGTTGGAAAAGTGATGAAGATTCCAACACTATAGGTGTATGGCAGATGCACATGAGAGCAAACACAACACACACATCATGCATAAGAACTTTACCCATGGGGTCAATTTTGTTGGCTCTGGACTCCATTTTTGGTATGAACCCTCGTACAAGTTTATCTTCTCATGCAAAAACTGTATATACTCTATAACCTGCATTATAAACACCATCATGTTTCAAAATGATAACAAGGAAAATATATTGCCACCGCATAAGGAGAGAGTACCGGAATATTTACCTCTAACAAGCATGAAGCCTTATCTCTTTTCTGATCATTTTCGGGTATGATCTCTCTCAACTTTTGAAATCTGCCTCAGAAAGATGTATTGCTGAGGTGAGTGAAGAGTTTATGTCCATGCTACTAAAAAGAAAGATCCGCATGGCATAAAAGAGCAGCAAAGGATGATACAACAATAATACTAGACAACTATCACTACCACCAAGACTTAATGTGAAAACAAACGAGGCTGAAGAATCAAAGACTACATTCTATATTCAACACGCAAGGCCATACCATCCTAATAAACTTGGTAGTAAAGTGCTTGCTTGCAAGAAATGCCGTTGTGCTCAAGATAACCAGATATGCTGGAAATTGTTATCAAACAAGATAGAACATTTGAAAACAATTTGGAAATATGATACCAGTTTCAATTAAAAGTGAAAACCAATAGACTCACCCCCAGAATCACACTAAAATCTATTGCTACAACCAAAATTCGACAATCTATCAACTTTTCAAGAACTCTTCCACAACATACGCAGAAATGAAGCTTCTCGCAAAAGTTACAGACCAGTAAAACAACACCAAATTCGATTATGGAAACTACAAGACTTGAAGAAAGCAAAAAGAGCACAAATATGACACTCAGACACCCTTCACACATACAATTTCAGTTGTCAAACCCAACACCAATTTCCCTCACCTATCCTGAACTAAAAAAACACACAACAATTCGCATCGAAAAAAACAACAATTCCAAAAAGAAAGATTGAGCAAAAGCAAGCTTGCCCATCATTAATCTTGCTCCTCCTTCTCTGCTCCGTTTCGGAATGTTTCAAGCGGTTCTTCTCCCTCCCTTGCCCTTCTCCTCTCCCTGCCAAATCTCATTTTCTCATACCTCACTATCTAAATTCCTCAACCTCAAAACAATTGCACAAAAAAAAAAACCCAAACCTGCATGATTCTCCTCATCATCGTCTTCAAACTCATCATGGTTACCCTTGGAAGCCTTCGCCATCTCCAGCGCACACTTGAAAATCAACACAAACTGCTATCACTTGTTCACAACAAAACAAAACAAAAGGAATCCGAATTTGGAGAGAAAGGGAGTACCTTTTGAGCTGGGAGGAGTGAGCGAGAGTGATGAAGAAATGAGGAGCGGGTCGGGTCGGGTCCGACTGGGATTTCTACAGAAACGTCTGGAGCTTTTCTCTCTTTGCAAATAGTGACACTAGGAATGAGGGGAGCCCTAAAATAAGGGAGTTTTATTTAGTATTTGATCGCGTTTAATTATTCTGCTTTTTAGTGCTAATTAGAGATTAGAAATTAATTAATTTTCTCCCTTCTTTTCTTTTCTGGTGGTGGTGAATTAACTTTTGGTTTACTCTCGTTTATTTTATCGGTAGCCATTTTGTTCAAGTTGTATGTTGGCAAACGTTAAGCTCATAGCTTTATTCTACCGAGACTACAATCATATATGCACTAGAGCATCAAGTCCATGATAATTCACAAGTCGCAAACAACAACTACAAGACTATTCTGGATCATCAAATCGAATGAAACGAAAGTGATCAATGATACGGCGAGAGCGTATTCAGCGCACCCGGGTGCGCCGCGCACCCGTCCATCTCTGCCGTCCATTTGACACGGACTTTTGACTTTTTCAAAATGGACGGCGGAGATGGACGAGTGCGTTGTATAATTTTCGTGATACTAATGGGTCCAACCCCAATAGAAAGTTTTGATCACCAGTTTCATCACCCACAAAATACAGCAAGCCATTGTAAGTGAAGCTCCTTTCTATAGGGACGGTGTCACATATAAAGCCTGATGGTATTGATACAGTTGAGGCTATCCATTCACCGGTATCAGAGGAGAAGATTTGCACTTTGAGTTTGCGGACAGATTTGTGAGGAGGAAGAACTAATCTCACTATCCTGCACCTATACTCAGCATTAACCTGAACGAAACTTCCTCCCTGATCGTCTTTCGTACAGTTATAGTAAGGAAGATCACACATGAATCCCACTGGTGTATACTTGTAAACTTGAGGAGGGGGAGGAACAACAACCCACTGAATTGTGCTCGGATTGCAGATGTAGTAATGACGTTGATAAAAGTTCGACTCTTTACAGCACAAAATAAGTCATTATACGTAGCTACTACTCTCGGCTCTTTTTCCAAACGGTGGACACTCATGAGTCTCTTAAACAACAGAGCTAGCGGCTTGGTGGACGATGACATTCTAGTAAGGAACTCCTCCCCTCTGCTACTTACGAGAGTACGAATTATTGGTGTTTGGTCACGATAACTCTGGAGACATAGAAAGCGGCGAAGAAAATAAGGACCGGACATGACATCGCACCAACGCTTGGACACGCTCTTGCATTTTGAAACAAACTTATAAAATGGAAGCCGGCAAAGAATTTCAACCAGCACAACATCCGGGAGATCTTCAATTTCAATATTCACCAGTTGTACTGCTCCCAAGGTCGACTGGGATTTTCTAGAGCAGATTCTTTTGGTCATGGCAGCCGTAACCGAATAATCAAAGCTAGGTGTGCTAAGATATTCCTATCACAAACTGCAGAACATATACACAAAATTTTAACATCTATAGTATTATATCTATACATACTCAGAAGCTCAGACACAAAACTTTGAATTGGCACAGAAGTACCTAATGTTTAATCACATTTATTATACAAAGATAAGAAATACTACTCAAAACAGGGCAAAATAGAAATGTCTAAAACTGCTAAAGACATATGCATGACGATCAAAACTTGAAGAGAATTCATTTCCATCCAAACAGAATTCATGGATTGAGACAATTGGGTAGACATGCAGCAAATTGAAAATTGAATTATAACAAGGAAATTTGAGAGGTTTAGAGATTATTGATGCTCACCCTTGTGGGTACCTAGTGCAGAGGAAGAATGGGGATCGGAGTGAACGCCGACTTGAGCTGCATTTCTGAGTGAGACTGAGCGTGTGCTTCAGTTACGATTGGGGTAAGAGATGGGGATTTTATGGTCAAGTTTTTCGTTTTTGGCGGGCCTGGCCCAGTCCAATTCTATGTTTCGGGCTAAGCCCAACCCGGCCATCCGTCACGTTAAAATCGAAAACGGAAACTTAGATCACCCAGTCTCAGATAGTCCACATTCTTCAACGCCAAGAAACCTCTCTCCGGAAAACATGGAACCCGACGACGATGAAGAACCGCCGGAGGAGCTAGAACCAGTTGAGAATCCGGCGGCGGAGGAGGACCCACTGCTCCGACAAGCTCAAGGCCAGTTTTTGCTGCCGTATGATCAGTCCCCGCCGTTTGCTCCAACCACCGGAAAGCTCACCGTAGTTCGCCCGCCGGTTCACGTCAACATGGAGCCTCCGGGTCTTGCATTTCTTGCGGCGGAGGAGGACCCGAACCCGAACCAAGACCCGATACCCGACCCGCTGATCCAAGAAGCGTTCTTGGTTCCTTTTCTGTCTCCGGCGTTTTCTCCGAGCGTCGGAAAGTTGAATGCGATTCGTCCTGTAGTACCGGTGAGTTTCAACGACATCGGGCCTCCGGCCGCCGGAGATTTCCACCTACTTCCGAGAGGAACGGGAACGCTGCCGCATGGGGTTCGTCCACCGGGGAATTCGAGAAACGACGTCGTAGAGCCTGAAGCAGGCCAAGCCGATACGTCGAACGACGTCGTTGAGCCTCATTTGGCATCGAACGACGTCGTTGTGCCTCAAGCCCTTGAGTTTTTGCGCCGTCTCTATGATTTTCTCATGCTTTCAATTGATGATCCCGACCTCTCTTCGGCCATGGAGTGGATCGATGACTTCACTTTCCGGGTGTTAGACCATGATGCCCTGGCAACCTACTTTGGATTAGAAATAGAGGAGTTCCGTTCCCGGTGCCAACTACACGTAAGTCGATCTTGTATATAATTTCGATCATATTTTTTCATTTATGCATGCTTGAATTGTCTGAAAACTTGGTTGCATTATGAAATCTTAGGGAATAATGCAAATTAAGGATGATGTATGGAGGCACTGCCAGGGTTACCTACGCAGAGGTACGCCGGAAATGCTTCAATCAATATTACTGCCTCGACTTCCGTTCACTAAAGAGTAGCTAGTGATATGCAGCACTTAATATGCTCAGAATATTCGTGTTTGTCGACGGTGTACGTTTTGGTATGTAGCACCTAGTTAGGGTTAATTGTAGATGACTCTCTCGCTCACTGGCCGGTCGTATGATCATGGTGGATGATATGAACAACATACAAGTCATGCATGTTTTTCATTTCGTTTCTAGATGTTCTAGCTCATCGGGCAACTGGTAAATGCTTAGATCGATCAAGATTAAATTTCATGATTTAAGTTCTAGTTGTTTCAGTGAAGACATTTGTTCCGAGCTGTGATCTACTTATGGATATTTGTTGCAAAATATATAGCAATTCGTCATGTTCATGCAAGGCTTCTCTTTATAGACTAATATATGCTACTACTGCGTTAATAATTAATACATAATTTCACTCACGAACTAAGCTTTCTTGCTCGTCATTCGTCAAGTACAATAGACTTTGCACTTCATGTAACTATATATGGTTTGACCCAATATTAGAGGTCAGTTAGCAAAACACTTTTTGTTCTCGTAGTTTGCATTATTACTTCTCTCTTGATACAATGTATTTTGAAAGATTTTGATAAACAGAACTATATAAGCGTATGAACTAAACTTTGGACCAAGGCAAAATGATAACATAACCAAGAAATTTATTGCTAAAACTTGTCATCACTCTATGGATGTTGAGGGCTTCGGTTGGGATAGCAATGTTGTGGTAGCTTAGGAATTGGTGTTGGCCACCATGGGAGCACAAGTGGGAGATAGATGGAGCTGGAAACAATTCCACCCTTTTCAGTCACCTTCGACCACTCTTTTGTATGAATGTTGCACCTGATTATTTCTCCATCTCCAGCTCTTTTGAATTACAAGATATCGTCCTTTTCTGGGTCAAAACCTAGCATAAAATTTTGCACAAGATCAACAACCGGCGTCATTTGCTTGTCTAATGAGTACACTTTCATCATATTATCCACACACAATTTAACACTAGTTCCGCCATGGAATATTTCTTCTTCATTCAAATCCCGCACAGACAAAACTCCAGCGTCACTGTTGTACTCACACATACGCATACACCCTGTTTGAGCCCAGTGGGCATTTTCGGTCCAAGACTCGAGAAAGACTTGGATATCATTTGGGCCAACGCCTGTGGCCTTTTTTAGCCCATAAAGGGTAGCGAGGTTTGGCAGCACGTGACGTGGCTTTGATTCTGATACCTTGCGAGATGCGGTGTCTACGCGGGATCCTTATCTCCAGTTCGCATGGGACTCTATAGTTCTTGCGAGGATAGGTTGAAATGACTAGTAACGCCCTCGGGATAAGGTCGCTTAGTGTTTGAGTTCGCTTACTACACGACAAATGAAATGCAGTGAGGCAGGAAACGAAACTTAAGCGAGATAGGTTTGACACGTGTTGCATGGAGCGCACGACTGGCGAGTTAAACGTATCCTTGTGGGATTCTAATTGCAGAGTCCGCATTGGATTGTGAGCAGTCTCCACGAGTTGCTTACGGATAGATATATAAGGGAGCTCCATGTTCTCTCAACGATCACACAATCAATCAATCAATCAACAAATCTCTCTCAAACAGACGTACACAGTCGAAACCTTCGAGTCTTCTCGAAACCCTAACGTTCTAAGCGCACCCCGCTTTAGATCCCGGAGCCCGTCAGGACTCGTCCCCAACTTCCCAATTGTTGCTCTGCTCGCTCTCACAGTGAGTATCGATCGACAGGTGATTCAGAAGAGTAAGCTCAGAAATATTTCCTCATCAGGTGACGCCGGAGCCCTCATTCGCCTGGTCAAGAAGTCAGGACGCGCACCGTTCTCTTTCCTCATCCGTGAGGTGGCACGCCCCGCACACACCGTTTTTTTACATTTGTTCCCTCTCTACCCATCGCTGAGGACTTGGGCCAAAACATTGGCACGCCCAGTGGGACAGGGAGTTTATTTTTCCAGCAATCATTGGGAAGTTTGACAACTCCCCCTACCGGAGACCTTCGCTTTCTTGCTTGAAACATAAGGCTCCGCAATACAAGCCCCATAACAGCGCGGCTTGCAGATCTCTCGCTAAAGAAGAGATTCTCAATCTGTTCGGCAACCCCGACCTCGCTAAGTCCACGATGGCAAACTCGCAACCAATCCCAGAAGCGGGACCTGCTCTGTCCACAGAGGAGGTCCGCAGAATGTTCGAAGAACTAAGGAGCGATTTCAAGAATGAGATCGGCGCGCTCAGGAGAGAGTGCGGCTTGAAGGCTGAAGAAACTCAGCAAATTGTCCAGGACCTCTCTGCGAAGGTCGCTAAGGACAAAGAGATCTGGCTCGCAAACCAGGAAAACCACGCCAAGCTCAGCGAGGAGTTCAACTATGTGGTTGGCACAATCAGGGAGGACAAGGACATAATGTCCGGCTCTCTGCAAAGGATCCAGACTGAACTGGATCAGAGCAAGGTGGCCTTTACAAAGGCCCTAGAAGCCCAAACCCATCGTCTGAATGACCATGACACCAAGCTGCAGCAACAGCAGGACGCTTCCTTCTTCGGGAGCAAAAACAGCATGGAAAAGCTCGAAGACTACAAAGAGCGCCATGATACCCTGAGTACGAGGGTCCTGCAGATGGAAGACTGGATTCGGGCCCAAGCGCCGAAGAATCACGCTCTGAACTCCACCAGTTCAAGCGCAGCGGAGGGCTCGAGGTATATCCCGCCAAATGAGCGTCCTAGGGCAAATCCGAGGGTCGGGGGCCAGAAGGCTCCCCAATTCACATTGGGGGCCAGCTCATCAAGGACACCACCCCGTCTACCCTCGCCATGCAGCCCTAGGATCACACTCAAGGGCACCGATGCTCTTGCGCCGCAAGGAATAGGGACGCCAGACGACCCGATCGTGGCTTATTCCAGTTCGACTCATAAAAACGTCGGACAGGCCCCTAGTTTCTCCGCATGGCATGGCCATGACCAGGGGGCAGATTCTGCACCAGTAACGGCGGCCGACTGGCGCCAACTCATCTCAAGCATTGTCAAGGAGCACACCGGAAAGGGTGATGCTAGCTTGCACTACCGTGACCCCTATCCAGATAGCGTGGCACAATATCCTTTCCCCCACGGGTTCAAGAACATCGTCTTCACCACATTCTCTGGGGAGACAAGGGAAGATGCAGCAACTCACATGGCCCGTTTCAAGGTCCAATGCGGCCAATACGGGAATGATGATATGCTGAAGCTCAAGCTCTTCGGGACTTCTCTGTCCGGAGCCGCCTTCACCTGGTATTCCAGACTGAAGCCAGGGTCAATTCCAGACTGGCCCACCATGGAACGTCTCTTCCGGGAGACATACGGCACAATTGAGCCCGAAGTCGGCCTCGACTCCCTCACGCAGATGAGCCAGCAGATCATGGAGTCCGGAGTGTCTTTCCTCCAGCGCTTCAAGATCCAGCAGGCCAAATGCGATTACCTGCTGCCTGAGCAGGAAGCCATCAAATTGGCTATCCGGGGTCTGGAGCACCGCCAGCGGCTGAAGCACCATGGAGAGCGTTTCAGCTCCATGGGCGACCTAATCAACAAGGTTGGCAGCTATGAGCTCATCCTGAACGAGCTGGACGATAAGGCCAACGCTTCCAAAGGAACCTATGTGCCAGGGAAGAACCGGATCGTGGGGGCACTCAGCATACAAACCCCTGCTCACGATCCCTACTATCAGAGGCCGGAGCCAGCCCATGCAGATCAGGACTTGGACGACATTGGCGCGGTAGAGCTGACCGGCAAGCAAGTGGCTCACAAACTGAAGAACCTGAAGATGACCCGCGAGCCGATCACCATCCAGTCCTTTGCTTGGACCAAACCAGAATACGAGTCGTACACTTACGACGCCAAGAACGCCCATTTGGTCTTCAATGACCTAATCGAGGCGAAGTACGTGCGCCTGGACCACAAAATTCCGCCTAAGGAGGAGCTGAAGGACAAGAAATACTGTGCCTTCCACAACGTCTACAATCATGACACCAAGGATTGTGTCAAGCTCCGAGACCAGCTGCAGACTTGGTTAAACTCAGGCGAGCTGAGGATGAAGGCACCGGGTAGCACGGCCTCACTGGTCGATGTAGACCCTTTCCCGCCCGTAGTAGGTATGGTCGAGGTCAACTGGGCTGATCAGGCCCAGGACGACGAGCGACGTCGCGCGCCTAAAAGGGGCCGCGAGGAAGGAGACGATAATACCCGCCAGCCGCGCCGCCAGTACACCTACAATGAAAGTCTGGCACACGAGGTCTTAGAAGATCTCAGAGAGGCTGGACTCGTCACACTCCGCTCCTTGCCATACAGCGAGTATAGGGACGGGCGCGTCCATTGCAGTTTCCATGACAGTTGGGGGCACAGGACCTGCGAATGTCGCCAGCTCCGAGACCAGATCCAAGATTGGCTTGACCTTGGATACATCTGCTTCAAGGACGAGGGCGGCTTTACAATCGCAACTGCTGGTTTCGCTTGGCCTCGCGTCGGCCAGCGAATGATCACACTAGACCTGTCACCAAATGCAGGACCATCCGATCCGCCAGGCCGAAACCGCAAACGGCCGGCGAACAACTACATGCTCCCGGATAACCAGACGAGGAGCACAAACGACCCAGCTCGACAGTTGGTCGCGAGACTCGAACCAGACCGCCCCTCCTACAAGGATAAGGGCAAAGCAATCATGAGGGACGACAAACCGTCTCCCGCCAAAGGTTCCCAGCCTACGAGCCCCAGGACTCGCGAAGAGCTGGAGAAAAGGATATCGCGTCTCGAGACATACGTTGCCGCGCATTGGGCAGCCGCAATACCTCCATCCCCTGCCGCCAGCGAGATGGACATGTCAGAGTCCAGCAGTGGAAGTCACAGCAGCGGCGCCCCAAGCCCTCGTGACGGCGTCTTAACCAACCCTTACATTCCCCCGACGTCTAAATCAGCGATCAAGGAAGGGGTCTGGTACACGCAGCAAGGGGGCAAGGCGGTGACCATCAGCAAGTCCAAGAAGCGCAAGCTCCAGAAGCGGTACGGCAGCATCCTGCGCGCCTTGCGGGCTGTCGACGAGGGCGCTATACGCCCCTCGCAGCTCGCACAGACGCCTGAGCGGATGTGGCGGGAAGCAGAAGGTCTGCGCGCAGTCCTTCAAATGCCGCCAGTCGCACCTCCTAGGATCTGCGAGCAGTTCAGTGACGATCCTGCGCCCAAGCCAAATGTTTTCTGCCGACTCACGGTTCCACCAAAACCGGATTCGCAACCTCCCAGGCGCAGGCAATCACCACCACCTGAACAAGGAAGGGATCCGCAGCCTCCTAGACGCAGGCCATCCCCAGCACCTGAAAGGAGAAGAGACCAGCAGCCTTCCAGACGCAGGCCATCACCCGTGCCTGACAGGAGGAGGGATCCACAGCCTGCTAGGCCCAATCCATCACCCGTACCTGACAGGAGGAGGGATCCACAGCCTGCTAGGCCCAATCCATCACCGGAGCCTACCAGGAGGAGGGATCAGCAGCCTTCCAGACGTAGGCCGTCACCGGAGCCCGATCAAGGCAAGGCTCCACCTACCGGCCCTAGGCGAAAGTTGTTCATGACTCCGGACTCAGAGTCTAAACGCGAGCCGCCTCAGCCCTCACGACGACAAGAACGTCAAAATCCAGAGGCTGACGCCAGAAGGGAGCCACCATCGCCACAACAGCCTCGGCCACGGCGTACCCCGGAACCCGAGACTAGGATGGTTCCCCGAGTATCTGCCCTGCAGCAGTTAGGGAAAGAAGACAGCGGTAAGGCTCCTGCGGCAGCAGACAGGCAGCCAGCCAGGGATCCTCAGCCTTCACCCAAGCCAGTATGGCGTCCGCGGCAAACTCAAGCTTCAGAGCCACCAGCGGAGACACCGGCACCCTCCAGTCCTAACCTCGCCGAGCAAATGGCCCAACGTTTCCGCGAGAATGAGGAAGCCGACGAGGCACATTCAGAACCTCGGCTCAACCTAGAGGAAGAGCAAGACGAAGAGCAGGCTGAGTCATTCACCTGCAATATGATAGAGATCTCTGGTTGGGAAGCTGAGGAAGGGTTCAGCCGAGAAGCAGACGCCTTTGCAGTTCTCGAAGGGGAACATGGGATCATTGACACACCTCTGGTCCCAGTCTCCGAACGGTTCTCGTTTCAGGTCGGGATGGTGTTCTTCATTTCGGAACGATACGCCCTTCCACCAAACACAACCTGCAGTGCGGCGGACATTACCATCGTTAGCGAGGATGACAGCATACCCCCGCCATGCAGCAGCGAAATGGGCCCAGTCCTGGCCCCAGCCGATGGCATTCCGCAAGAGGAAAGTTCGAGTAGCTTCGCACCAAGGCCAACCATGACCTTTTCTACACCAACCCTGGACATGGCCACCCACATGCGACCACTGTATATCACGGCAGAGGTCCAAGGGAAACTGATCAACAAGGTCATGATCGACACCGGTGCCGCGGTTAATGTCGTCACAACCCGCACCATGGGGCTCCTCGACATCCCGCGCTCAATGATCCAGACAACGTCCTTAACGGTGAAAAACTTTACAGGACAGGTGTCCAGGACCCTAGGTTTGCTGTTCCTACGGGTCAAGGTCGGGCCAGCATCGCGGGTTTATACCTTTTTCGTTGCCGAGTGCGTTTCCTCTTACAGCATGATCCTCGGCCGCGACTGGATCCACAGAAGTTTTTGCGTGCCTTCCTCCATGCACCAAGAACTCATGATCTGGGACACCGAGAAACGCGAGTCCGTCATCATCAAGGCCGACCCGCGGCCTTTCTCCATTTCCGCCAACCTCAACGATGCCCGATACTATAATACAGACTTGGGCCCGTTGGATGTTCAAGGCGTCGACCACAAGGGCCGCCCATACGGAGTAACGGCCTCCAATCTAACGCGATGGGGACTTACCCAGGCGAAGGACGATCTGCAACGTCCTCACACCATCGCGACTCTCACACCCCATTTCGATGGATAGTGCCCTTTCTGAGGAGGCACGCGAGGCTGGCGAGTCCTTGTGCGAAAGACTCCTTTCGTACTGGGCAGAACGCGAAGCCTACGACAAGGTCGCGACTATGGAATATGTCGATGAAGTAGTGGATTATTCCGATACCAAGGAAGAAGTTATTCAGATAGCTCCTGCTGCCTTGGACGACACTCCACCTCAAGTCCGCGACCCCACTTTACAAGTTGATGTAGGGACTGCAGAAAAGCCCTTACTTATTTCCATCAGTGCAAAGTTGGCGGAGGAAGAAAAGGAAGCCCTCCTTGACCTATTACGCGAATACAGGGATTGCTTCGCCGACAAGTACGAAGATATGCCAGGCTTATCCCCAGACTTGGTCTGCCACCGGTTGCCAACCTATCCCGACCGGCGCCCAGTTCGGCAGGACGGCCGTTTCATGCGAACTGAAACCCAGATCGTGGTTAAAGAAGAGATCGAAAGCATGCACCGATCGGGAATCATTCGCGTAGCCAAATATAACGAGTGGTTGTCTAACGTCGTCCCCGTCCGCAAGAAAAATGGCAAGATGCGTGTCTGTGTTGATTACCGAGATCTAAACAACGCAACACCAAAGGACATATACCCCATGCCTGTGGCTGACCTACTTATTGATGCCGCCGCAGGGCACGAGGTGTTATCCTTTATGGACGGCACGGCCGGGTACCATCAAATCCCCGTCGCCGAGGAGGATCGACACAAGACCGCCTTCCGTTGCCCTGGCTTCGCTGGCGCGTTCGAGTATGTTGTCATGCCCTTCGGCCTTAAGAACGCGGGGGCAACATACCAGCGCGCCATGAACCTCATCTTCCACGACATCTTGGGCAAGTTGATTGAAGTCTACATCGACGATGTGGTAGTCAAAACCAAATCGCGAGCAACCCACGTGGAAGACCTCCGGCAGGTGTTCACACGGATGCGCAGACATAACCTCAAGATGAATCCCGCCAAGTGCGTTTTCTTCGCGGAGGCCGGTGATTTCCTTGGCTTCCTCGTACATCAAAGAGGCATCGAGATCCCAAAGGACAAAGCACAGGCGGTTATCACCGCTTCGCCTCCCACTACCAAGAAGGAGCTACAACAGCTACTAGGGCGAATCAACTTTCTCCGCCGCTTCATATCAAACGCGGCAGGGAAGGTCCAACCCTTTTCCCCTTTACTTAAGCTCCAGGGGGCAACCGAGTTCGTATGGGAACCACAACACCAACAGGCCTTTGATCGAATCAAGGACTACCTTACGAACCCACCTGTCCTAATCCCGCCTCGCGACGGCGCCCCGCTCAAACTTTATATCGCCGCCGCCGATCTATCCATCGGTGGACTCCTGGCCCAGGATGATGAAAACGGGGTAGAACATGCCGTCTATTACCTCAGCAGGGTGTTAACAGACTGTGAGACACGCTACTCGCCCATGGAGAAGTTATGTCTCGCTCTCTACTTTGCAGGATGCAAGCTGCGCCATTACATGCTTGCTTTTACCACGGTCGTCATCGCTCAATCCGACCTGGTCAAATACATGCTTTCTCGCCCTATCTTGCGGGGACGCATCGGCAAGTGGATCCTCGCCGTGTCCGAATTCTCGTTGCAATATGTTCCGCAAAAGGCAGTAAAAGGACAGGCAATAGCGGATTTTCTTGCCCATCACCCACCATCAGAGCTCACAGCGTTTCGCGAGTTGGACTTCGCCACAGTGACACTCGCTCCTTGGACCTTGTACTTTGATGGTTCACGGACTGACATAGCAGCTGGAGCCGGGATAGCCATCACTAATCCCGCTGGAGATCGCTTCTCCTATTCGTTCCAGCTCGACTTCAAATGCACCAACAACCAGGCCGAGTACGAAGCACTAATCATCGGCTTAGAGATCTTGTTGGACTTGGGAGTCCGCGAGGTCCAGATCTTTGGCGATTCTTTGTTGGTCGTTAACCAGCTTGTGGAAAAGTTCAAATGTTTAAGCTTGTCAATTGAGCCATACCTGCGCAAGGCATTCGAGGTACTGGATCGATTCGACGACGTGTACATCGAACACATACCACGTGAGTTTAACTTCGCTGCCAACGAGCTCGCCCAGATAGCGTCTGGCCTCAGCCTGAGAGACGGAGTGCGCGAACGCCTGCTCAAGGTCGAACGCCGCACTCTTCCCTCTTTCATCGCCAGGGGGCAATTTCGGGACGCCATCCCAGAAGTTGCAGCCTTGGACCCCATCGACGAGGATTGGCGGCTACCATTCATCGCCTACCTCCAGAACCCTAACGATGCTGCTCATTCCAGGCAAATCCGCTTCCTCGCCTTAAACTTTGTACTACGCAATGGCGAACTCCGGCGGCGTGGGGAAGACGGCAACGACTTCCGCTGTGTATACGGAAACGAAGCTAAACGTCTCATGCGCGAAGTCCATTGTGGCGTTTGCGGCTCGCACCAGGCCGGGCCCAAAATGCGATGGCTGATCCGCCGCCATGGATACTACTGGCCAACAATGCTGAAAGACTGTATTGCCTTCGCCAGAGGTTGCCAAGACTGCCAAGCTCACGGACCAGTGCAACATATTCCTAACATCCCATTGCAGCCTATCATCAAACCTTGGCCGTGTCGCGGATGGGCAATGGATTTCGTGGGCATCATTCATCCCCATTCCTCTGAGCAGCACAAGTTCATTATCGTTGCCACCGATTTCTTTACCAAATGGGTCGAGGCCGAACCACTCAAAGTCGCCTCTGCTAACTCGGTGCGCAACTTCATTTTCCGCAACATCATCTCACGCTTTGGTATCCCGGAGTGCATCGTTACGGACAGGGGGGCAGCTTTCATGGCCGATTCAGTTGTTACGTACTTAAACGATTACGGCATCAAGCTTTTACACTCCACACCATACTATGCTCAATCCAATGGCCAAGCGGAGGCTAGTAATAAGGTCATCCTTGGCATCCTCCGCAAGATGTTGGAGTTGAACCCTCGCGTCTGGCACCAGGAACTCTACCACACTTTGTGGGCCTACCGCACCTCCAAGCGAGGCCCAACGGATACCACACCGTACGCTCTCATGTACGGTCACGACGCCGTCCTTCCCCTTGAGATCAATATCGCTTCGCTCCGCGTCCAGGAACAGCATCAACTACTTGGCGAGGATTACGTCCAAGCCATGTGGCAGGAGCTTGAAGATTTAGACGAGCATCGTGTCGCCGCCTTCAACAACCTGGTCCTGGAAAAACAGCGCATCGCCCGCTCCTATGATAAAATCACGCGCGGGCAGAGCTATGCTGAGGGCCAGAAGGTGTGGCGAGCAGTCCTCCCGCTTGGGGACAAAACCGATGGTCGGGGCAAGTGGTCCGCTCGCTGGGATGGACCCTTTATTATTCACCGAATACTTCCCAAGGGGGCATACCACTTGCGCGACTTGGACGGTACTATTCATCGCAACCCTATTAATGGCCGCTTCCTCAAGCGCCACATTGCGGGGGTCTGGGAACGCGAGGATCCTACACCTCCACCAGATCCCGCCACCACAGTCAATAGTGCTACGCGCCATCGCGTACTCGCTCCGCCGCCTAACACTAGGGGGCAACTCGGGACAGAAGACTAATAGAATACATTGTAACGTACCAGCCTAAAAAGGCCTTGTATTAGATTGGGGCCTATTCCAGAGGCCCTAAAAAATTTCTATTGTTTTCTTTATTCTCTGTAAACGTGCAAAGTCTAAACACAAAGACTAGTACAAGATTGGGGCCTATTCCAGAGGCCTAAAAAATAAATTCATTTATTTTTGCCCTTTTTGACTTTGTTCAATACATGTTTCGAATTATGGCTTTGCGGCCAAAGCAATTACATTGATCAGAAAAGGTAAATTAGACTATGTTTACATTTCAAAAAAGCATAGATCTACAGATACTGGAGCCTCGTCCCGGCTCGCTTGGCTAAAGAGAAGTCTGCCGCGGCGTCCTTCGCTCAAAGTTGGCAAACGCCTCGCAGCTTTAGATCAGCCAAAACCCTGACGCCGGCCTGGACCCAACAGAAAGTGTTGGGAAGCTACAGGTCCAGCGGGTCAGGATCCCTCATGCTACCACCAGTCTTCCGTTTGAATGGCCGGCAGAGCCTCACGCGCTGATAGAACAGCAGGCGCAAGGCAGAGGGTACCCGACCTTTGGTCAGGCCGAACAAAGGCTTGGCCTGAGAGTAGATTCTCAGAATCACTCTAGGCCTGAGAATAGATTTTCAGAATCAGCAAAGAAGGGGAATATATGGTTGAGGGCTTTGCTCTAAGCAGGGACAGAAGGATGAACAGAAGGGAATAAGAAATCATGGTGAGGGGGCAGAAGACTTCACTGATACTTCACCCCGGCCAAACGTTTCTTTTTATAGGCGGAAGGGGCGATTGTGCGCTTGACAGTTGTCCCCCATGCAATATTTGCTCCGAGATATGGGCTTTGGAGATAAGGTCAGACGCGTTTTTCAATAATGATTGCCCGCGTTCCGAGCGAGTAGTTACATTGGAAACCGTCGCTGAATCTTGGAAAATGATTTTTTTTTCCCCGACAGTTATTACAGAACAGTTGGCAAAGGGCGGGAAAATTTCAACTTTGATATTATCATTAAAGTTCGTACATAAGGGGGCAAATACAGTTAAACCTACGCACGCCTACAAACCCTATACAACTCTAAGAGCATGCCTTCTAAGGCTATCTCTTCTTCATAGGCTTGGGCTTGAACTTCTTCAGCAGCGGCCACGGCCGAGTCCAAAGCCTCCTGGGCCTCCTCCGCGGCCTGCAAACGAGCTTCCACTTCCAAAGCACGGGCCAAGTCTTGGCGAGCCCGAGCAAGTTGAGCCTGCAGCTCTGCTATCTGAGCCTCCAGGGCTTCCACTCGCCGAGCATGGCCAGCACTTGGATTCTCTGAAGACGCTCCAGGAATGCCAGCTTCACCAAGCTCGGCCAAGAGGTTCGCCATTTGGTTGTCCAAGTTGCGGCGAGCTTGCTCACGAAAGGCCGATTGAGCACCGATATCCAAAACTCGGCGAGCCTGCGACTCGACAGCATCGGCCAACTCCAGCGCTTGGTCCAGAACAGGATTGCCGCCAGCGAGGTGTCGATCCAGAGCTTCATGGGCCTCGCGAATACGTCCTACCAAATCAAAGACGTTCGGGCGAGAGCCGTGATGGAACAACCCATGAAGGAAAGACCGAGCTAAGCGGATGGGTTCTGGATCAGTAGGCGGAGTAGTTCGGGCCCAAAGACGAGCGGCCCGGGTACTGAAGGAAGAAGACTCCTCGCCAGGTTTCCTTGTTGGGACCGGAGTGACTGGTTCAACTTCGGCAGCCGCTTCAATTTCTGGAGAGGGTGGCGGAGTGCCATGAGCTGTCTCTATCTCCACCAAGGGGGCAGTAAAGGCCTGTGTTGGAACCGCCGGAGGCACTTCACCGGTATGACCCGCGCGGCCCAATCGCAGAGGAGGAGCCCAAAGTATCAGTTGAAGGCCTTCGGGCGGAGTCGCCAAGGGGGCAGTAGGATCAGAGACTTGGTTGGACTGGTCGAGGGTTGCATTTTCAACCAGAGCCAAGGATGGTTCTGGGATTGGACCAGCTTCGCCAGAAGCGGCGGTTGGAGAGGAGGGCTGTATGACTTCCTCGCTAGCTTTGTCGGCCCCCTCGATGACCGTAGTAGTCTCCTCCGCAGCCGCTTCGACAGTCTCCTCAGAGGTCACCTCCTCGCTAGATTCAGCAGACTCTTTGGCAACCGTTTCCGCGCCTGCCACTGCAAATTCCTCAATGACCATCTCTTCGCCGGCATCGGCAGTTACCTCGAAATCCATCTCCGCGCTTGCCTCAGTAACCCTCTGCAGGGCCAAATCCACGCTGAATGGTTCTGGAGATGGGACATCCGTTGTCTCGGGTGCCTCTTCTACGACAGCGAGGCGAGGTCGAGTGCGGCGAACCTGTCAAAAGCAAAGTTAGCGAGTTGTTCACTGGCTTAGGAAAATTTAATTCAAAGTGGTCCGCTTACCGGGTCGCTTACCAAGCCATACTCTCGCTGGTACTGCACGTCCTCCAGCAAGTCCTCTTCGTCCTCGATAGGACGCTTCCGCGAGCTCTCGCCGCTCGTTGGCCGAGGAACCACAGGAGCAGTCTCGCTGTCGTGACCCGCCACAGTCTCCCTTCGAACAGGTGCCTTTCCTCTGGCAACTGCGGACCTGTCAACGTCTCTCCGGCGGGGGGCAGACTGAGAAGAGAAAAAGAGGATTAGAGGAAAGCATTTTATCGATATGTCAAAGGAAGTTCAAAATGCACACATTTAGTGACATACCGAAGGTGTGGGATCGCGTTCTCGAATAACGATCCCCGTCGGGCGGCGAGCAGTAGGAACTGGCGGAGGCGCGAGCCTAGTTCTTGTCGCAGCCCCTGAACTCCTTTCCGCATGGTCGCGCTGGCCATCGAGGATGGTGCGGTCTGACTCGCCCAAAGTATCGTAAAGGGGACGAAAGACGGCAGCGAAGACAGCGTCGTCTGGGAACTCCCAATGATTGTCAGACAAGGACCGCCACCAAGCGAGGTAAGCAGGGTCAGTGCCCAGCGAAGGCTCGATCTCCAGCAGGTTGGGAGAAAGAGGGTAGAGATTTTGCAGCGGGGTGACTCGATCAGACTCGCCAATCTTCCTCCACGAGGTGTACTTGTTGACTGAATGGAGAAGCGGGTAAGGAATCCCTTGATGAAAACCAAGTTGCCTTGCGAAGTGATTGGGAGCATATAGCTCGAAGCCTTGCTCATCCTCAGCGAGTTGGAGGTCGCAGCATGAGGTTGCTCTTACGAAGGCAGTCCTCGCATCGTTGTCAGACTCTTGGCGGGGGAAGAAACCCGTCGATAGGACCTCAGGGTGGCGCCGGCGAACCATCATATCCATAGTCGGTGGTGGCTCGATGTGGTTGTAAAGGATGGACAGGCTAGCGAAGAAGGACAGAGGGGTCCGATTCGCGTCATTCCTGCACACCGCGAAGCCAAGCAGCCGATCTTCAGGCAGGTATTCCACCGGGGCTCGCCGGAAGAGCGGAAAGTACAACTGCGTCCACAGGTCCAGGATCCACAGAGGGCCGCCAGAAAGGTGAAAAGGCCTCAGCGACAGCAGATGCAGAGTCCGGTAGAGTGCGCCTAATACGGGTTGCCCTAACCCGACTTCCACCCCATTGTATAGCGCTTCAGCCAACTTGGTCCATCTCCCGGTTGGTTTGTGAGCGCTGCCGCAGAAGACAAACTTGTCAAGCCAGTACTCCAAGAAAGCGATGCCTCCTTCATGCGGCTCCGCGTGGCCCATGTAAAATTTCCGCCATGCCCCGTATGAAATTCTCAGGGCGCGGCGGGCTCCCAAATTGCAGGCATATGGGAACTCGGTCGACGCAAAGTCGCCTGGCACATACGGCTTGGCGTGGATCGGCAGCCCGGTGATGGCGAGGATGTCCAGCAGAGTAATGCCCATCTGCCCGAAAGGGAAGTCGAAGGTGTTGGTGGCGCTGTTCCACAAACAGGCCATGGCAGCGATAGGCGCTCGATCGGTGTGAGAGGGCAGCGAGAAGCTCAAGGCAATGGCCTCATGAATTCCGGTGGCTTCCCAGATCGTCTGGTCGGTCTGGAGGCGCTCCTCGTACCACGTTCGCTCCTCCGCGGTTGCGCTGGGCCATTCCCCGACCCGGACATTTACATGAGAGCGGGCTTGCCAGGTGGAAAAGTTTCCCGGTTCGCGCCGCTGGGCCAAGATTGGCCGACGCACGGAGGAGTTGTAATGGTTAAGGTCGGCGTCGGACAAGGGCTTTGAAGGAGTCGGGCCAAGCAGAGCCGCCCCTGTGTCAAGGAAATAGATTGGTGTTCCTTGAGGCGGGTTGGTGGCGAAGCGGCGTGCAAGGCTGGTCGACCAAGAGGTCGCCGCCGTAAGGTTCAGGTTCGGGTCATTGGCAAAAGGTTTAGGAGGCATTGTTTCCGGTTAAAGTCTGTCTGGTTCTGGGGTTTGGTTGTTTGCAGAAGGCGGAGATTGTTTCGAAAGCGATGGTAAGATGTGGGGACCCGCGTCGAGGTTTATAAAGGAGACGAACCGTAACGTCCCTTTCAATCAATGGTCGCAACGAAAAGACGCAATGACGACCGAAACGTCAGCGCGTTTCAAAATTCGAAAAGCCGTAATGATGAAGGGAAGCGATAGCGCCGAAACGTCAGCACCTTTTGAAGTACGAGTTCCCATAAAAAAAAAAAAGCTTAATTAGGCCTTTTCGCTTATCCATTGCGAAACGGATTAAACTCAAGGCCTAGGGGGCAATGTTTGAGCCCAGTGGGCATTTTCGGTCCAAGACTCGAGAAAGACTTGGATATCATTTGGGCCAACGCCTGTGGCCTTTTTTAGCCCATAAAGGGTAGCGAGGTTTGGCAGCACGTGACGTGGCTTTGATTCTGATACCTTGCGAGATGCGGTGTCTACGCGGGATCCTTATCTCCAGTTCGCATGGGACTCTATAGTTCTTGCGAGGATAGGTTGAAATGACTAGTAACGCCCTCGGGATAAGGTCGCTTAGTGTTTGAGTTCGCTTACTACACGACAAATGAAATGCAGTGAGGCAGGAAACGAAACTTAAGCGAGATAGGTTTGACACGTGTTGCATGGAGCGCACGACTGGCGAGTTAAACGTATCCTTGTGGGATTCTAATTGCAGAGTCCGCATTGGATTGTGAGCAGTCTCCACGAGTTGCTTACGGATAGATATATAAGGGAGCTCCATGTTCTCTCAACGATCACACAATCAATCAATCAATCAACAAATCTCTCTCAAACAGACGTACACAGTCGAAACCTTCGAGTCTTCTCGAAACCCTAACGTTCTAAGCGCACCCCGCTTTAGATCCCGGAGCCCGTCAGGACTCGTCCCCAACTTCCCAATTGTTGCTCTGCTCGCTCTCACAGTGAGTATCGATCGATAGGTGATTCAGAAGAGTAAGCTCGGAAATATTTCCTCATCAGGTGACGCCGGAACCCTCATTCGCCTGGTCAAGAAGTCAGGACGCGCACCGTTCTCTTTCCTCATCCGTGAGGTGGCACGCCCCGCACACACCGTTTTTTTACATTTGTTCCCTCTCTACCCATCGCTGAGGACTTGGGCCAAAACACACCCTCTGTATGTACCTACGCATCGAAACAAATTAAAGCGATCTATTTCTAATTTAACCAAATGACATCCATAATGATCAGTAGTATCATCAGCATTAGCAACACTACTACGGCTGGAGATCATGAACGGATCCAATCCAATTAGAAAGTTGGCCTCATACAAACAACTCCAGAAAAGCATTCCCTTGTAAATGAAGTTAGCTGTGCAGTTGATTGTACGAAACTTAATGTCTGTTGGTAAGGATACAATTGACTCTGTCCATTCACCTGTCTCGGTAGAGAAGATCTGCACTTTGAATGTTTTGCATGTAGTTATAAATATTTCCTTACAACGGGGAAAGGTTAATCTCACAACCTTGCATCTATACTCAGGATTAAGCTGGATAATATGTCTGCCCTGATCGTCTTTCTGACATTTATAGTAGGAGTGATCACAGATTAATCCTACTGGTACAATCACGTCACCTTCAAATGGGAGAGGGGGAGGGGGAGGCAGAGGAACCCATTGTTGTGTGTATGGATTGCAGATGTAGAAATCACGTTTTTCATACTTCTTTTCACAACACAAAACTAGGTCATTATATGAGGATACCACCACAGGCTCCTTCTTCAAAGAGTGAAACCTCTTCATTCTTTCCAACAATGGGCTTAGCGGCTTAGCCGAGGACGACGACATTTTTGTCAAGAATTCATACCCGCTTTCGTTAATCAGAGTACGCATTGTTGGTGGTTGTTGATGATCATCACTTCGAATAGATAAGAGGCGGGTAATGAAGTAAGAACTAGATGTGAGAGCGCACCACCTCTTGGACACAACCTTGCACTGATGAACAGATTTATAGCAAGGAAGTCGACAAAGAATTTCAACCAATACGTTATCAGGGAGATCATCGATACAAATATTCATAGCTTTTGATGATGGTCGTCTTGCCACTGCTTTTTTTGAGTGATCATGAATGCAATCGGATGCTGGTAGTGCTTCAAAGGAAGGCGACCGGGATATTCTACTGTGACTTCTTTTCAAAGGAGTACTAGTACTATCACTACCTCTCATGGCTGCCGGCACAATTCATGAACCTGTAGATCTTGGAGATGAGATATATATATATATATATATATGGTTTAACGAATAACACAAAACCGAAGTTAGCTTGGATTCCAATTACTTTTTTGAATTTTGTAGTAAAACTTGAATCCTTGTCAGACTTTTGAATCAATTCCTACAGAAATTGGGAAGGGACTTATGATAAATAACTGATGGGAATCGACACGTACTTCCATTCACCCGTCTTGGAAGAGAATATATGCACTTTGAATTTGCATGAAAATAGCTGATTTTTTCATACAAACTTGATAGAAAGCTTATGCAGACTCCGATTTGTCCCTTTTCCAATCCAAATACGGTTTCGGGTTCCTATGTGCTCTTGGAATCAAAAGATAATAATAATCAATTTTTTTCAAAAATAATAATAATTAAAAATAATAAATCAATAGAAAAAATTAATAATGCACTAGTTTTTTTTTTAAGGAAAAAGATAATTTCATTTATTTGTCAACGGCCAGAATCCGCTTACATCAGTTTGCCTACTTGGGACCAATCAGTTATACTGATAACAAACAAACACTAACAAAGAAACAGGTAACCCTCATTACAAATGTGCTCAGTTAAGCCTATCATATCTAATTTTCAACTAAAACCTATCTAAACTTCATGTAGCGGTAATACCAGTCGCCTATGGACCTCAATTGGTGTACAACAAAGTAATACCGAAATCTAAACAAGAAATAGTCTTCCATTAGATGTCTAGGTAAAACAAGAAAAGTGGATGGGATAATAGCTTTTGTTGTTAGCAGTAGCTTTTGTTGGTGCTGGTAGTTGTAGTCGGTGGTAGTAGCTTTTGCTTTTGGCTGTAGTAGCTTTTGTAGCTAGGGATAGTAGCTTTTGTAGTCGGTGGCAGTAGCTTTTCTAGCTAGAGATAGTAGCTTTTGTTGCTGGCGGTAGTAGCTTTTGTAGTCGGTGGTAGTAGCTTTTCTAGCTAGGGGTAGTAGCTTTTGTTGCTGGCGGTAGTAGTTTTTGTTGCTGGCGGTAGTAGTTTTTGTAGTCGGTAGTAGTAGCTTTTTGATAAGTGCGTTTTACGCCATGTTCTTAATGTATTTTCACCCCCATTTATACTTTGTTTGTGCCTTAGTATAGTCGTTTTTACTTATTTTAGAGTCAAGAGGGTTTTTCTGTAGAGTTGTGGCTACTAGCCGTTTTTATACAGAAAATTGCACTTAAATGATAAAAACTGTTTTTGGACTATCACTTGGACGTTTTACCGTGATTCGTTATTGTGTTACCTTGTCAGTTTTGATGTATCTTGTTTAAATGTGCAGAAGACAGGTACATGAACGTTACATATCAAGAATCATGATGAATGGACTCATGAATGACAACAAGTGAGGCCACGGAAAAGGAAGGAACACTTCTAGACATTGTTTTTGGTCTCGGACAGAATCTGCCAGAAAACGTACATCTACTTCGGAAAATCATATCTCGAGATCTAGGAGGAGTTAGAAGGCGTGTCACATATGGAATCAAAGCTGTGTGTGTCTACTTTTCAACCCCATTTGGATCGCAGCAATCGGAGTTGAGACGAAGGAGTTATGAGCAAAACAGTGGACAGAGGTCAGGCTGCAAAACTGGGCAGAAACTGCCTAAGTTGTCTAACGAGTTTTGGGAGATGATTCTTCAACAAAAGGCTTCCCAAATTTGTCAAGAGATGTATCAAGACCTTAATGAAGTGTTAGGAAGCTGGAAAAAAGAAGAAAATACGAAGAAGCATCAAGGCAGCCATATTTTGGTTAAGTGTAAGGTTTCCCGGTCAAACCTGGAAAGCTGACCTTGCCGGACCTATCACTGGTTTTGGCTGCTATCAAAGCCCAAGATTTCGTACATGAGGCCTACATGGATCCATAAACATGTAGGAAGGTCCAAGGAATCAGAAGATGAAGTCCAAATTCGGATACACAAGCTGAATTGAAGAAGGAATCATTGAGCAAATAGGAAAGAGAGTTAAAATAGGATTGCCTTTCCTTTGCCGATGCAGCTAGGGTTTCTCTATAGTTTTCTGTATAAATAGGTCTGTTGTATGCATATTTTAGGAGTCCTTCAATTGTTTTAAGTTCTAGCAAGCCTAAACTCTACCTAAAAACCCTCCCTTACACAGCAAACACAAGCACAGCCGAACCATTCCTCGCCGCACAGCCATCTTTGCCGACTGCCTCCACTGCCATCTTCCACCAATTTTCCTTTCAACCTTGCCGAACCTTATTGGTAGGGTAAGGATGAAGACATCCATGGTTTGTGTTTGTATTTACTGTGTAAGAATTTTGAGTTTATTGATAAATATTTTCTGGTTTTTGGTTTTATATGATATGTGTGATTGTATGATCTTCTTTGTGACTTGATTATGATTGTACATGTTGTGTAACGGTTTAGTATGCATGTTAGGATTATTAAAGAAGTAAAGAATCTGTGTTTATGTGTTTAGTAATTGTTAGGTTAATTAATCCTCACCTGATCACGTAATCGAACCCTAGGTTAATTCAAAGTACACGAGTTAGCTATTAGGGGGGAGTTTAATATGCCGTGGTATTCTAGGTCGAGTTGAGCGCAAAGACAACTCGGTTCTAGGTGCTGCATAGGGTTGTTAGGGTGAGTGATTTGCATGGGTTCGAGGATGGGTGACGCCATTGCTAACGAGCATGTCTCCAACGACTCGTGGACTGTAAGTGTTGCTTGATTAGATTGAGCGCAAAGACAATTTAGTTAAGTAGTCACATAGTTTTTGGTTGAGCGCAAAGACAACCTTAAACACATGAGAAGTCTTAAGGGTTGGAATTAACTTGCAATTGTGAAAACATAGATAAGATAATTTAACCTTTCATAAAAATACTTGCATGCTAATCGGAGTTTATTTGTGAAGTGCTTACAACGTTGAAGTGACCAAACTTTGTAATTATTTGCCTTTGTTTTATTTTCTTTATTTTCTGCCGATTTCAATCCCCCATTTTATTCTTTATGTATATATTGTGTGAATATTTCTAATGACTTTGTTTTGCAGAATAAATTCTTCCCTAGTGTCCCCGGCTAGAACGATACCCTACTTACATGTACTACTACGATAGGGTTTATTATTGATTAACGTCTTAATTCGACACGTCAATTTTTGGCGCCGTTGCCGGGGAATGCTAAAAAGGATTTATTCATGTATTTATGTCTATTTAACTAACATTTTTTCTGTTTTGTAGGATGTGCTGCCGAGCTTGGCATTGCCAAGCATGGCATTGCCGAACCTTAATGTCTTACATTGCCGAATATGTATATGTGCCTACGTGTTATTTGAAAATTGTGTTTGTGTATAAGTAGGTCGACATTGTTAGTAAAGTTTAGAATTTTTATATGGCTTTTTGTTTTGGAATTTCTAAAGTGATCCATGTCAGGTGGAGCCACCTATTTTAATCATAACCTAAACCCCTCATACGAGCGACGCTTGTCGGATCCGTTTTTATGAGGTTGAGGGCGGTTTTGATTAACATAGGGTGACTGGTCTAAGGATCCGAGTTTGTTCCATATGGAATCCGCTCGACTTAGCCAAAAGCTCGGGTCGTAGCATAACTTCACTTTAGACGTTCGAAAACGAGTTGGCATATCTAAATTCTCTACTTGAGTGCATGTCAATGGCCGAAGATTTTCTCTTTTGTATAAGTGCCGAACCTAGTAATGGACTAGGCTAAAAACCGATTGTATGATTTTTATATATTAAAGTTGTTTTATAATTTCTAAAGTAAAACATGTTAGGTGGGGTCACTTGTGTTAATCTTAGCCTAAACCCCTCTTTTGAGCGATGCTTCTTCGAGTCTTAGACTCTTAAAGGCAACTTAGCTTGTTTGAGGTTGAGGGCGGCTTTGATTAACACAAGCGCCTGGTCTAGGGAT
Organism: Fragaria x ananassa; assembly: GCA_034370585.1. NCBI lineage: Eukaryota > Viridiplantae > Streptophyta > Magnoliopsida > Rosales > Rosaceae > Fragaria > Fragaria x ananassa. The sequence continues at coordinate 32,058,560 of CP139754.1, read as the reverse complement.
CCGAGTTTGTTCCAAGCTGAGTAAGGGTCGTGTGTCATTGATAAGGAACACAGGTTTGTCTAACTGGATCTCAAGGTCATAGACTGTCATCTCTTCTCTGTGAAGGGGACGATAGGGGGATCGCCCTCCGTGACCACAAACGAGTCCTGCCTGATTCCTGTAGGGGGTTCGCCCTCCGTGACATTCGTCTTCTGAAACCACGGAATCCGCTCGACCTAGCCAAATACTCGGGCCGTAGCATAAACCTTACTTTAGACGTTGTAAAATAACTTGATATATAATCATCATACATTATGGTTCAAAAATTTACCCTCTTAACTTATCATGGTATATAGGACGAAGCAAAACACTACCTCGAGCTGTTCAAGCTCATTGCACAGTGGTCTTCACTGCTCCACGTACCATAAAGTTAAGAGTTAACAAAATAAACTAGCAACTTTTATTTAGGTTGCCGACATATGTGCTTAAGTGACAACTTTTAACTTGTTTAATGATTGCCAAGTTACATACTTTGCTTTGTGGCCACATTGCCGAGATTGTACCAATGCCGAGTTTGGCATGCCAATGCCGAGCTTGTCATATAACTTGTTTTAATGTCACTTATGTACTTACTAACTTGATCTTGGCCATATGTGCCATTCTATGCAGGTGAATGAGTGAATTCGACACTTGGATACGTGACAAAAACAACCGTTTAGTACGTGCCCGTGAAGAACTCGCCATTGACATCCCAACTTCATCACAAGCATCACAAGCATCACCAGAGTCTTCACCCACACATACTCCAACCGAGCCCCTTTCACCCAAGGAACCGATTATGACTTCTCTAAGAGCCGAAAATGGACAGATTGATGGAGCGGAGGTTCAACCAGTGAACATCACATACCCCGCTGCAGCTGCAGGGAAGTCAGCTGACTTTGAGCTACGTGGTGGTTTCTTCCACCACTTGCCGAAATTTTATGGGTTGAATGGAGAAGATCCCAATCGGCATTTGCAGCAATTTGAGTTTAGCTGTGACACCATGCTACCTAGGGGCGCCGACATTCAACTTGTCAAAATGAAGGCGTTCCCGTTTTCTCTTGAGGACAAAGCTAAGACATGGTTCTTTGCCGTGCCAGCAGGCCGCATCACATCATGGGTGACAATGAGAGAGGAGTTTCTTTTGAAGTACTTTCCTTCATCAAGAGTTACTCATATAAGGAAGGAGATTACATCAATCAGACAGGATGTGGATGAACCGTTTGACGTCTACTATGAGAGGTTCAAAGCTCTTGTGGCGTCTTGCCCCAACCATGGCATTCGCCCAGGTATGCTACTTCAGTATTTCTATGAGGGCCTTCGCCCTATGGAACGTCAGTTTCTGGATTCAGCTGCTGGAGGATCATTGATGGAGAAGAGTAGGGAGGAAGCTACTAACTTGTTGGAGATGAGAGCCACCAACAATCAGCAATTTGGCTCATTCTCTACAAGGAGAGTCAACGAGGTTAGTGACTATGGCGATCCTAGGGCCATACATGAGTTGAAGCAAGAGTTAAGCAAGTTGACAATGGTAGTTTCGAGCCTTGCTAAGGAGAAGAGTATGTCAGTTTGTGGGGTATGCAGTTTGGAGGGTCATACGTCCGAGCAATGCAACCAAGGAGTGCCACCATTTGAGGACGTCAATGCCATTGGTTACCAAGGCCAATTCGGCAATGCTCAAGGACAAGGGGGTCAACCACGATTCCAGAACTTTAATCCAAGGGCCAACGATCCAAACTTTCGTTGGAACAACAACACAAATGTCCTGAACCCTCAACCTGTTACACAAGGAGCACAACCTAACCCTTATGTGGCACGGCCTCAAGGCCAATTCCAGCCTAGGCCGTACCAACCCCATGGTTACCAAGGAGGGCAGCCGAGTGGTGGTAACAATTATGATGAGATCTTCAAGAACATAGCCACATCGACACAGTCTTTGTTAGCCACAACACAGTCCAATACTAAAGATATTGCGGAGTTGAAGAATCAGATGGGCCAAGTGTTGGATTTCATGGGGAAGTTTAGTGAACAAGGGAGGTTGCCAGGAGGGGTGATCAAGAACCCTAAGAATGAAGACACTAAAGCCGTTGTCACAAGAAGCGGTAAGAAGTTAGAATCACCAACTCCGAAGTCTCAAACCACCACTGGACTTGGAGCGTTGAATTGGGGTGATGATGATGATGCCGTGTGTGGAGGAGCTGCCGAGCAAAGAAGGGCTGCCATGGATGCCGAGCAAGAGCATGTTGTTATGCAAGGTGGGAATGCCGAGCACCCTAGGGCTGCCAAACCAAGCTGCCATGCCGACAATGATGATGCAAAGAAAGGGACTGCCGAGCCTACACAACACCGAGATCACGGTACCGAGCAACACAAGCAAGCTAAGCCAAGCAAGGGAGACTTGGAAGCTATGAAGAAAAGGGCTCTTGAGAAAGACCCTGCTGCCATGGAAGGAAGACATTCGGCTGCCAAAGATGCAGCCATGCTGAGCACTTGTTGTATACCCTTCCCTTCACGTTTCACCAAGAGCAAGCAAGCCAAGTCCGACGAAGAAGTGTTGGATGTTTTTCGAAAGGTGAATGTCAACATCCCCTTGTTGGAGTGTATTAAACAAGTACCGAAGTATGCAAAGTTTTTGAAGGAGCTTTGCACCACAAGAAGACACACAAGGGAGAGAAAGGTTATGAGCATGAGCGAGACCGTGTCCGCTGTGCTACAACGCAAGATGCCGCCAAAGCTTAAGGATCCAGGAAGCTTTTCAATTCCAGTTGTCATCGGCACTACAAGGTTTGAGAAAGTGATGCTTGATCTAGGGGCTTCCATTAATGTCATGCCCTACTCTGTTTACTTGTCTCTAGGTCTTGGTCCACTTCAACATGATGACGTAGTGATCCAATTGGCGGATCGATCAAGCAAATACCCTAAGGGGTATGTGGAGGATGTCCTTGTGCAGGTTAACCACTTGATATTCCCTGCCGACTTTTATGTGTTGGAGATGGAGGAGTCTGTTGATGATTCTACACAGCTTTTGTTAGGAAGACCCTTCATGAGAACCGCAAGGACAAACATTGATGTGCATGGAGGAAACTTGACCATGGAGTTCGATGGGGAGATTATAAAGTTCAACATCTTCAACACCATGAAATATCCAAGCTTTAGGGCCGAGAATGACCAAGAGGGCAGCCATGCCGAGTCACTTAGAGAGGGAGATGCCGAGTCTGTCTATAGATATGGTGGAGTTGCACAAGGTGCAATGTCCATCGAGCAAGCATAGCAATTAGCCATTGAGCAAGGGGCCGGATTCGACAAGTTTGGAGAATGGGATGAGGAGGCTTTGAAAAATCTAGAGCCGTCCATACTTGAGGTTGTAATGGAGATCGAATCACAACCTATCCATAAGAGAAAGACTCCCTTGCCGATCCACATGTCCACAAACAAGATGAAGCCATCCGTGGAAGCAGCCCCTAAGCTAGAGCTAAAAGCTCTCCCCTCACATTTAAAGTATGTATTTCTTGGAGAGAATGACACTCTACCAGTTATTGTGTCATCACAGTTGACAAAGCAACAAGAAGAACAGTTAATTGCTGTTTTGAAAAGGAACACAGCTGCCATAGGATGGACTTTGGCAGACATCAAGGGAATCAGCCCAACTAAGTGTGTTCACCGTATTCTTCTTGAAGATGGCGCCAAACCCACACGTCAGCCTCAAAGACGTCTGCATCCGCCAATGATGAAGGTTGTCAAGGACGAGGTGATTAAACTTTTAGATTGTGGTGTCATATACCCAATTTCCGACAGTCAATGGGTCTCACCTGTCCAAGTTGTGCCCAAGAAGAGTGGAGTGACCGTGGTAGCAAATGAAAAGAATGAACTAGTGCCTCAAAGGTTAGTGACGGGTCATCGCATGTGTATTGATTATCGAAGATTGAATGCTACTACAAGGAAGGATCACATGCCTTTGCCGTTCATGGACCAAATGTTGGAGAGACTCGCCGGTCATGAGTTTTATTGCTTCTTAGATGGGTACAGCGGTTACAACCAGATCATGATACACCCCGATGATCAGGAGAAGACAACGTTCACATGCCCATTTGGTACGTTTGCTTATCGTCGTATGCCTTTTGGACTATGCAACGCACCAGGTACGTTCCAACGTTGTATGTATAATATTTTCTCTGAGTACATTGAAGATATCATTGAAGTTTTCATGGATGATTTTAGTGTTTATGGACAAAATTTCGAAACATGCCTTGAAAACTTAGAGAAAATTTTGAAACGGTGTGTAGAAACTAACCTAGTACTAAATTGGGAAAAATGTCATTTCATGGTTAATCAAGGTATAGTTTTAGGGCATATTGTATCTGCTAAGGGAATAGAAGTTGATAAGGCCAAAATTGATATTATGCATCACTTACCCTCACCAAAAACGGTGAGAGATGTCCGTTCTTTTCTTGGCCATGCAGGTTTTTATCGACGGTTCATCAAAGACTTTTCTTTGGTGGCCAAACCACTTACTTCTCTTTTGCAGAAAGATGTGCCATTTTCATGGTCTCAGGAATGCGAGGATGCTTTCGTTCATTTGAAGACCTTGCTGACTCAAGCTCCCATCATTTCGCCACCTAATTGGGATGAACCGTTCGAGTTGATGTGTGATGCATCCGATTATGCCATGGGAGCCGTGCTAGGCCAACGCAAGGACAAGAAGCCTTGTGTCATCTACTATGCATCACGAACACTCAACGAGGCTCAACTCAATTATACTACCACTGAAAAAGAACTCCTAGCTGTTATTTTTGCCTTAGAAAAATTTCGATCTTACTTATTGCACTCTAAGGTTATTGTTTATTCTGATCATGCAGCTTTGAGGTACTTGATGACAAAGAAGGATGCCAAGCCACGGCTCATACGTTGGATACTCCTTCTACAAGAATTTGACATCGAAATCAAGGATAAGAAGGGGTGTGACAATGTTGTTGCCGATCACTTGAGTAGACTCGTGAGAGCAGAGGATGCTACGCCCGTGTCAGAAACGTTTCCTGATGAACAATTGTTTCAAGTGGACGTCAAGGAACCTTGGTACGCCGACTTGGTGAATTACATTGCAAGCCATACTTTTCCTCAAGGGATGCCGAGCCATTCCAAGAAGAAAATCAAGCATGACGCCCGCCAATACGTGTGGGATTCGCCATACTTGTGGAGATATTGTGGAGACCAAGTCATGAGACGTTGTGTCCCCGAAAGCGAGCATCAGTCGATCCTTGATTTTTGTCACAAAGAGGCATGTGGTGGACATTTTGGACCAAAGAAGACAGCCCATAAGGTGTTGGAAGCCGGTTTCTATTGGCCAACGATCTTCAAGGACGCATATGCAACTTGTACTTCATGCGATCGTTGCCAACGAACAGGTAATTTAGGTAAGCGCGATCAAATGCCTTTAAATCCTATTATTAATGTCGAATTATTTGATGTTTGGGGCATTGATTTCATGGGGCCTTTTCCTTCCTCTAAGGGTTTCCTTTACATATTATTGGCCGTTGATTATGTCTCAAAGTGGGTGGAGGCAAAAGCTACCAGGACTAATGATTCTAAAGTTGTTGCAGAGTTTGTCAAAACTAACATTTTTGTTAGGTTTGGAACTCCAAGAGTTTTGATAAGCGATGGTGGATCTCACTTTTGCAATAAAACGATAACGGCTTTGCTCAAGAAGTATGGTGTCACCCATAAGGTATCAACGCCCTATCATCCTCAAACAAGTGGCATGGCGGAGACATCAAATAGGGAGATCAAGCAAATATTGGAGAAGACTGTAGGACCAACAAGGAAGGATTGGAGTGATCGTTTAGATGATGCTTTATGGGCCTACAGGACTGCATTCAAAACTCCTATTGGCATGTCCCCATTTAGGCTCGTTTATGGCAAATCTTGTCATCTACCGGTGGAGTTAGAGCATAGAGCGTGGTGGGCTGTTAAGAAGTTCAACATGGATCGAGATGAGGCTGGACTACATAGAAAGCTACAAATTTGTGAGCTTGAGGAGATTAGAAATGAAGCCTACGACTCCGCTATGATATACAAGGCAAGAACGAAGGCTTATCATGACAAGATGATAAGAGGGAAACACTTCGAGATAGGACAACAAGTCCTTTTGTTCAACTCAAGATTAAAACTCTTCCCAGGTAAGCTTCGTTCTCGTTGGCAAGGACCCTTTGTTATTACTAATGTGTTTCCTTATGGTGCAGTTGAGATTCAAAGCGCTACATCGGGAAATAAGTTTAAGGTCAATGGTCATAGAATTAAACCTTACTACAGCACATTCAAGGACCACGTAACGGAGGAGATGAACGTAATGGAGCCACCATCAAATGATGTATGACGCCACTTTTCAAGGAGAAGGAAGAAGAGTCTAGGCTGACAGACTATAAACATTAAGCGCTGCATGAGAGGCAACTCATTTCAACCGTAGCTGTGGAGGAGCCATCACCGAGAGTTTGAATTTCTTAATCCTTCACAGTTATTGTTGATATTTTTGTTTATATATTTATTATGTGGTTTCGATCCCTGCTTAGAAAATTATTACATAATTTTGAACTTACATTGAGGACAATGTAATTTTCTAAGTGTGGGGTAGAGGTGCATCATAAGTATATTTTATTTATTGTTTTGGTGTGATTTTATTTCTTTGCCGAAAGTTTGTTTAAATTTTTCAACATTTTTCAATTTTTGCATTTAATTTCGTTATTTTTGCTTTTGAACAAAATAGAAAACAAAAGAAAAATGTGTTTTAAAATTTTATTGCCGTGTGCTTTATTTTGAAAATTTTTCTTTAAGTTTTTGTTTTTCCGTAAAAAGAAAAGAAAAAAAAAAGTCTTTATTTCAAATTTTTGTTATTTTTTTTAAATGTTTTTAATTGTTTTGAGTCTTAGGAAAATACCCTTAAAATGTCTATGATGAAAATTATCTTTTAATGCATAATTGAAGGTTTGAATATTTATCATAAGAAGATTGCAACTTTTCATGAATTTTTGTAAAGTATGAACACTTGAGATTTTTGAAAGAAAAGTTTGCATGTTTTGTTATTTTGTTTCCATAACAACCTTTGTGAGATTTTGAGCCTAATATACTTTCTTTTTGAGTGATTAAATTTCATATCCTTTGAAAATTCACGTAAAGCCTCATTATTTTCATTATTCAATAACTATGTGCTATAGCTGTTTAATGGACTCTAGAATTTACTAGAACTTATTTATGTGATTTTCAAAGCTTTATAATCATAACTTGTTCTGATTTTGAATAGGATTGCAATTAATCTCAATTAGGATCACCACCAAAGCCAAAATAAGCCTTTGCCCATTTTTGTGCCCGTCGTGGGACTCCTTAGTTAAACCCCTTTGAGCCTACATTATGCCTTTTCTTTCATCACCCTTAAACAGAATTCCTGAGCTTAGTATAGATTATCTTTACCTTGTTGTCAAGACTTGGCAAAGAATTTTTGATGAAGTTGTGCCGTGATGTTAAAGAACAAGTGTGGGGAAGAGTTGAAGTGTGGGGTTGATACACCATTGTTTTATATTGTTATATGCCAAAATATGTCTTGTCCGAAATAAAAAAAATGTATTGCAAAAGAAGTTGCCGAAACAAAAGAAAAAAAAAAGAAACAAAAGAAAAAAAAAAGAGAAGAAAAGAAATCGGCAAAAGAAAAGAAGAATTTCGGACAAGTATGAAAGAAAAAGTCTAAGGCATAAGTTTTTATGGTGTTTTCATGAATGTGGAGTTGTAATTATTTGAAGGTCCAAGAATGTTATATTTGACCTTTGTCCTGTTCATGGAGTGGAGACATAAGGATGGTGAAGCTTAAATTTGCTAAGTCTTGATATCTTACTATCACCACTTATATCCAAAAAAATTCCTACCTTATGAAACCAAGCCTCATTACAACCCTTGAGATTATTTCATGATTCTTAAGATGACTAAACTTGATTTGTGGAGAATTTCATATAAGTAAGCATATGGTTTTGGTCCATTATTGCACTTAGTTGTTAAATGAGGTTTTTCCAAGAAAAATGTTTTCTCAAAGAGCCGTTATTACTTGAAATATGCAAGTTATTCGTTATTGATCATCTTTTCTCTTGCATAAACTTATGAGTGAAAACCATTTTTCGAGTGAAAAAAAAAAAGAGTGTACCTTGGAAAGGAGGATCCAAATTTCATTCATGTTTTACTTATAAATTTCGAAAATCTTGATTTTTCATGCTATAATACAAGTTTATGAACTTTTGCAATTGTGCTTTTCACTTGAATATTTAAACTTGAAATAATGCATACTTAAGAATCTGAGACAAAAAAATTTCTTAAGGGTATTAGAGTTTTTGTTAGTGTCGTTTTTTTTGTTTTTGTTTTTGTTTTTACTTTTAGTTAGAGTCAGTTTGCTAAGGGACTAGCAAAGCTTAAGTGTGGGGTAGTTTGATAAGTGCGTTTTACGCCATGTTCTTAATGTATTTTCACCCCCATTTATACTTTGTTTGTGCCTTAGTATAGTCGTTTTTACTTATTTTAGAGTCAAGAGGGTTTTTCTGTAGAGTTGTGGCTACTAGCCGTTTTTATACAGAAAATTGCACTTAAATGATAAAAACTGTTTTTGGACTATCACTTGGACGTTTTACCGTGATTCGTTATTGTGTTACCTTGTCAGTTTTGATGTATCTTGTTTAAATGTGCAGAAGACAGGTACATGAACGTTACATATCAAGAATCATGATGAATGGACTCATGAATGACAACAAGTGAGGCCACGGAAAAGGAAGGAACACTTCTAGACATTGTTTTTGGTCTCGGACAGAATCTGCCAGAAAACGTACATCTACTTCAGAAAATCATATCTCGAGATCTAGGAGGAGTTAGAAGGCGTGTCACATATGGAATCAAAGCTGTGTGTGTCTACTTTTCAACCCCATTTGGATCGCAGCAATCGGAGTTGAGACGAAGGAGTTATGAGCAAAACAGTGGACAGAGGTCAGGCTGCAAAACTGGGCAGAAACTGCCTAAGTTGTCTAACGAGTTTTGGGAGATGATTCTTCAACAAAAGGCTTCCCAAATTTGTCAAGAGATGTATCAAGACCTTAATGAAGTGTTAGGAAGCTGGAAAAAAGAAGAAAATACGAAGAAGCATCAAGGCAGCCATATTTTGGTTAAGTGTAAGGTTTCCCGGTCAAACCTGGAAAGCTGACCTTGCCGGACCTATCACTGGTTTTGGCTGCTATCAAAGCCCAAGATTTCGTACATGAGGCCTACATGGATCCATAAACATGTAGGAAGGTCCAAGGAATCAGAAGATGAAGTCCAAATTCGGATACACAAGCTGAATTGAAGAAGGAATCATTGAGCAAATAGGAAAGAGAGTTAAAATAGGATTGCCTTTCCTTTGCCGATGCAGCTAGGGTTTCTCTATAGTTTTCTGTATAAATAGGTCTGTTGTATGCATATTTTAGGAGTCCTTCAATTGTTTTAAGTTCTAGCAAGCCTAAACTCTACCTAAAAACCCTCCCTTACACAGCAAACACAAGCACAGCCGAACCATTCCTCGCCGCACAGCCATCTTTGCCGACTGCCTCCACTGCCATCTTCCACCAATTTTCCTTTCAACCTTGCCGAACCTTATTGGTAGGGTAAGGATGAAGACATCCATGGTTTGTGTTTGTATTTACTGTGTAAGAATTTTGAGTTTATTGATAAATATTTTCTGGTTTTTGGTTTTATATGATATGTGTGATTGTATGATCTTCTTTGTGACTTGATTATGATTGTACATGTTGTGTAACGGTTTAGTATGCATGTTAGGATTATTAAAGAAGTAAAGAATCTGTGTTTATGTGTTTAGTAATTGTTAGGTTAATTAATCCTCACCTGATCACGTAATCGAACCCTAGGTTAATTCAAAGTACACGAGTTAGCTATTAGGGGGGAGTTTAATATGCCGTGGTATTCTAGGTCGAGTTGAGCGCAAAGACAACTCGGTTCTAGGTGCTGCATAGGGTTGTTAGGGTGAGTGATTTGCATGGGTTCGAGGATGGGTGACGCCATTGCTAACGAGCATGTCTCCAACGACTCGTGGACGGTAAGTGTTGCTTGATTAGATTGAGCGCAAAGACAATTTAGTTAAGTAGTCACATAGTTTTTGGTTGAGCGCAAAGACAACCTTAAACACATGAGAAGTCTTAAGGGTTGGAATTAACTTGCAATTGTGAAAACATAGATAAGATAATTTAACCTTTCATAAAAATACTTGCATGCTAATCGGAGTTTATTTGTGAAGTGCTTACAACGTTGAAGTGACCAAACTTTGTAATTATTTGCCTTTGTTTTATTTTCTTTATTTTCTGCCGATTTCAATCCCCCATTTTATTCTTTATGTATATATTGTGTGAATATTTCTAATGACTTTGTTTTGCAGAATAAATTCTTCCCTAGTGTCCCCGGCTAGAACGATACCCTACTTACATGTACTACTACGATAGGGTTTATTATTGATTAACGTCTTAATTCGACACGTCACTTTTCTAGCTAGGGATAATAACTTTTGTTGCTGGGAGTGGTAACTTTTCTTGCTGGCGGTAGTAGTTTTGGTTGCTAGTAGTAGCTTTTGTTGGTAGCGGTCGTAGCTTTCATAACCGTCGGAAACCTTGTCGGAATTCGGCCGGAGACATCGTTAGAGGTTGGCCGGAGTCTGTTGGAGACCTCGTCGGAGGTCTGCCGGAGACTTTTCCAGGGAGGAGAGTGGTTGTTGACTTTTTACATTAGTGACATTTTTGTAAATATAAGAGAGAAAATCTAATTTTTTGGTTAGATGACAATCTGTAATTTAGTTGAACTTTAATACCTTTATTTAGGCTTGGGTGGACTTATATGGGTAAAAATGTTTGGGTAGACCTCTATAGGATAAAATGTCTCAAAGTAGACTTCTATGTAATTGACCCATCTGATTAAAGACGTGAATAAAGAGTAGAAGTTCTTCATCTATAAAAGAAGACGCATAAGTTATTGGAAGAATACATTTTGCACAATTATTCTTAGAGAACTATCTTTACACGCATAGTGTTTGAGAGATAGTATTTCCGTTGCAATACATTGTAAGGTCACAAGTTCAACTGTTCCGTGTTGAGTTAAACTTGTTTATGTGATTGAAGGATCAAAGACGTGGTTAGTTCCTTGTTGATTGAAGAAGAAGATTACTTGAAGAAGAAGAGTGCTTGAAACATATCTGCTAGGGTTCTAGAGATAGTAGACGCAATTAGTGCTACAAAATTTGTATTTGACTCGTTCTTGATTCATAGTGAATTTTCTTTTCAATAGGGGCTTTCAACAGTTAAAGCTTCGGCAGTGTTTTTTCTCAAATTGAGGTTTCACTGGGTAAACAAATTGTTGTGTTCTTTATTTTCGTTTTTGTCCAGTACGTCGAGGATTGAAACCACTGTTTCAATCCCGATACCCAAAAATGTCTATCCTAGTCCCTTTATTAAGCGTAACGGTAATCAAATCTTTTATATGCATGCTCGCTTAAAACATGAAGATGAACGTAATTTTAAATCTTAGTTTAAAACCTAGATGAATGTAATTTTTCAAGAGACGAGATTTGTTTTTTTTCTTTCTTGTATATGCTTGCTTAAAAGTGAGTTGCCCTTATAAGACATTAATAGTTTACACATTGCTTAGATATGTTCATACCGGTGTTTGTAGACTCATGTCTTTAATTTTTTTTATTAAATAAACAACTGATATGTTACAACTAGTTTGTTGTGAGTCGAACTCATAATTTTTCACTTACAAGGAGAGACTTATAAATGAGTTTTCCTTATTAGACATTAATAGTTTACACATTGCTTAGATATGTTCATACCGGTGTTTGTAGACTCTAGTCTTCTTCTCTCTTTTTTTTCTTTTTTCTTTTATCAAATAAATAACTGATATGTTTCAACTAGTTTGTTATGAGTCGAATTCACGACCTCTCACTTAGAAGGAGAGACTTATGTCACTAGACCAGATAATACTAGGCTCTAGCTTTTATTCTGGTTGTTGTTCTAATGTGTATTCACAGATATGAACCGAACTATGTTGGAAGTGCTTCATTGTTAGAAAGGTGATGCTGCATGTTAAGGTAATAGTTTTTTGTCAGACTCACAAAGGTAGCTATTATGTACAGTTTTTGTTGATCAATAAAAGGGTTGTCATGGCTTTGTGCAACCCCTAAGACCGCCGCTCTCTTACCGCGGTCACCAATTCCGAATCCAAAGGCCGTCGCGTAATTGTGCGGCCACTAAGTTGGAGTCTCTCCGACACCAAGTCTTTAATGGCTACTTATGCGTGGTTCTCCCATCCCAGACGACTGTGCTCGGCACTCTAATTTTGATGATCAATTTTGGTCACCATTCCAAGTGTAGAAGCCCTCTCCACACTAAGGATTTTTGGCCCATCTATAGGCCCAACTAATGGACTAGGGTTCCGTATTTGGGATCCAGGAGATTTCGATAGTGCTATTGAATTATCTGGAGTAGTACCAAATGATAATTCAAGATATTCTGCAAAGCATAAAGTGAAGGAGGGCAACACAGAACATTGCACCATGGGTACTACCAAAACGTCTTGTCTGTCTATAGATTGTTGCGGACGGATCTATCGTGTATACTCTAGCAGTTCTTTTCTCAAATTTCGAGAACAATCCAAGAACATTATATGGATTTGTTTCAAAATTTGTAACCAATCTCTAGAAGTCCTTCTAATGAGGACCTTTAAGTTGAAGACTAGTTGAGGACGTTTTGGCTTATCCCACGTTTCGATCTTATATCCAAATCTTAACCGTTCAGTTTATAGGTATTTATGAGTAGATCATTTATGCAAATTTTCAGCCATATTAAAAATCGTTAAGACATTCATAAGTGTGATTTACCAATTATTAACTTGAACAGTTCATGTTTGACAGATTTGGTTCGTCCATTAATTTTATTTAGTTTGTTACCTTAACGATCACCGATTTAGTTGCAAATTTGTAGGGCTGATCTACCTCAACTTAAAAGTCCTCACTAAAAGGGCTCCTATCAATCTCTATCTTGTAGTTATGTTTGAGCCCATATCTATAAAGAATATCTCTTTCATTAAAAACAAAAAACAAAAAAAGGGTTGTCACGTTTCTTCAACCCACTTTGCTCACTCTACATTCTCTTCACACCCTACTTATATATTTTTAATTATAAATTTGTTTACCCATTTACAATAGCTAAAATACCCTACTTATCTGAAGCATATATTCGACTCCAAAACAAACCCAAGCCAGTGTTCTTGCCCAAATCACATAGCAATAAAAATAACTGACAACACTAAAAAAATTGTTTAAAAGGAGTACCATGTAGATGTAGTGTACGCAACTTAAGTAAGGAATTAATACAATCCAAAAGTCTACCAAAGACGTTTATCAATTATCATTTATCATACAGCTGATGACAATGTTGTAAGTTGTGACTAGTCTCAGTTTGAAGTGAAACAGAAAAAGTCTCTAGGAAAAGATCCGCTAAACTAAGATTCATGAACAAATTAGGTAATATCAAAATTGGATATTGGGAATATATAAATATATTATGACACTGAGTAAGTGCTTCAATGGAGCAACAAAACTGGCGGGTAATCACTCGTGTTCTTGAACAGTTGCTGAATCTGAAGAGTAGTTTGAATCTTGCTGGATGCCTGGATCAGACATATGAAGACTATCTTTTATGTACAAAAGTGCAGTTGAGGATGTTCAGAATTACTGGGACTTAATTAGCTCACTACCTATCTCCACCCTCAACCTCGTCTTGATCCTCCAACTGAGTTTCTTCTTTGGTGCTTAATTCTTCGTGATCTCCATTACTTTTCCGGAAAAATAATCCAGACGAGGTGGAGTCATCCTCATCCAAAGCTTCTTCATTATCCTTGTCTTTTGTCTGCAATGTCAGATCATTCTCCATCCAAGCCGGGCAAAATGCACAATTCCAAGAGCAGCAATAACTTGAGATTGACTGGAAGGAGTTGATGTTGAAGCATTGATAGATTTTCCAGCATAATCACGCCTCAAGCAAGAACATTCAGGGACTGGATGAGAGATAAAAGACATTGATTTAGATATTGTGGATGCTTCTAATAACCCATCAACCAATCTCTTTCTCAAATGCTTGCGCACAGACATCAGCCAAGTATGGTTTGCATGGTAGAGGTGGTCACTGATTTCTTCCAAGAGCCTGACGACTTCTTCTCTGTGTTCACAAAAACAATGAACGAATTTAGAGAAAATATAGTAAATCATCATCTTTTTATGTGCATATCTACTACTTTTAGACTTTCCTATGAACTAATCACAAATGTTAAAGAATAGTATATCTTCATCAAGCAAGCAACCTGAGATAACTTTCTTTTCCACCTAAATCATACATATATAGAAATTCTTGTGTTACAGTTAATGATAACAGTCCAACTCACAGCTATCAAAATCAAAGAAAAAAATAGCATCAAGTATATATTATGTGTCGTCTGGGAGCTAAATGGTCCCCAAACCCTAAAGTGCATCAAAATAATTTACATAGTTAATTGATTGTGTGCATGTAAACACAAACATATTCCGACTTGGAAAAGTTACCTGTCTGGCCTGTATGTTTTTGATGCAGCTGATTGATAGAGTCTATGTCCCATTACTAAGCTTGCGAAATTTGGATGTCCCTTACCATCACGATCAAAGCCAGGGATAAATACATCAGCTTCAACGCATATCACGTAATCAATTGCTTCCCACAGTAGTTTATGAGCATTCGTCCTCAATTCCATAACTGTACTATCAGGCTCATTATCACTCTCAGCTACCCAGCCCCACCAACCTTCAATGTTATATGATTTAGGCCTGGCTGCAGGCGGTGGAAGTGGGCGAGGACGTGGCCCTGCAGTTTTCCATGCTTCAACCTTCATCTCTTCCTCAACTGTAGGTGGACTCCTGGGATTACTTTCGAAGAGGTTAGCCTCACGACCATAAATCCTGCTGAGCTCCCAGAGAATGCTGAGGGAGGTCCTATCAACAACATTTTCAAACATTGCACGAAGAGGGATCAATGTCCTTTGGCCACCAAAGATTTCTCCCCCAGATACATATATTATTGTGTCCCACAAGTATCCATATGCACGAAGAATAATACCAATCTGTAACAAAGGATAGCTGTAAATTTCATTGCTACGTATACTAGTAAATGTATAGGATTAAGTGATGAACTTAACAATGTTCACTTCATCCGTGGGATGAGTGATGGACATTGCTTTTGCTTTGTGCCTAATTAGTATATTACCTCTTCTGGCATTAGTGGGCAAGAACCTTTGAGTCGTTGCTTTGCAGAATTCACAAAAAGATTTCCCTTGATAATCCCACGTTTTATCATCCACTGTCTTTTGTGCTGAATGAGTTCAGTATGTACATCCTTGGAAAAAAAAATTAAGACACATTAGCAAATCAAATGCTGTGAAGCATACCACAGATTTAAAGTTATTGTGTGGAAGTGGGATAGATGTAAATACTTGGAAGAGTTCAGCACAACCATGATATGCCAAAGCATCTCTGGTCATTCCGGGGTCAAATGCTACAAATGGCTGTCCAGGAGCCCGTAATCTACAGCAGCAGTAAATAGATGTTGAGAGAGAGAGAGAGAGAGAGAGAGAGAGAGAGAGAGATTGACAACTGGTAACTGACCTGTGTAAAATTTTGGTAGCAAGTTCCTGGACCTCCTGCCGGAACCGAAGTGCATGAAAAGCAACCCTACATCTTAGCCTCTGGTACTCTTCAAGATCTGGTGGCAGGATGGCCTGCATTACACCCACAAAAGGTAGTAAAACATCAAAATAAAAAGGGCTATTACAGGTAAAAATTATAGCGAAAACCACAAACACAGAAGACTGAAGGTGGCAGACTCAATTTATGGTACAGTAAAAAAGAAAGAACAGTCATCGTTACCTGCAAGCATCCACCGTCAGACACGACTAGTTCAACTACTGAATGCTTCTTCAAAACTGGAAGAACGCGGTGCTTATAGTAGTATGGTGAAGCAGCGTAAGGCACTTTAAATGAGGGAATATTCTTTTTCTTCCTTTGCCCTTTGAGATTTTTGGGTAGGGTTTTCACAACTTTGATATCCTTTGATAATGCTGCCATGAATTGGTCCTCATTGTAGAGATAGGCAAAACTCTTAAACTGAGAGCTACATAACATAAGATACGATAAATCAACAGAGAACAGTCTATGAAGAAATCTGAGGTAATGAATAACTAAAGATTGTAATGAAAGGCAACCTGATGCCCTTGCTGCTTGTGGTTGATTGGAGCTCAGGAATAACTAATGTTGCATTAAGAAACCGAGAAACCACAACTACATCACATATCTGAAAAATCAATAAAAGGCTGCAGCTGTAAACTCATACAACTTGAATAATATGGCACATATGCTATTCAAACATTACCACCCTTACCGAATTCCTGATCTCATGGAACCCCCCTTGTATTCTCACAAAGATAAATCCATTGGTATCTGAATCGGGATCTGTAAAATACAAAGTACATCAATAATCTTCGACTTGTAATCAAACAGTAGAAAATGTGTCAAGTATATGTTGGCTAAAAAGATAAACAAACATTTTGGGCCCAAAATTTGAGGTTTAACTGAATTTTAGATTTTGGGGATGTAGTTAAAAAAAGCTGTGCTGCTCAGGTTAAACCGAGGACCTCAGCAATTCTAGCAAAACTCTCTGAATGACAGATCAAATGAAAATGAAAACCAATGTCATCATCAACTTTTCAGTAGAATTTCCTTTACAAAAGAAATCCTTTTTGACCAAGTACAAACTCTAAAACATTGAACCAATATAGAAAATGACTAGGAAGATGAAAATGTGGTCTAACCGGAATAATATCCTCTGGGATTCGCATCAGGATGCAATGATTCGAGAGGCCTTACCGGACCCCATAGCCTTCTATACATTGCACTCTGCACTCCAAAGAGGAAGGATAATCAGTCCTAACTATTGCACAACAAACAGATGCAGTAAAACTATACAGACTAAAATCGACACAGTATCCTAAAACTTACAGAGTAACTGGAAAAATTAATGGATGCAAACTAAGTCACACACTCAAATTCAGCTCATTACGAGCGACCCAAACTAATTCACACACTCAAATTCAGCTCATTACTCAAAACTAACAAAATAATTCAACGCATTCTATCTGAGTTTTCCCAAATAACCAAAAAAGAGCAACCAATGATCCCACTGATTGCTTCACTGTTAAACCCCAGAGCACTTCAAACCCAGAAAGAAAAACCACTTGGGGACAATAAGAAATCAAATTTTGGACAAAAACACTATCTTTATGAGAAAAATGAAGCATAAAACACAGCAAGATGAGATATTTATGGGGATTTAGAGCAATTACAGTCTTAGAAAAATTCAAGCTTTCACCAATGGCTCGCCTTGGGAAGATTGTGATGGAAGAATGGAACTCTGAAACGCCCTCCTCAGTAAATCTCGCCAGTAAAAAATGAACAAACAGAGAAATGGCAGAGAGAACCAGACCAACAAGACCAACCCATTTCATCTTTGACTTCAACACCATCTTCCCCTCTCCTTTCATCTTGATTTCTCACTCCCCCAACCCAGATTCCCACTTCTTCTTCAGATTGCAGAAGTGAAAGAGGCTTCTGAGTTACAAGGAAAGAGTCTCAGAATCTCCGACACAGATTGAGGACAACGTTTGAGTGTTGGAGTTGAATCGACAAGACAAGGTCTTCTGTTTTATCTATCCCCGTCACAACAAGCCCCACTCTCAGAGGTGGAGCGTGGAGTTAAGAGTGAGGAAGTACTTCCCTAAACTGGCAAGGTTGAATGATTGAGGACTGTGGAGAGAACTCAGTTGGGTGATCTGTTGGGTTTGTGGTGTGATGGGGTTTTTGTACTAGCTGTCTCTGCTGCACTGTTTAGACCAAAGGGTTTTTGGTAATATGAGAGGGGATTAGAATCTCCCATTTGGGGAAGAAAGGGTTTTGGATTCAATTAGGATTTAAAAGAACACACTTCTGGGGGTGCAAACTGCAAAGAGTGGGACTGTTTTGGGGTGGGGCAGAATGATGTGATTAGGTGAACATAGGAATTTTGCTCGACTTTGAATATGAACTCAGGAAGTGAGGGACTGGCTCTTACCCAGAATAGATGTAATAAATGTGAATTGTGGAAGAAAAAAAAATATACATCTCTCTTTTGGTTTCTTGCTGAGTAAAAGAACAAGATTTTGAATTGTAACGACAAACTATCATTTTATTTAAAAATTCTACAATAATGTTATGCAAGAAACAATATTTTTTAAACTCTCGTAACCTAGTAATCTTATAGGACGATGGAAAGTAGTACTAAGCTATAACACAAAACTTTTGATAATTGGTAAATTAGCTTGTTGAAACTAAGAAACAGAAGAAATATGTTACTGTTAGACTACCTTTGCATTATGCCATGAAAAGGAGGTAAAGTATATTTTAATTAGTTGGTAATCTTCCTTTTGAGTCATAAGTTAGCACAAGGCTGTGAGACAAGGCAAAAAGGTAAAGGTAGCAAAGTGCCATTAGGCAAATCACAGGCATGCTGCTTAGGCCTAAATTTAGTTTAATTTTTCCAAATAGAATGGAAATGAACAAACTCAAGTGCTCCCTAATGTAATATGGATCATGAGTCTTGACTCTTGATAGTGTAAATTCCTCTTTTTTTATAAGTATATATATATTAAAAAAAACAAAAAACAAAAAACAGGATAATTGGGTCACCAAGATCACCAATTCACCATAGCTGCTAAGCATGTGATGGACAGTGATACCTGGAATATATACCTTTTCCCCATGTGACTCTACTTTCTACTTCTGTATATAAATTGTGTTCTTCTACTCCCATCCCATCATGTGTCTTTGCAGATCATAGGATTACACATATGTAGATAAGAACATGTGTAAATAACTCGAGGTAATCTCAACAGTGATACCTAAATTACCGTAAATCAACCAAATTTACATTCGTAAGACTTTGTCATCGATTTGTTTAGGACTCAAATATAGGAACATGTGATCAATGCATCGTCCCTTTTTAGTTTTTTCGTACAATTTTAGAAAAGAAAAATGTGAGTTACTATTCTAGATGAATGTAACACATTCGGACGTCTGACTTCTCTCAAAGTACCACCGTTGAATAATAACGCAAGGAAAACAACCCGTAACGTCTTTGTCCAGGAGAGGGTATAAAATCATTAGTGAGCATGATATAGGTATTCCTCTATGGCCAGTCTCGGCTCTTTACGCTAACATATAAGCCTCTATCATCTTCTGATTGCTCCTGATTGCACACATTGTCATCACATTCCATATCCTCCCCCTCATCATCACTGCAAACCCGATCGGAATCATCAATCGACCTATCAACCGGTCATCGACGGTGGTGCTCGACGCAACACCGTTCTCGGGCGAATAGTTTGGGACAAATAACCCTAAACATTAACTCGCCCCATTTTATCCCCCCTCCTCCCTATCCGTTGTCCGGTTCCTCGTTTCTGTTCTCTCCCGTAAAATCCCCAAAACGCCCACGGATCCCCGTCACAGATCCCCCCAACCTCCACAAAAAGACGAAATCACCCCGTAACGACCACTCCCTATCCTCCACTGCAATTGGACAGCTCCCCAGCAGCCGTTACACTAAGCCCGCCCAGGCGCCGCCACGTCACCTCGCATACGAACCGTCACTCGGCACGTGGCGCAATCTGCGCGCGCATAGTTTCCGCTGCCCTTTTATTTTGGGGTATAAAATATTAAACCCCACGTTTTGAAAGACGAGTTATTAGAGCCGGCGGGGAAGAAGTGACTGAGGTCCGACGACGATCGAATCATCGACGTTTCCGGCGAATATAACTCCGATCCAATCTCCGCCTTTGGTCTCTGATCGCGTTTCGTCTCTACGGCGGTGGCTCTACGCAAGGCTCCGCCGTCCCGTTCGCACTCTCTCCCCGCTCTCCGGTGAGTGACTTTTCCGATTTGTTTGATTTTGAAGAATTTTGATGAGGCGATTGAATTTGAATTTAGATTTTTCTTGGTTTTGAATTTGAATTTGAATTTGGTGATCAGTTACTATTGGTAGTGTTGATGTTGATATTGGTTATGAACTTATGATTTATGATTTTCTATAGTTTATTATGATTTCAGAAATATTTTATCTAATCAGGAAGAGATTCTGTGGATTTCATATGATTTTTTAAATTTTATAATAGCAGAAAGATTTGAGCGTTAGAACTGTGAAGGAAGAGTTGAATAGTTTATGAGAAAATAAATAAAAAATAATAAAATTTTATAGTTGATGATTGGTATTGTTATTTGGATTGCAGTTGAAGTTTGGTTGATAATTCTCATAGAATGAAGATTTTTTCTTTTGTGCGATACAACTCCTTATCTTATAGCTGTGTGTTGGTGTGAAGTTGTAATCTAAGACTATGTTGTTTTGGAATACCAGCTTTATTAACAGGTGGTTTCTCAGATGTAGCAAAAGTTCAAAGCTGATGGCGTTTTCAACGTAGCAACTTTTACCGAGTGTTTCTGGCCAGCGTATTGTCTGCTACTCGTAAGATTATGATTGTTTACGGTGCAAACAATTTGGTTAAATTAGTGCCGGCTTTTGAGATTGGCGTCTGCTTGAGAGAGAAGCTCTCTGCTGCAGCTGCCTGGACTGCCGGCATTGGAAGTTGGCGGTTCTACGCTTCATTTCATGTCTCCTGAGGTGGATAAACTTGTACATTACCAGATGGCAGTTGCAACCTGTAGAGGACCTCTTAACGGTGAGCGCTATGGGAATAAGAGATTGGAAAAAAGACCTTCTGCGAAGAGACGTGTATTTGTGCAGACTGAAAGTGGTTCTGTTTTGGGGATAGAGCTAGATAGGAGTGACAATGCGCAGACACTGAAAAGGAAATTAAGGCTTGCACTTAATGTCCCAATTGATGAGAGTTCACTGGTATGTGGTGACATGGTGTTGAAGAATGATCTCAGCATTGTTAGAAGTGACTCTCCGCTTCTTCTCACCAGGAACTTGATGCACAGAAGTTCATCTACCCCCTGTTTCGCACCTATTGGGAGGGATTTTCAGCAGAGGGATCAGAGTGGTCCAATTGAGGTACTGGGATACTCGGATAAATTTGCTAGAACAAAAGAACTGGTTGTGGAGATTGTGGAGGCAATAAGGAATGACATTGATCCGGTTCCTGTTCATGGTGGCCTTGGAGGTGCTATTATTTCAGAAATTTTCATGGTGAAAACATTGCCATTGTGAAACCAACAGATGAGGAACCTTATGCCCCAAATAACCCAAAAGGTTTTGTAGGGAAAGCTCTAGGACAACCAGGTCTCAAACGTTCAGTACGGGTTGGGGAGACTGGTTTCAGGGAAGTCGCAGCCTTCCTTCTTGATTACAATAATTTTGCTAATGTGCCTGATACTGCTCTTGTGAAGGTCACGCATTCAGTTTTTAATGTCAATGATGGGGTGAAAGGTAATGTTCATCAATATGGAATGCAAGCAAGTAAGATTGCATCACTACAGCAGTTCATTCCTCATGACTTTGATGCCAGTGATTATGGGACTTCTAGCTTCCCTGTTGCTGCTGTGCATAGAATAGGGATTCTAGATATTAGGATTCTAAACACAGACAGGCATGGTGGTAACCTTCTTGTTCGGAAGCTTGATGGTGCTGGGAGATTTGGTCAGGTGGAGCTTATACCCATTGATCATGGCCTTTGTCTCCCGGAAAGCTTGGAGGATCCATACTTTGAGTGGATGCATTGGCCTCAGGCATCAATTCCTTTCTCTGATGATGAGCTTACATATATTCGTAAGCTTGACCCTTTTCGAGACTCGGATATGCTTAGAATGGAGCTGCCTATGTTTCGAGAAGCATGCCTTCGAGTATTAATTATTTGCACAATATTCCTCAAGGAAGCTGCAGAATTTGGTCTCTGTCTTTCCGAGATTGGTGAGATGATGAGTAGGGAGTTTCGAGGCCAGGAGGAGGAGCCAAGTGAACTTGAGCTTATATGCCTTGAAGCAAAGAAACTGTTCCAGGAGGAATTATCCTATAGTGAACCAAAAGCAAGAGGCCAGGAAGAGTTTCAGTTTGACCTAGACTGTGGGGAGGAGCTGGATTTGAGTCGATGTACCGAAGAGAAAATGGAAATTACAAGGACTCTTCGTTGTGGATCAAAAGGTGAAAGCAGAAGATGCTTACTCTCTAAACTAGAGGAGACTGTGGAGGAGGACATGGAAGATGACGAGGGTAATGAATTACCTGTAAGCTCTGATGAATGCACTAGCCTAGTAGAGGATTGTGTTTTAAATGTTCCACAATTGTCAACATCGATGAAAAATATCAGCATTGGCGAAAAGAGCTGGCGCCCTGTAGGTTCGATGCAGAAAAGCAGCTATGCGACTGGCACATCATCTGGAAACCGGAGCGCAAATGAGCAGCTGCCTATGAGCAGCAGTTTTGTGAAGCTGGCAGATATGAGTGAAGAGGAATGGATGCAGTTTCTCGAAAATTACCAGAAATTGCTCCGCCCTGCGTTTGCTAATCGCAAAGGGGGGAATTTGGGTCAGAGGCAGAGACAGAGGCTAGGGACTTCCTGCCAGTTTTGACTTGGTATTTTTTTTTCATAAATAATAATGCAAGACTCTGCTCTGCAGTCCAGAGTCTCACCCTTTGGGAATTCTACTAGTTTGAGACAGTATAAGCTTTTTTTCATGCTAATGGAGGTGAGAACCTTCTTTTCATGTGTTTTTCTAGTTCTTTTTTTCCTTCCACGTTGTGTCGACAGCGTAGAGAAGTTGAATAAATTACAGTGCGATGTATCTGAGATGTTTTGAGCTTTAAAACTCTTCTATCTGGAATCTGCTCTCGTGCTTTCTATGATATAATACTTACCAACAGACCAGCAGTACTAAATTGAGAGAGAATACTTGTTAGTCTGATTTGCCTGTTTGCTGCTGCCTTCTAGCTCAGGTGACTTCTTCATTATGCTTTATATTTTGCGCTAAGCTTGTGTTTCTTGGTTATAATAATCAGCTAATGCTTATAGCTCATAGATTTTCTGACCATTCTATTAGCACTAAGCTAGTGTTTCTTGGTTGTAAAAACCCATATAGCCCACTTAGTAAAAGAATTTGTTACTGGCCATAAAACCAGCTAGTGCTCAAATCACATAGATTCTCTGATCTTGTATTAAATAGGCTATGAACAAGAAATTTCCAAGGCAAGCTTGAAAGAAATTGGAAACCCCGGAAAGGAAAACGAAGTCAAAAATTTTCTGATCCATTGTCATTTAGTTACTCTTTCATGCTGGCCAGCCTAACCAGCTCCACCTGCTGAACCTCTATTCTGCTTACTGCCCGTGAAAATTCGTCACCTCCAAACGACATGGTATCCCTTTTATCAAGTCGCATCTGTTTAATCTTCAATATAGCTCGTGAAACCTCTCCAATAGAGGGCCGCTTTCTCGGTAGTTTGAGTAAGCATCTGTGAGCAATTTTAGCCAGCCTCCTCACCTCCTCAAGGTTGCATTCCCCGACTAGTTTGTTATCAAGGATTTCATCAACACCATCTGGAGCCATAGAAGCCTTGGAGAAAAAAGAAAGGAAGATAAAGATAAGGGGTTTGGCACAAGACGCAATGAAAGCATTATTTTCTGAAGGACGAGAAACTCACAAGGTTAACATATTCCATTAGATTTTGGTGGGGGTGGATGGCTGTTATGAGTTCAAAGATGATGATGCCAAAACTGTAAATGTCACTCTTCATTGTGAACTTGTTTGTAGATATGTATTCCGGATCTATGTAGCCATAGGTACCTTTGAGGCCAGAATTCCGACCATCAAACACCTCTTCCTTAGACAGACCAAAATCAGCTACCTATTATTTGAACACTAGTAAGGTGAGGACATACTGATATCAAGACATAAAGAGCAGAACTTCGTAAAGGGCAATATATTAGCAGCTTACCTTAGCTCTCATATACCGGTCTAACAATATATTAGCAGACTTTAAATCACGATGTATGACTGGTGGGGCTGCCTGTTCAAAGAAACCTTACATGAAAAAAGATGACAGAAAAATACCGGTTCGCTAGCAAAACAATGAGATACTAAATAAGTTACCCCTTCATGAAGGTACTCTATTCCATGTGAAATATCAAGAGCAATTTGCAGCCTTTCATCCCAGCTCAAAACTTGTGGTTCTTCACCTACATAAAATGTAAAGTGAGATTATTCTTCAATGAACCAAGAAAAACTTTCGAATTAGAAATTCTAGCCTAGTCTCTCATGATAGGAAGATGTCCAGAATAGATTTCGAAACCAGCGAGCAACATACAAGAGTCGTTTATTCTTCCTTCATTAAATTTAATGACTTTAAATGTAGGGCATCCTGTCAAATTTGATATGTATATGTTTGTAACAATCTTTTTCTTTGAATTATATGACCCTAAGCATATATGTAGTTACAACAATCTCAAGGCGGATTACGGATACAGGGACTTTGAACTTACTGTACAGAAGGTTTGATAAGCTGCCATTACTCATGAACTCGTAGATTAACATACGCTGTCCTTTATCTACACAGTAACCTATGAGGTTCACTAGATTTCGATGATGCAGTCTTCCTAACAGAGATACCTGCAGCATGACCATTCTAATTAAGCGAAACTCAACCAGCATCTTAGGACATAAACATTAAGAGACATGTGCACATGGTTCAGATGATAAGATTTATAAAAGCAGGCAGTGATAGTTGGTCATGTCTGCAATGTAGATTCCAGAACACAGCATTGCTCCATTGCACGGTGTTGGACTTATGTCCAGCCACATAATCGTTCTGATTGTTTTTCCAAACTCTTGCAAAAGATTCTAAAGAATATAAATACACTTTCTATATACTTTAAACCAGAAAGGTAAATGAACTTCTTTATACAAATTGTGGACTTTAGGATATATGCAAGATTAGTTCTATACTAATTCCATGGGTACAAAAGATTTTTTTCATGACAGGACCTAATTGAAATGTAGCTGATG
This sequence comes from Fragaria x ananassa, assembly GCA_034370585.1. Taxonomy (NCBI): domain Eukaryota; kingdom Viridiplantae; phylum Streptophyta; class Magnoliopsida; order Rosales; family Rosaceae; genus Fragaria; species Fragaria x ananassa. The sequence continues at coordinate 32,033,365 of CP139754.1, read as the reverse complement.
TAGTCTTTACCTCTGTTTGGAACTCTTTCTCTCCCTGCTTGGAATTTGAAGCAAGCACCTTCACAGCTACTACCTCTCCGGCAGGCATCGTTGCTTTATAGACTGGACCAAAAGCCCCTTGTCCCAAAATGGTTGTGAAATTCTGCGTAGCTTTCTGTACATCCCTGAACACAGTAAACTGCATTAGTAAGCTCATACACCACATATCATGGTATAAGCTCCATGCTTTGCAGTGCCCAAGTGTAGAACTGACCGTGAAATGGTATCCAGAAAAATATACAATAACATTATGTATGCTTGCTATAGCTAAAAGATACAAGCACTTAATGCATACTTATAAGAGTATCTAGGTACGCCTGATGAAGAAGGAAAGGGATCTTTGTTGTGATTATTCCACCAGGAGAGCGGAGAACTTTTTTGAACCTTCTCGGATCCTTGAACAGGTATGGTAGTTGAAACAGACACACTAAGGTCAATGCTTGTGTCTACGCCATTGGTGCGTATAGGTAGAGTTGTTAAACTACGCTCATTAGCACATCGTCCAAGATTAGCACGGTTTTGGTACCACCTTATTCCAAAAAATATGAGTACAGCTATCAAAATTCCAAGGGCTACACCAACTGAGATGCCAATGATAACCAGATCAGCTTTATGAACCATTCTTTGGCGTCTTCTGATATTCAAGCAATGAGAACATCTTGCATGCCAAAAACGCCTCAGATTATCTGTCATAAGAAGGCAAAATCCATTACAGTAAACTTCTTCATGCTAAGTGATAATCTATACTTCCAGCATTCAATTAACCATCTAAAAACCACAAAACTTACCATCGACATGAGATTGAAAGATTAGCTTTCATTATAGAATTGACTTTGGAATCTATGTTCTATTAATGCTAAAGCAATGTGATCAAAAATGTACTTGTCTTGCATTGTTAGTGACGAATTTAGTTCACTTTTGCTCGACTTATTCACACAACTTTTTAGGAGGATTAGCATGTCCACCATTTCATATCCATGACAAAGGACATTCAAAATGCTCTGATTCTTCTTATGAACACAGCCAACCACAAGTGAGAGGCATAATCTTATTTGCAACGCAAACCAAAATTCAACACACACCTTCAAATCACGATCAACATTTACAACAATCCAAACTCCTAAGCTATATGATCTATCATCAAAACCAGAACACTGAAAAGTGAAAACTAATAGGAAAACAATTAAACTATCCACATGGGCACATAAAGACAACACCTTTAGAGCCATATCAACATTTAAAACCTCCAAAGCCATCAAACCCAGAAACCCAGAAATCACAACCAACGAAAAAGACTCAAACTTTTAGCAGAATTCCACAAAACCAAGCAAGACCCATGAATTGATCAAGTACAACATACCTTACAACCCAACAAGAAAAGCTGATCGATCAGTTCGGTTGAATTCTGATCACCGGAAATGGGTCAATGCGACGACTGAAAAGAGCAGTGCCCAGTTCAAGAAAGAAACTGTAAAACTGGAAAAGAAGAAACTGCAAAGCAAACCAAGAATGAGTTGGACTTGGTATAAAGAATTAAAGTGGTTTTGTTGAGGCCTTAAAAGGAAGAAATAATGGTTCCATAAATTGACTAACACTAACACACAAAAACAGAAGGGAATGCAAAAGCCGGTAAACTGTGGTCTTATTCGGCCGTACGTGCCTGCCTTGGTTTTACGTAGTTGCATCCGTCGCCATTTGCATTTCTTTGTCAAATTGGCCACTTGTGTTTGAGTCCTTTTGAGACTTTTCAAAGCCGGGAAACACCAAACCCAACAAAGATTTTTCCAATGCTTCAGACATTCCCAACTTCATGCGAGGTTCAGGCCATGTAGCCAATCCTCTTTGCTCTTAGTTTAAGACATTGTTTTTAGTCTTAACATTATTTGCATAATTACTAGGTTTAGATTTATCATCACACAAAATGAAACGATCATGTCACGAAACATGTCCAATTAAGTAAATAAATACAACGCGTTACGTGATAAAAATTACGGTACTTACAATTTTTTTATACTTTGCCCTAATCTCTTTCAGTTTTAACAACAGTTATGTTAACTTGTAGAGTCTACTTGAGCTAAGAGCATATGCAGCGGTAAAAGAGGATTGCTCCTCCTATTTGAGGAGGAGCAGGTACTATTTGAGGAGGTGTAGCAAATAGAAGGTGCAGTTTAGGTTTTGTGTGCAGTAGTGCAAATAAATAGCACCTCCTATTACTGTTCATGAATTAATTTTTTTGCATGTTGCCGGTGATAGGACAAACGCTAATGCGACAATAAGAAATGCATAATTGCAAATCTTCGGAAGGAAGCCAATTGGCCATTTTTCAAGCAAAAAAATACAAAGGAATGAGAGAGGAGATGGAAGGAGATGGAAGGAGGTGATGAATTTGTTGTGCACAAATTGGTGTGAGAAGTGAATGAATTTGATGTGGTATTTATAGAAATTTTCTAGGGTGTTGTTTGCAATTTTTTAGGATTTTTTGCAATTTTTGGGGATTTTTTTGCAATTTTTTAGGGTTTATTTCCCCAAAAAATGGAATCTGTCTGTTTTTTGCCTTCATAGCCGTTGCCTTTGAATCTGGGCCGTTTGATCAAATTTTGGATTTTAAATGGACAGTCCAGATCAACTTGACCGTTGGGTCCAAATCTGAAAATTGGGTGGACACGTGTCAAGCTCTTATTGGCCCTTCCCTTTTTTTTTTTTTCAGATCTTTAATGGGCGTGCATTGGACGCGCCTAAAAAAAAAAAAAAAAAAACAAACCCAGGCGTCACCCACGTGCGTGGGCTCCGCCAGACAGAACGAGCAGGCCCGCGAGCAAAGCTTGCTTGAGCAACAGCTCGAGCTCCCGGTCAACGAGCGGTCTCCCTCGCCATAGCCAACCACTGCACGTCTCTTTTCTGCCTGCTTCTTCTCTTTTCTGGGCTGGCCCGCCGTTTTCCCTCTTGCTCGTGCTCAGATCTACGTCCGCTGCAGATGCTCTAATATATGCACTTGTCTATTTCACAAAACAATGTTGACAATAAATGAATTGAGTAGGTTTCTGTTTAGGGGACCTGCATTGACCCGCCATTAGACAAGTTAAAGAATATTAGTTGACAACTTGGACAATAAGGCGGGCTACAATTAGTGTCAAAAGCAGTTTTAACTTAGACATGTTCTCCCAACCAGCCAATCATTCAAGATTCATAATAACGCAATATATTTATAGGAAGAGGAGTTGTTCTATAACATGAAATGATCCCTAATCCACTTCATGACTTCATAACATTGCCAAATGTGTTGGGAGAGAGTAGACAGGTATTCCATATTTAAATGTGATTAGCATATGTTAAAGCCCTTGGAGGTGGCTGCTTGGGTGATTTTCCTTTATAACTCTGAGCAACTATATCATACATGCGTTTATTATCAGATGAATGAATCCGAATGAGTACATGTCTCACCTCATTATCAGGTTTGAAATGTGTGGTCGAGTGGTGCGGGATTCAGTGAGTTTTGTGTTGAGCGAAGGTGATGGAAACACGGTCCATGTCAAGAGAGTTGTGTTGGATCGGCCTGGAGCTGGGCTTAGACTATTGAGACTTGCAATTCAGTTTATGTTTATTTCAGGCTTTTTGGGCCAACCTAGTTTACTTTACTGTTTTCTTTAATTTTCTTTTCCTTGTGTCATTTAGGGATCCACCACTTAACGTACGTGACATGACGGTCATAGTGCTTGAAGCTAGCCTTTGTTAAACCGGCATAGTTTGAGGAGAACATATGATATAACGTGTCTTTTGATCATTGACTGAGATAATACATGTTGCTCAAAATCTTCTTTATAAAAAACTAAGATGAAACGATTGAACGTACGGTCAAGGCGGCCCTAGACGGGCATCGGAGGGACATGACGGCTTCTTGGTGGCCCAAAGCAGGTCATAGCGGGTTATAGCGGTCCAAGGTGGGTCAAGGCAGCCTTAGGTAGTCCAAGGCGTGTCATGGCAAGTTAAGGCGGTCCAAGGCATTCCAAGGCGGGTCAAGGCAGCCCCATTGCGGCCCTAGGGAGCTCATGGCGGGCCTTAGGGAGGTCAAAACAAACCTAGGCGTGTAAGAGCAGCCCCTCGACGGGTCAAGACGTCCCTTGGCGGCCTTAGGCAGGTTAAGGCGGCCTCTTGGCATCCCTAGACGGGTTAAGGCTTTGTGGGTCAAAGTGGCCCAAGGCGGGTTAAGGCGGGTTAAGGTAGCCCAAGGTGGGTCAAGGCGGCCCAAAGCAGTCCAAGGCGGCTCAAGGCGGCCCTATGGCAGCCCTGTATGGGTCAAAGTGGCCAAAGGCGGGTTAAGGTGGCCCAAGGCGGGTTAAGGCGGGTCAAGGCAGCCCAAGGCGGCCCAAAGCAGTGTAAGGCGGCTCATGGCGGCCCCAGTGGCAGCCCTAGGCGGGTCCAAGACGGTTCAAGGCTGGTCTAAGAGGGTCAATGCGGGTCTAGCAGGGTCAAGGGGGCACTAGGCGGGCCTAGGAGGGTCAAGGCAGCTTAAAGCGGTTCAAAGCGGGTCAAGGCTGGTCAAAACGGGTCGAGGCGGCCCTAAGTTGCTTGGCATGGCCGATGAGGGTCAAGGCGGCCTAAGGCGGGCCAAAGCGGGTTAAGACGGCCCTAGACGGTCCTCGGAGGGTCTTGGCGACCCCTTGGCGAGTCATGGCGGCTTCTTGGTGGCCATAGGCGGGTCTAGGAGGGTCAAGGCGGTTCAAGGCAGGTCAACGCGGTCCAAGCCGGGTCAAGGCTTGCCAAGGCGGTTTAAGGCGGGTCATGAAGGGTTAAGGCGGTCCAAGGCGGGTCAAGGTAGCCTTAGGCGGTTCAAGGCTGGCCAAGGTAGTCCAAGGCGAGTCAAGGCGGTCCAAGGCGGGTCATGCTGAGATAATGCGGTCCAAGGCGGGCCAAGGCAGTCCAAGACTGCCCCATGGCGGCCCTAGGCAGCCTCTTGGCGGGTCTAGGAGGGTCAAGGTGGCCCTAGGTGGGTTTAGGAGGGTTAAGGCGGCCCCTTTGCGGCCCTAGGATGGTCATGGAAGCCCCTTGGTGGGCCTTATATGGATCAAAGCAGCCTAAAGCGGGTTAAAGCAGGTCAAGACAGCCCAAGGCGTGTCAAGGCGGCCCAAAGCAGTCCAAGGCGGGTTAGGACGGGTCAAGGCTGGTTAAGGCGGGTTAAGGCGGCTCAAGGCGGCACTAGGTAGCCGCATGGCGGCACTAAGCAGGCCCTTAGCAGCCATATGCGGGTCATGGTTGGCCCTAGGGAGGTCAAAACAACTCTAGGCTTGTAAGAGCAGCCCCTCGGCGGGTCAAGACGTCCCCTTGGTGGCCCAAAGCAGGTCATGGCGGTCCAAGGTGGGTCAAGGCAGCCTTATGTAGTCCAAGGCGTGTCATGGCAGGTTAAGGCGGTCCAAGGCATTCCAAGGAGGGTCAAGGCAGCCCCATTGCGGCCCTAGGGAGCTCATGGCGGGCCCTAGGGAGGTCAAAACAAACCTAGGCGTGTAAGAGCAGCACCTCGGCGGGTCAAGACGTCCCTTGGCGGCCCTAGGCAGGTCAAGGCGGCCTCTTGGCGTCCCTAGACGGGTCAAGGTGGCCCTATGTGGGCCTAGGAGGGTCAAGAAGTGTAAAGCCAGCCCCATGGCGGCCCTAGGTTGCTTGGCAGGGCCGAGGAGGGTAAAGGCGGGTTAAGCGACCCTAGACGGGCCTCGGAGGGACATGGCGGTTTCTTGGTGGCCCTAGGCGGGTCTATGAGGGTCAAGGCGGCCCTAGGCGGTTCAACGCAGGTCAAGGCGATCAAAACGGGTCAAGGTTTGCCAAGGCGGTTTAAGGCGGGTCATTGCGGGTTAAGGCCGGTCAAGGCAACCTTAGGCGGTTAAAGGTGGTCCAAGGCGGGTTAAGGCGGTCTAAGGCGGCCTCATGGTGGCCCTAGGTAGCCCTTGGCGGGTCTAGGAGGGACAAGGCGGCCCAAGGCAGTTTAAGGTGGCCTCATTACGGCCTTAGGAGGGTCATGGCGGCCCCTTGGTGGGTTAGGAAGTTTAAGGCTGCCCCTTGGTGGCCTTATATGGATCAAAGTTGCTCAAGGCGGGTTAAAGGGGGTCAAGATAGCCCTAGGCGAGTCATGACGACCCTTTAGCGGGTCATGACGACCCCTTGGCGAGTCATGGTGGCTTCTTTGTGGCCCTAGACGGGCCTAGGAGGGTCATGACGACCCCTTGGCGAGTCATGGCAGGTCTAGGAAGGGCAAGGCGGCACTAGGCGGGTCTAGGAGGGTCATGGCGGCCCCTTGGCGGGTTAGGAGGTTCAAGGTGGCTTAAGGCGGCCCCATGGCAGCCCTATATGGGTCAAAGTGGCCCAAGGCGGGTTAAGGCAGGTCAAGGCGGGTCAAGGCAGCCCAAGACGGGTTAAGGCGGCTCAAAGCAGTCCAAGTCGGCTCAAGGCGGCCCCAATGGTGGCCCCATGGCAGCCCTATATGGGTAAAAGTGGCCAAAGGCGGGATAAGGCTGCCCAAGGCAGGTTAAGGCGGGTCAAGGCAGCCCAAGGCGGGTCAAGGCGACTCAGAGCAAGGTTACGAGGGTCAAGACGTGTAAAGCCAGCCCCGTGGCGACCCTAGGTTGCTTAGCAGGGCGGAGGAGGGTCAAGGCGGCCTAAGGCGGGTTAAGGCGGCCCTAGACGGGCCTCGGAGGGACATCGCGGCTTCTTGGTGGCCCTCGGCGGGTATAGGAGGGTCAAGGCGGCCCTAGGCAGTTCAAGGCAGGTCAAGGTGGTCCAAAGCGGGTCAAGGCTTGCCAAGGCGGTTTAAGGCGGGTTAAGGCAGTCCAAGGCGAGTCATGACGGCTTAAGGCGGTCTATTTGCAGCCCTAGGAGGTTCATGGAGGCCTCTTGGTGGCTTAGGAGGTTCAAGGAGGATTAAGGTGGCTTCTTGGCGGCCTTATATGGGTCAAAGCGGCCCAAGGCGCGTTAAAGCGGGTCAAGACAGCTCAAGGCGGCCCAAAGTAGTCTAAGGCGGGTTAAGGCTTGCCAAGCCGGTTTAAGGCGTGTTAAGGCGGTCCAAGGCAGGTCAAGGCAGTCCAAGGCTGGTCAACGGGTTAAGATAGTCTATTTACGGCCCTATGCGGGTCTAGGAGGGTCAAGGTGGTTCAAGGCAGCCCTTTTGCGGCCCTAGAAGGGTCATGGAGGCCCCTTGGCGGGTTAAGAGGTTCAAGGCGACTTAAGGCCACCTTTTGGGGGTTAAAGCGGGTCAAGACACCCCAAGGCGGCCCCAAGGCGGGTTAAAGCAGGTCAAGACAGGTTAAAGCGAGTCAAAGCGGGTCAAGGCGGGTCAAGGCGGGTTAAGGCGGGTCAAGGCGGCCCTAGGTAGCCACATGGCGGCATTAGGTAGGCCCTTGGCGGCCATAGGTGGGTCATGGCCCTAGGGAGGTCAAAACAACCCTAGGCGTGTAAGGACAGCCCCTCGACGTGTCAAGACTTCCCCTTGGCGGCCCTAGGCAGGTCAAGGTGGCCTCTTGGCGTCCCTAGACGGGTAAAGGTGGCCCTAGGTGTGCCTAGGAGGATCAAGACGTGTAAAGGTAGCCCTGTGGCGGCCCTAGGTTGCTTGGCAGGGCCGAGGAGGGTCAAGGAGGCCCAAGACGGGTTAAGGTGGGTCAAGGCGGGTTAAGGGGGCCCAAGACGGGCCTCGGAGGGACATGACGGCTTCTTGGTGGCCGAATGTAGGTCAAGGCTTGCCAAGGCGTCATGGCGGGTTAAGGCGGTCCACGGCGGGTCAAGACAGCCTTACGTGGTCCAAGGCGGGTCATGGCGGGTTAAGGTGGTCCAAGGCGTGTCCTAGGCAGTCCATGGCGGTCCATGGTGGCCCTAGGCAACCGCTTGGCGGGTCTAGGAAGGTAGGTGGCCCTAGGTGAGGGTCTAGGAGGGTCAAGGTTGTTCAAAGCGACCCCTTTGCGGCCCTAGGAGGGTCACACCGGCCCCTTGAAGGGTTAGGGTGTTCAAGGCGGCTTAAGGCGGCCCCTTGGCGGCCTTATATAGGTCAAAGCGGCCCAAGACGGGTTAAAACGGGTTAAGACAGCCCAAGGTGGGTCAAGGCTGGTCAAGGTGGGTCAAGGAGGGTCAAGGCGGCACTAGGTGCGTCAAAGAGGGTCAAGGCGGCCCAAGACGCGTCCAGGATGGTCAAGGCGGGTCTAGGCGGGTTAAGGCGGCCCAAGGCTGTCCAAGGTGGGTCAAGGCAGCCCCATGGTTGACTTAGGCGGGTCAAGGCAGCCCAAAACGGGTCAAGGCGGGTCAAGACAGCCCTAGACAGGTCAAGGTGGCCCCATGGCGGCCCTAGGCAGCCCCTTGACGGCCATAGACGGGCCTTAGGGAGGTCAAAACAACCCTAGGCGTGTAAAGGCAGCCTCTCGACGGGTCATGACGTCCCCTTGGCAGCTTTTTGCTTTACTGAGTATGTGTTGCTGTTGTGGTTTTCATTAGATTATGCTCAGTATGTGTTTTGGTTTTGAAAGGTTGGTTTTGCTAAATTACTAATTGGAGTAGGAGGCTTACTACTCTTTTAGTTACCTGATATAACCTTGATATCAAGTGGTGGAATGTCTTGTAAGTAAAAGGCATCCTTTGTAAATGTATTTAGTGAAGCACTTTTACCTCGTCGAATTATGGTAAATGCTTCTCTTTAAATTTTTGGAAACCATAAAGTTTAAGGTTATAATTCAGTTCTCAAAACTTTCAGTTTGCCTACGAGTGGATCCTTGCCAACATTTGAATAGTTCATATACATTTCCATTATACAGGTTTTGTTTCACGCAATCACAATACTTGCTTTCAGTGTTGACATTAAACCTATTTCTTTGGCCACTATACTTGTTACCTTTTAACCATAATTAAGTGCTTATGCTGCATCCCTTTTTGTATTAATTCAATTGCTTTTAAACAAGAGGTGCTATTCAGATCTTCTAAAAACAACATATTTCTGGATTGATTTTCAAATTTCAAAATCCACCACAATTGTCATATCCCAAGGTCGGGGTGTGACAGTCAAGGCGGGCCAAGACGGGTCAAGGCGGGTTAAGGCGGCCCAAGGCTGTCCAAAGTGGGTCAAGGCAGCCCCATGGTTGCCCTAGGTGGGTCAAGGCAGCCCAAATCGGGTCAAGGCGTTCCAAGGCGGGTCAAGGTAGCCCTAGACGGGTCAAGGTGGCCTCATGGAGGCCCTAAGCAGCACCATGGCGGCCCTAGGCAGCCCCTTGACGACCATAGGCGGGCCCTAGGGAGGTCAAAACAACCCTAGACGAGTAAAGGCAGCCTCTCGACGGGTCATGACGTCCCGTTGGCAGCTCTTGGCTTGTCAAGACGGCCCATTGGCGACCCTAGACAGGTTAAGGTGGAGTCTTGGCGTCCCTAGATTGGTCAAGGTGGGCCTAGGAGGGTCAAGGCATATAAAGGCAACCCCGTGGCGGCCTTAAGTGGGTCATGTCGCCCCCTTGGCTGCCCTTGGTTGCCGGGCAAGGCCGAGGAAGGTCAAGGCTGGTTAAGGCGGCCCAAGACGTGTTAAGGTGGCCCCATGGTGGCCCTAAAAGCCTCTTAGCGGCCCGAGGCAGGGGTGGGTAGGCTCTAGGAAGGTCAAAACAGCCCTAGGCGTGTAAAGGTAGTCCCTTGGCGGGTCAAGATGTCCCCAAGACGGGAAAAGGCTGGCCAAGGAGGGTAAAGGCGGCCCTAGACCGGCCTAGGAGGGTCATGTCGACCCCTTGGTGAGTCATGGCGGCTTCTTGGTGGCCCTAGGCGGGTCTAGGAGGGTTAAGGCCGCCTTAGGCGGTTCAAGGTGGGTCAAGGCGGGCTAAAACGGTCCATGGCGGGTCATGGAGGGTCAAGGAGGGTCAAGGCTGCCCAAGGCGGTCCAAGGCGGGTCAAGGCGGGTCAAGCTGGTCCAAGGTGGGTCAAGGCTGCCTAAGGCGGGTCAAGGCAGGTCAAGGCGGCCCAAGGCGGGTTAGGAGGTTCAAGGCTTAAGGTGGCCCCTTGGCGGCCCTATATGGGTCATAGTGGCCCATGGCGGGTTAAGGCAGGTTAAGGCAGCCCAAGGCGGGTCAAGGCAGCCCGAAGCAGTCCAAGGCCGGTTAAGGCGAGTCAAGGCGGGCCAAGACGGCACTTGGTTGGACTAGGAGGGTCAAGGCGGGTTAACTGATAAGTGCGTTTTACGCCATGTTCTTAATGTATTTTCACCCCCATTTATACTTTGTTTGTACCTTAGTATAGTCGTTTTTACTTATTTTAGAGTCAAGAGGGTTTTTCTGTAGAGTTGTGGCTACTAGCCGTTTTTATACAGAAAATTGCACTTAAATGATGAAAACCGTTTTTGGACTATCACTTGGACGTTTTACCGTGATTCGTTATTGTGTTACCTTGTCAGTTTTGATGTATCTTGTTTAAATGTGCAGAAGACAGGTAAATACGCTTAACATATCGAGAATCATGATGAACGGACTCATGAATGACAACAAGTGAGGCCACGGAAAAGAGGAAACACTTTTGGACATTGTTTTGCTCTCGGACAGAATCTGCCAGAAAACGTACATCAACTTCAAAAATTCATATCTGGAGTTCCAGGAGGATTTAGAAGGCGTGCCACATATGGAATCAAAGCTGTGTGTGTCTACTTTTCAACCCCATTTGGATCGCAGCAATCGGAGTTGAGACGAAGGAGTTATTAGCAAAACAGTGGACAGAGGTCAGGCTGCAAAACTGGGCAGAAACTGCCTAAGTTGTCTAACGAGTTTTGGGAGATGATTCTTCAACAAAAGGCTTCCCAAATTTGTCAAGAGATGTATCTAGAGCCTAATGGAGTGTTGGGAAGCTGAACAAAAGGAGAAAATTCGAAGAAGCATCAAGGAAGCCTTGTTTTGGTTAAGTTAAGGTTTCCCGGTCAAACCTGGAAAGCTGACCTTGCCGGACCTATCACTGGTTTTGGCTGCCATCAAAGCCCAAGATTTCGTACATGAGACCTACATGGATCCATAAACATGTAGGAAGGTCCAAAAAGTCAGAAGAAGGAGTCCAAATTCGGATAAGAAGCTGCATTAAAGAAGGAATCATTGAGCAAATAGGAAAGAGAGTTAAAATAGGATTGCCTTTCCTTTGCCGATGCAGCTAGGGTTTCTCTATAGGTTTTCTGTATAAATAGGGCTGTTGTATGCATATTTTAAGAGTCCTTCAATTGTTTTAAGTTCTAGCAAGCCTAAACTCTACCTAAAAACCCTCCCTTACACAGCAAACACAAGCACAGCCGAACCATTCCTTGCCGCACAGCCATCTTTGCCGACTGCCTCCACTGCCATCTTCTACCAATTTCCCTTTCAACCTTGCCGAACCTTATTGGTAGGTTAAGGATGAAGACATCCATGGTTTGTGTTTGTATTTACTGTGTAAGAATTTTGAGTTTATTGATAAATATTTTCTGGTTTTTGGTTTTATATGATATGTGTGATTGTATGATCTTCTTTGTGACTTGATTATGATTGTACATGTTGTGTAACGGTTTAGTATGCATGTTAGGATTATTAAAGAAGTAAAGAATCTGTGTTTATGTGTTTAGTAATTGTTAGGTTAATTAATCATCACCTGATCACGTAATCGAACCCTAGGTTAATTCAAAGTACACGAGTTAGCTATTAGGGGGGAGTTTAATATGCCGTGGTATTCTAGGTCGAGTTGAGCGCAAAGACAACTCGGTTCTAGGTGCTGCATAGGGTTGTTAGGGTGAGTGATTTGCATGGGTTCGAGGATGGGTGACGCCATTGCTAACGAGCATGTCTCCAACGACTCGTGGACGGTAAGTGTTGCTTGATTAGATTGAGCGCAAAGACAATTTAGTTAAGTAGTCACATAGTTTTTGGTTGAGCGCAAAGACAACCTTAAACACATGAGATGTCTTAAGGGTTGGAATTAACTTGCAATTGTGAAAACATAGATAAGATAATTTAACCTTTCATAAGAATACTTGCATGCTAATCGGAGTTTATTTGTGAAGTGCTTACAACGTTGAAGTGACCAAACTTTGTAATTATTTGCCTTTGTTTTATTTTCTTTACTTTCTGCCGATTTCAATCCCCCATTTTATTCTTTATGTATATATTGTGTGAATATTTCTAATGACTTTGTTTTGCAGAATAAATTCTTCCCTAGTGTCCCCGGCTAGAACGATACCCTACTTACATGTACTACAACTATAGGGTTTTAAATTGCACTAACGTCATCTTTTGACAGGTCAATTTTTGGCGCCGTTGCCGGGGACACTAGTTTTGCAGCAATGCCGAGTTTGGCATACATACTACACGATTGTATGATTTTTATATATTAAAGTTGTTTTATAATTTCTAAAGTAAAACGTGTTAGGTGGGGTCACTTGTGTTAATCTTAGCCTAAACCCCTCTTTTGAGCGATGCTTCTTCGAGTCTTAGACTCTTAAAGGCAACTTAGCTTGTTTGAGGTTGAGGGCGGCTTTGATTAACACAAGCGCCTGGTCTAGGGATCCGAGTTTGTTCCAAGCTGAGTAAGGGTCGTGTGTCATTGATAAGGAACACAGGTTTGTCTAACTGGATCTCAAGGTCATAGACTGTCATCTCTTCTCTGTGAAGGGGACGATAGGGGGTTCGCCCTCCGTGACCACAAACGAGTCCTGCCTGATTCCTGTAGGGGGTTCGCCCTCCGTGACATTCGACTTCTGAAACCACGGAATCCGCTCGACCTAGCCAAATACTCGGGCCGTAGCATAAACCTTACTTTAGACGTTGTAAAATAACTTGATATATAATCATCATACATTATGGTTCAAAAATTTACCCTCTTAACTTATCATGGTATATAGGACGAAGCAAAACACTACCTCGAGCTGTTCAAGCTCATTGCACAGTGGTCTTCACTGCTCCACGTACCATAAAGTTAAGAGTTAACAAAATAAACTAGCAACTTTTATTTAGGTTGCCGACATATGTGCTTAAGTGACAACTTTTAACTTGTTTAATGATTGCCAAGTTACATACTTTGCTTTGTGGCCACATTGCCGAGATTGTACCAATGCCGAGTTTGGCATGCCAATGCCGAGCTTGTCATATAACTTGTTTTAATGTCACTTATGTACTTACTAACTTGATCTTGGCCGTGATGATGATGATGCCGTGTGTGGAGGAGCTGCCGAGCAAAGAAGGGCTGCCATGGATGCCGAGCAAGAGCATGTTGTTATGCAAGGTGGGAATGCCGAGCACCCTAGGGCTGCCAAACCAAGCTGCCATGCCGGCAATGATGAAGCAAAGAAAGGAACTGCCGAACCTACACAACACCAAGATCAAGGTACCGAGCAACACAAGCAAGCTAAGCCAAGCAAGGGAGACTTGGAAGCAATGAAGAAGAGGGCTCTTGAGAAAGACCTTGCTGCCATGGAAGGAAGACATTCGGCTGCCAAGGATGCAGCCATGCCGAGCACTTGTTGTATCCCCTTCCCCTCACGTTTCACCAAGAGCAAGCAAGCCAAGTCCGACGAAGAAGTGTTGGATGTCTTTCGAAAGGTGAATGTGAACATCCCCTTGTTAGAATGTATCAAGCAAGTGCCCAAGTATGCAAAGTTTTTGAAGGAGCTTTGCACCACAAGAAGACACACAAGGGAGAAGAAAGTGATGAGCATGAGCGAGACCGTGTCCGCCGTGCTACAACACAAGATGCCGCCAAAGCTTAAGGATCCAGGAAGCTTTTCAATTCCAGTTGTCATCGGCACTACAAGGTTTGAGAAAGTGATGCTTGATCTAGGGGCTTCCATTAATGTCATGCCCTACTCTGTTTACTTGTCTCTAGGTCTTGGTCCACTTCAACATGATGACGTAGTGATCCAATTGGCGGATCGATCAAGCAAATACCCTAAGGGGTATGTGGAGGATGTCCTTGTGCAGGTTAATCACCTGATATTCCCTGCAGGCTTTTATGTATTGGAAATGGAGGAGTCAGTTGATGATTCGACACAGCTTCTGCTAGGAAGACCCTTCATGAGAATCGCAAGGACCAATATCGATGTGGCTGGGGGTAATTTGACTATGGAGTTTGATGGCGAAGTCATTAAGTTCAACATCTTTGACACCATGAGACATCCAAGTGCCATTCAAGATGAAGCAAGCAGCCATGCCGAGCCTTATTGTGGGGATGACGCCACTTTTCAAGGAGAAGGAAGAAGAGTCTAGGCTGACAAACTATAAATATTAAGCGCTGCATGAGAGGCAACTCATTTCAACCGTAGCTGTGGAGGAGCCATCACCGAGAGTTTGAATTTCTTAATCCCTTCACTGTTATTGTTGATATTTTTATGTATATATTTATTATGTGTTTTTGATCCCTACTTAGAGAATTATACATAACTTTGAGCTTACATTGAGGACAATGTAATTTTCTAAGTGTGGGGTAGAGATTACATAATAAATGTATATTTTATTTTTTGTGTTAAGCTCTAATTTTAAAATTCCGTTTTTTTTTTTGTTTTTTTTGAGTTTGTTTTATTTTTTAAAAATATATTTTTTTTTTTGAGTCTTATACCCTTAGAATGTCTATGATGAAAATTATCTTTTAAAATGCATAATGGATGGTTGAACATTTATCTTAAGAAAATTGCAACTTTTCATGAATTTTGTAAAGTATGAACACTTGAGATTTTTGAAAGAAAAGTTTGCATGTTTTGTTATTTTGTTTCCATAACAACCTTTGTGAGATTTTGAGCCTAATATACTTTCTTTTTGAGTGATTAAATTCCATATCCTTTGAAAATTCACGTAAAGCCTCATTATTTTCATTATTCAATAACTATGTGCTATAGCTGTTTAATTGACTCTAGAATTTACTAGAACTTATTTATGTGATTTTCAAAGCTTTATAATCATAACTTGTTCTGATTTTGAATAGGATTGAAATTAATCTCAATTAGGATGACCACTAAAGCCAAAATAAGCCTTTGCCCATTTTTGTGCCCGTCGTGGGACTCCTTAGTTAAACCCCTTTGAGCCTACATTATGCCTTTTCTTTCATCACCCTTAAACAGAATTCCTGAGCTTAGTATAGATTATCTTTACCTTGTTGTCAAGACTTGGCAAAGAATTTTCGATGAAGCTGTGCTGTGATGTTAAAGAACAAGTGTGGGGTGGAGTTGAAGTGTGGGGTGAACACCATTCTTTTCCATAGATAATATGCCGAAAAAAAAAAATGTGTTTTTGTCCGAAATATTTTCAAAAGAACAGAATTTCCGAAACAAAAGAAACAAAAAAAAAAGAAAAGAAAATCGGAAAAAGATGAAAAAAAAAAAAAGAAAGAAATTTCGGACAAGACAAAGAAAAAATTTTAAGGCATTATTTAGATGGTGTTTTGTGGATTTGGAGTTGAAATTATTTGAGGGTTCAAAGTTGTATATTTGACCCTTGTCCAATTCATGGAGTGGAGACATAAGGAGGGTGAAGCTTAAATTTGCTAAGTCTTGATATCTTACTATCACCACTTATATCCAAAAAAAAAAAAAATTCCTACCTTATGAAACCAAGCCCCATTACAACCTTTGAGATTATTTCATGATTCTTAAGATGACTAAACTTGATTTGTGGAGAATTTCATATAAGTAAGCATATGGTTTTGGTCCATTATTGCACTTAGTTGTTAAATGAGGTTTTTCCAAGAAAAATATTTTCTCAAAAGAGCCGTTATTTCTTGAAATATGCAAGTTATTCGTTATTGATCATCTTTTCTCTTGCATAAACTTATGAGTGAAAACCATTTTTCGAGTGAAAAAAAAAAAGAGAGTGTACCTTGGAAAGGAGGATCAAAATTTCAATCATGTTTTACTTATAAATTTCGAAAATCTTGATTTTTCATGCTATAATACAAGTTTATGAACTTTTGCAATTGCGCTTTCACTCGAATGTTAAAACTTGAGATTATGCGTACTTAAGAATCTGAGACAAAAATTTCTTAAGGGTATTAGAGTTATTGTTATTTTCGTTTTTGTTTTTGTTTTTACTTTCAGTTAGAGTCGGTTTGCTAAGGGACTAGCAAAGCTTAAGTGTGGGGTAGTTTGATAAGTGCGTTTTACGCCATGTTCTTAATGTATTTTCACCCCCATTTATACTTTGTTTGTACCTTAGTATAGTCGTTTTTACTTATTTTAGAGTCAAGAGGGTTTTTCTGTAGAGTTGTGGCTACTAGCCGTTTTTATACAGAAAATTGCACTTAAATGATGAAAACCGTTTTTGGACTATCACTTGGACGTTTTACCGTGATTCGTTATTGTGTTACCTTGTCAGTTTTGATGTATCTTGTTTAAATGTGCAGAAGACAGGTAAATACGCTTAACATATCGAGAATCATGATGAACGGACTCATGAATGACAACAAGTGAGGCCACGGAAAAGAGGAAACACTTTTGGACATTGTTTTGCTCTCGGACAGAATCTGCCAGAAAACGTACATCAACTTCAAAAATTCATATCTGGAGTTCCAGGAGGATTTAGAAGGCGTGCCACATATGGAATCAAAGCTGTGTGTGTCTACTTTTCAACCCCATTTGGATCGCAGCAATCGGAGTTGAGACGAAGGAGTTATTAGCAAAACAGTGGACAGAGGTCAGGCTGCAAAACTGGGCAGAAACTGCCTAAGTTGTCTAACGAGTTTTGGGAGATGATTCTTCAACAAAAGGCTTCCCAAATTTGTCAAGAGATGTATCTAGAGCCTAATGGAGTGTTGGGAAGCTGAACAAAAGGAGAAAATTCGAAGAAGCATCAAGGAAGCCTTGTTTTGGTTAAGTTAAGGTTTCCCGGTCAAACCTGGAAAGCTGACCTTGCCGGACCTATCACTGGTTTTGGCTGCCATCAAAGCCCAAGATTTCGTACATGAGACCTACATGGATCCATAAACATGTAGGAAGGTCCAAAAAGTCAGAAGAAGGAGTCCAAATTCGGATAAGAAGCTGCATTAAAGAAGGAATCATTGAGCAAATAGGAAAGAGAGTTAAAATAGGATTGCCTTTCCTTTGCCGATGCAGCTAGGGTTTCTCTATAGGTTTTCTGTATAAATAGGGCTGTTGTATGCATATTTTAAGAGTCCTTCAATTGTTTTAAGTTCTAGCAAGCCTAAACTCTACCTAAAAACCCTCCCTTACACAGCAAACACAAGCACAGCCGAACCATTCCTTGCCGCACAGCCATCTTTGCCGACTGCCTCCACTGCCATCTTCTACCAATTTCCCTTTCAACCTTGCCGAACCTTATTGGTAGGTTAAGGATGAAGACATCCATGGTTTGTGTTTGTATTTACTGTGTAAGAATTTTGAGTTTATTGATAAATATTTTCTGGTTTTTGGTTTTATATGATATGTGTGATTGTATGATCTTCTTTGTGACTTGATTATGATTGTACATGTTGTGTAACGGTTTAGTATGCATGTTAGGATTATTAAAGAAGTAAAGAATCTGTGTTTATGTGTTTAGTAATTGTTAGGTTAATTAATCATCACCTGATCACGTAATCGAACCCTAGGTTAATTCAAAGTACACGAGTTAGCTATTAGGGGGGAGTTTAATATGCCGTGGTATTCTAGGTCGAGTTGAGCGCAAAGACAACTCGGTTCTAGGTGCTGCATAGGGTTGTTAGGGTGAGTGATTTGCATGGGTTCGAGGATGGGTGACGCCATTGCTAACGAGCATGTCTCCAACGACTCGTGGACGGTAAGTGTTGCTTGATTAGATTGAGCGCAAAGACAATTTAGTTAAGTAGTCACATAGTTTTTGGTTGAGCGCAAAGACAACCTTAAACACATGAGATGTCTTAAGGGTTGGAATTAACTTGCAATTGTGAAAACATAGATAAGATAATTTAACCTTTCATAAGAATACTTGCATGCTAATCGGAGTTTATTTGTGAAGTGCTTACAACGTTGAAGTGACCAAACTTTGTAATTATTTGCCTTTGTTTTATTTTCTTTACTTTCTGCCGATTTCAATCCCCCATTTTATTCTTTATGTATATATTGTGTGAATATTTCTAATGACTTTGTTTTGCAGAATAAATTCTTCCCTAGTGTCCCCGGCTAGAACGATACCCTACTTACATGTACTACAACTATAGGGTTTTAAATTGCACTAACGTCATCTTTTGACAGGTCATTAACGCAACACATGGCGGGTCATGGTGGCTTCTTGGTGGCCCTAGGCGGGTCTAGGATGGCCAAGACTGCAGTAGGCGGGTCTACGAGGGTCATGGCAGCCCAAGGCGGTTCAAGGCGGGTCAAGGCAGCCTAAGAAGGCGGTCCAAGGCTGGTAAAGACAGGTCAAGGAGGGTCAAAGGCAGCCCTAGACGGGTCAAGGTGTCCCTAGACAGTTCTAAGAGGGTAACGACGATCCGTTGGCGAGTCATGGCGGCTTCTAGGTGGGTCTAGGAGGGTTAAGGCGGGCCAAAGCGGGTCAAGGCGGCCCAAGGCGGGTCAAAGCGGCCCGATGGCGGCCCTAGGCAACCCCTTGGCGGGTCTAGGAGGGTCTAGGCGGGTCAAGGCGGCCCAAGGCAGTCCAAGGCAGGTCAAGGCGGCCCATGGCGCGTCAAGGCGGCCCCAAAACGGGTCAAAGACAGCCCTAGACGGGTAAAGGTGGCCCTAGAAGGGTCAAGGCGTGTAAAGGCTGCCCCTTGATGGGCCTCAGCGGGTCATGGCGAGTCATGGCGGTTCAAGGCGGTCCAAGGCTGGTCAAGGCGGCCCTAGGCAGCCTCTTGACAGGTCTAAGGGGGTTAAGGCAACCCTAGGCTCGTCTAGGAGGGTCAAGGCGGCCGATGGCGGGTCAAGGCGATCCAAGACAGGTCAAGGCAGGTCAAGGCGGCTCAAGACGGGTCAAGGCGGACAAAGGCGGCCTCTTTGCGGCCCTAGGAGGGTCATGGCGGCCCCTTGGTGGGTTAGGAGGTTCAAGGTTGCCTATTTGCTGCCCTAGGAGGATCATTGCAGCCCCTTAGCGGCTTAGGAGGTTCAAGGTGACTTAAGACGGCCCCATGGCGAGTCATGGCGGCTTTTTGGTGGCCCTAGACAGGTCTAGAAGGGTCAAGGCGGCCCTAGGCGGTTCAAGGCGGGTCATGGCAGTCCAAGGCGGATCAAGGCGATCCAAGGCGGGTCAAGGCGGTCCATGGCGGGTTAAGGCATTCCAAGGGGGGCAAAGCGGTCCAAGGCGCCCCATGGCGGCCCTAGGCAGCCCCTTGGCGGATCTAGGAGGGTAAAGGCGGCCCAAGGCAGTTCAAGGAGGCCTCATTACGGCCCTAGGCGGTTCAAGGCGGGTTAAGGCAGCCCAAGGCGGGTCAAAGCGCCCCAAAGCAGTACAAGGCGGCTCAAGGCTGCCCCATGGCAGCCCTGTATGGGTCAAAGTGCCCGAAGGCGGGTTAAAGCGGTTCAAGGCGGGTTAAGGCGGGTCGAGGTATCCTAAAGCAGGTCAGGGCGGCCCAAACCAGTCCAAGACGGCCCCAAGACGGTTCAAGACGGGTCTAAGAGGGTCATGGCGGGTCTAGCAGGGTCAAGGTGGGCCTAGGAAGGTCAAGGCGGCTAAGGCGGGTTAAGGTGGCCTCTTGGTGTCCCTAGACAGGTTAAGGTGCCCCTAGGTGGGCCTTGGAGGATCAAGACATGTAAAGGTAGCCCCATGGTGGCCCTAGGTTGCTTGGCAGGGCCGAGGAGGGTTAAGGAGGCCCAAGACGGGTCAAGGCGGGTCAAGACGGGTTAAGGCGGCCCTAGACGGGACTCGAAGGGACATGACGGCTTGTCGGTGACCCAAGGCAGGTCAAGGCGGGTCAAGGCTTGCCAAGGCGGTTTAAGGCGGGTCATGGCGTGTTAAGGCCGTCCAAGGCGGGTCAAGACGGCCCCATGGCGGCCCTAGGACGCCCCTTGGCGGGTCTAGGAAGGTCAAGGTGGCCCTAGGCGGGAGTCTAAGAGGGTCAACACGGTTCAAAGCGGCCCCTTTGCGGCCATAGGAGGGTCATTGCGGCTCCTTGGCGAGTTAGGATGTTCAAGGCTGCCCTTAGCGGCCTTATATAGGTCAAAGCGGCTTAAGGCGGGTTAAAGCAGGTCAAGATAGCCCAAGGTGGGTCAAGGCGGCCTAAAGCAGTCCAAGGCGGGTTAAAGTAGGTCAAGACGGGTCAAGACGGCACTAGGCGCGTCAAGGAGGGTCAAGGCGGCCCAAGGCGGGTTAAGGCTGCCCAAGGCTATCCAAAGTGGATCAAGGCGGCCCCATGGTTGTCCTAGGTGAGTCAAGGCATCCTAAAGAGGGTCAAGGTGTTCCAAGGCGGGCCAAAGCGGGTCAAGGCAGCCCTAGACAGGTCAAGGTGGCCCCATGGCGGCCCTATGCAGCACCATGGCGGCCCTAGGCATCCCCTTGACGACTATCGGTGGGCCTTAAGGAGGTCAAAACAACCTTAGGCGTGTAAAGGCAGCCTCTCGACGGGTCATGACGTCCCCTTGGCAGCTCTTGGCTTGTCAAGGCGTCCCTTTGGTGGCCCTAGCCAGGTCATGGGTCAAGGTGGCCTAAAGCAGTCCCAAGCGGCTCAAGACGGCTACATGGCAGCCCTATAAGGTTCAAGGTGGCCCTAGAAGGTTCAAGGCGGTCCAAGGAGCTCAAGGCGGGTCAAGGCAGCCCTAGAAGGCCCTAGGCGGGACTAGGAGGGTCAAGGCGGTTCAAGGCAGGTCAAGGCGGCCCATGGCGGGTCAAGGCAGGTCAAGGCGGCCCAAGACGGGTCAAGGCGGCCAAAGGCGGCCCTTTTGCAGCCCTATGAGGGTCATGGCGACCCCTTGGCGGGTTAGGAGGTTCAAGGTGGCTTAAGGCGGTCCCATGGCAGCCCTTTATGTGTCAAAGTGGCCCAAATCGGCTTAAGACGGCCCTAGGCGGGTCTCGGAGGTTCAAGGCGGTTCAAGGCTGGCAAGGTGGCCCATGGTGGGTTAAGGCGGCCCTGGGATGGCTAAGGCGGGTCAAGGCGGTCCAAAACGGGTCAAGGCAGGTCAAGGCGGCTCAAGAAGGGTCAAGGCCGCCCCTTTGCAGCCCTACGAGGGTCATGGCGGCCCCTTGGTGGGTTAGGAGGTTCAAGGCGCCCCTATGTGGCCCTAGGAGGGTCATGGTGGCCCCTTGGCGGGTTAGGAAGTTCAAGGTGGCTTAAGGCGGCCCCATGATAGCTCTATATGGGTCAAAGTGGCCCAAGGCGGGTCAAGGCGGGTCAAGGCGGCCCAAAACAGTCCAAGGCGGCTCAAGGTGGCCCCAATGGCGGCCTCATGGCAGCCCTATATGGGTCAAAGTGACCGAAGGCGGGATAAGGCGGCCCAAGACGGGTTAAGGTGTCCCAAAGCAGTCCAAGGCGCGGCCCCAATGGTGGCCCTATGTGGGTCTAGCAGGGTCTAGGTGGCCCAAGATGGTTCAAGGCGGGTCTAGAAGGGTCAAGGCAGGTCTAGCAAGGTCAAGGCGGCACTAGGCGGGCCTAGGAGAGTCAAGGCGTCTTAAAACGGGTCAAGAAGTGTCAAAGCGGCCCAAGGCGGGTCAAAGCAGCCTAAGGCAGGCCAAGGCGGCCCTAGACAGGTCAAGGTGGCCCTAGACAAGTCAAGGCAACCATATAGCGTCCCTAGGCAGTCTCTTGACTGCCATATGCAGGTCATGGCGGGCCCTAGGGACGTCAAAACAACCCTAGGTGTGTAAAGGCCACTCCTCAGCGGGTCATGGCGGCCCTAGGCAAGTCAAGGCAGCCTCTTGGCATCCCTAGACGGGTCAAGGTGGCCCTAGGTGGGCCTAGGAGAGTCAAGACATGTAAAGGCAGCCCCGTGGCGGCCCTAGCTTGCTTGGTAGGGCCGATGAGGGTCAAGGCGGGCTAAAGCGGGTTAAGGCGGCCCTAAACGGGCCTCGGAGGGACATGGCGACCCCTTTTTGTATTAATTCAATTGCTTTTAAACAGGAGGTGCTATTCAGATCTTCTAAAAAAAACATATTTCTGGATTGATTTTCAAATTTCAAAATCCACCACAATTGTCATATCCCAAGGTCGGGGTGTGACAGTCAAGGCGGGCCAAGACGGGTCAAGGCGGGTTAAGGCGGCCCAAGGCTGTCCAAAGTGGGTCAAGGCAGCCCCATGGTTGCCCTAGGTGGGTCAAGGCAGCCCAAATCAGGACAAGGCGTTCCAAGGCGAGTCAAGGCAGCCCTAGACGGGTCAAGGTGGCCTCATGGAGGCCCTAGGCAGCACCATGGCGGCCCTAGGCAGCCCCTTGACGGCCATAGGCGGGCCCTAGGGAGGTCAAAACAACCCTAGACGTGTAAAGGAAGCCTCTCGACGGGTCATGACGTCCTGTTGGCAGCTCTTGGCTTGTCAAGACGGCCCCTTGGCGACCCTAGACAGGTTAAGGTGGAGTCTTGGCATCCCTAGATTTGTCAAGGTGGGCCTAGGAGGGTCAAGGCATATAAAGGCAACCCCGTGGCGGCCTTAAGTGGGTCATGTCGCCCCCTTGGCTGCCCTTGGTTGCCGGGCAAGGCCGAGGAGGGTCAAGGCTGGTCAAGGCGGTCCAAGACGTGTTAAGGTGGCCCCATGGTGGCCCTAAAAGCCCCTTAGCGGCCCGAGGTAGGGGTGGGTAGGCTCTAGGAAGGTCAAAACAGCCCTAGGTGTGTAAAGGTAGTCCCTTGGCGGGTCATGATGTCCCCAAGACGGGAAAAGGCGGGCCAAGGAGGGTAAAGGCGGCCCTAGACCTGCCTAAGAGGGTCATGGTGACCCCTTGGTGAGTCATGGCGGCTTCTTGGTGGCCCTAGGCGGGTCTAGGAGGGTTAAGGCCGCCCTAGGCGGTTCAAGGTGGGTCAAGGCGGGCTAAAACGGTCCATGGCGGGTCATGGAGGGTCAAGGCGGTCCAAGGAGGGTCAAGGCTACCCAAGGCGGTCCAAGGCGGGTCAAGGCGGTCCATAGCGGGTCATGACGAAACAAGACAGTCCAAGGCGGCCCCATTGCGGCCCTAGGCAGCCCCTTGGCGGGTCTAAGAGGATCAAGGGGCCTTAGGCGGGTCTAGGAGGGTCAAGGCGGCCCAAGGCGGTTCAAGGCGGTCCAAGGCGGGTCAAGGAGGGTCAAGGTGGTCCAAGGTGGGTCAAGGCTGCCTAAGGCGGGTCAAGGCAAGTCAAGGCGGCCCAAGGCGGGTTAGGAGGTTCAAGGCTTAAGGCTTAAGGCAGCCCCTTGGCGGCCCTATATGGGTCATAGCGGCCCATGGCGGGTTAAGGCAGGTTAAGGTAGCCCAAGGCGGGTCAAGGCAGCCCAAAGCAGTCGAAGGCCGGTTAAGGCGAGTCAAGGCGGGCCAAGACGACACTTGGCGGGTCTAGGAGGGTCAAGGCGGGTTAACGCAACCCATGGCGGGTCATGGTGGCCCTAGGCGGGTCTAGGAGGGTCAAGACTGCAGTAGGCGGGTCTACGAGGGTCATGGCAGCCCAAGGCGGTTCAAGGCGGGTCAAGGCAGCCTAAGAAGGCGGTCCAAGGCTGGTAAAGACGGGTCAAGGTGTCCCTACACAGTTCTAAGAGGGTAACGACGATCCATTGGCGAGCCATGGCGGCTTCTAGGTGGGTCTAGGAGGGTTAAGGCGGGCCAAAGCGGGTCAAGGCGGCCCAAGGCTGCCCCTTGATGGGCCTCAGCGGGTCATGGCGGTTCAAGGCGGTCCAAGGCTGGTCAAGGCGGCCCTAGGCAGCCTCTTGACAGGTCTAAGGGGGTTAAGGCAACCCTAGGCTCGTCTAGGAGGGTCAAGACGGCCCATGGCGGGTCAAGACGATCCAAGACAGGTCAAGGCAGCTCAAGACGGGTCAAGGCGGACAAAGGCAGCCTCTTTGCGGCCCTAGGAGGGTCATGGCGGCCTCTTGGTGGGTTAGGAGGTTCAAGGTTGCCCATTTGCTACCCTAGGAGGATCATTGCAGCCCCTTAGCGGCTTAGGAGGTTCAAGGTGGCTTAAGGCGGCCCCATGGCGAGTCATGGCGGCTTTTTGGTGGCCCTAGACAGGTCTAGAAGGGTCAAGGCGGCCCTAGGCGGTTCAAGGCGGGTCATGGCAGTCCAAGGCGGGTCAAGGCGATCCAAGGAAGGTCAAGGTGGTCCATGGTGGGTTAAGGCAATCCAAGGGGGGCAAAGCGGTCCAAGGCGCCCCATGGCGGCCCTAAGGAGCCCCTTGGCGGATCTAGGAGGGTAAAGGCGGCCTAAGGCAGTTCAAGGAGGCCTCATTGCGGCCCTAGGTGGTTCAAGGCGGTCCAAGGTGGTCATGGCAGGTTAAGGCGGCCCTAGGAGGCCCTAGGCGGGTCTAGAAGGGTCAAGGCTAGCTAAAGCGGGTCAAAGCGGTCCAAAGCGGGTCAAGGCAGTCCAAGGCGAGTCAAGGCAGGTCAAAGCGGCCTAAGACGGGTCAAGGCGGCACCTTTGCGGCGCTAGGAGGGTCATGGCGGCCCCTTGGCAGGTTAGGTGGTTCAAGGTGGCTTAAGGCGGCCCCATGGCAGTCCTTTATGGGTCAAAGTGGCCCAAGGCGGGTTAAGGCCGCCCAAGGCGGGTCAAGGCAGCCCAAAGCAGTACAAGGCGGCTCAAGGCGGCCCCATGGCAGCCCTATATGGGTCAAAGTGCCTGAAGGCGGGTTAAAGCGGTTCAAGGCGGGTTAAGGCGGGTCGAGGTATCCTAAAGCAGGTCAAGGCGGCCCAAACCAGTCCAAGGCGGCCCCAATGGCGGCCTAGGCGTGTCTAGGAGGGTCTAGGCGGCCCAAGACGGTTCAAGGCGGGTCTAGGAGGGTCAAGGAGGGTCAAGGCGGGTCTAGCAGGGTCAAGGTGGGCCTAGGAAGGTCAAGGCGGCTAAGGCGGGTTAAGGTGGCCTCTTGGCGTCCCTAGACAGGTCAAGGTGCCCCTAGGTGGGCCTAGGAGGATCAAGACATGTAATGGTAGCCCCATGGCGGCCCTAGGTTACTTGGCAGGGCCGAGGAGTGTCAAGGAGGCCCAAGACGGGTCAAGGCGGGTCAAGACGGGTTAAGGCGGCCCTAGATGGGACTTGAAGGGACATGACGGCTTGTCGGTGACCTAAGGCAGGTCAAGGCGGGTCAAGGCTTGCCAAGGCGGTTTAAGGCGGGTCATGGCGGGTTAAGGCCGTCCAAGGCGGGTCAAGACGGCCCCATGGCGGCCCTAGGCCGCCCCTTGGCGGGTCTAGGAAGGTCAAGGTGGCCCTAGGCGGGAGTCTAGGAGGGTCAACCTGGTTCAAAGCGGCCCCTTTGCGGCCATAGGAGGGTCATTGCGGCTCCTTGGCGAGTTAGGATTTTCAAGGCTTCCCTTAGCGGCCTTATATAGGTCAAAGCGGCTCAAGGCGGGTTAAAGCAGGTCAAGATAGCCCAAGGTGGGTCAAGGCGGCCTAAAGCAGTCCAAGGCGGGTTAAAGTAGGTCAAGACGGGTCAAAGTGGGTCAAGACGGCACTAGGCGAGTCAAGGAGGGTCAAGGCGGCCCAAGGCGGGTTAAGGCGGCCCAAGGCTGTCCAAAGTGGGTCAAGGCGGCCCCATGGTTTTCCAAGGTGAGTCAAGGCAGCCTAAAGCGAGTCAAGGTGTTCCAAGGCGGGCCAAAGCGGGTCAAGGCAGCCCTAGACAGGTCAAGGTGGCCCCATGGCGGCCCTATGCAGCACCATGGCGGCCCTAGGCATCCCCTTGATGGCTATAGGTGGGCCCTAGGGAGGTTAAAACAACCTTAGGTGTGTAAAGGCAGCCTCTCGACGGGTCATGACGTCCCCTTGGCAGCTCTTGGCTTGTCAAGGCGTCCCTTTGGTGGCCCTAGGCAGGTCAAGGGTCAAGGTGGCCTAAAGCTGTCCCAAGCGGCTCAAGACGGTTCCATGGCAGCCCTATAAGGGTGAAGGCTACCCTAGGAGGTTCAAGGCGGTCCAAGGCGCTCAAGGCGGGTCAAGGTAGCCCTAGAAGGCCATAGGCGGGTCTAGGAGGGTCAAGGCGGTTCAAGGCAGGTCAAGGCGGCCCATGGCGGGTCAAGGCAGGTCAAGGCGGCCCAAGACGGGTCAAGGCGGCCAAAGGCGGCCCTTTTGCAGCCCTATGAGGGTCATGGCGGCCCCTTGGCGGGTTAGGAGGTTCAAGGTGGCTTAAGGCGGCCCCATGGCAGCCCTTTATGTGTCAAAGTGGCCCAAGTCGGCTTAAGGCGGCCCTAGGCGGGTCTCGGAGGGTCAAGGCGGTTCAAGGCTGGCAAGGTGGCCCATGGTGGGTTAAGGCGGCCCTGGGATGGCTAAGGCGGGTCAAGGCGGTCCAAAGCGGGTCAAGGCAGGTCAAGGCGGCTCAATACGGGTCAAGGCCGCCCCTTTGAAGCCCTACAAGGGTCTTGGCGGCCCCTTGGTGGGTTAGGAGGTTCAAGGCGCCCCTATGTGGCCCTAGGAGGGTCATGGCGGCCCCTTGGCGGGTTAGGAAGTTCAAGGTGCCTTAAGGCGGCCCCATGATAGCTCTATATGGGTCAAAGTGGCCCAAGGCGGGTTAAGGCGGGTCAAGGCTGCCCAAAACAGTCCAAGGCGGCTCAAGGTGGCCCCAATGGCGGCCCCATGGCAGCCCTATATGGGTCAAAGTGACCGAAGGCGGGATAAGGCGGCCCAAGACGGGTTAAGGCGGCCTAAAACAGTCCAAGGCGCGGCCCCAATGGCGGCCCTATGCGGGTCTAGCAGGGTCTAGGTGGCCCAAGATGGTTTAAGGCGGGTCTAGAAGGGTCAAGGCAGGTCTAGCAAGGTCAAGGCGGCACTAGGCGGGCCTAGGAGGGTCAAGGCGTCTTAAAGCGGTTCAAAGCGGGTCAAGACGTGTCAAAGCGGCCCAAGGCGGGTCAAAGCAGCCTAAGGCAGGCCAAGGCGGCCCTAGACAGGTCAAGGTGGCCCTAGACAAGTCAAGGCAACCATATAGCGTCCCTAGGCAGGCCCTTGACAGCCATATGCATGTCATGGCGGGCCCTAGGGACGTCAAAACAACCCTAGGTGTGTAAAGGCCGCTCCTCAGCGGGTCATGGCTACCCTAGGCAAGTCAAGGCAGCCTCTTGGCATCCCTAGACGGGTCAAGGTGGCCCTAGGTGGGCCTAGGAGGGTGAAGACGTGTAAAGCAGCCCCGTGGCGGCCCTAGGTTGCTTGGTAGGGCCGATGAGGGTCAAGGCGGGCTAAAGCGGGTTAAGGCGGCCCTAGACGGGCCTCGGAGGGACATGGCGACCCCTTGGCGAGTCATGGCGGCTTCTTGGTGGCCATAGGCAGGTCTAGGAGGGTCAAGGCAGTTCAAGACAGGTCAAGGCGTTCTAAGTCGGGTCAAGGCTTGCCAAGGCGGTCCAAGGCAGGTAAAGGCTGGCCAAGGCGGTCCAAGGTGGGACATGACAGGTTAATGCGGTCCAAGGCTGGCCAAGGCGGGTCATGGTGGCCCTAGGCAGCCACTTGGTGGGTCTAGGGGGGTCAAGGTGGCTCCTAGGTGGGTTTAGGAGGGTCAAGGCGGTTCCAGGCGGCCCCTTTGTAGCCCTAGGAGGGTCATGGGGGTCATGGAGGCCCCTTGGCGGCCTTATTTGGGTCAAAGCGGGTTAAAGCAGGTCAAGACAGCCCAAGGAGGCCCAAAGCAATCAAAGGCGGGTTAAGGCGGGTCAAGGCGAGTTAAGATGGGTTTAGGCGGGACAAGGCGGATTAAAGCAGGTTAAGACGGGTTAAGGCGTGTCAAGGCGGGTCAAGGCAGCCCTAGGTAGCCACATGGCGGCGCTAGGCAAGCCCTTGGCAGCCATATGCGGGTCATGGCGGGCCCTAGGGAGGTCAAAACAAACCTAGGCGTGTAAGAGCAGCCCCTCGGCGGGTTAAGCCGTCCCTTGGCGGGCCTAGGCAGGTCAAGGCGGCCTCTTAGCGTCCCTAAACGGGTCATGGTGGCCCTAGGTGGGCCTAGGAGGGTCAAGACGTGTAAAGCCTGCCTCGTGGTGGCCATAGGTTGCTTGGCAGGGCCGAGGAGGGTCAAGGTGGCCTAAGGCGGGTTAAGGCGGCACTAGACGGGCCTCGGAGGGACATGGCGGCTTCTTGGCGGCCCTAGGCGGTTCAAGGCAGGTCAAGGCGGTCCAAAGCGGGTCAAGACTTGCCAAGGCGGTTTAAGGCAGGTTAAGGTGGTCCAAGCCGGGTCATGACGGGTTAAGGCTGTCCTTTTGCGGCCCTAGGCGAGTCTAAGAGGGTCATGGCTGTTCAAGGCGGCCCCTTTGCAACCCTAGGAGGGTCATGGAGGCCCTTTGGCGGCTTAAGGTGGCCTCTTGGCGGCCTTATATGGGTCAAAGTGGCCCAAGGCGGGTTAAAGCTGTTCAAGACAGTCCAAGGCGGGTCAAGGTGGTCCAAGGCGGGTCATGGCGGGTTAAGGCGGTCCCTTTATGGCCCTAGGCGAGTCTAAAAGGGTCAAGGCGGTTCAAGGTGGCCCCTTTGCGGCCCTAGGAGGGTCATGGAGACCCCTTGGCGGGTTAGGAGGTTCAAGGCGGCTTAAGGCGGCCTCTTGGTGGCCTTATATAGGTCAAAGCGGCTAAAGGCGGGTTAAAGCAGGTCAAGACAGCCTAAGGCGGCCCAAAGCAGTCCAAGGCGAGTCAAGGCCGGTTTAGGCGGGTTAAGGCGTGTTAAGGCGGGTTAAAGCGGGTTAAAGCGGGTTAAGGCGGGTCAAGACGGCCCTAGGTAGCCACATGACGGCATTAGGCAGGCCTTTGGCGGCCATAGGCGGGTCATGGTGGGCCCTAAGGAGGTCAAAACAACCCTAGGTGTGTAAGGGCACCCCCTCGGCGTGTCAAGACGTCCGTTTAGCGGCCCTAGGCAGGTCAAGGCGGCCTCTTGGCGTCCCTAGACAGGTCAAGGTGGCTCTAGGTGGGGCTAGGAGGATCAAGACGTGTAAAGGTAGCCCCGTGGCGGCCTTAGTTTGCTTGGCAGGGCCGAGGAGGGTCAAAGAGACCCAAGACGGGTTAAGGCGGGTCAAAGCGGGTTAAGGCGGCCCTAGACGGGCATCGGAGGGACATGACGGCTTCTTGGTGGCCCAAGGTGGGTCAAGGAAGCCTTAGGTAGTCCAAGGCATGTCGTCGCAAGTTAAGGCGGTCCAAGGCATTCCAAGGCGGGTCAAGGCAGCTCCATTGCGACCCTAGGGAGCTCATGGCGGGCCCTAGGGAGGTCAAAGGAGGATCAAGGTCGTCCAAGGCGGGTCAAGGTGGTCCAAGGAGGATCAAGGTCGTCCAAGGCGCGTCATGGCGGGTTAAGGTGGTCCCTTTGCGGCCCTAGGCGAGTCTAAAAGGGTCAAGGCGGCCCCTTTGCGGCCCTAGGAGGTCATGGAGGCCCCTTGACGGGTTAGGAGGTTCAAGGCGGCCTCTTGGCGGACTTATATGGGTTAAAGCGGCCCAAAGCGGGTTAAAGCGGGTCAAGGCGGCCCAAAGCAATCTAAGGCGGGTTAAGGCGGCCCTAGGTAGCCACAGGACGACATTAGGCAGGCCCTTAGCGATCATAGGCGGGTCAAGGCGGGACCTAGGGAGGTCAAAACAACCCTGGGTGTGTAAGGGCAACACCTCGGCGTGTCAAGACGTCCGCTTGGAGGCCCTAGGCAGCTCAAGGCGGCCTCTTGGCGTTCCTAGACGGGTCAAGTGGCCCTAGGTGGGCCTAGGAGGATCAAGACGTGTAAAGGTAGCCCCGTGGCGGCCCTAGGTTGCTTGGCAGGGCCGAGGAGGGTCAAAGAGGCCCAAGACGGGTTAAGGCGGGTCAAGGCCGCTTCATGCGGCCCTAGACGGGCATCGGAGGGACATGATGGCTTCATGGTAGCCCAAGGCAGGTCAAGGCTTGTCAAGGCGGGTCATGACGGGTTAAGGCGGTCTAATGCAGTCCAAGGCGGGTCAAGGCGGCCCCATAGCCGCCCTACGGATGTCAAGGCGGGCCCTAGGGAGGTCAAAACAACCCTAAGTGTGTAAGAGCAGCCCCTCGGTGGGTCAAGACGTCCGTTTAGCAGCCCTAGGCAGGTCAAGGCGGCCTCTTGGCGTCCCTAGATGGGTCAAGGTGGCCCTAGGTGGGCCTAGGAGGATCAAGACGTGTAAAGGTAGCCCAGTGGCGGCCCTAGGTTGTTTGGCTGGGCCGAGGAGGGTCAAAGAGGCCCAAGACGGGTTAAGGCGGGTCAAGGCCGGTTAAGGCGGCCCTAGACGGGCATTGGAGGGACATGACGGTTTCTTGGTAGCCCAAGGCAGGTCAAGGCTTGCCAAGGCGGGTCATGGCGGGTTAAGGCGGTCCAAGGCGGGTCAAGGCAGCCTTAGGTAGTCCAAGGTGGGTTATGGCGGGTTAAGGCGGTCCAAGGCAGTTCAAGGCGGGTCGAGGCGGCCCCATGGCAGCCCGAAGCAACCCTTTGGCGACTCTAGAAAGGTAAAGGTGGCCCTAGGCGGGGGTCTAGGAGGGTCATGGCGGCCCTTTGGCGGGTTAGGAGGTTCATGGTGGCCTTATATGGTTCAAAGCGACCCAAGGTGGGTTAAAGGGGTCAAGACAGCCCTAGGCGGGCCAAGGCAGCCCTAAACAAGCCTAGGAGGGTCATGGCAGGTTAAGGCGGTTTAAGGCGAGTCAAAGCGGCCTAAGACGTGTTAAGGTGGCCCCATGGTGGCCCTAAAAGCCCCTTAGCGGCCCTAGGCGAGGGTTGGTGGGCTCTAGGAAGGTCAAAACAGCCCTAGGCGTGTAAAGGCAGTCCCTTGGTGGGTCAAGATGTCCCCAAGACGAGAAAAGGCGGGCCAAGGAGGGAAAAGGCGGCCCTAGACGGGCCTTGGTGAGTTATGGCGGCTTATTGGTGGCCCTAGGCGGGTCTAGGAGGGTCAAGGCCATCCTAGGCTGTTCAAGGTGGGTTAAGGCGAGCTAAAGCGGTCCATGGCGGGTCATGGAGGGTCAAAGCGGTCCAAGGTGGGTCAAGGCTAGCAAAGGCAGTCCAAGGAGGGTCAAGGCGGTCCATGGCGGGTCATGGTGAAACAAGGCAGTCCAAGGCGGGTCAAGGCGGCCCCATTGGCGGGTCTAGGAGGGTCAAGGGGGCCCTAGGCGTCTAGGAGGGTCAAGGGGGCCCAAGGTGGGTCAAGGATGGTCAAGGCGGCCCAAGGCTGGTTAGGAGGTTCAAGGCGGCTTAAGGCGGCCCGTTAGCGGCCCTATATGGCTCATAGCGGCCCATGGCGGGTTAAGGCAGTTTAAGGCAGCCCAAGGCGGGTCAAGGCGACTCAAAGCAGTCCAAGACGGGTTACAGCGAGTCAAGGAGGGCCAAGGCAAGTCAAGGTGAGTCAAGGCGTGCCAAGACGGCACTTGGCGGGTCTAGGAGGGTTAAGGCAACCCATGGCGGGTCATGACTCATGACGGCCCTTTAGCGAGTCATGGTGGCTTCTTGGTGGCCGTAGGTGGCCCTAGGGGGGCAAAGCAATCCAAGGCGTCCCTATGGCGGCCCCTTAGCGGGTCTAGGAGGGTAAAGGCGGCCCAAGGCAGTTCAAGGCGGTCTCATTGCGGCCCTAGGAGGGTCATGGCGGCCCCTTAGTGGCCTTGTATGGATCAAAGCGGCCCAAGGGGGGTTAAAGGGGGTCAAGACAGCCCTAGGCGGGCCAAGGCATCCCTAGACGGGCCTAGGAAGGTCATGGCGACCCCTTAGTGAGTCTTGGCGGCTTCTTGGCGGCCCTAGACGGGCCTAGGAGGGGCAAGGCGGCCCTTAGCGGGTCAAGGCAGGTCAAGGCGGCCCCTTTGTGGCCCTAGGAGGCTCATGGCGGACCCTTGGCGGGTTAGGAGGTTCAAGGTGGCTTAAGGCGGCCCCATGGCAGCCCTTTGTGGTCAAAGTGGCCCAAGGCGGGTTAAGGCGGGTCAAGGTAGCCCAAGGTGGGTCAAGGCGGCCCAAAGCAGTCCAAGGCGGCTCATGGCGGCCCCAGTGGCAGCCCTAGGCGGGTCCAAGACGGTTCAAGGCTGGTCTAAGAGGGTCAATGCGGGTCTAGCAGGGTCAAGGGGGCACTAGGCGGGCCTAGGAGGGTCAAGGCAGCTTAAAGCGGTTCAAAGCGGGTCAAGGCAGGTCAAAGCGGGTCGAGGCGGCCCTAAGTTGCTTGGCATGGCCGATGAGGGTCAAGGCGGCCTAAAGCGGGCCAAAGCGGGTTAAGGTGACCCTAGACGGTCCTCGGAGGGTCTTGGCGACCCCTTGGCGAGTCATGGCGGCTTCTTGGTGGCCATAGGCGGGTCTAGGAGGGTCAAGGCAGTTCAAGGCAGGTCAACGCGGACCAAGCCGGGTCAAGGCTTGCCAAGGCGGGTCATGGCGGGTTAAGGCGGTCCAAGGCAGCCTTAGACAGCCTTAGGCGGTTCAAGGCTGGCCAAGGTAGTCCAAGGCGAGTCAAGGCGGTCCAAGGCGGGTCATGCCGAGATAATGCGGTCCAAGGCGGGCCAAGGCAGGCCAAGGCTGCCCCATGGCGGCCCTAGGCAGCCTCTTGGCGGGTCTAGGAGGGTCAAGGTGGCCCTAGGTGGGTTTAGGAGGGTTAAGGAGGCCCCTTTGCGGCCCTAGGATGGTCATGGAAGCCCCTTGGTGGGCCTTATATAGGTCAAAGCAGCCTAAAGCGGGTTAAAGTAGGTCAAGACAGCCCAAGGCGTGTCAAGGCGGCCCAAAGCAGTCCAAGGTGGGTTAGGACGGGTCAAGGCTGGTTAAGGCGGGTTAAGGTGGCTCAAGGCGGCCCTAGGTAGCCGCATGGCGGCACTAAGCAGGCCCTTGGCAGCCATATGCGGGTCATGGTTGGCCCTAGGGAGGTCAAAACAACTCTAGGCTTGTAAGAGCAGCCCCTCGGCGGGTCAAGATGTCCCCTTGGTGGCCCAAAGCAGGTCATGGCGGTCCAAGGAGGGTCAAGGTAGCCTTAGGTAGTCCAAGGCGTGTCGTGGCAGGTTAAGGCGGTCCAAGGCATTCCAAGGAGGGTCAAGGCAGCCCCATTGCGGCCATAGGGAGCTCATGGCGGGCCCTAGGGAGGTCAAAACAAACCTAGGCGTGTAAGAGCAGCCCCTCGGTGGGTAAAGACGTCCCTTGGCGGCCATAGGCAGGTCAAGGCGGCCTCTTGGCGTCCCTAGACGGGTCAAGGTCGCCCTAGGTGGGCCTAGGAGGGTCAAGAAGTGTAAAACGAGCCCCATGGCGGCCCTAGGTTGCTTGGCAGGGCCGAGGAGGGTAAAGGCGGGTTAAGCGACCCTAGAGGGGCCTCGGAGGGACATGGCGGTTTCTTGGTGGCCTTAGGCGGGTCTGTGAGGGTCAAGGCGGCCCTAGGCGGTTCAACGCAGGTCAAGGCGATCAAAACGGGTCAAGGTTTGCCAAGGCGGTTTAAGGCGGGTCATTGCGGGTTAAGGCCGGTCAAGGCAACCTTAGGCGGTTAAAGGTGGTCCAAGGCGGGTTAAGGCGGTCTAAGGCGGCCTCATGGTGGCCCTAGGTAGCCCTTGGCGGGTCTAGGAGGGTCAAGGCGGCCAAAGGCAGTTTAAGGCGGCCTCATTACGGCCCTAGGAGGGTCATGGCGGCCCCTTGGCGGGTTAGGAAGTTTAAGGCTGCCCCTTGGTAGCATTATATGGATCAAAGTTGCTCAAGGCGGGTTAAAGGGGGTCAAGATAGCCCTAGGCGAGTCATGACGACCCTTTAGCGGGTCATGACGACCCCTTGGCGAGTCATGGTGGCTTCTTTGTGGCCCTAGACGGGCCTATGAGGGTCATGACGACCCCTTGGCGAGTCATGGCAGGTCTAGGAAGGGCAAGGCGGCACTAGGCGGGTCTAGGAGGGTCATGGCGGCCCCTTGGCGGGTTAGGAGGTTCAAGGTGGCTTAAGGCGGCCCCATGGCAGCCCTATATGGGTCAAAGTGGCCCAAGGCGGGTTAAGGTAGGTCATGGCGTGTCAAGGCAGCCCAAGACGGGTCAAGGCGGCTCAAAGCAGTCCAAGTCGGCTCAAGGCGGCCCCAATGGTGGCCCCATGGAAGCCCTATATGGGTAAAAGTGGCCAAAGGCGGGATAAGGCTGCCCCAAGGCGGGTCAAGGCGACTCAGAGCAAGGTTACGAGGGTCAAGACGTGTAAAGCCAGCCCTGTGGCGACCCTAGGTTGCTTAGCAGGGCGGAGGAGGGTCAAGGCGGCCTAAGGCGGGTTAAGGCGGCCTTAGACGGGCCTCGGAGGGACATCGCGGCTTCTTGGTGGCCCTCGGCGGGTATAGGAGGTTCAAGGCGGCCCTAGGCAGTTCAAGGCAGGTCAAGGTGGTCCAAAGCGGGTCAAGGCTT
Organism: Fragaria x ananassa; assembly: GCA_034370585.1. Classification (NCBI taxonomy): domain Eukaryota; kingdom Viridiplantae; phylum Streptophyta; class Magnoliopsida; order Rosales; family Rosaceae; genus Fragaria; species Fragaria x ananassa. Next base: position 31,999,095 of record CP139754.1, on the reverse strand, counting down.
GCCAAGGCGGTTTAAGGCGGGTTAAGGCAGTCCAAGGCGAGTCATGACGGCTTAAGGCGGTCCATTTGCAGCCCTAGGAGGGTCATGGAGGCCCCTTGGCGGCTTAGGAGGTTCAAGGCGGATTAAGGTGGCTTTTTGGCAGCCTTATATGGGTCAAAGCGGCCCAAGGCGTGTTAAAGCGGGTCAAGACAGCTCAAGGCAGGTCAAGGCGGCCCAAAGCAGTCTAAGGCGGGTTAACGCTTGCCAAGCCGGTTTAAGGCGGTCTAAAGCAGGTCAAGGCAGTCCAAAGCGGGTCAAGGCAGTCCAAGGCTGGTCATGACGGGTTAAGACAGTCTATTTGCAGCCCTAGGCGGGTCTAGAAGGGTCAAGGAGGTTCAAGGCAGCCCCTTTGCGGCCCTAGAAGGGTCATGGAGGCCCCTTGGCTGGTTAAGAGGTTCAAGGCGACTTAAGGCCACCTTTTGGGGGTTAAAGCGGGTCAAGACACCCCAAGGCGGGTCAAGGCAGCCCAAAGCAGTCCAAGGCGGGTTAAAGCGGGTCAAGGCGGGTTAAAGCGAGTCAAAGCGGGTCAACACGGGTCAAGGCGGGTTAAGGCGGGTCAAGGCGGCCCTAGGTAGCCACATGGCGGCATTAGGTAGGCCCTTGGCGGCCATAGGCGGGCCCTAGGGAGGTCAAAACAACCCTAGGCGTGTAAGGACAGCCCCTCGACGTGTCAAGACGTCCCCTTGGCGGCCCTAGGCAGGTCAAGGAGGCCTCTTGGCGTCCCTAGACGGGTAAAGGTGGCCCTAGGAGGATCAAGACGTGTAAAGGTAGCCCCGTGGCGGCCCTAGGTTGCTTGGCAGGGCCGAGAAGGGTCAAGGAGGCCCAAGACGGGTTAAGGTGGGTCAAGGCGGGTTAAGGGGGCCCAAGACGGGCCTCAGAGGGACATGACGGCTTCTTGGTGGCCCAATGCAGGTCAAGGCTTTCCAAGGCGTCATGGCGGGTTAAGGCGGTCCACGACGGGTCAAGACAGCCTTACGTGGTCCAAGGCGGGTCATGGCGGGTTAAGGTGGTCAAAGGCGTGTCCTAGGCGGTCCATGGTGGCCCTAGGCAACCGCTTGGCGGGTCTAGGAAGGTAGGTGGCCCTAGGTGAGGGTCTAGGAGGGTCAAGGTTGTTCAAAGCGACCCCTTTGCGGCCCTAGGAGGGTCACAGCGGCCCCTTGACGGGTTAGGATGTTCAAGGCGGCTTAAGGCGGCCCCTTGGCGGCCTTATATAGGTCAAAGCGGCCCAAGACGGGTTAAAACGGGTTAAGACAGCCCAAGGTGGGTCAAGGCTGGTCAAGGTGGGTCAAGGAGGGTCAAGGCGGCACTAGTTGCGTCAAAGAGGGTCAAGGCGGCCCAAGACGCGTCAAGGATGGTTAAGGCGGGTCTAGGCGGGTTAAGGCGGCCCAAGGCTGTCCAAGGTGGGTCAAGGCAGCCCTATGGTTGCCTTAGGCGGGTCAAGGCAGCCCAAAACGGGTTAAGGCGGGTCAAGGCAGCCCTAGACAGGTCAAGGTGGCCCCATGGCGGCCCTTGGCAGCCCTTTGACAGCCATAGGCAGGCCTTAGGGAGGTCAAAACAACCCTAGGCGTGTAAAGGGAGCCTCTCGACGGGTCATGACGTCCCCTTGGCAGCTTTTTGCTTTACTGAGTATGTGTTGCTGTTGTGGTTTTCATTAGATTATGCTCAGTATGTGTTTTGGTTTTGAAAGGTTGGTTTTGCTAAATTACTAATTGGAGTAGGAGGCTTACTACTCTTTTAGTTACCTGATATAACCTTGATATCAAGTGGTGGAATGTCTTGTAAGTAAAAGGCATCCTTTGTAAATGTATTTAGTGAAGCACTTTTACCTCGTTGAATTATGGTAAATGCTTCTCTTTAAATTTTTGGAAACCATAAAGTTTAAGGTTATAATTCAGTTCTCAAAACTTTCAGTTTGCCTACGAGTGGATCCTTGCCAACATTTGAATAGTTCATATACATTTCCATTATACAGGTTTTGTTTCACGCAAACACAATACTTGCTTTCAGTGTTGACATTAAACCTATTTCTTTGGCCACTATACTTGTTACCTTTTAACCATAATTAAGTGCTTATGCTGCATCCCTTTTTGTATTAATTCAATTGCTTTTAAACAAGAGGTGTTATTCAGATCTTCTAAAAAAACATATTTCTGGATTGATTTTCAAATTTCAAAATCCACCACAATTGTCATATCCCAAGGTCGGGGTGTGACAGTCAAGGCGGGCCAAGACGGGTCAAAGCGGGTTAAGGCGGCTCAAGGCTGTCCAAAGTGGGTCAAGGCAGCCCCATGGTTGCCCTAGGCGGGTCAAGGCAACCCAAATCGGGTCAAGGCGTTCCAAGGCGGGTCAAGGTAGCCCTAGACGGGTCAAGGTGGCCTCATGAAGGCCCTAGGCAGCACCATGGCGGCCCTAGGCAGCCCCTTGACAGCCATAGGCGGGCCCTAGGGAGGTCAAAACAACCCTAGACGTGTAAAGGCAGCCTGTCGACGGGTCATGACGTCCCGTTGGCAGCTCTTGGCTTGTCATGACGGCCCCTTGGCGACCCTAGACAGGTTAAGGTGGAGTCTTGGCGTCCCTAGATTGGTCAAGGTGGGCCTAGGAGGGTCAAGGCATATAAAGGCAACCCCGTGGCGGCCTTAAGTGGGTCATGTCGCCCCCTTGGCTGCCCTTGGTAGCTGGGCAAGGCTGAGGAGGGTCAAGGCTGGTCAACGCGGCCCAAGACGTGTAAAGGTAGTCCCTTGGCCCGAGGCAGGGGTGGGTAGGCTCTAGGAAGGTCAAAACAGCCCTAGGCGTGTAAAGGTAGTCCCTTGGCGGGTCAAGATGTCCCCAAGACGGGAAAAGGCGGGCCAAGGAGGGTAAAGGCGGCCCTAGACCGGCCTAGGAGGGTCATGCCGACCCCTTGGTGAGTCATGGCGGCTTCTTGGTGGCCCTAGGCGGGTCTAGGAGGGTTAAGGCCGCCCTAGGCGGTTCAAGGTGGGTCAAGGCGGGCTAAAACGGTCCATGGCGGGTCATGGAGGGTCAAGGCGGTCCAAGGTGGGTCAAGGCTGCCCAAGGTGGTCCAAGGCGGGTCAAGGCGGTCCATAGCGGGCCATGACGAAACAAGGCAGTCCAAGGCGGCCTCATTGCGGCCCTAGGCAGCCCCTTGGTGGGTCTAAGAGGATCAAGGGGCCTTAGGCGGGTCTAGGAGGGTCAAGGCGGCCCAAGGCGGTCCAAGGCGGGTCAAGGAGGGTAAAGCTGGTCCAAGGTGGGTCAAGGCTGCCTAAGGCGGGTCAAGGCAGGTCAAGGCGGCCCAAGGCGGGTTAGGAGGTTCAAGGCTTAAGGCGGCCCCTTGGCGGCCCTATATGGGTCATAGTGGCCCATGGAGGGTTAAGGCAGGTTAAGGCAGCCCAAGGCGGGTCCAGGCAGCCCGAAGCAGTCCAAGGCCGGTTAAGGCGAGTCAAGGCGGGCTAAGACGGCACTTGGCGGGTCTAGGAGGGTCAAGGCAGGTTAACGCAACCCATGGCGGGTCATGGTTGCTTCTTGGTGGCCCTAGGCGGGTCTAGGAGGGTCAAGACTGCAGTAGGCGGGTCTGCGAGGGTCATGGCAGCCCAAGGCGGTTCAAGGCCGTTCACGGCAGCCTAAGAAGGCGGTCCAAGGCTGGTAAAGACGGGTCAAGGCGGGTCAAAGGCGGCCCTAGACGGGTCAAGGTGTCCCTAGACAGTTCTAAGAGGGTAACGACGATCCATTGGCGAGTCATGACGGCTTCTAGGTGGGTCTAGGAGGGTTAAGGCGGGCCAAAACGGGTCAATGCGGCCCAAGGCGGGTCAAAGCGGCCCAAGGGGTTCATAGCGGGTCAAGGCGGTCTAAGGCGGGCCAAGCCGGGTCAAGGCGGCCCGATGGCGGCCCTAGGCAACCCCTTAGTGGGACTAGGAGGGTCTAGGCGGGTCAAGGCAGTCCAAGGCAGGTCAAGGCGGCCCATAGCGCGTCAAGGCGGCCCCAAAACGGGTCAAAGACAGCCCTAGACGGGTAAAGGTGGCCCTAGAAGGGTCAAGGCGTGTAAAGGCTGCCCCTTGATGGGCCTCAACAGGTCATGGCGAGTCATGGCGGTTCAAGGCGGTCCAAGGCTGGTCAAGGCGGCCCTAGGCAGCCTCTTGACAGGTCTAAGGGGGTTAAGGCAACCCTAGGCTGGTCTAGGAGGGTCAAGGCGGCCCATGGCGGGTCAAGGCGATCCAAGACAGGTAAAGGCAGGTCAAGGCGGACAAAGGCGGCCTCTTTGCGGCCCTAGGAGGGTCATGGCGGCCCCTTGGTGGGTTAGGAGGTTCAAGGTTGCCCATTTGCTGCCTTAGAAGGATCATTGCAGCCCCTTAGCGGCTTAGGAGGTTCAAGGTGGCTTAAGGCGGCCCCATGGCGAGTCATGGCGGCTTTTTGGTGGCCCTAGACGGGTCTAGAAGGGTCAAGGCGGCCCTAGGCGGTTCAAGGCGGGTCATGGCAGTCCATGGCGGGTCAAGGCGATCCAAGGAAGGTCAAGGTGGCCCAAGGCAGTTCAAGGAGGCCTCATTGCGGCCCTAGGCGGTTCAAGGCGGTCATGGCAAGTTAAGGCGGCCCTAGGAGGCCCTAGGCGGGTCTAGAAGGGTCAAGGCTAGCTAAAGCGGGTCAAAGCGGTCCAAAGCGGGTCAAGGCAGTCCAAGGCGAGTCAAGGCAGGTCAAAGCGGCCTAAGACGGGTCAAGGCGGCACCTTTGCGGCGCTAGGAGGGTCATGGCGGCCCCTTGGCATGTTAGGAGGTTCAAGGTGGCTTAAGGCGGCCCCATGGCAGTCCTTTATGGGTCAAAGTGGCCCAAGGCGGGTTAAGGCAGCCCAAGACGGGTCAAAGCGGCCCAAAGCAGTACAAGGCGGCTCAAGGCGGCCCCATGGCAGCCCTATATGGGTCAAAGTGCCCGAAGGCGGGTTAAAGCGGTTCAAGGCGGGTTAAGGCGGGTCGAGGTATCCTAAAGTAGGTCAAGGCGGCCCAAACCAGTCCAAGGTGGCCCCAATGGCGGCCTAGGCGGGTCTAGGAGGGTCTAGGCGGCCCAAGACGGTTCAAGGCGGGTCTAGGATGGTCAAGGCGGGTCTAGCAGGGTCAAGGTGGGCCTAGGAAGGTCAAGGCGGCTAAGGCGGGTTAAGGTGGCCTCTTGGCGTCCGTAGACATGTCAAGGTGCCCCTAGGTGGGCCAAGGAGGATCAAGACATGTAAAGTAGCCCTATGGCGGCCCTAGGTTGCTTGGTAGGGCCGAGGAGGGTCAAGGAGGCCCAAGACGGGTCAAGGCGGGTCAAGACGGGTTAAAGCGGCCCTAGATGGGACTTGAAGGGACATGACGGCTTGTCGGTGACCCAAGGCAGGTCAAGGCGGGTCAAGGCTTGCCAAGGCGGGTCAAGACGGCCCCATGGCGGCCCTAGGCCGCCCCTTGGCAGGTCTAGGAAGGTCAAGGTGGCCCTAGGCGGGGGTCTAGGAGGGTCAACGCGGTTCAAAGCGGCCCCTTTGCGGCCATAGGAGGGTCATTGCGGCTCCTTGGCGAGTTAGGATGTTCAAGGCTGCCCTTAGCGGCCTTATATAGGTCAAAGCGGCTCAAGGCGGGTTAAAGCAGGTCAAGATAGCCCAAGGTGGGTTAAGGCGGCCCAAAGCAGTCCAAGGCGGGTTAAAGTAGGTCAAGACGGGTCAAAGTGGGTCAAGACGACACTAGGCGCGTCAAGGAGGGTCAAGGCGGCCCAAGGCGGGTTAAGGCTGCCCAAGGCTGTCCAAAGTGGGTCAAGGCAGCCCCATGGTTATCCTAGGTGAGTCAAGGCAGCCCTAGACAGATCAAGGTGGCCCCATGGCGGCCCTATGCTGCACCATAGCGGCCCTAGGTATTCCCTTGACGGCTATATGTGGGCCCTAGGGTGGTCAAAACAACCTTAGGCATGCAAAGGCAGCCTCTCGACGGGTCATGACGTCCCCTTGGCAGCTCTTGGCCTGTCAAGGCGTCCCTTCGGTGGCCCTAGGCAGGTCAAGGGTCAAGGTGGCCTAAAGCAGTCCCAAGCGGCTCAAGACGGCTCCATGGCAGCCCTATAAGGGTCAAGGCGGCCCTAGAGGTTCAAGGCAGTCCAAGGCGCTCAAGGCTGGTCAAGGCAGCCCTAGAAGGCCCTAGGCGGGTCTAGGAGGGTCAAGGCGGTTCAAGGCAGGTCAAGGCGGCCCATGGCGGGTCAAGGCAGGTCAAGGCGGCCCAAGAAGGCCCTAGGCGGGTCTAGGAGGGTCAAGGCGGTTCAAGGCAGGTCAAGGCGGCCCATGGCGGGTCAAGGCAGGTCAAGGCGGCCCAAGACGGGTCAAGGCGGCCAAAGGCGGCCCTTTTGCAGCCCTATGAGGGTCATGCCGGCCCCTTGGCGGGTTAGGAGGTTCAAGGTGGCTTAAGGCGGCCCCATGGCAGCCCTTTATGTGTCAAAGTGGCCCAAGTCGGCTTAAGGCGGCCCTAGGCGGGTCTCGGAGGTTCAAGGCAGTTCAAGGCTGGCAAGGTGGCCCATGGTGGGTTAAGGTGGCCCATGGTGGGTTAAGGCTGGCAAGTCTGGCAAAATAGTCCAAGGCGGCTCAAGGTGGCCCCAATGGCGGCCCCATGGCAGCCCTATATGGGTCAAAGTGACCGAAGGCGGGATAAGGCGGCCCAAGACGAGTTAAGGCGGCCCAAAGCAGTCCAAGGCGCGGCTCCAATGGCGGCCTTATGCGAGTCTAGCAGGGTCTAGGTGGCCCAAGATGGTTCAAGGCGGGTCTAAAAGGGTCAAGGCAGGTCTAGCAAGGTCAAGGCGGCACTAGGCGGGCCTAGGAGGGTCAAGGCGTCTTAAAGCGGTTCAAAGCGGGTCAAGACGTGTCAAAGCGGCCCAAGGCGGGTCAAAGCAGCCTAGACAGGTCAAGGTGGCCCTAGACAAGTCAAGGCAACCATATAGGGTCCCTAGGCAGGCCCTTGATAGCCATATGCAGGTCATGGCGGGCCCTAGGGACGTCAAAACAACCCTAGGTGTGTAAAGGCCGCTCCTCAGCGGGTCATGGCGGCCCTAGGCAAGTCAAGGCAGCCTCTTGGCATCCCTAGACGGGTCAAGGTGGCCCTAGGTGGGCCTAGGAGGGTCAAGACGTGTAAAGGCAGCCCCGTGGCGGCCCTAGGTTGCTTGGTAGGGCCGATGAGGGTCAAGGCGGGCCAAAGCGGGTTAAGGCGGCCCTAGACGGGCCTCGGATGGACATGTCGACCCCTTGGCGAGTCATGGCGGCTTCTTGGTGGCCATAGGCAGGTCTAGGAGGGTCAAGGCGGTTCAAGACAGCCCAAGGAGGCCCAAAGCAGTCCAAGGCGGGTTAAGGCAGGTCAAGGCGAGTTAAGATGGGTTTAGGCGGGCCAAGGCGGATTAAAGCGGGTTAAGACGGGTTAAGGCGTGTCAAGGCGGGTCAAGGCGGCCCTAAGTAGCCACATGGCGGCGCTAGGCAAGCCCTTGGCAGCCATATGCGGGTCATGGCGGGCCCTAGGGAGGTCAAAACAAACCTAGGCGTGTAAGAGCAGCCCCTCGGCGGGTCAAGACGTCCCTTGGCGGACCTAGGCAGGTCAAGGCGGCCTCTTAGCGTCCCTAAATGGGTCATGGTGGCCCTAGGTGGGCCTAGGAGGGTCAAGACGTGTAAAGCCAGCCTCGTGGTGGCCATAAGTTGCTTGGCAGGGCCGAGGAGGGTCAAGGTGGCCTAAGGAGGGTTAAGGCGGCACTAGACGGGCCTCGGAGGGACATGGCGGCTTCTTGGCGGCCCTAGGCGGGTCTAGGACGGTCAAGGCGGCCCTAGGCGGTTCAAGGCAGGTCAAGGAGGTCCAAAGAGGGTCAAGACTTGCCAAGGCGGTTTAAGGCAAGTTAAGGTGGTCCAAGCCGGGTCGTGACGGGTTAAGGCTGTCCCTTTGCGGCCCTAGGCTAAGAGGGTCATGGCTGTTCAAGGCGGCCCCTTTGCAGCCCTAGGAGGGTCATGGAGGCCCTTTGGCGGCTTAAGGTGGCCTCTTGGCGTCCTTATATGGGTCAAAGTGGCCCAAGGTGGGTTAAAGCAGGTCAAGACAGTCCAAGGCGGGTCATGGTGGTCCAAGGCGGGTCATGGCGGGTTAAGGCGGTCCCTTTGTGGCCCTAGGCGAGTCTAAAAGGGTCAAGGCGGTTCAAGGTGGCCCCTTTGCGGCCCTAGGAGGGTCATGGAGACCCCTTGGCGGGTTAGGAGGTTCAAGGCGGCTTAAGGCGGCCTCTTGGTGGCCTTATATAGGTCAAAGCGGCTAAAGGCGGGTTAAAGCAGGTCAAAGCAGGTCAAGACAGCCTAAGGCGGGTCAAGGTGGCCCAAAGCAGTCCAAGGCGAGTCAAGGCAGGTTTAGGCGGGTTAAGGCGTGTCAAGGCGGGTTAAAGCGGGTTCAAGCGGGTTAAGGCGGGTCAAGACGGCCCTAGGTAGCCACATGACGGCATTAGGCAGGCCTTTGGCGGCCATAGGCTGGTCATGGCGGGCCCTAAGGAGGTCAAAACAACCCTAGGTGTGTAAGGGCAGCCCCTCGGCATGTCAAGACGTCCGTTTAGCGGCCTTAGGAAGGTCAATGAGGCTTCTTGGCGTCCCTAGACAGGTCAAGGTGGCTCTAGGTGGGTCTAGGAGGATCAAGACGTGTAAAGGTAGCCCCGTGGAGGCCCTAGTTTGCTTGGCAAGGTCGAGGAGGTTTCAAAGAGACCCAAGACGGGTTAATGCGGGTCAAGGAGGGTTAAGGCGGCCCTAGACGGGCATCGGAGGGACATGACGGCTTCTTGGTGGCCCAAAGCAGGTCATAGCGGGTTATAGCGGTCCAAGGTGGGTCAAGGCAGCCTTAGGTAGTCCAAGGCGTGTCATGGCAAGTTAAGGCGGTCCAAGGCATTCCAAGGAGGGTCAAGGCAGCCCCATTGCGGCCCTAAGGAGCTCATGGCGGGCCTTAGGGAGGTCAAAACAAACCTAGGCGTGTAAGATCAGCCCCTCGACGGGTCAAGACGTCCTTTGGCGGCCTTAGGCAGGTTAAGGCGGCCTCTTGGCATCCCTAGACGGGTTAAGGTGGCCCTAGGTGGGCCTAGGAGGGTCAAGACGTGTAAAGTCAGCCCCGTGGTGGCCCTAAGTTGCTTGGCAGGGCCGAGGAGGGTCAAGACAACCTAAGGCGGGTTAAGCCGGCCCTAGATGGGCCTTGGAGGGACATGGCGGCTTCTTGGTGGCCCTAGGCAGGTCTAGGAGGGTCAAGGCGGCCCTAGGCGGTTCAAGGCAAGTTAAGGCGGTCTAAAGCGGGTCAAGGCTTACCAAGGCGGTTTAAGGCGGGTTAAGGCGGTCCAAGGCGGGTCATGGCGGGTTAAGGTGGTCCCTTTGCGGCCTTAGGTGAGTTTAAGAGTGTCATGGCGGCCCCTTTGCGGCCCTAGGAGGGTCATGGAAGCCCCTTGGCGGCTTAGGAGGTTCAAGGCGGCTTAAGGTGGCCTCTTGGCGGCCTTATATGGGTCAAAGCGGCCCAAGGCGGGTTAAAGCAGGTCAAGACATCCCAAGGAGGGTCAAGGTGGTCCAAGGAGGGTCAAAGTCGTCCAAGGCAGGTCATGGCGGGTTAAGGCGATCCCTTTGCGGCCCTAGGCGAATCTAATAGGGTCAAGGCGGACCCTTTGCGGCCCTAGGAGGGTCATGGAGGCCCCTTGACGGGTTAGGAGGTTCAAGGCGGCTTAAGGCGGCCTTATATGGGTTAAAGCGTCCCAAAGCGGGTTAAAGCGGGTCAAGGCGGCCCAAAGCAATCTAAGGCGGGTTAAGGCGGCCCTAGGTAGCCACATGACGACATTAGGCAGGCCCTTAGCAACCATAGGCGGGTCATGGCGGGACCTAGGGAGGTAAGGGCAACCCCTGGGTGTGTAAGGGCAACCCCTCGGCGTGTCAAGACGTCCGCTTGGCGGCCCTAGGCAGCTCAAGGCGGCCTCTTGGCGTCCCTAGACGGGTCAAGTGGCCCTAGGTGGGCCTAGGAGGATCAAGACGTGTAAAGGTAGCCCCGTGGCGGCCCTAGGTTGCTTGGCAGGGCCGAGGAGGGTAAAAGAGGCCCAAGACGGGTTATGGCGGGTCAAGGCCGCTTCATGCGGCCCTAGACGGGCATCGGAGGGACATGACGGCTTCATGGTGTCCCAAGGCAGGTCAAGGCTTGTCAAGGCGGGTCATGACGGGTTAAGGCGGTCCAAGGCAGTCCAAGGCGGGTCAAGGCGGCCCCATAGCCGCCCTACGGAGGTCAAAAGGTGGGCCCTAGGGAGGTCAAAACAACCCTAAGCGTGTAAGAGCAGCCCCTCGGTGGGTCAAGACGTCCGCTTAGCAGCCCTAGGCAGGTCAAGGCGGCCTCTTGGCGTCCCTAGATGGGTCAAGGTGGCCCTAGGTGGGCCTAGGAGGATCAAGACGTGTAAAGGTAGCCCAGTGGCGGCCCTAGGTTGCTTGGCTGGGCCGAGGAGGGTTAAAGAGGCCCAAGACGGGTTAAGGCGGGTCAAGGCCGGTTAAGGCGGCCCTAGACGGGCATTGGAGGGACATGACGGCTATTTGGTAGCCCAAGGCAGGTCAAGGCTTGCCAAGGCGGGTCATGGCGGGTTAAGGCGGTCCAAGGCGGGTCAAGGCAGCCTTAGGTAGTCCAAGGTGGGTTATGGCGGGTTAAGGCGGTCCAAGGCAGTCCAAGGCGGGTCGAGGCGGCCCCATGGCAGCCCGAAGCAACCCCTTGGCGACTCTAGAAAGGTAAAGGTGGCCCTAGGCGGGGGTCTAGGAGGGTCATGGCGGCCCTTTGGCGGGTTAGGAGGTTCATGGTGGCCTTATATGGTTCAAAGCGACCCAAGGTGGGTTAAAGGGGGTCAAGACAGCCCTAGGCGGGCCAAGGCAGCCCTAAACAGGCCTAGAAGGGTCATGGCAGGTTAAGGCGGGTCAAGGAGGGTCAAAGCGGCCTAAGACGTGTTAAGGTGGCCCCATGGTGGCCCTAAAAGCCCCTTAGCGGCCATAGGCGAGGGTTGGTGGGCTCTAGGAAGGTCAAAACAGACCTAGGCGTGTAAAGGCAGTCCTTTGGTGGGTCAAGATGTCCCCAAGACGAGAAAAGGTGGGCCAAGGAGGGAAAAGGCGGCCCTAGACGGGCCTTGGTGAGTCATGGCGGCTTATTGGTGGCCCTAGGCGGGTCTAGGAGGGTCAAGGCCATCCTAGGCTATTCAAGGTGGGTTAAGGCGAGCTAAAGCGGTCCATGGCGGGTCATGGAGGGTCAAAGCGGTCCAAGGTGGGTCAAGGCTAGCAAAGTCAGTCCAAGGAGGGTCAAGGTGGTCCATGACGGGTCATGATGAAACAAGGCAGTCCAAGGCGGGTCAAGGCGGCCCTATTGCGGCCCTAGGCAGCCACTTGGCAGGTCTAGGAGGGTCAAGGGGGCCCTAGCCGTCTAGGAGGGTCTAGGTAGTCCAAGGCGGGTCAAGGTTGGTCAAGGCTGCCCAAGGCGGGTCAAGGCAGGTCAAGGCGGCCCAAGGCTGGTTAGGAGGTTCAAGGCGGCTTAAGGCGGCCCGTTAGCAGCCCTATATGGGTTATAGCGGCCCATGGCGGGTTAAGGCAGGTTAAGGCAGCCCAAGGCGGGTCAAGGCGACTCAAAGCAGTCCAAGGCGGGTTACAGCGAGTCAAGGAGGGCCAAGGCAAGTCAAGGTGAGTCAAGGCGTGCCAAGACGGCACTTGGCGGGTTTAGGAGGGTTAAGTCAACCCATGGCGGGTCATGACTCATGACGGCCCTTTAGCGAGTCATGGCGGCTTCTTGGTGGCCGTAGGTGGCCCTAGGGGGCAAAGCGGTCCAAGGCTGCCCCATGGCGGCCCTAGGCGGGCCCTTAGCGGGTCTAGGAGGGTAAAGGTGGCCCGAGGCAGTTCAAGGCGGTCTCATTGCGGCCCTAGGAGGATCATGGCGGCCCCTTGGCGGCCTTGTATGGATCAAAGCGGCCCAAGGCGGGTTAAAGGGGGTCAAGACAGCCCTAGGCGGGCCAAGGTATCCCTAGACGGGCCTAGGAAGGTCATGGCGACCCCTTGGTGAGTCTTGGCGGCTTCTTGGTGGCCCTAGGCGGGTCTAGGAGGGGCAAGGCGGCCCTTAGCAGGTCAAGGCAGGTCAAGGCGGCCCCTTTGTGGCCCTCGGAGGCTCATGGCGGCCCCTTGGCGGGTTAAGAGGTTCAAGGTGGATTAAGGCGGCCCCATGGCAGCCCTTTGTGGTCAAAGTGGTCCAAGGCGGGTTAAGGCGGGTCAAGGTAGCCCAAGTTGGGTCAAGGCGGCCCAAAGCAGTCCAAGGCGGCTCAAGGCGGCCCTATGGCAGCCCTGTATGGGTCAAAGTGGCCCAAGGCGGGTTAAGGTGGCCCAAGGCGGGTTAAGGCGGGTCAAGGCAGCCCAAGGCGGCCCAAAGCAGTCCAAGGCGGCTCATGGCGGCCCCAGTGGCAGCCCTAGGCGGGTCCAAGACGGTTCAAGGCTAGTCTAAGAGGGTCAATGCGGGTCTAGCAGGGTCAAGGGGGCACTTGGCGGTCCTAGGAGGGTCAAGGCAGCTTAAAGCGGTTCAAAGCGGGTCAAGGCTGGTCAAAGTGGGTCGAGGCGGCCCTAAGTTGCTTAGCATGGCCGATGAGGGTCAAGGCGGCCTAAGGCAGGCCAAAGCGGGTTAAGGCGGCCCTAGACGGTCCTCGGAGGGTCTTGGCGACCCCTTGCCGAGTCATGGCGGCTTCTTGGTGGCCATAGGCGGGTCTAAGAGGGTCAAGGCAGTTCAAGGCAGGTCAACGCGGTCCAAGCTGGGTCAAGGCTTGCCAAGGCGGTTTAAGGCGGGTCATGGCGGGTTAAGGCGGTCCAAGGCGGGTCAAGGCAGCCTTAGGCGGTTCAAGGCTGGCCAAGGTAGTCCAAGGCTAGTCAAGGCGGTCCAAGGCGGGTCATGCCGAGATAATGCGGTCCAAGGCAGGCCAAGGCAGTCCAAGGCTACCCCATGGCGGCCCTAGGCAGCCTCTTGGCGGGTCTGGGAGGGTCAAGGTGGCCCTAGGTGGGTTTAGGAGGGTTAAGGCGGCCCCTTTGCGGCCCTAGGATTGTCATGGAAGCCCCTTGGTGGGCCTTATATGGGTCAAAGCAGCCTAAAGCGGGTTAAAGCAGGTCAAGACAGCCCAAGGCGTGTCAAGGCGGCCCAAAGCAGTCCAAGGCGGGTTAGGACGGGTCAAGGCTGGTTAAGGCGGCTCAAGGCGGCCCTAGGTAGCCGCATGGCGGCACTAAACAGGCCCTTGGCAGCCATATGCGGGTCATGGTTGGCCCTAGGGAGGTCAAAACAACTCTAGGCTTGTAAGAGCAGCCCCTCGGCGGGTCAAGACGTCCCCTTGGTGGCCCAAAGCAGGTCATGGCGGTCCAAGGTGGGTCAAGGCAGCCTTAGGTAGTCCAAGGCGTGTCATGGCAGGTTAAGGCAGTCCAAGGCATTCCAAGGCGGGTCAAGGTAGCCCCATTACGGCCCTAGGGAGCTCATGGCGGGCCCTAGGGAGGTCAAAACAAACCTAGGCGTGTAAGAGCAGCCCCTCGGCGGGTCAAGACGTCCCTTGGCGGCCTTAGGCAGGTCAAGGCGGCCTCTTGGCGTCCCTAGACGGGTCAAGGTGGCCCTAGGTGGGCCTAGGAGGGTCAAGAAGTGTAAAGCCAGCCCCATGGCGGCCCTAGGTTGCTTGGCAAGTTAAGAGGTTCCAGGCGGGTCTAGGAGGGTCAAAGCGGTTCAATACAGCCCCTTTGCGGCCCTAGAAGGGTCATGGAGGCCCCTTGGCGGGTTAAGAGGTTCAAGGCTACTTAATGCCACCTTTTGGGTGTTAAAGCGGGTCAAGACACCCCAAGGCGGGTTAAAGCGGGTCAAGACACCCCAAGGCGGGTCAAGGCAGCCCAAAGCAGTCCAAAGCGGGTTAAAGCGGGTCAAGGCGGGTTAAAGCGAGTCAAAGCGGGTTAAGACGGGTCAAGGCGGGTCAAGGCGGCCCTAGGTAGCCACATGGCGGCATTAGGTAGGCCCTTGTGATAAGTGCGTTTTTACGCCATGATCTTAATGGATTTTCACCCCCATTTACACTTTGTTTGTGCCTTAGTATGTTTCTTTTTACTTATTTTAGAGTCAAGAAGGTTTTTCTGTAGAGTTGTGGCTACTAGTCGTTTTTATACAGAAAATTGCACTTAAATGATGAAAACCGTTTTTGGACTATCACTTGGACGTTTTACCGTGATTCGTTATTGTGTTACCTTGTCAGTTTTGATGTATCTTGTTTAAATGTGCAGAAGACAGGTACATGAACGTTACGTATCAAGAATCATGGTGAATGGACTCATGAATGACAACAAGTGAGGCCACGGAAAAGGAAGGAACACTTCTAGACATTGTTTTTGGTCTCGGACAGAATCTGCCAGAAAACGTACATCTACTTCGGAAAATCATATCTCGAGATCTAGGAGGAGTTAGACGGCGTTCCACATATGGAATTAAAGCTGTGTGTGTCTAGTTTTCAACCCCACTTGGATCGCAGAAATCGGAGTTGAGACGAAGGAGTTATGATCAAAACAGTGGACAGAGGTCAGGCTGCAAAACTGGGCAGAAACTGGCTTAGTTGTCAAACGAGTTTTGGGAGATGATTCTTCAACAAAAGGGCTTCCCAAATTTGACAAGAGGTGTATCAAGAGCCTAATGGAGTGTTGGGAAGCTGAACAAAAGGAGAAAATTCGAAGAAGCATCAAGGCAGCCTTGTTTTGGTTAAGTTAAGGTTTCCCGGTCAAACCGGGAAAGCTTGACCTTGCCAAACTCATCACTGCTTTTGGCTGCCATCAAAACCCAAGATTTCGTACATGAGGCCTACATGGATCCATAAACATGTAGGAAGGTCCAAGGAATCAGAAGATGGAGTCCAAATTCGGATACACAAGCTGCATTGAAGAAGGAATCATTGAGCAAATAGGAAAGAGAGTTGGAATAGGACTGCCTTTCCTTTGCCGATGCAGCTAGGGTTTCTCTATAGGTTTTCTGTATAAATAGGGCTGTTGTATGCATAGTTTAGGGAGTCCTTCAATTGTTTTAAGTTCTAGCAAGCCTAAACTCTACCTAAAAACCCTCCCTTACACAGCAAACACAAGCACAACCGAACCATTCCTTGCCGCACAGCCATCTTTGCCGACTGCCTCCACTGCCATCTTCCACCAATTTCCCTTTCAACCTTGTCGAACCTTATAGGTAGGGTAAGGATGAAGACATCCATGGTTTGTGTTTGTAATTACTGTGTAAGAACTTTGAGTTTATTGATAAATATTTTCTGGTTTTTGGTTTTATATGATATGTGTGATTGTATGATCTTCTTTGTGACTTGATTATGATTGTACATGTTGTGTAACGGTTTAGTATGCATGTTAGGATTATTAAAGAAGTAAAGAATCTGTGTTTATGTGTTTAGTAATTGTTAGGTTAATTAATCCTCACCTGATCACGTAATCGAACCCTAGGTTAATTCAAAGTACACGAGTTAGCCATTAGGGGGGAGTTTAATATGCCGTGGTATTCTAGGTCGAGTTGAGCGCAAAGACAACTCGGTTCTAGGTGCTGCATAGGGTAGGCAGGGTGAGTGATTTGCATGGGTTCGAGGATGGGTGACGACATTGCTAATGAGCTTGTCTCCAACGACTCGTGGACGGTAAGTGTTGCTTGATTAGATTGAGCGCAAAGACAATTTAGTTAAGTAGTCACATAGTTTTTGGTTGAGCGCAAAGACAACCTTAAACACATGAGAAGTCTTAAAGGTTGGAACTAACTTGCAATTGTGAAAACATAGATAAGATAATTTAACCTTTCATAAAAATACTTGCATGCTAATCGGAGTTTATTTGTGAAGTGCTTACAACGTTGAAGTGACCAAACTTTGTAATTATTTGCCTTTGTTTTATTTTCTTTATTTTCTGCCGATTTCAATCCCCCATTTTATTCTTTATGTATATATTGTGTGAATATTTCTAATGACTTTGTTTTGAAGAATAAATTCTTCCCTAGTGTCCCCGGCTAGAACGATACCCTACTTACATGTACTACAACTATAAGGTTTTAAATTGCACTAACGTCATCTTTTGACAAGTCATCTTGGCGGCCATAGGCGGATCATGGCGGGCCCTAGGGAGGTCAAAACAACCCTAGGCGTGTAAGGACAGCCCCTCGACGTGTCAAGACGTCCCCTTGGCGGCCCTAGGCAAGTCAAGGCGGCCTCTTGGCGTCCCTAGACGGGTAAAGGTGGCCCTAGGTGTGCCTAGGAGGATCAAGACATGAAAAGGTAGCCCCGTGGCGGCCCTAGGTTGCTTGGCAGGGCCGAGGAGGGTCAAGGAGGCCCAAGACGGGTTAAGGTGGGTCAAGGCGGGTTAAGGGGGCCCAAGACGGGCCTCGGAGGGGCATGACGGCTTCTTGGTGGCCCAATGCAGGTCAAGGCTTTGCAAGGCTTCATGACGGGTTAAGGCGGTCCACGACGGGTCAAGACAGCCTTACATGGTCCAAGGTGGGTCATGGCGGGTTAAGGTGGTCCAAGGCGTGTCCTAGGCAGTCCATGGTGGCCCTAGGCAACCGCTTGGCGGGTCTAGGAAGGTAGGTGGCCCTAGGTGACGGTCTAGGAGGGTCAAGGTTGTTCAAAGCGACCCCTTTGCGGCCCTAGGAGGGTCACAGCGGCCCCTTGACGGGTTAGGATGTTCAAGGCGGCTTAAGGCGGCCCCTTGGCGGCCTTATATAAGTCAAAGCAGCCCAAGACAAGTTAAAACGGGTTAAGATAGCCCAAGGTGGGTCAAGGTTGGTCAAGGTCGGTCAAGGAGGGTCAAGGCGGCACTAGGTGCGTCAAAGAGGGTCAAGGCGGCCCAAGACGCGTCAAGGATGGTCAAGGCGGGTCTAGGCGGGTTAAGGAGGCCCAAGGCTGTCCAAGGTGGGTCAAGGCAGCCCCATGGTTGACTTAGGCGGGTCAAGGCAGCCCAAAACGGGTCAAGGCAGGTCAAGGCATCCCTAGACAGGTCAAGGTGGCCCCATGGCGGCCCTAGGGCGCCCCTTGACGGCCATAGGCGGGCCTTAGGGAGGTCAAAACAACCCTAGGCGTGTAAAGGCAGCCTCTCGACGGGTCATGACGTCCCCTTGGCAGCTTTTTGCTTTACTGAGTATGTGTTGCTGTTGTGGTTTTCATTAGATTATGCTCAGTATGTGTTTTGGTTTTGAAAGGTTGGTTTTGCTAAATTACTAATTGGAGTAGGAGGCTTACTACTCTTTTAGTTACCTGATATAACCTTGATATCAAGTGGTGGAATGTCTTGTAAGTAAAAGGCATCCTTTGTAAATGTATTTAGTGAAGCACTTTTACCTCGTTGAATTATGGTAAATGCTTCTCTTTAAATTTTTGGAAACTATAAAGTTTAAGGTTATAATTCAGTTCTCAAAACTTCAGTTTGCCTACGAGTGGATCCTTGCCAACATTTGAATAGTTCATATACATTTCCATTATACAGGTTTTATTTCACGCAAACACAATACTTGCTTTCAGTGTTGACATTAAACCTATTTCTTTAGCCACTATACTTGTTACCTTTTAACCATAATTAAGTGCTTATGCTACATCCCTTTTTGTATTAATTCAATTGCTTTTAAACAAGAGGTGCTATTCAGATCTTCTAAAAAAAACATATTTCTGGATTGATTTTCAAATTTCAAAATCCACCACAATTGTCATATCCCAAGGTAAGGGTGTGACAGTCAAGGAGGGCCAAGACGGGTCAAGGCGGGTTAAGGCGGCCCAAGGCTGTCCAAAGTTGGTCAAGGCAGCCCCATGGTTGCCCTAGGCGGGTCAAGGCAGCCCAAATCGGGTCAAGGCTTTCCATGGCGGGTCAAGGCAGCCCTAGACGGGTCAAGGTGGCCTCATGGAGGCCCTAGGCAGCACCATGGCGGCCCTAGGCAGCCCCTTGACGGCCATAGGCGGGCCCTAGGGAGGTCAAAACAACCCTAGACGTGTAAAGGCAGCCTCTCGACGGGTCATGACATCCCGTTGGCAGCTCTTGGCTTGTCAAGACGGCCCCTTGGCGACTCTAGACAGGTCAAGGTGGAGTCTTGGCATCCCTAGATTGGTCAAGGTGGGCCTAAGAGGGTCAAGGCATATAAAGGCAACCCCGTGGCGGCCTTAAGTGGGTCATGTCGCCCCCTTGGCTGCCCTTGGTTGCCGGGCAATGCCGAGGAGGGTCAAGGCTGGTCAAGGCGGCCCAAGACGTGTTAAGGTGGCCCCATGGTGGCCCTAAAAGCCCCTAAGCGGCCCGAGGCAGGGGTGGGTAGGCTCTAGGAAGGTCAAAACAGCCCTAGGTGTGTAAAGTTAGTCCCTTGACGGGTCAAGATGTCCCCAAGACGGGAAAAGGCGGGCCAAGGAGGGTAAAGGCGGCCCTAGACCGGCCTAGGAGGGTCATGCCGACCCCTTGGTGAGTCATGGCGGCTTCTTGGTGGCCCTAGGCGGGTCTAGGAGGGTTAAGGCCGCCCTAGGCGGTCCAAGGTGGGTCAAGGCTGCCCAAGGCGGGTCAAGGCGGTCCATAGCAGGTCATGAAGAAACAATGCAGTCCAAGGCGGCCCCATTGTGGCCCTAGGCAGCCCCTTGGCAGGTCTAAGAGGATCAAGGGGCCTTAGATGGGTCTAGGAGGGTCAAGGCGGCCCAAGGCGGTTCAAGGCGGTCCAAGGCAGGTCAAGGAGGGTCAAGGTGGTCCAAGGTGGGTCAAGGCTGCCTAAGGTGGGTCAAGGCAGGTCAAGGCGGCCCAAGGCGGGTAAGGAGGTTCAAGGCTTAAGGCGGCCCCTTGGTGGCCCTATATGGGTCATAGCGGCCCATGGCGGGTTAAGGCAGCCCAAGGCGGGTCCAGGCAGCCCGAAGCAGTCCAAGGCCGGTTAAGGCGAGTCAAGGCGGGCTAAGACAGCACTTGGCGGGTCTAGGAGGGTCAAGGCAGGTTAACGCAACCCATGGCGGGTCATGGTTGCTTCTTGGTGGCCCTAGGCGGGTCTAGGAGGGTCAAGACTGCAGTAGGCGGGTCTGCGACGGTCATGGCAGCCCAAGGCGGTTCAAGGCCGGTCACGGCAGCCTAAGAAGGCGGTCCAAGGCTGGTAAAGACGGGTCAAGGCGGGTCAAAGGCGGCCCTAGATGGGTCAAGGTGTCCCTAGACAGTTCTAAGAGGGTAACGACGATCCATTGGCGAGTCATGACGGCTTCTAGGTGGGTCTAGGAGGGTTAAGGCGGGCCAAAACGGGTCAATGCGGCCCAAGGCGGGTCAAAGCGGCCCAAGGGGTTCATAGCGGGTCAAGGCGGTCTAAGGCGGGCCAAGCCGGGTCAAGGCGGCCCGATGGCGGCCCTAGGCAACCCCTTGGTGGGACTAGGAGGGTCTAGGCGGGTCAAGGCAGTCCAAGGCAGGTCAAGGCGGCCCATAGCGCGTCAAGGCGGCCCCAAAACGGGTCAAAGACAGCCCTAGACGGGTAAAGGTGGCCCTAGAAGGGTCAAGGCGTGTAAAGGCTGCCCCTTGATGGGCCTCAGCGGGTCATGGCGAGTCATGGCGGTTCAAGGCGGTCCAAGGCTGGTCAAGGCGGCCCTAGGCAGGTCAAGGCGGCTCAAGACGGGTCAAGGCGGCTCAAGACGGGTCAAGGCGGACAAAGGCGGCCTCTTTGCGGTCGTAGGAGGGTCATGGCGGCCCCTTGGTGGGTTAGGAGGTTCAAGGTTGCCCATTTGCTGCCCTAGGAGGATCATTGCAGCCCCTTAGCGGCTTAGGAGGTTCAAGGTGGCTGAAGACGGCCCCATGGCGAGTCATGGCGGCTTTTTGATAGCCCTAAACAGGTGTAGAAGGGTCAAGGAGGCCCTAGGCAGTTCAAGGCGGGTCATGGCAATCCAAGGCGGGTCAAGGCGATCCAAGGCGGGTTAAGGCAATCCAAGGGGGGCAAAGCGGTCCAAGGCGCCCCATGGCGGCCCTAGGCAACCCCTTGGCGGATCTAGGAGGGTAAAGGCGGCCCAAGCCAGTTCAAGGAGGCCTCATTGCGGCCTTAGGCGGTCCAAGGCGGTCATGGCGGGTTAAGGCGGCCCTAGGAGGCCTTAGGCGGGTCTAGAAGGGTCAAGGCTGGCTAATGCGGGTGAAAGCGGTCCAAAACGGGTCAAGGTAGTCCAAGGCGAGTCAAGGCAGGTCAAAGCGGCCTAAGACGGGTCAAGGCGGCACCTTTGCGGCGCTAGGAGGGTCATGACGGCCCCTTGGAAGGTTAGGAGGTTCAAGGTGGCTTAAGGCGGCCCCATGGCAGTCCTTTATGGGTCAAAGTGGCCCAAGGCGGGTTAAGGCCACCCAAGGCGGGTCAAGGCAACCCAAGGCGGGTCAAAGCGGCCCAAAGCAGTACAAGGCGGCCCCATGGCAGCCCTATATGGGTCAAAGTGCCCGAAGGCGGGTTAAAGCGGTTCAAGGCGGGTTAAGGCGGGTCGAGGTATTCTAAAGCAGGTCAAGGCGGCCCAAACCAGTCCAAGGAGGCCCCAATGGCGGCCTAGGCGGGTTTAGGAAGGTCTAGGCGGCCCAAGACAATTCAAGACGGGTCTAGCAGGGTCAAGGCGGGTCTAGCAGGGTCAAGGTGGGCCTAGGAAGGTCAAGGCGGCTAAGGCGGGTTAAGGTGGCCTCTTGGCGTCCCTAGACAGGTCAAGGTGCCCCTAGGTGGGCCTAGGAGGATCAAGACATGTAAAGGTAGCCCCATGGCGGCCCTAGGTTGCTTGGCAGGGCGGAGGAGGGTCAAGGAGGCCCAAGACGGGTCAAGGCGGGTCAAGACGGGTTAAGGCGGCCCTAGACGGGACTCGAAGGGACATGACGGCTTATCGGTGACCCAAGGCAGGTCAAGGCGGGTCAAGGCTTGCCAAGGCGGTTTAAGGCGGGTCATGGCGGGTTAAGGCCATCCAAGGCGGGTCAAGACGGCCCCATGGCGGCCCTAGGCCGCCCCTTGGCGGGTCTAGGAAGGTCAAGGTGGCCCTAGGCGGGGGTCTAGGAGGGTCAACGCGGTTCAAAGCGGCCCGTTTGCGGCCATAGGAGGGTCATTGCGGCTCCTTGGCGAGTTAGGATGTTCAAGGCTGCCCTTAGCGGCCTTATATAGGTCAAAGCGGCTCAAGGTGGGTTAAAGCAGGTCAAGATAGCCCAAGGTGGGTCAAGGAGGCCTAAAGCAGTCCAAGGCGGGTTAAAGTAGGTCAAGACGGGTCAAAGTGGGTCAAGACGGCACTAGGCGCGTCAAGGAGGATCAAGGCGGCCCAAGGCGGGTTAAGGCGGCCCAAGGCTGTCCAAAGTGTGTCAAGGCGGCCCCATGGTTGTCCTAGGTGAGTCAAGGCAGCCTAAAGCGGGTCAAGGTGTTCCTAGGTGGGCCAAAGTGGGTCAAGGCAGCCCTAGACAGGTCAAGGTGGCCCCTTGGCGGCCCTATGCAGCACCATGGCGGCCCTAGGCATCCCCTTGACGGCTATAGGTGGGCCCTAGGGAGGTCAAAACAACCTTAGGCGTGTAAAGGCAGCCTATCTACGGGTCATGACGTCCCCTTGGCAGCTCTTGGCTTGTCAAGGCGTCCCTTTGGTGGCCCTAGGTAGGTCAAGGGTCAAGGTGGCCTAAAGCAGTCCCAAGCGGCTCAAGACGGTTCCATGGCAGCCCTATAAGGGTCAAGGCGGCCCTAGGAGGTTCAAGGCAGTCCAAGGCGCTGAAGGCGGGTCAAGGCAGCCCTAGGCGGGTCTAGAAGGGTCAAGGCGGTTCAAGGCAGGACAAGGCGGCCCTAGGAGGTTCAAGGCAGGTCAAGGCAGCCCTAGAAGGCCCTAGGCGGGTCTAGGAAGGTCAAGGCGGTTCAAGGCAAGTCAAGGAGGCCCATGGCGGGTCAAGGCAGGTCAAGGCGGCCCAAGACGGGTCAAGGCAGCCAAAGGCGGCCCTTTTGCAGCCCTATGAGGGTCATGGCGGCCCCTTGGCGGGTTAGGAGGTTCAAGGTGGCTTAAGGCGGCCCCATGGCAGCCCTTTATGTGTCAAAGTGGCCCAAGTCGGCTTAAGGCGGCCCTAGGCGGGTCTCAGAGGGTCAAGGCGGTTCAAGGCTGGCAAGGTGGCCCATGGTGGGTTAAGGCGGCCCTGGGATGGCTAAGGCGGGTCAAGGCGGTCCAAAGCGGGCCAAGACAGGTCAAGGCGGCTCAAGACGGGTCAAGGCCGCCCCTTTGCAGCCCTACGAGGGTCATGGCGGCCCCTTGGTGGGTTAGGAGGTTCAAGGCGCCCCTATGTGACCCTAGGAGGGTCATGGCGGCCCCTTGGCGGGTTAGGAAGTTCAAGGTGCCTTAAGGCGGCCCCATGATAGCTCTATATGGGTCAAAGTGGCCCAAGGCGGGTTAAGGCGGGTCAAGGCGGCCCAAAACAGTCCAAGGCGGCTCAAGGTGGCCCCAATGGCGGCCCCATGGCAGCCCTATATGGGTCAAAGTGACCGAAGGCGGGATAAGGCGGCCCAAGACGGGTTAAGGCGGCCCAAAGCAGTCCAAGGCGCGACCCTATGCTGGTCTAGCAGAGTCTAGGTGGCCCAAGATGGTTCAAGGCGGGTCTAGAAGGGTCAAGGCAGGTCTAGCAAGGTCAAGGCGGCACTAGGCGGGCCTAGGAGGGTCAAGGCGTCTTAAAGCGGTTCAAAGCGGGTCAAGACGTGTCAAAGCGGCCCAAGGCGGGTCAAAGCAGCCTAAGGCAGGCCAAGGCGGCCCTAGACAGGTCAAGGTGGCCCTAGACAAGTCAAGGCAACCATATAGCGTCCCTAGGCAGGCCCTTGATAGCCATATGCAGGTCATGGCGGGCCCTAGGGACGTCAAAACAACCCTAGGTGTGTAAAGGCCGCTCCTCAGCGGGTCATGGAGGCCCTAGGCAAGTCAAGGCAGCCTTTTGGCATCCCTAGACGGGTCAAGGTGGCCCTAGGTGTGCCTAGGAGGGTCAAGACGTGTAAAGGCAGCCCCGTGGCGGCCCTAGGTTGCTTGGTAGGGCCGATGAGGGTCAAGGCGGGCTAAAGCGGGTTAAGGCGGCCCTAGACGGGCCTCGGAGGGACATGGCGACCCCTTGGCGAGTCATGGCGGCTTCTTGGTGGCCATAGGTAGGTCTAGGGGGGTCAAGGCGGTTCAAGACAGGTCAAGGTGTTCCAAGCCGGGTCAAGGCTTGCCAAGGCGGTTTAAGGGGGGTCATGGCTGGTTAAGGCGGGTCAAGCCAGCCTTAGGCGGTTCAAGGCTTGCCAAGGCGGTCCAAGGCAGGTCAAGGCTGGCCAAGGCGGTCCAAGGTGGGTCATGACAGGTTAATGCGGTCCAAGGCGGGCCAAGGCAGTCCAAGGCGGCCTCATGGTGGCCCTAGGCAGCCACTTGGTGGGTCTAGGGGGTCAAGGTGGCCCCTAGGTGGGTTTAGGAGGTTCAAGGCGGTTCCAGGCGGCCCCTTTGTAGCCCTAGGAGGGTCATGGGGTCATGGAGGCCCCTTGGCGGCCTTATTTGGGTCAAAGTGGGTTAAAGCAGGTCACGACAGCCCAAGGAGGGCCAAAGCAGTCCAAGGCGGGTTAAGGCGGGTCAAGGCGAGTTAAGATGGGTTTAGGCGGGCCAAGGCGGATTAAAGCGGTTAAGACGGGTTAAGGCGTGTCAAGGCGGGTCAAGGCGGCCCTAGGTAGCCACATGGCGGCACTAGGCAAGCTCTTGGCAGCCATATGCGGGTCATGGCAGGCCCTAGGGAGGTCAAAACAAACCTAGGCGTGTAAGAGCAGCCCCTCGGCGGGTCAAGACGTCCCTTGGCGGACCTAGGTAGGTCAAGGCGGCCTCTTAGCGTCCCTAAACGGGTCATGGTGGCCTTAGGTGGGCCTAGGAGGGTCAAGACGTGTAAAACCAGCCTAGACGGGCCTAAGGCGGGTTAAGGCGGGCACTAGACGGGCCTAAGGCGGGTCAAGGCGGTCCAAAGCGGGTCAAGACTTGCCAAAGCGGTTTAAGGCAGGTTAAGGTGGTCCAAGCCGGGTCATGACGGGTTGAGGCTATCCCTTTGCGGCCCTAGGCGAGTCTAAGAGGGTCATGGCTGTTCAAGGCGGCCCCTTTGCAGCCCTAGGAGGGTCATGGAGGCCCTTTGACGGCTTAAGGTGGCCTCTTGGCGGCCTTATATGGGTCAAAGTGGCCCAGGGCGGGTTAAAGCAGGTCAAGACAGTCCAAGGCGGGTCAAGGTGGTCCAAGGCGGGTCATGGCGGGTTACGGCGGTCCGTTTGTGGCCCTAGGCGAGTCTAAAAGGGTCAAGGCGGTTCAAGGTGGCCCCTTTGCGGCCCTAGGAGGGTCATGGAGACCCCTTGGCGGGTTAGGAGGTTTAAGGCGGCTTAAGGCGGCCTCTTGGTGGGCTTATATAGGTCAAAGCGGCTAAAGGCGGGTTAAAGCAGGTCAAAGCAGGTCAAGACAGCCTAAGGCGGGTCAAGGCGGCCCAAAGCAGTCCAAGGCGAGTCAAGGCCAGTTTAGGCGGGTTAAGGCGTGTCAAGGCGGGTTAAAGCGGGTAAAAGCGGGTTAAGGCGGGTCAAGACGGCCCTAGGTAGCCACATGACGGCATTAGGCAGGCCTTTGGCGGCCATAGGCGGGTCATGGCGGGCTCTAAGGAGGTCAAAACAACCCTAGGTGTGTAAGGGCAGCCCCTCGGCGTGTCAAGACGTCCGTTTAGCGGCCCTAGGCAGGTCAAGGCGGCCTCTTGGCGTCCCTAGACAGGTCAAGGTGGCTCTAGGTGGCTCTAGGAGGATCAAGACGTGTAAGGTATCCCCGTGGCGGCCCTAGTTTGCTTGGCAGGGCCGAGGAGGGTCAAAGAGACCCAAGACGGGTTAAGGCGGGTCAAGGCGGGTTAAGGCGGCCCTAGACGGGCATCGGAGGGACATGACGGCTTCTTGGTGGCCCAAAGCAGGTCATAGCGGGTTATAGCGGTCCAAGGTGGGTCAAGGCAGCCTTAGGTAGTCCAAGGCGTGTCATGGCAAGTTAAGGCAGTCCAAGGCATTCCAAGGCGGGTCAAGGCAGCCCCATTGCGGCCCTAAGGAGCTCATGGCGGGCCCTAGGGAGGCCAAAACAAACCTAGGCGTGTAAGAGCAGCCCCTCGACGGGTCAAGACGTCCCTTGGCGGCCTTAGGCAGGTTAAGGCGGCCTCTTGGCATCCCTAGACGGGTTAAGGTGGCCCTAGGTGGGCCTAGGAGGGTCAAGACGTGTAAAGCCAGCCCCGTGGTGGCCCTAGGTTACTTGGCAGGGCTGAGGAGGGTCAAGACGGCCTAAGGCGGGTTAAGGCGGCCCTTGATGGGCCTTGGAGGGACATGGCGGCTTCTTGGTGGCCCTAGGAGGGTCAAGGCGGCCCTAGGCGGTTCAAGGCAAGTTAAGGCGGTCTAAAGCGGGTCAAGGCTTACCAAGGCGGTTTAAGGTGGGTTAAGGCGGTCCAAGGCGGGTCATGGCGGGTTAAGGTGGTCCCTTTGCGTCCTTAGGTGAGTTTAAGAGGGTCATGGCGGTTCAAGGCGGCCCTAGGAGGGTCATGGAAGCCCCTTGGCGGCTTAGGAAGTTCAAGGCGGCTTAAGGTGGCCTCTTGGCGGCCTTATATGGGTCAAAACGGCCCAAGGCGGGTTAAAGCAGGTCAAGACAGCCCAAGGCGGGTCAAGGTGGTCCAAGGAGGGTCAAGGTCGTCCAAGGCGGGTCATGGCGGGTTAAGGCGGTCCCTTTGCGGCCCTAGGCGAGTCTAAAAGGGTCAAGGCGGCCCCTTTGCGGCCCTAGGAGGGTCATGGAGGCCCCTTGACGGGTTAGGAGGTTCAAGGCGGCTTAAGGCGGCCTCTTGGCGGCCTTATATGGGTTAAAGCGGCCCAAAGCGGGTTAAAGCGGGTCAAGGCGGCCCAAAACAATCTAAGGCGGGTTAAGGTGACCCTAGGTAGCCACATGACGACATTAGGCAGGCCCTTAGCGACCATAGACGGGTCATGGCGGGATCTAGGGAGGTCAAAACAACCCTAGGTGTGTAAGGGCAACCCCTCGGCGTGTCTAGACGTCCGCTTGGCGGCCCTAGGCAGCTCAAGGCGGCCTCTTGGCGTTCCTAGACGGGTCAAGTGGCCCTAGGTGGGCCTAGGAGGATCAAGACGTGTAAAGGTAGCCCCGTGGCGGCCCTAGGTTGCTTGGCAGGGCCGAGGAGGGTCAAAGAGGCCCAAGACGGGTTAAGGCGGGTCAAGACCAGTTAAGGCAGCCCTAGACGGGCATTGGAGGGACATGACGGCTTCTTGGTAGCCCAAGGCTGGTCAAGGCTTGCCAAGGCGAGTCATGGCGGGTTAAGGCGGTCCAAGGCGGGTCAAGGCAGCCTTAGGTAGTCCAAGGTGGGTTATGGCGGGTTAAGGCGGTCCAAGGCAGTCCAAGGCGGGTCGAGGCGGCCCCATGGCAGCCCGAAGCAACCCCTTGGTGACTCTAGAAAGGTAAAGGTGGCCCTAGGCGGGGGTCTAGGAGGGTCATGGCGGCCCTTTGGCGGGTTAGGAGGTTCATGGTGGCCTTATATGGTTCAAAGCGACCCAAGGTGGGTTAAAGGGGGTCAAGACAGCCCTAGGCGGGCCAAGGCAGCCCAAAACAGGCCTAGGAGGGTCATGGCAGGTTAAGGCGGTTTAAGGCGGGTCAAGGCAGCCTTAGGCGGTTCAAGGTGGTCCAAGGCGGTCCAAAGCGGGTCATGGCGGGTTAAGGCGGGACAAGGCAACCTTAGGCGGGTCAAGGCGGTCCAAGGCGGTCTAAGGCGGGCCAAGCCAGTCTAAGGCGGGTCAAGACAGCCTCATGGCGGCCCTAAGCAGCCCCTTAGCGGGTCTAGGAGGGTCAAGGCTGGTTAAAGCGGGTTAAGGCGAGTTAAGGCGGGTCAAGGCAGCCCAAGGTAGCCACATGGCGGCATTAGGGTGGCCCTTAGCGGCTATAGGCGGGTCATGGCGGGCCTTAGGGAGGTCAAAACAACCTTAAGCGTGTAAGGGCGGCCCCTCAGCATGTCAAGACGTCCGCTTGGCGGCTCTAGGCAGGTCAAGGCGGCCTCTTGGCGCCCCTAGACGGATCAAGCTGCCCCTAGGTGGGCCTAGGAGGATCAAGACGTGTAAAGGTAGCCCCGTGGCGGCCCTAGGTTGCTTGGCAGGGCCGAGGAGGGTCAAGGAGGTCCAAGACTAGTCAAGGCGGGTTAAGGCGGCCCTAGACGGGCCTTGGAGGGACATGGCGTCTTCTTGGTGGCCCTAGGCAGGTTTAGGAGGATCAAGGCGGCCCTAAGCGATTCAAGGCAGGTCAAGGTGGTCCAAGGCGGTTCAAGGCTTGCCAAGGCGGTTTAAGGCGGTTCATGACTGGTTAAGGCGGTCCATGGCGAGTCAAGGCAGCCTTATGTGGTCCAAGGCGGGTCAAGGCGATCCAAGGCGGGTCTTGGCGGTCCAAGGCAGTCCAAGGCGGATCAAGGCAGCCCCATAACGACCCTAGGCAGCCCCTTGGCGGGTCTATGAAGGTCAAGGTGGCCCTAGGCGGTGGTCTAGGAGGGTCAAGGTGGTTCAAAGCGGCCCCTTTGCAGCCCTAAGAGGGTCATGGTAGCCCCTTGGTGAGTTAGGAAGTTCAAGGCGGCCCCTTGGCGGCCTTATATAGGTCAAACCGGCCCAAGGCGGGTTAAAGCAGGTCAAGACAACCCAAAGTGGGTCACGGCGGCCCAAAGCAGTCCAAAGCGGGCCAAGGAGGGTTAAGGCGGCACTAGGCGCGTCAAGGAGGGTCAAGGCGGCCCAAAGCAGTCCAAGGCGGGTCAAGGAAGGTCAAGGCGGGCCAAGGAAGGTCAAGGAGGGTTAAGGCTGCTCAAGGCTGTCCAAGGTGGGTCAAGGCGGACCCATGGTTGCCCTAGGCGGGTCAAGGCAGCCCAAAGCGGGTCAAGGTGTTCCAAGGTGGGTCAAGGCGGGCCAAAACGGGTCAAGGCGGCCCAAGACAGCACCATGGCGGCCCTAGGCTGCACCTTGACGACCACAGGCGGGCCCTAGGGAGGTCAAAACAACCATAAGCGTGTAAAGGCAGCCTCTCGACGGGTCATGACATCCCATTGGCAGCTCTTGGCTTGTCAAGGCGACTCTAGACAGGTCAACGTGGAGTCTTGGCGTCCCTAGATTGGTCAAGGTGGACCTAGGAGGGTCAAGGCATGTAAAGGCAACCCCGTGGCGGTCCTAAGTGGGTCATGGCGCCCCCTTGGCTGCCAGGCAGGGCCAAGAAGGGTGAAGGCTGGTCAAGGCGGGTCAAGGCGGCCCAAGACGTGTTAAGGTGGCCCCATGGTGGCCCTAAAATCCCCTTAGCGGCCCTAGGTGAGGGTTGGTGGGCTCTAGGAAGGTCAAAACAGCCCTAGGCGTGTAGAGGCAGTCCCTTGGCGGGTCAAGATGTCCCCAAGACGG
Source organism: Fragaria x ananassa (assembly GCA_034370585.1). Lineage (NCBI taxonomy): Eukaryota > Viridiplantae > Streptophyta > Magnoliopsida > Rosales > Rosaceae > Fragaria > Fragaria x ananassa. The sequence goes on along the minus strand of CP139754.1, from coordinate 31,970,665 downwards.
GAAAAGGCTGGCCAAAGAGGGTAAAGACGGCCCTAGACGGGCCTAGGAGGGTCATGGCGACCCCTTGGTGAGTCATGGCGGCTTCTTGGTGGCCCTAGGCGGGTCTAGGAGGGTCAAGGCCGCCTTAGGCGGTTCAAGGTGGGTCAAGGGGGCTAAAGAGGTCCATGGCGGGTCATGGAGGGTCAAGGCGGTCCAAGGTGGGTCAAGGCTGGCCAAAGCGGTCCATGGCGGGTCATGGCGACACAAGCCAGTCCAAGGCGACCCCATTGCGGCCCTAGGCAGCCCCTTGGCGGGTCTAGGAGGGTCAAGGGGCCTTAGGCGGGTCTAGGAGGGTCAAGGCGGTCCAAGGCGGGTTAGGAGGTTCAAGGTGGCTTAAGGCGGCCCCTTGGCTGCCCTATATGGGTCATAGCAGCCCATGGCGGGTTATGGTGGGTCAAGGCGGCCAAAAGCAGTCCAAGTCGGGTTAAGGCGGGTCAAGGCGGGCCAAGGAAAATCAAGATGGGTCAAGGCCAGTCAAGGCGGGCCAAGACAACACTTGGCGGGTCTAAGAGGGTCAAGTCGGCCCAAGGCGGATTAAGGCAACCCATGACGGGTCATAACGGCCCCTTGGCGAGTCATGGCGGCTTCTTGGTGGCCCTAGGCGGGTCTAGGAGGGTCAAGGCTGCACTAGGCGAGTCTAGGAGGGTCATGGCGGCCCAAGGCGGTTCAAGGCAGGTCAAGGTGGTCTAAGGCGAGCCTAAGCGCCCCAACGCGGATCAAGATGGCCTAAGGCAGATCAAGGCGGGTCAAGGCGGGCCAAGGCAGATTAAGGCGGGTCAAGGTGCCCCAAAGCGGGTCAAGGCGTCCCTCGACGGGTTAAGGTGGCCCCATGGCGGCCTTAGGCGGCCCTTGGCGGCCATAGGCAGGTCATGGCGGGACCTAAGGAGGTCAAAACAACCCTAGGCGTGTAAAGCCATCCCCTCGGTGGGTCATGACGTCCCTTTGGCAGTCCTTGGCCTGTCAAGGCTGCCCCTTAGCGGCCCAAGGCAGGTCAAAACGACCTCTTGGCATCCCTAGCTGGACGGGTCAAGGCGGCCTCTTGACGTCTCTAAACGGGTCAAGTCGGCCTTTGGCGGATCAAGGAGGGCCAAAGTGGGTGAAGGCGGACTCTTGGCGTCCCTAGACGGGTCAAGGTGGCCTTAGGTGGGCCTAAGAGAGTCAAGGCGTGTAAAGGCAGCCCCGTGGCGGCCCTAGGTGGATCATGGCTGCCTTAGGTTGCCTAGCAGGGCCGAGGAGGGTCATGCGGCCCAAAACGGGCTAAGGCGGGTCAAGGTGGTCCAAGGCAGGTCATGGCGGTCCAAGGCGAGACAAGGCGGGCCCTAGGGAGCCCATTGGCGACCATAGGGAGGTCAAAACAACCCTAGGCGGGTCAAGGCAGCCCCTCGACGGACCTAGGCTTGTCAAGGCGGCCCTAGACAAGTCAAGGCGGCTCTTGGGGTCCTTAGAATGGCCCTCAGTGGGCTTTGGAGGGTCAAGGCGTGTAAAGGCAGCCCCATGGCTGCCCTAGGTTGCCTGGCAGGGCCGAGGAGGGTTAAGGCGACCAAAGGCGGGTCATGGCAATCCAAGGCGGTCCAAAGCGTGTCAAGGTTGCCTTATGGCGGCCCTTTGGCGGGTCAAGGCGGCCCAAGGTAGTTCAAGACGGTCCAAGGCAGGTCAAGGCGAGTGAAGGCGGCCCAAGGCGGGTCAAGGCAAGTCAAGGGGGCCTAAAGCGGGTTACGAGGTTCAAGGTGACTTAAGGTGGCCCCTTGGCAACCTTATATGGGTCAAAGCAGCCCAAGGCGGGTTAAGGCAGCCCATGGTGCGTTAAGGCGGGTCAAGGCAACCCAAGGCGGTTGAAGGCGGTCCAAGGCTGGTTAAGGAGGGCCAAGGAGGGCTAAGTCGGGCTAAGACGGGTCAAGGAGGCCCCACGGTAGTCCCTACGTGGGTTCTAAGTAGGTCTTGACGACCCTAGGCTGGTTAAGGCGGGTCATGGCTGGTTAAGGTGGTCCCTTTGCGTCCTTAGGTGAGTTTAAGAGGGTCATGGCGGTTCAAGGCGGCCCCTTTGCGGCCCTAGGTGTTTCATGGAAGCCCCTTGGCGGCTTAGGAGGTTCAAGGCGGCTTAAGGTGGCCTCTAGGCGGTCTTATATGGGTCAAAGCGGCCCAAGGCGGGTTAAAGATGGTCAAGACAGCCCAAGGCGGGTCAAGGTGGTCCAAGGCGGGTCAAGGTAGTCTAAGGCGGGTCATGGCGGGTTAAGGCGGTCCCTTTGCGGCCCTAGGCCAGTCTAAAAGGGTCAAGGCGACCCCTTTACGGCCCTAGGAGGGTCATGGAGGCCCCTTGACGGGTTAGGAGGTTCAAGGCGGCTTAAGGCGGCCTCTTGGCAGCCTTATATGGGTTAAAGCGGCCCAAAGCGGGTTAAAGCGGGTCAAGGCCGGTTAAGGCGGCCCTAGACGGGCATTGGAGGGACATGACGGCTTCTTGGTAGCCCAAGGCAGGTCAAGGCTTGCCAAGGCGGGTCATGGCGGGTTAAGGCGGTCCAAGGCGGGTCAAGGCAGCCTTAGGTAGTCCAAGGTGGGTTATGGCGGGTTAAGGCGGTCCAAGGCAGTCCAAGGCGGGTCGAGGCGCCCCCATGGCAGCCCGAAGCAACCCCTTGGCGACTCTAGAAAGGTAAAGGTGGCCCTAGGCGGGGGTCTAGGAGGGTCATGGCGGCCCTTTGGCGGGTTAGGAGGATCATGGTGGCCTTATATGGTTCAAAGCGACCCAAGGCGGGTTAAAGGGGGTCAAGACAGCCCTAGGCGGGCCAACACAGCCCTAAACAGGCCTAGGAGGGTCATGGCAGGTTAAGGCGGGTCAAGGCGGGTCAAAGCGGCCTAAGACGTGTTAAGGTGGCCCCAGGGTGGCCCTAAAAGCCCCTTAGCGGCCCTAGGCGAGGGTTGGTGGGCTCTAGGAAGGTCAAAACAGCCCTAGGTGTGTAAAGGCAGTCCCTTGGTAGGTCAAGATGTCCCCAAGACGAGAAAAGGCGGGCCAAGGAGGGAAAAGGCGGCCCTAGACGGGCCTTGGTGAGTCATGGAGGCTTATTGGTGGCCCTAGGCGGGTCTAGGAGGGTCAAGGCCATCCTAGGCTGTTCAAGGTGGGTTTAGGTGAGCTAAAGCAGTCCATGGCGGGTCATGGAGGGTCAAAGCGGTCCAAGGTGGGTCAAGGCTAGCAAAGGCAGACCAAGGAGGGTCAAGGCGGTCCATGGCGGGTCATGGTGAAACAAGGCAGTCCAAGGCGGGTCAAGGCGGCCCTATTGCGACCCTAGGCAGCCACTTGGCAGGTCTAGGAGGGTCAAGGGGGCCCTAGGCGTCTAGGAGGGTCAAGGCAGTCCAAGGCGGGTCAAGGTAGGTCAAGGCAGCCCAAGGCGGGTCAAGGCAGGTCAAGGCGGCCCAAGGCTGGTTAGGAGGTTCAAGGCGGCTTAAGGCGGCCCGTTAGCGGCCCTATATGGGTCATAGCGGCCCATGGCGGGTTAAGGCAGCCCAAGGCGTGTCAAGGCGACTCAAAGCAGTCCAAGGCGGGTTACAGTGAGTCAAGGAGGGCCAAGGCAAGTCAAGGTGGGTCAAGGCGTGCCAAGACGGCACTTGGCGGGTCTAGGAGGGTTAAGGTAACCCATGGCGGGTCATGACTCATGACGGCCCTTTAGCGAGTCATGGTGGCTTCTTGGTGGCCCTAGGCGGGTGTAGGAGGGTCAAGGCTGCACTAGGCAGGTCTAGAAGGGACATGGCGGTTCAAGGCGGGTTAGGGTGGCCCAAGAAGGCGGTCTAAGGCGGGCCAAAGCTCCCCAACGCTGATCAAGGCGGTTCAAGGTTGGTCAAGGCGGGTTAAGACAGGTTAAGGCGGCCCAAAGCAGGTCAAAGGCAAGGCGGCCCTAGATGGGTCTAAGAGGGTAACGACCACCCTTGGTGAGTCATGGCGGCTTCTTGGTGGCCTTAGGTGGGTCTAGGCGGGTCTAGAAGGGTCAAGGCTAGCCAAAGCGGCCCAAGGGGGTTCATAGCGGGTCAAGGCGGGCCAAGGCGGGTCAAGGTGACCCCATGGCAGCCCAAGGTAGCCCCTTGGTGGGTCTAGGAGGGTCAAGACGGCCCAAGGTTGTGTAAGGCGGGTCAGGGAGGCGCAAAGCGGCTCAAAGGCGGCCCAAGACGGGTCAAGGTGGCCCTATGAGGGTCAAGGCGTGTAAAGGCTACCCCTTGACCGGCCTCGGCGGGTCATGGCGAGTCATGGAGGTTCAAGGTGGTCCAAGGCGGGTCAAGGCGGCCCTAGGCAGCCCCTTGGCGGGTCTAAGGGGTCAAGGCAGCCCTAGGCGAGTCTAGGCGGTTCAAGGCAGCCCATGGTGGGTCAAGGCGGCCCAAGGTTGGCTAAGGCGGGTCAAGGCGGTCCAAGTGGCCAAAGGCAGCCCCTTTGCGGCCCTAGGACGGTCATGGCGGCCCCTTGGCGGGTTAGGAGGTTCAAGGTAGCTTAAGGCGGCCCCATGGCGAGTCATGGCGGCTTATTGGTGGCCCTAGGCAGGTCTAGAAGGGTCAAGGCGGCCCTAGGCGGGTCAAGGCAGTCCAAGGCGGGTCAAGGCGGTCAATGCCATGTTAAGGCAATCCAAGGGGGGGCAAAGCGGTCCAAGGCGGCCCCATGACGGCCCTAGGCGGCCCCTTAGCGGGTCTAGGAGGGTAAAGGCGGCCCAAGGCAGTTCAAGGCGGTCTCATTGCGGCCCTAGGAGGGTCATGGCGGCCCCTTGGCAGCCTTGTATGGATCAAAGTGACCCAAGGCGGGTTAAAGGGGGTCAAGACAGCCCTAGGCGGGCCAAGGCATCCCTAGACGGGCCTAGGAAGGTCATGGCGACCCCTTGGTGAGTCTTGGCGGCTTCTTGGTGGCCCTAGGCGGGTCTAGGAGGGGCAAGGCGGCCCTTAGCGGGTCAAGGCAGGTCAAGGCGGCCCCTTTGTGGCCCTAGGAGGCTCATGGCGGCCCCTTGTCGGGTTAGGAGGTTCAAGGTGGCTTAAGGCGGCCCCATGGCAGCCCTTTGTGGGTCAAAGTGGCCCAAGGTGGGTTAAGGCGGGTCAAGGTAGCCCAAGGTGGGTCAAGGCGGCCCAAAGCAGTCCAAGGCGGCTCAAGGCGGCCCTATGGCAGCCCTGTATGGGTCAAAGTGGCCGAAGGCGGGTTAAGGTGGCCCAAGGCGGGTTAAGGCGGGTCAAGGCAGCCCAAGGCGGCCCAAAGCAGCCCATGATGGCTCATGGCGGCCCTAGTGGCAGCCCTAGGCGGGTCCAAGACGGTTCAAGGCTGGTCTAAGAGCGTCAATACGGGTCTAGCAGGGTCAATGGGGCACTAGGCGGGCCTAGGAGGGTCAAGGCAGCTTAAAGCGGTTCAAAGCGGGTCAAGGCTGGTCAAAGCGGGTCGAGGCAGCCCTAAGTTGCTTGGCATGGCCGATGAGGGTCAAGGCGGCCTAAGGCGGGCCAAAGCGGGTTAAGGCGGCCCTAAACAGTCCTCGGAGGGTCTTGGCGACCCCTTGGCGAGTCATGGCGGCTTCTTGGTGGCCATAGGCGGGTCTAGGAGGGTCAAGGTGGTTCAAGGTGGGTCAAGGCTGGTCAAGGTGGGTCAAGGCAGCCCCATGGTGGGTCAAGGCTGGTCAAGGAGGGTCAAGGTGGGTCAAGGAGGGTCAAGACGGCACTAGGTGCGTCAAAGAGGGTCAAGGCGGCCCAAGACGCGTCAAGGATGGTCAAGGCGGGTCTAGGCAGGTTAAGGCGGCCCAAGGCTGTCCAAGGTGGGTCAAGGCAGCCCCATGGTTGCCTTAGGCGGGTCAAGGCAGCCCTAGACAGGTCAAGGTGGCCCCATGGCGGCCCTAGGCAGCCCCTTGACGGCCATAGGTGGTGCGCCTTAGGGAGGTCAAAACAACCCTAGGCGTGTAAAGGCAGCCTCTCGACGGGTCATGACGTCCCCTTGGCAGCTTTTTGCTTTACTGAGTAAGTCTTGCTGTTATGGTTTTCATTAGATTATGCTCAGTATGTGTTTTGGTTTTGAAAGGTTGGTTTTGCTAAATTACTAATTGGAGTAGGAGGCTTACTACTCTTTTAGTTACCTGATATAACCTTGATATCAAGTGGTGGAATGTCTTGTAAGTAAAAGGCATCCTTTGTAAATGTATTTAGTGAAGCACTTTTACCTCGTTGAATTATGGTAAATGCTTCTCTTTAAATTTTTGGAAACCATAAAGTTTAAGGTTATAATTCAGTTCTCAAAACTTTCAGTTTGCCTACGAGTGGATCCTTGCCAACATTTGAATAGTTCATATACATTTCCATTATACAGGTTTTGTTTCACGCAAACACAATACTTGCTTTCAGTGTTGACATTAAACCTATTTCTTTGGCCACTATACTTGTTACCTTTTAACCATAATTAAATGCTTATGCTGCATCCCTTTTTGTATTAATTCAATTGCTTTTAAACAAGAGGTGCTATTCAGATCTTCTAAAAAAAACATATTTCTGGATTGATTTTCAAATTTCAAAATCCACCACAATTGTCATATCCCAAGGTCGGGGTGTGACAGTCAAGGAGGGCCAAGACGGGTCAAGGCGGGTTAAGGCGGCCCAAGGCTGTCCAAAGTGGGTCAAGGCAGCCCCATGGTTGCCCTAGGCGGGTCAAGGCAGCCCAAATCGGGTCAAGGCGTTCCAAGGCGGGTCAAGGCAGCCCTAGATGGGTCAAGGTGGCCTCATGGAGGCCCTAGGCAGCACCATGGCGGCCCTAGGCAGCCCCTTGACGGCCATAGGCGGGCCCTAGGGAGGTCAAAACAACCCTAGACGTGTAAAGGCAGCCTCTCGACGATTCATGACGTCCCGTTGGCAGCTCTTGGCTTGTCAAGACAGCCCTTTGGCGACCCTAGACAGGTCAAGGTGGAGTCTTGGCATCCCTAGATTGGTCAAGGTGGGCCTAGGAGGGTCAAGGCATATAAAGGCAACCCCGTGGCTGCCCTTGGTTGCCGAGCAAGGCCGAGGAGGGTCAAGGCTGGTCAAGACGGCCCAAGACGTGTTAAGGTGGCCCCATGGTGGCCCTAAAAGCCCCTTAGCGGCCCGAGGCAGGGGTGGGTAGGCTCTAGGAAGGTCAAAACAGCCCTAGGCGTGTAAAGGTAGTCCCTTGGCGGGTCAAGATGTCCCCAAGACGGGAAAAGGCGAGCCAAGGAGGGTAAAGGCGGCCCTAGACCGGCCTAGGAGGGTCATGCCGACCCCTTGGTGAGTCATGGCGGCTTCTTGATGGCCCTAGGCGGGTCTAGGAGGGTTAAGGCCGCCTTAGGTGGTTCAAGGTGGGTCAAGGCGGGCTAAACCTTCCATGGCGGGTCAAGGCGGTCCAAGGTGGGTCAAGGCTGCCCCAAGGCGGTCCAAGGCGGGTCAAGGCGGTCCATAGCGGGTCATGACGAAACAAGGCAGTCCAAGGCGGCCCCATTCCGGCCCTAGACAGCCCTTTGGCGGGTCTAAAAGGATCAAGGGGCCTTAGGCGGGTCAAGGCAGCCTAAGAAGGCGGTCCAAGGCAGGTAAAGAAGGGTCAAGGCGTGTCAAGGTAGCCTAAGAAGGCGGTCCAAGGCTGGTAAAGACGGGTCAAGCCGTGTCAAAGGCGGCCCTAGATGGGTCAAGGTGTCCCTAGACAGTTCTAAGAGGGTAACGACGATCCATTGGCGAGTCATGGCGGCTTCTAGGTGGGTCTAGAATGGTTAAGGCAGGCCAAAGCGGGTCAAGGCGGCCCAAGGCGGGTCAAAGCGGCCCAAGGGGTTCATAGCGTGTCAAGGCAGTCTAAGGCGGGCCAAGCCGGGTCAAGGCGGCCCGATGGCGGCCCTAGGCAACCCCTTGGCGGGTCTAGGAGGGTCTAGGCGGGTCAAGGCGGCCCAAGGCAGTCCAAGGCAGGTCAAGGCGGCCCCAAAACGGGTCAAAGACAGCCCTAGACGGGTAAAGGTGGCCCTAGAAGGGTCAAGGGATGTAAAGACTGCCCCTTGATGGGCCTCAGCGGGTCATGGCGGTTCAAGGCGGTCCAAGGCTGGTTAAGGCGGCCCTAGGCAGCCTCTTGACAGGTCTAAGGGGGTTAAGGCAACCCTAGGCTGGTTTAGGAGGGTCAAGGCGGCCCATGGCGGGTCAAGGCGATCCAAGACGGGTCAAGGCAGGTCAAGGCGGCTCAAGACGGGTCAAGGCGGACAAAGGCGGCCTCTTTGCGGCCCTAGGAGGGTCATGGCGGCCCCTTGGTGGGTTAGGAGGTTCAAGGTTGCCCATTTGCTGCCCTAGGAGGATCATTGCAGCCCCTTAGCGGCTTAGGAGGTTCAAGGTGGCTTAAGGCGGCCCCAAGGCGAGTCATGGCGGCTTTTTGGTGGCCCTAGACGGGTCTAGAAGGGTCAAGGCGGCCCTAGGCGGTTCAAGGCGGGTCAAGGCAGTCCAAGGCGGGTCAAGGCGATCCAAGGCGGGTCATGGCGGGTTAAGGTCGTCCAAGGCGGTCCAAGGCGCCCCATGGCGGCCCTAGGCAGCCCCTTGGCGGATCTAGGAGGGTAAAGGCGGTCCAAGGCAGTTCAAGGAGGCCTCATTGCGGCCCTAGGCGGTTCAAGGCGGTCCAAGGCGGTCATGGCGGGTTAAGGCGGCCCTAGGAGGCCCTAGGCGGGTCTAGAAGGGTCAAGGCTGGCTAATGCGGGTCAAAGCGGTCCAAAGCGGGTCAAGGCAGGTCAAAGCGGCCTAAGACGGGTCAAGGCGGCACCTTTGCGGCCCTAGGAGGGTCATGGCGGCCCCTTGGCAGGTTAGGAGGTTCAAGGTGGCTTAAGGCGGCCCCATGGCAGTCCTTTATGGGTCAAAGTGGCCCAAGGCGGGTTAAGGCCACCCAAGGCGGGTCAAGGCAGCCAAAGGCGGGTCAAAGCGGCCCAAAGCAGTACAAGGCGGCTCAAGGTGGCCCCATGGTAGCCCTATATGGGTCATAGTGCCCGAAGGCGGGTTAAAGCGGTTCAAGGCGGGTTAAGGCGGGTCGAGGTATCCTAAAGCAGGTCAAGGCGGCCCAAACCAGTCCAAGGCGGCCCCAATGGCGGCCTAGGCGGGTCTAGGAGGGTCTAGACGGCCCAAGACGGTTCAAGGCGGGTCTAGCAGGGTCAAGGCGGGTCTAGCAGGGTCAAGGTGGGCCTAGGAAGGTCAAGGCGGCTAAGGCGGGTTAAGGTGGCCTCTTGGCGTCCCTAGATAGGTCAAGACATGTAAAGGTAGCCCCATGGCGGCCCGAGGTTGCTTGGCAGGGCCGAGGAGGGTCAAGGAGGCCCAAGACGGGTCAAGGCGGGTCAAGACGGGTTAAGGCGGCCCTAGACGGGACTCGAAGGGACATGACGGCTTGTCGGTGACCCAAGGCAGGTCAAGGCGGGTCAAGGCTTGCCAAGGCGGTTTAAGGCGGGTCATGGCGGGTTAAGGCCGTCTAAGGCGGGTCAAGACAGGCCCCATGGCGGCCCTAGGCCGCCCCTTTGCGGGCCTAGGAAGGTCAAGGTGGCCTTAGGCTGGAGTCTTGGAGGGTCAACGCGGTTCAAAGCGGCCCCTTTGCGGCCATAGGAGGGTCATTGCGGCTCCTTGGCGAGTTAGGATGTTCAAGGCTGCCCTTAGCGGCCTTATATAGGTCAAAGCGGCTTAAGGCGGGTTAAAGCAGGTCAAGATAGCCCAAGGTGGGTCAAGGCGGCCTAAAGCAGTCCAAGGCGGGTTAAAGTAGGTCAAGACGGGTCAAAGTGGGTCAAGACGGCACTAGGCGCGTCAAGGAGGGTCAAGGCGGCCCAAGGCGGGTTAAGGCGGCCCAAGGCTGTCCAAAGTGGGTAAGGGCGGCCCCATGGTTGTCCTAGGTGAGTCAAGGCAGCCTAAAGCGGGTCAAGGTGTTCCAAGGCGGGCCAAAGCGGGTCAAGGCAGCCTTAGACAGGTCAAGGTGGCCCCATGGCGGCCCTATGCAGCACCATGGCGGCCCTAGGCATCTCTTGACGGCTATAGGTGGGCCCTAGGGAGGTCAAAACAACCTTAGGCGTGTAAAGGCAGCCTCTCGACGGGTCATGACGTCCCCTTGGCAGCTCTTGGCTTGTCAAGGCGTCCCTTTGGTGGCCCTAGGCAGGTCAAGGTGGCCTAAAGCAGTCCCAAGCGGCTCAAGACGGCTCCATGGCAGCCCTATAAGGGTCAAGGCGGCCCTAGGAGGTTCAAGGCGGTCTAAGGCGCTCAAGGCGGGTCAAGGCAGCCCTAGAAGGCCCTAGGCGGGTCTAGGAGGGTCAAGGCGGGTCTAGGAGGGTCAAGGCGGGTCAAGGCAGGTCAAGGCGGCATAAGACGGGTCAAGGCGGCCAAAGGCGGCCCTTTTGTAGCCCTATGAGGGTCATGGCGGCCCCTTGGCGGGTTAAGAGGTTCAAGGTGGCTTAAGGCGGCCCCATGGCAGCCCTTTATGTGTCAAAGTGGCCCAAGTCGGCTTAAGGCGGCCCTAGGTGGGTCTCGGAGGGTCAAGGCGGTTCAAGGCTGGCAAGGTGGCCCATGGTGGGTTAAGGCGGCCCTGGGATGGGTAAGGCGGGTCAAGGCGGTCCAAAGCGGGTCAAGGCAGGTCAAGGCGGCTCAAGACGGGTCAAGGCCGCCCCTTTGCAGCCCTACGAGGGTCATGGCGGCCCCTTGGTGGGTTAGGAGGTTCAAGGCGCCCCTATGTGGCCATAGGAGGGTCATGGCGGCCCCTTGGCGGGTTAGGAAGTTCAAGGTGGCTTAAGGCGGCCCCATGATAGCTCTATATGGGTCAAAGTGGTAGCCCTATATGGGTTATGGCGGGTCAAGGCGGCCTAAAACAGTCCAAGGCGGCTCAAGGTGGCCCCAATGGCGGCCCCATGGTAGCCCTATATGGGTCAAAATGACCGAAGGCGAGATAAGGCGTCCCAAGACGGGTTAAGGCGGCCCAAAGCAGTCCAAGGTGCGGCCCCAATGGCGGCCCTATGCGGGTCTAGCAGGGTCTAGGTGGCACAAGATGGTTCAAGGCGGGTCTAGAAGGGTCAAGGCAGGTCTAACAAGGTCAAGGCGGCACTAGGCGGGCCTAGGAGGGTCAAGGCATCTTAAAGCGGTTCAAAGACGTCAAGACGTGTCAAAGCGGCCCAAGGCGGGTCAAAGCAGCCTAAGGCAAGCCAAGGCGGCCCTAGACAGGTCAAGGTGGCCCTAGACAAGTCAAGGCAACCATATAGCGTCCCTAGGCAGGCCCTTGAGAGCCATATGCAGGTCATGGCGGGCCTTAGGGACGTCAAAACAACCCTAGGTGTGTAAAGGCCGCTCTTCAGCGGGTCATGGCGGCCCTAGGCAAGTCAAGGCAGCCTCTTGGCATCCCTAGACGGGTCAAGGTGGCCCTAGGTGGGCCTAGGAGGGTCAAGACGTGTAAAGGCAGCCCCGTGGCGGTCCTAGGTTGCTTGGAAGGGCTGATGAGGGTCAAGGCGGGCTAAAGCGGGTTAAGGCGGCCCTAGACATGGCGACCCCTTGGCGAGTCATGGCGGCTTCTTGGTGGCCATAGGCAGGTCTAGGAGGGTCAAGGTGGTTCAAGACAGGTCAAGGCGTTCCAAGCCGGGTCAAGGCTTGCCAAGGCGGTTTAAGGCGGGTCATGGCGGGTTAAGGCGGGTCAAGCCAGCCTTAGGTGGTTCAAGGCTTGCCAAGGCGGTCCAAGGCAGGTCAAGGGTGGCCAAGGCGGTCCAAGGCGGGTCATGACAGGTTAATGCGGTCCAAGGCGGGCCAAGGCAGTCCAAGGCGGCCTCATGGTGGCCCTAGGCAGCCACTTGGTGGGTCTAGGGGGGTCAAGGTAGCCCCTAGGTGGGTTTAGGAGGATCAACATGTGTAAAGGTAGCCCCGTGGCGGCCCTAGTTTGCTTGGCAGGGCCGAGGAGGGTCAAAGAGACCCAAGACGGGTTAAGGCGGGTCTAGGCGGGTTAAGGCAGCCCTAGACGGGCATTGGAGGGACATGACGGCTTCTTGGTGGCCCAAAGCAGCCAAGGTGGGTCAAGGCAGCCTTAGGTAGTCCAAGGCGTGTCATGGCAAGTTAAGGCGGTCCAAGGCATTCCAAGGCGGGTCAAGGCAGCCCCATTGCTGCCCTAGGGAGCTCATGGCGGGCCCTAGGGAGGTCAAAACAAACCTAGGCGTGTAAGAGCAGCCCCTCGACGGGTCAAGACGTCCCTTGGCGGCCATTGATAAGTGCGTTTTTACGCCATGATATTAATGGATTTTCACCCCCATTTACACTTTGTTTGTGCCTTAGTATGTTTGTTTTTACTTATTTTAGAGTCAAGAGGGTTTTTCTGTAGAGTTGTGGCTACTAGCCGTTTTTATACAGAAAATTACACTTAAATGATGAAAACCGTTTTTGGACTATCACTTGGACGTTTTATTATGATTCGTTATTTTGTTACCTTGTCAGTTTTGATGTATTTTGTTTAAATGTGCAGAAGACAGGTAAATACGCTTAACATATCGAGAATCATGATGAACGGACTCATGAATGACAACAAGTGAGGCCACGGAAAAGAGGAAACACTTTTGGACATTGTTTTGCTCTCGGACAGAATCTGCCAGAAAACGTATAACAACTTCAAAAATTCATATCTGGAGTTCCAGGAGGATTTAGAAGGCGTGCCACATATGGAATCAAAGCTGTGTGTGTCTACTTTTCAACCCCATTTGGATCGCAGCAATCGGAGTTGAGACGAAGGAGTTATGAGCAAAACAGTGGACAGAGGTCAGGCTGCAAAACTGGGCAGAAACTGCCTAAGTTGTCTAACGAGTTTTGGGAGATGATTCTTCAACAAAAGGCTTCCCAAATTTGTCAAGAGATGTATCAAGACCTTAATGAAGTGTTAGGAAGCTGGACAAAAGAAGAAAATACGAAGAAGCATCAAGGCAGCCATATTTTGGTTAAGTGTAAGGTTTCCCGGTCAAATCTGGAAAGCTGACCTTGCCGGACCTATCACTGGTTTTGGCTGCCATCAGAGCCCAAGAACGTGTGTATAAGGCCTACATGGATCTAATAACATGTAGAGGAGTCCAAGAAATCAGAAATCCAAGGTCCAAGTCGAAATCCTTGTCAAAGAAGAAAGAAGAAACCAAGTCCAAGAAGGATTTCAAGTCCAACAAGGGTTGTGTCTCCTTGAAGCTCCCGAATTCTCTAGGGTTTCTCTTCGATTTTTTTGTATAAATAGACATGTATAGCTCTTAATTTCGGGTCTTTCAATTGCTCAAAACATAGTATAGCCAAACTTTACCCAAAAACCTCTCAAACACAGAAAACACAAGCTGCTGCCGCCCCCGTTTCCATCCACTGCCGACCGCACTCTTCCACCAATTTCATCCTTCATCCTTGCCGAACTGCATAGGTTGGTTAAGGATGAATACTTTCATGGTTTGTGTATGTATTTTCTGTGTAAAGACAGTTCTTATTGATATATATATGTATTGGTTTTCGGTTTTGCATAATAAGCATGTTTATGAACTCTTCTTTGTGATTTGCATATAAATATGTTTGTTATGTAACGATTTAGATTGCATGTTAGGATTATGATTTAGTTTAAGTTGTTTATGTTTGTGTGTTTAGTAGATGTCAAATTGATTAATTGCTTACCTGATCACATAATCGAACCTAAAGATAGTCTTGTGCACGGATGTTTCTAAGGGGGGAGTTTAATATGCCGTAGTAATCTAGGGTTGAGTTCACCGCGTCGGGCTCTTGATTTTAGTTGCTGCATAGGGTGGTAGGGTAAGTGATTTACATGCTAATAGGATGAGTGACGACATACCTAGGATCATGTCTCCAACGACTCGTGAACGGTAAGTGTATTTTGTGTTAATGTGATGCGCGTCGTAAGCATTAAACAAGATGACACATAAACTTAGGATGATGCGCGTCGTAAGTTCTAAGTTACATGAGAAGTCGTAAAAAGTTGGAATTAATTTGCATCTATGATAACATAAACGTAATAACTTGATCTTTCATAAAACTTATGTGTTTTCTAATCGGTGTTTGCTATATTTTGTGCTTGAGTATTGATTGACCGATGTATGTAAATATTTTACTTCTTTTCTTTATGTTTCGAACCACCTTATACATCCCCCATTTAAAATCGTAAATATGTATATATGTTTATAATTATATATGTGTGTTATACTTGTATAGTTGTGACAGAATTGTACTTGTATGCTTATTTTACATTTGTGAATATTACTAACTTATTTTAATGCAGATATAATCCTTCCCTAGTGTCCCCGGCTAGAACGATACCCTACTTACTAATACTACACGATAGGGTTTTTAAATTGCACTAATGTCATCTTTTGACAGGTCAATTTTTGGCGCCGTTGCCGGGGATGCTAAAAAGGATTTATTCATGTATTTATGTCTATTTAACTAACATTTTTTCTGTTTTGTAGGATGTGTTGCCAAGCTTGGCATTGCCAAGCATGGCATTGCCGAACCTTAATGTCTTACATTGCCGAATGTTTATATATGTGCCTATGTGTTATTTGAAAACTGTTTTTGTAAAATTTTGTATAAGTAGGTCAACATTATTAGTAAAGTTTAGATTTTTTATATGGCTTTTTGTTTTGGAATTTCTAAAGTGATCCATGTCAGGTGGAGCCATCTATTTTAATCATAACCTAAACCCCTCATACGAGCGACGCTTGTCGGATCCGTTTTTATGAGGTTGAGGGCGGTTTTGATTAACATAGGGTGACTGGTCTAAGGATCCGAGTTTGTTCCATATGGAATCCGCTCGACTTAGCCAAAAGCTCGGGTCGTAGCATAACTTCACTTTAGACGTTCGAAAACGAGTTGGCATATCTAAATTCTCTACTTGAATGCATGTCAATGGCCGAAGATTTTCTCTTTTGTATAAGTGCCGAACCTAGTAATGGACTAGGCTAAAAACCGATTGTATGATGTTTATATATTAAAGTTGTTTTATAATTTCTAAAGTAAAACGTGTTAGGTGGGGTCACTTGTGTTAATCTTAGCCTAAACCCCTCTTTTGAGCGATGCTTCTTCGAGTCTTAGACTCTTAAAGGCAACTTAGCTTGTTTGAGGTTGAGGGCGGCTTTGATTAACACAAGCGCCTGGTCTAGGGATCCGAGTTTGTTCCAAGCTGAGTAAGGGTCGTGTGTCATTGATAAGGAACACAGGTTTGTCTAACTGGATCTCAAGGTCATTGACTGTCATCTCTTCTCTGTGAAGGGGACGATAGGGGGTTCGCCCTCCGTGACCACAAACGAGTCCTGCCTGATTCCTGTAGGGGGTTCGCCCTCCGTGACATTCGTCTTCTGAAACCACGGAATCCGCTCGACCTAGCCAAATACTCGGGCCGTAGCATAAACCTTACTTTAGACGTTGTAAAATAACTTGATACATAATCATCATACATTATGGTTCGAAAATTTACCCTCTTAACTTATAATGGTATATCGGATCAAGCAAAACACCGGACTGGCCTGTACAAGGACATCGCACACTGGTCTTCACTGCTCCACGTACCATAAAGTTAAGAGTTAATAAAACAAACTAGCAACTTTTATTTAGGTTGCCGACATATGTGCTTAAGTGACAACTTTTAACTTGTTAATGATTGCCAAGTTACATACTTTGCTTTGTGGCCACATTGCCGAGATTGTACCAATGCCGAGCTTGTCATATAACTTGTTTTAATGTCACTTATGTACTTACTAACTTGATCTTGGAGCGTTGAATTGGGGTGATGATGATGATGCCGTGTGTGGAGGAGCTGCCGAGCAAAGAAGGGCTGCCATGGATGCCGAGCAAGAGCATGTTGTTATGCAAGGTGGGAATGCCGAGCACCCTAGGGCTGCCATGCCGACAATGATGATGCAAAGAAAGGGACTGCCGAGCCTACACAACACCAAGATCAAGGTACCGAGCAACAACCGAATGCTAAGCCAAGCAAGGGAGACTTGGAAGCTATGAAGAAAAGGGCTCTTGAGAAAGACCCTGCTGCCATGGAAGGAAGACATTAGGCTGCCAAAGATGCAGCCATGCCGAGCACTTGTTGTATACCCTTCCCCTCACGTTTCACCAAGAGCAAGCGAGCCAAGTCCGACGAAGAAGTGTTGGATGTTTTTCGAAAGGTGAATGTCAACATCCCCTTGTTGGAGTGTATTAAACAAGTACCAAAGTATGCAAAGTTTTTGAAGGAGCTTTGCACCACAAGAAGACACACAAGGGAGAAGAAAGTGATGAGCATGAGTGAGACCGTGTCCGCCGTGCTACAACGCAAGATGCCGCCAAAGCTTAAGGATCCAGGAAGCTTTTCAATTCCAGTTGTCATCGGCACTACAAGGTTTGAGAAAGTGATGCTTGATCTAGGGGCTTCCATTAATGTCATGCCCTATTCTGTTTACTTGTCTCTAGGTCTTGGTCCACTTCAACATGATGACGTGATTATCCAATTGGCGGATCGATCAAGCAAATACCCTAAGGGGTATGTGGAGGATGTCCTTGTGCAGGAAGACCCTTCATGAGAACCGCAAGGACAAACATTGATGTGCATGGAGGTAATTTGACTATGGAGTTTGATGGCGAAGTCATTAAGTTCAACATCTTTGACGCCATGAGACATCCAAGTGCCATTCAAGATGAAGCAAGCAGCCATGCCGAGCCTTATTGTGGGGATGACGCCACTTTTCAAGGAAAAGGAAGAAGAGTCTAGGCTGACAGACTATAAACATTAAGCGCTGCATGAGAGGCAACTCATTTCAACCGTAGCTGTGGAGGAGCCGTCACCGAGAGTTTGAATTTCTTAATCCCTTCACTGTTATTATTGATATTTTTATGTATATATTTATTATGTGTTTTCGATCCCTACTTAGAGAATTATACATAATTTTGAGCTTGCATTGAGGACAATGTAATTTTCTAAGTGTGGGGTAGAGATTACATAATAAATGTATATTTTAAAATTCCGTTTTTTGTTTTTATTTCAAGTTTGTTTTATTTTTAAAATTTTTTTTTTTTTTTTTTGAGTCTTATACCCTTAGAATGTCTATGATGAAAATTATCTTTTAAAATGCATAATGGATGGTTGAACATTTATCTTAAGAAAATTGCAACTTTTCATGAATTTTGTAAAGTATGAACACTTGAGATTTTTGAAAGAAAAGTTTGCATGTTTTGTTATTTTGTTTCCATAACAACCTTTGTGAGATTTTGAGCCTAATATACTTTCTTTTTGAGTGATTAAAATTCCATATCCTTTGAAAATTCACGTAAAGCCTCATTATTTTCATTATTCAATAACTATGTGCTATAGCTGTTTAATGGACTCTAGAATTTACTAGAACTTATTTATGTGATTTTCAAAGCTTTATAATCATAACTTGTTCTGATTTTGAATAGGATTGAAATTAATCTCAATTAGGATCACCACCAAAGCCAAAATAAGCCTTTGCCCATTTTTGTGCCCGTCGTGGGACTCCTTAGTTAAACCCCTTTGAGCCTACATTATGCCTTTTCTTTCATCACCCTTAAACAGAATTCCTGAGCTTAGTATAGATTATCTTTACCTTGTTGTCAAGACTTGGCAAAGAATTTTCGATGAAGCTGTGCCGTGATGTTAAAGAACAAGTGTGGGGAAGAGTTGAAGTGTGGGGTTGATACACCATTGTTTTATATTGTTATATGCCAAAATATGTCTTGTCCGAAATAAAAAAAATGTATTGCAAAAGAAGTTGCTGAAACAAAAGAAAAAAAAAGAAACAAAAGAAAAAAAGAAGAAGAAAAGAAATCGGCAAAAGAAAAGAAGAATTTCGGACAAGTATGAAAGAAAAAGTCTAAGGCATAAGTTTTTATGGTGTTTTCATGAATGTGGAGTTGTAATTATTTGAAGGTCCAAGAACGTTATATTTGAACTTTGTCCTGTTCATGGAGTGGAGACATAAGGAGGATGGAGTTGAAATTTGCCTAAGTCTTGTTTGATAAACACCACTTATATCCAAAAAAATTCCTACCTTATGAAACCAAGCCCCATTACAACCCTTGAGATTATTTCATGATTCTTAAGATGACTAAACTTGATTTGTGGAGAATTTCATATAAGTAAGCATATGGTTTTGGTCCATTATTGCACTTAGTTGTTAAATGAGGTTTTTCCAAGAAAAATGTTTTCTCAAAGAGCCGTTATTTCTTGAAATATGCAAGTCATTTGTTATTGATCATCTTTTCTCTTGCATAAACTTATGAGTGAAAACCATTTTCGAGTGAAAAAAAAAAAAAAGAGTGTACCTTGGAAAGGAGGATCAAAATTTCATTCATGTTTTACTTATAAATTTCGAAAATCTTGATTTTTCATGCTATAATACAAGTTTATGAACTTTTGCAATTGTGCTTTCACTCGAATGTTAAAACTTGAGATTATGCGTACTTAAGAATCTGAGACAAAAATTTCTTAAGGGTATTAGAGTTATTGTTATTTTCGTTTTTTGTTTTTGTTTTTACTTTCAGTTAGAGTCAGTTTGCTAAGGGACTAGCAAAGCTTAAGTGTGGGGTAGTTTGATAAGTGCGTTTTACGCCATGTTCTTAATGTATTTTCACCCCCATTTATACTTTGTTTGTGCCTTAGTATAGTCGTTTTTACTTATTTTAGAGTCAAGAGGGTTTTTCTGTAGAGTTGTGGCTACTAGCCGTTTTTATACAGAAAATTGCACTTAAATGATGAAAACCGTTTTTGGACTATCACTTGGACGTTTTATTATGATTCGTTATTTTGTTACCTTGTCAGTTTTGATGTATTTTGTTTAAATGTGCAGAAGACAGGTAAATACGCTTAACATATCGAGAATCATGATGAACGGACTCATGAATGACAACAAGTGAGGCCACGGAAAAGAGGAAACACTTTTGGACATTGTTTTGCTCTCGGACAGAATCTGCCAGAAAACGTACAACAACTTCAAAAATTCATATCTGGAGTTCCAGGAGGATTTAGAAGGCGTGCCACATATGGAATCAAAGCTGTGTGTGTCTACTTTTCAACCCCATTTGGATCGCAGCAATCGGAGTTGAGACGAAGGAGTTATGAGCAAAACAGTGGACAGAGGTCAGGCTGCAAAACTGGGCAGAAACTGCCTAAGTTGTCTAACGAGTTTTGGGAGATGATTCTTCAACAAAAGGCTTCCCAAATTTGTCAAGAGATGTATCAAGACCTTAATGAAGTGTTAGGAAGCTGGACAAAAGAAGAAAATACGAAGAAGCATCAAGGCAGCCATATTTTGGTTAAGTGTAAGGTTTCCCGGTCAAATCTGGAAAGCTGACCTTGCCGGACCTATCACTGGTTTTGGCTGCCATCAGAGCCCAAGAACGTGTGTATAAGGCCTACATGGATCTAATAACATGTAGAGGAGTCCAAGAAATCAGAAATCCAAGGTCCAAGTCGAAATCCTTGTCAAAGAAGAAAGAAGAAACCAAGTCCAAGAAGGATTTCAAGTCCAACAAGGGTTGTGTCTCCTTGAAGCTCCCGAATTCTCTAGGGTTTCTCTTCGATTTTTTTGTATAAATAGACATGTATAGCTCTTAATTTCGGGTCTTTCAATTGCTCAAAACATAGTATAGCCAAACTTTACCCAAAAACCTCTCAAACACAGAAAACACAAGCTGCTGCCGCCCCCGTTTCCATCCACTGCCGACCGCACTCTTCCACCAATTTCATCCTTCATCCTTGCCGAACTGCATAGGTTGGTTAAGGATGAATACTTTCATGGTTTGTGTATGTATTTTCTGTGTAAAGACAGTTCTTATTGATATATATATGTATTGGTTTTCGGTTTTGCATAATAAGCATGTTTATGAACTCTTCTTTGTGATTTGCATATAAATATGTTTGTTATGTAACGATTTAGATTGCATGTTAGGATTATGATTTAGTTTAAGTTGTTTATGTTTGTGTGTTTAGTAGATGTCAAATTGATTAATTGCTTACCTGATCACATAATCGAACCTAAAGATAGTCTTGTGCACGGATGTTTCTAAGGGGGGAGTTTAATATGCCGTAGTAATCTAGGGTTGAGTTCACCGCGTCGGGCTCTTGATTTTAGTTGCTGCATAGGGTGGTAGGGTAAGTGATTTACATGCTAATAGGATGAGTGACGACATACCTAGGATCATGTCTCCAACGACTCGTGAACGGTAAGTGTATTTTGTGTTAATGTGATGCGCGTCGTAAGCATTAAACAAGATGACACATAAACTTAGGATGATGCGCGTCGTAAGTTCTAAGTTACATGAGAAGTCGTAAAAAGTTGGAATTAATTTGCATCTATGATAACATAAACGTAATAACTTGATCTTTCATAAAACTTATGTGTTTTCTAATCGGTGTTTGCTATATTTTGTGCTTGAGTATTGATTGACCGATGTATGTAAATATTTTACTTCTTTTCTTTATGTTTCGAACCACCTTATACATCCCCCATTTAAAATCGTAAATATGTATATATGTTTATAATTATATATGTGTGTTATACTTGTATAGTTGTGACAGAATTGTACTTGTATGCTTATTTTACATTTGTGAATATTACTAACTTATTTTAATACAGATATAATCCTTCCCTAGTGTCCCCGGCTAGAACGATACCCTACTTACTAATACTACACGATAGGGTTTTTAAATTGCACTAATGTCATCTTTTGACAGGTCAATTTTTGGCGCCGTTGCCGGGGATGCTAAAAAGGATTTATTCATGTATTTATGTCTATTTAACTAACATTTTTTCTGTTTTGTAGGATGTGTTGCCAAGCTTGGCATTGCCAAGCATGGCATTGCCGAACCTTAATGTCTTACATTGCCGAATGTTTATATATGTGCCTATGTGTTATTTGAAAACTGTTTTTGTAAAATTTTGTATAAGTAGGTCGACATTATTAGTAAAGTTTAGATTTTTTATATGGCTTTTTGTTTTGGAATTTCTAAAGTGATCCATGTCAGGTGGAGCCATCTATTTTAATCATAACCTAAACCCCTCATACGAGCGACGCTTGTCGGATCCGTTTTTATGAGGTTGAGGGCGGTTTTGATTAACATAGGGTGACTGGTCTAAGGATCCGAGTTTGTTCCATATGGAATCCGCTCGACTTAGCCAAAAGCTCGGGTCGTAGCATAACTTAACTTTAGACGTTCGAAAACGAGTTGGCATATCTAAATTCTCTACTTGAATGCATGTCAATGGCCGAAGATTTTCTCTTTTGTATAAGTGCCGAACCTAGTAATGGACTAGGCTAAAAACCGATTGTATGATGTTTATATATTAAAGTTGTTTTATAATTTCTAAAGTAAAACGTGTTAGGTGGGGTCACTTGTGTTAATCTTAGCCTAAACCCCTCTTTTGAGCGATGCTTCTTCGAGTCTTAGACTCTTAAAGGCAACTTAGCTTGTTTGAGGTTGAGGGCGGCTTTGATTAACACAAGCGCCTGGTCTAGGGATCCGAGTTTGTTCCAAGCTGAGTAAGGGTCGTGTGTCATTGATAAGGAACACAGGTTTGTCTAACTGGATCTCAAGGTCATTGACTGTCATCTCTTCTCTGTGAAGGGGACGATAGGGGGTTCGCCCTCCGTGACCACAAACGAGTCCTGCCTGATTCCTGTAGGGGGTTCGCCCTCCGTGACATTCGTCTTCTGAAACCACGGAATCCGCTCGACCTAGCCAAATACTCGGGCCGTAGCATAAACCTTACTTTAGACGTTGTAAAATAACTTGATACATAATCATCATACATTATGGTTCGAAAATTTACCCTCTTAACTTATAATGGTATATCGGATCAAGCAAAACACCGGACTGGCCTGTACAAGGACATCGCACACTGGTCTTCACTGCTCCACGTACCATAAAGTTAAGAGTTAATAAAACAAACTAGCAACTTTTATTTAGGTTGCCGACATATGTGCTTAAGTGACAACTTTTAACTTGTTAATGATTGCCAAGTTACATACTTTGCTTTGTGGCCACATTGCCGAGATTGTACCAATGCCGAGCTTGTCATATAACTTGTTTTAATGTCACTTATGTACTTACTAACTTGATCTTGGAGCGTTGAATTGGGGTGATGATGATGATGCCGTGTGTGGAGGAGCTGCCGAGCAAAGAAGGGCTGCCATGGATGCCGAGCAAGAGCATGTTGTTATGCAAGGTGGGAATGCCGAGCACCCTAGGGCTGCCATGCCGACAATGATGATGCAAAGAAAGGGACTGCCGAGCCTACACAACACCAAGATCAAGGTACCGAGCAACAACCGAATGCTAAGCCAAGCAAGGGAGACTTGGAAGCTATGAAGAAAAGGGCTCTTGAGAAAGACCCTGCTGCCATGGAAGGAAGACATTAGGCTGCCAAAGATGCAGCCATGCCGAGCACTTGTTGTATACCCTTCCCCTCACGTTTCACCAAGAGCAAGCGAGCCAAGTCCGACGAAGAAGTGTTGGATGTTTTTCGAAAGGTGAATGTCAACATCCCCTTGTTGGAGTGTATTAAACAAGTACCAAAGTATGCAAAGTTTTTGAAGGAGCTTTACACCACAAGAAGACACACAAGGGAGAAGAAAGTGATGAGCATGAGTGAGACCGTGTCCACCGTGCTACAACGCAAGATGCCGCCAAAGCTTAAGGATCCAGGAAGCTTTTCAATTCCAGTTGTCATCGGCACTACAAGGTTTGAGAAAGTGATGCTTGATCTAGGGGC
This sequence comes from Fragaria x ananassa, assembly GCA_034370585.1. Classification (NCBI taxonomy): domain Eukaryota; kingdom Viridiplantae; phylum Streptophyta; class Magnoliopsida; order Rosales; family Rosaceae; genus Fragaria; species Fragaria x ananassa. The sequence goes on along the minus strand of CP139754.1, from coordinate 31,947,926 downwards.
TTCCATTAATGTCATGCCCTATTCTGTTTACTTGTCTCTAGGTCTTGGTCCACTTCAACATGATGACGTGATTATCCAATTGGCGGATCGATCAAGCAAATACCCTAAGGGGTATGTGGAGGATGTCCTTGTGCAGGAAGACCCTTCATGAGAACCGCAAGGACAAACATTGATGTGCATGGAGGTAATTTGACTATGGAGTTTGATGGCGAAGTCATTAAGTTCAACATCTTTGACGCCATGAGACATCCAAGTGCCATTCAAGATGAAGCAAGCAGCCATGAGCCTTATTGTGGGGATGACGCCACTTTTCAAGGAAAAGGAAGAAGAGTCTAGGCTGACAGACTATAAACATTAAGCGCTGCATGAGAGGCAACTCATTTCAACCGTAGCTGTGGAGGAGCCGTCACCGAGAGTTTGAATTTCTTAATCCCTTCACTGTTATTATTGATATTTTTATGTATATATTTATTATGTGTTTTCGATCCCTACTTAGAGAATTATACATAATTTTGAGCTTGCATTGAGGACAATGTAATTTTCTAAGTGTGGGGTAGAGATTACATAATAAATGTATATTTTAAAATTCCGTTTTTTGTTTTTATTTCAAGTTTGTTTTATTTTTAAAATTTTTTTTTTTTTTTTGAGTCTTATACCCTTAGAATGTCTATGATGAAAATTATCTTTTAAAATGCATAATGGATGGTTGAACATTTATCTTAAGAAAATTGCAACTTTTCATGAATTTTGTAAAGTATGAACACTTGAGATTTTTGAAAGAAAAGTTTGCATGTTTTGTTATTTTGTTTCCATAACAACCTTTGTGAGATTTTGAGCCTAATATACTTTCTTTTTGAGTGATTAAAATTCCATATCCTTTGAAAATTCACGTAAAGCCTCATTATTTTCATTATTCAATAACTATGTGCTATAGCTGTTTAATGGACTCTAGAATTTACTAGAACTTATTTATGTGATTTTCAAAGCTTTATAATCATAACTTGTTCTGATTTTGAATAGGATTGAAATTAATCTCAATTAGGATCACCACCAAAGCCAAAATAAGTCTTTGCCCATTTTTGTGCCCGTCGTGGGACTCCTTAGTTAAACCCCTTTGAGCCTACATTATGCCTTTTCTTTCATCACCCTTAAACAGAATTCCTGAGCTTAGTATAGATTATCTTTACCTTGTTGTCAAGATTTGGCAAAGAATTTTCGATGAAGCTGTGCCGTGATGTTAAAGAACAAGTGTGGGGAAGAGTTGAAGTGTGGGGTTGATACACCATTGTTTTATATTGTTATATGCCAAAATATGTCTTGTCCGAAATAAAAAAAATGTATTGCAAAAGAAGTTGCTGAAACAAAAGAAAAAAAAAGAAACAAAAGAAAAAAAGAAGAAGAAAAGAAATCGGCAAAAGAAAAGAAGAATTTCGGACAAGTATGAAAGAAAAAGTCTAAGGCATAAGTTTTTATGGTGTTTTCATGAATGTGGAGTTGTAATTATTTGAAGGTCCAAGAACGTTATATTTGAACTTTGTCCTGTTCATGGAGTGGAGACATAAGGAGGATGGAGTTGAAATTTGCCTAAGTCTTGTTTGATAAACACCACTTATATCCAAAAAAATTCCTACCTTATGAAACCAAGCCCCATTACAACCCTTGAGATTATTTCATGATTCTTAAGATGACTAAACTTGATTTGTGGAGAATTTCATATAAGTAAGCATATGGTTTTGGTCCATTATTGCACTTAGTTGTTAAATGAGGTTTTTCCAAGAAAAATGTTTTCTCAAAGAGCCGTTATTTCTTGAAATATGCAAGTCATTTGTTATTGATCATCTTTTCTCTTGCATAAACTTATGAGTGAAAACCATTTTCGAGTGAAAAAAAAAAAAAAAAGTGTACCTTGGAAAGGAGGATCAAAATTTCATTCATGTTTTACTTATAAATTTCGAAAATCTTGATTTTTCATGCTATAATACAAGTTTATGAACTTTTGCAATTGTGCTTTTCACTTGAATATTTAAACTTGAAATTATGCATACTTAAGAATCTGAGACAAAAATTTCTTAAGGGTATTAGAGTTATTATTATTTTCGTTTTTGTTTTTGTTTTAATTTCAGTTAGAGTCGGTTTGCTAAGGGACTAGCAAAGCTTAAGTGTGGGGTAGTTTGATAAGTGCGTTTTTACGCCATGATATTAATGGATTTTCACCCCCATTTACACTTTGTTTGTGCCTTAGTATGTTTGTTTTTACTTATTTTAGAGTCAAGAGGGTTTTTCTGTAGAGTTGTGGCTACTAGCCGTTTTTATACAGAAAATTGCACTTAAATGATGAAAACCGTTTTTGGACTATCACTTGGACGTTTTATTATGATTCGTTATTTTGTTACCTTATCAGTTTTGATGTATTTTGTTTAAATGTGCAGAAGACAGGTAAATACGCTTAACATATCGAGAATCATGATGAACGGACTCATGAATGACAACAAGTGAGGCCACGGAAAAGAGGAAACACTTTTGGACATTGTTTTGCTCTCGGACAGAATCTGCCAGAAAACGTACAACAACTTCAAAAATTCATATCTGGAGTTCCAGGAGGATTTAGAAGGCGTGCCACATATGGAATCAAAGCTGTGTGTGTCTACTTTTCAACCCCATTTGGATCGCAGCAATCGGAGTTGAGACGAAGGAGTTATGAGCAAAACAGTGGACAGAGGTCAGGCTGCAAAACTGGGCAGAAACTGCCTAAGTTGTCTAACGAGTTTTGGGAGATGATTCTTCAACAAAAGGCTTCCCAAATTTGTCCAGAGATGTATCAAGACCTTAATGAAGTGTTAGGAAGCTGGACAAAAGAAGAAAATACGAAGAAGCATCAAGGCAGCCATATTTTGGTTAAGTGTAAGGTTTCCCGGTCAAATCTGGAAAGCTGACCTTGCCGGACCTATCACTGGTTTTGGCTGCCATCAGAGCCCAAGAACGTGTGTATAAGGCCTACATGGATCTAATAACATGTAGAGGAGTCCAAGAAATCAGAAATCCAAGGTCCAAGTCGAAATCCTTGTCAAAGAAGAAAGAAGAAACCAAGTCCAAGAAGGATTTCAAGTCCAACAAGGGTTGTGTCTCCTTGAAGCTCCCGAATTCTCTAGGGTTTCTCTTCGATTTTTCTGTATAAATAGACATGTATAGCTCTTAATTTCGGGTCTTTCAATTGCTCAAAACATAGTATAGCCAAACTTTACCCAAAAACCTCTCAAACACAGAAAATACAAGCTACTGCCGCCCCCGTTTCCATCCACTGCCGACCGCACTCTTCCACCAATTTCATCCTTCATCTTTGCCGAACTGCATAGGTTGGTTAAGGATGAATACTTTCATGGTTTGTGTATGTATTTTCTGTGTAAAGACAGTTCTTATTGATATATATATGTATTGGTTTTCGGTTTTGCATAATAAGCATGTTTATGAACTCTTCTTTGTGATTTGCATATAAATATGTTTGTTATGTAACGATTTAGACTGCATGTTAGGATTATGATTTAGTTTAAGTTGTTTATGTTTGTGTGTTTAGTAGATGTCAAATTGATTAATTGCTTACCTGATCACATAATCGAACCTAAAGATAGTCTTGTGCACGGATGTTTCTAAGGGGGGAGTTTAATATGCCGTAGTAATCTAGGGTTGAGTTCACCGCGTCGGGCTCTCGATTTTAGTTGCTGCATAGGGTGGTAGGGTAAGTGATTTACATGCTAATAGGATGAGTGACGACATACCTAGGATCATGTCTCCAACGACTCGTGAACGGTAAGTGTATTTTGTGTTAATGTGATGCGCGTCGTAAGCATTAAACAAGATGACACATAAACTTAGGATGATGCGCGTCGTAAGTTCTAAGTTACATGAGAAGTCGTAAAAAGTTGGAATTAATTTGCATCTATGATAACATAAACGTAATAACTTGATCTTTCATAAAACTTATGTGTTTTCTAATCGGTGTTTGCTATATTTTGTGCTTGAGTATTGATTGACCGATGTATGTAAATATTTTACTTCTTTTCTTTATGTTTCGAACCACCTTATACATCCCCCATTTAAAATCGTAAATATGTATATATGTTTATAATTATATATGTGTGTTATACTTGTATAGTTGTGACAGAATTGTACTTGTATGCTTATTTTACATTTGTGAATATTACTAACTTATTTTAATGCAGATATAATCCTTCCCTAGTGTCCCCGGCTAGAACGATACCCTACTTACTAATACTACACGATAGGGTTTTTAAATTGTACTAACGTCATCTTTTGACAGGTCAGCCATAGGCAGGTTAAGGCGGCCTCTTGGCATCCCTAGACGGGTTAAGGTGGCCCTAGGTGGGCCTAGGAGGGTCAAGACGTGTAAAGCCAGCCCCGTGGTGGCCCTAGGTTGCTTGGCAGGGCCGAGGAGGGTCAAGACGGCCTAAGGCGGGTTAAGGCGGCCCTAGATGGGCCTTGGAGGGACATGGCGGCTTCTTGGTGGCCCTAGGCGGGTCTAGGAGGGCCAAGGCGGCCCTAGGCGGTTCAAGGCAAGTTAAGGCGGTCTAAAGCGGGTCAAGGCTTACCAAGGCGGTTTAAGGCGGGTTAAGGCGGTCCAAGGCGGGTCATGGCGGGTTAAGGTGGTCCATTTACGGCCTTAGGTGAGTTTAAGAGGGTCATGGCGGTTCAAGGCGGCCCCTTTGCGGCCCTAGGAGGGTCATGGAAGCCCCTTGGCGGCTTAGGAGGTTCAAGGCGGCTTAAGGTGGCCTCTTGGCGGCCTTATATGGGTCAAAGCGGCCCAAGGCGGGTTAAAGCAGGTCAAGACAGCCCAAGGCGGGTCAAGGTGGTCCAAGGTGGGTCAAAGTCGTCCAAGGCGGGTCATGGCGGGTTAAGGCGGTCCCTTTGTGGCCCTAGGCGAGTCTAAAAGGTTCAAGGCGGCCCTTTTGCGGCCCTAGGAGGGTCATGGAGGCCCCTTGACGGGTTAGGAGGTTCAAGGCGGCTTAAGGCGGCCTTATATGGGTTAAAGCGGCCCAAAGCGGGTTAAAGCGGGTCAAGACGGCCCAAAACAATCTAAGGCGGCCCTAGGTAGCCACATGACGACATTAGGCAGGCCCTTAGCGACCATAGGCGGGTCATGGCGGGACCTAGGGAGGTCAAAACAACCCTGGGTGTGTAAGGGCAACCCCTCGGCGTGTCAAGACATCCGCTTGGCGGCCCTAGACAGCTCAAGGCGGCCTCTTGGCGCCCCTAGATGGGTCAAGTGGCCCTAAGTGGGCCTAGGAGGATCAAGACGTGTAAAGGTAGCCCCGTGGCGGCCCTAGGTTGCTTGGCAGGGCCGAGGAGGGTCAAAGAGGCCCAAGACGGGTTAAGGCGGGCCAAGGCCGCTTCATGCGGCCCTAGACGGGCATCGGAGGGACATGACGGCTTCATGGTGGCCCAAGGCAGGTCAAGGCTTGTCAAGGCGGGTCATGACGGGTTAAGGCGGTCCAAGGCAGTCCAAGGCGGGTCAAGGCGGCCCCATAGCCGCCCTATGGAGGTCAAGGCGGGCCCTAGGGAGGTCAAAACAACCCTAAGCGTGTAAGAGCAGCCCCTCGGTGGGTCAAGACGTCCTCTTGGCGTCCCTAGATGGGTCAAGGTGGCCCTAGGTGGGCCTAGGAGGATCAAGTGATAAGTGCGTTTTACGCCATGTTCTTAATGTATTTTCACCCCCATTTATACTTTGTTTGTGCCTTAGTATAGTCGTTTTTTTACTTATTTTAGAGTCAAGAGGGTTTTTCTGTAGAGTTGTGGCTACTAGCCGTTTTTATACAGAAAATTGCACTTAAATGATGAAAACCGTTTTTGGACTATCACTTGGACGTTTTATTATGATTCGTTATTTTGTTACCTTGTCAGTTTTGATGTATTTTGTTTAAATGTGCAGAAGACAGGTAAATACGCTTAACATATCGAGAATCATGATGAACGGACTCGTGAATGACAACAAGTGAGGCCACGGAAAAGAGGAAACACTTTTGGACATTGTTTTGCTCTCGGACAGAATCTGCCAGAAAACGTACATCAACTTCAAAAATTCATATCTGGAGTTCCAGGAGGAGTTAGAAGGCGTGCCACATATGGAATCAAAGCTGTGTGTGTCTACTTTTCAACCCCATTTGGATCGCAGCAATCTGAGTTGAGACTAAGGAGTTATGAGCAAAACAGTGGACAGAGGTCAGGCTGCAAAACTGGGCAGAAACTGCCTAAGTTGTCTAACGAGTTTTGGGAGATGATTCTTCAACAAAAGGCTCCCCAAATTTGTCAAGAGATGTATCAAGACCTTAATGAAGTGTTAGGAAGCTGGACAAAAGAAGAAAATACGAAGAAGCATCAAGGCAGCCATATTTTGGTTAAGTGTAAGGTTTCCCGGTCAAACCTGGAAAGCTGACCTTGCCGGACCTATCACTGGTTTTGGCTGCTATCAAAGCCCAAGATTTCGTACATGAGGCCTACATGGATCCATAAACATGTAGGAAGGTCCAAGGAATCAGAAGATAGAGTCCAAATTCGGATACACAAGCTGAATTGAAGAAGGAATCATTGAGCAAATAGGAAAGAGAGTTAAAATAGGATTGCCTTTCCTTTGCCGATGCAGCTAGGGTTTCTCTATAGGTTTTCTGTATAAATAGGTCTGTTGTATGCATATTTTAAGAGTCCTTCAATTGTTTTAAGTTCTAGCAAGCCTAAACTCTACCTAAAAACCCTCCCTTACACAGCAAACACAAGCACAGCCGAACCATTCCTTGCCGCACAGCCATCTTTGCCGACTGCCTCCACTGCCATCTTCCACCAATTTCCCTTTCAACCTTGCCGAACCTTATAGGTAGGGTAAGGATGAAGACATACATGGTTTGTGTTTGTAATTACTGTGTAAGAACATTGAGTTTATTGATAAATATTTTCTGGTTTTTGGTTTTATATGATATGTGTGATTGTATGATCTTCTTTGTGACTTGATTATGATTGTACATGTTGTGTAACGGTTTAGTATGCATGTTAGGATTATTAAAGAAGTAAAGAATCTGTGTTTATGTGTTTAGTAATTGTTAGGTTAGTTAATCCTCACCTGATCACGTAATCGAACCCTAGGTTAATTCAAAGTACACGAGTTAGCTATTAGGGGGGAGTTTAATATGCCGTGGTATTCTAGGTCGAGTTGAGCGCAAAGACAACTCGGTTCTAGGTGCTGCATAGGGTTGTTAGGGTGAGTGATTTGCATGGGTTCGAGGATGGGTGACGCCATTGCTAACGAGCATGTCTCCAACGACTCGTGGACGGTAAGTGTTGCTTGATTAGATTGAGCGCAAAGACAATTTAGTTAAGTAGTCACATAGTTTTTGGTTGAGCGCAAAGACAACCTTAAACACATGAGAAGTCTTAAGGGTTGGAATTAACTTGCAATTGTGAAAACATAGATAAGATAATTTAACCTTTCATAAAAATACTTGCATGCTAATCGGAGTTTATTTGTGAAGTGCTTACAACGTTGAAGTGACCAAACTTTGTAATTATTTGCCTTTGTTTTATTTTCTTTATTTTCTGCCGATTTCAATCCCCCATTTTATTCTTTATGTATATATTGTGTGAATATTTCTAATGACTTTGTTTTGCAGAATAAATTCTTCCCTAGTGTCCCCGGCTAGAACGATACCCTACTTACATGTACTACAACTATAGGGTTTTAAATTGCACTAACGTCATTTTTTTTTTAGTAAATACTTAGGTAATATTTGAAGTTATGGTTTTTATATGTTAAGATGTTTTGTAATTTCTAAAGTAAAACATGTAGGTGGAGCCACTTGTGTTAATCTTAGCCTAAACCCCTCTTTTGAGCGATGCTTCTTCGAGTCCTTGACTCTTAAAGGCAACTTAGCTTGTTTGAGGTTGAGGGCGGCTTTGATTAACATAAGGTGACTGATCTAGGGATCCGAGTTTGTTCCTAGCTGAGTAAGGGGCCGTTCTGTCATAGATATGGAATTCAGGTTTGTTCAATTGGATCTCAAGATCATGACTGACCACTCTTCTCGGTGAAGGGGTCGATAGGGGTCCGCCTCCTTGATCACAAACGAGTCCTACCTGGTTCTTGTAGGGGGTTCGCCCTCCGTGACATTGACACTTGCCTTCTGAAACCACGGAATCCGCTCGACCTAGTCAAAAGCTCGGGCCGTAGCATCACCTTGCTTTAGATTTTCGAAAGCAACTTGGCATATAGGCATTATACCTTCAATTTTGAAATTGATCTTGATTTTCATGGAGCTGCCGCGCAAGGGAATGCCAACCAAGGGGCTGCCGAGCATGAACATGTTGCCATGCAAGGTGGGAATGTCGAGCCAAGTGGGAGGAATGCCGAGCAAGGAACAGCCGAGCAAGGGACTGCCGAGCCTACACAACACCGAGATCAAGGTACCGAGCAACACAAGCAAGCTAAGCCAAGCAAGGGAGACTTGGAAGCTATGAAGAAAAGGGCTCTTGAGAAAGACCCTACTGCCATGGAAGGAAGACATTCGGCTGCCAAAGATGCAGCCATGCCGAGCACTTGTTGTATACCCTTCCCCTCACGTTTCACCAAGAGCAAGCGAGCCAAGTCCGACGAAGAAGTGTTGGATGTTTTTCGAAAGGTGAATGTCAACATCCCCTTGTTGGAGTGTATTAAACAGGTACCGAAGTATGCAAAGTTTTTGAATGAGCTTTGCACCACAAGAAGACACACAAGGGAGAGAAAGGTTATGAGCATGAGCGAGACCGTGTCCGCCGTGCTACAACGCAAGATGCCGCCAAAGCTTAAGGATCCAGGAAGCTTTTCAATTCCAGTTGTCATCGGCACTACAAGGTTTGAGAAAGTGATGCTTGATCTAGGGGCTTCCATTAATGTCATGCCCTACTCTGTTTACTTGTCTCTAGGTCTTGGTCCACTTCAACATGATGACGTAGTGATCCAATTGGCGGATCGATCAAGCAAATACCCTAAGGGGTATGTGGAGGATGTCCTTGTGCAGGTTAATCACCTGATATTCCCTGCAGACTTTTATGTATTGGAAATGGAGGAGTCAGTTGATGATTCGACACAGCTTCTGTTAGGAAGACCCTTCATGAGAACCGCAAGGACCAATATCGATGTGGCTGGGGGTAATTTGACTATGGAGTTTGATGGCGAAGTCATTAAGTTCAACATCTTTGACGCCATGAGACATCCAAGTGCCATTCAAGATGAAGCAAGCAGCCATGCCGAGCCTTATTGTGGGGATGACGCCACTTTTCAAGGAGAAGGACGAAGAGTCTAGGCTGACAGACTATAAACATTAAGCGCTGCATGAGAGGCAACTCATTTCACCCGTAGCTGTGGAGGAGCCATCACCGAGAGTTTGAATTTCTTAATCCCTTCACTGTTATTGTTGATATTTTTATATATTTATTATGTGTTTTCGATCCCTACTTAGAGAATTATACATAACTTTGAGCTTACATTGAGGACAATGTAATTTTCTAAGTGTGGGGTAGAGATTACATAATAAATGTATTTTTTTTTTTTAAGCTCAAATTTTAAAATTCCGTTTTTTGTTTTTATTTCAAGTTTGTTTTATTTTTAAAATATTTTTAATTGTTTTGAGTCTTATACCCTTAGAATGTCTATGATGAAAATTATCTTTTAAAATGCATAATGGATGGTTGAACATTTATCTTAAGAAAATTGCAACTTTTCATGAATTTTGTAAAGTATGAACACTTGAGATTTTTGAAAGAAAAGTTTGCATGTTTTGTTATTTTGTTTCCATAACAACCTTTGTGAGATTTTGAGCCTAATATACTTTCTTTTTGAGTGATTAAATTCCATATCCTTTGAAAATTCACGTAAAGCCTCATTATTTTTTAGAGATTACATAATAAATGTATTTTTTTTTTTAAGCTCAAATTTTAAAATTCCGTTTTTTGTTTTTATTTCGAGTTTGTTTTATTTTTAAAATATTTTTAATTGTTTTGAGTCTTATACCCTTAGAATGTCTATGATGAAAATTATCTTTTAAAATGCATAATGGATGGTTGAACATTTATCTTAAGAAAATTGCAACTTTTCATGAATTTTGTAAAGTATGAACACTTGAGATTTTTGAAAGAAAAGTTTGCATGTTTTGTTATTTTGTTTCCATAACAACCTTTGTGAGATTTTGAGCCTAATATACTTTCTTTTTGAGTGATTAAATTCCATATCCTTTGAAAATTCACGTAAAGCCTCATTATTTTTTAGAGATTACATAATAAATGTATTTTTTTTTTTAAGCTCAAATTTTAAAATTCCGTTTTTTGTTTTTATTTCGAGTTTGTTTTATTTTTAAAATATTTTTAATTGTTTTGAGTCTTATACCCTTAGAATGTCTATGATGAAAATTATCTTTTAAAATGCATAATGGATGGTTGAACATTTATCTTAAGAAAATTGCAACTTTTCATGAATTTTGTAAAGTATGAACACTTGAGATTTTTGAAAGAAAAGTTTGCATGTTTTGTTATTTTGTTTCCATAACAACCTTTGTGAGATTTTGAGCCTAATATACTTTCTTTTTGAGTGATTAAATTCCATATCCTTTGAAAATTCACGTAAAGCCTCATTATTTTTTAGAGATTACATAATAAATGTATTTTTTTTTTTAAGCTCAAATTTTAAAATTCCGTTTTTTGTTTTTATTTCGAGTTTGTTTTATTTTTAAAATATTTTTAATTGTTTTGAGTCTTATACCCTTAGAATGTCTATGATGAAAATTATCTTTTAAAATGCATAATGGATGGTTGAACATTTATCTTAAGAAAATTGCAACTTTTCATGAATTTTGTAAAGTATGAACACTTGAGATTTTTGAAAGAAAAGTTTGCATGTTTTGTTATTTTGTTTCCATAACAACCTTTGTGAGATTTTGAGCCTAATATACTTTCTTTTTGAGTGATTAAATTCCATATCCTTTGAAAATTCACGTAAAGCCTCATTATTTTCATTATTCAATAACTATGTGCTATAGCTGTTTAATGGACTCTAGAATTTACTAGAACTTATTTATGTGATTTTCAAAGCTTTATAATCATAACTTGTTCTGATTTTGAATAGGATTGCAATTAATCTCAATTAGGATCACCACCAAAGCCAAAATAAGCCTTTGCCCATTTTTGTGCCCGTCGTGGGACTCCTTAGTTAAACCCCTTTGAGCCTACATTATGCCTTTTCTTTCATCACCCTTAAACAGAATTCCTGAGCTTAGTATAGATTATCTTTACCTTGTTGTCAAGACTTGGCAAAGAATTTTCGATGAAGCTGTGCCGTGATGTTAAAGAACAAGTGTGGGGAAGAGTTGAAGTGTGGGGTTGATACACCATTGTTTTATATTGTTATATGCCAAAATATGTCTTGTCCGAAATAAAAAAAAAATGTATTGCAAAAGAAGTTGCCGAAACAAAAGAAAAAAAAAAGAAACAAAAGAAAAAATAAAAGAGAAGAAAAGAAATCGGCAAAAGAAAAGAAGAATTTCGGACAAGTATGAAAGAAAAAGTCTAAGGCATAAGTTTTTATGGTGTTTTCATAAATGTGGAGTTGTAATTATTTGAAGGTCCAAGAACGTTATATTTGAACTTTGTCCTGTTCATGGAGTGGAGACATAAGGAGGATGGAGTTGAAATTTGCCTAAGTCTTGTTTGATAAACACCACTTATATCCAAAAAAATTCCTACCTTATGAAACCAAGCCCCATTACAACCCTTGAGATTATTTCATGATTCTTAAGATGACTAAACTTGATTTGTGGAGAATTTCATATAAGTAAGCATATGGTTTTGGTCCATTATTGCACTTAGTTGTTAAATGAGGTTTTTCCAAGAAAAATGTTTTCTCAAAGAGCCGTTATTTCTTGGAATATGCAAGTTATTCGTTATTGATCATCTTTTCTCTTGCATAAACTTATGAGTGAAAACCATTTTTCGAGTGAAAAAAAAAAAAAAAAAAAAAAAGAGTGTACCTTGGAAAGGAGGATCAAAATTTCATTCATGTTTTACTTATAAATTTCGAAAATCTTGATTTTTCATGCTATAATACAAGTTTATGAACTTTTGCAATTGTGCTTTCACTCGAATGTTAAAACTTGAGATTATGCGTACTTAAGAATCTGAGACAAAAATTTCTTAAGGGTATTAGAGTTATTGTTATTTTCGTTTTTTGTTTTTGTTTTTACTTTCAGTTAGAGTCAGTTTGCTAAGGGACTAGCAAAGCTTAAGTGTGGGGTAGTTTGATAAGTGCGTTTTACGCCATGTTCTTAATGTATTTTCACCCCCATTTATACTTTGTTTGTGCCTTAGTATAGTCGTTTTTACTTATTTTAGAGTCAAGAGGGTTTTTCTGTAGAGTTGTGGCTACTAGCCGTTTTTATACAGAAAATTGCACTTAAATGATGAAAACCGTTTTTGGACTATCACTTGGACGTTTTATTATGATTCGTTATTTTGTTACCTTGTCAGTTTTGATGTATTTTGTTTAAATGTGCAGAAGACAGGTAAATACGCTTAACATATCGAGAATCATGATGAACGGACTCGTGAATGACAACAAGTGAGGCCACGGAAAAGAGGAAACACTTTTGGACATTGTTTTGCTCTCGGACAGAATCTGCCAGAAAACGTACATCAACTTCAAAAATTCATATCTGGAGTTCCAGGAGGAGTTAGAAGGCGTGCCACATATGGAATCAAAGCTGTGTGTGTCTACTTTTCAACCCCATTTGGATCGCAGCAATCGGAGTTGAGACTAAGGAGTTATGAGCAAAACAGTGGACAGAGGTCAGGCTGCAAAACTGGGCAGAAACTGCCTAAGTTGTCTAACGAGTTTTGGGAGATGATTCTTCAACAAAAGGCTCCCCAAATTTGTCAAGAGATGTATCAAGACCTTAATGAAGTGTTAGGAAGCTGGACAAAAGAAGAAAATACGAAGAAGCATCAAGGCAGCCATATTTTGGTTAAGTGTAAGGTTTCCCGGTCAAACCTGGAAAGCTGACCTTGCCGGACCTATCACTGGTTTTGGCTGCTATCAAAGCCCAAGATTTCGTACATGAGGCCTACATGGATCCATAAACATGTAGGAAGGTCCAAGGAATCAGAAGATAGAGTCCAAATTCGGATACACAAGCTGAATTGAAGAAGGAATCATTGAGCAAATAGGAAAGAGAGTTAAAATAGGATTGCCTTTCCTTTGCCGATGCAGCTAGGGTTTCTCTATAGGTTTTCTGTATAAATAGGTCTGTTGTATGCATATTTTAAGAGTCCTTCAATTGTTTTAAGTTCTAGCAAGCCTAAACTCTACCTAAAAACCCTCCCTTACACAGCAAACACAAGCACAGCCGAACCATTCCTTGCCGCACAGCCATCTTTGCCGACTGCCTCCACTGCCATCTTCCACCAATTTCCCTTTCAACCTTGCCGAACCTTATAGGTAGGGTAAGGATGAAGACATACATGGTTTGTGTTTGTAATTACTGTGTAAGAACATTGAGTTTATTGATAAATATTTTCTGGTTTTTGGTTTTATATGATATGTGTGATTGTATGATCTTCTTTGTGACTTGATTATGATTGTACATGTTGTGTAACGGTTTAGTATGCATGTTAGGATTATTAAAGAAGTAAAGAATCTGTGTTTATGTGTTTAGTAATTGTTAGGTTAGTTAATCCTCACCTGATCACGTAATCGAACCCTAGGTTAATTCAAAGTACACGAGTTAGCTATTAGGGGGGAGTTTAATATGCCGTGGTATTCTAGGTCGAGTTGAGCGCAAAGACAACTCGGTTCTAGGTGCTGCATAGGGTTGTTAGGGTGAGTGATTTGCATGGGTTCGAGGATGGGTGACGCCATTGCTAACGAGCATGTCTCCAACGACTCGTGGACGGTAAGTGTTGCTTGATTAGATTGAGCGCAAAGACAATTTAGTTAAGTAGTCACATAGTTTTTGGTTGAGCGCAAAGACAACCTTAAACACATGAGAAGTCTTAAGGGTTGGAATTAACTTGCAATTGTGAAAACATAGATAAGATAATTTAACCTTTCATAAAAATACTTGCATGCTAATCGGAGTTTATTTGTGAAGTGCTTACAACGTTGAAGTGACCAAACTTTGTAATTATTTGCCTTTGTTTTATTTTCTTTATTTTCTGCCGATTTCAATCCCCCATTTTATTCTTTATGTATATATTGTGTGAATATTTCTAATGACTTTGTTTTGCAGAATAAATTCTTCCCTAGTGTCCCCGGCTAGAACGATACCCTACTTACATGTACTACAACTATAGGGTTTTAAATTGCACTAACGTCATCTTTTGATAGGTCATCAAGAAGTGTAAAGGTATCCCAGTGGCGGCCCTAGGTTGCTTGGCTGGGCCGAGGAGGGTCAAAGAGGCCCAAGACGGGTTAAGGCGGGTCAAGGCCGGTTAAGGCGGCCCTAGACGGGCATTGGAGGGACATGATAGTTTCTTGGTAGCCCAAGGCAGGTCAAGGCTTGCCAAGGCGGGTCATGGCGGGTTAAGGCGGTCCAAGGCGGGTCAAGGCAGCCTTAGGTAGTCCAAGGTGGGTTATGGCGGGTTAAGGCGGTCCAAGGCAGTCCAAGGCGGGTCGAGGCGGCCCCATGGCAGCCCGAAGCAACCCCTTGGCAACTCTAGAAAGGTAAAGGTGGCCCTAGGCGGGGGTTTAGGAGGGTCATGGCGGCCCTTTGGCGGGTTAAAGGGGGTCAAGACAGCCCTAGGCGGGCCAACGCAGCCCTAAACAGGCCTAGGAGGGTCATGGCAGGTTAAGGCGGTTTAAGGCGGGTCAAGGCGGGTCAAAGCGGCCTAAGACGTGTTAAGGTGGCCCCAGGGTGGCCCTAAAAGCCCCTTAGCGGCCCTAGGCGAGGGTTGGTGGGCTCTAGGAAGGTCAAAACAACCCTAGGTGTGTAAAGGCAGTCCCTTGGTGGGTCAAGATGTCCCCAAGACGAGAAAAGGCGGGCCAAGGAGGGAAAAGGCGGCCCTAGACGGGCCTTGGTGAGTCATGCGGCTTATTGGTGGCCCTAGGCGGGTCTAGGAGGGTCAAGGCCATCCTAGGCTGTTCAAGGTGGGTTTAGGAGAGCTAAAGCAGTCCATGGCGGGTCATGAAGGGTCAAAGCGGTCCAAGGTGGGTCAAGGCTAGCAAAGGCAGACCAAGGAGGGTCAAGGCGGTCCATGGCGGGTCATGGTGAAACAACGCAGTCCAAGGCGGGTCAAGGCGGCCCTATTGCGGGTTAAGGCAGGTTAAGGCAGCCCAAGACGGGTCAAGGCTACTCAAAGCAGTCCAAGGCGGGTTACAGCGAGTCAAGGAGGGCCAAGGCAAGTCAAGGTGAGTCAAGGCGTGCCAAGACGGCACTTGGCGGGTCTAGGAGGGTTAAGGCAACCCATGGCGGGTCATGACTCATGACGGCCCTTTAACGAGTCATGGCGGCTTCTTGGTGGCCGTAGGTGGCCCTAGGGGGCAAAGCGGTCTAAGGCGGCCCCATGGCGGCCCTACGCGGCCCCTTAGCGGGTCTAGGAGGGTAAAGGTAGCCCAAGGCAGTTCAAGGCGATCTCATTGCGGCCCTAGGAGGGTCATGGCGGCCCCTTGGCGGCCTTGTATGGATCAAAGTGGCCCAAGGTGGGTTAAAGGGGGTCAAGACAGCCCTAGGCGGGCCAAGGCATCCCTGAACGGGCCTAGGAAGGTCATGGCGACCCCTTGGTGAGTCTTGGCGGCTTCTTGGTGGCCCTAGGCGGGTCTAGGAGGGGCAAGGCGGCCCTTAGCGGGTCAAGGCAGGTCAAGGCGGCCCCTTTGTGGCCCTAGGAGGCTCATGGCGGCCCCTTGGCGGGTTAGGAGGTGCAAGGTGGCTTAAGGCAGCCCTTTGTGGTCAAAGTGGCCCAAGGCGGGTTAAGGCGGGTCAAGGTAGCCCAAGGTGGGTCAAGGCGGCCCAAAGCAGTCCAAGGCGGCTCAAGGCGGCCCTATGGCAGCCCTGTATGGGTCAAAGTGGCCCAAGGCGGGTTAAGGTGGCCCAAGGCGGGTCAAGGCAGCCCAAGGCGGCCCAAAGCAGTCCAAGGCGGCTCATGGCGGCCCCAGTGGTAGCCCTAGGCGGGTCCAAGACGGTTCAAGGCTGGTCTAAGAGGGTCAATACGGGTCTAGCAGGGTCAAGGGGGCACTAGGCGGGCCTAGGAGGGTCAAGGCAGCTTAAAGCCGTTCAAAGCGGGTCAAGGCTGGTCAAAGCGGGTCGAGGCGGCCCTAAGTTGCTTGGAATGGCCGATGAGGGTCAAGGCGGCCTAAGGCGGGCCAAAGCGGGTTAAGGCAGCCCTAGACGGTCCTCGGAGGGTGTTGGCGACGCCTTGGCGAGTCATGGCGGCTTCTTGGTAGCCATAGGCGGGTCTAGGAGGGTCAAGGCAGTTCAAGGCAGGTCAACGCGGTCCAAGCCGGGTCAAGGCTTTCTAAGGCGGTTTAAGGCGGGTCATGGCGGGTTAAGGCTGTCCAAGGCGGGTCAAGGCATCCTTAGGCGGTTCAAGGCTGGCCAAGGTAGTCCAAGGCGAGTCAAGGCGGTCCAAGGCGGGTCATGCCGAGATAATGCGGTCCAAGGCGGGCCAAGGCAGTCCAAGGCTGCCCCATGGCGGACCTAGGCAGCATCTTGGCGGGTCTAGGAGGGTCAAGGTGGCCCTAGGTGGGTTTAGGAGGGTTAAGGCGGCCCCTTTGCGGCCCTATGATGGTTATGGAAGCCCCTTGGTGGGCCTTATATGGGTCAAAGCAGCCTAAAGCGGGTTAAAGCAGGTCAATACAGCCCAAGGCGTGTCAAGGCGGCCCAAAGCAGTCCAAGGCGGGTTAGGACGGGTCAAGGCTGGTTAAGGCGGGTTAAGGCGGCTCAAGGCGGCCCTAGGTAGCCGCATGGCGGCACTAAGCAGGCCCTTGGCATCCATATGCGGGTCATGGTTGGCCCTAGGGAGGTCAAAACAACTCTAGGCTTGTAAGAGCAGCCCCTCGGCGGGTCAAGACGTCCCTTTGGTGGCCCAAAGCAGGTCATGGCGGTCCAAGGTGGGTCAAGGCAGCCTTAGGTAGTCCAAGGCGTGTCATGGCAGGTTAAGGCAGTCCAAGGCATTCCAAGGCGGGTCAAGGCAGCCCCATTGCGGCCCTAGGGAGGTCATGGCGGGCCCTAGGGAGGTCAAAACAAACCTAGGCATGTAAGAGCAGCCCCTCGGCGGGTTAAGACGTCCCTTGGCGGCCTCTTGGCGTCCCTAGACGGGTCAAGGTGGCCCTAGGTGGGCCTAGGAGGGTCAAGAAGTGTAAAGCCAGCCCCATGGCGGCCCTAGGTTGCTTGGCAGGGCCGAGGAGGGTAAAGGCGGGTTAAGCAACCCTAGACGGGCCTCGGAGGGACATGGCGGTTTCTTGGTGGCCCTAGGTGGGTCTATGAGGGTCAAGGCGGCCCTAGGCGGTTCAACGCAGGTCAAGGCGATCAAAACGGGTCAAGGTTTGCCAAGGCGTTTAAGGCGGGTCATTGTGGGTTAAGGCCGGTCAAGGCAACCTTAGGCGGTTAAAGGTGGTCCAAGGCGGGTTAAGGCGGTCTAAGGCGGCCTCATGGTGGCCCTAGGTAGCCCTTGGCGGGTCTAGGAGGGTCAAGGCGGCCCAAGGCAGTTTAAGGCGGCCTCATTACGGCCCTAGGAGGGTCATGGCTGCCCCTTGCCGGGTTAGGAAGTTTAAGGCTGCCCCTTGGTGGCCTTATATGGATCAAAGTTGCTCAAGGCGGGTTAAAGAGGGTCAAGATAGCCCTAGGCGAGTCATGACGACCCTTTAGCGGGTCATGACGACCCCTTAGCGAGTCATGGTGGCTTCCTTGTGGCCCTAGACGGGCCTAGGAGAGTCATGACGAGGCGGCACTAGGCGGGTTAGGAGGTTCAAGGTGGCTTAAGGCGGCCCCATGGCAGCCCTATATGGGTCAAAGTGGTCTAAGGCTTGTTAAGGCAGGTCAAGGCGGGTCAAGGCAGCCCATGACGGGTCAAGGCGGCTCAAAGCAGTCCAAGTCGGCTCAAGGCGGCCCCAATGGTGGCCCCATATCAGCCCTATATGGGTAAAAGTGGCCAAAGGCGGGATAAGGCTGCCCAAGGCAGATTAAGGCGGGTCAAGGCGACTCAGAGCAAGGTTAGGAGGGTCAAGACGTGTAAAGCCAGCCCCGTGGCGACCCTAGATTATTTAGCAGGGCGGAAGAGGGTCAAGGCGGCCTAAGGCGGGTTAAGGCGGCCCTAGACGGGCCTCGGAGGGACATCGCGTCTTCTTGGTGGCCCTCGGCGGGTATAGGAGGGTCAAGGCGGCCCTAGGCAGTTTAAGGCAGGTCAAGGTGGTCCAAAGCGGGTCAAGGCTTGCCAAGGCGGTTTAAGGCGGGTTAAGGCAGTCCAAGGCGAGTCATGACGGCTTAAGGCGGTCCATTAGCAGCCCTAAGAGGGTCATGGAGGCCCCTTGGCGGCTTAGGAGGTTCAAGGCAGATTAAGGTGGCGTCTTGGCGGCCTTATATGGGTCAAAGCGACCCAAGGCGCGTTAAAGCGGGTCAAGACAGCTCAAAGCAGGTCAAGGCGGCCCAAAGCAGTCTAAGGCGAGTTAAGGCTTGCCAAGCCGGTTTAAGGCGTGTTAAGGCGGTCCAAGGCGGGTCAAGGCAGTCCAAGGCTGGTCATGACGGGTTAAGACAGTCTATTTGCGGCCCTAGGCGGGTCTAGGAGGGTCAAGGCGGTTCAAGGCAGCCCCTTTGCGGCCCTAGAAGGGTCATGGAGGCCCCTTGGCGGGTTAAGAGGTTCAAGGCGACTTAAGGCCACCTTTTGGGGGTTAAAGCGGGTCAAGACACCCCAAGGCGGGTCAAGGCAGCCCAAAGCAGTCCAAAGCGGGTTAAAGCGGGTCAAGGCGGGTTAAAGCGAGTCAAAGCGGGTTAAGACGGGTCAAGGCGGCCCTAGGTAGCCACATGGCGGCATTAGGTAGGCCCTTGGCGGCCATAGGCGGATCATGGCGGGCCCTAGGGAGGTCAAAACAACCCTAGGCGTGTAAGGACAGCCCCTCGACGTGTGAAAACGTCCCCTTGGCGGCCCTAGGCAGGTCAAGGCGGCCTCTTGGCGTCCCTAGACGGGTAAAGGTGGCCCTAGGTGTGCCTAGGAGGATCAAGACGTGTAAAGGTAACCCCGTGGCGGCCCTAGGTTGCTTGGCAGGGCCGAGAAGGGTCAAGGAGGCCCAAGACGGGTTAAGGTGGGTCAAGGCGGGTTAAGGGGGCCCAAGACGGGCCTCGGAGGGACATGACGACTTCTTGGTGGCCCAATGCAGGTCAAGGCTTTCCAAGGCGTCATGGCGGGTTAAGGCGGTCCACGGCGGGTCAAGACAACCTTACGTGGTCCAAGGCGGGTCATGGCGGGTTAAGGTGGTCAAAGGCGTGTCCTAGGCGGTCCATGGTGGCCCTAGGCGGTCCATGGTGGCCCTAGGCAACCGCTTGGCGGGTCTAGGAAGGTAGGTGGCCCTAGGTGAGGGTCTAGGAGGGTCAAGGTTGTTCAAAGCGACCCCTTTGCGGCCCTAGGAGGGTCACAGCGGCCCCTTGACGGGTTAGGATGTTCAAGGCGGCTTAAGGCGGCCCCTTGGCGGCCTTATATAGGTCAAAGCGGCCCAAGACGGGTTAAAACGGGTTAAGACAGCCCAAGGTGGGTCAAGGCTGGTCAAGGTGGGTCAAGGAGGGTCAAGGCGGCACTAGTTGCGTCAAAGAGGGTCAAGGCGGCCCAAGACGCGTCAAGGATGGTCAAGGCGGGTCTAGGCGGGTTAAGGCGGCCCAAGGCTGTCCAAGGTGGGTCAAGGCAGCCCTATGGTTGCCTTAGGCGGGTCAAGGCAGCCCAAAACGGGTTAAGGCGGGTCAAGGCAGCCCTAGACAGGTCAAGGTGGCCCCATGGCGGCCCTTGGCAGCCCTTTGACAGCCATAGGCGGGCCTTAGGGAGGTCAAAACAACCCTAGGCGTGTAAAGGCAGCCTCTCGACAGGTCATGACGTCCCCTTGGCAGCTTTTTGCTTTACTGAGTATGTGTTGCTATTGTGGTTTTCATTAGATTATGCTCAGTATGTGTTTTGGTTTTGAAAGGTTGGTTTTGCTAAATTACTAATTGGAGTAGGAGGCTTACTAATCTTTTAGTTACCTGATATAACCTTGATATCAAGTGGTGGAATGTCTTGTAAGTAAAAGGCATCCTTTGTAAATGTATTTAGTGAAGCACTTTTACCTCGTTGAATTATGGTAAATGCTTCTCTTTAAATTTTTGGAAACCATAAAGTTTAAGGTTATAATTCAGTTCTCAAAACTTTCAGTTTGCCTACGAGTGGATCCTTGCCAACATTTGAATAGTTCATATACATTTCCATTATACAGGTTTTGTTTCACGCAAACACAATACTTGCTTTCAGTGTTGACATTAAACCTATTTCTTTGGCCACTATACTTGTTACCTTTTAACCATAATTAAGTGCTTATGCTGCATCCCTTTTTGTATTAATTCAATTGCTTTTAAACAAGAGGTGCTATTCAGATCTTCTAAAAAAAACATATTTCTGGATTGATTTTCAAATTTCAAAATCCACCACAATTGTCATATCCCAAGGTCGGGGTGTGACAGTCAAGGCGGGCCAAGACGGGTCAATGCGGGTTAAGGCGGCCCAAGGCTGTCCAAAGTGGGTCAAGGCAGCCCCATGGTTGCCCTAGGCGGGTCAAGGCAGCCCAAATCGGGTCAAGGCGTTCCAAGGCGGGTCAAGGCAGCCCTAGATGGGTCAAGGTGGCCTCATGGAGGCCCTAGGCAGCACCATGGCGGCCCTAGGCAGCCCCTTGACGGCCATAGGCGGGCCCTAGGGAGGTCAAAACAACCCTAGACGTGTAAAGGCAGCCTCTCGACGGGTCATGACGTCCCGTTGGCAGCTCTTGGCTTGTCAAGACGGCCCCTTGGCGACCCTAGACAGGTCAAGGTGGAGTCTTGGCATCCCTAGATTGGTCAAGGTGGGCCTAGGAGGGTCAAGGCATATAAAGGCAACCCCGTGGCGGCCTTAAGTGGGTCATGTCGCCCCCTTGGCTGCCCTTGGTTTCCGGGCAAGGCCGAGCAGGGTCAAGGCTGGTCAAGGCGGCCCAAGACGTGTCAAGGCGGCCCAAGGCGGTCCAAGGCGGTCCAAGGCGGTCCAAGGCGGGTCAAGGCTGCCCAAGGCGGGTCATGGCGGTTCATAACGGGTCATGACAAAACAAGGCAGTCCAAGACGGCCCCATTGCGGCCCTAGGCAGCCCCTTGGTGGGTCTAAGAGGATCAAGGGGCCTTAGGCGGGTCTAGGTGGGTCAAGGCGGCCCAAGGCGGTTCAAGTCGGTCCAAGGCGGGTCAAGGAGGGTCAAGGTGGTCCAAGGTGGGTCAAGGCTGCCGA
Source organism: Fragaria x ananassa (assembly GCA_034370585.1). NCBI lineage: Eukaryota > Viridiplantae > Streptophyta > Magnoliopsida > Rosales > Rosaceae > Fragaria > Fragaria x ananassa. Next base: position 31,926,434 of record CP139754.1, on the reverse strand, counting down.
AGGCGGGTCAAGGCAGGTCAAGGCGGCCCAAGGCGGGTTAGGAGGTTCAAGGCTTAAGGCGGCCCCTTTGCGGCCCTATATGGGTCATAGCGGCCCATGGCGGGTTAAGGCAGGTTAAGGCAGCCCAAGGCGGGTCAAGGCAGCCCAAAGCAGTCCAAGGCCGGTTAAGGCGAGTCAAGGCGGGCCAAGACGGCACTTGGCAGGTCTAGGAGGGTCAAGGCGGGTTAACGCAACCCATGGCGGGTCATGGTGGCTTCTTGGTGGCCCTAGGCGGGTCTAGGAGGGTCAAGACTGCAGTAGGCGGGTCTACGATGGTCATGGCAGCCCAAGGCGGTTCAAGGCGGGTCAAGGCAGCCCAAGAAGGCGGTCCAAGGCTGGTAAAGACGGGTCAAGGCGGGTTAAAGGCGGCCCTAGACGGGTCAAGGTGTCCCTAGACAGTTCTAAGAGGGTAACGACGATCCATTGGCGAGTCATGGCAGCTTATAGGTGGGTCTAGGAAGGTTAAGGCGGGCCAAAGCGGGTCAAGGCGGGCCAAAGCAGGTCAAGGCGGCCCAAGGCGGGTCAAAGCGGCCCAAGGGGTTCATAGCGGGTCAAGGCGGTCTAAGGCGGGCCAAGCCGGGTCAAGGCCTTGGCGGGTCTAGGAGGGTCTAGGCGGGTCAAGGCGGCCCAAGGCAATCCAAGGCAGGTCAAGGCGGCCCCAAAACGGGTCAAAGACAGCCCTAGACGGGTAAAGGTGGCCCTAGAAGGGTCAAGGCGTGTAAAGGCTGCCCTTGATGGGCCTCAGCGGGTCATGGCGAGTCACATGGCGGTTCAAGGCGGTCCAAAGCTGGTCAAGGCGGCCCTAGGCAGCCTCTTGACAGGTCTAAGGGGGTTAAGGCAACCCTAGGCTGGTCTAGGAGGGTCAAGGCGGCCCATGGCTGGTCTAGGAGGGTCTAGGAGGGTCAAGGCGATCCAAGACGGGTCAAGGCAGGTCAAGGCGGCTCAAGACGGGTCAAGGCGGACAAAGGCGGCCTCTTTGCGGCCCTAGGAGGGTCATGGCGGCCCCTTGGTGGGTTAGGAGGTTCAAGGTTGCCCATTTGCTGCCCTAGGAGGATCATTGCAGCCCCTTAGCGGCTTAGGAGGTTCAAGGTGGCTTAAGGCGGCCCCATGGCGAGTCATGGCGGCTTTTTGGTGGCCCTAGACAGGTCTAGAAGGGTCAAGGCGGCCCTAGGCGGTTCAAGGCGGGTCATGGCAGTCCAAGGCGGGTCAAGGCGATCCAAGGCGGGTCAAGGCGGTCCATGGCGGGTTAAGGCAATCCAAGGGGGGCAAAGCGGTCCAAGGCGCCCCATGGCGGCCCTAGGCAGCCCCTTGGCGGATCTAGGAGGGTAAAGGCAGTTCAAGGAGGCCTCATTGCGGCCCTAGGCGGTCCAAGGCGGTCATGGCGGGTTAAGGCGGCCCTAGGAGGCCCTAGGCGGGTCTAGAAGGGTCAAGGCTGGCTAATGCGGGTCAAAGCGGTCCAAAGCGGGTCAAGGCAGTCCAAGGCGAGTCAAGGCAGGTCAAAGCGGCCTAAGACGGGTCAAGGCGGCACCTTTGCGGCCCTAGGAGGGTCATGGCGGCCCCTTGGCAGGTTAGGAGGTTCAAGGTGGCTTAAGGCGGCCCCATGGCAGTCCTTTATGGGTCAAAGTGGCCCAAGGCGGGTCAAGGCCACCCAAGGCGGGTCAAGGCAGCCCAAGGCGGGTCAAAGCGGCCCAAAGCAGTACAAGGCGGCTCAAGGCGGCCCCATGGCAGCCCTATATGGGTCAAAGTGCCCGAAGCCGGTTAAAGCGGTTCAAGGCGGGTTAAGGCGGGTCGAGGTATCCTAAAGCAGGTCAAGGCGGCCCAAACCAGTCCAAGGCGGCCCCACTGGCGGCCTAGGCGGGTCTAGCAGGGTCTAGGCGGCCCAAGACGGTTCAAGGCGGGTCTAGCAGGGTCAAGGCGGGTCTAGCAGGGTCAAGGTGGGCCTAAGAAGGTCAAGGCGGCTAAGGCGGGTTAAGGTGGCCTCTTGGCGTCCCTAGACAGGTCAAGGTGCCCCTAGGTGGGCCTAGGAGGATCAAGACATGTAAAGGTAGCCCCATGGCGGCCCTAGGTTGCTTGGCAGGGCCGAGGAGGATCAAGGAGGCCCAAGACGGGTCAAGGCGGGTCAAGACTAGTTAAGGCGGCCCTAGACGGGACTCGAAGGGACATGACGGCTTGTCGGTGACCCAAGGCAGGTCGAGGCGGGTCAAGGCTTGCCAAGGCTTGCCCAGGCGGGAAATGGCGGGTTAAGGCCGTCCAAGGCGATTCAAGACGGCCCCATGACGGCCCTAGGATGCCCCTTGGCGGGTCTAGGAAGGTCAAGGTGGCCCTAGGCGGGGGTCTAGGAGGGTCAACGCGGTTCAAAGCGGCCCCTTTGCGGCCATAGGATGGTCATTGCGACTCCTTGGCGAGTTAGGATCTTCCCGGCCTTATATAGGTCAAAGCGGCTCAAGGCGGGTTAAAGCAGGTCAAGATAGACCAAGGTGGGTCAAGGCGGCCTAAAGCAGTCCAAGGTGGGTTAAAATAGGTCAAGACGGGTAAAAGTGGGTCAAGACGGCACTAGGAGCGTCAAGGAGGATCAAGGCGGCCCAAGGCAGGTTAAGGCGGCCCAAGGCTGTCTAAAGTGGGTCAAGGCGGCCCCATGGTTGTCCTAGGTGAGTCAAGGCAGCCTAAAGCGGGTCAAGGTGTTCCAAGGCGGGCCAAAGCGGGTCAAGGCAGCCCTAGACAGGTCAAGGTGGCCCTATGGCGGCCCTATGCAGCACCATGGCGGCCCTAGGCATCCCTTTGACGGCTATAGGTGGGCCCTAGGGAGGTCAAAACAACCTTAGGCGTGTAAAGGCAGCCTCTCGACAGGTCATGACGTCCCCTTGGCAGCTCTTGGCTTGTCAAGGCGTCCCTTTGGTGGCCCTAGGCAGGTCAAGGGTCAAGGTGGCCTAAAGCAGTCCCAAGCGGCTCAAGACTGCTCCATGGCAGCCCTATAAGGGTCAAGGCGGCCCTAGGAGGTTCAAGGCGGTCCAAGGCGCTAAAGGCGGGTCAAGGCAGCCCTAGAAGGCCCTAGGCGGGTCTAGGAGGGTCAAGGCGGTTCAAGGCAGGTCAAGGCGGCCCATGGCGGGTCAAGGCAGGTCAAGGCGGCCCAAGACGGGTCAAGGCGGCCAAAGGCGGCCCTTTTGCAGCCCTATGAGGGTCATGGCGGCCTCTTGGCGGGTTAGGAGGTTCAAGGTGGCTTAAGGCGGCCCCATGGCAGCCCTTTATGTGTCAAAGTGGCCCAAGTCGGCTTAAGGCGGCCCTAGGCGGGTCTCGGAGGGTCAAGGCGGTTCAAGGCTGGCAAGGTGGCCCATGGTGGGTTAAGGCGGCCCTGGGATGGCTAAGGAGGGTCAAGGCGGTCCAAAGCGGGTCAAGGCAGGTTAAGGCGGCTCAAGACGGGTCAAGGCTGCCCCTTTGCAGCCCTACGAGGGTCATGGCGGCCCCTTGGTGGGTTAGGAGCTTCAAGGCGCCCCTATGTGACCCTAGGAGGGTCATGGCGGCCCCTTGGCGGGTTAGGAAGTTCAAGGTGGCTTAAGGCGGCCCCATGATAGCTCTATATGGGTCAAAGTGGCCCAAGGCGGGTTAAGGCGGGTCAAGGCGGCCCAAAACAGTCCAAGGTGGCTCAAGGTGGCCCTAATGGCAGCCCCATGGCAGCCCTATATGGGTCAAAGTGACCGAAGGCAGGATAAGGCGGCCCAAGATGGGTTAAGGTGGCCCAAAGCAGTCCAAGGCGCGGCCCCAATGGCAGCCCTATACGGGTCTAGCAGGGTCTAGGTGGCCCAAGATGGTTCAAGGCGGGTCTAGAAGGGTCAAGGCAGGTCTAGCAAGGTCAAGGCGGCACTAGGCGGGCCTAGGAGGGTCAAGGCGTCTTAAAGCGGTTCAAAGCGGGTCAAGACGTGTCAAAGCGGCCCAAGGCGGGTCAAAGCAGCCTAAGGCAGGCCAAGGCGGCCCTAGACAGGTCAAGGTGGCCCTAGACAAGTCAAGGCAACCATATAGCGTCCCTAGGCAGACCCTTGATAGCCATATGCAAGTCATGGCGGGCCCTAGGGACGTCAAAACAACCCTAGGTGTGTAAAGGCCGCTCCTCAGCGGGTCATGGCGGCCCTAGGCAAGTCAAGGCAGCCTCTTGGCATCCCTAGATGGGTCAAAGTGGCCCTAGGTGGGCCTAGGAGGGTCAAGACGTGTAAAGGCAGCCCCGTGGCGGCCCTAGGTGGCTTGGTAGGGCCGATGAGGGTCAAGGCGGGCTAAAGCGGGTTAAGGCGGCCCTAGACGGACCTCGGAGGGACATGGCAACCCCTTGGCAAGTCAAGGCGGCCTCATGGTGGCCCTAGGCAGCCACTTGGTGGGTCTAGGGGGGTCAAGGTGGCCCCTAGGTGGGTTTAGGAGGGTCAAGGCGGTTCCAGGCGGCCCCTTTGTAGCCCTAGGAGGGTCATGGGGGTCATGGAGGCCCCTTGGCGGCCTTATTTGGGTCAAAGCGGGTTAAAGCAGGTCAAGACAGCCCAAGGAGTCCCAAAGCAGTCCAAGGCGGGTTAAGGCGGGTCAAGGCGAGTTAAGATGGGTTTAGGCGGGACAAGGCTGATTAAAGCGGGTTAAGACGGGTTAAGGCGTGTCAAGGCGGGTCAAGGCGGCCCTAGGTAGCCACATGGCGGCGCTAGGCAAACCCTTGGCAGCCATATGCGGGTCATGGCGGGCCCTAGGGAGGTCAAAACAAACCTAGGCGGGTCAAGACGTCCCTTGGCGGACCTAGGCAGGTCAAGGCGGCCTCTTAGCGTCCCAAAACGGGTCATGGTGGCCCTAGGTGGGCCTAGGAGGGTCAAGACGTGTAAAGCCAGCCTCGTGGTGGTCATAGGTTGCTTGGCAGGGCCGAGGAGGGTCAAGGTGGCCTAAGGCAGGTAAAGGCGGCACTAGACGGGCCTCGGAGGGACATGGCGGCTTCTTGGCGGCCCTAGGCGGGTCTAGGCAGCCCTAGGCGGGTCTAGGACGGTCAAGGCGGCCCTAGGCGGGTCTAGGCAGGTTAAGACGGTCCAAAGCGGGTCAAGACTTGCCAAGGCGGTTTAAGGCAGGTTAAGGTGGTCCAAGCCGGGTCATGACGAGTTAAGGATGTCCCTTTGCGGCCCTAAGCGAGTCTAAGAGGGTCATGGCTGTTCAAGGCGGCCCATTTGCAGCCCTAGGAGGGTCATGGAGGCCCTTTGGCAGCTTAAGGTGGCCTCTTGGCGGCCTTATATGGGTCAAAGTGGCCCAAGGCGGGTTAAAGCAGGTCAAGACAGTCCAAGGCGGGTCAAGGTGGTCCAAGGCGGGTCATGGCGGGTTAAGGCGGTCCCTTTGTGACCCTAGGCGAGTCTAAAAGGGTCAAGGCGGTTCAAGGTGGCCCTTTTGCGGCCCTAGGAGGGTCATGGAGACCCCTTGGCGGGTTAGGAGGTTCAAGGCGGCTTAAGGCGGCCTCTTGGTGGCCTTATATAGGTCAAAGCGGCTAAAGGCGGGTTAAAGCAGGTCAAATCAGGTCAAGACAACCTAAGGCGGGTCAAGGCGGCCCAAAGCAGTCCAGAGCGAGTCAAGGCAGGTTTAGGCGGGTTAAGGCGTGTCAAGACGGGTTAAAGCGGGTTAAGGCGGGTCAAGACGGCCCTAGGTAGCCACATGACGGCATTAGGCAGGCCTTTGGCAGCCATAGGCGGGTCATGGCGAGCCCTAAGGAGGTCAAAACAACCCTAGGTGTGTAAGGGCAACCCCTCGGCGTGTCAAGACGTCCGTTTAGCGGCCCTAGGCAGGTCAAGGCGGCCTCTTGGCGTCCCTAAACAGGTCAAGGTGGCTCTAGGTTGGTCTAGGAGGATCAAGACGTGTAAAGGTAGCCCCGTGGCGGCCCTAGTTTGCTTGGCAGGACCGAGGAGGGTCAAAGAGACCCAAGACGGGTTAAGGCGGGTCAAGGCGGGTTAAGGCGGCCCTAGACGGGCATCGGAGGGACATGACGGCTTCTTGGTGGCCCAAAGCAGGTCATAGCGGGTTATAGCGGTCCAAGGTGGGTCAAGGCAGCCTTAGGTAGTCCAAGGCGTGTCATGGCAAGTTAAGGCGGTCCAAGGCATTCCAAGGCGGGTCAAGGCAGCCCCATTGCGGCCCTAGGGAGCTCATGGCGGGCCCTAGGGAGGTCAAAACAAACCTAGACGTGTAAGAGCAGCCCCTCGACGGGTCAAGACGTCCCTTGGCGGCCTTAGGCAGGTTAAGGCGGCCTCTTTGCATCCCTAGACGGGTTAAGGTGGCCCTAGGTGGGCCTTGGAGGGTCAAGACGTGTAAAGCCAGCCCCGTGGTGGCTCTAGGTTGCTTGGCAGGGCCGAGGAGGGTCAAGACGGCCTAAGGCGGGTTAAGGCGGCCCTAGATGGGCCTTGGAGGGACATGGCGGCTTCTTGGTGGCCCTAGGCAGGTCTAGGAGGGTCAAGGCGGCCCTAGGCGGTTCAAGGCAAGTTAAGGCGATCTAAAGCGGGTCAAGGCTTACCAACGCGGTTTAAGGCGGGTTAAGGCGGTCCAAGGCGGGTCATGGCGGTTTAAGGTGGTCCCTTTGCGGCCTTAGCTGAGTTTAAGAGGGTCATGGCGGTTCAAGGCGGCCCCTTTACGGCCCTAGGAGGGTCATGGAAGCCCCTTGGCGGCTTAGAAAGTTCAAGGCGGCTTAAGGTGGCCTCTTGGCGACCTTATATGGGTCAAAGCGGCCCAAGGCGGGTTAAAGCAGGTCAAGACAGCCCAAGGAGGGTCAAGGTGGTCCAAGGAGGGTCAAAGTCATCCAAGGCAGGTCATGGCGGGTTAAGGCGGTCCCTTTGCGGCCCTAGGAGGGTCATGGAGGCCCCTTGACGGGTTAGGAGGTTCAAGGCGGCATAAGGCGGCCTCTTGGCGGGTTAAAGCGGGTCAAGGCGGGTCAAGGCGGCCCAAAGCAATCTAAGGCGGCCCTAGGTAGCCACATGACGACATTAGGCAGGCCCTTAGCGACCATAGGCGGGTCATGGCGGGACCTAGGGAGGTCAAAACAACCCTGGGTGTGTAAGGGCAACCGCTCGGCGTGTCAAGACGTCCGCTTGGCGGCCCTAGGCAGCTCAAGGCGGCCTCTTGGCGTCCTTAGACGGGTCAAGTGGCCCTAGGTGGGCCTAGGAGGATCAAGACGTGTAAAGGTAGCCCCGTGGCGGCCCTAGGTTGCTTGGCAGGGCCGAGGAGGGTCAAAGAGGCCCAAGACGAGTTAAGGAGGGTCAAGGCCGCTTCATGCGGCCCTAGACGGGCATCGGAGGGACATGACGGCTTCATGGTGGCCCAAGGCAGGTCAAGGCTTGTCAAGGCGGGTCATGACGGGTTAAGACGGTCCAAGGCAGTCCAAGGCGAGTCAAGGCGGCCCCATAGCAGCCCTACGGAGGTCAAGGCGGGCCCTAGGGAGGTCAAAACAACCCTAAGCGTGTAAGAGCAGCCCCTCGGTGGGTCAAGACGTCCGCTTAGCAGCCCTAGGCAGGTCAAGGCGGCCTCTTGGCGTCCCTAGATGGGTCAAGGTTGCCCTAGGTGGGCCTAGGAGGATCAAGACGTGTAAAGGTAGGCCAGTGGCAGCCCTAGGTTGCTTGGCTGGGCCGAGGAGGGTCAAAGAGGCCCAAGACGGGTTAAGGCGGGTCAAGGCCGGTTAAGGCGGCCCTAGACGGGCATTGGAGGGACATGACAGCTTCTTGGTAGCCCAAGGCAGGTCAAGGCTTGCCAAGGCAGGTCATGGCGGGTTAAGACGGTCCAAGGCGAGTCAAGGCAGCCTTAGGTAGTCCAAGGTGGGTTATGGCGGGTTAAGGTGGTCCAAGGCAGTCCAAGGCGGGTCGAGGCGGCCCCATGGCAGCCCGAAGCAACCCCTTGGCGACTCTAGAAAGGTAAAGGTGGCCCTAGGCGGGGGTCTAGGAGGGTCATGGCGGCCCTTTGGCGGGTTAGGAGGTTCATGGTGGCCTTATATGGTTCAAAGCGACCCAAGGCGGGTTAAAGGGGGTCAAGACAGCCCTAGGCGGGCCAAGGCAGCCCTAAACAGGCCTAGGAGGGTCATGGCAGATTAAGGCGGTATAAGGCGGGTCAAGGCAGCCTTAGGCGGTTCAAGGTGGTCCAAGGCGGTCCAAAGCGGGTCATGGCGGGTTAAGGCGGGACAAGGCAACCTTAGGCGGGTCAAGGCGGTCCAAGGCGGTCTAAGGCGGGCCAAGGCAGTCTAAGGCGGGTCAAGGCGGCCTCATGGCGGCCCTAAGCAGCCCCTTAGCGGGTCTAGGAGGGTCAAGGTGACCCTAGATGGGTCAAGGCGGGTTTAAGCGGGTCAAGGCTAGTTAAAGCGGGTTAAGGCGACTTAAGGCGGGTCAAGGCAGCCCAAGGTAGCCACATGGCGGCATTAGGGTGGCCCTTGGCGGCTATAGGCGGGTCACGGGGGGCCCTAGGGAGGTCAAAACAACCTTAGGCGTGTAAGGGCAGCCCCTCAGCATGTCAAGACGTCCGCTTGGCGGCTCTAGGCAGGTCAAGGCGGCCTCTTGGCGCCCCTAGACGGATCAAGGTGCCCCTAGGTGGGCCTAGGAGGATCAAGACGTGTAAAGGTAGCCCCGTGGCGGCCCTAGGTTGCTTGGCAGGGCCGAGGAGGGTCAAGGAGGCCCAAGACGAGTCAAGGCGGGTTAAGGCGGCCCTAGACGGGCCTTGGAGGGACATGGCGTCTTCTTGGTGGCCCTAGGCAGGTTTAGGAGGGTCAAGGCGGCCCTAAGCGATTCAAGGCAGGTCAAGGTGGTCCAAGGCGGGTCAAGGCTTGCCAAGGCGGTTTAAGGCGGTTCATGGCTGGTTAAGGCGGTCCAAGGCGAGTCAAGGCAGCCTTATGTGGTCCAAGGCGGGTTAAGGCGATCCAAGGCGGGTCTTGGCGGTCCAAGGCAGTCCAAGGCGGGTCAAGGCAGCCCCATGACGGCCCTAGGCAGCCCCTTGGCGGGTCTATGAAGGTCAAGGTGGCCCTAGGCGGGGGTCTAGGAGGGTCAAGGTGGTTCAAAGCGGCCCCTTTGCAGCCCTAAGAGGGTCATGGTGGCCCCTTGGCGAGTTAAGAAGTTCAAGGCGGCCCCTTGGCAGCCTTATATAGGTCAAACCGGCCCAAGGCGGGTTAAAGCAGGTCAAGACAACCCAAAGTGGGTCACGGCGGCCCAAAGCAGTCCAAAGCGGGCTAAGGAGGGTCAAGGCGGCACTAGGCGCGTCAAGGAGGGTCAAGGCGGCCCAAAGCAGTCCAAGGCGGGTCAAGGAGGGTCAAGGCGGGCCAAGGAAGGTCAAGGTGGGTTAAGGCTGCCCAAGGCTGTCCAAGGTGGGTCAAGGCGGCCCCATGGTTGCCCTAGGCAGGTCAAGGCAGCCCAAAGCGGGTCAAGGTGTTCCAAGACGGGTCACGGCGGGCCAAAACGGGTCAAGGCGGCCCAAGACAGCACCATGGCGGCCCTAGGCTGCACCTTGACGACCACAGGCGGGCCCTAGGGAGGTCAAAACAACCATAAGCGTGTAAAGGCAGCCTCTCGACGGGTCATGACATCCCATTGGCAGCTCTTGGCTTGTCAAGGCGACTCTAGACAGGTCAAGGTGGAGTCTTGGCGTCCCTAGATTGGTCAAGGTGGACCTAGGAGGGTCAAGGCATGTAAAGGCAACCCCGTGGCGGTCCTAAGTGGGTCATGGCGCCCCCTTGGCTGCCGGGCAGGGCCAAGGAGGGTGAAGGCTGGTCAAGGCGGGTCAAGGCGGCCCAAGACGTGTTAAGGTGGCCCCATGGTGGCCCTAAAATCCCCTTAGCGGCCCTAGGTGAGGGTTGGTGGGCTCTAGGAAGGTCAAAACAACCCTAGGCGTGTAGAGGCAGTCCCTTGGCGGGTCAAGATGTCCCCAAGACGGGAAAAGGCTGGCCAAAGAGGGTAAAGGCGGCCCTAAACGGGCCTAGGAGGGTCATGGCGACCCCTTGGTGAGTCATGGCGGCTTCTTGGTGGCCCTAGGCGGGTCTAGGAGGGTCAAGGCCGCCTTAGGCGGTTCAAGGTGGGTCAAGGGGGCTAAAGAGGTCCATGGCGGGTCATGGAGGGTCAAGGCGGTCCAAGGTGGGTCAAGGCTGGCCAAGGCAGGTCAAGGCGGTCCATGGCGGGTCATGGCGACACAAGCCAGTCCAAGGCGACCCCATTGCGGCCCTAGGCAGCCCCTTGGTGGGTCTAGGAGGGCCAAGGGGCCTTAGGCTGGTCTAGGAGGGTCAAGGCGGTCCAAGGCGGGTTAGGAGGTTCAAGGCGGCTTAAGGCGGCCCCTTGGCTGCCCTATATGGGTCATAGCAGCCCATGGCGGGTTATGGTGGGTCAAGGCGGCCAAAAGCAGTCCAAGGCGGGTTAAGGCGGGTCAAGGAAAATTAAGATGGGTCAAGGCCAGTCAAGGCGGGCCAAGACAACACTTGGCGGGTCTAAGAGGGTCAAGTCGGCCCAAGGCGGATTAAGGCAACCCATGGGGGGTCATAACGGCCCCTTGGCGAGTCATGGCGGCTTCTTGGTGGCCCTAGGCGGGTCTAGGAGGGTCAAGGCTGCACTAGGCGAGTCTAGGAGGATCATGGCGGCCCAAGACGGTTCAAGGCGGGTCAAGGTGGTCTAAGGCGAGCCTAAGCGCCCCAACGCGGATCAAGATGGCCTAAGGCAGATCAAGGCGGGTCAAGGCGGGCCAAGGCAGATTAAGGCGGGTCAAGGTGGCCCAAAGTGGGTCAAGGCTAGCCAAAGCGGGTCAAGGCGGCCCTCGACGGGTTAAGGTGGCCCCATGGCGACCTTAAGCGGCCCTTGGCGGCCATAGGCAGGTCATGGCGGGACCTAAGGAGGTCAAAACAACCCTAGGCGTGTAAAGCCATCCCCTCGGCGGGTCATGACGTCCCCTTGGCAGTCCTTGGCCTGTCAAGGCTGCCTCTTAGCAGCCCAAGGCAGGTCAGAACGACCTCTTGGCATCCCTAGCTGGACGGGTCAAGGCGGCCTCTTGACGTCTCTAAACGGGTCAAGTCGGCCTTAGGCGGATCAAGGAGGGCCAAAGTGGGTGAAGGCGGACTCTTGGCATCCCTAGACGGGTCAAGGTGGCCTTAGGTGGGCCTAAGAGAGTCAAGGCGTGTAAAGGCAGCCCCGTGGCGGCCCTAGGTGGATCATGGCTGCCTTAGGTTGCCTAGCAGAGCCGAGGAGGGTCATGCGGCCCAAAACGGGCTAAGGCGGGTCAAGGTGGTCCAAGGCAGGTCAAGGCGGTCCAAGGCGAGACAAGGCGGGCCCTAGGGAGCCCATTGGCGACCATAGGGAGGTCAAAACAACCCTAGGCGGGTCAAGGCAGCCCCTCGGCGGACCTAGGCTTGTCAAGGCGGCCCTAGACAAGTCAAGGCGGCTCTTGGGGTCCCTAGAATGGTCAAGGTGGCCCTCGGTGGGATTTGGAGGGTCAATGCGTGTAAAGGCAGCCCCATGGCGGCCCTAGGTGGGTCATGGCACCCCCTTGGCTGCCCTAGGTTGCCTGGCAGGGCCGAGGAGGGTTAAGGCGACCAAAGGCAGGTCATGGCAATCCAAGGCGGTCCAAAGCGTGTCAAGGTTGCCTTATGGTGGCCCTTTGGCGGGTCAAGGCGGCCCAAGGTAGTTCAAGACGGTCCAAGGCAGGTCAAGGCGAGTGAAGGCGGCCCAAGGCGGGTCAAGGCAAGTCAAGGGGTCCTAAAGCGGGTTAGGAGGTTCAAGGTGACTTAAGGTGGCCCCTTGGCAACCTTATATGGGTCAAAGCAGCCCATGGCGGGTTAAGGCAGCCCATGGTGCGTTAAGGCGGGTCAAGGCAACCCAAGACTGTTGAAGGCGGTCCAAGGCTGGTTAAGGAGGGCCAAGGAGGGCTAAGTCGGGGCTAAGACGGGTCAAGGAGGCCCCACGGCAGTCCCTATGTGGGTTCTAAGTAGGTCTTGACGACCCTAGGCTGGTCAAGGCACCCCTTGGCGGCCCTAAGTGTGTCTCGACAACCCCTTAGCGGCCCGAGGTGGTGTCTAAGCTGGTTTAGGTGGTCCCTAGGCGGGTCTAGGCGGGTCTATGTGTTAATGTGTGCTTATACACATCACCTAACATCATTTGAACCATTATACCATCAAAAGCTCGTTACATTTATCATTTTACTCGCAATCGATCCAAAATGACTCACGGCAACTTTGTTTGGAAAAGGTGTTGGAAATGTTGCTTTCAGTGGAAAAAAAATGAATCGTCATGCTTGTGGAGTCTTCAATTCTTCTCATACTAACCTTAGTAACCTAAATTTTGAAAAAGCTTACGTGCTACCCATCTTTTCAAGTTTCACCAAATTTCAGCCAAAACTTCTTATTATAGTGCACGAGTTTTTAAGAAATTTCACTTTTTCTGAATATTTGGTTTTTTTTTCGTTCATGTGTGCTTATACACGTCACCTAACATCAATTGAACCATTATAACATCAAAAGCTCGTGGCCTTTATTATTAATTTATTCGCAATCGAGCCTAAATTACTCACGACAACTTTGTTTGGTAAAGTTGTTGGAACTGTTATTTTCATTGTCAGTGGAACTCATTGAATCGCCATGCTTGTAGAGTCTTCAATTCTTCTCAAACTAACCTCGGGAACCTAAATTTTGAAAAAGCATACGTGTTACCCATCTTTTCAAGTTTCACCAAATTTCAACCAAAACTTCTTGTTATAGCACACGAGTTTTTAAGAAATTTCACTTTTTCTGAACATCTGGTTTTTTTTCCTTTCCTGTGTGCTTATACACATCATCTAACATCAATTGAACCATTACAACATCAAAAGCTCGTGCCCCTTGGCGGGTTAGGAGGTTCAAGATGGCTTAAGGCGGCCTCTTGGTGGCCTTATATAGGTCAAAGCGGCTAAAGGCGGGTTAAAGCAGGCCAAAGCAGGTTAAGACAGCCTAAGGCGGGTCAAGGAGGCCCAAAGCAGTACAAGGCGAGTTAAGGCAGGTTTAGGCGGGTCAAGGCGGGTTAAGGCGGCCCAAGAGACCCAAGACGGGTCCAATACTGAAACGGGAAAACCACCACATACTTTGCAGTCTAATAGTTTTGGAGCAGATCTAAGTTGTGGTCACAAGAGACGTGAGTTCAAAAACTTGGAACCCTCCGTTTCATAAGACATGGTTGTTAAAAAGTTCAATCACTTTCTTGAAGAAGTTGTCATAACCTGCATATATTTCGCACATCTTTTACGTTTCTAGCTACATGTTAATTAATCAAAAGCTCCCGCTCGATCTCTTCTTTTATTTCTAATATAATATATATTCAGACCTCTCCCACTGCTCTTCAACTTGATATCACTTAGCATTCCTCATTTCATAGATAGATTCATTCTTTTTGAAACAAACAACGTACGTATATATAACTTCACTGGCTCATATTGTGCATGAGAATCATGGGAATCAAACTATCAGTTTCATCACTTACTTTTCTGTTCTTGAGTTTTGCAAATTTCAGCTCAGTTTCAGTAGAAGGATCTCCGATTGCACCAGCATTATACGTGTTTGGGGATTCTTTGTTTGATAGTGGTAACAATAATTTCTTGCCAACTTTAGCAAGGGCAAATTTCCTGCCCTATGGTACCAATTTTCCGAAGGGTGCCACCGGAAGATTCACCAACGGTAAAACAGTTGCAGATTTTATAGGTACGCGTATTTCTATACTAGCTTGACATACTAGTTGTTGTCTTGTTGATCGAAACTGTTGGGACTGTCGTTTTGGGTTTAGGATGAGACTGGAGCTATTTTTGTTAATAGCTTAATGACTAATTAACATTTCGTTCTCTCTTGTTGTGATTTGCTTAGCTGAGTTTCTTGGGCTACCATACGCTCCACCAAACTTGAGCATACACAAATCAACAATACTTACCGGCCTGAATTATGCATCTGGGTCTTGTGGCATTCTCCCGGAAACTGGAAGCCGATTGGTAAGAGTTTAGATCTTTCTACTACTCTCAGGATAGTTATATATAGAAGGCTAGCTAGGGTTTATTTAGTCTATATCATATATGGTGGTTTCTTTTGCAGGGGAAGTGCTTGAATCTGAAAGAGCAATTGGATTTGTTTGAAAGAACAGTGAAGTCTGACTTGTCAGGACAATTCAACAATTCAAATGATCTTGCAGAGTACTTGTCCAAGACCATGTTTTTATTTTCTGTAGGCAACAATGATTATCTTAATAACTACCTTCAACCTAAACTTTATAACACAAGCAAACGCTACCCTCCACCACAGTTTGCACAGCTCTTGATGGATGATCTTTCTCACCATTTTGAGGTATAATCAAGCTATCTCTGATGATCTTTATCTCTGTTTGTACGTAATTAGCTCTTGCACCACCGTACCATTATACCATGTAATAATAATTTGATGTTAATTAGTCTCAGTAATTGTTAATTAATTATGTGCAGAGATTATATAACCTAGGAGCCAGGAAAACAGTTATGTTTGAAATTGGTCCCCTTGGTTGCATCCCATCAATTGCAAAGACAGAAAAACACGATGGAGACTGTGCAAGGAACAAACCAGCTCGCTTCGATTTTTAACGAAAGACTTCGTGTAACTCTCGCAAATTTAACGTTCACTTTCCAAGGATCTTTATTTGTTCTCGGTCGAGCTAATGGGATCGGCTATGATGCAATCACAAGTCCCCTCAAATATGGTAATTAAGTTTTAACATGTTAAGAACTTTGTTTTGCTCGTCGCATATATGACGTCCGACTTAAATTTACAATCTCACAACATAACGTGTCACATATCTAACAAAACCACAGGCCTCGAAGACGGAAGCAATCCATGCTGCAAGACTTGGAACAATGGGACATCGTCATGTATTCCATTTGCTAAACCTTGCTCTCAACCAAATAGTCACTTCTTCTGGGACGCTTTTCATCTTACTGAGTCTGCTAATTCAGTCATAGCAACTGGCTGTTTCAATGGTTCAACTATTTGCACTCCACTAAACATCCAGAAACTTGTACAGATATAATATATAGACAATGCATCGATATCACATCGATCTGCTCATGATAAATACTTTTGTTGAGAATCTCCTATATATATCAGAAACAAAACATTGCGTAAAACTTTATAAGATTTTGGGTTTCGATCTACATACATGTGTGTTGTCATGCAAGTGATTTTAGGTTGGATATATATACTTCAGTTGCTTTTCTGTTTTACTTTTACAATGATATTCAGCTAGTCAACCTGTTTAGTACTTAGATTGAACGACTTAGTATCTAGATTTCCAACTTCTTTCTGTTCGGCTATGTATAACTAAAGCACGATTAATTACCATGCAGGAAAAACTTGAAGAAGGATAGACGGACGTACTAAAGTAAAATTACAAAGGCGGGTCACAAAAGTTGCTAAGAACAACTTCAGGGCTTATGATTATATAAACGCTTCATAGAAATAGTATAACTTCTCATGAGCAGACAGGCTAGCTCAATGAAGTGAAGCACACTTAATGTACATGATGATCACTACCTGTGATATAAAAAACAAAAAAAAACTAAAGAAGCAAAACCATTCTATAATATAAGCTATATAGTAGCGCACTTGGATCACTAGCTACTTCCAACCGATCGAAGGAAAAAAGACCGGTACCGGAGCGGGGGCAAAATTGTGAGCCTAAGTAAACACGGTTAGGGTTTGATCATCTCAATGCTGTGGCTCATGGTTGTTTATGGGTGGCTTGCGGCGACCCATGCTCCGTCCGGCGGATCCCTTATAATCTTTATGCATCAGATTTACTATCTCTCTTTCTGCTTCAAGAAGCCGTCTAGTTTCTTCATCTACTTGAGAGTGTTTTCTTGGCTCATCTCTAGGAATTCCAATGTTACTGCTAGTACTGCTGGCAGCAGTTGTTATTATTTTGATCTCACCCTGCAGGTGTAAACCCATCAACTAGCTTGAGTTAGATTAATGCCAATATATGACCTACTGTAACCATGCCATTGAGGAAAAAATGTTTACTGGAAAAGGGTAATTTGTTAATTAGAAACTTCAGCATATTGGGGGAGAGGGGGTGTTTTCTGATAAAATTAGCCCATGAAATATCACGTACATGCAACGTAAAATTCTGTTTCCATAAATCGAGTTACCTTTTGGTTCAATATGGTTTGAGGTCCTCCATGGAAGTAGTACTTTGGAGCCTTATTACTGTCCTTTCCTGCAATCATGACAAACAAAGATCTAACATGACCATTGATCATTAACCTTATCCCACACATCTCAAAATTTTGGTAATTTCAAAACAATGCAATCTCGACAATAGATCGATATGCATTCATGTATTAAACATTGAGATAGAGTCGCAATCAAGCAGATGAAACTAATCAAAGATTGGAAATGCCTTCCGACGCATATATTATATATTGAAATATTAATACATACAATACACATGATATATATCACACACATATATTATCAGTAGAGCTGTCATCTAAGAACAGCAAATCTGGGTTTTGCCTCAATTGTGTTTAGGAGGATGGCGTGCAGGTCCATGATAATCAGCACCAAAAGCTACAAAGTGATCATGATGATGAGCAACTAACTTCTTCTTAGCACTACTACTTTTACGACCAAGTTTACATTTTACACTTAGATCTCCTTTTCTAGCTTCAGAGTCACATGTTGCACCTGAATTCTTTGATGAAGTAGTCGTAGTAGTAGGAGCAAGCTCTCCATTTCTCAGCACTACTTGTCGTGCCGCCATCTTCCTGCCTCCGATCCCTATGGTCCTTGACCCACCGGTTTTTGAGATTTCATCAGTTAGTTCCTGCATACTTATTTGGCTTAGCTTTTATTCTATATTTTATGTATATCTACGAAGTAAATCAGATAACAAGCTGTGCTGCACAATTAGCAAAACCAATCATGGAATTGGAATAGCAAGCAGGTTACCTTTTCATCAGGAAATACAGAATGTTTTCCAGTCACTAATAGCCCTTCTTTACCTACAAAATTAAACGTTCTAGAGCATAAGAAAATCGATTCTAAAATGTTTCTGAAACTAGGAGCTAGAGATATATTAATAGGAGAAAACTGAGCTATCTATATATGCGCGCGTACCTTGATGATCAGCATGAGCAATGAAGTCTCCTAAGCCATGCATCACAAAAAGAAACCCTAGTACGAAGCTTGCAGTAATCTTCAGCATCTTTGTGTGTTTTTTTCTTGCTTGATTATCCTGGATAGTCTAGCTTTTCAAAAAGAGAGGAAACTTGGAGAGACTGATGTGGGTTTTATAGAGAGAGTTGAAGACCCAAGTCAAAGCTAGGGTTCAAACACGTCTGTATCCCTGCATAAAATAATTCACCTGGTAGTACAGACAGAGCTTGGGAGAACACAAAACTTAAACAACGAAATCAATAGAATACGAAAGGAAAACAGCGTTTTCAGTTTTCAAAACTTTGAATGTGGTGGGTTTAATAAAGCTGCATATATAGAAGTTAATAACCCTAATACGTACGATCATATATATTTTTAGAGAAAATTAGGGTTTTAATTTCTTGCGCATGTCTTCTCTGCCATGCATGGAACCTTAGGTGATTAAATAAGCTGCTCAAACAGATCAGTCATTTTTGGTAGATAAAAGGAAAGGATGAATCATCAATCTTAATATATATTGACACCGGCCAGGATACCTATCTCTGACTGAGTTTTTTTTTGTTTTTTTATTTTATTTTATTTTATTTTTTATACTTATTTGAATGAGTTGCAAGGCATGTAATACTCATCAATTGCTAGCTGCAAACTGCAATTTTCTTTTTGTTTTGTTCTAACTCATCAATAGAAAGAGCTAGCGTAATAAAATTCTACTAATCTAGATTATGCAAGAGTACGTATATATGTTGGTATTAGTGTCTAATCTTCATGAGAATCATACTTTCAGACTTTGAGGCCTAACTAAGTTGAACATTCAAAATTCTAAAGTTCGCATAGTCAGGTATTAGCTGTGATCTTTGATTTACTAAAAAAAACTGAAACTCACAGTAAATTAATTAAGTTTGATTAGATAATTAGTAAGGGTCGATATTTCTGCAGCAACGATGTGAGTCAGAGATTCGGTACTCCAAATCAATATATATTTGTATTACAAACAAGTAGAAGAATGGTGTGTATTAAACAAAAGTGTGTACCTTCTCTCGGATACCTTTTAAGGGTTCAGACAAAATATATTTCTTTGTTTTTGGGCAGTGGAAAATTCACTTTGTAACTTATTATGAACATCAAATACTTTCAATACGAGACAAGATTTGGAATCATCAATCTGTTGGTGATCCTATCTATCATTTGCTCTTGTATATATCATGAACATTGCAGAGTTTATGTTGGTGTGATCACCACATAGATCGATTCAGTGATTTTCATATAATAAATAAAGTGAATAATTCACTTATATATTATACCGCTACTGCTACATATATACTACATGCAGCTTGCAAGAAGTAGAAGACGCGCAGGAGAAGAAAAGACCAAATTAAAACTCAAATAACCATGTGTCAATTACTTTGGCCAATTGATTTAATTGTTCATCGACTAAAGCAATGAGAGAGTTTTGCATCATTGCATGAGATGAGATTTTCTTTTACTGTAGGAGGAGATCAAACCTCTCTCATATATTCAAATAACTCAGTTCCTCACCCTCTTTTGCTACTTATACAAACGAATTCTTTCTTTGTTCTATACAATTAGGTATGATTTCATATTATAATTACTTAACCTAATCGCTCATTTAATAACCCAATTTACTCTCTCCATGTATAGACCAAATTAAAACAAAATGGTTAAATCATGCAGAGCATCTCAAAGACTATATATACCTATGTGTACGTATTGAGCTAAATTCAATGATGAATTATTTGATTGTTGAAACAGAATAAAAAACTTAAACATAGGTACGTATATAGGGCAACGACTAGTGTACGTAAGAAAATCGAAAACAGAAGAAGAAATCAACTAGTATAAGATCTAGGAGGCGGTGCCAATTGCATAGTTCCCAAAGGGGAAAGCATGAGAGGAGCATCAAGCAGCAGAAGGCATCAAAGTTAAGAGCCAGCAGAAACATTGACAAGTGATTTCGCATAGAATTACTCAAAAAATATTTCACCTTTAACAATGCAAATGTATATTTATACAAACACAACACATGCAATAACCAAGTTGGGGTTTAGCATGTCAAAATTTTAGAACACGAGGGCTGGAGGGCGTGACCTCCAACTCTGTGCTAGTGGCTTCTCCTTGAGAACAGCGAGTCACTACGTGATTTCTAACCAAGTCGGTTCGACATGGCCGGCATTGCAATCCAGATATTGGCTCAACAACATTAACCAATCAGTACCCTTCTAGCTAGCTAGCTAGGTTAACTTAGTCATTGCTGATGTACTCTTTGATCAATAGACCTTCATCTAAGAATGCCTTGTTTTCAGAAGTAAGATTCTTAGAGTGAATTGGGTTCTTCTGATGAAGTACTTTATCCACATTTTTCGTTATCAGCTGATTTTTTTCTAAGGAATTGAGGTTAAGAATCAAAGATAGCGTTAGATGACGATCAAATCACTACTACAATTATGCCCTTAAAGACGTTTATATGTGTCTATCAGCCTTTGCAACACTACAGCAACATTTTTCATGTGCGTGGGCAACAGATTAGTCTTTCTGGGTTCGTCCTTCTGGTTCTTAGCAGTTCCGAATTGAAGAATTCATTAGAATCTTGATGAACTTCTTCAACTTTCTGGGAATGATTTGATTTGGTATCAGGTCAAACCGAAATCAAATCTGGTGAGTAGGTGGGGGAAGCAAAGAGAGCAGCTCCAGTCTGTAGTT
This sequence comes from Fragaria x ananassa, assembly GCA_034370585.1. Classification (NCBI taxonomy): domain Eukaryota; kingdom Viridiplantae; phylum Streptophyta; class Magnoliopsida; order Rosales; family Rosaceae; genus Fragaria; species Fragaria x ananassa. Next base: position 31,906,546 of record CP139754.1, on the reverse strand, counting down.
GACTTGGTTGATATCTGAAATAGATGTAATCCGTATTTAAAGCTTGAATTTTTAGGCATAGTTGATGAGGTTCATATTCAGGCTAGTGATGAAAGAACAACGCTTACCGATGCTTGCTCTGATCTAAATGATGATCCCCTGAGTGATGAAATTGGGGACCTGGACTACTAGATGAGAAGCAAAGACCCACACAAAATTCAATCAATAAGCCATAACTAGAAAATCATGGACAACAAATTTCATCAATAAGTCATAATAAATTAACTAAAAGAATTTGTACTGAAATGGAACCTGAGTTATTGCCGGCTCTTCTCCATGTCTTGGGTCGAAGCACGACAAACAAGTTAGAAAGACAGATGAGTTCTTTCAATCACGAGGTGATTCGCAACCTCCTTGATATTCAGAAATGCAATCTAGAATTTCTTCAATCCCTTGCAAGAGAAAAAAAGAAAGCAAAAAAAAAACCACAATCACATCAGAAATCAAAATCCCTTGATCGAAAAAAAAGTTGGGATAAATTGATAGGTTAGAGTTGAATCAGATAAAACCCACATCTCTGGTTTCCCTTCCCCTCTACTACTTATGATGTAGACTATCAGAAGTAAGCGGTCATGGACTAATGGTGAATGAGGAGAGAGGAGAGAGTAGAGAGAGTTTTGCTTTCGATGAGATAGAGTTTGTTTTTTTTTTTTTCGATACATCAGAGAAAATGAATGAGAGGGAGAGAGAGGTGGGACTTGGGAGTGTGGGACGGTGGTGTTAATCATCTTCTTAAAATAATTAATTATTCATCAATAAAGAAAAGAATACTTAAAAATTCAGTAAAACTGGATCCCACACAAAATAAAACCTAAAGAAATAACAGACTACTTTTCACCCTTTGCTTGTGCTTATTGGTGGAAGATACAGACACTAATATGTCAGAGCAACTTAACATATTTCTTAAATTTTTTGATTTTTTTTATTTGTAGGGATATAAGGTCATTTTTCACTTAACAGCTTCCTCATTTCATTTTCTAAAATAGAAAAAGAGATGAAAGAGAAGTTTTACTTTTCTATTTACAAATTCTCTAAAAATATTTAGAAAAGAAGAATTGAATGTTGCACATTCTTTAAGGCTCAAAGATAAGAAATAAAACATAATTTATTCTAAAAAATAAACTTTTAATTTTTTATACTTATTATTATATTGTAATAAATGAGGATTGTTGTTGTAATAAATATTTGAATCTTTAAAACAGAGAAACTGTTGGATTTGGTATACAAAATTTTTAGAGATTTTGAGTTTTGTTTCCTTATTATATAAAAAATATAAAGAAGCTGTTAGACTTGCTCTTATGAAATAGCATGTATCCACAGATTTTTCATTGTGTAGCAATACAATTATTGCTCACATTTGTTGTAGTGAATAAACTTAATCTAACCCTCAAAGATCAAGTTTCGAGCACCCTAAACCCTAACAAGGAAGTGCTTATTCAAGCACCTAACAACAAATCACAGGATCTCTCAAACAAGTCTGTTATAGATTTTGTACATTTTCTTGGCTTAGCTTAAGTTTCAAGAAGATACATGAGACCCCTATCCTACCTGTAACCGGATACCCATGATGCGTCTGTTTGAGCCCAGTTGATATTTCAGTCTAAGACTACATAATAAGTTTTGGATAACATTTGCTCCAATACCTATGACTCTTTTTAAAAGTAAGGCCCGCGAAGAACGCGAGCTTTGAAGGCGTGCCAGATGGTTTCCTATATAGACTGTAGCACCCCGCGAGATAAGGATGCTTGTTATTTGAGTTCGCATAGGAAGCTACAGGTTTTTGGATAACGCGGAGAGAAAACATTGTGACCTAGGCGGAGTCTGGCTATGCGACTGGACACGTGTCAGTTAGATGTTTAGTTCGCGAGAAAGACGTGTCTTTGTTTTACTCAAATTGCTGAGTCCGAATTAGATTGTGATTACGTCTCTACTGACTAGTTGCGAGTCGCTGTATAAGGAGGGCTCGAGGATCATTTACATACACAATCAAATCATACAACTACAACAAACTCTTCAAGCTTCTCGAAACCTTAACTCTAAGCGCATCTCGCCTTACTTAACAGAGCCCATTCGGTCTCGCCCTCGGTTACTTTTCCGATTGATCGCTCTGCTCGCTTCCCACAGTGAGTATCGATTGCAAGCGAACAGGTGAGCTACTTGTAATCTCTCGTCCGCGAGGTGGCACTGAATGAGTCTGTACTTCAGGGAAAACAAGGACCTATTTGAAGGGTCCCTCCAACGAATGCAAAAGGATTTGGACCAGACGTGTCCAAAAAAAATGAAATTGGCCAGAAACTCATGTGAAATATATAGCATGGGGTTTTGGCTCGAATTTGGTGAAACTTGAAAGGAACCAGAATACCACATTTTCTTTGAAAAGCCAGAGGTCCAAAAAATGTGAAATTGGCCAAAAACTCGTGTGTATATAGCATGGGGTTTTGGTTCGAATTTGGTGAAACTTGAAAGGAGCCGGAATACAACATTTTCTTTGAAAACTCAAGTTCTCGATGTCAATATGAGATGAATTGAAGAGAACAGAGCCTTGGAAAGTCACTCGATACTAATTAAAACAACAATTTCAACAGCTTCACCAAACACGACAAGCGTGAGTCATTTAAGCCCTATCATGAGTATAATGATAAAAGACACGGATTTTGAAAACTAAAATGGTTCAATTTATGTTTGGAGGTGTCTATAACTACACATGAGCTAGAAAAGCTGGAGGTCCAAAAAAAGTTAAATTGGCCAGAAACTAGGGTGTTATATATAACATGGGGTTTTAGCTCGAATTTAGTGAAACTTGAAAGGAGCCGGAATACCACATTTTCTTTGAAAACTCAGGTTCTCGATGTCAATATGAGATGAATTGAAGAGAACAGATTATTGGAAAGTCACTCCATACCAATTAAAACAACAAGTTCAACAGCTTCACCAAACACGACACGCGTGAGTTATTTAAGCCCTATCATGAGTAAATTGATAAAAGACACGGATTTTTAAAGCTAGAATGGTTCAATATATGTTTAGAGGTGTTTATCACCACACCCGAACATGAAAAGCCAAAGGTCTAAAAAATGTGAAATTGGCCAGAAACTCGGGTGCTATATATAGCATGTGGTTTTGACTCGAATTTGGTGAAACTTGAAAGGAGCCAGAATACCACATTTTCTTTGAAAACTCAGGTTCTCGATGTCAATATGAGATGAATTGAAGAGAACAGAGTCTAGGAAAGTCACTCCATACCAATTAAAACAACAATTTCAACAGTTTCACCAAACACGACACCCGTGACTCATTTAAGCCCTATCATGAGTAAAATGATAAAAGACACAGATTTTTAAAGCTAGAATGGTTTAATATATGTTTGGAGGTGTCTATAACCACACCCGTACACGAAAAGCCGGAGGTCTAAAAAATGTGAAATTGGTCAGAAACTCATGTGCTATATATAGCATGGGGTTTTGGCTCGAATTTGGTGAAAGTTAAAAGGAGCCACAATACCTTATTTTCTTTGAAGACTCAGGTTCTTGATGTCAATATGTGATGAATTGAAGAGAACAGAGTTTTGGAAAATCACTTCATACCAATTAAAACAACAATTTCAACAGTTTCACCAAACACGACATGTGATCGATTATTTATAAACCAATTTATTTTCCTTATTCACTACTAGATCGTCATTTATAGTATGGGCAAATAAGGGTCATTCCCGCAGAGGACTAAATGAATCTAACTACTCAAAATATGTCACAAAAGTGACTACTAATCCTAGCGACCAGAAGTTGTAAACCTAATCATATACCTAATCTAAACTAGTCCGAAAAATACGAAAATTTACAGCACAAACTAGACACACATGAGGACTCACACACGAAATTTCAGATGATTCCGAGTTGATTTGATATTTCAAATAAATACTAGAAAATAGAGGACAGAAAGTGACGAAAACTGGTTTTGGGAAACAATGAAATAAAACTAGCTAGGGGAGATGCAATTCACCCCGACAATCACACACAAGATTATTTGTTCAGTTATATTTCAATTAATCTAGATGAAGATGCTCAGGTTGGTTCGGTACGCTTGAAACACAACTTATTACTCTTTCTTACTTCGTACGCTAGGCAGGAAGTGCTCTACACCTAAACTATTTTCAAACAATGCAACCTAAAGGTACGCTTATTAGATTAAACATGCAGAGATCATTAAGTTCTAAAAGAGTTTAAGACATCACAAGGCATCGCAATAAACTTAGTGTCTTGCTAAATCTAGGATTTAGTTTACTTGCTAGCGAAAACTAACAATTGCTTCTCTAGATAGTTTGAGGAGTCTGATATTGACACTAGCATCAAACAATCAAAGCTATAGAACTCTAACATGTATACTAAGTGTGCACTCAAATTAAACATGAAAAGAATTCATCAACATAAAAATAGTAAACCAAATCTCATCTTGGATTAAAAGAGACTAAAACCAAAACTCAAATCATCTTGTGGTTCATGTCTAGGGCTTCAAGCAGTCCCTAACTAAGGAAGCTTAAATAAACATAATAAAAAGAAAACGCAGAAGGGAGAGGAGAAGAGCTAAAGAAGAGGAGAAGAAGGGAAGAAGCCGCCAAAAATGATAACACAGGCTTTTATATTGTTTCTTTCAACCAATCCTTCTTAATTTAGGTTTCTTTGGATATTTTGATTGGTGTACATCTGTAGGACCAATGGAAGTGTGTCAACTCATTTAATTCTTCATAATCAGCTTCACATAGAGATAATAAGTTGGATAATGAAGTACAAACTCTTCCATGGGCTTTCCGGTGTGATTTGGCCCTCAAAACACAAATTCTCGTCAAGAGTCAGATTCGCGCCAATATTGACCTTATGGTAGTAAATTGGCCATAACTTGTTCTAGGAAAATGTTATTCACGAACCGTAAAATGCTATGGAAAGCTAACATCCGTAGCTTTCCTCTGATGTAAGACTCATCATCTGGTTCTTCTCGAGCTTCCCTCAGTGTCCTATCAAAGTTGGTGACTTGCGTAGGCAGATTTCTGAATTTTGTCTTTCACTCTCTCTTTTCCTACTTTTCTTCTTATTTGCTTTAGAACACCTAGAAAACAAATAAACAAAGTAAATAACTAGAAAAGACACCAAACAAGCAAAAAAATTATAGAGGATTTTGATACAAATAATGTATAATTATGCACCTATCAAATACCCCCACACTTAAGCTTTGCTAATCTCTAGCAAACAAAAGAAGCTAACCAGAATACAAGACATAAACCTAACATCTTCCAAACATCTCCGAGAACTCATAACATCCACAAGTATGGTCAACAAAACTCAAGTAGTCACATATTAGAATTCACAACTTCACTTAAAAGCTAATTTATTTTGATAACCATCATTCTCAAATCATTATGCAAGGATAATCAAACCAATGTAACGAAGGAGAATCAACATCCTCATGGGTCAAATAAGTGTCCACTCAATTCCTCACAAAGATGCTCTCAATTTCTTTTCTCTCATGATTTTTTGGCTCAATCTCTCAACTATATGCAATAGAAAGTAGCTTGCATATTTATATGAACAAAAAGCACATGGCAACATAAATAAACTTCATGAAAAAATCAATTACTCACACAAATGAACCACACCATAGGCTCAACTCTTGGAACAAACTCCGCAGATCAAGTTTTACTCATCTTTTAAATCAAAAGGAACTTTGCAAGGTAATACTTGGGCTAGGCTAGGGGTATGAGTTGAAGAGTAAGGAATTTCGAAATTTCTAAAGACCTAACAGAGCATTGAAACACTCTTTATGTCGCCAAAACAAGGGCCAAACATCATCATGTTGGGCCCATCGTCATTCCAACCTCCTTACAACATTGTGAAAAAGAACAAAGGTCATATATTCAGTTTTTAGGCCTTCAAACATACACAAAACTCCAAATTCATAAACAAGGGACTTAATCCGATTTTTTTTTCTTCATCTTTTTTTTTCCTTTTTCTTTCTGCCATTCCTTTTGATTTTTTTTTCTTTCTGGCATTTTTCTTTTCTTTTGGACAAGTCACCTTCCCCCACACTTGTTTCTCATCATCATTCCACACAATACATCACAACACCATGCTCTACTAGGTCTAAAGGACAAAGGTAGAGATATCACTACACTAAGTTCAAGGTATGTATTTTATGGGTGATGAAAGAAAAAGCTTAACGTAGGCTCAAAAGGGTTTAATTAAGGGGTGTGCCGCACACACAAATAGGGACACATGGCAATCTGGCAATGGTATTCATCCTAAAAAGTTTCATTTATCCTTTCTAAAATTAGAGTGTTTTATGAAAAAAAGTTTCGAAAGTCCATAAGAGTGAGTTCTAGCCATCTAGAGTTCATTAAAAGCTATGGTGAGAAATCAATCAACAAGAAAGAATAATGAGGTTTTCGAAAATTTATAGTCAAGAAAACGAATCAGAATATTTTTAATAATCATTCAGAAAGAAAGCACATATATAGGCTCAAGATCTTACAATGGTCATATGAATCAAGTTTAACCTGTCTTTAACATGCCTCAATCAATCCTCAATCATTACATTAATCTAACTATAAATACACATAACTCAAGTGTAATAATCATAAAAATCTATTAGCAATTACTTGAAATCAAGAATCTAACACATGTCTGCAATCCTTTTGTGACCATAATATTCCATAAAAATTCAAACTCAATCCATGTTTGGAAGAAAACACACTAGACACAAGAAAATGAAAAGAAAAATCCTAAAACTGAACCTTTTTTTTTTACGAACACACAAAAAACAAAAGCGTGAAAAAATGAAATAAACACTAAAAAAATGTAAATGAGAAAAGAGTAAGAGTGCTCCCTCTTGAAGACCTCCTAACGTATTTAAGAACAAAAAGAAAGGAATCATCTATTTAAAGTCACAAATTATGCTGCATCAGCCCATGCTCTAGACCCCATAACCTTTTCTTTCAGCGTCGTGTGCTATATATATAGCATGGGGTTTTTAAGAACCATAATTTAAACTTGGATGAATAAATTATCAACCTTGTCTCTTATATAATTTAATTTGAGCAAAACTAAGTATGGTTAGTTATCCTATATATCCTGGTTATAGACACTTTACTTACCTGGTTTATCTAACACATACTCTTCGTGGTTTAGGCCATGGTTGCAAGAGGAGATCTTGGTGCAGAACTCCCTGTTGAAGAGGTCCCACTTTTGCAGGTAGTTAACAACAAACATATGACAGACAAATATGCTTGATAATATCAGTAAGTTGATGTAGGATGTTGCGTTCTTAACTCCACTTTCTATCTCATAATGCAGGAAGAGATAATTAGGCTATGCCGTAGCATGGGGAAGGCTGTTATTGTTGCAACAAATATGCTTGAGATCATGATCGTGCGCCCAACTCCAACCAGAGCTGAGGTATCAGACATTGCCATTGCTGTCCGAGAGGGTGCTGATGCAGTTACGCTTTCAGGAGAAACTGCTAATGGAAAGTAAGTTGTCGTGGCTTGTGGAATTATGCTTAAGGGAAAAGCTTTGGATTATAGTGTAATGTTTAGAGTGTGGGATATTCAATACAATGGGTTCATATCCATGCAGGTATCCACTGAAGACCGTGAAAGTGATGCACACTGTTGCTCTGCGAACAGAGGTGACCGTTGTACCTGGCCAAAGATACAAGCCTTCATTCATTTTTTATACAAGCCCTCGAGCTTCATATGGAGGTGACCGTTGTATAAGGAGGGCTCGAGGATCATTTACATACACAATCAAATTATACAACTACAACAAACTCTTCGAACTTCTCGAAACCGTAACTCTAAGCGCATCTCGCCTTAGTTTACAGAGCCCGTTCGGTCTCGCCCTCAGTTACTTTTCTGATTGATTGCTCTGCTCACTTCCCACGTGAGTATCGATTGCAAGCTAATAGGTGAGCTACTCGTAATCCCTCGTCCACGAGGTGGCACCGGAGCCCTTTCGTTTGATTAGAAGTCCAGCACAAGCAAATTCACGTTCAGCGCCCGTGCGGTGGCATGCCCGCAACCCTCATTTTACTTTTGGTACTACTAAATTACCTCTCTACTCTCGCTGAGGATCGTGACCAAAACAACACCTTGATCTTTGATTCAGTTAGCTCAGCTTAATTTTGCTTCTTTTTTTTTTTTCTTTTTTTTTTTTTGCCTTCTGGTTTGGTTGTTTCTTCTAAGGGGTTTTGTTGTTTTCTAATTTCTTCTTTTGCCAAAAAAAAAAAAAAAAAACTAGGTTGAAGATGAATTATATTATTACAGCAGCACCATAGACACCCACAGAAACTGGCCGGAATTGAAATGAACTGACATGTGAACGCGGTGATAGTCGGCTCCGAGTACCAATATTGTCTCTGTCTGAGAATTGGTTTGCGAGTGATTAAGCTAATTGATAGTTATCCGAGTTAATACTAGTTAATCTAGCTAATTCGAGCACAAACCAGAATGAACCTCTTTTACTGGTTCCAACCTCCCACACTTGGAATACAGTAAATAATGGAAGGGATATCTTCTCCCTCATGTATATGTCTTAAAGTTTCTAGTTTTGTACTTCGGTGTGAAGCTTTTTAGAGTTAAGGAAAGCTGTATCTCCTGACGCACTTGGCCTGAGACCCAAGAAAAGTAAAGGTATTACGACTCAATAAAGGGCTTCTGCTGTGGGACTTTGATAGTGAATGAATATCTGTAAAGGGTTTAAGAGTTGCATGCTTGTTTCTGCGGTACGGACTTCATATAGTTTTTGTAATAATGTGATTACAGACAACCTTCAGTTAGACGATAGTGTTCTACTATCCCGGATAACTGAATCAAATCAAAGCATTCAAACTACCAACACATACAGTTCCACATCATTTTCCAGGGGCTTGTGGAAAAAAGCAACAGCCCTTGATGCTTAGTTGCAAGCACTGAAGAAGGGTTATTCTGTTCTGATGTTTTATTCATTTCGCTTGTATAAAATCATGTGCATCTCTTTATACCGTGATGGTCCACAGGCTGTGTTTGTGTGCAACTGGTGGGATACAAAGGTGAGGGAAACTTAACAATTAACATACAAAGGACCATATTGCAAATTAATGCACCAACAAGGTGCTAGTTGGAACCCATATATACGACCATACCTCATAAGTACATGACCAACATGAACACCAACATCTATTTTTCAAGTACCCATCTCCTTCGGCTCACCTACACTCTCTCTCAACAATTCTCATTTATGTACAAGGAACAACACCCTCTTGGGGTCAATCGGATAGCATAACCATATATATCAGACACTGGAACTTGAACAGGCTCATAGTTCGATTGCAACTTAGTCAGTATGATGAACTAACTAAACCAGGTAAGGTTCTACCACCTTAGCTCACTACTTGGTTTAAAACGATAACTTCCTGGTAAGTCTAACGCACAAATTAATCAATATGCAAAACTAAAACAAAACAAGAACAAATCAGAAACGAACACCAGCAACATTTACATATATCTACAATAAAAGAGTGCTGATGTGAACTTGGATCAAAACCACATAACATATGAAAAAAGTTATCACATATTAAACGAAATGAGAGCAAGGCACAGTAAAGACTAAAGATTTAAGATGTACAAGTTTGGATATGATTGAGATTTTAAACAGTGTACAAGAGTTGGAAAAACCGCATTCTTACAATTCTTCTCCTGACTCATGTTCATTCTCTAAAGCCTCAGTCTCCAACAACATCATTGTTCTCTCATTCTACATTACAGATCCCTTGAATGAGGTTATAATCTCACAAACTGCAATCTATGAAATGTCATCGACAAAAATGTATTCTGCAATGCACCCACATTGTCACTGCCAATCAAGCCATGGTTCTTAAATGATTAGCCAAGATTGAATCAAGAGAAAGATGCTGACTGGAGATGATATTCCCTCGTCATTTTCTGACTTTGTAATTGAAACAAAAACTGCAAAGCAGTAATCTCTGCTTTAGTAGATGGAAGCATCAAATCTTGGCTCATAAAAACAAACCTGGCTGTTGTATGACTGAAGAGCACAGCCTGCAATCCAAGACCACATCTTCTTATCCACGTCATAAAGAAGGCCCTTCCCCTGGTTCCAAGATGTGAAGCAAATCAAGTTATCCTGTCCAGAGCACTCAAATCTCTCAGCTGATAACCTTAACAAAGACCGAAAGTATTTTGGTGGCATCCTGCTGATCTCCACCCATATAAATTTGGAATGATCCAGTTCCCAAATTCTCATACTCTGAAGAGTACTATAAAGGCCGATTCTTCCCACTAGAAACAGACGCTTCTGGGTGCCAGCAACCAAATAACCATCCAATAACGACCGGGGGAACTTAGCTGGAATGTGTTCCCAGTAACCTGTGTCCAGCCGATACATCATCAGACCAAGCGGAGAAAGAGTTTCCAAATACAATCTTGAGTCACAATATGCCATCTTTGAGGAGCATAGACTAACTGCAGGCATTATCTGGTGAATTGACCAACTATTGAGTTTTGAATCATATACTTCAGTGGGCAAGGATTTGTCACCATAGATATCACTAGTGGCTATAACTTTAAACGAGTGATCCTTCCTGTCAACAACCATTATCAGCTGCCTTTGCTGATTATAATGCATACTTGGCAAAGTCCTCCAAGTTTGTGTTAGAGGGTTACACACTAAGGTTTTAAAAACTAAGCCATCAAGCCCAGAGAAGCAAACTAGACCAGCAGAAGAGCCAACCAACCAGAACGCCCACTGTGGTAAAAATGTGAATGGAATTCTGTACCATATTTTTAGAGGCAAGCTGAACACTGAGCATTGCGGGGTCTGAGAATTCTTCCAAAATGTGAGTAGACAAGGCCCATGAGATGGCACTTGTGAGTGGAACTTAATAAAGCTTTTATCTTGCAGTATCGCATTCCACCGTTTACAAACACATCGGAGCCTGAATATCATAAATGGCGGAACCCTAGCTAATATCTCATTCAACAGGTCCTCAGGCAGCATTGCCCAAATATTATCCTCCATTTGAACATCAGGGTGAACCGCTTTACAAAATGTGGCAGCCGTTTCCTCATCAAGTCCTCTCGGCTTTGTCTTAACCACCTTTTGCCTAGAAGGGCTAGTGTTTCTTGACCTTACACAACCCAAAGGGCTTGTATTCCTCGACCCACTACCTCTAATAGGAGATACTTGCTTGGGGCACCTATCAACTTCACCAGAAAACCCATTTCCCATAGGTTTCACACTAGACACAGCAGACCCAGAAACAGAAGCTTCCCCAGCACCATCCATGGTTCTCCAAACCCTAAAACCCAATCTCACTTCAATGGTTTTACCCTAATCCTCAATTCCCAATTCTCAATCCATGCTTCCCAACTCAAAAGATGAAACCTTTCCAGCATCAGATAAAAACCCCATAATTCCTATACTCATAACTCTAAGGATCATAGCATTAACACCAGCATTATAGTCCAGATATTCAACAAAGCAAAAAGCCCTAATCTTTCAGTCAGATCCAAACAAAATTCATAACCTTTTGTGAGATTGAAAGATTGGCACAAGGTAAAAGATAGAATTTTGTATCAATTACCAGAAGAAATTGAAGCCCTTCACTGCCCTGTGACCCTTTGGGAGGGATTCAAGAAGCTCCTGTGTGGGTTTGCTTTAAGTTTTGTTGAAGCACAGATGATGAAGATTTCAGATTTGACATAGAAATGAGAGAAAACCTATGCCCAGCTTCAAAGACCGGTTCTTTAACATTTTGGGGTTTTGATTTACTTTGTCTTTTTGGTTAAAGATTTACTTTGTCACTATTTGACAAAATGGACAAAAGCATCCATGGAAAATGTATCTGCTATTTCAATCTGGTGCAGAATTAAACTTGTACAGTGTTGGTGCAGATGCTATCACATGAGGCCACCTAAGAGCATGTATGTGTCAAAGAGTTGGATCATCTGTATTATGCAAAATAAACGGTGGGGATTTAATGGTGTATGTGTGATTATGATGGTGGATAATAGTGGATTATTCCAATTGGTAAATTAGCTATAGCTTTCTTTATATAGATTGTCGGGCTCCACTAAATTTCTGGTCTCTTGTTTACTTGAGTTCGGGTGGTTGTTGAAGCTTTCATCTACCGAATGTACCAAACGTCCAAACCAGCACGTTGTGTTCTTCTGAGTTCTAATGTTTGTCTTGGTTTTTTTTGAAATTTTTAAAAATTATTGTAAACTACATTTTAGTTACTAACCAAATTTCAGTTTACAAATACATCCTTTACACATTATCTTACACATATAAGGACAAAACTTTACAATTAAGGACAAGTTGTTATGTTGTTGACATGTGTCAGTTACAGATTTACAATTTTACCCTTTATTAAAAGAGAGTCAACTGAACTAAAGGGAATCAATTTACAATCAAACTGCTACTGTCGTCAAGTAATGTCGACTACTACTGTTGGCTTCTACTACGAATTCGCCTGCTACTGCCGATTTATACTACCAATTCGTCTGCTACTGACGACTTCTACTACCAATTTGTCTGCTACTGCCTACGTTTGCTACTCATCCCACTCTGCTACTGCCTACTTCTGCAATTCTCAGTCTCAAACTAGCTGCTACTGCAGATCTTGAAGCTAACTGCTACTGCAGATAGTGAAGCTCGTTGCTACTGTCGACCGTCTAGCTGAACTAAAGGGAGTCAATTTACAAACAAACTGTTACTGTCTTCAAGTAATGTCGACTGCTACTGCTGACTTCTACTACCAATCTGTCTGCTACTGCCGACTTATACTATCAATTCGTCTGCTACTGACGACTTCTACTACCAATCTGTCTGTTACTGTAGACTGCGAAGCTAGCTGCTACTACCGAGAAAAGTTGAAAATGTCCCAACCAATAGCAAAATGTGCAGATTCTCCACCGTCTAGCTGCTACTGTGCAATTTTGCTGCTACTGCAAAATCTAGTTGCTACTGTGAAATTTTAATCAGATTCTCCATCATCTAGCCATGAATCAACCTGCAACTAGAGCGTAGATCTTACCAACATATGTGCAGAAACAAGTAGCACAGTAGTAGATTTTCGAGTAGCACAATAGCTCCTAATGTGAAAAGAAAACTAAGCAGTATCAACATGACTAGACCCCCAGTAAATAACATCACATTTCAAAACCTAAAACCATCTTCCAATGCAACCTCTCCCTCCCTTCCGACGCACCATCCACAACGCCGATCCTGAACCCCTCTTCACCTCTGTCATGGCCTTCGCCCCCGCCACCGTCGCCAACCTATGCCTAGGTTTTGCCTTCCTTGGATGCGCTATCGATGGCCTTGGTGACTTCGTCTCCCTCATCGTCGACCTCTGCAAGTCCTCCCCAGCGAGATCGCCATCTTTGGGGTAGGAGTTGGAGGATTCGATTTGAGCCCCGATCGGACTGTTTTTGGCTTTTCGAGCTTCGTATGCCTCGAATCGACCTCCAATGCTCCTATAGATCGATAGAGAATGACGAGAACTTTCCAACGCTACTTGTGGCGTCACCGGCGGTGGTCGGACGACGGAGAAACCGTCAAAAACCTATTGGTGAGAGAGAGAGAGAGAGAGAAAGAGAGAGAGGATTGGATCAGATCATGTGGGAGGAGGTATGGAGGGTTAAAAGATTTGGATGACATCTTGGTCATTTCATAGATAAAATTTAGATCGGGCCTGGTGTTATTGGTTTTGAGCTTGGACTCATGTCCTAAACTGTATAAAAATTAATGAAAGTGAGTTTTTTGTGTTTTTAAATTTGGTCATGTGCTACCATGTAATTTTCTCTAAAAATTAAGGAAAATATTACGCAACGATTATATAAGTTCATAGATCAAAGTTAAAATGTATGTAAATTTTTATCGATAATCATATCAAAATAATGATAAGAAACATTCAAATCTATAATATGCAATAAACCGATAACTCTTCGTACATATAATTAAGGGAAAATTTTAAGAACAGTACATAACAAATAGTCCACTCTTAATTTTGGTGTTTCAAGTTTCAAAACAATCATAAAGGTACATGAACTTCTAATCTCAACCAAAAATATGTACATGATGTTATGTCTTTCGTTATCTTGTGTGTTTTCCGTTAAAATTTGAAGGACAAATCCGTCATTCCCTAATTTAGCAGTAATAAATTATTAAAATTAATAATTACTAAGGAGAGAGAAATAAAAAAAAATCTGATTCTTATTGCTGAACTAGTAATAATTTTTTTAGGAGCAGCAAAGTCATTTTTGAGTACGGAATATCCAATTCTCATTGCTGAACTAGTAACAAAACAACAATTTATGGAAGACCAAAATTAAAACAGAAAATAGAATAAAGTGATCTACTTGCAGACAACAAAATCATTAAGATTATGGTTTGAGACTCTGAGCTAACAAAATTATAAAAAAAAATTATATAAATAAAAACAGAGTAAAACAAATATAAAGAAAATGGAGAATGAAGAAAACTCGAAATCACCATTTGAAAATTAAGAAATTACATAAATCGAGTTAACGACATTACTGATGTTATGTCCTAAAAATGTGTTGTGATTCTAATGTCATGTACATTTATGATTGTTTTGAAACTTGAAACACCAAAATTAAAAATGGATAATTTGTCATATACTGATCTTAAAATTTTCTCTATAATTAATCTAAGTAATATCAATTTATCTCTGTAATTTATATCACAAGTTCATAACTACTAATGCCCAAAAAGAAACAACAATATCCCAAACCTTCTGGAGTCTATTTTCATTATATTTAGTTGCTTACAATATCTCAATATTCATGAACCATATGCACGTGAATAGTTTGAGACAACAATGATGTGGATTTCATTGTGTTTACTTGAGTTTGTCTATTTTCATATAGTCTGAGACAACATTATGTCATTATATATGGATTGGAATCACAAGGACAACCAACCACTGTCGATTTCATTGTGTTTAGGCATACAATACTAGTGCAATGGGAGATAAGATTTTAGTGATTTTCATAAATCGACTCTTGAATTATGATGTTTTACACATATTAGCTTGATGACATTCGCGATTCTTTTTTTTTTCTTTTCTGTAATGTGTATGTTAACTTTCAAACTAAATCATGTGTTGCGTCACGTGGCAACACATCAAATAAAGAAATCTTGTTGTTTTATTCTAACGCATCTAGTTATTTCTTCTGAAGTTATTCTGCTTAGAATCTTCTGTTAAACACGAACCTAGCTTTCATCGTCTATGTATTGCTTAATCTTCAGGTGCCTTGAGTATCAATTTAGTTGGACAAAATTTACACCTACATCTATAATGACATGGAACACAATACGAAATAGCATTAAGGACCCTTTTGTTACTAGTGGTTATAGTTTTTCGTTTGATATGAATTCATATATATAAAGTGGTCGTTTATGTAATTGAAGTAATGTCTTTGCAGTTTTACACTGATCACAAATTGGTAGACACACATGACAAAATAACTGTCCTAAAGAATTGAACCGCATGCATTTTTCATTTGGTGTCACTTGGTGCTTAACTCATCCATATCATATCACATTTTTTTTTTTTTTTAAACTTTTATTAATAACTCACACACCCTACATATGTCGTGAGGTTTGAACCCATGACCTCAAAGTTATCAGTTAAACACCTTAACCAACCAAGCCACAGCTCACTGATATATCATATCACACTTGATGCTTGTCGCATTGTAATGTTAAATGCTTTTGTTTTTTTCGTTTTTAAGCTTTGCTAGTAGTGTGTGATTACAAACCTAACTTGTTTGATGCTGAGTACCAGAATGAAACGACAAATGGCAATTCCTAAATTTAGGTGTGTATTATTTCTGTTTCTTCTGGTCAACATTTACATGATGCTCAATCAAAATTGTATCGTTTAGGTGGTTAGATCTGACCATCACCCCATGCCGCGCCATTGTTGTCGTTTTTCAAGCAGTCAAGCTCGTGCAGAAGCTGTGGCTCATCATTATTCAAACTATCAAATTGTGCTGCCAATAAAACTTGCAGTATTCTTGCCAATAATAATAGGGTAGGGTTAGGGTGGCTTCAAATTATGAAGGAGTTTGATAACAATATTTTCTTTCCAGAAATAAGATGATAAAATAGAACCGCGCAACAGAAACTCTCTGACGGTAAAATATCTCCCTCTTATCCCGAACAAGTTTAGACAAGTTCATCAAAACATGTTTGGCTTCACCCCAACAGCAACCCGATTCTTCACCTAAGTTTTTTGGGTCCCACTCCCCAGAAAAGCCTCTTAATCGTTTCCCACGTGGTGTCCCTCCGGAAAACTAAAGACTCCTCCTTTAAATTTTTATTCCCCAAATCAGAAAAAGCCCTAAATTCGCTCCCAATTTCCGATTTCGAATCCAATCGGAGCCCAGTTTGGTTAACTGAGCTGGCCTATGATCCCATTCGGTTAATTTATCGCCGTAAACTCTGTGAATTTCTGAGGCTCAAAAGATATGGGGGCGGTGACGTCATCGATGGCGGCGAAGTTCGCGTTCTTCCCGCCGCAGCCGCCGTCGTACGGGGTGGAGGAGGAGGAGGAGAGCGGGAAGCTGAGGATGACGGGGGTGCCGGAGAGGGCAAACGTCGACGTTTTGAAGCTGAGGACGAAGAGGGGAAACGACGTCGTCGCCGTTTACTTTAAGAACCCGGCGGCGAAGCTCACCGTGCTGCACTCACACGGTAACGCGGCTGATCTGGGCCAGATGTATGAGCTCTTCAGTGAGCTCAGTCTTCACCTCAGAGTCAACTTGTTGGGGTAAGTTAGTTTGAATTGAATCTGATTTTGTGTAAGTTGAATTGAATCTGACTTGTGTTTCGGGTAATCGAAAAGTTTGAAACTTTATGTGATTGGTTGGATTTGTTGCAGGTATGATTATTCTGGGTATGGACAATCTACCGGGAAGGTGAGAGATTTTGACTTTATAGTGAATTGTTTTGGTTTTGGGTTTTTCCTAATAGTAATGATGATTTTTCGAGATTTTAATATGAGATAAAAGTTTCCAAGTGAGAATTAATGCGGTTTCTATTTCAGTAATCAAGTTTGAGGATTAGATAAATATAGGGAAGTGCTAGCTATAATTGGTCAGGAGAGTTTTGGAAGTGAGATTAATGTTTTTTTTATTTTTCTTCCCTTTTTGAATAGCCGAGTGAGCAGAACACTTATGCAGACATAGAAGCTGCGTATAGATGTCTTGTGGAGAAGTACGGTGCAAAGGAGGAGGATGTAATTTTATACGGGCAATCAGTTGGCAGTGGGCCTACTCTAGATCTGGCAACTCGCTTACCGAAATTAAGGGCAGTGGTTCTTCACAGCCCGATCATGTCTGGCCTTCGCGTCATGTATCCGGTGAAGCGATCGTACTGGTTTGACATTTACAAGGTATTTAGTTTTCACCAGTTCCTCAGATGTATACTCTTTCATGTTTAAATTGTTCATATTTCAATGGTTGTTCATGATGGTTTTATCTGCTCATGATGCAGAATATTGACAAAATACCATTGGTCAATTGTCCTGTTTTGGTTATCCATGTGAGTAACTCCTCCTTTGAATTATATCCAATTCCATTTCTAAGATTTTTGTGAATCTAAATGTGGTGAACTATTAATGATATATGAGATTGGTTCGTTATATTCATCAACACATGCACTGATGCACTGGTACTGCGTTCAACTTGCTAAAATGTTGATGGTAAATATCTAAAGAAGAAACACTGCGTATTCATTTGAAGAAACTTTGGGGATCTATACTAAATAGGCACAAAAGGGGATTCAATTTCTTGTTTTCATTTTATCACGACTTAAAAGCCTCGTTTACCTGGAAAAACCTATATGTGTTGAAGTACGAAACCTAATTAAAATGAAGGTAAATAGCAAAGTGTAATATATTAAAGCTCTAGTCAAAGGCCAAAGCATTTACAAATTTTCTTTGTATGTGCAGCTATTTAGTCGTGTTTAGCTTTTTGAACATGATGGTTTTTTTGTGGGGGATATTGCCTCATAACCTATTTGTAATGAGAATTGGCCAGGTTAGGTTTAAATTTCCCCATCTGCCAGGTAGATTGAGAGTGTCGATATACATACCAACGTCATTGTGCTTTTTCTCTTGTCCCAGTTGTGAGAACAAGTTATTGATTCATTATGTATCAGATGGCATTCATCCTAGAGCTGTATGGCATAATAAAGTATAGTCCTTGAATTGGTATCTTTCCATATAGGGGTTTCTTTGTACAAGTATACTTAATGTCAGGTTGTTTGGTCCTATGTTTGCTTCTTGTCTGCAGGGGACAGCTGATGATGTGGTGGATTGGTCACATGGCAAACAACTTTGGGAACACTGTAAGGAGAAGTATGAGCCATTGTGGATAAAAGGAGGGAACCATTGTGATCTAGAGCTCTACCCACAGTACATCAAGCATTTGAAGAAGTTTGTATCAGCTGTTGAGAAGTATCCACGTCTTAAAAAGGGATCTGCACCAGTTACGGATCAACCAGAAAAGCCCCGGGGAAGCACCGACATCAGGGAGAAATCTTTGTCCAATACAGATCATAAAGATGTTTCTAGAACAAGTACTGACCATAGAGAAAACCCTAGGGTAAGCACAGACTGCAGAGAGAAGTCAAGGGCTAGCACTGATAAGAGAGATAGATCAAAAAAGATTATGGATCAACCTGAAAAGCCAAGTAATAGTGTGGATCAGCCAGAGAAAGCAAGGAATAGCATTGACCGGTAAATTATGAATCAGTGTTTAATTTGTTTATTTATTTTAGGTGCATCAGTGCTTCCTGCTTTTGGGTGCACACTGGACACATACACACGCATACAACTCTGGTTTACTGATTTTGAAATCGACTTTTGTTGGCAGCTTCGGGGAGATGTTCAGATCAGTTGGCTTCTGCAATATTGATTGTTTTAGGCCCACGGCAACCAGTGTATGAGGGATGAGATATGTTCAAAGTTTAAATCTGTATTTTACCTGGCTTCTATTTATTTGATTGGTTAATGTGGTTGGTTGTTTGAGTGATAGTAGAAATGTCATTGTTTCTCATACTTAGAGAGAGAAAATAGGAAACCTAGAAGACCAAACAAGTATGTATCTCACTTAATTTCCCTTTCCAACTTAATAAATCTAACCCTCACTCCATCTCTCTTGTTCTTAACTTCTTTTTTGGTCGGAATGCAATATTGTAAGTATGATTTCCTCAAATCCGCAGTCTTGGAAGCTTAAACCAGAATGATTACAATTTACAAGTTTACTTCATTATACAGTTCATTCATACTGCTATGCAGTAAGAAAAAAGGGTCTAGCAAGCCAGATGACTGGTAATCTCCAGATCTCAACTTTCGACGTTACCTTTGGCAAGCAAAGCATTTGAGATTTCCCTCGGGGTACACTGGACACATGGTAGCAACAATTTGTTGTTATAAGCAGTAAGGGTAATTTCAAGAGCGAATTCTATGGTTCTGTATTCATTTCGACAATAAAATTGGTGTTAGAACCTCACCTCATTAGAAATCAATTCCTCAACACTCATTCACGAAAGGAGGACAAAGTTTAGGAATCAAATCCTGAAGAATAAATATCGACTCTTTTCTTCTCTTAGTAGTTTTTTCTAGCAAAGAGAGTAAATGTGCCTAATCCTTAAATAGGTTTACAGAGATTTATGGCCAAATTACTGACATGGCCTCCAAATATTGGAAAATTTGCAGAAACACCCCAGGGTTCTTGTCTGGCAAATCAAAGCAAAAACCCCAAACAAAAGTGCAAGGCAGATAAACCAAAAGAACCAGAAACCAGGGTTTAACAAGGTCTAAGGGTTTAAGGCGGCTACAGCCACACTCCCTCTTCTTCTTCTCTATGAATTCCATTGACCCGTTTCCCCCAAATCAACCTTCATCACTCTCACCATTCCACCCCCTTAAAAATCCAATCTTTATTTGATGTCCATCACCCAAAACCCACCACCGTCAAATCTCACCACCAAGCTCTTTGCTTTTCCAAATCCCAGTATCTCCCCCCAAAACCCATCAATGATATCCACCACTGTCTTTAGAAGCCTCACCAAACAAGCCATTTCAAGAACCCAGAGGCTCCCCCTTAAACCACTTCTTGGGTTTTGCCAAAGATCCGATTTTTTTCAGCACCCCATTTTGGTGAGTTCTTGCTCAACCTTGGTGGGTTCTTGCCGAATTGATCATATGCAGAGACCCCGTTCTGGGTTCAGTGATTTTTGCCCCAAAGGGTATGCCAGTGTAGCTGAGGCGATTTCGTCCACTGATGCATCATCATCTACTGATGCTGAGGAGGAGGTGTGTGCTGTTGATGAGCTTCAGGAAATATTGAAAGAGATGAAGAAAGAGGATAGGAGGCAGTCAATCTATAGGTGGCGGATTGAGCAAGCTAGGGTGAGAGGAATGGGGGAAGGGAAGTATTTGATGTTGAGGAGGAGGCAGATAAAGATTGAGACCGAAGCGTGGGAGAGGGCGGCGGATGAGTATAGGGAGCTTTTGATGGACATGTGTGAGCAGAAGCTGGCACCCAATTTGCCATATATGAAGTCTTTGTTTCTTGGTTGGTTTGAGCCTTTATGTAATGCCATTACCATGGAGCAGGACTTGTGCCGCCAAGGGAAGAATAAGACTGCTTATGGTCCTTATATGGATAAGTTACCGGCGGATATGATGGCGGTTATTACAATGCATAAGTTGATGGGTTTGCTGATGACCGGTGAGCATGGCAGTTGCAGGGTTGTATCGGCTGCTTGCACCATTGGGGAAGCCATAGAGCAGGAGGTGTGTGAACTGTTACATAGTTAATGACTTAATGTTTGTGGTCATTCTTGTTGTTAGTTTTATTCGCCATTGATGTTTTAAATCCAGCTAGAGTAGCCATAGTAAGTCAGGTGAGACTTTAGAGGAATGTTTTGGATGACCTTAGTACGTCGGTCTTTGGTTTTTGTGTTGTTCTCTAGCTGCACTAACTAAAGCAGCGCTCCTAAGTTTTAGTTCTCTTACATTTACACAGTGTCATCTCACACATTTCTGAGCACTGATGCAACACTGCTTCAATGCCTCAGGTTAAGATTTACAACTTCTTGGAAAGGACGAAAAAGAAAAAGGTTGGTAAAGATCAGGAAACTGGAGAATCTGATGCTGCAATGAAGGAAAATGAGAAGCTGAATAAAAAGGTCACTAATTTGATGAAGAAACAAAAACTGCAAGCAGTGAGGCACATAGTGAGGGGACATGATGATTCAAAAGCCTGGAGCCAGGAAGCAAAGGCCAAGGTTTGCGTGGTCTTTTTTGTTGCTGAAAGATCATCATTCTAGTTTTTATCTGCATTAAAAATGGTGCCCTTTCATGTGTATTTCTCAGGTTGGCAGTCGTTTGATTGAATTGCTGACCCAGACAGCTTTTATACAACCTCCTGCTGATCAGTCAGGGGACATTCTAGTGGATATACGACCTGCATTTGTACACACGTTTAAGACTGTGAGCAATGCAAAGTACTTCTCTCCTATCATATTAATAAGTCTATACGACTTTTTCCTCTCCCAAATCAATTTTAGTAATGCGAACTTTTCTCTGAACAGGAACACTAGCAGAAGATATGGTGTCATTGAATGTGACCCTCTTGTTCTCAAAGGCCTTGAGAGAACAGTAAGTAACTTCCATACCTATTATTTTATTTTAGCCTAAAAACAGTTGAAGTTGCTGTTGTCACTCTTCACTCAGAAACTGTCTTACGTATGAATTCTTTTCAGGGTTTAAGAGATGCTACAAAAAGTAGATTTCATAGTAGTGTAAATTGATTAGTGGCTAATATAATAGTCTGTACATCATTGCACAGTTGCCCCTGGCAGGTGATGTGGTGCTGGCTAAGCACTTCTATAAGATTTCACTTTACTACCCGTCAAATAGAAGTCTTTGTATTTTTTTTTTCCTTTTTCGTTTTCAATGACATATCAACAATTGTAATTGTTTACACAGGCAAGGCACATGGTGATTCCTTATATGCCCATGTTGGTACCCCCACTCAATTGGACAGGGTATGATAGTTTCAGATCTGTGTATTCTTGCTACCATCTTAATGATTTTTGTATTTTTCATGCTCATATTGTAGACTCTGTAATTCTAAAACGCAGTAATGGATTGGATGGTATTTTAGAGTTGGTAAATCCACTCCCTCCTCTTGGTAGGATTGTCATATACAAGTTAAAAGTAAAACAAACAACTACTGGATTAAGTGCAGTTTTATCTTACCCACTTTTGAAATAGCATTGGTAGAGGCCCGTTCACTCACCAAGCTATTCAATACCCGTCCCTAGAGAATTTCCATTCCCATTCATGTACACACTTTCGTAATTTTAAAAATGATAGAAAATTGAACTCAGAACCTTTCCATTTCCCTTCCTATTTTTTCTTTTTTCCTTAACCTTAGAAAAACTAGTACATTATTTGGTAATGGGAACTTAACTTTTACAGTTCCATGTTTAGTTTTTCTACCCGATCAAAAAAACAATAAAAATGGCATTTGGGATTTTGTTTCCCATTGTTTGTTTGATAAATTTATTTCTATACTCTTCTTGTTTTGGCTAGTCAAGCTGTCTTTATCTCTTTATTTGTTTTTCTTTTCTTTTCAGTTATGACAAAGGAGGGCACTTTTACTTACCGTCATATGTAATGCGCATTCATGGAGCTAAGCAGCAGCGTGAAGCAGTTAAGAGGACCCCCAGGGAACAACTGGAACCAGTTTTTAAGGTTTGTATTTTAAAAACCTGTAGTACCTTTACGAAACTAAACCAAAATGAGGAGTGTTGATTGAGAAAATTTTGTGTGCTTGCCAGGCCCTGGACACTCTTGGGAATACCAGATGGAGGATTAATAAGAGGGTATTTAATGTTGTAGATAGAATATGGGCTAATGGAGACCGTCTCGCTGATTTGGTGGACCGCAGTGATGTAAGTTTATCAGTCAATCATTTATTGACATCATAGAGTTGTGCTATCGCAGGCTAGTATAACATACTTAAACTTATCTGAACTGCATATCTTCAACTTTCCTCCACTTAGGTTCCTTTACCAGAGAAACCAGATACTGAAGATGAAACATTGCTTAAGAAATGGAAGTGGAAAGTGAACAATGTGAAGAAAGAAAACAGGGAGAGACATTCACAGCGTTGTGACATAGAACTTAAACTTGCTGTAAGATCCATTACAATTCCTGTTAAGTCAATAATAATTTCAAGAGTGAAATCAACTGATTATCCTGGCATACAGGTAGCACGGAAAATGAAGGATGAAGAAGGATTTTACTTTCCACACAATCTTGACTTTCGAGGCCGTGCGTATCCTATGCACCCATACTTGAACCATCTCGGTTCAGATCTTTGCAGGGGTATTTTAGAGTTTGCCAAGGGACGCCCTCTTGGAAAGTCAGGTTTACGTTGGCTGAAGATACACTTGGCAAATCTATATGCTGGAGGTGTGGACAAATTATCTCTCGAGGGTCGACTAGCATTTACTGAGAATCATTTGGATGATATATTTGATTCCGTGGACAGACCACTAGAAGGAAGGCGCTGGTGGTTGAAGGCAGAAGATCCATTTCAGTGCTTGGCTGTTTGCATTAACCTCACTGAAGCTCTAAGAAGCTCTTCTCCAGAAACATGTATCTCACATATTCCTGTACATCAGGTACTTACAAATAGATACGGCTTAACGTCAAGGCTAAGTTGACAAGTTATTGCAAGTAATTTGAGAGTTAAATTTATCTGGTCATGACTTTAGTTGAAGGAGATCTAGGGCTCTACCCGTCTTAGTATGTTAGAGTTGTTACAAAATAAACTGGAAAAGAAGAAAATGATATATGTGGACAGAGCCTTCTGTGAAGAGAGCTATATAGGTCTTGCAAAGCTTTCTAATTTGTTTTATGAATTGATCTTCTCTGTACCTAACTTATTCATACACACATATAACTTTTATGCCTGTTTTGGGTAGCGGAATTCTTATGGGATTTGTTTCTTATGCACATAAATCGTAAGCTCCTTCGTCCAGGTCTATGTGGAAGCAACCCTAGAGACATGATCTTAGGTGGCTTTGTTTCTTTTAGTTGAGTGCTGGGTACTGGACTCACCCTCATATGGTGGCCTATAGGGCTTTTGTAGGTGCCTTCTATGATTCACAAATGAGAAACTGTTGTCTTAATCACATCCAAAGCTCTTTTTAATATATGAAATTTGTTTCTACCATGCAAGCACTTGTAATATGTAATTTGGATGTTTACATTTCGTTCATTTATCTGATGTTCTCTAGGATGGCTCTTGCAATGGCTTACAACACTATGCTGCCCTCGGAAGGGACAAGGTAATTTAATTATTTATTCAGTTTGATTCAACAGTTGGTGATGCACCAGTCACTTATCATTGTATAGATTTCTGTTTCCAATAACAATTAAGAAAAATATGTTGAGGAATCATATACACCTTAAAATCTGAGGGGATTTTAAAGATAATCTAGTTTTGGTAACTACTAAAAGAAATCTGTAGTCCATTTACTAGTGCCCATCAACAGAGGTCAGTTGTTATTTCCAATCTCAGGATTCAAACGTGGTTTAACTTAGCATCTCCCTGGCTGTTAATTGTCTGATATATTTTATGAAATAGTAATATTAAATAGACAACAGGTAGGGAATATGAAGATATGTTGCCCGTTCAATTGAGTAAGTTTGATATCCTGCTCATGAAATGGATCGTCAAGTTGATCTTAGTTCAGTAGAGTGTATCCGTGGTGCTTCCATTATTTGTCAATCTAGTAGCATCTAGTAGCATCCTGATGACAGTGCCATGTCAAGTTTCTAGGAAGCTCCTTCTCTCTCTCTCTCTCTCTCTCTCTTCAGATTGATGTACACTTCTCATGAAATCTTTCATTCAGTTAGGAGCAGCTGCTGTCAATCTGGTTGCAGGAGAGAAACCTGCAGATGTTTATTCAGGAATAGCGGCTAGGTAAGTGGTTTATGCTAAGGCAAAGGTATACATGACATAATGGTTAATGTACCTCTTCCGTTACACAAATGAGTATTACCCCTGTATCAGTTTCCATGGTAGCTGCCACAATTCACGATAAGTAGTTTAATAATGAAACCAATTGTCATATTGTGGTGCAGGGTTCTCAATATCATGAAGAGTGATGCACAGAAGGATCCTGAAGTTTTTCCTGATGCATTGTGTGCAAGAGTGTTGGTTAATCAGGTGAATTTTACAATCATTACTGTCAGTTCACATGTGACTGAAAAGAAAATTTTGATAATTCTAACATAGGAGGTCCATATGTGAAAACTAGATACTGTCTAACTGGCCATAACATATGTTTTACTTGCATATGAAAAAATATTGGGTCCCCTGATTTGGGTAAAAGTTTTCATTATCTTAGGTCTACTTGCTCATATTGTATAACCGATAGTCTAACCTGCTGGCTGGATATCCTATAGGTGGATAGGAAGTTGGTAAAGCAAACAGTGATGACATCAGTATATGGTGTCACTTATATTGGTGCTCGGGATCAAATCAAGAAGAGGTTGAAGGAACGTGGTGCCATTTCAGAAGATGATGTCTTTGGTTGTGCTTGTTATGCTGCAAAGGTAACAGATCTTTCTTCATAGTGTAATCACCCAATTTTTACCGATTTACTGCTCCTACATGCATTTATCTGGAATATCATCTATAATATAAATATTTATGTACTAATGGCAGGTCACCTTAGCTGCTTTAGGGGAGATGTTTGAAGCTGCTCGAAGTATCATGAGCTGGCTTGGAGATTGTGCAAAAGTAATTTGGACCATTTCTTTGTCTTTTCCTTCTTGCTAACCATTTCTTTGTCTTTTCCTTCTGGCTTTCCCTCTATGTTTTTCATGGCATTTTGGTGTTTCTACCTTGATCTCTTGTTTACCATATGAATGGACAAATATAACTTTATATATGAACAGATAATTGCATCCGAAAATGAGACAGTACGGTGGACAACTCCACTTGGACTTCCAGTTGTGCAACCTTACCGTAAATACGGAAGGCATCTGGTGAGTTCTGCAAACTTAGCTGTCAACAAGGGTTATCGGTACTCTTATGATACGACCAATTGAAAAGGTTAATCGAATTATTCATGCTGTTGCTAAATTTGTTTCAGATTAAAACTTCCCTTCAAATTTTGACATTACAACGAGAAACAGAAAAGGTACTTTACTTATCTCTTTGGTGATTCAGGCTTATTAGTCTTAAGTGCCACCTACTGCAAGTTCACGATCATTCCCTCATCATCACAAACAAGTTGAGGTCCTAGGATTGTGATCTTTTGAAAAAAAATTCCATGAATTTGTGGCTTTATTACGATGAGGTTTACCCTATTTTCTTTTTCTTCTAAAATATTTGATCTGAAATGTGAACTTTTTCTGAATGTTATTTAATGCTTCATCTGAGGACATTGCTGTACGTATCTTTTTTGTTCTGTCCTGGATTTTGAATTTGTCATAGTAGATTTGCATGCCAACTTCATTTTGCTTTACATTCTTTAGGTAAAAAACTTACTCACATTGTCCTTGAAAGCATGGAACTTGATTTGAGCTGGTCTTTGGTTTTTGCTAGGAAAAAGATGTGATCTTTGGCTTGCCTTGTTGTTTTGTTTTTACATGTTTTATTATACACACAGTCATGGAAAAATAGTATGAAAGAACAGAGTTACAAATGTAGGCATGGTTTGACGTTTCTGGGCTCAAACTCAAACACTCTTTTGTATCACAGATCATGGTCAAGAGGCAGAGGACAGCTTTCCCACCAAATTTTGTTCATTCCCTTGATGGTTCTCATATGATGATGACTGCGGTTGCGTGCAAAAAGGCAGGCTTGAACTTTGCAGGTTTGCTTTTTTGTGTGCTCCAGTTTGATGGCTGCATCTCACAAGAACACGCTTACCATGGTCATTTAATAACATTTGGTTGGTTACAGGAGTTCATGACTCGTATTGGACACACGCTTGTGATGTGGATGTAATGAACAGGATACTTAGGGAAAAGTTTGTGGAGCTATATGAGACTCCAATACTAGAAAGAGTATGTCATCTTGTACACTAGACTGCACATAATACAATTTGGAATTTAGGAAGGGTGTTATGCCATTATGGAGTCTCATAACTGCATTGATCTTATCATCTAGTGTCGTTGATCTAACTCACTTCTCTTTTGTGACCAGTTGTTGGAGAGCTTTCAGCAGTCCTTTCCCACATTAACTTTTCCGCCCTTACCTGAACGGGGTGACTTTGAATTAAGGGATGTTTTAGAATCGCCTTATTTCTTTAACTGATACGCGCTGAGTTATCTTCATTTTAGACAACCTATGCCTTGATTAGCATTCCGCTTCTCAGCTTCTGTGAAAAGGTCTAGAAACATGAAGCAGGTTGAATGAGAACCCTGGCATTGACTCAATGTGTCATATGCCCATAAAGCCTGCTTGAAGCTTTGTGGAGTCCATTTACGGTATGATGCCAGCGCCACTTCATTCTTCTTGTACAGCTTGCTTTTAAATGGTCCCTGAATACATGCATATATGTGTTGTAGAAGTGAGCAAAGCTTGATACATCAGGCAAGCTTCTATGAGGAAGCTGAGAATCAAAGATGTTACTAAATACAGCTAGTCAACGATGTATATCTTAGATTCTTGTGAAGTATCGGAAGCCTCATGGCTGATTGAGGAATAAGCCTTGCTAGATTCAGGAGGTTGCTTAACCTGAGTGGGCTTGCAGCTTTCACTTCTCCTTAAGTTCATAATGTATCTTCTTCCTCTGTATAGTTCAGTGACTAAAGTTGTAATTTTTTGTCCAATATTTGTTCACAGTTATCAATATACGAGTTTAGAATTGAAAATTGTTCTGGTTGAGAAAATATGAAGGTTTCTGGTGATTACAAGGGCATATGCTTCATTTGGTACCACAACGTTCGTCTCGGTATATAAGCAATTTTTCGTTGGTTTTGCATAGCTTCACACACCTGTGACAAACTGTCCCTCTAGACACCTCCCAAGTGTATCCAAAAGTTCTTTAGCATATTCTAAGTTATCATTTGTACGAGGAAAAACTTTGATGAACAAATAAAATTATGCGGTATTTCAACCAAAAATCATGAGAAATAGGGGTGGGCATAAAAAATCGTAATCTTGAACCTGTCTCAGGCCCATCCCGAAATTTGCTGGGACGAGACATGATGTAAATCTTAAAACGTTAGGCCCGTCCCGTCCCGTCTCTTTTATATATAACGGGACAGGACACGAGACAGATAATTCAAGTCTTGTTTAGGCCTGTCTCGTCCTGATTATTTTAATGATTGATTTTTTATTGATTAAGATGTGATTTGAGCATTTCATTTAAGTGTTTTGATCTTACCTCTTTGTTTCTTTAAGTTACTAGGTTACCTCCAATTCAATAACAATGATGTTTAATACTTTAATTTGTTGATTATTGTAGACTCTCTTCTTGCACCCTAGTAGTGATGACAAGTTTAGAGAAAATAAGTAGTATAAACTCTCTTATTACACCGTGTTGTATTTGTAAATATGTTACAAGTACTTGTTAACACATAATAGAGTAGAGAACACTATAAAACTACGAAACTTTTTCTTTTGCTTACAAGTTTATTTTCAACTTTTTTTTATCCGGGATTGGGCCCGTCCCGTCCCAACCGGGATAGGGCCCCGGTGGAATGAAATCTAAAAAACGCAAAGCCCGTCCCATCCCGATCCGATTTCAATGTCCGGGATGGGCTGTGGGATTAGCTCTATCCCGTCTCATCCTGTCTCATGCCCAGTCTTAGTGAGAAATGTTCAGTACCATTTGGTCTAACAACATACTATTTTCTTAGTAAGTGAGACCATTTAGTTTAATGGTATAGTTGACTAGTTATAGCATTTGAGTTGTTTACCTGATAAAAAAATCGTAAGAAATCATAATCTTGACTTACAAAATCCTCACTATTGATCTTGATTTCCTCATAATCATCAACAAAATCGCTTGCGATTAAAATCCTCCGTGTGCGTTCCTAAAGAAATAATTTCGGAATGGAGCCACTACACTTTGATCTTGAGGTATGCCTCAACGTGAAACATGTTCACAAATCACAATGCAAGTCGGCAAAAGTTGGAACTAACGAAGTTATATATACACATTAGTGTACCAAGTTCACATGCAGAGTATACAAGAATAGATCAGAGCTTCTCTATGTCTTCATTTTCTACACTAAATCCTAACCAAATATCAAAAAGACAAACAATGAAGAAACATATCAGTGCCTAAGAGGGTTACATCATGTTGCCAACCAGGTCCAGGTATCAAACTGTACCTCCATATTATCATTTGACAATCGACTTTAACAATTTAAACCTGGGAAACAAAAATCAAACCCATTTCATATGATTGCCGCCTAACACTTCCAACCAGATGAATTACATTGGGCACAGGAAAAATTTGCAGTTATATTAGTAGCCATAACGATCGTTCAAGGATGTTCGTCCATCACCAGATTGTCCTGCGTGAGCCATGAATATAATAACCAGTTATTAAAGATCTATCATCTAGGAGAGGAAGAAAAGGTCAAAAATGAAGGTCTATAACCCAGAATATGGAATCAAATTAGCTTTACCTTCAGGAGGCACCCATGTTTCAGTAGAATCACTATCAAGAAATGAAGGTCTCTCGGGACCAAGTACTCTCTTTTTGGGCTTCTTACCCTTGCTCTGTTGTTTCCCTTGTGACGTATGTTGGCTTTCAGAGGATTTGTCGTCTTCAGACGCATAACAATAGCCTTTGTTATGCTTTAACAACAATGCTACAGCATCCTCTGCCACGAGTGCACCTCTTGTGGATGAAGATGTCGACAGTTGATGAGAATCATCACTAGCTTCAGATTCATGAACTTGTTTCCGTTTCCTTATAATCAAACCAGGTGCAGCATTTTCAATCCCAGATTCCATGTTAACTTCATTCTCCAAAATTTTATTCCTGTCTTTATAGTCCACAAATACTTCAGCCTCGTGCTCATTTGTAGGTGCTGCCTCTTGATGACCCTCCTCAATCTTCTTGTCCACTTTAGCTCCAAGCCACTGGGGCTTTGGAACAGTATACACAACACTTTCTCCTTCAGTTGCATCAGTTAGAACCTCACCCGACTCCAGCTTCTTGCTAGATGCAACAGTCACATCTGTACTTTCCTCTTTCTTTATAGAGCCACTTTCTGGATTTCCAGGCAGACATGTTTCCTTTGGTTTATGTGGAAGTTGCTTCTTGATGGAAGCAGCAGAAGTTTCAGGATTTTCGGGAAGGACCTTTGAATCCCTTTTCTTGGCTGCTTCACCTGTTGGATCAGCAATCTTCAAAAGGAAGACTACCCTATCATATTCAGACTGGAGATCTGAGAGTTCCTTTTGCAGTTGCTCAGTTTTATCAAGCACTAACAAGAAGGAAATCAGCACAGAAAGTATTAGTAAAAAGCACTAGAGCGATTTTCAACTCAGACGTATTAAAGATCAAGGTATATAAGAGCAGAACTCCGAACCTAGCTTAGATGAAAGCCCAGACATGTATGCATCCAGTGCGTCTCCAGCATCGGGTTCTTCTGTAGTTTCTGATGCCAGTCTGTTTTTCTCAATAGAAAGCAGCTCTTTCTTGTCTTCCATTTCTTTTGTGATTGCATCTCTCTTACCAAGAAGAGTATCGGCCGTTTCAACTGATGGGTTTTCACTAGCCTTTTTGCTAGAAGGCTTCTTTGTCCGATCATAAAATTCATCATCATCACTGAAAAACAAACCATTAACAAATAACCCCAATAGGAAGTTCTAAATTCTTTTTACAGAAACCATATAGTATTGACAAATGATGTGTGGTCTTCACATAGCTCAATTGTTAACCGTGATAATAAGGGAGTCTAATTTACATAGGTAAGTTTCATTTAATACCTCAAAAGTTCTTCTTCTTCTTCAATTGTTCCTTTCTTCTTACGATGTGATAGCTTCCCCACACGTGCACCTAAACTTTCTCGAATACTCTCATTCAGTGTCTCTTCCAAATTTTCAAGCTCTTCCAGAATCTGTAAGAAATTTCCAAATAACATGTTAACCAGAAGGGTCATTACCATCCTGCCTCCATATATTGTAACTTAAGATGCAACAGATCTTCCTCATTTGTCAACTAGCAGTATAAAGGTTGGCACAAAGTTCTAGGGAATTCTTTTTACCTGTTCTGTTCTTTGCTCATTCCGAGCGATCTGAGTTTGTTGCCCTTGAGTCAATCCACCTTGAGAGATGTCTTTAGCACGAATGGCATCTATCTCTTTCTTCATATGAGCAATCTTCAAGTGACAGCGAGACATGAGAAAAATTAATAATAAAAATTCATCGGATTCTGTATAAACGAGTTTTGACAATCAACCTTGGAATTCTTTCAATACCTGTGTTTCTCATTTGAACAATAAAGATAAAGACCACAAAAGAACTGGGCACAATCAGAAAAAGAGAAAAAGACAAGGTAAATGTAACCAAGTGAGGCTGAGTAACATTAACCACACATGAGAACAGGTCAAGAAGGTAGAGAAGTTTCAAAATACTAGAAGACATAAGTGTATATCAGGATACTGGATTTAATTATGATGCGATGTTGTTAGGTTCACGTACTTTTTCCTTTGTTGATTCTGGTATGTTAAACCTAATTATGGAGGGTAGCAACTAACTAATCACAACCAACAAGGACCAGTCTCAAACATTTAAGCTCAAAGATTTTAGAAGTGTCTGTTGAATCATTATATTGCAACCGCATCAACTGTTGTATTCTACCATTTACACAAAGATATACTGTTTTGTTAGAATTATAGAAGTTACTCTACACCGGTGTGTGACTCCTGTAATAATCAGTTCAGGAACTGTTTTTCTCAAATACCAAGCAATACTACACTACACTGGTGCGTCACATTTAAAAAACTTAATTCAGGAACTGCTTTTCTCAGCTACTAAGCAATACACAGATGTCAATTTAACATGTATGAACTATAACTAAAGAGTTTACCCAATTGGCAAAAGGGACCCAAAGGACAAGAAAGACAATAAACCAGAACATTTAAAACCACTTACCTTTTCCATTCTTTTAGTTATTTTATCGCGGGTTTTTATCTGCTTTTCTGTAAGCTGTCCTTTGTATGTTTGCCAGGTCACTTCCTCACCATCACCATCATCCTGAAGTCCAAAACACATGTCAGTAGAATAATAGCGAACCGGTTATCTTCTCTCAATTCATCAAAAGAAAAGAAAACAAACCGGTTATACTTAAAGAATTATAGCAGGACATAAAAGACATTTTGAGAAAACTTCTATCAAGTGATGCTAATATGACACATACCTCAGCTTCTTCCATAATGGCATCCTCTCCCATACCCCAAGAGATGCCATCAGCAAGAGAAGCTTCCAGCCTTGCTCGTTGAAGTGATGCCTGCTGATCTAGAATATCTTCACGCATCTTGTACTCTCTCAAAACTTTCAAGTCTTTTTCCTACATACATATAACCAGGTGATAAGCGAACATTCTTTTGGCACATCAAGGGAAACCATAATTGATATAATTCAGCTCATTTCCTCAATATCAGTTTCATTACATCTTTTAAAATTTAGAACATAATGCATATGCACCTATATTTATGCATCTATGCTATGCTTCCAACCTTCATGTAGATAATATTTCCGTGATGGGTGATTTGAAGACTTCGATAAGTGGACAATCCTGAATTTATCCCACTAACATATTGTTTAAAAAGTGACCGTAGTGTCGTCACTTAGATAAGTAAGCAATGGGGGTCCTTGGGAAACTAATCTCATACATGCAATTATATCCCATCCTTCAATATTCCCAGTGCTTAGGTTATTTTTATAGAAAAGATGATCTCCTCGTTGATATTCACAAAAATCAATCTAAAAATCAAATGGACAGATGCCTATTGAGGCATATTTCCACATTTGAATTTCACTAGAAGCACACACAAACTTAAACAATTGATAGTAAATCGAAATCTTACTGGTGGCATCAACTCCGATGGTCCTTGGAAAATGTATAGACGAGACGAACTGCACAAGAAAATGCAAATATCAGAAGGGTTATAATCTTATGATGTTCTTCTGACTAAAAATTCATTAAGAGATAAACTTGGTGAACATTTATAACAATCATCATTATCTTCACTATTCCTGAACTGCTTCTATTTTGGTTGTCATTATCTTAAATACTCACAGTATTCTAGTTGTCCTATCTTGTAAAGTGTTCCTTCTACTTATATATCTACATATAAAACATGAAATAGATATGTATCCAAGTGACTACCAGTTTAGGCCCATAAAATAATTTGGCATTCAAATATGAGCTATGTCTTGTTAACAAAAAGCATAAAGGACAAAATAGCTCTCTGAATCATAAGAGGTCATATGTGTAAATTAGTCCTCTACGAGTTCCTTAACAGATCCTATTGAAAAAAGCAGTGCCTATATCCCATTATATAATGTACTTCACAGGACAGTATTCTGAATTCAAAAGTCATACAGCACATGTAAAAATGAGGATCACTATTAAAAGTGAATGAGGTCGATGGCATAAGTAAAGCCAAGACAATGAAAATAAGAGGTACTCACTGCCCAAAGCGAATGACATCACCAACATGCAAGTCCACATACACCTTTTTACTGACCTGATAAGATGACAAAAAGGTTAGTATATAATCACCAATTTACTGTAACAAGTACCAACAAGGATTTCAGAAGCATCATGTAAGTGAATGTGCCAGGTACAAACAGAGACACACACAAACACAATGTGAATGAATCATGCAGAAAAACTGAGACATTTCAGTAAAAGCTAAATCTTACTGACAAGTGTTAGTATTGACTTGTTAAGTACTCTTGCATGAGTCAGATAAAAGATCTTAAATATTCGAACAGATTCATTGGAAACCATAATCATATAAAACCTAATTTACTATCTGGACCTGGTCAAGAAAGGAAAACCATAAACTGGAACTTACAGAGACCAGCAAGTATTTATCATTTACTACGGCTAGATCAAAAAGGTTGTCGACCAGGTCTGAACTAACACAATAGAGTGCTTATTCGAATAAAGCCCTATCTTTTTTATATTCTGGATAACAAAAGGGATTTTAGTTGAAAGGCACACAGGTTAATTCCTTTGTAGAGAGGGACCTTACAAATGTCGATTACCCCATGACAAATTCGAAACCAGGCCTCCCTCTGGCATTAGTAAATGTGTCAAAAGAAGCTACATTTCAGGTTTTAAGGTCTAGTTGCGAAAAGCAATTAACAGCATAGAAAATACCTGGTTCTTGTTAACGAAAGTACCATGAGTACTGCCAAGGTCATAGATGTATGCCTCTCCACTTGTCTTGAACTGGAGCACTGCCAAAAGAGTGAACAAGATAATAAACAAGTCGAAACCGTCGGCCTAGCTCAAATTCCTAGTACATTTCTCTGAACCTCTATAAGTCTATATAAAAAAAAAAAAAAACCAGTAACACTAACAACAAGATCAGCAATGTGCTTACCGGCATGAAACCGAGAGATAGTGGGGTGCTCCAGTACAAAATCGCATAAGTCGACCCTGCCGAACATGTATGCGCCTTTCTCATACCTGAAAATTCTCAATTACAAACAAATTCAACCGATTTTCGGAACATGTATTCGAAATGCAGCACTGAAAATTAGCACTAGAGGAAGATGAAGACGAAGAAGAAGCTTACACATTGAACTGGTCCACAATGGCGCCGTCCTTGAGCACCTCGAGCTGGAACTGGTGGCATGGAGCTCCGCTCCACGGAGGGATCGAGTAAGGCACGGCGAAGCCTTCGGATTTCTGCTTCGAGGTCTCCGGCGGCGGCGCGGCTTCGGATTCGGATTCGGCGGTGGATGTAGAAGGTGGAGTAGGGCTAGGGTTTTCCGGAGGAGGAGGAGGACTAGGGTTTTTGGGAGGCGGAGGCCCCATCGGGGGCTTCATTTGCGTTGAAGAATGTGAAGTAGTCTCCATCGACACGTTCTCTAGGGTTTCGGAGTCGCCGGAGGTTTTGGAAAGTGGAGGCGGCGGCGGCGGAGGACCCATGGCGGTCGTCATTGTACCGGAAGAAATAGACGCAGAGGCTATTTATAGGTATCCACCGCCAAATTTATTGGGCCGGGTCTCCGAAATTTGTACATATTGGGCTGGCCTGCATTGATGATTTTTTTTAATTTTAGAATAAAACGGTGCGTTTAGATGGGGAAGCAGAAAGATATTTGCTTCTGTCTGGTTGTAGAAGAAGAAGGAGCAGCTCTCAGTTCTGTAGGCAACTTTTCCTTTGGCGATTGAGGAAGGTCTGTTCTTCTTGTTGCTTCATCTTCTTTATTTTCAATTTGGGTAAATGAAAAAAAGTACGAGTTCCATAGTTTTGTGTATGTCTGTGTGTTCTGTGTTGATTAATGGGTGAGGTACTGAAGCCTTCGCTTTCCCTTATGATAATCTCAGCTAGTTCTGGGTTTCAGTATCGGCATTCTCATCAGCCTTTATATGATGTGACTAGAACATATGCAAGTGTGTGTAATGTTAGCTTAGTTTCCATGTGGGTGCCCAATAGGATTAGAATGAAGGCTAAATCCATGTCTGTGCCAAACGTGGTGCTTAGTGTCCAATCTCGGTTGGTTTGTGAGAGACAAGAAGATAAACAAGGATATGAAGCTTGTTTGGTTGAGCAGGTATTGCCTCCATGGGGAGATTTGGCAATTGACAAGGACCTGGTGCACCCGGATATTGAGCCGGAGGTTGCCATCATGCCGGAGTTGAGTTTAAATAGGAAGGCTGTGTTGAATGTAGATAGGGTAAGTTTTTTAGAGGAAGTGGATGAGGAGATATTGTCAAAGAGGATTTTGGTGCTGAGTAGAACTAATAAATTTCGGAGTGCGTTGGAGCTGTTTACTTCCATGGAGTTATCAGGTCTTGTTCCAAGTTTACATGCGTGTAATTCACTGTTATCTTGTCTGTTGAGAAATGGGTTTCTTGATAATGGTTTGAGGGTGTTTGAGTTTATGAAGAGAAAGAAGTTAACCACGAGGCATAGTTATAGCTTGATACTTAAGGCAGTTTCGGATGCTCATGGCTGCGACTCAGCCATTGAAATGTTTAGGGAAATGGAAAAGGAGAGTGGAGTGAGGGATGGTTTTGATACTATTGTCTATAACACAATGATATCGGTCTGTGGTAAAGTGAACAATTGGCGTGAAACTGAGAGATTGTGGAGAGATATCAAGGAGAATGGGCATACTGGAACACAAGTTACTTATTGCCTCTTGGTTAGCATATTTGTTCGGTGTGGTGAGCATGAGCTAGCTCTTGATGCTTACAATGAGATGATTGAAAACAAGTTTGAACCTGGGATTGATACAATGGAAGCTATGGTTGGTGCTTGCTCGAAGGAAGGAAATTGGGATCTTGCACTGAACATCTTTCAGAATATGTTGGACAGTGGGCTCAAGCCAAATGCAATTGCATTCAATGCATTAATAAATTCGCTTGGAAAGGCTGCCGAGGTTGAACTAGCATTTAGGGTATATAATATCATGAAATCTATGGGTCATTCACCTGATCCTTACACATGGAAGGCATTACTCAATGCACTGTATAGGGCAAATCGACATGACGATGCTATTAAGCTGTTTGAGAGCATCAAGAGAAGTCAGCGCTCCCAATTGAACTCGCACTTGTACAATATGGCTTTAATGTCTTGCTCAAAGCTTGGGCTATGGGATAAATCTCTGCAGCTTTTGTGGCAATTAGAAGCTTCGGAATTGTCAGTTTCAACAGCATCATATAACCTTGTAATCAGTGCTTGTGAGATGGCAAGGAAGCCTGAAGTGGCATTGCAAGTGTATGAGCACATGGTTCACCGGAAGTGCACCCCAGACACATTTACTCATCTGTCTCTAATAAGGAGTTGCGTTTGGGGTTCTTTCTGGGAGGAAGTTGAGGAAATTTTGAATGTAAGTTCCATTCTTTCGAGTTATTATCTGCTTTGTGTTCCATTTTATCGCATTATACAGCTTCCTACGGAGTCAGAAATTCTGTATAAAACAAAGGACTATCATGTTTAGTCGTCCAGAATTTCAAACCCTCCCTCTTTTTGGTAATGCATAACCTTGATTTCGATGCATGTGATGAATCACACTTCTATCTCTATGTTCTTTGCTTACCATTAAACATTGATTATAGAGTTTGCTGCTGGTTTGGCATTACAGACACTAAATGCCCAAAGATAACGATTCTCTATGATGTTTTTTGTTTTGCAGCATGCTGCACCAGATGCATCACTTTATAACGCTGCCATTCAAGGAATGAGCTTTCAAGGCAAAACCGAATTAGCAAAGAAGCTTTACACGAATATGCGTGAGAACAGCCTGCAACCAGATGGCAAAACACGCGCCGTTATGCTGCAAAACTTAAGAAGACCAAGGAGGACATAGCTTTCTCGTTACAGAACAAGTAGGAGCAAGCTTTCCCCTAATCGCCGTTACTAACATCAGAGAAACAAGCCTGACAAAACTAGCTAGATGGTGTTGTTTATCTGTAGATGCCTTGAACCTCCCTCTTGTACCCTTGTAATCTATAGCATATACATTACGTGGTTCATGCTACCACTATACATACAGTACTCATTCAAAACATTACGCGAGCGACTGTTAACCGTTGATGCATGTGAATCTTCGCACTTTTGATACAGCTTGAAAA
Organism: Fragaria x ananassa; assembly: GCA_034370585.1. Classification (NCBI taxonomy): domain Eukaryota; kingdom Viridiplantae; phylum Streptophyta; class Magnoliopsida; order Rosales; family Rosaceae; genus Fragaria; species Fragaria x ananassa. The sequence continues at coordinate 31,868,591 of CP139754.1, read as the reverse complement.
TCTCGAGCATTGTTCAAGTTTGATCATAAAACACTGCATCTGATTGAAGTTGAACATAGTACTTAGAGAAACAGAACACAAATTTTAAAGACACGAAACAAGCACGAACAACCGAAACTAGGAAGACGACGGATTGTGACACACAGACTGGACTTTGGACTCCAACATGGTCACATGTTTATCAAGCACAGAAACCACAGCTTCGAACTCGGTGACTTGCTGGTCTATGGCATCAATCTGCTTGACATACTCGTCGAAACCGGCGCTTTTGGACTTGAGTTGCTCCACGAAGACGCTGAGCCCGGAGGCCACGTCGCCGAAGCCTTTGTATTCCTCGGCGACTCTAAGATTCATCTTCTCTAACAGCTCCATGTGGTTGGTTGTTCCCTGGAGCTCGGATTTGATCATGGTGGAGACGCTGGAGAAGAGGTCGTTGAGAGACTCGGCGAGTTCGGCTTGCTTGTCTTTCTCAGCCATTGCAGATTTGGGATATCAAAGCAGATTGATTGATGAATCCTAATAGAAAAGCTGAATTGGGGTTTTTTTCTTCTTCTTTTTTCAATATTTTTTTTAATCTGTAATAGAAGCTGCCCCTGCTTCTCAAAAAAAAAAAAAAACCACCAACAATATTAGCAAGTAGCAACTAGAAGATCACAATCCTCAATCTTTTGACTTAATTTCTTGTTACAAACTTGCTGCTCAATGCAGATATGTGTCCAAGTGTTTGTGCACTCTCATATGATTTTTATTTTGTTTGCCCGGTTTCTATACGTCATTGTCATATAAACCGTCAACTTTTTTGTTCAAAACACTCGTAAGTTTTCATACAAGAATTTCCATTGAAGAGAGTATCTTTAGTACACGGCGTGTATCTTCACATACATACATGGATGGTCAGGATTAGAAGAAATAATATAGAAACATGGTGGTCAAACATATGAATTGTTATGAACGGTTAAAATTGTGTCGTGTAAATACACGTCGTGCATACAAGAATTTCCATTGAAATATATTCATAAAATCATCAAATTAATTAGACTATTGAATTTGATACTAATTTTTTTTGTTCGAAAAAAAATTAATCATATTTGCACCTTCATAACTCAAGTTTGATACGACTTAATTTTGTGATGTGCGAGCTAGTTTTATCAGCGTGATTACTTGGCTTCCACTTACTTCCGCTCCTCACGCTACAACAAAAGTCTTCATTTCCGTGGCAACGAATTGATCTCGCAAAAAACTCTATATTCAACCAAAAGATTTGGACGTTGGAAATGCTCTGTAAACGACACAGTGATGACAATGGAGCCCTCCAAGCTGGAACTCATACTCGAAAGAAATGGCATTGCCAGAAAATCGACAAGTACCAAACGGAACTTGACAAAAAGGTGGAGGATATGGAAGTTAGATTGAAGGTGAAGCGGATGAGAACATGATACTGAATTTTAGTCACAAACTTTATACTTGTAAGTGAAGAAGTTCTAACAATCCATAACTCAACATAGAATGCTACATGATGAAATAATAAGAAACGAGTTTATGATGCACGCCGCCTCTTTTCTCTTTGTTCGTTATCATGACAACAAAGAGCTCAGATTGCTATATATAGCCATCAGGTTTGCAAATACTGCAAGAATGATCATGGAAACTGACACAATCTTGTCCTTGGTAGTTGCTATACAATGAGAATCCCTGAAACCCCAAATTAGGAGACGATATCATATCTATTAGAACAAGACAGATATCACATAGAAGATCAATATTCAACAAGATTTAGTGAAAGAAATCTCACGTACTTGAGAGTAATGGAAGCAGGAAACACAAATGCAAGTAAACCTCCCAGAGTTGCTCCAGAGAACTCGAAAGCTACCCATATGTTAGGTATGAATATTGCACCAACAAGGGAAATCAACACCAGACTTATACTTTCCAACACAAATCTCTTCTTATCTAAAGTCAGAGGTCTTGCAGTGGGGAATAGGAGACCGTCCAAGTTGAGCCGCAGAGGTAAGAATATGGTGGGGAAAACTAGTATGACATGCGCAGCATAGCTAATGCGAATAATGTCATTGAACAGCCGGCTGTAGGGAATGCCAAGGTCAGTGTCGAAGTTGGAGAGTAAGTCGGAGATAGTTGATTCACCGAAAAGGAGGAACCCGAAAAGTCCTGTCATTACATAGACAACTGCACATAGAGATAGTGAACTGCGTACCACAGCTTGCATTTGGGAAGAATCTGCAAGCTCATTCTGTATTGTGTGGACTGAAAATAAACAACTAGATCATTACTATCTTGAATGAAAATTATACTTCTAATTTATCCATGATTGTTCTGCAAGAAAACTCCTATAAAGAAGTAGCACAGTCTATATATATAGCATTCAAGGATTTGTATGGAAAAGAGAAGATCAACATGCTTGAATACCATTGTAGTGGCAAACGTATGCAAAAACAATCACAGGGACAGCAGTGAAGATCCTAAAGAATGATGCCGAATCTGCCACATTTGGAAACCATTTTGGGGTCTCTATGCTTCCATCCACTAATTTGTAAACTGTGACTCCAACCACAACCAAAAGAAATAGAAGAGCCAATCCAACTGATATAAGAGAGATATATTTTGCCGAATCTGCAACCAAATATAGAAGCAATTAATCAAGCAATATATCATATACATATATATGGAGGCCGGCTAGCTAGCTTCATATTATGCAGAAACAAAGGTCATTAATAACTTGCATATATTGAAACATTAACGAAACATTTACCAACCGATGCGCTCAAAGAACATCAATGGAATAAATATGATGATAGTTACAGAAACAAGAACGAAGGCGCGGCTAGTCCACCAATGCTCTCCAAACCACCCTTCCAAAATGCCAGTGTGGTGAACTCCATGCAAGCTGGTTGATCCAGAAAGCACATCCTCTGTTTGAGGAAATTAAACACACATCTTCTGAGCATTAACACAAAAAATACAAAATACTATGATTTTCAATGCACAAACAAATGTTAACAAAGACCAAAAGCATTAAGGCAATACCAATTATGATCATATACACAATGAGAGTCCCAATGCTGTAAATAACAATGGTGATCTGAAGCACAATCTTCCCAATCCATCCATATGCATGGGCCATGACATCACCGTAGGAGACTGCAGACCCTTCCTTGCTGAACCTCAACAACAACTCAACCGATGCCTCAATTATGAATGAAACTAGGATGATCAACACAATTCCCGGAAGGAGTCCCAACAGTTTAAGGGTTGCAGGCAAGCTCATGATTCCGGACCCGACAATGGTGCATGTCAAATTGAACACAGAACCATAAAAGGATGCTCCAGAATACTTCTCATTAGTCCTGGCCACATCTTCATCTCGATCTTCATGTTGAGTCTTTCGTAACAAAGGGGCTCTCTCACCGAAGTTTGGTTTGGTTTCAGAAGTCATATTTTCACGAAACAAATGCAACAGATGCAACAGAGAAGTATTTTCTGTTATGCGGAAGCGGCCGGCCCTGAGAGTCCCACACACGGGTCTAGAAATACCGATATTGTCCCCAGTTTAGCTACCCGGATGCGGAAACATGTATGAGGTTTTACACAAAAGTCCTCGATATTAGTGTGTGTGGTATTATTCCTTATAACCCAACACAATGATACGTTTTTGATGTGGGATTCCAAATTACTCTAATCTAAACCACATTTCCAACAATCTCCCCCGGCGTAATTCGAGTCATCTTCAAATCTCACGATCCAAGTTCCAATAGCTCTGATACCAGTTTGTTGTGCGGAAGTGTCAAACAAACATGAATACCGAAATATGAAAAAACAAAAGGCTACGTCCACGAGCGAAAACAATGAGGAGATTCCACTAATATCAAAAGGAGATTACAAGGTGTTTAACACTCAAACCTAAAATCTCTATCACACCCAAAATACACTCATAGAAAAGAAACATCAAATAGAATAACAACTTCTATAGAACCCTAAACTGCGGCTACTTCTCAATAACCTAAAGTTGCGGCTCTTTTTGTCTCTCACACCTTAATTGGTGACATAAAACATATATTTATAGTGGATAGACAAAACCCTAACCTAACAGGATCAGACTGATTATATGGACTTACTAAAAGATAATTGATGGGCTTATATTAATTTAAGCCACAAACCAACATTTTCTAAGATTTCACTTCACATTGTAAGGTTTGATGATACGGTTCCGAACTTCAGTAGGATTCATTACGTAACAACTAAGTAATTAGCACAAATAAGATGAGCAAGTGAGATCGATCAATACTGGTCTAGATTGGTTTGTTACAATAATAAAACAATAAACGTCAAGGTTGTGAAGGGAGAATAAAAACCAGAATAAACGTCAAGGTTTTTTTTTTTTTTTTTTTTGAGAAGAGAATAAACGTCAAGGTTGTGAAGGGAGCAAATCGCAATACCGTAACAAGTTTGCATTGCAGGAATTGAATGGAGATTGTACAACTTTTGGGCTTGTGAAAGCAGGATCGCTTCCATTGTTCTTTTTCCAAAATGTGTTCTGTTTGCATAAAAGTTCTCATAGCAGAATTGGTTTAGGGTACCAACTAATCTCAACTCCACCCGGGTTCGAATCTGAGCAGTGGATATTTCTGATTGTTTTACATTTTTACATCTTATTTTCTTATTTCCTTAACTTTTACATCTTATTTCCTTAACTTGTTTTTTTTATTCTCCCGATACATACCAAGCTCAAAAGTATTTTTTGTAGGTGCATGTTTATAACTATTGCGAGTCGTTATTTTACTATTTTTCACTGTAAAGGATTATTTTTTTTGTTCAATAATCAATTAAATGGTAGTTTTAGATACCTATTGTCGTTAGCTAAAAATTGATAGGTAATCAATTTGAAGAGAAACAATTTCAAGCCCACTCCGGTTCTAAATTCTGGATCCGCCACTAGGAGAAATGTCTTAATTGATCTTCATGCCATGCTGATGAAATAGGTCATCACGTTCATATAATGCGTAAAAAATTTATATAAATAAAAACAGAATTAATTAGTACAGGTTTGACAGTGGTGAAGCTAGCTTGTAGAGGTGTTTAGTCGAAAAAGCCAAGGTAGATGGGAATGTGTATTGCAGGGGATCATGCAGGACAAATAGGGTACAGGTCAACAGGGTTAGTTATGTCACGTCGATATATATATTTAAATTAGTTTACGAGTTGAATCACACATAAAAAAATTATTTTATAAGGGTAGATAGTGCGTCTCTTAATTGTTATGATTTTTAGAATTTTAAAAATGTTTCGGATTTAATACGCCCCCTATCGAATCGGTAAACCTTAAATATACCTCGTTTTTTACACGAAACATGGTTGACCGATATCGTGTGAGTTTCTATTTTTCTCCGTTTTCGAACAAAAAACTCGTATATATGAGATTTAGGATCTCATCCTATTACACTTGAATATAACGTACTAAACAAGTTATACCGTTTTAGTAGTCACGCTGCAATCCGAGGTCATAATTAAGTGAAAATAAAAATTTCACCGTCTGATATAGGCATGGTAATTAAATAGGTCTACTGAAAAAAATTCACCCTGTTTCGGATTATTTACGCCTCCCATCAAATCAGTCAACCTTAAATATACCTCGTTTTTCCACACGAAACGCGGTTAACCAACATCGTGTGAGATCCTATTTTTTCCCGTTTTCAAACAAGAAGCTCGTATATATGATATTTAGGTTCCCATGATTTTTTTTTTGTTAAATTGACCCTCTGGTAGTTAGGCTTCCCCTTAGGAGTGTCTAAGCGTAATTAGGGTTGACCGCTTTTATCGAGATCTAAACGTTACCGGAAGTTTGTAATTTTTCATCTCTAGCCGTATTTCACTATTTCGATCACATCATATTTGACAAGATTTTCAAAAAAATTTCTTCCTCTGTATAGTTGGTTCATAATGATATTTATTTGAATACAACTTACTAAACAAGTTATACCGTTTTAGTAGACATGTAACGATCCGATGTCATAAATACGTGAAAATGAAAATTTCACAATGCATGGTAATTAAATAGGTCTACTGAAAAAAATTCACCCTGTTTTGGATTTATTAAGCCCCTCATCGAATCGATCAACCTTAAATATACCTCGTTTTGTTACACGAAATGCGGTTGACCGACATCGTGCGAGATCCTATTTTTTCTCGTTTTCAAACAAGAAGCTCATATATATGAGATTTAGGATCCCATGATTTTTTTTGTTAAATTGACCCTCTGGTGGTTAAACTCCCCTTAGGAGCGCCTAAGTGTAATTAGGGTTGACCGCTTTTATCGGGGTCTAAACGTTACCGGAAGTTTGTGATTTTTCATCCCTACCTGTATTTCACTATTTCGATCACATCCTATTCACAAGATTTTCGAAAATTTTACCTCCTCTGTATAGTTGGTTCACAATGATATACATTTGAATATAACCTACTAAATAAGTTATACCGCTTTAGTAGACACGTGACGAATCGTGGTTATAAATACGTGAAAATAAAAATTCCACCGTCTGATGTAGGCATTGTAATTAAATAGATCTACTGAAAAAAAAATCCACCCCGTTTCAGATTTGTTACGGCTTTCATCAAATCGGTCAACCTTAAATAGACCTTTTTTTTACACAAAACGCGGTTGACTGACATCGTGCAAGATCCTATTTTTCCCCGTTTTCGAACAAGAAGCTCATATATATAAGATTTAGGATCCCACAAATTTTTTTTTGTTAAATTGATCCTCCGGTAATTAGGCACTCTTTAGGAGCGTCTAAGCTTAATTAGGGTTCATCCATAACCGTATTTCATTATTTCGATCACATCCTATTTCACAAGATTTTCAAAAATTTTTCTTCCTCTTTATAGTTGGTTCACTATTTTCCTTAAATATTTACAATGACGTTTATAATATTTTTAAATTAATAAAACAAAATAAAATGAACCCAGAAATCAAACATTTAGAAAAAAAAAGGTGTATAAAACCAGAAAAAAATTAGAAAAAACAAGGTGTACAGTGGGTTTACCCTCCAAAACAAAAATTCTTCTCAAAGGCAGCTAGCCACTAAGCTAAACAGACTTTTTATTAATCATTTCTCAAAGATTGTATATTTTCTATGCTGACTTATATATATACCAAGTAGAAGAAAAGTTTGCCAGAGGCTCGAAGCTGCTGCCTCAAACTCTCAAGGACTTTCCTAGGTCGAGCTTCGTCGCTATGTTTGAGATCGACATGGATGCCTTACGTAGTCGTCGAAGATGAAGGAGCTAGGGGTAGAATCTTTTGATGGGTGGAGTCGAGTACGATCGATGAAGTCAGCGAAGAATTGGGATGGGTCGTATTGGCCATTTGCAGAGAGGAGAGTACAACAACCATTAGAGGGAGATGAGAAAGGAGAAAGGAAGAGAAACAAAGAGAAAGGAAAAGCAACGACCCAATCGAAGGCCACTAGCAGCTAACGTCGCATGAATTGACACACACGGTAGACATCCTGGTGCAGCTGTCCGACTAGTGCATGGAATAGGCTCTCGTAGTTCTCTACCTCCCAAAAAAGATGTGGAGTATTTAAATAGGATGCTTTTGCTCCTCCCACAATTCTCGTGGGAGTATATTGTGAAAGAAACTTCACGTACGGTTAAACACCATATTATAATCATGGTGCATATATAGCTCTGGAAATGATCACTATCTCCAACTTCAGTTTGAACACATGTTTAGGAAGAGAGGTACATCCAAACTTCTATGTATTCACGTCAAAAACTAATCATTCTTGGGTCTGTCCCTTCAACCAAACGTTCAATTCTACAACACAGTTATGTAGAGGAGGATTGAACACAACAAGGAGCAACCAAGAGTTTCTTCATAATTTTTGAGCAAGAGCTCGTTGATTTTACCAGAAGTGAGTCCAGCTCAGTGATCTCTGCCTCCTACAGTTGTTGTATCACACCTGAACAAAGTTATCAAGTAATAGTGAGCTTAAAACTGATTTTAAGCTTTCACAACAGAGCAACCACATTGACAAAGATTTCGTAAGTGTAAAGGAATTGCTCAGAGAGAAATGAGAAAACCAAAGCATGCGAGAGAGGCAGCTCTGCATTTGGCTTGTTGGCGTTAACCTCATTGTAGATCCCAAATAATTTATTGAAGTTAATTGTGATTCAACTAAAGGGTGACTCAGTAGGTTATGTGAAAATGATATACAGGCCTAACTTCAGCAACATGCCACTGAGAGTCTGACCAAAGGTGTCCTGCCAACTATGCCAACTATGAGAAAACTAGAGAACTTTTTCATCCCATTTCTGCTTTCAACTTTCTACAGTTTTAAATTGGGGCAAATCGATAGCTTCAAATTTGTTTAGGGTTTCTGAATCAAACCTTGATGAGTTCTGCTCCATTGAGATTTGAAGCTGAGAGACATCTGTTGTTGGACTCCAAGACAGGCCTTGAGTTGTGGAGGTTTTTCGTCTCCAGAATGGGTAGTCTTGTTAAGTAAAGAAATAAAGTGCAGCTGAAATCAGTACAATGAGCACTGCCATGAGTACATGCTTAAAGTTTAGAACTCCTGCGTCCACTCTCCTCACAAAATCAGCAGGTCCAGCTTCAGTCTCACTCATAAAAGCATCTTTATGAGTCCTATCAAACTGAAAAATACAAATAAGGAGGCAACTTTTAGTGATTTCCGAAGCATGAGGTATATAATACATCAGACAAAAGAGGTACAATGGTAATATAGCATCAAAGGGCACCTAAATCTTATTATACCTCATTGACCCAAAAAGAGAGTTTATACATAAGATAATAAAACAATTAATCAAACAGGAAAGCATGGCTAAAACTACAAGAAGTCAGGCTTGTTATAGAACAGACCTTAGCACTCACAGCAGACAACTCATGAGCTTCCTCCCTACTTTCTTTTGTGCCAAAATCCAAATCGTGTTTTGAGAGCATGCTGTCGTCATCATTTCCTCTATCATCATTGCACATAACCACAGATGGACTATTGTTCATTTGCAACTTCAGAATTAGAGTTTTGTTCTCCATTGTTAATGAAGACATCTACGTCCAATCACCCGAAGATAAATGTTAAGAGTTGGGAAATACATATTGTACTAAATTAGGCTGACTGACCCTGACTTGGTTTCAATATGCTACAACTGAAAATCTGCATCGTTATTTTGAGCTAGATTTATCAATTATAAAACAAACCTACATTACCAGCTATGCAATGACAGAAAAGTAAACTAGGCATTTCAAATCAATGTAGGTAAAGAAAATCTGTAACTGGCTTTCAGATTATCTTGGTAGATAATTTCTCTAGAATGGGATAATTTAAACCTAATAGCTAACCTACCCATGGAAAACCTCCACCTCACAGCTTGTCACCTTAAGTCCCCAAGGCAGCTACATATTTACAAATGAATACAAGTGCGCATATATATGCACATGACTATGGAAAAGCATGCACATATCATGTTTTGTTATGTAATCCTCTAGCTATAAGAAGGCCCCTGTGTTTTACCGTAACTGGATCACACCTGGACATAACATTTCATTCCTAAGCATTGTAAAGTTGAAATTGCATTTCTTATCTAAAGCCTACATACTAAAAGAAAAAGAAAAAAAAATACACAGACACACATCAAAAGATGTGTTTCACAATAAACTTGAAAGTTAAAAGATATAAGTTGGTAAATACCTGCTTATGAAGGCGCTCTCTTTCAAAAGCAAGTTGCACAATCAAGTTTGTGATAACTTTTGACCGGACTGCAATATCAGTTGCAGTAGCTATTTTTGCTGCCTCAGCTTGATGTAAAGCTGCCTCCATGCGTTTCAATCTACCCGTCAGAAAGCTTACTTCCTCATTTAGTGCTGCATTAGATTCCGATATCATTATACACTTGTCCTCTACACTGTCAGCCCGACATTCAGCTTTTGAAACCTTCTGCTTTAGATCCTTTATCACATTTTCCATATCCCTAATAGTCGAATTCAACATGTTTTGTTTCTCCTGGCTAGCTTCAGCAGTTGCCACTGCATGCTGCAACCGCATGTCAGGTTCTGTCAACTGCGTCTTAAGAAGTCCAAGCTCTTCATTAAGTTCAGAGTTAGTCTCAGTTAATAGTTTGCACTGGGCTTCTGCATTCCGAGCCCTACTTTCAGCTTTAGATTCTTTCTCTTTCAGATCTGTAATAACATTTCCCATTTCACTAATTTCATCTTCTAGCGAACTCACCTTTTCGCTCAATGTGAAGGCCTGAGAATCTGCAAAAATTAACTTATCTTCAGCTTCCTTCAAGCTGTCTTTCAAGCTCTCTGTCTGTGCGTGAAAGAAGTCATTAACTTTTGCGTTGCTACTTTCAAGCTTCCGCAAAGAGCTTTCTTTGGCTTTAAGGAGACCATCCACCTTCAGTTGTAGCTCATTTTCTCGCCGAACTAAGCCATTTAAATTAAACTGGAGAATCTGGAGTTTACCCAGCAGTTCCTTTGAAATACTCATCATGATCCCAGATGCATTATCTGCCTCTAACCACCTCTCCCAAACATCTGCTGCTTCATCCTCCATGCAATATGCCTCTTCTTCTGAAGAGAGTAATCTCATTTTCATATCCTCTTCAATTTGTTTTGATACAACTAATTTCTTTTCAAGATCCATTTCCCTCGCTAAAGATTTCTCTAGCATCTGCAATATATGTCTTTGTTGTTCAACAGTTTGCACATTCTTGCTTGAAAATAATTCATCTTCTATATGGCGCAATTCTTTGTCGTTATTCCCTGTCAATATGCAAGCATTAGAATGGAATAAAATCAACAGTTATAGTCGCTTCTCTATCAACTTATGCAGTGAAGGTGACTAAAGAAAAACCTGCTGGCCTACTAACACTATGAGTTTCCTGGCAGTCCCATATATGCATGCATTCCCTAGCAATTCAACTTATACACTAGAGGTGGTTATAAACCCCGCCAAGTGTACCATTATAAAACCCCTCCAACCCCCATCACCATATGCACATTAAGAATTAGAAGCTAATAATATTGAAATATCATCAACAAAAACATTTGTAATGAACTGTTAGCTTACACTTTTCTTCTCCATCAGAGCTTGAAAAGGTCCTCTGGAACTTCAAAGATTGCATCCTAATTTCAGAGACCTGTTCTTGCAACTGCTCCAATGACTGCTCAGAATACTGCAGCTTTTCTTCCATCACTGCAAATGTTTCTCCCAAGTATGTGTAAGAAGATAGTATCCCCTGTGCAGCCGTGATCTCCATTTGAAGCATTGCCATGAGCTTAACCAATTCACTCACCTCCGAGTCCAAAATTCCAGATAAGAGAGTGTACTCTAAAGCCTTCTCCACACAATCAACCGATTTCTCCTCTTCCTTGGATACAAAGGCCTCAAAGTCACTCTCCTTGGTGGCCACACGCATCATAAAACCACTCAAATTTTGCAGCTTATCAGTAGCGCGTGCTAGATCCGATTCAACATCAATGATAACCTTGTGCACATTTTCTAGTTCTCCAGTAACCACACCAGATGAGACCCTTTCAAGACCCACCCCGCTATGCGACTCCACCACCGATATGTCAATATTGACATCACTGCTAGAAACACTTGCTTCTGGACCACCATCATAATCCATTTTATACAAGCAACTATTCAAATGGTTCGGAAAACCTGAACATCAACATAAACAAAAGAAATACGCATACAACTCATTCCATCTGACATTTGCAAAGAAACCAATCACGGTAAACATAACCGCAATTTCTACTTTATATACAAAACCAAACACAGCCATATCCCTAATAAATTTGAAGCCTCTATTGTTTATGAAAGATAAAACAAAGCTAAAAAGTATGAAACTTTGATTCATATATCATATCAGAGAGCTGCTTCGGTATCATAAATCAAGCAACTATGAATTAGAAAAGGGTCTCATACATGTTCAGGTGAAATCAAGCATGAAGGATGCACTATTTTCAGTGAAGAAAAAAGCTACCTGGCCACAAACAACAGCGCAGTAAATCGATCAGATTTACCCAAATGCTCGATCAGCGCCCCAAAACCAGATTCCGGCGAGATCTCCACAAACTGAGAACGAAGGCTCAAAAGAGAGTTTGGAAGGTTTGTAAATAGAAGGTTCGGGTGTATGCATCAGAATTTGACGACCCGACCCGACCCGATAAAGCCCGAAACAGAGTTGCCCACGATCCAAAGAGCGAGGGTCCAAAAGCGCATTTGAAGCTGGTCCGGGTGATTATAAGAGAATGATTACCGCGTAAACATATTCATGCGTCTATTTATTAATAGAAGGGAACTCTATCACCTAAAACGAAACTGGTTAAATTCGGTTTACTGTATTATACAGTTATACATCCTACTACATACATAAGTAGTTATTTTCAATTATCTCTGTTTTTTGTTTTGTTTTTGTTGTTGTTTACTGTAATAGCCCTTATTTTTACTTGTTTATTTTAGACGACTCATTAAGGACAATTATGACGGTTCACAATTTGATAAATTTGGCTTTATTATAGTTGAGATGGGAACCCTTCTAAATTCTAATGAGGACACTAAGACTAGTTGAGAACATTTTAGTTAATGGGTTAAGACTTAAGAGACCCATTTTACGATCACACATTTTGGCATCTCAAATGTTCAGTTTATAGATTTATATGAGTATATCATTTTAGTAAAATTTCAGTAAAATTGGCGATAGTTAAAGTATTGTACATCAAATCAATGGAAAAACCACATATGTCAAACATGAACCATTTAAGTTCATAATTTGTAAATCATATTTATGAGTGCCTTCATTATTTTTCAATTTGGCTGAAAATTTACATATATGATATACTTATAAATACCTATAAACTGAACGGTTGAGATGTGAATATACAATATAGAAGTGGGTGTGAAACATATAAGTCATCCACTAGTCCTCAACTTAATGATTTTCATTAAAAATACCTCATTTGTTAACATATAAGGAAATCAAAATGATTTCCGATAAAAGTATCCAACCGTGTAGCATATATGTCACGTTTTATTATTAAGAATCGATTGCTAAACAACCCTTAACTTAATAACCAATATAAAGTTACTGCACTAGAACTACTCTTAAACGAGTTTGATACGGTTCTTTCCAATATTTCTATCACTTTGCATCACATCTAAATTCATCGAGTCACCGTGCCCTAATAAACTGACAGGTCCATATGATGAACTATATGTGGCTTTTGGATGGAAAGGGAAACAATACAAAAACATGTGATGTAGATTCGTTTAGGGGTCATCCCAGATTAATAAACTATCATTAGAGTTCTAAAATCTTGTACCAAACGAATAGATTCGTAATCTAATGTTGTCCACAATCAGATTGATGATGCTTAATTAGCTGCCTAATTAAGATTCCTTAGAACTTGCTGCATCAGCAAGTTCACAGTTGTTGCAACCACAGCCTTGTGTTTAAGTTTTTTTAATCACTTACCCACCCATTAGTCACTCTCTCTTGTTTGTATAATAATCAAAGTGAAACTAAAGTTTTTACAGTTAGAAATGTCATCATTATCTTAATCATACAAGTAAGATGTTGGGAAGTTGACTGGGTTTATTGGAAGCCAAGTAGCCAGCATTGAATTGCTGGAGAATTCATCCATAATTGAATAAATTATAGAGCGCACGGCCAAGTAGCCAGCATTGAATTGCTGGAGAATTCATCCATAATTGAATTGACTGAAAATTATAGAGCGCACCTGGTCAATCTCATCGTCCACTCATCCGTGTCCGGCCGCACCCGATGATCTCACCGGCGATCTCACCGTTAAATTTCCGGGTGCGCCGAATACGCTCTCTGAATTGACTGGGTTTAAGGGAGCAGTTTATGGAATATGATGCGTGAAAAGGAAACCACACTTTGAGAATTATGTGTTCTTCTAGTCTTGTTCTTCATGATGATTTGTGATGTCTAACTTCAACAAGGAAATCACTAATTGAATCAGTACAATCACCAATGTTCTGTTTTATATAGAAAGATTGATGTAATCCCAATGTTAACGAAGAACATAGAAGATTCAAAGTTAAGTTTAGATAAGAAGAACTTTTTTAAAGCACACACATTTATTACCTCTTAAACTATCTACGAAGTGAAATTCATAAATTTCTAACGCTCAATAACATGCTCAATCAAGTGGCAATCGTGACTAGACACATTATACTAAGAAAAACTACGACAATAAATGATTTATAAATTAAATGTAAATATTTACAATCTATGATAGACCTACTACAAAAAAAAACATAAAAGAGACATATACATGTGTGTCTATTTAAAGTGTTTATATTGTTAAATAGTGGTTTTTTGTTCCATTTAGCAATAGACTCACATATATATGTCCCCTTAGGTTTTTTTTTTTTTGTACTAGTGGTAAGAAGTGTCTCACGGTCTTAATTCGTAAGAACAAAATATGAACATTAATTTTTTTTTTCTTGTGTTTGAAGGTAAGTCCTGACACAACCACAAAATCTTATTATTTTCCAATTTCACACCACCACTTCCAAGTATTCAGAAGGCTTCAATTATAGTTTCACTAACCTAATTTTATCAAGAAACAATCATTTTATTGACAAATGAGTGAAAATGGGAGCAGTAATTTGGTTGATTAGCAACGCATCGACGGTTTATAGGAGATGATGAATCAGACGATGACTACTACTGTAGCTTGAGATGTACTTCCTTTTTTGACGTTGACACCAATGGTCCTCTTCAATCATATCTTCATTTCTACTCTATAAAACCAAAGACAGAACCAAAATTTTACAGTTGTAGATTTCTTTCTGTGGATTTGGGGTCTTACAATTTTACAATAATTCTACAGAAAATTGTAGTCTTTGTCGGCACCCCCATTATTGATAATTAGTATCAGACTTTCTTGCGTGTGTTTATCTCTTTCTTTGAAATTTTCTGGCTCTATAAAAATCAAAGCTTTTTGAGGAATTCTGTCACGTTTCTTTCTGGGTCTGCTGAATTATTGGCTTCTGAATTTTGGGTTTTTATTGGTTTTTGGTTTTGGGTGCTTTGTTTATATCAAAGGGGGAGAATTGGGTTTTGAAGGTTTGCTATTTTGGGATTTCTCCTCTATTTGTATTGAAGAATCAATTCGATTATCAATCAAATTGTGATAGTTTTGTCTTCTGGGTTTCATTTTTTTTGGGTTTCAAAAGTTTCTACCCCAAAAGGGATTGTATTTATCTGTGTCATAGTTAGTTGGTAGCAAATTTGCAACTGTGATATATTATTTCATAGTTTCTGTGCAAAAGATTCAACCTTTATATTCTCAGCTGGAATTGTATAATATTTACTGGTTTTAGTGTTTTCATCTGGAAATTCTGATCATTTGATCAGTAGCTTTGAATTTTCTTATTGAAACCATTGTTGTGTAGAAGTTTTAAGATTTGAAAAGATGACAATTGGGAATGTTGCACGAAAGAAGGAGAGGAAGTCAACGAAGAACAAAGCAATTGTTGATGAGAATGCTCCTTTGTTGCCCAAATGTGGGGAAGATGGTGGGTTTGATGAGTTTAATGGAGCCTCCTTTACTGGGGCAGTTTTCAACTTATCAACCACAATTGTTGGTGCTGGAATCATGGCTTTGCCTGCAACCATGAAAGTGTTGGGTCTTGGTCTTGGGATTACCATGATCATACTTATGGCCTTCTTGACTGAGGCTTCAATTGAGCTGATACTCAGGTTCAGCCGAGCTGGAAAGTCTTCTTCTTATGGAGGCCTCATGGGGGATGCTTTTGGAAAATATGGGAAAATTTTGTTGCAGGTAGCTGTGTTAGTCAACAATCTTGGTGTCCTCATTGTGTACATGATCATTGTTGGTATGAACTCCATTCTGTAATACTGATTGTATTGTATTTACAATTTACTCTTTTACAAATTTGTCATTTGGTAATTGTGGATTTGTGTTGGCCTTGCTTATACTGGTATGTAAAAGCTCTGAAGTTGTGTAACAATCTTGTACTGCTTATATGAAGGTGATGTGCTCTCTGGAACGTCTTCAAGTGAAGGCCACCACGCAGGTGTACTTGAAGGATGGTTTGGAGTACATTGGTGGACGGGGCGTGCCATTGTTCTTCTTGTAACAACACTTGGAATCTTTGCTCCATTGGCAAGCTTTAAACGAATCGGTGAGTCTTTAAGTTGGTATACTAAACAATTTGACATCACAATATAGGCCGTCAGTATTTGTGACTTGGTTTGAAAATTCTTTTGCCCTTCTCATTAATGTTCCTTACTGTAGCTTTTGGTTTATGTTGGAGTTTCCTTTTCTCATTTGGAATTTGAATGTGTTGGTTATCTTACTAGCCCTATTATTTTGCAGATTCATTGAGCTTCACGTCTGCCTTATCTGTTGGCCTAGCAGTTGTGTTTCTTGTTATTACTGTTGGAATTACAGTGATCAAGTTGATTGATGGCAGTATTGGAATGCCCAGGTTGCTACCTGATGTTAGTGATGTTTCATCATTCATCAAATGCTTCACTGTAGTCCCTGTACTCGTCACTGCCTACATCTGTCACTACAATGGTATGGAACCTGTTGACTTGAACAACAGTATCTATTTGGTGATTGGATTGAATGGAATCCCATTTAAGTACCACTGTAGGCACCACTTTGTGTGCCAGGTTCCTGTATTCTAGGGACTGAACACACATAATAATATGCTAAACTGATTCCACATTTTGATTTTATGATGCTGGCATGTATTTCCTGTAGCAGCACCTGTTGTGACTTAGAAAGTCAAAATTCAAACATATTGGGATAATATGCACATGATGATAAACCTAAAATGTACATGGCTCAGAGAAACTATGAGAAATGGGTCTAGGACATAATTTATGTGGTTTGCACCTTTTGATTGCAAGTGCCTATATGTTGAGCAATGATCATCCTGAGTACTTTATATGCAGTTCATAGCATCGACAATGAACTTGAGGACTCCACACAGATAAGAGGGGTTGTGCAAACGTCACTTGCTCTGTGCTCATCTGTATACATAATGACAAGCCTTTTTGGGTTCCTTCTATTTGGGGATGGAACTCTTGACGACGTGCTTGCTAACTTCGATGCTGACCTTGGCATTCCTTATGGTTTCTTCCTTAATGATGCTGTTCGTGTCAGTTATGCTGCTCACCTTATGCTTGTGTTTCCTGTTGTCTTCTTCCCATTGCGGCTCAACTTGGATGGCCTCCTCTTTTCCTCTTCAAGGCCTTTGGTTCTCAGCAACATGAGATTTACACTGGTCACAGTTGGGCTGATTGGAATAATCTTCTTCGGTGCAAACTTTATTCCCAGCATCTGGGATGCTTTCCAGTTCACTGGAGCAACTGCTGCAGTTTGCATCGGGTTCATCTTCCCTGCTGCAATTACTCTCAAGTGAGTTATTGACTTGATCACAAGAACTATCTTTCAGTTCAGATTTCAACTTACTTAGGAATATCATGTTAATTGTTGAGTGAGTTATTGACTTGATTGCAAGAACTATCTTTTAGTTCAGGTTTCAATTTGCTTCGGAATAACATGTTAATTGTTGATTACTTGTCTTTTCCCAGTATTCGATGCCTGATATTTAAAGAGTCATAGTTTTCATGAGACTGTTAGCAGCTTTTATCCTTGTTTGCATGAGAATATGGAAATATATTTACCGGATTTTGACTCTGCCTTTGGTTTTAGTTTTACAGTGGCTGCTTCTTTTGTGTGAATAAATTTGAAATTAACATCGAGTTTTCTTGGTGTGTCAGGGATCGACACAACATAGCAACTAAGAAGGATAAGATCTTGAGCATTGCCATGATTGTCCTTGCTGTATTCTCAAACGTGGTGGCAATATATAGCGATGCCTATGCCTTGTTCAAGAATGCCAAGGCTCCATCACCGCGTGAATGATCTCTGAAGCAGTTCTACTTTATTCAAGAACCCGCCAGGTTGTTCTCATGTTTTTAGTGAAACCATCTGCTGGCTGGATCCTATGAACTTCATTAGAAAGGAAAACCAGGGTTTTGTAAGAGGATTGAATAAAAAATAAGCACCAGGTGTGTTTGCAACTTTGCTTTTAGTGTAACATCATCGAAGAAACTTTGCTTCGTGGCAGAAGTGGGCATCGCAATTCTGTGCCCTCTGCATGTTTGTTGTATTAAGTCGTTTCCGACATTGAACTCAGCTATTTTTGGTACCAGAATGAATCAAGTGAGCATTGAAAAATGAATGCAACGTACTTCTCCGTTGTGTTTTACGTTCTGTTTGGATAAAGTAATTTTAATGTTCATAGAAATTTTAAAATTATAAGAATTACAATTCTATGAATTTAAATTCTATTAATTGAGAATTTTATAGTTGATAAATGACGTCTATTTTGTGAGGAATTCAAGTCAAGATTTTAAACTCTCAAATTCTATCGTTATTTTTCCGTGAAAATTACTAATTCCACGGGATAAGAATCCAAACGAGGGAAACCGTTTTAAGAAATTGGAAATTTCTTATTTTTAATTAAATTCCTTATTTTCTATAGTTGGCATGAAATTTCTTACTTTTTTGTTTTCGTCGGTGATTACTCTATAGCTTTGTTGAGGAATCATGAAGAAGTAAAAGAAATGATTGAGGGATCAGTGACTTGATACTGTGGTTTATTCAGCCCTGTTGCTCTTCAACAAAATTTGATTTTGAGAAAAAAAAAAGGATAAATTCATGAACTTCCGCAAATACCCTCTTAATCAAAATCCAATCTAAATGAGCAACTTATATACGAGGATAAAATAGTAACTCAATAATATAATTGGTTAAGAAATAATGAAAATAAATAAATGAATTCATTTTCCACTAAGAACAGTCTGTTATTGTAAAAAGTTTCCAGAAATCCAAATGCTTGTTCGTCTTCCTGTGCCAGCTTTGGTAGCACTAACATAACACCACCGCCGATCCAATTCCACATTCCGCTACCCAATCCTTAGTTTTCCCGCTTCGAATTTCCCAAATTCTCGTGCTCTTTCTAGGGTTTCGGATGCCAGCGACGCCGAGCCGCCGGTAAGCTAGAGAGAAAGAACGAGCGAAATGAAGGCGGGAGGCGCCGCGAAGCTCATCGTCGACGCGCTGCTCCAGCGGTTCCTTCCGCTCGCACGGCGTCGTATTGAGACCGCCCAAGCTCAGGTCTCGATTCTCTGCTTACAATCCATTTACAATTGCCCCGATTTTGATCTCACACTCAGCTTCACACATTTCAATTCGCATCTGTTCATCGATTCTTTCATACTATTCGGTGACGGATAGAGTGATAATCAAAGTGAAAAGTCTGTTTTGGAATCATTGATTAGTGTAGTTCATGTGTAGGTTGACAAAACTGAGTACAGTCTCATCGATTCTTTCATACTATTATATTCATTTTGTGACGGCAAGAAGAGTAATAATCATAGTGAAAGCTCTGCTTTGGAATGTTATGTATGCAGAACCGAAGCTACTAATGCTCATTGTTGATATCTTTATAAGGTTTTGATTGGCAATGTACAGGATGGGCAGTACCTCAGGCCTTCTGACCCTGCGTATGAGCAGGTGCTGGACTCGTTAGCTATGGTAGCGCGGCATACTCCCATACCTCTTCTAGAAGCTCTTCTAAGATGGAGAGAAAGGTCAGTTTCTCTTTTCCGCAGATATGTTGTTTTCTTTGTTCAAAACATATTGTTTTGCTGCATAAGAGTCCTTTTATTGTTGCAGTGAATCCCCAAAAGGCGCAAATGATGCATCTACATTCCAGAGGAAGGTTTGTATGAGTTCTCTTATTGATATCATCATATATCTACGTCTCTCTGTATATGCATCTGTGGGTGCATGGCTCTATATATATTTATATACACTCTGTATATTGTTATGACTTCTGTGCAATGTTTACTTGAACC
This sequence comes from Fragaria x ananassa, assembly GCA_034370585.1. NCBI lineage: Eukaryota > Viridiplantae > Streptophyta > Magnoliopsida > Rosales > Rosaceae > Fragaria > Fragaria x ananassa. The sequence continues at coordinate 31,848,608 of CP139754.1, read as the reverse complement.
TCAGCTTGCGGTGGAGTGCATATTTTGTTCAGCATGTATTCGCTTTGTTGAGTGCTGTCCACAGGAGGGACTTACTGGTTAGTTTGATTCCATGTTGTGATACTTCATGCTGAGGCAGATGTTGTATTATTTAGTGACATAAAGTCGATTTGTTCTCATTGCAGAGAAGCTTTGGTCTGGGCTTGAAAATTTTGTGTTTGATTGGCTGATTAATGCTGACAGGTAATAAGGTTGTTGGTAGTACTAATTCTGATATCTGTTGAACTTAATGTATGTGGTAATCTTTGTCTGCCGACTTATGCTAGTATATATAATTTGTATTGATTAGCAAACACAAGTATATTTTCTTTGATGTGCTCTCATTGCAGGGTTGTTAGCCAGGTTGAATATCCCTCATTGGTTGATCTGCGAGGACTTCTGCTAGACTTAGTTGCCCAGCTATTAGGTGCATTATCTCGCGTCAGGTGACTGGATTATCAAGTTATTGTACCTTCTAATTTTGATGTAAATTGGAATATTATCAACACTACCTTTTCCTTTTTGCCTACATTAATGTGTTTATTTCCTATCCTCGATGAAGTTGGGTCAATTCTTGTCTGCCTCACATCTTAGGTTTACCTTCCAATACAATCAAGCTGTATGAGTTGAGTTAATGTATTTTCTGCTGATTATGGTTTACAGGTTTAGTTCTGTCACTGAGCGCTTTTTCATGGAACTTAGTATTCGCCGTATTGACACTAGCGTTGCCCGGAGTGAAACACTTAGTATCATCAATGGAATGCGCTACTTAAAGTTAGGGGTATGTAGAAAATAACCTTCATAATGGAATGGATTTTGGACATTTCTATAACAAATTTGTAATTGTCAGGTCAAAACTGAGGGTGGACTGAATGCATCTGCCTCCTTTGTGGCAAAAGCAAATCCCCTTAATCGTGCACCCCATAAACGAAAAAGTGAGCTTCACCATGCTCTGTGTAATATGCTTTCAAATATCCTAGCACCTTTGGCAGAAGGTGGAAAAAACCAGTGGCCACCTTCAGGTGTCGAGCCTGCACTTACACTCTGGTTTGAAGCTGTTGGGCGCATAAGGGGACAACTCATGCATTGGATGGATAAACAGAGCAAACATATTTCTGTAAGTTACCAAAAATCTGTTACATCCATATGTAATGTGATTGGGGTTTTCTGATATCAAAAATGTAGATTTTATGTTCATACTATCTTCACTTACTATAAGGAAATATTCACCTTTATACTTTGTTCGGTTGCCTCTAATTTATTCTGGTAGAGAATTTTATAGGAAGAATGTGATTTCTTTATTACTTGTTTGGTTTACTTGTACACACTATTATGGTTGTCCTGAATCTGTCACGTGATGTTTTGAATTTTCATAATTTTAACTTCTTTTATCTGTCACGTTATGTTTTGAATTTTCATATTTTTAATTTGCATGTACCTTGCTCTAAAATTCAGCCTTATAATTGGTGATTGCAATATTTTCTGTTTATTTCTTAATGCAATTTCTCATGATTTCTTTATAAACCACAGTTACAGTGGCACCATAGATATTTGGATTCCCACTCTGATTATATGCTAATTTAGAAGTATTTATTTTTTATTTTTACAAGGATTCTTATTATTATACCTTATACTTTTCTCCTAATGATGGCTTTTAAATTTTTCGTTTAGATTGTTTGTTTGGGATTTAGGGTTTGATAAATTTATTTCTGTTTACAAGGTCATAGTACCTGGTGTCTTCCCTCTCTCACTGTTGTTTCATATGATGTTTTTAATAAACCATAGACTTTCTACTCCCCCCTGCCCTTGCGTAATTATAGATTTAATTTTCAATTCGAATAATTTCTCTTGGTGCCAGGTTGGATATCCTCTTGTGACTCTTCTACTCTGTCTTGGTGACCCTCAAATTTTTCACAGCAACTTAAGCTCTCACATGGAACAACTCTACAAGCTTCTTAGAGTAAGTTCAAGAACTAAATTTGGGGGATAAAGCTGTATATCTAGTTAATGTGTTCTTTCTTCCAGGTCAATATGGTCTTACCATGTTGGTTTGTTGAGGGGTCGGGGACATATTCTTATGGCCGTCCATTTCGATTCAAGTTGTGTGACATCCTATGGTTTGATCATTCAGGACAAGACCCATCGTTTCATGGCGTTGGACTGTCTTCACCGAGTTTTGAGGTTTTACCTCAGTGTCCATGCAGCAAACCAGGCGCCTAATCGTATATGGGACTGCTTAGACAGTATAACCTCACAGCTCTTAACAGTTTTGAGGAAAGGAATGCTAACTCAGGATGTCCAACATGATAAACTTGTGGAGTTTTGTGTGACTATAGCTGATCATAACCTTGACTTTGCCATGAATCATATGATACTGGAATTGCTGAAGCAAGACAGTCCTAGTGAAGCCAAGGTTATTGGTCTTCGTGCTTTACTTGCTATTGTCATGTCACCTACAAGCCCGCATGTTGGTCTGGAAATATTCAAAGGTTCTTTCATATGCTAGAAATATTTGATTAGAAATACATTTTAACATTTTAATTTCCAATGGACCTTCACTAATTTTGCTCGCATCACCAGGTCATGATATTGGCCACTATATTCCCAAAGTCAAGACTGCAATTGAGTCCATCTTGAGATCTTGTCATCGAACCTATAGTCAGGCTCTTCTCACATCTCCAAAGACTACCATAGGTATTTTCCTTGCTAAACATATGTCAATTTTGAGACCAAGTGAAGACAATAATTTAGGGAGAAAGTTTTTCCTTACATGATTTATGTTGAGAGTTAATATGAGCACTTGCATGATGTCAATTAACACTTCAAATTGATCTTTGTTATATTCGTACACGCTTAAAAAGTGCCAAAGAAGGTAATAACATTATGGAATGTTAATCACAACTTCCTTTTGTTTTTTTCTCCTCATTTTGATTAATATCCTAGTTGATTCTTCAACAAAATCAATGCAAGTTGTTATAGTCCAGCATTATGATGGAGAAGCTTTTATTTTATTTTCTTTTATAAAATCCAGGAGGCTGAACATGTAGTCATTGTTGAATCAGTCTGTCTTGATCTACTAAATTAGTTTCTCTTCCCCTGCTCTATCTCTATCTGTCTATGCGTCAGCCTCTCCGATAATTCTTTGTGTTACTTTATCTAAGCAGACAAACTTTATCATTATGGAAGTGTTATCAACTATTCCACTAGCCAATATAAGATCCTCAAATTCAAATTTCCGTTGCAACTTATGTTGCTCGAGTTAATGCTTCTATTGCTGTGATAAAAATAATGAATGAATATCTTGATTTCCAGATTCTGTAACCAAGGAAAAGTCTCAAGGATATCTCTTCCGGTCTGTGCTAAAATGTATACCATATCTTATAGAAGAAGTTGGACGCAGTGATAAAATTACTGAGATAATACCTCAACATGGGATAAGCATTGATCCTGGTGTTCGTGAGGAAGCAGTGCAGGTATTGAACCGTATTGTCAGATACCTTCCCCACCGTCGCTTTGCAGTGGCAAGAGGGATGGCGAACTTCATCCTACGACTTCCTGATGAGTTCCCTCTTCTCATTCAAACATCACTTGGTCGTCTATTGGAACTCATGTGTTTTTGGAGAGCTTGTCTAATTGATGATAGGCTGGAATGTGATATTGAAGATGCAAAACAGGTGATGCGGGAAAATTTAGGAATTCGGAAGCCTACATTTCGCCTATCCGGAGACTTAAATGAATTCCGTGCATCAGAGATAGATGCAGTCGGACTTATCTTCCTTAGTTCTGTGGATAGCCAAATTAGACATACTGCACTTGAATTATTGCGGTGTGTTCGTGCTCTAAGGAATCATATAAGATACCTCACTTTATGCGCACAACCTGATCACAGTCTTAAATATGAAGCTGAACCAATATTTATCATTGACGTCTTGGAAGAGCATGGGGTATGAGATATTCCTCTTTATTTGTTTTCTGTAACAAATATCTTGCACCTTTTTTATTTGAGGTGCAGTTTTGTAATTGTGGATATGAATTTTGTTTTTGTAAATGTTTCAGGATGACATCGTCCAGAGCTGCTATTGGGATTCCGGGCGTCCATTTGATTTGAGACGAGAATCTGATGCAATTCCTCCTGATGTGACACTTCAATCTATAATATTTGAGACCCCTGATAAGAACAGGTGGGCTCGGTGTCTTAGTGAGCTTGTCAAATATGCTGCTGAACTTTGCCCAAGATCTGTCCATGAAGCGAAGTAAGCCTATTTACCTTGCATTTATTTGTCTTTATGCATGTCTCTTCCAATATTTACTCAGTCAAGTAATTATTAGTTTGAACTACTCATATTTTAAGAGTGGCTCATTATATAAATTCTTTTGCCTGTGGTGAAAATCAAAATTGTGTGTTGCATCCACACAGCTACATATTAACTCTGTCTGTTTGATGACATGGAAATAATGAATAACAATCTATCTGGAGAAGATTTTATCTAGTAAAGCAAGATAATTTGTGCTGAAAACATGATTATAGATTATGTTTGTACTGTTCACTTGCTATAATCTTTTACAGCTTTCTAAAGAAATGGGTTTGTAGGTTGATCTAATATAAGATTGAAAGTCCTTAATCTTGTCATGACACAATCCTTATTTGCAGGGCAGAGGTCATGCAACGTCTGGCTCATATAACACCTGTTGAGTTGGGTGGGAAGGCTCATCAGTCACAAGATGCGGACAGCAAATTGGATCAGTGGCTCATGTACGCAATGTTCGTATGTTCATGTCCACCAATTAGTAGAGAAGCTGGTAGTATAGCTGCTACAAAGGATCTTTACCATCTAATTTTCCCATCTCTGAAATCAGGATCGGAGGCGCATATTGTGAGTACTTGTTGCACAAAATTAATTTTCTGAGTTTTCTGATAGTGTATCATGCATCAAGTGACACCACGATTCTGTTTCAAAATGAGAAATCAGTATTGAAATTGCAAGGACAAGGCAGTTAGGTTGTATTCTAGATCACTCCTTTGTTATATTGTTAGTTAGAGAAACCATTTAAAACCTGTTACATAATATCTTTTCTTGTTCTTTTGTTTTTACTCAAGTTTTTTATTTTATTTTATTTTATTTTTTTATTTTTTTATGTGTGGGAGATAGTGTAAGAATGTGTTCTTTCCAGCGGATTATTAAATTTCATGCATAATGTTGGTATGGACTGAAGATACAAAAAGAAGGAAGATGATTGTAGTATTCATAGGAGAGGTAGAATATATGTGTGGTTTGGTTGGGGTCAGTAAAGATGCTATCATCTTGCCACTTGTTTGACCATGCTTTATAAGGGATTTGATACAATTATAATAGTTATATACACGTTCTTTTAGATTAATCTGTGCTTTTGTATCCTTTTGGTGGGACTAATTTCACCCTTATATATATATATAGCATGCAGCCACAATGACTCTTGGCCATTCACATCTTGAATCATGTGAAATCATGTTTACGGAGCTTGCTAATTTCATTGATGAGGTTTCATCAGAGACGGAGGCAAAACCAAAGTGGAAGGTACTGTATGGTTGAACTCCTAATATCTCATCCAGAAACAGTTGTCATTTTGGGAATATGCTAGAATTAATTAAATTGCAATACTTTAGCATAAGCCATTAGGTGAAGAAATCATGTCTCCATCCTCAAAAGTAATCATAGACATCATTTTCCGAATGCGTAAATTCTATATCCCCCATGCCAATCATATGTTTTTCACATACTGCATTGATAAAATAAAAAATCTAAAGCCTGTTTGATTGGGCGAGTCAGAATTTGTAGTATCAATGTCTGATATTCCTGAAATGATATTTACAGTCAGTCAGTGGTGACAAAGATAAATGTTTGAATCGAAAGTTTTTCACTGTATGCTTTTCCAAGTGAGTTCTCATCTGTACATCAGTTTTGAGTGGTTTCGTGTTTGGAGAGAGGTTTCTCTACCCCAATATTTGAAAGAGCATATTAGTATTTATAATATCCTTACATAATTCTTTAACAGTTGCTTAGAGTGCATCGTTAACAAATATTCTTTCCGGTGGAAATGGCTGACCCAATATGCAAATCCCTTCAATTCAGATTCAGAAGTCACGCCGTGAAGAGCTTCGTATCCATATTGCAAATATATTTCGTGCTGTTGCTGAGAACATATGGCCTGGCATGTTGGCCCGTAAACCAGTGTTCCGACTCCACTATCTGAAGTTCATTGATGAGACAACCAAGCAGATCTTAACACCTACTGAAAATTTCCAAGATATGCAGCCACTCCGCTATGCACTTGCTTCTGTTCTAAGATCACTAGCGCCTGAATTTGTTGAGTCAAAATCAGAAAAATTTGATGTTAGGACTAGAAAAAAATTGTTTGATCATCTTCTCTCCTGGACAGGCTCCAATTATGGTCAAGATGGTGTTAGTGATTACCGGCGTGAAGTAGAACGTTACAAGTCCTCTCAGCATTCTCGGTCAAAGGATTCCGTGGACAAAATATTATTTGATAAAGAACTGAGTGAACAAGTTGAGGCAATCCAGTGGGCCTCCATGAATGCTATGGCTTCACTCTTATATGGGCCTTGCTTTGACGATAATGCGAGAAAGATGAGTGGCCGGGTTATATCTTGGATTAACAGTTTGTTCATTGAGCCTTCGCCTAGGGCTCCATTTGGATACTCACCGGCTGATCCGAGAACTCCATCTTATTCAAAGTACACAGGAGAAGGTGGCCGTGGAACTGCTGGTCGTGATAGACATAGGGGTGGCCAGCATCGCATTTCTTTAGCAAAATTGGCTTTGAAGAATCTATTACAAACAAACTTGGACCTGTTTCCTGCTTGTATTGATCAGGTATGAGCCTCCTCTGATCATCATGTTAATATTTTGCTATCCTTGAGGTATTTACCATAGAATTCAGTAACTGCAGCTAATACATGTAGAGTAGTTCCTGCACCAATGAAGGCTAATTAGTCTACGATTTTTATATTGGACTGTGCCATTCACACAGCCTATTTTACTGTTCACACACCTCATCTATTTTTATGGATTATAATTTAACTTTACTTACAAACCTACCCCCTTGAATTTGCTTCATGATTGGCTCTCATCATGGATGGGGTGTGTGAATAGCATGACCCATAAACTATACAGTATACACCTTGAATTGGATCAGTTCCTATTATAACAATCTTCATCCTCCTGGACTACATGATAAATTGATGGGTTGTTTCTTCATTTGTATAATCATCATATTTTCAGATGCAGGATTAATAATGCCATTGTATCTTTTGACTTCTTAAAACGTAATAATAATTTTGAAGTCGGTTTTTCTTTGAATGAAATTCATAGTAATTATCTTTTATATTGCATGCACCATTTGTTCTGAATAAGTTCATATTCCGGCTCTCTTGTCTTCAGTTGTTAGTTCAATTTTATTAAAATGGGGTTTGTTGTTTTTGTTGTGAACTTATTCTATAGCTCATAAGGTTTTCATAAGGTCTAAATAGTTTTATTTATTTTTTCCCTTTTCAGTCTTATAAACAAATTGATATGTATGTTTCAGTGCTATTACTCCGATGCTGCTATAGCTGATGGTTACTTCAGTGTGCTAGCTGAAGTCTACATGCGCCAAGAGATACCAAAATGTGAAATTCAGAGACTTTTGAGCCTGATTCTCTACAAGGTGGTGGATCCATCAAGACAAATCCGTGATGATGCACTTCAGATGCTTGAGACACTTTCTGTTCGAGCATGGGCTGAGGATGGCATCGAGGGCTCAGGCAATTATCGGGCTGCTGTTGTGGGTAACCTTCCTGATTCCTACCAACAATTCCAATACAAGCTCTCATGCAAACTTGCCAAAGATCATCCTGAGTTGAGCCAGCTTCTTTGCGAGGAGATTATGCAAAGGCAACTTGATGCTGTTGATATAATTGCACAACATCAGGTCTTAACTTGCATGGCTCCTTGGATAGAGAATCTAAATTTCTGGAAACTCAAGGACTCAGGTTGGAGTGAAAGATTACTGAAAAGCCTCTACTATGTAACCTGGTGGCATGGTGATCACTTCCCTGATGAAATTGAGAAACTTTGGAGCACTATTGCTAGCAAACCAAGGAACATTAGCCCCGTTTTGGATTTCTTAATCACAAAAGGGATAGAAGACTGTGATTCAAATGCATCTGCAGAAATTAGTGGTGCATTTGCCACATATTTCTCAGTTGCAAAGCGAGTAAGTTTATATTTAGCACGGGTATGTCCTCAGGGTACAATTGATCACCTGGTCTACCAGTTGGCTCAGCGGATGTTGGAGGATAGCATAGATCCAATTGGGCCAACTGCAAATAAAAGTGATGCTGGTGGAAACTTTGTCTTGGAATTTTCTCAAGGGCCTGCGGTGCCCCAAATTGCATCTCATGTGGACATCCAGCCTCACATGTCACCATTACTTGTTCGGGGTTCTCTTGATGGTCCGCTAAGGAATAGTAGTGGGAGCCTCAGCTGGCGGACATCAGGTGTGACAGGCCGAAGTATCTCAGGCCCTATAGGTCCAATACCTCCTGAGCTGAACATTGTTCCTGCAAATGCAGGCAGATCAGGCCAGCTCCTTCCGGCTTTGGTAAATATGTCGGGGCCTTTAATGGGGGTGAGAAGTTCAACTGGAAGTCTGCGGAGTCGCCATGTGTCCCGGGACAGTGGAGACTACCTTCTTGATACTCCAAACTCTGGTGAAGACGGGTTGCACTCTGGGGTTGCCACACATGGCATCAGTGCTAAAGAACTGCAGTCAGCCTTGCAGGGGCATCAGCAGCATTCGCTGACTCATGCAGATATAGCATTGATTTTGCTTGCAGAAATTGCATATGAAAATGATGAAGATTTTCGGGAGCACTTGCCTCTGCTCTTTCATGTTACATTTGTTTCGATGGATAGTTCAGAGGACATTGTGCTGGAACACTGTCAACATCTGCTTGTTAATCTTCTATACTCCCTTGCGGGAAGGCACTTGGAACTCTATGAGGTTGAAAATAGTGATGGAGAGAACAAGCAGCAGGTTGTGAGCCTGATCAAATATGTCCAGTCAAAGCGAGGAAGCATGATGTGGGAAAATGAAGACCCCATGGTTGTGAGATCTGAACTTCCAAGTGCAGCTCTATTATCTGCTCTAGTTCAGAGCATGGTAGATGCTATCTTTTTCCAAGGAGATCTTCGAGAGACTTGGGGTGCAGAGGCATTGAAATGGGCCATGGAGTGTACGTCGAGACACCTTGCCTGTCGCTCGCATCAGATTTACCGTGCATTGCGGCCTAGTGTAACAAGTGATACATGTGTGTTGCTTCTCCGGTGCCTTCATAGATGCCTAGGAAATCCTGTACCTCCAGTGTTGGGTTTCATAATGGAAATTCTGTTGACGTTGCAAGTGATGGTGGAGAATATGGAACCAGAAAAAGTGATACTTTATCCCCAGCTGTTTTGGGGGTGTGTAGCTATGATGCACACGGATTTTGTTCATGTCTACTGCCAAGTCCTTGAGCTCTTTTCCCATGTGATTGACCGACTATCATTCCGAGACAGAACAACAGAAAATGTGCTCCTTTCGAGCATGCCTAGGGATGAGCTTGATACCAGTAATGACATAGCGGACTTCCAACGCATGGAATCCAGGATGGGCTATGAGCAGTCTCCTTCTGGAGGAAATCTGCCAACATTTGAAGGGGTGCAACCTCTTGTTCTTAAAGGACTTATGTCAACAGTTAGTCACGGCGTTTCCATTGAAGTTCTCTCAAGGATCACAGTGCACTCATGCGACTCTATATTTGGAAATGCAGAGACACGACTCTTGATGCACATCACAGGCTTACTTCCCTGGCTCTGCTTGCAGCTTAGCAAGGATCCAGTGATGGGGCCTGCTTCACCTCTCCAACAGCAGTACCAGAAAGCTTGCTCTGTTGCAGCAAACATCTCTGTTTGGTGTAGAGCAAAATCATTAGACGAATTAGGTACTGTTTTTATGATCTACTCTCGTGGTGAGATCAAAAGCATCAACAACCTCCTTGCTTGTGTCTTGCCACTATTATGCAATGAGTGGTTTCCAAAGCACTCAGCTTTGGCTTTCGGGCACTTATTACGGCTACTGGAGAAAGGGCCTGTTGAGTATCAGCGTGTGATATTGTTGATGCTCAAGGCATTGCTCCAGCACACACCCATGGATGCTGCGCAAAGTCCACACATGTATGCAATTGTGTCCCAGTTGGTGGAGAGCACATTGTGCTGGGAAGCACTGAGCGTGTTGGAAGCGCTTCTGCAAAGTTGTAGCTCGTTGCCAGGTTCTCACCCTCATGAACCCGGGTCATTTGAGAATGGGATTGGCGTCAGTGATGATAAGATGCTAGCTCCTCAGACCTCATTTAAGGCTCGTAGTGGGCCGCTACAGTTTGGTCTGACATCACCGTTTGGAACAAGTTCAGCACCTGCACAAGGGAGCTCAACTGAAACTGGAGTTTCACCTAGAGAAATAGCTTTGCGCAACACACGGCTCATTCTCGGGCGGGTTCTTGACAGCTGCGCCTTAGGGAGGAGAAGGGATTACAGAAGGCTGGTTCCTTTCGTAACCCATAACTGACATACATTTGTGTATATTTTCTTTGCATATGGTTGGGTTATACAGTAGAAATCAGTCCACCCAATATTTCATAGGTGTTACCAGGACAATGAGAAATGTAATCGGACTTCCGGAGCTGGTGGTTTATTATTTGATGTATATTAGTAGATGATGAGGGGGGCATGGGAGTGATCGAACACAGTTTTGAAGTTGTCAACTTGTATATAGGTAGTTGTGAAGCTATTGGTGTAATATGTACAGTAAACTTATTAATAGGTCCTTTTATGACATGATTATCCTGATTTTTGCCAATTATTATTGCTTTGCTGCTTTGTTACCGGATGTTCCAACAAGCCGCATACACGTCAAAAGCCAATTGTGTGATCGTACTTGAAGCGCAGCGGCACTGCATGGCGTGCAGACCCGAACTTGTAAGGCAGGGATGGGAAATGCTTTAAAATCGGGTCACTCAAATTGTGAAAAGAGGTACCCTAAATCCCTAACCTTGGCACGAGTAAGATAGATACCAATCACTACTCTAGGTTCAGACATCACATCTTATATTTTGGTAATTGTAAACCCTTAGTTTACATTATGATTTAACCTTTGAACAACTCTAACAGCATCACCGATCCTAAAGTTAAAAGCTAAACTCTGACATGATTCTAAACAATGGCATCGTCCAACCCATTTTAATCAAGTCTACTCTGCGCTTGATCAAAACCAGTCTTGAATTGAGATTGTATCCAAGTCCAAAAGCCAAATTGAAATCGTGGGTAAGCCAAAAGACTAATTAATATTTCATTCTAATGATGCTTAACAAATTATCAAGGAAGACAAAGTGATGAACATTTCAAATAATCGAAATAATATGAAAAGTAAAATATTTTATAGTCCTTGTGGTTTGAAGCTGACATGTTTAGTCTTTATGGTTTTATTTTAATCTGAATGGTCTTTAAAGTCACAATTTTTCATCTAAATAGTTCTTATGGTTTTATTTTAATTAGAAAATTTCATAAAAGTCCTCTTTTAAACATTTTCTTCTACACAAGTCCACCCTAATCTTTTTACCCATATAAGTCCACCTTATCACCCAAATCCATCAGCTTAATATTATTTTGTATCCAAAGTACCCTTACCTTCATTTTCACACAGAACCACGTTCTCTCTCTCTCTCTCTCTCTCTCTCTCTCTCTCTCTCTCTGATTGAGCTGCAGAAGCTTATAGGCCTCGTCCTTGCCGTTGGGTTCCACCTCTGTCTACTAAATTGGTGAGGGCTTGTAACGATCGCCAAGGATCTTAGATCGAAGTTTGTCGTCAATTTCTCTTGACGATTCAATTTCCGGCAATGTTCTCAGCCGGAGGCGAGTCGAACAGAGACGCACCATTATAGATCGGTCTCGAATCTTCAAATCCGAACCGTGAGACCATCCGTTCAACTGCAAGTCATAGCAGATTTCATTCTTTTGCCATGCGAGGTGAAGAGGTTGAAGACGCAGCTCATAGACAATCAAGCATGCATAATTGAGCCCGAGATGGAGCTTCAACTGATGAGATAGGGATTTAACGCCGATTCATCAACAGAGATTGAGCTCGACACCGTAGTCGGCGACGTCCAATATGGAATTGAAGGTGTTTCATTATTTTTTGGTTTTAGAGTGTGTGTGGGAAATTGGGGCTTCAATCTTGGATGATCAATCTGTAAGGGAGTAACTTTTGTTGCTGGTAACAGCAGCTTTTGTTGCCTACGGTAGTAGTTTTTGTTGCCTGCGGTAGTAGCTTTTGTTGCATGCGGTAGTAGCTTTTGTTGTTAGTAATAATAGTTTTTGTTCTGCTTCATAGTAGCTTTTGTTCTGTTTGGTACGTAGTAGTTTTTGTTGTCGATAATAGTAGTTTTTGTTGTTAGTAATAGTAGTTTTTGTTCTGCTTCATAGTAGCTATTGTTCTGTTGGTAGCAGTTTTTGTTTGTTGCAATAGTAGCTTTTGTTGTTAGTTGTAGTAGCTTTTGTAGGTAGGTATAGTAGCTATTGTTGCCGGTTGTAGTAGCTTTTGTTGTTAGTAGTAACTTTCGTTTGCGGTGGCAATAGTAGTTTTTGTTGCTAGTAGTAGTTTTTGTTGCTAACAGTAGTAGCTTTTGTTAGTGGCGGTAGTAGCTTTTGTAGTAAGTGGTAGTAGCTTTTGTTGTAAGTGGTAGTAGCTTTTGTTGTTGGTTGTAGTAGTTTTTATAGTTAAGGATAATAATTTTTGTTGCTAGAGGTAGTAGCTTTTGTAGTCGGTGGTAGTAGCTTTTCTAGCTAGGGATAATAGCTTTTCTTGCTGACGGTAGTATCTTTTCTTGTTGGCGGTAGTAGCTTTCGTAATTGTCGGAAACCTCGCCGGAAGTTGGTCGGAGACATCGCCGGAGGTCGGCCAGAGTCCGTCGGAGACCTCGCCGGAGGTCTACCGGAGACTTTTGCGGGGAGGAGAGTGGTTGTTGACTTTTTACATTAGTGGCATTTTTGTAAATATAAGAGAGAAAATCTAATTTTTTTGGTTGGATAGCAATCTGTAATTTAGTTGAACTTCAATACCTTTATTTAAGCTTGGGTGGACTTATGTGGGTAAAAATATTTGGGTGGACCTCTATAGGATAAAATGTCTGAAAGTAGACTTCTATGTAATTGGCCTTTAATCTGAATAATCCTTAAAATCTGAATAGTCCTTAAAATAAAACCATAAGGACTATTTAGATGACAAATTGTGACTTTAAGGACTATTCAGATTAAAATAAAACCACAATGACTAAACAGATGTCGACTTCAAACCAAATTAAAGGACTAAACAAAATTTAATATCACTGGAAAGCTTGCATACTGGAAATTTCTTAGAGTTGTAAATATGTCAAAAACTATAGTAAACTTAGCATTCAAATTTGTTACTTCAACTAATCAAATCGTTAAACAAAATCTAAACAGAGGATGAGATAAATCTTAAGTGGATCGATTAATTACTTGTCTTGTTAATATATGTGGGATCTTGGTCGTCCTCATCTCCAGTTTCAGATGATGGTTTTTGTTTAGCTAGGGTTATCTTTCGTGCATTGTAATTTTGAAGTAGTGCAAGGTGATTCATTAATTCACAAACTTAGTCGCATTATTAATTTTCTAGTCTAGTAACTTTCGTCAACTTGATTTTTGATGTTTTATTACATGTAATAATTTGTGATTTCTGATTCTAGTTAATCCATGACATGTTAGCTTTTTGGATGTTTCTCCTTATATAATAAGAGAATTCCAGCTGCCGTTTCGCTCAATTGGGTAAAATAAAAATAATACTTCGAAATTTTGAGCTGGGGTTTCATGTAAAATAAGGAAATTCCAAGAACGTAATTCTTCTGCAGCTAAGTAAAACCAAATACAAATTTTATTCTTTAAAACAAACACACCAGCATACATACATATAGCCTATGTTATATATAACATAGATTATATGATTTTATTACACATGCAATAATCAAAGCAAAAAACATGAAAATCGAAAAACTAAATTATCCACTTTCGCAGGATACTCGATTGCATTGAGCGCATGCAATAAGCCACAACCGTGATCTTCTGCTCAATCAAGCTATGGTTTCTACGCCTTCTTCGTTGGTCTTCAATGGCAGAGCTGGTACTTCTTGGACAATCCACTCTTCAAATTGCACCACTGGCAATTCTTGTTCCGTGCTGGTGATCGAGATCAATGGGGTGGTTGGTCCAGACAATAGAGGTAGAGGTATCTTTTGTACTGTCCTGGATTCAGCTGTCGATCCCAGATCTTTCGCAGTTGTAACCTCGATGTGGAAGTTATATGAATTAATTCCCGTACACAACCCATCATCTTTCAGGTAAGTGACTGTCTCACCGTTATAAAGCAAATCTCGCTGATAATAAGAGTAACGCACGTCGCAAGTTCCCTGTGTTGCAATCGCGGCCAGATTTATAGAAGAGTTTGCCGGTACTGTGGCCGTGTACGTTTTCTCCACTATTTGTTCGGACTCAAGAGTTTCTCCCCACTCATAAGATCCAGAATACTCTGCATTAGCGGTGACCTCACCACCGCCGATGAATGGGACTTTGAAGCTGGCGGTGACACTGATGCCGACCATCCACGAGTGGCTGGAGGTCCACGTGGTGCTCTTACTCTCCGTGTACGTGAACTTGAATTCCACCGTGTTGTCTTCGGAGGTGTTATTGATGGCGTTGGCAGTGGCCATGGTGAGCGGAGTCTCGCCATAGATAATGGCATTCTCCAGGTCAAAATTAGTGTTGTAGATCCTCCTCTCGTGCACGAGTTCTTCTAGAGTTAAGACTGCGTCGATATTAATGCTGGCGTGGAGTGCGCGTAAACCGTCTGTTACACCCCAGGTCGGGAGGGTGTATTGGCAACAAAATAAGTCGATGCCCAAGCTTTTGAGAGCGACAGCACTGTTGTTGAACTTGACTGGCCAAAACATGGTGTCCAGGTCGGTGGTGTCGCCAGTTGAGTCGGCCATAATAAAGTTGCCGCCCTTGACGAGCCTCAAGTACTTTTTGGTGTGGGACGACATAATTTGCGCCCTTCCATGGCCATCAGTGATGACCTCGAACCCGCACTCAGAATGCCCCTTGTCGGTGGATGAGAATGTCGGGTACGACGTCGCTGTAGCTCCCACCGTAAGGTACTTCCCGTTGGAGCCTTTGAAAGCCGCATGCTTTGGCAGTATCACCATTGACTCCAGGTCAAGGACATCAAAGACACCCTGGTGACCAGAACCAGTATATAATCTCAAGGACCTAACTCCAGCTTGGTCCCACGGCGTTGCATAACGCTGTGACTGGACATGCATCAAATAGACCTTGTTGGAGTTGCCCTCTTCAACTGCTTGAGCCTGGAACAGTGTACACGTCCATTTGGATTGGTCCTCCTCTGGTTCATCACCATCAGGAGAAAGGTAGAGAGAAGACGTAGATCTCCTTCGAAGAAACTTGCGATTTTTACGGCATCTGATATGCACCAGTTCCGTACCAGTATTGGCCATCACCACTTCGAACTTTGCCGACGGGCTGAAGACATTTGATCCGTCGAATCTGATATAGCCTCGCTCCTCGGCATTCGAGTCAATGCTGTAGTTCATGTACAAGCCGAACCAGTTTGATTTCAGAGCGATAGTGGGTGGCAAATAGACGACCGACATTGTTTGTTTGTCTGAAGGAAATGATATCTCTAGTCTGTAGCTAGCTAGCTAGGATATATCAGCGAGTGATGTATCTTGTTGGTGTGGCTACAGACACATGCTATTTATAACCAATAGTGAAGCAAGCTGGCTGGCTGTGGCCAACGGATCCATCTGAATTAGGATAAATATAGGTATCATAGTTCACATGGTGAAATATGTGGAGAGAATATCAAGAAGATAGATGAGCACGCACATGGATGATTCGCGGGAGTCCATGTCTGCAATGCAGAGAGATGTAAAACGTGCTTCCAATATATACTGGCGCATGTGTATTGATTTACTAGATAACATGGACCACCACGGCCTAACTTAATTTGGACCATTCATCTTAATTTATCCCGCGCGCGTCCTCTTATCCACAGTTTCTTGATCACCTAGAGTGGTCGGTGCCCTCTCGTCTTCGTCTCTATGTATGCATGCTTTCTGATCTGGATCCAGTGTCTTGTTGTGCATGAATAATGTTTTTGCATAATCCCGGAGGCTATATAGAATTACGATGAAACATGAACATAAACAAGAAACAACATGGGCAAGAGACAAAGACATATAGTGGTTCATCATGTCATCGGAGGACATGACTACGTCCACTAATTAAGATTATACTATCATAGCCAATAAGCTTTTAGTGTTACAAGAGCTCTTCAAGATGGAGTGAGTAGTAATTGGCATCCATGCTTTCTACATATATGAGAAACCTTCCTTTCATAGCTAAGGAAGGTTCCCTCACATATTATGTTTCCGATGTGGGACTAACTACACATATATCTTATCATGGTGTCTTTTTGTAGAGCTTGGAAGAGCACCTTCTTGATGATCTTTCACCATGGCGAGATATCCCGGATGTCGGTCTACCGGAAGTATGTCGGCAGCAGGGTCCTTCGTGGCCGAAAGACAGTCTACGAGGTCGTTGCTTTTGCTTGGCGGTATATATACCATCAACATGTCCCCCCAACTCCCAAGTAAGAGGACTATCTTACTTGGAGAGTTACAAATAAATTGTATGCCACCAAGCATAAGTAACGACAGAGTAATGATATACACCCCATGTCCCCCTAACTCTCCGAGGAAGAAGGTTCTCTTGCTCGGAATCATTTCCCCCTCTTCCCCTTTTTCTCACGGTTTTCTTCTCTCTTTATGAAGGGAGTGACAAGATTCATTATGTCCCCTTAAGTCTTGCTCGGGTGTTGTTTTCTTCTTGTTGTGCATGGGTAACAATCTCAATTTTGAGGAATTCTTCCGTGCGACGGTCGTGTCACCTGGCACATGCGATCAGCCTTTCAGAATCCGACACGTGTCTTTTTTCTTTCTTTCTTTCTTTTCAACACCTACGTTCTTCTTCTTCTTTCCTCTTCGACGCCGCCGTCGACCACTATGACAATGCAAACCAAAACCTTCTCATATTTCACATATGGCGATCTGAAGGTCTCGGCCGCTCGCCGAAACTCAGGGTGGTGGTCTGGTCCATTCTCTCTGCCGTGCCGAAGAAACCGCAGGGGTTATAGGACCCTTCGCGGAAGAAGTCGCAGGGACCTTCGGCGGTGTTGAAAAGGAAGGAAGAAGAAGCTTTGCCGAAGAAAGGAAGAAGAAGCTTTGCCGTAAAAAGGAAGAAGAATCTTCACCGGAGAAGAGGAAGGAAGAAAAAGAACGCATGTGTGAAAAAAAAACAGAGAGAGACACGTGTCAAATTTTGCGTGGTTGGTCGCATGTGTCAGGTGGCACAACTGTCGCACGGAAGATTTTCTCCTCAATTTTTAATGATATGAAAACTTGTGCTTGTTCATCGATCTTCTATTAACATGTACATATTTATCTTCCACGTTACATCGATCACTTGCATGCATGGTGTTGTACACCTACCAAGCTAGGTTATTGCATGCAGATCTAATTTAACCTTTGAACAATTTTAAGAGCATCATTGATCATGGACAGGCCCAGACCTGAGGTGAGCCCGACGAGGCGGCCACCTCAGGCCCTAAAAATCTGGGGGCACCAAAATCCGGCAACTGCCTTGAGCATGAGGGATTAGAAAAGTCTGCTAGCCATGGAAACTAAAGCTTAAAACTAAAATTGTTTGAGTTTTGGTTTTTTTGAAATGAAAAACAGAGGAGAGAAATGATTGGGTTTAGAAGAGAAGATAATGGAGAGAGAGAAGTTTGAGATGGTGATGATGATGAGCAGTGATGGCTGACAGGGCATCATTTTTTGGACTCGCCTCAGGCCCAGAAATCTCAGGTCCGGGCCTGATCATAGAGTTTAAGTCTAAAATATGACATGATCCTAAACAAAGGGATCTACCAAACCCATTTTAAATAAGTCTCATGACTTGTTCTACACTAAAAAACAGTCTCAAATTGAGATTGTATCCAAGTCCAAAAGCAAAATTGAAATCGTGTGTAGTTCGTTGTCAAGAAACTCAACGCATTAGTAAATTTAGAAAAAAGAATAAGTGAGAGTAAAATTAGAAGACTATTTAATTTTTCTTTTATAGAACATAAATGACTCAGATATATGCATTTTGAAACTCTCCCATAAAATCATTGTAGAGAAATTTTGATAAATAGCCAACTTTAGGCCTCTAAATTAATTTTTAACCTTGTCTTGTTAAATAGATAAAAAATGACCATATGAATGAAACAAATGTTTTAAGTGCCCATTCATTATTTAAAGAAAATCATATTTATCTTCTAAAGAAAATGATCTTATTATTGTCAATCTCAATTCTCACGAATACAGGAATATGCAGCTCATCTTTCTTTTGCAAATATGAATTCAAGCCTTGCAGCCATTACTCTTGAATCCAAACACTAGTTGAAGAGAAACTCATCAAAATGAAAGAACTGGAGTACTATCCTAGTTCAATGGAATAATCTTTGCATGAGGACCCAAGTCTTCAATGTTGCAGGGTGAAGAGAATACAAGTTGTTTATAAAAATATACCCCAATACCCTAGTTTTATTTCTCTACAAGTATCCATCAACTAGGCAATGACAAACTTGAGGTTTTGAGTTAATTTTTCATTATTTTGTCAAAATTCTTGACTAATATTTTGGATTTTATGTGAATCTGGTTTGATCTTTAACTTCCACAAGTCTTATTTTGTTTGCGATAGTTTGATAAAAAGAGATCTCTTGGTACTTGCACAACTATCTAACAACGCAAAAGAGATGATATCTCTATGAGGGTTGCAATCCGAACGTAATATTGGCCTCTTTGTTTCATTATGATGTTGATCGATGACTCTGAAAGTAACTGGCTCGATCTACAACAGATTTCTTCTTCTTATGCCATGTTTCTTAAATGGAGTCATGTTTCTCAACTTGTTATCAACAATAAAATACAATATTTGAAGAGGAAGATGAGTTGTATAAGATAAAAAAAATGAGCTCCATGAAAGGAGAAAATGAGTCTTCTGTTGTATCAACACTTGAAATAAAAATATGAAAAACTAATAAAAAGAGGAGTCTTCGTTGGTGAATCGAAAGGATCGAATAAAAAGATGAGCTACATGTTTTTCCTCTTTGAGTTGTTGTTATTTGGCTTTCACCGGTTGTTCGTGTCTGGGCCTCTGTTTGGGTTTGTTCCTAAATGAAAATCTAAATTTCAACATCCATAGCAAATCATACACTATCTAGCTCCTATACATTACCGAACAGTAATTCATTCCGGCATCTCTCATGTAGCACACATTTTGCACATGTATATGTTCATCTTACTCTTATCCTCCCTATCATCCCTTGGTTCAATTACTGACAAAGAACAGACAAAATCTAGACAATTACTTAATTGACAATAATTGTTTCTAATGTTCCATTCAAAATCCCAATGAGGTCTCATTCTTCAGTGTCCAGTATACCCATCCAAATGAAGCAGCACTGTAAACCTCTAACTGAACCCTCCCAAAGTCTTGATAATCTGCCTGAGAAGCAATCGTCGCATTCCACTTGTTGACCCACTCTCTTGAAAACAAAAGTACATTTTCAGCTTCTATTACTCATACCACTTGGAACCTTACCAAATAAGATAACAACAAACAAGAATGAGTTCATAACAGAATATAAAAATTGGCTGTGAATGTGAAGTTTCATTTCAATTCCTATTTTGTTGAGGCTCAATTGAACCAACCGCAGAAACACAGTAAAAACTAAGAAAATGCTACATCCCCTCAGAGATACAACCAAACAAAATAATAACAATAATAAAAAGAATAAATAAAGAACAACGAAACATATCCCATGAGAATCTAAGATGAAAGCAGCACAGGGATACTAGTAAAATACCAGAAAAGATATACATCCAAGCAAGGAAATTTGCTATGGAAACACTTGTTTAAAGAAAACGACTAAAACACACAACTCTGTTCTCAATGCCTCTAAGTTGTATGCAAGGTATTTCAGCTCCAGTGTCAAGACCCATCCTGAATTTCATCCTGAAACCCGAGGTGAATCCTGCGGGAACCACTTCCAAGGAAAACTTACCAAAGAACTCGGTAAACCTCCCTTGAAAATGGAAAACCCTAACCCGGAAAAATTAAAGAACACTCTCTTAACCAAAATATAAATCTTCAACTTAATCCAAATAACCGAATACAATAAATACACAGTTATTTTTCTGAAAGTATTCAGAGCTACTACAAGAAAGATAACGGAAGCTGCTAAAAATCCTAGTGGGTTAAACAGATAACCTACTGGCGAACAGTAGTGGAAAGATGGGTGACTATGCCTCGTTGCCTCCTTCTAGACCCCACCTGAACTCTGTAGACTGGGCATTTAAAAACGAAGGAAAAGCCCAGGGGAAAATATTTAATTATGTCAAAGTGAGTGGTAATCTCGACAAACAAATATTTTCCCAAGAAAATTATCAAGGAAAACGCTATACAAGCGACAGCTCAAAACTGGCAAGGACACGACTAGTTCCAGCTATAGTCTCCAAATCTTAAACAAATACAGCCTCTCAGGCTAAAATTATATATATATATATATATCAGTATGTATTTACACTCGTCTACTCCATGTATGCTATCTGTGAATAAACTTTAAAGTAAATAGTCATACCAGGCTACTACGCTCGCGTCTAACGCTCACGTCACCCCATAATGACATTTTTCCTCAGTACGGGGGAAACGACCGAGTGGGTATATATATACGTGCTTACTCCTTTTACGAATTCTATGAATGAATGTAAAAATATAGAATAAATTCGAAAAGTAGAAATTCGTACAGGGCTACGACGCTTGCGTCTAACGCTCACGTCACCCCATAATGACATTTTACCTCATTATGGGGGAAATCACGTATAGCTAGCTAGCGTTCACTCATATACATACTATTCTCAAAAACATCAATAAAAGAGTATAAACACCGAAATTCTCAATTCCGGTTAAAATCCAACAAGGAAATTATTCAACAATAAAACATTAATTAAAACAAGGGTCCACTCACAACTTAGGCCTAAGCCTGATGTCGGTCGGATGTCCCCTCCGCTCGAGCCTCCTCGCGTCCTGTTCCAAAACATAAATAATTCCTTAAATGAAATACCAACGTTTAAAGAAAATAGCCATAATTAACTATGAGCTTCTAGCGCTCAACCAAGCCTATCGCCCTAAATCTTAACTTCACTGCCAACCACAATTCTCCATAATTACCGACATCCTGAAAAATCACATTTCACCGTCCTAATCATAAAATAAACCAATGGCCGGATTTTAACTTATTAATCTGCAAAAAATACTAAACTTTAACAATTCCAAAACCTATCCAAAACTCCTTCAAAAATTCTAAAACTCATTCCATTAAACTCCTCATAAAATTCTCCACAAAAAACATTTTCTCGGCGGCCGGTGACCTCCGATGCTCACCAAAATTTGGCAGCACCTTCCGCTCAACCTCCTCTACAACAATCCAAACTACCACAAACTCCAATTCTAAGCCTAACCATGTCAATCGAACGCAAACACATAATAAAGCCCTAGAATTTCAAATTCCGATTTCTCCTTACCTAGCTCAAGATGGAGGGAGCCCTTTGGAGGGATTGAAGCACGGGAGAAGGGCTTCCTTTTGAGCCAAGGCTCGCCGGCTATGGCGGCCGGAGGAAGGAGTTCCGACGAAAAATAGCTTCCGGCAGTTTGGGCTTTCGGCGGGCTTTTCTTCCTCACGGCGGCGCTAGGGAGGCTGCCACCGGTCTAGAATGGCAGCTGGGTCGGAGACCGATCGTTTGGGACCGGTGTGGCGGTCTGGGGCGGCCGGACGGCGGCGAACGGCGGTCGGAAAGATTTCGACAGTGAGAGGGCTCGGGGGAGAGAAAAACCGGGAGGAGAGAGAGAGAAAAACGGGAGAGAAATAAAATGGGCTTTAGCCCAACCCGGTCCACCAATTCCACATATACCCAATCCAAAATTTAACACCCCAAAAATAATACCCCAATAAAAATTACATTTTACTAGCCAAAATTTACCATTTTTACCGTCGTCATATTTATCTCCTACAAATAATTCTTTCGAATTAATCGTCCCCCAACACCACTCTGGAGACTAATTAAATTATACACTTAGTGACGAAAACGGTGAAAACTCTTATTACCTCCATGCTAGTAAGTAAGGTAAAATTTTAAGGGTCGGGGCCTGACAATAATGACATTTTCCCTCATTATAGGGGAAACGACCGAGTGGGTATATATATACGTGCTTACTCTCGCTAGCAGAAATAATGGTGGTGCACAGAACATGACTTGGGAGCAGTTTAAGACGCTCTTCTTGTATCAGTATTTCGGTCACGCTCATTGTATCAGGATCCAGTCGGATTTTCTGAACATGAAGAAGAGGGATGATGAGGGTGTCATCGAGTTTGAGCAGAGGTTCACTACCTTGAGCTACCATGTGCCCTATTTGATTCCTGATGAGAGGACCAGGATTGACATGTTCATTGAAGCACTTAGCAGAGTGTATGTAGATAAGATGATCGGTGGCATCTACCCGACTTTTCTTGATGCGGTTACTGTAGCCATGGCCATTGAGACCAGGAGAACTTATAGTGCACGGCCCCGAGATTTCGGTGGTCCCAGCCAGTCCTCTTCCGATTTTGGATTTTCAGCGGGTAGTGGCAGTAGTGGAGGATCAAGTTCTGGTCCTCGGAGTAGAAATAGAGGACATTACATGAGACCTTTCAAGAGCCAGTTGGGTAGGCAGCAGACCGGTCAGTTTAGTGCTGGTGGTAGTTCCCAATGGGGATCTTCTGGTGGTCATACGTTTTCTTTTGGTCAGCAGCAGTGATCTGGATGTTTTGAGTGTGGTGGTCATGATCATTTCAGGAGAGAGAGACTGTCCTATGTTGGCACAGAGGACCGCCCCTACTCAGCCAGTCGGTCAGTCTTCAGCTAGAGGTCCCAGTGGTGGTTCTCACAGAGGTTCAGCAGCTAGGAGTGGTTCTCAGCAGGGTAGTGGTCAGCATGGACGTCCTATGACTCGCGCTAGACTTCATGCTATGACCCAGCAGGAGGGTCGTACTTCTCCAGATGTCATCATTGGTACGTTATTAATTTTTGGTCAGCCAGCATTTACTTTAATTGATCTTGGAGCCACGCATTCATTTATGTCTAGTAGATTCGCTCTCCATGCCAATGTGCCATCGTCGTCTCTTTCAGGCGAGTGGCAAGTATCTCTTCCCTCGGGTGAGGTGATGAGAATAGAATGAGTGTTTAGTGGTTGTGAAGTGCTAGCAGAGAGATTTAATTTCAAGGCCGATTTAATTCCTCTAAATATATTGGAGTTTGATGTGATCTTGGGGATGGAGAAATAATGGTGGTGCACGAGACATGACTTGGGACCAGTTTAAGACGCTCTTCTTGGATCAGTATTTCGGTCATTATATTATTTTTTGTACACGTGTTGTTCTGTTATTTGTTACAGATTTTTCGTGTTTACAGAAAGTACATAGCATGCTTCACGTATATATGATATGAAGTGGCCTGAACATGTTCGTGAGCAATATAGACGTCTTGTTTCGTATAAGTAGTACGTGGTTAAGATACGCTTATACAATTTGCTAGTACGTTAAACAATGGTACTAAATCATAATATCTTGCACATGATTGGCAATTTGCCATCACCACTTTTGGTGCTTATCTGTGGAAGTACGCATGCAATTGATATGACACTATGGCAATCTGATATGAGTTTGAGGAAGTATGCATGTAGGTTATGACATACTACTACTATAACACCAATGAGACACATATCACATTATTTATGTGTTACTGCTCCATGTTTCAATATGAAATTATTGTTGATTATGTTCCACAATTAGATCATGATAGCATTGGCTTACCATGAGTTGTTGTAACTAATATAGACTATAAAACATGCAGTTCAAGATCAACTATTGTCTATTCAAATTTGTTTGAGGAAAATTTGAGGAAAATGTACATACTGTATGTTGATATCTTATTTTGCCTCCTAGACATCGCATATGGGAGTTCCAAGTCTTCATGATTGGATTGGAAACACAATCAGGATATGAAAGTCTAAGTCTTCATGATTAGACTAAGAAACCACCGAGAAATTGACATTCCACCGAGAGATTAACATTCGACCGAGAGATTGACATTCGATCGAGAGATTGGCATTCCACCGAGAAATTGACATTCCACTGAGAGATTGGCATTCCACCGAGAGATTAACATTCGACCGAGAGATTGGCATTCCACCGAGAGATTGGCATTCGACTGAGAGATTGGCATTCCACCGAGATATTGGCATTCCACCGAGAGATTGACATTCCACCGAGATAGGCATTCCACCGAGAAATTGGCATTCGACCGAGAGATTGGCAATCCACCGAGAGATTGGCTTTCGACCGAGAGATTGACATTCCACCGAGAAATTGGTATTCCACCGAAAGATTAGCATTCGACCAAAGTTGGCATTCAACCGAGATAGGCATTCCACTGAGAGATTGACATTCGACCGAAAGATTGACATTCGACCGAGATAGGCATTCCACCGAGATATTGGCATTCCATCGAGATAGGCACTCCACCGCGCTCAACAACTGCGTAAGAAATATAAGTCCCAGATAAGCCTCCCTGAGAGGCCAGGGCCAGACAATTTATATCATCCATTTAAAAACGGAGTAAGTGACTTGATAACACCATGTCACTTGAGTAGAAATACAGGATATGAAAAGGGCTCGCTACCTTTGTCCATGGAAAAGTGTAACACTCGGATGGCTGTAGAAGGGGAACCAACGGTACCTTGCCATTGGGAACGTGAAAACACCTCGCCCGGCAGAATAAGTTTTGAGGCCGGGGGTCGG
The DNA here is from genome assembly GCA_034370585.1 of Fragaria x ananassa. Taxonomy (NCBI): domain Eukaryota; kingdom Viridiplantae; phylum Streptophyta; class Magnoliopsida; order Rosales; family Rosaceae; genus Fragaria; species Fragaria x ananassa. The sequence continues at coordinate 31,823,426 of CP139754.1, read as the reverse complement.
GAGAGACATTTTTTTGTCTTATTGGCTGACTTAAAGATTACAGTGTATATAAAAAAAAAGTTAGACCCGGAATAAGCAAGTAAAGACAACACCCGAGTAATAATACCCATGTGTAAAAAAGAGCAAGACCAAATACATCAAAGTAGAGAATATCAACAAGTAAGACCCGAGAACCACATTGAGCACTACCCGCCCGAGTACCAAATTCATCGGCAGTTTAACAAAAAGAAAGCAACACCCGAGCAAGACTTAGGGGGACATAGTGAATCTTGTCACTCCCTTCATAAAGAGAGAAGAAAACCGTGAGAAAAAGGGGAAGAGGGGGAAATGATTCCGAGTAAGAGAACCTTCTTCCTCGGAGAGTTGGGGGGACATGGGGTGTATATCATTACTCTGTCGTTACTTATGCTTGGTGGCATACAATTTATTTGTAACTCTCCAAGTAAGATAGTCCTCTTACTCGGGAGTTGGGGGGACATGTTGATGGTATATATACCGCCAAGCAAAAGCAACGACCTCGTAGACTGTCTTTCGGCCACGAAGGGCCCTACTGCCAACATACTTCCGGTAGACCGACATCCGGGCTATCTCGCTATGGTGAAAGATCATCAGGAAGGTGCTCTTCCAAGCTCTATAAAAAGACACCATGATAAGATATATGTGTAGTTAGTCCCATATCGGAAACATAATATGTGAGGGAACCTTCCTTCGCTATAAAAGGAAGGTTTCTCATATGTAGAAAGCATAGATGCCAATTACTACTCACTCCATCTTGAAGAGCTCTTGTAACACTAAAAGCTTATTGGCTATGATAGTATAATCTTAATTAGTGGACGTAGTCATGTCCTCCGATGACATGATGAACCACTATATGTCTTTGTCTCTTGCCCATGTTGTTTCTTGTTTATGTTCATGTTTCACCGTAATTCTATATAGCCTCCGGGATTATGCAAAAACATTATTCATGCACAACAAGACACTGGATCCAGATCAGAAAGCATGCATACATAGAGACGAAGACGAGAGGGCACCGACCACTCTAGGTGATCAAGAAACTGTGGATAAGAGGACGCGCGCGGGATAAATTAAGATGAATGGTCCAAATTAAGTTAGGCCGTGGTGGTCCATGTTATCTAGTAAATCAATACACATGCGCCAGTATATATTGGAAGCACGTTTTACATCTCTCTGCATTGCAGACATGGACTCCCGCGAATCATCCATGTGCGTGCTCATCTATCTTCTTGATATTCTCTCCACATATTTCACCATGTGAACTATGATACCTATATTTATCCTAATTCAGATGGATCCGTTGGCCACAGCCAGCCAGCTTGCTTCACTATTGGTTATAAATAGCATGTGTCTGTAGCCACACCAACAAGATACATCACTCGCTGATATATCCTAGCTAGCTAGCTACAGACTAGAGATATCATTTCCTTCAGACAAACAAACAATGTCGGTCGTCTATTTGCCACCCACTATCGCTCTGAAATCAAACTGGTTCGGCTTGTACATGAACTACAGCATTGACTCGAATGCCGAGGAGCGAGGCTATATCAGATTCGACGGATCAAATGTCTTCAGCCCGTCGGCAAAGTTCGAAGTGGTGATGGCCAATACTGGTACGGAACTGGTGCATATCAGATGCCGTAAAAATCGCAAGTTTCTTCGAAGGAGATCTACGTCTTCTCTCTACCTTTCTCCTGATGGTGATGAACCAGAGGAGGACCAATCCAAATGGACGTGTACACTGTTCCAGGCTCAAGCAGTTGAAGAGGGCAACTCCAACAAGGTCTATTTGATGCATGTCCAGTCACAGCGTTATGCAACGCCGTGGGACCAAGCTGGAGTTAGGTCCTTGAGATTATATACTGGTTCTGGTCACCAGGGTGTCTTTGATGTCCTTGACCTGGAGTCAATGGTGATACTGCCAAAGCATGCGGCTTTCAAAGGCAAATCCGGCGATTACCTTAGGATGGTGGAATTTTCAAATTCGTTGCAGCCGACCTTTACATCCACTGACAAGGGGCGTCCGGGATCGTGGTTCGTGACCTCTACAGATGGTGATGGAAGGGTTCAAATTATGTCATTCTACAACAACAAATACCTAAGGCACAACAGTGCTGACAACTGGATTCTCGCTGACTCTGCCGGCGATTCCACCGACCTGTCCACCTGGTTTTGGCCAATCAAGCTCAACAGTAGTACTCTCGCTATCAAAAGCTTGAACAACGGCAAATTTGGTCAACAATACACCGCCGGTGGTATAACATACGGTTTCAGAGCAGTCAACCCCACCACTAATGACTGGACTCGCTTCACTCTAGAAGAACTCGTGCTCTCTAGGAGAATTTACAATACTGATTTTGACCTGAAGAACGCCATAATATATGGCGAGACTCCTCTCACCATGGCCAGCGGAGACGCCACCAACGACACCTCTGCGGACAACACCTTGCAAATTAAGTTGACGTACAGGGAGAGTAGGAGCAGCACGTGGAAATCCAGCCACTCATGGATGGTTGGCGTCAGTGTCACCACCAGCTTCAAAATTCCGTTCATCGGCGGTACTGATGTCACTGCTACCGCGGAGTATTCCGGATCCTACGAGTGGGGAGAAACTATTACCTCCGAAAATACTGTCGAGACCACCTACACGGCTATAGTGCCGGCGTACACTAGAGTACAAGTGAGATTGTTGGCAACCAAGGGAATTTGCGACGTGCCTTACTCTTATTATCAGAGAGACCTGCTTTATAACGGCCAAACCGTTATCTATAAGAAAGATGACGGGTTGTACACCGGTGTCAACTCATATAACTTCCATTACGAGGTTACAACTGTGAAAACGGGTGAATCTGGAGCTGATTTGGTTGAGACCACAACAGTACAAAAGATAGCTGCGCCGGAATTGACTGGACCAACTATTGTGCCAATCCCAGTGACCTCGACCACCAGCCTGCAGTTAGAAGAGGAGACTGTCCAAGAAGCAGTAGCTATGCCATTGGAGGCCAACCAAGAAGGTGAAGAAACCCTAGCTTGATTGAGCACAAGGGTGTGACGGTTGTACGTGGCGTCCAGAAACCTTCACGAGACGAAAGTGGAACATGTGCTTTTTTTTTTCTTCGTATTTGCTTTCATGGTTGCATGTGTAATAAGTCCATATATATATATGCTTGTGTGTTTGTTTAAGGAAATAAAATTGGTATTTGCTTTTTTTACGGGGTTTGTCTCCTTTTTATCATATGGTTACCATATGGTATGACATGTCTATTACAAATGTGTCAAATTATATGGCACGTAGAGACTTTTAAAGAGAAAAATAGTCATTACATGATCATTTAGTTGATTCTTCAATTAATGATAGTCACATATTTTATGAAACATGATATATCATATAGTATATTAGAATTTTCCTTCTTTACCTAATTCCGGGTGGAGTTAAATTTTATTTTATTTTTTCATTAAAACATATTTTGATGCTATTATATTAAGTCATTATCCAAGACACCACAATTTATCGATATATCCATTTTTTTTTGGAGAACTTACTATCCATACTTCTTGAAACTTATAATCTTTTGAAGTTTTCTCCGCGAGGTAATCGATGTTGTAATCATGGTTAAAGTTAAAAGATGTTATCCATCGTTATAATATATTATTATATATAGATGTTGTTAACCATAGTTAAAGTAATTAAAAATATAACATGCGACATTCAACTAGGTGAGTGAAAATGGGGTGGGGAAGTATGGGTGTAGATCAAATTTGCATCCATAACCGGATAACATTATACATCGATCTCCAAATATAAATAGGAGCCTTATTCAACTAAAAGTTCCCATATATATACACACACACTCCTTTTTAGTATATATAGCTACGGTTCTAAACCCTATATAACCTTCAAGCCTAGCTAAACATTCAACAATGGCGAAACTGGAAGATGATAGCACAATCTGGGACACAACTCACACAAGCTTGGACCAGAAGGAAGTCCCCAGTCATGAAAATAACATGGAGTCGACTCCTCTTCCTCCTCCTCCTCATCACCTTCCATGGCTTGTCCTCGATTCTCGTCATCCCTTCTACATCCAAAACCAATGCTTTCTCAGCGGTCGAGCTGTTCCCAAAAGTTTTGAATCAAACTCCGATGCGGCAAATTACACCCGGAGCTGTGTTGGGTCGGTAGAGGGTTGGTTGATCATGGCGGAGAGATTTAGAACAATGTATCCCGTTCTCGAGTTCATCGATCCAGTATCCGATGCCCTAGTCACTTTTTCATCAAAACTACCAATCAAGTCTGGCGGAAACTATAATTTCCTCAGAGTAGTAGCCTCTTCCGCCCCAACGGGGCCGCAGCGCTGCCTTGTGGCCGCCATTGTGCCCGTCCGTAATAACTCCGGCGACGAAGCACGTCGAGAGTTGGCCCTTTGTAGGCCCACTCATGAATCATGGACCATGATTAAGTTTGCGGAGGTAAATCACGAGTTCTTGTTCTGCGACATAGAGGTCATTGATCGGAAATTATATGCCGCAACCAAGAACTTGCTCATGGTGTTTAACATCAAAGACATTGATGGCTGTCACCTTAGCTATAAGCTTGTAGAGACGGTTAACCTCGAGAACGATAAGCCAGTTGGTTTATGATTATTGGGGACTAGATAAAGACAGGTACGTGCAGATATTTGAAGATGGACCTTACCTAGTAAAAGATGTGACATCAAAGGAGCTGTTCGTGATTTTTCGATACGTTTCGTTGTCGAGATCGTTGCCCATTACCTACTGTACTGAAGGATTTCGGGTTCTGAAGCTGGAGAATTGTATTGCTAGTTCTAGCTTGGTAGAGGTTTCAGACCTTGGCGACCGGAGATTGTTCCTAAGCAAGTTCAGCAACCAACTCATCTCTTCCGGCAATGGCGTTAAGGGCTCCGATGAAATGACGACACCAGAAGGAAACTGCATCTGTTTTGCTTTCAATTGGCCTCGTGTGATGTTACCAGGGGGAGATTTTGGGGTCTTTTCTTTGACAAATAAGAGGGTTATGCCTCTGAGGTTTCCCGAGGATCAATGTCCTGCTGAACTTTTCTTTGGAAGTACTGCATGTGTGGTTCAACCCCTTTGCCGAAACAAAATCTAAGTGAAACATATATGGGGTTTAGTTGTTTGGTCAATGATTCAGATTGTGTACTCTAGAGCTTATTTTTATGCTAGTTTAATTACAAGGTGATATTCCTTAAGTTTTTGAGTATTATCACTATTATGATTCGCACCCATGCAAATTTTTTGAGAAGTGTGCAATTCTTGATTCGATGTAACACATATGATCCGAGCACATCCAAACACGAAATCAAATTACACGAAGCTCCTTTTGATTGGAAGTGAGATAAAAAGAGAACTTTGATCAGTTACGTTAGTAAGTTAGAAACAAAACCAACATGTCCGTATTTGGTCCGAGGTCCGCAAAAATATCCCAACAAAGCTAAACTAAAACAGGTCCGTATTTGGTCCGAGGTCCGCAAAAATATCCCAACAAAGTTAAACTAATCTTCTGACCCAGACATACGAACACAGATGCCCCGTGTATGTCACAACTCATAAATTAACATGAGAGATGAAATTCCAACTCTTAACATGTATTTTCTATACTAAACAGCTTGACCAATTTTGCCACACTGGATGGTTACCGAAACACATAGATTAATAGATCCAAAATGTATTGAAGTGAAGAAAAAGTCTAACGAAAATTTGGAAATTTTCTTAAGTTTGGCGGCCAAAAGAAGAAACTATAAATACCGAATGGCGCGTCGGAGCTAAAACCTTTTCAATATTTCCAGAACCAAAAAAAAAAAACAAAAAAAATGTCCGAGACTCGTCACCTACCTAGCGAACCAGAGCCACCAAACGAACCCGACCCGACCCAACTCACCCGCTGGTGCACCAATCACAACTTCAACCCCTTCGCCGATCCCATCGACTCCCGAAGCTCCGACGGCGACTGGTTCTCCGACGCCGCCGACGACTCCGACCGTGACGTCAGCTGCTTCGTCACCGATCTCTTCGACCGTCGCGACTCCGATTATCCCAGCGGCGCCGACTGCGTTCTCGTCTCCGGTTCGGATCCGTTCGTGACGGAATTGGAGACCGAACGTGACGATGGCGATGATCTCGGGTCAAATTCCAATTTGGGGCTAGGGTTTGGAGCCGAGTCAAACTCTCAGGGCTCCGGCTCCGAATTCGATGACTTTTTAGCTCCGCAAGGGCTTAGGGTTGTCGGATTGGAGTCCGATTCGGATTCGGAGAATGATGAATTCGAGAGTAATCGGGTCAGCGAAGGTATCCAGTCGATTTGGGACAGTATTTTCATGGAGGAGCAGAGAAATGCGTATGAGAATTCTGAGTGGGAAGAGGTGACTGAGCAGCCAGAGAATCCAATTGACGGCGGAGGAGGAGGAGGTGGAGTGGAAGAGCTATCAGTGGCCTCTGGATTCACTAGTGAAGAAGAAGACATCCCCGAAGGAGCGGTGCGAAGGATCGAGTGGGAAATACTACTGACAGTTAACAATTTCAGGAGGAATGTGGATGATGTGGAGCTTGATATAGAGACTGCCGAGTACATTGAAGCGATTTTCGGGCAGTTTGTGGAGAATGCTAGTGCCTGTAAAGGCAGCCCTCCCGCGGCGCTGCGAGTTGTGGAAGACCTTCCTTTTGTGGAGTTTACGGTGGAGGAGCTGAGCAAGGAGGAGGTTGTTTGTGCTGTTTGCAAAGATGATATAGTGTTGGAGGATAAGGTGAGGAGCTTGCCGTGTTGTCATTATTACCATCAGGACTGCATTGTGCCGTGGTTGAGCATTCGGAATACATGCCCTGTGTGTCGGTATGAGTTGCCAACAGATGATCTGGATTACGAGAGGAGCAAGTGCGAGAGGGTTGCTCGTGGCTTGTCGTGGGAATCACAGGTTAGGGTTGATTTTGCACGGTTTGTCTAAGATGTGATATGTCTATAATTACTTTTGCTCCATGTAAAAAGTGTACATAGCGTTTTTCGGGCAATGTCATATCAGAGTGAAATTAAGCCTGTTGTATAGCCGTGAGTTGTCATTGTAATAAATTGATCTGGATGTTACTTGAGGTCTTGTTAGTTGTGTTCGTGCACTAACCTCTCAAGGAGGGATAGTGACCATTAAGTTAGAGAAGATGTATATAGTTGTCATCCAATCTACCTGAACTAAATATATGATACTCAAAATTTCGTTGTTATTTTTATGAGCGATTGATTTGATTAAATTATCACATTACAATGTTAAAGGAATCAAGTGCAAGCTGCATTAATGTCAAATGAAGTTGTATCAGGATTCGGGAACAACCTCTGTCCAAACGGTGTTGCATTAAGAAAATAAAAAATCAAATGATATGCTCCTGATTAATTTGTTGGACTTGTGGTTCTTATAAATTGCTTTGATGTTACTTCAAAGGGAAGTGATGCTTATGACCATTAGCTTAGAGGTATATGTTTAGAGCTCTGTCCTAATGTAGTTATATACCCAATGCTCGTTTTAGAGTTCTGCTCTCAATGCACTTTGCCAGAGCCCTTCTTCCTGCATCGTTCATTATGGTGCCAAGTGCACTGTTAAGATTTGCATTGGTTTATAAATAGTGTTTAGCAATACTTTGCTTAGAACACAAATTATTTAGTGGTGTCCAATTAGATGAGGTTGCAGCAACCGTTCATTTATATTTTTGTAGCTCCTTTAGTTATAATGCTGTCATCTTTTGCTACCGCTTGGCTTACTCTAGTGGTGTAACTCTCGGTTAAAAAGGTGTTAAGGAATTCTTCATTCATTTTCACTTGTGTTGAAATAACTTGATCACAAGGACACCCTCAACTTAGGGAAGTGCTTATGTTGAAAGACAGCCATGTTTGCTGTTGTGGTTTACAGTAGTTGCAGCATCTTCTATGGTATACCAGCAACAGCAAGTGTGCCATTGCTCATTTCTCACCTCTGTCGGCCTGAGGGGTGTACTGCTGTAGTTTCACTATAAGGCAGAGGCTTGAATATATTTTCTTTTAAGCACATTAATTGTGAGTTGAAGAAATCAGTCGTTACATGTTATCTTCAGCTCATAAACATTCCTTTGTACTCTTCCAATAAAACTCGTAGTCTGCTTTAAGTGAAATAAGCAAGGAAACTTTCAGTGTTGAAATTGGAATTTGGTGATGGAAACAAATAGGTGCAGGGCAGAAACTAAGCAAAGGAAGGGACTGTGTTGCAGGAACCCGAACAAGGGCTATATCCGATAACAGCCCAAGAGGATCCACCAATGTCCGGGAGTATCTAAAATCTTGCCTGGTAATCCGTAATCTCATCTTGGTCTAGCCAACAAATCTGTTCATGCACTGTTCGGGGTAGCAATATGTGCGCATCTGCTTCATCTTCTTCAATGCTAAATCCATGTTTTGGTTTTTGGATTTCCATAATCACACCTCCTGCTTCTGATAAAAATCTTCTATACACCTCAATCATATTCTACAAACATATTCTACGAATTTGACTAAAAAAAAGAGCCGATGAATCCGCGAAAAAGTTTAAGTACTCCAAGTTCTATATTGTTTCTGACTAATGTGTCTTTGTCTCATGGAATAGGCTGAATCCCGAATACTTTTATGGTATCCAACTGGAGTCGAATACAGAATATCATAATAATTTTTTGTTTTGATATAAATTGAATAATTTTTCGTTTTGATATTCTATAACAAAATTCCACTAGTCTAAGTATAATTTATCAATTTCTTTCCATCTGTTGCAAATTCCAATTTGAGTAAAAAAAAAATCTCTTTATTCCCTTGTTCATACATATTTCACACATTCCATATATTAGGTAAAATTTCATGTGATTCAGTAAACAGAATATAAATTTCTTCATTGCTAGGCTCTCGATCGCTATGATTCGATGAAGAATGATCAGATAATGGGTTTTTGTCGAGTACAGGTCAATGCATGCTCTTAAGTACTACAGCTACAAATTACTACACGAACATCAACTCCATTCTTTATCTTATAGACTGGATCTCATATTTCCAAATCAAATTATAGAATTCTAAAACTTTACAGTGACCTAAGAAATAGGTAAGATATGGAGGTTGGATTCCTCAACCTGATTGGGACACCCCTCCTCATCATCTGATATGAAGAGGAAAAGAAAGCTATGGCCGGTGAAAAGGAGTCAAGGCCTTATAATTCTCTGAATTGTCGTCTTTATGAGTTTAAGTGTCCCGCTAAAGCCAAGAAAACAAAAGCCAGTGTTCCCTCGTAGAGGCACAGTGAATGACTGGTGCAATCACTTGCCGTATGTTTTTTTTTTTTTTTTTTTCTATCTGTGAAAACAAAATCTGTACGTACTTCATTTTGGTGAGAACTGAGGTTTTCAACTATGCTACTTAGATATTGGGACAATGCCATTGTTCATTTATGATCAAGATCTCTCTGTATGTACTTCTAAAGTCTAAATATTCAGCTTCATGCAACATCAAGATTTTCAACATAGCTTGCCGTTGCTACCATCTAGCTAGATCTAGCAGAAATTAGATGCTTCTTCATCGAAAACTCGTTTCAATATACTTACGTATACTGTGATCGAAACCAGTCTAAAGTATGGTAGTTCATTAAGTTACCCACTTCTATCTCTTTGTAGTTTGAGACAATGAAATTGAGGTTACATCACTATCAAAACACATAACAAAAAGAGAAACGGCAAACCAGCAAACAAATTAACCAGTCATTTTCGACTTTCGAGGGAAAACCTTGTATATGGCTCTGATAGTGTCCACAGAGACAGACAGAGCACTATCATTAGTACTAATCCATCTATAAACTTATTTAGTTTGTTTAATTATGTGGCCTTTGTGGGTGGCTTTAGGTAGATTAAAGATCGAGTCCAAAAATTAAAGACCACATTTGATTCATTTGAAGATATTTTTCTAGGAGTGGGGACTTGGAATTATTACTCCAATCATTTTGAGTTTGAAAATGATATTCTATATAAGGGATATACATATTTCATAGCGTGCAATGTTTCAGTTCTGCTTTGCCTTCTTCGTCTGTTTTTGTTACCATTATTTCTAACCATCCTGCAGGCTGGATATCTATAACTTCATTCTTCATGAGATATATATGAGATGAAAAGTTCAGATGAGATTGCCTACACAACCTTGGATCCTCCCCTATACGTACGCATATATATATAATCCTACATATATATATATATATATATATATATATATATATATATATATATATATATATATTGAATCAGTGATTCATTTGTAGGCAAAACAAAACACCACAAACACAATCAAATAGTTAATCATGAAAGCCGGTCGGCCTATGCAAGCAGTTTTGGATTTTCTCAATGAGTACTATCATATACCAATCTCGTCCTCTCTTTTCTGCTAGATATCCCTATCATTTTGTTCAGGAATCCTCTCATGGATAATGTTTCTAACCTGATGAGAGAAATTGTGGTAAAGAACCAATGGATGATCATATATTAACAATTGGGTAAGACAAAGGGCAATAGAGATTGTAGATAATGATCTGAGATAAAGGAATAAGAACAGTCATATATTAACAATTGGGTAAGACAAAGGGCAATAGAGATTGTAGATAATGATCTGAGATAAAGGAATAAGAACAGTCAGGTGATAGACAAAGAGAGAAAGCAGCAACATTACTAAGCAGAAAGCAGAAAGCTTCACCATGCATGTTAATTAGCACATAATTAACTGAGTGAACCCGGCTTTAACTTATGGCTTAAGTGATAAGTTCTGATTAGTGTAGGGTCTCGGATTTTTAGTGATGAAGTCTTATCACATTGAGTGGCAACGAAATGTACCAAGTGTACTGCAAGTCTGCAATCCACTATGCATATGCATATACCTATAAAATATATGAATTTACCAATTGAGTGATGATGGATGATCAAGACCATCAAAATGAGTGGTGACATCGAAGAAGAATTAACCAAACCAGAGGCATGATGAAATCCTGGGGCTTTATTAATTCTACAGTTCTACTGTTTCTACCACTGCATCTATTTGCACACATTATGTATGAGAAGAACAGAAAGGCATAGAGAAAGATTGAGACATTGAGAATCTTGTAGGAGTAAAGCTAAGCCTAGCTATTAGGACAAAGCATCACCAAACTCGATCAGAGAACCCAACTTGTTAATTTTTAAAATGCCAAGTTAATTAACTTTACAGTCTTCACTCTTGCAACTTTTTTACCACTTATTTTCTTCAATTTCCCATATAGCTCAATTTCATTGCATATATATTTACCATCCATATCAGTTAGGCAGTGTTTAAAGCAGCTAATTCCAAAAATGCAATGTTTAAGCACCATACCAGTTCAGGTGATTTACTCCCCGAATGTCTAAGCACACCAATGTTTTCAAAGGCGACGCCGAGGCGTCGCCGATGCGCGCTTCAGTGCGGGGCGGGGGTGAAAAGCCTCGCCGGATCAAACGCCGACGCGCTGCTGGAAAGGCGACTCCCGGGGCTGCGGAGGCGGTTGTAGAAAACGAAGCGGGGCGCGCTGGAGGAAGAAGACGAAGACTTCTGTTTTTTTTTTTGGTTCCCGTCAAAACGACGCCGTTTTGGTCTTCTCTTTTAAGCCACGACGTCGTTTGGTCGTGTTCTATCCTTCTTTAAGCCAATTTGGGATCCATTTGACCTAGTAATCGATTTGGTCTTGTTCTGTCTTTCCTCTCAGCCTCTCTCACTCTCTCTGCTGCTTGCGCTATCACGTTCCCGCAGCTCAGCCTCTCTCACTCTCTCAGCCGCTTGTCAACAAACTCAGTCTCTCACTCTCTCTACCCGATCTGGTCTCTATCAGCAGGTTAGTTATCTTGTTAGTTTTTCTTAGTCTTGTGTAAATGGTTATGTTAATTTGCTGGGTTTTTGTTGTTTGTGTGTGATTGTGTTGGTAATTATATTAGTGATGAGTGGGAAAGGGGAAGATGGAAGAGATAAGGCCTGGAAGTATACAAAGAAAACGGATGGGGAGAAATATTTTAGATGTGTTTTTTGTAATCAAGTATGTAGTGGCACTATCTCTAGGCTTAAGCATCATTTAGCAGGCATTTCGGGTGGCATGAAAGCTTGTAATAAAGTCCCTAAAGATGTAAAGAAAGAATTTCAAGTAGCTCTTAAGGATGCTAAAGATGATAAAAATAAGAGAACTATTATTTTGCGTGAGATAGGGGCAGGTATTGGTGGTGAGAGTAATGTTGTTGAACACCAACTAAGTTCAGAATGTGGAAGTACCGCTGCCCAACCAAAAGTTATAGGACCGATTGATAAATATGTGGCTTCGGAGCCTAAGCAAACTGTATTGAATGAGGCTTACAGAAAAGAGTTAAGGAAAGATGTTTGTCGGATGGTTGGCCGTTTTATGTTTTCTAGAGTGCTTCCTTTCAATACGGTTAATGATCCATTTTAGTTAGCTATGGTAGAGGGCATTGCTAAGTATGGTGTAGGATTTAAGCCTCCTTCTATGCATGAATTAAGAACTTGGATTCTTAGGGAAGAAGTTGAAGACATTGATAGGTATTTGTTAGAGCATAAGCAAGCTTGGGAGAAATATGGATGTTCCATTATGTCGGATGGTTGGACCGATGGAAAGGGTAGGGTGCTTCTTAATTTTCTTGTGAATAGTCCGGCTGGTACTTTCTTTTTGAAGTCCATTGATGCATCCGGTAGTGTGAAAAATGGATCTTTGATGTTAAAATATTTGGATGATGTGGTGAGAGAAGTTGGGGAAGAGAATGTGATTCAAGTAGTCACCGATAATGCATCCAATTATAAGAATGAGGGACTTAGGCTTATGCAAAGACGAGAAAGGTTGTGGTGGACGCCATGTGCAGCGCATGGTATTGATCTTATGCTTGAAGATATTAGCAAAATGGCGATCTTTGAGAAATCAATTAAAAGTGCTAAGCAAGTGGTTAAGTTTCTCTATGGTCACACATGAGTCCTTTCTTTGATGAGGGAATTCACAAGCAACAAGGCCGGGAGATAATCCGACCAGCTGTGACTCGCTTTGCAACTGCCTTTCTCACTCTTCAAAGCATCTATAAGCAGAAGCAGCCTCTTCAAATGATGTTTAATAGCAAGCAGTGGGCTGAAGGCCCTTTTGTTAAAAGCCATGAAGCAATATAGGTTAGTGTCATTGTTCTTTTTGAGAAGAACTTTTGGAGTGATGTTGCTTTTTGTGTGAAGGGTGTGTTGCCATTAGTGTGTGTCTTGAGGGAGGTTGATTCCGAAGTAAGGCCTGCTATGGGGTACATATATGAATTGATGGATGCTGCCAAAGAGAAGATTGCATATAGTTTGAAGAAGAACCTAAGACACTATCAACCAATTTGGAATAAAATTGATGCAAGGTGGACTCCTCAACTCCATCAGCCTTTACATGCTGCCGGTTACTACCTAAACCCTCAATTGCATTATGAGGAAAACTTCTCTACTGTTATGGAAGTGAAGAGGGGATTGTATGAATGTATGGATCGGATGATGTCTTTTGATGATCGCTTGAAAGCTGATCTCCAATTGGAGATGTTTGACAAATGCCTTGGAGAGTTTGGAACTCCGATTGCCATACACTCTAGAAAGATAAGAAATCCAGGTAATGCGTCGTATGTTATTTTTATAATACAAATGTCTATACTTGAGTCTTTGTAGATGATAATAATGCTGTTTTTATTTTTTGCAGCAAGTTGGTGGGAGCGTTTTGGAGGGGAAACACCTGAGTTGATGAAGTTTGCAGTCCGTGTCCTTAGCTTGACTTGTAGTGCATCTGGATGTGAGAGGAATTGGAGCACCTTTGAGTCGGTAAGGTCATGTGTTTGATTGTTATCAACTATATAATAAGTTGCATACGTCTAAGTTTATTCTTATGTTGGTTTCAGATTCACACAAAGAAAAGGAATAGGCTTGAACACAAAAGATTAAATGCATTGGTTTATGTGAAGTACAACTCTTTATTAAGGGAGAGAAACATTAGAAGAAGATCAAAGAAGCTTGATCCTATATTAGTGGAGGAAATTGATTCCGATGATGAATGGATTTCAGAGGTGGAAGATCCAATTCTCCCAGGTGATCTTTCTTGGCTTGAAGAGGATGTATTTGAGGTGGATGCTATAAGGAATGTGCCAATTGATTGTTATGAACACAATCTTTCAACTCGAGTTCCTATTTCTGTGGAGCCATTAGATGAGCCGGTCATGGATGATGAGCTTGTGTTGGATGAAGATATGGGACTTGATGAGCCTCCTTACCCACCTTCCACTAATAAAAGTAACAAAAGAAAGAGTGATGAAGGCCCAAGTAAGTAGTTTCTTACTAATCTACATGTTATTTAGTTGTTTAGAATAATATATGTATCCTTCCATTTTTAATTCCAAGCTTTCTCTTTAGGTAAAGGAAGAAACAAGCAGAAAATGAAAAAAATTGCTGCATTACTTAGAGATGATGAAGATGAGATAGAAGACCTTACTTTGCCTCCTCATACTAATGCATTCAACATCGATGATTGTGATGATATTCCTGTGGGTGTGACTGGATTTGAGTATGATGATGATGATTGAAGTGTAGTTCTCTTTGCATTGATGTAGTTTGAGTCTATGTTTGAACTCTTTTGTGTCATTGACATCTTATTTGGAACCTATAAAGAACTAAACAATGAGTTTTATGCTATTTTGAAGTATGTTATCTATAAGAATCTATTTTTATTAATGTAATATATATATTTAATATTTGTTGGAAAGGCGATCGTTTTTTCGCCTTGAGGCTTCGCCTTAGCGAGGCGACCCCTAGTCGCCTTCGCCTTCGCTTTCGCATTTGAAAACATTGAAGCACACTATACCACAGTAGTTCACTATAAAAAAAAAATCAGATTAGCCACCAAATACGCATTATAATAACCACAGATATAATTAATCAATAGTTAGTAAATAGTAAGCTCATGATGGGTTTTATCCTTTACTAACCAATCCTTTGCGATCTCATGACCTCACTGGAAAAAAAAAACCAGTAGGGTTTGCTTCTGGGAGAGGAGGTACATTCATGCTGCTGGAATCAGATTCTGACAAATGTAACTGATCTGGATTTTGTCTTCTTGGGATGCCTCACCAGTTCATTCACTTCATTGGCAACTTCTACTACATCATCATTCATCAGTTCAGAAAAATAATTCTAATGAAAAATTTTGTATGGTGAGTTTTACTATTGAAAAATAGTATATACAATTATATATGATCTGAAAAGTACGTTTTCACAAGGGCAGATGAATTCGTAAATCGTTTTCATCCTCTCCAAACTGAACTACTTCATAGTTAAAGAATCAAGAGGGATAGCATAGAGAAAACGAGCTAGAATTACCAGAAATCTCCTTCTTTTTTTCTTTTTTTATCCTACTGGAAACATCTGTTACTTGTAGATCCTAGGTTTAGCTAGAAGTCTAAATCGCCAAATCTCCCGGAGCGATGGCACAATATTCTGGTGCAATTCCAATATACATTTAGTCGAGGACAAATCCCATCAATTTGAGATTATGTCGCAAGGATGGTAGCTGGATCCTACAAGCAAATTTTGGGCAATTCAAATCCTCACAGTGAGATGTGCTCTAAAGGTACACTGGTATATATACCCCAATATTTTTACCATTAGAACGGTGGAAAGATTCAAATACAGTAATACTTCTAAGCCCTTCCAAGTATCAAAGAATTTCAGAAAGAAAATACTCAGAAGGGTTTTAAAAACTAGGAAATCCTTATGCACATTTCATAGATTGGCATGGTCGATGAAGCCTCTCCATATGCTTCTTGCCCTAATTTACCCTAGCTAAAACTAGTCAGTGCAGCACCATTTAAACCAAATCAAATATAGCAGTAACATAACCACATAGGTTGCCTTAGTGGGGTGCACGAAGATGTATAGGTATCAAAGGAGACTTGCCCAAAAACTTGTAACCCCCCTTGATTGGAGGCAGAGCCTGAGAAAAGCCACCATATTTAGAGTCTCCTAGACACAAAGAGAGTGCTGCATCAGAGTAGTGGTGTTGTTTTAGACATGGAAGAAAATCACAGAGAGAAGAGAAAGAGATAGAAAAGAACGAAAGCAAACCCTAGGTAGCTTTTGGTTTGAGTTGACAGGCACAGCAATAGGGATGGGTGGTGGTGCACTCACCACCCACGCTCTCTTGTTAGCAAGGTCCCACTGGTGACATCGATCTATCATGCTATCTGCCTTTATCTTTCTTGAAATGTAATGAAAAATTGCTTATAATCTTTTCTCAAATTATGTTCTTGTGGAGAATCATCCCTTCTCTTTTCAGGGCAGCAGTTAAATCAAGTACCCCTCCGTGCACAACCGTAGGCCGTCATTGAAGGGCAAATGTCCCTCGTCGAGAGGATGAATTTTCCGAAATGCCCTTGTGGTTTTGTCTTCATAGTGATGGGGAAGCAAAGTTCAAGAGGATCAAAATGGGAAGATCTAAGAGATATGGTGAATGATCTTTGGAGAGGGAGATAAGATATGCTAGTTGAGTGAGGGGAAGAAAGAGTACGTAGTGATCATGATCATTTTCATTTGCGTTTTGTTTGATTTTGAGGAGAAAAAGTGTCGCTCGTTCAAAGAATCAACTTGCGGTGGAAAGTTTCTTTACGCTTGGTAATTTGGTCTTTACCTAATTTGGTTGTATGGATTGCTTTAATGTGCTTATAGGTAAAGAAGAAATGAAGCTCGTACCTCGTCCATTCGCTACCAAAATTGTTGAGACTCATAGATGTGGAGCTATTTGTTTTTCAATTTACAGAGGTAAAACCGTAGAAGAGCTCAAAGCAATCATAGAGGTATAATGGCTCAATTTCTATGTTTGAATGGAGGAAAAGCATATTACAAATATACGTGCTCTACTAACTGGGAGAAAGTCCAAATTCTTTCATGTTACACGAGCATCAACAACAAAGTTAACATCTCGTAACACATGCGCAACATTATAAAGAAAATAAAACGAAACACTTGATGTAATTCGAGGAATACGTCCGAAGAGTCAAGTACTGTATATCCTCTATGATATATAGGTCAAATTAATCAAATCACACTCAACCCCCTTTTACAAAGAGAAAATTATAAGCAACTTCTAAGAAAAAGTAGCTAGATATTTATTTAAGGAGTATAAATCAAGTGTCAAGGGTCAAATTGTAGGTTTAGCATGATGGATTGAGGCAACATTGACCAATCAAATGCAGTTTCTCTATACAATGTACACTACAAGTACAACCGGAACAAACGACATACTGATCTGGGTTTCCAACTACTCATCATCCACCTTTATACTCCAAATCCTTAAAGAAAAAGAAATGGATCCGAGCAGAGGGGGGAAGAACAATCACAAGACAAGAAAAGATTGAGGGGTGTAAACCTGTCTCATGACCTTGTTGACCATTCAATCCACTCAAATTTAAACCTAACCCTCAACCCTCAGGTGTAGGCCGGGAGTGATCAAGAAGAGAACAATTGTTGCGCAACAGGGAAATGTGAATCCACTATCAGTTCGAAGGCACTGATAATGCCTCCACCTTTACCAGCGCGCTATACAGTGATCAACACCAGTTTTATTAACAGTAGACCACTCGATCACTTAGATGAGTAGATTGTTTTGTCACTTTTCCGATGAGAAACTTAACTCTTTCCGTGTTCTTGGCTAGCTTGTATCGGGCCACACAACTCCACCAGCATTTGGTTATACTCTCATCCGTAACATTTTGTTCCTGCAGCATCCATTGAAAGCTTTTTGGTTAGTGGAACACTGCATTTCAAAGTACATCCATAATAATCAATGCATCATATCCATTCCCATTTCCCAATCCCACCGCTAAACAACAAGATCTTTCCACTAAGTAACATCTGCTAATTAAATGGTTAGGACTAAAGCTAATCCTCTTCATGTTCCTGCAACAGCTGACATAATTTGACCCAAGTGGACCATTATATATACTCATTACTTAACCAGGGCAGGCTAGTGTTTCTCGGGACAATTTTTCCTTAATGGAAAAGATAGTAAACACCAAACAGATCATTCGATTTTAAATATGCAGATTGATTGTCCAAAAAAATAATAATACAGATTGATAATAATTGAATCTCAGTTTGGACTTCTGGGAGGATATATGCTTACACCTTTGTAGCACAGGGTAGAGAAGATGACAAGAAATTTCTTGTCTAAACCCACTTTAGAGGTCAATCTGCATACTAACCACAGCCTTTTATAATCTGCCCTGTTAAAGGTTTTTTACTGAAAGCAAAAAAAGGTGGTGAATTGCACTATTAAATGAGTAAATACTATAAACAATGAATTGAAGTTTCAAGTCAGACACTCTACTGGTGTGTTTTACCTGCCAAACTCTCCATTTAAAAGCTCACCCAATCACATTGGATGTTCATGTAAAAGAAGACTACGAAATTTCCAGAAAAAAATACTTAAATATATAAGAAGAAAACCAAATTGATGCAATCTCTTATTATTAAACTAGCTACACTGGAATTTAAGACATTCTCTGATAATTACTTGTGTAGGTTTCTCCACCATGAAATAGCAGAAGATGATTAGTGCCTAAAACTACCGCAGATGGCAGGCTTGCTACCAATCAAACTAAATAGTATCACGTAAACTATTGATCAACTAATATTCTGAAGGGTTTAAGTGTTTGATGAGTCATGAACTCCTTAATTATTATAGCCCTGTTACGTATAAAAGGACTTCCCTTTCTAAGCCTGTTAAATTCTTTCCATGCCTTACGTCACAATGCCTTATTGGATAACAAGCATCAATCCTCATAGACTTGACAACGGCACAACAAATTTAAGATTGACTTCTTGCGCCCATTTTCTCTGCACTGATTATTTTGCTTAAACATTCCTCCATTAAAATAATTGTACTCCCCATAATCTGAACTCTCTCTCTCTCTCTCTCTGATGTAAGCAGAGATTTGATCTGGAAAATGATTATCCACAGACACTATCAATTTCCCATGTTACATGCATATATGCATACAAGCATCATCATGCATAGTAGCACTAGTCAGTAAAGTATGAATGAACACATCAGAACGCCTAGCTCTTGCATACACATTCATTCATGTCAACATATATGAATGTGATGTTGCATGATAGAGGCACATCATGTGCATGATTTTCCAATCACCTGAAGCTTAAGGCACTTTGTCACACTTTTCATCCTATAAAAGACCCTCCTCTCCTAGAGCCTCACTCCCCCTTCTAAATCAAACCAACAGATTAGTACTCTACCTAAACTTCATCAGTACCAGACCTTAAGTTCAATTTTTCTTCCACTAAAAGTTTTAAGAAGCCAGCCATGCAGCCTGCTGAGGCTACAGGGCTCCCTTACCTAGTTCCTTCCAGTTCATTATCATCTCCCTACTCACCTCAGTTTAGCATGATGAGTACTACTACTCAAAGTAACCCAGCCAGTGCTTTTCCATTCAACCGATTTCCCGCTACTCCATTATACAATAGCTACCAATTCCCTTCCCACTTAGTTCCTCAAGAAGTTAATAACAATAATAATCCCCAGCAACCATCTTCGTTCAGCAGTAACTCAACCTCTGACGAAGCTGATGAGCAGCAATTAAGTCTCATCAACGAGAGGAAACAGAGACGAACGATATCCAACAGAGAATCTGCACGCAGATCACGCATGCGTAAGCAGAAGCACCTGGATGAGCTCTGGTCACAGGTGGTTTGGCTCAGAAACGAGAACCACCAACTTGTGGGTAAGCTGAATCATATGTCGGAGTCCCATGACAGAGTTTTGCAAGAGAATTCTCAGCTCAAAGAGGAGGCTTCTGAACTCCGCGAAATGCTGAGTGACCTGCAGCTGCATAGTCCTAATTCTAACTATCATCCATCCTTGAGAGACCAGCTGGAGGTCGATGTTCCCTGCAACACAGCTTATCTGAGTGCAGAGTCCTCAAACCAGCCAATCACAACAAGTTCGATGGATTTGCTAGGCTAAATAATGAAGATCGATTGATCGATGGAGGAGAGAGAGTTTTTATCATTTTCCATCCATGGTGGTTCGCCTCTGTTTGTGTAGAAGTGAACCAGCCTCTATGAGATCCATTTAGAAAATTGGCAATAACATGTTTTGTGGATTCTCATTGAATCCTTGCTCAATAAAATTGGCATTCTCTTTGTTAGATTCTTATCTATATATGTGAAGTATATAAATTTCTAAATCTTACATCCTTCAAGAATAGTACTAACACCCTTTTCATGACATCACCTATATCCGATATCCAGTAGAGAGTAGAGACAACACCGATCCGTACATAATATATCTAGGAGAACTTCCATAGATTCAGATGAAAAATAAAGCAATTATTACACTACCGGAACAGTACAAAGGGAAAAATCCAGCAAGCATGTTAGAAATGTTTGAAGAAAATAAGATTACTGCACAAAATAGAAAGTAGCAATTATATCAGGTGTACTAGAAAAAATAAAGAAAGAGGAATGAGTGGCAATATTGTAATGGGTGGAGCAATGATGGCAATAGGTGGGGAAGAGTTGGACATGACAGAGAAATAAAGGTGGTGAAATTGGTGTTGGTTCGTCATATTAAAATTACTATAATTAGAAAAACATGAAAAAGCTATCCACTAACGTATCAATCCAAGAACTGTTTGTAGCTTTAAGGGAGTTTGGCTTAAATAAATATGACATGGTTTGGATCATTTTTTGTTTTGTGAATTGCTCTCTTGATTTTTCTATGGCTCAGATACTGCATCACTCTGTTTCCTTTAAGGCATCGGCCATCCCAAGGAAGATCTTCAAAATTCAAACGTAAGAGCCTTGATTTTTTATTTGAATATTTCCAATAATTATTACTAGTTCCTTACCCAAACCCTTCTACTTGGGTTGATAGAGAAAAAACTTATGTTTGACATTTATGCGCTTTACAGACATTTTGATTCTGATACAGAATATATAATCCCCACGCAATTGGATTTGACTTCCACAGCAGATTATTCCAGCAAGACCTCATCATATGTATCCTATCAAGATTTACCCGGTTTCGACACAGCTCTTTCAATTTGTAAGTCAAAGTTCGTAAGTCTTGTTAGCTTAATATGTTATACATCAGATGAATCTTATTATAATCAGCATAGCATGAGACATTATTTTAAATTTGAGAACACTATTGTGCAAACACTGCATAAGTGCATAATTAACAAATTTCTGATAGAAAAGCTTTAAAGTTGAGTAGTTACATACAGAAATATGTTTGTCTCAACTTGAATTATCCACCAGTATGCAGCATCAGCAGCCAACACTACACCTACAGATGGACATGGTTGGAGGTGTGACAGTCTGACAGAGCTGCATCGATTCAACATATTGTATCAGTTTTGGTTTTGTTCATAAGCAGTCGGTTCCTATCCATATTCACTCATCATAGTCCACCTTAATAAGGAAAAATAAATGAAACATAGTATTCATTGCTAAATAGCTGTCTACAAGTATGAGCTGAGATGTAGGACACAACTGCACAATGTTATTCAGATGAATCAATTCATGCAATAGAGTATTCGAGCATCAAGAGTTTTACAGGAAAGCTGCAAATATGAACTGTACAGTCTACAACTGGAAACACCAGGACATGAGAGTGCCAAAAGTGAATCAAGAATCCACCTTCAAGTCAATTGACGAGTAATTCTATTTGATTCTTGAACTGTCAACGATTTCGCACTGTGATATATATAACGCCATCACCAGTAGTCATTGCAAGAACATCTCCCATCCTTAAACTGATGAAACCGATTTGAATCCCTTACCACTATTTCTCTTCCCGTGGCTTTTGAAATATACTTGATTGCCGTGTGACAATCTCCACAAACACGGAGATTCTTGAATACTTTTATGGGTTTTGATTTCGATGTGCTTATAAGACCAAATGTCACTGCTAATTTCTCACTGTGCTGAAACAAATAATATTCCTTTTGCTCCTCATCGACCTCATGAAGTACACAATCTGTATCGGGGACATAACCCAATTTCTTTATATTTGAACCCAATCGGTCCAGTTCATCATAAATCTCCTGTGCTTTTGGGTGTGAAGTATCTCCAACATGGAACTTGTGCATCTTATTTTTCACCTCTATCCAGCTAGAACCTGCTTCTTTGACCAAAGCTTTCTCTTTCATTTGTTTTCTTATATCTGCTACTTCTTCCCACTGACCAGTGGAAGCATACAAATTTGATAGTAAGCTATATGCTGCTGAATCATGTGGGTTCTGCTTCATAATCATCTTTGCTGCATGTTTCCCAAGCTCAACGTCACAATGCACTCGGCATGCTCCAAGAAATGTTCGCCATATTAGTGCATCAGCTTCATAAGGCATTGAGTTAATAAATTCAATGGCTTCTACAAGGGATCCTGAGCGGGCCAATAAATCAACCATACATGCATAGTGTTCCATTCTTGGGACAATACCATGTTGTTGGTGCATTTCCTTGAAGTGTTTCCACCCCTCAGAAATCAAACCTGAATGGCTACATGCTGATAAGACAGCAATATATGTGATCTCATTCGGTTTTAACCCGGCCTCAAGCATTTGGTCAAATAGTCCCACAGCTCTAGCCGCATAACCATGTTTTGCAAATCCTGTGATCATTGAAGTCCATGATATAACATTCCAATCCTCCATCTCATTAAACACTTGAAAAGCAGCGTCTATGTTTCCACACCTGGAATACATAGAAACCAAGGCATTGCAAATGCTTTGATTTGACTCAAATCCTGATTTTATAATCCGGGAATGTATCTGCTCGCCCTTATCAACTGCACAAAGGCTGGCTGCTCCACTCAAAAGACTAGCAAATGTGAAAGCACTAGCCCCTAGTCCTGTATTCTCAATTTCATGGAGAAGTCCAAAGGCTCCTTCAGTGTCAAGATGCTTGGCATATGCATCAACGATTGTATTATAAGATATCAAATTCTTCTCATACAGAACATCAAAAGCTTTACGAGCATCGTCCACATGGCCAGACCTTGCATACATGCTAATAAGCGAATTTCCCACACAATTAACTGATGCAAGGCCAAGTTTCACTGCAAGGGAGTGAACTTGACCTCCCTTATGCCGATCAGAAAGGTTTGCACAAGCCTTCAGGATGCTAGCAAACGTGAAATGATTAGGTGAAACATGACCACCCGAGATCATTTTAACAAAGAGCTCGACAGCTTCCTCATCGCCCCCTCCACTCTGCACATATCCAGTGATAACAGCAGTCCACGACATAACACTATGCTCTCGCATCCGATCAAACACCTTCCTCGAATCACTCATTGACCCATCACCTCCACACTTGGCATACATATCCACCAAACAACACCCAACACAATGATCCAACGCCAACCGCGACCGTACAGCCGATGAATGCAGCTGCTTTCCCAACGCCAATTCCCCCAACTTTGTACAAGCCGACACAACACCACTCAAAGTAAACTGGTCCGGCATTAGCCCATCCGACAACATCTCCATAAACAAATCAACCGCCTTTCTCGGATCACCCATCTGCGCAAACCTAGTGATCATCAAGCTCCAAGTCAGCGCATCCGCCTCAGGCATTTTCTCAAACACCTTATATGCATCCCCTAAGTCCCCACTTCCCTTGGCAAACATATCAATCAACGAAGACCCAACGCACACATCCGACTCAAGATACCCGGTCTTAACCACCATCCCGAAAACGACCCTACCAAACCCAACAAGCTCCGAATTCGAACACGCTCGGATAACCGACGCGTAGCAAAACTCGTTAGCATTATAACCCTCCTCAACCATATCAACAAACATAGAGACGGCCTCCAATGGGATATCGTTGTTCGCGAAGCACGAGACCATCGCGCTCCACGAAACTAGGTTTCTCTTCGGTCCCATCGTTCGGAATATGGACCGGGCGGTTTCCAGGTCGCCGGATTTGGAGTAGACGCTGATGAGGGAGTTGAGGATGAGGGAGTCGGGGCGGAGGTGGGAGCGGGAGAGGTGTGCGTGGACGAGCTTGGCGAGGTGGAAGCGGCGGGAGCGGAGGCAGGACTTGAGGAGGAGGGAGTAGGTGGGGAGGTCGGGGTGGGAGCCGCGGCGGGACATGAGGTCGAGGGTGGAGATTGCTTTGGGGAGGTGGCCGACATTGATTTGGGAGATGAGACGGCGGTGGAGATGATCGGAGGTTGGCGGAGGAGGGACTTTGGCGGGAGCGGGAAGCGTGAGGCTTGGAATGTTCACCATTTTCTGTTATCTCCAACGGCTAGCCTAGCCTCCTCTCCCATTTTTTCATTTCTTTTTTTTTGTTTTTGTGGAAAATGGAAAGTCAGAGGTTATTGACCTATGAGGAAAATAGATTAAGGTTATTGATGCTTAATTCGTGGGCAGTGTTTGGCTCTCGGATAATCATGCTTAATATGGTACTGAAATTCGGATGTTAAAGATTCTACACTCGATATTGTGTTATGTATACTAACCAACGTGATGTACGAGTATAAATTATGTTTCAGGAAGTTTTGAGTCTTTATTCAAAAGTAAATCAGGTAAAATATATGCATCTCACTTTATGTAACAACTGACGCAACAGAAAGTTTAACATATCATAAATTCTAGTAAAACAGTTTAATCGTGTCAGATGAGTTTCCATAAAGTTTGATGCATGATGAATTCAAATATACGGTTCTCTCAATTTCACACAAGTTGATAGGTGCATACATCACATCACACAAAGTGATTTTAGCGCTCTCAACTTTCACTAGAGATAATCACTTACCTAAAAAGCACGATTGAGCAAAACCACTTCCTAGAAACACATATCCAAACAAACCCTTAAAAACACTCACCTGCTAGCCAAACTTGGTTATGGCCTATGGTCCCCGTTTGGCCATATTTCCCATCCAAGTTCCAACACCTCTCACAGACACGCTCCCACACCACCATTATCATATTAATTCCTTCCTAAGAAAAACAATCAACACCGACACGCATTACGGATCTCTTTTTCTCACTACTTCGATCTCTTCCACGCTCACATGGTCACACCCAGCTGAGAACTCTCACACATTCACACACTTCCAATTTAGCTCATCTCACTTGCTTCCACTACTCCCTTTTCTTATTCTTTCCTTGAAACAGAGTTGAACGAATATAATAAACAGCCTTTCCGATCTGACCCCAAGCTCAGAAAACGTCGTCGTTCTGCTCCAATGGCTGTGGCCGTGCGAGGAAGCAGAGCAGGATCCGGTTTCGGCGGCTTCAGCCTCCGGAGCTTCTTCTCGTATCGGATCTTTGTATCCGCTATGTTCTCTCTTCTCTTCATTGCTACCCTCTCTGTTCTCCTCACTACAAACCCCTCAACTCCTCACCATGACTCTGTAAGTATTCTCATCCATGTTTTGTTTTTTCAATTGTTTTTGTGATTAATCTGCACCCAGATTGAAAAGTTTGAAACCTGGGCATAACCCAGATGTAGATTTCTTTAGTTTGGCTCAATCCTTATTCCATTTCAACCCAAATGTATGATTTAAGCAGTACCCAAGTCTTGGAGTGCAAAACCCACATGCTAGTTTTTACAGATAGATTGAGTTTGGGTTATGCAGTTATGATCTTGATGTATAATGCAGGCAATACCAAATTCTAGTTTGAACTCACATCTTAGAGTTAAGTATGTATAACCAAATCTTTGAAGGCAAACACATGCCAGTTTTTGCAGTTTGGTAGAGTTTTAGTTATAAATTTATGTTCTTTGATGTATAGTGCAGGCACTTTCAACTAGTTAAGCACAGTCCATATTCTATTTTCATATTATGCAATACCCAAATCTTGAATGCTAAGGCCGGATGCCTTTTTTTCCGTAGCTAGATAGAGTTTGAGTTATTAATTTATGATCTTGATTTGTAATGCAGGCACTTCCAACTACTGGAAACGCGTATATGCGTAGATCGTTTCTCGCTTTAAATTCTGACCCGTTGAAAACCAGATTAGATTTGATATACAAGCAAGCAAATGATCATGTCACTCTTGTCAATGCATATGCAGCTTATGCTAGGAAGCTTAAGCTTGAGATATCTAGGCAAATGAAAATGTTTGATGATTTGGCATCCAATTTCTCTGAGCTTCAAACGAAACCAAGTTACCGGACTAGTTTGTTTGAATCAGATGGTCCATTAGATGAGGATGTTTTGAGGCAGTTTGAAAAGGAGGTGAAGGATAAGGTTAAAACTGCCCGGTTAATGATCACCGAGTCGAAGGAGAACTATGATAATCAGCTCAAGATTCAGAAGCTGAAGGATACAATTTTTGCTGTTAATGAGTTGCTTATAAAGGCAAAGAAGAATGGGGCATTTGCGAGCACGATTGCAGCAAGGTCGATTCCAAAAAGTTTGCATTGTTTGGCCATGAGGCTTGTTGAAGAGAGAATTTCACATCCGGAGAAGTACAAGGAGGAGGAATCAAGCCCTGAGTTTGAGGACCCAACTTTGTACCATTATGCGATTTTTTCAGATAACGTTATTGCAGTCTCAGTGGTGATCCGATCTGTGGTGAGTAATGCAATTGAACCGTGGAAACATGTTTTCCATGTTGTTACAGATAGGATGAATCTTGCGCCAATGAAGGTTTGGTTTAAGATGAGGCCAGTGGAACGGGGTGCTTATGTGGAGGTGAAGGCAATAGAAGATTTTACTTTCTTGAATTCCTCATATGTGCCAAGTTTGCAGGGGCTTGCTACCATGGAAACATCTAAAAGGAATAGGAACCCATACTCGTCACTGTTGCATGAGCTTTGGTTTTATATGCCAGAAATGTATCCAAAACTAAACAAGATTCTCTTTTTGGATGATGATGTTGTGGTTCAAAAGGACTTGACAGGATTATGGAATATTGATTTGGATGGGAAGGTGAATGGAGCAGTTGAGACCTGCTTTGGGTCCTTCCGTCGATATGGTCAGTACTTGAACTTTTCACACCCCCTTATTAGAGAGAGGTTCAATCCCCGTTCTTGTGCTTGGGCATATGGAATGAATATATTTGATCTTGACACTTGGAGGCAAGAGGGTTGTACAGAGCATTACCATAGCTGGCAGAACTTGGTAAGTGTACAATATCCCTAAACAATTTGTGATTTTCACTTGGAAAATTTTAACCAAATGGTACCATTTATTGTTGAACAATGTAGTCGAGTTGTTATATTGTGGTACATATATGAATGAGTATTCATTTTCTTCTCCCTATTTATGCAGAATGAAAACCAGACTCTGTACAAGTCAGGGACTAGTGCAGCAGGGCTGATTACCTTCTACTCGACAACAAAGTCTCTGGACAAATCCTGGCACGTGCTCGGGCTGGGGTACAACCCCAGTATCAGCATGGATGAGATTAACAAAGCAGCAGTCATTCATTACAATGGACATATGAAACCTTGGCTGGACATTGCGATGAACCAGTACAAGAATCTCTGGACTAAATATATGGACAATGGTATGGAATTTGTTCAGATGTGCAATTTTGGCCTATAGACTGATACTGTTTTGGAGTGGTTCCACCAACAGATACAACCATAAACTTCACTGCTTCACCTCAACCATAAGCGAGCCGCAGCTAGCTATATATCGTCTACCTCTCTTTACTTATTCTTAGACACAAGTTTTGGAATCCCTCATTAGTTGCTGCCACCCCACCCTCAGAGCGATGAAATTATGTGTTTCTTGTTCTGGAAAGGGGCCATCTCATGGCATCTCTTTAATGTTGTATGTGTTATTAATGTCAGTCATGAGTTGTAAGAACAAACAGTGATATTGGGAATGTACACTTAGCAATGATTCTTTGCAGTATATGTGATTCACAGATAGATTCAGACTAGAAGATGGTTTTTTTTTTTTTTTTTGGATTGAGGACTAGATGATGGTTTTGCTGTTCATCCAATTTCATTTTCTTTCCATCCAAGCAATCCTATTAGACCAAGTGATCTCTGGTAGTCTAAAACACCTAGTTGGCTCATAGTGCTTACACTTTGATGACATCTTGTTGACACTTGACAGTGCATATGCTCCAAATTGCACAGGCCAGATGTTTTTTTTTATGGGCACAGGCTAGATGCATGCACTACTTACTACTAAAGAACAATTTATATATAAAATTCAAATCTTTTTGCACACTATAACATTAAATAAAATATCACATTTTATGCTAGATATTATTTCATTGATCTGATTTCATTTACCACAACATGTGATAATTGCATTAATCAAATTATTAATACCATTGCTAGGTTTGGTAAAATGCTTGCTGGGTAGAAAGAGGAGCCATCATAATTTTGGTGATTTTTTTCATAACAGCATTTCATATAAAGCATTGTAAATTTTTACAAATCACTTTGTTTACGCGTTCTCTTCACACCTCACTTATATATTTTTAATTGTAAATCTATTTTATTCACTTATTTACAATACCTGAAATATCATTTTCTCATATTTGTTTTGTTCACCCTAAATTCTTTTTTCACCCTACATATATTTTTTTTTCAATTTCAGATTTGCTTTGTTCACCCTACATTCGATCTCTTTTCACCCAACCTATATATTTTTTAATTTTAAATTTACTTTATTCACCGATTTACAATACACACAATATCAGCATCTTCCAATAGCCATTAAACTCCAAAAACAAAATGAAATTGAAGAAAACCATAAGATTAATATCATTTAGGTAAGTGGAATCACAAACTGAACAATAAAAATCATATTAAAGTATAAATCTTAATTAAAGAACAAGAAAAAACTCAAACTTAACAACTCATTGGTATCCGTCGATATCAAAATGCACAATGTCTGTAAACTCTACTTGGAAAAAGCTCTGACGCCGATGAAAAAAAAAATCGAATACATATAAGTGAGTGACTAGACATGGAAATTTACATACAAAATTGATATGAGAAATAATGAGTAAAGAGATAGATGAAGCATTATCAAAGAAAAAAATAAAATAAAATAAACAGTTCACCTAATCTTCAGTTGAATGTTTGTGTTTTATATAGACTTCATAGAAAGATCGAATATAATAAGGTTTATGAAATTTGTGTTTATCTTTAAAAAAAATTGTAATTTATAACAACTTATCATCCCTTGCTGTAATTTTACATTAGGCTATATTAGTCATTCAATCAATCAACAACGTGTGGGCTTGTGAGGTGATCAAAGTGGTTTATGTGGTGGTAATACAGCCATTTTTAATGAAATTATGCAAAACAATTCTGGTAAAATTTAGAGGGTAAAAACTGCATCACTTGTGCTAGTAGTCAACCTTGCGGTAAGTAATTTTTTCCCGAATCCACCTAACCCATCTTCAACGACTGCTTGTCCACCTTACCAACCAAAGCAGTGGCCAATTTTGACTCCCACTTTTAATTCTTGCTTCCCTCTTATAAGGTGAACAATTTCATTCTTGCTTCTCACATTCACTAATTGTTTTCCGCCAAACCCAAATCTTTGATTTTCTGGGTGTTGCTCCATTTCAAGGTTTGAATTCTTTCCCTTTCTGGGTTTTGATCAACTGTGTTTTGTCTTGTACTTTACTTGGTTGGTGACTGCGGTTAAAGATTGTACCTTTTTCAACTTTGTGATTGGTTTTCTATGATTATATTGGAAACTGGAGCATAATATTGCTGTGTGTTGGTTTTGCATGATTTGGAATTGCTGATCTGTGTATGATTCATTATGTATTGTTGTGAATATCTGTACTTGATTCCATATGATCTGTGCTTTTTGGGATTTTCCAGATTGGTTAGAATTAGATCATGCAATTTAGTTCCTTCACTCAATCTAGTTGATGTGTTTGAGGTTTAGTTGCTTGTTCAACTAAAATCTTTGAACGGTTGAATCTTGTTAGAAATGATTATAGAATAAGGGGGTCTCCCGTTTGATCTTGTTGGTTACTGTTACTGTCATCAGGGAATGAGTGACTCCGATTTTGTGTCGGTTTACTTGATTGTAACAATAGGACTGTAAAAGAGAGGGCTTTTATGAACTCTTTTTGGAGGATCATCACTGTTTTGGGGTATTTTATTTTTTATTTTAGTACAAGTTCATCCAGGAATTATGTATTTAATGTGTAAGGTTGTTTGTGGTTTTCGATACAATTGCAAAAGCTAGTATCTAGGTACAGGAAACTATCTCTCATCAAACTTGATTCAGAATGATATTTGCTTAATGGTATTGGTTCCCTCCGTAATCCTGTCAGTGATCGGTTCTCCTATAGATTGGAGTCAGTAAATTTTATGAAATACTGCTGCCATTTATGTTCGTGTGTTAACCAAGGATTCTCATATCTGTATTTTGTCATTGCCAATATATGGACCTGTATCTCACACTCCCACTAACAATTCCAATATGTTTAACAGTGTAAAAGATGGCTGCACCACCAAACCCTACAAGAATTGGCCTTGCCGGTTTGGCTGTTATGGGCCAAAATTTGGCCCTCAACATTGCAGAGAAAGGCTTCCCCATTTCCGTGTACAACAGAACTACCTCCAAAGTTGATGAGACTGTTGAGCGGGCGAAAAAAGAAGGAAACCTCCCCCTTTATGGCTTCCATGATCCTGAATCTTTTGTTAAGTCAATCCAAAAACCTCGGGTGGTAATCATGCTTGTCAAGGCTGGGGCGCCTGTTGATCAGACCATAAAGACTCTCTCCGTCTACCTGGAGAAGGGTGACTGCATTATTGATGGTGGTAATGAGTGGTATGAGAACACTGAGAGGAGGGAGAAAGCCATGGCTGAATTGGGCCTTCTTTACCTTGGTATGGGAGTTTCAGGTGGTGAAGAGGGGGCTCGATATGGACCCTCTATGATGCCTGGAGGATCTTTTGAGGCCTATAAGTACATTGAAGACATCCTTCTTAAGGTGTCGGCTCAAGTTCCAGACAGTGGCCCCTGTGTGACTTACATTGGCAAAGGTGGGTCTGGTAACTTTGTAAAGATGATCCATAATGGTATAGAATATGGTGACATGCAGCTGATAGCAGAGGCTTATGATGTTCTTAAATCTGTTGGAAAGTTGTCAAATGAGGAACTACAAAAAGTTTTCACAGAATGGAACAAGGGAGAGCTGCTGAGCTTCTTGATTGAAATCACTGCAGATATTTTTGGAATCAAGGACGACAAGGGCGATGGATATTTGGTTGACAAGGTTTTGGACAAGACCGGCATGAAGGGTACTGGTAAATGGACTGTACAGCAAGCTGCTGAACTTTCCATTGCCGCCCCCACTATTGAATCTTCTTTGGATGCAAGGTTCCTCAGTGGGTTAAAGGATGAAAGGGTTGAAGCTTCTAAAGTGTTCAAAGCAGGTGGCTTTGGTGATATCTTGACTGACCAAGAGGTGGATAAGGCAAAGTTGGTCGATGATGTGAGGCAAGCTCTCTATGCATCCAAGATATGCAGTTATGCACAGGGCATGAATTTGATCCGTGCAAAGAGTATTGAGCAGGGATGGGACTTGAAGTTGGGAGAATTGGCTAGGATTTGGAAGGGAGGTTGCATCATTCGTGCTGTGTTCTTGGACAGAATTAAGCAGGCTTACGATAGGAACTGTGATCTTGCAAACCTTCTTGTGGACCCTGAGTTTTCGAAGGAGATCATTGAGCGACAGTCTGCGTGGCGAAGGGTGGTATGCCTTGCTATCAACTCAGGTATCAGTACCCCAGGTATGTCAGCTAGTCTTGCTTATTTTGACACCTACAGAAGAGCGAGACTGCCTGCTAACTTGGTCCAAGCTCAACGAGACTACTTTGGTGCTCATACATATGAAAGAACTGATGTTGAAGGTGCTTTCCATACTGAATGGTTCAAGATTGCTAAGCAGTCCAAGATTTAAGTCCCCGTTTCCTGCCTCATTCCTGCAGAATTCACCTTCATCCCTAATAACTTCTGCTAAGGATTTTATGCTGGGGCGGAGCTTCCGTCAACTCTTTTTGGTGAAATTAATTCTAAATAAGTTTTATCAATTTGCTTTAAGTTTTAGTAGTGTGCATTAAATTTGGTTTGTTATGCTTCTGCTTTGGCATGACTGTTGGAAAATGTATTCTATTCAATGTGGGAGACTGGTGGTAGTACTGTAAAATGCGGTATTTTGAACATGAAAATCAACAGAAAGTTTCACATTCTCAGTTCCTGCAATTCCTTTTGATTTTCGTAAATTTTTCTTTCCATTGTTGAGCCTTTGTTGCATCTACCTTCTGGTTACTAAATATTCCTCAGATATTGCTTTTAGAGTGTCAACCTGTTTCAAAATGTGACTGCCATGTGCAAATATCTCTATGAATGAACCAAAATCAAGTATGGCACCACAGCTGTGAATGAACCAAATAATAGGGTTGAGAATCAGAAACCCAATTCGGTTGACTCTAACCTAAAATCTACCTGTCAAAACTTGTAGCACTCCGTGTTTGCCAAATAAGCTAATTAGATAGATTGTTGGTGAGTGAAATAATAGTCCTAACCACTGCTGATAAGGCATACTTATGCAGATAGGGATTTCACCATACTTGTGGAGTTGGTTACCTATCATTTGGTCATTGACCCTATTAAAGAGAGACTTTGTGATTAGGTCATTTTAGTTTACTTTCAAAGTACAGCCAACATTCTTCTCACTGATTCTAACTGCAGACAGATTTTGTTAAAAATAGACAGATTCTGTTTTCTAGGAAGCTAAAATATTCTTTGAAATTCAAGTACAGCCCATACTTGGCATTTGCTTTGCTGTTGTGCTTGCACATCTGGGGTAGTACTCTTATATGGTTGGCATTTGTCTTTCTAAGTTGGCTTTTGTCTTGCTAGGTTGATCTTTCTTCTTTCCAGCACAATGTACACCCTGTTGGTTCATATACCTTATGCCATACTCATATGCATCATGATTGGCAAGTTTTTTCTGGTGAATTATTAGTCTTTTTTCATGTACAATTTTTATGCAGATCCACATGTGCGCTTTATGATCATCTTTCCAGCAAACATGCACTTGATTCTTTTGAAGACACGAGAAATTAAGGGACAAAATCAGTTATGAACATCATGATTTAGTGTTGAGAAATTAAACACAAGAATTCAAGCTAATTCTGCTGGAAAAATGAGAGACTGGTCGGTCATTTACTGGTTTCCTTGTAGAACAGTTAAGTATGTGGCATGAATCATCAAGAATTTTCTGACATAAAAAAGAGTATATATTCTTCTGTTACTGAATACAAAGAATGAATATACATCCTCCTCATTTGCAAGCTTATAGTCTTAATAAACAACTATAATCTGCAGTCTTTTCTATCAGCAGGACTAGTATCAGTGCCTTCTTCTCACGAGCCTGCATCGACTTCTCACTTCCGTTTGGTACTCTTTTCACCCCTTTTCTTCTCTTGTTTGCTTGTGTTCTTGTTCCTTGATTGCTTGATATCACGCCTGAAACGAGCAGTACCTGGATTACTTTCTTTACTGCGAGAAGGCAATACAAGGTGGTGTTGATGGTGGCTCGGGCCAGAAGAAGCATCCGAAGCCATTGAATCATCACTGCCATTGTCGTCTTTGTCAATCTCTCTAATGCTTGTGCGAGTCGTAATGCTGTTATAGTTGTATTCGACATCCTCATAACTGCATTGAGGTTCATCTTCTTCCATGGGAGAGGCAATATATGTAGTCCACCCTGACTCACTGCTGCTACATCCTTCAGTGCTCAACAAGTGTTTATAGGACTCCATTTCTTCAGAGAAAGACAGAGAGCTAGAGAGAAGAGAGAAGTGAGAGAGAGAGAGAGAGAGAGAGAGAGAGAGAGAGAGAGAGAGAGAATAAAGGCCTGCCTATGAATGCTAGAATGAACTGTATGCCCCTATGTACTGCTATGACTATTAATACTATGATTAAACTAGTAGAAGACAATTGTCTATGATTTTAAATTGTATTATACTATTATTGATGAAAAGGTAGATTTTGAAGACTCAAAATCTCGTGCAAAAGGGAACGAAGCTTCCATTTAGGAAGGAGAAACTAGTATAAAAATGGGGTCGGTCTATTGGTCGTGAGGAAAAATATTCTTCCAATTTACTTTGTCATTGTATCTTGAATGAAAATCCGGCTTCTGGTGCAGAATACAGAGATGAATGTAAAACTTTTCTTCTTACTTTTGAATATGAAATAGGCTTGCATTAGGCCTTTGATCGTATCTACATAAATTCGATCTGTCTTGTCTGTACACTACATGCCAGCGCAAACTAGAAGAATAATGTGTATGAGATATCAAATAAATGTGAAGTCACACACTAGCTTGCTTGCTAGCTTGTTCTTCCTCCATCATCTACATGCGGCGGTGATGGTGGCGGTGGCTGGTGGTCATCGGATTGTTGCGGCAGTCTAGGAACCGGTGTAGGCTACAATGGGAGTGAAAAAATGCTTGTGAACTTTATTTATAGTACAGACTCCGAGCTCTTGCCTCTTTTGTTAGAACGTTGAAACAGAACAGTTCATCATGCATCATTTGAGTCGAAAGTCAGCAGGATAACGTGGTTATTATCATCAATTCATCATCACTAACAATTTTCGGGGCCAATTCTCCAACTCCTCTATCATCATTAGTAATGGTTTCTCATGTCGATCTTCAGCTGTTGGATTCAACTCCACACATGCATATATATAGCTGCTTTTGTTCACTCAAGTCAGCAAAAAAATATAATTAGTTGGCCCATGCAGGTTTCGAACCTGCGACCTTCGCGTTATTAGCACGACGCTCTAACCAGCTGAGCTAATAGGCCACTCTTGCTCATCAGCTACAATTGGAGTTCATAACTCTAAATAGATTCAGGAAACAAAAACAAGTGTAATTCATTAGATCATCTCTGCAATGTTGGATGTGCGTTTGATGCAACCACCCCATTATATTTATCTTCAATTATGTGCAGATGGAATAGTTGATGATTTCATTGGAAGGTGATCGATGCAAAAATATATGATCGATATGACTCGAGCTAGGGTTATCCTTCCCACAGTGTACGTTTCGTAGACTGATCGAGGCTTTTTGATCTGGAATATCCTTCCTTTAGACTTCAGAATATATCCATATATTATGATGATGAGGATGATGACGAGGGAGTGAATTTTTTTGTATCAGGGTAGTGCTTGAAAATAAGCTAGCCTCATCAACAGATGTCCCCCATTACAACCGGTCACTTTGCGTTTCCAAGCAGCCGCTTCTGTCCACTATATATATATATATAATCTGTACATGAATAAAATCCAGCACAAAAAAAATATAATCAACTTTTTCTCGTTTGGCCAGTACTGAATATGCAAATTTGGGAGGCTAATTATCGTTATATATGACTTATCACTTGGCTCTAAGATTCCTTTCAGGAACAAGCACCCAGCACCCCCGGCCCTATTGTTGATTACTTTCATGCTCACCTTAATTAACCACCAAAGAACGGATTCACCCGCTGCGGCTTTATGTGCCAGCACGTTGATCTAGCTAATTCAACTTCATCTATATGTTTATAATGAAGTTACAAAAACCCAGATTCAAGTTCTAGTGGGAGTCTAATAAAAAAAAAACTATGGGAGTTCACAAGTATGATCACCGCAAATTATTTCTTTGTTTTCTTTTTAATTAGTTATAACATGCAACGAAAATTGTATAAGCTCTATAGTTGGATTGGATAATATACATTTGAAAATGAACTAAGTAATTAATAAGCCAACATAATAAGGTGGACCATCAGATTCTTTGCAATTGAGTGGGCAAAGTAACATAATATTCAACTGACAATTTGTTAATCGTATGTGCTTTTAAGATTGAGTTGATCACAACTGACCAGAAGTCTGATTGTATGTAGTCGTTGACTCGGTCCGAACGGTTCGGTTTTTAGGCATATAAATATAAAAAACGATAAAAATATAAAAAAAACCGTTCTTGTCGGTTAATCGAACATCGGTTCAGTTTCGGTGCGGTTTTGATTACAAAACCTACTATCCATAATATTTTTTGCATTTAACCAAATAACATAAAAACTAAAATTATCAAAGTTGTAAACTATCAATACTTCAAATAAGTTACTCTAATGGGTTCAAACAAGTAACTGAAAAGAAAAGAAAAGTTAAAGTTTATACATAATTCATTTGAAGTCTCCAATACTCATATATTGCAAAAGGGATCCGGAAGACTACATGAGAGAAAATTATGTTAGATTTAAACACTTAAAAACATAATCATGTGTGTGGAACCCTATTATTTGTAACTCATAACCAATAAGAACATGATACGTAATGTAGAATTAAATATTAATAATTAAATGAATATATGTCGGTTCGGTTTATTCGGTTTTTAGGATGCACGGAACCGCAAACCAACACTGCACTACTCGGTTTGTGTGACTTTAGGAACCGATTGCCTCAGTTTCATTCGGTTTTGATTATTCGGTTTCGGTTACTCGGTGTCGGTTCGGTGTGGTTTTAACCGGTTTCAGTGCCTAAAAGTCCACCCCTACTTGTATCTAGATATCTCTCATTTTCTACAGATTTCGAGTTTGTTATCAAGTAGTGTCAGAATTGACGATTTTATCTATTATCAAAGCTATATGTTATATCCATTTCTTTTACGTTTTACTACTTAGTTACTTCCAATACCTTAATTAGCACATTTGTTTTACATAAAACAAACACAACTACTGGCACACATATATGACATAGTGTCATGTAATTAAGTTTGTTTAAAGATTTCATGCGATTCCAATGATATATGGAGTGTTTCTTGAACATACTTAATTTGTAACTATTGTTGTGCCATCCAAATTTTCGAATATGCATATACTAGATTACTAGGTGCACTGTTATATCAATTTCGATCATCATGGAAATAATATGATCCAAGTTAGGGTTATATCTTTGCCAGTTTAATTTCTATGAACTGGTCGACACTTCTGAGTATTTTGAGTTGGAAATTACGATCCTGATCATCACCACTTCACCAGAATATATGCTTATCCATGGAAAACTTTTCCACAAGTGTTTGACCATAAGCCTCACGAATGTCCTCCATTACACACAGTTCAAGACAACCTTTTTGCCTTTAGGTTTTTGTGCATTTCCTACCCGCCGCGTCTCTCCACTATTAGAATTATTAAGCACATACTTATGGCATAATTAAAAAAAGGAATCAAACAGAACAGCAATATATATATAGGAAACAACTTTTGCTAAGATTGAAGTAAAAGTGGCTTGCATGTAGTACTGGTAATTGCGTATCGATCAGTTGAAGTTGAGGATCGATCCTGCACCTCCTAGTATGTCTTATTTCCCTTGATTATTTTGAGTCTTTTGCTTTGGTTTTCCAAGTTAGATTATTCAAGATGATGAAGTACACAAAATTGGTTTCTGAGAAGAAAAATTTCACTTCTTGCTCAGATATACATAATCCCGTTGATGTTAACGCAAAATTACAACAACAGATAGAACAAATGATTGGGAAAGAAGATTGAAAGGAAGACCGATTAAGGATGTGTAAACTACATACCTCTAATTAGTGACATAGCTACTGATTCGAATTCCTATATCTAACAATTACGAGAGAAACTCAGATTTTATCACAAGAGCAAGAGTGGACAGAGGTGACCGGAGTAGCCAAGTGCGTAGGCTGGTCTTCTCCGGCCATTATTATGACGACGATCTTAGGCTCATCTTCACACACCGTACTGTTCGTCTCGGGATTTTTCAGCTTCCCTTCATCTCGATCAGCTGATGATCCAGAAGTGCGCTTGCGGTAAGAGCAGACTAGGATGATCAGTGCAACAAAAATGAGTAGCAGTATTAGGGCTAGGCTACCAAAGACGTAAGGTAATGGAGATTTCCATGGATGGACAACTCTGGCGCTGCTGCTAATAGTTGTAGGCCTCATTTTTCTCTGTAATGCGTTTCAGGCTTTCAGCTAGGTGAGTAATGCAAAGAAATGAGGTTGGTGATTGAGAAATTTATAGTGGAATTGTTGGTTTTTCTCAAATGACAAGAATGCCCTACTTCTGTTTTCTCAGACCTATTGATGGAAATTTGAAACAAGATCTCTCTATTCGGAAATAAGAAAAATGTAATAGAGAAAGTGCAGGCTTTAGCTATGCCATTGCTTTTAAATACAGCACTAGGGGTGCTAATGGTTTATGGCAAACAGTTCCTGGCATGGATAAGAAAAAATTAGCATATATATGCTGGAAGAATATTGAACTTTTTAATATTGCTTTCCTTTTTCATATCTCTTTCTTCTTATTTTTCTGGTCATCAATCATTTGAAAGAAGAAAATTTAATCTGTTTCATGTAAGTATATATGTACTGATGTACACTTGGCACTTGTTATTAGAAGTGGTTGATTTTTGCGTCATTTTCAACCCAGGTTATAGAAACTAATAGAGGTCTAACTTTTGGGTCACTTCTAAGTTCTAACTTTCAAGTCTAATACTCAGAAAACTTATCCAGTATCAGAAAAGATGCATGTCAACAAACAGAAGAAAATGTGTCACTATTTAAGTTTGTATGGATTGTGTGAGACTGTGAGCTACGGACTGATTCCTATATATACGTCATATAAGAGATTGATAATACTAATTATTTTAGAGAATAGGGGAATTGAAGAAACTAACATGACATCTTCAATCAGATTATGGTATAAACCATTCTCTTCGATCAACTAGCTAGCTAAAGATGAATGAAGCGCTACTAATTTCAAGCCACAATATATGAATCCAAATCATGCAAGGGAATGAAATTGGAAATCCACTTAGTTAACTAGCTAGGCGCTCTTCTTGTGACGTCTTTCCACTACTAGTAATTTAGCATTTTCAGCTGATGACCTTTGGTAAGACGGTAGGGGTTGTCAAACTCAAATGCCAAAGTAGAGAATGGATTTAAGAGGAGGATTCTTGCTTCTCTTTCTAAGATGCCAAAGTGAATCGGTGATTGGGTTGCAAGCTATTGATGGACATGATCATGAACTTTTGTGTTTTTTTTGAAACACTTTTGAATTGATTAATTGCTTCACTAGAGAGCTAGAAGTAATTGGTTTATCATGCCTATTAGCTAGTTTGATTCCTAGAGAGCAAAGCATATGCTTCAAGTATTAGTGATGTTGCCTTCTATACAATATATATTATTTTCCTTTCCACTCATCAATAAGTAGTAGAAGAAAACCTATCTTTTTATCTATATATACATTCATAACGATCGGTTTGGTGCACATAGATATAGATCGAGGTACATGCAAATCGATGTTGTGTCAATCGTGAAAGTAAAAATTACAAAAATGTTTGCAAAAGCTTCATCATCTACTACTAGTTATATATGGAGATAGAATCGATCACACTTTAAATAATAATAATACTCAAGTATGATTGGGTTTGATCGGAATTTACGGTGGTGTTCATTAGCACAACCTTAATCTGTACCAGTTTTTTCATATAAGTTGCTTTACATATCCTTATAAAATAGAAAGATTAATATCGAATCCAAGTTGGGGAAAGCAAAATATGCTGGCTAAGTCATGTCATCTAGTTAGAGTCGTATCCTGTATATATACTCCGTTGTTGGAGAAGTGAATCTTCTCAATGTTCTCAATACGTCATTAATTAATTAATTAGAAATTGTTATAAATATTATAATCTATGTGGCTGTCCAAGTAATTACTCATTAATTATGTACTCTGATGTAAACTATACATCTATATAAGAAGGCTAATGAGAATGAATGAGTAGATTTCTACCTCCTCCAAACTATTCTCTGTGTGTCTTTTCTTCTTTTCTTTACTTTACAACACGTTATCAAACCCTAGAAATCCAAAATTGTTTTTTTTTTGTCGTTCACCTTTGCTCAATTTTTTTTTACAACTTGAGAATGATCTATGATGTTCTTAGTGCAACATTCGTTGTTTTTATTTTCCAAGATAATGATCTATGAGTTTCATTGTTCTGTTACTATATATGATTAGCATAATTTATCCTTGTTAATTTGTAGTTTATCTGCCGATGCAATTTACCACCCAACAAGCTTATTCTATATTATGTTTTAGCCTCGATGATGATCCAAGATATCTTGATGCAACTTTTGTTGTTTTCGACCAAGAAGATTCATGATCTATGAGCCTAGATTTCATAATTACAGCAGTTGTTTCTGTTTAACCAATATATGTTTTGATTAGGAGGTCATGTCGCTATCTCACCCATTCGCCCACTCCTTTTAAAATTGTTGTGTGAGTCTTTGCGTGAGACTTAACTCTTAATTAGAATTAAGAGTATTGGTAATAGGATAAGGTTCTACTTTCAACATATTAACATTCGGTGCACTCTTATCCAGTTCCTTTGCTTTGGAATTATTCTGCAAAATCTATGTGGAAAGCAGCGTCCTAAATCGAAATTTTGCTTGGTCTCTTGGCACTGTGGATTTAGCCAATAGAGCGATTGGAATAACACATTCTAGTTTCGAATTTTGCAATCACAGATTGAGCCCGAAGTCTCTTCATCAAACTATAAGAGGGCCTGGAGTTCCTAAAGAATAATATAATCTAAGTCAAACTATGAAGTTTCTTTACGAGGGCCGGAAGTTCCTAGACTTGTACAATGATCAAAACCACATATTGAGATTTCTAATCATACGAGGGCCCGAAGTTCCTCACCTTATTTTGATACTATATATGTTCTAGTACAATTAAATGAGATAAACAAGATTATCATATTTGATAAAGTTAACCAGACCTAAAGATCTATGTATTTTATTCATTCATGGATCCAGAAGTTTCATGTATACAATTTATTTACTTTTTGTTGTTTATAGTTTTCTTATTTTGTTATATACCTTCATTACAATACTTCTTGTTTAAATTTTATTGTTACTGATACGGGCTAGCAGTCCTATATCTCAAAAATATGAATTTCATATAGTAGAACCCGAAGTTCTAATAGTAAAAATTTGAATCTGAAGCTTCGAGTACAAAGTACTATTTAGTGTCCAGAAGTACACTCCATCTTAGAACTTGGAGTCCTAGCTGTGCAAACTCGAGCCTTAAGTTTCAAATATATATATATATGAACAAATTATCCTAAAGTTTTAGTATTGGCCAACCTCAAACCCGAAGTTTTGAGGGGGAGTTATATTGGCATCAATTTATAAGTAACCAGACATTCAACTATTGGTCTAATCTTATGACGACCAAGTATGAACATAGTCGTTGATCTCTGGTATGTCATTTCATTGATTAATTATGTCGATATCAATTCTATATTTCTCAAAACTTTGAAAAAATGATCAAAATTTCAAGTTTATCATTTTGGCCAGCAGTTCAAAATGAATTTGGTCTGTTACAGTTGTCACCTCAATGAGACACTCCTCTTGTCATGAGGGGGAGAAAGATTGTTCCTGAAGAACAATGTAAATTGGTGTGACTTGTCTATCCACTTTCTCATTTTGGTTTTGAGAAATATCTCATTAAATGAGTTGATAAAAGATATTGACAAAAGTATATATATGCTAAACGCATAGGCATTTGCTTGGTTAAAGTCCCTAAGACCAACCATATTGACACAAACAATATAGACCCCATTTGATTTGTGGGATCCATATGTATCTGAATGACATGATTCTCCTGAAGAGAATGTCATGATACAATGTTAGAGTTCCTAATAGGGCTACACATACAAAGGTTGTAGGTACGTCATTAGAGAATAATATATTGGTTAATACTAATGAATATAATGTTTTTGACCTCATACTTGGTTTAGGTTCGCCACCAGCCAATGAACATCTCACTCGAAAGAAAGTGATAGAGCTTTAAACGCATATTTGCGGATGGTCATAACATGACAGTCTTCCCGCTGTTAAGGGGAGAATAAG
Organism: Fragaria x ananassa; assembly: GCA_034370585.1. Lineage (NCBI taxonomy): Eukaryota > Viridiplantae > Streptophyta > Magnoliopsida > Rosales > Rosaceae > Fragaria > Fragaria x ananassa. The sequence goes on along the minus strand of CP139754.1, from coordinate 31,781,396 downwards.
ACTATTGTCATTTGAATAACGGCGTGAATTTGAATGGAATGTATCCACCAAATCTAAAGTTTTAAGCTCCTGAAAAAGGAAGATTATACAGGTCCTCTAATGGTCTACATGATATTACAAGTAAAAGATCTACATTCACTAGATAATATTTGTCCTAGAAGTCACAATATTTGCCCCAGAAGTGGCATGGGTACCCAATATCAAAAATGCATGCATATAAAAATGTGTGGAATCTATGAATGATGATCGATCATCTATGACAATTTACAAATGGTAGCTATCAAAGATCATTAAAGACTGTATTAATCGATGTTGTTCCACGTGTCATTATGCATGTCGACAAAGCATATTATTGGCTAAATTGAAAAGAGGCAGTTCCAATTAAACTAAATATTTGAAACATCATGAGATGTTTTGACCTTTGACCCTAAAAGATACAAAAGGGTATTTACCACAGTGAAAGTAAATCACTATGATTTAATGTCTACAAAAAACATGGGATTATGAATCTGCTCTTATATGAATGACACTTTTATATAAGTACAGTGTTACATGGACGAGAGACTTATGACATGTTGTCATCGTATATTACGAGGGTCTTTAAAAGACACATTGATAAACCAAATTCTTAGAAGTGAAGTGTCATTACAAGCGTATCGCTTGTTAATATCCTTAAAAGATTTAAGTACATGAATAATTCTAATGTAATTCGATCCATGAATACTTGAGAGAAACTGAATCTAATTTATAAAATCAAATAGTCTAAAACTAGCTCATATATACTCATTCTGTTATAGTTAACGTGATCAAAATCGTCTCAATGAGTACTATGATTGGACTACAAAATCGAATTCGAGTTATGATCATTATGTTGCTACATATTCTAACTCTTATGAAGATATGAATTACTCAGAGCTCTTGTAGAGTTTATATGAGACGTATCATACACATAGATATTGATGTGTATGTTTGGATACGCCATGATGATGTTTTAATGCTTTAATGTCAATTAGCTTATGTGAGGACCCACCCCGAATTTCACCCTGAAATCCAAAGTAAGCCTTGCGGGGACCACCTCCAAAAGAGATTCTACCGAAAATTCAATATAAACTCCCTTGAAAATGGACAACCCTTCCTAAAAACACATGCAAACATTTCTGAAAATCCAAACTCAACCTTAAACTTGTGGAGCCTTCGTGCTCCCCAAATTCATAACATCTCCCAATCTATTTTCCAAATAAATAATATCACATACTCAACTACTCATAGGTTCAGAGCAATTCAAATAGTGAAGAAAAAGAGACAAAAACATAAAAATGAGCAAAAATTATACTATTGACTATGTCTCCTCTCCATGTACGCCTGACCTCAACTATACTAACCTGCAAACTGGGCATTTAAAACCAAATGACTCAGGGGAAAACATTTGACAACATTAGAGTGAGTGGACAAAAGAAAATTTAAAAGAAATGAGCAATAAATATCTTTATGATTTCTCAAATAATTTCCAAATAAAAATCGAATACATGCCTCAAGCGATAAAATTTTTATCTCATAAAAATATCGAGTCTCTCAAGCTCTAAAATATATATGTATGTATTTACACACATACATACTCCGTATATAAATTTTATGGATTTATATGGATTTATATAGGGCTACTACGCTCGCGTCTAACGCTCACGTCACGTCATAATACGGTGATACACTACGCCATTAAGGTGAACGGACGAGTGTATAAATATATGTCAATACCCCCTATATGAATTAAACACTCATATAGGGCTACTACGCTCGCGTCTAACGCTCACGTCACACCATAATGCAGTTATATACTACGTCATTAAGATGGACAAACACATATAGCTAGCTAGCATTCATATACATACTCTCCTCAAAAATATATATTTATATTCACAGAAAAATCTAATTTTCGGTAACTCTCCAAAAGAAATAAAATCGTCAAAATAAAATGACATCAAATGCTCAAACAAAAGAAATTGTTCAACCATGAACCATAACATGCATATTATTTAAAACAAAAGTCTACTCACAGTATTAGGCCTAAGTCTTCCAATGCTCGGAATACTTCTCGAGCGTTGCCTCTAACTATTCACACTCCCTAGCCAAAACTCACGTCTGATAATAAACAGAAGAACAAATCGGTCAGACCGGACCCCATAATAATTATCGATTCAACTTCTTCCTAGTTTGATCAGAATCTCCTAGGTTGACTGGGCTTGACCCACGTTTGACCAACATAAATTAATAATCATTTTCGATTAACTTCGCAACTATAACTCTTTCGGTTCCAAACCAAACTTTAACCAGTAATCGAAGTCACAAACAATTTCCATACTTTTAACACATCAACCAATTTACAAAAGACACCCAAAAAAAGGTTTCTATAAATGGAAAGTTTTTGTAAAGGGGAAAGTTCCAAAAAAAATAAACTTTTCTAACTTAATAAGTTTTTTAATTACAATCCGAATATTTAAAATTCTGAAGTGACATTAAACTAAAAATGAAAACATCAATCACTACCTCATCCGCTTCTGCCAACTCTGTCCCTCTCCATACTCCCCCCTCTCCATACTCCGACAACTTGCCGGATTCCTGCCACTTGCCAGAATTTCTCCATAATCTACCGGCATCTTCCAATCTCCAAGTTATCCAATCTCCAAGTTACCGACAATCATGCAGAAAATAAATGATTCAAACACCAACCAACAACAACACAACAGCTCCAAATACCAGAAGAGATCGAGTTTACCTTCACTCGATCCCAAAACTCAATCACACTTAAAATATGTGTTGTTAATATATATGAATTAATTTGTGATCGAGTTTATCTACTAAAATATATATATATATATATATATATATATATGTGTTGATCGATTTGGTTGATGATTTGAATTGATAATATATATGAATTAATTTGTTGTTAATAAATAGTAGATATATATATATATATATGTTAATTAATTTATAATATTATTGTGTTGATATGGCATGAAGTTGTTGATGATATATATGAGTTCATGATGATTTTGTGATGATGTTGATATATGATTTTGATTGTGATCGAGTTAATTGATTTTGAGTATGTTGGATGTATATATATACATATATGTTGATCGATTTGGTTGATGATTTGATATAATATATATGAAGTTGTTTATAATTAAGTAGTAGATATATATATATATATATATATATATATATATATGTTAAGTAATTTATAATATTGTGTTGATGGTATATACTACAATGATGATTTTGTGATGATTTTCAAAGACCTTTTCCTTTATAGTGTACACATGTTGAATTCATATTTCAGTTATTTTATATGAATTTTGGTGATACATGATGAACATGAAGTTAGTATGGTTTACTAATATCGTCTGTTTTTTTTAATGTATTTTTTTCCTTTAGCCGACGAAATACACTATAATTCGTCGGCTAAGATGGTTTTGCCGACGAATAACCTAATATTTCGTCGGCTATTCCGGTATTTTTAATTTTTTAATTACATACTATAGCCGACGAAAAAAGCCTTAATTCGTCGGCTAAAGTTTTTTATTTTTTTTTAAAATAAGTTTTAGCCGACGAAAAAAGCCTTAATTTCGTCAGCCATAGATGTTTTTTATTTTTTTTATTACACACTTTAGCCGACGAAATACACTATAATTCGTCGGCTAAGATGGTTTTTACCGACGAATAACCTAATATTTCGTCGGCTATAATTATTTTTTAATTTTTTAATTACATACTATAGCCGACGAATACGTTAGGGTATTCGTCGGCTAAACCCTAAAATTTTTCTATTACCTACTATAGCCCTATATTCAGTGGTTATTTTGCGTAAAATTTTTATACGACTTGTTGCGTGTCATCGGTTTAAAACTATTTTCAGTTGGAGGTCCGGCCAAAATACGTAATTTAGACGGTCGAACGACCTTTTCCGTGCGTTTAGGGGTTTGACTTACGAGATTGACCGTCCAGATCGAGCCCTTATTCTTTTCGGATCAAGTTGAATTTTTTCCCATACATGTATTTTATCATGATGGTCAGATCTGACGGGCAGATTTCTGTTTCTCAAGTTTGATCATCACAATCACAACATGCATACTAATGTTGTATAACTTGTTTACCAAGTGTTATGTAAATGTTCCGTTTCAAAAACAAACTATACGTAGAACCTTCAAACATAAAAAAGTCGTGAAATAAGACATAACCAGAATGGTGAAATACGTCTACGGTTGAAAAATCACGGTATTCCGGTCATGTCTCGGTGCCGATAGTTGCGGTCAATGTAATTTTCCATTCTTTCTCCCTATGGGTAGCCCTATATTCGGTGGTTATTTTGCGTACAATTTTTATACGACTTGTTGCGTGTCATCGGTTTAAAACTATTTTCAGTTGGAGGTCCGGCCAAAATACGTAATTTAGACGGTCGAACGACCTTTTCCGTGCGTTTAGGGGTTTGACTTACGAGATTGACCGTCCGGATCGAGCCCTTATTCTTTTCGGATCAAGTTGAATTTTTTCCCATACATGTATTTTATCATGATGGTCAGATCTGACGGCCGGATTTCTGTTTCTCAAGTTTGATCATCACAATCACAACATGCATACTAATGTTGTATAACTTGTTTACCAAGTGTTATGTAAATGTTCCGTTTCAAAAACAAACTATACGTAGAACCTTCAAACGTAAAAAAGTCGTGAAATAAGACATGACCAGAATGGTGAAATACGTCTACGGTTGAAAAATCACGGTATTCCGGTCATGTCTCGGTGCCGATAGTTGCGGTCAATGCAATTTTCCATTCTTTCTCCCTATGGGTAGCCCTATATTCGGTGGTTATTTTGCGTACAATTTTTATACGACTTGTTGCGTGTTATCGGTTTAAAACTATTTTCAGTTGGAGGTCCGGCCAAAATACGTAATTTAGACGGTCGAACGACCTTTTCTGTGCGTTTAGGGGTTTGACTTACGAGATTGACCGTCCGGATCGAGCCCTTATTCTTTTCGGATCAAGTTGAATTTTTTCCCATACATGTATTTTATCATGATGGTCATATTTGACGGCCGGATTTCTGTTTCTCAAGTTTGATCATCACAATCACAACATGCATACTAATGTTGTATAACTTGTTTATCAAGTGTTATGTAAATGTTCCGTTTCAAAAACAAACTATACGTAGAACCTTCAAACGTAAAAAAGTCGTGAAATAAGACATGACCAGAATGGTGAAATACGTCTACGGTTGAAAAATCACGGTATTCCGGTCATGTCTCGGTGCTGATAGTTGCGGTCAATGCAATTTTCCATTCTTTCTCCTTATGGGTAGCCCTATATTCGGTAGTTATTTTGCGTACAATTTTTATACGAATTGTTGCTTGTCATCGGTTTAAAACTATTTTCAGTTGGAGGTCCGGCTAAAATACGTAATTTAGACGGTCGAACGACCTTTTCCGTGCGTTTAGGGGTTTGACTTACGAGATTGACCGTCCGGATCGAGCCCTTATTCTTTTCGGATCAAGTTGAATTTTTTCCCATACATGTATTTTATCATGATGGTCAGATCTGACGGCCGGATTTCTGTTTCTCAAGTTTGATCATCACAATCACAACATGCATACTAATGTTGTATAACTTGTTTACCAAGTGTTATGTAAATGTTCCGTTTCAAAAACAAACTATACGTAGAACCTTCAAACATAAAAAAGTTGTGAAATAAGACATAACCAGAATGGTGAAATACGTCTACGGTTGAAAAATCACGGTATTCCGGTCATGTCTCGGTGCCGATAGTTGCGGTCAATGTAATTTTCCATTCTTTCTCCCTATGGGTAGCCCTATATTCGGCGATTATTTTGCGTACAATTTTTATACGACTTGTTGCGTGTCATCGGTTTAAAACTATTTTCAGTTGGAGGTCCGGCCAAAATACGTAATTTAGACGGTCGAACGACCTTTTCCATGCGTTTAGGGGTTTGACTTACGAGATTGACCGTCCGGATCGAGCCCTTATTCTTTTCGGATCTTGTTGAATTTTTTCCCATACATGTATTTTATCATTATGGTCAGATCTAACGGCCGGATTTCTGTTTCTCAAGTTTGATCATCACAATCACAACATGCATACTAATGTTGTATAACTTGTTTACCAAGTGTTATGTAAATGTTCCGTTTCAAAAACAAGCTATACGTAGAACCTTCAAACGTAAAAAAGTCATGAAATAAGACATGACCAGAATGGTGAAATACGTCTACGGTTAAAATATCACGGTATTCCGGTCATGTCTCGGTGCCGATAGTTGCGGTCAATGTAATTTTCCATTCTTTCTCCCTATGGGTAGCCCTATATTCGGTGGTTATTTTGCGTACAATTTTTATATGACTTGTTGCGTGTCATCGGTTTAAAACTATTTTCAGTTGGAGGTCCGGCCAAAATACGTAATTTAGACGGTCGAACGACCTTTTCCATGCGTTTAGGGGTTTGACTTACGAGATTGACCGTCCGGATCGAGCCCTTATTCTTTTCGGATCAAGTTGAATTTTTTTCCATACATGTATTTTATCCTGATGGTCAGATCTGACGGCCGGATTTCTGTTTCTCAAGTTTGATCATCACAATCACAACATGCCAAATGTATAAAGGTTTAGCCGACGAATTTCAAAGGTTTAGCCGACGAGTTTCAAAGGTTTAGCCGACGAGTTTCAAAGGTTTAGCCGACGAATTTATAAAGTTTAGCCGACGAATTTCAAAGTTTTAGCCGACGAGTTTAGAAGGTTTAGCCGACGAATTTATAAAGTTTAGCCGACGAATTTCAAAGTTTTAGCCGACGAGTTTCAAAGGTTTAGCCGACGAATTAGTGTATAGCCGACGGAATTAGTATCTTTAGCCGACGAACAAATTATTTCGTCGGCTAAAGTTTTCGGGTTTAACTGCGAAACCCTAGCCTCCTCCCTCCTCCATTCTAATTTCCGCAATTTTTTCCCTCTCCCGGTCTCCTCCCTCCTCCCTCCTCCCTCCCGGTCTCCTCCCTCCTCCCTCTCCCTCTCCCGGCCGGCCGGCCTCCCTCCCTCCTCCCTCCCTCCCTCCCTCTCCCGGTCTCCACCTCCACCTCCTCCCTCCTCCCTCGCTCTCCCGGTCTCCAAGGTTTATTTTTGATTTCGAATTTAGTTTTATGTTATATGTGTTAATTTATATGTGTTAATTTATATATGTGTCAATATATATGTGTTAATTTATTTTTGATTTCGAATTTAGTTTTATGCTATATTTTTATGTGTTAATTTATATATGTGTTAATATATATGTGTTAATTTATATATGTGTCAATATATATGTGTTAATTTATTTTTGATTTCGAATTTAGTTTTATGCTATATTTTTATGATGATGTTGATATATATAATATTGTTATGTAATTATTAATTAAGTATATTTATATATATATATTGGTATGAAGTTATTTTTGATTTCGAATTTATTTTTATGCTATGTTAATTAAGTATATCTATATATATTGTTATGTAATTATTAATTATGTATATCTATTTATTGAATAAGTATAATTTTAAACATGTATAATTTTTTATACAATAAAGACAAAATAATCTAAAGCCTTAGATTTGAGAAGGATAAGCTTGAATTTTACTTTTTCAATGTTGCCTCAGCCTTGATTCAAATTAATATTTTAAATAGGATGAGCGGCTTTTTTCGATCGAAGAAGAGTTCAAAGGGCCAAAGGTCTGAATCGTCTGAGGGAACCTCTAGCAACCCCCAAACGACGTTTCAGGGCCAGATGACAGCCAGACATGTGAGCCTTCTGGAGACGGCGCCGGAGGTGCCCCTTTCATCGAGGCAGGCGGTCGTCCCTCGTTCCTCGAGGCAGCTGTGGCCTCAGACCCAGACGGAGGTGTCTGCACCCCGTATGCCTGAGATACACCGGGCGCCCACTCCGGGTCCTACTTCTTCGGATAGTGGGTCATCTGGGGTACAGATGCCGCCGCCTCATCTGTTCCTTCCGCGGATGATACCGGCCTTACCTATAGTCGATGGCTCAGGGACGCCGATTTATCCACTGCCCCCGCCAGTGGCTCCATCAGCGGCATACCGGTTCGTGCCTTTTGATACTCCTCTTATTTCTGCGAGGGTATCATCATCGGCGACAGAGACGGAATCCGCCGCGAGCTCCTTAGGTAATCAGTGATGCATGATTATTTTTAAAGGGTCATATATATTTTAATAATCAATTTGGTTTATCATGTGATAGGCACAAAGAAGAAGAGAGGCCCCGTCACAGGGAAGGCTCTCGAGAAGATCGTGGGTACCGTGGGGAGGATCGTCATCAATACTGACGGGGATGGCCACATAGTATCGGGCGGGAAGTCGAGGACGTACTCCGGCCGCGTGTGAGCTCTCATTAGGGATAGAGTCCCTATGTTGTGGTCAGACTGGGGCGAGGTCCCGCAGGAGGTTAAGGACATGGTCCACAACGCGATGTCGGTGAGTTTACAAAATAATATTATGTATTACATTGTTGATTTCTCGAAAAGCTAAACTAATAAACGATTAAATGCAGGTGTGGTTTGAGGTTCCCGAGCACCTGAGGGACAACTGGGCCGACGTTGTGCATGGGGGAAGGTACGTTGGGAAGTTAATGAAAAACAAAATTGTATGTGATATTAATAATATTTCTAATATTTTTGTTGTATCTGTAGGTACAAGGAGTGGAAGAACGAGTTGCGGACCCATTGGACTACGCACGGGAACGCACGTTCTGGTACCCCTGGATGAGTTCCAGTACAGGGAGTACGATTGGCGTTGGCTTCTGACATCAGAATTCAACAACCCTCGTAAACAGGTATTTAAATAAATTAGTTAGTTAATTTATCATTAAGTACGTGCGTTTTAAAATATTTTACTAATAGTTTACTTTTTTTCTTTGAAGGCGGTTTCCCGGGTGAACGCTCAGAACCGGCAACGCAACACAAGGAACCATCATGCCGGTTCTAGACCGTTCGCTGTCTTCATGGACGAGGCGGCCAGGGAACATCCAGAAGTCAACCAGTACGTCTATACGTATGAGAGGACATATCCTGACTCCCAAGAGGATATTGTAAGTCACCTTACGTTTTTAAATTTTTAAATTTATGTAAAAATGTTAATTAATAATTTTTTTCCTATCCATATAGGCGAAGGTGAGGGAGGCTAGTGACGAGGTGATCAGTGCCTTAGTGAGGGAGACATGGCCGGACACGTAGGAGGAAGAGATGTCCAAAGCCATGTCCCGGATCGACACTTCGGATCCGACGATTGAGGCGAGGATCATGGGCACAGCCTTCTCACCGAGAGCAAACAACTTCTACTGCCGGGGTCTAGGAAAGAGATGCGAGGGGGTCCTGAAGACCACTCCAGGATTTCAATGAAAGACAACCTCGACCAGCAGCAGGACCACGTCCACGATCAGCAGGACGACTCAGCTAGAGTCGGAAGTTCAGAGACTACGAGAACAGCAAGCTGCTCAGGCTGCTTATAATGCCGCGCAGGCAGCCTATGTTGCCAAGATACATGCCATCCAGCAGGCCCAGCAGCAGTAGATGTTCCAGTACATGCAGGACTTTACAGCTGCCCAGCTTCAGGGACTTCCGCCTCCGCCCATGCCTCCGCCCATGCCGCTACCCCAGCCGCCGCAACCTCCGCCGCAACCACCGCAGCAGCCCCCAGAAGCGGATATTAATTTAGATGATATAGAATTTATGTAGTGGATGAATTATATACTTTTATGTGCTTGTTGTTGGTTATATGGAATTGTTTTGGTGTATTTTGCAGCTTGCTTGGAATGGTAATTCAGAAATTTCGGGGTTTTTTTTTTCACTGAAATGGACTTATAGCCGACGAAAAAAGCCTTAATTCGTCGGCTAAAGTTTTTTAAAAAAAAAAAAAATAAGTTTTAGCCGACGAAATATGCTTTAATTCGTCGGCTAAATCCCTATAAAGCCGACGAAATATACTATATTTCGTCGGCCATAGATGTTTTTTATTTTTTTTATTACAAACTTTAGCCGACGAATATTTTAAATTATTCGTCGGCTAAAGTTTGGAAGATAACCGACGACAAAAAATGTCATCGGCTAAAGTATGGACTATAGCCGACGAAATAATGTCGTCGGCTAAAGTCTGGACTATAGCAGACGACATTATTTCGTCGGCTAAACTCTGGACTATAGCCGACGACTTCTACGTGTGTCGTCGGCTAAAGTCATCACAGACGACCCTTTCCCGACGACACTATAGCCGACGAATTTTTTTAACAGGCCGACGAAAATTTTTCGTCGGCTAAAGTACTTGTCCTGGTAGTGTCACTTTAGCGATGAACAAATCAAACAGTTATTTACGGCGCATGAAGCTTGTAACGTTAAGGGGGAGCATTTAGAAGTATGTTATCTAAGACATATGCGCGTTGTACTCTTTTTTTTCCTTCGACCAGAGTTATTTTTCTCCCACTAGGTTTTTGTTACCTGTCAAGGTTTTTAACGAGACAACAATAAGCGCATTTAATTTCATCATTCATTGGTGGACATCCAAGATGGAGTGTTATAAATATTGTAATCTATGTGGTTGTTCACGTAATTACTCATTAATTATATACTCTGATGTATACCCTACCTCTATATAAAGAGGCTAATGAAAATGAATGAGTAGACTTCTACCTCCTTCCAATTATTCTCTCTGTGTCTTCTCTTCTTCTTTTCTTTACTTTACGAGAGAAATCCAATATAAATGACATAAATAATAATAATAAAACTTCATGTAGGAACTATATATGCAAAACAAAACCAAATGGGGAGCAATTTTCATTTGGTATGTCTTGGTGCTAAACTTAAATCAAGTCATGGAAATGAATGTTGGCCTGAGAATATGCTTTAGAATATACAAAAGCAGCCTCAAGCAATCAAGCATGTTCCCTGGTCGATCATTCCGGGCAAGAACCCTTTCAACTATAACATCATTTTCCTAGTCTAGTCTGTGTGCGCGCATCTCCAAGCCGCCGCGCGCGTTTCTGTTCCACTATTAGAGTTAAAGACATGTATAGAAATCAGAAACGCAAAGAAAACACCATTGGGTATGATATGTTTCAACTTGCACTACTATTTCATACTCAACTCTCATACATATTTCCAGTTGCCAATATACTACTGCAGAATTAAAATAACAAGGGCAAAACTTTGAAATTCTTAGATAAGCAAGATCCCGATCGAGCTACTAGACTTGATCAGAAGAGCAAGAGCAAGAGCAAGGGCAATTGATCAAACTAGGAAAACGGCTGTGCCTATTGATCGATTTCCTAGTAGTGCAAGAGCAAGTGGAAGCGACTGGTGTAGCTAACTGTGAGGGCTTGTCTTCTCCGGCGTTTATTATGACAATAATCTTTGGTTGATCAGCATCAGACACTGTAGTGTTCATCGCTTTCGTTGGCTTTTCTTCATGATGATGATCATCTTCTTCACTTGATGAGTTGGAGGAGCGCGAATTGTGGTACGACCATAGAAGAATGATCAGTGCGACGAAAATGAGCAGTGCCATGAAGACTAAGCCGCCGAAGAGATAAGGAATCGGAGCTCGAGACTTCCATGGATGGAGTAGTACTGATCTGGCGGGTGAGGATGTAGTACTGCTTGTACTTGCCGGCCTCATTCTCTCTGCTCTGTTGTACGTAATGGGGTTTTGTGGGGGATTGTTGCAAAGAAATGAGGTTGGTGGTTCAGCAATTTATAATGGTAGGGTTGTTGTAAAATGACTGTAATGACCCTTTAGGGTTTAGGAGGATGATTCTGCCTTCTGCTTTCTCTAGATGCCCAACTAGGAGTCTAGGACTATTGCTAATTCTTCAAGTTCATGATGAAGGAGAGTGGCTTTGGTGATTTTAAAGAAGAAAAACTAATGGAAACAGGCAAAAGTGCAAAGCTCCTCAAGGACTTTAAGTTTCTCAAATACTATTAATTAGAACACTAAGAGCTATATTGGCTGGTTTATGATAAATTTTTCCTCTGATGACCAAAGCATATTTTCGAACATTATATGTTGTGTTCTAATATTTATACTGCTGCAATGATACTAGAAAATAAGTCTACAAATAGAAGAAAATGAGTTCATTTTCAATCTTCTCCTTCAAGTTGAGATATTTGGGTCACGACTATAGGCGCCATGCCGTGATGATTAATCTACACCTCCTAATTCCTTCACCTGTGAACAATAAAAAGAAAATATATGACTCGTCGATCGTAATCTTCTACACTGATCTATATATATTAACATCCAAATCCAATATCCAAATGCCATAGTATAATTGATTGAAGTAACAGTATCATAGTCATCCTTTTTCCAAAAGCTCACCAAAGAAATTTCTTACCCACATAAAGCTATGGCGTTAGTGGATCAAGAAAATAAAAGAAAAATTGGACCTTCAACTTCGACACTAAACTAGCACCCGCATAACATTATGAGATTTTCCTTTGGGGATTTCCAAACGTTGGCCGGGTCTACCTCTAATACAGGCCGACACGTCTTACGCAATGTGATATTCATTCTTTTTCAAGGGTTTGCAAATTATATATACATGTAGGCCAGGGCAAGATTTCTTCTGTTGGATTATGTCTTCACCACGTCATCCCCGTTACCATGATTATATATGCATCTTTCTGTAAATTTGCCTAGTCGAATAGTGTTCCTTGATGGATACAACGTACGTTTTAGTTTCTATCATATGAGTTCTATTCCAAAAGATATGCGTAAGACATGTACCGACGACTATCAGAGGATGTTTCTACGTTGCCTTAAAAAGCACGTTGGATGACAAATGTAGGTCTTACCGTCAAGATTCTGACATCTTTCCCTAAATTTCTGAGTGTGAAATATCCATCGCGCACAATCTAGATAAGGTGAACTGGAGACGATCCTCATCTTCATTTTGGATTTCCGCCTTCAAATTAGTACCAACTTCTTTGAAAACTTTTCACCCTCCCAACAATTTTTGCTGCCACTACTGGCTGGCCGGCCGGTGAGGACAAAATCCAATCTATGTATGTTTTGTTCAATATTCATATGATTCACATGTATTATATTAATGTTATTGCAAACCTATGCGTCTTCAAGCCTTCGCATACATGCGTATACTTTAATATAAGTCTGCTGTCCCATCATTTTACAAGTCATTTTTTGTGCATTTGCAATTGTCCAAGGAATTAAGACTAAGATATATCAGAGAAGTCATCTTAATCAATTTTATAAATCGCTTGCGAAGCATATCTATAATCATCATCTCAATTTTACGTGATTATATATGTTCATGACTCAATACACCATATCAATGCCATGACGATTCCATGCAATCTGCATGTGGTGTTACTTGGTCATAAGTTTTCTAATTGAATCTAACTCTTGTCATGTTTTATGTCCAAAGTAAACCACTCTAATCTTTGGTTAATTGGTAAGTATGAGAAAACTCAACCATAATAAGGAATGAATAGCTCTTCGATCAGTGTTTCCCTTCAAAGTTGAGACGTTTTGGGTATATGCCTACAGTGGCTTTAGAATATGTTCTGAAGTTTAAATTATGTGAACATAGAAATATGGTGATGGGGAACAATAAGTAATCAAGTAGAATAACACGAAAGTTGAGCAGCAAGTGACATCAAATAAAAATGAGTAAATTATATAGTAGTATATGACCAAATTTAAAAACATAAAATACCAATTTTTATTAATTTTTATACAATTTAAGACATGAGCCCAAACCCAATAGTAATGGCATTAGCCATGATCCGAATTTACCAATCGAATGACCATAATACCCTCTCATCTCTAATTTTCCTCTCTCTCTCTCTCTATCTCTCTCTCTCTCCCCGTCTTTTTTTGCAGATTTGCTCTCATCTCTCTCTTTCTCCCCTCGTCTTTTTCAGATCTATTTTCTCTCTCTCTCTCTCTCTCTCTCTAAAGAAGCGCTGCCTCCTCGAAAATGAAGATTGCCGACGCGATGAAGAGGGCAACGCCTCCACGAAACCAGTTTGGCGTCTTCTTCAACTACTTTTTATGTGCATCAGATCTGATTCCAACACTAATGCCTCACCAACGACGAGACATGGTTGGGGGTCTTCTTCAATTGCTTTGCTTCTTTTTTTTGATCTGATTCAATTTCATTTTGTTCATGTTTGTTGGGAATCGATCATGGTCAGCTTCATCTTTGTTTGGATTGGGGATCGGGTGACGTCGAGATCTTCGTCGTCGTCATTTGCGAACTTGAAGGATTTAGAACGCAACTGGGCATGTTAATGCTTGTGAAAATTTTTAATTTCGGGGGTTTTGGTTGATTGGCAGGAGATTCCATGAGTGAATAGAACAAGAATGAGGTTTATGGGTGATATATGCACTAGTAGGCTAGTAGCAGTAATTCCATAGATGATTTAATGGTTGATATATAAAGCAGTAGCAACAACGTACTCTATAAGTGATTCTATGGTTGATAGATGCAGTAGCAACAATAATAGTGAATATATAGTAATTCCATGGTTGATATATGTATAGACAATATAGTAGCAGAGAAAAATGAAAATAGTCGGTAGTAGCAGAAAGTAAAAACAAAGGGCAGTAACATAATGTTTGTAAACAGTCAACAGTAGCAGTTCTTTCGGTAGACAGTAGCAGAACGTTTAAAAACTGCCGACAGTACAGAAGGCAGTAGCAGAAAAGTGGGGGGCAGTAGCATAATGTTGTAAACAATCGACAGTAGCAACTTCTTCGGTTCGCAGTAGTAGAAGTTTGTAAACTGTTGATAGTAGTAGAACATTTAGTTTGAAGGGCATAATTATAAATGTGCAATGTCACATGGCAATAATATAACAATTTGTCCTTATTTGTAAAAGTTTGTCCTTATTTATTTAGTAATATGCTTAATGGATCTTTTTGTTAATTGTTATTTGGTTAGTAACTAATATGTAGTTTACTAAATAAAAATTGCATGAATCAAATATATATATATATATATATTATACCTATTTTCGTATTGAGAATTGGGAAATACTGTGGAAATATATCATTTTTTGTTAAAAGAACAATGGATATCATTTTGTTGGTAATTACATTTAAGTGTGATATTAAGTAGGTTATGTGAGTATTGTATGTGTGAGATATAGGAGGTAACTAATCAATCACTAAACACAATAGAGGTGTGTGTAACAAAGCAATGTTTTATTGACAATGTTAAGAGAATCATAAAGGGAGAGTTCTGGGTTGCAGGGAATAGTGATAGAAAAGGTGAAGCAACAAAGTTAGATGCCAATGACAATTTCATAGAAGTGTTAGATATGGGTTTAATCCAATTAGCCAGACCCAAATATTTCATGGTAATTTCATAGTAATCTTTGGCTAGGATCGATCGTAATTCACTACTAGAAAATATTATTTCACACAGATTTAATTCTCACATATTATTTAAACTCACATAAATCTATGAGAAATACAAAATCATACAGAAATCAGTGTGAAAAAAACTTTGTTGGTCCCATGTCACTTTATGCAACAACAATAGTTACAGAAAACCGTGTAAAAAAATATTAAAGACGAATTACTGTGTTAATCAACGGTTAATATT
Source organism: Fragaria x ananassa (assembly GCA_034370585.1). NCBI lineage: Eukaryota > Viridiplantae > Streptophyta > Magnoliopsida > Rosales > Rosaceae > Fragaria > Fragaria x ananassa. The sequence goes on along the minus strand of CP139754.1, from coordinate 31,765,723 downwards.
GCTTGTGGCATCATACTCATAGACACACAGTAGCAATCTTACTCCTTTTTATTATTATTTTTTCATTCATTTTGTGGTTTCATCTCAACAGATTGGAAACTATATATAGAAGCTAATTGATGGCGGTGATTTTCAAAAATGATTGAAAAGCTGCTCAAGGATTTCTTTTGCAAAAGTAATATACATTCTCTTTTGACAGAAACTTAAGACTGTTTTCATAATGTTTGGTTTATGTTAATTTGATATTATATATAAATAATGATGGTCATAGCATAACAAATTTATGATGATGTAATGTGATTCTGGTCAGTGTGAATCAACAGGGCGGTTAGTGAAATTGATGATTGAAATGTGTGTGGCTTGAAATTTAGGTACCCAATCGTCAAATAATTGATCTAGATCTATTAACTTTCAAAGGTTTGTGAAATCTGATTCTTATACCCATAAGCATATATACATTTATGTGTAGAGAATGGGTGTGCATTTAATGATTGTGAACTTATGATCAGGTATGAGAACCTATATATGGAGGAGTTGAAGCTCAAGGAAGCTGAGCAATTGAAAGATGATAAAGTCAAGCAATAGTAAACATATGTTGGTGGAGATGCTGACAAAACAGATGTTGGGTTGGCACTACATCTTTTAAGTTTGCTAATCTCTATAAGATGTTGAACGATTTTAAACTAGTTAATTTCATTCAATGTTCTTATTTCTCTTTACTTGACTTTGCAGCTTTTATAATTTCATTCATGTATATTATTATTGTTTGTATCTCCAGTAGGTTATAAAGAATTCACATGTATTGTTGAAATGTTCAGTAAAAAAATTGATTGCAAATGGATTTCTTAAATATTTTGCAGAATAATTTTTTTTTGAATTACTATCACCTTTCCACAATGAAATCAGTGTCAAATGTGGTTTTGGTTATTTCTCACAGATATCCTTGTGAGTTAAGAAGTTCACACGGACTATATTAATACATTAAGATTAATTATATATGTAAGTGGATATGTAATGGACCCATGTCAACATCTCACACGGATTTTTTATCCATGTGTAATGAGCATTAGTCTTCCATCCGAAGAGCACGGATAATCATTTTGTAAGTGTAGCGTGACTAATAGCTTGTTCTCACTGAAATCTGTGTGAGATAGTCTTATTTCACATAGATTAAAATCTTTGTGTAGCATTGTTTTTCTAGTAGTGTAAATCTTAGGTTTGGATTGTAATTAACCTCTTCTAATCAACCACATAAGAGCTCTTGTTATATAGTTTTATAATAAATGAGAACACGGAAGAAACCTCAAACCATGCATACCAAAGTTTGATTTGGGTGCTCAGTTTGCAATCAAATATTTCATCTACCACATGAATTAATGTCCCACAAAGTTTTTTTCTATCTAAATCCGCACCTTATTTTAACTTCTTGCCACCCTCGGACCCTTCCCTTCCCGCATACCTTGTTTCAGCTTTGTTCTTCATGCTCACATCCATACAAAGCTGTCAAACCTGCTTGCGTCTGAAGCCGCTGCATATAGCTACACTGTCATTATCTGCCACGAAACACTGTTCATACGCTATTTCCAAGTAGAGATGATGATGATGCATACGGCAATTACGTAAATAATATGATTGGAAAACTTTCGTCAGTTATTTTCCTATGAGCAAAATTAAAGTTCGCTCATGCATATAATTTAGCAGTATATATGATTTTAGGGTTTATGGAGTTTCCAACGCGATTCTTATCTTAAAGAATTAGGGATGCTAAAAATAAGTGAATGATTAATGGGGCAAAATTCTAAATCTGTTGCTTCTAACCAAAGGCAGTGGCGTCTCCATGAGAAGCAAAATAAAAATGTGAAATGTATATGTAAATTATAAAGCACAAACCCTAGTGGAGATTGGCATTTCACACACTATTGACATCTCTCATGTTTCCCACTAATTAAGAAGATCGATCGATGATGTGGAATGGCACTTCCCTTTAGACTAATTTGGTATATCTGATTATGAAACTAAACCTAAAGCGGACCTTTAACAAGATAGTTGATGACAATGTACTATTCTATGCTGCATGTATCTGAATTTCTTGGTCTTCCATTAGCAACAGTAATAACCAAATTATATGAAATACATCTTCGAGACGACACTTCTATCTTTTACTTTACCTAATCCGATTAGCACCATGCTTAAATATTCCTTCCAAACTTTCATCATTAGTTGGCTAATGCTGCTGTAATAAAGTAGTAATGCTGCTGTTTGGCAAATTCCGAGAAGTTAAAGCATATGATCTTAATCAATCTGAAAAGTGGTTCCAGTAATTTCCTTTTGGTAAGGCAATATCGATCAAACAACTACAATATTATTTAGTGTTCCCTCTTGATAATGATCATACATAGTTCTCTCGAATTTCGAATACTATGTACCCGTCTTCCGGTATGATTATATCACCTTTTTTCTCTTCATTTTTTTTTTTCGTAATCAAAGACAAATATTACAACATTTCGACCAGCCTGAATGATAAAATGTCACTGTGTTAATGTGCACTGATCGGCTTCATCTCCGGTTTTCATGAGTAGTCCTGACGATGGTTTAACTATTTTGCTACCATATATATAGAGCGGATCAAACCTTGCTTAGTCAGTTCATGTAAAAGCGTGATTTTGTTGATACCATAGGTGAATAATTTGATCGATTTGCCTTGATTGTCAATGAAGATTAAGGTTTCTTTATAATCTGATTATATCCAAGAGTAAGATTTCATGCATGTATATTGCAATGTTGGTAAAACATTAAACCCACGCTGTTAAACTGTATATAGATTTTGCGGAGCTATGTATGATCATTATCAAGAGGGAACACTAAATCGACAATGAAAAATATTTAGTCAATTTGTGTTGATCATCAAGTATCAATTTCCATGAGAAACTTCATGAAAATTGTGGAGAATTGGAGAGATCGATCATCATCATTTCATTTCACATCTATGGTCACCCTCCCACTAGAACCTCTGTAGATTTTAGTACTTGACAACGTACGTGCCGATACATTTCCTAGAAGCCACGTCTCTGTTAATAACCTTCTGGGATTTTACTAATTTTGCATTAATAATTCAATACTACTATTCATCTTTGGACACTAGTGTCAAACTTAGTTGGCTTAATAAGGTGATTAAGTAACGTGTCGAAAGACTTCAGTTGGTGATGATTATTACTAGGACTCGTAGAAGACTCATACAGACTGCAGTGTTCAACTTCTAAATAAGTCAGCTTCTTTTCAAATTATATGAACTTATTCCTCAATTAGTCTTCATAGTTATCCCCTTAAGTGTGGTGGTTGGAGTAAGTGGCGCAAATGGTTGTTTTGGTGAAAAGCTTGCAAATATTAAATCTGAATTATTGAAGTTATAGTTCATGAAGCTAGCTTGTCATGATATAGAAGAAACACTCATTTGATTATGATACATACCAGCTAATGTCATAATGTTTTTTTTTGGGGGGGGTTCTTGTGGTTTACTAAAGGTGAAATATGTCAACTTATCAAAAAAGAAAAAGAAAAAAAAAGGTGACATATATCAACAATGATGATGGTGAACCTAGTTTTAACTTGCTTCCCAGTTAAGACTATGCCCTTGAGAGTTTGCTTTGGCCTAAAGATTACAATATCATCATAACATCCAACCAGAATCAGAAAAAGAAAGGGATCGAGACAAGTTTTAATACTGTGATGGATGGAATTGGAGCTTTGCATTGTAGGGTTCGAATTTTAAAACAATAATTAGATCTAGGTTTGCTAGATCCAAATTAAAGACTGGCTTGAAAGGAATATAAATTTGTTATAATTTAGATCCATAAGCAACACAATATATAACAATAGATCTTGAAGATGTTAACGCTCTCTTCAATCTAATCACATATTCTCGATGATCAAAAAGAATTATAAGCACCCAATTTAGAACAGGCAGAGAAACTAGCTATAGGACCAGAACTGAAGCAAGAAGATGATGAATAATTCACTCAATTCAGAGATTTGATCAGCTTGGTAAACTAGTAGAGGAAGAGATGGGGTTTGCCAAGTATGTCGGCGTTTTCTCTCCGGCCATTATCACGAGAATCTTGGGCTCCGACTCTGCACCCTCTATGTCATCCATTCCCCGTGATGTTGGTTTTCCATCTTCACCACCCGAACTTGTTGAGGTTTTACGATAAGAGCAAGCCAGAAGCAGCAATGCAACTGCGACGAGTCCCAACATGAGTGCTATGCCGCCGAAGAGGTACGGCATCGGAGATTTCCAGTTGCTGAAAACAGCCTCACCGGACGAAGCAGCCGAGCTCGTGGAGTTCGCCATTAAAGACCTCATTGCTAAAATCACTGTAGTAGTACACTAGTACTTGTAAAGCTAGCTAGCTGATGTTGCCAATGCTTTGAAGTATGCATTTTAATCATTTAGAAGCTTAGCATTATATAGTTCCCCTCTGCACAGTGAACTTGAGGATCAGAACAAAGAAAATTGTGAATTGTGCTTGATGAAGTTACAACTATGGCCTTAAAGTAATGATATGCTATTTGTCTTCTACTTTGCTTGTTCATTGGGTGATCGACTGTTATGGAAGTTTCTTGGTATTCAACTATTCACGGGGTTCCGCAGGATGCATGATATTCTTGCTAGCTATTTCAAAATAGTTTGACCTCTCAACTAACTATTCAAAACTCTATATACATACGTTTTATTAGTTTAATTAATGCAGTGGTCAAATTCTCTAATATGTTAATGACCTAATCATATTTAACGACACTAAGATTACAGTTTACTTACCCGCCATGCATACAAAAATTTACACAATTTAACATGTTTGACCATATTTGATAGTGTATCCGATAAATTACCAATTGCCAGTTTTGTTTTCTGTAATTCATCCCTAAAAATAATATGGTGCATCTAACAAATTATTGTTTGACAGGTACGTAGTTGTTTATCCAAGTCTCGTTCCTAGCGTAGAGGCTAAAACTTCTTAACAAATTAATCGACAGATAGCAAGAATGTTGTGGAGATTGAAGAGGATGTATAAGTTCTGATTAAATGGTTAGATCGACCTGGTGATATTGGTCTAAATATATATTGCCGTTCACTACTCTGCATATATTATCATCACCAGCATCCTGCAACATCTGCAAACTCCAAGATAATGCATAAAACTAATGATAGGGAGATGTACGTGGTTTGATAATGAAACATAGCTGCTTCAATACTGATGTGTGCTCCATAAAAAAATGGAAAAAAATACAGATGTGTCTGCAAATTCAATTTCACATACGTACCTTCTGTGATATCAGCAGTGACAATTTCGATTTACAGTTCATTGTTTTCTTAGCAAATGAAACAGAAATAACTAAAACACAAACATGCATACAAGCACTCCAACGTAAATCAATCATCTTCGGTTCGCACCATATATATCAATCCAGCCTCGGAGGAACAAGAGGATTTGCTTCTCGTTCTGGTAGCCTAGGGACTGGTGTCGGCCACCACGGCACCGCAACTGTGAAGTAGTCATGACCCGAACAGTGATTTTCAAATATCTTCAGACACTTTCCGGTTAAAATGTTGCACATGAAAATGTCTCCATGTGTATCAATATCAACATCCTTGAGGACAAGCAGATACAAGATACCTTCACCTTCGTTACCGTCATTATTCGGATCGAAACCCACAATATCCACAAAGGAATTATCATCTGGAATTATGTCTAAGACCAGTGGATAAATCCTCCTCCTTTGTTCCGTAAGTAATTTTCCAGATCCACTATGGAATTCTTCATGAAACTCCCAAGCATGAACAGCATGTGTACCATAACTATAGTCGCCTATCTGCAGACACCCTTTATACAAACCTAGGAATTTAGGTAACGAACGCGTGCACCGATCAATTTTAGTGAAAAGAATTTCATGGTGATCACTATCCTCACCATCAGCCGTACTGCTGCTAGCACTAGTACTGTTATCCATCATGAACGGGTTCAGTCCAATAAGGAAGTCGCCACTGTCACTCAACCAATACAGCACTCCATTGTGAGCAAAACTAAACCTGTGATTGACATCATACGAATTAAACCTTGATGGAGATGAGACTATTGACTCTCTCCATACACCATTCTCAGAAGAGAAGATCTGCACTTTGAATTCACACGAAGGCCACATATGCATCTCTGATACACGTTGAAAAATAATTCTTACAACCCTGCACCTACACTCAGCATTAATCTGGATGTCATGTCCTCCCAGATCATTTTTCTTACACTTATAGTAGGGAAAGTCACATAAGATTCCCACTCCTGTCACCTCAGTTACTAGAGGAGGGGGAGGAAGAGGAACACATTCGAATGTGTATGGATTGCAGATGTAGTAATCACGTTGATAATACCGGCTCGCACAACACAAAACCAAGTCGTTATATGAACCTACCACAACCGGCTCTTCTTTCAAATGGTGCAAATACATGAGTCTTTGGAACAAAGGAGTTAACGCCTTAAACGACGATGACATCCTAGCAAGGAATTCCTCCCCTTGGCAGTTTATCAAAGTACTGGTCATGAATGTTTGCTTAGCATCACTTTGGATACACAGAAACCGGCGAATAAAAGAAGGATCAGACATGAAACTACACCGATGCTTGGACACACACTTGCATCGAGCAATGTATTTATAGCAAGGAAGTCGGCTAAGGATTTCAACCAATGCAGCATCAGGCAGATCACCAATGTTGGTGTTCTTCAATCTTGATGATGGCCTTGTTATCTCTACCATGGGCTAGCTGATGAACATGCATAACAATGGGGTGAGAGTACTGGACCTTTTGCTCTGTGGGAATAAAATGAAAATTAAAAGGCCAGTCACCCTGCACCAAGAAAAGATTTTACCTAAAGAAGTTGCAATGCAGATCAGGTAAACGCAGAAGCAAGAATCTTTGTTGGGATATCTAGCTGCAGATACGTCTCTGAGCGTTGATCTTGAATCTCAACTACACCAGCAACCTGAAACAGACGAATAAGCAAATCTAACACAGACCTTTAACTATCATCGACCTCTCGCTTTCTCTCTACACTCTGCGAAACCAAGCGGATCGGATCTTCTATTTAACCATTCTAAGTTTGACTGTATCGATTATACTTGTTCCGTAGTTTACTAACTGCTACAAGCTTATTTCGTGCAGATTGGTACGGACTGATAAAATCGCTAGAATTAAACAGATTTCGAAAAGGTCAAAAAATGCATATATCGCTTCTATACTCCCGCTACAAATTTTTTTTTCTTAAATTAATAATGTTATTAATTTGTCTATTGCCAGAAGATGCTTACGTCAAATGCTTTATTGCAACCAAATTAAACATATACGGCAGATGTCCTTAGTCCGTACACATGACATGTAACCCGCATTTTAAACGTGTTCATATTATAACCGGTCGCACATATTAAATCTGAATTATTGAAGCTAGAATTCATGAAGCTTGTCATGATATAGAAAAAATACTCCTCTGATTATGACATACTAGTCTTTTACTCGTGCATATTTACATGGAAGCACGATTACTTAAAAATAAATGTGAACGGTTAAATAAGTTTAACAACCCTTGATTTATCTTTCGAATTTGAATTGTACGGATGATATGACGTCACGTCAAGACCGAACCTGACATTTTAGAGACTTAAGACGAACAACTAAAATGTGGCCTCATGTAAATAGTATTAGTAGATTTTTTTTTTCTTTTTAGTAAATTACTATAAAGTTGCTAACAAAATTTCAATTTACAAAATACATCTTTTACATATTATCTTACACATTTAAGGACAAAAATTAACAAATTAGGACAAATTAATGTCCACATGCCATCTGTCAGAATAATTTTACCAGAATACCATTTACTATAAATTATGCTGCTACTGTGGACCATAAATGTGTTATGTGCTACTTTCGAGTAAGAATGTGCTACTATCGATACCCAAGTGCTACTGCCAGTACTACTGCAATTTTTTCTATAGCAATTTTGATGCTACTTGTTTTGGCCACGATCCTCGGTAAAGATTAGAGAGGTACTTAGTGGTACCAAAAGTAACTAATGGTGCGGGGCGTGTCACCGCACGGACGCGGAATGAGGGTGCGCTGATGCTGGGCTTCTAATTAAGCAGAGGGCTTCGGTGCCACCTCGCAGACGAGGAATTACAAGTAGCTTGCTTCTCCACCTATGATCGATACTCACTGTTCGTAGCGAGCAGAGCAACAAATTGGGATGGTAACCATGGGTGAGTCCGAACGGGCTCTGAGAACTAAGGCGAGATGCTTTAGAGTCTGAGTTCGACTAGCACTAGTGGAAAAAACCTCTTAGGCGACAAAATTGTTTTAATTCCGTCTCTTAAGTAGAACTTAGGCGACAAAATAGTGTTCCGTCTCCTAAGTTACCACCTAGGCGACGAAATAGTGTTCCGTCGCCTATGTGGTAACTTAGGAGATGGAAAATGTACTAAGGCGACGAAATCATTTTTATAAAAAAAAAAATTATTCACTTAGGCGACAGAAACGTATTCCGTCGTCTAAGATTGATTTAGATGATGGAAAAACTTACTTAGGCGACGAAATTATTATTTTTTATAAAAAATAAAATTTATTCATTTAGGCGACGAAAATGTATTCCGTCGTCTAAGATTGATTTAGACGACGAAAAAAATTTACTTAGACGACGGAATTATTATTTTAAAAAATAAAAATAAAATTATTGATATCTTAAGCGACGAAAAATATAACTTTTCGTCGCCTAAGTACCGAAATTTTTAGCAGCTCATTTTCCGCCAAAAATTTCTGAAAAATTTGAACCAAATTTTTCAAACTTTCCTTATATATTCTCTCTCCCTCCTCTCCTCTACCCAGTTTCCACGCATACCTCTGCCTCTCCTTCTTCTTCCCTCTGCCTCTCCTTCTTCTTCGCCCTCTACCTCACCTTCTTCTTCCCTCTTTGCCTCACCTTCTTCTTCCATGTGCCTCTCCTTCTTCTTCGCCCTCTGCCTCTCCTTCTTCTTCCCTCTGTCTCTCTTTCTTCTTCACCCTCTGCCTCACCTTCTTCTTCCCTCTTTTCCTCACCTTCTTCTTCCATGTGCCTCTCCTTCTTCTTCGCCCTCTGCCTCTCCTTCTTCTTCCCTCTGCCTCTCCTTCTTCTTCGCTTCCTGCCTCTCCTAGGCGCCCTTCTCTTTTAGTGGAGTCCGCGCGCCTTTGTGCCTTGAGACTTCGCGCTTTTCTCTGCCAAGGGAATCCTCGCGCCCTTCCCTGCCAGCGGAGTCCGCACTCCATGTGTGCCAGCGGAGTCCACATGCCTTTCTCTACCAACGGACTCAGCGCGCCTTTCCTGCCAGTGGAGTCTGCGCCTTTCCCTGCCAGCGGAGTCCGCGCGCCCTTTGTGCCAGCGGACTCCGCGCCCATTTATTTTTTTTTAATTTTTTTTCACTTTAGCGACGGAATCCCTAGGGGAAAACTATTTTTTCTAGTCATTAAACAATATCAGTCGCCTAAGTAATTTTGACTCGACAGAAATCAATTTTTCGTCGCCCAGACACCTACCTCACTCTACTTAGGCGACGGATCTTAGGTGACGGAAATTTCGTTGCCTAAGTACTTAGGAGACAAATTTTGTTACTTAGGCGACGAAACTATTCCGTCGCCTAAAAGCTTTTTTCCAGTAGTGTAGGTCGATTGTATTTTTGTTGAGTTCTTTGTCGAGTTGTGTTGAGTTGTTGTGTGTGTCATTTGTGTTGTGTCCTCGAACTCCTTTATATAAAGATATTTTAGGGCCACATGTATTGGCCTAAAGCTTGTCAAAGACTTGTAGAAGTCTTCAACGTTAAATGTGACGTAGGTGATTCATGCAAATCCAATTAATGAATAGAGTTCTTAACCAACACATACACCTCCACGTGCGTGCAGACTCCTCTTCTTGCCTCTTCGCGAAGTCTCCTACGCGAAGCCATCTTGCGTGCAGACTCCTCTTCTTGCTTCTTTGCGAAGTCTCATACGCGAAGCCATCTCGCCTCTCCTTCATGTTTTAGGACTCCACTTCTATGCGAAGCCATCTCGCCTCGCCTTCATGTTTTAGGACTCCACTTCTACGCGACGCCATCTACGTGAAATCCATTTCTTGACACCATGCAAAGTCTTTTTCGCATGCGAACTCTGCTATACAGCTCGCATGATCTCGTTGGCGGGACATCACTTGTGAATCCAATTATTTTGGGCTCGCCGGTGTGACGTAGACTATGAATTTAACTAATATTCACTTAGACATTTACTGTTAAGTAAAATATTAATTTAGGTGTAAACATTGCCCCCAGCCTCGAAGTCATGTATGTCAAAAATGACTGAAGAGGTTTATGTTCATGCTGCTCCAAAACCACTGATATTAGTTCGGGTCATACAAAATGAGTGTGAGTAAACAAGCCACTGAATAGGCCTTGAAACTCAAGCACCGAGCGTTGTAGCGAAGCTGCTATACGATTCGTCTAGTACCATATTAAATTGATAATCAATAACTTAACATAGCTAGATACATTGGACTTGAACTTAACGTGCACTTCGCTTGCTCTATTCAGAAGACATGGTACATTACACATACCTCGAGTGGGGATGTACCTCGAATGAATGTGTCTTGAACAGATGTACCTCGAGTGGATATATTTGAAAAGCAACTGTCTAACCTCGAAGGGATGTACCTTGAGTAGATGTAGCTCGAGGGGATGTACCTTGAGTAGACGTTCACTTTGACTGGATTCAAACTTGCCCTTCGCTTGAGCTTTTGGCGATGGCGAACCATCTTCTTGACATTGGCCATGTACTTCGCTGCCCCCCAGTGCGAACCAATGAGAGTCAAACACAGTGCCACATGATTTGGCCAAGTGAAATTCCAAAAAATAGGCCACATGGATTGGCCTAAATAATGACCAAGACACTTGAAGAAGGTTCTAAAGTCTGAAATATTCGAAACACATCTCTTGTCCATATGTGCCCCCCCCCAGTTTTGATGTATGTTCGACGATACTTGAGAAGAATGAAAGACATCAAAACTTTGGTATGCCCCCAGTGAAGGAGTTATAGTACCGTGCATCATTGAAATTAGCAAACACCGAAAAATGTCGTGGATTGGCCGAGTAGATCCCGGTGTATGAATAAAGGTACATAAAACTTGTATGGATTCCCCCCAGTAAAGGAAAGCATGTTGCAAGGTCATGAAAACACAATGAAAAAGCACATTGCAAATTTGCGCATATCCTGACCTGTCTGTATTCAAACTGCCATAACTCTCTCCAGGAATGTCGGAATGACAAACTGTAAAATCCTGTGAAAAATAGACATCCAGGGCTTTCTTTGATATAAGGCTCACCTTTTGGTTCTTCCTGGATCATTGCAGTTTAATCAGCGAAGTGGACTGTCTGGTAGTGGCTGTTGCAACTTTCAGCATTGCAATCTATTAGAATTTATTCTCTGACTTGACTTAGCTGGCAGCAATTCAAGGCATATGGAATGCCTGATCTATTGTCTCCAGGCCTCAAAGATAGGCCTCCAAGTAAAGTTTAAGCCTTTCGTAGGCAAAAACATTGTCTTGCATTTCAGTAAAATGAAGAATCTCTTTTTGTATTTTTTGCTATTTGATTTTTTTGTATTTTTCTTTTTTCAATGCGCGAAAGAAAGAAAATGAAAGAAACCGAAGTAAAAACTGAATTAAAATCTAAGAGCAAAGAAAAGAAGGGATCATAGTATGATTAGTTACCCTTCGTAAGGTCACAGGGGAGGCCACCAATGCTTCACTCCAAGTCTCAACGCTGTTATATTTCTGGCATGAGATTCTCGTTGTTGAAAATTTTCAAGTGTTGAGCAGAGCTGTTTCGCTCCAACAACATGAAAATTTGGGCAAGATAGTTTGTAGGGTATGTCTCGTTGCCTTCCACATATCCTTGTTGTTTGACCAAGCATGATCTTCAACTGTATTCTCGTGGATCGTATGATGCTGATATCTGCCTTGTCGCCAACTATCATGTCATAATGCATGGTCTCATCGGGAATAGCCACACATTGGTCATGGAAGGAGACCATATCAAGAGCTCCATTGAGATTGAACTCCTGTGGAATATGATTATAAGATAGACACACCAACATATAGTCTTCATCATATTCATCATAAATTGGCTCTGTGTCAAAATCACATGCAAAATTATCAAAGGTCGGTAGCTCGACCTTCCTTGCAACCATAGGCATGCATGGGATATGTACGTATTTCGCACATAAACCAAATTCACATCCCGGCTTATGAACTTACATATAAAAACTCCAATGATATTGGATAATGAAGCCACATAATGGCTTTGCAAAAACACATGTTGGTTGATACTTAACTTGGCCATTGTTTTGGCCATACTTGAGGAAACATCCAGAAGCTAACTGACAAAGTAGCCTTTCACCTATTTCTCACTAAGACGCCCAGCAGCTTCATGAACTTACTTATCTAGGTTAATTAAAGAATGAAGGCGAGGTACACCTTGCCCCCCATGTATCTGACCAGTGTCCACATATACGTCTCGCATATGAAAGCTGGCTTCTTTGTCACCTTTCATGTGAAATTGTGGTTCACCATTATCAGTGTTCGAACCAATTTTTTCTTCTAAGATGGACTGTTATGTCCTACTTCATGCTCCTTTTTCTGAGGAACACCGTCAGTCTTTGAGATAAGATTATTATCCATAATCTTAACAGCCTCGACCTCAAGTTCTTCGTCATTGATTGACAAAGTAGCTTCTTCTTTGGACGTAGGTTCGTCCAAAAGAAAATCTTCGCCAATAGATTGACTGCTAGGCAGTTCAATCTTTTTGGCAAGGTAATGCTCATTAAAGTCCTCATTAAGTATGGCGAGGTTGTCCTAGTCAACTTTCCAGAGGACCCTGTCCCTTTTGACCTGTTCAACGAGATTTGTGACGCTCTGCTGGATGGTATCGACTTTCAAGTTGAGGGAGTCGAACTCTTTCTTCAGTTGGAGGATCACTTGGTCGGTATGAGCCTTCAGGCCCTCAACCATAGCCACTAGGTGAGCATCCACTGCTGGCTCGATGATCTGGCGGATTTCCTCCGCAGAAAGAGTGGACCTTGTGTCCTGGTTTGTGACCATTGAATTGATCATGGTTATCATGCGCGAATCTGGATTCCCAAATCTCGCGAATGTTTTTTCATTTGCAAGACCATGAGCAGATTGCTCGATCTTAACTTAGAAGAGGCAATACGGATTCTCGTTTGCCTTTCCAATGGCGGATGACGGAAAATACTACTCCGGTCCCACTGGGCGTGCCAATGTTTTGGCCACGATCCTCAGCATGGGGCAGAGAGATGGTAGCTGTCAATGCTTCTAGAGATGCGAGGCGTGCCACCGCGCGGACGCGAAATGTAGTAGAGTTGTTGATGTAGTGCGCTGACCTATACCTCTAATCAAATGAAAGTAGGGCTCCGGTGCCACCTCGCGAACGAGGATTTACAGTAGCTTCTCCGTCACCGATATCGATACTCGCGGTTATAGTTGTAGTGAGCAGAGCAACCAAAGGAAAGGAAAACGAGAAAGCAAGGGAGCTCTGGGGAGCTTGAAAAGTAAAGGGTTGCTAAGGCGAGATGCTTTAGCGTCTGAGTTTGACTAGATCGATTGTATTTTTGTTGAGTTCTTTGTTGAGTTGTGTCGAGTTGTTGTGTGTGTCATTTGTATTGTGTCCTCGAACTCCTTTATATAAAGGTATTTTAGGGCCACATGTATTGGCCCAAACCATGTCAAAGACTTGTAGAAGTCTTCAACGTTAAATGTGGCATAGGTGATTCATGCCAATCCAATTAAAGAATAGAGTTCTTAACCAACACATACACCTCCACGTGCGTGCGGTCTCCTCTTCTTGCTTCTTCGCGAAGTCTCCTACGCGAAGCCATCTCGCCTCGCTTTTATGTGTTTTAAAACTCCACTTCTATGCGAAGCTATCTCGCCTCGCCTTCATGTTTTAAGACTCCACTTCTACGCGACACCATCTACGCGAAGTCTATTTCTTGACACCATGCGAAGTCTTTTTCGCATGCGAACTCTGCTATACAGCTCGCATGATCTCGCTGGCGGGCCATCACTTGTGAATCCAATTATTTTGGGCTCACCGGTGTGACGTGGACTATGAATTTAACTAATATTCACTTAGACATTTAATGTCCAGTTAATATTAATTTGGGTGTAAACACTACTTTCGGTTCTTTGCTACATTTTCTGCTACCAACTGTGATGCTAGCTAGCCCGCTGCTACTACCAACTCTAATGCTAGGATGCTGCTACTGTCCAAGCTGATGCAAGCATCCTGCTACTGCTAAAGTTGCTATTGTCCAAATAAACTTGAAAAAAAAAAAACAAAGATAACCACAACTTCAACAAAGACCTCCATCAACCAAATTCATGAACGACTCCGAGGTGGATTCCCCACTCACTTGGCACCAGTAGCTGCCAGCCTCGACGGAGCCCTTACTCCCAAAACACTTCATTGTCACAAATCGAGCCCTGACGACCCGGAACCCTTAAATCTAAAAAAATAACAATTTGAACCTAAAATTGTGATTAAATGATGAAAACCCCAAATCGAAGAGAAACAAATCCCTAGAAATTGCGGAATTGAAATTGAAGGCCAAAAATTTACCTGATCAGATGAATTAAGGCTTCGGAGATTGGCCGAACGATGACGGTGACAGAGATTAGGGCTGAGATTTCCTCCACTTCTCTCTCTTGCGTCGTCGTCGAGCATCGTCGACGTTGAGGTGCCAGGCGTTAGTCGTTGTCGTTGAGCATCGTCTGTCTTCCGTCATCGTCGTCGAGGAGCCGTTGTCGTCGTCGTCATCGAGGAGCCACCGCTGTCATCATCATCGAGGAGTCGTCGTCGTTAACACAAAGGTGTCGAAGTTTTGCTAGTCAAAGGATGAGAGAGAGAGAGAGAGAGATTACAAGTTTTTGTAGTGAACCAGATCGGGAAAGAGAATGGCATGTATTGAAAGAACTGGGAATTTTGGTCTTTTCACATATAAATTCAGGTCAGACCTGTTATAACTTGGCTTTGAGCTTGGACTCATGTCTTAATCTGTATAAAAATTATAAGAAGAGGGTTTTTTGTGTTTTAATATTTAGTCATGTGTTACTATGTAATTTACTCTTTTCTTTCTGGATAACATTATAAGACAAAAAAACAAAAAAATTAAAACCCAAAATACATCAGTACATAGTTCCTGATAAACAAGAAAGGTTATAAGGCCCTTTGCATCAATTTGAAATTGAAATTGAAATTGAGATTGAAATAAGTGCTCCGGAGAAATAAGTGCTCTGAGAAAACCGGAACCCTAGGGTTTCGTGACAGAGGGCGGCGGCGACCTTGGTTTTCCGCTTGCACGTTGTGGTATCCGACTTGTTTGTCGTCGATAGGAGGCAGGACAAGGGCGGGAGTCTCTCTTCGGTTCTCAGCTGGATTGCAGAAGGTCCATCGGAGGCGAGATACTGAGAAGGAGCCTTCGTATATCGGCGAAGTCGATCTCGGGTGAAGGTGAGCATCGTGGGTCCGGATCGTGTTTCAGAAGCGGCTGAGGAATGAGGCCCGGCTAGCGGCGGCGGATCTATCTGCAAAGCTAATTTGGGTAGGTGGTTCAATCTGGTTTTCCATGTGTTTTGTATGCACTACGATATGTCTTAGATCTGCAGTGTTGGAATTATTCATGGATCTTACCCTTATTTGGGTTTGGATGTTATGCTTGTCAAACCCCTCGTTGCTTATTTCCTGAATGACTTTCATTTGGATTTATGGTTTTGAGTTGATCGGTACTGGAATGATGGGTATATGGGGTTTCCATTTCATGACTTTTGCCTCTGATTTTTGGGTGGTTGATTACTCTGTCTGTAGTTTAAATATGGTGGATTTGAGAGTGATATATGATGTGAAATTTAGGAGGGTTTTCTTCTCTAAATTGGCTTTGTTACAGAACAATTGAATAAATGAAAGTTCTTAACTGTATACCAATTTCAGGTCGTCTTACCCAGATGGAAAAGTTTAGCATTGCTTGTGTTTACTATGAAATGACTGGCCAGTTACATGGTTTCTGCAAATCTTGGGGCTAGGGCTCTGCAAACTTTAGTGTTTAGGGTTTCTGCAAATTTCGGGGTTTGGGTTCTCGCATAATTTTATGTTGATTTATCTCCCAATATGAATCTTAATCCCTTTTTTCTTGATCCCCGTTTGTCGGGGACCCGCAATGTTCTTCGGCAAGTTTACGCTGCATTAGAGAGCGAAGAAATGAAACTGTTTCTCTCGTGGAACAATGATCACCCTCACCATTTCACTTTTCATACAAACCACCCTGATTTCAAAACTGCTACTACCAGGTTCTTCACCACTGTGAAAGACTTAGCTCATCTGCGGGATAGGTTATCTAGTTTTGGGTTTGATAGCCGAGGAAATGAAAACTGGCATAGAGATGGCTGCCAACCGCGTGAAGAGTCTAGCGCAGCTTCCTCGTACTCGCTTGTTCACTCATCAGGACAAGGCTGATGCCATGTCACTGTTGAAAAAATAGTTGGTTACGTGGATCCTTCAAATTCTTGGAAAGGTAAACCTTCAATTTGTTGGGAATATGAACTTTTACCCGTTGTTTTATGTTTGCTGAAAGTAATTAATTTGGTTGTAGTCGGTAAGAAGCACAACATCGCTGGTGCCGGACAACAGTCTCTAAATTTAGTCAGTCACCAATCTCCTTGAATGTCAGCGGTCCCTTATCAGTCTCCTAGTCTCCTCGAATGCCAGCGCTCCCTTACTTGTCTTGAAAGAGCGCTGGCATTCGAGACTGGTAAGGGAGCGCTGGCATTTGAGGAGACTGGTGTCCGGCTAATTTAGAGACTGGTGTTCGAGGGGGTGCCACTGTTGCTGCTGTGAAGAAGCTTGGCCTTCAAATGAGCCACATGTCAGCGGGTGAGAGTGATGCAAGCCCCTCGAACAATAGTTGAAACTCCCCCCCTTCTCAGTCAAGTCTGCAAGCTTTGTTGCAATTACCTCAGTACCAACTGCAAAATTGTCAAACTCAGACACGCCCATTGGTCCACTCCAAATGATAGTCATGGTAGAGCCAAGACCATCAGTGAACCTCTTGATGAAATCCTTTCCTATATCCATCCCCATGGCAGGGGGGCTACCCTGCTGTTATTGGAGGACTCTGATATGTTAGACACTGAAACCGCCTCTCTATTGGCATCAGCAGACAGTATTTTCGAAATCGCTACATCCGTTGGGAGCATACGAACTTGTTTCTCCTTTGCCTTCTCCAAAACCTTTTTGGCAGCATCAACCATACCCCTCCCTGGTATCCATGCACTGGATTCAGTTGATTAAAGGCTCTAAGCGGACCATTTTCTTGTTTAGTAAATGATCATGACCCATGATGATTATTATTAGGGTATGAACTTCTGGGCAGTCCAACTATTGCTTTTGGTGGAAAAGGGGCTTGGCATGAGATATGCATTTCCATGCTTCTCTTTCTTTTTGTACTGGAAAGTGGAAAACTGCGGTAACTAGATTAAAACACTGGATTTGTGGTTTGCTTGCTCTTTTTAACTTTTGGGATCTTCCCTCTGTTTCTACCTCAGATCCAGAATGCAAAACTTAAATATATGGAAACTTAACATGTTTATAGGTACATTGATATTTTAGTAAATCTCAGTAACGTCTGGAGGGAAAGCACCAACACAAGGCACTTCATCATGCACCATCGAAAATCTAAAGTAACAACCAGCATGGATTACTAACGGGTTGAAACTTTGGATTGATGGAAACTCCATTTTCTTTCAGGTAGAAGAACTGTAAAACCATTTTCGACAACTGGAATCATTATCATGAAACCAGTTTCTTCAAGATTGTGATGAGTATTGTTGTATCGAATAAGCAAATATAAACAGAGCTTTAACGATCCCAGCTAAAATGAAACCAAAAGTATTGCAAATCCAGTCCAATTTATAATTCAGAAGGTATATATTGAAGATGTATGCTTCGATACAGAATAATTTCATTTCACATGGCTCTTTGTCTCTTGCATATCAGCATATATGAAAACATTGGTGAAAATGTAACCAGCAAAAACAAGTGCCCTGTTGTGAATACATGGTCCCAAAATCTCTTCAAAACTTGCAAAATTACAAGCCCAGGTCCCTGCCTTGAGATGGATAATAACTTTTTTGGGTCATATAATTGGATTCTTGACTAAAATTATATTCAAGCCTCCAAGGACTGGGAGTATTATGTGGTTTAAGATGAATGCTGATGAAGATAGAAAAGTCATGAATTCCAGTCAGCTAGCTGGCTGATACAAGGCCAAGTAGTTTTTTGCCCTATCAGCACTCAGAGATTGATACCAAGTAGCTGTGGTTTTCCTTATCAACAAAAGGAAAAGAGTAAAGGAAGATAGAGGCAAATATCTATTGGCTATGCTTCAACGGTTCTAAATATTCATGATTCATGACTACTTCTGGGCAATCCAAATCTAACAAAAGCTTTTGGAAAAAAGGGCTTGGCAACTTGAGATATGCATATCCATCTTCCCTTTTTTCCCTTTATGCATTTCTTTTTGTACTGGAAAGTGCAGAAAGTGCAAAGTGCAGTAACTTTTTCTCACTAGATTACAGCATTGGATTTGTGGAGGTGCACTTTTGCTTGCTCTTTTAAACTTTTGGGACCTTCCCCCTCTTTCAGATTTCCACGTCAGATCCAGAATGCAAAAACTTAAATGGAGACTTGATATGTTTAGTACAGTACACTGAGTTCATATCAGATCTTATCCATTTCAGTAACATCTTGAGGAATAAAACCAATGAGGCACATCATCTAATGTAATAACCAGCATGGAATACTAACTGGTTAAAATTTTGGATCGACGGATTTTTTTTAATGCTATACAGATCAGGTAGAAGACTTGCAAAACCATTTTCCACAACTCAAATCATTATCAGGAAACCGCATTTTTTCAAGAGAGTTATGATTACGCCAAAGTATTGCACGAAAAGCTCATCATATGGGAATGCTGCAGCATTAGATGCCTCAAGAAATGGCCTACTTGAGAGTGTAATGACTCTACATTATTGGCTCAACTTGTTCTCCCATGTGCATTTCTTGCAAAGGTGATCAAAAGTGCAGATAGAATGTCTGTTGATCAGAGATCCCAAAAGCTTCAAAAATCTCCATCTGTAGAGATCTCTCATCTAAAGTAGCAGTATAATTTGCACTTGGAATATTTCCAATGCAACTAGCATAAAATATTTTAGACTCCTGCATTTTCATATTCCGAATCAAGGGTATGCTCCGGATATGCTATATCAATCGGTACAACTAAAATTGAACTTCCCTTAAAAGGCTAGTCTGGTCTGCAACTAATGTGTGTGTAATGTCATGTGTTCCCTCTTTCATAATCATTCCAGGCAGTTAAGAAGTTTAGGTTATCTCCAAATTGGTCATAGTTGGAAACATACAAGTACTTTTTGGACCATGTTCTCATTATATGAGAAAGATCCCATTAAGAGATGATACCTTCATTGAGGTATATAGGCAATGTAGATTTTTGTTGGTAATTATATAATTCTTTCAACCTCGTCATTGTGTGCAGAGAAGAGTACTAACTACTAAAATCTTTAGCTGAAAGTTCCTCTGCCTTCATAAACTGAGCCTAGAGTATCAGGGATCAAAAGAAAGCAGAAAAGTTTCTCTGCCTTTACGAATATACAAAACTAGCTCTTGTTTTCAGAATCTTTATGAGTATTATTGCTGTTGCATTTTCACTATTATATCCCCACAATATGCTGTGTTCCAAATTCCTGTCCTGAAAGAGTGAAAGGTACATGATATAGTACTGAATAGTGAGTTTTACATTCTTTAAGGTTATGAGATTTCTAGAGCGAATAGGATTCGCTCCAACTATCTGACTAGTCTTTGCTGAAAACACAGCTGCAGATTGATCTAACAAGCAAAGCTGTGATATTGCTGCAAAAGGTTGAACATTCAACTGGTAGAAATTTACATTTACAACATAGCAATGGCATGAAGATGCCAAAATATACAAAATTACCATCCATACATCTCATTTAAATTGGAAAAGACAACAGTAAGTATCAGTAGCAGGTCTTTAATAATATCTAAAAATCAGTGCAAGTTTAGTTATCTTAAGGAGGTCTCCTTCTGCTGCTTGTCACACGTTCTAGTACGAAGGAACAATGCTGTATCCAGTTTCTCCCATGAGTGATGTGGAGAATATCTGATCCATTTCAACTTCGATGTCTGTTCGCTTTGCAAACCGGCCCTTGATCCGCGGTCTAGTCTCTGCATAAGCCTTCCTTGAGGCATACCGGATTGTTTTCTCAAACTTTCTCGTCTTCTTTTTCTCTCTGTATCTGAGGACCCTAGCCTCCCTGTCCATAGGACTTAGTTGGGTTGGCATCTGAATTGTAGGTCCATTGAAAAGGTCTATTGTTCCTTTCGGTGTTCTTGGGTGACAGACAGACATTTCACTCATTGTTGAGTTTGGTACAACTCCAACATCCATGGATGAAACAGAAACCTATCAAATGATCAAAGAAAAGCACCATCAGGAAAAATTGCTAGCAGATCAAAGCATCTGTCAAGATGAACCAAATATAATTTCATATTTTCATCATTTATAAAGGATGCATGAATTCAACACTTGCTTTTGGGATTGTTCACTATGTTTGGGGGTTTTCTAAACTTTTCATGCATATTCTTCCACCACATAAGCTGGTTGAGTAGCTTACACCCTGAATAAGCATATATAGGCCCCATTACAATGAAATGAATTGAAGAGCTAAAACTCATATGCAAAGGGTT
The DNA here is from genome assembly GCA_034370585.1 of Fragaria x ananassa. Taxonomy (NCBI): domain Eukaryota; kingdom Viridiplantae; phylum Streptophyta; class Magnoliopsida; order Rosales; family Rosaceae; genus Fragaria; species Fragaria x ananassa. The sequence continues at coordinate 31,744,774 of CP139754.1, read as the reverse complement.
CCTAAATCATTCTCTGACTTATTGAAGTATCTGTACAGAACTACATAAGAGAAAGTAACAGTTCAGATCACAATATATATACCTAGGATAAGTAACACTGCACACTTTGGTGACTATCAATTTCTTACTTGGATCAAAAGGGGCAAGCAAAAGGAGAAAGGCAAAATAGAAACATTCATATTCTTTGCCACTAAAGCAAAGATTTGGAGACAAAAGAGCTAAGAAAGTGCAGATAACAGTAGAAGGCTAGCTTTCTCTTTTTAGCTTTACCATTAAAAGAAAGCTTATCTTTACACCAGTAAAACATCATCTCAGACCTGGATTGACCTGACTAGAATCCCAAATGAACGTCTATTCACTAGGAATCGCAATAGCCAATCAACCAAAAGCTAGCAATAAGCAAGTAACTAACGAATCGTAGAAGCATTATGAAGTGGAAATTAGAAGCTTACAGTGTGAGAAATGGAACCATCATAACCATAAGCGGCTTTTGAGGACTCGTATTCCATCCCCAACTGATGAAAATTATGCTTCTGCTGCATCTGCATCTGGGTCACTTTACCTTCTCCATACTGAACCGGTACAACACTATCACCTCCATAACTGATCTTGTGCGGCACACCATAGTTATGCCGGTCATTAGTAGCAGTAGTACCACTGAACTGGTTCTGATCAGATGAGTTGTACTCCACAAAGTCCAAGTACTCATCAACCTCCACTCCAAAGAAGAATCCGTTGTTGTTGGGATCGTTGCTGTTACTGTTGTGGTTATTGCTGTTCTTCACAGGATTCAGCAGCAGCCAGGAAGCAGCCTCATCTTCGTCTTCTTCGTCCACGGCCTCCTCATCTCCTTCCTGGCTCAGGAACCCGTCCTCGGTTGTATCCGCCGGAGTGGACCCCACCATTATCTGACCGCCGGAGATGGGGAGGATGGGGACGCGCTGGTGGCGACGCGCCAGAGGGTTCGCGGAGTGGATGTCTGCGTCGCAGGCCGTGCAGAGCGACGCCGCGTCGGCCTTGCAGAGAAAGGAGGCCGGCGCGCTCTCGCAGGCCTCGCATACCGAGACGCGCTCATGGCGCGACGCCACGCGGTTGGCCGCGTGGACGGTGGCGTCGCAGCCCGAACAGAGGTAGGCGGAGTCTGCACGGCAGTAAACCGTGCAGGGGGCGGAGCGGCACGTGTCGCAGACACGTGCCCTGCTGTTCGAGGCCGCGGCGCCATTGCTCTCCTCTTTCAACATGTTGTTATTTCCTCCTCGCTCAAGTCTTTGAAAGTTTTGGAGGTAATAATCGAGTTATGGAGGGAAGGAGGAGGTTGGGGGTGTAACTGTAGGCAGAGCGGCAAAGTGGAACGAGAATCCAGAGGGCGACACGTGGAGGGGATTTAGTGGGTTGCGTTATCTTGTGGTTGGCTGAGCTTGGCGGGAGTGGGCTGTGGGGCCCGGAGGAGGTGCTTGGGCTTTGGCCTTTTGGACCTGAAACGGGGCTTTGGGGGGGGGTCCAGGAGTCTTGAGATTCGGCAAGCACACGTGTCAATCCAGAAGACGTGGTGGAGATGCTTTCCGGGTTTGTTCTACTTCTTTTACACAGCTGGATCAATGTGGATGAGAACGGCCTGTAGGGTTACATTAGAATGTGTTATATTCATGACAAGGTTTAGAAGAATAAGATTTCTGCCCAATATCAGACTTAACTAGCTGCTCATGAATCATAGAGACAGACATGTATCCACTACTACTCCTACAATGCCAATTTGCTTGCAGTGTAAACAACTGTTGCTATCATACATTACCTAGGCACCTAGCTATCATCAATCACAGGGTAGAGATGAATCCCCATGAAAGCTACCATAGCTGCCCAAATTATAAATTGTCATTTGTCAACTACAAGATTTTTCATTGGAAATTCCCTACCACATGTAATGATATATACAAGTTTAATTGTTTTTAGAAACGCTATAATGGTTTTTGCAAGCATTATTTCAATTTCCACAAAGCCTATATATGTGGAGGAAATTTCTACAGCCAATACGACACTGCCACTTAGCAGAGACTTGGATTAGGAGCCATCTGCACCACAAGTTGTCATTTACGTATAGCTTCTGGAACCAAAGAAGCTTGACATATAATATATATATATATATATATATATATATATATATATATATCAGGTATAAATATTTTTATTTATTTAAAAGGTACGGATATTCTTAATTAACCCACTTTTAAATCATATTTTCTCATCTTAACCATTCACATTGTAGGTATATATGAGTAGATCATCTATACAAATTTTTAGCCAAATTTATAATCGTTAAGGTATCGAAACTATATAATTACAATAAACGAACTAAATTTGTTCAACAGAAACCGTTCGTGTAATTCACAATTTTGAATACCTTAATGATTATTAATTTGACTAAATTTTTTTAGAGATAATCTACTCATATTTACCTAAAAGATGAATGGTTGAGATGAGAAAATATGATCGAGAAGTATGTCAATTAAGGAAATCCGTACATTTTGAATAAATAATGAGGTCCGTATATATATATACAGTCCGGATCCAAAGAGGACGTCCGCACTGGGCTTAAAGTGCGGACGTCCCTCCGTTCTCCACCACTTTCCCTCTCCGTGTGGACGTCCTCTTTGGATCATCTCCGTACACACACACACACACACACACATATACATACAATTCCCTTCCAGAGCGGTGTCCCGCTTTGAAATTAAAGTGTGGACCTCTTTATTTCGCTCACTTCAGGTCACATTTTCACATCGATCTCAACCGTACAATGTTTATAACACAATGTGTAAATCATTTATGCAAAGTTTCATCCAATTTGAAGATCATTTGATCTTCCGTAATCGTGATTTACACGAACGGTTATGTTTGGATAGTTTTTGTTCTGTTGATTTATTTAATCTAATTTGGTACCCAAATGATCTTCAAATTGGATGAAACTTTGCAGGAATGATCTACACATTGTGTTCTAGACATTGTATTATTGAGATGTGAAAATGTGACCTGAAAGTGAGCGAAATAAGGAGGTCCACACTTTAATTTCAAAGCGGGACACCGCTCTGGAAGGGAACTGTGTGTGTGTGTATAGTCCGGATCTAGAGAGGACCTCCTTAAACTCTTAAAGTAAGGATGTTTTTAGTTCTAGCATGTATTTTGACAATCAAAGCGACTCATTTCCTAGTTACTTACCCACATATGAAACCTACAAAAAATTAGCCAAAATGAAAAACGTTTACCTATTTGATTAGCACAATATTCGTTTTAATTTTATCTAACGGTCTACAATTGTTTACATCAATTTGAATGACCAAATGATTATTGAATTAGTTGAAATTGTGTAGACATGTTTCTTGCATATTAATCTAGAGGATCAACGGCTAAGTTCGTTAAAAGAAATCATCTACTAATGTAAAATAGTAGAAATCATCAAATTCTTAAAGTAAGGAGGTCCTCTTTTTATATATATATATATATATATACACAGAATTGATGTACATATATACATGCAGGCCCGGACCTGAGATTTTCAGACCTGAGTCGAACTCTTAAATTTGGACCCTCAAATCGTAGCTAGTTTTTTTTTTTTAATAAAATTTTTTACATATATATCCAAAATATTTGTATTATGATTCATATTTTAAGTAATTTTATTTACATTATAAACCCTATTTTTGAAATTTACATTTTCTTCTGGGTATAATTTTTGAGTAGTAACTAAAATAAATTGTATAGACTTTCTTTCTTGAAAACTTAAATTTTTGGTATGTATTTACTTATTTCTTTCACTCTCAATACATTATATGATATTATATGTATATATACAGTTATAAAAAACTTGGCTGGCCCCTTTGTGTTCACATGCATTTGTGTTCTTTTCATTGCAGTAAAAGATGAAGGTTCTGACAGAACATACTCTTCCTTCCATATTTATCTGTATTTAATAATAGAGAGCAGAGATTTTTCTGTCTTGGGCCCCCTAGAACTCAGGGCCTTGAGTCGCCCGTCTCCTCGGACTCGCATCAAGTCCGAGCCTGTATACATGTAGCGAATTGGTCTGATTTCCCTAACAACGAGTCTTTCAATTCAATTTACGCATGATGATCTGCACCTTATTCTTTGTCTTACTAATCGACTTTGATAAAGTCTTACTCAAGGCCGATTCTGAGTAATAAGAGGTCTTGTGAGAACTTTCAAATATGACCTATTTACACAAATAGAACTCCTAATCTCTCAGTTAAGTAAAGAAACTTGTTATTTCAACAAAAAAAAAAAAAGAGTAAAGAAACTTGTCAAATGCTTGAAACTTTTATAATGGAATCCAATTCTCAATTATCTTTCAAATTCATCTTTAATCTCATTCATGCTTTTATTGGGCGATTTGAGCCTATATATCTTTTTGTGTATATGTGTTTCAACTGTTGGGCTGAAGGCCTGCAATCCTTGTAACAGTTTGGAACCCATTTAGGTCATCACCATAGTACCATGGAAAGCAAGGCTTCCCCAACCTCCCCCCCCCCCCCCCCCCCCTCTCCAACCTTGCATGAACCTCTTAAAAGGCTTTGGTGCTTCAATCAAAGTAGTACTGGGAATAAGATGGTTTTAGTTTCTCAGGTATGTTGCTAAATTGAAAGACTGGTATAGAAGTTGTTTCAGTTTAGTACAGACGTTGTTTCTGAACAAGTTCATATCTATTAATTTACTGGTTTAAATTCAGTTAGATTGTAGATGAGTTGTGTAAAAATGGACTTGGTAGCAGGAAGCAGTGGGGATGTCAACAGAGAGGGTCAGGGTTTTAAGGTATGGACTACTACAATATCTTTGTGATCAAGTATGAACTTTATTTTTTTCGATTTATCTCAGAGTACCCATTATTGCCAATGCAGATGATGCAGCTCATCTGTTTTTGTCATCGATTCGATTCTTGTTGATAAGCTACCTCATTTCTTCTATAATTGATTGTTTATGTGTACTAGTAGAGTCTTTTGGGTTTTATAATCATATTTGTATTATCTTCTGACCATTTAACTGTAATTTCTCGTTTTTGTTTCACGGATTTTAATTATTTGAGGCTTGACAACTAGGAAGTTATTACCTTGTTCATGTTTGGTAACTGCAAAATAGGGAAAATGATTCCTCCTTGAGATTTCTTTTCCCTGGTCATTTCTCAACATTGATTTACACTTACAGAACTTCATCACCACATTTTTAATGACTATAGTGCTCTTATTAGAAATAATAAAGTTCAATCTTGTCCCAAATTTTGAGTGTAAATGCTTATGTAATCAGCTTCAGTTGTGCAGTAATCTTTTTTAGTTAAATATCCAGAGATATTGAAGTCCAAATCTTCCTCAAATTTCCGAGTCAGAGCTTCTCAGCTTTCAAGAATCAGTGAGCAAGAAGCTGAATAGGTATGGTAAATCTTCTAGTATTGAATTGGGGTTGGTGGCATCAGTTGTTCATTATTCGGAATCTAGGTGTAGGATTTCTTTCCTACCATGTAAAGTTGCTTATCCTAACTGTTCATCATCTGTCACTATAAATACCTACCCGAGGAACCAATCGAATTCATCGAGAAGTTTCTCGAAGCTCTATTTCGATAGGATTTGATCATGGAGAGAGATAGGATTAGCAGTCTTCCTGCAGAAGTACTAGACAGTGTCCTAACTTTGTTGCCACTAAAACAAGTTGTGCAGACTAGCATCCTGTCGAAAACTTGGAGATACAAATGGACCTGCCTGTCACAGTTTGTTATTGATGACAAACTCATCCCCACTTCAATAAGAGACATAGCGGCAAGATGGAGGTTCATCATGATAATTCTTCATCAAATTCAAGCGCATGGCTCTGTCTCTGCGATAGAGAAGTTTAAGCTCTCTGCTTATTGCTCCCCAGACAGGTTTGATTTGGACCAGTGGATTAATTTCTTAGCTGGGAAAGGTCTCAAGGAGTTGATCTTTAAAGAGTGTACTCTTTTTAACCATTGTGATTTTAAACTGCCTTGTTCTCTATTCTCTTGTCCACAACTGGATCATTTAGACCTCTCCTCTTGTGAGATCAATCCATCTCCGGAAACACACATTGGATTCAAGTCTCTCAGAAGTCTCCAGCTCAATAAAGTCAGCATAAAGGCATGCGTACTAGAGAGGCTAATTCCCAACTGCCCACTTCTTGAAAGACTGACATTATTGCATCTTGTTTTTCCCATATTTCTCAGAATCCAAAACCCAAACCTCAAGTATCTGGAGATACATTCCAAATTCAAATATTTATGTCTTGCAGATTGTCCTTCTCTGCTTAGAGTTGACATTTCCTTGAGGAGGTGGTGGTGGAACGATGCCCCATACCATAGACAATCCAATTTATCTAGGGTCATTGGTCACCTACATACTATTGAGAAGCTCAGCCTACACAGTAGTTTCCTACAGGTACATGCATGCCAATCTTCCTCATTTTTCACTTTTATGTTCTTCCTATTTTGTTGAAGTTATTTAACACAATGATTACCACTGCTCATTCTCTAACCAGATCATTGAATTGTATTGCATCTCTCCCATATTTACATGATTGTTTATTTCTTGCATTTGTTTGTTGCTAGCTTTTGGGTCATGAAAATGTACCATATAGACTTCCTAGCCCTCTTCATCACTTGACTGATTTTCAACTCAAGGATCTAAGGTTAGACTCCATGGCACAAGTGATGATGTGTCTCTGCATTCTTAGAAGTGCTCCAAACTTGGAGAAACTATTCCTTTTGGTGAGTTTTTCTAACTAGCTACTTCAATACAAGTTCTTCTATTACTTTTATAGTGTTTTTTTATTATGTAACGGTACAGAACTTCGATTAATTTTTTGAATTGATTTTTGTTTTCCTTTTTCCTTTAATAGATTTCTCATACTTACTCCACACCTGTTGAGGAATTCCTAGAAACTCAATATCAGTCATCTTATCTGAACCTTCCCGGACTCAAAACAGTGAAGATAACAGCTATTAAAGGATTTGAAACTGAATCAGTACTTACCTAGTTCATAAAGGATCGATCCCCTATTCTGGAAAGAATGACTGTTCAACATTATTGATGGCTCATAAGATTAAGCCACATATAGTGTTTTATGCTTCCGTGTTTTCTTTGCACACAGTGGGTCAATAAAGCTTAAATTTAGCTCTGGCGGTTTAAGTTGAACATGCTTCCTTTCCTCGGAGAATAATGAACAAGGTCTTAATGTTATGTTTGTTGATCAAATTCATTGTAATCCCATGAGAACCCGACTTCAGTGACAAGGGTTGGTCACCTTAAGGTGACTACAGCCAATGAAGACAAGACACGTGTCTATTTTAAAAGGCTTGGCTGTAATTTAAGGACATAATATGAGGGTTTTGGGTATTTTACATGTTTTTTTATAATTATTGTTGACACTTGTCTATTTCTCATTAGTATTTGTTACCCATAAGTAATCATAGCTGGTCACCCAAGTTATTTCCATCCCAGGACAGATTCGTCTTAATATCGTTTTCTAATTACATAAAGTTGGTTTTAGTGTCTCAGTTATGTATTTGTTGAGGTTTAGTACAATGTTGTTTCTGAATAAATTCGTGTCTTCTGTCTGGAGTTTCTCTTTGGTGGATTAAGAGTGAAGTTTGAAGCAGAAAATGAGTCTATGTGAACAAAGAGAATGAAAGGTTAAATATACTAATCAGTAATTTTGAATCTAAGAATGTCATTTTATTGAAGAATCTGTACAATTGGAATAGGAAGCAAATATCAAAATTTTCAGACCTCTGATGCACTACCAATATACAGCATAAAATCTTAATATTCATGTGATACAACCTAGTAGCTTCAACTATATTTCTTGCTATGACATGCTTTCTTTCAAAGTGGATAAATGTTCACCTTGGACCAGAGAGTTCCATTGCTTGTACTAATAATAAAGAGTCATCAGTAAGATCCGAGTATCGATCAGATGATGAAAAGTAAGCTTTGGACTTTGTTGATTCAGCTCTTTGAGATGCTTCCCATCTTTCCACAAGTCCATCACCTTCGAGCATTCTGACCACTTCAGACATTCTGGGTCTATGACCAGGAAGGTACTGAGTACACAAGAGTGCAACTTGAATCATTTCTTCAAGCTCAATGCGATCATAGTTAGTGTTAAGATCCTTGTCCACTAGCATTTCAAGCTTCTTTTCCTGATGAAGCTTCTTAACCTGTGATCAAATAAATCTCGCATATAAATCACATAAGAGTGGACTAATCTTTAACTATTTAGTACTAATCAGTAACTATACACATTTATGTTTTGCTCACCCAATCAAGTATGGCTCCTTTCTGGTTAGTGGACTTGGCAAATTCTAGAGCTGTCTGGCCTGTGATTAGTTCAAGGAGAAGAATACCAAATCCAAAGACATCTGTTTTATCAGAGGATTGGCCTGTGGAAAGATACTCTGGGGCTATGTGCCCTATGGTACCCCTCACTGCGGTGGTGACATGTGAATCTTGGTGATCCAAAAGCTTTGCCAAATCAAAATCGCCGACCACAGCTTCACAATAGTCATCAAGAAGTACATTTGCTGCCTTCACATCCCTGTGGATAATTTTTGGGTCACACTGCTCATGAAGGTATAACAATCCTCTTGCAGCTCCTAAGGCAATCCGTTTCCTAGTGCCCCAATCCAACACTGGTTTCCCTGTTAAAAGCATAGATAAGATTTTGAAGTTAGCCAAACATAACAGACATTCTAAATGACTAATCGAGTTGGTTCTATCCTTTGATTTAGTACCTTTGAGACGAGAAGCCACACTGCCATTGGACATGTATGGGTAAACTAGAAGCCTTTCTGTTGGTGTGATACAAAACCCATAAAGCCGGAGAAGGTTGCGATGAACTGCTAGGCTGATCATTTCAACTTCGGTCTGGAATTGAATCTCCCCACCAAGAGCACTGCCATCTTTAAGTCTCTTGACTGCTACAACAGTGCCATCGCAGAGAGTTCCTTTGTAAACATGTCCAAAGCCTCCCTTGCCTAGTAGGTACTTGCTGCTGAAGTTATTTGTTGCAATCTGAAGTTCTCTGAAATGAAATCTCTTCAAGTTCCCAAGAGAAATTTCTTCATGATGCTTGTCTGAAATATAACCACAAGCACAAGAATCGTTACTCCAATTAGTTTCCCAGTCAATGAAACATGTTGTTTACATAATTGGTTTTGTTAATAATGTGCTGTCATCTCGCAAGAAAGTAGGTACCTTTAACATCAAAGAATGCCTGTTTATTGCGCCTTTGCCTCCACCATATAAATAATCCAAATCCAAGAACAATCATGCAGAGGCATCCAAGGCTCAAACCAAAAGCAAGTGCCATTTTGCGACTTTTAGGTCTGTCAGGAAGAGCTTCTTGAGAAGAAAAGATAAACTGAAGTCAGAATAAAAAAACTATCATCTGCATCATAAATCAGTGAACTGTGAACAGTTGAAAATTTCTATGAACTGTCAGTACAGCAAAATAATTCAAATTCCATACCCTGTGTATTATTCAAGTTCATGGACATTGGCATCAGTTCCATCCTGTTGCAGTCTGCTTCAGACTTTGTTGCACAGATCAGCGGGTTTCCAACTATGCTGAAAGAAAGTTAACAAGATGAATGAGAATAATGAAGTAATCAGTAAAAACTTTCTATTAAGTGACAGAGAGAAGGAAGGAAAGATTACTTGAATGTTTTGGCAGCAAATCTAGGCACAGGGCCACTCAGATTATTGTAGGACAGGTCCCTGTTGCACAAAACCACAGAATCACAAAAGCTACATCAGAATCACAGTTCAATGACATATATACAACCACAACATGTAGGAATGGTTCAGAGATTTACAGAAATGCAAGGGTGGTCATGTTAGCCAACGACATTGGAAATGCTCCGGTGACACTGTTATTGTTGAGCCTCCTAAATCCAGTTGAAACAATCTGTACATTAGATTTTAAACAAATAGAGACAATGCTTGAGTTCATGTGGAATGACCTCAAATGCTTACAAGTACTGGAGGCTTTTCAGGTGACCCAGAGAGGAGGGAATTCCCCCGGTCAAGAAGTTGCTGGAAACATCAAGAGTCTCAAGTTTTGAGAGCTTCCCAATTTCCTGAGGGATTGGTCCTGTTATGTTGTTGTTCTGTAAGAGACTGTACACACCAACACACCTTATTAAAATCCATGAAAACAGAACCATTGCAATCTTGAAAAGAATAAAAATTTGCAGTTGTGAAAAAACACTTACACAATCTGAAGATTTGTTAAGTTGCCTATGCTAGGAGAAAGAGTGCCTGATAAATTCTGGCTTGGAACTCCTCTGCACAAAGACCATTTTAACTTCAAAATAAGTTTATCATTTCTTTGATTATCAACCATTTTATCTCTAACATGAACTTAAAACTTTCAAGAAGAAATTTAAGTAAGACTTACAGGCCAACAACCAGGTTTTCAGAAGAGCAAGTGACCATAGTCCAGCTACATGGATCAACAGCATCATAATCCCAATTACCTAGAACATCATGAGGATCCTCCAAAGCTTCCTTTATACCCATTAAAGCTTGAACTGAGATGAAAAATACCCAGATGAGGATTCTGCACATTCCTACCATTAAAGCTACAAAAAGAATGCACCTTTCTTGCAATACATGATGAAATGAATGAAGAAAATTTCAAAGTTCCAAACTTTACCTTCAAAGTTTACACCTTTAGGTGAAAGCAATCCATTCCCACAAATCCAATACCACACAAATGCCACAAAACACAGAGCAACTTTTACTCCTCTCATCCTCATTCTCTCAAACACAACTAGATAAACCCAGATGCTGAAGCTTTGCTTGTTGAGACTTGAGACTGATAGAGCTCTACTCGAACCCACAGTAACTCAAATTGGGTTTAGTTTTTCTTTAAGTTGAATGTTCAAAACTCCGAACCCTTTTGCTTTCCATGCGTGAACTCCATTAACCGAGATCTTTGTGTCAGACACAAGAAAAAGCCACTTCTTTTCGTGGTATAAAAAGAACAAAGCATGCCTGTCATTGAGTCATGAGGCCCTGAACAAAAAATATACAATTATATACTGCCCTCTCTAGTTTGCACACAGGAATTCAAAAGAAGGAAAGGAGAAAATAGGAAATTCAAGACAGTACGTTAATCATGCATTTAGCGCAGAAAGGTCACTCTCAAAAATTCCATTGCTGCTGCTACACTCAAAACCCCCTAAAAACCAAATTGAGGTGGTTACAACTTACAACTTCAAAAGAAAGGATCGAGGGTTTGCAAGTTTTTCACTAATTCAATCAGTGCAAAATTTAATAGCGAGATCTCGTGGTCAAAAGTCAAAACAAAAATTTATCATTTATAATTTAGATTGAGATGAATAATTAATAAAACGTAATATAAAATCATCATTTGAGCAAGATAAGTTTCCAAAACAAAATTTTGAAGTTTATAGACGAAATCAAATTATTTTCGAGGTAATCGTCATGAGTCATATATATCATTTACCTAGATATGTGTGTTATTTCATTGGATTATTCTCATATCTTTGGTACAAAATGGTCAGGGTTGTGTGGAACTTGGGAATGCCTTGCTTGAGAGACTAGCTAAGAGCAAGTTCACTCGTTGGGTCAATAGGGCAAGGTTACTGGGTCATTGGGTAAGTAAGTCAGTACACTATTCACTGCCATATGTCATTTACTTCCACCCGTTGAGTCAGGGTCACTGGGTCAGTTACTATTCATCTTAGTTTATGTTAATTTGTTTAGTTTAAATGAGAAATATGTGATATAGGTATGTGGTTAAATAATGACATTTTTTTTACTGCATTGACATTATTATTTTTGACACATGACCAATTATTTGCGCACTATTGCGCGAGTCGTCTTTTGCCGTTAGAAGACAAGCAACTGCTCTTCATTTTCTCTGTCAAGCGCGTGATATCTCTGACTTTTTTTTGGTTCACATCGGTGGCCTGGGTCTTCAATTTCCCTTGCCTGGGCCAGGAAGTTGACCCAAGAAGAGACCTGAGTCATTTACTATTCAAATGACCCAACACCGGTGAAAGTTGGAAATGTTAGTTTTCTCTTACCTAGGTCAAAAGGCTGAGCTGGTGCTATGACAATATAGCACCGGTGGACTTGCTCTAAGAGGAATCCAACATTCCTTGAGCTTGGCCATTCAGTAAAGTTACAAAAACATGTTCTTTTTTCAAGAAATTGAGAATGTGAGAATCTCTGGGAGGACTTGTGGCTTGAGACAATGAGACTGATGGTGGATTTGGTCACCCACCACAATGACCTATGACACTATGAGGATCTCTGTTAGAATTTTTGTTCTTTTATGGGTTTGTTTAAACACAGCAGCATACTTGTATAATTAGATGTGCATTGTTTAATCAGAATTGGTTTCTTTTGTGCTGGAAATGTTGGATGTGCTTTATAGATTCCTCAATCGACTATGAGCTAACAATCACACATGCTTGGTTATTCTTTAGCTTCAGCAGACGGTCATTCTCCCAAACTTGTTCAAAAAGAGAAAGCCTTGGAAAGCAAAAGCTGACATCCCATCCCAATGCTTTTCTCCAGGACACTTCTCCTCCCTCTAAATTATGAGCACAAAAATAAGGACCCAAAAACAATGCCATTTTACTCGCAAGATTATTAACTCAGACAACTTCCTTTGTGTTTATATATGGTCGTCTGCCTAATTGGATGCTTAATTATATCTATTTTATCGTCTTATAAACTGTAATTATTTTTCTTGATCCATTTGTTACTTGGTTTGTGGTTGAGAGAGTATTGTTTGTGGTTGAGAGAGTATTGTACATTTCCTAATAAATCCTCTAGGAACGTACCAAGCAAACTTAGAGATGATACGTAGGAGCATAGGTATAAGAGGGTTGCCCTGCTAATGCAGCATCAACTCAAACAAATGATGTAAATATACGTGAGAGCAAAAGTATCATTCGGTCTTCCTCAGTGTAATTCAAACGTTAAAAACCCAGTGAATAAATGAAACTGAAATTAAATATATTTCTCGATGATTGTAAACCCGTGTAAACACACGAATAAAAGGCTAATAACTCATAATCTAAAGGTGTTTGTTGTCCATATATACGATTTATTGATCGACTTCATACAACAACTAGCAGTAAGTTGATCGTGGTACATATATATATACTTGTTTCTGCTGGAACCCGCAGGCTCTTGTAGAAACTGTAACACGTGATTCAATCTTCCGTAATCCTCAGTCCTTGGCTCCGAAGTTCCTTCTTCGCCCTTCTTTATCTGCAAGAAAGGAGAATGACCGGGACACTCCGGTCTTTCTCTCTCCGATGATTAAGTTAATAAGGGTAGTTGAGTATTTAATGCTAAGACCGATTTCTTCTTACCTTTCTGGTTGGTCTTGGCTGCATTTATACCCCTGCGTTGACTCACACTTAGCATCCTCTTCAATGTGGGACAAATGTTAAGTTTACGTGGAGGCTTCCCCTCTCGGCCCAGACTGCTTTAGCATCGAGGTTGAGGCCTGTTCGAGCTGCCTCCTACTGGGCTTCATAGCATCATGGGCCGAGGGAGGTATTTACCGACTACCGACAACAAGTCCCCCCAAGTTCCCGTTCAAGACATGTCTTGAGTGGGGACTTGAAGAAATGGCCCGTGATGCGGAAATATCAACGGGTACCCGATCTAGTCCCCCCAAGTTCGTGCTCAGGACGCGTCGGAACGGGTTGTGATTGCGATGGAAGGTAGCTAGCCGTTCCATGTTGTAGTTGTTAATGCTCGAGCGCGGGGTATTATCCCCGCGTGGGTTATCAGGCCACTATTCTCCGTATGAAGGGAATGATATTGGCATGCCCGACTCCAATGCTTCGGGAGCTGTAAATGGGTCTTACAGTTATCGTGGCTAGTTGTTTTGCCCACACGTCCCGTTGGTTCTTGCTCGGGTAAACAAATCTCACGATACAATTGTTGCTTGCGTCCTACCGATATGTGGTATTCGGGAGTTAAAGTTCTTTTAGTAGTTGTTGCTTGATGCCTCCCGATAGATCTTATCCGGGAGTTAAAGTTCTTTAGCAGTTGTTGCTTGCTGCCTCCCGATAGATGTTATCCGGGAGTTAAAGTTCTTTAGCAGTTGTTGCTTGCTGCCTCCCGATAGATGTTATCCGGGAGTTAAAGTTCTTTAGCAGTTGTTGCTTGCTGCCTCCCGATAGATGTTATACGGGAGTTAAAGTTCTTTAGCAGTTGTTGCTTGCTGCCTCCCGATAGATGTTATCCGGGAGTTAAAGTTCTTTAGCAGTTGTTGCTTGCTGCCGCCCGATAGATCTTATCCGGGAGTTAAAGTGTGGCATTGAGTTGGAAGCCTGGGTGGGTGGGGGTGTCAGGGCATTAATTGCATGTCCGCCAGGTGGCGCGTGGGTGGGAGCGAAGGGACGTGCAGTTATTGTACGTCGTTTCACTTGTCGCTTCGTCGAGAAGCTTCCGGTTAGTGGGGCACGTGTCACGATCCTACGGTGGGTCGTAACGAACACGATCGCCTCGTTTAAAATGAAGTGTTTAATGGGGGGGGGAATCGAGGCGTTTTTCCCCCGCTTTGTATATATGCTCCGTCTCCCCTCATTCTTCCCTCCGCTCTCACTTTTCTTCCTCCGCTCTCAATTTTCTCCCTTGTTACTCTGCCCTCTACCCTCATTCTTCATCGATTCGACGTAAATCCGGACGTAGAAGGAACGCCGCTGTTGCCGCCGGTCCGATTGCAAGGTGCTGTCCATTTGTTGTTTTGGTGCGTTTCCGGCCTTCACTTTTCGGTGAGTATCTCTTCTCCATCTCTTCTGTTTTCGTTCTCTTTTGTCTGTTTCTGGGATTTTTAGGATTTGGGGTCTGTTTCTGGGTTTCTTTGGGTCTGTTTCTGGGATTTTTAGGATTTGGGGTCTGTTTCTGGGTTTCTTTGGGTCTGTTTCTGTGGGTGGTATCGGGAGGTCTGGCGGCGGCATGCGCTGCGATTTCTGATAGCACGTAGGGTTTTTCTATAGGGTTAAGATGGAGTCTAGGGCTTCCGACGCCACCGCCTCTGGCCCTGCACTGCGGGCTCCCACTGACGACGAAGAAAGGATGGAACAGTATCTGCATCGGGAGGTCAATAGAGACTCGCGGGTTGCGTCCTCCAGGGCGGATCCCGAGCGACAAGTGTTGGAAGCGATCCCGATAGCGCGCGTCCTGCACCGCCTGGAGGACGGCAGGGTTTGTGACGAACCTGTCAGTAGTCTCTCGCCCGAGGAGATCGAGCAATTTAGGGAAGAGTGGGACATTCCTTCCAGCATCCCGATGCGCGGCCTATACCCGGGGGAATTGGCGTGCGCTCCGAGAGACAACTTCGTAGCGGTGCACGACAACATGTTCCGGAACGGGTTCTCTGTCCCGCTGCCTCAATTTGTTCAGTACATGCTGAGCATGTTGCAGCTTGCTCCGGGGCAAGTCCCCCCAAATCAGTGGCGCCAATTGCTGGGGCTCGGGTGCCTATACTTCCTATCGAACATGGGGTGGCCCACGATCAATGAGTTTCGCGCACTCTACCGGTTGAATTATTCGAAGAAAGCAGGAAGCTCCGGGTGCGTTGGGTTCACCGCGCGGGATTACGAGTCCGTGATCACGGATCTCCCCTCCTCGATAAACAAGGAATGGAGGGCGAAGGTAGTTCTTGTTGGGGGTCCATGGCAGAGAAAAACGAGGCGGCACACGGTCCCCAACTACTTCCGGGCGATCGGGGATCAGTCGTACAGTCTGTCGGAGATCGAGCGGGAGCGTATAGCGCGAGTATATGCTGCCTGGCCCCACGAAGAGGACCGTAGCTCATACCATTTGACGCGGTGGGTCGTTCTCTCTCACTGCGAGATGGGTAGAGTGCCCGGTGGGTTCACCTCTTCTTACGCCTGGCACTTTAAGTCCTTGTTATATTTTGCTAATGAGATAATGCTTGTGGTGTCACAGGGAAAATTCCAAGGCGTGTTCCTCGCCCTAACCATCCTCTCGACATGGAGAAAGACCAAGACCTCTTGAAGATGTTGCTGACCAAGGGGGACGTGGCTTCCCGTACCGAAGTGGATTTAGAGACCAGCACCGTACGAGTGTTGGACAAGCAGAAGGAACTCGAGGTCCCGGACGAAGTGTACGGGTCCGCGTTGACTCCGCCCGTGCCGCCTCCCGCTACATCGCGTGTCAATTTGGGTGAGAAGAAAAGGCGTCACCACCACTCAAAGAAATCCCAAAGCTCCGATAGCCAGGTGACGTATACCGGGGTGAACGTGTCCGGGAGTCCCGTACCGAAGGCGAAAAGGCACAGGTCCACTCACGGGGGGTCCTCCTCTACTCCGTCGTTATCGGCATTGGCCCCTCCGGTTCCTGTAATTTCGAAGGCACCGATCCGGCAGGTCCTTGATGAATACGGTTGCGCGGACGAGAAGTTCGTCCGAGCGATGATCAGCGACTTGAAGGGGATCGAACTTGATAGGATGAAGTTCAAAGACGGTGCCCCTTCCGAGACCCGCAAGATTGCCCGGGAGCACCTTATGAAGGTAATTTTGTTTGCTGTTTTTTTTTTTTTGGTTTCCCTTTCCCTTTGGTCGATATCTGAACCCCTCCCGACTATGATGTAGGCTCTCTTCGCGGTGTATTCCATCGATGCCAGCGAGGATACTGCCGAGCTGAAGGAGCAGGTGGCCAGACTCAACGGGCATGTGAGCTTTCTCCAGACCGAGAAAGCGTCACTCGAGAAGGAGAAGAGTTCCTTGGCCGATAAGCTGTCTACACTTCAGCATCGTGTTGAGGAGTTGGGGAGCCGGGCTGATAGGGTTCCTCTTCTGGAGGCCGAGGTGGAGAAAGTCCCCCTTCTCGAGGCCGAGCTGGAGAAGTACCGCCCGTTGGAGAGCAAGCTCCGTGAGAGGGATGCGGAGATCGAGGAGCTGGTGAAGCTTGTTCCAACGCGCTGTGATCAGGCCGTTGCTGAATTCAAGGAGTCCGAGGAATTCAAGGCTCTTCTCCAGTCCGCCCGGAACGAAGCCATCACGGAGAAATTTACCGAGTGGAGCGCTCACGGGTACCTCGACAAGCCCCGGATGCTAGCAGATCTCCTTGCTGCCCAGGAGAAGGCCAGAACTGTGGGTCCGCAATTGGCCGACTCGGAGGAGCATCCTGTGGTCAATCCCGAGAGTTCCGGAGCCGTGACCCTATCGTCCGAGGGTGAGGACGCGGAAGATGTTGAGGATCCGGTCGGGGATGACCTGGATTAGGAGCCGGAGCTGAGGACTCCCGGATTAGTTGTATCTTTTTTGTTCACCATTTTTGTACGGCGTTTGTGCCTTCACGGGGAAGTACTGACTTCATCCCGGCGACCCAGTTGTCGCAATTTATTCTAGCGTGCATATTGGACTTCTTATTTTCGCGCCTCGCGCTATGAAATCATTTTTTTTTTAAACGTAGTCATCCAAGAAAATCCTCCCGGACTGACCTAATCACTCCCTGGTGAAACTAATGTTATAAGTTTGGCCTCACTTAGGCATCTGCTTGGTTTGACCTAGCCAAACCCGGAGGCTAACTCAGGTGTTACGAATTTAGCTTCATTCTTGTAAGTTGTTTCCACAATAAATGAAGGCATCCTCCCGGGCTGACCATGTCAAACCCGGAGGCTAACTCAGGTGTTACGAATTTAGCTTCATTCTTGTAAGTTGTTTCCACAATAAATGAAGGCATCCTCCCGGGCTGACCATGTCAAACCCGGAGGCTAACTCAGGTGTTACGAATTTAGCTTCATTCTTGTAAGTTGTTTCCACAATAAATGAAGGCATCCTCCCGGGCTGACCATGTCAAACCCGGAGGCTAACTCAGGTGTTACGAATTTAGCTTCATTCTTGTAAGTTGTTTCCACAATAAATGAAGGCATCCTCCCGGGCTGACCATGTCAAACCCGGAGGCGATAAATTACAATTTCCCGATTCCACTATACGGGGTAGAATCTAAGGTGTTCGGCGTTCCACGGGTGCCCGGAGACTTTGCCGTCACTATCCCTTAGGAAGAATGTGGCGGGGCCGACTTCGTCTACTATCTCGTACGGGCCTTCCCAAGTTGGATCAAGGGCCATTGGTTGGGTCATCACCCGCTTCATCACCCAGTCTCCGAGACCCAAGGTTCGTGGCCTAACCTTACAATCGTAGTGTCGGGCGACCCGCTGCTTGTACACTTGATTGTGCAAGTCCGCCCTGTCCCTTCTTTCCTCGATGAGGTCCAAATTCAGTTGTAGCCCCTCTATGTTGGTCTGCTCATCGAATCCTTCGACTCTCCCGGTCGGTATTGTTACTTCGACTGGAATGACTGCCTCCGAGCCGAAGGCAAGGCTGAAAGGCGTCTCTCCCGTCGACTCCGTTGCGGTGGTTCGAATTGCCCAAAGCGTTTCCGGGAGCTTTTCTGCCCATAACCCTTTGGCGTCGTCCACCTTCTTTTTAAGCAGCTTTTTTACTATCTTATTGACTGCTTCAACCTGCCCGTTGGTCTTCGGGTGTGCTACCGACGCAAACACCATTTTGGTTCCCATGCCTTTGGCGAACTCGATGAGCTTAGGGTTGTTGAACTGCGTCCCATTGTCGGTAATGATCGTCTCGGGGATACCGAATCTGCAGTAGACATTTTTCATGAGGAAACTCATCACACACTCGGTAGTTATCCGTCTGAGAGGCTCCGCTTCCACCCACTTGGTGTAATAATCCACCGCTACTACAATAAACTTGTATTGTCCGGGAGCAGTTGGAAGTTTCCCGATCAAGTCAAGACCCCACTGAGCGAAGGGCCATGGTGACATCAGGATTGATAGTGCAATGGAGGGGGAATGGATTTTGTTTGCGTGTTGGTGGCATTTATGGCATCTCGTTGAAACTTGATCTGCCATACTCCCCATATTAGGCCAAAAGTATCCCGTCCTTAGAGCCTTAAAAGAGAGGGATCTAGCTCCGGAGTGGTTGCCACAAACTCCCTCATGGATGTCCCGCAGGATCTTCTCACCCTCTTCTACTGTCACGCATTTCAAGCTGGGCATGCTGTACCCCCTGCGGTACAGTTTGCCGTTGACAAGCGTGTATCGGGCGCACCGCGACTGAAGTTTCCTCGCCTGCCGTCTATTCTCCGGGCGCACACCGTCTTTGAGGAACTCGATGATTGGATCCATCCATGTCGGTTCCTTTGGACCCGTGGTTACGGTGAATATTTCAGAGATCGTCTTGTTGATACTTGGACGATCCAGGATCTCGATTTTAACCTTCTTACTCCCCTTCAGGCGGGTCCCGGTGGCTAGACGTGCTAGGGCATCTGCACGACCGTTTTCCTTCCGAGGGATTTGTGCTACCGTTGCTGACCCGAATCCGCACAAGAGGGCCTTCGCGAGTGCCCGATAGGAGTTCAGATAGGGTTCTTTCACTTCGAAGGTCCCGCCGACTTGGTTCACCACGAGCTGCGAGTCGCTGAACACTTCGACCTTTGTGACTCCAATCTCTAATGCTAACTGCAGCCCCCCAATCAATGCCTCGTACTCAGCAGCATTATTGGACGCGGAGAAGTTAAATTCGAGGGCGTACTCGTACTCGAACCCGTCCGGGCTAACCAATATGATTCCGGCCCCGCTCTTGCCTTTGGTGACGGAGCCATCAACAAATAGCTTCCAAGTCTGTTGGACCTCTTGGACTGCCTCTAGCTCATCCCCCGCGCACTCCGTGACCTTCTCCACGGGTGTCAGCTCTGAAATGAAATCCGCTGCGGCTTGTCCCTTGATGGCTACTCTCGGCATGTAATGTATATCGAACTCGCCTAGCTCTATCGCCCATTTGGCCAATCTCCCGCTCGTTTCTGGCTTTAAAAGTACCTGCCTTAGAGGGCAGTTAGTGAGCAGGGTGATGGAGTGAGCTTGGAAGTAATGCCGCAGCTTCCGGGCGGTCACGACAAGAGCTAGAGCCAACTTCTCTAGTTCCGGGTACCTGCTTTCTGCCAGTGTATAGCCTTTGCCTACGTAATACACCGGGAGCTCAATTGCTTCATCCTTCCTGATCAGAGCCGAGCTAACTGCTGTGCCGGATGTTGCTAAATAGAGGTACAGCATCTCCCCGGGAATCGGCTTTGATAGCTTTGGCACAGAAGCCAAATATTCCTTGATGTTCCTGAATGCCTCCTCTTGCTCGGGCCCCCAATTGACCATTTTGCAACGCTGGCTCTTGAGCAGCTTGAAGAACGGTGCGCACTTGTCCGTGAGTCTGGAAATAAATCTGGCGAGGGCCGCCACTTTGCCTGTCAGGGACTGTACGTCATTCCTGGATTTTGGGGCAACCATATTCATTATAGCTTGGACCTTCTCCGGGTTTGCCTCGATACCCTGCCGGCTAATGACATGGCCTAGGAATTTCCCCTTGACAACTCCAAATGTACATTTTTCCGGGTTCAACCTCATGCCGAACGCGAGCATAATGTCAAAGATTTCTTGCAGATCACTAACATGCCCGGCCGCGGCGTGACTCTTTACCAACATATCATCCACGTATACTTCCATCGTGACCCCCAGCTGCTTAGTGAACATCATGTTCATCAGGCGTTGGTAGGTTGCTCCCGCGTTCTTCAATCCGAACGGCATTCTCTTGTAATAATATACTCCCTTGTCAGTCGTGAAGGCCGTATGCTCCTCATCCGTGGGATCCATCATTATCTGATTGTAGCCCGCGTAGGCGTCCATGAAACTCAGCATTTCGAACCCGGAGGTGGAATCAACGAGTTGGTCAATCCGGGGCAAAGGGAAACTATCTTTGGGGCAGGCCCTATTCAAGTTGGTGTAGTCCACGCACATCATCCACTGGCCCTTGGCTTTCTTCGGTACCATGACCACGTTGGCTAACCACTGTGGGTACTTCGCCTCCCGGATAAACTTGATGTCCAGGAGCCTTTGTACCTCTCTCTTGATGACGTCATACTTTGCCAGATCGAAGGACCTCCTCTTCTGTCGCACCGGGGGCACGCCTTTTCGGATCCCCAACTTATGCGTGACCACGTCACTCGGGATACCGGGCACGTCAGCATATGACCATGCGAAGACTTTGCTGTTGGCCTTTAGAAAACGTACAAGCTCCTCTCGGACGAGGGGTGGCAGTTTGGCCCCGATTCTCGCCGTTCGGGCTGCGAAACCGTCCGAGATGCAAACCAGCTCGGTTTCCTCTACTGAACCGGGTCTCTCGGATTCTGCCCCTTCTGCAACGGCGTTGATCCTGGGATCCTCGTATACGTCAGAAATCAATTTGCTTGTGCTCACGGAGGATAACACTTCCGCTCTCCTCCTACCATTATCTCTGTCAATGGCGTAGCACCCTCTTGCTGCCACTTGATCCCCCCGGATGGTTACGATTCCCGTTGGCGAGGGTAGCTTCATCATAAGCATGTGCCCCGCGATGAATGCTTTGGCTTTCCACAAGGCTGGTCTCCCGAGTATCCCATTGTACGCTGAGTCGCAGTCGACAACTATGAAATCGACTGACATTCTCAACGTGTTCCCCTCCTGCCCCCCGAGGATCATGGGTATGTAGTCGGACCCAAGAGGCTGTACCACGTCTCCAGAGAAGCTTATCAATGGTTCGTTGTCCTGCGTGAGCTTGCTACTTCCCCTTTTTAGTGCTCGCCATGCGTTTCTGAACAAGACATTTACTGACGCCCCCGTGTCAATCAGGATTTTCTTGCAAAGATAATGATCCAACTGTACTGTTACCAGGAAGGGGTCTTCGTGAGGCTGTCTGGTCCCTTGCTCTTCTTCTTCTTCGAATGTTACTGATCTCCACCTCGAGTTCACACTCTGAGCGCTAGAGCTCCCGAAAGCGAATATCTCTCGCCCATCTCTGCTACCAGGGCACTGCTTTTTGGCTTTGTTACTCCTCCGGTCGATACGTGCCCCCCCTCGGATCGTGTTGATCGTCCCGTAAATGGGCTCCTCCTTAGCTTGGAGTGGACTCAACACGTATTGCTGAAGCTTCCCTGCTTTAAGCTGACTTTCGATCGCTCTTCTTAGCTCATCACAGTTGTTTATTGCGTGTGTTGCCTCCCGGTGATATCCACAGTACTTTCCTGTGTCCTCTCGGGTTAGTCGTGATGGTGGGAACCTCCTGGCTGCGGGTCCTGGAAGATCTCCTTTATTCTCGTTCCACACTACCTCCGGTGTTGCGTTCAGGTTTGTGTAGCTTGCCCTGGCCGTGACAACCGTTTCCTTAAACCCGCTGCTTCGGTTGTTGCCCCTGTTCTTCCCCTGAGGCCCCCCTAATTGCTTGGTTTGGCTCCTACCTCCGTCCTTGAACCTCTTGCTAGGGGTGAAGACTTGTCCCCCCTGGTCCCCTTTCCAGGTTCTTACTTCTTGGATCATCTGTCCTCGGGGTTCAGACCTCCCGCTTTCCTTTCTTTTACCCTCACTTTGGTCCCCGTAAGTGTCATGGTCTGCCTGCGCGTGCCTCACCGCCATTTCCATGAGCTCATCGTAGCCCCGGGGATTTTCAATTCGTACCGCGTACAAGAACTTCCCGGGCAGCAGGGCCTGGATAAAGGCCTCTTCCGCCACCTTCTTGTCGAAACTTCTGACCCTGGCTGTGGCCCCTTGCCATCGATTTACGAAGGCCTTTAGTCCCTCGGCGTGCCCCTGCTTTATCTTGAATAACTGGGCTGTACTCTGCCCGTCCGTTCGCAGTATAAACCGGTTCACGAATCGGTCTGCTAACCTCTGAAAGCAATCTATTGAACCGGCCGGGAGTTCATAAAACCAGCTTAATGCCTCTCCCGACAACGTCTCCTGGAACATGTTGCAGCACGCGGCGTCCGAATAACCCTTCGCGTTCGTGTGGGACTTGAAACTGTCGAGGAAGAGATGCGGGTCCCCCTCCCCTCCGTAGTTCAATTTAAGCGGTTTCGCCGCACGGGAACGCAATGTCTGCGTGATGGCGGTGGTGAAAGGTCCTCCTCTCTCTTCAAACCCCATACCGGGCGGGTTGTGCGCTGCCCTTCTTTCTGCCTCGTCTAGTCTCGTGGTTAGGGACATCACACTGTCCCTCATGGCCATCAAGGCCGCCTCGACTCCCGTTGATTCCTTCCTTCTTTCCTCTACAGGTGCTGGAGGCGGGGGCGAGCCCTCTGTTTCCATAGTTTCAGGAAACAAGCTCGTGCCGACGACTACCGTTCTCCGGGCTACGGGCGGTGTTGCCGGGGACCGCTCCCCCTCGCGGATAGAGTTTGCCGCTCGCTCGATCACCTCATCACTTTCGAGTCTCCTGGCTAACGCACTAATTATTGCTGCGTTATCTGCCTCCAGCTTTTTCTCCCGTGCGGCCGCGTCTAAACGGTCACGCTGGCCTTCTCTCTCCATGCGTGCTATGTCCGCTCTTAACCTCTCGACGATATCCTCCATTTCTTCCTGTGTGAGGCCGCTCATTGTTCCATCCGTAAGCGCTCGCGGGACGGTCGTATCAGGCGGGCACTCTTCACTATCGCCCGTCCTTCCCGGCCGGTCGCTGCTTCCCGGCGTCAGATCTCCTGACATCATCCTACTCCCGATTCCAACTTCATTCGACTCCGTCATCGAGACTGGCTTTTTGTAAGTATTCCCACAGACGGCGCCAATTGTTTCTGCTGGAACCCGCAGGCTCTTGTAGAAACTGTAACACGTGATTCAATCTTCCGTAATCCTCAGTCCTTGGCTCCGAAGTTCCTTCTTCGCCCTTCTTTATCTGCAAGAAAGGAGAATGACCGGGACACTCCGGTCTTTCTCTCTCCGATGATTAAGTTAATAAGGGTAGTTGAGTATTTAATGCTAAGACCGATTTCTTCTTACCTTTCTGGTTGGTCTTGGCTGCATTTATACCCCTGCGTTGACTCACACTTAGCATCCTCTTCAATGTGGGACAAATGTTAAGTTTACGTGGAGGCTTCCCCTCTCGGCCCAGACTGCTTTAGCATCGAGGTTGAGGCCTGTTCGAGCTGCCTCCTACTGGGCTTCATAGCATCATGGGCCGAGGGAGGTATTTACCGACTACCGACAACAATACTGCAAATGAAGTTGATTATTTGTAATTAAATCTTGTTAAGTTTGGCAAGCACCAAAACAGTTGCGGAAGTGATTCCTGGAATGAAATAGTCATTCCTAACTGCATGAGGCATTACTGCTTGCTTGATGAAGAGTGCAGTTATGGGAACCCCGAAGATGTAAATTAGTGTGTCCTTGGCTCCAACACCACTAAACCCAGTTTCCTTTATCACTTGTTGCAGAATTTTCGCGAACTCATCCTTTGTCAATGACTTATTTTTCACTTTGTGGTTTTCCTGCATTCATATACATGTTCAACATATCAGTATGCCATACTGCAAGTCTGCAACATATAGGTTTAACATAGTTCGTAAAACCATGCAACAAGGATTATACGTGCTTCTAAATTTTTACTTATATGCATGTAATCTTAATCTGTAACAGCAGAAGTATTCTTTTCTTTTCAAAATCTTTGGTGCAATATGTGTGTACTTTTATCCTTCGTTTTGAGCTAATAATCGTACATTTGAATTCTTAGGTTTTGAATTACATTTAGCTTTTTCCAATCCTTACCAATGGTTGATCGTCCACACGAAAGTATAATCGTACTCGTGTCGGTGGATCGACACTAGCTTTTTGGATAATATTCCTGTTTTATGTAAGTTACATGTAGTTAGACTATCAAACTTACCCAAAATCAAATGCATGCATGTAAGATCGATATATATGAAAGGGGTCATATATAACATTGAAATACTTGTGATGCAGGCATGATATGACTATCATTCATGTGACATGAAATTCTAAACGCTAGCTTAAATGAAAGTATGAATTGTCACATTTGATTGGAGCCTCAAAAATTGTAACTTAATTTAGATTGAATTAATAATTATTTCACAAAAATTAAATTAGATTCTTACGTACCTTGAACGCCTTCTGGAGGACCTCCTCCGATGGCACGCGAAACTGTGTGTTACTGCGCTGTTTGTTCATTTCTCTGCTAAAAATATATGGAATTACGATTAAACACAAACATTTAGAAGGTAATTAATTAAGTTAGAAATAGATGATGATATACGTACTCGACGATTTCGCATACAGCTCGGTAGAACTGAGTTTGGCTTGGTACCTCTGTAAGGTTTTCAAAATGCTGACCGTAATGCCTCTCTATTATGCTATTAATATCATAACATTTTTTCTCCTCAGTTCCTGCATATAATGATCGAATAAAATTATATATGCATGCAAATGTGACTGCATGCACAAATTATGTGAATTGAGAGAGAGAGAGAGAGACCTCCACCAGGAGTTATTTTCTTTAGGGTATTGCCCATCGATTATTGATATCGATGGCCGAAGATAGATGGAGGTATATATGTGTGTGTTTTAATATGCAGGATCCTTTTAGATTGAGCATCTAACTTGACTTGTGGAGTTGAAAGATGCATTATAAATCCATGAAGCAAAAACCTCGGATGCAATACATTAGCGTGGAATATATATATATATGCATGCATCGTTGTAAAGCAACGCATAATCCCACATACCCACAAGTACTCTACTACTCTTGCAGTCCAAGTCTCTAAGAGTTCATTGCATTCATAATCGTGATAATACATTATTCTAGGTACGTGGTATTCAAAAAAATGGCTCACTTAACATTGTTCTTGTCAAAAAGATACTTACTCTTTTATCTTGATATACAAGCTGCAATAATGAGATTTTACAAGTTTACATGTTACTAGAACAATGTGATGTATTACAAAATGCTTCAAATGTATGAAGGGAGGAGGAAATGGTGAGATGGAGACGTTAAGAGTCCATCATCATGAGACCAAATAACCATACATGCTCTAGAGTACTCTAGACAACAAGAAACGGAAATTGACCAAACAGAAGAAAAGAATTTAATTCTAGAGGCATCTAAGCATTATTGTCCCTTTCTTTCCATCAACCTCAACCCCCCAAAAAGGGTAATACCCACTAAGTTGATTCTTACTGCCTTAGATCGTCAATCCAATAATAAACCAACGATAAAACTTTAACCCATTCTTTGGCTCCACCTCGAGCTTCTTTCTCCTTTTTCTTTTAAGAAACTTGACAATGATATAATTTGACACAATATCTGTGGAGATATGGAATATCATAGCGACGCAAGAAATAGCCCAAGGAAACAAGACAAGTGCACCATAACGTGTGATTTGGCTGTTGCTCTTTTGGAGTCGGCATCATCTGATGGGATTGTATGAAACTTTCATGTATTGTAACATCACCCACTAGTTATTCTAGCTAGCAAAAGCATACCTAGCTAATTTCATTTACATAAAGAGAGAAAGGATTCGAGCCAAGATCAAAGGACATACTTGAATATATCTCGTATTTGGGCATGCAGTAGGCATTTAGGTTTGTGATGCTGATTGAAGAAGATGTGCTCCATTAACTTGCATGACAAAAAAAATTTCATGCCGGCAGAATTACAATCGTCACATTTTATATTTTAAAAGAATTTCATTTGGAATCGTTTTACATTAATAATTTACTGATTGTGTCGAATATAAAGATTTATTACAAAAAAAAAAGATACATGTAATAAAAGTAACCGTGTCTAGAATCGAACTAGATTCAACCAATAAACATAATTTTACCCTTTAAAAGTTCACTTAGTAGAGCGCAAGTACCCCAATGAGTAGGAAATAAGTGCTCCTCCACTAGGTAGTGATGGAGGATTGAATCTCCCTTCTTCTGTATCCCTTTGTTGAACAAACCATATGTACTGTCAAGCTTTGGCTATAGTCCATGCCATTGAGTGTATGTCATTACAGAGCAAAACAAGCTAATTAAGATCACAAGATTTTAGACCCCATCTTGTCTCCATTATATCTATCAATCACAAAACCAAGCTTGTACTTTTGACAGTAAAATCTGATACCCACTATCCTTTGCCTTGGTTAGTATCATTATTTTCTCCTTCGCTTGCAAGAATCCAATGGTAAACTAAATGATGACAATGTTCTTTCACACTTGTATTAGTGATCCCTAATTGTCTAATTGATGGAGGATCATATCATGTGTGTTACAAACATCTTAATAAGGTAGTATATTGTGGAGAATAATGGTAATAATAATGTTGTGTAGGTATCTAAAGAGCCTTTAGGGACAGTGGGCATCTTTTGTGTGGCCTTAAGTAGGGAGCTTAGGGAACTCTTACTACAATAAGGATTCCCAATAAGTATGGGCCATCAAATGTTTCTATTTGTGATGAGCTGATCTGTTTTGTTCTTCTCATGTTCAAACTTTTGAGATGATATTTCTGAATTTCTCTTGTTAACTCTTTTTGTTCATTTGAAGAAGTTGCTGTGCATGCATCAGCGTTGTAATCTCAATATTGTAACAATTCAATTTGTTCCTTCAATTAGTTGGTACTTGACAATATATGCGTTGTCGTATAGGTTACTTATGTCACCCCTCTCAATTCTGACGAAATAATTCATTTTCTGCTGGACTGAAGTACTTCTCTAAGGATCCCTTCTCCAACTCTAAGCTCTGGCAGGTCATTTCTTCAAGAAAATGTGAAGTGGGGACAATCATTCACAAGCAATCCAAAGTGAATAACATGTTGAAGGATATGAAAGACAATCATGGTACCAAATAGATTAGAGAGAGCTTAGTTTGAGGGAACACCATGTCCCATATCCTCTACTTGTTTGTGATAAGACCGATAGAGATGATGGTTCAACATCATCTTCAAACATTCATCAGTGATCACCCAGTTTTCTTTTCTCCTTTTCCACCAAAATTATTCTGTCTATTAACCCATGCTTTCATTTCTTACACTTTAGAATCGTGTAGACTGTTAATCAATCATGGTTAAACACTTTAACCCCACCTTGGCCTCCTTTTCTTTTTTGGGTGGGGAAAATTTGCCCCCAAAAGAGTTACCGGAACAAAAACTTTGTTCCAGGTACTGGCCATTGCTAACTTCTAAAGTGAAACTCTGTGATGACTAATGATGTTGAGGTTTAAACTTTGGATCAGTATTCAGTTCGTACGTAGTATATCAGATTCTGGATTATGGAGACTCCAAACATTGCAAAATAAACGATCAGAGATTCTTAAACGGATGTATACAAACCCTTTAGAATCATGTTCTTGCATGTTGATGTTGATGTTCATGCATTAGGGGTAATGCCTTGACAAATTAGTTTGGTGAACAAATTACTTGTTCTTTGCAAAGGAAATTAACAGTTACAAATAAAATAATGGAACCATTTCTTCCCCCTCACCGGCCGCCTGTTTTACCGGAGTCTTGGCTCCATTCTGCAGATCAAAGAAGAAATAGTTTTGATAAAGTAGTCTGGGGTTCACATCCAAAACCAATTGACAATGGATGGAGTGGCCCAAACCCTTATAAACCACAGGTAAGGTCCCATTTTTCCCGATGTGAGATATATCTCAACACGCCCCCGCACGTGTGGCGAATCTTCAAGCCTAACATGTGGACAACATTTGGGGTTGACGTGGAGTTCGTGTGGCCTTAAGGCTTCACACGTGAACGTGGGTAACCAGCTCTGATACCATGATAAAGTAGTCTTGGGTTCACATCTAAAACCAATTGGCAATGGATGGAGTGACCCAAATCCTTATAAACCACATGCAATGTCCCATTTTTCCCGATGTGGGATATATCTCAACAAGTTTATCATTCTGGTCCCCTATTCCATACAATTTGATGGAAAACACAGATGTGAATTTGGGGAAGTAATAGCTACTAATCATATCGACATGATGGCATTTTGTCTCACTGTCTGTAAGAATATCACTTGTCTTGGTTCTTTCCTGCATTTCAGACCAAACCAGAGGTTGAAGGTTTCCAACAAAATAATTTCTCATCTTTTCCTGAAGATATACTGAAAATGCACCAAGTACACATATGGTGATAACTCACACAAATGTCACTCTCATCACGTTTTGCTCATCGAAAAGTCTTATTCTAACATTTCGGCCACCAGATTGGCATGCTTGTTCTCAACTGAGAAAACCTAGCTCTTTAATTTCCTAAACTTAACCAACTCAGCAATGAGAACTAGAAAAATGACGCTACAGAGAATTCTGCAAATATATCTGCAGTCGAAACAAACAAAAAGAAAAGGCAGCAGATGCATGCATGATATCACATAACGAATTAAATCGAAAACGAAGAGTGGGAAGGAAGAATTTTCTTCATGGTGGTTAGCTAAACAAGAAGATGAAGAACAGATGACAAATGGGGCAGAGTAACTAATGAATAATTATATATACAGACCAACGTTGACAGCAAGATTCTTTTTTACTGTTAAAAATCTTACCGATAACTCGATAAGGCTAAGTGTGGAACTAGAATGAGCAATGATCACGGGGTTCAATTTGAATCATTGATGGCAAACAAGGCAGGGAATCACGTAGAAGAGCATGTAATGAAGCTGGCACTATAATTATCCATGCATGGAATGACCACTACTACTATTACAGCTTACTGTAAAGGCTAAAGTTAGCGGCGGACTGATCTTGCAATCGTCTCCCTCAATAAGTCCCAACTTCCAACTATACAAGTTAATGAAGAACAGATCCAGATCGATATAATTTCAGCAAAATCCCTTCTATATAAAGTGTCATATATGACCAGGGAAAGAGACTCATTGTCTTACTATAGCTGAGATGGGAACTATCATGGCGGCCAAGTGTGTGTCAGTGGTTATGTTGTTTGCTGTGGTGCTGAGCTTCAGCCAGTTAGTAGAAGGAAGGAAGTTACAAAAGTTAGAGGAACCTCATCACAAGGATGGTGATAGAGAGCAAGTTAAAAAGCCAGAGTGGTTTTTTGATGGCTACCCGAGTGGAGCTGGTTCTGTAGGTGGGAAAGGGTATGGTTTTGGGCATTCTTTCAGTTTTGGCAAGGGATCGTATGGTTATAGTTATGGCACTTCTGGGAAACCTGGTGTTGGTTTAGGAAAACCTGATTGTATCGGGAAAGGTGGACGAGCCAAAGGTGGAGTAGGTAGTGGAAAGCAACACAAGAAAAAAGAAAAGGAGCACCATCAACATAAAAGAAGTGGGGGCGGTGGTATTGGAGGCGGTGTTGGTGGAAGCATTGGACATGGAGGGAAAGGTAGTAACGGCGGTATTGGTAAAGGGATTGGAAGTGGTGTTGGGGGTGGTGCCGGTGGAGGCGGTGGTGGTGGTAAAGGTGGAGGCATTGGTGGAGGAGCTGGGGGTGGTGCAGGTGGAGGCATTGGGGGCGGTGGAGGCGGTATGGGTGGCGGAGGAGGTGGAGGTGTTGGGGGAGGAGCTGGTGGAGGCGTTGGGGGCGGTGCTGGTGGAGGCTTTGGAGGTGGAGCAGGTGGAGGCATTGGAGGCGGTGCTGGTGGAGGTGTTGGAGGCGGAGCAGGTGGAGGCTTTGGTGGCGGTGCTGGTGGCGGCTTCGGAGGAGGTGCCGGTGGGGGCGTTGGGGGCGGTGCTGGTGGAGGCTTCGGAGGTGGAGGTGGCGGAGGCGTTGGAGGTGGTGCTGGTGGCGGCTTCGGAGGAGGTGCCGGTGGGGGCGGTGCTGGTGGAGGCTTCGGGGGTGGAGCTGGCGGAGGCGTTGGGGGTGGTGCTGGTGGCGGATTTGGTGGAGGAGGAGGTGGTGGAATCGGAAATGGCGGAGGCGCTGGTGGTGGATTTGGAGGAGGGATGGGTGGTGTAGGAGGAGGAATAGGCGGAGGAGGATGATTCGGTGGTGGTTTAGGTGGCGGACATCACTGACATTAATCATATGCATGCTGCTTCAACATATAAAAATAAAAGTAACATGTTAATTTTATACATCACTAATTATTCATCTTTAAAGCCTCAAAAGAAATAACATGAATGTTTGTACCTAAAAATAATGTACCCTAATCTTCCGTCTTGAAAGAACCGAGTCATTGATTTCTAAGATCATAGCTATTATGATTACTATAATTATATCATCATCTCAAAAAGAAAAAGAAAAAGAAAGCAAAAACTTACAAGAAAAATATGCATATATTTAGGCCGGTTTGTTAATTCTTAATTTTTTCAGAAAATGTTATGTGACTATTGAGTTGTGATCTTTGTAGTCATCGTTTGATTTTTGTCATTGAAACTAGTGAACAGAAACAAACAGAAACACCGGCATATGTAATACCACAACATCCTTTTAGAAGAAGAAAAAAAAAACATTAACAAAGAAGCAACCAAAGCATATGAAAAAAAAAAATTCAAACAAAGAAAGACGTAGATAACGTCATAACTAGTTCTAGTTCTGCAAACATAAAGAACCAAGGGGTGCAATATTCTAGCAGTTGTTGTAGTGTCTGAGTTTATAGTGTTGCAACTTTATTGCAAACTCGGATACGGCTAAATCATATCTAGCCCTCTCATATGCGAGTTGCCTCCACTTTGATTCTAATCTCCTGCGTAATTCTTCACTGATATGATGAAGTGACCGTCTTGATAAATACTCATCTAACCCCATAAGAATAACATCATCATTTATCTCCACCATGTCCTGATCGTCCTCTTCATCATCCCCACCAGCATCAACAACATCGTCACCAACATCAGCAACATTCATCGAATTTTTCTCTTGTCCAACCTTTGTAGTACAAGTTGTACGAGTAGCAATAGGATTAGTAGTAGTAATCTTACCCCGGACTTCCTTTGATGAATCGTATAACCTCTTCTGATGGAGATCTGTGAACTCGTCGGATCCCACCAAGGAAGGAGAACTGTTGTATTGCAGGCTCCTCTTCATCTTCATCCTCATCCTCATCTTCATCTTCATCTTCATCTTCATCTTCATCTTTCCCTTCCACTTCATCATCATCATCATCATCTTCATCACTACAAAACTGTAATTTTTAGTTCTAGTTTTGGTTAGAGATCCAAGCAAACTATGTTTATGTTCCTCATATGACACGTTAAGTACATTTTATATAGTGACGGTCTTTATTACCTTTGATTTTCGGTCTAATTAGAGCCTAAATTATCATAATTGTGATTAAGTCTATTAAATATTTGATTGATTTTGGAGAAATAAGTTCAAATCTCGGTAGCTAGAAGATCCTCAGATTTCCTGTTATTGACTCTGGTAAGCCCGGTTTAGTTAGCAAGAATGTAAAAATAGATAAATGATTTATTTTCCTTTCCGTACTTATATGGAATGGAAAAAGTTTTGGTATTTCCATGTAGATATTTGGTTGATATTGTAATTAAATAAGTAATTCATTTACATTCCTATTACACAATATTTAATAAGTCATAATAATGAAATTGAAAACTTTACTTTCCAATAACACCCTTTTAGTAATTGCATATGTGATCTATTTAAGAGACTATAAACTTTTTAGATGGTTAATTTCTGTAATTTACCTTTAACGATGAAATGAAAATAGAATACCACCTCTTACTAGGTAATTCAATTCAGGCTTTTTGAGGAAGTCAATTTCCAGTCATATCTTATTTTTTGTTTCCTTATCAATCTTTATTTACAACTAAGCAACACATTAGAATGGAAAATGAAACTAATTTTATTTCCATATCATGATTTCTTACCATACAAACGGGGTCTTCCATGGAAGGCAAATATTAAATCTGTTTAAGGAAATTATGTTTTCGTCCTTCTGTTATGTGTCTTGCCCTAATACATGTATGATTGGTTAATCCGGTTTCCTTATTAGAATAGATTACAGTTGATAGATTTTCTAGATCATTCGGGAGACTCTATGTAATGCCTATAAATAGGCCTTTCTATCAATTAATGAGTAAACCGTTATTCTCGTTATATTTTCTCCTTCAACACGTTATCAGCACGAAGCTCTAACCGAGAGCTTGATAACGAAACCCTAGAAAAAAAACCCCCCTAAATAGAAAAAACCCTAGCACCACCTCTGGGCACCTAGAAATCTGCTCTGGGCACCCATTAGCTTCCCCGACCTCTCCAGCGTAAACCACCGAGCACCTCGGTCGAAGCCCCGCAGCCTTGACCCAGCCCTGGTCGAGCCCTAGTCGGCCTCCTTCCCCGGCGATCTCCCGTCTCGCCGCCACTGCCCCGACGGAGCGCAACTCTCCCATCTCCGGCACAACAACCCAACGCGACGCACGTCAGCCCCCTCGATCTCGAAGCTCCACCACGCGCCCACCCTCACCACCCCTAGCGCCGCTACACACACGGCCGGCAGCCTTGCAGCCATCACACACTGACCTAGCCTAGCTCCGATCGGGTTCTGCTCGACCCGGATTCAAGCATCCAACCCGAAACGAATTGAATATACGAGGGGCAAAACAGTAAATTTGCCCCTCCAGGGGTAAAAAAACGTTTTTACCTCAGAGTAAAAACAGTTTATTTACTTTAGTAATAATTAGTTTACTTCTTATATTTACATACATTATATGGTGAATGTGACTAACCATATGTTATATTTTTTCATGAAATTTTTCGCGCGATAAAATTACGAGAGCAACTTCTCTGCACGCACGTGGAAGTACGTATGAAAATTAAAATAACAACTTCTCTTACATGACAAACTAGCAAGTAAGCTTTTATAAAAGTTGCCGCTTTTGAATTTTAATTTCATAGTCGTGCTTCGTAGCCTTCTTCTACCCCCCCCCCCTTTCTTATAACGTGGGTTGATGTGAGGACTTGAGACCCCTCATATCAAAGTTGAAATTTGTGATGGTTTGACAAGTCACGGTATTACGACGAAATATTGTCGTGGTTAATAAAAGGACAAACATCGATTTGCGACGGAAATTGTCGCTGTTAACATCGATTTGTGACAGAAATTGTCGCGGTCAATATCGATTTGTGACGGAATTTGTCACGGTTCACATCGAATTGAGTTACCATAAACCTTGGTCTTGACCTAATTCAATACTTGGAATTAATTATCGTATCTTGATAATTGTTAATCTTCCATCTTGTTGTTGAAATATTTGACCAAAATATGAGCCCTGAATTTGACATAAAAAAAGGTGACGAATTTCATGTCATGAGTTCTGAAAAGAGGGAGAGGCAGCGCCTCGAAACCTATATGTCATAAAAAGATTGGGCCAACAAATGAAAGAAAAATCTTGTTATTGATGTGGTTCTACATCTGTTCATTAATTGCAAAGAAGCAACAATATGGTCAATGTACAAGAAATATATGAAATTCTTGAAACAAGAAACTCACTATATGGAAGAAGATGAGACCATTATTCTCACAGTTACAGATTTTAAAAGCAAACGGTATACTGCGAAAGATATGAAGCATATGACTTCGGTTTAATAGTCTAAGTGACTACAAATCAGTTTATTTTTCCAAGTTTTTGTGAAGGCATACACCTCACATATTTGACTAAAGTTACTTAGTCGTTATATTTTGAATTAAATTCATAGTCAAGACCTCGATACAATTGTTGGCATATATATTCGAATTTTGTCTTACATATATGGTTCGATCTACATAAACTATATGTTAATGCAATATATCGCATTACAACATGACACTACATTAGACCACTTTAGACCACCATTTATTATAAGGTGGCGTTTCTAAAGTCTAAAATATCATGATGTTGCGCAATGTACATCAGTTTTGGTCAATAATCATCAATATCAGTAGAGCAGCAAAGGTGACATTTAAATCAAAATTTTAGAACAAATGCAACTCTGGTGCATTAAACACATGCAATACAATGAAAATACAATCTACCAAAGCCTAAGCAGCGACAACATTGGTTGCAGCACCTTCTCCGAATTTATTAGGACAGAATAGATTCAATACATCGGCATGATTACGGATGTAACCCGGGCACCTTGAAAGGAAATCTTGTGCTTCACTATGCCGTCCAGCCTTTAAGTAGGCTTCAAATACTCGGAGAAACACAATGGTAGATGGAAATTTCTTTGAAGCCATCGTCTTCAGAAAAGCTATTGCGTCATCACCAGTTCCATACTTAGATACATGCTTGATGAATGGATCAATAAACGGAGGAAATCCATCTTTTTTCATCAGATCCAGAATATGCAGAGCATCTCCAAATTCACGCTGAGATAGTAACTTGCTAATCAATAGTTTGTATGTAGTCTGCCATGGCTTCAGCTGCCTTGCCCAAGCAGAAAGTAACTTGCATACATCCGTTGCCCTGCTCTTTTTGCAATATGCATTGACTACAGAGTGAAAACAACCAGAAGCCACAAAGGCAACGCCTTCCCTTTTAATCATCTTTTGCAAACAATCTGAGGCCTTCTCAAGATGACCAGCTACACAATATCCCACAATCAAGGACGAGTGTGCTTTGCAACCCGGATCACTGCCAGCCTCTAGCAGAATATTAATGAAGTCGTTTGCGTCATCCTCTTTACCAGCCCTACCAAGCCTGTATGCAATTTTACCCTTTAAACTACCACTAGCCACAAGCCCACCTTCCTCCACCACTTTGAAAACCTTATTGCACTCTCTAAGTCTACCAACACTGATCAAAGACTTGAGGACTCCATCAAGCGTTGAATCTGTCAACACATTCCCCCTCTCTGTATAAATCCTCACAACCCTAGAAAATAGACCCATGTCCAGCTCCTTGCCAACCACTATTTTCTTCAACAGGAAAGTACAACAAAGCCTTGAAGGCTTATTTGTACCAGCCATTGCAAACTCATAAAAGTCCACAGCATCCTCAATCAGTGCTTTCTGCTTCTGCATAAACCTCGTAAAACCCTTAACATACGTCTTTGACTCCAGTTCATACCCCTTGATCCTCATCTCACCAACTACCTTCCAAAACCTATCCAGACAGTCTTTCCTTCCCAATACCCTAGCCACCGCATTATACGTCTCTTGATCATGCGTGAACAACCCAGCCTCCTCCACCCACCGGAAAAAGATCAATGCTTTAGTCGGCTCCGTTTTAAGAATCTCCACCACCATCTTAACCAAACTACCAGTAAACACAACATTCAACTCCCTTATCTGTCTCTCAACATCATCACTCCACACCCCCTCTCTAACAATCTTACACACCCTCTGACAAGCCTTCCCTACCGAACCATCAACAGACCCCGATGCAAACACATTTCTCAACTTCTCAGCATCACTCTCCAACCCATCCTCCACAAATTTCTCCAAAACCCTATCATGAACCCATCTCGACATGCCATACCCTTTCTTCTTCATAACACTATCCATCTCCCAGAACTCCTCCACAGCCCCATTAACACCCAAAACACACAGCATCTGATTATACGATTTCGACCCCAATCTCTCACCTTCATTCACCAAAACCCAATCGAAAACCCTCCTCGCAACATCAGGGCTCGATTCCAAGCTCTTCAACACACCCAACACCATATCACGTGTAAACTCCACATTGTGCAATTCCAATTCTTTCCTAACATCAATTTCATCCCTAGCTTTAGAGAAAATCTCAGCTATAACCCCGTGACCGGAGTCTTTAGATTCGATTTCCGGCTCCGAAGAGAGGCGTCGTGAAATGGGGCTTCTAGGGTTTAGTGGGTGATTGAAAATTGGGGGTAAAGTTGGAAGCTTTGGGTGGAGAGTGTGAGTGTGGAAGAGCGAAAATGAACGGAGATTGGATTGGGAGTTTACCTGGGAGTAGGAAGAAGACTGTGAGAGCACGTGAGGCGAGAACCGGAGGTGAGATCGGAGACGAAGCAGACGCTGCCATGGGTGTCTCATCGCTCTGAAATTAGGGTTTTTGGGCGGAGGAGTGGTGAAGAGAGTGCGAGAGTCTGAGATACAGATCAGGGTTTTGGTTTTATTTCCTTTTATTTTTTCTATTTTCTCTTTTTAGTGTAGAATGTCCAATATGCCCCTGAGCGTATCCGATACGTATTCGACGTATCTTGGCGTTTTCCAATTACTCTGTTAGGCAAATTCCTTTTCATGTATGTACATGAGAACCCAATAAGCTAAGGCTTCTCTTCGACCTCCCATTATTCATGATCATCAGCAGACTAAGTGCACTTGCATATATGTTTTTGTTTCCATCCTTTTATATGTAGGGAGATATGCACCAAGGAGTGTCAAGTTTCGTCTTTCTTTGTAACTGTTAGAGCAGAGAATTCAGTGTTTTTACCTCTACATTAATCTGTTTCAGGTTGCTGGTAATTTCAAGTCCAAAGTTGCAGCATTGTAAATTTCTTTCACCTTTGAAATTATTTTCAAGCTCTCAACAGATTCAGTGGTTGTGACCTGATGACCTAATGTCTGCTGCTTTCTTAGGTGAGTTCCTTTTCTCATTGCTTTAGATTCACAGGTGAGTTGATCAAGCTTTCATTACCATTTCTGATTTTGTATGTATTTGCTGGTATGACTTGTTTTATTTGGCATTCTGTATATAATAAACTGGTCATCCCTCATCAGAGACAATTTGATCTTCAAATTTAGCCTCTTGCTTTCTCCACAATCAGAAACCAAGAGTGATGGGTTCTTGTATCTTATTTGAATCCGTACCAACACAACAGTTTGATCTCCAGAGGACTGATTTGAGTTGTCTGGTTTGGAGGAATAAGGTACTTAGATTGTGTTATAGCTGTTTAAACTCCTGAAGTAATTAAATAACTACTCAAGGAAGCATGCAAGAACTGTTGTCATCATGCAAAGTTGTCACGTTGAAACGGATTGTTGATTGCATTTCAAACTTGCACTGAATTGGAGTCCATATATTGTAAAATTTTCTCAATATGCATCTTTTATTGATTTGAGTTGTGTTGGCAACTTGATTTGGCATATCTTCTGTTGTCACCTGAACTAATGTAGACATCTGTTTGTACGAATGATTTTCTGATACTAATTATTTTGTGTCAGTAAGGAAGTGTGAATCAAGGTAAACTAGTGATGAAGAGGATAGAGTGAAAAACAAGAAGCTTTTTTAGAGTTTAGAGTGCTAGCTCTCTTCTTGATAAACGACAACAAATTAAAGAACGTAACAAAAAAAGAAAGAACATACTAAAGAAGAAATTGGCCTAAAAAATATAGGCACAAGTTATTTTAGCTTGGATTGATCGATCATTTGTTCATGCCAGTGGCATCCTTGACAGATTCAGCAGCTCCCTCTGCCTTTGCGCGCATCTGTCCTCCTGCTTCCTGCACCGATTCCTTGGCGGACTGTGCAGCATTACTAGCCTTGTCCATCATTGTGTTGGCCTTCTCCTGGTATAGGTTCACCAATCCATCAGAACTAGACCAAAAACAATTTAGAACAAAAACAGGTGCTGGCTACTAGTAGAGTAAGTACCTGAGCTTGGCCCTTGGCCTCACCAGCGTGGTAGCTCATCTTCTGGGAGTTGTCAGCCATTTCTTCTTGCTTCTCTTGGAAATTGGAACACTTTGAGATAATCCGACTGTATTGCTTGAGATTCAATTCAGTTCCCTGATGATGGATATGTCACCAATTGAGAATGCTTTATATAGCATTCACAGTTAAACCGGTACTCGACAAGTGTAGGAGATGTGGAAGTCTATTTCAGATACTCGTGCTATTCCTACGGCTAAGCTGTGTTCAAAGGAAGAAATTGCAAATGCTGGAGGTACGGTGCTCGACATTACAGTGACATTTGGAAGTCAATGTACAAGAACAATATGAGGAACACATATATAGCCTAACTATTCTCTAAATTTGACTACCAGGTGGATAGGAGAAATTCCAAATCCAATTCCCTTATGTAAGTAGTAATCTATCGTTTACATACAGCTTTGATTAGAGAAAGAGTCAAATACATACTAACCAATAAAGCAAAACCATCAAAAATCTTCTAAATTTATAACAAAAGTTTCATTGATCTGTATGGTTCATCAAGTCCTCGTTAACGAGTTTGGGTAGATTGGCTTATGTTGATGGAAACGATGACCAAGAGCAGCAAGCAGCAGGAACAAAGTTATGGACCTCCCTCTACTGAAATTCTTATCGACATTAGCTGTAGAGAATGGCCAACAAAACATTTTTCCAGTAACATATGGATCTTTAATTAGGACATTGTTTGATCTCATGAATTACAAACACAAGTTCAGTCTTTCAAAGCCGAAAGATTACACAAATTAAAGAAAATGCCATAAAAATTCCAAATTACATTAGCTAACTGATGGCATTCCCAGATAACCAAGCTTTGGATTGATCTGCCTTGGATCCTTCTACCAATAACTTGCCATAATCTTTAAGAGAAACCAGGCTTCCGGTATAACTGAAGATCTTGGGGACGAAATTCCCTTCAACTCTTCCATTCCCATAACGAAAGCGTTTCCTAGAACCCCACCGTAGATTGTAATGGAGCACACCCACAATGCATTTTCTACTACTGGAATCATCAACAAGAACAAAACAATTGAGAGGCCACCATTCATTACAATGACATGGACCAGCATTGAGTTTTATGTTGTAGTCCTTTACCCAACATTCTTTCGTATCATCACTTTTCAATACCCATACCTCAACTTCGGTAACTAATACTGAAGTAGCATCGACAATGGCTAGAGATCCTCTCAAATTAAACAAGTGAAGAACCCTATTGGAGGGTAAGTTGGGGTGAGGGATCCATATGAACTTCTCTTCATTGAAGTCGAAAGATAGTATACGTTCTCCAATCAACCAATATGTGTTTCCATGTGCAAATGCGTTCTGCTTACTTAGACCACAAGGTGGAACTGCGGATATCTGTTTCCAAGAGCTTGTTCCCAAGACATGCACATGGACAACATATGAACGATCAATCCTGAAAACAACATTTACAATCTGGTAGGTGCTGGTAGTGGCATCCACTTCTAAACCGTACCACTCTTCCCAGCAGTACAATGGATTGACATTACAATGTGGGAGTTCTATAGCTTCTCCCCTAAGTGGATTGCACAATAGGGCAGGACCTCTTGATGTAATAGAGTCCTTAAAGCAGAGCAAGCCACCGGAAGCAAACTCTAGCTCATATTTAGTTTCAATGGACAAAAGTCCCGAAGAGAAACTACCATCATAAAAGCATAATTTGGAATACGGGGAAACAATTATGGGAACCATCATTAATGTGGAATATTTGGATGCAGACCTAGAATGAACCATGACTAGAGATGGCTCCTCATTCATATCGGTGTGATGAAGATGCATTGCAGCTAGAGAGGAGTCGTTGATTAGCTTACAGAAAAGCTTAGAGACTCATCGAAAGCGAAAAAGAGATTTTGCTGGCACTCGAGAAAGGATGTTGAGGAGGATTTCAGTAGGGAAGTGCTTTGAGCTGTGGCTGCTGCTGGACACATCCTGCTTAGTCCTTGCAATCTCCATAGTTAACTACGTGTTTTGAGTGGTTATGAAAGTAAGATAATTTGTTAGATCTTTCTATGGATTCAACACCAAATCAAAGATTCATGTTTGACAAAGCATAAAGTTCTTAATATACAAAATATTAGATGTACATCTACTATTCAACACAGGAAGTACGAAGAATATCCGAAGAGCATCAGAATTGCAACGAACACTAGCTCTTTCCTTTTGCATACACAGTTACTTCTATAAACCCTAGTGAGAGATTGCTTACCTCGCATAAGATTGGATGAGACACGTCTGGTAGTTCTGTCTCTTTAGGTTGGTGAGTATAGATCGACGTTGATGATGATCGTTCTCCTTGATCAACCCTCAACCCAACAGGGCGGATTTTTTGGGATATTAATGGATTTGTTGAAGGAGAAAAGATAACGAGAATAACGTCTACTCATTCATTGATAGAAAAGCCTATTTATAGGCATTACATAGGGTCTCTCGAAGAATATAGAAGTTCTATAAACTGTAATATATTCTAATAAGGAAACTGGATTAACCAATCCTACATGTATTAGGGCAAGACACATAATAGAAGGACGAAAATATAATTTCCTTAAACACTTCCCCTTGTGTTGCGTCCTTAATACGATATGGTGCTTATGGTGTTGCCTCGGTAAAAACCTTGTCAAGTAAAACAAAAACCGCGTGGGTAAAACAAAAGACTTGGACGAAGGGAAAAAGAGCACAACGCACCAACTACAATTGAAGATAACATGTGATGCATGTAGACTCCCCCTGATTGGTAACTCAATCTCGGAGTACAAATAAACGGCGCAAGCCAATGCACTTCACATACTTTAAAAGTAGACTTGGGCAACGATTTAGTCATTAAATCCAGTCACATTATCCTTAGATCAAACCTGCTACACTTAGCATTACTTTGATCTTTAAGGGGAATGTCGCCTAAGAACTCAAAACATAAGTTCATGTTGAAAATCATATTCACTCATGGCATGACCTTCGTGTACTTAAGTAGTCATAACGTCTTCAATACAATAGGTATGAACGAACCGTATAAATTTCTGGAAACTAGACACACGTAGATTTCCAACCATATAAGGTCCATAACCTAGTTCATCTTGAGATGATCAGAAATCTCTGTCGAAGTTGACTATTCTGCCAAAGCAGATTCTCCGACAGATCCGTTCTACTCTACGAAAATAACCATAACTCACTCGATATGATAGGTGTGATCAAATGGTTGGTGTCCCTGAAAATTAGACACATAGACCTTTCCAATGGTACCAATTTCACCATTTTCCAACGAGTGAGCTATTATGTAGGTCCTGTGGAAGTTGACCTACGAAACTGGGCAGATTCTGATTTCACATTTGATGTGTCTTTTTGTAGGGATGAATAAGCATGAACCTTTCATAGAAGTAATCACTGTCATTACATTGGCGTTGCGTGGCCGCATCGGGCCATTACCTTGATGTTCCTTCACACTTATCTAAGAGGGAGCGAAGATGCTCGACCGGTAGTAAGAGAGTTGAATGACTAAGGAGAACTTGACCTTACAAGTTTATAGTGAATGAGATGTCGAGTCAAGCATATTGTAATAAGTACATGAATATGCTACCGTACTTAGATGGATAATTTCTCCTAAGACTTATTCATCATATGGAGGAAACTAGTCTTCTCAAGACTTCGACCGATCAAGGGATACATATAGGCATAACTTCATCATCCTTTAGATTGCCTTAAGCCGATAGATGAATGAGCATCATCAATAATGGTCCTCACTTTCGAGACCAAGTATTCCCAAGATCCTTTCATTCTTAATTTTGGATCAGGGGTATCTCTTAGTTTAAAAAGAGTTCATCACAATTCATCCAGAATTTACACGCAAATAGGCATAATTCTTCATATCCCTTCCTCATCAAGTAGATACTAAGCAAATACCTTGCAAACACGCTCCGTGGTCAGGAGCCACTTGATTTGGGTGAAAATCGATCTATTCAAGATCTTTATGTACATCTCTTAGTTCCCAACAGAAATAAGTGTTGACCACAAGCTGCATGTTCAGTTTTTTGAAAACTACCAAACTGACAATGTAGTGGAGTGCAATGACATCCATTACGAGAGTATATCTCATCGTAGTCGATTTCTGGGCGTTTGTGAGAGACCTTGTGCCAGAAGGTAAGTCTAAACTCTTTTTCTCACTACGCTTTTTAACAAAAACATAACTGATAGAGTTTACACTTGGGGTGTCGGCGTCACCTGACCAAAACACTATTTCTTTGTTTGACCTGGATCGCATCTTTCCATTTAGGCTAATCTACAACGTTGGTATTTTCTCAATGAAGTATGGTTCGATATCAAACTCATTAAACCACGTCATCATGTACACCGGTGTAATTTCTAAGTGTAGAGATCTCTATATGGATTGGTATTGACATTGAGGCGTCCCCCAATGATGACCATTATCCAGAAATAACAGACGAATGAGTATCATTGATCAAATGATCAAGTTGTGCCAAACTCGCATTTTTCCTTAGCAAGTATGTATCGAACCAAGTGGTCTCCCCCTAAACCGTGGGAGCCACGGCCTAGCGACACCATCTACCACATTTTCGGTGTCACTATGCCACCATCTATGGGTGACGACATGTCCTCTTATCTGGACATCAACATGTCCTCTTATCCGGACATCAACATGTCTTTATCTGGACATCAACATGTCTTTATCCGGACATCAATCATTGCAGGCATGTTTGCAGCATGTATATGTGATCTCATCACTTTAGGGAACTTAATGAGACACAGTAGGGACAAACCACGACAATTTCAAGTCGTTCTACTTGAACATTCTTGTTCTTATCTCCCCCTAAAGACGGGAAAACTAGCTCATCAAAGTGACAAAAAAGAGATCGTCAGTCAAGGTTCTTATATAAGCGGACTATAGTCGAAAGTTCATGTCTTATTCAAAGACAATATTCATCATAAATAATCCATCATTTTGCACTTATGGAGGCGCAATTTGGCACCTACAACATTAACTCAATTCGTTAACAAATATACATACCGTTACAACCGTAACATAAAGATCTGAATGATGGTGGGCAAAGATGAATAAGTAAAACTATGACCCTATTACAACCCGTAGTCGTTAGTCTTACTGGTCCAAAAAACCGCTGGCCTCACCGCCGGGACCGGTTAAAAAGAAACCGGTTGAATCGACTGCCAGCATGACCGGACCTCTGTTTTACTCTTCCTTTAATGGTTCACTATATTTTAGAGCTCCAAACGCTACCAAATTTTGTATGCATGTAGACATGGGCGTTCAGATTGCAAAACCGCCATCCTCAACGACGGAACCGGCCTAAAACCTGCCGAACCGTCTGTCGGATTCGCAGGACATCCGTGAACACTTATGTTGAGCGGTTCACCACCTTCCACTTCTCCAAATGCCACAAAGTTTTGTAAATCCATAGGCTTGGATTCTAGAAATCGGTGGCCGCAAACAGAACCTCAAGAACCGGTCTAAAATTTGGTGAACCTGTCTTCACAATGACTGGCCCGCAAGCTGAAAAACCGGAAATTCTAGGTTTTTTTCAACTTTTCAATCATTTTTAAGATTCCTCATAACATCTAATTGTTATAGTTTGAGTTAAACCATTGTGAACATCACCATAGCATCATTATGCCTCAAAGTGAACAATGAGAAGCCATTTAGCTAACATCTTATGTATCATTCTTGTAGAATCACTTATAGACATTGTAATGTCTTACTTTGTGAACATCGACTTAGCATCTTGTTTATATACTAGTCTATACACATTGTCTTTAGCGTAGGAGGGTGTCGCTCTTAATATTTGCCAAAGAATAGGCTTTACAAAACGATTAACGAGCATGACCAATGAGAGATCATGGGGGATTCTTTTGAGTCATATTTGCTTATGAAAGCATGAGTAGTGCCTCCATTGTATATGAGGATGACGCGAATGACTTTAATGCCATTCATAGGCCGTGAGCATTGCTCATATGGCTCCACCAAGTTGTATTTTGGTGATCTTTGATCTCAATAGTTACTATGCTCAAAAGAAAAGATGTCCGTGAGAGTTTTTACTCTATAGTATATGGATCATCAAAACACATCCAAAATTGTCCCGGATAATTTATGTTAAAGCCTACATGAGTCGATGTCTCTATTCTCATCATTGGTGACAATAACCGATTCAATTAACCGAATCTTAATGACTCATGAATGTTGCGCATTCATTATAGTGATACATAAGAAATTCTCATCAATTCTCACAATGTGTTTACAGGTGATAAATGTTGGCGTGAATATCATTAAGCCATAGTACGGTTCAATTGCTTCCTTATGCATAAAGAGCATGTGTGACTTTAATCATAACGTCATTAGGCAT
Source organism: Fragaria x ananassa (assembly GCA_034370585.1). Classification (NCBI taxonomy): domain Eukaryota; kingdom Viridiplantae; phylum Streptophyta; class Magnoliopsida; order Rosales; family Rosaceae; genus Fragaria; species Fragaria x ananassa. The sequence goes on along the minus strand of CP139754.1, from coordinate 31,699,958 downwards.
TGAAACTTGAGCATTAATCCGCTCTTTGATTATTTGTGATGATCTAATCATCGTAGTCACAACGGATTTATAAAACACTAAATTCATGAATAGTTGTATATTCCTTGCAATAAGCTAAGCACTAAATCTCGCTACAACACATTTATATACCGGAATGTAGAGACAACAGTCTTATGTCAAGACATAGAAACCGAAATATGTTAACAATTTCGATGGAGATTGAAAAAAAAGGTTTTGGAACCCTTTAGAGTGCATTCCATGACATGTAATACTACAAAGATGGACAAAACAAGGCTTAGAACATGTCAAAGTTGGCAAAACAGATCGTGAGCGCTATATATAGGGGCGGCGCCATCGCCAAAGGCTCACTATTGGATCTTCTAGAGAAAGAGGAGGATTTTTCAACATCCAATTTTGGATGACATATAGCGTAACGCAAATTCCTTTTTACAATTGTGAATTCGCTAAAGAGTGTAGAAAACTACTCTTGTTTGTAATGGCTTTGCAATTGTATAAGTGTGCATTGTGCCACACTTGACATCACAAATCCTCTTTTGATCCAAAACCGATATGCATTACATATAGCTTATGTAGATCAAACCATATGTGCAAGACAAAATTCGAATATATATGTCAACAATTGTATCGAGGTCTTGACCATGAATTTAATTCAAAATATAACGACTAAGTAACTTTAGTCAAATATGTGAGGTGTATGCCTTCACAAAACTTGGAAAAATAAACAGATTTGTAGTCACTTAGACTATTAAACCGAAGTCATATGCTTCATATCTTCCGCAATATACCGTTTGCTTTTAAAATCCGTAACTGTGAGAATAATGATCTCATCTTCTTCCATATAGTGAGTTTCTTGTTTCAAGAACTCCATATATTTGTTGTACATTGACCATATTATTGCTTCTTTGCAATTAATGAACGGATGTAGAACCACATCAATAACAAGATTTTTCTTTCATTTGCTGGCCCAATCTTTTTATGACATATAGGTTTCGAGACATTGCCTCTCCCTCTTTTCAGAACTCGTGACATGAAATTCGTCACTTTTTTTTTGTCAAATTTAGGGCTCATATTTCAGTCAAATATGTCAACAACAAGATGAAAGATTAACCATTATCGAGATACGATAATTAATTCCAAGTATTGAATTAGGTCAAGACCAAGGTTTATGGTAACTCAATTCGATGTGAACCGTGACAAATTCCGGTCACAAATCAATATTAACTGTGACAATTTTCGTCACTAATTGATGTTAACTGCGACAATTTCCGTCGTAAATCGATGTTTGTCCCCTTATTAACCAAGATAATATTTCGTCGTAATACCGTGACTTATCAAACTGTCACAAATTTAACCTTTGATGTGAAGGGTCCCAATTCCTCACATCAACCCACGTTATAAGAAATGTGGGGGGGGGGGTAGAAGAAGGCTACGAAGCCCGACTATGAAATTAAAATTCAAAAGCGGCAACTTTTATAAAACCTTACGTGCTAGTTTGCTGTGTAAGAGAAGTTGTCTTCGCAATTTTCATACGTACTTCCACGTTCGTGCAGAGAAATTACTCGTACAATTTCATCGTGATCAGTCACGCGATAAATTTCATGAAATGAAAACATATGGTTAGTAATATTCACCATATAATATAAACAGTAAAACTAATTAAAGAATTACTTCATTAAATAAATTGATTTTACTAATGGGGTAAAAAATTACCTGGAGGGGCAAATTTACCGTTTTGCCCCTCTTACATTCTGTAAGTTTTGAATTGGGTGAGAACGATCCGGGTCGAGCAGATGCGGGTCGGATCTAGTCTACATCAGCGGTCGGGGGCGGACGTGGTGCCGGGCAGGCAATGCCGAGAGACGGGCGGGCAGGGGCTGAACTAGGCGGTGCCGGTTGAGTGGGGTTTGATACTCCCGCATCGGGCGCAGGTCCGCAAGCGTTTGCAGAGACGCGTGCTCGTCGGGGCAGTGGTGGTGAGGCGAGAGATCGCCGGGGAAGGAGGCCAACTAGGGCTCGACCAAGGTTAGGTCAAGGCTGCTGGGCTTCGACCGAGATGCTGGGGCTGACAGGTTGGAGGTCGTCGGGGAGCTGGTGGGTGCCCAGGTCAAAATCGATGGGGTATGGCTGCAGAAAATTTTAGGGTTTTAGGGTTTCGTTATCAAGCTCGGGTTAGAGCACAGTGCTGATAATGTTTTGAAGGAGAAAAGATAAAGAAAATAACGGTCTACTCATTCATTGATAGAAAGACCTATTTATAGGCATTAGGGTCTCTCGAAGAATCTAAAGTTCTATCAACTGTAATGTATTCTAATAAGGAAACTGGATTAACCAATCCTACATGTATTAGGGCAAGACACATAATAGAAGGACAGAAATATAATTTCCTTAAACAAGATTAATATTATGAAAATCCACGTAACATTATATTTTGGTCGATATTCTGTGCATTATATTCCGTGATTGATAAGGAAGGCATCTCTATTTCGATAGGGTTGTTTGAAATGCTAGTTAAGGCCAATTAAATTCATGATGAGTCACTATTAGATTAACATCAAAGATTGAAAATAAAACAACTCCACTGAAAAAAAAAATCTTTTGTTTAATCACGAACATGACTGAGTTTACAAAATGTTTAACATGGGATTCAATGAGTTTACAAAATGTTTAATATGGGATTCAATGCCATAGGCCCATACCATAACTAGCACCTACAAGATTATTGGTATTTTTCATGCCGAAGATCTTAAGAATATGTGACCCAAATTCATGTACTAGTCACTGTGACATTTATACTAGGTTTATATGAGAGGACCTTTGGCCATTGTGTATTATCATTTAACAACTCAATAAAGGATCAGACCGATCAGTGTGGATGTTGAAATATTATGACATCGAAATCTGGGTAAGAATTTCTTACATTTATCACCCGGTTAAGAATTGCTTAGATTCATCACTGTAACTGCTAGCTTCTGATGTTCATGTGATTCATATACCAGTTGTCATCTTCAGTAGACTATTTTTCTATGGAACAAGTAACTAGCTATTACGATTCCTGGAGGTAGATGTTCATCGTAGCAACCTCTTTTGTATCTGCCCAACACTTTTTCGAAATTTTTCGTTATAAACCTTATCATTACATAAGGTGAGAACTACAACAGACAGAACAATCTCTTCCTTATCGCAAATGGGAGGAAAGAGAACAACAACACAACATTAACGAAGAACCAAATTAAAGTAGGTGTGTGAAATAACACACACCAAACGATGAGAACTCTACAGCTCGATCTAAGAGGACTAGAGCTTCTCTTCTTTATAAACAAAGACTAAAAACGCTTAAAAATATCCATAGCGGTCACCATATCAGCAGCAGCTAGCTGCTCAATCACTTGTTCATGCCGGTAGCATTCTTGATAGCATCAGCAGCTCCTGCAGCCTTTTGCTGAATCGTTTGGCCAGCAGTCTGCATCGACTCCTTGGCGGACTGTGCAGCATTTCCTGCCTTGTCCATCATGGTGTTGGTCTTCTCCTGTTGAGAATCAAAACCCAAACTCAATGAGATTTAGAAACAGAAACGTACAAACTCGCAGATTGAATAGACAGATCAAATAATAAGGCTGAGAGTATTATATATATACCTGAGCTTGGCCCTTGGCCTCTCCCGCGTGGTAGCTTGCCTTCTGTGAGTTATCCATTTTCTTCTTGCTTTCTTGGAAAGATATTTAACTGTAGTTTGTTTAGATCTGGAGCTTGATCTGATTTTGATGAATACCTGCCTACTGGGTTAGGGTCTATCAAATGCTCTGAACCAGCTGAATGCTCGACACGAGTTGTGCTACGTGGAGGCACAAGGCAGGTGTTGCATGCTGCTTTCTTTTCGACGGGACACTTCGGAAGTTGACTTATCCTTCACTGTTAAATATGAGTCATAGCAATTCACTTCAATAGAAAAATGATAGTTTATCCTGAACTTCACCGTCCGATTAACGGTGACCACAAAACTCCCTTATCCGGCCACATCGTCGAGTATGCCAACTGCTACGTAGTTTTTCTTGTCTTGCCGTCCGACATCAAAGACGGTAAGAAGTCCATCAGGATAAGATGGTGAAAAAACAAAACCACCCGGGGCATCACCTGCAATTCCCAAACCTTAAAATTGGAAAATACGTTGAATTACAAATATACCCCCAGGAAAAAAATGAACAAAAAAAATTCACCCTAAATTCGTAAAGCCCTGCAGACATAGCCAAAACCCCTCTTTCTCCATAGCCTCCTTCTCTCGATTTTTGCTTTTGGGTTCAGTCAAGTTCTCAACTTGCTCACATATTTGGATGCCCATTTTCTTCTTCTTGCTTTGCATTGGTTTCAAGTGAAGCTAAGTAGTCTAAGTGCTGTAGTTGAGCTATTTGCTCATAGAGAAGATGGGACTTAAGGACAAGAAGAAGAGCAAGAAGAACAAGGAGCTTGCCCGGAGAGATTTGGAGCCTGTTGAAAAGGGTTCGTCGCTTTTAATCTTTTGCATTTTTATTTCAAGTTTCGCTTTTGATTCGATTTTGCTGTATGAATTGAGTTCTGGGATTATGTGGAATGAAGATAGTAGAGGAAGGGTTTTGAATTTTAGACCAGAAGGCAATAGCTGAATGTGTTTAATTGACTTTAGTGCTTACTATGATGATGGTAGGGAAAAGGTTTTGAATTTAGAAAGAAAAACCAATGGATGAATGTGTGTAATTGATGTTCATTGGGTAGACTTAGAACAAATAGTTTTTTGTTAAGAAGTGTGTAAACAAGTTGTGTCATTCTGTTGAATTTTTCAGATAAAAAGGCAGGACCTTCAGAGATGAGAAAGAGAAAAAGAGACAAGGAAAACAATGGTGATTTGAGAAAAGACGTTCAGATCTCTGTTGAAGGTAAACTGGAATTCTAGGTTTGTTAAATGCTAACATGATACATACTTGGTCAAAATTTTGAATTCGAAATGAACTTTCTGGGGTCTGCTCTTGTCATTTCACTAGATAATTCTCCTAAAGCGGCCAATGACAAGAAAAGGACAACGAAACTGAGGAAAGGAAAAGTAAAGAAGGTGAAGAACAATCACGGTTTGGATGGACAACATGATCCCTCTAATACTGATGGTTTTGGTGAATTAAATGGTAAGCATCTTTAGTTGTTCTTGTAGCATTGTACTAGTTACTGCTTGTGTATAAACCTCAGTCATTATGCAGTCTGTCCATGTGAATAAAATTTGGTACCGAATATTGAACATTTTCAAATTGCCTTTGCCATTGCCTGTCTGTGCTATATTTGGCTTTTATATGTTTTGAGATATTGTACCCCTTTTCTTGTCTCAAGTTATAATTATAAGGCGTAATATGCCATGGAGGTGTCAACAGTAAGATTCTTTTACTCAATTAAGGCATTGTTCTTTTTTTATTAGACGATGAAGCAGTGGATGATCATAGCCAATTCAAAATACAAGGAGAGACTGGAAGTGCTGAAATGGTGCCCAATGAAGTTGATCGTAAGACTACCGAACTCAGAATATGAAAAGAAATTCGCTTTGTTTTCATAACCCTGCAAAACAGCAAGTGGTCACTGAATAGGGATGTTAAAGCAGTTGTAGTGAGTGTTCCTTTATGTTTTTTTCTTTTTTCTGTAGGCAAGTCAAAGAGAGCTAGGAAAAAGAAAAAGGATCGCAATTCATTGGATGACTTGGAAAAGAGAGTAGAAGCTGTTCAAAGTGAACCTTGTCATCTCTCTTCAGTGGATGAGAGCTGCTCAAGAGAAATAACAAGTATGATCCTTTCTAGATTTCACATTGTGGTGGCAACAAGTGCTTTATGTTTTCTCTATAATAAAGATTGTTAATGTAGGCATATCCAAGAAATCTCAGAAAAAGAAGAGGGATATGAGTTCATCAAATCCTAAGAAGCCATTGGAAAAGAAAGAAGAAGCTAGTCAGGAGGATGTTTACCTTATCTCCTCTGAGGATGATGGGAGCCCAAAAGGAATGAAAAGTATGAAATACTGATTCCAAAATACATGTTGGTCTTTGCATATTTTAACACCAACAAAAGTTATTTTCTATACTAATAAAAAATGTATGATATTAATTTTCCATCCACATTTTTAAACTTGAAGCAACGAGAATGTTTTATTAGTTGTTTACTGAATTTCTTAATCCACAGAATGGATTATGGAATACCAGCAAAATAGACCTGGATTGAAGGTACTGCAGCAAAGAATTGATGAGTTCATTATTGCACATGAGGAAAAATTGGAACAGGTAAATTTTATGTTCCATGTTATAACTGCCATGCAGCTGGATTATTATCATCTGAACCAGCCGTTGAACCTTGACCTCTAGCAACCATGTGCACAGATATCATATATGCATGTAAATATCACAGTGGTAGTTATAATGTTTCATTTAAACATTTAGGCCCCGTTTGGTTAGCAAGAATGTCAGGATAGGGAAATGATTTATTTTCCTTTCCCGACTGATATGGAAAGGAAAAGGTTTTGCTATTTCCATGTAGGTGTTTGGTTGTTATTGTAATTGGATTAGTAATTTATTTATATTCCAATTACACCATATTTAATAAGTCATAATAATAAACTTTAAATTTATAATTTCCAATAACAACCTTTTACTAATTGCATATGTGATCTATTTAAGGAAATTTAAACTTTTTAGATGTCTAATTTCTGTAATTTACCTTTGACGGTGGGAATGGAAATAGAATACCACCCCTAACTAGGTAATACAATTCAGGCTTTATGAAGGAGTCAATTTCCAGTCATATCTCATTTTTTGTTTCCTTTCCAATCTTCATTTACAACCAAGCAACACACTAGAATGAAAAATGAAACTAATTCCATTTCCATACCATGATTTCCCACCAAACAAACGGGGCCTTAATGGAATAGGTGTTTTGCTGCTCTTTGTTCTAAATTTTAATCTTGGTTTACATAATATTAATCTTCCTCATGAAAAGTACATCTCATTTACTTGTCCCTGGATAGAAGATAATACTGTATATATATGTGTACAGAATTGTGTGTTTAGTTGGTCTCTCTCTCTGCACACACAGGTGAATTGTATGTTCATTTGGGGTCTATGATGTGGTAGTGTGTGCCCACCTGTTCAAATTTAGTTCCCGATGTATATGAATTCACCTTCATCTGTAGTATTCTATTGAAGTCTATCCTTAGAGATTCTTAATTAAGCTGTTAATTTTCTCTCCAGTATCTTGTAGCCACTCATTTAGTTCTCATCCGTTTTGTTCTTGAATCACAGGAAAGAAAAGAAAGAGAAGCCCTTTCTGCTGAAGAGGGATGGCAAGTTGTACAACATCATAAAGGAAGAAAGAAGACCAAAGATGCTGATGGAATTACAGTAGGTTCTGTCGCCCAGGCTGTTGTAGAAAGCAAGAGGGCCAAGAAGAAGAATACAGATGTTGGGCTAGATTTTTACCGGTTCCAGAGGAAAGAAGCTCAGAGGAATGGTACGTTAATCGTATATCTAGAACTTTGTACTATGTATATATGTTCACCTGAAAACCACCTAATATTTAAATGGAAAGCTGCCCGAGACTACATAATATACATATCTAGGTCTTGTTAAGAAAATAAATATTCCATAAAACAAAGACACTCCCATTATGAGTATATGCTCTGGTTTATTCCCTGTGCTTCTAGCGCACTTTGCTTAAGAAAAGATTGCGGTGTTGGGAATGGAATATATTTATTCTTGTTGGTAAAATGGTCCAAATACTGAAAGAAAGCACTTATAATTTGTCTATCTTTGCAGAAATTATGATGCTTCAGAGCAAATTTGAGCAAGATAAAAAGCGGATACAGCAGATAAGAGCAGCTAGGAAATTCAAACCATACTGAATGCACGATATTCATAAGAGTGGAAAATGAATGCTTTCTGTCCTGAATGCTGAGCCATTAGTGGTAAAGGCATACTTGACTACGATTTCTGGTTTGATATTGTTTCCTCAACTTGTTTTCAGCTGTGTAATTGATTTTTTGCTATTTCACTTATTTGTGAGAACGCACACAGCATTCATTGCATCAATATATTTTGTCAAAGCATTGTTTCTGATATCTATTACAGTACTGTACAAGGCTTCTATTTTATTAAACAAAAAAGAAAAAGAGAATGAGAAAAAAGAAAAGAAAGAAAGCATGTTTAAGTATTTGCAGCGGCCTAAGTTCACTTTTTATCAACTTCCAGCCAAAGTATGTTTGTTTTCAGTTACATTCGAAGCACCGCTACAGGTTGCCGGTCGGCCATTATATACACATAAAATCAATGTGGTATAATATCTATATATAATATGTAATTATGTACATAGATATCCATATATCTCTTCTCCAGATTTCACCATGTGAACATCATTTCAGTTGATAAGCAGGTTGGCTGTAGATCCATTTATTTTTTAAGCAATACTTATTATAAATATATGCATGCTTAGATCTTTAAAGCATGTTTAAAATTGCATGTTGTTGTTTATACCTGCAGACATTGATTGATTTTAGTCGGCCGTGGATTTATCAATGTACATTTCACCATCTTCGGCCTGCACATCATATACTCTTGACCCAGTATTGGTTATAAATAGCATATGTGGAGCAAGAGGTCTAGCAACTCAGACAAAGATCACTGATCAATATATCACTGTAGTAGCTAGATGGATTTCATTTAGCTAGATAATGTCGATCCTATTACCACCCACAATTGCTCTGATGCCAATCACGATGGGCAGTTTCTTGAGCTACAGCAACGATTCTGATTCCGAGACGCATGGCTTTCTCAGAGTCAACGCACATAATGTCACCAACTGGTTAGCAAGTTTCCAAGTGGTGTCAGCCGCTATTGGGAGGGGACTAGTACATATAAGAAGCAGTCACAACAGAAAGTTTCTGCGAAGGAGAATCGAGGGTGATGAGATACTTTCTCCTGAGGCTGATGAACCGGAAGAAGACCAGTCCAGATGGTCATGCACACTGTTTGATCCTCAACAATCTAGAGTAGGTGCCTTCCCCGAGTTCCGGTTGTTCCATGTCCAATCAAACCTATATGCAACGGGAATGCAAGACCTACGTGGAGTAAGGTTCTGTAGATTATCTGAAGCTGATAATAGTGCTATCTTTTACATCTTTGACTTGGAGTCATTGGTGACATTGCCGAAGCATGTGGCCTTCAAAGGCCACACCGGTTATTACCTTAGGCTTGGGGATGATGCTAAGCACAGGTTCATTTCCACTGATCGGGGGATTTCTGAGTGCTGGTACGAGGTGGACACTGATCGCACGGGGAGCGTGGGGATCATGTCTCGCCAAACTAATAACTACTGGCATGACAGAAATGGCTTCATTTCGTCCCTCCCAAGGGAAGTCCACCCTAGTTTTACCCATTTTTGGGCAGTGAAGGTCAACAGTAATACGGTTGCTCTCAGAAGCATCAGCTCCAACCGATTTTGCGCCCAAACCACCAACGCATTGGGAACCGACATCCTTACTGCAGCCTTCACCACCCTTGCAGCATCCACACGCTTCACGTTGGAAGAGCTTGTTCTCTCTAGGAGAATCTACGACACGGTGTTCGACCTTGAGAGTGCCACAGTCTACGGCGAGACCCCCATCGTCATGGCCACCGCAAGTTCCACCAACAACAGCGCAGCTGAAATCACCGTGCAGTTAAGGTTCGAATACACGGAGAGTCAGAGCAGCACGTAGAGTTCCAGGCACTCGTGGATGGTGGGAGTGAGTCTCAACGCCAGCTTCAGAATTCCGTTCGTCGGCAGTGGTGGTGTCACCGCTGAAACAGAGTTTTCGGGTTCCTATGAGTGGGGGACAACTGTTACTACTCAAACCACATTGGAGAGTACCTACACGGCTACTGTGCCGGCATACTCTTCTATAATGGTGAGCTTGTTGGCGACCAGGGCAACTTGTGACGTGCGTTTCTCATATCATCGGCGGGACGTGCTTTACGACGGTCGACCCGAAATCTTTATTAAGAATGATGGGTTGTTCACAGGTATCAACTCTTACAACTTCCGCTACGTTACTACAACACTGAGACACTCAGAATCTACGGCTGATTTACCAAACACAGTGGAGAGGTTGCCTGACCCATCGGTCGACGCTAGCATAGAAGAGAAGCTACCTCTACCGGAGCTGTGTGGATCAACCACCCCAGTGATGTTGACCACCACCCCGGAATTAGAGTTATCATTGCTGCATGTAGAAGAGAAGACTATCCAAGATGCAGCAACTCTGCCATTGGAGACCAACCAAGAAGTTGGAGAATCCTTGGCTTGGTAGAGCAAAAGGGTGAAAGTTGTGGGTAGCAACGAGAGACCCTCACGAGACATAACTCGTCCTGTAACGACTCATATTTATCTACGGGTTGAAAGGCTTGTTGCATGCGCTCAATGCAATCAAGTGTCCTGTGAAAGTGGAATTTATGCTTCTTTTTCTCAAGTTTTTTTTTACAATGGTTATTGTACTCCTTGTACTATAATATGTTATAGTAGTAGCTCGCTAGAGAACTAGAGACGTATATGCATGCATGTATGTATGTCAGTGTGTGTTTGCCTAAGAAATAAAATTTGCATTAGCTTTTATCTAACTTTGATCCTTCTTTTACACCAAGATATCACAATTATTTTATCAACAATGTTTGTGTTCTAATTTCTCAATACTTGCCATTTATAGATTTACATTGTTGGTGTATATTTACTCTAAATTTCTTTATCCTTCTTGAAGATTTGTTTGGCTCTGAATGATCTAACCTGCTTTTTTCTATGTAAGTCGATCTGCCGTAGAACTCAGTTCCTAAATTTAAACAAAAAATAATAATAGTTCAAAGAGAGATCTGTAATATAGTAGTAGACTGTTTGAGGATCCTCCTTTATTTATATCACTCAGAATAGTGGTTTGGAGAACAATGCTGCTATTGTTAAAAGAAATTAACATGTATATTGATTTCAAGTTTTGGACTCGATGTAAATGTATACTATTTTATATTTTTTTTGGGTTACAAATGGGGCCTAAAAGATCCAAAAAAGAGAAATGAAAAGACTACAGACTATAACAAGAGTCTGTTCTTCTAGCTCTAGTAACAGAAGCTAAGTCATTAAGGAAAGCTAGAATGACATGCAATGGAGATTCTTCAAAAAGAATGAAACCAAGATCATAGGAGATGATGCACTTTGCCAGGGCATCAGCTGTCATGTTTGACTCTCTGAAATCATGAGTCCAAAACTTTATTTCCTCTTATGCTTTGTATCCTCTTATGCAGTAGTTTTAGGTTCTTCTTACATATGTATTTTGGCTCTCGTGATCTTTAATTTCTTCCCTACCGTTATTGGACTAGTGTGGCACACCCCTTGCTCTTGTGTAATCCGTACAATTACTGTTACCAAACGAAAGAAGCCTATAGAGCTTTTACTTTTCCTTGTAGCATTTTATGAAAGTGTGATGGCTCTATGATCAAGTAACCATGAACTTCTGTTGAATTGTTTTCAGATATAAGGTCAGGGACCTTCAGAGTTTTGAGAGTGAGAAAAATAGAGAAGGAAAAAAATTGTGACTCAGAGAATAGTTGTTGAAATCTCTATCGAAGGTATGTGGATTTCCAGCTTTGTCAAATGTTAACTTGTTAAATACTTGGTCAGAATTTCGTATTTCAAGATGAACTGAATGCGGTTTACTGTTGTCATTTACTAGATAACTTGTCTATAAAGCAAAGAAAGTGGTGAAGAACAATCAGTAAATGATAAGCTTCTTGAGTTGTTCTTGTAATGCAAACTAGTTTTGCTTGCAGACAAACCTCAGTTATTGTGCAGTCTTTCACGGTGTTCCCTGGTGAATACAAATCTTGTAGATAATATTGAACCTTCTCAAACATGAACGGGATGAAAAGCGTAGATAGCAGTTAAGAACAGCAAAGAAATTAATGGTTTTTGTCCTGAATGCTAAGCCATTAGTGGTGGAGGCATACTTGAGGACATGTTTTGGTCTCTTATATTCTTTCATCAACTTCATTCCAGCAGTGTTCTGTGTGATTGAGATCCTTGGTAACTCACTAATCTGTAAGAACGTTCATTGCTTCAGTATATATCAAAGCCAAATCAAAGCGCGCATCTTTCTTTTGTTTGCTTCTGTTCAATATTTCTTGGTGACTAATTCTTAATTTAGTCACATGTGGATGGCTCGTTTACGTTTCCATAAAAAAGAATTTTGGCCAAGGCAACTTGTCCACAAATTCGAATTGTGCCAACTGATCTCTCTACATGTTCTTTGGTTTCTTCCACATTTTAGTCAAATTTGGTGGTTGCTTTTTCTTGTTCATTTGAAAATTCTGTATTCTTCCGATAGGTACTTGCATAGAGCCCAACAAACTTCTAACAAAGTGAAAAGCATCTCTTCCTCACAACAATGCCCTCAGAAAACTCATACGGACCATATGAGATCGAAGTTGCAGAAGCAAAACCCACAATGAAAGTCAGGGAAGCATCGATACAAAGTGCCACGCAGAAACTTGCAGAATTGCGTGTCCAATGGATCACAATATCATTAACACAAGAAACTGATTCATGAAAAAGTTCTTAAAACAGGCTCGACTCAGTCGAGGACAATGGATCATGCAAGATCCATTTTTATTCACAATAGAAAATACTAATACCCTACTACATTATCATAAAACCCCCCGTGACAATTATCTTATTCATTAACTATGAAAAGGAAACACACTAGTTCTTCATGCTCAAACTCTCTTCGACTTCCTCGTCCTTCTCGTCCTCGCTCCAGCAGCATTTCAGAATTGACCTGGGAGATTGAGAACCTCCGTCCTTGTTAAAGGTGTGATAGATGACTGCACCTCCTAGACCCAGCACTTCATAGCTTGTTGATCCGCAACAGTATCCGCTCAATTCCAGAGGGAACTCAAGTTCTTCACTTGCAGCAATGGTGGAATGCAGAGACACAGAGAACTCAGCTGGTTTGAAACAGTCCAGAACCCTCTCAATGAGATGAGTCAAGTTGACATCCTTGAAGATGTAGCCCACTGTTTCAAAGCTAGCGTAGCTGAAACCGTCCTCCGGTGTCACATGAATGGTAGAAACTGCATCCCCTTCAATAGAGTTCATAGAGTAGCCGCAAGGATCAAACTCAAAATCACATATTTCAGATTTGGGGAGAATTTTCCTGATGCCAGAATCTTCAGTCATTATGGCAGCTGAACTAGCATTTGTCTTGTAAAACACAGATGCCTTCTTCCTATCCAAGCCAGTCATGCACATCTCAAGAGTGTAGGTAGGGCCTGAGGGGCGTGTCCCCCAGAATAAACTTGCCAATTCAGCTGAGGCAGAGTAAACATGCCATTTCTGAGAATTGTCAGGGCTACCCATAATGTAGGCTCTGCTTGCCAATCCAAGCTTGCTGAAATGGCCATCAAGGACAGCTACTTCCTCTGAGAAGCTACGATGCGGGGAAGGCTGAGCACCAGGAAATATGAAGCTCCCACGAGAATACCTCACAGATCTCACAGCGAGTGAAAGGCTCTCTGCCAACTTAAGAATGGCAGGAATTGAGCAAAGCAATTTTGTTGTCCCACAAGTTTTAATGATAACCTTGTATGGGTACACGAAAAGGCTAGATTCCGAAAGGACGTACGAGTCCAGATCATCATTCCACAGGGATGAAACAATGGTGCACTCAGCTGGGTTCAGAATCTCATTGATTTGAGCTCTTGACAATGAGCGGAGGCCCATGCCGTTAGGGTCAGCAAACAGTCCTGGCTCGAAGAAACAGACCTCGAGCCTCTTTTCATATCCTTCAAATCCAATTGCAGAAACCGGTACAGCCATCTCGAATTATCAAACTAAACGACGTTGCAACAGCAGATGAAAGGAGAACGAGAGGAAAACGAGAGAAGAATGAGAGAAGTAAGGCAGAGAACTATACTAAATCTAGAATGCAGTATTAACGATCTCAAGGGGCTATGTGAACTCGTAGCAAAACTCAGGATGGCTTTCTCACGCACTGCACAGAACAATAATAAACAAAACAAAATTAGAACCTCCACAAATCAAGAATCCCACACATCAAGAAAGCACGGTAAATCAAAACTCACGTTAGAGTAAGCAGCTGATCTGAATTTCTTGATTCCACCGTGAGGCCTGACGTCTTCAATGCTGTAACCGAGAGGAGCTTCGTAAAATAATGAGGATTTACTACTGCTAGACTTCTTTTTACCACCCTTAGACTCCATTAGCTCATTCAGTTGTACCTGTAAAACAAATCAACCCAAGACTCAGCACCAATATAAACTGAATAAAAAGACGGGCACAAAAGCAAGCGAATGACAAGTTAATAACAATCACACGCAACCAGATCTCATACATCTATTCAGAAACCCGAGTTCTATCAAGAGAATTCATAATCTTAACCAGACCAACAATGTCCAAAACATACCCCAATAACTTCAGAGCACAAACAAATCTGAAACATAACCCTATCACACAATTATATGGTAAAAAACGACTTCTCGAGATTGAGTAATGATTACAGCCATATCACAACAGTAATTCCCACACACAAAAGTTGCTCCAAATAACCAAATAATTAGGGTTTCCAACTTCCCATTACATTTTAAATAAATAAATATCACATCGATAAATTAATGGCATACATAGAACACTAAACAATAACAAAAGATCGATTCTTTTTCCTCTAATATCAAACAAAATTGAAATTAAACCACAAGAAATCGAACTTACAAATACTCGATTTAGATTTAACCAAAAATCTACGACCTCCTCCGAAGATCCCCTTTTTTTTAAACCTCCAAATCAAAACCTGCAAATTCAAATCCAATTCATCAGAATGAGCGAACAATTCAAAATCAAAACAACAAATTCCAGAATGAATTGAAATCAAGGCGCAGAAACAAACCTAAAGATTGGAAATTTTGAGACGGCGATGAGAAATTTCAAAACGAAACCCTAATTTGGATTCAGAAAACCTAGAAATCCTTTGAGAAATTGGCTCACGAAAACAATGAAGGTAGAGATTAACTTTGTTTTTCGTGAAGCTTGGAGACAATTGCGACCAGGGTTTATATAGCAAATCCAAACCGTGTTTGCCACGATACTTTACTTTATTTGCAGTAAGTGCCATCCTGGATTTGCTCAACAGCTGTAATTTTGTCGCCCCCTGACGATTCTGCCCCTCCGCGTTTTCTCAGGTGGCGGAGTACTACACGGAGTCGAATTAGGGGCCGCGGCGAAACGACGTCGTGGGAGTGGGAGGGGTATTATCGGGTGCGGGTGGTGAGAGAATAGGTGGTACACGTGGAGGAGAAGATGTGGTTGTTGATGAGTGTTGAATTTTTTATTTTTTTTTCCCCAATAAAGGGATAGAGAAGAGACCAGAAGAGTGAGATGCTCTTGAGCTGGCCTTTTTTGTCATTTTGCCTTCTTCTCGACCCATTCCACGCTTGTCTTGCATGGCACGGGCCCCGCTTTCCAATATTCGCTCCTTTACCTTTTTATCCATTCCACGCTTGTCTTGCATATGAAAAATACACGTAGAATACGGGTATTCTGTACGAAGTCTGTATTTTTTTTCTAGGACTAACATGTATTGGTTGATCACGTCATAACTCTAATCAGCATCGACGGAATTTGAACTTAAAAATGACGGTTCCAGAGTTAGACCCTTACTAACTCGACAATATGAGATGGTTGAATGTGGGTTTCCTTAGGTAATTTTATTTTGAAAAGAAATGTATTTAAAAAAGACATGGCAACACGAGACTATCTTAGAAGGTCACTCATCCTAACACTACTCTCGATTAAACAAGCTTAAGGTTTACTTAGGTAATGACTATAGTGTACCACCAAGTTTTGAGGCAGTAGAAAGTGTTTTGGTTAAGGACTCTGTTTAACCACGCAGTAAATCTATTTCCAACAACAAAACAAATAGCAAATAGTGGTTGGGAGTTTAGCAATTGTCAAGTTAAGAAATAGCAAACAGCCAAACAATACCAACAGAGAAACGTGTGGGCAGGTTTAGAGGCCTCCAATTAGGTGCCTGCATTGCATGTGAGACATTTGTGTGGTTCTTGGAAGAGCCATAGTTGGCTGCTCGTATAGAGGCCGTTTCGTGTTTGAAGACACATAACTGAAGCCATTGACAACGCACAAGGCAAACCTTTAACCTCCCCACCTCTTCAGGTCCAAAGCACAAACATGCATCCAAGCCTGCTGCGTGATCTTTCGGGTCAAGTAACTCCGCAGCGGTGTGTTGTTCATGATTACTTTGGTCCGTTTAGGCATCATCGGTTGTATATAACTATGTGTCGTGAGCTCTTGAAATAGCTTAAGAGGGACTCGGGTATAGACACACATAATGCATGTCACCTTACGTGAATTTTTGGTTCAGGTAACTATACGGATGTGTATTATTTGTTAATTTAAGTTCGTATGTATGAAAAGAATAATGAAAAGCGCTCGGTTACACACAAATTTTGTGTTGTTTAGTATGTGTACTAGTCGAAACATAAATCAAACGTTATGTCAAGAAAATGAAAGAGATTCATTTTTGTTAGAATTTTGGACTAAAGTTGAGAGTTGCGATTGTTGGGGACCATGAAATATATCAAGTTGCATGCTTCAATTTCAATTTCATGTCCTTTCAGTGTCCTTTCAGACATGAACTCACAGGTTAAGATGCGAGTAGGACTTGAGGCCTCATGTACATCAGAACCATCAACTATGACAACTTTCTTCTTCCACTACAACTAGACGGACCCAGCTCGGACATCGATCGTCACAAGCAACCGTCGTCAATATGAGGATCCAGGACCATCAACCATGAAATCCCCAGCTCCAGAATGGAAACTGTAGCACCCTACTATAAATATTTCGAATCTAAACGTGAGAGTTGTTACAAGAATAGGGCAGCAGTTCATAACCTTGGACTTGAAAGAAGCTATCCGACAATATTATCGATACATTCTTTATACATTATCTGCCCTACATGAATTCGACTCTCTAGTTCCTACAGAAGAATGAAGAGCTGCCCCAACTCCCCGGGATGAGAACAACATTCATTCAGCCGGTTTCTCATCCTTTGTAGCCTCAAGGTTCTTCCCATTCTTCTTATCATATTGATGTTTCAAATCCTCCAAGCACCTGGATACCTAATGATCATCAAAACATATACATACAAGGATTAAGCAACTTTACGAGTATAAAACAAAGTCAGAAACAACAAATCAACACCAATGCATGCATGCATTAGCGAAACAAATCAAAGTACTCAAACTGCTACACCATACAGTTTCTTTAAGAAGTGTCATGAACTTTGTGAGGTATCACACAACAAATCACACCAAACATATTAAAACAGTGCAGGAGAGAAAAACCTTGATAGAATAAGCCATTGGAAGTAACGTGTCAGGATCCATTGCATCCTCGGGGAAGTTACGTAAAGCATGAATCAGTTTCTCGAAGGGTAATTTTACCTGTCCAAAAGAAATCAAAATATAAAACATCAATGAGGTGACATTATTCTAGTTGCCAACATGGAGCAGAAGGATTTGACATATACTCACCAAGTCATCGTGGCAATATTTTAATAGGGCCAAACCAACTTTAAAAACGATTTTAACACCCTGGAAAAAGAAAATAATACAAATCAATTTGTATTAGACTCCAAAGAAATATAATACTTCCAAACAGAGAATAACACAAACAGCACTAACCTCGTAGAGAAAGACATCCCAAATTCGAAGAGCCAAATGGAAAGGAAAAGAATATGAAAAGACAGTAATGAACCACTGGCTTGCATACATGCTGGGATTTATCATTTCTTCAGTAAAATGCTCTCCCAGCTTTGGCAAGTGCTCCCTTACCAACTGGTCAAACTGAAAAAGGTACTGTTGTACCAGTGGTAGACCTACCTACATAACAAGCATAAACTAAAAAGTTCAGTGCAGTGGAGCCATTTCCCCGGTTTTCCAGCAAAGAAAATAAACCAGGGTTTCACTTTGTAACTGAAGATGAAACAGATAATAATCAATTTGAACAACTGCTCAAACCCCAAATCAATGTTGGGCATGCAAAAGATGAAACCAAAAACATCATATCACAATGAGACTACGGAAATGCAAAGTGTGATATAGTTAACTGATCCAATGTATGGATTTCATTGTTCTCTCACTTAGGATGGACTGACTGAAGTGGTTGCAAAATTGGTCTCAAGTGAAAGCACCTAACAAGTTCAACAAACCAAAAGATAAGATGAAAGTTTTTTCATAGCCGGCGGGCTACCTGATATAATCCTTCCATTGGTGCATGGACCGCTCCTTTGAGTAACGCGACCAATAACCAAAACGCATCCTCCTCACTCATATAAAGAAGCAATAGACCAGCCAGAAACCCCATTCCCTGCATACTTTAAACCATTAACAATTACAGCAGTGTGACATAAACTGTGCACAAGAGTGAACAAACAGAAAATTGTCAAACCTGAACATATCCAACGTCTCTGTCAAAGACAGAGTATGCCTTCAAAACATTGTAGAGAGACCTTTGACCAGGACCATGTCTCTGCTGGAAGAAAACATGTGAAGGGAAGGTACGGGATATATCTCGAATTATATCCAGCTCTGAAGCTGATGTCTCATAAATTACTAATTGCTGCAAAAACAAGCGTTTAGTTTAATTCTGAGTACGTGGATGCACAATCATAATAGAGTTCAGACGTAATATCAACTCAGGAAGTGAAAAAAAGTATCACAAATAAAGAACAGTAGTTTAAGGGTCTAGCCACCATCCAGACCAACCTAAGACCTATTTATCCTCTTCAACAACCAAAGACTCAAAAGCGATACCCTCAAATTCAGCCAACAAAAAACTAGGTCACGTATATACCACTCAACTTAATTTGACTGAAATTATCATTGTTCTTTCGCTAGAAGTTCAGGTTTTTTTTTTCTTTTTTCTTTTTTTTTGAATATGGAGGTTTGTCTAGTTAGTGACGAAGGAAAGACTTCGTCGTAATAAGCCTAATGTTTATAATTCGTTCGTGAGAGTCTTTGAGATAAGCCTAATGCTTGAACACTGACTTCGGATACAGGACACTAAGCAGGGTAACTTGATTGCAATTTGCTATAACACCAGTTTGGTTAGAATATAATTTTGTGCATTATCAAGTACCAGCATCAGGCGGGCACCTGAATGGCAGAAGTTTAATATTTTAAACAAACAACTTCAATTCTGAAAGTACATGTGATTATCTAACTGCTGGTCAGTTAGGAAAAAGCTTTAACATAAGGCTGGGTGCAGAACTCATTTAAATGGAAAATACAGGAGGTATGTTTTTACTCAAAAATGGCTTGTAAAGGAAGGTCAGAGATAATGTGTCATGAATGTTGTTTATACGAAACCAAGAATAATGTATACCTCATAAACACCAGGGTTCATCAACAAAAGATCCCGACTTCCAGAGATCAACTGCCATACCAGACCTCTTAAACAATCAGGAATTCCTTTTCTTATTCTTCTTTTGACAACATGAGGTTTTCTCCTAAGATAATATTTCCAATCACTGCCTCCCACTCCAATCATCTTTCTCCATTTCCTAACCTTCCTTTCCTCTCTGAAAAAGTAAAACAGTTGCAGTCAATGATCATAGCAATACTGTAAACAACAAGTGATGAAATGTAAATTTTTTCATGCCCCAAATCCACCAAAGTGGATTGTTATTTAGTACTTATAGATTGACAGGAGAAGAGGAAAGGAAAGGCTTACCTCTCTAATTCCAAGGCTGACCTTCCCTTGGGTAAGCCATCAGGAGATGGTTCCTGCTTTACAAATCCAAATCTGTCCAATCTCAGTGGAGGAACTGGAACTGTCTCACTGTCATCTGTTCGTTTCTTTTCCATTCCACGATCACAAACACACACTTACACACGACATTGTCCAACAAAACAACTTTTTCTTCCTTCACCAATCTTGTTTAATCACTTAACACAGCCAAAATCTGAAACAGGTGAAGGAAAAAGAATAGATGATACTGTTTCCCCTTCACAAATCAACCACAATCAAGGAAGCAACAAAAGCAACTCCCAGAAACACACAAATTGCAGTATCCCAGCCGATCAATGCCAATTTGTAGCAGCCATTCAAGATGACAGCAGACAATTGCTGTCGAAATGGCATTACAAACGTTATGAAAATATCGAATGCAAGCAATCTTAGACAACTTCTATAAGTCAATGAATATGATGGAAGACAAGGTCATAGCTATTAAAACATGACATATACAGCTAGTATCTCACAATGAACATAGAAAACTATCAAAACAAAAACACATAAGAAGATGCTCAAGCGATTATACCACCATAGAACAAAACAAAAAGGAATATCACCAATTAAACAATCACACAAAACTTTCCTCTAAACCCATTTGGCATACAATCCAAACACAACCAGTCTCTCATTTACACGATCACAAATTCACCACAATCAAAAATCCAATCTTTAACATAAAATCAACCTCCATTAATCTCAAAGCATCAATCTTTGGAATCAAAAACCAAAACCCAGATGAGAAAAACGAAAACCAACCTGGGTTTTGTAGAATCAGAGTGGATGAATGATGGGTGGTTCTCCGTTTGGGACCTGGGATTCCATAATGTGAGAATTATTGCAATCTGCAATTAGATTGAGACAGAGGAGAGCCTAAGAAAGGTAGTTGGGATTGTACACCAAAGCCAAATGGAGGTTTTACGCGTGGTAAAAAGCTGAGAGCTTCGTCCTCAGTGTTATGGGGAATCAACGAACAGAACAAAGGGAAATAACGGCGTCGTTTCGCTGAAATATCGGAACGTATTTTTACGTAACCGCCCCGGAGCAGCTGAAGGTTGAGCTCCCTAACGGAACCCGCGTCGTTGGTTATTCAAAGGACGACATCAGTCATTGAGTCGTAGAGTAGATACTAAAATTAAAATTAAAATTAAAATTAAAATGATTTTTTTTTTGAAACAAGAGATGAGAATCAATGATGAGTATGAGTACTGTAAATATAATTTCTTGTAATTGAAGATGGGTGTTTGACATTGACAATTGGGGGATTTGTTTACATTTTCATATTCTTACAATATCGATAATAACATGTAAGGTAAAATCGCACAACTATTAAAAAATAACACATTTTTACTACAATGAGAATTTAAAATATCTTCTAACACACCGATATACAAGAATTACAACGTCTAGTAGGAAAAAGAAAAATCAGTGAAAGTCATTAATTAGTAATTTACTATGATTTGGTGAAGGTTAGATCATCCATCATCATCAGTATAAGAAGTTAATGTCTTTCACTGATTTTTACTGCTTGCCTATATGTTTAATCTTTTCGGATATCTTAGTCTCTGTTTAATTGTATAGTAGCTTTAAATACTAATTTCTTCCTTATGTCGATTTATATTTTTCCATCACACCATAAAAGGCTAAATAGTCTCAATGTCAAGACTCACCCCGAATTTCACCCTGAAACTCGAAGTAAGTCCTACGGGGACTACCTCAAAGAAAAATTTACCAAAGAACTCGGCAAACCTCCCTTGAAAATGGACAACCCTAACCCGGAAAAATTATAGAACACCCTCTTAACCAAAATATCAATCTTCAACTCAATCCAAATAACTGAATAAAATAATACATAATATTTTTCCAAAAGTATTCAGAGCTACTATAAAAAATACAACGGAAGCTGATAAAAATCCTAGTGGGTTAAACAGATAACCTACTGGTGAACAGTAGTGGAAAAATGGGTAACTATGCCTCGTCGCATCCTTCTAGACCCCACCCGAACTCTGAAGACTGGGCATTTAAAAACAAAGAAAAAGTCCAGGGGAAAATATTTAATTACGTCAGAGTGAGTGGACAAAAGTAATTTCGACAAACAATAATATTTCCCCAAGAAAAACTTTAAAGGAAAGCGTTATGCAAGCGACAGCTTAAACGCTTAACTCAAAAATTCTTAATTGGTGTCTAGCCACGCTAGACTCCCAAACTTCAGAAAATGGCCTCTCAGCTAGACTCCCAAACTTCAAAAAATGGCCTCTCAGGCTAGAATTATAAATAAATCAGTATGTATTTACACTCGTCTATTCCTTGTATGTTATCTATGAATAAGCTCGAAAAATACATAGTCATACCAGGCTACGACGCTTGCGTCTAACGCTCACGTCACCCCATAATGACATTTTTTCTCATTATGGGGGAATCGCACGAATGGATATATATATACGTGTTGATTCCTTCTACGAATTCTATGAATGAATACGAAAAATAGAAAGTCGTACAGGGCTACGACGCTGGCGTCTAACGCGCACGTCGCCCCATAATGGAATTGTACCTCATTATGGGGGAAAATCACGTATGGCTAGCTAGCATTTACTTATATACATATTATTCCCATAAACATCAATATATGAGTATAAACACCGAAATTCTCAATTCCGGTTGAATTCCAACAAAAGAAATTATTCAACAATAAAACATTATTTAAAAATAAGGTCCACTCACAACTTAGGTCTAAGCCTGATGTCGGTCGGAGGTTTCTTCCTCTCGGGCCTCCTCACGTCCTGTTCCAAAAACATAAATAAATCCTTAAATAAAACACCGACGCTTAAAGAAAATAGGCATAATTAAATATGAGCTTCTAGTGCTCAACCATGCCTATCGCCTTAAATCTTAACTTCACTGCCAACCACAATTCTTCATAAATACTGACATCCTGAAAAATCACTTTTCACCGTCCTAATCATAAAATAATCCAATGGCCGGATTTTAACTTATTAATCCGCCAAAAATACCAAACTTTAACAATTTCCAAACATATCCAAAACTCCTCCAAAAATTATAAAACTCATTCCATTAAACTCCTCATAAAAGTCTCCACTAAAAACAATTTTTCAGCGGTGGCTCTGCCGGCGGCCAGCTCCGGCGACCTCCAATGACCACCAAAATTTGACAGCATCTTCCTCTCAACCTCCTTTACAACATTCCTAACTAGCACAAACTCCAATTCTAAGCATAACCATGTCAATCGAACGAAAACATACATAAAGCCCTAGAAAAATTTCAAACACCGATTCCTCCTTACCTAGCACAAGAGGGAACGAATCTTTTAGAGGGATTGGAGCATGGGAGGAGGGCTTCCTTTTGAGCCAAGGGGCTCCGGCTATGGCGGCCAGAGGAGGAAGTTCCGGCGAGAAAACACTTCCGGCAGTCGGGGCTTTCGGGCGGCTTCTCTCCCTCACGGCGGCGCTAGAGAGGCTGCCACCAGTCTAGAATGGAAGCTGGGTTGGAGACCGATCGATTGGGACCGGTGCGGCGGTCTGGGGCGGCCAGACGGCCGAAGGTTTCAAGGCGGAGGGAGACTCGGGAAGAGAAAATCGGGAGGAAGAGAGAGAAAGAAAAAAGAAAGAAAAGGGTTGGGCTCGGCCCAGCCGATCCAACCTCCCTATAACCCAATCCAAAATTCAACACCCCAAAAATAATACCCCAATAAAAATTACCTTTTACTAGCCAAAATTTACCATTTTTACCGTCGTCATATTTTTCTCCTACGAATAATTCTTACGAAATATTTGTCCCTCAACACACCTCTAGGGACCTTAGAATTGAAACTCAATGACTAAGACAGTAAAATTCTTATTAACATCATGCTAGTAAATAATGTAAAAATTTAAGGGTCGGAGCGTGACAACCAAACTTAGGCATACAATTTGGATACATGAGAATCCCTTTCCTTCACATATAATATAAAGCGTGAAAGTTTAGTCTCATTTTCATGAAAATACTAATTGTACAATAATGTATGTTATTTGATTAGGTGTTTTGATGCTCTAGGGTAGCCCCTTCTGCGTAAGGTGGTCTCGGAAGTAGTCATATAATGATAGGTTGTGGCCAGTTTTATCCCTTCCTTCTTGCATCTCAGTGGCTGATTACTTGTCTCATTTGCTACCACGGAAGATTAATCGTAGCACTTCATCACATGGTCTTCAACATAGAGATTTCTTAGTGTCTACTAGGTAGGATTACTAGGTAGTTTCGCAAGATAGCTCCCGTGGGCAGATTATGTTCATGTTGTTGTACTTACTCTCAAGTTGTGAAAATTAAAGTCATTGGATCAAAAAAAGAAAAGAAAAAAGCACTCACATTCATATAGAGATGATTAACAAATTATTGAATGGAAATGAGAATCCTAACTTTGCAACATTGCTCATAACATTCACCTATGCACTCAATCTGATAAGAGATACCATTTTTTATTCCATAAGGACCCACATCAGATTTCACTTTGAAATCCAGAGTAAATTATACGGGGACCACCTCCAAAGGAAATTCTACCGAAAAATCGACATAACCTCCCTTGAAAATGGACAACCCTTACCTAATCAAAATCTCAAAACACTTCTATAATTAAGATCCAACCTTAACTCATGGAGCCACCGTGCTCCCCATATTAAACAAACTCCGCCATAAATCCACAACTCAACATAGGTAGTTTCATAAACTTCATAAATTAAAATACAATCCCGAAAAGACTAGACATGTCTAATGGTTCATAGCATTCTAAAGAAAGAGACCGATATAGATACAATAGGTTAACTGGTAACCTAATAAAATGTGTAGCAGCGAAAGTGTACTATGCCTCAACTCCTACTAAGCCGAACCACGATATGCAGACTGAGCATTTAAAACTGAAGAGTCTAGGGGAAAACATTTCAGAAAACTACGTTAGAGTGAGTGGACAAAAATAATCTTAACAAAACATAAAATAATCTTAAAAGCGAGCTTAGAAATCTGAAATATATATATATATATATATATATATATATATATACATGCCCGTTCTGAAGCGCACGTGAGCACTTTAAAGAAAGTGCACACGTTTCTCTGTTCGCCATCGTCCGGCGCCAACGACGGCGCGCCTCCACCCCGGAAGACTCCAGCAGCGTCCCCGACCACTTTCTCTCCCCGGTGAATCAGTTCTTTTCCAGTTTTGAAGCGAGATCACCCAAGATCGACTTTATTTGAAGTTTTGGGTGATCTCGCCGGAAAACTGGAAAAGAACTGACTCGCCGGAAAGGGAAAGTGGTTAGGGACACTGCTGGAGTTCGCTGGGGTGAAGGCGCGCCCTCGCCGACACCATACGGTGGCGAACGGAGAGACGTGCACACTTTCTTTAAAGTGCGCACATACGCTTCAGACCGTTTATATATATATAATCAAACATCGTCAACATATCAAGCAATCATCAATGTCAAACATCGTCAACTAATCACACCGACATATGACCTTATTGACAAGCCTACCACCACACACACTATCAACTACCCCAACGCTCGTATGAACTCACCCATGGCCACATCAACAACTCTACCGAACTCACAAAACCACACTGACACTCCTATACGCATACACAAGTACATCCTCTCTCTTCTGGTGCCACCAGCTCATCCCCTCTCTCCTGGTGTCTTCATGACTACACCGACATCTATATATGCACACACCAGTACATCCCCTCTCTTATGATGCCACCAGTTCATCCCCTTTCTCCTGGTGTCTAACTCCTGGGGCCCACTAGTACATCACCTCTCTTATAGTGGCCCAACATATCTAAATAACAATCAATATATCCCCTCTCTTCTGGCGCTACAATCCTATGAGACAACTAGTTCATCCCTTCTCCTCTAGCATCTCAACACATAACACTATATATAACTACCCGTGCATCCCCTCTCTTCCGGCGCTATAATTCTAAGAGATTGCTACTTTTACATTCCTCGGAAAATTAATAATAAATCTAAAAAGTCGAATAAAGCTCACGAGAGAAAAATATCTCGGCCCACTAGATAGATCTCACGAGATAAGTATCCCGGCCAACTCGCCTAATGAATATAATAACACTTATTCTCTAGTAATCGCTTGAGACAAGTATAAAATTAGTCAAGGCATTACAAATCTTATATTACCAAACAATTTCCGAAGCACAAGCTCAAACCAATAATCAATATAATTATCTAAAATAATTTCCGAAATCAAAGACACATGCATATATACCAATCGAAATAGCAATAACAAATAAAGGTATTAATAATATTTCGAAATGAAATCGCATGCATTCATCTTTGAAAACAAAAATCCACTCACAGTGTGTGCGGCTAGAAATGTCAAGCGTAGGGATCCTCGTCAAGGAAAGCGTTCGGACCCTGTCTTGAACCAAACGACAAATTCACAAACATTAACTCGAAAATATCCAAACTTCGGAATTGCCCAACAATCCTATACGTTAACCAAAATCGACAAATATCATTTCGACAGATTCATATCATAAAGCTCTACTTAACAAGCCATGAAAAGTCACTGGAAGCAGCGGCACACGCCCACCACGCGCTGCCAGCAGTGGCGGTGGCCTCCACCGCTGATCACCACCAATGGCCACCAAAATCTGATAGAATGATCCTCTCACCAATCCAAACAACTTTCCTAACTATCCGTAAGATCAATTTTAACTATAAGTAAGGGAAATTACCTCGAGAAGTAAAATTCCCAAATCACAAACCCTAGGATTTGGATTCGTCGATTCTCCTTCTTCACTTCGAATTTGCTTGATTCCTTTTGAGGGTTTTTTGTGCGAGGGAAGACCTTTAAGATGTAGGTGGTGGCGCCGCCTGAGTTGGCTGGAGGAGAGAGAACCGATCAAGTCACCGAAAAGTCCCTTGCGGATTGTTCTTGTGTTTCTGTAAGTAGGGGAAATGACCTCGAGAAGTAAAATTCCCAAATCACAAACCCTAGGATTTGGATTCGTCGATTCTCCTTCTTCACTTTGAATTTGCTTGATTCCTTTTGAGGGTTTGTTGTGCGAGGGAAGACCTTCAAGATGTAGGTGGTGGCGCTGCTTGAGTTGGCTGGAGGAGAGAGAACCGATCGAGTCACCGAAAAGTCCCTTGCGGACTGTTCTTGTGTTTCTGAGCTGTGTACACTTTGAATTGATCATCAAAGCTCCTATGGATTGATAGACAAGGAAGAGAGGATGAGAATGGGACCGGTGGCGAGCAATTTCGTATAGTAGTTTATATGAATAGTAACTTTAATGTTTTGGCCATAACTTATTCATACAGACTCCGATTTAGGCGTGTCATGTGTCCATGAACTCTGTTTAACGCCCTCTACGACTTTCATGAAGAAAGTTTTCTCAAATTCTAAATAAAGAAAAAATTCAACATTTTGGAGAACCTAAAAGCTCAGAAACAAAGATAAAAGTAAAATTGTGTTCATTTACAGTCCAAATGACGATAAATGGGTTAAATAAAATTCGGGGTGTTACAGAACTAGTGCTTAGAGATTAGGGAGGCTTAACTTAGGCTTAGTTTGGTACAGCTTCACTTTTTAAAAAATCAGCTTCTATCAAAACTTTTAGATTTTATAATGTTTGGTAAACGAAAGAAAAACAGTTTTTTTTTTATTTTTGAAAATTACAGGTCACTGATAGCTGCTTTTAACTGCTTTTCAAAGCAACCTGAATGTTACTTTTAAAAACAAATGTCACTAAAAACACTATAAATTAATAAATTTTATCTTGACAGCATTTTTAAAACTAATATTTACTAAACATAAAACTATTTTAATTCACAACTAATTATTTTTATAGTACAACAACAACAATTTTTTTAAATAAAATCACAACAATATCAAACTGGCCTTTATATGAAACCGAAACAACAATAAGAAACGAACCATAGGGCTATAAGGGCCCAAGAACTCTTCCGAGTTAAAACTCTTCTGCGGTCACAACCACAGCCAAGAAACAGAATTCCCATCCACAGAATAACACGTGTAAATATCTCAAGGAAAACAATGAGAAATACCTGACCAAAAATAAATGAAAAAAAGGCTTTGGAGATAATTTCTCATTCCCTTGTAAGTTGTAACTGTCTTTCTTCCTTCCTTTGTTTTCATGGACTCAACCAACACCATCCTTTCTCTTCCTGCAAGCTCTTACAGGTTTCAATGGTGAACCACTACTACCAGGTTTCAATTCCTCATTCTGGGTTTCCTTTTCTCAAATTCCACATCTTTATGTGATTGCTGTACTAGTATTGTGGCAATGGTGCTCATACAGTTAGTGGGGTTTGGTATTACATTTGAGTAGATAGATTGGTTTTGTTATAGTAGTACACATGGCATGTTTCTCTGTTGTTTGCAATACTGGGTTTTACCCTGTCCATAATAATTTAGGAGTTCATGGTGGAAAGCCCAAGCCTTTAGGCAAATTCAGAGACTCTTGTTGTGATTCATTTGCTTTTAGTTCTCTTAGATTTGATAAAGGTTGCAACTTTCAACATGGGTTGGTCTGGAACAGTGAGCTCTGGCCAGTCACTAATGGAAAAAGTGGAGCTCATTTACAGAGATATAATAATAATGATGGTAGTAAATCAAAACATGGGTTGCGTTGTTACAGCAAAATAGGGCCACTGATAAATGAGAACAGTGCAAATAAGCAGATCAATTTAGGGAAAAAGGGTGGCTGTAATTCGAGGAAGAGGTTTTCGTTAAGATTGCGTCCGAGAGTGCGGTTATTAGCTTTGAAATTGAGAAGAGTGTCGATCCGGTCAATGTTGATTGATGTTGGGATCTTATTGAGAAATAATAGAAGAAAAATGACTCTTTTTACTTCAGTTTCGGTAGCATTGGGAATGTGCTATCTGTTTTTAAGGTTAACAGCAGTGCCGTCTCCAAAAATGGTTCCATATTCAGAATTGGTTACAAGCATACGAAATGAGACTGTTTCGAAAGTTCTACTTGAGGAGGGATCTCGTAGGATATATTATAATACACACTCTTCCCTTGCTGGGAATTCTCAGTTGTTGAATGAAGAATTACCAAGTGATCAGACTGAGAATGTGGCCGATGAGGTTGCAAGTGATGATGGTCAAAAATCCGGTCAAACATTGAACCGGAACGTATTGAAGAAATTATCAGTGTCTCGATCTTCAGCTCCTGAATGGCAGTTTTCCACCAGAAAAGTAGATCACGATGAGAAATTTCTTCTTAGTTTGATGAGAGAAAAGGGGATTACATATGGCTCAGCTCCTCAGTCAGTGTTGATGTCAATGAGGACTACTTTGATAACCATAATATCTCTGTGGATTCCGTTGATGCCATTGATGTGGCTTCTTTATCGTCAACTTTCTGCTGCTAGTAGCCCAGCTAAAAAGCGGCGACCTGATAATCAGTTGGTTGGGTTTGATGATGTGGAGGGAGTTGATGCTGCCAAATTAGAGCTTATGGAGGTAATTGTCTAATCTCTTGAATTCACTTTATTTATCTTTGTTAGTACTTTTACCATTGCCTTCATGCTTAAATAGTTGACAATTAGCATTACTTCTGTTGATTTGGAACTGTGGATATCTTTCATTCTTTTAGCTTCAGTTATACACCCATAGGACCTAGAAAGCTTTAGCCGCTGCCAGTACTGGATAAAAATTAGAAAGATTGTAATCCATCCGTTAGGTACAAAGGTAGCACTTAGATGAAAGCCAAAAGAATGCAGCTTCTGTCTGTTGTTGAAGTTTTCTGATCGTAGAGCCAAAATTCATAAATAGAAAAGAATTCATGGAAATGATGGTTAAAATGAGCTAGTTTTGTGCTTCTTCAAGCAATAGTGTACAAGTAATGGCCTTTTCCGAAACTCCAAATCAAGTGCTATAACTGTTGTATAAAAGGAGCATGAATATCTTTTCATTTGTTTACAAAAGCGACACAACAAACAATTTCAATTCTTTGCACCCCTACACACCTCTATCCTGAGGTTCATGTTCAATGAATTTCCATACAATTATAAGGACATTATCGGTCTGCAATCAGGAGTTTCCAGAGTGTAATCTAGCTTCTACATATTTCAGCCTGTTAATTGATATGAAATAGCTAAGATAAGGTTGCTGGGTAAATTGCTGATGCAGTGCACAACTGGGTTCTTTACTCTAAAGAGTACCCTTTACGCAAGTCACACTTTCTTTTTATCAGAACTAAACATTAATTGAAACTTGGTGTTTTTGAAAAGGGAAATTGTTGGTGCAGACCATGAATCAAAACTTTTTATCTAGATCAGGTGCTGGGATGATTTCCCTAGGCTTTGCTGCAAGCCTAATCATGGTGCTCTCTTGCAGCTTATATCCATTTATGTTGATATAGTTTATGAAGGTGTCTCATTTTTATAAAATGTGGTTGCCAAACAATTAAAACACGTTCCGATACGGGGATCTATTTAGGTTGTATGTACAAATAAAGGTCACTGAGTATTTCTTGTGAATTGTGATACAATTCTTGTTACTACAGACACATGGTATATTACACATGGTATGTTACTTTATTACACATGGTATATACGTCTTGTTTTGTAGATAGTTTTATGCTTGCAAGGAGCCATTAACTACAACAAACTAGGAGCAAAGTTACCTAGAGGTGTATTGCTGGTGGGTCCTCCAGGAACAGGGAAAACACTGCTTGCTCGTGCAGTGGCTGGAGAAGCAGGTGTACCATTTTTTACTGTTTCTGCCAGTGAATTTGTTGAGATGTTTGTTGGAAGAGGGGCAGCTCGCATTAGAGACCTATTTAATGTGGCAAGGAAAAATTCACCTTCAATCATATTCATTGATGAGATTGATGCAGTTGGAACAAAGCGTGGTAGAAGTTTTAACGATGAGCGTGACCAAACACTGAATCAGGTAATCTTAGATTCAGTTCTTTCCACTTATGTTAAAAGAAAACTATCCAGTTTTGTCCTCCTACCATGCTTCATTCTCATCCAGCAATATCAACTTCTCTATAATGTTGTTGTGTTCCTAATGACTTTTCACATTGAATAACATATATGTTTTGATTGTAGATCACTAGATCAATATATTTTGATTGTAGATCACTAGATCAATAAATTTTGGTGGTACTTGAGAAAATTCTTTTGTTCAATACCCTTAATATTATTTTTTTTTCTACTTTCTTTTGATATATCACCCCCACTAGAACCCTTTCCAGCTTTTCTTGCTTATTTATTTGACAATAATCATATACTGTCACATTCAATATTGGAACATCGCTCTTTCTATTTTATTTTATTATTATTAACCTTCGTTTTCATATTCAATTATGCAGTCTAACTTAATCTGAGACTCTAATTCGGCTAAACTTTGTCTCTTCTTTTAGTTGCTGACAGAAATGGATGGATTTGAGTCAGATTCAAAAGTAGTTGTTGTTGCAGCAACTAATCGGCCTGAAGTATTGGATCCAGCCCTTTGTAGGCCAGGCCGCTTCTCAAGAAAAGTAGTTGTTGGAGAACCAGACGAAGATGGAAGGAGAAAGATCTTGGCTGTACATTTGAGAGGAGTTCCTTTGGAGGAAGATGCTAATCTTATCAGTGATCTTATCGCTTCTCTGACACCAGGTTTCGTGGGGGCTGATCTTGCAAACATTGTCAATGAAGCTGCTTTACTTGCTGCTCGTAGGGGTAGGTTGAAGTATATTGTACATTATCACTGTTTTTTTATATCTCAAATTGCACAGTTTCTTCTCACTATAAAGTATGACCATCATTTTAAGTTTAGGTCTCTCTGAGTGAAATTCATATATCTGCTACTCACACCTGCTCTTCCACAGCCTAAAACGGCCTAAACTCTTCCCTGTTCACGCCTTATTGTTTTATTTGTGCTGTACTGTTTGATGCAATGTTTATGTGAGTTCTACTTTTATTAAGGGAATTGTGGTGTCTAAAATACGTCGGTATTGCTTCCACAGGTGGTGAGAGCGTGACTAGAGAAGATGTGATGGAAGCGATTGAAAGAGCAAAGTTTGGAATCAATGATAAGCGACTTAGGCCTACAACAATAAGCAATGAGCTCGGGAAACTCTTCCCATGGATGCCTTCTCTGACTGGAAAGAACAGTACAAGACAAGATGGATCGCAAGGGCCACTAGGATACCAAGCTCTGAGCTGAGTATGTACCTTACAATTTTAGTGATAGTCACACACATATTACATTATAATTGATCTTTTAATTTTTGATGATAGAAATTTTGATTTATACTTGTCTTCATCTGCTGAAGAAATATATCTGGTGAAATGATTGGAAAATGGCAAAGTACTTTTAGTATCCATGTGAATGCTGCATTCAAGCATTTAGCTGGATTTGCATAGGGTTTTACAAAAGTGGCTTAGGCAATCGAAACTCTAATTATTATACAGACAATGCTAGATTCTCTTTGGTTGAAAGTCATTTTCCAAGTGGGATATGCTAATGCTTGGTTCCTTTATTGGTTTATATATATGGTAAACTTTTAGTATTCATGTGAATGCTCATTAGCATTTAGCTGAATATGCATAGTTTTTGCAAAGGTATCTTAGACAATCAAAACTCTAATTATTATATAAAAAATGCTTGGTTCCCTGTGGTTGAATGTCATTTTCCAAGTGGGATGTGCTTCTGTTGCGTGATTCCCTTGTTGGTTGAAAGTCATTTTCCAAGTAGAATGTGCTAATGCTGTTCTTGTCAGCAGGCATAATGGCTTTGAGTAAGACTAATCTCCTACTTTGTTGGAACACACTGATTTGTGTGATTTTGACACCCACTAATTTAAATTACACAACATGTTAGCTAAATTGGAAACGAGCATGCTTTGTGATACAATATGAATATTTCGCCAGGCTGTTGCATTAGGGGCTCCAGAAGTACACTGCTGCAAGTGTTCATTGTTTCTTTTATATAGATTAAACTATGATATCTGCTGGATTATTGTATCATAGTTATGTACAAGCATGAGGGAAGTGTTTCTTTGATTTGTGTATGGATTTCTATAAGTTATCTTATGTGACGAAATTCTAAGGAAAATGAACATGGTATGGGTAATATGTTGCACATGATATTCTGATTTTGACATGCACAAGCCATTCCTATTGTCTCTTTGCTTCTATTCTTAAACTTTTAATATTGAAGTCCTGATAGATTCTTTGTCAATCACACATCAGCTGTTCCTATCTGCTTAAGGAAGATGTTATCTTCCATTCAAAGACTAGGCACATCACACTTCTGTACACCATTCCAGTAGTTGTGGTTTAGAAGCAACGTAAAATTTGACTTTTATTCATTATCAGCATGGAAGTAGGAAGGACCTGTTGCAGCCGAGATTACCAGCTTAATGCCCTAATCTATTAGGGATTTGCAGAGCACAACTTTCCGACAAACACATCTTCATTATTCATTCCAGTAACTGTGCATTTCACCACATTTACCAAGTATTTACAATGTTGGCGGTGAAGCGCCAAGCTTGTTGTTGTACATTAGCCTTATAGTTTTTGCCTTAGAAAATTGCTGCTTTGAGTCTCCTTTTCAATTCCTCCCTAGATTAAAAGAAAGACGAGAGTGGACATTAGAATCACATCAAGTTATATGATCTGGTTTTATAAGATGTGTTCTTAAACTTAAATTATTACCTGGTAAGGTGTCTGTCTAGAGTTGAGGCAGATAAAAGCCCTCGGTTTTCTTCAGCCCTCCGTAAAAGGTATGGCATCACTAATTCTATAGGTCCGAATGGCATATACTTACTGACTTGAAACCCTGAATTCTTGAGACCAAAGGAAAGTGCTTCTGCCATTCCATACAGCTGAGCAAATTCGAGCTTCTGGTGCACCTTGCTGATCCCAATTTCATGTGCTTTTTTCACTGCCAGTTTCCCTGAATGCATTAAAAAGTTCACGTCAGGCATATTAGCTCAAAACTCTAGCGAGGAATTTCTACAAGCTGTGAAAGTGTTTCAATGCCTTACCTGATTCTACATTATGGGTTGCAAGAACAACAGCTCCGGAGCCATTTCCAATTTTCTCAAGCATGTAAGAAGCACACTCGTTGAAGCATGCGTGTGTCTCCTCAATGCTGTTGTGAATGGGAGAGGGATAGCCCAAGGCAGAAGCTTTTTTACTTTCGCTAGACATATAAGCACCCCTCACCAGTTTGAACCCCATCGGAATGCCCATCTTGTCTGCACCCTCGGAAGCTAGCAACATTCTTTCCTTTGCATCTTTCAAGTAAGCTTGGATTGTTCCGTAAACAATTGGGTTGTCATCTTTGTTGTGCTTGATTGCAGAAGCATATGTCAAGTAATCAATGGAAGGTTGAATCGATGTGTACTCTGCATCCACGGACAAAGGAACATTGGCTTCTAGGCACTTTTCGGATAGTCTTTGTAGTCTCTCATGGACCAACTCGAGATCACGCTCTTCTTCCGGAGTCAAAGGTTCTGGTTTTTCCATCGTATGATAGAGCGGGCTGGATTCCGAGAAAATGGGTAGAGTCTCATGCTTCCATGGAAGATTGAGAGAAGGGTCTCTTTGTTGCCATCTCAGCAAGTCACTAACACGCTCAAGAAGCTTCATGGGGCAAATTGCAGTAATCTTCAGTATAATGAAGCTCACCTGTAACACGTTAACAACATCATTTTCAGTTCAAGCTAATTTACTTGTCCAGAAGTGCTTTTCTGACTAGTCACGGTCATGATTGGAACGTATCAAATTGGAATCAGTGATTCTATTGCTAGCTAAGATTCAGCTGGTATATACAGCTTTCACAAGAGCACAAATTTCTCTACTTTTCCAACTAGCTGAGGTCAAGCCAACTAACAAGTTACCGTAACACTAAACCTATACGGCGGCTAAAATTCTAATAAAAATAAATAAATATCAGTTTCAAGAACAGAAAGAAGTTTGAAAAATCAGTTCTAAACTATTCATAGTATCACTATAAGTATACATGGTCAACAAGATCCGAACTTTAATCTCCAGATTTTTAACTCTAAAGGTTAAGAGCATTTATTGGAAACAAAACTTAACACTTAAAAGAGTCACAACTTCAAACCTATTTCCGTTCGAGCTTCCACTACTTCACCATCACTTCATCAGTTGATACAATTTGATCGGAAATCAGAATGATTCCGATCAAGCCAAAACCCCTAGTAAATATTTTTACTTTTCTGGACTAAAACACAGGCTGCAAAACACATCACCCAAACCTCCGAAGTCCGAACCATAATCCAAAGTCTTGAACTCCGATGGTAAAGAAATTTTACCGGAAACTTTTTCTCAGTCAAGAACAAAGAACACGTCTGAGCTCCGGTTACCTACATGGCACGTCAGAGTGACATATGTGCTACTCCACGTGGCGGGACTAGACCGAGTAGAACCCACAAAACCTACTTGGTATCACGTCGTTTGAACACAACCTTAAGCTTAACCTAGAACCAACCAGAGTTTGGAACCCAAAAAAAGAAAAAAAAAGGTCGGAAGATTTGACTTGATTACTTACAGAAGAACGAGGAAGCGACTTGGTGGATTCAACGGTGTCCAAGAAGCCCTGCAAGTTCCGATCACACGACTCGTTGTCGCTGGCGTACTCTAACGCGTAGACCAGCATGCCCCTCAGCCCCGCCTCGTTTAGCGCCCGAACCGAGTTACCGGTGGCGACGGCGTCCTCGCCGGCGCAGAAATGCTCATAAAACGTAGACCTTATAAATCCCAAAATGACATCTTTAACCACCGGCGTCGTCATAAGCTTCGACTTCATCATCCACATTCCCAAATCCACAATCGGCTCCATCGCCACCATGTGCAGATTCGCCACCGAACGGATGAGCTTCGCCGTAGGAACCGACTCAAACAGCCGGTTGTTCACGTCGTCAAGGTTGAACGACGCGTCAGACTTGGGCAGCAGCTGCTGCTCTAATCCAGGGTTGTGTTGTTGTGCCTTCTCGGGAAAGGTAATCGGCGAAAGGGCAGAGGAGATGGTGGTGGAGGAAGCCGAGTTGAGAGGTCGTAGCGTCTTGAGGATTCTCTGTGCTGAAGGGATCACACGGTTTGCCATTCAAGGGTTGATGCTAGCTTTGTATATATATGATGAAAATTTTGGTTGAATATATTTTTCTTTCTCTATAGGGAGGATCTTTGCAAACTGCAACTCTCTCTGTTTTTTTGGTTTTGCTATTTGTGAGGAGTAGCGAGGCCCCCTTCCCCTGTTCTATATAGTCAGTTCTAGAATTAGTAACCGCTCTGTAATTCGGTAAAAAAAAAGAATTTCGTGTGCTGGAGCAACCTAAGGTTTTGACCTTTTGACCAGGATTTCTGCGATCCCTGTAACCCTGTTCGTTGTTAATTTACTTTTACTGACAGTAAACCTGGGATGCACTGGATAATTACTGAGGAAACTAGATGCTCGAACGGTGACAGCTAAGGGGAGACGCGCTGATTGGGAGCGTGGGATTGACGGAGGCGATAGGCACGTAAAACGGGAGGCGGTGAAGGATTTGCGGGTGGAAGTGGGTGAGAAAGAGTACGTGGATCCACGAAATGTTACGTGCTTCTTACGTCACTGGGATTAAGATTTCTAATTATAATACTTAGTCAGAAATTTTGAAGAGGTGGATTAATTGGTAAGAAATACGTGGATTTGGGAACTAATTTTGGGAATGTAAAAATTGATGAGACCTGAAAGTCTACTACATTCTTACCTCAACAGAAAAAACAATGAATGTTGTTGAGCCTAAAAATCTCTCACCTCAAAACAATAAAGAAAATCTAAATTTTAAATTTGAGTAAAATGTAAAACCACGTCAGTCTACCATGTAGTTCTCTCATAACACTAAAAAATAAAAAACAGGAAAATTGAATCTAAAATAAAAACTATTTATTGGTTTTGAATATGTATATTCTATCTGTTACCAAATTTACAGAGAATATTCTTCATTGATGTTGAAATTGAAATATCATGATCAGATTCTCTGTTTTGCAAGGTTTTCATTTAATAAAAACAGAAACTGGCATGGAATCTAAAAGTAAAATTATCTATTAGTCTCTGTTATCAAATTTGCAAAGAATATTCTTCATTGATGTGGAAACTGAAACAAAATAACATCTGAATTTTGTTTTAGCCTAAAAGAGAAACTCTGAAGAAAATTACTAAAAGTTTAGCTAAGGAATATTCAAAAACTCATTAGTTTTGGACATGACATGTTAGAAATTTTCAAATCTGTGCAAATTTAAAAAGAACAACCTGCTGTAGGGGAAGCTGACTCCACTTTATATCCAACAAAAAGAATGCAAAGGTTTAATTTGTTGTTTGATTATGCTTGAAGTACTCATGCATGTAACAATTCTGGAACACCATCAAACGTCTTGATTTCTGCTGTGAATTAAGCAATATAGGGTTATTAGCTGGTCGGCAAAGTTAACCAGCCTGGTCGATTTGTAATCAACGTCGATGATTCTAGGCAAGACTTATCTATTTTGGCATCTGAACTAATTGCTTCCTTCCTTCTGGCTGAATATTCCGACTGATCCGTAGACCTAAAATTTTGTATATATAGCAACAGTTTTTGCAGATATCAAGAGGATTACGCATTCCTTGCTTAGAAAAATGAAAGTCAAGTGATGACTATTCATGAGTCATGACTATGCAGAATATGATGATCTCCATCTGTTGTGTTCAGTCTTGGTAACGAGTTAATGCTCTTATACGACTAGTCGGACCAGAATTGATGGGAGTGGATCGGAATCTTCAGGTTGAATCGTTTGATGAAGAAAAATATATTAACTATTCTATACATGAACAAACGGCAATAGAAGATCGAATATACTTTTTGAATAAGTTTGAAGAAATTTACTATATACTAAGGCTTGGTCGACTGTTCATAAGCACTGTTTATAAGCTTATGAACAGTGTTTTTGTGAGTGGTGCGGGCTGTTCGCGGGCACTGTTCACAGGCTTATGAACAGTGGTTGGCGGATCACTGTTCATAAGCTTATGAACAATGGTTTTGTGAGTGGTGCGGGCTGTTCGCGGGCACTGTTTACAGGCTTACGAACAATGTTTTTGTGTGTTGCAATCCACTGTTCATAAGCTTATGAACAGTGGTTTTGTGTGTTGTAAGTGACTGTTCACAAGCAAGTAAACATTGCTTTGTGTTCTCGCCAGAGCAGTGATTTGTAAACAGTGATTTGTGAACAGAAAATCTAGAGAGATTAAGAGAGAGTTCATCCAAAAAAATAAATAAATAAAGTATTGATCTCGCCAAAGAGATAGAAAAATCTAGAGAGATTGAGCGAAATTTCGCCCAAAAAAAATAATGGTCTCCCAGCGGACTCCGCGCCCTTCGCTTGGGCGAAGAAATAGAAACATCTAGAGAGACTGAGAGCGTTCGCGCAAAAAAATAGTAATCTCTCTAGATTTTTATATCGCGAACCGAGAAGAGAGGAGGCGAGGCGAACCGAGGGGAGGCGAGGCGGAAAGAGATTAAGGGGGGTGAGGAAAGGATAGGCGAGAGAAGGCGAGGCGAGGAAAGGATAGTCGAGAAGAGAGGAAGCGAGGCGAATTGAGAAGAGAGGGGGCGAGGCGAGCCGGGAAGAGAAGAAGCGAGGCGAGAAAAGGATAGGCGAGGCGAACCGAGAAGAAGCGAGGCGAGGAAAGGAGAGGATAGGCGAGGATAGGCGAGAAGAGAAGAAGCGAGGCGAGCCGAGGAAAGGATGAGCGAGAAGAGGAATGGCGAGGCGAGGAAAGCATAGGATAAACGAGGCGAGGATAGGCGAGGCGGACCGAGAAATGGCGAGGCGAGTCGAGGAATGGCGAGGCGAGGAATGGCGAGGCGAGGAATGGCGAGGCGAGGAATGGATAGGCGAGGTGAGGAATGGCGAGAAGAGGCGGGCAGAGAGGAAGTGAGGCGAGGATAGGCGAGAAGAGAGGAAGCGAGGCGAGGATAGGCGAGAAGAGAGGAAGCGAGGCGAGGCGAGGCGAGAAGAGAGGAAGCGAGGCGAGGAAAGGCGAGAAGTGAAGAAGCGAACAGTAGTTTTTAGAACAAATCCTCTATGTCTCTTTATATTTCTCCACCAAAAGAGGCGAGAAGATGAACGCGGAGTCCGCTGGAACTTTGTGTGTGTGTGTGTGTGTGTGTGTGGAGATATTAGCTATAACTATATTGTTGTAACGAATGTAAGAAAGAACACAGATTTACGTGGTTCACAGATTTAAGCGAGATCCCTGAATAGCTGGTACCCCCAGATGACTGGTTCAAAGCATATATTAACATATACAAATATTTTCCATGCACTGTATACACCGCGACAAGACGCGTGTATCTTCCTAGTATCAATATGGAACACCATCAAGCGTGTCGGTTTCATCTTCTACAAATTAAGATATATTGCTTTTAATTTCTATTCACATTTGCGGGTGGTGCATGTTGATAACTAGGAGTACAACTAGAGGTAAGACTACAGCTAGAGCTGGTCGCGGAGGCTGGCCGGCCAGAATTAAGATCACTGTTGATTATTGCGTTGGATATGCATGAATGTCCATGAATAGTGGTGGATCCAAGATGAAAATGTCACATGTGCTAAATGCAACGCACAAAAAATTTTATTCAACGATACGAGTGTCAGGACCCACCCCGAATTTCAACTTAAAATCCGAAATAAACCCTGCGGGGACCACCTCCAAAGAAGATGCTACCAAAAAATCGGTATAACCTCCCTTGAAAATGGACAATCATTCCTAAAAGCATATGCAAATACTTCTAAAAATTCAAGTCCAACCTTATACTTATAGAGCCCTCGCTCGTACTCCCCAAAATTCACAACACCTCCCAAATTATTCACTAATCTAAATAATCCCACAACCAACATTTATAGGTTCAGAGCAACTCTAATATTGAAGAAAAATAAACAAAAATATACAAATAGGAGGAAGCTATATAATGGTCTATGTCTCGTCTCCATGTACGCCCAATCTCAACTAAGTTATCCTGTAAACTGTGCATTTAAAATCGAAGGGCTCATGAGAGAAGCATTTGAAAAACGTTAGAGTGAGTGGTCGCAGAGTCAGGAGGATGTGGAGGATCTGCGCGCTCCCAAATGCCAGCGATATGGCGCTTTAAGAAACAACCATTAATAGGATTGAGATGGAGTGTACCGGCAAGGTCACGCAAGTGGTATGCCCCCTTGGGCAATATGCAATGAATGATAAAAGGGTCATTCTAACCGCGCGAACCACTTCCCGCGGCCTTCAATCTTCTCGCCTAATGGTAGCACCACTCGCCACACTGCTTGGCCCTCGACAAAGCTCTGTCCACGGGTAACTCAATCATAGGAATGCACAATACGCTGCTTCTCAAGGATGAGACTGTTGAAGGCAGCGGTGTTCGTCAAGGTCTTCAAGCTCTTGCCACATCGCCTGGACGTAATTGTCACCAAGCAATTGGTGCTGTTCTTGGACGTGAAGCGAGGTGACGTGAACCTCAAGGGGAAGGACGACGTCATGGCCAAACATGAGAGCAGGGGGTGGTATCTGTTGGACC
Organism: Fragaria x ananassa; assembly: GCA_034370585.1. Taxonomy (NCBI): domain Eukaryota; kingdom Viridiplantae; phylum Streptophyta; class Magnoliopsida; order Rosales; family Rosaceae; genus Fragaria; species Fragaria x ananassa. Next base: position 31,659,450 of record CP139754.1, on the reverse strand, counting down.
GCGCTTGGAGGTACGGTAGGCCCATAAAGTATGGTAAAGCTTTAGATGTCAGACGCGGGGGTTCAACTCTAGCTTCTTCCGCAAGATACTGAGGATAACTTTGTTGCTCGCCTCCGCCTGACCATTGGACTATGCATAATAAGGGGTTTAATGCAGGAGCTTGATACCATAGCCGGTGAGGAATGTGGCTACAGAATCAGCCATGAAAGCTGTTCCCCGGTCCGTCATGATACACTCCGGAATACCAAAGTGGGAGATAATGTTGCAGAAGATAAAGTTGCGGATCGAGGTCGCAGAAGCGACTTTGAGTGGCTTGGCCTCAACCCACTTGGTAAAGAAATTGGTGGCCACAATAATGAACTTGTGCTGCTCTGAGGAATGGGGATGAATGATGCCGACGAAGTCTATCGCTCATCCTCGACCTAGCCATGGTTTAATGATCGACTGCAACGGGATGTTGGGAATGTGTTGCACGGCCCGTGAGCTTGGCAATCCTGACAACCTTTGCCGAAAGCAATATAGTCCTTGAGAATGGTAGGCCAGTAGTAACCATGGCGACGGATTAACCACCGCATCTTTAGTCCTGTCTGATGCGAACCACAAACTCCGGAATGAACCTCTTGCATAAGCTGCTTAGCCTCGTTGCCATACACGCAGTGGAAGTCATTACCATCTTCGCCGCTCCGGCGAAACTCACCGTTGTGAAGCACAAAGTTGAGGGCAAGAAACCTTATTTACCTGGAATGAGTAGCGTCATGAGGGTTCTTGAAGTAGGCAATGAACGGTAGCCGTAAGTCCTTATCGATAGGGTCTAAGGCAGTGACATCGAGAGAGTCTGCCGTATATTGCCTCTTGCAATAAGAGAAGGAAGAGTGTGTCGCTCGACCTTGAGTAATCGTTCGCGCACTCCATCTCACAAGCTAGGACCGGAAGCAATCTGTGCAAGCTCATTTGCCGCGAAGTTGAATTTGCGCGGAATGTGCTCAATGTGGACGTCGTTGAAGCGATCCAAGACGTCAAAGGCTTTGCGCAGGTAGGGCTCAATGGACGAACTTAAGCACTTAAACTTCGCCACAAGATGGTTGACAACCAATAAAGAGTCGCCAAAGACTTGAACCTCGCAGACTCCTAAGTCCAGCAAGATTTCCAATCCGATGATGAGCGCCTCGTATTCCGCCTGATTATTTATACATTTAAAATCCAGCTAGAAGGAATAAGAAAACCGGTCTCCTATAGGGTTCTCAATGGCGATCCCGGCATCTGCAGGGAGTTCAGTACGCAATCCATCAAAGTAAAGAGTCTATGGAGTAAGGGCAATGGCGGCGAATTCCAACTTGCGGAATGCTGTTAATTCGGTTGGTGGGTGATGAGCGAGAAAGTCCGCTATAGCCTATCCTTTGACTGCTTTCTGTAGAACATATTGCAAAGAGAATTCAGACAAAACCAATATCCATTTACCTATGCGTCCTCGTAGGATAGGGCGGGAAAACATGTATTTGACTAGATCGGACTAAGCGATCACCATCGTGGTAAAGGCTAATATGTATTGGCAGAGCTTGCAACCTGCAAAGAATAGGGCGAGACACAACTTTTCCATTGAAGAGTAGCGCGTCTCACAATCGGTTAACACCCTGCTAAGGTAGTAAACAGCCTGTTCCACCCCGTTCTCATCATTTTGTGCCAAGAGTCTACCAATAGAAAAATCAGTAGCAGCGATGTATAGTTTAAGCGGAACGCCTGGGCGAGGGGGAACCAAAACAAGATGGTTCGTAAGACAGTCCTTGATACGATCAAAAGCTTTTTGGTGTTATGGCTCTCATACGAACTCGGTTGCCCCTTGGAGCTTTAGGAGAAATGAAAAGGGTTGAAATTACCTTCCCTGCTGCGTTTGAAATGAAACGGCGGAGGAAGTTGATTCACCCGATCAGTTGTTGGAGCTCCTTTTTAGTTGTAGGAGGTGAGGCGCTTATTACCGTCTGCGCCTTGTCTTTGGGGATCTCGATACCCCTTTGATGGACTAGAAACCCCAGGAAGTCGCCTGCCTCCGCGAAGAATACACATTTGGCGGGGTTCATCTTTAGGTTATGTGTCTGCATCCGCGTGAAAACCTGCCGGAGGTCCTCAACGTGCGTCGCCCGCGTTTTGGTTTTAACCACCACGTCATCTATGTAGACTTCAATCAACTTGTCCAGGATATCATGAAAGATGAGGTTCATGGTGCGCTGATATGTTGCCCATGCGTTCTTGAGCTCGAATGGCATGACAACATATTCAAACGCAACTGCAAATCCCGGGCAGTGAAAAGCGGTTTTATGGCGATCTTCTTCAGCGACAGGAATCTGGTGGTATCCAGCGGTTCCATCCATAAAGGATAGAACTTCATGCCCCGCGGCCGCGTCAACGAGGAGGTCGGCAACAGGCATGAGGTATATATCCTTAGGCGTTGCGTTGTTGAGGTCACGGTAGTCAACACAGACGCGCATTTTGCCGTTCTTCTTGCGGACGGGAACGACATTAGATAGTCATTCATTGTATTTAGCCACACAAATGATTCATGATCGGTGTATGTTCTCAATTACTTTCTTGACCACGATTTGGGTCTCAGTTCGTATGAATCTGCCATCCTGGCGGACTGGACGTTTGTCAGGATGAGTGGGCAGCCGGTGACAAACTAAATCCAGAGACAGGTCGAGCATGTCTTCGTACTTTTCGGCGAAGCAATCCCAATACTCGTGTAAGAGAGTTAGAAGAGCTTCCCGTTCGTCTGCTGCTAGCTTAGCACTGATAGAAATGAGCAGGAGCTTTTCTACAGCCCCCACGTCGACTTGTGAGATAGGGTCGCAGACTTGAGGTGGTATGTCATCCAAGGCAGCGGGAGCTAACTGAATAACTTCTTCCATGGTATTGGTATAATCTACTATTTCGTCTACATATTCCATAGTCGCAACCTTATTGTAGGCTTCGTGTTTTGCCCAATATGAGAGGAGTCTCTCGTACAAGGACTCGCCAGCCTCGCGTGCTTCCTCTGAGGAGGCACTATCCATTAGAGGGTTGTAGGGGATTCGCGATGGTGTGAGGATGTTGTAAGTCGTCCTTCGCCTGGCTGAGCCCCCATCGCGTTAAGTTGGAGACCGTGACCCCATAGAGGCAGCCTTTGGAATCGATGCCTTGGACCTCTAATGGGCCCAAGTCAGTATTGTAATAGCGGGCGTCGTTGAAGTTGGCAGAGATGGAGAAATGATGCGGGTCCGCCTTGATGAGGATCGCCTCGCGTTTCTCAGTATCCCAGATTATGAGTTCCTGATGCATGAATAAAGGTATACCAAACTTCTATGGATGCCCCCCCAGTGAGGAAAGCAAGCTACGAGATGATGAAAATACATTGAAAATACACATTGTAAATCCGCGTGTATCCTGACCTGTCTGCCTTCAAACTACCATAACTCTCTCCAGAAATGTCGGAATGACAAACAGTAAAATCCTTTGGAAAATGGACATCCAGGGCTTTCAGTCGGTATAAGGCAACGGCTAATTCCTCCTGTATCATTCTAGTGGAGTCAACGAAGTTGACTGTCCAGTAGTGGCTACTGCAACGTTTCAGCATTGCACATGAGTTGTATTGCCTCTCGAACATGACTTCGCTGGCAGCAAATCAAGGCATATAGAATGCCTATTGTCGTCAAGCCTCAATGATAGGCTTTGAAGTAAAGTTCAAACATTATATAGGCAAGAACGTTGTCTTGCATTTCAGCAAAACCAAGTATCTCTTTTTGTGTTTTATGCTATTTGAATTTTTTTGTATTTTTTTTTTTGCAAAGCAAGAAATAAAGAAACTGAAAGAAAAAAAAGAAGTAAAGGCTGAAGTAAAAGCGAGGAGCAAAGCGAAGAAAGGATCATAGCTTGATTGGTTATCCCTTGTTAGGCCATAAAGCCTCCAACGCTTCACTCCTAGCCTTGATGTCGTTGTGTTCTCGTCATGAGACTTTTTGTGTTAAGAAGCTCCAAGTGTGGAGCTGAGATGTTGCGCTCCAACAACTTGAAAGCTTGAATAAGACAGCTCGTAGTGAAGGCGAGCTGCTCAAAACAATGACTGGCTCGCAGGAAAGCCATGCAACCGTCCAGCAGCTAGGTTGAATTGATCATATCCAGTAGCTTCTTGACTACCACCTTCTTTAATAAAGCCAGAAACCCCCTCACATAAGACAAATTGCGGAATAGCAACTGTCAAGACCCGCCCCGAATCTCACCTCGAAACCCGAGATGAGTCCTGCGGGGACCACCTCCAAGGAAAATTTACCGAAGACTCGGCAAACCTCCCTCGAAAATGGGCAACCCTAACTTAAGAATTTAAGAACCACTTTTTATTCCAAAAATAAATCTTCAGCTACAATCCATAAATAGCCAGAATACAAACATAAGAATTTCAATAGCATTCAGAGCTACTAAAAAATCAAATAAAATACAACGGAAGCTAACAAACTCCTAGGAATTTACAAGCACAAGGCAATTCGATACTCACAGTGTCGCGAGCAGAGCAACCAAGGAGGGAATAAAAGGTGATTGGGGGCGAGTCCAAGAGGGCTCTGAGAAAAACCTAGGCGGCGGTGCGCTTAGGGTTAGGGTTTTCGAGAGGCTCAAAAAAGTTTGTTTGTAAAGAGATTGTCTCTGAGTTGTTGTTGTAAAAGTTGTCTTTTTTGAGAGATTTGATTGTGTCTCTAAAAGAGATTTCGACCCCTTTATATAGTAGTTCAACTTGTGGCAGAAGAAATATAATCATAGTTCAAGTTGGATTATGAAACCCTAATCCCACAAGGAATTTGCTAACCCGCGCGGACCAAACACTTTGTGACACATGTCCAGTCCGCACACTCCGCATGGGTTTTTGCTTCCGCGTTGCCAACTGTAAACTCCTATGCGGACCAGATTTAGGAATATCCTTATCCTGTGGGGTGTCACAGTCTTTGTGAAAACCTAACTCGCGCAGGCTGCAGACTCAAACCATCTCGCGGGCCTTTCTAGCTCGAGGGCCAAAAGAAGACTGTTTAATTAATAAGAGCTATATGGATTGGCCCAAAACATGTCAAAAAACTTGTGAGACTCTTCAACGATTAATGTGATGCACGCGGATTCCACCTAAGCCTTCTTCGTGAAGCCTCCCACGTGAGACAGTTCGCCAGCTCGCCTCGATGTACTCCACTTGTCTCACCTACGCGAAGTGTCAATCTCGCCTCGCCTATGAGAGGTGTGCTAGTTGTTTCGTGCGAAGTCATTCCGCACGCGAGCTATGTAATTCAACTCCCGTGGTCTCATTGGCGGGCCATCACTTGTAAACCTAAAGAATTTATGCTCGCCGGTTGCGACGTGGACCAAGAACGTAACTAATATTCACTTGGACATTTTACAGTCCAGTAAAGTATTATTACTTGGATAAAAATGCTCTTTGGCTCAAATACTTCCAACCAACCTAAAACCGATAATCGACATCGTGCATTTTAAACAACTCATAAAACTACAACGAGTCTGATGCGAGTCGAACTCTCGACTCCCACTTATAATGGGAGACTTATGCCACTAGACTAAATGGCATTGGGCATAAATAAACATTTGCTCCATCAAGCAATAATCTAAAAATATATAAAAATTCAAGTTTTTCTTTTGTTTTTTACTATAATATGAAATGTATTGTCCATTTTACGTATTATTCACCTAAAAGTTTATAAAAGTTAACAATTAAAAACAAGGGCAAACCAACTTAGGTGAAGGGTAACCTCTACATGTGATCAAGTTGGTATGAGTTAGGTGTGGAACCCCATACTCTTTTTCTTTTGCCATCGCAATAAGGCATTTAAATTTATGAAGCCGCTCATCGTAACTAGATGTTACTATTGACTTTAAGACTTAAGAAAAATGAAGTACCACATTTCATCAATTGTTGTATTTGGATAAAGTGATTTCAATTTCCATTGAAATTTTAAAATTATGGGAATTACAATTTCATGAATTTAAATTCCAATTAATTAAGAATTCTGTTGTTTGGATTTCATAACGTAGAGTTTTAAAATGACAAGAATTTGTATTTAGACTAACTTCAGTCAATGGAACTGACAAATGACACTTACTTTGTGAGAAATTCAAGTCGGAAATTTAAGGTTCCAAATTCCAAGATTATTTTCCCGTGGAAATTGATTAGAATCCAAACATTAGAAATTATTAGGAATTTCCTATTTTTTATTAAATTCCCGGGAATTCACCCGCATCCAAACACACCTAAGGAATTAAATAGTTGGACTGTCAAAAACAGTTTTGGTTTTTTAGAGTGACATTCAATTCCAAATTCACCATAAATGATGGTAGTAAGGAACGGTCGATTGTCCCATTTAGGAAAAACCATACCACCGATCCCGACCTCTCCCGTATACAAAGATCTCCGGCCACGTTAAGTTGAAGACCGGAAATCAAACTCATTCAAAAGTCCTTGTCTTCAGCCTGAAACTTAGATATCCATCGATCAACCATAAACGTAGCAATAAACACTTGTCAAGCAATTACATCATTCTGATTCAAGAAGCTATCTATAAATACTCCTCTCTGCTACCAACATTTCATCACAGCAAATTTGAGTTTTCGATAAGCCTCTTAATTATTCCCTCGTTGTTTGTGTAATCCAAAGACCTACAGATCAGAATGGACAACTCCCAAAGTGCAGGATACCAAGCTGGCCAGGCCAAGGGCCAAGCTCAGGTGAGGATCTAACTTTTAACCTAATTTCATGGTTAATTACAATATATATGGTGCTGCTGCTCAAGTTTTGTTATATATTTTGATCATATTCTTGTTTGATGCAGGAAAAGGCCAGCAACTTGATGGACCATGCCAGCAATGCTGCCCAATCTGCCAAGGAATCTGCCCAAAATGTATGATGAAACATGTCTTTATTCTTATATATATTCAGCTACATATCAAGTTTTACACATTCACTCGATCAGTTCATCATACTCACTCCGAACTCAATAACTTATCGATCATCTTATAACGTATTCGGAATTTCGCATCACGATCCCAAAATATAAATAACTTCTCCCCTAGCTAACTTGTTTAGATTAAATCAGATGGCTAATTTATTGATTGATTGTGTTGCAGGCTGGTGAGCAAATGCAGCAGAAGGCACAGGGAGCTGCTGAGTCAGTCAAGAATGCAATGGGAGGCAACAAATGAAGCTGATCGATGAAGGATCTAGATGATCATTACCCGTTTTGTTTTGTTTCCTACATTTTTGATTTCCGCATCGGTTTTCGTTTTTGAATTTGTACCTTTCTTCTGCATTTTGCAAGAAGAAAAGTTTTCCCAATCAATGTTATCATTTGCTATTCAGAGAGTATGAATAGCCAATAATACAATGAGTTAATTAACTTCATTTAATCTCTACTAGTAGAAGAGTACTCTAGCACCCATTTCAGAATTGATGTTTAATCACTATTGAATTTTCAATGTCCTGCTGGAATGAAAATATCATCGATTGCCATACTATGTATATATGCCAAACACACAAACTAGTGATCCTTTGGTATAGTATTATATTCTCATCTTATTTGGAGAATTTTGGGTAGAAATGATGGTATAGAGCTAGCTAGGTTAAATATGTTCTAACTCTTTATTCCAAATTGTTCATCTTATTTCTTCATAAATTGGTAGCTTATTATAATGGTAGTCACAACATGATCATGGATGAACAATTAAACTTGATGCATTGCCAATTTGCCATATAGATGTAGTTGATTGTTATTATACTAGAATTATGACCCGCGTTTTGCCACGGGATTTGTGTACAAAATTTTTCTTTTTTTCTTCTCATTTCTATTAATGTATCAAAGTGCAAGATCTATATAGATTCAATTTGAAATACTTAACAACAAAGCATTTATCATAACAGTAAGAGTATATCTTATATACACTGATGTCAAATGACTCCAAAGCTTTGCAAAAGAAAGAACAAAAACCACACCCAATTATGTCTCTAACCAAAGCCACAAATTAGAGCTTTGCAATTCCGACACAATCTAAGAAACATAATTCATGATGACGTGATGACAGTCATCCATCTAACACAGACTAAACTTCACACCAAGTTGCCATGCCCTGCATACAGGCACTTTGATTTGGAAATCCTTGTGTAAAGGTTGTGTGTACCGTCGTTATGATCTATAAACAATTGATACAAATGTTAGCGTATGCAGTAGATAAAAGAAAATTTAGTAGATGTTGTAGTTGTAATGAGCATGGATCACGAGAGCGTATTCAGCGCACCCGTCCATCTCCGCCGTTCATTTTGAAAAAGTCAAAAGTCAGCGTCAAATGGACGGCGGAGATGGACGGGTGCGCGGCGCACCCGGGTGCGCTGTATAATTTTCGATGGATCACATGCATATAAGCAAGTTAAAGTCATAGTAAGTACAATATTACAAAACCTGAGAGAGAGGTGACTAAATATAACTACAATGTGGCATGTACATGATATAGAGCTGAGCTCACCGTTAAAAGTTCTAAACATACTATGATATCAGAAAAGAGAAGCTCCTTCTTGTGCTTAGAATTGAAAACTTGTGCATAGTTTCAAAGTCGTAGTAGTTCGTATATGAGAGGTTTCATGAAATTACACTTCTTTTTTTCAAATTGTATTGGTAATAGGTAACTAAACTTAGCATTGCATGCTTCTACCATTCATCTGGAAAATAACCATGGCAAATACAGATCAATAAACCTAAGATTCTACTGGAAAAGAAATGCAATCACCTAACAGTAGATTTTTAAGCCAGAGGAGAACAACAGATAATTTACATTGACCCTCTTTCAATGACCAGTTAACAATTGTACGTTCGTACCAATATAAAACACAAAACAATGCTCTCCAACTCTAAAGTTTGCCCAAATAAAGTCAAGCCATCAAGAAATTTGCATTAAAATTTAAGATTACTGTATCATAAGATTAAATATTTTTCAGAGAACAAAACTTTAAGAACCTAAGGAGTCGACACATGTTCAAGACTGTATTGTTACCAATTGAATGTCCTCCCTCCCTCAATGCCATTTACCTTAACATTTTTTTAGCCATCTAGACCAACTGAGCCACCAGAGAACCATGCACTCATTGAATTACAAAAAAGAAGGCAAAACAATTTAATTAAATTTCCATTGCTTACTATTCAGATAAAGCAACTCATGTTCAGTCTAATTTCAAAAGGCATCAAATCATACCTGGTTTTGAAAATGGTTGTGTATCAGAGTTTGTTTGCCTAAATGCTGCTTAATCCAATGAATAACCGTGTTCTTACTGCCAGTCAGTTTAAAACTTTAAACCCATTCTTCTTCAAGTAGAGCTTACATTGCTCCACTTCCAGTTTCTCAATCTATTTATCTGCCACCAAACAATGAAAGAATTTTCATTAGTTAATAATGGTATATGAATGACAAAAATATATATATATCTGCAATGGCAGCTTGTGTTCTCTATGAAAATGCTCAAAAGGATAAATGCATTGTTCAAAAGAGTAAATTTCAAAGGCTCACCTTGAAGTCTTAACAGCCATAACCTAAAATATCTTTAAAAAAAAATATATATATATATATATATATATATATATAAGAGATCACAAATGGCAAAATTGTAGAAGATTAAATTCCATATCAATATAAGATCAAATGAAAACTTGTAGAATATCAAATGCAAGCATAGTTATACCAAGAAAAGTTTATAAATGCCATATCAATATCACCACCAAATTATCATGAAAACCTATAAAATATCGAATTCTCAAAAGTGAAAGCTAGTAGAGAGTATGTGACTGCCTACTCAATACCATATCAACAAAGATAAACGACTCCCAGAATACAAAATCAACACCAAAAAAGCAAAATTTCAAAGGAGGAAGCTTACTTAAAGAAACCTGAATTGACCAAAAACCGTTGATGCTTGATTGAAACCCAAACTCGCAAGAAAAGTGATTGGCGAAATCAAACCTCGAACACCTTCTGCATTAAAATTTCCCAAAAATCAATACCTAATGGAAAACAAAAACAAAAAGCTACAAATCCACATCTCAATTTCTTTAAAGAACCTAACTTTGCAGCATATGGATTCATTCAGAAGAAGGCACTCTTCTTTCAATTTTCTTGGCCTTGATAGAACTCTCCTCTCTAAGAACAGAAATCAATCTCATAGTCTGAAGACATCAAAATAAATCGATCAAAGAAGAAAAGAAAAAACCCATAAGAACAATCAAAGTAAAGAACCCGACTATCACACGCAGAGGGAGAGAATTTGTCTTGCGTTCGTTCGTTGTCCTCTTCTCCTTTCTCCACCTCTGTCTCTCTCTCTCTCCTTGATCATGATCGAAATTTATGAAAACCCAAAACAACGCAGGAGACTGTTAATCAAAACCAAGCAGATCAGTGAGATCACCCAAACTGTTTTTTACTGTAGATGAACAGTACTCAAACAATAGATATATAGTAAATAAGACATAGAAGCCATGGGGCTGAATGGATATTGGTCCCATATCAACTTAATATAATTTATAGTCAGCATATTAGTAGGACAGTCATTTCAGTAAAATGTTTGTTGCCATAAATGCTATCCTTCAGATTATGATTGTTCTAGAGTCCAGGGTGTTACACAAGTAATGATGGCGAATTTTTGTTCTTCAGTCTAATTTTGCAACATTGGATGAAAAAACTGGAATAGTCATCAGTAGGAGGGCTGACAGACACTTTGAAGAAGAAGGGCCCATACTGTGTGCAGCACTCGACGGATTGAAGTTGCCATCTTTTCCCAAATATGAAGTCAGAGTCAGGTGCAAGTGCAAGTGCAAGTGCAAGTGTTTATTGTAACTGATGTAACAGGGTTCTTATTTGATGTGCATGTATGTATCTCTTTTATCCCTTGTTTGATCAAACACAACCTCCTTTATGCAGACAGCTAAAAAATTATGAAAAGTTTGTTCTAATTCAATTTTATTTGAAAAAGAAAGTTTAGAATTTTGATAAGCTTTCAAGGTGACTGCCTTTTTGCACCTCTAGCATTGTGACTGTTTTCAATTCGTAAGTTCACATCGTCTGTTCACCGGTTGAAAGCACTTCATCTGCTAACTCTGTAAATCCTTATCTAATTTTTACAGTCAAGTATAGTAAAACTGACTGAGGTTCATTTGCTACAGGTATGCAACAGAACATAGGTGTGGAGTGGTTGTAAAAGGGCCAAATTTAAGTGGAAACATATCGGGAACAGACCCATTGAAGGATAACCGTTTACTTTTGCAAGCTGAAGCTCTAGATGGTAGTGATGAGGCAAGGCATACAGCTAAAGTTGTTAACGAGTTATCCAAGGAAATATCAAAGATTCTCATTGCGCATCCACTAAATGCAAAGCGGGCCTCTGAAGGGAAGAACATAGCTAATGTGGTCCTTTTACGAGGTTGTGGTATCCGGATTGAGGTCTGTTATCTCAAACGAAATTGATTGCATCATGTTGAACTCATTACTCAGAAAATCTTATGCAGTCATCTAAGTTCTTGCATTGAACAACTTTCTCTGTTGTTTTTAGTGGATCAGACAGCCACCATGTGCAGGAACACTCCTTTGGAACATATAGAAATGTTATACTCGGCCGGCTGAATCTTGTTATTATCATAATCTTCAATATTTCTATTCTCGTGATTTATAAGATCTTGGTTCTGGCTGTTTGGCTTAGCTCTTCTGATACTTCAGTATGTGCCTACATTCTAGTCAATAATCTTCTGAGCTGAACAGCAACTGATGGACATCAGGGTTTATTCTTTCTTTTCTGGCTGCCTGGTAGACAATGCTGGAACTTTCCGCAACTAGTTGTTTTAGTAATGCTCCTGAGAGTGCTAGACATACCACCATAAGAATGCCAACTTTTATAGAATATTGAAAGCCCAAGAGGTCTCCTATTTAAGGATATCCATCCTTAGGCTCACCAGCAATTTTGCAAGACCCTCTTGGGATGGTTTACATAATAGCACACATATTTTAATATAAATATATATATATACAGAGTTTCTCAGCTGCGGACGTCCCTATTTATTCTTAGGGTACGGATTTCCACTTTACACTCACTTTGCAATCGAATTTTCATATCTCCACCGTCTAGTATTTAGATACTAATGTATACATCATCTCTGCAAAATTTCAGCCAATTTAGTTATCATTAAGACACTAAAAAAAACGCAGTCACACATATCTATTTTTTCTTATATTACTCCTTTTTCTCAAATACTTCAACATATTTCAGGTTTCTCCATTTGCAAAGAAACATGGGTTATGGCCTTGTATGGTAGCTCCAACAAAAATCATTGCGGGATTGGGCTTATCTCTTGGCATTGATATCCTGGAAGCTCCTGGAGCAACAGGAGACTACAGAACACTTCTAACTTCCAAAGCAACTGCAATAGCCAAGGCACTTTCAGCTCCTCTGCAGTCTTGCCCCAATGTATTTGTGCCAGGGGAAGATGAACACAAACCAGGGCGATCAGATGGCTATGATTTTGGGTTCCTCCACATAAAGGTCATATCTCAGCTTCGGCTCTTTAATTATCTGCCTTGTCACGGTGCAATTTCGACCCTCATCGTATATTTTCACACTGAAGCATAGACATCATTTTTAATCTAGTTTCCTGAAATGTGAGAAGTTAATAATGGCATGGCAATTGATGCTTAGTAAAGTTTAATGTTTGATGCTCCACTTGCTTGCTTAGTTGTTGGTCCCACAGAGGGTTTCATACTGAGAGAGATTGTTTTGAGATTTCGGTCCCCATTTCATAAGTGCTAAAGGAATCTCTGTTTGATTGCATTGCAGGCTATAGATGATGCAGGTCATGATAAAGCAACCATTTTCAACGTCAAAGGATTAGAAGCTGTAGATCGAGCTATAGGGCAGCTGGCCAGGCTCCTTTGGGAGACTGAATCAACTGGAAAATTTCAGTACTTCCCTTGTGTTACAGGAGACCACTCTACGCCAGTTGAATATGGAGACCACAGCTTTGAGCCAGTTCCATTCACAATATGTTCATTGAAAGATTTTGTGGGTGCTATAGGTGTGGAAACGGTTTTGGGTGCTTCGCTTGATCCATTTCCTCTTCCAACTGTAAAAGAGGGTGAATATCCAACAGAGCCAGAGGAGATGACACAGGAGCAGACCAAGCGGCCTCGAGCTTTCAATAGTGATTCAGTTTGTGAGTTTAATGAGATAGCGGCAGCAAGGGGATGTCTTGGACGTTTTCCTGGCGGTGAGATGATGGGAGTAATAAAGAATTTCCTGGAGCTAGAAGCTTGAGCTGCCCAAGTTGAAAGCTGTGAAAAATTGGTAAGGAAAATGGCTACAATTCAATGATATGTAGTGGAAGTTTTGAAATCCTTTAAGAAAACGAGAATTGAAAATAAGCATACCAAGAGGTTTTCCTTATTAAACCATTTCATCTGTTTTCATCATTTCTTTAGGTAGACTTCTGTACTACTACTCTTAAAGACATGAACAGAAACTGCATGTATAGTCTGAAAAACCTTAAAATTGCTAGCAAAGCCAGTAAATTTCAGACTCCGGCAAGCCATGTGGACATGATGCAACCAACTCTGTCCATTCACCGGTGTCACTGAATGTTAATTTTGATACAATCTTCAGAGACGCCGTTATAATCATTTTTCAGACGTGAAGAGTCTCACAACCTTGCACCTATACAGCTATACCCGTCATTCATACTGACTAGCTCCAAGTCTTTACGCTGAGCAATGTGTTTTTCGTAGAAGGGCTCGCAGACGAACCCCAAGGGTTTTCTCTTATGACATCCAGGGGTGGGAGGAAGATTAACAACCTGCATTACTCTGTGGATTACATATGAAGAAATCGAGGCGATGATCTTTCTTTTCGGAGCACAAAACTAAGTCATTGTATGTAGCCACAATTAGTGAACATTGTTTCAAGCTCAAGAAACTCTTAGTCTTTCAAACTCCTTTGGCCTGGTGTTCAGTGTTCATCCCCATAGCAGTCCATCAGAGACTGAATTATAGGGGTTCCTCTGTCACTTTGGATCCATAGAAAGTGGCCAACAAACGAAGGAGATCCGAGATGAGAGTGCACCAACGCTTGGAGACACACTTGCATTGAGAAACAAAGTTATGGGAAGGAAGTCGACAGAGGATTTCAAACATATCTCATCAGGGAGATCATCAAGATTGGTATTCATCGATTTCGATGACGGTCTACTTCCTACTTATGCTGATGAATCTCTTAAACGTTTCGGGTGGTGAATATGATCAGAAGAAGACATTGTTAACTTGGAGGTTCTTTCTCCGAACTAGCATGCATGACACAAAATATTTAGGTCAGCCATAGTTGATGAATCTGATCGAGGTGCTCCCAGAAAATATCAAAAGGCAAAAGCAATAGTCTAATAAGAATATTACTACCAGTATTATAGAAATTTTTGCACCAGTATATTACACCCGTAGGCAAAAGATTTTTTACAGAAATCATGACAACATAACTTGTGTTTGGTCTGCAAAGCATATTACTACCAGTATTACAGGTTCCAATAAGAATTAGAAGCTCTCTTCCAACTTCAAAATATATGTGCGCCCTTTATAAAGGGACAATAGTCTAAAGTGGAGAGTTGCATGTAAAATATGCCACAAGAAGAAGTGGAACATAAAGCTTCTTTTTTTCACTTTAGTTTTGCTTTGTTCACATAATGGAAATTATCTCATCAGACACCTACTTCTTTTCTTAATTTATAAGAAATATAAACTGATTAAACAACACCCCCCTCCTTCCTCACAATAATTGCGTACCACACCAGCAGCACCAGAAACACAAAAAAATTTAAAGATGTATGTGACAAAATCTCTTTCCATGTACCGGAAATCTCCAAACACCCTTTCTATACAGCCACCAGATGCACCTTATTCCGGTCATTTAGTAGTTACAGATGAAGAAGCAGAAGCACAAGACTCATGTTGTTGGGGTATTTGCAAGCGTGAACAGATTAAGCAACTACCATTTCCACAGGACAAGATACTCACCGTTGTTTATACATCGGATTACCAAGAAGCAACCACCACCAAAGTTTGGTTCATCCCTGTTCTTGATCAGCCTCTTTCTTCTAATTGCTACTATGTCATCAAAGCAAATGGAAGACACAAAGGGTATGCTCTTCTTATACTTGTAATTTTTCTCCATGTACTGTTTTTAAGTAGTACATGTTTGTGCAGGAAAGCATGCAGATGCTCTAAAGAGAGGGACATAATGAACTGCTGCTTCAGAGACTTCTTGAGGGACAAGAAACCAGTACCTTTGAATCTAAGAAACATATACCAACAAGTTAAGATTCATCGGCACCAAGGAGGCGGTTTCTTCGCAGAGTCTGTAGCTCCTGATGGTGTTCCTCCAAAGTTTCTAAGGAAAAAAGGATGGGAAATCCGCAGCTCAAGTTTGTACCGATGGCAGTTAAGTGATGCCTTAGGCCTTGACACTTCCCTCCGATTGCGCTTCCCTGACTTCAACTTCCCCATCTTTAAGAAACGTTCAGCTTCTAATGTTGTGGGGAAATGGTACAAGTCCATTTGTGTTTGTGAGAGAGAGAGCCAGCATAAGACGCCAGATGAAGAAGTCGAAATTCTACAGAATATCTATGGAGCAGTGGTGGGAAGAGATTTACTCCTGTGGGAATACTAGCAATGAAGGCAACGTTGTGAATGTGGATGTAAGTGTACAAAGGGAAGTGGCTTTTGTATCTGCCGCGGAAGCTGTCAAGGACGATAGAAATGGTCGTACAGGGTTCACTTGGTTCAAGGCTTATAATCCAGACAGCCGAAAACTGGTCACAGTCGGTTTGAGCTCCGCGATTGTCCAGAATATGAAATGGGTTTTAGAGGCAGGAGGGTGGGTTACTGGGGATGAGAAGGACACAAGGGTGCAGAAAGTAGAAGAGATCACAGACGGGTGGAGGAAGTTCGGCTGTTATGTTCTGGTGGAGAGTTTCAAATTGAGAAGAATGGACGGAAGTCTGGTATTGAGACATGACTTTAGGCACACTAATACCATAAGAAGTAAATGGGAATAAGCTACATATTGTAAACATCTCAGTTTGTACATGTTTCTCAGTTTTACATGTTTCCACATTATAAACCTCAGTTTCATATAACATGGGTTAAATGGCTCAAAGTTGTCAAGGTACCTTTGTATCTTCTGCTTAAACTCAATCCTCAGAAAGAAAAACTTCTATAGAAAATTTAGAAAACAAGGAACACTCATAATTTGATTGAGATCGACAGAAGTTGTCATACATTCCATAATGATGTTCATGGTGCATCACACAGTTGCCTTATATAATAGAACAAACTAAAAGTACAAATCAAACAGCAAACTTGGACAATAGTGTCCAAATAACATGTTCATGAGGGGATGGATTGCGCACACTTGAGTTCCTGCAGCTCAGAAACCGTGAATTTTGATATTCTCCTTCTTCACAATGCCAGCCTGAACTAAGAAGGCAGACACGTTCTTCCGCTGATCACCTTGAAGTTGAATCACCTGCCCCTGTTCTGGGTCCTGGACAACTGTACCATTGCAGCAAAATTCCTTCTTAAGATCCTTGAGAATCTTGTTGTAGCTAAATTCCTTCTTCAGTCCCTGCACTGTTGTCAGGCTTTTCCTACCATTACGCTGCTGTATACGAATGTGCACATAATCTTTTGTTCCAGCACCTGAGTCCTCAGCATTTGCCTCAGCAAACGGATCTGAAACCAAGCATCAGCATTTCAATTAGATTTCCCACAAAACAGAACAAGTACGGCAAAGATAACGAGTTGAATTAAAATTACACACTACTAGATTGGATACAAGTCACAACCCACGCAACACACATGTCACCAATACAAAAGATCTACTTCCACATATTTCAGGTATCATATCTTACATATAAAAACTCAAACCACCTGCTCTTCCTTGCCCTTAATGAATATAACTACCAAAAAGTATGTCACACAAAAAGCAAGACCGCATGCAAACTCTAGGTACACAGACAGCAAGGCTAGGAAAGCGTTGCTTTTACAAACAAAACAAACACCGTGTAACAAGTAAATAAGAAACGCCTTTAACGATTTAATCACTCAACTAATCCATTCAATAGATAACTTCAAATTCATCCGATGTGTATTCTCTTTTTCTCTAACACAGATCAAATTCATTCAAATTCATGCAAGATCAAATTCATTCAAATACACGTAATTTAGCTATACATATCAAATAAACCCTGAGATATTTGAATATCTCTTTCGACATAATAAGCAAAGGCATACCAAAGGCAGTAGGGATCTGGACGTCGAGCTCAGACATGAAACTTGGTAACGAACTAATAGATTCCCGGACAACCACGCTCTGCTCAGACCTGCATCACATCACAAAATCTCCATCAACCTCTCAGAAAAAAAAAATCAAAATCACAAATCGGTATTAAATTGCACCAATAAAACTCTATCTCCATGTTCATGATTATGATCCAGCAAAAACAAATAAATTTTTTCAATTTACAACAAAATTATAAAGCTCTCTTCAAGATTTAGTTCAATTAGTAGATCTGACTCCATATAAAAACCTCAAATCTCCAAAAACTACAATCCGAACCCTAAAATTGTGATTGAATCATGAAATCCCCAAATCGGAGAGAAACAAATCCCTAGAAATCGTCGGAATCGAAAACAGAGGCCGAAGCTGTACCTGATCAGATGCTTTCGGGATTCGGAGATTGGCCGGACGGTGATGGCGACGGAGATTTCCTTCGCTTCTTTCTCTCTCTTCAAATAGAAACCTGTAGAGAAAAAGCGAAAGGAAATTTGGGGTCTGAGAAAAATTTACAGAAGCTAAAATATCATCGTCATAATATATATATAGGTGTGGACTTGGGATTAGGTCGGCGTCTAATCTTTATTCCCCCACGCGCGATGTATTGTGATGATATCCCATGCGCGGGGGTAAAAGAGGTGGGATGGGAGCGTGGAGGAGACGTCGGTGATTGAGCGAGTGAGTTCGGAGTTTTCCAGAAGAAGGAGGATTGTGTGGAGGGGATTAGGGTGACGTGTGGGCCGTTAGTTGGGTTCATTTATTGGGCTTGGTGGTCCGGCCCACTTGGCGCATATTCATCCCCTTTGTCGGTGTCAAAGTTAATGCACTACTATTTTATGCTTTTGCCTCCATTTCAAATGCAGAGGCCATTACTAGATATTCCAATGGAGTAGCAAATTCCAACACGCTAGTGTTTTCTCAGAGCTCTGTATCATTCAAAATCTAAAACCCTAATCTCAAGCTGTGAGAGTTGGGACTTCTTCTTCATTTGGTTCTGTTCAAGCTAGGAAGCTTTGATTGCTTTGGACCTCTCCAGTTTGAGCAATGGCTACTCACTGTGTTAATTTCTCTGCAAGTTGCCTTCTTCATCAGGACCAAGTTCCAATGGTAACTTCATTCTGCTCTAAAGATTATCCTTTTTGTTCTTTTGGTTCTGGGTTTTAGGTTCTTGGATGGTAAACTTGCTAATTTGAGTAATGGTGGAACCTGAGATTGGTCTTTTGATGTAGTTAAATGTGATGTTAAAGTTGTGTACTCAGTCGTTAATATATTCAATTCAGCTCTATGTTTTAATGCTGTGGTAAACTGGTAATGCCTATTTTCTGTATATGGTAATGTGAGACTTTGTCACTACTATCATGTTCTGTGTCAACTTTGTAAAACTCACCGTGAACCAATTCACCAAATCACCAGCTAGTACTTATATGATATGTGTGCGTTTTAAGCTGCACGAAGAATTTGACATCCCGGTAACCTTTGATTTTCAATTTTGAGTATAAAATGTACCAGAACCTAATATTACAAGTCAAAGATCGATGAAAGTGTATGCCTGAGTATTAGTCTTGTTTCCTTATGTACTTGCTTCAGTTGAGAAGAAATGGCTTGGATTTATCACACTTGATAGAAAGCCGAGGAATTTGATGCTTTCAAAAGGCTGTAGAGCAAGAGCAGCTCTCAATGCTGATACAGTACCAGTCGAAATCCCTCGTCAATGGTACAACCTGATTGCAGATCTGCCTATAAAACCTCCTCCCCCATTGCATCCCAAGACTTATGAACCTGTTAAACCTGAAGATCTGTCCCCTCTATTTCCTGATGAGTTGATTAAACAAGAGGCAAGTGGTGAGAGATACATAGATATCCCAGAAGAAGTTCGCGAGATATACAAGCTTTGGCGTCCAACCCCTCTGCTAACACACATTGCACTGTTTTTTTTTTTAACCTTCTCCTCTCATAAAGCTGTTGGAATCATCTTACTCTTGAGTTGAATATAGGGCCAAGAGGTTGGAGAAGCTTCTTGACACGCCGGCCAGAATTTATTACAAATACGAAGGTGGTAGCCCTGCTGGATCACACAAACCCAACACTGCAGTTCCACAAGTGTATTATAATGCAAAGCAAGGCATCAAGAAGGTTGTGACAGAAACAGGAGCTGGACAATGGGGATGTTCTTTGGCTTTTGCATCCAGCTTATTTGGTCTTGACTGTGAGGTGAGAAATCTTCACTTGGTCAATGCCTATAATTGCTTGTTGCCTTGTTTCAAAGATTTATTTTTTAAATGTCTTCCTTTATGTAGGTATGGCAAGTGCGAGCTTCATATGATCAGAAACTGTATCGCAAATTGATGATGCAAACTTGGGGGGCAAAGGTACACCCATCTCCATCAAACATAACTGAGTCCGGTTGAAAAATCCTTCTGATGGATCCATCAACCCCGGGAAGTTTAGGAATAGCTATTTCTGAAGCTGTGGAGGTTGCAGCTATGAATGCCGACACTAAATATTGTCTAGGAAGTGTTCTCAATCATGTTTTGCTCCACCAGACTGTAATTGGTGAAGAGTGTCTCAAACAAATGGAAGCAATAGGTGAGACCCCGGACTTGATCATAGGGTGTACTGGTGGAGGATCTAACTTTGCAGGGCTCAGTTTCCCATTCATTAGAGAAAAGCTCAATGGAAAAATGAGCCCTTTAATAAGAGCAGTTGAACCTTCTGCTTGTCCTTCATTGACTCAAGGTGTATACAGATACGATTATGGTGACACAGCAGGGATGACTCCACTAATGAAGATGCATACACTTGGGCATGACTTCATTCCTGATCCAATTCATGCCGGTAATGAACATTAGTTCTTGCTTCCGAGCTGTAGTCTTTTCGAAATTTACTTCTTCATATTCAGCATTCGACTGTTTTTTAACAGGAGGATTACGCTATCATGGCATGGCTCCACTGATTTCACATGTCTATGAACTCGGTTTCATGGAAGCATTAGCAATTCCCCAGACCGAGTGCTTCAGAGGTAACTAATATTTTCTATATACCTCATATACTATTTAGTAAGGGAGCCAACTGTCTAACTGTGATCCTAACTTCTGTGTTTTGTGCATTGCAGGTGCTATACAATTTGCTAGGTCCGAAGGATTGATTCCAGCACCAGAGCCAACCCATGCCATAGCTGCCACCATTAGGGAGGCTCTGAAGTGTAAAGAAACTGGAGAAGCAAAAGTTATTCTCACTGCAATGTGTGGACATGGCCATTTCGATTTGCCAGCTTACGACAATTACCTACAAGGAAATCTGGTTGACCTGTCATTCCATGATGAGAAGCTACAAGCAGCATTGAGCAGTGTTCCTAACATGCGTAGCTGAGGGCAGTACATTGCTACAATGCTGTGTTGGATTTGGATGAACTAAGGCACATTTTTCCCACTTTTTTTTTTGTTGTGAGAATGACATTTTTTTCCACCTGATCATGGAATGATCACAAGTTGGAATTTCAGAACTAGAGAGTTCATGAGTCTGTTCAACATGACACATGCCAGGACAAAAACGAAATTCTTGTAACAAATTGAGTGCAGTTCAAGGACTATGCAATAGATATTGAGGAATAAAGAAATGCACTTTTCTTAACAATATCAATGTCACTGAAATCTCTCACATGTTCATGGGAGTTTAACCGAGCTGCCTAAACTTCCGACACATAGTTGGAGTGTTGTGTTTCGTAGTTTTGTAGTTTCAGGTACCGAAGTGTCGTCTCATCAACTTAACTGCTATCATTAATCTTTTATGAGTCAAATCACACCCTCTAATTGACAAATTATTTATTTTAGAAAAAAAAATAAAAAAAAAAATTATGGGCAATTGTACACAAGTAACACAAGGACAAGACATGGGCCTTGGTTTTGGTTTGTGTCCCCCAATTAGAAGGGTAGGGTACCTTTGGTCTATTCCCGTTACAACATTGATCTCTCTCTGCTCTTTTCACTTCACTAGGGCGCCCAGAGCACAGGCACAAAGAACGAAGGTGCTTCACATTCAACCGCAGAGAACATTCATAAAGTAAAGTCTCTATCTTTCTACTCCCAACTTTTCTTTCCCAAAATTTCTCATAACAGTTTTAGGGTTCATGAACAATTTAAACTAATTCGATATTGAAATTGAAAATCAAAAGCAACCCAGTTGTAGAAACGCACCGAATTTCAGAAATTTAGAGTCTTTTCAATGCAATAGTGATTCTCAATTTCTCATTATCTGTTTCGATTCATGTAGAACTAGGGTGATTAGAGATGGGAAGTAATGGTCGAATCCCACCGGCCCATCTCCGGCGTCCTCATCCCGGACCCGACCCGTATGGGCCTCATGGGCCGGGTACCCGCCCACCTCCGGGTGGTTATTCACCCTTTGACATGTTGCCTCCACCGCAAGTTTTGGAGCAGAAGCTGGCTTCACAGCATGTGGAGATGCAGAGGCTGGCAACTGAGAATCAGAGACTCGCTTCGACGCACGGAAGCCTGAGGCAGGAGCTGGCTGGGGCTCAGCATGAGCTGCAGATACTGCATGCTCAGGCCGGGGCTATGAAGTCGGAGAGGGATCAGCAGATGAGGAGTTTGATGGATAAGATTGCGAAAATGGAGGCTGAGCTGAAATCGGCAGAGCCTGTTAAGGGGGAGCTGCAGCAGGCGCGTGCCGAGGCGAATGGCTTGGTTGGGGCGAGACAGGAGAGTATTGTGAAAGTGCAGCAGTTGAGTCAGGAGCTTCAGAGGGCGCATGTGGAGGTGCAGCAGATTCCGGTTTTGGTTCAGCAACTCGAGGGCCTTAGGCAGGAGTATCAGCATTGCAGGTTCGTGGTTGCTCTTTGGAATTCAGGGATTATGTGTTTGTTTCTCTTTTGGGGATTTGGGGTTTTTACCTGCGAAAGGAATCATAATGTTGTGCTGTGGTGGATTATGCAGGGCTACTTTTGACTATGAGAAGAAATTGTACAATGACCACCTTGAATCACTTCAGGTCATGGAGAAGAACTATGTTACCATGGCTAGGGAGGTAGGAAAACTACGAGCAGAGTTATTGAATAATCCTGGTGTTGAAAGAAGAACTGGTAAACTTCTTGCCTTTTGATTTTCTGTGGGGTGGGTTAGGATCTCTTAGTTTAGTGTTTATCCTGATCTTTTAATACACTGCGGATGGTTTCTCCATGGCAATGAAATGCAGGTGGGCCTTATTATGGGAATCCTGGGACTAATGAAAGTGAGGCTTCTGGGCTTGCTGCAGGACAAAATGCTTATGAAGATAGCTATGGTGTTCCCCAGGTATTTATTTTCCATATCTTAATTTTTTTTAGAGGTTTTGTTCATATTCCTTTCCTTGTTATCGTATGGAGTTGGTTTTATGGTACTATGCCGGGTTGGTTTAGTCTCCTATTGTTTGAGCCGAGATTGGCCTGTTGGTGTTGTATAAGTTATTATGAAATACATGGGTTTTTTACTCACAAACTCAAACACAAGACTCATGAATACTTAGCAAACTAGATTATCCATTGTGTTAGTCCTCCATCATCTTGATTGAAGCATTTTTGAGAATAGTTCAATTTAAATATTTCATTCAAATGAATCAGGTCTCTATAGGATGGTAGAATAGGTTCCCATCAATGCTGTTTTTTGTTTGTTTGCGTTTTTTTCTACAAAGATGTTAAATACTGGACAGTAAGATCGGACTCAAAATGGTATGTATGGGAAAAGGATGCGTAGGCAAAACCCCAGCTGTAATTTACCATACCTTGTTAGTGGGACTGTAAAACAACTTCAGTAATTAGTTATACCATCTAAACTTTTAGTTATGTACATCCATCACCTTCATTGTCTCAAAGGCAACTGCTAACTTCATTTGGGAGTCCCAGTTTATAAATAACATCCTTCATTTCAGTACCAAAGTAGATGATTAAAGATGAGTAAGAAGTTGGCCTATCAGACCTCCTTGTTTAAGGCTGCTGATAAAGTGTTAAGAATCTGTTGTGCAACCTTGCTTTTGTTTTGAATTGAAAGTTATACTATTGCTGTTCCCAGATGCCATGAAAACTGAAGCACTGTCACTTGGTATTTCCTATAACAGGGACGTGTGCCATTTCCTCCTACTGCTGCTGGTGGCAGTGGGCCTGGGGGCAGTGCTGGTGCACCTACTGGTGGCACGGCTGCTGCAGCCGCTGCCGGAACTTCTCCATTTGCTGGAACTCAGCCTGGACATCTGGGAAGGGCCGGTTATGATGCAGCAAGAGGGCCTGTTGGTTATGATGCCTCTGGAGGACATGTTGGTTATGATGCACAAAGACCTGGCTATGATCTGCAAAGAGGACCCGTCTATGATGCACAAAGACCAGGTTATGAGGTGCAAAGAGTAGCCGGTTATGATCCAACCCTTGGTCTTAACTATGATGCACAGTCCAGAGGTGCTTCTGGTCCTCAAGGACATGTGCCTGCAACCAATATGCCCTATAATTCAGCCGTTCCACCCACTTCTCGAGCTGGAACTGGATATGAGGTACCACCACCTCAAGGAGGTGCCAACCCTGTTCATAGATGAAGCCCAGGCCTTGCCCTTCACCGGTAAAGTTCACTCAGATACAGTAGTTGTTAGGATATCCGAAATTCCTCAAATTTTCGTCTGAATTTTCATATTTTCCGGCTTCTGCTACCTTAAATAACATGTATCAGTCCATTTCTGGTTTTCACGTCTTTCAAACCCTATAATTCAGCCGTTCCACCCACTTCTCGAGCTGGAACTGGATATGAGGTACCACCACCTCAAGGAGGTGCCAACCCTGTTCATAGATGAAGCCCAGGCCTTGCCCTTCACCGGTAAAGTTCACTCAGATACAGTAGTTGTTAGGATATCCGAAATTCCTCAAATTTTCGTCTGAATTTTCATATTTTCCGGCTTCTGCTACCTTAAATAACATGTATCAGTCCATTTCTGGTTTTCACGTCTTTCAAATATCAAGCTGGGCCCAGAGTTGTAGCAGAACTGTGGCAAAAATCATTGTAAAGTGGGCACTCTAAAGTCTGAACCTAATATTAGACAATTTTTCCTCAACATCATTTGGAATTTACATTGCAAAGAAAAAGTTGTATCACTTGTACGTATTATCTACGTTGTATATGGCTAATAGAATATGCTCTTTTTTTCAACTTACATTTGTGACATATTGTTTCTTTGCGAAAATAGAAAAATATGTCGTGTCTTGTAATGAGGGGTTGTAACAAAACATGTACCAAGCGGAAGGTTTATTAAACGGTTGTGAATCTACATATATCATGTGGGTGGCTGTGATTAGACGACATTAAAACCGTCGTATGGTGATACCTACATATGAATGGTTAAGATTGTATTGTAAATTCGGACCATGTGGGTGGCTGAGATTAGACGACATTAAAACTGTCGTATGATGGTACTTACATATGAATAGTTAAGATTGTACCGTGTATTCGGACTGTGTTGTATGCTTGGATTTTTGTAACATAAGAGAGAAAGCTTAAGCTTGAGTCCAAAACAATACATTAGGCCCATATCCACTTACATTAGTATTTAGCGCTTTTTGCCTCGCCAAAATTTCGAAACTAATTTCAATTTCCCGGGCATTTCCTTTATCCACGGCTGAGAACCACCCACCGCTTTCCTCACTCTCTCTCTCTCTCTCTCTCTCTCTCTCTCTCTCTCTCTCTCTCTCTCTCTCTCTCTCTCTCTCTCTCTCTCTCTCTCTCCCTTTTCAAAACCCTAACCGAGCTCCGATTCGATTCAGATTCTGCAAGACGATTTGGCCCCTAGGATTTCATTACATTGCAATTGGTATGAAACTGTGTCGTTTAGTCCGATTTCTTATGTGACATTCGGAGGCTCAGCTATGGCGTCGGATCCAATTCCAGGCATGGAGTCGGTGGTGGCCTCCGCCACCGGGTACCGCGGATCGGAGCTGGAGAATCTGATCAAGCTCATGACTTTTGCCGGTGCCAGCTATATCGGTCGCTTGTCGCCTTCCAACGCCTTCACTCATTTGGTTGGTTTTCGAAACACATTTACTGATTTTTACATGTGTTTTCTGTGATAATTAGGTTCATAACTGCAAATTTTATTGA
This sequence comes from Fragaria x ananassa, assembly GCA_034370585.1. NCBI lineage: Eukaryota > Viridiplantae > Streptophyta > Magnoliopsida > Rosales > Rosaceae > Fragaria > Fragaria x ananassa. The sequence continues at coordinate 31,633,914 of CP139754.1, read as the reverse complement.
TCGATTCGGTGATTAGGTGTGCCGGAAATTTGAGGGGAAGAAATATGAAATGGCTATAAAGTTGAATCTCGTAATTGTTAACCACCGCTGGATTGAAGATTGCGTAAAGCATCGAAAGCGGCTTCCTGAGCATCCCTATACGTTGCAAAGGTATCGCTAAGTCGCTTCATTTCCGCTTTGTTACAATAATGTGTTAGATTACAACAGTGTTGTTCGTAATTTTTTACCGCAGAAAGTAAAACTGATTTCTTTCTTTACAGAATTGCGCAAATTCGTTAATAGAGAGCTCCAGTCCATTTGTTATTTTCATTAGAAATATTTGGTTACAAGTCTAGGAATTGGTTTGTTAGCTTCACTGGTATACTACTATCAGATTACTTGTCTGTGTTGAAAGTGTGGCTTTATTTATGCTACTTTGGGTATGAATTCTTGGCAGTGGACAGGAAGTGGGACCCTTACAGTTGAAAGCTCCGGTTGTTGTTAAACCAGGCTCCTCAGTTAAGAAGGGGAAAGCACTTTTAGATAATTCCCATGCTTTTCAAAACTCTGAAGAAATTATCGATCTGGGGTGTGGATCTTCTCGACGTGGTGTTTTTACTGATTTGCGTCTATTGAATGAGGTAGCTCTAGTAGAATTCCTTTTGTCTTTCTCGATATCATTCATTCATCATGTATGATCAGATTAATCGTTTATGCTACCTCTTCACAATGGGACCAAAGATTTAAAAGTTCACTTGTCATTTGTGTAATGAGGCAGTATATGTCTCTCATTGGGGCTGTGGTCACTAGATTCAGTTTGAGTGCATATACAACTAAAGATGTTTGATTGGCGATTGTACTGATTTTGTCTGTGAGGTAACATTAGTTTAGGTCTGGTGTATATCATGCTCCTTTTTTCTTCTTCCCATTTCCTTTTATTTTGGTTTCGTCTTCTGTTAGCGAAATCAGAGATTGGTAGTGGGGATTGGTGTGGAAAAAACTCTTCTAACTGGCCCCTATTCAAATGATTTTTCTATACATTAGTTATTTCCAGTTCAGAGTCTGAACATTCTCGCACACAAGGTTTTGCTAAATTAGTTTTTGGTGATGATGACAGTTATTTTCCTTTTTGGCATATGCATATTTTGTAGCTCCCTGCAATATCTTGCTAATTGTAGTGTTTCTCATTGTTCTTTGTAAATGTATGGTTCTACATATCTAGTTTTGGTTTCAGCAACCTTGCTTGTAAGTTAATGTGAATATTCTAACTAAACAACAGTATAGTAGCCTGGATACATATATGCACTCAAAAACTGTAAATTTACTTTAAATCTCTTTGCTAAAGCATTTTGTTTCTCCTTTTGGAAGATTTGTTTGGATCTGAATTAATTGACCCATTTTCCATGTAAATTTGCTGTAGAATTCGTTTCCTGAATTTAAAGAAAAAAATAGTTCCCAGAAGCGACAAAATAAATCTGTGAAAACAAATTCAAAGAAAGAGCTACAATCTAGTAGCAGCAACTGCTTTGAGGATCCTCCTTTATCCAGATCACTCAGAATTGAGGAAAGAACTCAACTATACCTATTGGAATTTTTATCCATGTGGTTTGGAGAACAATGCTGTTATTGGTAAAACAGTTAACATGATGTTTTGATCACTGTTTGATATCCAGTTGTGGACTCATGTTAAATATATTCTCTGTTAAAGAAATTGTGAATGAAATGTTTCTGTATTGATATCATAACAGTACAATGAATTGGTCTATACACATCTACTATGAGTTCTATTCTAGGAAAGGCATGATTACATATATCAAGATCCTATAAACATTCATAGAAAGGATATGTCAGAATCCCGATCCACCATTCACTCCATTATATCTCCAATCTACTTGAATGCATATCAGTAGATTACTTCATTCCATAATATCTGTGTCCTCTTATGGACATGGGGTACCGATTTAGCTTCAGTTTACTTTTACATTCATCTTTTGACTATCATGGTCTTTTCTTGTTTAATGTTGTTGGACTTGAGTTGCACCCCTAGCTTTTGTATTATCAGTTTAAGTACTTTAATTATCATTCAAAAGAAGCCTATAGACTTTTACCTTTGATGATATTATAAAGCCTGTTGGCTTTATGATCAAGTTACCATGAACTTATGGCCTTAAGTTTGGAACATCAGAAATTAGAGAGTAATCAGCATCCTTATTGCCATCTTAACATATCTCTTCTCATGAAAATTCAGGAATCTTGCAGGCATTCAGTTAAAGCTGAAAGAAATATTCCCAGTGACAATGGAATCAGCATGGCTGGAATTCCACGTAAGAAAAGGAGGCTTGTGAAAAGAGTATTTGGCTCTACAAGATCAGTACTCTCAGACTCTGATCAGGAATGCCACCCAACCAGATTTCACAGAATCCATAATGACAGGGTCACAATCCTTTCTGATGATTCTAATGACGAGTTAGACACTGGAAGAGGAATCAGAGATGAGGAACGTGAAGGTGTTGAGGTTGGTGGTAATCACTTATCTACTTCCAAGGATCCCAATATATCTGTTGTGGATGGAGCTACACCTCCGGAGGTAACTCCACACAAAGGGTGCCTTGAAGTAGAGAAATCAAAAGAAGAATTGGAAATCGGGTTGGACGGCGAACATGCCACCAAAAGTCTTCCACAGGAATTTTCGTGTGTTATATGCTGGACAGAGTTTAGTACAACCCGAGGAATTTTGCCATGTGGTCATCGATACTGTTATCCTTGTATTGAAAATTGGGCTGATCAACTGGTATTCTATTCTCTTCCTTTTTTTTCAATGTTTAGTTGTTGGGTGTTCAAGTCTTTATATAGTCAGTGATTAACAGAATTCTGACCCAACGTTTCATTCTGGTTTGAAATAGGGTACCCTTTCAAATATTAATTTGTCTGCCTTCCCATGATTTTTTAGCTGCGATTGGTGCTTTTTCTTTTCTCTTGTTTTCTTAACGTTATTATTCTGGGAATACATAATTCATGATCAGTAATGGTATCTGCAGAGTTCAAGGAGAAAGACTTCAACATGCCCTTTATGCAAAGCTTCATTTACTGTCATTACCAAGGTTGATGATGCAGTTACTAGTGATCAAAATATATTTTCTCAAACAATTCCATCTGCCCCAAAAGTAGACATTTCATTTCTTAATGACCTGGGAACATCGAATTTTGCTGCTCAGGTATGACTAAACTCCCTTAGTCCCTTATGGTGCTTGTTTTTTGGTATTGAAACTCCTGGTGTTGGTATGGTTTTAAAACTCCTCTTGGTATATCTTGACATCTGTTTGTAAGAGAAACAAATCTGGCTTTCGCTTCATGACTGCTTACTTTGATTACGTGTCTGTAAAACATAATTAGGTCCTCGTATTGTTTAACAGGACGTAACACAGATTGTGCTAGTATAGTTAGGCCTTAAATTGAAGTATTGAACAGGACTACATGTCTACAGCTTATAAGGATAAAGCTATGAATAACATCTTGATTTTTCTAACATAATTACCAGATCTTAACTGTTCCCCCTCCTTTTATGGAGTGTAGTAAACCATTCATAGACAGTCAAAGCAATGGAAGTACGTGCAGGTGTTGCCCTTCTAGATCTAGAGCACTACTTCCTCTACTTGCAATTTCTGAAATAATTGGTGTTCATTCTTGCCCTTGCATGACTAAAACTTGGTGCAGATTTGGTTGTCTTTGTGGCTAATTGTTCTTTTGTAAATTCCTGGTGTTAAACAGTCCGCATCAGCAAATGGTTGTTCTGAGTGTCATTCTTGGGAACCGGAAGAGCTGCTTATCAGTTGTAATGTCTGCCAAATTCGGCGCATCCATACCTACTGCCAGGATCCTCCTTCAAATACATGGACATGCCTTCACTGCAAAGATCTTCGAATGCTCTATCGCAGCTATCATCAATATTGATAAGCATCCCCAGAAAATTATAAAGATTACCTCTATCTACCTAACTACTGTCAAACACTGATGTTGTGCTTGTGACCAAGTATATTCGTGATCCAGCAGTCACCATCTGGTATTGGATGCTGCTCTGGTAGCTCTACCATTCCTTTGTCTATAATTCTATATCTTTACAAAATAATATTCTCGAACTTAATCGAAACATTTGATCAACGAATGTTCAAAATATACAGAGCAGTCATCTGATTGTCCAGAATATTTTGTGCAAACACCATGACTGTTGAAGTTTCATGAAAGCTGAACCAGAACCCCAGTTGCTTTAAACCTAGATAATGAGAAATGGAAGACTTTGTATAGTTAACTCGTTGGTTATCTTCTTTCATCATCTCAGCCATTTCTGTCGCTCTCATATCCCTTCACAAGAAAAACATACAAACAACTTTAGCTTATCTATGTCTGCAAAACCTTTTTTTGATTCGCAAGTAGAAATAAAATAGTTTAGTTTGTAAAGGAGTAGTTTCTTTCAATCATATCTTCTATAATTTTTTCTGTCCTACATCATTCTTTAGTGCTAATCACTTTTATACCTTCAAATTGATTTGTAAAAGTTGGATTCTATGAGTCACTCATTCATCCCCAAGGAAATTAAGGGAACAAAAAATAAAAGACCATGCTCTTTCTGGAACCTTTTGGAACACATTATAATGTGGACAACCTTAGCCTTATGTGTAGTGGAACAGAATATGGAGTTGCTTTTCTGGAAATAATAATGTAAAGCCTCTGAAATGTGCAAGTCCATGATGTCCACCTTCAAAACCTTCATCCATATTCAAACAAATGCCACATCAAGAGTGGCCAACTATCTTTGTCCTTTGTATCATATCCTCCATTCTCATCCTCTGTTCTTATTGTGTTCATGTTTGATCTTAACCACTTCCTTAATTAATATGATATTATGATTAGATTAACCCCCAAATTAGTCATGTATATATCCAAACAAAAATTTGACATGCACACACTACTTGTCCATGAAAAGGGGATAAAGAGCCATCTTACTTTCTTATGTAGTTTCATCTGTGTCATTTTGCATTAGGTAACAACTTTATATGCTTTTAGAATGATATTCCAAATGGATCTGAAACGATGATCTTGTTCAAACTTAATTTTTTTTCATTTGGTATCATGCATTGAATCTCAGAATTCACCTTTCATATTCTAAACAAATTTAGAGATCAATATATTACAGAAATTGAAACAAATATCATTTATTCATATATAGAATTGAATCAAACAAAAATGAACAATTTGTCATGAAAATGTTGCAGACTATTGGCATATTCTATCTCATGTTATAAATGACCTTTAATCTTCCCCTGCATGCTTTGGAAGACAATGGAGAGGTACTAATGTTTAGATGCATATGCTTAATTAGTTTCTTATAACACATGTAGATGAAAATAACCTCTATCTCTAAAGAGTACAGCCTTGGAAAAATTCACACCTTACATTCATGATAATGACAATTACATGTTTATGTATGGCTATGAGTGAATAGAGAAAGATAAGAAAGGATCCATCCTGTTAATCATCATCAATTACCTTTTATTCTAACTCATTCAAAACAGGAGAGGCATTAGCTAAAAGCTAGCTAGCTATATAGTCTGGTTTTGATTTGTATAAAAAGTATCAAAAAGCGAAGGTTTTCGTCTTGGGAGAGTCTGCAGCTTTGAGAGTCTTCTCAATGAGTTTTCTGGCCTTCTTGCTCCTTATTTCGACTCTCATGCTATCGCTCTTTTCGATCTTGTTATAATCCACAGCTGCAGGTTTCTTCATCTTCAAGGACCTGAACTTGGACTTCAAATTCCCCAGCAACCTATCCAATCCCATCATCACCATTTCTACTGCACTAACTTAACCTGCAGATTCAAAGAAATGAAGAACACAATACTAGCTATCATGCATCACCGAGCAAAAGAACCCAGCTAGCAAAGGGTAGGAGAAGTTTGAACAATACTGACCTTGAAAGCGAAAGGTTTAAAATGGAATGGGAGATTCACAGATAGGAGTTGAAGAGAGACATGAAGAAGGAAGATAGAGAAGAGAGGTTGGGAGAGATGATATGAATGATCAAGTCGACGGTTAGAGGTCATCACAATGTAAGCGTTTATAATAGGAGGAGCTAGCACTTGGGAAGGCTTACCACGTAATACTAGTGAGCCTTGTAAACCCTTTGACTTCTTGCAAAGTAGTGACCACCTTTTGGGCCGTGTATATATACAAGATCGAATACTGGGTTGAATAATAAGGAATAAAACTTAGGGTTTAGGGTGCTAACTAAGGAGTGCATCTTTAGTACACGTGACGTGTATCTTTACGTACATATATGGATGATTATGATTAGAGAAAATAATATAAAAACATGATGGTTAAACATATGAATTGTTATGAACGGTTAAAATTATGCCGTGTATATACACGTCGTGCATACAAGAATTTCCAGCTAATTAAGTCAAATTATAGAAAATTAAGTAGAATGTGTTTCACAGCAATCATCTTGCTCTATAATATTGCTGCTATAATTCCACAATTACAACTCTACAGGTAAGGTATATATGTATTGAATGCAAATATACACAAAAATTGTGAATGGAATCAGTTAGGCAGAGATCGAGGAATAAGAGTTATCAACTCTAACAATATGAGTGTGCTTTTGTCTCTTTCCTTTCGTATATATACGGGTGTGGATTGTTATGTTCCTTACTTATAACTTGTATTTGTATCCCAATTACGTATAAATACAATTATCTCATTCTCAAAATGTAAGATGTGTTTCGTCTTTCTTATTATCTATATGTATTAAAATGTTTTCTACTTAGTAGACTACGATCTGGGCAGGTTTGACTGCAATCAAGAGCCATATATATCCAAGGGCCATTTCTAATAGTCATGTTTTATTCCATGCCTTTGTTTTATTGTGTCGACCTAGTCTGTTTCATTAGCTGATTTGTTGCATTAATATCCATATATGCATGCAAGGAAAGTTTTCTTCTTAAGCTTATATGTTACATATATGCGTCGATGAGTTAGTTACCTGATTATGAAGTTCCCATGCACAAAATATGCATGTGTATATAAGGAGAAATATAAAGGGTTAATCCTTTCGAAGTTACAATTTTGCGTATGGTAAATTGGTAATGTTGTTACTACTTTTTTGTAACGTGAATGTACGTAAAATCGTGATATTTCTAGAATGTTCATAAAATTGTAAGTAAGTTCGACTTAAAGGCATGAGATCGTAAGAATGCTAGAAGTACGAAGGTAAATTTTTCGTTTATTTAAAGAAGGGAAGTGAAATCCAAACTTCCCAAATTGTAATCAAAACTCTCATTTTCTATTTTTGGTAACTTAAATTTTGTCATTAATTAGTGACTTAACTTTTGTCTTCTTATAAAAATAATGACTAAAAATAAAAAATGAGAGTATGGATTACAATTTGGAGAGTGTGGATTTCGCATCCCTTAAAGAATTGTTTCTAATTCAATCCGTCTTAATTCATTTCACGAAAGTAACAATATATCATTTCCTCAAATCTTTACGGAACATATATATATATATATATATATATATATATATATATATATATGATTAGGAAATCGAGTAAACATGGGCTATAAGAGAAGCAAAACTGTATGTTAAAACACAATGAAAGAGTAGTCGGCATTCAGCACATGCATTTCATATTGATTTGATCGATTGTAATTAGCTACTATATATATATAGCACGTAGTCCCTTAATTTCTTCTTCATTCTAAGTAATCACATTATTAGATGGATGTTCTTCATCAGGACACTCTAATAATAACCATATTAATCACGTCGATTACGTCTGGATCCTGAAATTATGAAATACTAATCGTAATTAAACCAAAATAAGATGCTGATCGACAAAATTAATTATGATGTGGGAATATTGGACCTAAAATAGACTGAGCGATACATATATGCAACCTGATCAGCTTCTTCTGAGATAGGCATGCAGCCACGAACACACAAAGAAACAAATTAAGTTCAACATGGTCCTCGTAGATATCCCAAATTCCTAAAACTCCAAGGTAGCCATGCATCTACCTATCTGCCTCAAATTCAAAACTGCCAAAATCACTTTCCTAGAATATACGATGCTGCTAGTCTGGGCAATTCACATTGACAAAGAACTGACGTCTTCATTTGCATATATGTACGAGTTTGTTGCTTCTACGGAAAAACTGATATCATCAAATGGTAGCTAGATGTCACTATACAAGTAATAAGATGGTCAACCTTGCCATACAACTTTCATTAGAATTAAGTAAACGTGATTATTATCAATATGTGCGATACACATCAACTATTGCAAATTGTGTGAATCATGATCATATAGTTTCAACTTTCAAGCACGATAATATTCCAGAGATTTTTTTGTTTTATCTCACTTGGATTTGATATTCTATAATTTATATGGACGCTTTTGTTTCATTCATATTTAGGGTTATGTAGGAGGCTGATCGATATGGTACGTATAAGCAGGGCCGGCCTTGGGCAAAGACGAGTTAAGCCCAAGTCTAAGGCTTCAAATTCTTAGGGCCTCTAATATATAAAATATGGTGTTAGTAAATGTTGTAAGTAACTTGCTTTGATCACTACTGGAAAAAACTTCTTAGGCGACGAAATTGTTTTAATTCCGTCTCTTAAATAGAACTGAGGCGACAGAAGACGATCCCGTCTCCCTAGTTACCACTTAGGCGACGGAATAGTGTTCTGTCGCCTATGTGGTAACTTAGGAGACGGAAAATGTACTAAGGCGACGAAAACATTTTTTTATAAAAAAAAAAAAATATTCACTTAAGCGACGGAAACGTATTCCGTCGTCTAAGATTTATTTAGACAACGGAAAATTTTACTTAGACGACAGAATTATTATTTTTTAAAAAAAAATAAAATTATTAATATCTTAAGCGACAAAAAGTTAAAGTTAAATTTTTGTCGCCTAAGTAACGAAATTTTTAGCAGCTCCTTTTCAGCCAAAAATTTCAGAAAAATTTGAACCAAATTTTTCAAACTTTCCTTATATATTCTCTCTCCCTCCTCTCCTCTACCCAGTTTCAACGTATACCTCTACCTCTCCTTCTTCCCTCTGCCTCGATCACCTTCTTCTTCCCTTTGCCTCTCCTTCTTCTTCGCCCTCTGCCTCACTTTCTTCTTCCCTCTCTGCCTCACCTTCTTCCATGTGCCTCTCCTTCTTCTTCTCCCTCTTCCTCTCCTTCTTCTTCCCTCTGCCTCTCCTTCTTCTTCGCCCTCTGGCTCTCCTTCTTCTTCGCTTCCTGCCTCTCCAAGGCGCGCGGGTCCGCTCGCCTTTATGCTAGGGGACTCTGTGCCCTTCTCTGCCAAGGGAATCCGCGCGCCCTTTGTGCCAACAGACTTCGCGCACCCTTCCCTGCCAGCGGACTCCGCACGCATTCTGTGCTAACAGAGTCCGCGCCCTTCCCTGGAAGCGGAGTCTGCGCGCCTTCCGTGCCAGCGGACTCCGCTTCCATTTTTTTCTCACTTTAGCGGCGGAATCCAGTGATTCCGTCGCCTAGGGAAAAATTAATTTTTTTTGTCATTAAACAATATCAGTCGCCTAAGTACTTAGGAGACAGAAAACTTCCGTCTACGAGTACTTAGGCGACGGAAACAGTTCCGTCACCTAAGTAATTTTGACTAGACGGAAATCAATTTTTCATCGCCCAGACACCTACCTCACCCTACTTAGGCGACGGAACTTAGGCGACGAATTTTGTTACTTAAGTGACAGAATTGTTCTGTCGCCTAAGAGGTTTTGTCCAGTAGTGGATGGTAAACATTTGTAGTTACTACTAAGGAATCAAGGTTTAAGTCCCTAAATGGTTAGTTTTGTTATTTGTTTTTCTTTGTTTTTTGTCTTTATTTTATTTAGTTATTTATTATGGGGCCTTGAAAAAAAATTCGTCTAGGGCCTCCGAGCACACAGGGTCGACCCTGGGTATAAAGGAGGGGCGGATCTAGAGTGTTAGAGATTGGGACTCAAGTCCCACTGAAATTCTTTTTTTTTTTTTTGGGGGGGGGGGGGGGGGGGAATTAACACGTATAATTAGCTTATATGTAGAAATGTTATATAGATTGTTGCTCAACCAAGTCACACTCGAGGTGAGGTATATATATCTACAAGCTTATAAACAAATTTGAAGCTTTTGGTGGGTGGTACTCGTAGTGCTAAAGTTAGTTAGATTTAGCTTCTTTGTATATATATCTACAAGCTTATAAATAAATTTGAAGCTTTTGATGTAGTCGTAGTGTAAGAGTTAGTTAGATTTAGTTTTTGTTGTTGTTACATCTAGAGATTTTTACGAGTCTTCTTTTGTATAACCATAGATTTTAGTCGAAAAGCTCACTACGTCTTATCTAGATGTATATTTTTTTTATGGTATAAATTGCTCTCGTATAGTCTAGTTATTTTTTTCTACAGTGAAAGTCGATCCGAGTCCTACCCGGTTTCGATATAAGGGACACATATATGTCACTTAGGCTAACTTGATTGGAACTTTGAGTTTATCTTCTCTTCTTTATTGGAATCAAAGCATTAATTGGATTTTGATGGGCTAGGTAGCTATACATCTTCACAATTAACCTTGGATTCGGGCATATACAAATAATCAACAAATGCATGCCATTTTGGATTAGCAAACCAATTTGAAAAACCCACAAATATGTTTGGGTTACTGGTTTAGGAGTGTGATGGGGTATTGGTCCAACAAAGAACTAATGTTCTAACTTCACCAAAAGATGAACAAGACAATCCGAGCCCAATATACAAGTCTCAAGTTTAGTTCCTTTCTCTATCTTTTCCATCTTAATTTGCTCTTGATGCAGTACTCAACGAGTTAAATTCACGCATGCATATGATGATATGAAACTATACATTTGTATATGTACGTCTAGCTATCATCTCACAAACTCACAAACGAGTGTTTTCACGTACCGTCTATTGGGCTACTGTAATTTGTCCGCCAATCATTTTAAATTTTTCTATCCTCGTCTGATACTTCTACCAATTCAAATTTTTTAGAACGAGTACAGAACTGTAAAAATATCAAATGTGATCTATACCGGCTAAATTAGAAACCTCGACTGATGCTCAAATAAGATAAACTTGCTCTAAGTAAGGATAGAGGAATTCACTACATACCTTTCTTCAGAAGAATGTATTGGTATATATAAGGAGTGACCTCGTCCATCTGACCTCCTCTGCCGATTTCAGGACAAAGGGTTAGCTTTCACCTCTTGCATTCCCTAGTTTCACTAGGACAAGCCCTCGATCACTTGAACGGTAGTGTCCGGCCTAGCTTCTCTCTTGGCATACATATATCATTACATGTGACACACACACACACAAACTCACACATATATAATACAAATTACACACGTACACACGTATATATATACACATGCTGTTATAACTTAACTAAAGACCAATCTTGCAAATTAATAAAATAAACAAACATTTGCCATCATCTTCACCCACCGCTCGTATTATGAACCATGAATAATTCAAAATCAAGCTAAACGTCGATTCATATATATGTTTCAATCACGATTAGTGATGGCATATCTAGCACCAACTTAATTAGAGAAACGATAAGGAGAACTAGTACTAGCTATAAGATATATATATATATATATATATATATATATATATATATATATATATATGATTATGTACTATAGATTTAACATTTTAACAGATCGATAATTAGGATGGCAAATAGTTTGATGACGACTACTTTGAAGGGTGGAGCTGGAGCCACACGGCCCACACCATCTATTCACAAAGTCTGCTGATGATATATATCACGGTGGTTATGATTAGAAGCCAAATCTGATATACAAGCTTAATTAGTAAAGCACCATATACATTCAAGATTAATCAATTATAGATCAATAATTTGGATTCAATAGAGAAGTTGGAACTATAAGATAGTAATGGGATACCAACTGATAATATAGTGTTTAGGTGTAGACAAATTGAACGTGTCCTTGTTGTATTTTGATCAAAGCATTCTAATTGTATATATGCATCAATGATTCATTTGAATATATCATTTTCTCCATTATTGCAATATATATATATATATATATATATAGTTCACTAAACTTCGATACATATAGAGCAAGAAAAAGAAAATAAGATAAATCCCAGCGGTAGTAGAGTAGGCGATGGATGGATGTATATATAACATGTTACAGTAGTAAAGGCTGCATATCAAGAACTAAATAGACAATTGTTAGAGTGGCCCAAATCTTTATAGACGGCTCAAGCAATTAAGGTAATGTTTTTTTTTTCATGTGAGATCAATATATAATCACAAGATAATTAGAGAGCATGAATTGAAATTTACAGACGTGCGTGTCGAATTAATTGTTATCGGACTATGAAAAACAAAAAATAGAATTCTTAAAAGAAATTCATGAACAATGTAAGATAATATTGTACACATAAGCTAGCTAAGATTGAATCATTCATTAGTTGATCATTTCTTTTATTAGTCAAGGGGATAATATATATATAGATCATTGATCGTACATATATAATTAGCTAGTCGAGTAAAGATGACATCTTACACCATAATTTTCTTTTACTCGATCATGCCAAATAATTTAAGCACGCCTTGGGAACTCTATGTATATCGATCGTGATTTGTGAATGGGAGTGTTGGTCGACTAATTATTAACGACGTTAACATTTGTGTGTTCAAGACGCCAGATAACTTCTCATGCATAATTATCATACTTTTCAATGATGCTGAAATAATTATCATACTTTTCAAGACTCGTCATTCCTCATCAATCATCTACTCGATCACTTTCCCTTGGACTCAAATATCATTTCAAACTTGTAAACAATTTCATAACATACAATATGTACTTCTTGATCAACGCACTTGGCATGTGTTGTTGAAATATAATTAGCTCAATCGAAGTTTTCCTGATCGATAGCATGGAACTTTGAACTAACACACACACATATAACAAACATCCTTACAATATCAAGAAGATTCTCAAAGATGTGCAGCAGGCCGGCTAGATAGGAGCCTCATGATGATATTTCTTTTTATTGGATTTTTTTTTTTCTATTTATCACCATCGATATGATTCTCTCGAAACGTGCTTGGTCACATACTCCAAATGAAAAAGGCTCACATAGTTGATCAGCAGATCTGGTTCCGAGTAGCATCATTTTCAATTTTTCATTCCCATCCACAGCCCATATTTAGTTATTTACAGAGAAATTCAATTTTAAAAAAAAATATTAATCACTAACTAACCAGACACACCCTCTTTGAAAATTTCCAACACCCTTTTCTTTTCGGCCTACGTAGTCTCTCTTCCCACTGCCCTTTAGATTATTACATTTCTCTCTTTCTTCTCTTCCTCTCTCTCTTCTGGTTTTCAATGAAGCACTACCAAACCCATCTTCATGATCATGAGGTTCCCTCTGGGAAATACCAGACACTTATACTAAAGACTCCCAGAAAAATTGCTCTTCTAGTCTTTGCCCTACTTCTTCTTACGATAATCCCATTCTACTATCGTAGCAATTCTATTTTCCTTACAAAAACCATTCCAAACCCACCATCATCACTACCCTTTTCTCCACCAAAGGATGAAGAACCTCACGAGGAGTTGCCAACGATAAGCAATAATCTCAAGTGTGATATATTCACCGGAGAATGGGTTCCAAATCCAGAGGCTCCCTATTACACAAACACGACATGCTGGGCGATTCACGAGCATCAGAACTGCCAGAAATATGGAAGACCAGACTCAGAGTTCATGAAATGGAAGTGGAAGCCCGACGGCTGTGAACTGCCCGTTTTCAACCCGGCTCAGTTCCTGGAATTGCTCAGAGGGAAATCCTTAGCCTTCGTCGGAGATTCTGTGGGTAGAAATCAAATGCAGTCATTGATATGCCTTCTTTCTAGGGTATGTACTTAAAACTTTGACCATTTCATATCACTCTGTGAGAAACTCTTATATGCCTTCTCTCAAAAAGGAAATGTTTTTTTTCCATGCTGCGATGATCTCCCTCTAATAATATGCATGAGTGACATTCACGATCGAAATACACACATAATAGTGAAGTTTACGTGCATATTACCAAAGAGAGGATAATATGGATCATAATTCTTATATATAGTAATTAAGTACGTAAAATACTAAGTGTTGTTACAAGAAAATATAGATATATAGAGAATTATATGTTTATTTTTTTGATGCTATAGAGAATTATATGTTGTAGAATTTTTGTGTACATGATAAATATTCTCTTTTTTTTCTTTCTTCTTCTTCTTCTTTTTCATTATTAATTTTGAAGAACAAATATTAAACTTAAGACTTCGATCATCTTGTATCTCAAGACATTAAACATCAAAATCAATAGCTATTTAATCAGTATAATCTAGATTGTTCTGATAAAAACATTTGTGGACCATGAACATGCATTGTTAATTATTGATTATCAACAGAAAGCAAAGGGTGAAAGGGGATATTAAAGGGAAGAAGTGATCAGGAATTAAAGGTTAAAGTTTTCTTTACCCAAAAAAAAAAGAAATAAAGAGGTTAATTAAAGGTTTTGGATTCGATCTTGATAGTTAGTTTTGTCCCATGCCATGAGATTTAGATCTGCACACAATGTTAGTTGACCTAAACCATTATGTAATCGAAGCTTGCAGAAGAGTAGGTATTACGGACTGATTTGTTATTATTAATCGTATTAAGTACAATATATTGGAATCTTTGCCACCTCTGGTCCAAATGAATATGTCTTTCAAGTGCAGATGCATGAAAGCCTCTCTATTCCTTTCTTAATTTTCACACCTAGAAAAAGGTATAATGTAGAAATGAAACCGGGCGTGATATACACAACTCAAAAAAGGTACAACGTATAAAACCGGACTTGAGACTGAGCCTCCTATGCTGGCTTAAACAACAAAAGAAAACAGTGAGAATCGAATCCTTAACTTTCATGATATTAAATTTCTCAAACATCAAATAAATCACAGTACTTCACTGGTGCATTAACTAAAGTATATAAAGTTGCTTTGTAAAATCGAGCTATAGATAAATGGCTTTTGATGAGATCGAATCCAACAAATCAGATAAACCTAAGGGACATTCGGGACCCCTTGACATATATTCGATGGAATAACAGATGAGTGTCAAGACAACTGTCTTGATCTAAACAGATGGATCTGTGTTTGGCTGAACTCGATCTCTCTCCCAACTCTGGCATGTTCCCTGTGTCTTGTTGCGCATGGATTTCTATATATGTTGCATTATTAATTGGAGATTAGTTATCTGAAACCTTGTGCCTGTTCATCGATCGCCTATTATATGTTTACCTTCCACATGCTGTTCTGGACCTACCAATTCTATAGCACTTAGATCAGATTCAAGTCATTCAACCTTTCAGCATCTCTAAGATGAAAGGTTTAGGCTTCCTAAGTAAGACATCATGTATTGCAGCTGGGATTTTGTTGGTTGCAATATATCAAGTTGCAACCCAATGTGATAGAGAAGCTAGAACAGTTACGTACGCTACATCCACCCATTGATCTGTATAACTATTATCTATATATACTCTCTTCTTAATCTGCATGTCTAACGTCAACACTATTTCAGTATTGATTTATGGGTCCAATTTACTTTTGTTATGTTCAAATTAAATTAGATAGTGTTGAACCATTGTTATAAATGAATATATATAACTCTAATACTTTTTGTTAGGCTTTCATTTTAGAAGTCCTCATTATAAAGGTTCCCGTAAAATGATATACTATTATTGCTGGCTTGCAGCTTATGTCCGATGAATGCAAACAAACTTGTAGGCATATATTCAAAAGTAGTGCTTAATTCAAATGACTTAGCTTAATATGAATAGCGCTAGCTAGTATAGCAGGTTTCGACCAAGTTAAAATAGTTAAAGACTCTGAAAATTAGGGATCTAAAGCAGCTACCTTACTAAACTTTTCTTATTAAGGAAGAGTCTAGAGATATTCACAAACTAATGAACAAATTATTCTAAACGATATGCAGTAATAGAAACATAGTTAACATATGAACATTGCATCACACACTTCCATTCGGCGGTCACTAATATCTCTTCTAATTAGTAATTGTGTATTTGTTTTTAGGTGGAATATCCAATAGATGTTTCATACACAAAGGATGAGAAGTACAAACGCTGGAAATACACATCCTACAACTTCACCATGGCCTCATATTGGACGCCGCATTTGATCAAATCCAAAGAAGAAGACAGCCATGGTCCAACCAACACTGGCATTTTCGGTCTATACCTCGACGAATTCGACGAGGCATGGACAACCCAAGTTGAGGACTTTGATTACCTCATTGTTTCCGCAGGGCATTGGTTCATGCGATCCATGGTGTTCCATGAAAATAACAAAATCGCAGGTTGTCACTATTGCCTCCTTGACAATGTGCCTGACGTCGGAATGTACTACGGCTACCGAAAGGCGTTTAGGACAGCTTTCAAGGCCATCAACAGCATGAAAAATTACAAGGGAATAACGTACCTTAGGACTTTTGCACCATCACATTTTGAGGGTGGGATGTGGAACTCAGGAGGAGATTGTGTGAGAACGAAGCCGTTTAAGAGCAATGAGACCCAATTGGAGGGTGTGAGTTTCGAGTTTTATATGATTCAGTTAGAGGAGTTTAGGGCAGCTGAGAAGGAAGGGAGAAAGAAAGGGTTGAAATATAGGTTATTGGACACAACACAAGCCATGCTACTAAGGCCGGATGGTCATCCTAGTAGATATGGACATTTGCCAGAAGAAAAGGTGACTTTGTATAATGATTGTGTGCATTGGTGCTTGCCAGGACCTATTGATACTTGGAGTGATTTCTTGCTTGAGATGTTGAAGACGGAGGGTATCAGATCTGCTGAGGAGAAGCGGCATTCAAGAGACAGAAGACTGCATTGATCGAAGCTGTCTTATTTGGTTGCTTAATTTGGTATTATTCATATGTTATGAAGTTTTCTTTTGGTGTTGGGAGTTTGTTTAGTTATGATGTAATTAGTGGCTACAAAATAAAATTTAATTAAATTAATATGAAAACCTGTATTCTACTGTAGTTTTTTGTACCAATAGATAGATCGAAGTTATACAGATTAGCTTAAAGCCATCAACACGAAGTGACTAGGAGGGAGTTTCTAAACATTAATTATAAAGTTATAGGTTTTGATCGATGGTCTGGAGTGATGCTACGTGGAGTGTTACCTGAATGTATGTCATATGTATTTACTCACGAGTGAAATTGAATTTGTCCTTAGTTACAAGAGCTTCCGTTAAAATATAAACGAGGGACATTGAACTTGAGTCTTGATATTGTTAACCAACCTAGCTTACACCCAAAATCATGCTCCGAATCCTTTTTTTTTTATGAAGAAATATTCAAAAGAAAAAAAAAGGAAGAAAAAGAAAAACAGATAATTAAACTCACTAGTTTGACGCGGACTTTTGACTTTTTCAAAATGGACGGCTGAGATGGACGGGTGCGCTGTATAATTTTCGTAGTGTTTTGGTGTGGGTTCTGGCCCATATAGTACAAGGAAAAGACACAAAGTCCCTAATGGGATAACGCTATAGCTGAAGCAAATCCCTACACACCCAGCAAAGCCCCAATTCCTTTTCTCTATTGAAGATCTCGGAGTTTGTCAAGGACATTCAACTTTGAGTTCTATAAGAAACAAGGGTTCCCAGAAACAAAGCCATCATCAATGAGATCCGGCCCCGTCCTCCGTAACTCAAATTTCAGGATTCCTTTAAACCTTGCCACCGGAAACATAATTTGTAACTGTTGCACATCAGATCGGCGGAGGGAGGAGTAAGAAGAAGACAAGCACCGTGACAGAATCAGTGATCTCCCGGATGATATATTGCATCTCATACTCTCATTCTTGCCTTTGAAATCGGTTGCGCAGACCAGTATCTTGGCTCGAAGATGGAGTCATATATCGTCTTCCTATCCCATCATTGAATTTTACGAAATCTTCACTGGTGATGATGTCCATCACCAGATAAAAGCAATGATCATCGAAACAGTATTGGCTGGCTGCAGGGAAAAGTTTGATATAAGCGCTCCCAACTCGAGAAACCTAGGCAAACAAGAATGCCTAAGGTTGAAGAACTTGTTTGTGACGAACCCTACACATTCTTGTGTTGCCTAGGGTTGAAGAACTTGACTTGAACTCGACCTCTCCGTTCGTGAAAAAAGAGATGATTTGGCTCAATATAACTGAAATGCCACTCCTTATGGAGTCTCGAATCTAAACACAGTGGATGTGGGAGTTCATGGCTAGGGTTTCCCTCTTCTTACGTTGTTGGGTCTTTTTTCCGTACACTTCACAGTTTATCTCTAAATCATGTAGATTTCCTGGATAGTGCTTTGGGTTTGGAGTTATTTTCTGGTTCTTCATTCCCTTCTCTTGAAAAATTGAAAATAGACAAGTGTGGAGGAATTAGTGATCTCAAAATTAGCTGCCCGAACCTGAAAGATTTAGAAGTTTGGTTTCCGCTGATGGATTTTGATAGCCTGGACATCTCCGGAATGAAACTAGAGGACTTGACAGTAGTCATGTGTAATGATGGAAATTGGTTTAACATTTTTGCCCCGAATCTACAATCCTTTTATTGGGATTCTGGTGCCCTCACTGGAAAGTGTTCAATTCAGAGCTTTCCTACACTCAAAGACTCGTGTATTGGTTGGTCGCATGACGTTGGAAAATCTACAACCATTTATAATAACGGTATTGCCCTTCTTTCCAGTTCATCCCAAGTTGAATATCTAGACATATGCTACGACTTTATCAGTGCAATTTTATGTTTGCTATCTTGCTTGTATGTACGTGCTTGAACTTTGAACTACCTCTAAGTTTCCAATCTAACCATCTCGTCTAACCAAGAGGCATATTTCATAGTGTTGGATAGTGTTTGTGATCGGTTTCAGTCAAAACAACCAGCTATTCAATCTATTTTCTTTTAGGAATGCCGGCAGCTACAATTTTTTGTTCTTTAGATTTCATATTGAATTATTTATTGAATCAGTTAATCCTACAGAAATTGTGAAATTTAATCATGATGAGATGGTTAATCCATCTTGCTATCAGCCATGTCGAGAAATACTATCTGCAAGCTTTTACTCTAACAATATAGGTAGAAATATCTTAAATTTCTGAGAATAATACTCATGTTCTCTGTGAGTTTATATATGAAGCTTATTATTTTCATCTATCTATGTGTGCAGACTCTATCAGAAATTTATTTTGAATTCGGTGGTCTGCCGTTCTCATTTATGAAACTTAAGAACTTATTAATATTGGATTTCCCTCCTCATGCTCATGTTGGACATCTATTTAATAGGTGTTATAAACCAAGTTGGACTTTATGTCTTGAAAGGAAAAAAAAAGACGTTTTAGTCTTGATAACTGAGAAGTATGCAGCTCTCAGTGGAAACAATAGAGTTATTGTTTCTTGGTATTCCTTTCGCATTCTCTAGAAGGAGCTGGAGAGAAAAGAGACATATAAAATCTTGTTCTCTTTGTTTTGTGTAGTAGTTTTGTAAGGCTTGTGTAAGAGAAAATAAAGAACCAATCATTCTTGTACTGCCTACTATGTTATTTCTCTAGTAATCTAGAAAGATTGGAGATTGTAATCCCATTCTATAGTGGAAGTTTTCCGAGTTTGTCCAGTGGTTTTTCCCTTCACCTTAGAGGGTTTCCACGTTAAAATTGCTGGTGTCATTGTTCTTTTTATTTCTCTCATTTGTTCAGTGTTTGTTTGGTTTTCAAGCTGTTGTGTTTGTGTTGCTGCATAATCAGGTTTTAATCCCAACAATTAATCGATATCGAGTTGGGAAAGCAACAGTTCCCAGGTGTAGCATGTCTGTTGAAGAGCTCTCCTGTAGTCCATGAGCTCACGATTTATTTTGATGTTGATGAAGGAAAACATATAAGTTTTCGCATAATATAATTATTAATCCATCCTACTCTTATAAGTACTCTCTGTATCCCAGCTTTACAGTTCTGAATGTTAATTAACTTTCAGGAGTAGTGGAACAACTCTTTGTTGGATGATGCCAATTGCAGTGAAGAGCAATACTGGGAAACTCAGGCTCAATACATGAGCCCCTTTCTTAAATATTAACGTTGGAGAGCGAGAAACGCTTTAACGTTGGAGAGCGAGAGACGATCCCTGAGTGTGCAGTTAGTTTTGCAAAGTTTTTGCTTAAATATGGAAAATCCCTGACAAAAATCATGATCAGTAATGATCATGGGCCTCGCAATTCGCTGAACGATATTATTCGTTTACTAGAGAAGTCCCCCCGAGCATCTTATTATGTCCAATTCTTGACTTTCTGTGATGGAAAACGGGTAGAGTACAAGTGCTAGCTACAAGAAGACTGGGTTTCTTTTGTAATATTACCAGCTAAATGAATGAAGTTTGTTGGCCCTCTTTAAAACAATATAAGATTTTCATCATACACGTATGACGTATATATACATATTGGTGCGGTTCCAATGTCTGTGTCTATACATATATGATACTCATCAATCATGGATAGATGCTTTGCATGCAGGGTGGATATAAGAGCCGTTCGAATTGTTGTTATACATACCGTCTACAATGTGTACAAAACACATTGTCGGTTTTCGAGTTCTTGAACTTCTAGATTGCACAAAAATATGGGGTTTGTCTATGGTATACCTACATGTATCTCATACCTTCATTTACAACTAACTGAACCAAATGTACAACATTGACAATGAATTCACCACATTTATTTTACACATTTATATATAATTGGAACCAGGTATAACATTGACAACGAATCGCTCTTTTTTTGAGAAAGCAACAATTCCCAGATGTAGCATGCTTGTTGAAGAGCTCTCCGGTAGTCCATAATCTCATGATTTCTTTTAATTAACGGTTATGTTAGGAGATCATTTGAGCTCTGTAATCGCGATTTACATAAACGGTTTTGTTTGGATAAAGTTTGGATAAGTATTGGCCCATAGTACAATATTTGTACAAATAAAGAAACAAAGTCCCAACCTAAATGGGTAACGCTAGCTGAAGTAAAGCCCTCAGCAAATAAAGCCCCAAATCCTTTTCTCTGTAGAAGATCTGGTAGTCTGTCAAGGGGACCTTCAACTTTGAGTTCTATCAGAAACATAGCAAAGCCATCATCAATGAGTTCCAGCCGCGTCCTCCGTAACTCACTTTTTAGGCTTCTTTTAAACCTTGCCACCGGAAACATTTGCTATAATATGAATCCATATCCTCCTTTTATAAGTATATCTCTAACCCAGCTTTACAATTTGAAAAAAGAAGAAGAAAAACGTACTAATCAAGTGCATCGATATATATATATATATATGAATGACTTTCAGGAGTGGAACAGCACTTTGTTGGATGATGTCAATTGCAGTACTGAAGAACAATACTGCAAATAAGTTTTTACTTAAATATGGAACATCCCTGCAAGAAATCATGATCATATATGGGCCTCTGAATTCTTTGAACGATATCATTCGTTTACTAGAGGAATCCCCCCGAGCATCTGCAGATGTTAAATTCTCGACTTGATTCGATTGAGTGTATCTATATATGTAGTTTGGAGGTTGCATGCCGGGACCAAAGCTGGCTATACCAAGTGACTACTTTTCCAGCTCTAAGTGAAGAGATCAACATGTGGTCTTACTGGGGCTTGTGCCTGGTGGCAAATGAGAGAGTCATTGATCAAACATAATTGGTGTTTTTGGCCTATTCAATCTCAATTATGTTTATGAGGAAATTATTGGCCAAACAGTTTGTAATTTTTTTGTACAGAAAGATTTTGTTGGTGATTAGAACAAATGCTATATTACTATTGCTACTGAAGGACTCTCTAAATACTTTTCCTCTTGCTGGAAACTTCCCGACATGTTTCTAGCATTTTGATCCCGCAAGTCATCCACCTAACTTGTTCTCTAGCTATGATGGAGTTCACACATGGCCAGATTGACTTGTTAAACAAGTTACTGAAACTTGATATTCTGGGCTAGTTATTGCTAGAGGAAGGCTTTTAGCTACCCCATCAACTATACCGAAACAAAAACGAGAGACAGATTGTCCAGATTTGGATTAATCAATGATAATTCTTGTGATTTGTGCAAAAATGATAATGAAACTGCTAACCATCTTTTTGGATACTGAAATTTCATCAAACAGGTTTGGAACTTTTCGTATATTGTCCCCCAATTGATTGGAACACTTTGTTAAGGAACACTTTGTTAAGATTCAAATTTCATCAAACAGGTTAACCTTAACGTTTTTAAGGAACACTTTGTTAACCAGTCTTAAGATACTGATTTATTTGCAAAATTGATCACTATATGTTGATAGGTTTGGAAAACCAGAAATGACACAAGTTTCAGAGGGGCATCACCTAATCCACTTTCAACCACTATGGCAACAGTTTCAATGTCTTCGAGCTGTGTTCATCTTAATAGAAGTCCTAATGACGTGCAACTTCGAAACCCTAGTACCACTATGAAGTGGCAAGCACATCCTAGTTCTTTTGTTAAGATTAACTTTGATGGTTTAGATTCGGCAGCAAGAGGTTTTGTCTTCCATATATGATTTTCATGGCAGGCCCATCTCTGCCGCAACTAAACATGTTGGAAGAGCTTCAATGCCTATTGCAGAGGCGTTTGCATTAAGGGTAGCTTGGTGAAAGTAAAAGAGAAAGGTTTTACAAGAATGGAAGTGGAAGGAGATTCTAAGCTAGTAATTGAAGCGGTGATTAGTCGATTTGATCTGCCTTAGAGATTGATCAAGCTAGTTCAAGACATTAGAGTGTTGGTGACTAGTTTTGATTCTATTAGCTTTAGATATGTCTTTCGTCTTTCGTGAAACTAATTTTGTGACGGATGCTATTGCTAATATTGGTCATTCTAGTGTTGTTCTTATATAATTGAAATGATAGATTTCCTAGGAAGACTTCTAGAGCCTTGCTCTTTGGCATTGTATTTCAATTACAAAATTACATTATACATAAATTGAGAGAGAAGTTGCCAACAAGAAGATTCAAATTAACAGCTAGCTGCTGGTGTAGTAATTGTGATAGCAACCAAAGCATGTCGGGCAGAGGTGGCCATGACTGAGATCTTTATAGCCATCTCTTCACCATTTAAGTCCATCACCAACCATTTTCACTGGTAGGGACTAAAGCTTTAATATTCCATTTCATTGAAAGGTGAAAACTATTTGCACTATTGGTTTTCCACTACCTACATTTCTGTCCCCAGATGATAAAGTCCACAGGCATATAGACAAAGGGCCTTTATCACATTCAGATCAGTGAAAGGTCATATTGGTACCACTTCCATGACTTGTTTGTTCAGATGATAAATGAAACGCCAATAACATGTAGACAAATTTGGAACGTGTGAGGGGCATGAACCCAGTTTGATACCTGAAACCCTTGCTCTACTTTACAATCATCTCTAACTTCCCTCTTAAGCCACTTCAATATTACACTGATGGACCTGGTCATCATATTCCAATCACTTCTGTCACACAAAACCTGAGAAATGAGTGAGTCAAACTATACATGGAAACTCAATTATTGCTGGAAAAAAATTAGTGGAAATTATGGCTGTAAAAGTTGCTAATAATCAAAGTAATACATTTTGGATGCACATGGGTTTTGTTTTTAAAGGGATTATCCCTTTATAATTGCCTACTGAACATGAAAAGAAAGGCAGCACCAAAAATAATGGATAGAAGAGGTGGACTGCTGTTTTTTTGTCCAAGTTTGAATATAATCAATTTAATCATGAAAGTTTGATGTCTCACGCCCTCACCAAAAATATAGTCGCATCATGATGTTGATTAGGTTGGTAACTATGGCCAAACGAGTGGCTTTGAAAAATTATGATTGCTATTTTTGCTTAATATCTGATATATATCTTCCATCACTCCATTCTCTCCTGCAACAGTTCACATTGTTTCTCTGAACCATGAAGTTTCATGCCATTGATCTCCCCAATGTGAAATACACACAACCCTACAGCATCTACAATAAGGTTCTCCTTCTGGCCCTTACCTTAATTGTTCTCACTTCAATTCCTCTATATATGAACAAGAGCGCAACGACTTCACCATTGACATCCCCAACACCATCTTTAACAACCAAAACCAGTAATGCTACTGGTTTGGAAAGCATATTGCCATCGCCAACACCATCCCCAACAATAGAAATCAATAGTGCTGCTGGTTTGGAAAGCGTATTGCCATCCCCAACAACAGAAACCAATACTACTACTGGTTTGGAAAGCATAGAAGAGAAAGAGGAGGAGCAATGCCAGCTATTTAGTGGGAACTGGATTCCTTACCCTGATGGACCTGCTTACTACACAAATGAGACTTGCAAATGGATCATTCCTCAGCAGAATTGCATGAAGTTTGGGAGACCGGATTCGGAGTTCATGAAGTGGAGGTGGAAGCCTGATGGTTGTGAGTTACCCTTGTTTGATGCAGCTGAGTTCTTGGAGATCTTTCGAGGGAAGTCCTTGGCTTTTATTGGGGACTCTGTGGGAAGAAACCAAATGCAGTCACTGATGTGCATCTTAGGCAATGTAAACACTCAATTACTCATTACAGTTCCTAAGTAATTGTGCTTTATGATACTTATATGCTAGGCTTTACTTCTGATCTATTCAAGTTCTGTGTCCCATTAGCATGATATTGAGTTTGAATGTGTATCTTTCAGGTGACTTATCCTGAGGACATTTCTGACCAGTACTCAAATAACACAGATTACTTCAAGCACTATGTCTACACTGATTACAATTTTACTATGGTAACTCTATGGACTCCTTACTTGATTAGATATA
This sequence comes from Fragaria x ananassa, assembly GCA_034370585.1. Lineage (NCBI taxonomy): Eukaryota > Viridiplantae > Streptophyta > Magnoliopsida > Rosales > Rosaceae > Fragaria > Fragaria x ananassa. The sequence continues at coordinate 31,608,968 of CP139754.1, read as the reverse complement.
GTTCTGCAGACCCTAGTGTACATTCTGGGGACAGCCTCATGAACCTCTACTTAGACGAGCCAGATGAAGCGTGGACAAGTCAGGTTGAAAATTTCGACTATGTGATCGTCTCAGCAGGGCAATGGTTCTTAAGGCCGCTAATCTTTTACGAAAATGGTGGAAGTATTGGGTGTCTCTGGTGCAAACTGGACAACATGACAAAGATGTCAGAGTCCTATGGGTACAGAAAGGCCTTCAGGACCATGTTTGGGACGCTGCAGAGCCTCGAAAACTATAAAGGTGTGACATTTTTGAGGACTTTCTCTCCGGCACACTTTGAAAATGGGGATTGGAATGCTGGAGGGAATTGTGGGAGGACAAAGCCGTTTAGCAAAGAGGAAATGAAGTTAGAAGGATATACTTTGGACATGTATACGGCTCAAGTAGAGGAGTTCAAAGCAGCACAAGTCCAAGCCAAGCAGAAAGGTCTGGACTTTAGATTGATGGAAACAACTGAAGCAATGCTGCTCCGACCTGATGCACACCCGAATTACTATGGAGGACCACACCACAGGAACACGACTACTGCCGACTGTGTTCACTGGTGCTTGCCTGGCCCTATTGATACATGGAATGAGATTTTGCTGCATATGCTGAAGACAGGGCAGAAATCAACTTGAATGTAAAAATATAAATTTTATGCATTACCAATTCCTATTCTTTTATTTGAAATATATTTTATTACATGTAGAACTATGGACAGAGTTGACCGGTGAGTTACAGCAGAAGAATCAGGATTATGTTAGCATATCTTGTAGAGAAAAAGACAGGGCACCAGCACAAATATGATTGTGTTTTTGCTGGATACTAGCTTATTTTTATTAGCAAGGTTTGTCTTCTGCTTAAGTTGGAAAAGTGTAAACATCAGACTTAAGCAACCAAACTGAGCCGTTCATTCACTTTGGTCTCACTATATTCTTCAGCCGACACAAATTTGATTCAGACTTCGAGTAATATGGATAAAGAAATATAATAAGATGAGGATACTTCAAGTTTGAAATAAGACAACTAAGGACTGAGAAGCTTCCATTCCAAACAAAATTTTCTTAACATGTCAAATCTGCTTTATACTTGTATATGCAAATGTTGATAAACGGTCGATACTCAAACAACAAAAGCTTTTCCATCTCTCACTCGTTTACATTTCTTCTCCATTTTTTACAATACAACAAAAATCAGGTTTTGGCACAGAAATATAATTAAGATCAATGTAGGATCCATGGAACAAACTCTTCAAAATGAGATTCTGATGAAGACTAATATGTGCAAAGCTAAAATGTAAAGCACGAACATCGACCTGAGCAGCATGAGCCTCTGCTGATTCTCTGTTCGGCCACCAGCATACTTGTGGTGAGCATCAAGGATATTGTCCGAAGAAGCAAATCCTCTTTCAGATGTACTTCGTCCAAACCGATTTCTAGCAGCAGTCATCTCATTGTTGCTGCTTTCGAGCTTCCTCCACAACCCATTTAATCTTTCTAGTTCCATCTCTTTCAAATGAATTTCACCAACTAGGCCTTCTGCTTGTGCCTATATTGTACAAGAGATACAAAGGAGAAATGCTCAACCATATATGATCAGAGATAATATTGAGACAACATAGAATAAAAAAGAAAATCCAAGTGTTACTGAAAAGTAAGAGAGACCTGTTTTGCTTCTAGTTGCTCAATAAGACTGTGATACTGTTTATCCAGAATCTTCTCTCTTTGAGCTGCACAACAAAAGGTGCTTAGATCAGAGTTGTTTAACAGCTTATCTGCTGACGAAAAAGAATGCAGCAACAAACACACACAACTAGGCTGCCACGTGACAAGATCCCTTACCATCACAGATTCACAGCCATGCACTACAAACCAAGTTTTGAATAACTTTACTCCTTTGGAAAACTACCACAAATTTCTCCACATCTATTGAACATCTCCCAACTATTCTTTTTTCCATATTTGTATTTATTTTAGAGCCTCTCAGCTAATTTTCATCTGAACATTCTTGGGTTATGTGTGCAAGACAAATAATATGCACAAAACAATACAAACGCAGAAGATACGACACAGCTATCGTAGTGCATTCAAATAGACACATCATATGCCAAAAGAACGTTTGATGATGTAGGATACCTGGAGAAGGCTGGCTCAGTGCATTATCTTGAATTTCTCCCCATTTTTTCTCTAAATCTTGAACTACTGCTTCCATTGAACTCTGAGGCGATAAATTAACTTCTGAGCAACCAAAGAATATTAAAAAGACAACACAAGATCACACAAACTCTGGAAATAGAACAAGACTCGAAAGAATTGTAAGATCAAAAGACTGGTCCAACCAACCAGTTCTCTTTTCCTCTCCTCTAACTTGTCTAGTATAGCTTTCTTTGATGATTCTATGTCATCTCCAGTTTCAACTATAGTTTTGGAGTTGCCAACGGATTCACCCGATCCGTGGGATCGACTGATATCTAATGCTGTCTGTGCACTCTCCAGCTCATCTCTCAAATTCTTTTCAGTGTCCTCCATTTCCTGATAACAGTATCCATCAATTTCAGAAACAAATTCTGGCTACAAAACCTAACTACAACGGATAACCTCAACATTATACGACAACTTCCTTGTCAAGTCTAAACTTTTAAGTTACAAATTACAATCACTGGAAGAATGCAACACCAATCAGATACACAGTTTCAAAGCATCATCGGAACACTTCACATGACTATATACCACATCCCATAAATACACAGTTTTAGGGCCGTAAATCTCACCTCTAACTTCCTCCTAAGTAACTCCACTTCCTCAATCTTCTCATGTATCTTACTTTCACAGTTCGATATAGCCTTTTCATAGGCAGCATTTTCCTCCAGCAATGTCACCTCTCTCAACTGGGCCTGTCCACAAGTCCAAAATCGAAATACGATCAATGAAACTCAATCAGTACCAATAAGAACCTCAAATCCCAAACCTTTAACTACAACCCCATCCCCAAAATAACAAAAATCCCATCTTTCAATAACACATGCAACAATTCCAACCAGAACCAAAGACCCAGATAAGAAAGATCCAAACTTTAACCAATAAAAGCAACAATTGTTACAATTCACAACCAATTTCAAGAACCCAGATAGAAAATTAAGGGCAGACCTGTTCGCGAGTGGAGGAGTGAGAGTTCAATTGGAGGGCAAGGGCGGCGTTGGAAGCGAGGGAGTGAGCGTGGAGGTGAGGGAGGCGTTGGGAGATGTCCGTCGGAGGGATTCTGAGCCGTAGATCATGGATCGAACGGCTGAGAGAAGCCGCTTTTGAATCTAATTCTATGGCGTATTTTTGCTGCTCCGGTGTGAATATCAGTGGGATTGAATCGGGATTGTCGTCTTCGTCGCCTTGACCGCCGCCGGCTCCGACCACGTCTGCCGCCCATGCTAGCAATCCCGCCATAATTTGATAGTTCTATCTCTCTGGATTTGCAGTGTTTGGGAAATTTGAAAGTGAAACCAGAACGTGATTTGTTGGTTCGGGTCGGAGTGTGATATTGGGTTTTGGGGTTTTTTGAAAAAGCAAATCACGTATAAATCCACGGTCATAGTTTAATTTATCAAATTTACCTTACATTAATTAAATATGTTTTTAGAATAAAAAATTCTCTTATTTTGAGATTTTTCAGTAAATAGAATATAGCAGCTGATTTTTAATAACTTAGTGTAGTAGCAGTTAATTCCAGTAGAAGTAGTTACAAAGGTTAACATCTCATTAGTAGTAGCAGTAAATTCCAGTAAAAGTAGTAGCATGGGTTAATATTCCAGTAGAAATAATAGTAGGGGTTAACATCTCAGTGGTAGTAGCAGTTAATTCCAGTAGAAGTAGTAGAGTTTAACAACACATAGTAGTGTAGTAGCACACAACAACAATACATAGTAGCAGCACGAAGAGCACGCAGTAGCAGCACATAGTTGCAACACGCAGTAGCAGCACACAACAACATCACACAGTAACAGCACATAACAACAACATGCAATATCAGCACACAGTAGCAGCATAAATCAACAACACGCAGAAGCAACACACAACAACAACACACAGTAATTGTACACAGTAGCAGCATGAATCAACAAACAGTAGTAGTGTAGTAGCACAAAACAACAACACACAGTAGCAGCACGAAGAGCACGCAGTAGCAACACACAACAACACCACACAGTAGCAGCACGAAGAGCACGTGGTAGCAGCACGAAGAGCACGTGGTAGCAGCACATAATAGCAGCATGAATCAACAACACGCAGTAGCAGCACATAGTAGCAGCATGAATCAACAACACTCAGAAGCAACATACAACAACAACACACAGTAGTTGTACACAGTAGCAGCATGAATCAACAACACGTAGTAGTGTAGTATCACACAACAACAACACACAGTAGCAGCACGAAGAGCACGCAGTAGCAACACATAACAACAACAACACACAACAACACCACACAGTAGCAGCACGAAGAGCATGTAGTAGCAGCACATAGCAACAACAACATGAATCAACAACACGTAGTAGCAGCACATAACAATAAGACACAGTAGCAACACACAACAACAACACGTAGTAGCAGCACACAGTAGCAACATGAATCAACAACACGCAGTAGCAACACACAACAACAACACATATTTGTACTTAGTAGCAACATGAATCAACAACACGTAGTAGCATCACACAACAACAACATACAGAAGCAACACGAAGAGCACACATGAGCATCACATAGCAGCAATAAGCAGTAGCAACACACAACAACAACACACAGTAGCAACACACAAAAACAACAACACGTAGCAGCAACACATGAATCAACAACACACAACACAAAGTAGTTGTACACAGTAGCAGCATGAATCAATAACACATAGTAGCAACACACAACAACAACAACACACAGTAGTAATGGAGACTAATGCATTATTCTCCTCCGAAGCAGCCATGGCCACTCTCTTCCACCAGCTCTTCAGATTCTGATCCTATTCTTGCACAATCAACTCCATTTAATCATTCCAATTGCCAAAATTTAACCAGAGAATGACCTAAAATCTAGTCTACAACACAACCGAAACAAATTCGAGATTCTAAGCAAATCGTAATCTATCCACCTTTACATAAACAACAATCGAAAGCTCGAAACTTAAACCAAATCATGATATAAACAACAACAACAAAAACTAGTAATTTTTGTTTCTAAGTTTCAATTTTTGGGCTCAATCAAAAAAAAAAAAAGTTTCAATTTTTGGGCCTTTATGAAGATGACATTTTCAGAATGAAAACCGTTGGGCTTTGTCACTTCCGTACATAGGGGTTGATTCATAAATCTTTCAGCAGGCCCAGACGACCGATTTCCAAGGGACCCATATTAGGCTCATCAATCATGAGCAATTTGAAATTGTTGTAACTTAACTACAAATTGTTGTGATTTTGATAAGGGGAATTTGATGTTACACCCAAAATCATAGACCCATTTTAAATTACACCCATATGTTATACTCTTTTGAAATACACCCAACTTATTAATTAGGTTGATTTAGTAAAAATATTAATATTGTTTATCTAAACAATAGAACTTGTTGTTGAAGGAAATTGCTGAAATGCCACCAACTGAACCATTGCAATTAACAAGCTGTTTGACCGACTCATTAAACATAATTACCCGGCAGCTGAAAACCCGGTTCCACAGACTACGCCCAAACCCTAAACCCTAAACCCTAAACCCGGTTCCACAAACCCTAAACCCTAGTCTAAACCCTAATCCCTAATCCCTAAACCCTAAACCCTAGTCTAAACCCTAAACCCTAATCCCTAAACCCTAAACCCTAGTCTAAACCCTAACCCTATTTAAAATAGAAGAAAGTCAAGAGCCACATTTAGGGAATGTCTTCTCATTCAATCAGAAGGGAAAAATCTTCTAAAGAAAAAACAAAAAAAACGGAAGGGTAAAAGAGTCAAGGAAAAGAGGGATACAAATTTCAAAAATAAAAATAAAACATATAAGGCATGTTCAATAATAGGGTTGGGTGTAAATTAAAATAAAATATGAGCATGAGTTTATTTTAAAAGGGGTTTGTTTTTTTAAGTTTTTGTCTAATTTTCTCTTTTAATAAGAAACATGTCAACATTTATGTTGATCAGACGTGGAGTACACATAGCAACGCATCTCAGAGGAGCAGACAAAAGAGGCAACAATCTTCTAGCCATAAAGCCCATCTGAATAGGCCCTTACAATTTTCATGAAAATCAAAGGGCATAGGAACTGGGGACTAACCGGCGACATATTTACGCATATGAGGGAGAGAGACACACCGCTGACAGGCCCATTTGTTTTGAAAAAATAAAAAATAAAATTATAAAATATAAGAAATGAAACTCAGACCCACCAAACCAGCCTATACCTAGAAATGAAACCTAAGCCCGCTGAACCAACCCAGACCCATTCCTCTTAATTGATTAGGCGAATTTTCTTGTACACACCACGATGTAAGTGAACCAAACACCTAATTTACAATCTCTATCTTTTATTTGATCTAGTTATCCACATGGCCTTATCATGTATATATACAGCCACTGATAACAAAATTGAAACCTAAAAAATTAGTCCAAGTGTTTCAAACACATAAGGTTAGAAACTGAAGTTGAAAAAGTTATAAACGCTTAATCTGATAAAATTAAAAATAAAAAGACTAATTTTCTATCTTTATTCTATCCTCGCATCTCCAATCAAATGACTTACATATTGATGATGTAATTGTACCTTAGTGCGTGGAACCTACTCACTTAATAAGGTTAATAAGGTGATGCAAATTTACAAATATGAATAGTTTCTGTCTAACTCTTGTCTAACTCTTTTGCTCAACAAGTCATCTCTAATCCAAACTCCACCCTACTCTAATGATATTCTTGACCATCTCTTTTCCTTTTTGGGACATCACACTTGAAAGTTTCCAAGTAATGACTATATTAACTCCTAAGTCATCAAATGTAGGTGTGTCTATTTTAAGCATAACGTATTAAACTCCTGCCTTATTGCTACTAAGAATAAGAAACACACAATCTCAAACACCATTTTGTCATGGGAAGCAACCCCGCAAGTCTTTCAAACTTGCTTACCTTCCAAGCATGCTTCATACCCACATGGTTTATACCTTCCTTAACCCATTGAACATTCTCTTGGGATGCACTGCAACCTTCAGTTACCTTCAAATTGGGCTTGGTGGGTATGGTGAGGATTGGAAGGCATGTTATAGGTCTTGTTTCCCACCATTTCTAACGGACACAACTAAACCTCCCTCCATTTCCTCCTACTCTCCCTCTCCCAATTCCACCAACTCCTCCTGCTCTTCTGTCTCCTCCCCCATCAATATTGACTCGGTTTCACACAATTAAATCTAATGCTCAAAAAGATCAGGAGAAGAGTCAAAACCTTAATCACCAAGAGTTTCAAGAAACCCAAATCCAAACCCTATATACCTCCTCCTTCTCCAAACCCATCACCACCACCTGAACCAGAAATTGAAGTAACACCCACAACCATGTCACCACATCACTCCCACAAGCAAACCCCTTTCCTCTTTCCTCAATCCCAATCCACAGTCCTCCCTGACCCTTCTCCTTTCTTCTCCCAAAACCTCCTCAAAACCCCACTCCCCACAAACTCCTTCTTCCAAAACTTGACCCTAAAAAACGGAGACCAACCCGAATACTTCCACCCTTACCTCATCAAATCCGCCTCCTCTGCTCTCTCCATCTCTTACCCATCTCGATTCTCCAACTCTGCTTTCTTGTACCAAGTCTTCAACGCTGACCTCACCATCTCCAACACCCAAAACCCACAAGAAAGACACGTCATTTCTTCCTTCAATGATCTCAGCATCACTCTGGAGTTTCCCTCCTCCAATCTCAGATTCTTTCTCGTCCGGGGAAGCCCATTTCTCACTTGCTCTGTTTCGAACAGAACTTCCATTTCAATCTCAACCATCCACGCTGTTCTGTCTTTCTTTTCTAACGAGTCTCGTACCAAGTACACTATCAAACTCAACAACAATCAGACATGGCTTGTATACACTTCTTCTTCCATTGATCTCACCAATCCCACTGTATCTTTGATCACCTCAACTGGGTTTTCCGGCATTGTGAGGATTGCAGTACTTCCAGAATCAAACCCGCAATTCGAGTCGGTTCTTGATCGGTTCAGCTCCTGCTACCCTGTTTCCGGTGAAGCTCTGTTTACGAAGCCGTTTGCGTTGGAGTATAAATGGGACAAGAAAGGATGGGGAGACTTGCTTATGTTAGCTCATCCTCTGCATTTGAAGCTTATTGATCGTGAAGATTGTGATGTCACTGTTTTGGAGGATTTCAAGTTCAAAAGCATTGATGGTGATCTTGTTGGTGTTGTGGGGGATTCATGGGTGTTGAAGCCTGACCCTGTTTCAATTACTTGGCATTCGAGTAAAGGTATTAAACAAGACTCTTGCTCTGAGATTATATCTGCACTTACTAAAGATGTTGAGGCTTTAAATTCTGCACCAATTGCGACTACTTCGTCTTATTTTTATGGGAAGTTGATTGCTAGAGCGGCGAGGTTGGCTTTGATTGCTGAGGAGGTGGGTTATCTTGATGTGATTCCAACAGTTAAGAAGTATTTGAGTGATACAATTGAGCCTTGGTTGGATGGGACTTTTGGTGGGAATGGTTTCTTGTATGATAGTAAATGGGGTGGCATTGTGACTAAACAAGGATCAGTGGATTCCGGAGCAGATTTCGGGTTTGGGATTTACAATGATCATCATTATCATTTAGGGTACTTTATATATGCTATTGCAGTGCTTGCTAAGATTGATCCAGCATGGGGGAGGAAGTATAGGGCTCAGGCTTATTCAATTGCTGCGGATTTTATGAACTTAGGCAGGAGGGGAAACTCAAATTATCCACGTTTGAGATGCTTTGATTTGTTTAAGTTGCATTCGTGGGCAGGAGGGTTGACTGAATTTGGAGATGGTAGGAATCAAGAGAGCACAAGTGAGGCTGTGAATGCTTACTACTCAGCTGCATTGTTGGGGTTAGCCTATGGAGACACCCATCTTGTCGCCACTGGTTCGATGCTTGCAGCATTGGAAATAAAGGCAGCTCAAATGTGGTGGCAAGTGAAAGAGGGAGATACCATTTATGAGCAAGATTTCACAAGGGAAAATAGGGTAGTGGGAGTGCTATGGGCTAATAAGAGGGACAGTGGACTGTGGTTTGCTCCTCCAGAGTGGAAAGAGTGCCGGCTTGGAATCCAACTGCTACCCATTTTACCAATCTCTGAGGTATTGTTCTCTGATGTTTCCTTTGTTAGGCAACTTGTGGAGTGGACAGAACCAGCTCTGAATAGAGAGGGTGTTGGAGAAGGATGGAAAGGGTTTGTCTATACTTTGCAAGGGATGTATGACAAAGAAGGAGCTTTGGCGAAGATTAGGAACTTGACTGGTTATGATGATGGGAACTCGCTCACTAATCTGTTATGGTGGATCCATAGCAGAGGTGACGAAGGAGATGGTTACGGAACTGGAGAGAACGTATGTTGGTTTAAGCACTATCACTGAGTTTGGTAACTGGTTGTGTTATGATTTGGGTGGAGTTGAATAAGAAATGATACTAGTGTAGTATGTCATTGTGAGTTCTTCTTTGTTAATACGTTAGTATGTTGTTATTTTCTGACACAAGAATCATCTTGTGATTTGCTGGGTTGCTGCAATATATATATTGATACACTTTCATACTTTTGAAATGTCCACTTTCATACTTTGTTCCAAATGAATTTTGAGCTTTTTGTTGTTTCATCAATGAACTGTGTTTCTAGTCATTCATGAATCTGGTCAGTTTATATGTACGAAGGCTTTACAAATACCATCCTCACCTGTTCTTTCCTTCTTACATTAACAGTTTAACCACAGAAGTAGTTTACAGACATGCTTACAAGAAATATTGTCATTTTAAAACGATGATGAATTGGTTTCATGTTGTAAAATTGCTCTCACTTCATTCATTTTCTTATCACAATGAGGTTCAGAACAGAAGTCGATTCTATCTTCAGCACTATCTCATGAATTTAAATCTCCAGTAAGTCATCTTCTCAAACTTGGAATTAACACATTTTGAGTTCCTGCATCATATATACAGTATATTGTCTGGTCATCTCACTCATTCTATAACTGTATGCGTACCTGACATTCTTGAATTCATTACCGTTCTTATTGATAATTTCCTAATTCTTTTCAAGCATAAATAATATAATACGGAATTTAAAACAGAGAACTTATAACATGAGATGAAGCAAATATAGTTCCCAACTTTGCAACACATGACATTGATCTATCAGTGAAATACAATTGCTAGTTTCTTTCTTTCTTTCTTTTTTATTTATTTTTTCTTCTTTTTAAAAAGAGGATCAATAGTGGTTCCCCACTTACCCCCCAGTAGTTTCTTGAAAACTCAGCTACGACTGGCAGTAAGCGAGAACAGTATATATGGTCTGTGTGAGGGTGAGAATCACAGCAAGGATGTCTGTCTTCATAAAATGATATCTACATATCTACATAGACATAGCCTTCTTTTTTTACTGCAAAATTGCAAATTGATGTTTGAGCTATAGTTGGTTTGCCTAATGCAGTCTGCATTTACTGGTCATTCATGTATCTCATCAGCGTTAGGTGCAAGAAAACTATACAGACACAACCACACACCAAGTAAACCAGAAATACAAGAGATTTTACAACTTCAAAGGAAACATTGAAACAGATACGGGAGGCACATAACAAACATAGTTCCCAACAAGGCAGTGACCAGGGAAAAACAATTGCTAGCTTCTTGGAAGGACTAGTACTTGTAGTAAGAGAGAACAACGTAAAAGGTTTGTGTGAATCTGAGAATTATAACAAGGAAGACTGCATTAGAAACTGACCAGATTGAACATGGATTGTGTAGATAATCATGTTTAATGCTGATCAGGCATCTCTGCAGCCAACTCTCCTTAAAAAACAAATGAACTTCCTGGGATAGATCAGAGAAAGAGTACGTCAGACGCGAATGTAGTGTTATTGCAAACACCGGTGAAGAGATGAGCTATGTCCTCCTTGCTCAATCTGGTTTTTAACTTTTTATGATTCCCTTCTGCATGAGAAAGTCTGCAACTTTACTAGACTTTTTAAGGTAATGCCGGACCCTGCCATATGAGGTAAATCCATATCCAACCCGCCCTTGTGCACACTGTAAATTAGTAAAAGTGGTGGATTTTATAGCAGAAACTTACCAGAATAATGAAGTCTTGATTCCTGAAGTCCTTGCCGGTTCTTGCTTGAATCTAAAACCTTGGACCTCCTAGAGGCTGATATCGAACACAAAAGATGATAGATTGACTTTGACAAGTCCTCTGATACAATTCTACATTTAGAACAATAATTTTAAGGGATAATCATATTTTGCTCTCCTTAAGGGATAGGTTGCACTTTATTATAAGAAAGTCCTGAAGTCATTCAAGATGCAAAGTTTTATAATCTTCTATTATCAACCGTAATTTAACTATTCTGGTGAAATTGATCAATAGTATCAAACATAAGCGGTACAATACAGACAAATCGAGTCTACAGATGGAGCTGAAAATTAAAAAAAAAAAAACTATTAGTCAGCAATTACACAGGATTTTTGTTTTTGTTTTTTTTTTGGCAAAAACAAGCTACTCGCTCGGTTCCAAATGATGGTGTACCTATAGAAAATAAGGAAACAGAAGATAGAAAAAACAAACGCTGCTTTTCTGGAGCTGTTGTAATGCTTACTTAGAAGTACAAATTAAATTTGAGGGTTCATCAATTTTCAAAAGGTAAGAAGGTCTTGCCACGCATGTACTGTCGTAAAACTTCTGGTACCTCAACACCATCATCCCTTTGATAGTTTTCGAGAATGCAGCACATGGTTCTCCCAATTTCAGTAAGAGTGGAGTTCAACATGTGTACATAACGCTTCGTCTTCTCATTGCCTGTCTGTCCATATCTAATTTCTAATTTTCTGGATTGGAAGTCTGTACAGTCTGAACACGAGACCAGTTCTCTATATCTCTGAGATGCAGGAAACCAGCCTTCTAAGTCGTACTTCTTTGCAGCTCCACCATTCAAAGCACCCGAAACAATGTTCACAACGTGATATGGAATGTTAAGCTTTCTGTAGAACTCCTCTGAGTTCAAGATCATCTCCTCATGCATATCCCAGGAGTCATTTCCATTTGGGCTGGTAATACAGAATTGTTCTACTTTGGCAAACTCATGAGTCCTAAATATCCCCAATGTGTCTCGTCCATGCGAGCCAGCTTCTGTCCTGAAGCAATGTGTCTCGTCCATGTGTAGAGCATCTGCTACCCTATTCCCTTCTCTAAATATGTGAGCTACCCTATTCCCTTCTCTAAATATGTGAGAAGACTTAAATGTAGTAACTTGCCGTTGTAACAAACATGTTGTTGTAGTAACTTTGTTCACTTATATGTAAATATGTAAAACAAATGTAGTAATTTTATTGTCAATGTTGTAAATTTTACTCAATTAACTTGTTATTTTTGTTCAATTAGTAGTAAATGAGTGTATGATATACATTCCAGTACCGTAGACAACCCCATATATATAAGTGATAAAGTAGTCCGGGGTTCATATCCAAAACCAATTGGCAATGAGTGGTGTCACGCCCCAATTTTCGAATGGAATTTTCAAAATTTTTGACATGATCTAACTTGAAATATTAACATCCCAACCTGATGTCAACAACAACAAAACTCAATTACAGAATAGAAATTTCCACAAGATCTATCACTGAATTAATATTACACTTTCTTGTTTACATAATGTGCAAAACAAGAACATGAGAACAATCTCATGACTTAAATACTGTCTATTCAAAAACTAAAACTATACAGAGTCTTTGAGTAGAAGATTATGGAAAGCCTTTGAGTAGAAGATTATGGTGACTAGCTTGAACATGGAAAGCCTTTGAGTAGAAGATTATGGTGACTAGCTTGAACAGATGGTTTTCATATTAAAAACACCCAAAACCCAAAAAGCCCCCGGAAGAACATGATCAAACAAATGCAACAAGTGAATAATTTAGAAGCTTGTCTGTGATTGTGGAATTTGTTTTATTGATGCTACTTCTATAAAACATGCGCACATTGAGACAACATGGCAGTTGGAGACTGTTTCTCCTTTCTATTCGAGGATTTCGAGCAATGAGAATGAGATCCCCACCAGTATCTATCGATCAAATCACCTCTCATGATCACATACTTATTATAAGTTTTAGGGTTGACCCTTAATTGGATTTCAAGTCCTACGCGGCTTCATTTTTTGACTCTCATTTTTTTCTTTTTTCTTATATTGGCTTCTCATTTCTGCACCTTCTTTCTTTCTTTCTTAACATTCTCTGATTTCAGTTCAATAACAATGAAACAGAGCTTTTAACTCCTAATTGGACGGTAGGAGTCACTAAATACTCCACAACTCAAGCTATAGGCACCCCAATAATTTAGTCAATTCTCACACTAAACTAATCTTTACCGGTGAAGCAGTAAACTGCCACATGATTAGAGGCATAGATTCAAATTCTAAAGTCATGAAAAGAACAAAACCTTGAACTAGAAAAACTCTATATGGTTTGCCGAGTGAGAAGAATCTCAAATCTGATTAATAAGGAAGGAGTACCTTTTGCTACAACGTTTGTACTCATACATTTATGGTGTGTTATTAATTAGTTACTTGTAGTTAGTGCGAGCAATATCCAAAAAGAACATGATCAATGTATCATCGCTTTTACTTATATATGGTTCAGGTCATCTCAAATTCTCAATGATGTGCTGATGACTTTTTCTTAGGAAAATGAAAGGTTATAAACTAGCTTCTTCTTCCTTTTTGACATGCTTCATCTTTTATTTTTCTTCTTTTCATTTTCAAATTGCACTTGTCAAAGTTCAAATATATTCTTTTAATCTATGAACCAAATAAATCTTTTATTTTCTTAAAAAAAAACCAAAGAAATCTCTAAAGATCAATCATTTGCACCCCATAACTCTTGGAATAAGCACTTCTGTTCCTCAAAACGTTGCCAAATCAAGAAGAAAATACAATAAAAACAGAAACACAACTCGATTCAATTTCAAGAAGAAAGAGTCGCATATACTACTCGTTGATACAGTTCATCGTATTAATTAATAAAATCTCAATTAAGAAAAAAAAAACAAACAAACAGAAGAGAAACAGCTAGCTTGTATAACAACATCCCGAGACGAAGGCGTTACTTGTACTAAGGATTTTCGCTCTGTAATTTCACAATCATTGTTTTTTGGTTCCCACTGCTGCTCTTTGCATGTGGAGCTCTACTCCAAAACTCTGTTTTTAAGTCGCCCCCACGTTTCCTTGCGTAGTTTGTGGGTTTACACCTCTCTCCCACCATTTCCAACTACGCACCAAAAAAGAGTCCCTTCCTTTCTAACACAAAACACTGTCAGGAATTTCGAAGATTCCAAACCAGGACGATCTCCGAGATAGATAGAGGTACGAATTCTTGGAGCTTTTGGGTGTATTGGTTTTGTCTCTGTGCTCGATTTGGTGATCTGGGTGCTGCTGCATTTCCCCAGTTAAATTTGGGTTTCAAAGTTTGAAGCTTTGATATAAAGTAGGCTGCTTTGATCTGAATTCTGAGGGTTTGATTGTGTTCTTACGGATTTTGTGGGATTTGGGTTTTATCTGAAGTCTATTTTTTCAGTGTAGTTTTGGTGAGACCAAGTAAACCAGTATAGAAGACTTTGGTTTTACCAGGTCATTTTGAATTGGGGGTTTCTGAAATCTCAAGAGAATTTCAGCCAATTGCTGCTGGTTGTTGTCAATACACTGTTAGGGAGACATTGTGGGATCGAGTTTAGGTTTTGTAATGGTTTAGCTGATCTATGATTCTGTGACAGAAAGCGACTATAAATTGTTGATGGAAACTATAACAATCCAAAACTAGGGAGATTTCGCATTCAATTTGAATCCAAATGTCTTCAACAACATCACCTTCTTCAAATTCTTCACCCTCTGCAAACCCACCAACCAGCTCATCAAATTCCACAACTACTGCCACCAATGACTCCTCCCCTCCTCCACAAACTTCCTCTTCTTCTCCTCCTCCAGCCGCCTCAGCCGCTCCCCCTCCAGCATCCTCACCGCCACCGCCTGTACCATCATCACCACCTCCTAGTGTAGCATCTCCACCACCAGCTTCACCAGCTTCCCCACCTCCAAAGTCTCCCCCTTCCCCTCCTCCTGCTTCACCTCCAGCAGCATCACCGCCACCTCCAACACCAACTACTACCCCTCCCCCAGCGGCACCACCACCCAATGTGTCCCCACTGCCACCATCAGGAGGCTCCCCTCCTCCCAAAGCCTCCCCAACACCCCCATCAAACGCCTCACCGCCACCTAAGTCCCCTCCTCCTCCAGCTGATGCATCACCGCCTTCAGCCAATTCTCCACCACCACCAAAAGCGCCAGAAAAGTCTCCTCCCTCCCCCATTGTTACACCACCTCCATCTGGTTCTCAGTCTGCTCCACCACCAGCTGTTAACACCCCTCCTGAGTCCACATCACCACCGCCTTCAGTTCCCTCATTGTCTTCCCCTCCTGCTGTTTCTCCTCCTGCTCCGCCCAGTAATTCATCAAATCCTACACCCTCGGTTTTGCCTACTGTTCCAACACAGAAGCCAACTGCAAAGTCAACTGCTGATGCCAATGTAACCGCAAATGGTACACCTGGAAGTTCAAAAGGGTTGAATACTGGAGGAGCTGTGGCAATTGGAATTGTGGTCGGGGTGCTGGTGCTCAGTCTTGTTGTGATGGCCGTGTGGTTTGCTAAGAAGAAGAAGAGAAAAAGTGGATCGACTCTTTACACCATGCCTTCTCCCTTTGCTTCATCCCAGAATTCAGGTAACAGAATGATCATGTACAACTTCAATTATGTCAATTTCCGGTTGGTATGTTGACTCTCAAGAACTCCACCCTTTTTTCATTGAAAAGAATAGGGAGAGTTTTAATTGTGTAAATCACTATACAATGCTAATTACATACCTTTTTGACATATTCATTTGTAAATAATGTACATCTTATTATATCATGGAATGTGCAAAGAATGCAAGAATGTAGGATGCAATGAATTGTTGATACTGTGCCAATGCAGGACTTGAGAAATTTGGACAAATAGGAACAGCTTTAGAAGTTTAGAACTCTTTTCCAAAAGCCTTTCTAGTTAGTTCATCCTCTAGACTAGGGACCTTAGTAGATAGTTCATTCTGCTGTTATCATACTATAAATTTATATGACCTGTAGCTGTAGCAGTAGAATTTTGTTGAAGTAAACCTTTTGAATTACTCAGCAAGCTTTAGTTGAGTATCCTGTTGAGGACATTGAATTCATACTAATGTAACTTGCTTCTGCTCTCCAGATTCTGTATTTTTGCAGCCACAATCTCCATCTCCCCTCGCAGGAAATGGTTCTGGTAAAGAATTCATGTATGCACAATCAGAGTCTGGAGCAAGCAATTCAAGATCATGGTTCACATATGAAGAACTGATCCAAGCCACAAGTGGATTCTCAAAACAGAATCTTTTGGGTGAAGGGGGATTTGGTTGTGTGTACAAAGGTATCTTGGAAGATGGAAGAGAAGTTGCTGTTAAACAGCTGAAAATTGGTGGTGGACAAGGGGAACGGGAGTTCAGAGCTGAAGTTGAAATCATCAGTCGAGTACATCATCGTCATTTGGTTTCCCTGGTGGGTTACTGTATATCTGACCATCAAAGGTTGCTTGTCTACGACTTTGTTCAAAATGATACTCTTCATTACCATCTTCATGGTGAGCCATACTTCTTATTTAATAGAAAGAAAATCTACAATATTTGGGAACCTATAGGTCTTGATGACTCATCTGTTGGGTCTAATTCTCCAAGTGTAATTGGTAATTTTCAGTAACTATAAAAATCTCCAAATGGTGCTTGAGGATTTTCGCTTCATTTTAATTAGGCGACGAAAAGGAACATCATTATATGATTCCCATTTACTGCATACTAAATGTAAAGTACATATCCTCTCTTTTAAAAGAATGTACCTTTAACTTTCATCTATTGAAAAATTTCAGGTAAGGACATGCCGGTTATGGATTGGGCAACTAGAGTCAAAGTTGCCGCTGGTGCAGCTCGTGGGATAGCTTACTTACATGAAGATTGTGAGTTTCTTCTGTTATTTATATATTACAATTTGCGGTGCACCTTTCTTATAACTTGGATTACTTGAATGCAGAACTATACTCTGGAATGACAACTCTTTAATGTTGTGTTGATCAGTGAATTCAATGAACAGAAACATGTTCTGGCATCAATCTAGATTTAAGGACATAGAGTAACGTATGCTATGTTACAGCCATCAGTAATCATGTTGCAAATTACATGCGAACACGGCTCTATACATTAATCAAAGCCCTATAATTGAAATGGCCTTTAATCATCTGAAATTGTTACACTGGGAAAGAATGGCTGTGAACAGAATACATATTCAAGTCAACAGTTGCCTCCATTACTGCATTTATCCTTGTATTGTCAACTGTTATTTTAATTTTCAGTCAACAATTGCCTCCATTACTGCGTTTATCCATGTATTGTATAGCGTCTGGTTCTCTCGCTGAATATTTGGTCTTAATGTCTTTGTCAGGCCATCCTCGCATTATTCATAGAGATATCAAGTCATCAAACATTCTTCTAGATAGCAATTTTGAAGCTCAGGTATGCCTGTTTACACAAATTTTATCAACAAAACAAAAAGATCAGCTAGTTAGAGCCTGTTACACCGATGCATTCTAGTGTTCTGCCAAGAGCCTTTTGGCGGTATTCGTGCAATGTGTACAATGTTTTCTTACATTGCCCTCGGCAGCTAGAGCTCATTCTTGCAGTCTCCAATTGTTTTTCATTTGATTGCACTTGTTGTTCTAAAGATGCAATTGCTCACACTAACAGGTTGCGGACTTTGGGCTTGCAAAGCTAGCATTGGATACAAATACACATGTAACCACACGAGTCATGGGAACATTTGGGTATATACTTGTACTTTTGGACCATGATTATCCCCATTTTCAATCTTTTAACTTGTTCTGATGGATGGAATTGTGTCATTGTTCAGATACATGGCTCCAGAATATGCAACAAGTGGAAAGTTAACAGATAAGTCTGACGTTTATTCTTATGGTGTTGTACTATTGGAGTTGATTACCGGTCGCAAGCCTGTGGATGGCTCTCAGCCATTGGGTGATGAGAGCCTTGTGGAATGGGTAAATTTATATACACCAAATTTTCTTTTCTAGGTTGTCGAAATTATTTTGTTTTCAATTAATTTTGTGTGAAGAAAATCATTTTCTCTTGCATTTTTTTGGTTATTTCTTTTGTTTAAATGAGGAGGGTCAAGTTATGTTGGAATTTCATATGGCTGAAATGAGAAAGAAAAAAAGTTATGTGATATTGCTAGCATGGAACTGATGCAAGGCTTTTTATTTTCACATGTTAACACAGTGATGGATACTAATTTTGAGTCTTTTCCCTCTAAAAGGTTTCTTGTGCTTGCTGTTGTTGTTGTTGTTTTTTTTTTTTTTGAATAACCTGTTGTTTAGTGTTTGTGGAATCAGAAACTTGTGGTGAAATTCTCTTGATTGAAACCCTCAATCCTGAATATGCTTGTAGTCTCCAGCTTTGGAATCTTTTGCACACTTGATATCAAATTTGAGTTTTAGGCTTCTCGGTAGAGTCTGTTCTCCAAAAGGGCAAACATATCTAGTGTAATCAAAATGTTATGGTTCTACAATATTTAGAGCGCACACCTTCTAGCATTAGTTAAAACATTGAATAACAGCCAAACTTTTCCTCCAGGCTCGGCCTTTGCTTACTGATGCTGTTGAAACCGGAGACTTAAGTGAGCTGGCAGATCCAAGACTGGAAAAGAATTACGTTGAGAGTGAAATGTTTCGAATGATTGAGGCGGCTTCAGCTTGTGTTCGTCATTCAGCTACAAAAAGGCCACGAATGAGACAGGTATGAAATATTGTATGACTAGTCCCACATTTGTTCTGTACTGCAGTGAGGTTATAAGTTTTATCCCCTTTGCAGGTGGTAAGAGCTTTAGACTCCTTGGATGATACCTCAGATCTCAGCAATGGAATGAAACCTGGCCAGAGTGAAGTTTTTAATTCCGCAGAACAGTCTGCACAAATTAGAATGTTCCAAAGAATGGCATTTGGTAGTCAGGATTACAGTACGAGTTACTTTAATCAAAGTCAGAGTAGCTGGAAAAGTAGAGATAACGGTGACCAAACTCGAAGTAGCTGGAATAGAGATCAGCGAGAACAGAGTAGAGAGCACGGGGACCAAACACGGAGTACCTGGAGTAGAGACCAGAGAGATAAGGATACTGTAATACCCATAGATAGATCTGGAGGATGGAACATTTGATACAATTTAAGGCACATGTTGCAATCTAGAGTTCACCCAACTATATTGGGCTGTTGGAACAAGGTTGTGTTGGTCATTTCTTGTAAAGTTTTACTCATTTTCCGCATAATTTTTTGTGTTCTCTGCCAACATGAGTTTGTTGCAAGGATGCCCCATTTCTGTATTCTTTTGTAATGTAGATTCATTGATACAGTATTGTATGTAAGCTATTATTTGAGGTTTTTATATAGAAGGTATAACATACATGCGTCCAAGCCTTTTCATTTACCAGAAAAACATTCCTCTACCAAATGCTGCCCAATAGAAATTTAGATGATGGCCAAGTTGCCAACACACTCCTAACCGGTCTACATCAAGCAGTTAGCATCTCGATCAATTTTAACGGTTACTATTGTTAACTCTTTACATGTCAACCATGAATTGATATCTAAATTAACGAAAATTATACAGCGCACCCGGGTGCGCCGCGCACCCGTCCATCTCCGTCGTCCATTTTAAAAAAGTCAAAAGTCCGCGTCAAATGGACGGCGGAGATAGACGGGTGCGCGGCGCACCCGGATGCGCTGAATACGCTCTCCTAAATTAAACTGGCAAAATAGAGAACAAGAATGTTACACACATGATCATGTCTACCTCAAATTGTGGGCACTTACCACCCTCGTGCCTTTCATCTACTTTTCTTCATCTACCACACTCAAAAAAGAGGCATTTAATTATTGGAGTTTGATTTGTAAGTCTACCTTCTTGTTTTAAATATATAAAATAAAACTCCAGAAAGAGAGATAGAGAGAAAGGAAGAGGGAGAGGGCAATGGCAATGGCAATGGAAGAGGTGGTGGTGCCAAACCCATTGATGATCTTTTCGAAGGAGGAAAATAAAAGCTGTGTAAACTATGCATTCAGGTGCAGTTGGGATATTTCAAGAGAGAAGAACCTGGTTTGTGTGACCAGTGGGAATTCATACCTGGGTTCTCACATAGTTAGAGCTCTTTTGGCGCACGGATACCTGGTTCGAGTCACCATTCAAAACCAAGGTAGCCAGCTAGAACTTTTCACAATCACTAATTGTTTTGCCAAGTTATGATCTTGTTTTTTACTCTTCTTTTCGATCTATATATATATGTTATGCATGAGTAGAGGATTATGAAGACATGAAGAAGCTAATGAGAGATGAAGAGATACACCAGCTAGAGAGTGTTGTTGTGGCAAAGATGGGAAACTTGGATATGCTTTGTGATGCTTTTAGGGGTTGCCATGCAATTTTTCATACCTCCTCCTTCATTGATCCACATGGTGTCACTGGTTATTCTGTAAGTTTCCCATATATACTGTAATACTGATTAGAACCTGTTTGGATTGTTTAGGTAGAGGTACTTGTGTAAATTATGCTCGTTTGAAGAATCAGAACTTAGAAGTTTAACTCTTTAAGTATTTTATAACATTAAAACTTGCTTCTGTAACTCATTTAACACTTTTAACTAGAAAAAGATTTCTAAGTTCTAGCTAGATCAGTGATGTCAGACTAGTTTATAGTTAGTTTAGGTATTTTTTGTTTTCTTTCAGACAATAAGGTTGCATTTACAAATTTAGGGACAAATGGCATTTCTTGAAACTGAAGGGGCAAAGAATGTAATAGAAGCTTGTGGGAGGGCAGCATATGCGAAGAGATGCATCTTCACTTCCTCTCTTCTTGCCTGTATCTGGGCAGGCGATAGCGAGAGCAAGGTCATTGATGAGTTTAGCTGGAGCAATGTAGAATTCTGCAGAGAAAACAAGGTATATAAAGAGTGAGTTTCTTGATGTTGGATCACTTAGCAGTTAGCACACTGATTAAAGAACTCTATATGAACAAATTGTTGTGAACATCATCTGTCGATATATATTCACTTCTTTCTTATGGTAAATAGCTTTGGCTGGCTTTGGGGAAGACCACTGCGGAGATGGCTTCTTGGAGAAAGTCGAAGGAAATGAAAGTTAATCTTGTGACAGTTTGCCCTGGCCTTCACATGGACTCATGTGCTCACCAGGACAACTATATACCCTATCTCAAAAGTATACTAAATGCATCACAGTTACTTTATATTATCAAATCCGCAATGTTTATCTTACTAGACATGATGACATGTTATGTTCTCAAATTGTCAATGTACATGGCCATATCGACAATTTATTAGCACAACATGTCACAAAGCCACTCGAGAACATGCATTTTCCATTGCATAATGCTTGCCTTACATTTTGTGATGTGTTTGTAGGTGGCAAGGACATGCTAAAAAATGGTCACTTAGCCATTGAGGATGTGAAGAAGGCCGCAGAGGCGCACGTCTATGTTTATGAAGCCATGAACAATGGAGCATGTGGGAGATACCTATGCTTTGGGAAGGTTGTAAGAACAAGAAGTGAAGCCATCGAACTAGAAAACAGCTTAAAAGTTCAGGGTTTGTTATCAGGAGGAGGAAGCCATGAAGTCTCAGATGAAGAAGCAGATGCAGAAATAAACAGCATGCTTAGTAATGCAAAGCTTGTCAGATTGATTCAAACTTCTAAAAGATTATTGTGCAAGCTAGAAGTTTAAATTCCTATATTACTGCATATTTTTGGTAGACAAATTAAGAGGGGAGAGAATACTCTTGAGGAAAAGAGATTGAGACTGAAAGTGGGAGAGAATGGTAGCCATAGGGTAGAGGCGAGATTCATGACAGTCTTTGCAAGTAGCGCGATTGACATGTAGTTTACAAATAACATTGCTAGGATGTTATGACCAGGAATTTAGCTGAAACGAAGTGATTAGTTTGTGGCCTATGCCATAGTGCTTTCCTGTGTTTGGAAGTCTTTGAATCCTTAATAAAGCAATATCCCTCCCACCAATACTCTTCTAACCAACTATTCCTCTATCTTGGTGTGCCAAGTTTAAGAGAAAGCTTGTGTGTATTGATGGATCCAATCTTCTAAAAAAGTAGCTTAATTCCATGACTGCATTTGGAGAAAAGACTGAAAGAGAGAGATGCATGTGTAGCCATAGGGTTGACAAAAGCTTGATGACAGTATTGCAGTGGTGATAGCTAGTATGCAAATCACATTGCTAGAGGAGGATGTTGCATTCTATGACCGGGCACATATAATGGCCTAGGCCATAGACCATAGTTGACATTTTCACTAGAACTAGCTAGACCGATTGCTAGTTGACTTTTAGCACTTATTTTTGTTGGACTATGCTTCTTCACCCCAAAGGTTGCAAGAGAAAAAAAAAACACAACAACAACAACGCTAACTAAAGCAATGTTAGTCATGATACATATTCGAGACCTAAAAAAAAGTTGAGATACTTGTATAGAGCCAGAACTCTCAATTATTTTCCCGTGATATCACACGCAGCCAAACATCATTCAACTGATTATTACTTCATTTTAGACATTCACTTACTCGACAAACTTTACTAGCAAATCGGTTTTAACCTTTCAAACTTCGCAAACTGGAATCGATCATTATTTGGTTTGGTTTGGTTTGATTTTCTGTATTCTACCACTAGTTAGAGTCCTACGTCAAACCAAATCGAATATAAATAACATGTGACACTTGTTCTAATATCCTTAATGTCATCAAACCAAACACAACGACTCGAAAGCCCAATTCACAAAGCAGAAGTTACCATGAACAAAACGGCGTCGTAAATCCTAAACGAAGCGTAGTAAAGTAAAAGGAGACCGTCATTCTCAAAAAAAAAAAAAAAAGAGACCGAGAGGAGTAGGAAGTGTATGATATAGAAGAGTAGAGAGAGTTGAGTTTAGTTGAGTTCGAGAACAAACAAGACAGAAAAGTAAAGTCTTTCTAGTCTCGAAGCATCGCCATCTCGGAAACAATGGGGGAGGAGAGAGAAGACCCGCAGAGGCTGAAGAAGATAGCAGCGGCGGCCTACGACTACGAGAACGACCCCAGATGGGCCGACTACTGGGCCAACATCCTCATCCCTCCTCACATGTCCTCCAGCCCTGACGTCATCTCCCATTTCAAACAGAAGTTCTACAAGCGCTATATTGTCAGTCCCATCTGCCTTTTTGATGTGGGATTTGGGTTTTCTGGGGTTTTGTTCTAATTTTCGTTATTGGGTTTTGTGTTTGATAATTTCTGTGCTGAGATTCTGTCTGAATTGTATAAAGTTTGGACCTTTCGTTTCTTTGTTTCTCAAAAGTTTGATTTTTGTTTTTTTGCTTTGGTTTTGTTCTAGTCATAGAAGGTGGTGATGGTTTTGTTAATAACTGCTGTTTCTGTGAATTGGGTGATTGAAATTGTGTGCCTTTTTGTGGGATTGTATGCATCTCCGTAGTTGTTATTGTTCAGTTAGTGTTGAATTGCTAGCATTCTGGTGAATGTTTTTTTTTTTGGAATTGTAATTGATTATTGGCTGGGTTATTGGCTTTTAAAGAGATCCCGAATCCCATATATCTAGTTATTTGCCCCGGCTTGTTTGCATATTGACAAAGTTTTGCACTTGGATTTCATGAATAGGATCCGGAGCTTCTGGTGGATACAATGTCCGTCAGCAGTCCTTCTATGCCAACGAGGCCTTCATCATCATCATCGTCCCGGTCTACAAGTGACAGTGCAGGTTGAAATGCAATTATTTTTAACTATTTACTGTTAATAAGATAATAGAGGTTAGCTCAAATTGTCATGCCATAAAAAAGAATCGAGTATGTTTGCTGTTTAGTAGCCTGAAATTTGAAATTTGTTGATAGCAAGTTGAACTTGATGGGTGTGTAGGATCAACTCCTAGAACTTCAGGAGCATCAGCAGCATCAGGAACATCACCAGCAAGTTCCCCAACTTCTCTGCGTTGGGATAACCAAACCATTCAGTTTTCTGTTAATGCTTGGGTACAGTCAATCTACTCATCATGCATACTATACAAATACACTTGTTTACGTATGTAAGATTACACATTTAACTCTTCTTATGTGCACATAGTTGCGCTACTTTTCCTTTGTGTTTCTCAAGTCGGCCATATTTTTTAGAAGAATCATGTTTTATGTAACTTTTCTATTTGTACATACCTCTCAATATCCTTGAAACCAGGCTCAGTAATACAGAATGTGAGTTATACATTGATAAAAGCATATCAAAGAATATATATCAATAAGCAGATGCTGTACGTTAAAGTTTCTGTTAACTGCTTCAGTAATTAAAACGGTTGGAAGGCACTGAGGCTGGTCACTTTATAATTTTTTCAGCCTGAACTTTATTTGTTTGTTTCTTTAATCCAAATGTGAATGTGAATGTGATTCAGTTTTCTAAGGTTCCTTCTTTCTGAATCTCTTATGCATGATGGCCCAATTTAAACTTGTTCTCCTCAAGCAAGAAGCAAAGTTTGCTTTAGATTGTAGTGTTTGAAACTATGTTGCTTCTGAATTCAAAATCTCATTCGCTTATTAAATAGCTATTCAGTCATTTATATCTTTAAAAAGTTGATTTTGAATTAAAAGTGAGCTTAATGAATCATTATTTTTTGGTCAGAGGTCTTGTATTGTACATAGTACTCTTAGCTACTCTTGCTTTTTTGGGTAACAACATTCACTAAATTTACTGTTGGTATCATTCAATCTGTACTTTTACCTTTCCTTCAGGTGTTTCTTGTGGCTGTGCTTGCCATTCTCCCATTGGTGCCTAGGCACCTTTCGAATAGGGCATATCGGCTTTCTTTTATGGGCACAGCATGTTCCTCTCTTTATTCCTTGTACTCGCTTTATGGAGTAAGTACTAAACTTTAGATACACCAACTTTGTGCTATTTTATTGGTTTATTTATGGTGTCCTTGCTGTTATTTCATTGACTTATCTTTACTGTTTCAGAAACCAAGGGAGTGGAACTTACAGGGTTTGCAAGTTTACTTTCGGTCAATAGTCATGGCTAAGGATTTTATCTACTTGATATACTGCGTGACCTTTGTCACGTCCCATCTTTCTCTCAAATGTGAGCAAGTCTTCTCTCTCTCTCTCTCTCTCTCTCTCTTTTCTTTCCATTCTTGCATTTCTTTTCTTAGTTGTGTCTAGCTTAATTATGTATCTCAATTGCAGTCGCCCTGATTCCCATTCTATGTCGGGCTCTTGTACATGTTGCCAAGTTCCTTAGGCGCAACTTTAGTCAATCCTCATTGTACAGGTAGGAAATTTGGTGCTTAACTGTGTTGCCTAATATTGGATGTGTGTTAGATTTCTCGTCTTATGAAAGAATGATATTTTATTGTACCTTTTTTTCTCTAAATGTTATTCTAAGGATCTACCATGTGGATTCCATTCAGGATTCGTGGAGTGCTTTAACATGTTGGTTTGGTGTACAGTCTAAATAAATATTTGCTTCTTCTGTTCTCTACGGAGTCATATTCTCTTTTCCTTGATGATAAACAGGAAATATTTGGAAGAGCCTTGTGTTTGGGTTGAGTCAAATACAACTACACTCAACATACTCTCTTCACATGTTGAGATTGGAAATGGCTTCCTTTTGATTATATCTTTGCTCTCGTGAGTTGCTTGGAACCATTGTCTCTGGTTTGTTTTAAAGATAAGTTTCTATCTTGTTTTTATAATTCATTACTAAACTTTTTAATTCTTATAGGTGGCAACGCAACCTTATACAGACATTCGTGTATTGGCAGGTAGGAATAATTTATTTTATCATGGATGTGGAATGAAATCTCTGTTTTATGGGGTTAAAGTTTTTCCAGTTGTGATATCATGTTCACTTTCCTACCCTCGCCTACATGCACACAATGCGTGCATACAGTGATGCATGCAACTGACGCAGGCATGCATTGAATTTGTGCAAGAAATTCATCCACATAGCCAAACTAATTACTTTTTAGATGTTATCCGTCTCTTTAACTATGGAGTTTATAAGTTGAGTTTGTCCATACTGTAAGTCCAGGTGACCAGGTGGTTACTTTGGGTAATGAACTTGTTCCTTTCTGTCATCGTAGAGTCAGGAAGCATCTAGAGTGATTAGGTATTTGTTTATAATCATGTCAACCTTATATCGCATAGGTGGTGATACTATTTATTTTCAACATGTTTTGCAGTTATTGAAGCTCATGTATCATGCTCCAGTGACTTCTAACTACCATCTAAGTGTGTGGACTAAGATAGGAAGGACTGTTCATCCATTCATCCAACGCTGGGCCCCATTCTTGGAGACTCCTGTTTCTGCAGTCCAGAGATGGTGGTTAAGGTAGAGACGGAATGACGAGGGAGAAGATTTAGAGAGGGTCAATGGAAATTTTCTCGAATGCTCATGATATAAAGAAAAACATGTTGTCAGATATATTGGATTAGCAAACGTTCATTTGGATTCTAGGATGGATAAAGTAGAAAGCATCTCCACTGAGGTTGTGTTTAAGTTCTAGTTCTACTATGAACTAACTATTTATCTCATATGAAGTCTTATGTATGAAAATTTTGCTTGATAGCTAGGCATTGCTGGTTGGCATTACCAAAACTTTAGAATTCTGGTTTTATTCACAGGACAAAAGCTCTTACCAACTCGACGACAAAATGAGTGTTGTTGTTGAGACCAAACCCATACCTAGGCCCAATCTACATCAACAGTCCATTCACTCCACAAATATCTCAAGACAGCTCCTGCAGAATAGTACTGAAGCTCAAGAACCATAACACCGTTCCAGCTACAGACTTGTCTTCTTCTCTCTTCTGAAGCTCCAAGTTGTAACATTTGAACTAGTTTGTCTTCTCTATGATAGTGGCGGTCTCTGTGCCATGTGTTTACCCGTTGTTGCAAGAGAGAACTCCACATATATATTGTAGCTTCCTTCCCCGTTGGGAATCAATGAATATGAAAACTCTTTAATTTCTCTATTTTTCCCCTTTTTCTGTAGTTGTAGCCTATTATCTGGTATCAGAGACCAGCTCCGATGAGGGGCAACCAAGTCTGGCAACCTTCGCCGGCAACCACGGGTGGTGCTGTGCCTCCCCTTCCCACCACCCCCAACCCAACCCACCCACCCCAAAACAGCTCAAACACCTCTTACACCATTACAACAGACCACCTCACAACTTTTCAAGCAGCCATCGATGGCCTCCAATCCCAGAATGAAACCCTCCAATCTCAAAACGAGGAGCTCCACAACACCATCGATGCCATCCACCGCAGTCAAACTCTTATGAGCCATCAGTTTGCCGCCTTCCAAAACCATGTTTTGAACCACTGGGGCTCTCAACCACCTGTTGCTACACCATCCCACAACACTGCTGCAGGCCCTTCTACCTCCACCCTTAACCCATCTCAACAATCCTTGGGTCCTCATTACTCTCCCCGTGGTTCTCCTAACACCAACTCTCTTGGCCCTCTCACACTCTATGAGCCCCAATACCCCCCACCACCCTCACCAATCTCGTTTGGGTCCCTTCCACCACTGCAACACCCCACCACACCACACTCTCAGCCTTCATTCCACATACAACCCCACTCACCACCCCCACTCACGAACCACAGAGGCCAGCCTCCTCACCCACCACCACCACCACCACCACAAAACCACCACTACCATTACCCACCTGAACCACCACACTACAGACCCCCCAAGCTTGACTTACCTCGATTTAATGGAGAGGATGTCATGGGTTGGCTAGCCATGGCTGAAAGGTACCTACGTGCCAATCACGTGCCATTTCATGACAAAGTGCAAACAGCAGCCACACACTTCGGGCCCGATGCATCAGTGTGGATGAATGCCTTTGAGATACGCCAACCCAATCCCACTTGGGATGAATTTGTCACTGCCCTCCTTGCTCGGTTCGGCGCCGGCAGCAACTCCGACTTCAAAGGCATGCTCACCTATCTCCAACAAACATCATCATTGGAAGAGTTCATTACAGCTTTCACCAACCAAGCTCTCATGTCTTGCCCCAGACTGGCTCGAGAGCGAACTGGTGCACATTTTTGTGGATGGCCTGCGCCCAGAGCTTCTCCATGATGTCAGAGCCATGCGGCCAACCACCCTCGCCGAAGCACAACGCTTGGCTCGGTGTTACGAGACCCGCAACGTCGCACTCCGACCCCCCAACCCCTTTCGACCCCGCACATTACACTACTCCTCTAACCGGCCCACCCTTCCTCACACCCCTTCCGCAAACTCCTCCTCTTTCCGACCTCCACCAACAAACACCACCCCTTCACGCCCTCTCCCCCCTCCTACCTCGGCCACTCAACCCCCACGCTCCAATCCCTTTAGGCTCCTATCCACACCGGAACATCGTGAGCGCCGTGCCAAAGGCCTCTGCTTTAATTGCGATGACAAATGAGATGAAAACCATGTATGCCGCCGCTCTTTCATGGCCATCCTAGATTATCAATTTCCCACCGCCGAGACCCAACCGGCGAATCCCAACTCCGACACATTTTATGACACCACTGAGGATCCCCCAGAGGAACAAACTCATATGTACCCACTTCACACCATCACCAATACAAACCTCAGTGAAATGATGCGAGTAAAGGGCACCATTGGGGACATACCCATTGAGATTTTCATCGACTGTGGCTCCACGATGAACTTTTTGAACCCGACGGTGGTATCCCAATTAGAGCTGCCCATCGCTCCGCCTCCGGCAGTGCAGTTCACGGCAACATCGGGTCACATTCTCAAACCTTCCGGCTTGGCTCACAATATCACGGTCAACGCCCAAGGCTACAGTTTCACAAGCTCTTTCCTTCTCTTACCAGTCATTGGCTGTGACTTGGTTCTTGGTGCTCAATGGTTAGACACTCTGGGATTCATAGGCTGGCACTTTCTTGACAAGATTATGGTCTTTATCGCCAATGGGAAGCAACATGTGCTGCGCGGCATTACTAATCACCCACCCAGGCAGATTTCTGATTCAGACATCCTCAATCTCATTCCCGCTACCGATATGAACACTACTGGCTTTCTTTGTTCTATCGAGCTCGACATCTAACACACAGTTGAACATCCCCAAATAGCTGCCCTTTTACAGAGGTACTCCCATCTATTTGAGCAACCTACAAGCCTTCCTCCTCCTCGAGCCGTGGATCATCGTATTCCTCTACTGCCTAACTCGGGCCCAATCAGCGTGAGGCCTTACTGCTATGCCCATTCCCAAAAAACCGAGTTAGAGGCCCAAGTCGCTGAATTGTTGCAGCAAGGTCTGATACGGCCTAGTTCCAGTCCTTTTTCTTCGCCGGTCTTACTAGTGCGTAAGAAAGACAGCAGTTGGCGATTTTGTGTTGATTATCGGGACTTGAATGCGGTTACTATCAAAGACCGTTTTCCAATTCCCGTGGTTGACGAATTGTTGGACGAGCTCCATGGTGCAACCATATTCTCCAAACTCGACCTCCGCTCCGGCTATCACCAAATCCGGATGTGTGCCGAAGATGTTCCCAAAACCGCCTTCCGCACCCATGAGGGCCACTACGAGTTCTTGGTAATGGCATTCGGACTTTCTAATGCTCCTGCAACCTTTCAAGCTCTTATGAATTATGTTTTTCGTGCTATGCTTCGAAAATGTGTGTTAGTATTCTTTGACGATATCTTGGTTTATATTAATGATCTAGAGTCCCATTTGATTCATTTGGAGGAAGTGCTCAACCTGTTACACTCACATAAGTTGTATGTGAAGCTCTCAAAGTGTACATTTGCTCAACCTACTGTCCAATACTTGGGCCATACTATCTCCGCCCAAGGTGTTGCTATGGATGCTAGCAAAGTTCAATGCATATTGGATTGGCCACAACCCAAGTCAACAAAGGCTCTTCCTGGCTTCTTAGGTCTCACCGGGTACTACCGACGCTTTGTGAAGCATTATAGGTTGATTTCTAAGCCTTTGAATGACATGCTCAAATCTGGAAATTTCATTTGGACACCCGAGTCTGAGTCTGCCTTCTTGGAGCTAAAACAAGCCATTACTTCTGCTCCTGTCCTTGCTCTTCCTAATTTTGATGAAGAATTTTTCATTGAAACAGACGCCAGCGGTTTGGGAATCGGAGCAGTACTCACACAAAGGAAACATCCTGTGGCATTTCTTAGCAAATGTTTGTCACCCAAGAATCAAGCTCTGTCCACATATGAAAAAGAAATGTTGGCGGTACTTTTTGCCGTGAAAAAATGGAGACCATACCTGCTTGGGCACCACTTCACCATCCTTACTGATCACCAGCCACTCCAACACATGTTCAACGAACGCATCAGCACACCAGCCCAACACAAATGGGTCTCCAAGCTCTTGGGATACAATTACCGAGTTCAGTACCGCGCAGGCCATCTCAACACCGTGCCCGACATTCTCTCCCGACGACATGAGTTCCTCTCCATCCAGTCATTCTCTTCCCCATTATTTGATAGCATTACACTCATCACCAAAGCCTGCCACAGTGATCCAGAGCTCTTACAATTATCACAGCCTTACAGAAGAATGAACAAACCAAAAAAGGGTTCAGCTTACTTGATGGCCGCCTTTTATATAAGAACCGCATCTTTGTTCCACAAAGCACAGACTGGAGGGCCAAAATCCTTCATGAGTTTCACTCGACCTTGGCGGCAGGCCATTCTGGATACCTCAGGACCCTCAACCGCCTTGCCCGCAACTTCGCTTGGCCGGGTATGCGTCGGGATGTGAAACGCTTTGTTGCTAGTTGTGACCAATGCCAACGCAACAATTACGAGACTGTCCATCCTCCGGGTCTCCTACAACCCCTTCCGGTGCCGGATAATGTCTGGGTCGACATAGCTATGGACTTCATCGATGGACTACCACTTTCAGAGGGCAAATCCTCGATCCTAGTCGTGGTTGATCGACTTTCTAAGCAAGGCCACTTCATCGTCGTAGCTCATCCCTACACGGCAAGTGACATAGCAGAGACATTAACCAGAGAAGTCTTTCGCCTCCACGGCATGCCTCGTTCCATTGTCAGTGATCGGGACAAAATCTTTATCAGCCATTTCTGGAAGCACTTCTTCAAGCTTCAAGGTACTCAGCTTTGTCGTAGCTCTGCCTATCACCCACAAACCGATGGCCAAACGGAAGTGCTCAATCGTACCTTGGAACACTATTTGCGGTGCTTCATTTAGGATAAACCAACAAACTGGGCAAATCTCCTCCACTGGGCTGAATGGTGGTACAATTCCACTTATCATTCCACCATCAAAATGACTCTATTCCAGGCAGTATATGGCTATCCACCACCTGCAATCTTAACCTACCTTCCAGGGTCGACCGCGGTGGCATCAGTGGACAAGCAATTGAAGGACAGAGACTCTCTGCTCACTTCCCTGAAGTCTCATATGCAATTGGCCCAAAATCGAATGAAGCAACACTCTGATCGGCAACGCACTGAGCGCGAGTTTGCCGAGGGCGACTGGGTCTTTCTCAAACTCCATCCCTATCGCCAGCAATCGGTGGTTCGCCGACCCTCTCAGAAATTGGCAAAGTGGCCTACAAGCTGCACCTTCCGGCTCACACCAGGATCCATCCTATCTTCCATGTCTCGCTGCTCAAGCTCCGGATTGGAGATCAGACGCCGGTCACCACAACCCTCCCTCAATTTGACACCGACGGTGCTCTCTCTTGGGAACCAGAGCGTGTGATTGATATGCGTGTTGTGCGAAAGAAGAAACGCTCAGTCACTGAATGGCTAGTAGTTTGGGCTGGTCTGCCAGAAGAGGACGCCACGTGGGAACAAGCCCACTCACTCATGTCCAAATTTCCCACCTTCCAAGCTTGAGGACAAGCTTGCTCTCATGGGGGGAAGACTTGTTGAGACCAAACCCATACCTAGGCCCAATCTACATCAACAGCCCATTCACTCCACAAATATCTCAAGACAGCTCCTGCAGAATAGTACTGAAGCTCAAGAACCACAACACCGTTTCAGCTACAGACTTGTCTTCTTCTCTCTTCTGAAGCTCCAAGTTGTAACATTTGAACTAGTTTGTCTTCTCTATGATAGTGGCGGTCCCTGTGTCATGTGTTTACCCGTTGTTGCAAGAGAGAACTCCATATATGTTGTAGCTTCCTTCCCCGTTGGGAATCAATGAATATAAAAACTCTTTAATTTCTCTATTTTCCCCCTTTTTCTGTAGTCGTAGCCTATTAGTTGTTTCCTTACATTATTTTAACCTTGAACTTTTGTAGATATTGCGAAAGCTATATTCACGGACATGTTTGCTTATTCTCTATTACTGACCACAATTTG
Source organism: Fragaria x ananassa (assembly GCA_034370585.1). NCBI lineage: Eukaryota > Viridiplantae > Streptophyta > Magnoliopsida > Rosales > Rosaceae > Fragaria > Fragaria x ananassa. The sequence goes on along the minus strand of CP139754.1, from coordinate 31,576,165 downwards.
AAACTGATAGCTACACCGTTTTCATGATTTCGATTCTCCGTCCTCCTTTCATGTAAACCTAACAGCGTCATCCATGGCTTCCAAACCTAATAATGGGCAGCGGTCAAATTTCATGAACCGGAAATCTTCACGTTCTCATTATTATTAGACTAATAATGCAAAGATTCTCTCTTTTGTTCAGAACAAAAAGGCGCCACGTGGGCACATTTCCATTCCAGACACACACACTCTCACCCTGAATAAATGGGGAAAGCTCTCTCTGTGCGGCTTCAATGGACTCTTGTCTCTTCTCCACCACCACCACCTTCATGCTTTCAACCTCAACCGCTTAAACCAATTTTTACTTACCATTTTTAACCTTCAAATTTCACCGAGTTTACCACAACCTCTCTCTCCGATTCGATTGTGAAAAGAAAAGAAAAAATGAAGTTGGAATCGCCGATGGAGTCCACGGCGAGCAGCCTCCGGCAATCGGCGTCCTCGGCGGCGGCGGAGGAGTTAATGGAGATGGAGACCAAGCCATTGCTAACCAAGGTTCTCAGCTACCCTCCCGCTGCTGCTGCTGCTGCAAGCACCAGCCAGCGTCGCCGAGCCAAATCTTCGCCGCGTCCCAGCCGCCAGAACTCGTTCAGCCGCGATATAGGCCACGCAGCCAAGGAGACCTACCTGGTGACTAGCCTCAGCTTCACGCTGCTTCAATACCTCGGGTACTTTCCTTTCTCTTGGAAGCCCTACTTAATCTAATCCAATCCAACTGTGTTTAATCGTCGAATTAGCATGGAGTGAATCTATTTGTTTGCTTGTTAAATAATGGTATCCAAGTTAAAAATGTGTTTAGTTGGGATGTTTCTAATCATTTATTTTCATTCAGGGTAGGCTACCGGTGGATCACAAGGTTACTTGCTCTTTATTGTTATGCCATGCTACTTATGCCTGGATTTCTTCAAGGTTTGTGTAATTGACCAACTACTTGTTCATTTTTTTTCCCTTTTACTTTCTCTGTAATTTTGGTTTGTATGTATGGTGATAGATGATAACTCCGAATTCTTGGTATCGTTATTTTTTTGTGTGTAGTTGCATATGTTTATTACTTTTCAAGCCAGGTCCAGCGTAGTATTGTTTACGGAGATCAACCGAGAAATAGGTAGGTGAACTTTGTTAAAACTTAAAAGGTTACTTATGTTGTTCTTTCCTTTTAACTGACTTTGTGACCCCATTTTCACTATGTATCGTTTACAGGTTGGATCTGTATTTACCGAAAAACATTGATGGGAAAAAGCCGGTTGTGGTGTTTGTGACTGGTGGAGCCTGGATTATTGGGTGAGCTTTTAATAGATGACTGTAATGATTAAACTGGTGGAAATTGTTAGTTCAGTAATTTCTAGAAATCTCTTCTTTTTCTTTCATGAATTCCTTTCATGAATTCATATAAAGGCGTAGGGATGATATTGTCGTATTCTTTCAGGGTGTTATGCGAACCATTTATTTAGTTTCTGATTAGGTATGTGTAGCCATTTATTTAGTTATTTGACATTAAGTTTCTACAGTTTCATGGTGATTTAGGTATAAAGCGTGGGGTTCTCTTTTAGGTCTGCAGTTGGCTGAGAGAAACATCATAGTGGCATGCATTGATTACAGGTAATTTGCTATATTTGATGGAAGCTTTGAGAAAAAAGAATAGGCACTTCTTATTAAAAGGACTTAGTAGTTATAAAACTACGATTTTCTGTATTATATCGTAAAAAGCTGCAGTCAAAATGGCAACGAACAGGGATTAATCATTTATCAGTTTTATGACCAAAAAAGTTGATTTAGCCATGTCTAAAACAGTGCCAATATGTCAGTTTCCATATCATTATCACTGACCAGAAACCTAAGTATATGGCATTCTAATTGAAAGATAAGAGCCTCTTGTTTTCTGAAGTTTGCCTTTCTCTATATTCTTTTGACTGGTTCTATATATTCAAGATTCACTTGTATCATATAACCCTCAATTATACAGTATTTACATCCAGATTGTCCTCTACCCTGCAAATGATTCTGATGTGAATCATATGATGTATGCAGAAATTTTCCCCAGGGTACCATCAGTGACATGGTTGAAGATGCTTCTCGGGGTATATCATATATCTGCAACAATATAGCAGACTATGGCGGTGACCCTGACAGGTAAAAGTACAATTATTTTTGTCTTCCTTTGCTCATACCATCTTGTAAGTTGTAACTGTGTGATTAATTTTTTTTAATTCTTTTTCCAATTGGTCCTTTTGTGATTTTCTTGAGTAGAATCTATCTAATGGGGCAATCTGCTGGCGCACATATTTCTTCTTGTGCTCTTTTGGAGCAAGCGATCAAAGAATCTAAGAAGGAAGAGATCTCTTGGAGCGTCTCCCAGATAAAGGCTTACTTTGGTTTATCTGGCGGGTAAAGTTTACTTGTTACATTAGTATGAATATGCTGGGTTGGGGGGGGGGGGGGGGGGGGGGGGGGTGTACTTTACTTGATCCACATGTGTCCTGAATTAGGGAAGAGTAGTAATAGCAGAAATCTTTCAATCAGTTCATATACTTTTGCCACATAACATGCAATGTGTAGCATCATGATGGCATGACTAATGACCATTTCTGCTTTGGTATTGTTGGTTTATCTTTTGATTGACAGCTACGGATAGGTTAATAAGTGTATATGTTTCCTCTTAACAGGTATAATCTATTTAATTTAGTTGATCACTTCGATAGTCGTGGACTGTATCGATCCATTTTCTTAAGGTACTTATCGTATTACATTTTGCTAGCTACTCATTGGCACAGTTTCTACCTTATATTTTTCTCTTTATTATTTCAAGGAGTTATTCTTCTGCCATGTCATTGCAGCATTATGGAAGGTGAAGAATCATTCCATCGATTTTCTCCTGAAGTTAGGGTACAGGACCCAGGCAATAAAGATGTTGTTTCTATCTTGCCTCCTATCACTCTGTTCCATGGAACTGCAGATTATTCTATACCATCAGATGCGAGGTTAGAATTCTCTCTGTAATAGTTTCATAATATATAGTGATGCCTCCTGTGGACACGGTGTATAAATTATACTCATAATTCCTACAAGAAAAAGTATTATGCTTACTCAGTGCCACCTCATATTGTTCTTAAAAAAGGAGGAACTGTCATGTAGTTTTAGTAGTTGAGACACTGAAAGATATGTGGTATGCATCAGCGGAAATCTCCACCAGTTCACCTTGACATATTTGGATATTTAATTTTTCTCAAAAGTTTATAATGGTATATATTCAAAAACTAATGTGTTACTATGTGCAGTAAGATATTTGTAGATGTTCTTCAAAGGGTAGGAGCTCAAGCTGACTTAGTACTATATGATGGAAAGACCCATACAGACTTGTTCCTTCAAGTAAGTATCTGATGTGAACCCTGTACAATTGTCACTGCCACAGATTTATGGCCTCTATCATTAGCGCAAGCAAGAATTATAGAAAATGTGAAGGATGGGAATCTGAAATAGGACACTGGGAATCTACCCATGATTTAACTCTGCATTTTGCAGGATCCCTTAAGAGGTGGTAAAGATGATTTGTTTGACCAGCTAGTTGCAGTAATACATGCTGATGATAAGGAAGCTCTTGAGCAAGACGCTGTGGCGCCTCCTAGAAGACGCCTTGTTCCTGAGATATTGTTGAAGTTGGCAGGCAACATCAGCCCCTTTTAGGCCTCAAACTTGTCACTGTTTTTCACAAAAACCAGTTAGGTAGACAAACAGAAAGAGAAGGATTCTAACAGCTGGTGGAGAGATTCAAATCATTTTGGATAGTGACTACAAATGAGGGTGGTCGATTGGTTGAAAGTTACAGATGAGTAGTGGCCTCAGAATATAATCCGGAGATCTATACTTGTAATCTGATTCATTGACATACTAAGAATTCACATTTGTTCATATCGCTGTATTAAACAGTTTTACTTATCAGCATTCTTGTTCTCGTATTAGTCTATGATGAATGTCTCATTTTCTTTACTTAAAGATGGAAATATTTCATTTTCTTGATCAATGGAAGTAATATTCAGAACAGGGACCAGATTAAAAACCTTCTTAAGCAATAACATATAGAACAATACCTCGTTAAGTAAGAAAGACTGAAGTTTGTCACATTAAATGTCGGTAAAACAAAAACAAAAACAGATAGCTGTTTGATTACTTGCTTTGACTGAACTAGATGAAGGATTGTTGCATTGAACTACTGCTGCACCTTCAAAACTCACTTTACATTGTTTCTGCATTTCTTTCGGACATCAATACAAACCCCTATTAACTTGGGGAAAAATTAAGGGAAGTCACCAATCGGGCAAAATGACAGTGATATTAGCTACAGATGAACCAAGCAATCTGTGTTCAAACTGACAGCTAAATTTCATAAAGCTGAACAAAATTGTCAATAACTTCACTATTTAAGGGTTTTGTCAGCAGATGGTGTCGGGACCTTTTGAACTGGTGTGGCAGGTTTTCGACTTGTGCTTGAGCTTATGGTTGCACTTGCACGCTCTTCAGCTTCATAATGCTTGCGTAATCTCTCCTGAAGCGCTCGTACTCGATCCTCAGTCTTTCGAAGCTTTCTCCATCTGTAAGTAGACCAGAGGGCCAAACCACCATATACAACAGCGTAGGAAGCCCACACATAAGGGTAGGTCTCTGCATGCTCTTTGATTTCCCTATACTTTGCTTCCACTGCTCCAATGAAACCACCAGCTTGGGAATTCTCAGGGTGCTGATTTTCTTCTCCGGTTTCCTTAGTTGCCATTCCTCAAAATATTCATGCAACTTCGCAATTGAAACTTCTGCAATAGGATTGGTATTTCCAAAACAGTGAGCATAGCAATCTACAAACTCATACGACATGACTAAACAGGTAAACAATGAGAAGAACACTACATGACCGTAACCATGCCACACTCCTACAAACAACTATACCAACCATTTGAACTATGTCGCAGCAGGAATACAACATAGAAATTGATACACACAAACCACATTATTAGCAAACCTACTGCCTCAAAGAACAAGTTCAGACAATTACACCAAGTTCAATCAAACGTAACTGGCCTGTCATTTCATAGTAAACACAAGCAATGTAAAAATTTCAGGGAAATTTAATTTCCATCTTGGTAATACGACTTGAAATTGAATTTAGAGCTAAGAACGATCATTTGACTAAATTTAGCGAAGAAAAGCCTCCTAAATTTCATTCCATATATCATTGTCAAATCCACCATAATAAACTACAGCCAGAGTAATCTACCACCCAGAAATAAGAGGCAAAAGTCATGAAATGGAAACCCCATATACCCATCATTCCAATACCAATCAACTGAAAACCATTAACACCTGAAAGTCATTCAGGAAAAAAGCAACAGGGTTTATGAGGGGTTTAACAAGCATAGCATCCAAACCCAAATAAGGGTAAGATTCATGAATCAGAATTTCAACACTGCAAATCTAAGACATATTCAAAGTTTCATACAAAGCATATGTAAAACCAGATTGAACCACCTACCCAAATTAGCTTTGCAAATCAGAACATTGAGGTTTTAGCAATACCCACAAAACCATATCCATGGAAAATAGCATAGAATGAAATAAAGTTAAGAACTTTGGAGCTTACCTGTGGTGGGCACACGGAGAACAACTTTGAGAGTTGAGATTGCAAAGCAAAAGCAAGGGTTTAACACCCCCAAAAGAACAAAAAACGGTGTCGTATTGACAAAGGGTTTAACCTCAGCCCTCCATTTCATCGGCGGCTGGTGTTTATTTTTGTCCCCCACGTTATGGAGCAGTTACTAAACCGTTAAATTCTTAATGTCTCCATCTATGTGTCACACTGATCCATTTTTTTTTTATTGAAATCACATTGATCCATTGTTCTCTTTCAATCTCTACAATGACAGAGTTCCCATCACTTCTGGTGTTGTTGGGATCTTTGGTCTTTTTGGCTTCAACTAGTTCTCAGCCTGGTACTGAAATTATGAGTTGTTATGTGTTTCATTTGGTATATGTTCCTAGAAAAGCTTACGGTTTTTTCATGGTTGGTTCCTCTGATTCAGGTAAAGACATAAGTTACCGTAGACTTTGGAGGCCTCTGATTGGTCATGATGGGAAGGTTTATGCTTGCTCTGAGAAAGATTTGCTTGCATTTGAAAGTAATGGGACTATTGCTTGGACCTTGCATTTGAATTATTCATGCCGTTTTGATATGCCTCCAATTCATGGTGGTAAAGAAAAGGTATGTGATTTTCAAAGTCTAAACAGTCACATTGTTAACTGTATCAAATTTGGTATATGGTTACTGGTTTTGTAAAGTTGTTAACTTCTGCAAGTGTTTTTCAGATATATCTGGTTGCGGAGAATAGGGTGCTTGAGGTTAGCTTGTTAAACAATGGGACTTCTACACCTTCTGCAGAAGTTTTGCTTAGTACAGAACCAACTAAAGAAGGAGATGGTGAGATTGTTGGGGTGGCAATCAGTACAGTGAGTTCATCTGTATATGTAAACATTAGGCGTAGGGGTCTCTTTGCATACGCGGCGCGTGGACAATTGCTCTGGAGTGCTGGACCTGTGATCGATCAACATGGATATCAACAGGGTTGTAGGAAGAACATTGCAGATTGTTACTTTAACTCTGTCCCTGTGATTGATCAATGTGAGGCTAGTATATATGTAAGGTCTGCTCATCCTTGCTTTTTGAATTTTTTTACATATTCCTGCCCATGCCATGATAAGAAAAAGAGATACTTGTATTTTAACAGACTAAAAAGAAGACTACAATACAATGCTCAAATAGAGGAACCATATATGAACCCTGGCCTATGTACAATGTGTTTATAATTTATGAGAATTGCTTTTGTACTAAGATAATTCAATGCCAAAGTTGTCAAATGAACAATTTACAATGTGACAGACATTAAACTTTCACATTACCCTTTGATTTGCAGATATCCAATACTGGAGGAGAATTGTACTCCTTATCAATTCGTCGTCCTCACTTCAAATGGATCCAGGATTTAAGTTCTTATGGCAAAGTTTTCTCTATAACTCCTGGAAACAATGGTCGATTGTATGTTACTGTTCCAACCAAGCCTCTATTGTTGGCACTAGATGTTTCTTCAGGAAATGTGTTGTGGGAAGGAAGTATTGGACCATTAAGTACAGCAGATCACAAACCAGTTGTCGATTCTAATGGTAACTCTTTGTTTTGTATGAACGTCTGCCCTTATTTCGGGGTTGGTCATAATTCCCAGTTAACTTATTAGCCTTTTCTGCTACTTCATATGCTTTTACAGGTTGGATATCTATCGGTTCATTAGACGGGTTCTTATACTCATTTTCGCCAACTGGGGTTCTTCAGAAATTCTCAAAAGCAGCTGCAGTGGATTCAGTTATCCAAGTCACTCCATTTCTTGACTGCACCGGCTTTGCAATTTATATTGCTCAGACCAAAATGGAGGGGAAGATCAGCCACACGGTAGGTGAATATACTTTTGTGTCAGCTATGAAACCTAAAAGTGTAGTCTTTACCTTGTATGTTCCAGCAACAGGATCCATCTACTGGTCTGGAAGATATCCTGGTAATTTTACTGCTCAGATGTCACATTTTACATACCATTTCACTGCTTTGCTAGCACCCTAAATGGTTTCAGTGGTTTTTTTACCAGGTGATCAGTTCTCATCCTTGATTTCTCATAGTGATCTCCACCATTTTATAGTAGACGAGAGGATTGTTCTTGCCTTTGTTGCTGCTTCAAGTAAGATTCGGACACTAACAATTGCTGTACAAATTTTGAGTCCTCAAATATGTATCGACACACATATTTATCAGATGTTTTCATCCATAATTGCAGAGACTGGAAACCCATTGTCATGCCGTTCCACACGTAAGAACCAACTTCACAATGCCTCAACACTCATTTGTCTCACTGACTCTTGGTTAATATAATTTTGTTCTCTGAACTTAGGCGAAAAGATTATGTCTAGCTGCTCCCAAGTAAGGCCAAAGCTTGCCAACATCTACACAGGTAAGTTAGCAATGACTCCATGTGACTTAGAATATGCTGTTATTGTAAATTTTGAAGTTGATGGTTTAGTAGCAGCCAGTCTCATTCAGTCATTCGTCTAATCATGCAGGTAGTCAAAGGGCAATACTCTTGTTCCTGCTTTTTGAATCTGTAATCTTGGTATTACTAGCCGGACTGGTGCGGTTCTGTTGTATATTTTGGAGTAAAAAGAAGCTTCAAGATCGAAACCTTGGAACTTTTCTTGAAAAGCGAGTAAGATTTTTATCCTGCAGTGTATCAGTTCTTGTGCTTGAACAATGACCAGAGATATGCTTATACTAGTTTGCTACCGTTTTCCTCCTTGTTTCAGCGTTCTCTTCGACTGAAAAAGAAGGCATTCGATAGGACAATTACAGAACTTGAGCAAAAAGCAGTAAATGAAGCAGTGGCCAACGATGAGACGCTACAGAAATTAGGCAGTCTGTTGCAAGAAAGGGAAGGCATCGAGAGGAAGCTATCAACAACCTATAGTTTGGGAAGAGATAGGATCACCTCAAGGTCAAAATCTCTTCTTCCTTTGTACGATGGGAAAACAAAAAGCTATTATTTTCAAGGAGCAAAGAAAGCGAGTGTCACTGTCTTCCACACATTGAGTGATGCATCATCTTCCAAAGAACACAGCAGTGAGGGGGAGAGTAGCTGGACTTCTTATGAAGACAAGGGCAAAGAACCCTTGGAACAAGGGAGTTCATCAAGTCATGAGGATGGCTTCTTTACTAAGGACTACCGGAGAAGTCCATCGGAGCCAGCTTCGAGCTCAACAAGATTTGTGGACCATGAGTGTAATGTGGAGTCTGCACATGAGATGAAGATTGGCACTAGGAGCTTATCTTTGAAGAAGAGACGGGTTATGTCCCCAACAAATTAGACGTATATTGAATAATCAAATGCTACAGTTACAGATTCCATGTGCATAAATCATTCTTACTCTAACTCCCTCAGCCTCATCACTTGGCCAACCCAAAGGTCTATCTAATGATGGTATGATCATTACTATTGTATGTAAACTGAAGTAAAATACTCTAATGTGTTTTTCGATACAAATGTGTGTTATGTTCTTAAATTGGAAGACGATTTTTGCACTCTATTTTATCATATGTTTGATCACTTAACACTTCATTTTTATGAAATTACGAGTGAGGTAAAGTGAAGTGTTTAGGAATTAGTTTTCTCACAGTTTTACTATAAAATAGTTACACATTAAAATATTTAAAATGACATTCGTTATTCATTACGTAAAGTTCGTTACACATTACTTAAGCTTCACATTATTACAATGACCGTGACACCATCTTGTTAACGTTTATCTCCGCCAAACCATTATCAACCATTAGTTAGGCCATAATCACATATTAAACAAAAGTTGAAGATTGAAGATTCAATTAACAAAATCTTGAATTTAATAATGACATAATAGAAAAAATACCATGGAGGGGAAAATATCTCATGTCTTCATTCAAAAAATCATTTGTTGACCAATAGCACATGCTCAGACTGGCTCTCCATCTTCATATCTTCACAAATTAAACACACAAAAGGAAACAAAACAAAAAGAATTAAACAGAGAAAAAGGACGCATCATATGATTTCTCTTCACTCGAGAAATAAATAGCTGCTGCGGCGGCGACAGAACCCGCCTTCTTTTGCCGGAACCCTAATTCCCAATTCAGCTGCGGCGGTGACATTTCATCAAAACCCTAATCTCACTCCACCCGAGATTCCAAGGTACTACCTTTACACTTCAAATCCCCAATTCCAAGTCTTCTCTTTTATCTTCCCGGATTGGTTTTCGAGATACCCAGAAATTAAAGTTGGTGAATTTGGCTTACAGGTTTAAGCTTTTAATGCTAAAGGAGATTGAATCAATTAACACTCATATGCCACTGTTGTTATTCTCTGTTCTTACTTTAAAGATTGCTTCTTTGTATTAGAATTGGTAAGTTGGATTGGGATGTGTGTTTCTAGCTGAAATTTGAGTTGAATATGGTTTAAGTATATGTTAAGTAGTGTTATCATATCTATCTACATGATTGTATGTGTTTTCTTTGATGAGCATCTTTATGAGTCTGAAGTCTGATACCTTGCTTGGGATTATGTGTTTTCTTTGATGAGCATCTTTATAAGTATTGAAATTTGATACGTTACTTGGGATTAATGATGATTGTTCATGTAATGCAGTGTAGTTTCTGTTTGAGCTGTCGTAGTAAGAAGTTGCTTTGTGATCGAAATGGAATCTGAGGATTTTATTGCTCTCCCGGATTCTGGTGACTCTGGCTTTGAGGATGGCGAACTTAATGATGAGAAGGATGCTAAAGAGGTTGATGCTCAACCTATAAACTCTGAGGATAAAGAAGATAAACCAAACAGTGAGCTTGAGAGCAGTGCTCAATGTGAAGTAAGTGAATGCATACAAGAAGCAAGCCCTGCGAATGCATTGGTTGATAACGATTCAGATATGGAAATCGAGGATATAAACAACCTCCCTGCTTTGACTAGTTCTGGTCCCAAGGAGGGGGATGTTCAGAATTTAAATATTGATTTGCACTCTACATTGTATGAGAATGGTCACCTTGCAGTTCAAGATACAAGTCCCTTTGGAATCCACAATTCGGATGTCACTCGTATCCTTCTTCCACATCTTTTTTTTTTTTTTTCTCATTTAAATTATCCTGTGTTCGACTGCAAACTAGAAAATGCTTATCAATAGTGCAGTACTGCAGCATGCCTTAAGGAGACTGAACGTTAGGTTGTCACTAGTTTATGACATGATATTTCTTAATGTTCTCCATAATTCAACATCATCAGCTAATAGAGGTGCAAAGAGGGCACGAACGACAGTTGATGAGCAGCAAGCTTCAGTGCGTGTAACATATAGTCACTTAACAAGGTTAACTGGAGTATTTACTGTCGCATAACATTTTTCTCTATTTTGAGACAAATAGATCAAAAGTAGATATTTATTTTAATTCAATATAAATTATATGCTTGTAATCGAGGTTATCTTCTTGCAATTTCTAAGCACATTGTTTCAATTTTCTAGAGCTAGTAAACACAAGCTTGAAGAACTGTTACAGCAGTGGTCAGAGTGGCATGCCAAACATGTTTCTTCATCTCAAGTAAGACTCACTGATCTATACTATGGATATTATCCCTCAGATTTATTATAATGGATTTTGGACCCAGATAGGTTAAATTGGAGTTTCAGTTTGCTGTATAAAACTTCTGTTAAAAAGTCAAACTTGAATCATAATCATTAGAATATTGAATCTTATGCTAGTGAAGAGATAAGACATTGCATGGAATGAAAGGAATTCCTAGAGATTGTGAGGTCTATAATTTAGAGTCACATAAAAGGATGTTTTTTGATTTCTAAGCTACCTTTTGTCTACGTTATGGTTCTTATGTGTTAACATACTACTTTCATCACATGATCATTCAGGATACACCTCGAATGTTAGAATCAGGTGAAGAGACACTCTTTCCTGCTCTTCATGTTGGCACAGAGAGGACGTCTGGGGTGGTGAGTCTAATATTATATTGTCTGCTTCACTCTATATTTGTCTTCTGATTTCAGATGTGGTGTTTCTTTCTCATTACCAAGACGTTTGTATTTTTCATATGTCCTTCCCCTATACTAACTTTTTTCCTTTACCCCACTCCAGACGTGGGGTAAAGGGTAAGGACAAAGACAAGAAGATATAATAATGCATTGCTCAAGCTGTAGTTGATTGATATAGTTCAAAAATACTATAAAAATACTATGATGGCTTTTTCACTGTATTTGGCTGCAACATTATGAGTTGCTGATTGCAGTGACATCTCCTGGAAAAACCTTCCGACTCACCTCCCTATTTGAGATTTTTGATGCCTGAAGCTCTACATTTGTTGTTCACTTTTACTTGTTTGTACACCTTTTTTTTAATGTAATTAGTTTTTCTGAAGTATGCTTTTATGTGCAGTCTTTTTGGATGGACAACCAAACAGGGACAGCACAAAACATGGAATCGTTGCCTTTGGATAGCAACTATGCGCCTCTGTATGATCGTGGTTATGCCTTAGGTTTGACTGTGGCGGGTAGTTCAACTAATCAGGAGGGGTAAACTTCCAGCTTCCCTCACAAAATATTATCATGCTACTCAAATTAAAGATATGATAATGTCAACTAAGCTGACTGATAAACAGAATATCAGCTTGAAATATTGATGGTCATCCAGCTTCATGATAAGGATTTGACATCTACTCTGTGCTTACCAAAGTGCTAGTATCAATCGGACTCTGATTGACATGTGAACTTTGCTAATCATTGAGTTGACCAAATAATGCAGCACCAGTAACTTAAGAACTTAAATACTAGGGTTTATTAGATATCTTCAACACAGGAGGAAATAGGTTATAGAAACTATGAAGGATAGAATGAAAACTACTGATATCACACCAGTAGAACCTCAGGCATCACACCAGAGGGTAGGCTGCATCACACCAGAGGGTAGGCTGCATCACACAAACCCGAATAGAAAGCAAAGCTCTCAAATTTTTTATTAATTCCACTTTGAGAACAAAAGACTACAAAAGACCTCTATATATAGAGGTAAAGAAAACCTAAAACAATTAGGATCAAGTAACCCTAATATCCTAGAACTTAAAAGATTCCCAATAACAAAACAAATCCCAAATAAGAAAGAAATTATAATCTTTCCAAAAGCTAGGCAAATCTTGCTGATGCCCGCATGCATCAAGCAAGATCCCATGTAGACACATCATCGTCTACTGAATGCCAGATCAAAGCTTGAGCCTTGGAACCTTCTTTGCCTCGTCTCTTATAGACCTTTAATGGCTTCTGCCATTTAGGTCCTGCATTACCAAAAGAACAGTATTTATGTTTCTTTCATTCACCAGATCTGAGTCTATGCTTCAATATTTTTTCTTCATAGCCTCAGTAAATTGAATATAAAGGTTATCTTGAGAATTCGTTTCTACTTGTACTTATGAGCAGCATCAAGTAGATTTTCATACTTATTTTTCTTCTAAATTTTTCAGAGGCTTGGAGATTATAGATGATGCTAGCCGTTGTTTTAATTGCGGTTCTTACAATCACGCATTGAGGGAATGCCCCAAGCCTCGTGACCATGTTGCTGTCAATAAAGCCCGCAAACAGCTCAAGATCAAGAAGAATCAAACCCCTAATTCTCGCAACTCAACTCGATATTATCAGAATTCTCCAGCTGGAAAATACGATGGTTTAAGGCCTGGTGCTCTTGAGGCTGAGACGAGGAAGCTTTTGGGTCTTGGGGTAAGGCCATAACTCATGTTTGATAAAGTAGACTTGTTAACATCTCTTATCGATGCTTCCAGTTGGACATTATAATGCATTATAATACAGATACTGTTCTCTTCCAAATGCTACTATTTGTACTCTCGTGACCTGAACCCTGGTTATACTGTGAGTTGCATCTTCAAGAAGCGGCTTATAAATACGGTAAGTAGTGCAGTGGATGCATTGGGTCCCACCACGGGAACTTCATGATATGGAACCCCCAAGTCATGGGTTCGAACGCTGGTGTTGCCTAATGTAATTGCTGAATTATAAACGTGGCCAGGGGAGGGGCTGCAATGCCTTGTTGGATGGCTGCCCCCTGGCAGATTAGTCCTTGGGCCTAGGAAGCCTTTGGGATACCGCAGACAATCCGAAAGGAGGGTGTCAAAAAAAGAAGAAGCTAGGCTTATAATGTGCGGCTGTGAATAAAGTCGTAGGGAGTATATTATGTAGCCACAACCTTGAGTTATGATTACAAACCTTTTCTGAACTTTCTGAGCAACTAGAGATGCTACATTATAGATTAATGTCTATTTAACATGTAAAATTGAATATGAAGACTGCCAATCTCATGTTAAAGTTTGGTTTCCTTTTTTGGGGATTTTATTCTTTTCAAGAAAAAGTTTCTTTTTATTTCATGTTGTATTTAAATTACTATGTAATTTTTGACAATTCTGCAGGAACTTGACCCACCTCCTTGGCTTAACAGGATGCGAGAGATTGGATACCCGCCAGGATATTTAGGTAACAAATATATTATTTTTCTCATTTTATGCTGTCACCTAAAGTAACCAATTTAGAGTTAGGAATACAGTGGTGTCGCACAATTACAGCCTCTTGTCCTTTCTCCTGGCCTGACTTTAGAGGAGCACATTAATAAGAAAATGTTGGAAATCAGTAAACGTATGTTAGTTTGTTGAATGTTAACAGCAAGAGGTTTTTCTTCATTCCATCTGGCATAATTCTCTCTTTGTATTAAGTTGGGATATTGGGTGTCCTCCAGCTGAAGTAGTTGTGATGAATAATTAATGGAATTCTTATGGAGTTAAGTTTCATACATTATATGAAATATTACACATCTAATTCATTTATGGACGCTATTTAGTACATTTTGGGGTGTTTTTTTAAATTAAAAAAAATGTGTGTGTGTGTGTGTGTGTGTGTGTGTGGGGGGGGGGGGGGGGAGAAATTTCCTGTAAACATTATAAATTGTTGCTTTGTAGTTTTTAGATTATGGTTATCATTTGCGCGCTCTGCAAATTTCCTGGGAAGCACCCGGGGACAAGTGGTTTTCTGCAACTATCTTCTTAGGATTCTTGTGTACTTTTTATCCACCGCTAGTGATATCAGTATATTGTATTTCCATTCCTTGCTGTTAGATTATTTTTTGAGCCATAACACTTCAACTTGACAATTGTAGATGTAGATGATGAGGACCAGCCATCTGGGATAATAATATACGGTGTTGAGGAAACTAAGGGGGAACAGGAGGATGGAGAAATCATCGAAACTGACCTTCCTGAACCACCTGAGCCACGGAGGAAAATGACAGTCGGATTTCCAGGGGTGAATGCACCAATCCCAGAGAATGCTGATGAAAGACGCTGGACACCCGGTCCTTCAGTTTCAGATCCGTCAAGGAACCACTCACACAATAGGCCAAACCATTATTATGAACCTGGCAGCAGAGGCCATTATCGTGAACAGAGGTGGTCTCGAGATTATAAAGACGATGGGCCTCCTGGTGTTGACCCGGGTTATGGCCCATCTAGTTATCCTCCGAGATATGGGAGTTATGATTACAACTCCCGCAACACTAGTAATGCTTCAGCGCCCAGAAGCCCTACCTTTGGAAGGTCCAGCTCAGAGAGAGGTAGAAGAAGCAGTGAGTTTTCTTTTCCATACTCACCCACCAGGGATTCCGACTCCAAATTTGATTACTTGAGTAATGAAAGCAAGAATGACTATGACCCTGATAGTTCAAGTCATAGTTGGGATAGGGTACATAGGCATCGCCAACACCGTAGGAGGTGATGATAGAGACATGTAACAAGCAATAGTTGTTTATTTGATGGGTATTTTCATATGATTGAATTTGACCAGAGGGATTTGTACAAAGATCTAGGTGAGACTAGATGTTAGATTGCTTTGGGATAGTTTGTTGTATGTTATTCTCTAAATGCAAGTACTATTTCCATTACTGCTTTTTGTTTCTATGGTCAAGCAGTGGAACACTGTAATTGTTTGTTGTCTTTTTGCAGTTCATTAAACAGGAGGTGCATGAGAATGGACACCTTGTGTGTTTTGAGGAACATGCTACTAATTTTCAGATTACAACAGGTAGAAATTGATATGAACATGTTTACAGGGAATTGAAAATTGTCCGAATGTCCTTTATTGTTGGACATTGTTTAAGGAAGGAACTTGGCTGGGTCACCTCTAGGTGATCTAAGCCAATAAGGTGAGGACATTGTTTAATGGCTTGTTTACTTCAAATCCATATATAGTCCAGAAAAATAAAAGCGATAACAGGAAAAAGACAGTGGGATATGCATGATAGAACATCATCACACAAGTAATATTGACCAGTGAACAATCCCATTGTGATCATACATAATGTCACGCAATAAGTAATTTTCCACCTCAAGATATTATTTACCATCAAGTTTGGCCGAGCATGACCTTAAAGAAAATAATAAATTCATCAACCATAAATTTGAGTCTCAATTTAAACGAAACGTGACAAAATCTAAGTAAACTATTAATAAGAAGAACGTCTTTGAATCCCATGTTATAACAACAAACCTGGAACTAACTCGGATCTAATTTCGGCCACCGCAAATATGTAATTACTATGATCCAACAAATAATGAAGCTTAAGAACCATATATGTTAAGCGTTGATAAAAGTAATTTTCTTCTTCATGTTATATGAAAACGTTAACTATTATAATAAGAAAATCCTAGTTTGAGTACAAATCAACCAACGAATGGATATTTTTGGATCAACCATCAATAATCTAAGGTTTGTTTACCTGCTTGGTAAATAATTAAGCCTTCAAAATAGAAACTAATAAACAAAATAAAGAAAAACCAGAGTGAGAAGGGTAGTTTGGTAAGTGAACATGGGTCGGAGATGGTAACTCCGGAGCTCGCAGGGTTTCCCTTTCCCACTATAAAAAATCGCAGGTTGGTAACCCTTTCACAATCTCTATCTTCTTTCTCTATCTTTAAAAAAAGAAAAGAAAAAGAAAAAGAAACTCTCTCTCTCTCTCTATCTTTCTGCGGTGGCCCACCACCGATTGAGAAAGCCGAGGACGACTCACCCGCCGCCGTCGATAAAAAACGAAACAAATTGAGGTAAAAGCCTTAAACCCCTCTCTTTTTTCTCCTGTTAGGGTTTTTCCCCAATTCCCTCTTTCTGCTAATTTCTAGGGTTTATGTTTTCATCGGAATTGGGCTCAATTAATCGGAATTTCGGTTCTTCTTTCTTTAAATTTTTGATTGCGATTCTGTTGCTTTCAAATTTTTTTTACCCAGTTTTGGATTTTTTTTACGGGCGGTAAAATTGGAAATTTGGGATTTGGGGTTTAATTGGTTCTGGGTGAGGTGAAGATTCGAAATTTGGGGTGTTGGAATTGATGGGTAGGTGATGGAATTCATTAGTAATTTGATTAGAACAAGAACTGATTAATTGGGTTTGGTTTGGTTCTTAATGTTTTGAAATTTTACTGTTTCAGCATGAATGATGTATCTTAAGAGGGAGATGGATGTGAAGAGGTACAATGCAGCTCAGGCCTTCGGTTCGGGAGGTCTGCATTTTATGGGAGGGCATCGGTTGCATCATCAACAGGTGAACGGTCAAGTTGGCGGCTACTTTTTCGATTGGCGCAAAGGTCCTGGAGTCAGCTGGCTTCGTACTTTGGTTAGGAGGAAAATGTGAGTCTTACAAGTATGGCATTTTTGATAATGTGTTGGAATGCAGTTGTGTAATTAGTACTGTTGTATTTGTTCTGATGTTTTTAAATGCTTCACTGCAGTATTGAGAGATTCTTGGGATGTACTAGTGCGAAGGGAAATCTAGCATCTGAGTTTGTGCTTGGTATAGAAACCCAGCTATTTATGGAGGCTACTTCAGAGGTCTGCTATTCTTGTGTTACAATGAAAATTCAGTTTTACATGTCTGTTTGCTTATTATCTGTCTTTTGGGTTTCTTTGTAATGGGGACACCTCGTCACATGCTAGCCCTTTTTTTGTCTTGCAATTGCTAATACTTTTGAATTGAATGCAAATCAGTCCTCGTAACCTGTTTTGTGTAACTAAGTGACCGCATCAACTAGCTTTATTTTATTTTTTTTGGGATAAAAAGCTTGTCAGTTAAACCTTGTACAATTCGTTACTTTTGTTATCCTGAAGTTTAAATTTTGCGTGTGTTTCAGGACGACTATGTGAATGAGCAGACTCTGAATGATCGGGTGCTGAGTGCAGTTCAGCAGTATCTGTATGGTGCAAAGTCTGGTCAAAATTCAGATGACTTTTGTATGACAATGCCAACTTCACAGTTGCCACATGGTTATTGCGTGTCAGATGCTGCAGAAACCTCTCTTCTTTACTCAAGCGATGCCACTAGGTCCAACTCCATTGGTAAGATGGCACTGCTTACCAACTATTTGGGCACTTTAATGTTAATTTACTATTTGATAGTTTAGAGGCTAATATATAATGGCTTATTGAATCTACTTATGCAGGGGTCCCTATGGATGGTTATAAGCAGGCAGATGCTTATGGATTCATTACTTGTGATGACATGGACATGCCTTCCTCATTATGCTCAAGTCTGGTGTCATCTGAGACTGTTCTTCCTTTTGAGAGCAGTTCATCAGTCTCTGCATATTCCAATGCCGATCAGATCTCTGCTGTTGGAAGCTTAGATGATGGAACATTCTCTCATGGTGGGAACCTGCTGTACAGTTCTGATGTATCATTTAATTGTCATGTTCAACAGCAACATCTTGACCACGGTATGACTTGGACGCTTTAACATTGAATTCTCCTACTTGAGATTGTTAAACTTGTTTTCCAGCATATGCATTTCTATCAGTTCACCAATCTGCAAACAAATATAGAGTTATTTGTGATTTTAATTTTCATTCTTCTTTAATACGTAAATGCGTGACAAGTTTATCCACTTACTCTTTGTATTTGTTGCTTCCTGTCTCGACCTCCTCATTTGTTAATATACTTTATTTACAGGTGAATTTGGAGCCTCCAAACTCACAAGTTGTCTGGGCGCTAACCAGAATGCTCAATCCATTGATTTTCCATCTTCATTGGGAGAAAGTTCAATGTTCTCCTATTCTAACTTAATGACCCCCCTTCATATTGCAATGCAAGTCCCTGAAGTTGCAACTCTTGAGGATATACTGCAGTCTGAATCTGTCATAATGAAGTCTCAAAATAACCTTAAACGATCCCATCATCCCTATTTTCAACCCCAAGTTCTTCCGCTGCAGTCACAGGGTGTTCAACATTCTGCTTCAGGTGGACACTGTTTAGGAAATATTGAAGACATGCCTTCAAAAAGGTTGAAGATGGAGAGTGAAAAGGAAAGTTTTTATTTATTGTCTCCCGAAGGACTTCAGCCACACTCTGAATCCCTGGTAATAAAGTCTCAAGAAAACCACAAACGACCCTATGATCTATATTTACGGATTCAAGTTTCTCCAGAACAGTCACTAGGTGATAAACAGCCTGCTTCAGATGGACTCAGTTCCGGAAATATTGAAGATGTACTGCTTTTTTCAAAAAGGGAGAAGATGGAAATTAAATCGGAAAATTTTCCTCCCTCACCTCCTTCAGTTGTTCAAGCCTGTATTTCGGAAGGATTTTCAAACCTGCAGCAACAGTCTGAATCTCCTTTATCTTTTAATTCTGAAGTAAAACAAGTGAAGGTGGGACCAGTTGAGAGTTCTATACACAATTCCATGAGGATCTATGATGTTAAACAAAGTGATGTTGACAATATTAAACTCAATGATGTGCCTCTTCCTTCTGGAGGGTTTGCTTGTCATCAGAGGGAGCGAATAGACCCTATTAGCAGCTCTGAGGTTATAGAAAATATGAAACAAGTTCCTGAAAGGACAGACTCCGGGAGTATCAATTTGTCCTCGGAAGAGCGTAGTGTTGATTCTAAAGATGGAGGGGTAAGGACCGAGTTCATCCAAACAGAGCCAAAACCAGAGCTTGATCTTATGGAAGTGAAAATGCAAGGGATGCCAGGTCTTTCCTTAACTGAACTCTTCACAACAGAGCAAATCAAGGAACATTTGTCGAGTCTTAGGCACAGTATTGATCAGGTAATACTTTTTTACTTCACCTTTGTCAAGCTTTTCATTCATACAAGACTAATTGCATGTTTTCCTTTTATTTTACTGCCCTGGAATTTTTTCTTTGGTCATTACCTTTTTACAGTGCCTTCTTAAATTTCTCTTTTGCCTTTTCTTTGCATTTAGCTTTTCCATTTTGAATATCTTGATTGGTACACTTGTCATTCCTTTTATAGATTAGCACTTTATCTTTAGTTTAACTAGTAATTGAGTATCAGATTTGTTAATGAAAAGTGGCTTGTCAGAGTTGCACGGGAAAACAGACCAATAAGAGTAGTCATTTTTTTGGCAATAGCTATTGTTGAATTACGGATTGGTTTACCTTTTTTCTTTTTCTTTTTTGATCTCATGACACTTGCTTTCTATCAACTGAAGTGGTGGAGGTCCTTCTTTGTTTGCTATAGCTTAGATGTATTATATGTATCATATTATCTGCTCATTAATAAATTTACAGTTTAAGGCAAGAGGGACATGTCACAAGTTGTTTGCTGAGTAGTGAGAAAAGCTGGTGAATTATGTAGAATTGTGTATTATAATTTTTACACCAAAATACTTGGTAGAGTTAGCTAGTTTAGTTTTTCTTTTTTCTTCAAGAGCTGTGATTGTCTAATGGCCTAGGCTTGCTTTGAGTACAATAACTTATTATTTTTTGTTGTTTAAATAGAGTAACTTGATGGAAGATACAGGAAACAGTGAGCAAGTGTGTCAGTTGTGTGCAATTGGTAAGAGGTCGTTTGCCCCAGCACCAATGTATTGTTCATGTTGTGGTGCCCGTATAAAGCGCAGTGTAAACTATTATCGCACACTAGATGAGCATGGTGTACGATATTGTTTTTGTTCAATGTGCTATAAGGTGTCTCGAGGTGGAAATATCTCCTTTCGTGGTATATCTGTTTCAAAAGCAACACTTGGTAAGAAGAAGAATGATGAAGAAATTGAAGAATCGGTAAGTGTACTCAAGTCATTCTTTGACAAAATAAGAAAAGTTGACCCATTCTGTCCTTCATTTTTTTCTTTCATTTTCATCTTGAAATAAAGAACTAATTTCTCGAGTCCTGTTATGTACTGGCAGTGGGTCCAATGTGATAAGTGCGATGGCTGGCAACATCAGATATGTGCTCTCTACAATGATAAATGTGATTTGGATGGCAAAGCTGAGTACATATGTCTTAAATGCTTGTTAAAAGAGACAGAACTTGGAGACCGCAAACCCTTGGCTGAAAATGCTGTTTTCGGTGCTAAAGATCTCCCAACTACCATGCTTAGCAACCACATAGAGCAAAGACTGATTAGACGCCTTAATCAAGAGAGAGAACAGAGAACAGAAGTTCAAGGAGAAGGATTTTCTGAAGTATGATGCTAAATCTGATTGAGAACAATACATTTTTAGTTTATCTGATCTATTTTGCGTCGCTAGTATCTGTTTGTGTTGCGAGGCGTGGAAAAAAAAAAGTATGTTATGACTACATAGATTTTTTGAGATGAATGCCTAGCATTTATGCGCTAATCAATTTGGTCAATGGTTTCTTGATAAGTTGATATCAATTAAGTTTCCGTTTGATGTTCATGTCTTTATCTACACAAAACGATTTTTAATCTATAGTGTTTTTTTTTGGCGAAGTAATGTATAGTGCTTTGCAGATGCTTTTGTTCAAATGGTTGATTGATTAAAAAATAAACTATAATTCACTTTGTTGTTAGGTTGCGAGAGCGGAAGATCTTGTTCTGAGAGAGGTTTTATCTGTTCAAAAGACAGTTGCTGTGAAGCAGCAGTTTTTGAGTCTCTTTCATGACGAGAATTACCCTGCTGAGTTCCCGTACAGATCAAGGGTGAGATAAAAATTCTAATTCCAGAAGCTTGTTTGTTGATTTATGAATTTCCTCGCTTGTCTCTATCTCCTGCTGAATCTGTTCTCTATTAAGACCATTGCTTTATATTGTTATTGTTTCAGAATATCCTAATAGCGTTCCTTTTGCCTTCAGGTTATTCTTTTGTTTCAGAAGATTGAAGGTGTAGATGTATGCCTTTTTGGAATGTATGTGCAAGAGTTTGGTTCAGAATGTAGTCCTCCAAATAAGCGCTGTGTGTATATATCGTATCTCGATTCCATCAAGTACTTCAGGCCTGAGATAAAAACTGTGACCGGAGAAGCTCTTCGTACCTTTGTTTACCATGAAATACTCATAGGTTACCTTGATTTTTGCAAGAAACGAGGTTTTGTGACCTCTTATATATGGGCGTGCCCCCCGTGCAAGGGTGAAGATTATCTTTTATATTGCCATCCGCCGGAGCAGAAAACTCCCAAGTCCGATAAGCTGCGTCAATGGTATCAAGTGATGATAAAAAAAGCAACTGATGAAAAGATTGTGGTTGGTTCCACTAATTTATATGATCGCTTTTTTATCCCTACTGGGAAATGCAACTCCAAGGTAACAGCAGCTCGGTTGCCATATTTTGACGGTGACTATTGGTCCACTGCTGCTGAAGATTTGATAAAGAAGATGGAACAGGAAAGAACAAAAGAGAAAAAGACGATAAGAACAAGAACTTTGAAAGCCATGGGACATACAAGTCCTTCTGATGGTTCAACCAAGGATATTCTACTGATGCAAAAGCTGGGGCAAACCATTTTACCTATAAAGGGGGACTTCATGGTTGTGTACTTGCAGTATGTTTGCACCCATTGTCATGAAGCGATATTATCTGGGAGACAATGGTCATGCAATCAGTGCAAAAATTTTCACCTGTGTGAAAGGTGCCATGATGCTGAGCATAACCTTTATGGGAAAGACGTGCACCTTTCAATCAACAAGGAACGTCATGTGCTTTCTCAGGTTATGGTGAAGGATGTTCTTCCTGATACTGAGGTTGAAGATGTTATTTTGAACAATGATTTATTTGAGAATAGGTATTCTTTCTTGAGTTTTTGTGAGAAAAATCATTATCAGTTTGACACACCTCGCCGGGCCAAGTATTCCTCAATTATGATTTTGCATCACCTTCGGAATCTAGCTGTGCGGACTGCTGGGAACATGTGCAGCATTTGTCACAAGGTTGGTATGGTTGATCAGACCTGGGTATGTGGGGTCTGCCCAGAGTTTGATGTCTGTGCAAAATGCTATCAAGAGAAAGGCACTTCTAGTCACATTCATAAATTGACTCGAACCTCCCCGGCAGTTACCCATATGACAGAGAGCTCTCCCACTGTTAGCCATGTGACGGAGGACTCTCCTACAGTTAGCCATGTGATGGACGACTCTCCTTCAGGTAGTCATGTGACAGAGAGCTCTCTTACAGTTAACCATGTGATAGAGAACTCTTCCTCAGTTAGCCGTGTGATGGAGAGATCTTCGCCACTGAACCATGCAACTAGGAGTACTATGGCACCGTTGAACACATTGGTGGTAAGTTAAAATTTCAAGTATTTTTCATCCTAAATGTCAGTACTACATCTCTATTGCAGAGTAGTAAGAGTAATTTAGGGGTTCATAGTATTTGACTATTTCCAAACAAATTGTTAACAATGCCAAAACGATAATGGCATGTTGCAAAACAAACTTTCACTTATTTTGAGTTGGCAGTATGTGTTGAGCAGCTTAATCTTAAATGTGTATTTTTGCAGATAAAGAAAATGGTTGATGCTTTGCAACATGCTTCTAGATGTCCGTCTACCACCAGCCAGCCTTGCTCTTACCCAAACTGCCTCCAAATGAAAAGGTTATTTTCCCATGCAAATAGATGCACTGTTCGAGCGTCTAGAGGTTGCACACTCTGTCAGAAGGCATGGATTGGAATAAAGGCTCATTCTGCAAGCTGTAGAGAATCAAATTGTGGAGTACCGCGTTGCATGTAAGTTATACTCTCTGATTCTGAAGAATATATTGTTTTTTTTCCTTCTCTGTTTTTGTCATTCTCAAATCTCAGTCACAATAGCTCCTCAAATATTTGCTCACTTCTTGGATTGTGTGGCGTTGACTCTATAGGGACCTGAGGAATTTTGTAGAGAAGCGGGCGCAAAGGACTAGTCAGATAGCTAGCAGTGAAGGTTGCTGAGAGATAGTTCAAATGTACAGATAGATGGACTGTCGACTCCAGCAGCCTAGCAAAGGAGTCGCATGTTCAACAACACAGGATCCCCGAGTATATTACTGTTACACCCAACTTGAATAGAACATCACCCTCTAGGCTTCCCATTTTAAAGGGTTAGGGTGTCCTTGTAAGTTTTAGTGCAATTTTGAAAAACACAAATATGATCAATAAAATCATTTTCAATAAAATTACTGAAAGGACAGCATTTAGTTAGAATTTAGAAAGAATGAAAAATGGTTTCCCCTTTTCTCTAGTGGTGGACTGGTGGGAGGATTTCATTTTTTTTTTTTTGGTCGAAAGGGAGGATTTCATTTTGGGAGCTCCGAATTCCTTTCATGAACTACCTTCTCATCCACGAATACAATAGCCAGGGATCACAACTGGAAATGCTCTTCATGCTGCTAATAGTATTTTTATTTTGTGTCGCCAAAAATCTTCTTATGATAACTCATGATTTTAACCATGAAAAAAGTATGATTTTCAACCAATTTTAGAACCAATGAATCTCAAAACTATTGAATTTGTACTGATATGAGCACCACTGACTGGTTTCTGATTTCTTGTGGCAAACACCAGATATTTTTGTTTCGTTGGTTGTTTGAAAATATGACTATAAATGTCATATTAAGATGAGATGTAGAAATCATCGGAGTTCAAACAATCATTTCATAACTAAACAGACATGCAAACTATGATACAAACAATGTGGAAGGGCTCCAGCGTTAATATGCACTGGCTACTGCTACCTACTGTGAGAAGCAGCCACATATCCCTTTGAATCCTAAAATTACAAGAAAGAGGGTAGCCAAAAACCCTATCCCTCTGCCTCCAAATATACTAAAATGGTTCTAACTACACTGAAATTCCACAACAAAAGAAAAAAAATAAAAAACTACACTGAAATTGTTAATCCACAAGTCTTTCCATCCAAACTGCAAAGCCAATATGCGATACGGTTTTCATTTCTTATGTTGTGAGAAAGGTCCAAAACTTCTTCCCTATGGAGGCCTCACCAGGCTGTTCAGACTCATCATCATCATCATCCTCATCATCAATGAGATTTGCATCCTCTCCACGGGATTCACTCCCATACTCCTCTCCATCAACATACTCCTGGCCCGCTTCTGTGGAACCATTTGCTTCACTCACTGCCATATTCCCAGTGGAATTTTCTACTCCATCTGCACCACCATCTTGAGAGTGTGCAAGAGTCCCACACTGCAGCAGAAAACATAAGGAAAGTCACATCCAAAGTAACCAGCTTATGAGTTTTAGAAAAACTGGAAATATATAGGAGGAGCAAGACAGCATTTTAGGAGTTCTCTTGACTTTATTCAGAGTAGAAAAATAATTTCTGAAATATCATCTTCTCATTAACAGATTGGCATTACTCACCCGCACAAAGTGTGTGCTTCCACCATTTTCACCAGCAAATCCTGTTGAAGTAGCAGGAGCAGCTTTGGCATATAGAACCTCTGCCTCCGTATTTCTGGCACAATCACCCTCTTCATTATTTTTGACAAGGTCGTCCGAGACTTTTGCAGCAGCAACTTTACCACCACTGAAAACAATGTAACTTATAAGTTAGTTACACACTTGCATACTAATGACTACCAAATCATGCCAGCAGTACTGGAGTCTTACAATTAACATCTAGTCATAACTTACATCAAGTGGTAGCTTTTCGTTTTACAACTAAGAAACTAAATATTTAGGGACTTACGCTTTGGATCTCCGAAGATTGTACCGTCTTTAATTTGGAGGTTGCTCAGCTAGAGGAACTTTTTCTCGCCTTTTCTTCCGCTGGCCAGTCATGACACTTTCAGACTGTTCTTCACTATCATTCCCACCATGCTCACTGACAGAAATTTGAGATGTCTGAGCACGACCACGCTTCCGTCCATTTCTTGCTGGTCTTTTACCAGCAAGACCAGAATTGTCATGGCTTTCAGTATGCATATTGGCAGAATCCTCAGCGGTCCCATTCTGATGCCGATTGTCGTTTGTTTCAAAAGCCTCTCCAAGTATAGCCTTAGCATCTTTGACAACTGCTTTCACAGTTCTGTGAACTGCGGGCCGGCCTCTCCTCCGTGGCTTTTGACTACCACCCTTCAAATTAGTTACCTGAGAATCTTCCAACACATTGGGTGCTTCTCTGGTGCTGCTGTCAGATTGAATTCTCTGGACATCTAAAGAATCACTTGCCACTCCAAAAGAAACCTCTGCCTCATTCTCAGCATGTAGCCTATTGGATAGCTCTCTATTTTCCTCAAGTGAAAATGGGGTTTCCTTGTGTAGAGCACCAGACTCGGTCTTTTTCCCAGGAGAGAAAATAAGAATCTTTGAGGTGCACTTGCGAAGCCAAGACATACCACCTGGAGATTTTGAATCAGCAGGAGACTTCTCATTATTGTTCCTCTCAGCCGCAGCCAGGCTTTCATTGTGGCTTACCTTCACATAATCATCACTCAATCTTGGCAAGGCAAGGACCTCTGCCCCTTCAGTTTCAGCTGAAGGTTGTAGATTAGAAAGCACAAACTCAGAGATCATGTCACCACAGTTTGTGCAACCCTTGAGCTTTTCAACATATGAAATAAACAGTTCTCTTTCCTTGATAAAATTTTCTCGCTGATCTTTCAGTTTTCCGCTAAGATCAAGAAGTCCATCGATGTCTTTTCTAATTTCAACTCGCTGCCTTTCAAGATGCTCCTTATTTTCATCAGCTTCTTGCCTCTCTTTTCCAATTTTAGTTCTTTCAGCCTTGATGTCCTCCATTTCTCTTCTAGCGACATCTCTCAAGTAATTAACATTGTCTAGTTCTCTCTCTCTTTCTTCTGCAAAAGCATTCTCCCTTTCACGTAAGGGTTTCTCCAACTCCTCCAGCCGCTTCCGCATATCAGTTTCAAGTTCTCTTTTCAGAGCTTCAAATTCATGAACCATTTCACTTTTCTCACTTTGAACTTTTTCAGCTAACACTGCCTTCTCATGCTCCATATGGGCCGCAAATGATTCCTGGGCAAAGGCAAGATCTTCTCGCTCCCTTTGTATGCAATCCTGTGCCACTGCCCTTTCATTTTTTAACCTCTCTCCTTCATGTCGGTTGAGCTTTTCTACTTCTTCTTTCTGTTCTCTCACACTCTTCAGCTCTTTCTCAATCTCAGCTCTTTTGTCATCTAGCTCTTCCCACTCTTTCTCAAAAAGCTCTTTTTGCTGCTTCAAATCTTCAGCTTCCTTTAGAAGCAGTTCTTTCTTTTGCATGTACTTGTCGATTTCCTGTTTCAATTCTGACTGCAACCGCTGGCACTGTGACCTCTCTTCTTCAGTTACTTTCAATCGATCACTCTCCTCACTGATCTTCCGTAGCTTATCTTCATTATCAGCCTTTATCTGCTCCAATTCAGCCAAAACCCTAGCCAAATCCTCTTTATCAGCAAGCAACTGTTTCTTCTCCGCTTCAAAGTTCTTCTCCTCCAATTTAATAGACTTCTCTTTTTCCTTCAAGGCCTTCATTTTGGATTCATAGTCCTTCTCTTTCTCCCTGAACTTCTCCCCTCTCTTTTCCAATGCCTGCTCCCGATTAGCGACTTTCTCCTCCATATGATTGACTTCGGATTCCTTCTTCTCCACAACAACCAACCTGTTTCTCGATTCCTCATCCAACAATTTTCTCTTTTGATCAATTTCCAACTCAAAATCGCATTGTTTTGCATGCAGAATGGCATTATGTTCATCAATAGCCTTTTGGATCTCAACCTGCGTATCCAAAAAAAGTCAGGAGCATGACCATATTAAAATGGAAAGTATACTGTGTATTAGTCTGCCAATTTGTCCTTATTGCGTATCAAGCTACTTTTAAAAAGAAAATTGAGAACAAAAGAATTAGACCAGCTCCACATAAGGAGATGGTAGGCATACAAGAACCCATTTTGACCTGATACTATTTAATCGACAGAGGTGAATAAACAAAGGTGTCCATATCTATATATCGTGATGGGCCTTACTCTTTCTCGAGCATCTAGCTTTTCTTCCAAAGCTAGTAACTCCTTCTCCTTCACTTCTAAGTTCACTCTCATAGCATCATATTCCTGCATTAAAGAGAAAAAAATAAATTAAGAACAAGGAATTACGGATGCTTAAATCAAGTTCATCTTTACGAAAACTTGCCTTCTCTTTTAAAGCTAGACTTGCTAGCCTGCTCGTCAGATCATCTTCTTGCCTTTTCAGTGTTTCTTTAGTTGCATCTATTTTCTTCTCTGCGTCTTCCAGATCCTTCTCTTTATTCTTCAAAGACCTATCATGCTCATTTGCCCTCTCCTCTCTTTGGTTGATGTTTCTTTGACCTCTGGCTAGCCTCTCTTCTCCCTCTTGTAATTTCCTTTCCCATTCTAGTAAGTCCTCCCTCCACTTGGCCAAAGAAGTCTCCCTTGCTTCCTGTCTGAGAAAAGTCAACCAGCTAAGTTAAAATAAGAAACATCTTCACAATTGGTTCTTGCTAAGAGTAGAAAACGGCATAATTTCGAGTAACTAAATCAAAGAAAGAAATCCCAACAGGGACTGGTTCATACTCTGAACTGAAAGAGGATCTATCCCTTCGAAGTGCACTTTCTCGAGCCTCCAATTCCTTAAATTTGCTCTCTATCTCTGAACTTTTCCGGCTGACCTCAGCTAGCTTGGCATCAGCTGTACGCAACTTTGCCTCTAACTCCAGTGATTTTTCTTCTATGCTGGCAACCAAAGCATTTGCCTCGGCTAACTTCAAATCAGCAGTAAACTTTATTTCTGCAATCTCTGAACGAGTCTCACGCAAAGCCTTCTCTAGCTGCAAAATAAAGAACCACAGTTTAGCAAATTGCAACCACTATTTTTGTTTTCACATAATCACAGACTCCAAGTCCCAGTGTCAACCATCAAGCCACAGGCTCATTTTGCTTTTAAGAATCTGTAAAGCATATTTAGCGTCAGAATTTGTCGCTAGGATCAGCCCTTGTGATTCTAGTAGGTTTAGGAAAGAAAGACTACTAGGCACCTAGCACAGGAATAAGAATGTGAGCGTGAGTGTGTGTGTGAGAGAGAGAGAGAGAGAGATTATAATTTATGTGTATCACAAAATAGTTATATATACCAAAAAAGTAATTGATGTATTCAGTTGTACAAGGCTTTCCACCAAATTGATGTTTTAGCAACTAATTAGCTCCTTTATTTGATTAGTCGACCGAGAGAAGTCCAAAGATGATTACTAATGTACATGAAGGAAAGTCTACAACAGGAAACTTACATCAATCACACACTGCATCTCAACCCCCAATGCCTTCCTCAAATTCTCCTCTCGCTTTTCAACTTCGGAAATTGCAATCAGATGGGATGCCCGTACTCTTTTCAGGGCATCTCTTGCTTCTGCCAATGACTGCCCAAGTTCTTCCTGGCTTGAGCTCCACTCCTTTTTCTCAATTAGGAGCAGCCCCATATTGTATTGGTACTCATAAAGCTGCACACAGCATCAGTTTGTCAATCAACACACATATTATACTTATCACAATTATGCACATTATAATAGGGACTACAACCTTATTCAACGAGCCGATTCAAAACACCATAAACTGCATCTACTTCACTAAGACATCAAATAACCGCAAAAAGATCCAGGATTAAAGCACAAGTAGACCCACACTGTACACTTTTACACCCAACTCCTGATTTTTAATTTACCAGCATATTTCCAACTCAAAATTTACATCATTTATTAGTGTGTGATGCGTTGACATCACAAATACTAATCTTAAAAATTAATAATTAATACAAAACAAAAACAAACAAAAAAAAACAAACACTGCATAGCAGGAATAAAAGAATAGACAAATAGCATGAATTACATTCCACACAGACCTCGTTTTCGAGCTCCAGAAGCTTCCGGGTTATCCCATCCCGGTCACCATTCTCTACCAGACCCGTCGCCGGCGTTGTGGGCTCAAACAACACAACCCCTCTCCCCTCGCCAGAGTTCAACTTCGCCTTGCCGGAATTCATCTCCCTCCCGGACCCAGTTCCGGTTCTCGGCGTGAGAGACCAATCCAACCACCGCTTCGGCGTAAACATCAAGAACCTCTCCCCAAATTCAAAGATCCCAACTTCATAAAGCAAACCCTAACTCCCCCCCCCCCAAACCGAAAACCCTGGTCGTAATTTGACGCAATTCCACGGCCAAATCGAATTCGCTAACGGAAATGAAAGCCTTACTCACTTCACTCTGTGAGTTTAAATCTCTCTATCAGCAGAAAACCAGGTCCGGACGTGACGCAGTTCCCAAATTCCGGCGAATTGGAAGGTTTCAAGTCCGGTAACCTCTCTCTCCTCTTTTCTTTCTCTCTCTGTAATATGCTTTGCTTTTAGCGAGGATCACTCTTTCTATTTTGTTTTTATTTTATTTTATTTTATGGGCCGCCAACGGACATCCCTCTGGAAAGTACGGTACTGTCCTTTATTATTATGCGAAATGGTCCATGATGGCTAGGGCAAAACGGGGAATGAAACGGGCGGCTTTTATAGAAGGCAACGTGGGCGCCGGGCTGTGATGTTTTGGGAATGACGAAATTGCCCGTGGTTGGTAATACCCGTTGGGATAAGGTGGAGGGGTAAATATAGGGAGAGGTGGGGGTAGTTTGATAATTGGGGCATGTTCTGGGGGAGGAATATTCGTTTTTGTATTGAAATGCCACGGTGTTAAGGAGCTGTTAAGTCATTGGGGTGCTGAGGATAAGCATCTATTTGTCGCATGTGGGATTTTGGTTTTTTATTTTATTTTATTTTAAGTTTTTGATCATTATTCACATTTTCTTTCTCTCTCTCTTCCACCTTCGTCATGTTTCTAAAATATGAATTTCGTGCCCTAGGAAAAGAGAGACAGAGACATGGAGTTTTGGTGGGTTTTCACTATTGAGTTGAGCTTTTTTGAGGTTGGATCAAGATCAAATCACCATTGGGACTTGAAAGAATGAGGGGGGTTTGTGAAGGGTGAGTAGACAACTAACAACTTTTCTTGTTCATGCACCAGTCTGATGCATGACAACATAGTGTAAAAATAATTTTATTATCTATTAGTTTTTGATATGACACAAGATACGGTAAGTTATGCTCGTTACAATTGTTTTGTTTTGTTTTGTTTTTTAAGGTTAGAAATTGATATTGTAACCAAGGATTAAAATATCGGTATCGGTAGATATATCGGTCCGTTGAAAAATGGAGATTTCGGATATATCGGGGAAACCCGAGAAAAAAATATCGGTATTTTGGGAAGAATTTTTTTTTCTGAAATATTTAATTTATTAGATTTATATATAAATATTACAAATATCAACTTCATCTACATCCGGAATGAGAATCTAGGTTATTGATAAGAGTCATATAAGACACACGCTGATCCACAAAAGTACAATAATCAGACCAAGACATATGACTCATATAGTACAAATTGTAGTGTTGAATATGATAATCATATATGTCTTTGGAGCTGCCAACTGTTTCCCCTATAAGTGGATAGTAAGGATGATGAAAACTGGATGACTGATCACTAACTTCCGTGCATTGATTATAGCCATAAACATTATAGCCATATTGATTGTTGCCTTCTTGGGATTCATTTGAGGTTCCAGTCCCACTACCTAAACTGATAGAATTAAAACTTAGCGCAACTGAAACAACATCTTGATCATCATTTGGACCTCTAGTCCTCCTCCCATACATGGTATCCTCTTGCGCTCCATACCTAATACTTCTATAGCCATGATCATGAGAGGCATGATCGTAATTTTTTTCAGATGAAAAATTGTTCAATCCACCAACTGTAGAAGATTGTCCATATACAAACCCGGTGCCAGTATTTCCATCACCTTTTCCGCTTCCACCATCTTCATCATCATCTGAACTATCTGGAGTTGCTATGCCGCCCCATGCATCATCACTGTCTAAATTATCTTCTGGGTTTCCAACAACTTCTTCAGATAACACCCTTTGTACGTTGATTCCATTGGCAGTTGCAGTTTCAAGTCAAGACCACCACTCGTCATTGGGATACACCTCGAGAGAATTAGTTACTTCTCTTCCGGATAACATTTCAATTTTTTACAGATATTTTTTTAATATGTCAGTGATATATCGAAAATATCATAAATGTCGGAGATATTTCCTAAATATCGGAGATATTTCCTAAATATCGGTGATATTTGAGGATATTTCCTAAATATCGGGAAAATATCGTAGATACGGTGGAAGATAAGATATTGACCCCTAAAGATATATCGGTCCTTCGAAAAAGGGAGATATCGGAGGATATATCGGATATATCGCAGAGATTTTAATCATTGATTGTAACTACCAAGTTATATGAAAATTCACAACGACGATCCTTATATCCCAAGTATTCTTCATTCCTTGCTTCCTTGCTAATCTACTAGATGCTCTAATATAGAAATGGAAAAACAAGTATCTGGTACTGTCACTACTGATGAGATATGTTGTTTATTCATTTAACTACACACCATGTCGAGATCGATCATGTTAAAGTGATCGAGGAGGAACTCATTATATATATCTGTTTAAAGCCAGACATATATACTTGACCATCACTTGAAGTTAGGGTCTATTTGGTTTATTGGAATGCAAGAGCCAGCTATACCACTTCTTCAACTTTATAGCATACTAAACTTGGGTCATAGGCTTAATTAGCAGTGTTTCTCTTGTTTTGTTTTTTGATTATGTAAATATTGGGTGCACGAGAGACACCATTATTTAGTGTGTTTATTTTTTATCCGAAACAAAAAACCAAAAAACAAAAACTTTAGATCATACTAAACCAGTTAAACCCGATCGATTTGATCCCAAAATGCCATAGGTAACCCCATAACGGCGGTGATCGATCCAGCTTAACAAACTGTAGTTATATATGATCTATATCAATCATCTATTCGATCACCACACTAATTGAGATACAATCGAGATCGAGTTACGTCGTGCATGTTATATATTCTTGCACAACGTCAACTAATTGTTCTTGCTTTGTTATATATTCTTGTTAATCCTCAAAATCGTTCATTCATTCTACTCAAAATCGTACAACTTCGCTTCCAAAGCAGTTGCATTTTATTGAACTGAGACAGCACATTTCGCATATACTTTGAAATTAGATTTGCATGCAGATTTCTCTGTTCGATCAATGTTACTTTAGAAAACCATTAATTGGAGCCGTGAACTACGTTCATGTGTTAATGTTTTAGACATATATACTTCATCCAAAAAAAGCCATTAGCTATTTCATGTGTCAATGTTTCAGACATACGTCCTCCAAAAAAGGGTTTTAATTTAGCTATTTTATATGGTGTTAAAATTGTGGTGATGCTCAAAAACAGAAAACCAGCAACAGAAATTAGCCGCAAATAGAATCATTTAATCCATCTTTTCTGCACTATATATTCACAACCCTCATTGCCATTCTCACCGGTTGCAAAAGAAATTGACCTAACACTACAACAGATAGAAGAAAGAAAAATGGAAACCAAGTCCATCATCGTCTCCCTCCTCCTCCTCCAGCTTGCTGTAACCGCTTTTTCCAAAGGCGGACATAAGGGAAAGGGCGGTGGCGGTCATCATCGTGATCAAAACCCTATCCACCAACCTCACGTAAGTTGTTAACGATTAACCTAGCTATCGTTCATATCTCTGTTATTCATGTTGTCTGCTATTTTGATTTTCTGATTTGCCAAGGCAGGCGACTTAAATGTTTTATTTTTGCTCGTAACGCATGTCACATACAATTTTGTATCATAGGGCTCTCACAAGGACGTGCATGAGCCGGGAGGTGCGGCAGGGGGGATTGCAAAGCCAGGAAGCAAACCACAGGTTGAGTTCGGAGGAGTAGATGAACAATTTGCACCCAGCAGTGGTGGAGATGCATCTGGCAATAAGAAGTGGTGCATTGCCAAAGGTGGTATTCCGAAAACTCTTTTGAAGAATGACTTCAATAATTTGTGCAAAGAGGTCGATTGCTCGCCTACAAACGGAACAGGCTTGTGCTATACCGAATCCATCTTCGCCAAGGCCTCATTCGCCATGAATCTGAAGTATCAGAAGAACGGTAAGAAGGATGCCGACTGCGTTCACGAAGGAAGAGCAGAGACTACCACCAAAGATCCCAGTACGTTATCATGAACATCATTTCTTGACTTGCTCTAATCTTTGATGATCTATAATAAGAATATATAGCTAATTCCATCTTTTTCTCTGTTATGTTTTTTTTCTTTCAGGCTGGGGTAAGTGTATAATGGTGTCTTCTTAAGGGTTGGAGGCGAAACGAGAAGGAGAATCGAAGTACAGCATTATTAATTTTCAGGCCTTTGGGAGCTGTATATATACATAGATAATTAGCATCAAATTAATAAATGTGTTAAGCAATTTCTCGAGTGATTTTGTTTGAGATAGAAATATTCTACATTAATAAAACCAATAAGTACTTTTTTGAAGACTGTCTTGCTGATGTGATTACCACATACATATAATCTCGATTTACATGTCTAATCTAATCACGCATATCGCAACATAAGAATCATAGTTCATCTTTATTGAAAATGAATTTGCCTTGATTTTATTGATTCACAGTATATACAAATATATATATATGTTTTACATAGATAATCAATCTACAATTACGATAATTTCCTAGAATCAGGAATCTGAATCACTCTTGATCTTAAAGAAAGAGTGATTTGTGGGATTGACAACTTTCATAGAAAAAACATGGCAGACTTACTTTCAGGTAAATGTACGTTGATAGAATCATAGTTTAAAAGCTACATAAGAAAAAGTTCTGTCAATGGTGAGATTGATTCATATGGAAATCGATATGGACTACTCTCAGCAAATTGAAAAGACGTACAATAGCCAATGTCGTGAACGATCGATGCATGCTCAAGTCCATTATTTTGAAATACGTACAATAGTATAATACGTACCACATACACAACCAATACTTGGATGTACGTACGTTTGTAATCAATCAATATATATACCATCCAAGAATGGTATACCTGCTGCAGGCACGTAACGAGTTTTTGCCGTATTTCAAGAATGGTATACCTGCTGCAGGTACGTAATTTGTTATAACTGCTAAGAATCACAGTGGAGTACTAGGTCGGGTGTACATACATGTATTATCTATATATGAAAAAATGTATCGAATTTGTTCATCGATCTCGACTTATTTCACAGCCATTGGCATGGAATGTTATTGAAACCTCTATGGCTCTATATATGCGCGCGCTTAAAGCAAGCATCGCTTTTCTTCTGTTTCCTATACACAGCTGCTGGTTCAACTGATCGAACTTATAATACGTCTTTCACTCTTTCCTCAGGGCTCAATGTCATTTGCTAGGCTCAATATAATTACCTCCCAGGCAATGATGAACACTTCGGGTCCATCTTATAATGAATTCATTGATTTCATTCTTGCATGTATATAAGTTCGGAATAGATAGTACGTGTCTAAGCCAAAGCCAAAGCATGGATATGATTTGTTTCACAGATTTTCCCATGCCACTTAAAAATCTCATCTTGCAATGATCGTTTAGTTCTGGCTTTATTGGCAGCCATGCTTCTCCTTGCGACTATGCCACTATATATGGTATATATAATCAAGTTGTGTCGGCAGTCAGTCGTACTCTTTCAAGTTTCAGCTAGCAAACGTATCTCACAATAAACAAAAATGATCAGGAGTCATATATATGAGTGATCGCTAGGTATTAGCTAGGGTTTAGGCCAGGATGCCAAGCAAGATATGAGCAGTGTTCTTTTAGCTACTAGTGCACCGCAATAGATCGAGAGCCCCGGTAAATAGAGTTTCACCCAAAATTATCTTCTTCTTTTTTGAAAGAACACCGAAAATTATTTTTGTTTCTGCATAATCCAGGAAATTATGTAGAATCACGGTGAAACAAACAATCATGTACAAGAGACACAAGAACATATAGTGGTTCACCATGCCATCGGAGGACATGACTACGTCCACTTACGAATCAACTATCATGGTCAATAGACATTTGGTGTTACAAGAGCATCCAAGAAGGCATCCATTGATCGATCCATCTTCAGGTCCATATACATATGGGAAGCCTTCCTTTTATAACTAAGAAAGATTCTTCTTATTACATATTACCGATGTGGGACAAAGTGCACATATCTCTTATCATGGTGTCTTCTCGTGGAGCTTGGAGGAGCATATTCCCGATGTGGTACGGATGATCTTTTACCATGACGAGATAGCTCAGATGTCGGTCTACCGGATGTATGTCAGGGGCTGGGCCCTTCGTGGCCGGAGAATGGTCTACTCGGTCGTTGCTTATGCTTGCGGTATATATACCAACAAGATGTCCCCCCAACTCCCGAGTAAGAGGACCATCTTACTTGGAGAGTTATAAATAAACTGTATGCCGCCAAGTATACACTCCATGTCTCCCCAACTCTCTAAGGAAGAAGGTTCTTTTACTCAAAATTACTTCCCTCTCCCCTTTTCTCACAATTTTCTTCTCTCTTTTTGAAGGGAGTGACAATTCACTATGTCCTCTCAAGTCGTGCTCGGGTGTTGTTTTCCGTTTTTGACACATAAGTGTTATCTCCGGTGTTGCTTTCTTTTTCTTAAACTACCGATGAATTTGGTACTCGGGTGGGTAGTGCTCAATGTGATTCTTGGGACTTGCTTGTTGATACTCTCTACTTTTGATGCATTGGTCTTGCTCCTTTTTACACATGGGTGTTACTCGGGTGTTGTCTTTACTTGCTACCCATTAAATCTTACTCCCGATGTTACCTTTTCCTGTTAACGTGGGATCTTATTTCGGGTCTTACTTATTCTTGATATACATCGTAATCTTTAAGTCTGATAATAAGACAAAAAATGTTTCTTCCCACCCCTGGCCTAAAAAATTATTCGGCCGGGCGAGGTGTTTTCATATTTCCAATGGCAAGATACCGTTGGTTCCCCTTCTACGGTCATCAGGGTGTTACATTTTTTCATGGACAAAGGTAGCGAGCTCTTTCCATATCTTGTGTTTCTACTCAAGTGACATGGTGTTAATGACGTCTGTGGGTTATCAAGTCACTTGTTCTGTTTTTAAAGGGATGATATAAATTACCCAACCTCAGCCTCTCGGGGAGGCTTATCCAGGACTTTTATTTTTTACGCAGTTGTTGAGCACAGTGGAGTGCATATCTCGATGGATTACGAATTATGTCTATAACAGTGGATTACGGTGGAGTGCCTCTCTCGGTGGATTACAAATTATGCCTATCACGGTGGAATGTCTATTTTGATGGATTGCCTATCTCAGTACGTGGATTGACTATCACGGTGGATTGCCTCTCTCGGTGGATTGCTTCTCTCGGTGGATTACCTCTCTCGGTGGATTATGAATTATGCTTATCATGGTGGAATGCCTATCTGGGTGGATTGCCGATTTCGGTGGAATGTCTATCTTGGTGGAATGCCTATCTCGATGGATTGCCTATCTCGGTGGATTGACTATCATGGTGGATTGCCTCTCTCTGTGGATTATGAATTATGCTTATCACGGTGGAATCCCTATCTCGGTGGAATGTCTATCTCGATGGATTGCCTATCTCGGTGGATTGACTATCACGGTGGATTGCCTCTCTCGATGG
Source organism: Fragaria x ananassa (assembly GCA_034370585.1). Lineage (NCBI taxonomy): Eukaryota > Viridiplantae > Streptophyta > Magnoliopsida > Rosales > Rosaceae > Fragaria > Fragaria x ananassa. Next base: position 31,538,567 of record CP139754.1, on the reverse strand, counting down.
ATTATGAATTATGCTTATCATGGTGGAATGCTTATCTGGGTGGATTGCCGATCTCAGTGGAATGTCTATCTCGGTGGATTGCCTATCTCGGTGGATTTTGAATTATGCTTATCACGGTGAAATGCCTATCTCGGTGGATTGCCTCTCTCGGTGAATTATGAATTATGCCTATCATTGTGGAATGCCTATCTCGGTGGATTACCGATCTCAGTGGAATGTCTATCTCGGTGGAATGCCGATCTTGGTGGAATGCCAATCTCAGTGGAATGTCTCTCGGTGGAATGTCAATCCCGCTTGGTCTTACTCGGGATTTTAATGATTTATGCCTCTCGGTCGAATGCCAATCCCGTTTGGTCTTACTCGAGATTTTAATGACTTATGCCTCTCGGTGGAATGCCAATATCTCAGTGGAATGCCAATCTCTCGGTAAGCATGTCCAAGTCTCGGACGATGAATCCTTGTCGCCGACATGGTCGGGCTGCCTACAAGATTTGTTGACTCTCCAATTTCTTTCTTCTTCACCCCATACCTCTCATACCGAGTGTCTATAATAATTTCCAGCTGTGCACCAGACAAATCAACGAGAGGAGATGTCGGTGGTAGCTACTGGGAAGCGTATCCCGGATCTAGTGACCATTGCGCCGGCATATCGGGTTGTTACCCCGGATCCTGGGAGCATGCTCTAATATTCAATCCCCAACAGGTTGTGCCTACCAAGAGATATTTCCATGTACTGGTGATGGTCGATTGATGGAACCGGTGACCAAGAAGGTGAGCAGGGAAGGGAATGCCGGCAATCCATAAAGTGCGAGCTGGTCCGGTGATCCCGACTTCCACATGAACACCCTTTATTGATGAATTCGGCCAACCAGGATCATGAACTTAGCTTGAACTCGGATTCCGCCATCTCTGAGGCAAAGGGACTGCCGACGATCTATCAACGGGACCCCGAGTATGCTAAGAAGATCTCTTTGCTATTTCTGACGAATTTTCATCTCGGCCGGGAAGACGACGAATATCGTTGAAGTTACCGGGGTAATAAGATGGTCGGGCAGCGGGAGGAGTGGGTCTTCATTGGTGAAGCTCTCGGCCTTCATGACTAAACTCCGGGTCTCGGATGTCATCCCTGAGCAATGGCTGGAGGCGGGTGGTTTAACTCTTGGTGACGTCCTGATGCTAAAAGGAACCTGGGTGGGTCGGGCCATGCCATTCTCTCTTGGTGGCATGGGCCTACATATGGCCTCCTGATGGGTTGGGCTCGAGATGGCTTAGGTCTGCATACTGGATACCTTGGGTTGACCTCCTTGTATGAGCTTACTGGTAGAGCAACAAGACTTTTAGTACTGATTCCCAGCGCCAAATTTTTCTGTATAATTCCGGAGACTATGTAGAATCATTGTGGAACACGAACATGAACAATAAACAACATGGACGAGAGACAATGACATATAGCGGTTCACCATGCCATCGAAGAATATGGCTACGTCCACTTACGAATCAACTATCATGACCAATAGGCATTTGGTGTTACAAGAACATCCAAGAAGGCATCCATCGATCGATCCATCTTCAGGTCCAGATACATATGGGAAGCCTTCTTTTTATAACTAAGGAATGTTCCATCTTATTATTACATATTACCGATGTGGGACAAAGTGCACATATCTCTTATCATGGTGTCTTCTCGTGTAGCTTGGAGGAGCACATTCCCGATATGGTACCGATGATCTTTTACCATGATGAGGTAGCTCGGATGTCGGTCTACCGGATGTATGTCGGGGGCGGGGTCTTTCGTGACCGGAGAACGGTCTACTCGGTCGTTGCTTATGTTTGTGGTATATATACCAACAACAATCTTTAATTTGTATGATAATGTTATAGTTTGTTTTGTTATACTCCAAAAATAAGTGAGCTTTGATAATTTAAGTAAATCGTAAATGGTGTAAGAATTTCGTTTATTTAGGAGATTTCTAAGTGTCGTTTACACATGAAACCTCCTATGCTCGAAAGTTCTATTATACGAGGATTTCAAATTAACAAATAGAAGAAGAAAAAACAAAGAGAAAAGCAACCTGTGTCATATTGTAGCAGGAAAACAGAAACAAATTGCTTCTTTCTGGTTTGGTTTTGGTTTTAGAGTAGAGAGAGAGAGAGAGAGAGAGAGAGAGAGAGAGAGAGAGAGAGAGAGAGAGAGAGAGAGAGAGAGAGAGAAGATTAGAAAAGAGAAGAAGAGCAATGGCCGCAGCAACCGTAGAAGCTCAGCCACCCAGATCTTCATCAAATGGGCCTGCAGATTCCTACATCGGCAGCCTCATCAGCCTCACCTCCAAGTCCGAAATTCGCTATGAGGGTGTTCTCTTCAACATCAATACCCAAGATTCCAGCATCGGTTTGAGAAATGGTATTCCAAAGACCCCGCCTTTTTTGCCTTTCTTGTTTTGGGTCTCTTTTGCTTTTGTGAATTTCATCTGGGTTTTGTTGGGCTATGATTGGAAATGGATTTGAGCTGCTTTCTGTGGTTTTGCATTTCATCTGTTTATGGTTTGGAAAGTGTTCATTGTGAAATGTGTGTTGTATAACGAGGAGTTTGCATCTGAGGTTGATAATATGATAATGGCTGATGGTAAAGTTTAGGTCTTTGGAAACTTGTAATGACATGCATGCTGGTGATAGGTTCATTGACAATACATTGTTGAAAAGGAAAGAAAAGAACTTGATGGCTTGTATAGTTGTATTAAGAAATTTGGTTTTAATTGATTATGTTTCGGTGTACTCAGAGAGTTCTGGAGGGTTAACAAATATGTTAGATTGCGAAAGCTTAAAGTCATACTACATAATATTATAGAATGAAGTGCTTTTGAGATTTTGGATTTCCATGTCCTCAATGAAGTTGATAGGAATTCTGAGCTATAGTTTTATGCATTGCAGTAAGATCATTTGGAACTGAAGGGCGCAAGATGAATGGTCCACAAATACCTCCAAGTGATAAAGTTTATGAATTTATACTTTTCCGAGGAAGTGACATCAAGGTATACAGTATATTTTCTTTTGGTAAGAAGGTGTATAGGGTATTTCTTTTGATAATAAGGTATATAGTATATGGACAATGAAATCATATCCTTCCTGACTAAGGATCATGTTCTTAATTCTGGTCTCTATTCTGAGGAAAACTCAATTAATTGTATAGGGTATTTCTTTTGATAATAAGGTATATAGTATATGGACAATGAAATCATATCCTTCCTGACTAAGGTTCATGTTCTTAATTCTGGTCTCTATTCTGAGGAAAACTCAATTAATTTGAATCTGGGATGCTATCAGAAATTTTCCGGGCTTATAGACTATAGTTTTAATTCGATTGCCTCAGTATGAACTCTTCTTTTGTATATGGTTACAGGATCTGCAGGTCAAATCTTCACCTCCAGTTCAAACTAACACAACTGTACACGATGATCCTGCCATTATTCAGGTAAAGGAAACAAAATAGGCTGTGCTTCAACAGATGCTTTTACCCAAACTCAATCCTTAGTCACTGATACTTAATTTAATTCCTCATACAGACTCACTATTCTCAAGCAGTGACTGCGTCAACAAACTTACCGTCTTCTAGTATTGCATCCATTCCAGATGTTAGTGCCTACACTCCACAGATGGGACTCCCTAAGCCACCATTTCAAAGCACTCTTCCAATGTATCAACCTCTTGGAAGTCTAGGGTCTTGGGGTTCTTCAGCCCCTCCAACTACAAATGGCAGTGGAATGCCCATGGCAATGTATTGGCAAGGATTCTCTGGGCCCTCAAATGGATTTCAACACCAACAGCAATCATTGCTTATGCCCTCACCCGGCTTGTCAATGACACCTTCTATGCAACAACCAATGCTATATCCTACCATGAATGCATCATTGTCTGCTGGATCTTCTGGTCCTTCTACCTCTAAACCATCAGAGTCACCCTCTGCTTTCTTGCCACCCTTTGGTACGGGTACTCCAAACTTGCATTCCCCTATGCTTTCTTCCCAGTCACCTGCCCCTACTATGGGCACTCTGGGGGATTTGCAATCTTCTATGTTTCCTTCCAAGTCTTCTGCAACAGTTTCAGAATCATCCTCAAGTTTGATTCTTAACAAGGCTTCTCCTCAAACTCTTCCTACTGCTGCATCAAGTACTACCTTGCCCTTGGTTTCACCACTGACTCCTGCTTTGGACAAAACTAACATCCTATTACCAGCCTCTGACAAGCCTAAAACAGGCCCTACTGCTGTAATGCCACTAACATCTGAATCTGTGTCATCCATGGCTAGGACATCAGGTTCAGTTTTACCTGAAGGAGCAATGCCTCCATTAGTAACCCCAGGCCAGTTTTTTCAGCCTGAGCTCACCATGGTATCTTCATCCCAGCCTTCACAAACAGCTCAGAGGGATGTTGAGGTAGTCAAGGTATCCTCATCAGAATTACCACCATCACCAGCAGCGGCGGCAAAGGATTCGCAGGAACCAATATTGCCTCTACCCGCACCATCCATTCCTAAGGTATTGCCCACATATCTGATGTATTGTTTTGCCTACCTTGTCACTTGCTGCATATTGATCAAATAAATGGAATGTAATTGCATGCGTATGGTCAAATTTCTGTTTGGACTTTGGAATTATTGCCATATGTCTTGACCACAACTACCTATCAAAAATTTTCGTTAGGGCAGAGAGTGACAGTAGAGCTCTTTTGTTTTGCATTCATGCTTGCCATTTACCTAAAGTTTATGAGTTTACTATAGAGGGCTTGAAAAATAATACCCATATTGTCTAATCTTTCTAATGTAATGTTGTCTATTTTGCTTGACCTTATCCTAGCTGCATGGAGCTCATGCCTTCGGTCATCAAAGTTACAGAGGAGGTCGTGAAAGAGGAGGTCATGCCTTCAGTCATCATAGTTACAGAGGAGGTCGTGAAAGAGGAGGTCATGCCTTAAGTCATCAAAGTTATAGAGGGGGACATGAAAGAGGAGGTCATGCCTTCACTCATCAAAGTTATAGAGGAGGGCGTGAAAGAGGAGGTCATGCCTTCATTCATCAGAGTAACAGAGGAAGTGAAAGAGGTAGAGGAAACGGGGTATGTACTTTTTCTCTTACACAATCTGTTTACCTATGTTTCACACTAACTATTATAAGAACCTGATTGGGTGGTTTTATAAATAGAGCGTTTGGAATTTTATAGACTTTTTTCCTATATTGTTTTCCTGCTATTGTTGATTTTACTGCTATTTTTATGGCAGAACTACTAGCTCCCACTAGACAAACTATTGGAATTTTCATACTTGCTGCTGAATGTATTCAATGGTTACCTAGGATGAAGTGTGAATATGCATAGTTAGTTTTGTTCAATTAGACTATTTAGATTATTTCTTGTAAAAAAGATTTCTTAAGTGTCCTTTTGAGTTGGCACTTAGTGTCTGGATGCCATTTAAGGAGGACTTATGCACTTTCATGTGACAGCTACATGAGCACTCACCTGCAAACTAATCTTTCTTGCATTTCTTAGGTTATTCCAGTCATCTTTTATTGATGCCTGTGATTTTGTGGTAAATTTATTTTTTGTGCCTTATATAGACAGCACTAGTTCCAAAATAGAGCTTTTAATTTATTGATCATCATGCTCTTTCAGATTTCACGTCCTGTGACTAGATTCACCGAGGATTTTGATTTCATGGCAATGAATGAGAAATTCAACAAGGATGAAGTATGGGGTGATCTTGGTAAAAGTAATAAAGCTCTAGAAGATGGAGGTGAATCACAAGATGAAGAGGATGTCGGAGCTTCACCATGTGATGATACTAAGGTCTCTTTATCAGTCACCTCTCTATAAAGAACAAAAAATATCAAAATGCAAAGAACCTATTTCATGACTGGAGTTTGTTAATGTGGAATCTCCTGTTTTGCAGAATGTTTACGTTAAGGATGACTTTTTTGATTCTCTGTCCTGTGATGCACTTGATCGTGGGTCACAGAACGGGAGGACCAAGTTCTCAGAGCAAATGAGAAAAGATACTGAGGTATATATGTGCCTCCTCTTGAAAAAGGGAAAAAAATACTGAGATTATTTATAACAGTTTTCAGGTTATTTTTGAAGATTTTCTAAGTCATGGGATTTATTGGAGTCTTCATTGCTACTGCTGATGCCTTCTACTTGTATGAGTATTACTGATTGAAATCTCCTTGTAATTGCCATGCCAGACATTTGGCTATTCTCCAAGGCATCGGGGTGGAAGAGGTGGCCGATGGAATGGTCGAGGTGGGCGATGGAATGGTAGTTATCATGGAGGTGGTTATGGCTATGCAAGACAGGGCCGAGGACAAAGCTTCCCTAACCGTGCCTCCTACTAAGCCTTTCAGTGCCTGCTGAGATGAACCTCAGAACTCTTGGTGTGCCAAGAGATACAGCCATGAAGGTTTAGTTTTTTGTACTTCAAGAAGATATTCTGGAATAGTCGTGGTGGCCGATAGAATGGTAGTTATCACGGAAGTGGTTATGGCTCTGCCGGACAGGGCTGAGGACATTACTCTCTGAATCGTGCCGCCTACTAAGCATTTCCTTTTGGTGCCTGCTGGGATGAACCTCAAAACTTAGCAAGGTCTAGTTCATGTAGGTTTTGCAATACCTGGCATTGTGCTCGCAGTAAGATATTATGAAATAAGTTCTCTATGTTTTACATGGAATGCGAACGTTTTAGCAGATTGATAGCAATGATAGTAGTACCAGTCTCAATAAGCATCAATTAGCATGCACCCTCAAAACGATAGCAATGATAATCAGCTAACACAAAAACTTTAATCTTACATATATAAAATGCTTCCAATCCTGTTCTTTAAGCACAAAGAACAACTGCTGGCGGCGGTCTCCGGCCGATTATGGGTCAGTGGAATGGCGCCGCAATCCGCCGGAGAGAGATGAGAGACGCCTCATATGAGAGAAGATGGTCAGAGAAAGAGTCTAAGGCAGTCCTTGTTTTTTTTTTTTACTTAATAAGATGGGCCAACCAAGCTACAAAAGCCCAGTTTTTTTTTTTTTTTTAAAGAATGAAGCAGGAGCATCTCGGTTCACTTTGATAATTGACAAAGGTTGAAGAAGGAGCAGAACCCATAAAGAGAAAAACCGATCCAAATCGGAAAGTCGAAGACCCAAAATTAGAAAGAGGGAATGGGGGCGATTCCGGTAGTGCGGTTCCCGATCTTCCGAGCAGTGAGAGTTGTCGGAGTGGCAGTGGCGGCTCTAGTCCTGACCTGGACCATACATTTCCGGGGAGGCTTGGCTCTCATCTCTGACAACAAAGATCTCATCTTCAATGTTAGTCTCTTCCCCATATCTTCATTTTTCGACATTTGATAGTGTGTATGCTTCATTTTCTGTGTTGTTGGTTTGCAGGTTCATCCAGTTTTGATGGTGATTGGACTTGTAATCTTGAATGGTGAAGGTAATATTCTTTTCATGTGTTAATGAATATGGTTGAGTTTGAATGATGAGAATTTCTGGAGTTTTGATTCGTAAGTGTATTCTGCACAATGCCAAGGGTTGTGAGAGCATTATGTGGAATGTTTGTGCATCCGCTAGTTTATAGTTTCATTTGCTTCCGAAATGCGGATAGTACTCTACTGGGATGATTTATTTCACACAAAAGGGTCTTGATTGAGTTGATAATCTGCATAGAATCTTATGCTCACTTGAGCTGTCGAAATGGACACATGAAGTTATAAGGTTAGTGTGACTACTATGAATTACAACTATGTTGTGTTTCTTCCGTGTTGCAGCCATGCTAGCGTACAAGACAGTATCAGGAACAAAGAGCTTCAAGAAATTAGTTCACCTTACGCTACAATTCATTGTGTTTTGTTTAAGCATTATCGGTGTATGGGCTGCCTTGAAGTTCCACAATGATAAGGGCATTGACAATTTCTACAGCCTCCATTCTTGGCTGGGTCTAGCCTGCGTGTTCCTTTTTACCATCCAGGTACCCTCGTAGCTACTGTTTTTCTTCAGAAGATGAGTTCAACGATTACTTCCGTCCAGATTTAACCGTGATTCTATATTGCGCAGTGGGCTGCTGGATTTGTTACATATTGGTACCCAGGTGGCTCGAAAAATAATAGAGCAAACTTGATGCCATGGCATGTGTTTTTCGGTGTTTATATATATGCACTTGCTGTTGTTACTGTGACTACTGGTATCCTAGAAAAAGCCACATTTCTTCAAGCCAACCATGTAATATCACGCTACTCAACTGAAGCTCTGCTGATAAATTCTCTGGGGATATTGGTCGTTGCACTGGGCGGTTTTGTTATTCTTGCGGTCATTGCTCCTGCTAATAAAGGTGACATTTGCAGAGAATCAATAGAGTAAGCACAGTAGTACTATCTTGTAGTTTGCAAGCAGGCAAAATTTTACTCTATATTGACTACAGGTCTAAAGAGAAATCCTTGTATCAAAATAACAGTTTCTATTTCCTTTCGATCAGAGTTGATAAGAACTTGATGCTATTTTCATTTTTCGTTCTTTTTAATAGCCAAAGAAAATCATTAATACTGAAAGAGGAATTAGAAGATCATGCTGAAGCCCCATCGCAAGCTATGGCGGCACCTCATCTTCCAGACAAATAACGTCATTTGAATGAAGGCCAAATTGGCTCAAGAATGTACTACCACATTATATGCCCAGGTTGAACTGAATAATGTATCACCATAGAGTGGAATTTAAACTTCTCTTTATTTTGGCATCTGAGTATTTTGTTTTGTTTATCTTTCCAAGCAATTGCTAGACAAATTAACACAAACCAAATCCAAATGGACATTTCAAGTACGCTTCCAAAATAATCCGAAGAGAAAGCATGAAGTAACACAGCTTATGATAGCACTTCAGAATGACCTAGGATTGGTACATGTGATCAAACACATGCCTCAACTCAAGCATGATTGTCACAAGTCAGAGAGAACAAAAGGTAACAAAAAGCTTGTCACTGTCTGAATGTTAAAGGCTGCTGACACTGAATCACTACTTTGCAGCATGCCTACAAATTTCTGGAGGACTTCATCAATTGTGATTAATTTCCATGGCATGGAAGCACTTTGAGTGATCACATCCATAACTGTTCTCTTCGGTATTCACGGACGATAACAGGTACACTTGTAGGTGGAACCTAAAAAAAAGAAGCAGAAATAACTCATTTTTTCATATCGCAAGTTTTGAGTAGACATGCTTCTTAAAGCAAATATGACATGAGAAGGGACACAATCTCATGAGCCGTGAGTTGTGACAAGTTTTAGCAATATCATTTCTGTCCATGATCTTGCTTCACAATATGCAGAGGCTAACCAGCAAGTTCAAAATTCACAACCCAAGAGTAAAACTCTGACTGCTGAAATGGAACTTGAGAACAATTACTTGAAGAAAATAAAATATTTACCATGCCATAATCTGTGATGATCATTGACACATAATCGGAAGGCAGCGCGTCATAACTGCCGATAACAAGTTAAACAGAATTGCCAAGTTAGTAGAGGACTTGGGAATCATGATAGAACAGTAAACTAATTAACAGTTCTTACATCAGATTTAGAGGTTGAAGATTTTCACAATTAGCTTGATTATTCAAACAATTGATTTCCTCCATACCAGGAACCTTTGAAATCACATCTGGATCACCTGCCATAAGTGGAACAATGACCTAAGTCAGCAAGCAACCGGAAAATGCGGTTTATCATAAACGGTTAAGTCACTATCACCAAAATTTAAAGTCTGGAGTGCATACCAAGCTCATTAGAGCAAATTGAATCAAGCTGTACCCTTTCATGAAACTTATATGCCTCACAGCATACTAATACGGGAACACGGAAAGCATGAGCTACCATAGCAACAGAAGCAGTTCCAACCCTCGAATAAACTGCTCCATTAGACAGAACTGAAGAAGCACCTAGAAAAACTCGAGTGACTTCATGCATGATGTACGAAGCAGCATTGATATGAGTGTAAGTACAGCTAATTCCCTTTCCCACCAACCTACGAAGTAAACGTTGCCCTTCAAGCTTTGGGCGAGAGTCAACTACCACCACACGAAATTGTTTGCCAAGCTCATGGGCATGTACTAGTAACATTTCAACTGCAGTGGATGACCCGTACGTTAGAAGAACATCACCTTCCCTGATTTTTGTAACTGCATGCATGACTATCACCTTATCTGCAAGTAATATCTTCTCACTTACAAACTGTTCAATATCTGACAGGAGAGATGTTTTAGCTTCTGACTCCGACAGAGTCAAAGGTAGCTTGGCAATTCGACTTTTTAGAAACCTAATTGCATTCCCCATGCTGATTGAAAGGGGCCTGCACTCAATTAAAAATGATACATAACTACTTATTTTTGCTGTCAAATCCCTACTAAGGTTTTTCTCAGGTGGTGTCGAGTAGTCCTTAATGGCCTCCTGAAAAGCTTGAAGCATGGCAATGCACCGAGCATTACCACCAGATATATCTCCAGTTAAATACTGTAACCCAACCTGGGAATTGGCATCAATACCAAAAGTTATACTTTATCGATCACTGTCATACATCATCTATCAAAATGTTTTAACAAGCTTATATAATCCTGTAGATACCTTATAAACTGCAGGATGCACAGGGTCAAGCTGGAAAAACCTAGACTCGAGATCAGGAAGCTGAGTCCCATGCTCGTACTGAGGCAAATGCCTAAACAGCTCAACCCTGTTCCTCGCCTCAGTTTGCTTAACCACCGAACGCCTTTTTGCTTTCTCCACACGGCTCATATCATCATACTGCATCCGTGGAGGAGGGACCTCTTTCTTCCTTTCTTTCTCCACCGCACGTTCCCCACCACCACCCTTCTTCTCAGAAGCCGCCACAGTCGGGGCTTTTGTAACCTTATGTGGCTTCACATTGACCATAGTCGATGCTGCAGCACTAACAACAGAAGCTGCCTTTCCTTCACCTAACAACACAATGTAAAAGGAAACACAGTCACTAAAATTGATGAAACACTAAAACAAGCCTATCGAAATCCATACGCACCTTTCGCAGCGGCCTTAGCTGCTCGCTGAGCCTCCTGCATTGCACGCCTCTCGGCTTTTGTGGTCTTCTCTTTCAGTGGCTTCGAATTCAAGCCTTGCTCATTTTCCACTTCCACTGATGCATTTCCAACTTTCTCTGCAATTTTCACTGCTTAAATTTCCAGAATTCACAACTAAAACCCTAATCAAACGAAACAGTGCAAACAGCTCACCAGAAAAGCCAGACGGAATCTTCATCAACCCGGCGGCGGGGACGCTACTGGCCTGCACGGCCGCCGCCAAATCAAGCCCCCTACCAGGCAGCGAAGACGACGTCGTCACAGCCGCAGTGGTCCGAGCAGGATTCGACCGGAGCGGACGGCCCGGCGAGAGAGCGAACTCGGCGTCGTTGTAGGAGGAAGCGGAGGAGGGGGAGGCGACCGGAGGGAGGAGAGCGGGACGGGCGGCGTCGGAGGAGTGACGTGGCGGGGGGATCATGACCGGAGAGAGGGAGTTGCCGGAGGGGGAAATGTCGGAGACGGGAGGGGAGGAGGAGATTGGCTCCGGCGCGGCGAAGAAGCCGACTTGCCGGACCTTCGGGTCGCTGACGGTGCGCGGTGGTCGCCGTGGGTCCATCTGAGATTGAATCCGAGGGTTTTGAAAAGTTTGGGGGGTTTTGGATTTTGACAGGGGAAAAGCTTCAGTACTATGCTATGTTACACCGATACTCCACCCTCTGGAGTGTCCGACACTCCCGATACACCGATACCGATACCGATACGATATATCAAAATGTGTGTTCAATACGCCACATGGCGTGTCAAAAAAAGTTGACTTTTTGGACACGTTGACTGACACGCCACGTCAGTCTGAGACACGCCATGTCAGCGTGTTGACTGAAAAAAAAAAAAACAGAACTAATACCGAATCGAAGAGGAAGCCGACTAACATAGAAGAGGAACAACAAAAAAATGAAAAAGGAAGTCGAGGGGAGGGTGTTCCAGATGCGACACAGCTAGTACGAGTCGATCTAGAATTGGCCGTCCATTCTTGGGCGGTGAGCTGGAGCGGGTGAGTGCGGGCACAAGTCGATCTAGTACGAGTCAATCGACAAGAATCTGCCAAAGCTAGTACGAGTCCTTGAGTGAGTCCTTGAGTCAGTTGGAGCGGGTGAGTGCTGGCACAAGCACGGCACATTTTTGGAGCACCTCATCGACATGTACCGCATCCTCAACCTCGCCATCTTCGACCCTTCCACCGGCGTCGCCTTTCTCTGTTAGTTTTCTCGGGCAGAGAGAGATCGGCATTGCCTTTCTCTGTCACAGCTACTCTTCCTCCGCCGACGTCGCCTCCGCCTACAGCCGCCGGCCGCCTAAACCCTCTCTTTGGTTGTAAGGTCAGTCTTAATCTCAGCTTTGAAGTCTTTGGTGATTGCAGGAGGAGATGTTTGCAAAATTGAGTTGTTTTGAAGTCTTAATCTCAGAGAATTGCTACTGCCCAAAGTTGATGGATTGCTTCTTTTTAGCTTTTATGTTGTTAATTATGAACTTGAATCATTTTATCTATCAAGGATAAATGATGATGCCAATGCATGCGTGCCTTGCTCTTATGTATTTTGAATACCTCAATTATGGGGTTTTAGGCGGTTGGTGTTGTTATGGGGTTAGGAATGTTGTTTTTTCATTCAGTTTAATGAATGTGTTGAATTAGATATGACTATTTGTTAATCATCCTTTAGATTAAATATTGACTCTCTTTTATGTTATTTGTTACAGACTTACAGTTATGCAATTGCTTAAATTTAGAACATTATTTCAGCAATGTGATGAATTTATTCATATTTGAGCATTTTTTATTAATTAGAAATATATAAATAAGTAATTATATTTGCCGTGTCCGAGCCGTGTCGAAAATGCAGTTTTTGAGTTTTGCCGTGTCGCCGTGTCGGTACGTATCGTGTCGCCGTATCCGTGTCCGTGCAACATAGGTACTATGTAGCAGAGGCCCCAGAGAAAGACCTGAGTTTTAGAAAACGGGACCGGTAAAAACCAGAAGAGTAAAAACCGCCGGCTTTTGTTTGTAATTTTTTACATTATCGTCAGACTTCTGGACGGTTGGGATTTGTCGATAGAGAATCTTGTGGGAAAAACAAGATTTTGAAGATTCTTTGTCTGGGATTTCCATTTCAATCTGAACTGAATTTATGGAATAACCTGCATGTTATAAACTCCGAGAGATTGAGCTAAAAGAACTGGAACTAAAGTGCAAATCAGAATGTATACGGATAGATGATATGATATCCAAGATTACAAAGTACACAGGGAACGCTACATATCAGAAACCATGTTCTGAAGTTGCGTCTTTAAAAGCAACATTAACATAGTTTGTATAGATACGAATGACAGGAGCAAAATGTTACTAATCCCTCGTTCGCTCTTTTTTCAGTAAAAGCTTGGCGCAACTGGACCCTTTGAAAGTCCAAGACGAACTTCCATTGCATGATGAGCGTCTAATGGCCTGACGGTCTCAGATTCACGGGGATCTGCAATTAGTACCATCAAACATTTAGGAACCAAAAATTTATAAATGAATCATCACGGATACTGCTAATGAGAGACCTATTCAACTGATTAGGTAAACTGTAACAAAATGGACTATTCCTTTTCTATATTTATTTAGAAGAAGTTGTTACTCTTTCAAAAAGAAGAAGTTCTTACTGCAGATGTACATATCAAAAAGTAAATTACTCAAGTTTTGCAAATCTAGGCAAGTCGAACTTCTAAAAACTTAAACCATACCCACTTGAGGGGGAACTGTCACAACTGAAGTCGGAAATCGTCATTTTCACTTGTAGAAGTTCAACTGATTACTATAATGAAAATGAAGGACAAGAAACTTGTTTTGTCTACAGTTTTTCATAGATGAAGAAAAAAAAATGAAGGGAACTAAGATTCATGGAAAACCAAACGATTAAGAAAGCAAAGGCTACTAATTTTGCAACTATTTCTAACTCACAAGGACTTGAGATTATTACACAAAAGCTTTTCCTACTTAGAAAAAAGAATTAGAAGAGAACTTCAAATGATTTATCTTCTACAAAGAACTGTTTGGGAAAGTCCAATATGGGGTAACAATGAGGGAAAACAATTGTTCATAGAGAGAAAGATGAACTGTCACAACATATAAGATTGGCTTTTCCGTAGCTGTTGTTCAAAGGTTGGTTCATGAAAGTGTTCTTACCATTCATGTAGTCTTCAAAACCAAAACAATCCAAATCTCCTGTCAGAGACTCCAAACCTAGCATTGAAGAAGGTATGGCTCCAATAGGTCTCTGAAATCTGCAACCATTTCAAATAAAAAAAATAAAAAAAAGAGACTCCAACGTTACTCCCCATTACATAAACGGTATAACTACACAAATAATTTACAAGAAAGTAATATGCATACTCAACTTTTGTAACAAAAAATTCAAGCATTGTAATATCAGGTCATAGAACTACACCCACATACACCTTCTGTATCACACAAAAACTTGACAAAACAATTTTCCAGGTCTCCAGCCAAAGACCAAAGATTACAACTAACAAGTAAGCACACCAAATGCGTAAAACCTCCCTCTCAAATAAAAATATCTCAACTGATATGAAGTTGGTGGGTTCCCTGTATTTCACTTTCAACAGACCATGTCACAAGACCACTCAGCCAGGTACAAAAATGGAGGATAAGTTGGAACTTCATCAGATAATTCCAAATTTCACCCAATTTTCAGTTATTGATCGAGATTAAAACACACATAGCAAAACCTAAGAAACACAAAGTGTATTAACTAGAGTCATATTAATCACACAAATAACTTTGTCACGCAAGTTTACATAACCCTAATTGCCAATATAATCACAATTAGTGAGGATTTGCCATACCGAGAAAGCATTTGCCTTTCGAAATCCATCCTCATCGGAAACGCAGAACCATAAGTGTTGGCCAAGATTCTCCGATCCATCTCCTCTTGCATCTTTTTCGTCTGCAACCCAGCAAAACAAAAAATCTCAAAACCCTAGAAATTTAAACCAAAACCGAAAAATTCACAGCAGGAATTAGTTACCGATTGGTGAGCAGATTCGACTGGGTGAGCCCCGACGAGGTTGCTCTTGACGCTGTTAAGCCCAAAACGGAGCGTATCGTTCTGGATCCCTCCGATTTGGTGCTCAATGTTCTTGGGTGCCTCCATTCTGGATTCTTCTTCGGCTTCGTTCTCTGCAAGTTAAGGTCGCTGCAGTAGTAGTCTATGCCTTTTTTTTTTCCTCAGTTCAATTATATATAAGAGGTTTTTTTTTCTTACCCAGCTATTTATTTTTGTTTTGGGTCATTCGGTTTTGAGGCCCAATATTGCATGGGTTGGAGCAGCGGTCCAATATCCCCCTTGGGTCTAGGTTCTGACCAATTGTTACGGGTCAAGTTTTTTTTTTTTTATAGAGAAAATGCCCATTTGGTCAAAAATAACAAAAGTAAACCCCACTTCAATAAAAATCTTATCCTTGTGCCCATTCTAATTATTCTTAACAAAAAGACGCTATTACACTATCCATGTGTAACTAAACCCACACAGATCTCATCTCATCTCATATCTCTCTCTCTCCACCCTCATCGCCTGGCGTTCTCATCCTCATATTCTAAATCCTCATAGTCGTCGTCGTAGCATGCGACAATCATCATAGCCTCGTCGTCCTCCTCCTTCGCTAGAGCCGCTACGTCAGTAACAACAACAACAAACATCAATCGGCGTCGTCGACGTTGTCCGTCGTCGGCGTTCTCAATTGCCAACCTCATCACCATAAAACTGTTGTGGATGAACATACCACTAAAGCAGCCCACATGGTCTGAATTGGTCTCTCTCTCTCTCTCTCCACCCTCAACGCCCACCGTTCTCATCCTTAGATTCTAAAGCCTCATAGTCGTCGTCGTAGCAGGCGACAATCATCATAGCCTCGTTGTCCTCCTCCTCCGCTAGAGCCGTTGTTTTGGCCACAATCCTCAGCGCGTAAACCAGAGGTTTCTAGCGAACAAAGAGTAGGGGAGTGTTGCGGGCGTGCCACCTCGCGGACGAGGAAAAGTTGATTGCGAGATCTTGTATGCGAGCTTGACTTCTTGATCAGGCGGAAGGGGTTTCCAGGTGCCACCTCAGGGGAGGAATTTACGAGCACAAGGTGATTCGATACTCACGGTGTCGCGAGCAGAGCAACTATAGGGAAAATCATAGGAACCGGAAAAGAATCCGAGAAGGCTCTGAGAAAAAAAAAAAACTAGGCGGCGGTGCGCTTAGGGTTAAGGTTTTCGATTAGCTCGAAAGGTAACTGGTGTTTGCAGTTTGTATTTTTGTTGGGAGATTTGATTGTGTCCGTAGAAGAAGCTTTGAGTCCCTTCATGTAGAGGCTTAACTTGCAGCGGAGGGAAAATCACAGTTCAAGTTGGATTCTGAAATCCTAATCCATAAAGACACGATTTTGCTTACGCGCATCAACCAGCCTGCGACACCTATTCAGTTCGCACATTCCATTTCCGCATAGGACTTTGCTTCTATGTTGCCAACTGTAGACTCTTTATGCGAACTAGAATTAAGAATAATCTTACCCCGCGGTATGTCATAGTCTCAAACCAATCCGCGAGCCACTGAAACCCGTATCTATTAAACTGGGCCACAGGGATTGGCCCGAAACAATGCCGAAGACTTTTAAAAGTCTTCAACGATCAAAGTAGTACACACGGACTCCGCCATCGATTTCTTCGTGGAGTCTTCCACGCGAGTTAGTTCGCCAGGTTGCTTGGGTATATTCCGCCTCGCCCAGGACTTTTACGCGAAGTGTCAATCTCGCCTTGCGTACGCGGATTGAGCCAGTCATTCCACGTGAAGTCATTTCTTGTGCGAACTATATAATCCGCGCGAACTCATTTCTTGTGCGAACTGAGAAATCCTATCGTGGAAACACTCTACTAGGACAAAAATGTCCTTTGGCTCAAATAGCCGCTACGTCAGTAACAACAACAACAAACATCAATCGGCGTCGTCGACGTTGTCCGTCGTCGGCGCTCTCAATCGCCAACCTCATCACCATAAAACTGTTGTGGATGAACATACCTCTTCAAGCCTAAGTGTCATCGGATCGGGTCGTCGGTGGCGTGGGTTTTGACCGGAGATGAGCACCCAACCGATCTGGTTTTAGATCTACGGTTAAGCATTGTAATGCTTTCTTCACATAGTCCTTTGTTGGGTACAAGAAGGAGAACTACTCGTGGAGGGAGGAGAAAGATGGAGGTTAAGCGAATGATACATCATACATGATACATATGAATGAGAATATGAGATGATGCGGGCTATGTTACTGTATGTGATAAATTGATAATTATTGATTGTGATAGATGAGCAAATGGTTTACTCTATATTTGTCACATCTCGGTTCTTAAGTTATTTTACAGTTATTTACTTTTGGTATTACTTTGGCTTTTACCGTTTTAAATAACCGTTTACTATTTAAGACTCTAAAAGTTGACTTTTTCTTCCGTTTGGAATATAGAAAAACTTTCTTCATGAAAGTTGTAAAGGACATTAAACATAGTTCGTGGACATGCGGCACGCTTAAAATAGAGTTCGTATGAAGAAGTTATGGTCTAAAAACGAAAGTTACTGTTTTGGAAAAAGGGGGTAAATTTTCGTAAGGTTTATTTTTGTGGGTGTTTTAAGTGGTGGACTGGGTGGGAAAAAGCCCAACCCGCTCTTTTCTCTCTCTCTTCCTTCTCTCTCATTTCTCCCGAAGCTTCCCCGACCCGTCGGCTTCACCACCATCGCCCGCTGCCGTCCGGCCACCATCGACCGCCGAACCGGTCCAGTTCGGACTCCCTTCGCCTCCTCTCTCTTCCTGGGCCGGTAACCACGCGTGGGACGCCGTCGAGCGGGAGAAAACCGCTCTTAGCAACCCGACTGTCCAGTCGCCAGAAATCGCTCATCCAGCCACCATAGCTCGTGAAACTTGGCTCATGTTGTAGCTTTCATCAAGGTTACTAATCCCTCAAAATGAATAGACTCAATTCGATCTTGGTGAGGAGAAATGCATAATTGAAGTTCTAGGACTTATTTTTCTATTTTTGTTCGATTAACCTAGTTAGGTTTAGAAGCAGATTTTGTGTTAGTTAAGGAATTTGTTGTGTAGGTTGATGGGAGTGTTGTGTTAAAATTTGGGAAGCATTGGAAGTCGCCGGAGCATGGCTGCCGGCGGAGCAGGCGGTGGCGCCGCCCCTTAAGGACTGTTTTTCATGTTTTTGAGATGAATTTAACTAGAGGGGTTTAATGAAGTAAATTTTGGAAATTTTGGAGTTTTGATAAGATTTGAGATTTTCAATGGTTAAGAATTGTAGCGGTTATTAGAATGAAATTTTGGCAGTTGGTTTAGCTGGTTTTAAATTATAAGAAGGCTAATTTATGGCTATCAGTAAGTGCAGAGTAATGTGAGCCTTATTAGATTAAAAATGGAGAGGTTGGGCAAGGGAGATGAAATTATAGGCTTCCTTTTTATTTCAAAAATATTTATTTAAGTTTTAAGCTAGTCTGGAGACTTAATATTATTTATTGTTCAGGACGTGAGAAGGATTGTGTTGGGAGACCTTGAATCGACGGCAGACATAGCCGTATACAGTGAGTGGACATTTTGGTTTTTATTAAATATGCATGCAAGATTTTATAATTTATTATTTTATTTTCCGAACTTATATTATAATTTCGGCTTATGAGATGATCTTGGAAATTATTTGAGTTTAAGCATTGATTAAATGTTGGTCATGATTTATGGATTTGAGCTCGGGTTATAAAGTTGGTATTTGAGTTTTGATATTCTTTATGACTCCGGATTTAAATATTATCAGTTTTATTTTGATTACTTTGAGATTTATAAATTATTACCGAAAATGGGATTTTCGGTAGTTCTTCTCATAATTTAATTGTTTATTTGAGGCATAATGATTTTGAATTGGAGAATATTTTAGCGATTATTTTCGAGTGGAGATAATATTATTTATGATTTATATTTGATATTGAAATCTCGCTTATATTTATAAATTTGAAAATATTTTGACGTGTGCGACACGTTATTGAGTTTTAGTACAATTTTTTATGATGATTTTTAAGTATGGTTGGGAACCGTACCATTTGTATGATCTTGGGGAAGATTAAAGGGTTTAAGTGTTTTCGTATGTTTTAGTCACCATAATATAGGTCGCTTATATTGATTACTGCTAGCTAACCATTATTAGCGGCTACTCACCTATGCTGAGTAGAGCGGTCAGCGTATTATAGCATGGGAGGCAACCGATCGATATTCATATTTATTTGTTAGCTAGTCATTATTAGCGGCTACTCAGTATAGGTGAGTAGAGCGCTTAGTGTGGAACGCTATTAAAGCCTGGGAAGTACATGTTTACGCCTAAATTAATATTTTACTGGACAGTAAATGTCTATGTTAATATTAATTAAATTCTTGGTCCATGTCATACCGGCGAGCCCAAGTTCTTTGAATTTACAAGTAATGGCCGCCAGTGAGACCGCGCGAGTTGAATTACTCAGTTCGCGTGCAAATGGACTTCGCACGGAACACTTAGCTCGCGCGCGGAATAGACCACGCGAGCTAACTTAAAGAGTTCGCGTGCGGAATGACTACGTACGGAGTAAAGAGCTCACGCGCTTCGCCCGAAATATAGGGATCACACACTTAATGATCTCGCATGCGGAATGACTTTGCAGAGACTACGCAGTTCGCGTGCAAACGGGACTTCGCGCGGACTACATAGTTCACGCGCCACATTAATCGTTGAAGACTTTTACAAGTCTTTGACATGCTTCGGGCCAATCCCTGTGGCCCTTTTAATATAAAAAAGTATTTTTAAGGCTCGCGAGCTGCAATAGCTCGTGAGATGGAAGCGAGCTTCAGGAACACGCGAGATAGCCTCCTGCGACAGCCTGCGGGATGAATTTCAGTCCGCATAAGACTCTACAGTTGGCAGCGCGGAAGCAATGCCCTATGCGGAATGGAGTTTTCGAACTGAACATGTGTCACCAATTTGTTGGTCTGCGTGGGTTAAACCGTGTCTTTGTGCTATTAGGGTTTCAGAGTCCGAATTGAATTCTAAGCTATCTTTCTTCTGTCGCCAGTTGGACTGCTATATAGAGGGCTCGAAGCTTACAGAAACAACTCTACACACAACTTTACAACAACAACTCAGAGACATAATCAAATCTCTTAACAAATACTAACTGCAAATTAGTTACCCTTGAGCTACCTCGAAACTCTAACCCTAAGTGCGCCGCCGCCTTAGTTTCAGAGCCCTTCTGCACTCGGCCCCGATCTCCCTGATTCCCTATAGTTGCTCTGCTGGCGTCCCGCCGTGAGTATCGATCGCCTTGTGCTCGTAAATTTCTCCTCTGAGGTGGCACCTGGAAACCCTTTCCGCCTGATCAAGAAGTCAAGCCCGCACACAAGCTTTTTCCTCGACTGCGAGGTGGTACGCCCGCAACACTCCCCCTTCTTTTTGTTCGCTATTCACCTCTGCTCCGCTCGCTGAGAATCGTGGCCAAAACAGTACCAACCCGAGCTTGGGAGGCTCCTTTTACATGGTGATAACTCTTCCCCTTATTTATTTTTCTCAGTTATATAATTGATTAACCAGCGGGGCTGGTTTATCCCTCATTTTGAGATTTATATTTTATTTAACCAGCGGGGGTGGTTTATCCATTATTAAGTGATTTTGGATTTAAAGTTTTAAGGACGTTTAAAGTTGCGTGCAACCAAGTCTTAAAGTTGAAACATGGGAAAGTAAATAAATTATGTTTTTGTTAAGTTATTTATTTTATTTTTGTCCACTCACTCTAACGTTTTTAAATTACTTTCCCCTGGGCCTTTTGGTTTTAAATACTCAGTATGCAGGATAAGTTTAAATAAGGTCGAGCATACATGGAGTCGAGGCATAGTCAGAGGCTGCTTCCGCTCATTCTTTATTCATTGATTTTCGTTCATCCTTAGATATGCTCTGAAAGTCCATTAGTAATTTATTAATTGTCTGTTGTTGGTTGTGGAATTATTTTAGATGAGAAATTGTTATATTGGGAGATGTGATGAACTTAAAGAGCAGGAAGGCTCCAGGAGTTGAGGATTGATGATTGATAATAGAAGTGTTTATCAAGAGTTTTTTTACAGGTAAGGGTTGTCCATTTTCAAGGTAGAATATGCCGAATTTTTGGTAAATTTTCCTTAGAGGTGGACCCCGCAAGACTTATCTCGGGTTTTAGGGTGAAATTCGGGGTGGGTCCTGACAATATTTGGGTTATAACTTGCCAAAGTAGTGAAATTTGTATTGAATCTATACTTTGTTTGTATATGTTTTGACTGATTATTGGGGTCATTAAGAGTTACTGAGAGTCAGTAATTTTTTTAAGGTTTCTTTTTTGTTGGAAATCACCTTCTACTTATTCTTCTTCTTTTACCTTCTTTGTTCTTTTGTATTGATATTGATTATTGGGGTCAGTAACTGATTATTGATGGTAGTAACCCGATTATTGGGGGTCAGTAACCCGATTATTGGGGGTCAGTAACCAAGTTATTGGGGTCAGTCAGTGAAAACGTGACGCTGGGCGGCAGGGGACCGTTCCGATTTTGCCCAAATCGTCGAAGCTGGGCACTTATGCAAAAAACGGCTGCCTAGGCGGGTTGGGTGGCGCCTGGGAGGGCAGGGCGGCCCGTTTATGTTTTTTTTTTGCCCGATTATCGCTCTCTCTACTCTACTCTAAAGTCCACGCCTCTATCTCTTTCATTCTTTCTTTACTCTAAAGTCCTCTCGATCTCCTCCGCGCTTGCCTCTCCGACCATCCATATCCGGTCGCCTTGCCACCCGCAGGTGCACAACACCCCAGCTAACGAATACCAAGCCACTTGTTCGTCAGCATCGACGACGGCCTCGCTCTCTTCATAGTCCTCATCATCACTCCCTTCATTGGTACCGTAACCTTCTTCTTTCTACTTGTTCGATTCCCTTCTGATGTTGATTTTGTGAGCTTGTTGTGAAATTAAGGTTTTTGATTTTCGGTTTTACAGTGTTGTGCTCGCTGTACTGTTATTCCCTCTTGTGAATTTCATCGATCTCTAACAAGCCGCTCAGGTAACTTTGCCTTGGCGCTTTTTGAATTTTTTGAATCAAGCCTAGTAGATTGATTGAGCTTATTAATGTTCATATTGAGGGATTATGTTATCGATTGGTTATCTTCATGTGTGTGATTATCAATTGGGTTTCTGAAATCTGTGTGGTTGTTTTGTGCAATTGTTTATAGAAGAGATCGCTTGGAATTGTGAGTATTTGAGCTTTGTAATAATGTGATGTGGTAGATTCATTGACTGTTCAACTGAGATAGCTCTCTGATTTTGTGCTTTATGGTTTTAATTTTGTTGTTGTATCAGTAGCTATAGGGTAGGGTAGAAATGTGAAAATCTGCATGTTGAGCTGTGTGGAAGAACATAAGTAGAAGAGCTTTTACTTGGCTCATAGCCTTTTACAGTTTTACATTAGTTTATGAGCTAGACGTGTACTCTATGGGAATCTTGCATTTTTCACTTTTCTTAAGCAAAGTGAGAGAAGTGTGTTGCAGAGCTAGACGGGTTCTTTTTTTAGATAACATGTAAGATCATGAGGTTAATGAGTTGTGAACTTGTGATTACATTATTTAGTTATTTACACATAGAGAAAAATGGCTGGAACTACTTCTTCTTCGGCATCTAATGCAATGTCAGAGACGACTACGACATTGATACGCAAATAAGGTGATATAGGTTGGGAATTTGCGGAGTTGGCGGATGCTACAAATATAGATAAGTTAAGGTGTAAGTTGTGTGGAAAAATAGTGAGTGGTGGAATACATCGACTCAAGCAACATAGAGAAGAAGAATTTGAGGCATAGCCGCATAGGCTATCAAGAATCTAATTTTTTTCTTTCAAATTGTTTTTTTTATAATTTCTAAGAACATTGTTGTTGACCATTTTGTCTATCTTTGAAGTATTTTTGTTATTTTATAACATAATAATTTTTTTATAAATTTTATTTATATAATTATTTTAATTAAATAAATAAAAAATATAGAAAATAAAAAACCGCCTAGGCGCCCGATTAATCCTCTGGACACTAGGCGTTGGCTGTCCGCCAGACTAGCGTCTAGCGCTTTTTAGAACATTGGGGTCAGTAACTCGATTATTAGGGGTTAGTAACTGATTATTGAGAGTCAGTAACGAAGTTAATTGGGGTCAGTAACCCGATTATTAAGGGTCAGTAACTGATTATTAGAAGTCGGTAACTAAGTTATTGGGGGTCAGTAACCGAGTCACCGGTGATCCGAATCCGACGACCGGGAAAATCCGGCAACCGGTGATCGGAGTTCGGTGAGATTTCAGCCAAGTATTTTCTCTCTTCCATTTTCCCTCTCTATGTATGTTTAAGGGGCGGGTGAGGGCAAAATAGTCTTAAAATAATATGGTTTGTTAAGACTTTAGTAAAGATTTGTGCATTTGGGCATAAAAAAAGTTATCTTATATTGGAATGGGCTCATGAAAAAGATTGTCATCGAAATAAGAAATGAGAGGTTTAAATTAGTAATAAAAAGACATTTTCCCTTCTTTTTTTTAATGGTGATCAATTATGATCCTTGCCTAGTTACAACAATTAGACCGACTCTATTTTTATCATTTTTTTTTGAACTCCAAGATAATTGTCATTAGTACTAAAGTAGAGGGTACAGTACGAATTAATCTGTTTCCATGCGTACAAAGGACAAACAAGATGATCTGATCCATATGAGGGATGCATCCTCATTACAAATTTCAACTCACAAAGAACCTATAATCTAATAGCAAATAGATCATAGGTTAATATCTCACCTAGAAAACTAGAAAAAGGCTAAAAGAAAGATAGACTCAAAACACTAAGACGCCATGAGGCATAAAAAATGCTTAAAGTCATAATAATGAAAGGAACTTATTGTACTAGAAAACTATAAACTAAAAAGCATCACAAAACCTAAAAAGAAATTAAACCTAAACCCAAAACAGTTGACCTAGCCCAAACTTTCCTTCACAGTTACTGGAAGGATATGGAAGAGGAACACCGTAGCCGTTGCTGCCGTGAAATGAAGTTGCATTCGTGAGACGTCACTGTCGTGGGACGCCGCCTCCTTGTTCCGCGCAGCCACAAACACACCCCAAGGAGAAGAAACTTCATCGTCGCCACGAACTTAGAAACCAAACATCCCCACCAAACCAAAACTCCTCCTAATAATAGACAAGGACGGAGATGGAATCAGAAAGATGAAACGAGATTTGCTCCTCGAGTCCATGGTGTTATACCTTCACTCTGATATGAAAAGTCATGTTGATCAAAAGCTGTTAAGAATCTCTGACCAATTACCTTTTAAAGCATTTGGTTGATGACATATGTTTCATCTGACAATAAAGTCATACGGCTTCAACCGATCTAAAAACCTGCTTAGCGTTAGACCGTCGCCGGATGAGGGTGAGATTTTGTGGTTGGCGGCCGACTTAGAGAGAGAGCTTTAGGTTTTTTTTTTTTTTTTTTTTTTCAAAAATGCACTACTCCTATTTTTACCATTTGAGCCAACAAAGGACGGACATATATCAGATATCGGATTTCGGATTTTCATGCATATCTAATTGAGACGCGCACATTAAACTACGGCATGCATGTAATTATTATTGGAAATTGAGTATGTATTTTCTAACTAATTCAAGACAACACGTTTTGTGATATGCCTTTCAAGTTTTATTAATTGCATGCAGGTCTTGTATAATATAAAATCAGATCGATTTTCACAAGTGCATATAGAATCAGATCGATTTAATATCACAGAAGATATGTAATAGTAACATATGAATCACCTTCTAGCTAGCTAGAATAGTTTTTAGAAAACGTCCATCTTATTCACTCCTTTTAAGAGCCAGCTAGCTATACTACTTCCTTTATGAAGAAAAGAAAAGAAAAGAAAAGAAAGTACTGCAGCAGTAATTGACCTTGTTATGGATTAGCCAAACTAGCTAGCTAGCTACTAAAATAATTGGTCCAGGAGTACTTGACCTTGTTGTGGATTAGCCAAACTAGCTATCTAGCTACTAAAATAATTGGTCCAGGAGTACTATTTACCTAATGAAATTTCCTCTTTTAACTAAAGTCATTGGGACCTAAAGAGGTAGGTTTTATTGAGTATTGTACTGGATATGGAGTCTGGAGCATGTCCTCCCTGACAATCTACTCAGTTTTATATTAGATTTTGTTGGGGAATTTATATCATACCAATAGATTTGAGCTAGCTATCAATTCAGATTTCAGTTCATAACTACTCCAATATATAAATACACACACACACAATATATATGTGTATCGTACTCACAACCATATCACCATGTCCGGAGTCAGAAGTCCAGGACTGCCGGTTTAAGAGAGAAGAAAGAAAGAAGAAACTGGTTCTTCATCTATCAGTGATCGCCGTCACTTCCACTATTGCAGAACTGTTCATCTTCTTCATCGTTGCGGGGGTGTGTACTGTACATATATTACCTCTCTAAAATGATCAAGGCCACTGTTCATCAGTCTCTTTCAGGTAAATGTCTACAGTCTGGTTTCATCATTTCTCTAGCTCTTGAAATTTTTAGGCGAGCAAGCATGTTCTGTCTTTCATTTTGCTAAAGGAAGGTATACTGATTTTGAGTTCTCATGATTCATTGCCTCACAATAATACACTAGTTACCCAGCCACAGCTGTGAAGTCTTCAAACCTCTATATAACTTGAGCTTTTACTCTTATAATGATGATGCCGGTCTTGTTGTTTCTTGCTGGTCTCTTTTTTCTTACATGAAATCAGAAGCTGATGAACTTTGTTCTTCATTTTCTCAGGCAATTGCTGTTACCTCATATCAGTACTACTGGCTATATATATAGCTATGAGAATCATGCGCATGTTATCTGGTCTTTGTAGTCTTATATTATTTTGTTGCATGTTTATTCATATCCTACATGCCAAAGAGAGCTAAAAATAGTCAGGATATATGCGATCATCTTCAGAAGAAAAGTAGCAATTAGCCTGATTGAAGCTTTGATGTCGGTTCTGACCTGAGGTTGGTGTTAAACAATTTGTGCCTCCTATTAAGTATTTGAAGAATTTGGGGCTTCAAGTATTAGATAGACATGCATTTACACTGAGTCACTTAGACTTTATAAATTGTCTATTAGACTTTATAAATTGTATCAAGGAGTAGGATCGTGTGCTAATCTGCAATTTCAGATATTCAATTTTGTATTCTAGTTTGATATACAATATAGTTGAACGGGGTAGTTTAGGATGTTTAGAGGAGTGTTTATAGTAAAATGAAGGTATAGAAAAGTTATTAAGTAATGTATTAAGTATAGAATGTGTGTTAAATATTTAACAATTTATGAATAAAATTTCTCTTTAGTTATTCATTTTACAATGTAAAGAAGCATTAGGAGTCGAAAATCAATTTTAACGTGGTTAAAGGCTACTAATTAACCACCATCGGCCAAAAAGAGTGGCTACTAAGCACGAAGCCATTAGCGTAAAGACCTTAGACCAACTCAATCCTAATTAGCAAGTAGCAACCCTATTAAATGGGCATTTTCCAATTATATAAAGCCAAAATCGTCTAATTACAGTAATTAGGTGTAAACTGTGGGGTGACTTTGTCAAACAAAGCTGGCTTGACTGGCTTGACTCCCTCACTCTCCGTGTCCTCCCTCACTTCCCACCTTCCTCACACGCGCCCAAAATATAGATTATTGATGCATGTGTTTTTTTTTGAGTTTCAAATCCTACCTAGGCTCCAAGATTGGGCTGGCTCCGCCACTGACTAAAATCAATTTAGTTAACTTTTTGCATACAGAGATGGAAATGGAAATGATGAAGAAATGGAAATGGAAATGATGAAGAACTGTGATTGTTGTGCAGTACTAACTAGACATTGTTTTCTGTTGAAATTAAAAGAATAAAACATCAAAATCTTAATTATCTCGCTCATCACCACATTAAACTTCAGAAATCATGTATAGCCTCCCATCTCGTACAACCTTGAATCCCTTAGTGTATAGTAATATATAATAACGGTGCTCTACTCATTCCTTGGAAGACAATAGCATTCAGACCAAAAAAAAAGACAAGACAGAAACATATCAGCTAGGGAAGTTGAATAATTAACAATCAATTTTCCTCATGCATTTGTCTTGCAGATCCTCATGTACATTGGATACTGGATAGCCAAAACCGACTGGACTAACCCCCACTGGACTTTTCTACTATACATATGTGTATAGCATACATCAAGCCGTGAATCATTCGATCGTTTTAAATTTTGAATTGCTAAACAATTGGATGGTTCACGGCTCTCTCTCTCTCTCTCTCTCTCCCCCCCCCCCCCCTCCCACATGCAACTGAAAAGAGATCTAGAGGAAGACTTAATTAATCCCATAATTGAGATGGTTTTTGTAACATTTTCACTTCCCTAAAATAAGGAGTTCAATCTATACATTTCAGATAGTGATCCTTTCTACTAGACTGCGTATGATACAAGTTGCGAACCTTTCTCATGCCAACATTCATATTATCTATCAATTTTTTTCTAAACACTGAACAGCTTTATATGTATTATCATGGACATCATTACCTTGATTAGGTTGGTAATCAACTACTTAGCTTCTTATATACTAATTGATCTTTGTTTGATTTGATCACTTGCTACTCATATATATATGCTCATCTGGACAGAAATTGCAATTCTGGTGAACTTTTAATCTAAGACCATATATCCCTAGCCTGCTCAAACTCTATCTTAAGGTGCATTTAGATCCTGTTCAAAATTTAGGATTTATTACGGCTACTGGCGGTTATCACTCAAACAATGCTCGGCCCTTGTGAAGATTAGTCTTTACAAATATATTCATTTTCCAAATCGTATATATACTACAAATGTTAACAAATATATGTTTTTTAAAATTAATACGTACATAAATTCTGTCTAACGTTCTTTCAGTTAACCTTTTTTTTTTGTAATTAATTTGGCCTTGTTGACAAATTAAAATCTGTTCTGAAATCAGTCTATCCAAAATAATGAAGCAGTAAAAGCATTTTACTTCAATAAAGTTTTCTTTCAATTCATCAGTAACCGAATTTTTCATTTGATTTGAGTCATCAACTTGAGTGAATGAACTTGAAAGACATATATATATGAACATCCAAATGGAGCTAGGTACAAGCATTAGCATGAACATATATTGCTTACATCTGTTGGGTTTGCAAATGATCATTGTAGTCCTTTGATTTCGGCTAGCCTCCCAAATGATTTAAAATCCTGCATGTTAACAGATAATTAAATTGTATAAATCGTGCGTACTGCATATATAGTTTATGTCAAAAGAAGGGGCGGGGCATAAAAGAGAGGCAAAATGTGTCTTTAACACTCTTATACCACTAGAATTGAGATTCATGTTGGCGGTAATGGCACAGATGCTAGGGCATGTGAAGACGCCGCCGTTGATGTCCCAATTTGGAGATATTGCACTTGGAAATTGGTTATTAATGTGGTTGCAGCAATTTGAACTAGCTTCCATCCTCTGGGGGTTCAATTCAAGGCTCCGATCCGGATAATTTGAACCTGACGGCGCCTTCAGCTTTCTTTTCAGCGCAACAGATTCATGATATTCAGTTAGGACGGTACTACCCGGTTCTTGATTCATATCTGCAGGTTGAAGCTCATTGAACAATCTCAAATGGCTACAGATCTGAGGGCTCCTCTTACTAATCCTGCACATCTTCTCTCTTGTTCTCTCTCTTGCTCTTGCTCTAGCGTTTTCCCTCGATGATCTGGCCATTATAGCAGCAACCTCCTTCATCTTCCTCATCCTCTTGTCTAAGTTGTCTTCCAAAACACCATCACACTCCGAAGTACTAGAAGACAAGAAACTGTCTTTGCACTTGCTCTTTTCTAGGTCTCTGATGGCGTTTTTGGACTTGCCGAGCAACCACTCTATGGTTGTGCTGGCTTTGTCAAACCCTAGCAAGTCTTGGAGATCGAAGAACTCACGGGCAACATTGAGGGAGAGTCTTACCCTCCGATCCCTAAGTCCCTGGGCCGTGAAGATCTTGCTGTGCCGGTATTTCTTCACAGCAACCACCGGTACTTGCACATCCTTGGAAACAAAATAGGGATGAGAAATATTATTAATATCATAACCATAATGCTGCTGGTAGTCACCAGGTGATGGTACGATCGGGTTTGATGAATCTCCTCCGAGATTGAGCATAGTACTTTCCGGTCCGGGGGGCAGAAAACTTTTGTGTACTAGGGAAAACTGATCTTGGTGAAGGCCAAAAATGCCTCCAGGTGTTGTATTTTCTTGAGGAAGAAGAGGGTGGTGGTTGTTATAAGAAGAAGAAGAGGAAAAGGGAAAGTTATTAGGTGGGAAAGGATAGAGAATGCCGCTACAGCTAATGTTATTATGGGTCGAAGAGTGCATGATTACTGGTTTGGATAGAGATATGCGCTAGCTTTGCTTCACGGCTACTAACCCTTTTGATCCATCTTTTTCAAGATTCCTCTTGCAGAATTACAGTCACTTTCTCTGAGATCGACCTCATGATGAACTTAAAACCAGCTTCTTTTTTAACAAGGAAAATGAATGAGTTAATGGTAGTTGAACAGATGAGTACAGTTTTGGTGTGTCCCTGTTGTTTCTTTGCTTTCTTTGTTTTTGGTTTTTCCGGTTAAAATTTTCTTGGGTAGGGCAACTCTGCTGCTCACATTAACAGAGAGACGCGTACTGGACATGTATAGGGAATCAAATCAATAGAGGACAGACTAGCTCATCAAATTGTCATCGAGTTGATTTGACGTAACCTATCTCATAGCTCATTTACTTTTTTACAGTTTTAACCAAATCGATCGAAGTAGTACATACATCAAATCATCAATACATATATAAACGCAAGCAAAGATCTACATTACTCATTAAGCAATAAAGCTCTAAAGTCCATAATTTAAACAAAAACACTTGGCCTTCTAAAGAATTTACAGGCCCTAATATTCTAGAAGGAGGCAACATGGACTCAGTTGACAATAGCAAGTTAGCAACAAAAATATTCCAAGTTCCACTTTCACATTCCAAAAAATAAAAGAGATAATTTGTACGGGTAAGAATTGCTTATTAGTGCTAGCCAGTCATTAGTGTTTCAATTTTTCTTTCGGCTGTTTTTTTTAACGTTTAATCTGTGTTTTTTTAACTTTGTTTTTGTTGTACTTCTCTGTATTTTGGGCTTTGTTTAATATATGGTTTCCTTGACCGAAAAAAAAAAAGGAATTGCTTATGAAATTGAAGATATGGAAAACAACCAAGCTCACTACTATGAGAAGCACGCATGGTTACTATTGTTCATTTTCCGCACAGCCAGGTTTAGGTTAGTGTCGACCATTGCTTTTGGAATAGGAAAAAAAATAAACGTTTAGCTTTTCCAAAGGCCGCGAGTTCTATGTGATGCCCTAATAGTAGCAGTAGCTATATACACTTTCACGTGCCTGTGGCTCTGGGAAAGAGACTAGTAACAATATTCAGAATTACAGAAACACCGAGTAGACTGGCCGGCGTGGAGACTGTCCCATCTACCGTCGCTTTCATATTTAGATTACTTTCCCGGCTATGGTGGAATTCTCTTCTTGTTCTGTCTGCAATACAACTCTTTGGTCTGGTTTTTGCCAAGAGATCTGCAGCAATATAAAAAAAAAAAAAACTCCTAATTAACTACGCAATGATCTTCACCATCTTAGAAAGCGGAGTTGACACAAGCCTATGCTAATTCTTTACTGCCGGGTTCAAAGTCGTTACCGGTATATATATCGCTGCTTCATTATCAACGATTTTGAAATTGAATCTCTATTATTTGTGTAATTGTTCTAGACTCATTGTGTACATACCAAAGAAATAATAACTCATTTACTTTATACGTAATATCTGTTATAAATAATATCATTTGTGTGGTTGTCCACGTAATCATTATGGTGTCATC
This sequence comes from Fragaria x ananassa, assembly GCA_034370585.1. NCBI lineage: Eukaryota > Viridiplantae > Streptophyta > Magnoliopsida > Rosales > Rosaceae > Fragaria > Fragaria x ananassa. Next base: position 31,507,364 of record CP139754.1, on the reverse strand, counting down.
ATGTAATACTCATTATAGTTAGAGTTCATTATATAATTGTGGAAACTTGTAATTGATCACCAAGTAGCTTGTGAGTGAAGATCAAGTTTGAGTGGTCTCCAAGTTTCACATAAGTGATCACCAAGTTTATGTGATCATCAAGTAACTCTATCCCTATTTAAAGGGAGCTAATGAGAATGACAACAACACCACATTTCCCCCATCTATTCTCTCTTAGTCTTCTACTATCTCTTTCTTACTATTCTTCCCTCTTCATACAATTTAGTTTCTACTAAGCAAGTTATCTCATTTTATAATACGTTATCAGCACGATCGTCTCTCGTATAAACTCTCGAAGATTCAAGGTTCCTATAGTCCAAATTCTTTTCCGGATAGTACTCGTGATCTAGAGTTTAACTTGCTTATTCTTTACTCTTATGACATTATCTAATATTGATTATGTCAATACATGAGGAAATCCACAAATTTATACAATGCAATCGCATCAGCAACATTCATTATGCGAGTGGGAATCAACATCCATATCGTTTCATGTATCTTGCTAGACACACATATCAACGATGTAAGTACCCCACATATCATTACTTTGATATTTTCATAAGTTTATATATGGTTGTTCTTATATCATATCTATCTATGTTTGAATTCATTTATTGGATACCATACCTACATACATAATAAATATGAACTTCAAGTTCTTATTGGTCTATCTCAAACCTGAAGTTTCGAGTGCTAAGTGTTTGGACCCCATATATGTTCAGACCACCAATATTTAGAACTTTATATTCTAATAATAAAGTCTTGACCCAAAGCTTCGAGCACATGGCTCATCCATGTTCCATTGTTCAAATAGATATGTCAACAACGAACCCAAATTTTTCAAGTGAATTACTTCCTCATGAAGTGTAAATTATTTCGAGTTAAGAACCACAGTTCTGACCTTCATGGCATATGCCATATTTCATCTCATTTATACAAGAGATGAAAAACTTGAAAAAATGAGAACAATGTGAAATATCTTTGCGTCACTTCTAATACTTACAGCCAAAAGGCGAATATTGGAAAGAATCAGAGAGATTGGTGCCCTCTCTCCTGGAATGTGTTATACAACCATTGCGTCAATGAGGCATACCATATCGTGAACCGCAAGTTCATTGATCAACGAACACTCATGTTTTAGCATGACCATTTCGGTCACTTTGGATCCACCATGAAGCGTAGGATCATCACGAATTTTAATGGACACCCATTGTTGAATGATAATATTATTTTGCCAAGCCAAAATTTTTGGAAACCTTGCTATAAGGAAAGTTGATCATAAGGTCATCTTTTTGCAAAGATTAATATCATTTCCCCATCATTCAAGGGGACAATTTGTGCGCCTATATATATATTCAAATGTCTTGTAATCCATCAAAATATTTGTGGTCTTGATAAATTTTATTACAAGATGGTCGATCGATCACATGTAAATACCATATTTTATAACTTGCAGTTCTAATTTGTATAACTCGAACCACATGTTACGAGTAAATATTCGATAGAAGCCTAATGTTTCCTGATTGTAAGAGGGCCAAAAGTTCCTCAATTTGATATTACATGAGAATGACCATGCAATTTCATATCAACTAATAATTATGTGTTAACCTTGAGTTCACCCCACACTTAGAACCTAAAGCTTATAATTGTGTGGACTCAAACGTGAAGCTTCGAGTAAATCTAGAATGAAAAGGTTCTAGTATGTGTGACCCTCGATCCCAAAGTGTCGAGTGAGTTGCCTTTAACATGATATTGTACAAGAACCTCAAGTTCTAAATCTTGACACATATTATTAATGGAAATGTTGTGTCAACAACACAGTGCAATCATGCTCATGGTCTTTAAAGCTCTGTAATAACAATAATCGTAGGTCCTGCATAACTAATTAATTGATGACTCCGCATGAGTTCATTTTGTGGAGTATTGTTGCATTATGCACCTCCAAGATAGACATATATTGAAAGAGCTTGCCATATTTTATGGGTTGACAATCATAAAGCCAATTTTGACATGGCTACATAACCACAAACCACAAATGGAATAATGACAAATGGAAAGGCCAGCCTTAAAATAATGGAATGTTTCCACATCTGAGATGGAAATAAGCATCGTGCACCTTAGCATATGCATGTTTCGCACTCTATACTATGGTGGATTTTTATCAAGTCACTTTGAAAGAAAAATGATCAAAGTGAGCATCAAGATGTTTTCAACATGCTTCATATTCCACCGTGATATGTTAAAAGTCATCATTTATTTGTTTGGCTAGAACTCCACCAGAATAATCCATAATAATATTGATACATGGTGTTGTACGTTGTATCGCTAAAAAGAGATCGAAACTTAAAGGTTTCTTGATCCTTCATTATATGAAAGCTAGCAGCTTTTCAGCCATGTTGATATGAATCTTTAAAATAAGAGCCTAAAGTGCCTTATTTTTTGCTATTACATGCATTTAAAGTTCATGCTCCTTTTGGAACCTTAAGTTTCAAAAGTTATATAAACTCGAGCCCCAAACTTTAAGTATAATTAAAGAGTGACAAAGAGCATAAATGCAAATCACGAACTAAAGGTTTTGAGTAAAATAGTGTGACATGAAACTCAAAGATGTTGCCTTGTTAAGAACTTACAATTCTAACATTCATTGATCCAATGCATCGTTCCTTCTAAGTAAACCCGACAAAACAAAGAAGGAAAGATATGTGCTGCAATTATGAGCATGATCTTTGGAGATTACAAGTAGCTCTCAATGTTTATATTATCTATCCCAGATCCTCAGATCTTGGTTGATGGCTTTAGAAGAGCTGAGATTTATTTTACTGAAATGAGAGATCCTTTTGTCTTTGGTACCTTAATACTCACTACCAGAACAGGCACTTTAGCCGACGAAAATTTTTCGTCGGCCTGTTAAAAAAATTCGTCGGCTAAGACCTTAGCCGACGAGCCTTCGTCGGCTATAGTGTCGTCGGGAAAAGGCCGTCTGTGATGACTTTAGCCGACGAAATTTTTTTTTTCGTCGGCTATAGTCCCATTTTAGCCAACGAAAAATATGTCGTCGGCTATAGTCCCAGACTTTAGCCGACGAAATATTCGTCGGCTAAAGTACGTAATAAATAATAAAAAAATAACTATAGCCGACGAAATATTTTATATTTCGTCGGCTAAACGTTGTAAAAAAATTTAAAAAATAACTATAGCCGACGAAATATAAAATATTTCGTCGGCTAAACCTTATAAAAAAAATTAAAAATAACTATAGCCGACGAAATATTAGGTTATTCGTCGGCTAAACCTTATAAAAAAAATTAAAAAAATAACTATAGCCGACGAAATATTAAGTTATTCGTCGGTTAAACCTTATTAAAAAAAATTTAAAAATAACTATAGCCGACGAAATATTAGGTTATTCGTCGGCTAAACCTTATTAAAAAAATTTAAAAATACTATAGCCGACGAATATAGTGTTTGAATATCGTCGGCTAAAGTTGCTGGGTTTTGAAAAAAAAAACTGCAGAAACTTTCGGCTAAACTTTCGGCCACCCAAATGCAAATGGCGGAGGTTGGTCATGTGAGCCACCGAAACCGGCAACACGCCGGTGAGGTTGTTGTTGTAGAGGTCGAGAACACGGAGGTTAGTGAGGTTGGAGAGCTCCGGCGGAAACGTGCGGTTGAAGACGTTGTTGGAGAGGTTGAGGAGGCAGAGAGCGGAGAGAGCGGAGATCTCAGGCGGGATGGGACCGGAGAGGTTGTTCTCGGCGAGGGTGAGATTGGAGAGGTAGACAAGGAAGGCGATATCGGGGGAGAGATACCCGGAGAGATTCAAGCCGGAAAGGTCGAGGGAGGTCACGTGGTTGTGGGAGTCGCACGTGACTCCGGCCCAAGTGCAGTGGCTGGTGTTGGGTGTCCAGGAGGAGAGGCGGGAGTCGGGGTCGTCGAGGGAGGACTTGAGGGAGAGGAGGGCGCGGTAGGTGGCCATTGGGCGCGTGGGGGTGGAGAGTAGACGGTGGGGTGAGGAGAGAGAGTGGCGGAGGTGGAGGAGGAGAAGGAGGAGGAAGAGGAGGAGGGGCCGCATTATGTTCAGTGTTGGGTTTATTTGAGGTGGTTGTGTGGAGGAGGAGGAGGATAATTAATTACCCTACTCTGCGGCTATATAAAGAACTTTAGCCGACGAAATTCTTTATTTTCGTCGGCTAAACTCTTTGGTTGACCGCCAAAAAATTTTGGTTGAAAATTTTTCGACTTTAGCCGACGAGTTTTCATATATTTTCGTCGGCTAAAGTCCTTTGAAAATTTTAGTTGACCGCCAAAAAATTTTGGTTGAAAATTTTTCGACTTTAGCCGACGACTTTTCATATATTTTCGTCGGCTAAAGTCCTTTGAAAATTTCGTCGGCTAAAGGTACCAATTTCGTCGGCTAAACCTTCTAAACTCGTCGGCTAAACTTTATAAATTCGTCGGCTAAACCTTTGAAATTCGTCGGCTTAAAGTATTTTTATACATTTGGCATGTTATGATTGTGATGATCAAACTTGAGAAACAGAAATCCAACCGTCAGATCTGACCATCATCATAGAATACATGTATGGGAAAAAATTCAACTTGATCCGAAAAGAATAAGGGATCGATCCGGACGGTCAATCTCGTAAGTCAAACCCCTAAACGCACGGAAAAGGTTGTTCGACCGTCTAAATTACGTATTTTAGCCGGACCTCCAACTGAAAATAGTTTTAAACCGATGACACGCAACAAGTCGTACAAAAATTTTACGCAAAATAACCACCGAATATAGGGCTACTCATAAGGGGAAAAAATGAAAAATTGCATTGACCGCAACTATCGGCACTGAATATTTACCGGAATAGTGTGATTTTTCAACCGTGGATGTATTTCAACATTCTCGTCATATCTTATTTCATGACTTTTTAGCGTTTGAAGGTTTTACGTATAGTTTGTTTTTGAAACGGAACATTTACATAACACTTGGTAAACAAGTTATACAACATTAGTATGCATGTTGTGATTGTGATGATCAAACTTGAGAAACAGAAATCCGACCGTCAGATCTGACCATCATGATAAAATACATGTATGGGAAAAAATTCAACTTGATCCGAAAAGAATAAGGGCTCGATCCGGACGGTCAATCTCGTAAGTCAAACCCCTAAACGCACGGAAAAAGTCGTTCGACCGTCTAAATTACGTATTTTGGCCGGACCTCCAACTGAAAATAGTTTTAAACCGATGACACGCAACAAGTCGTATAAAAATTTTACGCAAAATAACCACCGAATATAGGGCTATAGTAGGTAATAGAAAAATTTTAGGGTTTAGCCGATGAATACCCTAACGTATTCGTCGGCTATAGTATGTAATTAAAAAATTAAAAAATAACTATAGCCGACAAAATATTAGGTTATTCGTCGGCAAAAACCATCTTAGCCGACGAGTATGTCACTACCAAAAATAAAGCTTTAGGCGACGAAATTGAAAAAACCGGGCGACGATTTTTTTTTTCGTCGCCTAAGAGGGAACTTAGGCGACGAAAAAAAAAATCGTCGCCCAAGGAAAAAAAATCGTCGCCTAAAGTTCAACTTTAAACGACGAAATAAAAAATCGTCGCCTAAGGCTAAATTTCGTCGCCTAATATAGAAACTAGGGCGACGTAACAATATTTCGTCGCCTAAGATATTTATATCGTCGCCTAAGTTTTTATTCTTCGGCGACAACTATATTTTGTCGTCGCCTAAGTGTTTTTAATCCTTAGGCGACGAAACTCAATTATATCGTCGCCTAAGTGTTTTATTTTTTTATTTTTTCATGGCCGACGAAATACAAGCATTTCGTCGGCCTAATAACATCTTGACCGACGAATTAACCTAATTTCGTCGGCCAAGAGTAATCCGAATAATTAAAATAAATAAAGCACATTTAAATTTCATTGTACAGGATTTTTTATTTTTACCCTTGGGCGACGAATTTAACAAATATCGTCGCCCAAGTATCATATTGGCCGACGAAATGAGGGTAATTCGTCGGCCAAGATAATCCGAATAATTAAAATAAATAAAGCACATTTAAATTTCATTGTACAGGATTTTTTATTTTTACCCTTGGGTGACGAATTTAATAAATATCGTCGCCCAAGTATCCTATTGGCCGACGAAATTAGGGTAATTCGTCGGCCAAGATAATCCGAATAATTAAAATAAATAAAGCACATTTAAATTTCATTGTACAGAATTTTTTATTTTTACCCTTGGGCGACGAATTTAACAAATATCGTCGCCCAAGTATAATATTGGCCGATGAAATAAGGGTAATTCGTCGGCCAATATAATCCGAATAATTAAAATAAATAAAGCACATTTAAATTTTAAGGAAATGTTTTTTATTTTTATAGCCCCGTAAGCGTCTCGTCGATTTGAAACTATTCTCAGTTGAAGGTCCGGCCAGATTACGTGATTTGGAGGGTCGAATAGCCGAATCCGTCCGTTTAGGGGTTTGACCGCGCCGATTGACCGGACAGATCGAGCCCTTATCTTTGTCCGATGGAGCTGAATTTTTGCCCACCCACGTAATTCGTTATGCTGGTCATATCTGATGGTCTGTTTTCAGTTCCTCTTATCCGATCACCAAAATCACAATATATGTACTAATGTTGTATAACTTTTTTGTATTAAGTTTAAGTTTCGTTTTGAATACAACGTATACGTAGAGGCCTCAAACGCAAAAAAGTCGTGAAATAAGATATGACCGGAACGGTGAAATACGTCAACCCGTGAAAAATGAAGATATACTGGTAAAATTTCGGTGCCGGTTGTTCCGGTCAACAAATTTTTCTCTTATTTCTACCTAGTGGTAGCCCTATCTCGGGTATTTATTTTTTACCAAATTTTTATAGCCCCGTAAGCGTCTCGTCGATTGGAAACTATTCTCAGTTGAAGATCCAGCCAGATTACATGATATGGAGGGTCGAATAGCCGTTTCCGTCCGTTTAGGGGTTTGACCTCGCGGATTGACCGGACGGATCGAGCCCTTATCGTTGTCCGATGGAGCTGAATTTTTTCCTACCCACGTAATTCGTTATGGTGGTAATATCTGACGGTCGGTTTTCATTTCCTCTTCTCCGATCACCAAAATCACGATATATGTACTAATGTTGTATAACTTTTTTGTGTTAAGTTTAAGTTTCGTTTTGAATACAACGTATACGTAGAAGCCTCAAACGCAAAAAAATCGTGAAATAAGATATGACCGGAACGGTGAAATACGTCAACCTGTGAAAAATGAAGATATTCTGGTAAAATTTCGGTGCCGGTTGTTCCGGTCAACGAATTTTTCTCTTATTTCTACCTAGTGGTAGCCCTATCCCGGGTATTTATTTTTTACCAAATTTTTATAGCCCCATAAGCGTCTCGTCGATTGGAAACTATTCTCAGTTGAAGGTCCGGCCAGATTACTTTATATGGAGGGTCGAATAGCCGTTTCCGTCCGTTTAGGGGTTTGACCGCGCCGATTGACCGGACGGATCGATCCCTTATCGTTGTCCGATGGAGCTGAATTTTTGCCCACCCACGTAATTCGTTATGCTGGTCATATCTGACGATCGGTTTTCAGTTCCTCTTCTCCGATCACCAAAATCACGATATATGTACTAATGTTGTATAACTTTTTTATATAAGTGTTAAGTTTAAGTTTCGTTTTGAATACAACGTATACGTAGACGCCTCAAACGCAAAAAAATCGTGAAATAATATATGACCGGAACGGTGAAATACGTCAACCCGTGAAAAATGAAGATATTCCAGTAAAATTTCGGTGCCGGTTGTTCCGGTCAACGAATTTTTCTCTTATTTCTACCTAGTGGTAGCCCTATCCCGGGTATTTTTTTTGTTTTGTTTTTTATTTTTATAGACCCGTAAGGGTCTCGTCGATTGGAAACTATTCTCAGTTGAAGGTCCGGCCAGATTACGTGATTTGGAGGGTCGAATAGCCGTTTCCGTCCGTTTTGGGGTTTGACCGCGCCGATTGACCGGACGGATCGAGCCCTTATCGTTGTCCGATGGAGCTGAATTTTTTCCCACCCACGTAATTCGTTATGCTGGTCATATCTGACAGTCGGTTTTCAGTTCCTCTTCCCCGATCACCAAAATCACGATATTCTGAATTTTATGATAGAACTCTTGGCCGACGATTTTCTTCATCTTGGGCGACGAGATTTATAGTGAAGAACATCGTCGCCCAAGTAGGGTCTCTTAGGCGACGACTTCAAAAAATCGTCGCCCAAGATTATCTTAGGCGACGATTTTGAAAAAACAGGGCGACGATTTTTCTAGAATCGTCGCCCAAGAACGCCAATATAAAAGGCAAAAATTCGGAACCCTAACCATTCGCGCAGCCGCTCACAAATCCAAGCCCTCTCTCTCTCTCTCCGAAAATCCACCGAAGCCCTCTCTCTCCCTCTCTCCGACCCCGACCCACAATTTAAGGTATAACCCTAAAACCCTAAATTGGTTCTGTTCATGAAAATTTTAATTGTTGTTGTTGTTGTTTGAAATTGTTGAAATTGATTGAAATTGTGAAATTGTTTGAAATTATTGTTTGAAATTGTGAAATTGTTTGAAATTATTTGAAATTGTGAAATTGTTTGAAATTTGGGAGAAGTACAAAATTATTGTTGTGTTGTGAAATTGTTGGTGAAATTATTGTTGTTGTTGTTGTAATTTAGGAAATTAATGGTAAATTAGGGTAAATTTGTGTAAATTATGGTAGGATTTTAGGGTAAATTATGGTAAATTGTGATGTAAATGATAATTGTAAAATATTAGGGTTTAGGGTTTAGGGTTTAGGATTTGTGGAAATAATTTGTAAATATATTGTAAATGATTAAATAATTTTTGATTAAATAATTAAATAATATAAATTATAATTGTAAATATATTGTGGAAATTTTGTAAAAAATAATGGATTATTTTTGAGTAAGGATGTAAATATTCGTAAATTAATTTTTGTGATGTAATAATTCTGAATTAATGTAAATAATTTGTTATGTGAATTAAAAAAAAAATAAATCCTATAATAACTATTACTATTTATTTGTGCTATTATTGTTGATAATTTTTTCGAAATTTATGGTTATTTTTTGTTAAATTAATTATAAGACGGTAAAATATTTTTAATAAATTTATGGTTATTTTAAACAGGATGGGCATGAGGAGAACTTCTGGACAACGTCCGGGTGCGAGGAGCCAATATTCCTCGGACGGTACCTCAAACAACCCACCGCAATCACCGTCGGTCGGGTTTCCGTGGCAGATGACGGCCCGACATGCGGCCCTTAGGGGTGGCGTGAGCGGCTCGCGTTCTGCTGGGCAGCCGGGTCCCGCAGCCAATATTCCGAGGAGGGACGTGACTGGGCGGACATGGCCCATAGGGAGAGGTACCTCTATTTAATAAATTATTAAATTTTATTTTTTTTAATAATATATTTAATATTTTTTTTGTATATGTAGGTTCAAGGAGTGGAAGCACGACCTCCGGGAACACTGGAAGCAGTACGGGAGCGACCGTTCGGGTACCCTGAAGGAGTTCGAGTATCGGGAGTACGAGTGGCGGTGGCTTCTTGTCACGCAGTTCAACGACCCTCACAAACAGGTAATTCGTAAACAAATTTGAATATTTAATTAGTGAATTAATTATAATTGTATGTTTTTAAATATTTACTAACGATAAATTTTTTTTGAAGCACCTCGCCCGGGTGAACGCTGAGAACCGGCAACAGAACACAACCAACCATCATGCCGGCTCGAGGCCGTTTTCGGCCATCATGGACGACGTGCGGCGAGAGCGGCCAGAGGAGAACCCCTATGTGGGGACCTTTCAGAGGGCATATCCTCATTCTGAGGAGGATCTTATAAGTTCCTTATCTTTTCTAATTTTTAATTTTAATTACATTTTATTAAATGTATATTAATATATTTTTTTAATATATCTAATTAGACGAGGGTGAGGGAGGCGGAGCAAGAGGTCATGAGAGGCATGGTGAACGACACATGGCCGGGCACGGCAGAGGATGACATGTCAGAGGCCATGTCCAGGATCGACACTTCAGATCCTACCGTTGGGGCGCGGATTATGGCCACTGCCTTCGCGCAGCGTTCCAACAGCTACTACTGCCGGGGTATGAGAGGCGCTGGAAAGGGGATCCTAAAGACGACGCCAGGATTTCAGCGCAAGGGAGCCGTCTGAGCCTCAAGCAGCAACAGCCAGACCACTCGGTTACAGGATCAGGTCGAATGTCTACAGTCTGAGCTGGAAGCCCAAAGAGCGAGGGAGATAGCCCTGGCGGAATCATATGCGGCTTCCACGGCTGCGCATACGGAGCGGGTGAATGAAGTCACCAATGCCAACCAGGCGGCTATGGGACGGTGGATGACTACCTGCATCGCTGCACATGCGGCCGGACTTGATTTTCCGCCCATGCCTACGCCTATACCATTACCTCAGTGGCCCCAGCCTCAGCAGCAGCCTCCTCAGCCTGACCAGCCGCCGCCTCAGGACCCTCCGAACGAGAATGATGAGTTAGATTTCGAGTTTCTCCGTAGGCAGATGGACTGAATTTTTGTAATAAATTATTTATAAATTTATAAATTTGTGTTATTTTTAATTAAATTTTAGTATTAGAAAAATTTAAAGAAATGCCGAAAAAAAAAATTCCAGCAAAAATTAAAAAAACATTATTTATATATTTAAAAAAATTATTTAAATATTTTAAAAAAAAATTTAAATATATCTTAGGCGACGAAATTGCTAAATCGTCGGTCAAGGACTTACCATATAAGACGACGAAAAAAAATTATCGTCGCCTAAGATGTAGTGATCTTAGGCGACGAAATATTTAGTTTCGTCGCCCGAGGTTATAAGATCTTAAGCGACGAAATAATTTCTCGTCGGCCAAGACGTTAAATCTTAGGCGACGAATATTGTTGGGCGATGAGAAAGTTGTCGTCGCTTAATATATAGCTCTTAGGCGACGAAATTCGTGTCGTCGCCTAAGAATTACTCTTAGGCGACAATGGACTGAATTTTCGTCGCCCAAGTTCTTCATCGACGCACATCTAGCGACGACTTCTTGGGCGACGACATGTCGTCGCCTAAGTACTTAGGCGACAAAATTTTTTAACAGGGCGACGATTTTTTTTTGTCGCCCAAGACCCCTTTTCTGGTAGTGTGTCGTCGGCTATAGTTATTTTTTTAAATTTTTTGACTTTAGCCGACGACTTTTCATATATTTTCGTCGGCTAAAGTCCTTTGAAAATTTTCCTCCAACTTTGGTTTACCGCCTAAAAAATTTTGAAATTTTTTGACCTTAGCCGACGACTTTTCATATATTTTCGTCGGCTAAAGTCTATAAATTCACGAAAACACTCATATCTCCCCCTATATTACGTAGTTTTGTCAAATCTTCCACACGAAAAACTCTCACGTAGATGAGACGCAACCACCTACATAAAAATTTTGAAACATTTACCTTTCGACGATAGGGCTCCCCATAAGAAATAATAACGGTAAATAGGGTTGACCGCTACTATCGGCTCCGAGACTTTACCCGATTTAAGTGATTTTTGAACCATACCCGTATTTCACCATTCTGAACACATCTTATTTCACGAGATTTTTAATAATTTTGCTTCCTATGTATAGTTGGTTCACAAAGTTGTATAACCTGCTAAACAAGTTATACAACATTAGTAGACACGTTGTGATTCCGATGACTAAAATTCACAAACCAAAATTCGACCGTCAGATATGATCATTATGACGAGATACGTCTATGGTAAAAAATTCAACTGGATCCGACAACGTTAAGGGCTCGATCGAAACGGTCAACCATAATCCATCGTCACTTATCACACGAAAACGCTCATATCTCCCTCTATATTACGTAGTTTGGTCAAACCTTCCACACAAAAAACTCTCATATAGATGAGACGCAACTGTCCATATAAAAATTTTGAGACATTTACCTTCCGACGATAGGGCTCCCCATAAACCCGAATAACGGAAAATAGTAGACACGTTGTGATTCCGATGACTAAAATTCACAAACCAAAATTCGACTGTCAGATTTGATCATTATGATGAAAGATGTGTATGATAAAAAATTCAACTGGATTCGACAAAGTTAAGGGCTCGATCGAAACGGTCAACTCTAATTGAAAATAAGAAAACTGCATTTTGAAGCCCTAAACGGACTCGGATGGCCAAAAAAGCCTGTAAATCATAGCATTAGCAATGAGTTTGACTCGTAGCGCCGTTACGCTTCCGGAAAGGTATCACAATAGTCAATCAGACACCAAACGCCAAATCTGCAGCATAGTGAATAATAAGGGTAAGTCAACTATCGGCACCGAGACTTTACCGGAATACCGTCATTTTTCAACCGTAGACGTATTTCACCATTTTGGTCATATCTTATTTCACGACTTTTTTGCGTTTGAAGGTTCTACATATAGTTTTTTTTTTCAGATGAGTTGTTGTCCAAATCTGTAAATATAAGACACTTTAGCCGACGAAATTATATTTTTCGTCGGCTAAACTTTTAAAAATTTCGTTGGCTAAACTCTTAAAATTTCGTCGGCTAAACTTTTGAAAATTTCGTCGGCTAAACTTTTGAAAATTTCGTCGGCTAAAGTTCACAGACTATAGCCGACGAAAAAAATTATTCAGACGACGAAATTTTAATTTCGTCGGCTAAAGTTGACCATAGCAGACGAAGATTTTAAATTAGCCGACGAAGGAAAATTTCGTCGGCTAAAGACCACTTTAGCCGACGAAAATAAAATTCGTCGGCCTGGTTTTTTTTTTTCGTCGGCTAAAGCCTTTCTTCTGGTAGTGACTCAAAGTGCGTGGTCTATATTTGAAAAGACATCCGCCCTCTCTTTTGATTCATATTACACAACAACAAAAGACATGTATGGTTATGAGCTACACGCTCACCAAGCTAAATACATTTATTTGACATGACCCAATTGGTCATCATGTTGTCTAAGGTTATCAACAAGCTCCAATGAGATTCATTGGCGAGTTCAAATACTATAGTATTGTGCAATAGTGACTGCATAATTTTCTCATGAGGAACTTTGTTAAGAGAGCAATATTATTGCACATATGATTTGTCACTTTAATGAGACATCATTCCCGCAGTTAGGGGGAAATAGTACATTCGATAAACGACGTGAATTGATCATGTCTCATATTGAGCCTTGTACCTTAAGTACAATGTGAAGTTCATCAATCACGTGTGAACGTATGTCAGTAAATTTATCATGTCTTAAACTGAGCCTCGTACCTCATGTACGACAGAATTGATAATTACTAGTTGTGAAGTGAATTAATTTACAAATGACAAAATCATGTGTCAAATATAATCCTCATAGTTGGGATAAGAGTCCCCTAGAGTATGAAAATATTCTACAAGCAGTCGAGACCACACTTGATCTATGAAAAACGTGTTGGTCCAGTAAGACACGGTTCTCCTCATGAGACTGTCATTTTAAAATATTAGCACTCCTCAAGAGACTACACATATAAAACTAAAAGTTATTACTGATGATGTCATGGTGTGACATTTCATCAAATATGTCAATCTCTTCAAGCGTGACATATCAATAGGTTCCAAAATTTTAACTCATGGAAAGTGGATGTCATCAAGCCCTATATCACTCTAACGCTCTGCATGAGGTTATGAGTAAATGATCAACATTCTCATATATATCCATCCATGTGATATGACTGTCCTAGAAGAGAGACAAGTCTACTGAAAACGGATGAAAGCCTTAGAAAAGGCATGGGTACCCCATATTACTAAGCTATATGGATAGCTAATGCATGCATATGAGAATAGTGGGATCACAAAGTTGATGATCATCGATGATCAATATTATTTATGGTAGCTACCGAAATCATCAAGGGCTATGATGACATTGATCACGTTCTCATAATAAACTCAACATGATTATTAGTCAAACTGAAAAAAGGCATTTCCAGTAAAGTTGAGTCGTTGAACGTGCAAAAGTTGAACATATAGTTCAAGCACTAAATAAATAAAATGGTGTTTGAGATGATGTGAAATAAAATCGCTGGTCATGGCACATGATTTCTTAAATGAGATAAGGGTTATGATTATCATTTAATCTCCTCCTATATATACAATTACATTTGTGTCATTACTATGTCATAGCAGGCTAGTGTTATGGAGATCTCATATACCCTAACGCTTCTGTGTAAAAATCGATTCGAGCTTGAAGTTTATCGCCTCAAGCGATTACTCATGGATTTAAAAGTGTATCACTGCCTCTAAAAAGTATCATAAACTATATTTGTTAATTAATGTTAATCTCTAAAGGACTTACAACACTCAAGAAGTAGTCCATAAAGAATTAAGAGAGCCATAATGTCAATTATGGTGTTAAAGAGCCTCATGCTCTTTGTAAAGTATAAAAGAGCCTCATGCTCATAATAAAGTATCAAAGAGCCTTATGCTCACACTCGATTAAGTCACTGCAACATGTGCTCTCTGTTGCATTATTGAGTACTCGATAATTGAAAGCTTCGAATTCAAAAATTGTTGCAACAAACCCATTAAACGTTATGGGTGTAGTTAGAGCTCTTGAAGAGCCTACTAATTTATTTTCAAACTTGTGAATGGCTTGCTAAGCCATATAAATCTGTTTATGCTCCATGCACATTTACAAAAGTAAATTTATCAATATGCATGTCATGGTTATTTCACACAACCAAGAGCATATAGACATATCACTACTTGTTTTTATGTGGTAAAATACTTTAGATATAGCCTAGTTTCCTCTTGTGTTGCTCTAACCTTACAGGTACGTAAACAAGTGGTAAGCACTTATACACAACACAAAGATCACCACTCAACCATACTTTGGCTATTACGTGGTGGCATGGTGAATTAGAGCTTTTCTGGTGTTCTCATTCAAACACCCGGACGTACTCCTTACTTCATCCAGTGACATCAAAGCCATGCATGAAGGTTTTTGCAACCTCTATGGCTCAAGTTATTAGAGAAAATGTTCATCACCAAAATCAAGTCAAAGTCTACATATTTGGAAGATGGTGTCTAATCAATGTGCTTCTTCAACAACATCATTGAAGCTTGCAACCTTCAGGGAGAGCATTCAACATCATGCTCAAAAGACTTTTGCGCGTCGAGGTCTTCCAAAATTGTTCTTCTCATATGAGCTTCAAAAGCATGAAGAAGTTAAAGTTAGAAAAATTCGATTAGTTGACAACCTGGCAGATCTCTTCACCAAACCTCTACCAAAATGCATCTTCAAGAAGTTAATACAAGGCATTGGAATGCGTCAACTCTCCAAGCTACCAGAAGAAGTGTGCAGTGATCAGGGGAGCTTTCAATCAGGGGGAGCACATAAACCAATTTTTAAAGGACACCTGCACTTGCAACCTTCAGGGGGAGCATTCAACATCAGGCTCAATGAACTTTTGCGCGTCGAGCTCTTCCAAAATTGTTCTTCACACATGAGCTTCAAAAGCATGAAGAAGTTGAAGTTAGAAAAATTCGATTAGTTGACAACCTGGCAGATCTCTTCACCAAACTTCTACCAAAATGCATCTTCAAGAAGTTAATACAAGGCATTAGAATGCGTCAACTCTCCAAGCTACCAGAAGAAGTGTGCAGTGATCAGGGGAGCTTTCAATCAGGGGGAGCACATAAACCAATTTCTAAAGGACACCTGCACTTGCAACCTTCAGGGGGAGCATTCAATATCATGCTCAATGGACTTTTGCACGTCGAGCTCTTCCAAAATTGTTCTTCACACATGAGCTTCAAAAGCATGAAGAAGTTGAAGTTCGAAAAATCTGATCAGTTGACAACCTGACAGATCTCTTCACCAAACCTCTACCAAAATGCATCTTCAAGAAGTTAATACAAGACATTGGAATGTGTCAACTCTCTAAGCTACCAAAAGAAGTGTGCAGTGATCAGAGGAGCTTTCAATCAGAGGGAGCACACAAACCATTATTTAAATGATACATGCGCGTTGCACTCTTTTTCCCTTCGACTAGGATTATTTTTTCCCACTATGGTTTTGTTACTTGGCAAGGTTTTTAACGAGGCAACATTAAGTGTGTCCAACACCAAAATAATTGGTGGACATCTAAGGAGGAGTGTTATAAATAATATCATTTGTGTGGTTGTCCACATAATCATTTTGGTGTCATCATGTAATACTCATTAGTTAGAGTCCATTATGTAATTGTGGAAACTTGTGATTGATCACCAATTTACTTGAGAGTGAAGATCAAGTAGCTTGTGAGTGAAGATCAAGTTTGAGTGGTCACCAAGTTTCACATGAGTGATCACCAAGTTGGTGTGATCATCAAGTAACTCTATCCCTATTTAAAGGGAGCTAATGAGAATGACAACAACACCACATTCCCCCATCTATTCTCTCTTAGTCTTCTACTATCTCTTTCTTGCTACTTCTTCCCTCTTCATACACTTTAGTTTCTAGTAAGCAAGTTATCTCATTTTACAACAATATCAAATATGTTGGTGTAACGTTGGTTTATAAGGCAGTTGTTAGTGGATTCTGATTCTATCATTCATATTTCTTGTGAGGATCTCCTACATAAGATTAAGCAACATATATTTACACCACCTAATTAAGAAGTTGTAACTTCCTGAAAGTAAGTGGTAATTTACTTGATGTATTGGGGCATCGTGGCATAAATCCCAATTCCATGTTTCCCAACTAATTTAGGTCAAATCTTGAAATAAAAGTTTATACCACCCCAAATTATTTAGACATGAAAACTTGATTTTAGCAAAAGGGAGGGATTTGGTCCGTAGATGTCGTTTCAAGGACAATTGGGATTAAATATCTTCGTACAAAGATGATAAGGATCTGCAAATCATGGATGAATTAAGTGGGTACAGCATGCAATCCATATATAAAGTCCGGCCTTCTTTTGCAGCTTTGGCCAAAGCCTCATATGATCTAGCAGCTCGTCAGTTTCCCGTTGGTTGCCATTTCCTTTTCAATTCCACTACATGTATATATAGGGATCAAATGATTAAGTCACGGACAAAAGTAATGGCTGTCCATGGTCGTCGTACATGCTAGCTCTTTATCTTGGAGAGATATGGCTTTGGTGTTATGAACTATCTGCCATAAGCACCCACCACATCAAGTTCCTAGCTGCGCCCTTGTGGTATTGCAGTGCACATGGTCGAGCATAAAGGAAAGCCCTTAAACATGTTCTGGCCGGCCGGTTTAATTACCCTGATTTCAAGCGGCCAGCCGGGAGAACTGTCCGGCGATCGCGCTAGTATCTCCTCAATATATTCTGATTAAGACTGGAATCTGAAGTACTAACTTAATATTTCCTTTAATGAAGATTTCTTATGTTCATGTTCATCGATCACAAGCAGCCTCAAGTAATTCTGATATATTTACTGGCATGGAAAGGACGTCTGTACTTACCAATGCTCCTTTTGACAAAAAAAAAAAAAAAAAAAACTGAAAAAGACAACACGCAGTACGTATGAAACAAAAGATTATAGTCAGCTATAGAGCAATAATTTTTTGTTGTATGATTGCATTGTATCTATTTGTTTGGTAGTATATAATGTTTATGTTATATCAATACCCCTGTCAATTTAAGCTCATGATTAATTAGTTGGTATATATATAAGTCCAGGTTTGGTGTCTGAACATAACGATTAGACGAAATTTTTGACAAGCTTGATCATGTAATGATCAAATATAAAGAGACATCAATCAAGAACTCCATACCTGAATATCCCGATCGAAAAGAAACTCAAATGAGATTCAAGATGGAATAAAAGTCGCGTTATTTACGAATGATTAAAGTTAACAGAATGATTAATTTCATTTTATGTTAACTAAACTAAGAACACTAGCTAAAAGAAGTTAGGGCATGAGATGCATAGGTGAATTTCGACCACCACGCTCGACGTTTGTGATGAAATTTTATCATATATATAGTGGCAAGACATGGTATGCATGCTGCTATCTGATCAGGAAAGCTTATTTCTGAATATCTCAGTCGGCCAAAGGCAGTTTTTATCTCCCTAATTTCGGCGTTGGTTTCCAAGGGGTTTTGTTTCAGGACCTCATTTTTGGAGGCTAGCTGCAAGCCTGTCTGCAATTAGTTTGTAAAGCCCAAAGTGAGTACTTCCATATGTTTGAGTGGCTTACTGGATTATGATCTTGCATTGGTTCAGTCACAAGCAACTCTAAGATCGACGATGTATATTTTTCTAGAGAGGAAGCACACCTTGGGCAACCTAAATTCACTGGCTTAATTTGGAGACAGCCGACTTAGAAATGGCATGAGCAACTCATCCTGTCAAATTCCTTCATCGATCTAGCCAATTATATCTCCAGGTATATATGGCGCAGTTCAGAATAGAGGAGAAATAATTAATGACATGTTTACTTAATTAGAATGGAATTTATCATAAATGAAAGACGGGAGGAATAGGAGATGAAATAGAATAGTACGTGGAGATTTCAATTCCATTGAGCTGTTTACTTGTCATATGAAATTAGAAAAGGAATACAATTAATTATTATTTTAATTACTAATATACCCATGAAAAAAATGAACCACACTTTTCGATCGCTCTCAACATAATTTTTTCCTTATACATTGATTTAGTTTTGTTTGTCATTTTGATTGTCTCAGTTGATAAGTTATGTATAATAAACAAACCAGATTGACTATTTCGATTCAGTGTATTGATTGTAATTATGTGGTTACATATTAATAATATAATACAAAGTCTACGTGGTTATATTGCAATCTCGTCCTGGCATAAACTATCTTCTATCATGATTTATCAAAATCATTTAGACCTAATACTAGCATTTTGGGTGTATCTCAAACCGCAAATTGCAAGGGTTGAACAACACAATTAAGACATCATACTTTTATACATTTTAGTAATATTATATTTAAATCAAGCAAGCAATTTTATAAATAAAAAAATTAAACATCTTCCACAAATGGTATATTATTAGCATATAAAAAAGAAGCTTTTAAGAAAAAAATATTGAAATTACTATCATCTTAAACAAATTCCTCAATATTATTAGCATAATAAAATTAAAAGAGGGTATTTTCGGTATAAAAGTTCATTCCTGATGGTACCATTTCTAATCTCACCTCCCTCCTTAGTATTACAATTCACGGTTGTCAATGAATCGATTTCTTATTAAGAGGTGGGACCTACACCCATTCCAATTTCATTATGTATAAGTAAACGCTGGAATTCTCCTCTGCCGGAATCGTTCCCTCACTTTTCAATTTCATTCTATATAAATAAGCGTGGCAATTTCCCATGGTTAGCCTGAAACCACATGGTTAATTAGCCAATTTACTACATGACCTTGGAGCTCATATACAATTTCCCATTATGCTTTACTGTGATAATTTAAGTGCTACATATATGGCTTCCAATCCCGTTTTTCATGCTAAAACCAAACACATTGAACTAGACTATCACTTTGTTCGGGAAAAGGTTTCTATTGAAAGTCACCGAGTTTGCTTCATTCCAACTCAAGATCAGCTGGCAGACTTGTTTGCCAAGCCTCTTCACAAGCCACGTCATCATCTTCTTACAAGCAAACTTATCCGTACAGGCACGTCAAGTTTGAGAGATTGGGGGGGGGGGGTGTTAGCGACAATCTAAGAGGGGAAAAGAACACAATAAGAGTGATATTAAAAATCTGATGCAAAACCTCTAAGAGGGAAAAAGCATCAGATAAGATTATTTCACTAATCTTCAATTTGAGTATACAAAGATAGATAGTTCTACAACACAACTACACAGGAAACTAGTCATTCTAGTTTTCACACATTTCTATCTACACACTCATGATATGTTAATCAATTAGTTCTACACTCATGGCCATCACACAGGTTCTTCACACAACCAGGCCTTGCTTGATTCTCCAACACAATCAACAACTACCACTCGGATCACTCACAGCTTCACCAAACTTAAATGCAACCTGAATGCAAGTAAGAGAGAAACTTTAGATCATATGATCATACACACATAATTTGCAGCTAGGACATAACACAATTTTACTCAGAGACTAAGATATTAAAGTCTTATCAAAAGCTACAAAAAGTGTATCTTTACACAACATAACAGGAGCTATTTATAGAGAGTAGAATTCCCCACCTCAATTAATGCTCTTCAATTCATAGTTTGGAAAAACTACAATCAGTGATTCATCACTTTGTATTTTCCATTACACCTGCACTCAGCAATCATATTTTTTCACTTTGATTAAGCACTTAGCATATCAATAGAAGGATCTTCCTAAAAAAAAAATTTCTCTCACCAAAGAGCAGATATTGACTTTTTAGGAAATCATGAAATGAATGCCAATGATCATGGAGATAATAACGTTGAATGTAAAATCCCACAAATTTATTATTCAATTGTCAACTTACCAAATTGAGGTAAAGAACGGTTACCTTTGTACATAATCAAACATTTGATTATGTGTTACCTTAATGCAGCCGCTGAACATGCATGATTTCAAACTCTTTTGCTATGATCGCCTTCTTCTTGTCTTTCCTAGTTCCACAAGGATTTCTTGTGTTTGAATAGGATTGACCAATATATCAATACAATCTCTCTGTCAATCCCACAAATCATTCTTCCCCCTAGATCAAGAGTGATTCACCTTAATTGATTCCTGATTCTATAAAATTATCATAATTGTATTTATTGTAATTGATTCTCTCATTATATTTGTAAAGCATATATATTTGTATCTACTGTGAATCAATGAAATCAATAGAAATTCATTTTCAATATTAAGCATTCACTTAACAAAAAGATGGATATAGATCGATGGTCTAGTACATCGATCTGTTCATTCGACTGTAATCATCACTTTTATAGTATATTGTGGCTTTGCTTGCTCCATTCCGAGCTGTCTCTCTTGAACCAAGTTAATTGTAGGAAGCAAAATTAACTTGAGTGAGGTAAAACGCAAAATCTTAAATGTAATTTTAGTTCTATCTAGTTGACTACATAGAACAACACTAGTGCACATTTGTTACATGGGATTGGATTGGACTGGACTGTCTTCCATAGTCTAAGTCCTGAAATCCCACGTTTGGCAACAAAATGGACTATCTTAAATGAGCATACAGAGTCCTAAATTCTCTTTTAGACCTTCTTCCATAGACCGCCCAAAAACCATGGGACTATGGAAGCTTTTGTTTTCTCGAGCTAACTTCGCATCTTCTAAAGCCTCAGAGTCTCAGAGCAATGAACGGCCGCAGCTCAATGGCCTCTTCAACCTCTCAGCTCCGACCTCCCCAAGCCGGAATTCGAGCTTCTGAAACTTGAGTTTTCTAAAATCTCCAAAATTCCTTATTACCAGGACCCAACACCACATCTTCTACCCAACACCTTTCAGCCATTTTGAAACCAAACAGAAGTCCCGAAATACAAATTTGAATCTGAATCAGACGAACCCAGAGAGCACAGCCGTAAATAGTTGAACCCATGGTGGCTGAAAAACCCAAAACCAAATTCTCCCAAATCATAATCAAATTCGAAAACCATGAATACTAGCATGCATGTAGAGTACGATGAGTACATCAAATTTCATACCTCATGCACCTTAAAACATCGCCGGAGCCGCAGGATCTTGTTGAGTACTGCCGGAGATCGCGAGATTTTCGGCGTTCGATTCTCTCTCCATACTGATCCATCAAGACTAGATGAACGTTGGCAAATGCGAGACTGATGAAATTGGATGTGTGATGGCCGGTGGTGATCTCACGACGGAGTTCTGGGTTTGGAGCTCTGCGCGTAGGTCGTCGTTCTTCTGTAAACTTTTTTTCATTCTTCTCCGGTCTAACACAACACCAAACACGGGACAGGATTTATTAAGATTTAAGTTGGGCTTGTGGAAGCTAGGACTCTTATAAAAAATAAGCTCATGTTACATAGTTCTGGGTACCAAACATCACCGGCGGACTCTTATATAATACAACATCTTTTTTTCTTCAAATAATCATAGGATTCTATAATTACTTGAATCAAGGGTCATAATGTACGTTACATCTCGATTCTCATACTACTTATGTTAATTAGTAGAGTCTTCAAGTACCATGATCCGCACCTTCGTTGTATACAAATAGGCTCATAAATAGCCTACAACTTCTCGCTACCTAATTTCTTGAAATAAGTCGAAGAGAGAAAAATTTAGACCATCGTTCTATACGCTTTTTCCAGATCGATCGGAATATGAAACAGACGGCGGTATGTGGAGGAGAGTCAGGAGACAGAGGTAGGGCTTATGGATTAGGAGGTGCACGAGGGCATGGTAAAACCTGCCAATTTGACCAATCACACTTTGTCGCTTGTGGCCGATCATACTGTGGCAGAGCCCTATTGGCCTCCAGCCATATTCGAAACACGAGTGGCCACCACTCGATCAAAAATTAATTTTCGACCCACCTCCTCTTCTGGGCGAAAGCTCCAAACATCAAACAATGGGGAAGAAGAAAGCAGAATTGGATCACGACTCATCTATAGGTCTACCCTTACACACATTGCACGTGCAAGAGGACTTGTGTGACCTCTTAACATAAATGATTCCAGACCTACTTCGTTTGTCTTAGACCTAGTACGTTGCCGCATTCTTCTATCAACAGTAATGTGATGCTCCCGATTTCCGGTTTGATAATGGTAATCGAATCGGGATACTATAAGCAGAAGGACGAGGACGTAGCCTCGCCTTTCTAATCCTACGTCTAGATATCTAGAACTGTATAGAATTATTGCTACGAATCCTGTTCACTTTGAGTATTGTTGTGAGTAGTACGTGTGTAAGTTTGGTTATGGATCATTCTTAAATCAAGTACTATGAGTTTCGAAGTTGTTAGCTAGGCGAGGTTCTTCTCGCTTTGGTGGTAGCCCTAATACTAGATTGTTGATTTCTTTGTCTCCTTGAGCTCGACTCTTTTGCTGTGATCGGCTTTGATATACACGAGATCAAGTATCGCATGATTTGTATATTAGGCTCTGAATCTACAACTAAACGTATCACATTTGCAGATTTAATACACAGGAGTACTTGTGGTTCTCAGCATTGCCCGAGCTATGGAAAGCTTGACTTTACATCCTCCTCACTCCCCACTCCCCACTAGAATTGATGCATATATAAGTATAACTAGCTAGGAGTTACCCTCTTTTTCAACCAGTTACTCAAAAAGAAAATCTCTTCTGGATTTGTCAATCAAAATGGTTGGTAAATGGAACAGTATGAGGTTTGTTCGGGAACGAAGATGAGTCCAAGTGATGGAAGAAGAATTCAAATTTGTCCAATCAATCGGGTACGATCCGCATGTGATTCCACCAATGCTTTTCTTCACATGCATTCTAAAGATGAGTTGACAGCACCGTAAACAAAATAGAGCTAAAGCTTACAGAACTATACACAATCTCTCATCTCATCAAGCAAATCTCAAGTGTAATAAAATGCAGCTTCTTAGCTAGATGCATGGTGCTATACTGCTATACACACTATTCAGTATTACATATGGTACTACGTTGTTCTAGAGCTTCAGTACTCTCCAGTCTCCACCTCATGTTTAATCCAATAAGATAAAGCTGCTTATCCGGGATGTACTACGATGTCCCAGCCTTCAATACTTTCGACCTCATGTGCAATCCAACAGGATGGCAATCTGCCTAACTATTCTGGATGTACTACGAAGCTCTAAATTAAGATTCAGAGCTCTTCATTTCATGTGCAATCCAACCGGTTATCCAATTATACTTTTATCTTCTTGTTCAAGGTGAACAATTAGAGCAGTACTATATCATGTGTGGACAGTGTGGTTGATGTTATATAATTACTCGTCTCAGAAACTGTACTAGGTCTCAGGTATGTGTGATTGGTAGAAAATACACAAATGAAAGAAGGGCGTGTTGGACGATTTGAAAAGATGACTTTCTTACAGGCCAAAGTTACTACATGTTCAAACAACATTAACCCCTAAAACGTAAACTTCAAACTGATTAACGGCCAGCATCATTGAGCTAATTAACACTTACTTTTACCTATTTGATGGTACAGATTTACGCAATAATGCAATTAATTCGATTTTTGACCCAATTAAAGATCAGAAGAAGATGTCAAATTTAAATATATAGTTGCAGTGAAAATTCTAAAGTATCTGGTCAAATGTTCTCACTAGCTAGCTCAGAGAGAGAGAGAGAGAGAGAGAGAGACTAAAGAATGGTAAATCATCGATCAAGGTCGGATATTCAATTTCAATTGCAGAAAACTACAAATCTTTCTCATGGAGCATTGTTCTGCAAAGAAAGACTACCACTAGTAACATTTCTCATTTCTATTTACACAGTATTGTAGAATCAATAGAAAGGGAGCTCGAGAGATCTGGCTAGAAAATTAACGAATCAACTCACTGCGCGCCTTGCTGTACAGACAAGAGATACTGTGGAAAACCCTAAACCTACGCTCTCTCTAAATCCTTCAACTGGGCACCAGAAGGGACTCCTGACGTTCTAGAATCTCAGTACAGGAACTAGCTAGTCTTGCCAGCAGAGAAGCATAACCACACATCTTCTGATGATGTAGAGCCTCCCTTTCTGTTGCCTGAGATACCCTCCCAGCCTTCTGCTAGAAACCTTCGACCTCTTTTTATCATTTGACGACGAAGACGACGACCCGGCTGCCATTCCTGTAAGAACTTCAACAATTCTAGTGATATCTAAAAAGAAGGAGATCGACTTAAACACTTCTGCAGTGGTGGTGCTGTGTATGTTTGGATGGTGAGGTTGAGCAAAGAAGAAGAGCTTCGTATAAATAGAGGGTTTCAGTGGTCCAGCTAGCTCCAAAATCAATTAAGAAGTGTACCTAACTGGCTACTGGCCCCCACCCATCCAAACTCATATTCTTCAGGATTCTCAAATCCATGCGCATCAAATTTTCCAAAATCCAAAATCCCAAAACAACCCCACGTTCTTAGTCCTTGTATCTATCTGACACCTCATCTTCATCTTCATCTTTCTCAATATTTATGGGGTAATCAACCACCGGGAAAATTGGTCGGCCATTCAACCAAAAAACAGGAAAAGAGTCCGGTGGTTTCGACGATAATGGCAGACTGAGTTATTATATAAGTTGAAGAAATTTCAGATGTTTCGTTGTCATGTCTTCTGAGTGCATCTGCTTCCATGCATATCTGAATATTCTGATATCTAAGTTTTCAAAAGTCCCAAGTGACCTAGACTTTTGAGACAATTATTCTCCTAAACATACATGTTTAACTGGTTTCAGGTAATTAGCTCAGTCTATGAAGTATGAACCACTTTGCCTTTCACATTGTATTCTTCAATTTCTAATACTCAATTAAAATACTTTCGAATTATGAGTAAATCTTCGAGCAGGATCTGCTGTCTAGTTCCAAATTACATGGGATGTCCACTGACTGGTGGAAATCACTAATAAAATTATAGGACAAACAAGAGGGGGTACAGCACTGTGTGTGTGAATTACTATAGTATTGAAGCTCGGAACTGGAAGATTGCAATGGAGTCCGAATGACTTGTGCAAAACCAACCAAAAGTTAAACTAGTAATTGCTTGATTATTTGATTGTTTAGCTTATTGCGGAACACAATCCCACATGTTTACTCTCGTGCTTCTCCCGTTTATAATAAATCAGTTTTTCTTTGTGCTTTGTTTAGGTCAAAGTGTGATCATTTACTTTGGAAACTAGGAAAATTAGGTCAACTCAAAAAACTTGACCAGTGTTAATTGAAATGTCATCCATATGATTTTAGGAAGTATTTACCATATTTGAAGTTTTCTTTGTTAAGAGACATCACACATGCATTATATTGAATTAATGTTGGAGAATAACATTGACACAATCTGCCTGCAAGGTCACGTTTCTATTTTTTCCTAGCTAATAGCGGTTTGAAAGCTCAATTCTGCCTTCTATTTGGTTTTTTTTTTTAGGGGAATGAAATTTCTTTCATTGATCAAAGATCATTACAATCCAAAGAGATAAGTTCCTCCGCGGAGGAATAAGAAGAGAGAAGCTTGTGTTCATCGGAGAAAACAAAGCATATTGAGCTAAGGCATGAGCTACCGAATGATCAAATTTGGCCTTCTATTCGGTTTGATATTGCATATTCGATACAAAACCGAACTAACACTTCGGTACGTGATTTATCATATGCATTTGTTGCTAAAGTACTACAACAATTTATTTTATTTTTGGGTAAATCAAAAGGTTGGTATATATTGGTTTGCGAGTGAATCTTTATATATTGACCCTTTTCATTTGCATAGAACTGATCACTTTACAAGGAACCTATTCTCTTTCATTATCATCAGGTTAAACAATAAACCATGATATCATCAGGAATTTCTCAAACTGAGATTTTTCTATGCTTACTTGCTGCTTCCAGGTAATTACCAAGGAACAGCGTACTGTAGAGACCCTAGAAACCATAATTCAGAGAGGGTTAGATTGATCAAAGGAGACAAAAGACCCTACTGCTCCCTAATAAATCAATCCTCAAATGACTCCTCTCCATTGACAAACTGGTCCAGCTTCTTGTCCCCAAGTGTTCAAGGGGATATTTTTCTGTTGAAAAAAAAAAATCTTAGAGAACAACATATACAGAACCATTCATTTTTTAAACCTTAGTTGTAAAGCTCAAAGAAGACAAGGGGCAGCTACGTGAAAACCTCGTGAGGGACATGGCTACTGCCTTCGAATGAACACGCAACCTAGATTTTTGCTCGAGTGTTCATCATTATCGGGACCTTATGTCCACTCCTTGTTCCTTGGTACGTTCATTAGGGTTCTTCCTCTGGTTTTGTTTTATAAGAATAAAAGAGCAACGTACACGAAAACAAAAGAGACGATGGATCAAGTTTGTCTTGGTTAGACCAAAGATCTTTTTTGTCTGCAAATTGTGATGTTCATTGTATTAAGTCGCCTAATTAGATCATTTTGGGTAGATTCTGTATATCCGATCATCGACTAAGATTGTTTGTTATGTAAGATCGAGTACAAAGTCAAGCAAGATTGTTTGAGTACAAAATCTTTTGCTTAAGAACTACTGCCAAATAGAATCTTTCGCTTCTATATATGGCCGTGGAGTGTCACTATTTTAGCAAGGCGTCGTGGGAGAAACTATTTAGAGATATAAGACGACACGCACGGCAGCCACCCAATGGGAGCTCGACACGTTCAGCCTTGGAAATTTCAACCAATCCCATGGCTCGAGGGAAAACCCTCCCTTCTCCTCCTCCTCCTCCTCCCCTACATCCACACACAGCAAATAAATAAGTGTAGCACCTGCAAAGTTTGCAAAACAGATGATACCAGAGATACTGGGAGATAAGGTTTTGGGTCACAGAAAAGAAAGAAAAGGAAAAGCCTATAAGCTAAAATAGATTATTGGCCATGGAGACGTACGTGAAAAGCGGCAACTTAGCAAAGGAGATCAGATTTCAGATCAGGAGGTAAGGTATAAGAAGAAAACAGTTTCAAGGGAGGCATACCTTCATAAAACAAAGCCTTTACGTACATATCTATAGACTATAGTCATTGGGTGTGTCTGTCATCCATCCCCTAGAGTGATACCGTTTTACTGGAATGGTAAAATTCATAAATTCATTCCAATTCCTCTAGGTTCATCTTCCCTAATTTTATTTCCGACATGTTGTTTGTCTTTCGTTTGTGATCTTATAGAGTGGATTTAGTATATAACTGTAAATCTCTCTTTATACATTTGTTATTTTCCATGGAACGATATCAATAAAAATATCATCTTATGTGAAAGTTCAGTATGTGCGACGTACGTACATCAAACAGGGTAGCGCATGCTCGTGGATATGAAGCTTTACATGCTTCTATGTCTTTTTTTACCAGGATCCATGCTTTCTCCGTAGGTGGAGGAACTCATACATTTTGATTGTAATGACTTTTAAGTTAATGAAATTCATTCATCACCCAACAAACAAAAAACAGAGACGTATCGATTATCTTGTTAAGATAAATGAGAAAAATTTGCTGCTTCACATTTATGTAAAACTTGTAACATTCAGAAACAATCGTGACAAATCGTTTGAATCTTCATTGCTTCGAATCATATTATAAAAGGTAGTGCTAAAGGGTCTTAATAAGACATAAGATCTTAATTTGAGAATCTAAACTTAGTTATAGACTTTTAAATTATCAATTTTTTATTTTATTTTTACAGATTACAATTATTGTGCCATATACATGGCATATTCTTTATTGAATTTTAAAACAAAATTAAAAAGAGAAAAATCTCTATCAAATTTCTTTTGGATGAATTACATATACATATATAAACTTTATTTTAGACGAATTATATATGTAAATCATTTTTTATTGGACAAATTATGTATGTATGTATGTATGTATGTATGTATGTATGTATGTATGTATGTATGTATGTATGTATAGAGGGGTTCAAAAGTGGACATCCGCACCGCTCTTAAAGTGCGGACGTCGCCGATTTCTCCACGATTACGCCGTTTCTTCTTGCCGGATGGACACCAAACCTTGATACGGAGCTTCTTCTCGCCGGCTACAAATTTGCAGCCAACCTTGATCGATCTTGAAGTTTTGGGTGAGGTTGTTGCCCAAACCTTCAATCCCGATCTTCTTCTTCATGGTAACGCCGGCTGGGATGCCTCTGGTGTTCATCCAGCAAGCGCAGCTCCGTCGACGCCTGAAGGTGGAGAAATCGACGACGTCCGCATTTTAAGGACAGTATGGACGTCCGCCTCTGAACGGTCTTGTATGTGTGTGTGTGTGTGTGTGTGTGTATATATATATTAATATATATGATTCATAATTTTGATGGAACAAGTATATACTATCAAAAATATATGTATTTTCACAATGTATTTTGGCGTTTAATCTAATCATGATTGTGATGAAAAAGAAAAGAGAAAGAAAAGATTAGAAATTTATATTATATATATATATAAGAAATATAAAATAATTTAGAGCATTAAATTTTGAAAGATAAAATTGTATTTTTACTTAAAAATGAAATAACATAATTGTTTCTGCTGGAACTCGCAGGCTCTTGTAGAAACTTGTAACACGTGATCCAACCTCCCAAAGTTCTTTGTCCTTTGTTCCGAAGTTCCTTCTTCGCCCTTCCTTATCTGCAAGAAAGGAGAATGACCGGGACTCTCCGGTCTTTCTCTCTCCGATGGTAAAGTTAGTAAGGGTAGTTGAGTATTTAATGCTAAGACCGTTTTTTCTTACCTTTCTGGTTGGTCTTGGCTGCATTTATACCTCTGCGTTGACTCACATTTTGCATCTTCTTCAATGTGGGACAAATGTTAAGTTTCTGTGGAGGCTTCCCCTCTCGGCCCAGACTGCTTTAGTATCGAGGTTGAGGCCTGTTCGAGCTGCCTCATGCTGGGCTTCATAGCATCATGGGCCGAGGGAGGTATTTACTGACTACCGACAACAAGTCCCCCCAAGTTCCCGTTCAAGACATGTCTTGAGTGGGGACTTGAAGAAATGGCCTGTGATGCGGAAATATCAACGGGTATCCGATCTAGTCCCCCCAAGTTCGTGCTCAGGACACGTCGGAACGGGTTGTGATTGCGATGGAAGGTAGCTAGCCGTTCCATGTTGTAGTTGTTGATGCTCGAGCGCGGGGTATTATCCTCGCGTGGGTTATCAAGCCACTATTCTCCGTATGAAGGGAATGATATTGGCATGCCCGACTCCAATGCTTCGGGAGCTGTAAATGGGACTTACAGTTATCGTGGTTAGTTGTTTTGCCCACGCGTCCCGTTGGTTCTTGCTCGGGTAAACGAATCTCACGACACAGTTGTTGCTTGCATCCTCCCGATATATGTTATCCGGGAGTTAAAGTTCTTTAGCAGTTGTTGCTTGCTGCCTCCCGATAGATGTTATCCGGGAGTTAAAGTTCTTTAGCAGTTGTTGCTTGCTTCCTCCCGATAGATGTTATCCGGGAGTTAAAGTTCTTTAGCAGTTGTTGCTTGCTGCCTCCCGATAGATGTTATCCGGGAGTTAAAGTTCTTTAGCAGTTGTTGCTTGCTGCCTCCCGATAGATGTTATCCGGGGCACTGCTTTTTGGCCTTGTTACTCCTCTGGTCGATACGTGCTCCCCCACGGATCGTGTTGATCGTCCCGTAAATGGGCTCCTCCTTAGCTTGGGGTGGACCCAACACGTATTGCCGAAGCTTCCCTGTTTTAAGTTGGCTTTCGATCGCTCTTCTTAGCTCATCACAGTTGTTAATTGCGTGTGTTGCCTCCCTATGAAATCCACAGTACTTCCCTGTGTCCTCTCGGGTTAGTCGTGACGGTGGAAACTTCCTGGCTGCGGGTCCCGGAAGAACCCCTTTATTCTCGTTCCACACTACCTCCGGTGTTGCATTTAGGTTTGTGTAGTTTGCCCTAGCTGTGATAACCGTTTCCTTAAACCCGCTGTTTTGGTTGTTGCCCCTGTTCTTCCCCTGAGGGCCCCCTATTTGCTTGGCTTGGCTCCTACCTCCGTCCTTGAACCTCTTGCTAGGGGTGAAGACTTGTCCCCCCTGGTCCCCTTTCCAGGTTCTTACTTCTTGGATCATCTGTCCTCGGGATTCAGACCTCCCGCTTTCCTTTCTTTTGCCCTCGCTTTGGTCCCCGTAAGTGTCATGGTCTGCCTGCGCGTGTCTTACCGCCATTTCCATGAGCTCATCATATCCCCGGGGATTTTCAATTCGTACTGCGTACAAGAACTTCCCGGGCAACAGGGCCTGGATGAAGGCCTCTTCCGCCACCTTCTTGTCGAAACTCCTGACCCTGGCTGTTGCCCCTTGCCATCGATTTACAAAGGCCTTTAGTCCCTCGGTGTGCCCTTGCTTTATCTTGAATAACTGGGCCGTACTCTGCCCGTCCGTTCGCAGTATAAACCGGTTCACGAATCTGTATGCTAACCTCTTGAAGCAATCTATTGAACCGGCCGGGAGCTCATAAAACCAGCTTAATGCTTCTCCCGACAACGTCTCCTGGAACATGTTGCAGCACGCGGCATCCGAATAACCCTTCGCGTTCGTATGGGACTTGAAACTGTCGAGGAAGAGATGCGGGTCCCCCTCCCCTCCGTAGTTCAATTTAAGCGGTTTCGCCGCACGGGAACGCAATGTCTGCGTGATGGTGGTAGTGAAAGGCCCCCCTCTCTCTTCAAACCTCATACCGGGCGGGTTGTGCGCTGCCCTTCTTTCTGCCTCGTCTAGCCTCGTAGCTAGGGTCATCACACTGTCCCTCATGGCCGTCAAGGCCGCCTCCACTCCCGTTGACTCATGCCTTCTTTCCTCCACAGGCGCTGGAGGTGGGGGTGGGCCCTCTGCTTCCATAATTTCAGGAAACAAGTTCGTGCCGACGACTACCGTTCTCCGGGTACCTACGGGCGGCGTTACCGGAGACCGTTCCCCCTCGCGGATAGAGTTTGCCGCTCGTTCGATCACCTCGTCACTCTCGAGTCTTCTTGCTAACGCACTAATTATTGCTGCGTTATCTGCCTCCAGCTTTTTCTCCCGTGCGGCCGCGTCTAGACGGTCACGTTGGCCTTCTCTCTCCATGCGTGCTACGTCCGCTCTTAACCTCTCGACGATATCCTCCATTTCTTCCTATGTGAGGCCGCTCATTGTTCCATCCGTGAGCGCTCGGGGGACGATTGTATCAGGTGGGCACTCTTCGCTTTCGCCCGTCCGTCCCGGCCGGTCACTGCTTCCCGGTGTCTGATCTCCTGAGGTTATCTTACTCCCGATTCCAACTTCATTTGACTCCGTCATCGAGACTGGCTTTTTGTAAGTATTTCCCACAGACGGCGCCAATTGTTTCTGCTGGAACCCGCAGGCTCTTGTAGAAACTTGTAACACGTGATCCAACCTCCCAAAGTTCTTTGTCCTTTGTTCCGAAGTTCCTTCTTCGCCCTTCCTTATCTGCAAGAAAGGAGAATGACCGGGACTCTCCGGTCTTTCTCTCTCCGATGGTAAAGTTAGTAAGGGTAGTTGAGTATTTAATGCTAAGACCGTTTTTTCTTACCTTTCTGGTTGGTCTTGGCTGCATTTATACCTCTGCGTTGACTCACATTTTGCATCTTCTTCAATGTGGGACAAATGTTAAGTTTCTATGGAGGCTTCCCCTCTCGGCCCAGACTGCTTTAGTATCGAGGTTGAGGCCTGTTCGAGCTGCCTCATGCTGGGCTTCATAGCATCATGGGCGGAGGGAGGTATTTACTGACTACCGACAACAATAATCTTTTTAATTGATGATATGCCTAGGTGGTAGAACATCTAGAATTAATCTACCATCTAAATAAACATAAATCTTAAGTCTGATTAAGACCAAAAATCATTTTCTTATTATAAATAACGGTATACATTTCACGCCCTAAAAATGTGTGGTTTTGATGACGTTTACGTTTACCAACGAAAACCGTAAAAATAATATTTCGCCCACATACGTAGATGAATAATGTTCATAGTAAACCCTATCAATTTTTTTCTTCCAACTTGCTCAAGTGGGCCTCATAGAGTCATACAGATCCTAAAACTATAATAATAAACCAAGTTCTTCCATCTGTGAGCAACTTGATTGATTCCCAAAATCTCTGAATCTAAACCAATACCCTTGAGCCTTCTCCAGCATTCAGCAGTTCCATATCTTCGACACCTTTTTTCTGTATTATCATCTCCACTTACAAGTAACATATCCATGGATTTGATGAACTGCTTCAATGAGAATGCAAGCGATTCAAATTCCAAGTTACCTTCTTCACGGTACAAAGGAGTAGTCCGGCAGCCTAATGGCCGTTGGGGAGCGCAGATATACGAGAAGCACCAGCGAGTATGGTTGGGAACGTTCAATGGAGAAGAAGAAGCTGCCAAGGCCTACGACATTGCTTCACTAAGGTTCCGAGGCCTCGACGCCATCACCAACCTGAAGCAATCCTCATTGAGCACCACCATAGATGATCACGAGGACGAGACTTTCTTCTTGCAGTCACATTCCAAGGCCGAGATCGTCGACATGCTTCGAAAACACTCATACACGAATGAGTTAGAGCTGTTCAAGCACAACAATGCTGGCAAGAGAATGAAGTACCGTGACATTATTCATACTCAGAAGGAATGGCTGTTCGAGAAGGTGCTAACACCAAGCGATGTGGGGAGGCTGAACAGGTTAGTTATACCGAAACAACAAGCCGAGAAGCATTTTCCGTTGATGGATTCAGAAGCTAAGGGAGTGTTGTTATATTTTGAGGATGATTTGGGGAAGGTCTGGAGGTTTAGGTATTGTTTTTGGAGTAGTAGTCAGAGTTATGTATTGACAAAAGGGTGGACTCGGTTTGTGAAGGAGAAGAAGGTGAAAGCAGGTGATGTGGTTAGGTTTCATGGATCAAGTAGCATGGGAGATGATAAGAAGCTGTTCATAGAGTGTACGCCAAGAAACATCGACAACGAGGTTTCCGGTTATCCGGAGGTGCCTAGTCCAGTCGAGGAGCCGTTAATGGCGCCGATTCAAGATCACGATGGAGTTGTAAGGTTGTTTGGAGTTAACATTGAAAGCAACATTGTAGACTGTAGTACGTATAATTGTTTTCAATATTTGTAACAACGACGGCATATACAACAAATTGTATCAGGATCTGATATAGTTTCTTTTTCTTTGTTAAAAAAAAAAAAAGAGAAAAGAGAGAGAAAATCCTCATCCCATTCCTCTGTGAAATCATGATAATATGTTATGGCATCCCATTCTCTATGAAATCATGATCATATGATAAGGCTCCAAACTGTGTTGCCATGATATTTAACAACATATATTTAGGATATTTGAAAATTTTGAACCAACCAAAATATGATGTATTACTTTCGCCCCCAAAAAAAGATGTGTTACTAAATAAGTAAATAGTTTGGCATATTATGTTGTGTGGTTCATATTATTCTCTCTCAGCTCCTAACTTTTAATATTTGATCTATGCATGATTCTGCCCCAAGCCCCCAACTAATTTAGCAATTGCTCTATGAATAGTCTAAAGATTGGGCGTCTTCAACGTACATGTCAATCAAGTTATCGTTGAAGGCGATTTCAAGGTGCTCTGGGAAAATCCATTACTCTTTGGTGTTTGAAGTTCCTTGTCTGAGATATATTGTGGCTAGCCTCACTTTTCAAATTTGCATGTTTCGACATATAATCCATCTATGCGAAATTTTTTGTTGCAGATTGAATTGAAGCCTTAAGGCATTATGCATTTTCATCTCTAGTTTGGTTTCATTCATTCCCCTTTCTGTGTTGCATGCGTTCCGTTTGGATCAGCTGGGAATGAGACTTAATAGAGGTTTTGTTTTGTAAATTCTGAATGTTTCGATAATCGACCAAAAATAAAGTGAAGACCGGGTCTTGGAGTTGGACTAACAGTAGAAACTCGGGCTTTCACGAAGTGTTTTGCAGGGCCCAACACCGAAGTGATCACGTCAACAGATTTCCAGTTAGCCCAAAGACAGTGATTTGGTGATAGCCTTAAACTGAAGACCCGCTTTTAACCAAGTAGTGTTTTGAAAAGCATAGAAATGGCGCGTGGAGATGTCCAGTGGTAGCTGTACATGGTTTCCCAAACACCAAGGTGGAATGAGTAGTCTGTGTCAAACCGTTGGCATTATGCCTAGAGCCTAATAAGCATGTGTAGCATCTCAGATGGCTTCAGTCGTTTCCACCACTCATCAGAGCAATGCAGACACTAGGGCGGTGCTCCCTAGCTAGTTTGAAGTTGACGGTTAAAAAACTTTAAACTTGAAGGTAAAACCATTTCAACCTGCAACCCTTTACAGTAACGTGACAGATTTGACATAACAAGTAACTTGATCGGACGAGTTTTTCCTCCGAGCTAATTGTCACACTAGGGTGGGTTATTTTCCGTCGAGATGTACTAGTCTGATATCAAACCCGACTTACCCCAAAATTGTCACTTTTAATAGTGTTGAGTATTGTTACCTATGTAATAGTGTTTGTTGTGTTTGCGTTTTTGACACAAATTAGCGTGTTAACGATAAAAATGTTAGAACCGACACAACACAGATACAACTTAGAAACACGAATCGCCACCCATATAAACAAAACCAAAATCCCAAATCAAACTAGTTATGCTTCCGATGCGTCAAATCTGAATGCATTGTACTTGAATCAAGGAAACATTGAAGAACATGAAGCTCATCACAATGATCCCCATCTCTAACACAAAGTATTGAACAAACTAATATGCAGAGAACAACTAACCAGTTACACTATGTTTAATCTCAACTGCTAAACCCATGACTAGTATGAGAAGTACGTCCATGACCCCCAATCTGATCAACAAGCTTAGCAAGCCTAACATGCTTATTACACCACGCTTCAACCAGCTTGGCCTCTTTGCTCTCCGCCTCCCTCTGCAAAACACTCATCTGCTCTCTGCACTCGCTCTCAATCCGCCCCATAAACGCCGCCTCTTCCTCCCTCAACGCCCTTATCTTTGCCTCCACCTCCTCCACCGCCTCTCTCCTCTTCCTCGCCTTCTCCGCCTCCAGCTGCTGCTCCAGCCTGCTCAGCCGCCACGTCGCCTCCTTCTTGTGCTGCACCCAGCTCTGCCTCCCCTCCTCCACCTCCTTGCACCACTGCACTATCATCCCCACTCGGGTCGGGTCCGGGTCGTGACCCGGATCCGACGGCGACAGCGACAGGCTCACCGAAGGTGAAGCCGTCGCGGAGGAACTCGTGGAGGTGGCAGCGGACGGCGGGTTCATCCACGGCGGCAGACCCGACCCGAGAGAAATATTCGGGTCGGGTTCTACCATCAGAGTATATAGCTTGGGCTGGACGTACTTCTCGGCGAACGTCTCCAGGATGTGGTCGTAGGGCCCCTGCGCGGCTCTTTCCGGCGAGGCAATCGGAATATTCCCCTCTGGCGGGGTAGACGAGGATGACGAGGCGGCGGTTCCGGCGGCGGCGGAGGGGTGGAGCTTGGAGAGGTGTTTGAGCTGCTTCTCGCGGAAGACCTCCCACCACTTGCCGAGGCGCTTGGGGGTGCGGCCGGGGAGCTCGGCGGCGATCTTCTTCCACTTGTTGCCGTACTTGGCCTGAAGCTCGATGACCAAGGACTGCTCCTCCGGGGAGAGCGAGCCCTTTTTCAGGCCGGGTCGGAGGTAGTTCTTCCAGCGCTCCAGGCAGGATTTCGGGTCGCGGTTGATGGGCTGGCCCATGCGCTGCGAGAGGAGGGCCCATTCTCGGGGCCCATATTGCTTGACGTAGGCGCGGAGGAGGGCGTCTTCTTCGGGTTGCCAGCGCTGCCGCTCCTTCATTTTTTCGGCACCACCACCATGCTTGTGGCTGGAAACGAGAGAGGTGGGTTTTTTGAGGTTTTTGAGGCTCGGTTTCGGGTTTATTGGGATTTGAGAGGGGGAGGTTCACGCGCGGGGGTGAGAGTGGGGGTGACGCGGGAGAGTGCTGAGCGTGGAGGTGAAGGGACTGGACAAGGGGGATTGGCGTGAGGCTGTGGAGGGTGCAGAGTGGTGGGGGCAGAGTAGAGTAGGATACTTTTACTTTGTGGTAGTATATAATGATTACGAGTGAAAATAATGGATGTGTTTTTACTCTAGGGTAAATAGTGTTTAGTGGATCACTGTGGTTCATTGGTAGTTAACTATCTATGAAGGATGCCACGTTACCAATGCGCTATAAACTTTTTTTATTTTTATTATAAATTTGAGGTTTGAATTTATGACTTCAACGTTATTGATTGACTTAACTAACCAACCAACACACAGCTCACCAATATGTTATAAACTTATGTGGACTGAAAAGATTTTGAAGATTTTACACAGTAATCACTATATTCTTACCGGATTGGTTGACACGAAACTAAGTCATCATATGTCCATATTACAAATGACACGACTAATTTAAACCATAGTCATTGTACATGTGTTTCTAAACAATCATTGACATTTTTGTTTTAAGAATCATGAATCTAGTTTATACAAAGCAAAATCATTTGATGCGCGTTTTTTAGTTTTATGTCATTTTGGTGAAACAATTTTTATGACAAACCATTCCTCTGGTCACCTGCTTTGGTTGTCATTGTGCCCAAGCAATGCTTTTGTTTTGAATGTCATTTTGACACAGAAGCGCAGAACAAATTTCTGAACGTTTGCACTAGAACAAAGTAAATCACAAATGACTTGATTCAAGTGTAGATAGGAAAGAAATAGAGAATACATGTTGGTGAATTATTAAACTTGCACAAAAGCTAATCAAAATTCTTGAAGAGCAATCAAGCAACTTGTTTTTTTTTTTTTGAGAGAAAAAAAAAAGCAACTAGGTTGCAGATAACTAAACAATTGAAAAATAAAAAAAACAACTGCGCATCCAGGGAATCGAACCCTGGTCAGTACCGTGGGAGGGTACTATGATACCACTACACCAGATGCGCTAGTTGGTGGAATAGCTACACCGGCTGATGAAATAGGCTTCAATCAATGACTCCCCGACTTTCAATCTATGGTAGCTGCATGCTTTGGCTTTAGCCACTCGTTTCCCTCCATGAAATGTACCTCTCACTTTATTTCCAACACTTCACACGTTTATTTCCTTTGCCATTTCCCAGTTTCATCACACCCACCACATATGGAGCACCATAAACCATTGTTTGACTCCACCGCCCAATAAAACCACGCACCCGAATTGATCACCATCCTCGTATCCTTCAATTCCCTACCTCTATATAAACACACTCCTCCATCTCCACCTCCACCAAACCTTCTTACCCAGTTCATTGACTACATTCCTCTCTTAAGAAAATTAACCATCAACTCTGCAATGGCTTGCTCAAGCTCCCCAAGACCCAGTTAGTCTTCTTATCTTTTCTTTTACTCCCTTCGATTGTTTAATCCCTAGCACTAAGTTCTTGTCTCTCACTCTCATCATAGTTTTATTGATCTTTCTGTAACCAAAATATGTTTGTTAATTTCTGCAGCAAAAGTTCAAGAGTTCCATGTGTATGAGATCAACGAACGAGACCGTTCGAGCCCGGCTTACCTTAGTCTAAGCCAGAAACCTGCACATTCGCTCGGAGATCTCGTTCCCTTCACTAACAAAGTAAATTTCTTCCTCTAGTAGTTTTACCACTAGTAGTTTACCTTACTACTTTACTAGTCTCTTGACACATACTATGTGCCTCCATCGAAGTCTTTTACATGCGCTAATTGTACGGTGTTCTGTAAATTTTGTTGCAGATATACACCGGAGACCTTGAGAAACGCCTGGGAATTACAGCAGGACTTTGCATTTTGATAGAAAGCAAGCCGGAAAAGAAAGGCGACCGATATGAGGCCATGTACAGCTTCTATTTCGGGGACTATGGTCACATTTCCGTTCAAGGACCGTACTTGACTTACGAGGACACCAGCCTGGCCGTGACCGGTGGTTCGGGGATATTTGAAGGAGTGTATGGACATGTGAAGCTGCACCAGATTGTGTTTCCGTTCAAGATCTTGTACACTTTTTACTTGAAGGGGATTGAGGACTTGCCTGAGGAGCTTACAGCTGGGAAGCTTGTGGAACCAAGCCCTAGTGTTCAGCCCAGCCCTGCTGCCAAGGCTTGTGAGCCCCAAGCTACTGTCTCTAACTTCACTAACTAGTTCATAGATTCATGATGATGGTGATTGACTGAGGATGAGAGGACATGTAGTTATATGGATTGCATTCACCTTGTGTGGGTTTATGACTTTATGCTATAATAATGCGAATTTGAAGGCCAATAAATCAGTTTTACCTATTTTTCTAATGGTTTGATCATATGATATTTGTCTACTTGATAAACTGGTAACAAACCAGAGGAATAGATATTGTGCTTCAAAATCGAAAAAACAGAGCAAAGTAGTTCAAAATCTGATATTTGTCACTCTATTCTTTTGACATGCATACCCAAAAACTGAAAAACTTAACCAAAAAAAAAATTCTAAAATTTTGATGATGAATCAAACGTTCATAATCTCTCAGTTAATTGAAATGAAACATTTATACAACATTGTTTGACAATAAAGTTGTTTGAGCCCAGTGGGCATTTTCGGTCCAAGACTCGAGAAAGACTTGGATATCATTTGGGCCAACGCCTGTGGCCTTTTTTAGCCCATCAAGGGTAGCGAGTTTTGGCAGCACGTGACGTGGCTTTTATCCAGAAGATTCTGATACCTTGCGAGATGCGGTGTCTACGCGGGATCCTTATCTCCAGTTCGCATGGGACTCTATAGTTCTTGCGAGGATGGGTTGAAATGACTAATAACGCCCTCGGGATAAGGTCGCTTAGTGTTTGAGTTCGCTTACTACACGACAAATGAAATGCAGCGAGGCAGGGAACGAAACCTAAGCGAGATAGGTTTGACACGTGTTGCATGGAGCGCACGACTGGCGAGTTTAACGTATCCTTGTGGGATTCTAATTGCAGAGTCCGCATTGGATTGTGAGTAGTCTCCACGAGTTGCTTACGGATAGATATATAAGGGAGCTCCATGTTCTCTCTCTACACACAATCAATCAATCAATCAACAAATCTCTCTCAAACAGACGTACACAGTCGAAGCCTTCGAGTCTTCTCGAAACCCTAACGTTCTAAGCGCACCCCGCTTTAGATCCCGGAGCCCGTCAGGACTCGTCTCCAACTTCCCAATTGTTGCTCTGCTCGCTCTCACAGTGAGTATCGATCGACAGGTGATTCAGAAGAGTAAGCTCGGAAATATTTCCTCATCAGGTGACACCGGAGCCCTCATTCGCCTGGTCAAGAAGTCAGGACGCGCACCGTTCTCTTTCCTCATCCGTGAGGTGGCACGCCCCGCACACACCAGTTTTACATTTGTTCCCTCTCTACCCTTCGCTGAGGACGTGGGCCAAAACATTGGCACGCCCAGTGGGACAGGGAGTTTATTTTTCCAGCAATCATTGGGAAGTTTGACAACTCCCCCTACCGGAGACCTTCGCTTTCTTGCTTGAAACACAAGGCTCCACAATACAAGCCCCATAACAGCGCGGCTTGCAGATCTCTCGCTAAAGAAGAGATTCTCAATCGGTTCGGCAACCCCGACCTTACTAAGTCCACCATGGCAAACTCGCAACCAATCCCAGAGGCGGGACCTGCTCTGTCCACAGAGGAGGTCCGCAGAATGTTCGAAGAACTGAGGAGCGATTTCAAGAATGAGATCGGCGCGCTCAGAAGAGAGTGCGGCTTGAAGGCTGAAGAAACTCAGCAAATTGTCCAGGACCTCTCTACGAAGGTCGCTAAGGACAAAGAGATCTGGCTCGCAAACCAGGAAAACCACGCCAAGCTCAGCGAGGAGTTCAACTATGTGGTTGGCACAATCAGGGAGGACAAGGACATAATGTCCGGCTCTCTGCAAAGGATCCAGACTGAACTGGATCAGAGCAAGGTGGCCTTTACACAGGCCCTAGAAGCCCAAACCCATCGTCTGAACGACCATGACACCAAGCTGCAGCAGCAGCAGGACGCTTCCTTCTTCGGGAGCAAGAACAGCATGGAAAAGCTCGAAGACTACAAAGAGCGCCATGATACCCTGAGTACAAGGGTCCTGCAGATGGAAGACTGGATTCGGGCCCAAGCGCCGAAGAATCACGCTCTGAACTCCACCAGTTCAAGCGCAGCGGAGGGCTCGAGGTATATCCCGCCAAATGAGCGTCCTAGGGCAAATCCGAGGGTCGGGGGCCAGAAGGCTCCCCAATTTACATTGGGGGCCAGCTCATCAAGGACACCACCCCGTCTACCCTCGCCATGCAGCCCTAGGATCACACTCAAGGGCACCGATGCTCTTGCGCCGCAAGGAATGGGGACGCCAGACGACCCGATCGTGGCTTATTCCAGTTCGACTCATAAAAACGTCGGACAGGCCCCTAGTTTCTCCGCATGGCATGGCCATGACCAGGGGGCAGATTCTGCACCAGTAACGGCGGCCGACTGGCGCCAACTCATCTCAAGCATTGTCAAGGAGCACACCGGAAAGGGTGATGCTAGCTTGCACTACCGTGACCCCTATCCAGATAGCGTGGCACAATATCCTTTCCCCCACGGGTTCAAGAACATCGTCTTCACCACATTCTCTGGGGAGACAAGGGAAGATGCAGCAACTCACATGGCCCGTTTCAAGGTCCAATGCGGCCAATACGGGAATGATGATATGCTGAAGCTCAAGCTCTTCGGGACTTCTCTGTCCGGAGCCGCCTTCACCTGGTATTCCAGACTGAAGCCAGGGTCAATTCCAGACTGGCCCACCATGGAACGTCTCTTCCGGGAGACATACGGCACAATTGAGCCCGAAGTCGGCCTCGACTCCCTCACGCAGATGAGCCAGCAGATCATGGAGTCCGGAGTGTCTTTCCTCCAGCGCTTCAAGATCCAGCAGGCCAAATGCGATTACCTGCTGCCTGAGCAGGAAGCCATCAAATTGGCTATCCGGGGTCTGGAGCACCGCCAGCGGCTGAAGCACCATGGAGAGCGTTTCAGCTCCATGGGCGACCTAATCAACAAGGTTGGCAGCTATGAGCTCATCCTGAACGAGCTGGACGATAAGGCCAACGCTTCCAAGGGAACCTATGTGCCAGGGAAGAACCGGATCGTGGGGGCACTCAGCATGCAAACCCCTGCTCACGATCCCTACTATCAAAGGCCGGAGCCAGCCCATGCAGATCAGGACTTGGACGACATTGGCGCGGTAGAGCTGACCGGCAAGCAAGTGGCTCACAAACTGAAGAACCTGAAGATGACCCGCGAGCCGATCACCATCCAGTCCTTTGCTTGGACCAAACCAGAATATGAGTCGTACACTTACGACGCCAAGAACGCCCATTTGGTCTTCAATGACCTAATCGAGGCGAAGTACGTGCGCCTAGACCACAAAATTCCGCCTAAGGAGGAGCTGAAGGACAAGAAATACTGTGCCTTCCACAACGTCTACAATCATGACACCAAGGATTGTGTCAAGCTCCGAGACCAGCTGCAGACTTGGTTAAACTCAGGCGAGCTGAGGATGAAAGCACCGGGTAGCACGGCCTCATTGGTCGATGTAGACCCTTTCCCGCCCGTAGTGGGTATGGTCGAGGTCAACTGGGCTGACCAAGCCCAGGACGACGAGCGACGTCGCGCGCCTAAAAGGGGCCGCGAGGAAGGAGACGATAATACCCGCCAGCCGCGCCGCCAGTACACCTACAATGAAAGTCTGGCACACGAGGTCTTAGAAGATCTCAGAGAGGCTGGACTCGTCACACTCCGCTCCTTGCCATACAGCGAGTATAGGGACGGGCGCGTCCATTGCAGTTTCCATGACAGTTGGGGACACAGGACCTGCGAATGTCGCCAGCTCCGAGACCAGATCCAAGACTGGCTTGACCTTGGATACATCTGCTTCAAGGACGAGGGCGGCTTTACAATCGCAACTGCTGGTTTCGCTTGGCCTCGCGTCGGCCAGCGAATGATCACACTAGACCTGTCGCCAAATGCAGGACCATCCGATCCGCCAGGCCGAAACCGCAAACGGCCGGCGAACAACTACATGCTCCCGGATAACCAGACGAGGAGCACAAACGACCCAGCTCGACAGTTGGTCGCAAGACTCGAACCAGACCGCCCCTCCTACAAGGATAAGGGCAAAGCAATCATGAGGGACGATAAACCGTCTCCCGCCAAAGGTTCCCAGCCTACGAGCCCCAGGACTCGCGAAGAGCTGGAGAAAAGGATAGCGCGTCTCGAGACATACGTTGCCGCGCATTGGGCAGCCGCAATACCTCCATCCCCTGCCGCCAGCGAGATGGACATGTCAGAATCCAGCAGTGGAAGTCACAGCAGCGGCGCCCCAAGCCCTCGTGACGGCGTCTTAACCAACCCTTACATTCCCCCGACGTCTAAATCAGCGATCAAGGAAGGGGTCTGGTACACGCAGCAAGGGGGCAAGGCGGTGACCATCAGCAAGTCCAAGAAGCGCAAGCTCCAGAAGCGGTACGGCAGCATCCTACGCGCCTTACGGGCTGTCGACGAGGGCGCTATACGCCCCTCGCAGCTCGCACAGACGCCTGAGCGGATGTGGCGGGAAGCAGAAGGTCTGCGCGCAGTCCTTCAAATGCCGCCAGTCGCACCTCCAAGGATCTGCGAGCAGTTCAGTGACGATCCTGTGCCCAAGCCAAATGTTTTCTGCCGACTCACGGTTCCACCAAAGCCGGATTCGCAATCTCCCAGGCGCAGGCAATCACCACCACCTGAACAAAGAAGGGATCCGCAGCCTCCTAGACGCAGGCCATCCCCAGCACCTGAAAGGAGAAGAGACCAGCAGCCTTCCAGACGCAGGCCGTCACCCGTGCCTGACAGGAGGAGGGATCCACAGCCTGCTAGGCCCAATCCATCACCCGTACCTGACAGGAGGAGGGATCCACAGCCTGCTAGGCCCAATCCATCACCGGAGCCTACCAGGAGGAGGGATCAGCAGCCTTCCAGACGTAGGCCGTCACCGGAGCCCGATCAAGGCAAGGCTCCACCTACCGGCCCTAGGCGAAAGTTGTTCATGACTCCGGACTCAGAGTCTAAACGTGAGCCGCCTCAGCCCTCACGACGACAAGAACGTCAAAATCCAGAGGCTGACGCTAGAAGGGAGCCACCATCGCCA
This sequence comes from Fragaria x ananassa, assembly GCA_034370585.1. Taxonomy (NCBI): domain Eukaryota; kingdom Viridiplantae; phylum Streptophyta; class Magnoliopsida; order Rosales; family Rosaceae; genus Fragaria; species Fragaria x ananassa. The sequence continues at coordinate 31,463,467 of CP139754.1, read as the reverse complement.
CAACAGTCTCGGCCACGGCGTACCCCGGAGCCCGAGACTAGGATGGTTCCCCGAGTATCTGCCCTGCAGCAGCTAGGAAAAGAAGACAGTGGTAAGGCTCCTGCGGCAGCAGACAGGCAGTCAGCCAGGGATCCTCAACCTTCACCCAAGCCAGTATGGCGTCCGCGGCAAACTCAGGCTTCAGAGCCACCAGCAGAGACACCGGCACCCTCCAGTCCTAACCTCGCCGAACAGATGGCCCAACGTTTCCGCGAGAATGAGGAAGCTGACGAGGCACATTCAGAACCTCGGCTCAACCTAGAGGAAGAGCAAGACGAAGAGCAGGCTGAGTCATTCACCTGCAATATGATAGAGATCTCTGGTTGGGAAGCTGAGGAAGGGTTCAGCCGAGAAGCAGACGCCTTTGCAGTTCTCGAAGGGGAACATGGGATCATTGACACACCTCTGGTCCCAGTCTCCGAACGGTTCTCGTTTCAGGTCGGGATGGTGTTCTTCATTTCGGAACGATACGCCCTTCCACCAAACACAACCTGCAGTGCGGCGGACATCACCATCGTTAGCGAGGATGACAGCATACCCCCGCCATGCAGCAGCGAAATGGGCCCAGTACTGGCCCCAGCCGATGGCATTCCGCAAGAGGAAAGTTCGAGTAGCTTCGCACCAAGGCCAACCATGACCTTTTCTACACCAACCCTGGACATGGCCACCCACATGCGACCACTGTATATCACGGCAGAGGTCCAAGGGAAACTGATCAACAAGGTCATGATCGACACCGGTGCCGCGGTTAATGTCGTCACAACCCGCACCATGGGGCTCCTCGACATCCCGCGCTCAATGATCCAGACAACGTCCTTAACGGTGAAAAACTTTACAGGACAGGTGTCCAGGACCCTAGGTTTGCTGTTCCTACGGGTCAAGGTCGGGCCAGCATCGCGGGTTTATACCTTTTTCGTTGCCGAGTGCGTTTCCTCTTACAGCATGATCCTCGGCCGCGACTGGATCCACAGAAGTTTTTGCGTGCCTTCCTCCATGCACCAAGAACTCATGATCTGGGACACCGAGAAACGCGAGTCCGTCATCATCAAGGCCGACCCGCGGCCTTTCTCCATTTCCGCCAACCTCAACGATGCCCGATACTATAATACAGACTTGGGCCCGTTGGATGTTCAAGGCGTCGATCACAAGGGCCGCCCATACGGAGTCACGGCCTCCAATCTAACGCGATGGGGACTTACCCAGGCGAAGGACGATCTGCAACGTCCTCACACCATCGCGACTCTCACACCCCATTTCGATGGATAGTGCCCTTTCCGAGGAGGCACGCGAGGCTGGCGAGTCCTTGTGCGAAAGACTCCTTTCGTACTGGGCAGAACGCGAAGCCTACGACAAGGTCGCGACTATGGAATATGTCGATGAAGTGGTGGATTATTCCGATACCAAGGAAGAAGTTATTCAGATAGCTCCTGCTGCCTTGGACGACACTCCACCTCAAGTCCGCGACCCCACTTTACAAGTTGATGTAGGGACTGCAGAAAAGCCCTTACTTATTTCCATCAGTGCAAAGTTGGCGGAGGAAGAAAAGGAAGCCCTCCTTGACCTATTACGCGAATACAGGGATTGCTTCGCCGACAAGTACGAAGATATGCCAGGCTTGTCCCCAGACTTGGTCTGCCACCGGTTGCCAACCTATCCCGACCGGCGCCCAGTTCGGCAGGACGGCCGCTTCATGCGAACTGAAACCCAGATCGTGGTTAAAGAAGAGATCGAAAGCATGCACCGATCGGGAATCATTCGCGTAGCCAAATATAACGAGTGGTTGTCTAACGTCGTCCCCGTCCGCAAGAAAAATGGCAAAATGCGTGTCTGTGTTGATTACCGAGATCTAAACAACGCAACACCAAAAGACATATACCCCATGCCTGTGGCTGACCTACTTATTGATGCCGCCGCAGGGCACGAGGTGTTATCCTTTATGGACGGCACGGCCGGGTACCATCAAATCCCCGTCGCCGAGGAGGATCGACACAAGACCGCCTTCCGTTGCCCTGGCTTCGCTGGCGCGTTCGAGTATGTTGTCATGCCCTTCGGCCTTAAGAACGCGGGGGCAACATACCAGCGCGCCATGAACCTCATCTTCCACGACATCTTGGGCAAGTTGATTGAAGTCTACATCGACGATGTGGTAGTCAAAACCAAATCGCGAGCAACCCACGTGGAAGACCTCCGGCAGGTGTTCACACGGATGCGCAGACATAACCTCAAGATGAATCCCGCCAAGTGCGTTTTCTTCGCCGAGGCCGGTGATTTCCTTGGCTTTCTCGTACATCAAAGGGGCATCGAGATCCCAAAGGATAAAGCACAGGCGGTCATCACCGCTTCGCCTCCCACTACCAAGAAGGAGCTACAACAGCTACTAGGGCGAATCAACTTTCTCCGTCGCTTCATATCAAACGCGGCAGGGAAGGTCCAACCCTTTTCCCCTTTACTTAAGCTCCAGGGGGCAACCGAGTTCGTATGGGAACCACAACATCAACAGGCCTTTGATCGAATCAAGGATTACCTTACGAACCCACATGTCCTAATCCCGCCTCGCGACGGCGCCCCGCTCAAACTTTATATCGCCGCCGCCGATCTATCCATCGGTGGACTCCTGGCCCAGGATGATGAAAACGGGGTAGAACATGCCGTCTATTACCTCAGCAGGGTGTTAACAGACTGTGAGACACGCTACTCGCCCATGGAGAAGTTATGTCTCGCTCTCTACTTTGCAGGATGCAAGCTGCGCCATTACATGCTTGCCTTTACCACGGTCGTCATCGCTCAATCCGACCTGGTCAAATACATGCTTTCTCGCCCTATCCTGCGGGGACGCATCGGCAAGTGGATCCTCGCCATGTCTGAATTCTCGTTGCAATATGTTCCGCAAAAGGCAGTCAAAGGACAGGCAATAGCGGATTTTCTTGCCCATCACCCACCATCAGAGCTCACAGCGTTTCGCGAGTTGGACTTCGCCACAGTGACACTCGCTCCTTGGACCTTGTACTTTGATGGTTCACGGACTGATACAGCAGCCGGAGCCGGGATAGCCATCGCCAATCCTGCTGGAGATCGCTTCTCCTACTCGTTCCAGCTCGACTTCAAATGCACCAACAACCAGGCCGAGTACGAAGCACTAATCATCGGCTTAGAGATCTTGTTGGACTTAGGAGTCCGCGAGGTCCAGATCTTTGGTGATTCTTTGTTGGTCGTTAACCAGCTTGTGGAAAAGTTCAAATGTTTAAGCTTGTCAATTGAGCCATACCTGCGCAAGGCATTCGAGGTACTGGATCGATTCGACGACGTGTACATCGAACACATACCACGTGAATTTAACTTCGCTGCCAACGAGCTCGCCCAGATAGCGTCTGGCCTCAGCCTGAGAGACGGAGTGCGCGAACGCCTGCTCAAGGTCGAACGCCGCACTCTTCCCTCTTTCATCGCCAGGGGGCAATTTCGGGACGCCATCCCAGAAGTTGCAGCCTTGGACCCCATCGACGAGGATTGGCGGCTACCATTCATCGCCTACCTCCAGAACCCTAACGATGCTGCTCATTCCAGGCAAATCCGCTTCCTCGCCTTAAACTTTGTACTACGCAATGGCGAACTCCGGCGGCGTGGGGAAGACGGCAACGACTTCCGCTGTGTATACGGAAACGAAGCTAAACGTCTCATGCGCGAAGTCCATTGTGGCGTTTGCGGCTCGCACCAGGCCGGGCCCAAAATGCGATGGCTGATCCGCCGCCATGGATACTACTGGCCAACAATGCTGAAAGACTGTATTGCCTTCGCCAGAGGTTGCCAAGACTGCCAAGCTCACGGACCAGTGCAACATATTCCTAACATCTCATTGCAGCCTATCATCAAACCTTGGCCGTGTCGCGGATGGGCAATGGATTTCGTGGGCATCATTCATCCCCATTCCTCTGAGCAGCACAAGTTCATTATCGTTGCCACCGATTTCTTTACCAAATGGGTCGAGGCCGAACCACTCAAGGTCGCCTCTGCTAACTCGGTGCGCAACTTCATTTTCCGCAACATCATCTCACGCTTTGGTATCCCGGAGTGCATCGTTACGGACAGGGGGGCGGCTTTCATGGCCGATTCCGTTGTTACGTATTTAAACGATTACGGCATCAAGCTTCTACATTCCACGCCATACTATGCACAGTCCAATGGCCAAGCGGAGGCTAGTAATAAGGTTATCCTTGGCATCCTCCGCAAGATGTTGGAGTTGAACCCTCGCGTCTGGCACCAGGAACTCTACCACACTTTGTGGGCCTACCGCACCTCCAAGCGAGGCCCAACGGATACCACACCGTACGCTCTCATGTACGGACACGACGCCGTCCTTCCCCTTGAGATCAATATCGCTTCGCTCCGCGTCCAGGAACAGCATCAACTACTTGGCGAGGATTACGTCCAAGCCATGTGGCAGGAGCTTGAAGATTTAGACGAGCATCGTGTCGCCGCTTTCAATAACCTTGTCCTGGAGAAACAGCGCATCGCCCGCTCCTATGATAAAATCACGCGCGGGCAGAGCTATGCTGAGGGCCAGAAGGTGTGGCGAGCAGTCCTCCCGCTTGGGGACAAAACAGATGGTCGGGGCAAGTGGTCCGCTCGCTGGGATGGACCCTTTATTATTCACCGAATACTTCCCAAGGGGGCATACCACTTGCGCGACTTGGACGGTACTATTCATCGCAACCCTATTAATGGCCGCTTCCTCAAGCGCCACATTGCGGGGGTCTGGGAACGCGAGGATCCTACACCTCCACCAGATCCCGCCACCACAGTCAATAGTGCTACGCGCCATCGCGTACTCGCTCCGCCGCCTAACACTAGGGGGCAACTCGGGACAGAAGACTAATAGAATACATTGTAACGTACCAGCCTAAAAAGGCCTTGTATTAGATTGGGGCCTATTCCAGAGGCCCTAAAAAATTTCTATTGTTTTCTTTATTCTCTGTAAACGTGCAAAGTCTAAACACAAAGACTAGTACAAGATTGGGGCCTATTCCAGAGGCCTAAAAAATAAATTCATTTATTTTTGCCCTTTTTGACTTTGTTCAATACATGTTTCGAATTATGGCTTTGCGGCCAAAGCAATTACATTGATCAGAAAAGGTAAATTAGACTATGTTTACATTTCAAAAAAGCATAGATCTACAGATACTGGAGCCTCGTCCCGGCTCGCTTGGCTAAAGAGAAGTCTGCCGCGGCGCCCTTCGCTCAAAGTTGACGAACGCCTCGCAGCTTTAGGCCAGCCAAAACCCTGACGCCGGCCTGGACCCAACAGAAAGTGTTGGGAAGCTACAGGTCCAGCGGGTCAGGATCCCTCATGCTACCACCAGTCTTCCGTTTGAAGGACCGGCAGAGCCTCACGCGCTGATAGAACAGCAGGCGCAAGGCAGAGGGTACCCGACCTTTGGTCAGGCCGAACAAAGGCTTGGCCTGAGAGTAGATTCTCAGAATCACTCTAGGCCTGAGAGTAGATTTTCAGAATCAGCAAAGAAGGGGAATATATGGTTGAGGGCTTTGCTCTAAGCAGGGACAGAAGGATGAACAGAAGGGAATAAGAAATCATGGTGAGGGGGCAGAAGACTTCACTGATACTTCACCCCGGCCAAACGTTTCTTTTTATAGGCGGAAGGGGCGATTGTGCGCTTGACAGTTGTCCCCCATGCAATATTTGCTCCGAGATACGGGCTTTGGAGATAAGGTCAGACGCGTTTTTCAATAATGATTGCCCGCGTTCCGAGCGAGTAGTTACATTGGAAACCGTCGCTGAATCTCGGAAAACGATTTTTTCCCCGACAGTTATTACAGAACAGTTGGCAAAGGGCGGGAAAATTTCAACTTTGATATTATCATTAAAGTTCGTACATAAGGGGGCAAATACAGTTAAACCTACGCACGCCTACAAACCCTATACAACTCTAAGAGCATGCCTTCTAAGGCTATCTCTTCTTCATAGGCTTGGGCTTGAACTTCTTCAGCAGCGGCCACGGCCGAGTCCAAAGCCTCCTGGGCCTCCTCCGCGGCCTGCAAACGAGCTTCCACTTCCAAAGCACGGGCCAAGTCTTGGCGAGCCCGAGCAAGTTGAGCCTGCAGCTCTGCTATCTGAGCCTCCAGGGCTTCCACTCGCCGAGCATGGCCAGCACTTGGATTCTCTGAAGACGCTCCAGGAATGCCAGCTTCACCAAGCTCGGCCAAGAGGTTCGCCATCTGGTTGTCCAAGTTGCGGCGAGCTTGCTCACGAAAGGCCGATTGAGCACCGATATCCAAAACTCGGCGAGCCTGCGACTCGACAGCATCGGCCAACTCCAGCGCTTGGTCCAGAACAGGATTGCCGCCAGCGAGGTGTCGATCCAGGGCTTCATGGGCCTCGCGAATACGTCCTACCAAGTCAAAGACGTTCGGGCGAGAGCCGTGATGGAACAACCCATGAAGGAAAGACCGAGCTAAGCGGATGGGTTCTGGATCAGTAGGCGGAGTAGTTCGGGCCCAAAGACGAGCGGCCCGGGTACTGAAGGAAGAAGACTCCTCGCCAGGTTTCCTTGTTGGGACCGGAGTGACTGGTTCAACTTCGGCAGCCGCTTCAATTTCTGGAGAAGGTGGCGGAGTGCCATGAGCTGTCTCTATCTCCACCAAGGGGGCAGTAAAGGCCTTTGTTGGAACCGCCGGAGGCACTTCACCGGTATGACCCGCGTGGCCCAATCGCAGAGGAGGAGCCCAAAGTATCAGTTGAAGGCCTTCGGGCGGAGTCGCCAAGGGGGCAGTAGGATCAGAGACTTGGTTGGACTGGTCGAGGGCTGCATTTTCAACCAGAGCCAAGGATGGTTTTGGGATTGGACCAGCTTCGCCAGAAGCGGCGGTTGGAGAGGAGGGCTGTATGACTTCCTCGCTAGCTTTGTCGGCCCCCTCGATGACCGTAGTAGTCTCCTCCGCAGCCGCTTCGACAGTCTCCTCAAAGGTCACCTCCTCGCTAGATTCAGCAGACTCTTCGGCAACCGTTTCCGCGCCTGCCACTGCAAATTCCTCAATGACCATCTCTTCGCCGGCTTCGGCAGTTACCTCGAAATCCATCTCCGCGCTTGCCTCAGTAACCCTCTGCAGGGCCAAATCCACGCTGAATGGTTCTGGAGATGGGACATCCGTTGCCTCGGGCGCCTCTTCTACGACAGCGAGGCGAGGTCGAGTGCGGCGAACCTGTCAAAAGCAAAGTTAGCGAGTTTGTTGACTGGCTTAGGAAAATTTAATTCAAAGTGGTCCGCTTACCGGGTCGCTTACCAAGCCATACTCTCGCTGGTACTGCACGTCCTCCAGCAAGTCCTCTTCGTCCTCGATAGGACGCTTCCGCGAGCTCTCGCCGCTCGTTGGCCGAGTAACGACAGGAGCAGTCTCGCTGTCGTGGCCCGCCACAGTCTCCCTTCGAACAGGTGCCTTTCCTCTGGCAACTGCGGACCTGTCAACGTCTCTCCGGCGGGGGGCAGACTGAGAAGAGAAAAAGAGGATTAGAGGAAAGCATTTTATTAATATGTCAAAGGAAGTTCAAAATGCACACATTTAGTGACATACCGAAGGTGAGGGATCGCGTTCTCGAATGACGATCCCCGTCGGGCGGCGAGCAGTAGGAACTGGCGGAGGCGCGAGCCTAGTTCTTGTCGCAGCCCCTGAACTCCTTTCCGCATGGTCGCGCTGGCCATCGAGGATGGTGCGGTCTGACTCGCCCAAAGTATCGTAAAGAGGACGAAAAACGGCAGCGAAGACAGCGTCGTCTGGGAACTCCCAATGGTTGTCAGATAAGGATCGCCACCAAGCGAGGTAAGCAGGGTCAGTACCCAGCGAAGGCTCGATCTCCAGCAGGTTGGGAGAAAGAGGGTAGAGATTTTGCAGCGGGGTGACCCGATCAGACTCGCCAATCTTCCTCCACGAGGTGTACTTGTTGACTGAATGGAGAAGCGGGTAAGGAATCCCTTGATGAAAACCAAGTTGCCTTGCGAAGTGATTAGGAGCATATAGCTCGAAGCCTTGCTCATCCTCAGCGAGTTGGAGGTCGCAGCATGAGGTTGCTCTTACGAAGGCAGTCCTCGCGTCGTTGTCAGAGTCTTGGCGGGGGAAGAAACCCGTCGATAGGACCTCAGGGTGGCGCCGGCGAACCATCATATCCATAGTCGGTGGTGGCTCGATGTGGTTGTAAAGGATGGACAGGCTAGCGAAGAAGGACAGAGGAGTCCGATTCGCGTCATTCCTGCACACCGCAAAGCCAAGCAGCCGATCTTCAGGCAGGTATTCCACCGGGGCTCGCCGGAAGAGCGGAAAGTACAACTGCGTCCACAGGTCCAGGATCCACAGAGGGCCGCCAGAAAGGTGAAAAGGCCTCAGCGACAGCAGATGCAGGGTCCGGTAGAGTGCGCCTAATACAGGTTGCCCTAACCCGACTTCAATCCCATTGTACAGCGCTTCGGCCAACTTGGTCCATCTCCCGGTTGGTTTGTGAGCGCTGCCGCAGAAGACAAACTTGTCAAGCCAGTACTCCAAGAAAGCGATGCCTCCTTCATGCGGCTCCGCGTGGCCCATGTAAAATTTCCGCCATGCCCCGTATGAAATTCTCAGGGCGCGGCGGGCTCCCAAATTGCAGGCATATGGGAACTCGGTCGACGCAAAGTCGCCTGGCACATACGGCTTGGCGTGGATCGGCAGCCCGGTGATGGCGAGGATGTCCAGCAGAGTAATGCCCATCTGCCCGAAAGGGAAGTCGAAGGTGTTGGTGGCGCTGTTCCACAAACAGGCCATGGCAGCGATAGGCGCTCGATCGGTGTGAGAGGGCAGCGAGAAGCTCAAGGCAATGGCCTCATGAATTCCGGTGGCTTCCCAGATCGTCTGATCGGTCTGGAGGCGCTCCTCGTACCACGTTCGCTCCTCCGCGGTTGCGCTGGGCCACTCCCCGACCCGGACATTTACATGAGAGCGGGCTTGCCAGGTGGAGAAGTTTCCCGGTTCGCGCCGTTGGGCCAAGATTGGCCGACGCACGGAGGAGTTGTAATGGTTAAGGTCGGCGTCGGACAAGGGCTTTGAAGGAGTCGGGCCAAGCAGAGCCGCCCCTGTGTCAAGGAAATAGATTGGTGTTCCTTGAGGCGGGTTGGTGGCGAAGCGGCGTGCAAGGCTGGTCGACCAAGAGGTCGCCGCCGTAAGGTTCAGGTTCGGGTCATTGGCAAAAGGTTTAGGAGGCATTGTTTCCGGTTAAAGTCTGTCTGGTGCTGGGGTTTGGTTGTTTGCAGAAGGCGGAGATTGTTTCGAAAGCGATGGTAAGATGTGGGGACCCGCGTCGAGGTTTATAAAGGAGACGAACCGTAACGTCCCTTTCAATCAATGGTCGCAACGAAAAGACGCAATGACGACCGAAACGTCAGCGCGTTTCAAAATTCGAAAAGCCGTAATGATGAAGGGAAGCGATAGCGCCGAAGCGTCAGCACCTTTTGAAATACGAGTTCCCATAAAAAAGCTTAAATAGGCCTTTTCGCTTATCCGTTGCGAAACGGATTAAGCTCAAGGCCTAGGGGGCAATGTTTGAGCCCAGTGGGCATTTTCGGTCCAAGACTCGAGAAAGACTTGGATATCATTTGGGCCAACGCCTGTGGCCTTTTTTAGCCCATCAAGGGTAGCGAGTTTTGGCAGCACGTGACGTGGCTTTTATCCAGAAGATTCTGATACCTTGCGAGATGCGGTGTCTACGCGGGATCCTTATCTCCAGTTCGCATGGGACTCTATAGTTCTTGCGAGGATGGGTTGAAATGACTAATAACGCCCTCGGGATAAGGTCGCTTAGTGTTTGAGTTCGCTTACTACACGACAAATGAAATGCAGCGAGGCAGGGAACGAAACCTAAGCGAGATAGGTTTGACACGTGTTGCATGGAGCGCACGACTGGCGAGTTTAACGTATCCTTGTGGGATTCTAATTGCAGAGTCCGCATTGGATTGTGAGTAGTCTCCACGAGTTGCTTACGGATAGATATATAAGGGAGCTCCATGTTCTCTCTCTACACACAATCAATCAATCAATCAACAAATCTCTCTCAAACAGACGTACACAGTCGAAGCCTTCGAGTCTTCTCGAAACCCTAACGTTCTAAGCGCACCCCGCTTTAGATCCCGGAGCCCGTCAGGACTCGTCTCCAACTTCCCAATTGTTGCTCTGCTCGCTCTCACAGTGAGTATCGATCGACAGGTGATTCAGAAGAGTAAGCTCGGAAATATTTCCTCATCAGGTGACACCGGAGCCCTCATTCGCCTGGTCAAGAAGTCAGGACGCGCACCGTTCTCTTTCCTCATCCGTGAGGTGGCACGCCCCGCACACACCAGTTTTACATTTGTTCCCTCTCTACCCTTCGCTGAGGACGTGGGCCAAAACAAAAGTAGCATACATGTTTGCTCTTTTGATTCCGACTTTATGTATGTCTACACATGAACGGAATGATAGGTAGCAAGCTTCTACATATATACAAGTAGTAGCTCACCTTTTCTCTCAGGTCTTAAAAGAGTGAATAAAATTCTTCCTCTACGTAGCATTTCTATGTGTTATCCTACTCAACAGTCAACACAAGAAGAAGAAAAAAATAGCCAAAGTTGATAAAAAATGTGAAATCAGAAAAAAAAAATTGGTGTTTTAGAAAACCAGCCAATTTTATTATCTTTGTTAGGTTCCCGTTTAGGTCCAAGTTGTGTGTTTCATTCCATAGCATATGGTGTGCAAGTTCTATGATCCATATCCGTGTACAAGTCCAAGTCGTGTGGTCTACGTCCAAGTCCCGAGCCTTATACCCCCGTAAAGTACACGCTTAGGTGATCCGCGATCGTATATAAACCCATCTCACCCTCACTTATTTTCGATGTGGGATCCCATCTCACACTCCTCCATCTCCACCTCCTCCTCCTCCTCCGCCTCTAATGGTGGTTGTCCAAGCCTCTTTGAGTGCTCCACCGCTCTCTCTCTAGCCCTCATGCACCCTAATCCTCCTCCAAAACCCTAATAGGGTCCTCTTCATCGGCTCAGGCCTTCACCGCGTTGGGTCCCAGGTCCTCCTTATGACACGGGCCATTGGCTATTGATGTGGTTGGGTTTGTTTACGGTTACCGGTGTGGTAGTGTGGTACCCAAAAACCTGGTTGACAGGCTTGACATGGTTCTGAACGAACGAAGTAGATGATATCGTTGTAAAGCTAATTCCTCATATGGTTGAGCTCCGACATCAGCATGGCGTTGCTTCGCCTCAGCATCTCGTAGATGACCAAATGCTTCTCCTCATAGATGATCAAACAAAAACGACAGGTTTAGTGCAAAGTTCAAAAACAAGAACAAAAATAATAGATAGAAAAAGTGTTGAGCTGGCGGACGAAGCTGGAGAAGTTGTTGTGCTTGAAGTCGTATTCGCCACAAGAGACGATGTGGTCGGTGGCGGGATCGTCTTCCCCCAGGTTTTTTTCACTGGATCCAGTATTTCCCTAGCACTATATAAACACCCTCGATCCTCCACCTTCAACTCTGCCAAACCTTCTTAATTATCAGTTCATTCCATTTTTAAGAAAACCATCAACTCTGCAATGGCTTGCCCAAGCTCCCCAAGACCCGGTTAGCCTTCTCATATTTTCTTTTACTTTCTTCCATCTTTCAAACACTATACTAGCACTAAAGTTCTTGTCTCAGACTCTCATCATAGTTTTATTTATTTTTCTGTAACCAAAATGTGTTTGTTTCTGCAGCAAAAGTTCAAGAGTTCTATGGATAGCTGTCGAAGTTCAAGAGTTCTGTTGTGTGTTCCAAGTCCGAAGTCCGGTACAAGTTCAGCTTCTTATACCCCCGTAGTGGTATATATCCTATGTGATTAGCAATTTTCCAATTTTCAGATGTGGGATAAACCTGTGAAATCACTCACAAAAAAAATGGTGTTTTAGAACACCAGCCAATTTTATTATTCTTTGTTTTTATAATTTAAGTCCAAGTCCTGTGTCCAATAAGTCTAAGTTCTGGTCCCATCCATCGCATGGGTCTGTCCAAAGTCCAAGTCATGTCTATGTAGTATGTACAAGTCCAATGTCTTATACCCCCGTAGAGGTACCCTTGTATAATTCGCGATCGTATATAAACCGTCTCACCCTAACTTATTTTCCGATAAGAAATTCGTTTAATGGTATATGAATTTTTGTTCTTTATAAATTTTGGTATATCAAGTTTTAAAAATATCAAATTGGTATCTCATGTTTTTATCCAGACTAAAAATTGGTATCTCATGTTTCTATTCCGACTAAAAATTTGTATATATAACCATTAAGATAACTAATTTACCTTTAAACCAAAACAAAAATGACCAATTTACTATTAAATTATTATTTTTTACTTAGTTTTTCTTCTTTGTTTTCATATTTCAATTTTCTTTTTGGTTTTTTATATTTTTTGGAACGTAGAGAAAAAATTCATCGTCATTTTCTCTTTGCTAATAATCAGTTTTTTATCTCAATCATCTTTAAATATCAATGACAACAACAAGATCTTTGAGTGTCAACGAAAACAAGAATGATTGAACTTCTGTATGTTTCCCCTCTTTAATCTTCTTTAAGTTTATAAAAGCCAACTCAAATCATCAAATTTCAAAACCTCTTCTAATATTTCTTGAAACAAATAAAAAAAAACTAAGAAAAAAAGAGAACATAAAGGTAAATTAGTCATCTTAATGTCTATATATACTAATCTTAACATGAGTTACCGTTTTGATATTTTATAAACTTGATATACCAAAATTTATAAAAAGCAAAAATTCGTATACCATTTAGACAAATTTTTTCCCTTACACAACAATATACACTACGCATCTCTTTACACATTAACCTTTCTAATTACGCATTACCACCCCCTAACCCCGCACTAATTAACATCAATAATCATACAATAATCACGTTTTAGATCTCTGAAAAGTCCAAACGACGACCCAAAGAAAGTGAAGAACACAATGCTCCGACACTATTGCCACCTCTTCTAACATCTCCACCACCACCAAAACGACGTCGTCTTCCTCCTCCTCCTCCTCCCCCGCCTCTCATGGTGGTTGTCCAAGCCTCCAAGCTCCACCTCCCCTCCTCATCCACTCACATCACCTCCCTCCTCTTCGAACCCACCTCTCTCTCTCTAGCCCTCACTCACTCCGACTCCTCTTTCTCTCTCTACCCTTCTCTCTCCTCCTCCCCTCTTTCTCTCTCTTCCCTCCCTCCTCCCCAAACCCTAATCCTCCCCCCTTCCTCCTCCGCCGCCTTCCTCCTCCTCCAAAACCCTAACCCTAATCCCAACAGGGTCCTCTTCATCGTCTCCGGCCCTCACCTGGGTGGGTCCCAAATCCTCCTCAGATTCTATGTCTTGAACAAACAGACCCAATTCGTGAGGGCCCAAGTGGTTTGCACCCAGAAAGATCTCACCTTTGATCCCAAATTGGGGGTTTTGGTGGATTCCAATCATGGGGTTTCGGTTAAGCTTGCTGGGTCTGTCAATTTTTTCGCAATGTATTCGGTTTCGGCTTCCAAGATTTGGGTTTTCGCCGTGAAAGATGTTGATGGTGTGGCTGTGAAGTTGATGAGGTGTGCTGTTATTGATTGCTGTAAGGTTGTGTGGTCTATTAGCGTTTCGTTCGGGTTCTTGGTATTGGGGGAGGATGATGGAGTGAGGGTTTTTAGTCTGAGGCAGCTTGCCAAAGGGCGGGTGAGAAAGTCTAAGCCTAAGGCTTTGAATTCGGGTTTGCCGAATGGGGTGATTGGAGACAATGCAGTGCATAGTGAAGCTGGGGATTGTGGAAGTAAGCATGGAAGTGGAAAATGCCAAGGGAGTTGCAGTGGTTACTTGTGCCGGAAGAATGATAGGAATTGTGTCTCTGGTAAGTATGCACATTCTGCGATTTGATTTTATTTGTTGTAATGTTTTTGGTACATTTGGTAATGCATTCGTACTTGTTGTTGAGTTAGTACTTAGAAGAGTTGTATCCTCAAAATTTGATCAAATTGATTCCAGTGGGACGATATGGAAGATTAATGTAATGCCTAATGTGTTTATTTATCCCAAAGCTTCTGCTTTTGCTGAGTGAAGGATATACTTGTTTACTTCCTATTTAAGTTAGGGTCGTGTATGATGAGCCGTGTCTACGTGGTATATGATATTTGTGCATCGAGGTTAATATGTCTAGACATTATTTCCTTAGTTGGAGTAGAATATAAAGTAACTACAATACCATATATTCTGGTCTCCCCACATTAACTTTGTTGTTGGCATATACCTAACTAAAAGAATTATGTTGGCTGTAGTTATATTGATATATTTCTGAAGTTATGTGGGGGGTGCTTGTTGTTTGCTTCATTAATATAGTTTAAAAGAATTTATTAGGAAATTTTTTAAAGCTTGACAGATAAATAAGGAGTAGTACATGATTAGTATTCGCTGTAGATTTATAAGTTGTTTGCATATGACAGGGTATTGTTAAAAATTTTATGGCAGTGCTAGGGTCAAGCTTTGATTATGGGAAGTAAATGAGATTTTAAAGTTGGGTTTTCCCAGGGGATTAAAGTATCAGATCAATGAGTGTGTAGGAATGGTCAGGCCTTTATTTTTCTCAAATGTGATCTGGGTAGAGTGTCCTGCCTCCTAAAATCGTAGGGCTCTGCTAGAGGACCAGATTCGACCCTGGGTCTGTGAAGCGGGATTTTCAAATTTCTGGGGGTAATAAAAGAACTTTTTAGATTGAGGTTTTTGGTGAAAAGGTCTTAAACATAGTCCTCTGTCAAAAGGCCATGGAGTCATAGGTCTGGAAAGAAATTCATCCAATTCTCAGTGAGAACTTTGATCATAAAGGGAGATAACTGGTTAAACTTAGCAAACATGGTGTGATGGCTATGTGAACCTGATTTGCTGTTGTTTTTTTTTTTTGAATGAGTGAACTTTGTAATCCTCAAGTTATAGAGGATTCAACCAAGTCCCATAGGTCTTTATTTGAAATTTTGAAGTGACCTCCTTACCGGGCTTATTGTTTGATGTTACTGTGTTGAACTCCTGCTATTTAGACTCAAAATCTCACAGAATATAAGTTTTCCACAGATATATGGTAAAATGTAATTTTTTACTTATTTTTCGGGGTTGTTCTTATTTTCTTGAAGTGCCATGGTCCGTAACTTTATGCTAGTGGATCGCCAAATCCCTTGATGACCTAATTGATCCGATCACATGGTGTAATTGACTTTAGTTGAGCCTGCTTCTTGCACATGCACTACTTAAAACAGATTTATATGTTTATCTGCATCTGCAATTTACACTGACAAATTGTTTTTTAGGTATATCCTTTTGACAAGGACATGGGTGCTACTCATTTAAGCAAGGTGCTGTCCTTTGGTTAAAATCATAACTGCCTCTAGATGGTAAATACTGATTAGATAAATAACTCTAGATAGGGACTATCTTGCATTTCCATATCACTTGAAATCTCTAGCTTGCAGACTGATCATTGACTTTTTCCCTTTAATATAATCTATAATTTGTCAGATAGCTTGGTAGTTTGGACACCATATAATTGCACATGTCTATTATACATTTAAATGGCTTCTATTGATTCGTTGTCTTAGATTCGTATGAATTTGTTCTCTCATTGGCTGATAGGCTAGTCCCACTAACTGTGTGTTTTTACCTTGTAGTAAAGCAGAGGTCTGTTAAACTGAAACAAGACTCATGTGAAGACGGAGTGTGTTTTGCGGCATTCAAGGGCAAGGAGTTAGAAACCTCTAAATCAAGAAGAAGGATACTGGTGAAGGCCATTTCCATTGACGCACTGTCCCCTAACAAATTTTTAATCCTGGACTCAGATGGAGGTTTACAGATTTTGCACCTTTTCAGCCCCATAATTGGATCAGATATAACTACTTTCTTGCAGCAGTTGCCTAGCACTATGAAAGTGCAAAAGGTGGCTGTTCTTTCTGAAATAGCTGCAAGTATGCTTCTTCTCTCCCTTCCATTTTATTTATTTTACCTTTGCTCCACTGAAGGTCTCTTGAACTTCCAAGGAATCATTGTCGTAAAAGAACTTGATGATGGTCTATGCCTTTTGCTATATGGTGGTTAGAAAATTTTAGTGATTGAAACATTATGCTTTTGCAGCTCACTGAAGTTTTAGGTATATGAATCTTGACCTTTCTTCAACTATAAGGTCACTCACTATTACATTTTGCAGGAACACAATCTGTTTGGGTGTCAGATGGCTACAACTCTGTGCAGATGATGGTGGCATCCGACATGGATATTGCAGTTAGCGGAAATGATTTAAATGAGAGCAAGGAAAAGCCGATGCATATCACAGGTTCTCATTGGACCATAAATTGCTTTTTAAATTTCATGGTTTAAAATCCCAAATACGGTCATACTTTTTTTCTTACATGTCAAAGAAACCTACATGTATTGTCAATATCTTTACAGATTCTCTGAGATGAAGGATTTGTACAATTGGATTGAGTGGTGTTCTATGGTGGTTGAAACTTCTTCATGAAGTGTCTGAACCCCATGATACCCTAATCCTAAGGGTCATGTCCTTCTTTCTTTTTCTTTTTTCCTTAAATTCAAATTCTGTTGCCTTTTATAATCAATTTATTTTGGAAGTTTTTGTGATTTTTTCTCTGCTAGTTGGTCTCACAATTTTCACTGGGGAAAAGATTCAAGACCTTACTCCATTGGCTGCAAATACTGTTTTGATTCTTGGACAAGGTAACATGTTGTTTCTTCATTTATATTACTTTGCATCTTTGCCTACAGAAATTGTTGCACTTCCAAGAACTGATGACTTACTTAATCAGGTTTTTCATACTCTATAAAGTAAAATTTTTATATGGTGGAAGGACCAAAGGTTTATAAATATGCCCAAGCATCTAATGGTATATAATTTTGTTTCTTCCTTGAGTGTCATACTTTTTCTCATTATGCAGGAAACTTGTACACATATGCGACCTCTTGAAGTTTCACAGTATAACCATTTATTCTATTGGTGAGAATCCTATCCAAGATGATTCCCTCTTTGTTTAAGTTTTTCTGTGGCTCTGGTCTAAGCACTTGTCTTTTAGAACTTTTGAATTCCAGGCGATATTAATTGAGCTGTTCCAGCTTGATGGAGGTTCTCGAGTAATGTTCTATTTAAACAGTAAGTGTTGAACCTATAAGTTGTCAAATAGATATGTGTTTGTTTGCATATTATTCTTTCTTTTTGGAGCCTAACTCTTAGTTGCTTTCTTAGGTGCCATTCTTGCTTTATTTGATTACATTGGTCCATGATCCTATACATCATTTTGTTACTGAAAACAGGAGCTGCAGTTTCCTCATTTATCTAAAAGTGGACAAGACTGAATGCTGAGCTCTTTGAAGGTACGTACGGTCATAAACCTTTCTTGATAGCTGTAACAAAGTTAATTCAGACTTGCTTGTCCTGCATGGTGATTCAGAATAGAATCCATAAGAGAATGAGAAAATTGTAGACTGGTCTGGTTTCAATCTGAAATTGATTTCGTAATGTTTAATTTCATCGGTTGGTTTCCATCACTGTCATTGGATGGTTTGAACTATACAGCTGAGAGCATCCAAACCTATAAAATCTTTTCCTTCCTTTTCAGGTAATATGAAATTGGGACCAGTTTGGTGCCTGCCATTGCTTTCCAAATACTGAAGGTCGAGTTTCCAGCAATCAAAGCTCTTCCATTGTTCTACCAGACTCCACGAGCAACAGCTTTGTCATATGTGAGATTATTTACTGTTGGTTGCTCAGAGTTGCCTCGTGTGGAGTGTGCTATTCCGTGGTGGTCAATTGGAGAACTGAACCTGCATTTGGTCAAAGGTAAAGAAAAGCTATGGGTCGGCTTTGCAAGAAAGTTTCTGATAATTCACCAACTTATGAGACTTTGAGTCCTTAAAGCTTGTATGGTCTAAACTATCAACTTATCAGTTTTCACCAACTCATTAACTCGGTGAGTGTGTTTTGGTTTCCTTTAAGTTTGTGCTGCTTGTTAATTTGTTTGGTATCGCTTTGAAGATAAGACAGTACATGCTATTACTCTTGCTTACATATCGCTGCTTATTCATCCTCCGTGAAGGTTTGGGTTATAAATGTGCTTGATAGATGAGAAATTTCTTCTCCATTTTCTCAAAGCTTCTGCTATTGAACAAGTATACTGAGGTATCCATGTATCCACTAGACTGCATCCAATACTAAATTTGTCTGAGTTTGTCCATGTTTGATTGATAGTGCTATATGTTCTTGAAATGAGAAGGCTTTTGAGATTCAATGAAGTGGAGGGGGGACCTTGCTGACACTATTGAAACCTACTTTGCATACAGATGAGACAAAACTGGGGACTATGATGAGAGGTCCCCCCATCCCTTAATTTGAGGACTGCCACACTTGATTATTCATATGATGTAGACATTCACATGCACAAGCACATTCATTCCCACCATTTCTTGCTATCCACTCTTTTTCTCTCCATCCAGCCCAGACTGAAAGGTACTCTTCATTGGATATATGCAATCATCAACTTGTTACTTGTTATAACTCATAACCATATCCTCAAAACTGAAGTTTAGATGTGAACAACATTTGGTTTTTCTTGTTCTTGCATCAGAGCACTTTAAGGACTCATACATGGCAGAGAGCCTAGAGGAGGCAATTGTTTTGAAATTTTACAGAGTTTCAATAGTTATCAGATTTCTTTCCTACAGAACATCTGACAAAAAATAAAGTTATTTGAAACTCTTACTAAGAAAACAAATAATTTCTGAATTTTTTTGAGATAAAAATCCACCTATCTTTGTTCTGGAATCCTGTGTCTAGCTACCCTGAACATTCAAGTGTGTCATGAAATCTGTTGGCCAACAAGATGAATACTACCCAATTTTCGCATCATTGATGTTCGACTAATTGTCTCAAACAGGCCACCATGATACGCAACTGTGCATAAATCGGCTTCATGTTTCGAGCAGTTTTTGAAATCAGTCACTAACAATCATAAATCGCTTCATATCTCGAGCAGTTTATGAAATCAGTCACTAACAATATCACTACTACTATCCTTTAACAATGCACATTACTCGAGTTGCTCGGAAAGGCCAACCCCAGTACTTGCTGCAATCATGTTACCTGTGTTTACCCGTTTGCATATCTCTGCACACTTGTTCCAATTTGGATCACATTTTCACAAATTTGATCCGACCATCTTTGGTCCGGCTTCATTCAAATAGTTTCCCACCTAAGAAAAGCTTTGGTGCAGTAATAAAGAGAAATTATTCACATTCAAATGCTAGATTGGGTTGTACCAAAGTTCACCAAGACGGTCATTACCAATGCTAGTCTTTTCTTGAGCAATACTACAATAAACACAGTGTGACCCACAGTCATAGAGATTTCTCTCTAGATTCTTTAACCAATTATGGGATCACTTGGTGCAGAAACCTCTCAAATATTGCCTGTACACAAAGAATGGTGAATAGTTCTATCAACCTTTTGCATTTGCATATAGCTATTTTGGAGACAAGCTCCATAGAATCTCAAGACAATTTTTTTTTTTGGTCATTGTGGACAACATAAAGGATACTCTTTAACACCTTATTAACAGACTATTAGCACAGCATATTCCAAGACAAACAAAATGGCCCCCTTTTCTTTTGGTCTAGGAGATTAAACAGTATCAATTTTTTTTTGGATTAAACAGTATCAAATTGGTCACTAATTTACTAACGGTGTGCATAAATTTTGCGGAGCTAAGAAATTGTTACTTTTTTTTTTTTTTTTTGTAGAGGAAGAAAGCGAATGTTTCATCCTTTTGTGCTTGCGTGTCAGAGTGTGTAATTGGCAACCAGTAAGCATACTTCAAATACTGCTTGCTATGTCCAAGTGATTATCATTGCGTTTTGGACTACATCTTTCCATAAGAAACACAAGGAGGTTTCAAAGATTTGAAAGTTTGCTCTATATGTGCTTATACTTCTTCATGTTGCCTCCATTTACTAATCATCTCAGAACTTAAACAAGCAAGACGAGGAAGCAAGCTACAACCATGGAAGAATCCCCTTACAGTTCTCGGGGACGAGATGAACCTGAGTTCAGCTTGAGAGATTGGGCTGTCAAGGCAAGAGGAATCAGCCGCGAAAACAATTCCAGAAGGTTCTCAGCATCCTACACTAGAAGCTTTAGAGAAGACACAAGGTCTTTCAGATCAAACATTACCATCTCTAGCACTGCTTCTTCTCCTGGCTATGCCTTAAGAGGTAATAAGCAGTACCCTTTACTCTTTACTCACTATTTCAAAGAAGCTAGCTCTCAAATTCTTCTACATACTTATGCAGATGAAATAGACCCTGCAACATACTCTTTCACTACAGCCCTCAAAGGTACACTTCTTTTGATCATGATCTTTAGGATGTTACTGGTTCAGAATTCAGCTTGTAACGTTCTGTGTTTCTTTGCAGCATTACAAGCAAGGTCTGCCTATCATAGTTGGGAGGCTTTATCCCCAGATGGCTTTGCTTTACATTCAAAGTGGAATGAAGCAGAGAAATACATATGCAACCCTCTTTCAGGACAAGTCCCATTAGAGTGTTTATCTGCAAAAACACGTAGTGGAAGATCGTTTCGAAACATGACGAATCGAATCACAATGTCTGCACCTCTTGTTTACTCTTCTCACACTAGGCCAATCCATACCACCAAGCCTTCAAGTTCCACCAAAGAAGACTTGGCTCGTCATTTCCCAATTCAAGGTTCCAGCACTTGTTTCTTGCTTCATATTTAATATACTTCTCACTTGCATAGAAATGGTATAGTGCTAAAATGAATATGTCCTTGGTGCAGAAAAGAAAAATGAGGGTATGACTAGAGATGTTGGAACTCAAAGCACCCCTGATATCAGTTCCAGCAGTCTTAGCTCTGCTTCAACTCCTCCCATTGTAGAAAGATCATTAAACCGATTTCGTGGTGGAGATTCACCAAATTCAAATTCAAATTCAAATTCGAAACCAAAATCTGAGGAAGAGGATGAAGAAGAAGAGGTAAGTTGTAGATATTTCTACATTAATGCTAGAAGTTAAGATTCTATGTATGTGTTTGATATGTATTTTCAGGTTTATGAAGATTTTCTTTTGTTGCTAAGTAATAATGTGTTTATGAGTTTGGGGACCATTAAAATCTCAAGGTAGGGGATTTAGATTGAATTGGTCCCTCTTTGTTTTCATGGCACATGCCCCAACAGGCCCTGATTTCCAGCACATACATACTGTGATTTGGAATAAAACTGTTCCTGAATTAAAACCCTTGAATGTGGATATGTCACAGTGATATAACAAGTTGCAGAACAGTTTCTATGCTCACTATCAATTCAATTTACCTCTTTTTTCCTTTCTTGTATGAACTTATGAATTATGTGTTTCTTGTTTTCCATCACTTCCTTTTGTTTTGTTGTGGAAACATTGGGATTCTTGAGTCCAAATTAGTAAGGATTCACTTTTGATTTGCCCTTCTGATCTTTTGGGGCTCTCAATGAAAATGTCTTGTCACTGCTGCTTTATCTTCTTCTTCTTTTTGGAAAAGATGGTCATGTGTTTCAGGGATTGTTATTTCATTATTGTTTGGTACAAATTTGATGCTATACCTTGTGAGCTGTTTGTACCTGCATCTGTGAGCTAGTGTCATTTCATGATGTTTGATACCATGTGATATAAGATCATATATAATGTGACTGATGGCTGATAGTTGTGGAAAGTGACACAGGTCTCTTGCTGAATAGCAAGAGATTGTCCACTGCATTTATTGACATGGATTATGGTCATCTTCCAATCCATTTAACCTAAGATTATTTGGCTAATGATTTTGGTGGAACCAGAGAGAGTTTGGACCAGCCAAAACCTCATCCAGTTTTGGGTCACTCGGATATTCTTCGATAAGGATCATGCAGTGTCATGCTGATTTCGAAAATATGTCACGTTTTGAGTAAAAGAGCGTCACGTTTAGAGAAAGTAAAGAGATGAAATATATGTGATTTGATGTGTGAAATATATGATGCGTGCAGATGGAAGTGAAAGATACAGAAGAGGGAGAAGGAACAAAAAGAGAAAAGGAAGAGAGAAAGAAAAAAGAAGAGCAAAAGTGGAGGCAAGGTGGGTGCTTGTCATGGATGAGAAAAAGGTACAGAGAGAAACACAAACCAAGACAGAAGAACACGTTTCTTTCTCAGCTCAAAGGGTGCTGAAAATGAAAACAAGAGAGAGAGAGAGAGAGAGAGAGAGAGAGAGAGAGAGAGAGAGAGAGCTGAAAATCAATAAGATAGAGTGACACTGAGTTTGTCTAAGAGATTCTCTGTTGCTGCAGGGTCACTTAGTTTGTCTCTGAGTAAGAAAAGAGAAGAATCAATCTTGTAATGTGGTCTTTAGTGGTTATCTTGTATCGGTTTTCTTTCTGTTGTAGAATAGTTCACTCATGTTTATGCTTTGTTCTTGCTTATGGTCCATATTGGCTGACAAAAGGTTCACATGCATGCGTTTTGTTTGTGCCTTAATAGTAAAATCTCTCTCCAGAAAGAACATATGGGATATTTTGCTGGGTCATAAAACAGTGAGAAACTGACATACAGAATCCCTTGGCAACAAATTTTGAAATTTTGAGAATATGAAAATCCTGGGAGTAAAACTTGGTATGAATCTCAGATGCAAGGAAAACCTACTATGCTGGATTACTCTTTTCACCTGATTAGGAAGCCCACACAGTTAAAAGCAGCAACTTTCAAGAAATGTGCCAAGCATCAATAATCTAAATAAACCATAAGAGAATTGAATCTGAATCTGAAGCCAAGGGAAGAGTAATAGAGACTGGAATTTTGCTCATCTTTTTCTTTTCGGTTCTCTTCAAAATTCTATGTATGATACAAGTAGGGTTTTGCCAACTGAATATAAACAAAGGTTTTACAATTGACAAGAAGCTATGTAATGAAAATGAATCTATCATACATAGGAGTGTTTGGTTAAACTATCATAGATTGTTTACGATGGCTATGCAGTGGGGTTGACATTGGAGTTGGAAATAAGTTTGACTTCATATAGATTCTCCTCTCCCTTGGCTGCACCAGAAACTTAAGTAAGAATTATATAGAAAAAATAGATGCAGAAGCAGAATTTAGACTGCTGTATGCACTGGCAGCAGGCTACTAATCTAGGAATTGAAACATTTAGGTTTAAATCTCACCAATTTCAGCTGTAATGCCTGGTCCGAAGAATGATGTAAATTTAGCCTAGAAAACAAAAGAAATTGATGAATCAGTCTGTCTTTTTTTTGCTATTCTGAAATTAAAGGCTTAATAATTCTACAAGGTGAAAGACATCCATATCATTAAATATGCCATCAACCCAGAGAACTTTAAAACATGATTTCCATGAATACATTTGATATAGATAAATGTTCAACAACTGAGGTAGGGTTTCATTCTCAGACCCAAAAATAGCAGCAGAAATATTTCTAAGGGTCATTAAGTTTACCTGTCTTTGTTCAAAATCAGACAACTGCAGAGATTTTGCCTCAAACACCAGGACTAGACAGTATCTACCATCTTCTGTGACCTAGCAAGATAACACAAATGGAGTGAGGAGAATAACTGTAAATTTGTAGGTCACTTGGATATTAACTAAGACCATGATCAAATATCATGTTAGTAAGAAAGGGTTATATAAGAAATGCGGATCATTTGAATCCTTTGAAAGGCAAAATATATTAGTGAAATGATCATGGTCCTCGGTCTTCCCTTGTATATAACAGAAAGCAAAAGGATAAGGAAAAAAACGTTATTCCTATACATAAAACTAATTGCAGTAGAGCTAAGGAGCCTGTAACAGAAGAATTTGGTATTAATACATACAGGAAAAAAAATCAGCATGGAGGTGACAAAAAGTTTACACACTCAGCATACCTCTTCACGAATCTTTTGTAGAACAGGTGCACTCCTCCGAGCAATTCCCCCACCCTGTAAACAGAATAAGAACAATATCAACCACATGTTGAAGTCTATCCAAACAACAGGGTGTAACCACCTTGTGCATAAGGTTATGTACATCTTAGTGCAATTAGAGGTCAAGCATGTAGCAAATAATAAGTTGACTTTTCTTAGGATGGGAAGGAGAAATATTTCTGTCCCCCACACAGAATATTCCAAAACAACTCAATGGCAAGATATCTCAACCTATAAACACAATCAGACATCTTACCTGACCATACTGGAAAATTCGTTTTAATGCTTCATCCAAATGCTGCTCATCCCCATAGCGGTATCTCGTAACATCATTCCTGACCTAATCATAGTTATGTTATTTCATATATCATATTAGGCTATTAGCATAGGCAAGTAACACAAGCAAACTGAAGCATTTGATGTCGATGCACTAGGAAAGGCCTATTGGCTGCACTATTGGCTCCATGAGACATGAATCATAAGAGTTCACTGAGATTAGAGTGGTGCAATATATTCATATTTCAGCAGTATTATAAAGGTACAAATGCTTAGTTTATTGTCAGCATGATTACTTCAAGAAAAATTATAGGGGAAATAGTCATCCACACTGAATATTTGGGAGTCGGGTAATAGCAAATGCTACTTTCATTCTTAGGGGTTGGACAACAAGATTGGAAAGTTCACATTGCTCAATAGTTCATGGTCGACACTGATTGAATCAGAAATTCAAGAGGGTTCTTGGAAATAACCCCAAATTTTCAAAGGCTTAGTGGCATTTCCACAACATTGTATTTCAGTGATGATGATGCAGACTCTCAAATAATCATATGACAGGTATCCATCTTCTAAAAAGGACCACATCTGATGTAAATAGTAATAATTCAATTCAAGGCAAGCACCTGTATAAGAATAGGGGTGGCACACGTCTCCCTTAATTGCTGAGCATCCAAATAAGTCAAGCACGGCACCGGCTTTAGTTCTGCATACTGCAAACAGAGAAATGAACACACTAATATGCGAACTACAAATCAATTCGTGTTCTTATATTGCTACTCATCTCCAATATCACACCATATCCTGGATTACGAAACGAACATAAAACATCTACACAACACAACCTTGCATAACATGTTCTTAAACACTTTCCATAGGCTGCTCTATACATGATTCAGATTGTACCTTGAAAGCCATGCCAATGATTGCAAGAGGAAACCCATATGTTAACATCAATGCAGACCATTCAGACCCAGGTAGGATATTAAAGTATGCACCAAAACCATACCTGTAGCTCACAACACACCAAACCCAAAACAAACACACCACTATTAGCACTAAACACAATCAATGATCACTACCCAAGTACCAGAACAGGATTAACAACTCACCCTAACAGCGTAATCCCACCACCTAGTCCGATAGTACCAAACGAAACCTGCAAAAGTTCACACCTTTACATCATCAACAACAATAAACAGAGTAAACAATCATAAAAAGATATGAACTTTGGGCCCACCTTGGCGAGGGAGAACTGGTCGTCGGTGACGATGGCATTGTCGGCGGTGGTGGGGACGGAGGAGGTGTCGGCGGCTCCTGGGGAGGTGATTTTGGAAATGGGCCCAATGGGCTTGGAGTAGGTGAGGAAGGTGGAGGTGGGGTTTGATGGGTGGGGGTGGAGGAGGAGGGGACGAGAGAGGAAGCGGTGGCGGGTGAAGGGTTCATGGTGGGAGCAGAGGATGCTTCCTCCTCCTCTTGCGGCTGTTAGAGTTGCCATTTGAGGCTTTGGTTTTGAGAAGTAAAGGTTGAGGCTTTGAGAACAGAGCAGAGCAGAACAGAGCAGTTTGGAGTTTGGAGTTGGCTGCTCTCAACCGCCAAATTTCTGGCTACGTGTCCTCATGTTATCCTTTTCTTTCTTTTTTTATGTTGTTTCCCTTGGGAAAAAAAGAACAATCTTTTCTTACATTTTTCTTTAAAAAATATTACCAAGGCGAACAAATTGGTGGTAGTCTTTATTCCGTAAGTAAGAGGTTGTAAACTCGACTCATGGTTAGACAAAATAGTGACAGTATTATTTACAAAATGCTTAAAATTGGCAGAAATTATACTGTTTACAAAGTGTTTAAAACTAACTGGAAATTATACAATGCGTTTGATATGTTAATTTTTGATTTGTTTTCATGTTACATTTCATCATCTTAGTACTATTTTTTGGTAATATCATCTTAGTAATTACTGTATTGGATAAATTGTTTACTGTCACTAAGGAGTTTTTGAGGAAAAGGTAGGATTGAGGTATGATTATTTCCCCAAGGATGCTGCTGCATAAAATCATGGATAAGTTGATGGAGAATATTGATCAACTGTAAAAAAACATCAAGATGAATCTGGAAACAAATGCAGCAAATTTTAATATGAACTCAGGTATTAATAATCAGTTTTGAGGTTCCTCTGTGAACAATTCCTTAAGATTGCCCAAACAATAGTGGGGTACAACTCCCAGTTACAAATCAAAATACATCACTTCTGAAGCAGCTTTACCATATGAAGTTTTTCTAAACAATGGGGCAGCCCTTGTTACTGTTTATGTGAACCTACTTCTACAGCACTATCACAATTCCTGTCGGACAGAAGCAACCAGTCTATTGATAATCCTGCTGATCTACACTGTTCAATTGTAAAGCCAATTAGGAGTAACTGCCATTTGGAAAAAAACAATGGCCCTCATCTACATGCTTTCCTCATCACTTTCACGGGGAACAGTTTGGGACACGGTTCCGCTAAACTTTTTTCTCCTGCAAACCAAGCACACTCAAGTTATTACCATTATAAACAAACAGAACATTTGAGTTCTGGAGAGATACATTGCACAAACTATGTGACACCTTATGAATTGGAGGGTGTTTCAAGACAAGCAATTGTCCATACCTTAAAGAACAGTATTTTTCAATTGCTTCCTTTGTCTCCACACCATAAACAAACCATTCTTCTTTAGATACAACTGCATCCCAGGCTCCCGTATCTGTAGAATACCAGAATTAATGCCCAGACTCATAAACTGGAACAAAACTCTTTGTAATTGACAGCGCTAAAAACACTGACCTTGAAGCACAATATCTTCTCCATTATTGTAACCCTTTAGTTTCCAGAAGACGCGGCCATCAACATCCACACGATAAGGCTCTGTTCTTAGAGCATCACATCTTTGTTTCTCTACAAAATATGTACAAGGAACTTTCAACACATGAATGTATGAAATATTCAGGAAGATATGATAGTGTAACAATCATGACATTAAGAAACATCACTTGTACCAGATACACAGTTCATGTATCCAGTATCCTTATAAGACAGTGAACGATATTAGAAATGGAAACATACTTTTAGGCATTATGCCCTCTACTTCAAGCAACTTTGCATGAGCTTGAGCTGCTTCAGTTTTTATTTGTGAAACAAGAGCTTCATGTTCCGAAATTGACAGAGGAGCTCCATTTTTTGCAATAATAAGCTTGGCCACCTCATCTTGCAACTTCCGCTTGAGAAATTTTTCCTGTACATTAACAATAAAATTAGTTTTAAACAGAATTAACATGTAGACTCCAAGGGATTAATGCCTTATACTATATGTCTATATCTATACCTTATCTTTGGCTGCATTAACTTTTCCTTTTGCTTCCTTGTCACTTTCAACAATCTTTTCATGCTGTTCTTCTATCCAGCTCCTCAATTTACTGGAGGAAAGATTGAAAAGTTCTCATCTTAGTCTTAACCAAGAAAACAGGAAATTTTGCACACTATAGTCAACACTCTCTTTGTACTTACGAAGTGCGTATAACCTCATCACAAAGGTAAGTTAAGAGTTCGAGCTTCTGAGAGATGTTTAAGATATCATATCCAGCAGCACCTCTACTGAAACAATCTGTAGGCAGTTCCTTCAATAGGTGTTCGGCCTCAGAGTCAGAGATGCATTTACCCAGATCTTGGAACCATGTATTTTTGTGGCTTATTTCATCTATAGATGAAGGCCTAAACAAGAAAATGATATCAACAGTCAACTATTTTATTTAGATAATCCCAGCAAAAGAAGTGATCATCAATAAACCGCATGAGTTCTCTTCACCATTCAGCTTTATTTATTTATTCAATTGAATAGGAATACTATATAAAGTTAAAAGGCAGAATTCTTACTCCTCTCCCATATCCTCCTGTAGTAGAGATATGAGTTGCATGAGAAACCGAATAACTGAGGAGTATTGCCCAGGGCGACCAGTTCTCCCACTTCGTCGGCGGAGTAATTCACCAAGTATAGATTCAGCATGTGCTCTTTTGAGATCAAGAACCTAGAGTACATTACAGTTGCGTCAACTCAAAATCAAAAAGGCTTATAACAGTGCATTATAGAAAATTACAGACAGATTCTTTCATCATCTAATATTTAATATCAGAAAAGTTATTACCTCTCCAAAAGCTGAACAAAATTCCAAGAATTGCAAAGCGTTTCCAGCATCCTCAGGAAGTAGTTCAATTCCCAGGACACTTGTTAAGGGAATGCCCTCAGGCAAGGGTAGTTCAGGCTCAACATATTTATTCAGAATATTCTTGGTGCATACCTCACCTTTGTGAGTCTCTATGCCACTCTTGACCTTGTCCTTGGCCTTTTTCTTCCTCTTGACATCATTGTTGTTTACAAAATCTTGAACTTCTTCACCTTGCAGTTCCATGTCATCTGCTTCTTCTCTTTGATCCTTATTGCATTCCTCGACTCTGCAAGTCTCTATGCCACTCTTGACCTTGTCCTTGTGCTTTTTCTTCCTCTTAACAAAATTGTTGTTCACAACATCTTGAACTTCTTCACCTTGCAGTTTCACGTCATTTGCTTCTTCTCTTTGATTATTATTGCATTCCTCACCTCTGCAAGTCTCTTCGGCACTCTTGACCTTGTCCTTTTTCTTCCTCTTGACATTATTGTTCACAACATCTTGAACTTCACCTTGCAGTTTCGCATCATCTGCTTCTTCACTTTGATCTTTACTTTTCCTCTTTCTTGATTTCACCTTTTTTACAGAACCATCCTCAGAGACTTTAGGATCATCCCTGCTGCCATTACGGATTTCCTTCAATCTGTTCCTCTTTGTTTTCCTAACTAATCCCTCCTCAGGGTTTTGTGTTGAATTCAAGCTGGCCTCAACATTTAGATCAACAGAATTCTCCTTTTCATCAACAGCCTCCTATCAAAACCCAACCACATTGACACATTAAACAACACCTTCCCAATCAAATCAAAACAAACAAACAAACAAAATATGCAACTCCAAAACACTAAAGCAAAGCTACCCAACCTTGTCAACAACCTTCCTTTCAATACCAAAATTCTCCGGTCCCTTTGCGGTCAACATCTCCGAAACAGAACGAAACCCGCCTTCCTTGGCCGTGTAAACAAGAAGACCAGTGGGTTTGAGGCCTTGTTTCTTCCTGGAAAATAGCACATTTCATCAAACCATAAACTTTACCCTAGAAACCAATATCCACTTTAGCTACTTATACACAACATTTACCTGCAGAAACTACAATTACAGTTCCCCCTACATTTGGGGCAATTCCAATCATCCAAAAGCTCCACCTCTTCAGCTTTCTCTCCATATCTATATAAACCCATCATCACAATTTCTCACCCAATATCAATTTCATCAAAAAGACCCAAACTTTATTCGAAAAAAAATTATAAGACTCTCGAAATAATCAAACCTGTTGAGAAGACACTTGTGACAAAAGGTAATGGTGCAGCGATTGTTCTTCTTCAGATTCTTGCACGACGCCAAGAAATCCCTAGTCTTCTGCCGGCACTGAAAAATCAAATCAATTCAACCCCAAATTAGAAACCTCTAGTTTGCCCTAATTTTCTCGGAAACTCAATTGAAAATGGACCCAAGAAGAATTGAAAATCGAAGTGACCTGGTGGCAGGTTTTTCCGTTGACAGGATCGTAGATCCGACCGCCGACGACACGAACTCCGGCCATTAGGTGGAGGGTGGGATCTGAGTGATTGTTGGTGGTTCTCTGTTCTGTGAAATCAGATTTCAATTTAGGGTTGGAGAAAAAGAATTGGAGATTTGAAGAAGACGAGGAGGCAGCACGCGGGTTTTTTTAATTTGGTTCCCACGCTCAAGCGGGAGAAAATCGAGCCCAAATTTTTTGAGCCCCAAATTTTGGGGTTTAGTTTTGGATTTTGGAGCTTTGTATTTTAGGGGCAGATTAGGGAAAGGGCGTCAGATTGTTGGCCAATCTTTTTCCTTTTCATTTTTGTTTCTGCTGGGTGTAAATTCCAGTTGGATCGTTTAACCTGTATTTTTTTTTCCTTCTAGAAGTATAGAGCATATGGCTGTGTCTCGATTAAAGAAACATTAATTTTTTTAAATTTATACGACATGTATGGTTGTCTACGTTTAACATCAATGCCTCCTGGATTATATTACATTTATCCATTCATCACTTGCTAGGATATTATGATATATCATAATGCAGTATCACCTTCAGAAGCTTAATCTTGTAGGATTTACATGTCAGTCACTAGTTGTTTTACTTTGTAGCAATACTGATAATCAAAGTTATTTCGGATTCCTTCATGTGTTTGTAAACGCAATAACATTTTTTTACTGAGAATCATTATGATTCATTTATGTGTTGAAAAAAGAAAAGAAAATATAATAGGGTTTAGACGATATAATTTATATGAAAAATTGTCAAAAAAGAATCATAGCATCATTATGTGATTGTCGCTCTTTTGCTAACCATGTGAGGAGAAATTTTGAAAAATGACCAGTTTTTAACATCTATATTGATTTTTAACCATCTTTTTTCAAACTAATGAAAAATAACCATATTGAAGGAGAAAAAATCGAAATTATCCTTGCCTAAAGTTATCGCCTTTAATTTCAAGAATTTTTTCCTTGAACCTGTCAATTGTCAAGGTCGGAGAAAATGAGAAAACATCATTGCTTCAATAATCAATTCCTAATTCAATAATATAGTCTTTTCGATAAACAATTAATCAATGTAGTTGATGAAGATTGGAAATAGGTGTTAAAAAATCCAAAACGTTAACAAACTAAGTGAAGAGGAGGTGCCCTAGGCCAGTGATTTTTTACTGATCCTTTATATATAGTCATCAAAGCTCAATTGCAAAAGAATTCATATCTAGATTTTTCGGCTTCCAGCGACCTCCTTCTTTTGCACCTATGAAATACCTCATCAATTCATAAACATCTCGGCTCTTGTGGATGAAATCACACGAAGTCAATCTCACACATTGTGTTTGTTTCAAGATGTTTCTTGGTCAAATACTTTCGATCTCATAGAGAAGTTATTATCAGACGAAACGATAAGCTTGCTCTGCTATCATGAACAGAGTCGATTCCATCTAACCTTGATCGTGGAGAAACTTCTCAAGAGAAATGCAATATCTATGAACCATGATCTTTTTTTCAACCACTTTATCATGATCAATGGTAAAACCTACTTCCTTTTTCTTCTCCTTGGCTCAACTGTGACTCCTCAACTCATTGTCATCTTCGGAGATCGATAGATGACAGGTTATCAGATAGTGATAAAAAAAACATGAGAGGGAGAAATAATTTTTTTACTTAGTTTTTGAAGGATGAATTTGAGAATGATAGTTACGACTTTTCCTCCCTTAATATGGTCACTTTTCATTAGTTTAAAAAAACATGGTTAAAAATCAATTTAGATGCCTAAAAGAAGTCATTCTTCAAAATTTCTCCCATGATAGCCACTTTAAATGTGTATTCCCATATGTCCTGCTACCTTTGGGTTAGGGTAATTGTAGCTCAAGAACATGTTATATTTGGGTGAAGCCAATATAACTATCAATTCAATTGGGAAGCCACAACTCATTCTCACGATTACGGGTACATGTCATTACCAATGTATGGGCGTGAATACATATTGAATACATATTTGGGCTACAGCAAACTGTTTGGGCTGGAAGCTGCTAATTTGAGCCCGGAAAAAAGCCAACATCAAGACCCATATATGCTGTATAATTTGGTACGTTCATTCTTTTGTTGTGGTTTGAAGCTTCTTCAACCAATAATTTTCTGGTGGCTAGCGGCAAATGAAAGCCTGGATGTTGTCAAATGTGATGGCCAGTCACACATGGCAGCGTCGTACTGGATGAACAGAGATAAGAGAAGATTTAGTCTGGATTTTCATGCCAGATACCACAGTGAGGTCCTGTTCCTTTCAACTGCAAGCTTTGTCACTTATGTACTTGTGTCTGGTTTCATTAATGGAATGACAACCTCAGACTTAACTCCCCAGAGCCTTGGATACCATAATACCCCATTTTGCAATAAAGTTGGGATTTCAGGTACCTGCTGTTATTATTGGTATTTTCATAAAATCTCTCTGCTTTTCTCAAACTCCAATCCCAGAGAGTTCCTTGTTCTATGTATAGTAAAGCTGCCTCTTCTTGGTTGCTGAGAAAATAAACCAAATTTCAAAGAGAATGTCTCCTCCTTTTGATGGTTATGTGGTGCATGTGAACTTTGTCTCCGCAGATACAGTGTGTCATGTTTTAACTAGCTAGGACTACTAATCATAAACATTCATAGTGTTTCATGGGTTTTGAATCGATATTCTAATGACATAACATGTAAACTATCGACCAAGAGATCGTTATCGTTGCTAGTATCTGATAACATTCTAAAACTTATGTTCAATTCTTCATTCAGGACTAGATGGCTTTGGCTCCAGTATGCTACAGGGTACCATGCAAAGGCCATATTCAACCGATACATTATGTAATAAGAGAACCAAGTTCATCTGAAGGACTAGAAAGCAGTCTAAGATGCAGTTTAGCACATAATTCACAAGAACAAAATCGTGGGACGGTTCGGTATGCATCAAATGCTAGAACGAATGAGAAGCAGCTGAGATCTTTAGATTCTTACTTTAGGAAACTCCAAAATAGCACAAGTCTGCCTCCAGAAAATGTAAGCAAGACGAGGGAGCCGCTCGGTAGAAAAAATGATCGTTTGGGATTAAAGGAGGAGTTGGATTATCTTGGAAAACTTAATGAAGGTTAGTATCTGCTAGAGGAGTAGCTTCTATCATTTCCATTTTAGAAACAAAATAAATTTTACATAGTTTCTTTACTGCCACAGATGCAAACCAGATTAATAAACCAGTTGATGTTTCTACTGGAGACAATATAGTTCCAAAATCATTATCTATCATTCAAGAATCCGAAAACGTTGCCGAGAGGAAACTGGTCAAGAGCTATACAAGCACAGCTGATGATAATGGTCAAGATAGTGAGGAGATCTCTGATCTCTATCTAATGTAAGACTTTGCTTCATCTAAGTGCAGTTCAGTACTAATTTAAAATCTGGTAGTAGTACACAATGCATCTTTTAAATCTTTGTTTGCAGAAGCATATTGGGATCTATCAACATTGCAGTTTTTCTGTTTGAGATAGCAAGTCCAGTTAAGAATTCTGAGCTCTTTTCTCTTCCATTGTTATATGGAGCAAAGATAAATGATTTGATCATGGTCGGAGAATGGTGGAGGCTAGTCACACCGATGTTTCTGGTACAATATTGATTATTGGGTTCGTGTTTCTATTTAACATTTATATTATTAACAACGTTGACCCATTACCTGATAGCTTAAGCTTTTGGGTGTAGTGGTTGTCTAACATGGTATCAAACCCTTGTTTGCAGTAGTAGGCTTTGAGCTCGAAACCATCTTCCCTAGCTCAGTTCTTTCTGGTTGTATAGTCTGACTCTCCATGTACAGGTTGAGGCTGCAAATGAGCTAGGTTGTCGAACACTTAGTTGCAATGCTCGGATTGAGTACTTAGGAATTGAATTGTAATGTGACATATGATTGATGCAAACTTCATATGACTTCCTAGATCATAAAGAAAAATTATTTGGTATGTGCAGCACGCCGGACTCATTCATATAGCTATCGGTTCTTGGGGACTTGTTACATTCGGACCTAAGGTGTGCAGAGGCTATGGTTCATTCACATTTTTCTTGATCTATATGCTTGGAGGAATCTCTGGGAATTTGATTAGCTTTCTTCACACACCAGAACCAACTGTCGGTGGAACTGTAAGCAGCTCCCGAACTTCTATTCTTGCATTGAACTTCTGTTTCCCATGCGTACATGACTAAGTTCATAAATGGATCACAGGGACCGATATTTGCCATGATTGGAGCTTGGCTCATCTATGAGACCCAAAACAAAGATATGATTGCAAAGGAAGTCTCAGAGAGTATGTTCCAGAAGGCAATAATAACTACAGCTCTTACCTTCACATTGAGCAGTTTTGGTCCTATTGATGACTGGTAAGGTTAAAACGAACTACTGTGTGATGTATGATTCACTATATGCCTTTCATAGTGTGAGTTATTGCTATCTCATTTTATCATGCTCACAATTTGGTTTGTAGTGAGCTTCAAAATTGCCTTTGACATTCTTTGTTGGGTAAACGTTGCAGGACACATTTTGGAGCTGCATTGACAGGAGTAGCATATGGGTTTTTGACATGCCCTAGTCTTCAACTGGACGATTCATCATCATCTTCAATAAGTGGCCAAGAGGAAGGAATCACACTTGTTAGACGTTACGCTGATCCCTGCAAATCACTTTTTCTCTTCACAGTGTTTGTTCTTGTTCTGAGTTCTCTGCTTCTCTTTGTTGAACCACCACTCAACGCCTTAGCTTCAGACTCTGTGTAGACGTGACGAACTTAATTGTATATGAATTTTGGTAGAGAATGATACAATATATTAGCCCATATACTCATACAGTACGTCTATACCATCGATCTTTGTCACTCATGTCCCATAGTATAATGTGGAAAAAAGAACGGCATTACGGCAATGCCATAACATCACGTACATTATGAAGATTCAAGTCATTTCTTGGCCGCCAAGCTGCAACTATGATACTTGGAAGAATGATTATAAGACAAGTGCCATTCAATTCATTTCATGAATCCAAGTGATTACGTTTGTTCTACACGACTCGAAGAAGTTTTCCAGGGTTTATCTTAACTTTAAAGGCACCATGCCCTTAACAGCGACACGTTTGTAGGTGAGGTCCTAACAAGAAACCACGTAAACAGACCTCTGTGTCCTTTTCTGCATCAACATGAATCACCCATGTCTTTAATATAAACCTTGATGAGCCCCCTTGGCCCTGCCTTGAAATTTGAACTGTGGCTTTGTGTTCTTAAGCTTTTATCTGTGGCGCTTGGAAGAGTTGGCAAAAATTTCATGGCTCCTCTTCTAGCAGTGAACCTGGTGGTTCATCTCATCGTGGTTGGATTGGCTGGTTGGTCACTTGATAAGTACATTGACGGCGAACAAAATCAACCGCGTACGTATCCTCTGTATTTGTCCTAGTTCATAGACTTCATTTTTTACAGTACGTTAAATGGTTACACTATGCTTTGATGACTTTAAACTAGAGGGGTGGCCATTCTGTGTGATACTTGGTGCAGATTTGGGAGGGAATACATCGACTAGCTTTATGTTGATCTTTGCTCTTATTGCTGGAACGTTTGGTGCTTGCTCTGTGATCATAGGCATGATGCATCTACGGGCATGGAAGCACGAAAGCCATGCTGCTGCAGCTTCTGTAGCCATCATTTCCTGGGCTATGATAGCACTTGCTTTCGGGTATTTCACTCCAAACTGAGACAAATTTCGAAGGACTGGGAACAAAACTAAAGTGGGTGTTTGCTAGTCTTTTTATTTACTAACTTGGGTGAGTGTCTTTGATGCAGTGTTGTATGCAAGGAGGTCATAATAGGGGGACACCGAGGAAAACGATTGGTAAAAGTTTTGAGCAAAATCAAGCTAGCTTGATAATTAGTTGTTGGAAGCGAAATTAACCAATACGCTTATGATTTTTCAGCAAACGTTGGAACTTTTTATTGCAATCTCACTGCTAAGTCAATTGCTGTACTTGGTGCTACTGAATGCTGGTATGGACCAACTGTTATATGAGCTCTGTGCCTCCTAATTGCTACGCTTTGTTTTGTGATTCTGTTTTTAGTAACTTGTAAAATTTACAATGTACATTTTGCTTGCCGGACCATCAAAGAAATACCAATGAAGGCAGCAATATGAAGAAATGTTGGATAAATTGCATAATGTTATAAAACCAATTTCCATAAACAAACTATGGCAGTAATACTAACAGTTACCCGGAAGTTTTCACTGTAAAATTGGAGACTGATCACTTCTGCTCACTCTCTAAAAAGATCAAGTAAAATTTAATTATCATTCCTCATATGGCGCTTTGTTACTATATCGTTTTAAATAGTACAGTTATGCAGAACCAAACATCAATATTCTTGTTACTGAAAATTAAGCATCACCGTTTTCAGTTGTTTCATCTGATTTCCACTCGACTATTGCCAGAGTATGGCGTCCTCCAGAGGCAATAAGCTTGGCAATCCAATCGCCATTGGCTTCACCGTCACTGACATTTTTAGGTGGGAGTTCGATGGGGACTTCCATCGGGTGACCAGTTGTCACCTTCCTTCCATAGCCAAGACGTCCATGGTCACCTCGACCAAACTGCCAATATAAACAAACACAGTTGATTTTCGAAACCACACAATGTAAGAGAAAATCTAAAACTTGGAAGACCAGAACAAGAAACCGACGAACAGAGGTTTTTCATTAGTTTTATGGATATTCTGAGAACTTGCATTTTTCAGCTATAATGATGGCATTAGTAAGAGGAGTTTCTTACCGAGAAAATGCGACCATCACGCGTTAATGCCGCAGAGTGAGTGCCTCCACAAGACACCTATATCATAATTTAGCAGAAGTTATCTCAAGCTGTTATAGCTGTGATTACTACTAAAGTGAGCAGGAACTTCAGAGCCAAGTGAAGTTTATAGAACATTCAAATCAAATGATGAAGAAGCCAAGTGCATCATTGTCTATTTCAGATGGTAGGAATGTTGACAGAGTTCTGACTAAGATTAGAAGGCATAGAGCCAAATCATGAGATGATGTCTTAGGCTAGCACACTAAGATGATCTCTTTCCTCTTTTTCAACCATTCTACCAAAACTGATATAGCAAAACAGCTAACATCTTTCATTAGACGATTTTGAACACCCAAAATACATGAAACACCCTTTTGGTCTTATGAAATAACAGAATAAGAACATTATATATGTAATCTTAACAACATTTGGTATCTATCAACATCACCTACAATCGGATCAAAGACAAAAAACCTAGCCTACAAAAGCATTATTAGAACTAGTCCAGAACCCACCTCTCCTGATATCTCAGTCACTACACTAACTTTATATACTCAAATAGGTAATAGGTTTCCATGTAGTCTAAGTTCCAACTCCAACTAAAATTGGAACAATAAAATTGGTACCTGAACAATGTCCTCCCCAGCTAAAAGATGAACCTTTTGGGGGACCATTTTACTACTCTTATCATTATCGCCAAAACCAAGTCTGCCATGTTCCCCTCGGCCCCATCCATATACCTGCAGTATAAAAATATAGGCAATGAAATACAGTTTTGTTAAAGCAGGTAGAAAGTTAACAATACATGATATTTAGATTACTGAAAATTGACCTCAGACAAGGATCGATGCATTATCTAATAAAAAAGAAGACTGTAAACAGCTATGACCTCAATTCTCACTTTATGCTGGAAAACCAGTCGGCTAAGCTATGGAGTAAGACTAACCACCTTTAGACTAATACACCAGCAGATTATACTCATGCAAATGAAAAACCTTATAGCTACATTGAGCTTATTCAAGATATAAAAAAAAAAGTATTTTAGTACAGAGTGAGAAGGAAGAGAGAACTCAATTCTCACTTTATGCTGGAAAAACCAGTCGGCTAGCTATGGAGTAAGACTAACCACCTTTAGACTAATGCACCAGTAGATTATACTCATGCAAATGAAAAACCTTATAGCTACATTGAGCTTATTCAAGATAAAAAATAGTATTTTAGTACAGAGTGAGAAGGAAGAGAGAGTCATCATCACCTCTCCATCATCTGTTAGTGCAGTAGAATGCCATCCTCCAGCAGCAATATCCACCTACAGTGGCACAAAGGTTAAACAATCATATAACATGAGTCATGAATAACCATCTTGTTGTAAGCAATTTACTACATAAAGTCATAAACACAAAAGCCAGAGGACATATTATCATTATATCCTGGCTACATGAGGAGAAGGAAATCACAAACAAGCAAGTCAAAATTAGCCTCACAAGATAGTCTGGCAAATGGGATAACTCATAATGATCTTTATCCATGTTGCATCTTCTGCTTTTTACTTTCAAATGGGATAAATAGGTATTATTAAGTAACATATATACATCATCAGTATTGTTGTGCAAGATCTGTGCATAAAAGTGATAGGATGGAGTTGGATAATCTTTAATATGAATCCTAATTTGATCAGCAAATAGTCCAACGATGTTTAAATAAATTTAAAACATGATTAATTCTGTTGACTCATTCTAACACATTTAACCACTACACAAGCACAAGAGCAACAATTGCATTGCTTCAAGAATTAACCCTTAGTATGCGGTAGGAATGTTTCAAATCTTAAGCCGCTTTATTATGTACTATGTGAAGGTTAAGGTACAGATGCCCCAAACACAAGCTATTGCTTACTTACTTGCTACTCTATCAATATCCCACCCCTGACTAATAACTAAAGTCCCCTTTTCCCCAATTCAGCACCTGGTGCCAGGTTGCAGATGCTGTGGAGAATGCTCCATAGAGTGAAAATATATAAAACCAATACTTAAAAACTGCTTCATGACATGATACAATTACGTAAAATATGACTAGGTCAGGAGAACACCACAGATTTGTGAATACCATATTCCAGAAGGTGCACACCGAAAAGAAATTAAGATAATCAAACAGTGGTGTTAACCGCTAAGCATAAACGACTAAAAGAAATGAAAGAAAACAAATAGGAAAATGCAATACAGACCAAAGTAAGACCAGAAAGTCCGTTGACAGGAATGGGTTGTGATCTTGGCTGCGTATCCCCTGTTCCAAGCTGTCCATATTCGTTATTACCCCATGCCCATAAAGTGCCATCCTCTTGGAGAGCCAAATTATGAAATGCCCCTACTGCAACGAGCTTCACCTTATCAAGACCTTGTACTCGTACAGGTGTGGAAATTTGTTTTCTGAAAATTAGAAGAAAAAATTACAGATGATGGTATTGATAATGGTCCAATGAGTTCTCAATTGCATGCAGGTTGGTAGCATAACTATGGAAAGGGTTGATACAGTACATTATACTACGTAAGGAAGATGCTTAATATGGTACACTAAGCTATGTAAGAAAGATGCTTAATATAGTACACTATGCTATGTAAGAAAGATGCGTAGAAACAATTGACAATGTTAAGTCTCAGGGCAACATACATGTCTCCTGGAGGCCATGGTTGACCCCATGTCCATACATGCCCTTCACGTGTAAGCACCACAGAGTGAGTACCCCCAGCAGCTACCTGCGATGTGAAGGAAGGCATATCAAAAATAGAGAGATGCCAATTTATTCCGACATCCTTGGGCAAACTATAGAAGCCCCATATGGGTAATAGTAACCATATAATCTAAATTTGCTGATCGTTTCCATAGTTGCATCAGAATGAAAACTGGCTTCATCTGAATTTTCATTTTAAATAGGTTTTTGAAAACTTCCATTTCCATAACTCAATGATCAGACAAAATGAGTTGGGGGCAACACCATCAACTGCGCTAATCAGTATCAACGTGGGAAAAGAGAATATTTACTGAGACAATGCAGCTATATCCAACAGTTCCTATCATGCATCAGCAACTTACCTGGCGAACCACAAGTTTGGGCGCACATCGCTGAGGAATCACTATGTCCCTCTTCAAAGGTTTACCTGTGTCGCGCTCAGGTTCTTCACCGCACTGTCCATACTCATTTCCACCTGCACCAAAACCACTCTTTATACTTCTCTCTTATATCAAATTCGAAAATAGCAAAAAGAACAACACTAAGAAAGAAGACATACCCCAGGCATAGGCACGGCCTTGATCATCAACAGCCAAACAATGCCATCCACCAATAGCAGCCTACATATTCCAAAAAAAAACCCAACCCTCCATCAGAATCACACAAGGCAAGCAACCAATGTTATCTCGCACGGTGAAACGAAAGTACCTGAACGATTTTAACATTGGAAAGAGCTTCAACTTGGCTGGGAACGTTCTCAGTTTTGCTCTCGGGTGGATGCCCCAAAGTCCCTCTCTGATTCCAACCCCATGTGAACAGCTAATCTCTCCACACAACACAAAACCCTCCAAACTCTCAGCGCAACCAACCAAAATCAAAACAAGAAGAGAGAGAGAGAGAGAGAGAGAGAGAGAGAGAGAGAGGGACCCACCTTGCCATCATCACAAATAGCGAGAGAGTTTCGGCTGCCAGCGACGACAGAGCGAACAGTCTGCGACTCTAAGGCGGTGACAACGCACACTAGGTCCTTGTCATCGTTGCACCCTATTCCCAACTGCCCATCTTCTCCGGAGCCCCTGAAGCAAACGAAGCGTGGTGAGTGGCAAGGCAAGTAAATAACCAAGAGAGGGAGGGGCAGAGGGGTACCAGCTGATAATGGCGGTATCGGATGCCATGGAAGAAGAAGAAAGAAGAAGAAAAGTGGAGGAGAGTGGAGCACTGAGTTTATTCTATAGGCAGCAGCGGGTTTTGGAACTTGGACTGGCTACTCCAAAACGTCGTCGTCCTTTTTAGGGTTGAAAAGTGAAACCTTTTAGGGTTGGATAGTTGGATTACTTGGATATCATTTTAGTAACAGAGATGGATAGTAGGATAGGGGTTAGTGCAGTTATCTTTTTGAATTCAGTTTCGTCTTCTTGCGCATTTTAATCGTTTATTTTAGAGATGCTAAGCAAATCCTTATTTTCTCATACATATACCAACCGTGTCTCACATGCAGATAGGTGCGGATGCAGGTGCTCCAAGAGAGACTGTATCGAGTTTCGACGAGAAGAAAATGAACCAAAGATCAAGAAACAGAAGACAGCGGCAGAGGAATTTGTGTATGTCTGCTTCCTTCACCAGCTCGAGGGATGTGTTCGGAAACAGAGCCAACATAAACGGTGAAGCCGAAAAAGGAAAGGAAACACTTGAGGCAGAATGAGGTCAGAGTTTATGAATGAATGATGGATAGAGATAACAAGTGGTGCCACAATATCAAGGAAGAAGAAAATAGAAAGCACAATAACAATGCAAATCTGGATACCAATCAAAACAGGTGAACAAAGAAATAGGGCATCAAAAACTGCTAACTTTTTTAACACTAAATAATATAGCTGAGCAATCAAAGCACGGAACCAAATTCTTCTCGCCAATTATAAAAGCAATTTTACGATCTGTTGGTATATACCAACTGCAAGTGCTGACGCACTAAAGATCGTCAAGTTCATAGAGAAATCCGGCTACAACCACATGGCATCTATTACAAAGGTCTGAAGATAAAGGTACACATAGCACATATCCTACGATCCAAACTCGTCACTGTGCGGGGGCATCGCCTGATTCGCGCTTTGATGCTTCCTTGATTTCATCGCCAGCATCATCCTAAGATAACCAGAACAGTTAGAACCCAAAATATAATGTTGGAAGAACCTAAGACTGAAATACATGCAGTGACACAAGTTATTGCACAGTATTGTCTCATAAAGAACATTATACTTCAGTTTTGATACAAGAACTGGTTCTTTCAGTATAGGTCTCAAGCCATAACACACAAGTGACATCAGAAAACACGGAGGCTTGATGAATATTTGTATACACAAAACGTTTAAGAATGTGAGATAGATACCGTGATGTCAGAAGTCCACAGTGTCAGATTGTCTCGGAGAAGTTGCATGATCAAAGTACTGTCCTTGTATGATTCCTCACCCAGTGTGTCAAGTTCAGAAATGGCCTCATCAAAGGCCTGAGAGATGAATGTAAAAGGCAAACAGTAAGCATTCCATTCAGTAAGAATTACATTTTTCATCAGCCTAATAAGTTAAATCAGCCAAAAGAGTAAAGCAAAGGAACCACATGTTTCGAAACGAAAGAACATAAGAACAAATTATAGCCCTAAAACCACCCTGCGGATTGACCAAGCCACCACAGGATAAGATAACATAGACATCACATGCAGATATAACATGCAACCTAAAAGGTTATTCTCATACGTGAATCCTCAAAAGTGAGGAAGCAGCAAAAGCGTTATCCAAGTGAGTAAACTAATTCATATCCAGCTAGATCAAAATAACACCATAATACATATAGAAGCACAATTAAAAGAGTCTAAATGCTCAAGGAAAAAGTCTCTAAAGCAAGGAAAAAGAGCTTCTTCTATGCTTGGAGACCAACCAATAGAAAGAACATGCAAACAACAACTCGACTAAACTAACCAAGGACATTCATAAATGGAACACACAGAGCAGACAAAAGAACCACAACTATCTCATATAGCAACTAAGTTACTGTTTTGGCTTTAGAAAACAATTGAAATGAAATAAAATTCAAGTCATACACCAACTTCAATGTATTAGTCAATTCCTATGTACTGGGATGTAACTGAAACAAACAAATAAACAGCAAGTATAACAGCCTTATGCATCTACCTGTTTAGCCAGATTGCAAGCACGGTCTGGTGAGTTAAGGATTTCATAATAGAACACTGAGAAGTTAAGAGCAAGTCCCAGCCTTATTGGGTGAGTTGGAGCCAACTCAGCCAGAGCAATGTCCTAAAACCATGGAACGAAACAAGGTTAGCGATCACATAAAAACCACGAACACAACTAGACAACTAAGAGTGGCAGCCAAACAAGCTCGGCACCAACCTGAGCAGACTTGTAAGCCAACAATGTGCTCTCAGCTGCTTCCTTTCTTTCACCTCCGGTCTTGAACTCAGCAAGGTACCTATGGTAGTCACCTTTCATCTTGAGGTAAAACACCTTGGACTCAGCAGATGATGCTGAGGGGATAAGGTGCGACTCGAGGAGGTTCAAGATCCCATCACAGATCTTGCTCAGTTCAGTCTCAATCTTGCTCCTGTACTCCTTAATGATCGACACATGGTCTTCATTACCTCTGCTCTCCTCCTTCTGCTCAATGGAGGAGATGATCCTCCACGAAGCTCTCCTAGCTCCAATCACGTTCTTATAGGCAACAGAAAGGAGGTTTCTTTCCTCTACAGTTAGCTCCTCAACATCAACGGTCTTAGCGACCTTCTCCATGAACTCAACCATCTCCTCATAACGTTCAGCTTGCTCAGCCAACTTGGCCATGTAAACATTCTCCTCGCGTGTAGAATCAGTTGGCGACATCTTTGATTTGTATTGCGAAAGTTCTCAAACCTGAAATGTATGAACCAATCATCAATCGAAGCCATAATTTACAGCCACAGAACAAATCATCATATCACAAAGCATATCAGTCAGCATACAACAGTAGCAACGCGCCGATTTGCTCAGATCTGTGAAAACAAACTCATAGCATACTTCTTTACTAGATCAAATCATTTCCTCACAAATCAAACAGATCCGGATCCGATTAGATCAACAATCTTACTAATCATGCTCTCAACTT
The DNA here is from genome assembly GCA_034370585.1 of Fragaria x ananassa. Lineage (NCBI taxonomy): Eukaryota > Viridiplantae > Streptophyta > Magnoliopsida > Rosales > Rosaceae > Fragaria > Fragaria x ananassa. Next base: position 31,419,692 of record CP139754.1, on the reverse strand, counting down.
AGCCAAACAGTAAATCACAAGCTTAATCCGATTCCTTATCCTCTATTTTTCGCAGACATTTTTCCGATTAAGCAACATTTTCCCAGTCATAAATCTAAATCGGATCCAAATCTAACTATCACAGAACTTAAATCCATCAGATCGAATCACGAACACAAACAACCGATAATCATATAAAAAAAAAACGATTCGTAAACCGATTCGTAAACCCTAGATCTAGCGCAAATCATCACCAAAAGGGAAACAGATGAACGAAAATCGGAAACACAAAAATAATTAAAATAAAAAATAAGAAAATCAGAAATGGATCAAACCCTAAGGGAACCGTCCGTACCTGGGTTGGGTCGGTCGACGACGAAGAAGATCGATACGCTCTCGTAAAATGGAAAAGGGTAATCGGGGTGGGGGGCTTTAAACGAGGAGAGGTGTGGAGGTAGGTCCAATGGGAGAGAGACACGTGGTGGGTGGCGGAGATTCCGTAGAGGTTGACCACGCTGGACGTTGACCGTCAACTCAATCACACCCGCCCTACCTATAGACATTGTTGATTGTGATTGCTTCGCGCATGGCGTGCCTTGTGCGCTGTGGGTGGGGACGGACGGACTTGACGGTTTCCCATACCCAGTTCAAAACGGCGCCGTCCGGGCTTGTTCAAACGGCATTGTTCGACGTCGTTTGATGGTGTTTAGGTCAAATTTAAAATAGTGAATTACATATTAGTTACTAACTAAATTTTAGTTTACAAATACATCCTTTATACATTATATTATATACTTAAAGACAAAAAATAGCAAATGAGGACAAATTAATATTCACATGCCATCTGTCACAATGTATTTACCAGAATACCCCTCATTACTTATTCACTAAATTACAAACGCGCGTAGTACATATTCAGAAAGGTGCTACTTAGTACTTGCTACAAAGCTGGTACTGCCCAATTGACAAGTTCAACAAAGCTCCAACTGCCCAATTGTGAGTTCAACAATGATGCTACTACCTGACTGGGAGTTCAACAACGTTGCTACTGCCCAATTGAGAGTTCACAATGCTACTACTGCCTGGCTGGAAGTTCACAATGCTGTTACTGCCTGATTGTGAGTTCAACAATCCTGCTACTGCCCTCAGTGGATTGAAAAATCCAGTTTCTTTCGTTAAAGCTTATAACGGGGGAGATCCATCCAGTGAAGAATTGTCTTCCTCAGGATTTAAGTTATATGAAATTGTATTACCGGTCTTCCAGTTTCTGTCCACCAAAAGGTTTGCCAGTGCAGGATTTCTCACTATGGATATATGCAGTGAATTGCTTCAGGTAGCAATCCATCTCTCTTCCTCTTGTTCTTGCTAATGCTGAAAATATTTAGTGTATGCAGGGAAATTCATTGAAAGTCACATATTTTGTAACATATATATGTCAACGTCATTCTCTAGATAAACTTATAAATTGTATTATAATAAGAAAATTAAGCATGAACTCTATCTAAAGTGAAAAGAATTGGTATATGGCAGTGGTGCGTGGATCTTTATGTGTTAGTGGTACCTGCCATGTTCTCCTGTTTTTCATGCTTGGTTTGTATTCTGAAGTCATCGGCCTTTTGGGCACCTGTTGACATAACTTCCATACTAGTTTTGTCCATTCGGTTCATTTTAAGGGCTTCTTTGACTTGGTTTCTCATTTTATTCAATGCAGGTTTTCTCTTATTCTATGTGCATGGATAATTCATGGGATACTCTTTCGGTGTCTGTTCTATCACAGGTGAAAACATACTTTTAAGTTTTAGCTTTAAAGGCATATTATTGCTCTTGTTTTGGTAAATAATTTTGATGCACATCCAGCATTGCTTGTAGTGTTCTTATCTAGCAGACACTCGGTTGATATACATGATGTCTTGCCCTACCAATCATTGAGGCTTTTTTATTGGATACTTTCACACATGCCATGATTCCATGATGTATCTCGTAAACATTCCACTTCCTTTGGCATTTTCCTACAGCTGCAACAGCCAACATGCTTGTTTACACTCCTTATCCTTAGGCTTTAATAACAAATGGGAATAGTATCTATGATAAAATTTTCTGCATGTTTAGATGTGTCATCCATGTTTGCATCCCAGATGCTGAGTTGTACTTTGAAATGGAGGCACTCTGTTTATGTGTATAGAAGTAGTCATTCACAAATTCTGAATTAATTTGTGCGTGTGTTTTCCATCGATAGATTGTGCAGAATTGCCCTGAAACATTTTACGAAGCAGAAAACTTTGCTTATCTGGCAATGGAACTCTGTTTAGCATACCTCAACAAAGTGTTTCAAAGGTATTGAGGCCTGCCATAAATATGTGGATTTGTTTTATCTCTTTGAATATATATCATTTGGACCAAGTGAAGTCTCAGTTGGCTTAAGGTTCATACTTTTTGTGTTCCAGTACCGAGGCAATGTCTCTGAATAAATCCTTGGAGAATTTGATATCCTCAATACTTGTCACAGCAGAAACCCTTGTGAACTGTTTTCAACCAAAGGTCAGTAAGATGTATCAGGCTATAAGTAATACAGTTATCTGCAATTTAGTGCATAACTGCTTATTGTTGTTCAGTTTCATTATCTATTTGTTTTTTTTTTTGTGTTATATCAACATCTTGTCATTTAGTAAACCTGTGTTGATTTTCAATTTTCATCTTTCTTTTGAACTATATCTCTTGACATGCAGAAACATCTGGTATCTGCGGCATTGGCGTTTCTTTTAATTGGTTACAAGGGAATCAGAGAAGTCACAACTGACTTTTGCTTCTCCAAACTTGATGAATATTTCAAGTGCACGAATCTCTTATTGAAAAGATTTATTGATGGTGAGCATTTGGACAATAACACGAGTCTGGCGAATGTTGTTCAACTAGTTCAATGTATAGATTATGCCATACTGGTAAATACCATTGGCTTCTTGGAGTCATAGTTAGGCTAATCAAAATCCATATTGCAGATATTTGCAGTGTTGGTGATGATGGTACTCTTCAGATGAGAAAAATATTGGGAACTTGTCTGAATGTGGTCACTAATCTGACCAAGGACTGCATTAAGTGTATTCAGATGCTGGAAAATAAGAGATCTGATTTGCATTCATTACTGCAAACAAAGCTTGCCTTCTCTCTTGAACAAACTATATCATTTGCCAAGCTGGCTTATGAAATGGATTATCTTGAAGCTAATACAGATGGTGATTCGATGTATTATGGTATGTTTAAATATTGCACCAGATGTGTCCAAGCTGCACTCGCCGATTCAAGTTTACAGGTAGGTCCTTGTGCATGTCCATTGTATTTATTTTATACCAAGCATGTGGCAACTAATGATGATTTTGGTTCCACAGGTTCAAGAAATTGGGTTGCAAGTACTAAGAAACTTGATTCAGAAAGGCACGGCTGCGGAAGATGACACTTTCTTACTGCTTTTTGTTGGGGAACTTGCTACTGATTTTTTCCTGATAATGCAGAATATGTTAAAGGTATTTCCTAATTTCCATTTGGATATCTTCTGCACTTACAGATCACTCCGTTATTCCTTTTGGCCTTTGATATTTGTGGTTCTGAAAGAGTTGCACTTTGCTTTTGATTACAGAAACCTGTAACTGAAAAAGCGGCATCTGTTGCTGGTGAATGTTTAAGACTTTTAGTTCTTCTGCAAACATCATCAAAATCAAATGAATGTCAGAGAGGTTTTATGAATTTGCTCCTGGAAGCTGTTCTCATGGTTTTCAAGGCTTCAGAAGAAGGTTCTTCTCAGGTGATATAATCAAGTAGCCTCTTACATTTAAATTGTATCTCATTACATTTATAAAAAATAATTTTCTGTATGCATTAAATACAGGAAATGAATAAACTAAGGAGCACTGCTGTGAGACTTGTTTCTCATCTTGCTCAAGTTCCTTCCTCAGCAGTTCACTTCAAGGACGTGTTGCTGTCTATGCCTCTGACTCACCGACAGCAATTTCAGGTGTCTTTTTTTATCCTTGTTTTTAATGTTGTGTACATTCGTAATGGCTATGTGGTGTTTTTGACCTGCAAGTGCATTTCTGCATTTTCAACTTATTTTCATCCCTCTGTCAAAGTTAGTCAACTTACATTATTTTTTTTTTGGTTCACCCAATATCCAATGGTACTAATGAATCAAAGTATCAAACCTTAGCTATTAACTGTTAGGGGATGCATTTTCTTAGTATGGTTTTTCGTGTACTTTTTTCTGGCCGTATACTTTTTTTTCTTTTCTTAATAATACTCTCGAGTCTAACAATTCAGAACTTTCACAAGTCCAAATCATGTTGTTGACAGCAAATTGCTTCAAATTCTTGTATATCCTACTATTTTGATTGCTTCCAGCTCCGAAAACATACTTCCACTGTTCCAAAATTGCCTAGAAGATTTGAGAGTCGCAAGCTCTACTTCTTACATTATAATTGGCTCCTTTTCTCGCTCTTTTCAGGGGTTTATTCGTGCTTCTGTGACTCAAGAGCATAATGCAACACAGATGAAGCCAACAACTCCATTTTTGGAGATAAAATTACCGGTCCCAACAGTGGTAAGTAAAGAAAAGCAGCCTCCTTTACCAGCCGCTAGATCACATTCTCCTGTTACTGATCATCAAAGAGATGAAGAGGGGGAAGAGGAGGAAGAAGATGATGATGAAGAGGATTGGGATGCTTTTCAGTCTTTCCCTGCCACTACAAACGCAGCTGAAAATGACTCAAGAGTAGACAGTGCCTTGGAGACACCCGACCTGGTTGAGAAATCGTCTCTTTCGGAAAAGACAGGGAGTGATCAATTTCATGGATTACTCAACAATGTAGAGGCAACCAGCAAGGCAGACCATCAAGAGGCTGGCGAAGCTGAGGTGATATCTGATTCCCCCGATGATCTGACATCCTCACAGGGTAATATACTAGGTCACAATGTTGAGACAGAAGAACCCCATGATTCCCAACCTCGTAGTGGTGTTATCGAGGTATGTGATGATCTGAAGGAGAGAGATGATAAATTGTTGTACGGACCGGAAGAGGGAAAGGGAGCAGGGTTCAACGAAGTTATCGAACACAGAACATCTGAACTTCATCCTATTGAGGATGCTCGAGGATTGGCCGGATGGGAAGCACACCATGAGCAGGGAAGGGAGAACACTGATGATAGACCAGTGCAATCATCATCAGATCATGTAAACCTTGATGAGGAAGTAAACGGAGCAGCGTCGAACCAAGTTACAGAACACATACCATCTGAACTTCATCCTGTCGAAGATCCTCAAGGATTGATTGCAGTCAATTCAACGCACCACGAGCAGGGCAAGGAGAGCCCTGAAAATAGACCGGTACAAGTGTCATCAGATCCTGTAAAGCTTGATGAGGAAGTAAAGGATAAAAGAGAAGATAAAGAAGAGCCGGAAACTGAAGAGCCTAAGCTCCAACAACACACAGAGAGCAGCGAAGTTCAAGATTTAGGAAAAAGCAAAGATGATACTGAGAAATCTGAATGATAATACTTGTTGTAAAATTGTACTATCAGATACTGAAGTACACAGCATTTGTTGCCGCTTCATACACGAAATTAACTTCAATATCATGGCATGTGTAATTGTATTTTTAACAATTTTTTTCCAACAAAAAAGTACAAGTTAAAGTTTTCATTTGGCAAAAAGAATTTAACTCACTCTTGGAGACCAAGAAAATCTGTTTGAATCATGCTTCGACCCGAGGGTTTAGGTTTTTTTTTTTTTTTTTTTTCCTGTAGGTGGACCGATCAGACTGCGTCGGCCCAACCCGCATAGGTCCGGCCTAGCCAGCCCAAGGTTCCGCCTATAAAATCGTCAGTGGACGTCACAAGTATAAAAGCGCACACGCCTCCGTTTCACTCTCGGACGTGACGTCAGCGCAGTCAACTGCACTCGGAGACATGGAAGCGAGACCGAAGAAGCTACTGATTCTCTACGCCACCGAAACCGGGAACGCCTTGGACGCCGCCGAGCGAATCGGCCGCGAAGCCGAGCGCGGAGGCTGCTCCATCCGGCTTCTCTCCCTCGACCAATACGACGCCGTATAGCTCTTCCCCCTTCCATTTCTTCACAATAATCATATTGGTCGCTGTAACTTTCCGATTAACAAAGCTTATTTGGTTTTACTGGCTCAGAGTTGCTTGCCTCAGGAAGGCGCTGTAATTTTCGTTGTTTCTACCACCGGCCAGGGTGACACTCCCGATTCCATGAAGGTGTTTGCTTCTCAAAGTTTGATTACCTTTTGCTTAAATGTGATTAAGTCCATGAATTAAGTTTTATTTATTTATTTATGTTTTCTGTATATGCAGGGTTTTTGGAAGTATGTATTGCAGAGAAATCTAAGTAGGCAGTGGCTTGAACGACTTTACTATGCTGTTTTTGGATTGGGTGATTCTGGTTACCAAAAATTTAATGTAATTACTTCAACTTGTTTTGTGCTTGATTTAATTATTTTATTTGTAATATATATGATTGCTGTGATTAGATGTGATTCTGCAATTTTATATGGAAAATATGTATGTTTTTTGGCTGCAGTTTGTTGCGAAGAAGCTAGACAGGAGGCTTTTTGATCTCGGGGCAACGCCTGTCGTGGAAAGAGGTTTAGGAGATGATCAGCACCCGTCGGGGTATGATTCTACTGTTAGACATGTTATTAGGGAAATCTTGGTTCATATTTTAGATTTGGCAGAGTGTGATTTACCTTTTCTTTTTTACTGACTGAATAGATATGAAGCTGCTCTGGATCCTTGGATGGCATCTTTGTGGAAGATTTTGAATGCAATCGATTCGAGCTATTTCCCGAGTGGCCCTGACTTTCTGATTCCGTATGAGGAGTTGATGGCTCAACCGAAAATTCGGATTGTGTATCATGACATTGACAGGGTGGATTCACAGCTTTCAAATGGTTCAGGTAATTTTTTCTGTTAGAGTTCCATTCTTGGTTTAAATGATGTGATTACTTTGTGAAACATAGAAGATGAATGTTGTTAGTGAACTAGGTCTTTTACTTCCATTGATAGGTTTGTAGATCTTATATCTTTGTTAGTGTCAATGAAATGTTACGAACTGTATTTCCCTCTACGCTTCTTACCAAAATTAGTTCTATTTGGAGTTGATGTCTGAAGTGGATATGTCATTAGTATTGTGTGCATCCTTCCTCATGGTTCTTATGTCGTCTCTAATTAAGTCATGCTTGTGTTTTTCTTAGACTTGAATCGCATTGAGTTGCAGATTGAAAGGGCTCGTGAGATGTCTGCTGTAAAGTATTCTCTTGACAAGAATAGGCCTGACCGCATTCTTAAATTGGTAATGTTGACGCACTACAATACAGTATCCAGAAAGTTCAGCTTTGTGTAACTTCATAAGGATATACTAATTCGAGCTGCATACTTTTTGTCACATGCATTCCTCCACTCATTTGAACTTGCTCATGTAGGTCAAAAATCAACCATTGACTAAATCAAGTAGTAAAGATAAAGAGGTGCATCACTTCGAATTTGAATTTGTTTCATCTGTAAGTTGTTCATCACTCTTAAGCTCTTATTGTTAATTTAACTGATATGAATCATTCTTTTTCTGAATTAAATTTTTTCATTCTATGCATATCAGGCTGTTGAATATGAAGTTGGTGACGTCCTTGAGATTCTCCCCAGTCAAGATCCTGCTGCAGTGGATGCTTTCATACGTCGTTGTAATTTGGACCCTGAATCATTCATCACGGTGAGTTGGTTTCTTGTGTACAACGAAGAAGGCATTGTGTCCTACTGTGTATCTTATTGAAGAGTTTAGTGAAGGGGGAGGTAAGATAAGGACATTAAATAGGAAGGTAAATGATTGGATTAAATGAGGCAAATTATCATAGAGAATATTTCTACAAATGCGTTTAGTTTTGTATACAAGAGAAAGATGATTCTGAATGGTTGGTTTGAATGAATTTGTTATTATAGTTCTCATAATTCCATCAATTGCTTATGTAAGTGATTGTATCCTCAATTATCTCATCTGAGTGCCATAATTAATTACTAATGTAATTCACCTTTGTTGATTTCAGGTCCATAATTCTGAGATGGAAAATCAGCTTCTTCATACTCATGTCCCCATCAAATTAAGAACTTTCCTTGAGTTGACAATGGATGTTGCTTCAGCTTCTCCTAGACGCTATTTCTTCGAGGCAAGATTCAGTATGTAACTTTGCATTTCTATTAGCAAGTTTCTTAGAGCACCATGTCCACCTTCTGTCGCCTCCATATTGTTTCGTGCTTGGTCATGCTCGTCATCCAATTGTGTGTTAATTGTCACTAATTACTGAAGAATACTTTAATTTTTTTATAATATGGCAATGGTGACATAAATTTTGACTGAACATTTAGAACATATGGAATAGCTCATGAAGAAACTAATTAGTTGGTTTAGTCATTGTATACAAATGTTTGAGCCCTTCACTGATTTTCCTTTAAACATATTTCAGGTCATGAGTATGTTTGCAACAGCCGAGCATGAAAAGGAAAGACTACAATATTTTGTGTCACCTGAAGGAAGAGACGACCTATATCAATACAATCAGAGAGAACGGAGGACTGTACTGGAGGTGAGATCAAATCAAGTGATGAACTCCTTTGCTTTCTCTGTTTTTTGCTTGTCAATAATGACTTTTACTTTCTAAAATTCAGGTATTAGAGGATTTCCCCTCTGTTCAGATGCCATTTGAATGGCTGGTACAGTTGGTTCCTCCTTTGAAAACAAGGGCTTTCTCCATCTCGTCCTCCCCTTCAGTTCACCCTAATCAAGTGCACTTAACAGTTAGTGTAGTATCATGGACAACACCTTTCAAAAGAAAACGAGCAGGTCTTTGTTCAAATTGGCTAGCCAGGCTTGATCCAGAGCAATGTATGACACATACTTTTACTTTTAGAGCCTGTTATGAGTGAAGCACAGGATTTGAATTACCCTTTGATTATGTTTGTTTTATGTGTCATAAACAGGTGTTTATGTTCCAGTGTGGTTCCAGAAAGGCTCCCTTCGTCCCCCACCACCATCACTTCCTCTTATTCTCATTGGACCTGGAACTGGATGTGCCCCATTTCGCGGATTTATAGAGGAAAGAGCTGTACAAAGTTTGACTGGTTTTACTGCTCCGGTCATGTTCTTCTTTGGATGCAGAAATGAGGACAATGATTTCTTATACAGAGACTTTTGGTTATCGCATTCACAAAATGACGGGGTACTTTCAGTAGCAAAGGGTGGAGGCTTTTATGTTGCCTTCTCAAGAGACCAGCCACAAAAAGTCTATGTGCAGCATAAGTTGCAGGAACATAGCCACAGGGTGTGGAACTTGTTGAGCGACGGGGCTGCAATCTATGTTGCGGGGTCTTCGACGAAAATGCCCTCAGATGTATTTTTAGCGTTTGAGAAAATTATCTCCAAAGAAAGTGGGCTTCCAAAGGAATCTGCAGTCAGATGGCTTAGGGCTCTGGAAAAGGCTGGCAAGTACCACGTTGAGGCATGGAGTTGAATGTTGGTTGAACCTTAAGACCGAAATTATTTTGGATGAAATATGAGAAAGTAGCCTCACAATGAAGCCCTAGAGATTGAAACTTTCATGGAACTGCATTTTATACGTAAGGTAGGCGATTATAGACAATGGAGATAGCTTCTGCTGCACATTGAGAAAGTGATCACAGGCTAGGCCGGGTTAGTTGATCTCAACTTTTTCTTTCGGTTAATCCTTCAATTGGCCTTTTCTGTAGAAATAGAAAACGAATCAATTATTCTGATTCATGGGTTACTGTGACCTTGATAGATATTTACATTTGTAAAAGGAAAGAATGTCACTAAGAATTTCAGTTACTTCCTCGTTGGGAATGTCATTGTTCATCGTCATGAAATTCGTTAATGGCGTGCGAGGGATCACCACTTTCTCTTAATGGCGTGTGTACGCTCTAACAGACTGTTTGGGAGGAAAAAAGAAGCAACAGCTCCAGGATTAACAACCTCTCAACCAGCAGTCACCCAAACCCCGAGTCCCCAACCCTTCTTCTTTCCCTCTCTGGAAACCTAAATCTCATCACCCATTCTCCGATCTCTTATCCACTGGAAATTCGTATCCCACTCTTAACTTCACGTCTCAATCTCAGTCTAAATCCTCAACAAAAATTTTGGAGATTCTGTGTGAAGGGTGAAGGGATGCGAACTGAATGCAGTGACCTTTCAGCTCATACAAAGCGCATGATCACTAATCCACTACCTGAACTGAATGCAATTTTGATTGTAAATGTAAGAGTAATATGTATGACTAAACAATGTAAGGGGCACACCACATTCTTCATCATATAGTCTAATCTCGATATTCAATTTCAACAACTCATTTGTAGGTGTCAAATTAGATGTAACAATTAGGATTGATAGATGTCTCTTGTCTTTATATCTCTGCTGGTGAGATATTGGAGTAAATTATCACACTCATCTTTGCTATTTTTGGTTTTTCTTAAAACGTCATTCATTGGTGAAAAGGAAAGATATAGTGTATTTTACCATCCAATAAGCATCACCGTCAGTATTAGCTAGGAAAATATGGGCACCGCCACAACTGAATAAGGCAACCCTACAGGTGCAGCACTAGATTGGGATTCCAACCTAGAACAAATGACGTGCTTATTGTGCCGGCACCTCACAAAAATATATGCACAAACTCTGATATGTGTCAGCTTTACACTAGGCAATTCTGAAATCTTGGTCAAGTGCTACTTGGCAATCGTCCACTATGTCAGAACCTCTTCTGTGAGCTTGCTTAAATTTTTGGGCCTTCACTTGTACTTTTTTGGGTTAATATTATGAAATCAGAAGATATTTCATTCTCAATCAAAAGAAATTCTTTTTTGGTTCGGATAGTTTGATACTCCTGATTGTGTTTTAAAAAAAAATAGTCTCATTCAAATAGTTTATTTATTTTCCGCACAAAGTGATTTGGAGTTGATGAACCAGCACTGTTAAAGATGTAATGATGTAAACACATATTGCTCATGAAATAATTCAATTTTAAGGTACGCAAATATAAAAGAAATGAATCTCAAAAATATTGTTCAAACAATAGATAAATCTCAGAGAATGTAGATAATGTAGTCAAACAGTCGTAAGAAGAAAAACTTTGTTTTTTTTTTTCTCTTGGAACTCTGAATTTTTTTTTATACACACGGCATCTAAAATTGAGGGCCTTAAATTGGGACTGGGTTTGATAAAGCTAGCCCAAGAAACAAATGCGAAACGGGCCGAATTGGCCATTTTATCCATTCACTCACATAAATAGACATGACGTCTCTCTCTGAGTCGCGGAAGAAGAAGATAGATAAGAGAAAATCGTAGAAAAGCTCTGAGAATGTTATCTGTGGGCGTTGGGATAGAGTGCCAGGCAACCCTGAGTGCCTCCCTCGCGGTCGTCAGGCCGAAGCTGCCTCACCTCCTCAATTACAACACCTCTACATTCAAGCCCAGGAGGACCACCTCTCCTTCTTCTTCCTTATTCATTTCTCACTCGCTGCCGCAGCTCAAGCCCAGAACAGACTTCAAACTCTCCGCCGCCGCTGAAGCTCTAGTTGCCCAGGAAACCGCTGCCGATGACGTCACCCCTGAAGACGACGGCACAGAGGTTTTGCTTCCTCTTTAGACGTCTCTCTGTTTCTCTATTAGTCCAGTTTGTTTACAGAAGGTTGAGAGTTTAGGCTGCTTAGTTTAAGAACAACTAAAGGGTAACAGGGATTGTTGGCATTCATGTTGTTACATGTTTTGTGTTTTGGCTTTGCTTTGATGAAAGTGTTTATAGACTATATATAATCAGTATAATGTGCCAATTCTTAGACATGTGGTTATAATCAGTCACAATCTTCATTCTTTCTTGCCTTCCAATGAAGTTTATATGAAAATTTTGGGGTCAATTGGACAGAAGTGAGCTTATTGATAACACCTTTGGCAATTTTAAGTTCTGTAGAGTGTATCACATTTTACTGTAATTAACAGGATGAAGTATAGTTTGGACGTTAGAAAAGCACTACGTAGGTAATTGTGTATTTGATATCCATTTCAGAAGCTTGGAGTGGTTGTGAAGCCGATGGAGAAACCAAGGCTTGTGTTGAAGTTCATTTGGATGGAAAAGAACATAGGCATTGCACTCGACCAAATGATTCCGGGCCATGGTTCCATCCCACTCAGCCCTTATTACTTCTGGCCGAGGAAAGATGCTTGGGAGGAGCTCAAGGTCTTGCTCGAGAGCAAGCCTTGGATATCTCAAAAGCAGATGATTATTCTTCTCAATCAGGCCACTGATATTATCAATTTGTGGCAGCAGAGTGGCGGCAATTTGGCGTAAGCTTTGATGTAAATTTTTTCCCCCTGAATTCTTAGGTGCTGTGTGTTGTACTTGAGCCCCCTTGAATGTTAGGAGTGCTGTTCGTGTAACATGCTGATTAGAGCTGTATGACTACTTGTGTATCACATTCTGTCATGTTGAATGAGATATGAGTTCCTAATTATCTTTGATAATATGGGGTGTATTTGTGCTATGACTGCTATCCATCAAGAATTGATTTATGATAAAGCAAGTTTCATATGCAGTTGCTAGTAGATGGTGTTGTTGTCTTCTTCAGTAGTAAATCCTAGATACCTTAGACGATTGTAATTGTGTTGTGTTGTCTTCGCATCTCCTTCTGGAAAAAGGAATTGGGGTGGTTTATTGTCTCTCAATGCAGTCATCTCAATCTAAACTTGAAGCAGATGCTGTCCTTTCCATCCCTATTATCATTTCACTATGCTGGAGTCCTTTGAATTGTGTGTGGGGATTTGATTTGGATCTATGTCTTTATCTTCTCATTTTGAGCTGAAGTAGTCAAAATGAAGTTTATATACCATATGATTGTCCTTGGTCCCTGAAACTGAACCATTCTCAGTGTTGTCTAACTTGTCTTTGTCTCATATTAATCAAACCAGTCTTGACTCTTGAGATCATGGGCAGTTTACAGAACTTGAACACATTTGCTACAGTGAGCCGGCTAAGTACTTATCGTTCAGAGCATATCTGTTTTGGGGGTCTTCATTTTCATGTATAGTTTGATAATTACATTGTATATATTCTAACTACCTGTACATATTTTGTTGCTCATCATGTCAGCTTTAGTTTCATCAAATATTTCCTCCTGTAAAATCTCTTCGAAAACTTTTTCCATTGTTATAATGCCAATAACTACCTCCTCTTCGGGGAGCTTCGGGAGTGCTTCATTGTCTCTCTGAAGGATACATGAATACATCTCCTTTGACCATTTCTTGTTTCTGGACTCACTTTTGAAAGAATTATGTCCACTATTAGAGATACTCTTCCACTTATGCAGTGATCTTTTGCTCTTCAAAGTCTTCTCGTCAAGAGGCTTTTCACCATCAATGTCCACTCTCACTTCTTTCACTGAATTGTCAGCTATATTGCCATCGGGCTGCTGCTCCGCGGTGTTGCACCATCTTACAACAATAGCCATGTGACTGTGACCTTTCTGAAATCTGAAATTCATTCTGTATTTCATACAAGGGAAATGTGTCTTCAACCCTTGGGATCTTGCGTATAGTGACATTTTTTTACAAGTATTTCATCTTCTGGATGAACTGTTAACAAATTTTTGACCAGGACAAGCCCAATTATGTTTGTAGGCTCCTCAGGGTACACTGGCACTCTACTATGCCCTTTCTCCATTATCAAATTCATCAAATTCATGTCAAGCTTGTCATTGATATCAATGCATCACTAGCAGTTTTCTCAGTAAGAGTTCAAGTGCTCCAGCAATAATTGTTGTCTCATCGTGTGTCAGTTCTCCACCTTTTCCAGCCTCATTGCCATGAAAATCTACAAGTGTTTTTATCTCCGCTCTACGAAACAGAGCTACATGTCCATGGCCGAGAAGATAGTCTAATAACTTGCTAATTGGATATGCAATAGGATAGCAGACCCACAGATGAAGACGGACAAATGGAGTCACTGCTGCACCTATCACCAAACCAGAAGCACGATCACCAGTACGTGTATGAATAAGCCGCTACTGCAGCACTCATACTCCACCGCCATTCTTTAAAACTTTGAAAAGCTCTCTTCTGCTCTCAGCTCCCAAAACTCAATCGCTTTCACTAACCAAACGCTCCCTTCTCCTCCAAGCTTCTCTCCTCAGAATTCGAAACCTTCGTGCCATTTATATAGAAAATTACATAGTAATTTTTAGTTATGTCGGAAAAAAAATACAACCATATACTAAGTAATTCAGTAACTTGTTAGTAGAATCGATCAGAATTTCATTTTTCTAATAGTATTAGACCAGACACAGACGAATACTCTAGAACATACATTATATACTTAGGGTTTTGCCGATTTTCTAAATCAATTGGAGGTCAAATTGTCAACCAAAGATGAAGATGGAAAATCCGCAAAGCTCAAAATATCCACAGAAGTCCCAAATTGGGATGGAAAACATAAATACGTAAATTAACACATGGTATGAACTGCGCACGCGTACAGGCACGTGACTCATCACAAGGTCACTCTTCTCATGATTTTCATGGATAAAACCCTATCCAGACCCAATTTTACTTTATAACCCAAATCAAAATCCACCGCTTTACCACGTGTCAAATTTCCATTGGCCAAGAAAGTACCAAAAGAAAATCCACCTTGGCACACTATATAAAGTCACAAACGAGAACGGAGACTGCTGCTCTGGGTTAGCAGTGACCTCGTGCTCTCCCTTTCTCTTTCTCACTCTCTCTGAAGAAGCGTCACCGGCGGCTACCGGAGATCGGATACTCGCCGGAGAATCGGAACTACACGACCTTGGCCAATCGCCAGAGGACGAACAACCGGAAACAAGACGATGAAGGTTTTCGTCAAGACCTTGAAAGGCACCAACTTCGAGATCGAAGTCGAACCCAGGCAGTTGGTACGAAACCTAAATTCTTATATCAAATAATTTATATGCTCGTCGGATGAGAATTTCTGTGTTTCTGTGCTTGTTTGTGGAATTATAATCGCTTCAATTTTGTGTAAATTAGGGTTTTTGGGGATTGGATGTGAATTAGGGCTTCTTCTTCTTCTTCTTTTTTACAGTCAGAGACGTGGTTTGCGTAATTGTAAAATTTAGTGAAATTGTTGTGCTTTTATTGATCGGTTCTGTAAATTGTGTGAATTGAGCTGCTTATATGTGTGGTTTGGCTCTTGTTCTAGTTGATATGGATTCGAGGCGTAAGGTTTTATCACATTGTTACAATTCAGGTCGTTTAGCTTGTACAGCTTTAGTTTCCTTAATAATTTGTACTGGTTCCGTATTCAGGTGGCCGATGTCAAGCAAGTTATAGAGAAGGCACAGGGTGCGGATGTGTACCCTGCCTCAAAACAGATGCTTATTCATCAGGGGAAAGTGCTTAAGGATGCCACAACTCTAGAGGAAAATCAAGTTGCTGAAAACAGCTTTATTGTGATAATGTTGAGCAAGGTGAGTTGTTATTTTTGCGTTTATTTTTAATTGCGGGTTTAGGGAAAAAGAGTTTTAATTACTGTTTTATGGGGTTTTTAGCTAACAGAAACAGAAGATTTTTAAATCGTCCAATGTGAAGGAGAAGAAGATAACTTTGAACTTTTGAAGATAATTAAAGCATCAATTGGGCGATAGCAGTAACTATTGATTATCACATATCATGTGCCTTATGTTTTACTGAGTAGAGATATAGTGAGTTAGTAATAAAGTTGCAGAGTCGAAGTGACTTTTTCTCTGGGTTTTTTTTTTCTGATATTGATTCTGGAATTAGGCTTCACCAAGTGGAAGCTCCAGTGCCCAAAGTGCCCCCAAAAGTCAGGTAATATCAGCTCAGTCATGCTCTTTTTTCAGTCGTAGGTGGATCTTGTGATTGAAGTGTTATGGATCTCTTTTACATATAACATCAGTCGCCTAATAAATCAACCTTGGATAAAGCTTATATATATATATATATATTGTGTTCTATACTATGATATTGGGTTATTCTTGTTTTAGAAATTTTTATTCTGACATCCATTGTGATCCCCGAAAGTTTCTTCCTTGCTTTTGGGGTTCTTAACTATGTTTAAATATATTCCTCAGTTTGCTGAAAATGTGTCTATTGTTTCTATGTTCCCAGTTTAGTTTGTTTTACTATCCTTAACTGTTATAATATATTTTACCTGATTGAGAATAGATTCTACCATATGTTTACATCGTTCATTTATAACAACGAGTAAATTATGTTCATATAAACCTTTACTATAATTACTTACTCTGCTGACAACTCCAGTACATAATGAATTATATCTAGAGAATTTTTCTTGCTAATCTTGTAGTCTTATTTTATACAGGCTCAACTGGCCGCTACTCCTAGCTCGATGACAACACCAACAGCAGCTCCAGCTCCAACCCCAGTTGTGGCACCGTGAGTATTGTTTTGCACCTGTATCTTTTAACTCAATTTTGCTTCTCACCTTTGTTCAATGACTTTTTAGTTTAATAGTTATAAGTGTTGGCTCATCCATTGCAACTTTTCTGTATAAAAATCTGAAGCAGTTTTGGTACTAATATTCTCTGTAGTCAATTGGTTTTTTTCTTTTCTTTTTCGTTTTTCCACTTGAGTAATTTGGATATGTTTCTTTATAAGAAATATGAATTTATTGATTTAAAATGAAAATTTACAACTAAGTAGACAAAATATCTTATGAGCACTTGCTGCAAGAAACACCAACAAACAAAAGCACTAAGCAAAAGAAGAATAAAATACCAAGCTTATGTGGCTGTCATGTAAATTTCTAAACCGTGTTAACTTTTGTCTATCAAGTTGGTAGGATTGCTTTTCGCAGCTACATAATTAATTTTGTTTATTCCTATAGTATCTTTTGCATCAATGTTGCTGATTATTTGGTATTTAATGGTTTAATTCCTATAAGTGTAACCAATCCCCAAGTGTAGTCATCTTCTAACAAGCACCCTCATTCGTTAGAATTAAACTAGTTTATGCTCTTTATTGGAAGAAGTTTATGCTTTCGTATGTAACTTCTGAGTCAATTAAATCCTTTTTCTTGGTAAACTATTCAGGTCGCAACCTGCCGCTGAAACTGCTGCTGTTGTAGCTCCCACTGATTCGTGAGTCTTGTTTGTCTATTTGTTTGTAAACATTACTTTTTAGTATGATTTGGTTTTGGTTGTGTAATTGAACTCATTTGTCACTTTTGATAAGCCAATTTCGTTATTCTAACTTCATTGTATTGGTATGATGCAGTTCAGTAACTGATGTGTATGGGCAAGCTGCATCAAATCTTGTTGCAGGAAATAATTTAGAAGTTATCGTTCAACAAATTCTAGATATGGGTGGAGGAAGTTGGGATAGGGACACAGTTCTTCGTGCTCTACGTGCTGCATTTAACAACCCTGAAAGGGCTGTTGAATATCTATATTCGGTGAGTTCTCAAAACTTTGATTTTTTGGCTTTATGTTTGTCATGTTACATAATGATTGGATCCATCTTTTTTATGTCTTTCTGATTCGGCCAAATGGCTTGTTATTTACCTGAGTTGATTTTAATATATGTTGTAAAACTTTTAAGATCTTGGATAAAGTTATATGTTTGAAGATACTAGATCTCAGTGTTGCTGAAACAGATTTTTTACTTTGTTTCCTTCATTCATGGTGACTATTGTCAGTATTGTGGCTATTGCATTTATTTGGCACTTTCTTCTTGGTTGGTGTTTTATGCAAATATTGATGCCCATTAATGAAAACTGAAATATTTATCACAGTAAATGATAGAAAATGAAGTTGATTACTGAAGTTTTATTAGCTTTTAAAAGTGAGTACTAAAGTGTTAATAGTTAACTAGACTTGGAAGCTGTTTTTTTTTGGCAATTAACTATATTTGCTTAGTTGAAAGTTAGTTAACTAAGACAGTGATTAGCAATTAGTTTTCTATCTACCCACCTGTTAACTATATTACATTGATTAGACCTTGTTCTTAGTTCCCATGGTTGGTTATGGTATTTTACCAAGTATGGCATATAGAGCATTAATCAGCTGATGAATTTGACTGTCATTTGTTAACTGTTAAGTGCTAATCAGGTTGTTTTAATACCTCGAAGGAGTGGAAAATGTAAAAAGAAAACCAAATAAGCGATCTAATACTTGGTTAGGATTTATTTGATCAGATACTTTGTTTTGTTTCCCATATCTTGTATTAGTATATATCTTGTTGGTTTTATGTTGTTACTATTTGGTTTACAATAATGCTGTATATCAGGGAATTCCCGAGCAAGCTGAAGTACCTCCAGCTGCCCAAGTTCCTGTTGGTGAACAGGCAGTAAATCCTTTGGCAGGAAATCCTCCGGCAATAAATCCCCCTGCCCAGACTCCACAAGCAGCAGCAGCTGCTGGTGGTCCCAATGCAAACCCGCTGGATCTGTTTCCACAGGTATTTATTGTCCCACTTTGCAGTATATTAACCGTGTTACCTTGCTATTGTTTCATTGGTGAAACTGTGCTTGTTTTGATCCAGGGCCTCCCTAGTGTTGGTGCAAATGCCGGAGCAGGCAATTTGGATTTTCTGCGAAACAGTCCACAGGTACACATTCATCCTTTTTACTTGGAGTCCTCTTATTATTTTGTTCGTAGAGTTTGCCTAAATTTTTTGACCCGTGATTTCAGTTTCAAGCTTTGAGAACTATGGTGCAAGCAAACCCTCAAATTCTGCAGGTATTGTTTGTTGATCTTTGATGTTTATCTCGTTTTTGCTGGTCCTTCTATAAATAAGAGGGCTTATTGTTTTCTATCTTGTTGCAGCCTATGCTTCTTGAGTTGGGGAAGCAAAATCCACATCTAATGCAGCTCATTCAAGCACATCAAGCTGACTTCTTACGCTTGATAAATGAGCCTGTTGAGGGGGGTGGTGAAGGGTAAGATCATCCTGCTTGTTAAATTCTCGAAAATTAGATCCACATGTTGCTAAGTTACCGTACTCTGTGTTCAGGAACCTTTTGGGTCAGTTGGGTTCAGCAGCAATGCCACAGGCTGTGACCGTCACCCCGGAGGAGCGAGAGGCCATTGAACGTGTAAGTAATATTTGTTTGTACTTGTTGAGAGAGTTGTGAGGGTAATTTGTTCATGTTATCATCACCTAGTCTGAAAAGCTCCATGTATCATCATTTTGATAATCACAAATAATGTGAATCTCGTGTGTGCAGCTTGAAGCTATGGGTTTTGAACGGGCTCTAGTATTGGAGGTATACTTTGCTTGCAATAAGAATGAGGAGCTCGCGGCGAACTATCTTTTGGATCACATGCATGAATTCGAGGAATGATGCGCTGAATTGGGGGTGTTTTCTTTGGTACTTTGATTTCTTGTCTGAACCATTCGGTATGTGGGTTAAGTTTAATAGGGTGTCTTTATACTCTAATTTCAGCTGTCTTGTAACTCTCCAGACCATGTCAATCCCATTTTATGTTTTGGATGGCACAAAGTTCCCTGTTTCAAATATTGTTTACAGTATAATTTATAGATATTTTCTTTTTCCAAAAGAAATTATGTCTTCACACAAGTCATAGAATGATCTTTAGCAACTGTACTCTAGGAAATGAGCAAAATTCGTCTTAAAACGGGTTCTCAAGCATCTACAAGGACCAGATGCAAGTTAGGGTTCTGTAGCTAACCACATTCAACCAGAGTTGGATATTTGTTTGTTATTTTCTGCAATACAAGATTACAAGTTTTACGGTTCTCTCTTGAGCACCTGTTTCCTTTAGTTCTCACTAGTTGCAATGTATTGAAACCATCATCTCACTAGGTAATTTAGACAAAGCAATTCAAGTAGGAACGAATGACTTGTGTAAGGGGAATCAATAACTAACTACAACTCTACAAGTACTTCAGAACTTACACATGACTTGAGGCAATAACTCGTACTATCGTTTTTCTTCTTTGATCGGTCCGATCTCAACCGTAAAGCATCTACCATCAGTTAGTAACCAAGAGATTCATAGTCTATATCTGACGCATTTGTTTCGTTCTATAAAAAAAGGCTTACCCATGTGCCCTAAATCCCTTATTACGGGCACAAACCCTACAAGAATATGTTCCTTTCCAATTGCTTCCTATACTACTCTGCATATGTTCATGTTCATGTTCCCTTTTTGACTCTCGTAGTCAGCAATATATTCCTCTTCCTTTTAATAAGAATCTAGACGTACGTTACGGCATGGTAATAATACTAATCATTAGCAGATTAGGATTCTCCTCAAGTCCTTTCCGCAAACTACGACATTTTTAATCTTTGTTTTTAACTGTAAACATGCATATCTTCTCTCTGAGATTATCTCACTCTTTAGTCTCTAAAGATGGATATGTTTTACGCACCGACTCACGAATCATCATCGTCCGACGGAAGTCGAACATATCGATCCAAATATTCTCCAAGCTCCCGCTAATAATATCTAATTAATTACTTACTTGATCTTTTATCAGACTTAGCAAGTCTGGCTTGAATTGTTAATGGAAATGTTTGTATTTGAAGCTTTGGGGCTTTCGGCTGGGTTCTTTCAACCACAAGGGTATGGTCGGTCCTACAGAATATATACAAGATTCAGTCCATTAGTATTGTTAATGTCAACCATATCAAAGGTAGCTGATACCGATCATCGAATACTTACAGTGCTGATGGTTAAGCTACTGTACTTAACTTCTTTTCAAAATACAATACACATGCACGAACAAAAGTACTTCTACATTTGGGAATATATATATATATATATATATATATATATATATATATATATATATATATAGTCTAGGGTAAAGGTACGATGAATGTGTGAGGCGACACTCATTTGTTTAGGGTCACTTTACTACCATCTATGTATTAGAACATCTTACGAGAATGGTGGGCATTGATGAGTTGGGCAAACTAAAGGTGAGCGGTAAATTTGCATCTGTTACACCGTATATGAGAAGTATAAACTACAGACTGTGTGATTAAAAGTTTGGTAGTTAGTATTATAAATTAATTATGAGATTTTAGATACTTGATAGACTTATAAGTACAGCATAATAGATTATGTAGTGTCCTTGAATTCACGTATCTAGCTACTTATTCCACAAACAAGTATAGAGAAGCTTACGCATAAATGTAAATATTGTCTCACAAGTTGGAGGAGAAATACACATGCATTCTTGATCCATGCACCTTGAATTCAACTGTTAATTACCGTAGATTTTAAGCATCGTTAACAAATCATAATCACTGATTCTCTGATTCCCGCTGACCATTCTTTGTTGACTGAAAGAAGAGGTCAAAGCAGCTAGACTATATAGGTTTTGATGATCGTTGAATGTGGGTTCCGGCTGGGAGGCATGATGAGGAGTAGAGGCGCTGCATCCTTCATCATTTTGTTAATGGTGAAAAATGAAATTAGAGGGGCGAATTGGAATTGGAAATGAAATCCGAGCTTCATTACTTATTATTAGTTATATATTTTGGGTTTGTTGAAGAAGCATATTTTCACCATTCATTAGTTCAGAAAAGGAAACAAAAAGACATTAACGGAGAGGCGTTAGTCAGATTATGAGATTATGAGTGTTGACTAATTTATTACGGTATTTTATTTTATTTTACGGTATGTGAAGCCAGCTTTCTTGGCCCTTATAAAAGCGGGCTCTCTACTAGTTTCACTCAACCCACACACACACACTCGATCTCCCTCCGTGAGTAGTGAGAGAGAGAGTTCCAGAGAGAGAGATTTCTTGGTTGTTTGCTATACTCTTATTCATCACAACCAAATAATCAGCATGGCCCCAGTGGTTCTAACAATTCTGTTGGTGATATTCCTTGGTTTACTGGTTAGAATTGCTTACGACACTCTCTCATGTTACTGGCTAACCCCCAGACGCATCAAGAAGATCATGGAGAAGCAAGGAGTGCGTGGCCCGAAACCCAGTTTTCTGATCGGAAACATCCTCGACATGGCCTCCCTTGTCTCCAAGTCTACTTCTCAAGACATGCACACCATCGATCATGACATTGTTGGCCGCCTGCTTCCCCATTATCTCGCCTGGTCTAAAACATATGGTACTTTGTATAATTTGATTCAATTATTTAACATTAATTATTTACAGATTTGTTAACTAATTGGTTTCGTTTCATTCTTTATAGGGAAAAGATTCATATATTGGAATGGAACTGAGCCCCGGATGTGTTTGACGGAGACTGATTTGATCAAGGAGCTTCTGTCCAAGTACAGCACCATTTCTGGAAAATCATGGCAGCAACAACAAGGCTCTAAGCATTTTATTGGCCGTGGATTACTGATGGCTAACGGTGACGACTGGTATCACCAGCGTCACATCGTTGCACCAGCTTTCATGGGAGATAAACTCAAGGTATATCCTTATATATTTTATATTAGTGGTGAAGGGGCCGGAAAATAGTTTAAGATTAAGATATATAGGTCAGACATTCGATGTTTTTAGTTTTCACATATAAAGAAATAAAATAAAAACGTTAATATGATCAAACCGCTTGCCTAATTAGATTATGGCTGGCGTTTAATATATATATATATAGTTGATGGTAGGCTTGATTTGATTTGATGTTTAGAGCTATGCGGGATACATGGTGGAATGCACTAAGGAGATGCTCCATTCACTTCAAACAGAGATGGAATCGGGGCAAGGCGAGTTCGAGATAGGCCAGTACATGACTAGACTCACTGCCGATATAATTTCCCGGACGGAATTCGACAGCAGCTACGAGAAGGGCAAACAGATTTACCGGCTACTCACCCTTTTGCAGAAGCAATGTGCTGAAGCAAGCAAGCACCTTTGCGTTCCCGGAAGCCGGTAATTAATTAGCGAATTCTAATGCATTTGTTTCTTTTCTCTTTTAAAAAATATATATATGCATTCAATCATTTCTGGATTTGTTTTCTTTCATTTAAAAGCCAAAAAGATTTTTGACGTGCAGTAGCATTTTCTTGTTTCCGATTTCTTTAACTAGATTCTGCTTTTAAGCCATAATATTTTTGTGTTTTAATTTATTTGTTAGAAATCGTTGAATCTTTGTCAATCATTTTCAAGCAAGTCAGTAACTAATTAACTATAACTGCTTTTCTAAATACTGCAGGTTTTTCCCAAGTAAATATAATAGAGAAATAAAATCTCTGAAGATGGAGGTGGAGAGGCTGCTGATGGAGATTATACAGAGCAGGAAAGATTGCGTGGAGATTGGTCGTAACAACTCTTACGGGAACGATTTGCTAGGGATGTTGCTAAATGAGATGCAGAAAAAGAGAGGGAATGGTTTTAGCTTAAATTTGCAGCTGATCATGGATGAATGCAAGACATTCTTCTTTGCAGGACATGAAACCACTGCCCTCTTGCTCACTTGGACCGTCATGTTATTAGCCAGTAACCCATCTTGGCAAGAGAAGGTTCGAGCTGAAGTGAAGCAAGTCTGCAATGGTGAAACTCCCTCCGTTGATCATCTATCTAAACTCACCTCGGTAAGCACGAGTTTTTGTGCATATGTTTTTTGGATCCCCAAGTTTTTGGTAGGTACTTGTTATTCACACTTTTTAAAAGTCCTCCACACTTTTTTTTTCTTTCAAAGAATCTATGGTACAATGACCCGAAAATTACTTTCTAGGAGTTGAATAACATGGCTCTTAATGTTTTGCTTCTTTATGTTTTTTAGGGTGGTTTTGGTATAGTGGGTATTGGTCAAAAATTAAGGTAGTGATGGTAGACTAATGCCACTAAGCAATGCTTCCAAAACTTGGTAGGAGCCTAATACTACACACTTGGTCCCCTTTTTGCTACTTTTTGAGGCCACTAAATAAAGAAGTAGCTTATTTTAGAGTTTAGACATGTTTGTGATTAGCAGTAAAAGTAAGCAAATTACTATATACTACTTGTTAGAAAGAAGCTTTGAAGTAAGAGTGACCAAGAACTTTTAAACTCATGCACTCCTAGTTAGTTGCTCTCGACTATTGTCGTGGGTTGATCATTATTTGTTCAAAGACTAAAATTTAAATTTAGGTTTAAGTTTTAGGTCGAAAGTTAGAGATGCCTTAAAAGAAAAAATAAAATAGATCCTAACTATACTCTGTTTTATATTTTAATTTTAATTTTTTAGAAAACGCTTAATTTAAATAATTAAGAAAAAAAGTAACCATGGAGTGGACCGATTGAATTTTCAAAAGGGGCTTAATGGAGATCAAATATATATATGTCAAAAGCTGGTCAAAGGGCCTTGGCATTTGGCAGTGCCTTGCATGTCTTGTAATCACAAAGACCTTTAATAAGCTTTGTCCTGCCTCTTATTACATCATTTTATATTACAGTGACTTATGACTGATTGGTCATATTTTCTTTGCAGTTAAACATGGTAATCAATGAATCCCTGAGACTGTATCCACCAGCAACTGTTCTACCTCGAATGGCTTTCGAAGACATCAAACTTGGTGACCTTCACATTCCTAAGGGGCTATCAATATGGATTCCAGTCCTCGCCATTCACCACAGTAAAGAACTATGGGGTAGTGATGCAAATGAGTTTAACCCTGAGAGGTTTGCATCCAAGTCATTCACACCAGGAAGGTTCATTCCTTTTGCTGCTGGTCCTCGAAATTGCATAGGTCAGTCTTTTGCTATCATGGAAGCTAAGATCATATTGGCTATGCTAATCTCGCGGTTTAGCTTCACCATTGCGCCAAGTTATCGCCACGCTCCGGTTGTTGTCCTCACCATAAAGCCTAAGTATGGGGTTCAAATATGCTTGAAACCAATTGCGTGCAATTGATCCTTGAAAGTATTTGTATACTCACATTAAGTTTTTGAGTCAGTGATGTGAGACGGTGCATCTGAGTTTGTTTTAGTAAGTATATAAGAAGAGCTTGAGATGGAGTTTTGGTACGTTACTGTTGAAACTTTCACTTTCTTGGAGCCAAAGAAATAGATCTTAATAAGACTGAAAATTACGTTTTATACATGCTATAGCTCTTGCTATGATTAATTACTAGCTAGCCTCTTGATTTTAACTACCTTCTAACGCATATGATCTCTAAGAAAACTTATAACTTCTGGTTTAACTTAGAGAGAATAACATCTCAAATGAAAATGTACAATTCACATAGAATTTCTAGCTAATAGGTGTACAAGTGAGCATATATGCGTAAACTGATTATGAGTATGCGGAGTATGCCTCGTTTACATTCCACTAGCTTCATCATCAAAAGGCAGCCGCACTAGCCTTTAAAAAAATAAAAAAATAAAATCAGATATCTAGCCCCCAAAAATTTAATAATCTAGAAAATTTGTTGAAGGTCAATCTTGCACGCGAAGTGATGAGTTAAAAAGGATTTCTTCTTTACCTTTGATGACCCTTACATAGTTTAGAAGAATGATAAATTGATTCTTTCATTCTTCTAATCAGGAGACATGATAGCATACCTACCACCTAATACATTTTTTTTATTTACCTATTTAAATTCTAACACGTGGCATCTTCATTTTTTTTATTTTACAAACTTAACAACACAACTACACAAATATAAGTAAATTAGTTCAGAAGACATAAATTTTGCTCAAACTTCGTAATTACAATATATAAACATTTATTACAAAAGTTTCAACTAAATGTCTTTATCTTTGTAAAAACATTGTGAAAAAATGTAATTATTTTCTTAATACAAAAAACAACACCCAATTACAAAACCGAGAACCATATTACATGAACCGGAACAAATGATCTATTTAGTCCAAATATGAAAATTCACAACTTCGACAATACATTCGTCTTCAATTTTGTAAAACGGGTCATAAATTTGTAAATCTGGTTCATACCTCGTAATTACAACGTATGAACATTTATTACAAAAATCTCAATCAAATGTCTTTATATTTGTAAAAGCGTTGTGAAAAATGTTAATATTTTCTCAATACAAAATACACCACTCAATTACAAAACCGAGAACTATATTATATGAATGAGGACAAATGGTTTTCGGTCTAAATCTGAAAATTTACCATCTCGACAACACATTCGTCTTCAATTTTGTAAAATGGGTCATAAATTTGTAATTTTGGTCCAGACCTCTTAATTACAACATGAACATTTTATTACAAAATTTTCAATCAAATGTCCTTATGTGTGTAAAAGTGTTGTGAAAGATGTAATTATTTTCTCAATACAAAAAACACAACTCAATTAAAAACCAAGAACTATATTACGTGAACGAGGAGAAATGATCTATTTTGTCCAAATCTGAAAATTTACAATTCGACAACATATTCGTCCTTAATTTTGTAAAATGGGTAATAAATATAAAAATTTGGTTCACACTTCGTAATTATAACATATAAACATTTATTACAAAAGTTTTAATCAAATGTCATTATGTTTGTTAAAAAAAATTTAAAAAAATCACGATATAAAAAACGGGTAGGTACTCTACAATTTTTAGATTGATTTAACAAATTGCTTATCTTTCGGGATTAATTAAAATAAACCAAGCCAAATGGGGTCAGGGTCGGCTTAATTCAAAAGGAAGCTCATCATATAAATTTAGAGTGCTTTGGCATCCATCCCATCACCTGCTTACACCAATTCTAATTCTCTTCTGCGCATCGCACTATCTTAGTTTTTTTCTTTCTTTCTTTTTCTCTGATTGTTTTCGTTTTCAACTCTCAATTTATTAATTTCTTCTTCTCTGTCATTGTCTCCAATACACTTCATACGAAAAATTCCAATGCCTCGCTTTTTAATACGGGCTTCATTACGAAACAGTGAAGCACATCACACCCGATTTCAAAAGTTTTTGAACCAAACTGCAGGTGTATTGATCCAACATTAAATTCATGTATTCGACCCATAAGAGTATCTATCTGTTAATTTTAATATTTCTTTTTTTGCTTGTGGACAAAGATTTTTCAACTCTGAAGTCTGAACTCCGCCTTCTTTTACCGAGTGAATTCACTGAATTCTTATGTTTGGCTCAATATATGCAAAGTTAAAGCATGAAGAAATATAAGTTCGATTGGAGAAAGAATGCAGATGTAAAGGTTAAGCCAAATTCACTGATTATTAAGTATATGCAGTGGTGGTTTTATTCTTCTTGAAAGTTAAAAGGAAGAAAAAAAAAATGAAGTGAGATGTAATATCATTTTCTAAATTGTATATTTGGTGTTTTTACCCTACGAACTTCCTATAAATTAAGCAGTGTTTTACCAGTAAAATTTTGATGTGTATCACACGAAGGGAACCCTGTATTAGATGTGCTTCCTTAATTATAAAAAAATATAACAACGTACAACCAAAGAGGTAGGGGATGGACTATCTTGACAGGGGGCCGGTCAACTTACAGTTTTCCTCATATCAGGGTAGATTTAGTTTTTGATACTAATCAGTATCATTTGCTATTAAAATTGGAAAATCTATGCTACTTGACAAGTAAATCTAAACATGCATAGTTTGTACATGCAATCAGGATACCGTACGTAAATCTAACTTAGAAATAACCTTAGAAAATTATGTATATGAATTTATATTAATTAAAGACATGTGATGCAGAACGAACGTACAGGTCGTAGTCCCTAGCTTGGATTATAAACTAACTAGAACCTTCCTCAAACCTAGTTTGTACAGCAAGAAATGCAAGAAGAAATACATTTTCAATTCAATGCTTAAACGTTTACTCATATTAGCTGATTTCCTGCATTCCTCACTCGATCGATTATAGTGCAAGGGTTTCCAAAGTATGACCTCTATGCGACAGTCTCCGTAGTAAAATAAATATTATAGTTAACTATTGTTAGCTTGAAAACTGAAATTACAGGATTCATGATAAAATGAAATAGACAGTCAATTTTAGGGTTCGCTTAGTAAGTTGATAGTTCGTATATTTTTCAAAATGTAAGTGTTACAAAATGTTTTAAAGCTATTGTACATGCAAAACGAAACTTGTTCTATTCTTTCGATCCAAAGATAATTATAATCGGTTAATATGTGTTTTTATGTCAATCTACATTTATATATAGTCGAAGTGCTAAGTCGACTATATATATGCATGACTATATATATGCATGTGGAACTATGATCAACCAAACATTTCTCATTATTTACCCATCAGGGCTTAGCGTATGTTTTACTTGCCTAGAATGAAAACGTCCCTTGGGTTCTTTCTTCAGCCAATCTAATTGAGTTAGTTTGAGCAGAACTTTGTTGTTTTATATCGATCAAAGGGCGTTGCCTCTCCTTTGCTAGTGTCACACTATTGATCACTGTGGCAGAGTACATGTTGTATAGTGATACTGTTAGCCACATGAATTGCTGTAATATATAACACTTTCTGGCAGCACGCAGAGATATATAAAAGAGATTATCCGATGATAATGATTACATAGTAGATATAAACCTTTTTATATATTCCGGGGTCTTTCATTTTCCCATTGCACGAGTGGGTTTTGGTGGCTCAAAAGTGGCGGCGGCATGGTCTTGGAGAGTTGGAGGCTTTCTCCTCTCGAGAGTAAGATCCAAGTAGAGGTAGGTAGTGATATCTCCAAAACGGGTCCCCTTCCATTTTAGAAATTAGGGTTGTTCATCTAGTTAACAAAGGTGATTAAGCTTTTCCTTATAATACTCTATAGCAATTAGATATGTCTAATTATTATGCACCACTGTTAATATCATCATCTCCACGGTCTCCACCACCTTTCTTCCCCTACCACTCCTCTTGGCCTCACATAACCCAGAACTACTACTCGATTAGATTAATATATCATTAGCTAATTTGTCATATAATGATTAATAAGGTAGTGCTTCTCAATATACAAATCATTAAGGGCGGACAAAGAACGGGTGTGTTATGTTCTTGATCAAAAGAGACAAATCATTGTCTTGAAAGAAAGCGTGTGATCGATCGACTTCGGTTTCATATCATTGGATTCGTCCTTTTGTATCATATAATACAGATTCAAGTGGCTAAGCATGATATGAGCTACTACTTCGATCTACTTTCAGTGATGAGGCCTCGTGCGATAATTGTATTTTTGTCTAGTAGAACTAACTAATTAAATTAAGGATATCACAACTATCAGTATTTAATAATAATAATTAGTGCATGAGTTTGTCGAATTCATCGACGTTTCACCTATAAACATACGTATAAATGTCATTAGATCAATTGATATTAGGCGCAATAAGTGTATTTCTATTAGGTATACATATACGTATATGCAAACATTGAAGTCACTTGAACAACACTTTGCTTGCAGATCGAGAGGAAACAAAATCCCTTATTAATTAGAGCATTTTCAAATAAGGTTCTTTAACGTCGATGGGATTCACAGTTGAGTGTTAGTTCCAAACCTTGAGCAGAATTTGATCGACTATCCAGAGATCCCTATAGCTAGTTGTGCAGAAAACATACAAAAGATTAGGTATTTGCACCAAGACATGTCCGGTGATCATCTCAAAAATATCAATATGTAGTTCAAGAAATGCGAAATTAAACTGTACTTTTGTTAGGGTTTAGGGTTAGGGTTTTCCATGCGATGAATCATATATTACTAGAAAGCTCTCAATCATCGTTTGGACTTTGGCATCTACCTAAAGGATAAAGACACTTACACATATATTCATCCACAGATCAACCTAAAGATGGTCTTGTACAAGGATTCATGTATAACCATTATAGCTAGGAAAGGTGGCCGCCTCAGAAGTCGAACGAATATGGATGACTCGTAAGAACTTCAGTAAACTTCTAGTGAATCCTAACTGTTATATTACCTTAATTCCTCAGTCCTCACTGTTTTTTTTTTTTTTTCATTGATCAGCGCTGATGACAAATATATATATATACAGGTCATCTTTAACCCAAATCAAAAGATAGTGATGCGACTTATGCTCACTAGCTAATTGTATAATGTAAATTTATATACATGCGCGCTTGCTTAACGACTTGTTTGACTGATATCTAAGAAAAGATCTAAACCCAATCCCACTAACCAATCCGCGATTTTAGCAGGATCTAATTCTGAAAAGTATTAGATCATCTTTGGATTTGGGAATGTTTTGGTTGGATCCTTCATCATGCATATGTATGGTTGACAAATCTTCAATATATATAACAACAAATTAAGCCAAATCTATATTTATCTAAGATAGACTTAATTAAGGGTGAGTATTATATTGATTCTAATTAAGATAGACTTTTTTTTTTTTGATTGAGTAATTAAGATAGACTTAATTAATTGTTATGTAAATATCATATGTATGGTGATTCTTACGTATAAATTACTAAGATTGCACAGTACACTTGTATTGTTGTGTATACGGAAATTTATACGGCTTGTTTGTCTTTTCACTTGAGTCGGCTTTTCTTCAGGTTTGTGTTCTACAAATTCTGATCAAGTTTTTGACCCGAAAGTCATTTTGACTCCATTTTATTTGGGTTGGAGATCCCTTATGTGGATTGAGAAAGCCATTTTTACTTTTGACTAAGAGTTGGAGATGGCCTTATATTGGACTTTCACGTTTTACACAAATTGGGGTCACCAAGCCAACAGTTTATTCTCCAAGTATATGGACAAAGCCAACAGCATCTTCTAGATACATGCAAAGTAGCACTCCTTTTTAATTATTAAGACGGAGACATGCATACCTACTCTAGATACATTCATGCAAACTTGCAAAAGGATGCACTTCTTAGTTCTTCAGATCGACGGAAACACGCCGGTTCATAAGTGTAGTGATCACAAAGAATAGCGCCAAACAAGGTCCAAAATAATGATTGACGTCAGTACTTGTCTCTCACAAGACAAGTGATTACGTACATGTTCTTCAAAAATAAAAAATAAAAACATACAAGTGATTACATGATTGATATACAAAGAGTAGCTACGAAAAAAGCAATGCCAACATCTAAACATTCTCTTTCATAACATGTAACAAAATGAAAAAGAGTACGGTTATTGAGACCTCCAAATTTGCTCAGTATACATCTCATGCTCTTTACACCTCATTTTTTATTTTAACTACAAGCATTTGCTCATTAGACCTCCTTTTAAATTTCTAAAATAACCTTAGGTATATTATTCACATATATCTTAATAATTTACTCATTATACCTCTTATTTATTCTCTAGACCTCTCGTTGTTTTAATTTTTTTTCTTTTTGCATGCTATCATCGAGACCTCTATTTCTTGATTTTTTTTCGTTCAAACCTCTTTCAAGGCCTCAATTCCTTAATATTTTTTATTTCCCATAAAATGTCACCAAACCGCCATTATTTGATCAATTTGAAGAAAAAAATTTCAATGACGTCAATTTTTCTCTTAAAAATCAAATAACACAAAGTATTAGGTTTTAAAAACTTATATTTACCATCCCAATACCGTCTCTTCTTAAAAGCGAGAGGTCGTGAGTTCGGCTCACAGTATACTCATTGTAGCATATTAGTTATTTATCTGATAAAAAAAACTTGTATTTACCAACAAGAAAATATTCCTTCACCTTGTATATATATGCTTTCAACATGTATGATAGTAGAAAATTTTATGTCACACAGTCGATATTGATCATAGTTTTAGCTTTAATTAAATATATATAATATGTAGTAAAATTTAGAAAATAGTAAATTAAAAATTAAAAATTTGTAAGAAAATAATAAAGAATACAATCAATTAATTATCAAATTAGAAAGTTTAGAGAGAATAAATATATTTCTTTTTGTATGATTATTATCCTTAATAGTCATTACGTAAGAGAGTATAATTGTCATTCAATAACTCATAACAAAGAGAGGTCAAATAAGTAAATTTGAAGGTCTCAATAGCCGCACTCAATGAATAGTGTGAAAAAGTATGACATTACGCTCACGATATACTACACGTCTACTCGTAATCAATACATGAGATAATGAGTAATTATAATAAGACAAGTGTACGAACACAACATTTCCTCTCACAATAGCGGTTTACGCATGATCAACTTATACCTATGTGAGAAATGAGTGCATAGGTTGTCTCGATCTCTTGTGATATGATCCCATTCGATCATCCGTCACTAGGTTCTGAAACATATATGCATACTCACTATATATATGCGCGCTTGTGTAAGATGAGTCACTTCTTATACTTGTTACATGATATTCTCGTTTGATTCCTAAGCTTTGCAGGTCATTCTCTTGCTTAGTGTAATGGAGCTTGATTTACTTGCACATTGTTGGATTGGTATATTTGGTCAAAGTCAGACACCATGCAATGATGAAATCGTCGCTCATAGCTAGGATACAAAGACAAATTCCATACGTACAATCATATGTGCTCTAAACAGTGAGGCTCTGCCGGATAAGTAGGAGCACTTGGTGCATGTCTTTTTCATATTGACATCCCTAGCAGAGCAGATAGCCATAAACTCTATCCGCAGATTTCAAGAAATGACAACTAAGATATCAAAATGACTTGGATTTTGATCTGGAACACTCATTTTGTCACGTCTTGATTCAACATAGGATGGTGATGGTGGTGAGGCTAGTATTCATAGGTATGAATGAAGCCAATAACCCATAATTATATGGATAACAATCATACATAACATGAAATAGCCTGTCTCTTTCTTGTGGGATTACATGACAAGGCAAACACCAAAAACCTCTCAACAGAGTTCACCACGATACTAAGTGGCCAAGTTGAAGGAGCACTTAATCATCTTAAGCAAGAGTTTATTTGAGGTACTAGGCTTAGTTTAGTTGGGTACGTACTCGATTGCTTCACGTGTAAAGAGACTCATTCTTTGATCAAATCATGGAACACGTACTTTTGTGTACCAGATAGAAGATCACTGAGAAAATGTCAACCCTAGATCGCCAAAGTGCCGCGCACTCCATAGCTCCATGCTTGTTAATGCAGCAATAGAAATTGAAAATTGCCTTGGAAGATGGGACTTGTCGACACACTGTTTAAATGCCATGTGAATCGAGTTATTGAGGAAGCAAAACTCGTTGAGCATATTATCTGGTTTGAGTACGTAGGTTCACCACCAAGACTAAGACGCTTCGGAAATCCGAAAAGCTTCAGAAGAGGGCAATATAAACTATGTTGAAATTCCAGAACAGTTGGCATTGTCTGGCCTTGGGTCTGAAACCTAGAAATGAGCTGTCCATGCCTTCAAAGCGAAAAGCAATGCCAATTCTATGGTGCCCCGGAGCCGGAGCCGCAGCCGGAAATCACAAAACCATTAGATTGCAAATTTTGGAAGAGGACTGAGCCCTGAAGAACCATATGAATTCAGACATACGAGGGAAAGGCTGGAAATATCATGTTTGGAATTTGTTGCTTTATTGGATGCTCGCAAAGGCTGCAGCAGCTGTTTTCTTGTTATCATAGCTTGCCTTGTTATGATCACAGTACCTGGTTCTTATCGATTTAACTGATATCTCTCCAATTTCAAGAAGAAAAAGAATTTCAGGAATGGTGAAGGAAAAGAGAGATCCATAAAATAACCAACCATTAATCTCCATTCAAGACTATCTGTGGACAAACTAGTATCATAAATTCCTTGGTGCTAGAATCCCCCGAAGCACAGAACAGAGTGTTTCTTATGCGAGACCTAAAAGCTCGAAAGTAGATTGGCAAAATAGAAGTATCTTCTACGTATACTATTGGTTACACTAATAACACCAAGAGTCATCTAGAATCACTATGATACAGAAACTCTGAACTCATCAGGGTCGGTACTTGTAGGCACCTTGCTGTGAGTTAAGGTTATGGTACGCACCTTGCTGTGAGTTAAGGTTATGGTACGCACCTTGTTGTGAGTTAAGGTTATGGTACGTACCTTGCTGTGTGCTAAGGTTATGGTGTGCACCTTGTGGAGCATTGATGTTGAGGTTTGGTCCTGGTGGAGCACTAAACTGATAGGAGGTTTGCTGAGCATTGAGTTGGTAAGAGCGTTGATGAGAATTGATATGGTAAGGGCTTTGCTGAGCATTGGTTTGGTAGGGGCTTTGCTGGGCCTTGATTTGGAATGGACTTTGTTGAGCATTCACTCGATATGGACTCTGTGGAGCATTCATTCTGTATGGACTTCTTGGAGCATTGATGTGGTATGGGCTTTGATGATCAGAGACGTTGGGGTAGGAGCCTTGCCGAGTATTAGCATTGTGGTGGGAACTAGGCTGAGCACTAGCATTTTGACGCATGGAAGCCATGAGGGCCTGAAGGATATTCTGTGCTGCATTCAACTGATCAGAACCACGGATCTCAGCAACTTGTTCAAAACCACCACTTTGCGAGTCTTGGTATTTCACTCTTGGTCGTGGAACCTGAACACCAATTAAAGAGATTAGCAATCTTTTGACTGGACAACAGCTTTGAACATAAGATCCCATTATTGCTAATAGCTGAGGATTCAGACTGATGCATTCCATAGCTAGAATTCAGCAACAATTTTTTTCCTCTAAAACAGGGTTTTTCCCTTCTTCTTTTTTTTCAAACCTAGCGTCTAAAGTCCCGTGAGAAAAAAAAGAAACGTACTGAAAGAGGATAACACCAATGAATGAAGGCAGACTATTTTTTTCTTTCCCTTTTTTCCTACTGTATCAATTATTAGAAATAAAACCACTTTAAAAATTTTCTAAAGCTTTTGTGCAAGGTGCTGAGCCGAACTGCCTATCTTGTGCATGAGCTTTCTACCTTTACCATTTATCATCCACAGTTGTGAAAAAGAAAAGAAATAAATGAAGTACACAAGTAATACGAATGCACACAAGCTAAAATGACATATTTTCAATAATGCCAACAAAATATTTTCATAAATTATCAATTAATAAAAATAAAACCACTTCCAGATTTTTCAAATGCTTGTAATATAGATATGCACCAGCTAAGTGAACTGCCCAAGCCAACCTAGGGCAATTTGTTAACTCAGTACGGGCCAAGCTTGTTGCAACTTGACCTAATAATATATAAATTAAAGCTGTAGGACAACTAGTCCACAATGAAATGAACACAAACTATAACTTCTCAATGTTTGATTAAATGATAGTCTGTAAGGACTTGTTCATTTCATGGCATGTCCAGAATGGACCCTAGTTCATTCAGCTTTTCTCTCCAAGATTCACTACAAATATTCATATTGCTATATGCTTAATGTCCTTTGTCCTTGTCCTATTACCAGGTGTCGAAAAATACCTCTCCAATATGGGAAACATCGCTCCCTCCTATCCCAGTAAAAGAACCCACTGCATTGTTTGGAATCCTACTGTCCAAAGCTCTGTTGACTCTTTGATAGCTGTGACATAAAACAAGCCTAATATCAGACTGAAATATATTAAACTTAACAAGAAACAAGTGTTTGAATAGTTTCACACCCAGAAGCAGCAGGCGGGACCGGGTATCCCTCTGGTTCATATTCATGTCTGCCAACCTTCAAGGGCATAACCAAAAAAAAAGTTATATCTTCGCTACAACATTAATGTTATTGCAATAAATGCTATAGAGGTCTTACAACACATTTTCAATTTCTCTGGTGGTATACAACACATTACAATCACTTAAACACATAATATTTTTATAAGCAACATGCATATGTACAAAGTTTGGAGAGAAAATGATAAATATCAGTTGACTCTGTTTCGTGTACATCATTGCTGCAACTACCAGTTTTCAAGAATTTCTTTCTTGCCATCAATATAATACCCCATTTTACCAATTCGGCCAATAACTAGCGCTATGAGTGTGTATAACTTGATGTAACAGGAATACGATTGATTCATGGTTAGATGCAGAACTTAAGGAGTGTCTACATTCTCAACCCAAAGAAAAAAATACAGTTCGTTTAGTTCAATTCAGGGGTCTTAAACTAATGAATGATATTAGTGTACACAGTAGATATAATACACATGGGGTTTATGCATTCTGGAATGTTTGATGTAGGTTACTGGTCCACATCGCTACCACCCACCATCCCAGACCCCTGAGTTTGACAGCTAAAAGCGCAATGCAGAAAAACACTATAAGATATACAAATAACGCTTCACAGTGAGTATATTACTGCAGGTAGACCAATGGAGGGAAACCTTTGGAGCCTACCAGAGATGCTACATTTCCCTGTGAACCACCAATCGAAGTATAACATATGCCTTTGTAAGGACACCTTTGATCCATTCTTGATGGTTTTCCCAATGATCTTTAAAAGCTCCAAACTTGAATCATTGGATTTCATAATGAGTCAGCCAAAAAAATGGAAAAATTTGTTTTTCTTTGTCTTTTTGGACTTCTGACAGTATTACTAATATGGGATAAAAAGTCTGGAAACTCTGACAGATCTCTTTTAACTTATCCCTTCAACACTAAAATTGGTAAGTGAAAATCGTCAAACTCATAGTGATGAAAACTTGTTTCTTTTTAGTGATGTTTTAATGAATTTGGGGAGGTTACCTTTAGATGGTCATATCGACCAGAGCTACCAGCTCTAACTGCACTAAGTGGTGGTGGCATTCCTC
This sequence comes from Fragaria x ananassa, assembly GCA_034370585.1. Classification (NCBI taxonomy): domain Eukaryota; kingdom Viridiplantae; phylum Streptophyta; class Magnoliopsida; order Rosales; family Rosaceae; genus Fragaria; species Fragaria x ananassa. Next base: position 31,383,100 of record CP139754.1, on the reverse strand, counting down.
TAACAGGCAAGCTTCCTGGAGGACCAAATCTCGGCGGAGGGCCAACAGGAGCATGTTCTTCTCCAGCATTTGTATCACGCAGTGTTCTCATTCTCAGTCTTGATGTAATCTCAGCCAAAGCATCTTTAGCAACAGCAAAGTTCCCAGATATCTTAAAGACCAAAACAAGAGTGATAAATCAGTAAATGAAAATCTAAAAAGATAAATTAAATATGTCATGTAGACTATAACAGTGAAAGGATGCAACTGCATCACCTGCACAAGCTCTTCATCTTCAGCTGCACACTTAGGCCTATCATCTTTCGAGTACACACGAATATCTGCCTGGGTTCTCCTTCTCATCTCATTAATAACCTGTCCTCCTTGTCCAAGGATGCAGCCAACTTTACTTGATGGAACAAGAAGCCTAGTTGTGATCGTACCTTTATCAGATAATTCACTTGCTTTGTTTTGAAGCTGAAGAATTGCTTCAATTGTTTGCGACCTCGGACTCCGCAGCACCTGAAAGAGTATCAGCAAGGTGATCTACCACTTGCATATAATGTGGCATATAAATCCACCAAGAAACAGTTGATGAGTAGGTCTTCCATGTGAAGTTCAATATGAAAAGAAGCTAGACATACGGATATGGTTTTGTATTAAAAAATCTGCATACCTCAAAAGCAGAGACATGAATCACACGTTCTTCAGAGTCTGTTGATGCATCCTGAACATGAATATTGGCTCCTGTTTCCTCTTGTAACTGTTTCACATTAAAACCCCCCTTGCCAATAACCCCACCAATTTTCCCAGCTGAACACAAAATATTTATAAAAAACTCAGCTGAAGCTTCAACCCCATGCCCCGCAGGATCACCATCAAAACCTCCTCGACCATATCCAGAGGAATGATTTTCATATTCTCCTATCCATGGCATTGGTGGCATACCGTGGGAAGGTTCCCTATTAGGCCATATTGGATTGCCAGGTGGGAACATATTTGGGGATCCTCGCAGATGAAACCCCTGACCCCCAAAAGGTATAGCCAATCCCAAAGGAGGTTTGTCCTTGCGTGGATTCTGATGCAATTGAGTAGACACTTCATAAAGTGCTCTTTTTGCCACGTCCGGTTTTCCAGATATCTGCAAAAGATGTTCAAGTTAGTAAGGATGCTAGAAAACAAACAGATAGATAACTTCAGAAAATATTCCTTGAAGCATATTTGAGGTTACAGCAACCAAGCTACCAGGGATCGCACCAAAATCAATTCAATATTGTTTAACTTGTAAAAATAGAAATTTAAAACCGACTTCAACGCCCAGAAAAAGAGGTAAGTAGACAAATGATCTTGTTAAACCTTTTATACCTACCTAGACAGAAATTCTAAAACTTGCTGGTGGTTGTACTATAGGTATTAACAAACCCAAAAATTATACCTAAAGTACGTTTGAAGAAATGATGCCATACCTCATACTAAACAAAAGGTAGCCCATGCATGATTGGAAAAAATATATAAACAGTAAAAACACATGCCATATCTGCTGCTTAGCATCAAGATTCAAGAGACAAAAGAAAATCTTCCCACCTATAAGCTAGTTACTCTAGAAGCAAAGACACTGCTTTATAAGGCATTTTAATGCCCATAACCAACACAATCCTTCACACAGGAACCAATAGTTAAACTCATATAACTAAATTTGGAATATAAGTTATACTAAATTTGTTGTCATTTGTCATACGTTTAAAAGTGAGCAAGGAAGCAAACAATAAAAAAGAAAGAGTACCTGCACCAATTCATCAGTATCCATTGCACAAGTAGGAAGCTGATCTGCAGGAAGAACACGAATGTTTGCACGTGTCTCACTTCGCAATCTTTGTATAACATCCCCACGCTTTCCTAGCAGACATCCTACCAAGTTGTTTGGAACTAGAAGTCTTGTGACAACAATATTCTGGTTATCATCATCAAATGTAACCCCATTATAGAGATCTTCCTCCACAATCCTGTCATGAACTTTCAATAGCGCATCTTGGGCAGCACAGTGTGGCTCCAAGGGCTTCTGTTCATCAGCCTTATGTGAATCTTCATCACTATTTTGTTTCCTCGAAATTTTGGTTGGCGGACTAAAGATAATAATTACTCTCTCATCTGAGCCAGGAACAGAATCAGAAACTGTAATCTTGGACCGGGTCTCTTCTCTCAGGGACTTGATTATGCCACCACCTTTCCCAATTACACCACCAATTTTTTTAGAGGGGCAAAGTATACGATACACAGTCTCGAGGGACTGAGCATTTCCTGAAGACTGTTCGCGGTTTGAATTATTCAAGTTCCCTTTCTTGTTGCTGCTCCCTTTTCTTTTAAACTGTACAGTCGGCCGTTGGATGAGAACATTCCGCTTGTTCCAATCCATAATACTCCCGGAAACTGATACCGAAGTAGACTAAACTCTACGAAAGACGAAAATGCCTGGAGAGGAATAAAGCTCATTACCGAGACGAAGCTGATACATAACAATAATGCTATCAAGAATTGAAATTGAAAGAAGATTATATTCAAGTGCCACGGGGAGATGAAAGTAGCTGAAAAAAAAACTGCAAAATCGAAATGCGAAAAATTACAGCATTGTGTTTGAATCACGTACCTTGCTGAACGATAAGTCAGGGATCCTAGTGAAGCAATTCCATGCCAGCTCGGCAAGGATCACCGGCTCCGGTTCGAGCGCTGGGGCCCTAGGGTTTCAAAAACCAAACCAATATACAGCTCAAAAACACAGAAATGAGAGACCTAAGCAGAATCAAGCTAGCTCCTGTGTGAAACAAGCCGTCGCACTAAATCAAAGTTGCGTAATTTTGCGTAGGAATTAAGGAAAACAAAGAAACGCGGCGGAGGATTTGGAACGTTCGGTTTGATCGTGGACGGTGATAGGAGAATTGAAATGAAATAGATCAGTGAGAGCGATTAGGGTGAGAGGAAGGAGAAGGGAACGTACCAGAGCGAGATAGAGAGGAGTCGGAATTAGAAAGAGTGATGGTCGCCGGTTGCTGAGGCGAGAGGTGGTGCTCCTCATCTGAGAGCAGAGAGAGAAATTCGAGCGTGATTGAGCTCTCCCAGATTTTTTGCGATGAGTTCACTGAGAAAGAATTACTTGTGTGTTTTTCTAGAATTACAGAAGGCCCACTCAAACGAATGCCAAGATCCCTTCTTTCTTTTTTTCCAAAATCATTATTTAACGAAAACAGGATATTTCTCCAATTTTGTCTAGCAACACCAAATCTAGTAAAAATTGACGATTAATCGAACCCACTTATTGGAAAGGGAAGGTACTCAGACTCCCAGAGCTATATCAGCAAGTGTTTTCTGTAGGAATAAATGAGGTCAAAACTCAATGTCACAGATATCTACATCAATAAACTGCTGCAACAATGAATCAATATTCCAATTTTGCAGGTGTTCTGCCGTACTGTAAATGGAACTGATCAGGTGATCATGACATAAAATTAACTGGGCACTTCCGGTGAGCATATAGATTATACACTATAAAAAAGGAAGTTGTCAAGTTACATGGCAGCATAATGAAACATAATCTTCACCAGAGACTAGCAATCTAAGATTGTTCCCCAATATTTTTCTATATTTTTCTTGTCAAATATATTCGCCCTGTAAGTTGAAGCGAAGATCTCCACAAAGAAGGGAGATTGCATCCAGACAAATGAGGCGATTGGAACGCTAGAAAGTAATATAACTGGGATAATGATGCATAGTTTCCCATGAAGCATAATGTAAAGGGCAGCAGAAAAAGTAACCATCATGGTGGCAATGGAGAGAAAAAGAGTGAAAAGGCCCAATATCATCTTGGTCGGTAGAGATTTGAGGAAGTCATCTTCTTTATAACGTGATGTGAGAATTCCCAAAAATATCATCACCGAAGTGGTAGAAGAAAACAATGATATAGCATCTGAGATAATGAATACCATGAACTCCTTTGCCTTTAAGGACATAGGTGCACCTGTATCTTCATTGTTTCCGCCAGGAACTGTAAATGCTGCAGCAAACATCATAGTGACAATAAGAGCACCTACAACTGTACATGAAGTTGCAGTTTCTTTCATTGACTTTTCTCCCTCCTTCATTAATTCTCTATGATATTTGGTAAATACCACACGCGGTGGCGCTTGATCCGTATGATTTATAACTTCAAGTGACTCAAGTTCTGCCTGAGATTGCACCTCCTGCATTTCATCCCATCATCTCATGCATGGTAAAATTTGAACTTTCTTACACGACATGATGATACTGATAACTTATAATTTTCTTCTCTTTTAGCAAATTTATTTGTAACATATTGGTATTCCCAACCAAAAAAAAAGACTAGCAAATTTGAAAATAGATAAATACTAACCTTAAACCATTGTCGTTCTCGCTGCAATTGTAAAGCTGCACCCCGTATATTGTCAACTCTAGTTTGGGCAAATGACGAAAAATTTCCGACTATATGTAGCATATTATTGTCAAACTTGTCTCTCCTCCGAAAAATCTCAATTCTTTCTATGTGAGAATATACATACACGAGGCTATATATCTGTTCTTGACGACAATCAGCCGCAAATTGAAACAAGGTCATGTCTTGTTCATTAGTAATTTTGTAGATGTTTCGATTTGCACTACATATATGAGTGATGAACTCAACTTTTCCTTGTTCTACTGCTCGGAAAATGGCTGACCGAAGAAGGCTATCATCTTGTATTTGAGTAACATCTTTATTTTTCATCACTTCACAAATGAAATGTAAAAATTCATGAACTTGGGCATGTACCAATTTCATACGTTGTATGCGACTGATTCCTACATTAACCATGAAGATAATATACAATTAACAACGTATGTATAGATAATTTGGTAAGTAACACACAATTAAATGGGAAAATCATGGATGTGCGGTAACCTATCATACCCAAAAGTCCTCCGAAAAATCGTCTGAATAAACTGGTAACTGCAATGTAAAAATTCAAGAACAAATATGTGAACATATAGTTGTAATGAAATGAAGAGATGTCGAATAAAAGATCGATGGTGATGAGCATATGTTGTTGTAGTCGTTGTGAATTAGGTAAACATACCCGAGTGAATGAGACACCTTTGATTACATTTGTGATTTTCTGGGTCATTAACGTTTATGGTACTGTTATCATCTATTTTTGGAGAAGGTGGTATGACTATACCTGTATAAGGATATGTGAAAACACAAAAATTTAGGCACCTTGGATGAGTAGTGGACAGAAGCTTAATAAAAAAGAAGAGAAAAATATGGTAGAGACTAGTTACGGTCATAAATCCATTGTTGCCAGAAGTTGAGTCCGGTTCCACTCAAAAATAAATGTTCCCATTTCATGCTCTCAGCCAATCTATTCAAAGGATATTTTCCGGACAAGTCTTTAGTAATACCCAAACTTGGGTAGCGCTGGATTAAATCCCACGAAATATCTGTAATAAAGTCAAAAAAGAAAATAAATATAACATGAGAAAGATATAAACAAACTCTAGAAAAAATATATTTGTTGTAGAAATTAAGACTACCAGACTGGCAGACTCACTAATTGCTAGGAGACATCAAATTAGTTATATCTGATGAATCAATGATCGAGCAAGTGAAAATCTTACTTACCGAATCTTTTAAGAAGAAAAGCTTGAGAAATAATTTGGGCTGCTTGGTGAGCATTGAGAGTTTCGAGTGGAGTGACAGAATACAGATACTTAACTACGTCAACAATGTACCATTTAACTCCATGAGCCATGACAAGCGGGATCATATTGGTGGAAGGATCAACAATGCTAAGTAACTTCTTGTTCTTTTCAATCATGACTTTTACAGTTTCCAGTGTAACTGCAAAAGGATTTTCAATAGCACAGCAAATAGCTGTACGACCAGAAGGATCCAATATTTCTTCCAAGTCTTCCTCTGTCATTACTCGCACCAACTCTTTTACAATAATCAAATTACCCTCAGAGGCTGCAAAGTGAAGAGCTGGAATGTCGGATGATGGATGTCTTAGTTCTCTTATTGGGTGTGGATACTGTTTAAGAAACTCGAGGGCATCACTTACGTTGTTACCCCTCCAATAATATTCCACACAATCGAAGAAATGTTGATAGGAGCCGCGGTCAAGATCATTGGTGGTGGAACTGGCATTGTTGTTGCATCCTGCCGAAATCGATTGCCCTACAGGCAGTGGCAGAGCCAGAAAAATATATCAATAGGGACACAAAAAATTTTTACGGCTAAATTTTACGAACATATACATATATATATATATATACACACACACGCACAACTATAAGCATTACCTGTGGCTAACTTGTGTGTACAAAAATTGAAGTTTGCAAACCTAGAATTTTTCTACATAGCTCCCAACCCACACTTAAAAGTTCACATACTAAATGTTCTATCCATGACCACTGTGTTCATTCTTCAGGTTAAAAATATCTCATTAATTCAAATTAATAATGACTTTTGTCTTGGTCTAGAGTGTATTTTTTTGTGGAAATTGACAGACAGTCCAAAAGTCCAATCTAAAAAGCTAAAGCCTAAATACAAGAAATAGAACTATAGAAAAGAAACTAGACTTCCTCCCGATCAGAAGTTGAAGAAGACGAATTGTTGTGGGGGCACAAAGAAAATTAACCAATGAAATTCAATATTTCACTGGGGGCACAAAGAAGATTAGCCAAAGAAATTCAATTTTTCACTAGAGGCACAGGCCCCTACTGGTCATTCATTGGCTCCGCCTCTGCCTACAGGTAAGTCATGTTTGCAATTGACATTTTATTTTTGTTTTGTTATACTCTGACGTCATTCTCTCAAGGAAAAATATAAGCCTTCTGTCCAAATAAACTAGTAGCACCGTGGGAAAAAAGTATAGGAGGGTCGATCGAGATGATACCTTCTACTACTGGTTCTGGTTTGAGGTCTTTTAGCTGTAGCTCACCATCCACTGGGGACTGATGCTCAGATCTCGCATCTGGACAATAATCAGAAAAAAGGATAATTTCTACCAAGTCTACAAATGAATCAAGAAAAATGAAAATCCACTACCCGATAATGTACGATGACAAATATTGAATATATGTTTTCCCTTGGTCGGTTTATTTTGAGATGTACGTACCTTCTCTTTTTGGTAGTCCAGCTGGCTTCAATTTCTTTTCCAAAGTATTCCAGGCAGCTTTAGCGGTGTCGATGCCCCGGATAAAAGGAAAGATATCTTCCCCGCAAGAAATATGAATAGCATGCAAAGCCTCTGCATTCTTCTCATTCCAAGCCTCAAACTCGGCCTCATCACCACCTTCTACCCTAGGAGGTTCCTTGGCGGATTCGACCACCTTCCAAAGACCCTTGGCCAGCAAATAAGTTTTGACCCGAAAACTCCAATCTTCATAGTTATTTGCGGTTAAAACTTTAAGAACGATACCACTGGGGACGCCCGCAGCAGCTGCCAATCCTGCCATATGCTCTTGATCTCTGTCAAGAAGAAAACACGTACAAACAAATGAGATGAGTTAAGTTGCAAACTGCAAGGCGTTATTGAGATTCTGAGTTTGTTGATCAGAGAAATGCAGTAGTACCTGTGGAAGTGGGAGAGTGAGTGGGTCAGTGGGTTGTGGAATGGGGTTCTTGATTCTCTGATCTTATCCTCGATCATCAACCTACTTTTCTGATAGCAGACAACTAAGTTTCAATGACGTCTGGCGCACCTCGCTCAATTAGAACCGGTCACGTCTGCCACTTATGATCTTTCACACTTATGATCATAGTTAACTACTTATGATCTTTCACAGCACGAAAAAAATCTACATAATTAACTACTTCAGCGTCAGTGTTGTCGTTGCGACTGTTGTCATCTCCATCTCCTGCATATATGCCAAACATATAAAACTGAAAGTGATTAAGTGAAAACTTGATTAGCAGCATGCTGCAATAAAAATCATTAGTAACAATAGTGCCGCTAGATGAACCACATTTGTGCAGCTTACTTAGAGCTTAGGCCGTGACATATACATCACCCAATCAAAATCCTATGGTAAAATTAAGCAAATTTAATTAGGACTAAATTTAGTTTACCCCCTCAAACTTTAGGACTAAAATCAGTTTGGTCCTTGTTAATACATAGCCAAAACATTGGGCCATGCCGAGAATGCAACGTCACTACCCACTCGCCGGAGACCATTCCGGCCAAGACTCAACCAGCAAGACCTCAATAGGCACCCAAAGAGCGGAGGCGAAATAGCAATACACATGTCAAATCCACTCTGCAACATCTAAACATCCCCGAAAGAGGGGAGGCTAAACAACACCATGAAACAGTCCCTCATAGGGAACTAATGACAAAACCTCCAATACAAGCCTATAAAACAGGCGCGGATCCCCAAAAGAGGTAAGTTTTGCTATTCCTCCCATACACCCGTACTATACAAGTAACAATCAATCGCTGATTTAAGCATCGGATAGTCGAAGACTAGGCCATCCCAGTCTCGACTCCTAACGCATTGTTACTTGTGCAGTTACAGGACCCGGAGCAAAGGATTTGACCTCCCGTCCCGTGATCTCGGGAGAGGTAGAAACAATTGGCGCTAGAAGAAGGGCCCTCTTGTGGAACTCCCACTTAACTTGAAAGGATGGTGGAAATTTTGGATAACCCAACTGAACCCAGGACTCAGATAGAAAAAGAACTGATCCAATATGGAGACACATCCCATAACCAAACTATCGCTACCGCGGCCCCCATTAACCATCCCGATGCCACTGTTTGCGCCTAAATTAATATTTTACTAGACAGTAATTGTCTATGTAAATATTAATTACATCCTTGGTCTGTATCAGTCGGCGAGCTCAAGTTTCCTTTTAAGTTCACAAATATCGGCCTGCCAGCGAGACCATGCGAGGCGAAATGCAAAGTCCGCACGCGGAATGACTCCGCGCGGACTGCGGGATCTCGCGCCCTTTTGGACAATAGCTGATCTCGCGCACTTCCAGACAAAAACAGAGCTCGCGCGCGGAATGACTTCGCGGGGAGTGAGGATCCGTCTCGCGCACTTCGCGCGGAATGCTGTGCGTGGAATTTGACTTTAGAGCAGGCGAGGCGGAAATGCATCTAGGTGTCGGCGGATTGGTTTGCAGATAGACATGCGCTGAGTCCGTGCGAAACTTTGTAATTGTTGTGGACTTGTTACAGTCTTCGACATGTTTTGGGCCAATCCATGTGGCCCTTATCAAATCAAAAATCTCCTTTTGGCCTGCGAGCTGCAATAGCCCGCGAGGTGCAATGGTCCGCGGTTCACGCGAGTTAGTATTCTATACGGACTTTGTTACCTAGCGGGATAAGGATTATTATCCACTCCGCTTCGCATGGGAGTGTAGACCTTATCCTATGCGGATTGTGCAAATTGGATACGTGTCACGCAAGGATTGGTCTGCATGGGATGAACAGTGTCCGCATGCTTCATGTTGTAGAGTCCATTTGGGATTCTGATTGTCTTTCGCAACAAGGATTACTCCACTATATAAGGGAGCTCGCACCCTCTTTCTAACACACAATCAATCAATCAATTACTCAAAACAAACTTCAACCTCGTTGAAAACCTCTCGACCCTGTCGAAACCTCCAGCGCTCCCAGGAGCCAAACCCCTTCGAAGCCTTGATTCTAAGCGCCTCGCCGCCTAGAATTCCTCAGAGCTCTTCAGAACTCGCCCCCGTTTCCTCAGAAACATCCCTATAGTTGCTCTGCTCACCCCGCCGTGAGTATCGACCGCTTGTGCCGTAAATTCCCCGTTCGTGAGATGGCATCTGGAACTCCGCTCGCCTGATCAAGAAATCAAGCTCGCGCACTCCTTCAACACATTCCTCGTCGGCGAGGTGGCACGCCCGCAACTCCTCCTATCTCTTTGTTCGCTATTCACCTCGGCTCCGCACGCTGAGGATCGTGGCCAAAACATTTGGCACACCCGGTGGGACCAGAGGTACAAGCGAGACAGGGAAGACAGAGGACGCGTCGTACCGAAAGCCCCAGCTTTCCTGTCTTAAACATAAATTGCCAAAGTACAAGCCCCATAACAGCACGGCTTGTCGGTCTCTTACTTTGCAACAGGTCCTTGCTCAGTTTGGTAACCCAAACTTCAGCGAGACCACCATGGTAGGCTCTCAGCCAACCCAAAGCACAGACTCTACTCCGCCTATGGAGCAAGTCTTCCAGACGTTCGCACAGATCACGGGACAGATCCAGAGTTTAACAACTCATGTCATCGATCTCGCTAGGAAGGTAGACGGCCTTGCTGAACAGGCCAAAAGAAACGAGATCCAACAAAAGTCGAGGCAAATCACGAACCTCTTGCACAAGAAGATTGCACTGCCTAGCAGTCAATCTAATGGTGAAGGACTTCCTTTAAGCGGACCCACGTCCAAACAGGGAACCACTTTGTCAATCAATAACAACAAGCCTAAGGTTGAAGCCAGCGAGATTATGGATAGTAAATCCATCTCGCGCGTTGCTCCTCAGGAAAAAAATGAACCGGGAGATAGGACAGAACAGTCCATCTTAGAAGCAGAAAGCAGTTCGCACATCAGTGGCGGATCACAAGTTCGCATGAAAGGTGGCCCAGGTGCCAACTGCCCCATGCGAGATGTATACGTGGACACTGGTCAGCCGCATGGGGGGCAAGGCAGAGCTCGCCTGCTTTCTCTACCAACTCATGACACGCGAACTGAAGATGGACCAGAGCCACTTGAGTTTCCTTTTCAACCTATACACGCGGGGCGTCAAAGTTGGCGAGGTCCACCTCTCTTAATGATTCGCCATGACACGCGAGCTGAAGATGAACCAGCACCCCTTGAGTTTCCGCTTAAGCATGTACACACGGGGCGTCAAGGCTGGCGAGGTCCGCCTCTCTTAATGATTCGCCTCGCCAATCTTATGTTCATCAGCAAGATGCCTCGGTCCGCTTCGCCAAACCGTGGACATATTAGGCTCAACTATATATGGTGTGGTGGTATCCCTGGAATCACATTGCAATATACTTGGAGTCCTTGCATGCAAGTTCAGAAGGCTAAAGAGGACTTTGGCTTATGTGCGAAGTGCGTACATGTCCCACATATACCTATAGTCAAGGTCTAAAAAATCGATAATATTGGCGAAATATCGCCGATATTTTCGTTTTTTAATGATCGCGATATATCTTTCACTTCCCCCTTCATTCTCGTCGAAAAATGCCGAAATATCACGATATTTCGCGATATTTTGGAAATTTCACAATATCATGAGGGTGGAGAGGATAGTATCGGTGGCGAAGACAGTGGCCTTGTCTTCATTGGCGAGGCGACGGATGACTGGATCATCAGAGGTTGTGATTGTGGCAATGGAGAAGTTGCGGTTCTTGAACCACCGCACAAGTCTGCGCTCATTCTTTGGTGTTATTCGATCCACGGTGCGGTCATAGCTCTCCAGGGCACCGCAAAAGAGAAGATCCTCAGGCTCGGGGACGGTGAAGGAGAGCTTCGAGAAGGCGGAGAAGGGGATCTGATCCAGCATGTTCCATTCCGGCTGGATATCCACCGAGGATTTGCACACGGCGGCTTCACGGTGAGGAAGGTGGACATTGGATCGGTTCGAGATGTAGTGGCGGTCACGGCGACCCCTCTCCTTCTCAGCCTCGCGCTTCTTGGCCTCAACCTCCTCGTCGCGGCGGTGAGGGAGATGTTTCTGCTGCTGGAACCTCCACCTGGGGCCGAATTTGGGACGCGGTGGGGGTTTCCCATCGACGAGGCGGAAGCTGGAGTCGTCGTCGGCGTTGCCAAGGAACGACTCGTCGTTGGAGAAGTCGAAGACGGTGTCGGAGGGGTTTTTGGAGCGAGATGGGATGTTGAAGGTGCGGGTCCAGTCGGCGATCCGGCCGAGCTTCTCGAAGCGGGAGAAAGGGGCGTAGGGGACGTTGTTGAGGGTGCAATCCGGTGGGCCCCAACCGTCGGGGTTGAAGGGGACGCCGCCCACTTCGAAGCCTTGGACCATCGCGGATGAGATTCGGTTTAGGGTTTCAGAGATACGAGTGCAAAGGCGAGAGAGAGCGAAGCCGTCTGGGTTTGGGACTGGGATTTATCAGGGTATAATAGTCTTAAATACATCAACTTTGGGCCGGGTCTTGAAGGTCATCTCTTGAGGTCCAATAGGCTTTAGTTGGGAGCAAAGTTTAGCAGCTCTTTTCGAGCCCGTCAAAAGAGCTGCAAAGATTCCTTCTCAAAGGGTTCAGTGAAGGAGATGATGGGTCGTTTCATCAGTAAGTTTTTCATCAGATGTTATAATTTTTTTATATGATTCCACGTAATTAATCTATTTTTGATTCTAAATTAGGTAATTATTTTTTTTATGACAGCCGACTGGTGGGTTATGTATGGGAGTAGTGCCCCAACTGTGAGAACGTTAGCTATCAAAGTATTATCACAAACAACATCAGCATCTGCGTGTGAGAGAAACTGGAGCACATTCGCATTAATCCATACTAAGCAGAGAAACAGGTTGTGGTATAGTCGTTTGGAAAAATTAGTTTTTTGCTATTACAACATGAGGCTTAAAATTCGAGACAGAGAGGCAGCTTATTCGCATGTGGACCAGAAAGATCCATTAGATGTCTTTGATATTGGTACAGAGTTTGATGATGAAGCAATAGATCAACTTTGTGAATGGATAAGGCCACTTCATCTTGATGACGAGGAACGCAATCCATCACCTACAGTTGCTCGTGAAGCACGTGCGGAAGGAATAAATGTAGAAAGAGTAATTCAAGAAGAGGTTATAGGTCCTAATAGAGAATCTATCGATGCATTAGTGGGTAGAGCTAACATTCTAATTTCCTCTCGTAGCTCACAAGTTCCTTCCAGGACAAACGAAAACTCTAGCACCAGATCAGGAGGCTCATCAAGCATCAGGGGTGATGATAGTGGAAGCTACGGCGGTGGTGGAGATGATGTTGGAGTTCAAGATTACAATGGGAGCCAACCTGGTCATATGAGCCCATTCACTTGTGAGCCAAACTTCACACATGCAACACAAAATGGTGATCATGGAAGTAGGAGAGCAGGTTCTGGTATTGGAGCTATAGGAAAACATTATACACCAAGAGAAAGAGGCCAAGGAAGAATGCCAACGCATGAATATGATTTTTTATCCACTTTTAACTCATCTAGTGTGGGAGGAGGCAATGATGGACCATACACTTATGGCCAAAATCTGACAATGCCTTATTCAACTTATTCCATGCCTTACGGGGTGCAATCAACTGAATCAAGTGATACGTCATGGTCACAGTCTGATGTACAATCTTCCAATGATTATGGTTATGGTCAAGGTCAAGCGCTGCCCAATCCTTACAACTTCCAATACGGAAATCCACAGTCAATCCCTCTTGACCCTTATGGTTGGCATGTAAGTCAATATATGGAAAACTACAAAGGTGAGGTATCATTTAATGACTACTCTTCACAATATACTGAAGACTCTACACAAAGAAACGATGAAGATAGTGAAAATTATGTACCTCATAGGTCTTCTATGTGGCTCTAAATCACTCATGTAATTCCATGTTGTATCATATGTATATAAGGCGTGATGGCCTAGCCTCCCTTTGGGTATCCATCCATCAAAATAAAATTAGATGTATAAACTTTACAGTAAAAATTTAAGAATTATCATTGGTTCAGCACTTCAGCACGTAGTTATTCACCTTAAATAACTAAAACTCACTATGATTAATGTTTATTCAAGATTTTTTTGTCAATTATAATAGATAATTGAGATAACAAACATCTCTCAAAGTTTCATTTAAAATTTCCATGTTTTTCTACTAATTTCCGTCAATTTTCTCATTTTTTTTCTGCAATCGATATTTCCTTTAAATTTCCATCGAAATATCCGTTTTTTGGACCGTCGAAATTTCCACGATCGGCGAAATTTTAGTCCTTGCCTATAGTTGAAAAGAAAGGCGAGCCGCCACCGACTTTTGTTGATTTCTCATATGATTATGACACAGAGCCAACTTACGATGAATACAACGAAGACTATATGTTGGTACGTCTGTCGCATAATCATACTCCACAAGAGTTCCGTCCCAGTGACACTCTTGATATGGTGCAAAGAGACCAGCAAATGATTCTCTTCCTTGACCGATGCATGACTATTCCCAATAAAATCGTGCATTTCGACATGGTAGTGGGTGATAAGGCAGACCTCAACAGCATACGATCCACGAGAATGCAGTTGAAGATCATCCTTGGTCAGGCAACAAAGATGCGTGGGGGGCAACGAGACGTACCATGCGCGATTCCTTGCCTAAATTTTCAAGTTGTTGACACGGGACAACTCTGCTCAACACTTAGAAATTGTCAACAGCAACAGTCTCACGTTGGAAATATGACGACGTCGAGACTTGGAGTGAAGCATTGGTGGCCTCCTCCGTGGCCTAACGAGGGATCACTACTCAAGCTATGATCTCTTCATTACTCGTAGCTTTTCATTCAGTTTTTACTTCCGTTTACTTTTCAGTTTCTTTTTTTTCGCATTGAAAAAAGAAAAATACAAAAAAAAACAAATAGCCAAAAATACAAAAAGAGATCCTTGGTCTTGCTGAAATGCAGGACATTGTTCTTGCCTATATCAGGCTTGACCTTTACTTAGAAGCCTATCCCTGAGGCTTGACAACAATAGGCATTCCATATGCCTTGAGTTGTTGTCAGCGAAGTCAAGACAGACTACAATGCTGAAAGTTGCAACAACCACTACTGAACAGTTGACTTCGCCGATTAAAATGGAATGATTCAGGAAGAACCAGTTGGCGCGCCTTATATCAACAGAAAGCCCTGGATGTCTACTTTCCAGAGGATTTTACAGTTCATCATTCCGCCATTCCTGGAGAGAGTTATGACAGTTTGACTACAGACAGGTCAGGAGACGCACGGATTTGCACGTTGCCTTTTTCAAAGTGTTTTCAAGACCTCGTAGCCCGCCTTCCTCACTGGGGGGCATACTAAAGTTTTGATGTCCTTCATTTTTTTCAAGCATCGGCGAACAGACATCAAAACTGGGGGGCCCAATGGGGGATATGTTGTTCCAGTTACTTCAGACTTTAGACCTTCTTCAAGTGTCTTAGTCATATTTAGGCCAATCCATGTGGCCTCCAAGTTTTCAAAGTGTTCGCCACCTTTATGCAACCATTCGCCGATCCTTCTCTTTGGTTCGCGCTAGGGGGCAGCGAGGTACATGACCATTTGCCACGCACACAGCTCGCGAAGTGCATGGCCTCTAATATTTTTCATCTGCCGCTCGCCAACTCTCATGGGTTTGCACTGGGGGGCAGCGAAGCGCATGGAAGTTGGTTCGCCATCGTTATTAGGCCGTTAGCCGACACTTTTGTTTGTTTCTCTTTGTTCCGCGCAAGGGGAGCAGCGAAGTACATGGCCAATGTTACTCCATGATTATCAAAAAGTTGGCTCACCATCGCCAAGATTTGCGAGGGGCCATTTTTGGAATCTAGTCAACACAAGTGTCTGCTCCAGTTAAGTTATATCCATGCGAGCTACATTCGCTCGCGAGGTGTACGAGGTGCTATGTCTTCTGAGAAAAGCAGAAGAGCAGGCGAATGCATTTGAAGTCCAAGTCCAAGGTGCCTAGGCGAACTATACAACGATTTCGCTGCAATGCCTTGTTGGGTGCTTGGGTTTCAAGGCCTATTCACAGGCTTCTCTACTCACACTCATCTTATGATCCGAGCCAATACAGTGGCCTTGGAGCAGCATGAACATAACCCTCTTCAGTCATTCTTGATATTCATGACTTCGAGGTTGGGGGGAAATGTTTGCGCCTAAATTAATATTTTACTAGACAGTAATTGTCTATGTAAATATTAATTACATCCTTGGTCTGTATCAGTCGGCGAGCTCAAGTTTCCTTTTAAGTTCACAAATATCGGCCCGCCAGCGAGACCATGCGAGGCGAAATGCAAAGTCCGCGCGCGGAATGACTCTACGCGGACTGCGGGATCTCGCGCCCTTTTGGACAATAGCTGATCTCGCTCACTTCCAGACAAAAACAGAGCTCGCGCGCGGAATGACTTCGCGCGGAGTGAGGATCCGTCTCGCGCACTTCGCGCGGAATGCTGTGCGTGGAATTTGACTTTAGAGCAGGCAAGGCTGAAATGCATCTAGGTGTCGGTGGATTGGTTTGCAGATAGACATGCGCGGAGTCCGCGCGAAACTTTGTAATCGTTGTGGACTTGTTACAGTCTTCGACATGTTTTGGGCCAATCCCTGTGGCCCTTATCAAATTAAAAATCTCCTTTTAGCCTGCGAGCTGCAACAGCCCGCGAGGTGCAATGGTCCACGGTTCACGCGAGTTAGTATTCTATACGGACTTCGTTACCTCGCGGGATAAGGATTATTATCCAATTCGCTTCGCATGGGAGTGTAGACCTTATCCTATGCGGATTGTACGAACTGGATACGTGTCACGCAAGGATTGGTCTGCATGGGATGAACAGTGTCCGCATGCTTCATGTTACAGAGTCCATTTGGGATTCTGATTGTCTTTCGTAACAAGGATTACTCCACTATATAAGGGAACTCGCACCTCTTTCTAACACACAATCAATCAATCAATTACTCAAAACAAACTTCAACCTCGTTGAAAACCTCTCGACCCTATCGAAACCTCCATCGCTCCCAGGAGCCAAACCCCTTCGAAGCCTTGATTCTAAGCATCTCGCCGCCTAGAATTCCTCAACGCTCTCCGGAACTCGCCCCCGTTTCCTCAGAAACATCCCTATAGTTGCTCTGCTCACCCCGCCGTGAGTATCGACCGCTTGTGCCGTAAATTCCCCGTCCGCGAGGTGGCATCTGGAACTCCGCTCGCCTGATCAAGAAATCAAGCTCGCGCACTCCTTCGACACATTCCTCGTCCGCGAGGTGGCACGCCCGCAACTCCTCCTATCTCTTTGTTTGCTATTCACGCACGCTGAGGATCGTGGCCAAAACAGCCACCACAGCCCTTGAAATTTTGAAAAGAGACTTCCACGCGTTCTGAGAGCAAGCAACTAAGGATAAAGCAGAAGCTGAAGCATACCGAGTTCGTATCGCCGAACTGGAGAATGAACAATTCCTACTCCGTGCCACTTTAGATCACCGCAACAACTATAAGGACACTTTGGATCGAGCAGCAAGAGTCACTGCCACCCTGGACGCCACCCTGACATCTCTTTTTCCTAGCCAAGGACAGAATAGTTTCGTGATCCCGAGAGGCTCCAACAAGATTATTTATGTCACTCATCCACTCACGCATCCATCCTTTCCACTCCCAGCCCCTCAACCATCTACAATCAATAACGAATCCATTCCTCTGATAAACCAGCTTGAGCCATCTGATCCACCCATCCCTAATGCCAACTCTGCTAACACTGATGTCCCACCTCTGGACAAGCAAACCCGACTTCTCCTCCAACTCAGAATAGTCACTCAGTTGGCCTCACAAATTGAAGGTGTTGAGAGTCGCGGGAGCCAGCGACCTCTATTCTCGGGATATGGACATCGCCCAAGTCCTTTTTCGCCAGGAGTCCAACTAGATAAGAGACCACCCGAGGCCAAACCTTTCAAAATGGACAAATATTAAGGCACCGGTGACCCTCACCTTCACCTTGAAACATTCCTCTCATTATGCAGCTTCACTCGATACACAGATGCTATGGCCTGCCACGTCTTCCAATAAACCCTTTCAGATGAAGCACTTAGTTGGTTCCTCAACTTGCCCCCCAAACTCCATTGACAATTTTGACCAGCTCTCGGAACGGTTCCTCAACCGTTTCATACTCCATGCCAACATTTACCGTAGTATGGATGTCTTGTTCCACATCAAGCAAAAGGAAGGTGAAGGACTCCATGAGTTACTGTCCCGGTGGCAATCAGCCACGGCACGCTATCACAACTTGGAGCCCCGAGTCGCTGAGCAAGCTTTTCACCAGGCATTGCTTCCCGGTAACTTCCTCATAGAGATTAATAGGAACCCTCCAAGATCATACAATGCTTTGATGGATCTCGCTGTCTGATGGGCACGGGCCGAGTTTGCCACATTTGGACATTCCAAAACCACTACCACCTTAGCACTCCCAACCCCAACCCTCAAGCAGCAATCCCAGTAGCAGTATGACCATTATGACAGAGGACAAGACAAAGGCAAGCCGCATGGGAGATCCCGTGATAACAGCCAGAGGTGCGGTTCAGACCGTCTCCACAATGAACAGTGAGGACGGGACCATCCTTATCGGTCCCGAGCCCCTAGCAGTAGCAACGTCGCTCCTCCCCGCCACCTCATTATGAGGTGCACACAGCCCTCACCACTACATATGAAGATATATGGGCCAAGCACAAAGATCTCATTCCCCCGCCACCTAAGAACAAGTATCCCAAAAAGCCCCGGCGTGCAACAGGGAATAAATATTGTGTTTATCATGATGACAACAGCCACACCACTGAGATGTGTCATGGCCTCCGCAATGCAATCGAGCACTTGATTCGTAATGACCAACTCCACCAGTATTGCACTCCCGCAACGAGAGCTAATGTCATTAAAGTTCACGGCCAGATCCTAACCCTACATGGCGGCGCCCCGCGATTCCCCCCTCGTCCGCCTTCTGCCAAAAGGCATTGTATGAACTATTTGGAGATTCTTGAAATACAAAAAGGTGTCACCTCCACCCCATCGGCATGGGACCAAGTATCATTTTACAAGAGGGAAGATACGATCAGTTGTCATCACAATGAACCCTTCATAATCAATGTCCAGGTGGATCACTACAGGTGTCATAGGGCCCTTGTGGACATAGGAGCTATGGTCAATGTGATGTTTACCGATTGCTATAGAGGACTCCGGCGTGACCGAGCTAAATTATATAATAACCATGATCCTCTTGTAAGCTTCTCGGGAGAAATTGTGCAACCCTTAGGCTCAGACCTCTTGACAGTTTCAGTAGGGACCAGTTCCTGCCATGCTTCCAGCACGACACGTTTTCTCATAGTTGATTGCCCCTCATCCTACAACCTTATCCTGGGTCGTGACATCCTCTGGGGACTACAATGCTTCATTGCTGGCCACAAGCTACTCATGAAGGTGCCTACTCCGGGAGGCATACTCACAATCCAAGGGGATAGAGCTGCAATAGAACATTGTCCCCTTAATGCCATCCAACAGAGACGTGGCGCCTATGAGATGTTGCCTCTCAGCCCCTCGGAACCCATTGATGATCCCAGGGATGACCCTGAAGGGAAAGGCAAAAAGAAGCAAGCCCCAAGACCTAACCCGGCCGAGGACACAGAATGGGTACCCCTATCACCCGGCGCTCCCGAGAGGAAGGTCCATATCGGCACGAGCCTTAACCCAGAACTCCGCCAAAAGCCCATTGCCTTCCTCCAGGATAAGCAAGCAGTCTTTGCTTGGTCCTATGACGACATGTCAGGCATCTCCCCTGATGTCATCACACACAAACTTAACATCCTCAAAGACTATCCCCCTGTTAACCCAGAAAAGTATCGAGCTATCCAAGCCGAGGTCCAGCGGTTAAAAGAAATCAAGTTCATACGTGAGGTCTCATACCCAACATGGGTTTCCAATGTGGTCATGGTCCCTAAGCCTAATGGCAAGTGGCGAATGTGTGTTGATTACACTAACCTCAACAAGGCATGACCCATGGATAGCTTCCCCTTGCCACGGATTGACCAACTGGTTGATTCTACAGCTGGCTTCAAGATGCTCAGCTTTCTGGATGCCTACTCGGGATATAACCAAATCAAAATGCACCCTAAAGATCAAGAACACACCACTTTTGTTACGGACAAGGGACTGTATTGTTACGAGGTCATGCCCTTTGGCCTCAAGAACGCGGGAGCAACCTATCAGAGGCTAGTCAATGCCATGTTTGAAGAGGAAATTGAGGAAGTTATGGAAGTCTACATGGATGACATGCTAGTCAAGAGCATGACAGACGATGACCACATTGCTAACCTAGACAAAGTCTTCACTAAGCTCCTAGCACACGGGATACACCTCAACCCCCAAAAGTTTATATTAGCTGTTGGTGGAGGAAAGTTTTTGGGTTTCATGGTCAGTGAAAGAGGCATTGAAGCTAACCCAGAAAAAGTACAAGTCATACTCGACATGACGGCCCCGAGAACTCAGAACGAGGTCTAGTGCCTCACGGGACGCTTGGTAGCCTTGGCTCGTTTCATCTCCCGCCTTACAGACAAATGCAACCCATTCTTTCAGCTGCTTAAAACTCAATACAAGGAGAATGTGGCATGGGGCCCAGAACACGAGGATCCCTTCAACAATATCAAAGCCTACCTTGCAGCAGTCCCTCTTCTTTCCAAGCCTATCCCGGGAGAAGTACTTTACTTGTATTTAGCTGTTTCTACCACGGCCATCAGCGCTGCTCTCACACGCCATGAACATGACACTGAGCTCCCTGTATATTACTATGGCAGAGGGTTCACGGATCCCGAGACTTGCTACCCTGACATTGAGAAACTAGCTCTAGCCCTCATCACTGCAGCACGAAAACTCAAACAATA
Organism: Fragaria x ananassa; assembly: GCA_034370585.1. Lineage (NCBI taxonomy): Eukaryota > Viridiplantae > Streptophyta > Magnoliopsida > Rosales > Rosaceae > Fragaria > Fragaria x ananassa. Next base: position 31,362,477 of record CP139754.1, on the reverse strand, counting down.
CTTCCAAGCTCACACCATCCATATCCTAACCAATCACCCTTTGCGGAAAATACTCCAAAAGCCTGAAACTTCAGGGCTCATGGTAAAATGGGCAATTTAATTGGGGGAATTTGACCTACATTTCAAGCAAAGAATAGCCATAAAAGGGTAGGCCACTGCAGATTTCATTGCCGAGTTCATCCCCCTGGACCCAGGCAATCCAGACCATGAAGTCCTCCCTCGGGACACCATCTGGGAACTTTGTGTTGATGGATCCTCCAACAACAGGCTCAGTGGAGCAGGAATAATAATCACATACCCAGATGGGAATTCGTATGAATATGCCCTCCGGTTTGAATTCAAAGCATCCAACAACATCGCTGAATAAGAGGCTCTCATAGCTAGCATTCAACTCGGTCGACAACTCGGCGCCCTGCACATCCATATATTCAGTGATTCTCAGCTTGTGGTCAATTAAGTGGCAGGAGACTTCAAGGCCAACCAGAATAACCTGGGATCCTACAAAAGTCTAGCTAGCGCCCTTCTGCAACACTTCACATCTTACAAACTCACACAAATCCCAAGGGCCAAGAACTTTAAGGCAGATGCTCTCGCGAGACTCGCCACAGCCCCTCCCGAGTCCACGCCACCGGATATGCACATAGAAATCTTAGACAAACCTAGTATCTCGAAGGCCTATTCAGAAATCTTTGCCCTTGAAATGCCTAGCCAGCCCTCGTGGATGGACCCATATGTGGCCTTCCTTTCTAATGGTACCTTGCCCCGAGACAAACACGAGGCACAACGGTTACACCACAAAGCTTTGCTCTACCTACTTAAAGGTGGTAAGCTATACCGCAGTGGTCAGTCGTGTCCCTTTCTGAAATGCTTGCCTACAGAAGAAGGGCACAAGGTGTTGAAATCACTCCACAGTGGGGTTTGTGGAAACCATGCAGGAGCTCGGAACCTCATGTTAAAGGCATTAAGAACTGGATATTATTGGCCAACATTAGAACAAGATGCAAAGGCAGTTGTCCAAGCATGCCTTCAATGCCATAAATTTGCAAATTTTGCCCACTATCCCCCGGTTCCACTATCTGTCATCATTTCCCCAGTCCCTTTCAGCCAGTGGGGACTCGACTTCGTGGGATGATTACCCACCGCCTCGGGACAACTCACATTTGCAATTATCATTGTGGACTATAACATGAAGTGGATAGAGGCAGAACCCCTTGCCACAATCACAACTGAAAAAGTGATAAACTTCCTATTGCATAATTTATACTGCTGGTTTGGGGTACCACAAGCCATCATCATAGATAATGGGACACAATTTGACAATGACACATTTCGAGAATTCATCTCTGAGCAAGGCACTGCAATCTTTTATGCCTCCTCAGCACACCCTCAGAAGTGGAAGTCATAAACAAGCTCATTAAACAAAACCTGAAGAAACGCCTGGAAGATGCTAAAGGGCTATGGGCTGCCAAGCTCCCAGAAGTCCTCTAGACACTTCGAACCACCCCAACAACAGCTACAGGTGAATCCCCATACCTCTTGTCCAATGGTACCGAGGCGGTAATACCTATGGAAATGGAAATCCCGAGTGAACGTGTCACAACATACAATCCCGAGAAAAACGCCACGGGAGTACAACTCAACATGGACCTCCTCGAGGAACGCCAGGACAAAGAACATCTCAAGAATGTCAATAACAAACAAAAGATTGTCCAACACTACAACAAGAAAGTTGTTTCCCGCCATCTAAAGGTAGGTGATTGGGTCATGAAAGAGGTCATTCCCCACCTCACTGGGACCAGCTACATTCTATCTCCGCGACACTGATGGTCGAGTCCTACCTCTCCCCTGGAAGGCTTGCCACATCTATCTCTACCTTGTTTAAATTATCAGCACTCCAAAGCCAACATGGCAACTCACACTTCATTACTGTGTACTTTAGCCCGGTAGCGACTCAAATCAAATGTACACCTCGCCCATTAGCGGCCTATCCTAAACGAAGATGCTCTGATTTCTCTATTTTTTTGTTATGTTTTTTAACATATTGTCCCAAGAACACAGAACAAAACAACAACAAGGGGTGCACCACAAAAAAAAAAGAGCAGCATTCTTTAAAGTAAAATAACAACCCGAACTCCCAGGCAATACATAAATTACAAATTGTTCCACTGGCTAACCACGCCACCAAAATTTTATTTCAAAAGCAAACAAGGAACTAAAAACCTACTAGCAATAGCAAAATTACAAAGTCAAAACAACTATTTCTCCCTGGAAGACGCCTCGCTTGACTTGTTCATGCTCCCGCCACTCTTCCACCCGCTAGCAAGTCCACGGCTCTGGCTGATGTTCATTGACACCCTCTGCCCATAAGCATGCTTATAGCGGTTACGTGACACAGGTGGAAGCCTCACTGACACATTGGGACGCACCAGGTGTTTACGCCTAAATTAACATTTTTACAAGACAATAACTGTCTACGTAAATGTTAATTAAATTCTTGGTCTATAGCAGCCGGCGAGCCCAAGTTCCTTTAAAGTTAACAAATACTAGCCCGCCAGCAAGACCACGCGAGATAGATTACAAGGAATGCCCGCGGAATGGCTCCGCGCGGACTAAAGGATCTCGCGCGCTTGGACTTCAAACAAAGACATATAGCTCGCGCGGACTAAAGGATCTCGCGCGCTACAAGACAAAAACAGAGCTCGCACGCGAAATGATTTCGCATGGAGCAGGGATCTCGCGTGCTTCATACAGTCCGCGCGGGATGACTTTGGCGTAGGCGAGACGAGATATGTCTAGACGAGCTGGCGAACTGCTTCGCGAGTCCGCGTGATGGACTTCGCGAGGTAGACACGCGCAACTGCCTTTAACCGTTTCTGACTTTTTACAGTCTTTAACACGTTTTGGGCCAATTCTTGTGGCCCTTAAACATTAAAAATTCTTCTTTTGGCCCGTGAGCTACAATAGCCCGCGAGGTGGAGTTGGACTATAGAGTCCGCGGTTCGCACGAGTTTGTCTTCTACATGGACTGTAGCACTCGCGGGATAAGACTGTTCCTAATTTCAGTCTGCATGGGACTCTACAGTTGAGAGGTGCGCCAGAAGCAGTGTCCTATTCTAAATAAGTTATGCGAGCTAGACACGTGTCATAGGCGGATTGGTCTGCATGGGATGAACAGTTCTTTTGTGCTTCACGTTGCGGTCTAACACGTCTCTCTTATCTCCTTTGCGGCGGACTCTCTTTCTCCCACTACATAAAGGAGCTCGCAGCTTCATTCTATACACACAATCAATCAAGCAATCAAATACAAGCACAACCTTCAACCAAGTTGAAAACCCTTCGATCCCGTCGAAACCTCCAAGCGCTCCCAGAAGTCGATCCCCCTTCGAAGCCTTGATTCTAAGCGCCCGCCGCCTAGAATTCTTCAGAGCTCTCCGGAACTCGCCCCCGTTTCCTCGGAAGCATCCCTATTGTTGCTCTGCTCACCCCGCTGTGAGTATCGACCGCTTGTGCCGTAAATTCCCTGTCCGCGAGGTGGCATCTGGAACCTACCCCGCCTGATTCAAGAAGTCAAGCAAGCACTCCTTCAACACCTTCCTCGTCCGCGAGGTGGCACGCCCGCAACTCCATCCTCTTTGGATCGCTATTTACCTCGGCTCCGCACGCTGAGGATCGTGGCCAAAACACCAGGGAGCTCACATGTTACACCTCCGTGATTGGGGACTTGGTCATTGGGATCTTTTGCACTTCAGCCTGCGGCGGCGCCACAAGACCAGAGACTTGAGGATTAGGAGGTTCAATAACAGACGACGCAACTTGAGACATGGCCACTTGAGTAGAAGGGGATCCCTTGGGACATGGAGCCCTCAGGAGCGAGGCAGCAACCATAACAAGCGATCGCGGTGTGCCCACAACAGGAGCTTCCTTAGGCACAGCAGAGGAGGTGGTGCGCCAGGTCTCATGTTGCTTCGCCAGGGACCGCGAGATCTCAGCTTGCTTCCTCTGTTCTGGGGTCATCTGCTCCCAAGCCTTCCTCGTTGCATCCCTCTCGGCATAAAACTTGCGCATAGCAGCTTCATTAATCCAGCCAGCTTGGCACCCAGTCTTGCTCAGCTCATCTTGCCCCCGGTTATAAGCACTCTTCAGCTGCTGCTTATACATGTCGCTCTCCCGGAACACCCTCTCCCCAGCCCCGGAAGCCCTTGCACACTTGAGCTTCCAAGCCCTCTCTTGCTCCGCCAAGTCATGATTCAATCTCGCTACCTCCGCCTCCAGAGAAACAACCTTGACAGCAGCCACCTCCCCGGCTTCCACCTGCTTGTCCTTCTCTTGCATAACCTCCTTCAGCTCAACCACTTCTTTCCCAGATGCAGTAGCCTGGTCTCGGAAGACAGCTACATCCTGCTCCAGCTGCTCCAAATGCTGCGAGAGGGCATGGTTGTTCTCTTCTGCCTCCCTTAGCTGTTGGCATTTAGCCTCATCATCACTTTGCAAATGGGTAACCGCCCTCTCACTAGCCGTATACATCAGCAGTGTCGCCTATAAATAAGCACCAACACATAAGCAAAAAACAAAAAACAAAAAGAAGGGCAAATTGCACCCTATGTACACTTACCCGAGTCAACTTCTCCTTGGCGAGAGCCATGCCAGCCAAGGGCTCTACCTCCTCCAAGGCATTGATGTCGCGAGACCGGTGATGCATGTCATACGCCATTTGTGCCAAGTAAGGCTGCACCTCCCCAGTCCCCTCTAATGCCAGAGTGATCTCAGCCAGGCTCCTAGAACTCCCGGAACGCCCTTCCTTCCGAGATCTTTTTGCTTGACCCCACGAGACGACTCCACCTTCTCCTTCCTCTTCTGGGTCCCCGTCATGACAACCTCTTCGGATTCTTGCCCAAGGGGTTCCACCTCCTTTACCGTAAGGTCCTCGCCACCAGTTTGGGGCTCGCTCACGTCATCCAAAGATGCATCTTTCACCCCAACTGGCTTCGGGATGAACTCTTTCTCCATCGGAACCTACTCATGGTTGTTCCCGTGATTGCCACCCTCAGTCTCTGTTTCCTCGTCGTTCACCTCTTGGTCACCCAAGCCCATTACTTCTGCCACCAAGGGAGGTATATAAGTATAGTCCTCGTCTGCCAAGTTTAACCTCACAAAGTCATCCTCACCCTCGCCAAACTCCACCTCCTTCCTTTCACCAGTCTCCAAGTTGATGTCGAACCGCTTGGCATGAGCAGTCTCGTCAAGCAACCCATCCAACACATCATGGTCAGAGACCTTATCATAAGGCCCTTCCTTCTTCCGCAACCCACCATCTCGAGGCATCGTCACTGCACCGGACAAAGTAAGGATCAAAACATAGGCACACAACACAAACCTTTAAAACCACTCAAAGAAAAATACCGACCCGGGACCCGGGCATGACCGAAATAACTATATATGCCAAGACGACATATCCGGTACGAACTCCTACACTCGAATGCCCACAGCACCCGGCGTATCTGATGCTCCATCAGCTAGGTTAAATTGTATTTTTGGGGCACTACACAAAGTCAGCAGTCAGCAGGGGCAGAACAGACCAAATAGTACCCATGTTCCTAGAATTTTTGGCAGCATATTCAGGGTAACCTGCCCCGGGACGACATGTAGACACGCTAAAGTGTACTGCATGAAAGGGGACAATGGGAACATCAACCCGCATCTCAACTGGTACTCGTATACCAAAGTGAAGTTTCCTGGAGGATCCCAAAAATTAACACCCTTGCCAAGAGGCCGCAACAAGACCTCATTGGGAATACTCCAATTTTGCCTAAGTGCTTTTAACTCTGACGACGTCATGCTCTCGCCAGGAGGATCCTAGAATGAATCGTCATCCTCCCGAGATCTCGCCATGCTAAACTCTTCTACCTCCTGCAATAGAGGGTTAGACGAGGACACGTGAGACCCAGCATCCGTAACGGGAATGTCCTCCCCTAAGTCAAGTGCAACTTCTGCCATAAGATAATGCACTTCCTCCTCCCACTGGTGCAAGGTCTCCGAATCAAGATCAGTCGAGCTAGAGACACCCATAATCTCCTCGTTGGACACCCCCACCGGATCTGTCATACCCTACATCCTCACATGTTAGACACTCGCTACCTTAACCCTAACTAACCCGACAGCAAACCAACCAATCTCTTATGCTAGGCTCTCCTAGCAAAATCGTAACTGAAATGAAACCCATAACACTATCTCTAGCAAAATCGTAACTAAAACGAAACCCACAACACTATCCTACCGATTCGAAACAAAACAAAAGCCAGAACAGGGATTGACAAGTTCATACCTCGAAAAATTGGATTTATGTAGTGGCAGTGAAGCTGGTTGCAAACAGCCGAGCGCTCGCACCCAATCGATCGAGGGTGAAATTGGACGTTCCCCAGGTTCGATTCCGCAGTTCGTCGAAACCTCTCCAGAAAATTGAACACCACTCTTTTAGCCCTAGCCTCTCTGTTTTCAAAATGCAAACTCCCTCCTCTGTTTCCACAAGTTTATTTGTAGACATCCCAACCAACCCCGACCGTCCTGATCTTGCCAATCTCAATGGTCAGGGAACAGCCACATCGACCACAAACGTGCGAGCCATTTAAGAGGCGCCCCACGATCCCACGCAAGCACGTCAGTTACGGGCAAAAAAAAACACCCCACTAACAGAACTGTTACGCCCTTAAAACTCGTCATAAATGACCACGTGTTTCTCATAAACTGGTCATTTATGACACGCGTGCGATATGATGCAAAGGTTTGTACCAAGTTCTCTAAACACAACCCCAGCCACCTCGCGACCCTCGCCTGGGGACTTGGGGACTCGGCATCATACCTCCAGCTCCCGGGTAAGACACATCCTCGGCATAACTTAGGAATAACTCCCCACCCAAGAGCTCTCTCGGACTAGGGACTTGGGGACTTGTTAATACATAGTCAAAACATTGGGTCATGCCTAGAATGCAACATCACTACCCACTCGCCGGAGACCATTCCGGCCAAGACTCAACCAACAAGACCTCAATAGGCACCCAAAGAGTGGAGGCGTAACAACAATACACATGCCAGACCCACTCTGCAACAGCTAAACATCCCCGAAAGAGGAGAGGCTGAACAACACCATGAAACAGTCACACATCGGGAACTAATGACAAAACTTCCAATACAAGCCTATAAAACAGGCGTGGATCCCTAAAAGAGGTAAGTTTTGTTATTCCTCTCATACTCTTGTACTATACAAGTAGCAATTAATCCTTGACTTAAGCATCGGAAAGTCAAAGACTGGGTCATCCCAGTCCCGACTCCTGATGCATTGTTGCTTGTGTAGTTACAGGACTCGGAGCAAAGGATTCGACCTCCCGTCCCGTGATCTCGGGAGAGGTAGAAACAGTCCTTGCTTTTTTTTTTAAATCACGTTGGTCCTTGTACTCTCAAATGACATCATCTAAGTCCAAAATTTGAATTTTAGTGCAAAAATGGGTGAGTTTGGTCCTTGAAAATGACGTTTTTTCATCGTTAGAATGTTTATTTGCCCTTTTTGTAGGTTAAAAAGCTCAAATGTAGATCTCCATGTCAGTTTCAAGTCAGCAAATGATATTATTTTTGGAATCATATTAAAATTTTGGACTTCGTTGATAATGTTTGAGAGTACAAGACGTGATTAAAATAAAAAGTCAGGGATGAAACTGATTTTAGCCTTAAATTTCAAAGGGTTAAACTGAATTTAATCCATTTAATTATGACTAGAGAAATGAATCAATACCTTTATCCGCTTCTTTTGGTTCATCAGCTTCTCTTACTTCCTCTGGCTGAGCATCATGAATTCTTGATCACTTTGAAGGTCGCCTGAAAATGAAATCCTTGATATCTTTAATTATTATATATGTAATCAACCATTCCAATTTACTTTGACAGCTAGGAACATTTTCAGTATATTGAACAATTTATGTCATTTTCAGGATTAGAATATTAAAAGAAGTCTCTTGAGGATCAATCTAAGATACATCACGTGTCTTCAGTTGCTTCCTTTTCCGGTTGGTTTTCTGTCTCAGTATCTTTATTCTCCATTTCTCCTGCAATTCTTCCGTTGACTCAGTATCAGTAAAGCCATAGGAGTCATCATTGATCACTTTGAAGATCAAATCTCTCGTCATATGAAAATGAATCGTGATATTTAGTTTAGTTTTAAGTTCAACTCGATTTTGGATTTGTTGGACAACATCATCATCAGGATTTTCCTCATCAAGGCTAGTAAGGTATTCGGTGGACTAAACTAAACTGATCGATCTTCTTTTGATCAAGTAATCGATCAAGTCCAAAAACAGTAGGTTAATTGCTTTTGTTATACATGCAGTTATGTTCCATAGAAGATTATTTAATTGAGGCATGAAAATATATGCATGGGAAACATCCCCCTTTTTTTCATTTTTCATATGGAAATCGGACGAAGATAGATGTTTCCATATGTACTTACCTGAGTGATCAAATTCGCTTTTTAAAGCATCCCAGGCATTGTGGGCTAACTTCACACCTTGATAACTTGAAAGGCATCGTTCCGGCAACAAAGATGAATTGCATGCAGAGCCTCAGCGTTGGTCTTTTGCCAAGCCTCACGTTTATATCTGCCTTTCTGAGGAGGATCACTGGCATCCTTTACAACACTATAAAGACCTTTAGCTTGTAAATAGGTTTTGACGCGAAGTTTCCATTCTTTGTAGTTGTGCTTATTAAGAGGTTCATTGGCAATCAAACTCGGGACAACTGGGGCAGCCATCCTCGAAGGATCTGTCAATCATACAATAAGCTGGATGATATATTGCGTGCCAATGGAGTTTCCGAGAGCATATATACAGCAGATGAAACAAACATCGTACTAAAATTTCGAACAACAAAAAAGCATTGTAGTAAAATGTTTTAAAATGTAATCTTCGATTCGAACAAAGATAATTCATCAAGTCAGTGATCACCTCTTGTGTGATAAAGAAGCCAAGCTGGGAACTCGATCGCTCAAGATATACAAACTGTGCTCTTGGATTCGGTAGGTGAAAGAGATCCTTGGTTTCTCTTAGTAATAGATAGCACCAAGTACGTACCAACCTCATTCAGGGGCTATACATATATATAAGCTGTAAGTAGCTTTTCATCTTCCTTCCAATCACACCTAAGTGTTTATCACAGCAATAGTAATTAACTAATTAAGTTAACAACACCGGTCAAAATTGTTGGGGACAGTGGCGGAACCATTCATGTGGCTATCAGGGCTATAGCCATACCCAGATTAGACCACAACCCAAATTAGCCCACCAAACCTCACAAAGTATCATTCATCTTCACGCTCTCCTCCTCCTGCTTTCTCTCCTTCTCCTCCTCTCCTCCAGACTCCAGTCCTCCGCCGTCGCCTCCACCGTAATCGACGCCGGCAACAAACCTCACAGAGTATCATACTATCATTCATCTTCACGCTCTCCTCCTCCTGCTTTCTTCTGTCCATACAAAATTAGCCATACCCACTGTGAAATCCTGGTTCCGCCACTGGTTGGGGATGTCATCTCGACTTGATTATGTGGATTTATTAGCTCAGCAGCAGTTTGGCTTCATTTCACAATTGCAAAAAGATAGCTAGTTTGAGTCTGTGACGTACGATTTGAAAGTTATGAATGTATTCCCCACTTTCCTTAATTAACCAGACAGTAATATAATATGGGGACTCCCAGAATCAATGTCAATTTCCTCAGCTCAGTAATAAACTGGGTCCGGTAGGGTAAGATTGTAGTAGTAATTATAGACTAGAAGGGTTGAAAGAGTGTTTGGTGTGGTGGATTAATCAATCAAAACAAGGAAACAAAATAGGAGTAAAACACTAAAACATGATAATGTACTGGAAAGAGACATACTGAACCCAGAGTTAGGTTCTTTACATAAATGTGATGGCTGCAGGTGGATTTTGTCAGTTGCAGATTTTGTGAAATTAAGCACTTGAGATTTTCCTTGCATACAGTTTGAAAACAAAAACATTGTCCACAATGATAGATGACAAAGATAGAAACTCTTATCATTTCAGATCTACGTACAAGGTCTCTGATGATGAGAAACTTCAAATTAAAATGATCAAAACTGGAAGGTTAATTTGGAGCTACTATCGATCTCATTATTCTTATCTTCAGTACGTATCACAGAAAGTTAATTGCTTCATTTCCAGACTCAATTGAAAGAAACTGGAAACGAAATTGCAATTTAATTTCTAGTGCTCCCATTTGATTACCTATTTAAGCATCTTATATATTGATGCTCGAATTAATGGTAGCGAATGACAATTTCTAATAGTTTTCACTTTGCTTTTGCTGGCATGTTATAGACTTGGGACGGGTGGCCCAATTTCACTTTGTAACTGGATTCGGTTTTGCGGGCCAAGCCTTAGGAATTTGGAAACCTTACAATCGATTACATGTGAGGAAGAAGCCCATAGAACCAATTCTAGATTTAGCTCAATAAGATGATCAGCCAATAAACCATATCTTCCAAAGGTGCGTACGTCCAAACCCCTAGTACTCCCACTCCTCTCCATTTCTTTATTTTTTTTTAAAAGCGCCGTGTACTACTAAAATTGCAGAATAGCATGAACCTTATATCAAAACAAAGATTCTCCACAAATTCTATATATTATGACAAGCATCAGTTAACAAATAGTGTACAAATAAATACTCCAGCTGCTTTGATATAACTGTAAAACTCTAGAAATATAACTCTATTAACGAAAAAACATCGTTACAATTTTCTTACTATATTACCGCAATAAAATAAACCTAACGGTGCTCGTCATGCCACTAGAAGATTGAGCAAGTCTCTAGCAAGTATAAAGCTTGACACCTTCATTTGGCAAGATAATTATATAACTTCAACCCTAGTGGATGAGATTCTCAAAATACCACAAACAAAACTATACCCGAGATTAAGATGTGTAGGTGAACAGGACAAAAACAAAAAGGTTCTGGATGCCAGAACTATTTTAGATGAACTACTAAGTCAATACATTGAATCTAAATATTTCAAGCCAATTCCGGCCAAAATTATTTATTCAAATTAAGCACATATTGTGTGCGGCTCTGGATTCTTCTTCGAGTCTTTGCTTCACATTATTGTGTGCTTAGATTACGAGTCACTAAAACAATCAGATTAAATCTAATTACAGGTTAAGTAGGAAGAAGCCCGTAGAAATTGGAGATTTAGGAGTTAATTTTGTTTAATCACAGGTGACGTTTCTCCACGTAACCAACGTGGCCCTTTCAGCCATTTTCCTTCACTGAAACCTTAAACGTGAAGCCCACGCGCTCCACTCGTGCTCTTCATGTGTGTCTGCTTCGATGCATGGATGCCACATGGCTGCCTCTGAATCCTCTCTGAGCTTTCCCTCAGCTTCATGCACGTGTCCTAGGGTTTACAGAGGTCGATGTCGTTCTCTTCGTCCTTAAAGCAGAAGCCAGTCTGTAGCCAAGTCCTCGTCGTCTCTCTGGCTTTCTTATCTTCAACTTCTTCTTATCTCTCTGTCTCTGTAGAGTTAACTCCAATTAATGTTAACGAACTATAATGAAGAAAACAATCATAGTAGGGTTAGGTGGTAATGTATCCAAAAGCAAACGAGAGGCTTCGAATCTTGCGGTCTAATTCACACTAAGTAATACAAACTTAACATAATGCAACTTGTATGAGTCGGTAATCATGAACAAAACGTGACAATGCGCAAGTTGGTTTTCCCTCTCGGTGCTATAATTGGGCAGTTATTGTGTGATACTAACGTAATTAGAAACTTTTTCAAAAAAGAAGAAGTTGCTGTTATTAACACACATCATCTATCATCTATAACGAGAGACAATCATAAAACACATTTAAATAGTAAATTTGTAAATAAAATTAAAATATGTAAATAAGAAAATAGATGAGATGTGTTAATAACACTAGTCTAAAAAAATATCTAATTAGAAACTTCTTTAAGAGTTTTTCGTTTATCAATTTCTCTCGCAATTAGACCAATATATAATTTTCTCCGAGCTAGGATATATAGCCTTGTGGTTTGAGTCACCTTGTGATAAATACGTACCTATAGCTAGTGGCGGATTCATGATCAAAAGAGGGCAGAAATTTTGGTTAACTATCATATTTCAAACTAAACCAATCAGTTCATATTTCAAATAAATTGAATTCAGGGTGAATTGGAGTCTTTGTGTTCAGACAAACGATTGTCTTCCAAAGATCCGATCAAAGAAGACACGATTAAGTGCAATTTTCAATCCAATCTTGGACAGAAACGAAATCTAATAAAAATGAAAGAAAATTGTAGGGCTGGCATTGGTACGGTACCGGCATTTTTTTGCCAAAACCAACTACCGTACCAACTTGTTATGGTACATGAAATCATCTACCACTACCGACCGGCAAAGTTGGTATACCGAGAGTTTGGTATACCGAACTCTCGGTTTGGTATGGTAAGGTTGGGCCGGTTACCGACTTCAAAATGGGCCACTTTTAAAAAAAATAATAAGACATGGCCCATTGGCCCAAATCATATTTTTCTGCTTTGAACTGAACTTGAACTGATGCAGATCATGCAGCATTAGCAGCAATATCAAGTTATCAACTACCAAACATTCAAACTATCAAATTAATGATCAACCAAAACTTACAAATATCATTAAGACATTAACCAACTGCTTAAGACCTCAAGTGCTCACTGCTCAACCACAAAAGCACAAATATGAGACTATGAGAGTGAGACAATGAGATTATGAGACTGAGACCATGAACTAATGAAAGTATGAGAACACAAAGTCACAAAACACAGAAAACAGAGAAAAGCATAAAACCAAGTTAACCAAATAACCAACTGCTCTACAGCCTCTAGGCCCTCTCTACTGCTCAAGTGAACTTTATTACTAACCTTAGTAACTTATAAGGCTATAACTCAATAAGTTACACAGCCATAAACACAAACACAGAAAGTCAAAAACTGTCAAACTATAAACTCAGCCTGCTCTAAAGTCTAAACTCTAAAACTCAGTTGAAAATCACAATAGATGATTTTGATGATTTTCCTAAATCTCTGTTACTGATTACAACTGAGGCTCAGGTATTGAATTAATGAATGGTGTGAGTAAAAATTTTGTTCTCTATGGAAACTATGGCAACGGTACACATTGTATAATCTCTCTAGTAGCATACGAATTTGATTTTTAAGTCAGTTCAACTCTCTAATTCTACCCTAAATTCAGGATAATCTGGGTGAGGGGTGTTACAACAGGTCATACCAAACATGATATCAAATCTCAGCAACTAATCCATCCTATACCTTTTTCTTCTCAAAGCAACTAAAACTCATCTAACAGACTAACACCAACGCAACACTTCCTCTGCAGTTCACTTCATACATCTCAAAACAACAATCAACAACAATCGAGCTACCTAATCACATATATCATCATAGTCTCATAGAGAAGAAGAGATTAAGAGAGAGTGAAGAGTCGAACCTACTGCAGCTTGCCTCCCTTGTGCAGCTTGCCTCCCTAATGCGCTCCCTGTCATCCTAACCCTCTGCCGACCCATCTTCGAGACTTCGATAACCAGTCAAGAACCCAGAAAGTCAGAAACGCAGAAAATCAGAAAGGCAGAAAGATAAGTTAGAGAGAAAGAGAAGTACCTGTGATTTTGAGACTTGAGAGGCTGAGTCGGCCCCTTGATCAAGAGTCCAAAGACTGAGAGAGAGTCGAGAATTTCAGAATTGAGAATTTCAGATTGAGAGAGAGAGAGAGAGTCGATTTAGGTTTGCGAAATGGGAGAATTCCGGAGAAATGCCGAATTGGGGATGAACCATTGAACCTCGTCTCTTCCTTCTAATTTCAACGGCTACGATTGTAAATGGATGGAATCAACGGCTTAGATTACATGAAAATTAATTATGTTAAAAAGTCGGTACGGTAATACCGTATTTATACAAAATTCAGTACCGCTACCGTACCATACGTTGATGGCGGTACGGTAGTACCATGCCGAAAAGTCGGTAACCGATTCCGGCGGTTCGGGACGGTACGTCGGTTGGCTCGGTATTTTGCTAGCCAATGCCAGCCCTAGAAAATTGTGTTAGCCTGCATGTGGAGCATATATGGCGACTCCTCTCTCAACTAACACTATTGTTTTGTGATTAACATACAATGGATTCCTGGAGTAAAGTGAATAGAAATTAAGGTGGGTCAAAATGACAAAATGGTCAATTTTTAATCATAAACCGTACGCTAAAAATGGTTAGAGCCTTTGTGGAAATTAACTTCCATTTTAGGAGGCTGCATTTGCGTTTGTAGTACCAACTTTGTTTTCTTAATCAAACCCTAGCCTATCTATGTTGTATAATTGTTTAAGGGGAGGCCCCATTGGCCATTGCCTTTACACAGAAGGCAGCAGCTAGCCGAACACAGATTGTTTGGAAGGTGGTAATGGTTTTGGGGTGTGACTCCTAAAAACCGGGAGCCAGCTAGCCAGCTAGGGTTTTACAAACACGACGGTGTCGTTTGCAAAGTGACAGATATACTTGACAATTGATGACCTGAAAACCCCATGTGGAAGTTTGGAGGCTTCTGCATGAAACCGATCGACCTCAATTCTGATTCAGCTAATTACAGGCTAGGTTCCCAGTTTCCAGTTTCCGATTTGCCAGAAGAATCATCAGTAAGCATTTTCCCGTGTTCAATTCGAACCGGAAACAATCAAACTGGAATTTTCTTTAGATCAAAGAATCAAACTACAGTTTAATTTCTTGACGTTTTCGAATACATTACATCGTTAGCTAGATTTCTTTTCAAGGGAAAGATATATATGTAGCCGCCCACTTATATCTATAATCACGACTTTGGTAAGTTAAAGAATTATAACATATATACAAGTTATAATTCGATCGGAACCGAGTATAGTGAACCCTTTTTTGGCAAATTATTTCAAAGTAATTTTGTGCAATAAAAAACACTCGTATTTGGTAAAACATTGTTAGGGTTCCCCTTGCATACCTTGAGGTATCTATGACACGCTTATGTGGCACTAACCCTGTTAGCCAAGTCACTAACCCCGTTAGCTAACTTATTAACTCCGTTAACTAACACCGTTATCCAACTCGATTAACATCTCCGTTAATGTTAACACTCAGTTAAGTTTTTTAAAATTTGAATTATAGGAAATCTAACCCAACTTAATTGTTGTTATTGACCCCATCACTCATTAATCACTCACAAATTCAACTTCATTTTTCATTCACATAAAACTCTCAGCGAAAAAAAAAAACCCAACTGATTCTTGCGATAAAACCCTAAACGATTCTCATTCCGTAAACTCGTCGTTTTACTCCTTCACAGCTCAAAGTCGTCGTCTTCGGTTTTCAGTGACCTCTCTCTGCATCCCAACTCCCTTCATCCTCTACTAGCAGAAAACCCCAATTCCGACTCCCAACTGGATCTAGCAGAAAACCCCAACTCCCTTCATCCCCTACTCGTTGTCTTTCTGTTTCTCACTCATCTCTCTCTGCATCCCCAACTCTCTCTTCTGTTCGCAAAGAACCCCAACTCCGACTAGTAAAAAACCCATCTCGAACTCCATCTCATCTCAATCCCCCTCTCCCTTTCATTCTTTCAGTCTCAAATCCGTCTCTGTTGCGCAAAATTGTCCCCGAAAAAGAAAGAGCAAACAAAATCCTCTCAGAGCCAGAACGAAGGAGGAGTGAGAAAGAGTTCAAGGATCATGGGTTTAGCCCCAAGCTGTAGCGAGACCACGGTGTCTGATAATCGAACTGAAATGGCGAAGGTGGTAAACCCCAAACCCAAACCAAAACAGGCGAGGAAATCGGAAAAGAGGCCAACCAACGACAACCGAGATTGGGTGGATGATTTATCAGTAGAGCCTCCAATGTCACCTCTCGAGGAAGCGTTGATAGCTAAATTGAGAGCCGATTTTGAACAAAGGGGAAAGGACACCTCAAGGGCAGAAGCATCTATTGCCGCCGGTGAAAGGGCAGAGAAACCAGACGAGACACATCTCAAAACCGAGGTGCGGGTTGAAACGGAGGTACATGAGGAGTGCAACAAGTCTCCAAGCAAACTGGTTCAGATTGGGAAGAGGAGGAAGGTCAATCATGGGTCGAGCCTTTTCAATTTCATGTAAGTTTATTCTTACAGTTGTTTATATAAGGCATACAATTCTGAACCAGCAAGAAATAATTACAGCTGATTATATTTCCTTAAGTTAATTTTGAATTCTTATTACAGCTGATTATATTTCTTGCTCATATACCCTTATGTTTATTTTAACTGTTAAATGCAGCAACATCCAGCACAAACAATCTAACCCCCACCAGAAGCTAAGTCAGACAGTTCGCTATGAATTATCCCAAAAGTGGCGTCAGCTTCCACCGGATGAGAAGGAAAAGTATAAGGTGGAACCGAAGGTAAAAGAAGACTGTGTTGGGAGTGGGGAGGCTGTGGAGTTGTTTAGTCTTAACACTCGATGCTCTCCAAAACGCTTCAGGAGCGTAGTGTCTGAGTTCACCGATGCGCAGAAGGTAGCTTGTGAAGAGCTTGGCTTTGGTGTTTTGGTGAGGATGGCTGCACAAGAGGCTTACCGTAAAAATGTGGAGCGGTGATTTGGTATCATCCAATCACGATGGGCGATATTGCGTCATGGTGCTAGGTCATTTAAACTAGAAGATTTTCGAGTCATCATGATAAGTTGTATCATTCTTCATAACGTGATTGTGGAGGATGAATTTGTCCAAGAAGAATTTGTGAAGCCTGAAGAAGATGATTTAATGAATCCATCCAAAACAACTATCTACGATCGGCCTGTGCATCCGGATACTGGAGAACCTATTCAGTTCGAACCAGTGGGGAGAGATGGACAACATCTTCCTCCATTCAGATATCGCGAATTTCAAGCAGAGTCTGCCTACCTCCACAAATGTCTACAAGATGATTTGGTGATGCATAATTGGAACATGGATGGCAACTGAGTATGGACCACCACAATCGAGTAATTAGATTTAAATAAATTGTGGTTTGTGATTTGACTTAATGTACTCTTTGTTTGTGTGCTTTATTAATAAGTTTGGTTTTATTTGTAATTTTTTTTTACGTTTATTTATGTTTAATAATAAACTTTGGTTTGGTTTGACATACTTGTTATTATTAATGTTGTTGAGCTTATTTATTACTTTATTCAATGCATAGAATTTTATTTCATGAAATTAAAATTACATAAGCGGAATATAAATTACATGATTTCCTAAACAACATTTTATTATCAGAAAATATAACTAATCAAACCTAGGTGTGTAGCAAACACTGCTACCATCATCAAACAAAGTTTTTGTCATAACACTTCTCTTCCGTGTTTTCCACCAACGTTTTTCATCTGGAGACATATTACTAGTATTCTTGCCCATGATTCTTGCATCCTCTTTCGCCTCTTCTAATTCCATAACTCTTTTTGAGTGAGCGGCAATTTCTTCATTTTTTGCCTCACTAGCTCAACAGAAGCTTGCATTGACTCGGCCATGGATTGAATAGAAAGAGCCAAACTTGAAGCAATATCTTGCACTTTCTTTCCTTTCCTCATTGCTTCTTTGGCTCTTTTTTGTCACATTGGTCTTGACAAAGAGCTAGGTGGTGTCTCCATAACTTCATCATCATCCAAGTCAATTGGAGACTCGTTTTCGGAGGCAATATGTGTCAGAAATGATTCCGGTGCTCTTTCTTTACTTGGTGGATCAACAAAATAAAGGTGGTGCTTAACTTTCTCCCAACAAACTCACTTATCAAATTCCTTGGGATGATGTTTCATGTAGATAGATTGTGCTTGATTCATCTAAAGAAGGAGAATAAATCAATCAAAATCTACCGATATAATTTAAATATTTGTTAGGGATAAATTTGACATAAATAACAATAATATTACAATTAATAATATAGAGAAGAAAAAAAACCTGGTCCATCATGTTATGGCCGCTCGCTATATTATTGCAGGATTGAAGCTATGCATTGTGCCAATATTTGAGCATCTTTTTCAAATGCCGAAATTGAGATTGAAGAGCACTAGGGCTTCGACTTGTTGGAGGACCACCCCAATTTTCCACATAATCGGCAAAAACTTTTTCCCATAACTTTGAAAGACTTATCGATTTGCCGGTGATTGGGCACACGGTTACACGCGCCCAAGAATCACACAATTGAATTTTCTCATCTTCTTGCCAATTGCAATTAGAATCTCTCATAGTTGGATGAGATAAGAAGAAATAGAAGCTAAAATTGATCAAGGGAGAAGATGGAGAGGTAAACTTTGAAAAGTTTTGGTGTGAGAAATTGTAGAAAGATGATGCGTATTTATAGGAGTAGTTTTTTTATTTTTTTTTCTTTACTTAGATATAATTTTTTTAAGTGAAAACAGAAAAAAAAAATACAACAGTTGCTATTTAATTATAGCCACATGATTCAAATCTAATGGATGTAATTAAAGAGCTGTTAAATTTTTTTTACCGTTGACAATAAAGCCGTTTGACTGACATGTGATGGGGAACATATTTTTCGGTTGAGCCCACTAATCACTCGAGCGAATCGGTTGCTCAGAATCACCCATCAAATTGCCTTGGCGATTATTCTGAAGCGGGACCCATCAATTGCCCGTGCAAAATATAACCCGTGCATTGTGATTTTTTGCAAAATGAGTGGGTCCCAGTGTTTTGCCTGCCAAATTGCACTACCGCTGCAATTTCTCTAAAGGCTTGGCTTTATATGTATCTTGTGTTTGGGAACTAGCTAACTTGGAAGGTTTACCTTAACCTATATTCGCCCCTCTCTCGTGTATTCTCTGGCTCCGCCAGGGAAGATTGGTGAATTCTTATGAGCATTATATGACTATGTTTTTCGTGTTCTACCGATAAAAGACCTTAATAGTGTTGAAGTAATTTGAAATTTACGTCCTAAACCAATTGACGATATGTGAAGTGACCCAAGCTCCTGTAAACCCACAAACATTTTTTTTTTCTTTCTGCAAGTGGGATGTATATACTGTCAACATGCATGTCTCCGCACGTGTGACGAGTTTTAAAGCCATACATACGTACAACCTTTGGATGACGTGAAATCCTTGTGGCCATTATGCATGCATATATATGTAACTTGTTCTGATTTCATGATGAAGTAAAATAAGTTTAAATTCAAAACAAATTGTTAATGGATGAAGTGAACCAAATCTAGGTTTTGGTTTCTTATATGATTTTTGTTTTATATAATTGTTGTTGTGTGAGTTCTTTCACTTCAATGTCAGATATATTACTTGCCCCTTGATTGTTATGGGTGCTTAAATTGAATCACAATGAAATTGTTTAAGATCAAGATATATAATCTTTTTCTATTTTTTTTTAAGTATAAAGATGTATAATCTACAACTACACTCCTCACACAACCGATAAGATGTTTCTTGAAACGAAACAATTCTTGATACTAAACACTAGTAAAGACAGCCCCGCTCGTAAAGTTGCCACAATTATATCTCCCGACCTTGAAATTCAGCTGACCAAACATGAACTTATTCTCTGAGTTATTTTACCTGTTCAAGGTAAAAAAAATTGGAGTGACGTGTGAGTGTGTAGCGGGACCCCTATTCCTGGCTTATAGGATAAGCATGAGAGGGTAAAACTGACAAATCACTTGCCACTCTCTCTTTGTACTCGTGCTTGTGTTCTTCTTGCGTGTGTGCCCCGGAGAGAGTCTCTGAGACACACCTCCAAAACCGTTGGCCTAGTTGGCGCCCACAGTCCCACTCCCCAAAACCAGAAACCATTCGCCGGTTTTGTTTCAGCGGTTTTGTGCAAAACCGACTATCCCATTTATACGTCTTCCCGAAAACCAGGAGCCCTTTCTGGCCCTTATTCTCGTCTCTAATTTAATATTCCTTTTATACAAAACAAACGAGCTCCCACAGCCCGGGGCCCGCAGTCATATGTGGCGATTCGACCGCACCCTGACACCTCAACGTGCTAGCCACGCGCCGCAATCTTCCGTTCCCGCATTTTGTCCCCACTTGCATGCATATCTCTCCCGTTTCCCCCCACCTGTCCCTCTTTCTGACTCCATTCGAGTAAATTACCTTTCCTACCCTCACCGTCCCGTCCTATTCTAGTGGCAGATACGTTATTTGATTCGACAGTTGTTTGGATTTACGAGTAAGCCCCGTTTCGTAGCGATACCTAAGAGTGTACGGCCCAATTCCAATGGAATGACAGAGTGAATCCCCATAATTGGGGAGTGGGCGTCACGCGCTGGGAGCGAGATTCGCGAAGGGGGAATTATCACCTCGATTAAATGAAATAAAAATAAGATATAGTTGAGAAATGAGAAAAGTGGGTCGAAGGCCAACCCTGCTTGAATGTGGAAACAAGTCTTGTTTGGGATAAAATTATATAAAACCACTGCGTCTCAGTGGGCAGTACCTGAGGAATCCCAGCGGCCCCCCATTTTCCCTCTAACCTTCCCACTTGTATACTGTGGGAAGGTATCAAAATGCTAAATGAATGAAACTTCGGGTATGAAAATACAAGTTTTTTATAGTTAACTATGAAAATGAAAATAACATCATAATTTGGGTGGTGTTTTGTAATTAATCTTATTATAAATGTCTCGTTTCTAACTTTAGTTAGTTTTGGCTGAATTTTCAACAACAACCGAGCTAGTTATCTAGTACATCAGTTACTATTCCATTCTAATCTTGTTACACGCGTTGTGTATAGAAATTTCTTGTTAACTTACTTTTGAAACTATTTGGAAGATCATGGTGGAGGTCTTAGGCTAAAATGTTCCAAGTAGAGATATTTCATTCCTTATCAAATAGCCAGGACTACATCACCAATACATCCCCTTAGTATAGCAGAGCAAATGTTTCTTCCTTCATAAGACAAGTGAACACACAAACATACCAGATCACAGAATACTGCGAACTATAATAGAAAGAGAACAGAATATGTATCAAACCAGTTGTATTGCTACTTCGGGTGACGAAATAAAAATGCTCCTAACTGACATCACAATGATTGATGGACTGCATAGAGGAGAGAACAAGTTAGATTTAGAAAGTCAATTCAACTGATCTGAGCTTCCTTGCCATTTCCCTTTTATGTGTTTATGCACGTCATTGGCGAATCTTCGGGTATCAATGATAAAGGTATCAAAATGCTAAATGAATGAAACTTCGGGTATGAAAATACAAGTTTTTTATAGTTAGCTATGAAAATGAAAATAACATCATAATTCGGGTGATATTTTATAATTAATCCTTTATAATAATTAGGGTAAGAGGAGCTAGCATTCACTATCCATCCTGTAAGGCCTGCGGTTTTGTCAATGACGTGCATAGACATATAACAGGGAAATGGCAGGGAAGCTCTGATCAATTGAGTTGACTTTCTAAGGCCAACTTGTTCTATCCATATGATATGGCCCGTCATTGTGTTATAAATAAGAGCAATTCTATATCGATCATCTACCAAAAGAAGAAAGTGATCTGGGATTTATACATATTACAGGTGCGATTTCATTCCCTCTCCTGTCTCTTTGTTTCATTGTTTTTCGCTTCACATTATTCTGTCGTCTCTGATATGTTTGTACATCCATTTGTCTTGAAGCTTTTAGGCTTATATATGCATAGCTTTTATGATAGTATGGGGGAATATTCTATTTTTCTTGCTTGTTTAAATGAGATTTGGGTTTGTCTCTGTTTATATGTTGATTGGGAGCATAAGATCTAAGTGAGTAGCTGAATTTGCTCCCATTTATTTCCAAAAATGTGATTTCCTGTTCTAGGACTTGAGAACAGTGTGCACCCATGTATGTTGTGCTCAAGTTAGTTTCATTTCTAATAGATTTGTGGTGATAATATTTTCATTTGTAAAGCTTTTCCTACTGCTTTCTTTCTAGAAAGGACTAAATACATTCCGTTCTTGATACAAAAAATTAAAGAGAGAGAGAGAGAGAGAGAGAAAGAGAGCTCTTGATCTTACCATTGTATATAGGAGGCATGTATAGATATGCTGCTGTCTGACTATTTCAAAAGGAATCACATGACTACTAGGAAAGAACTTTTAGCCTAAAAATTTAAATTTTTTGGTAAATGGATCTTGGAATGTTTGTAATGAAATGTTTGTTTGTCTTGCAAGGAACAGGAACCATCGCTGATACAATTAACAAAAGCAAAAGGAAAATGAACAGAGACAATAATAATGAATTAGTAAGGTCGATGGGCCAGGTATTGAATAGATTAAGCTTTGAGCTTTCATCTTCATGCTGCATCTACAGAGTTCCTAAGCGACTACGGCGTGCAAGTGAAAATGCCTACACACCTCAAGTAGTCTCTATAGGCCCACTTCACCATGGCAATGAAGGCCTAAAACCTATGGAAGAGCTCAAAAATAGGTATCTAAAAGTTTTTCTACGTCGGACTAAGGTAACCTTAGAGGCTTATGTAGGTCAAATAAAGAATAAAGAAGTAGATCTGCGTTCCTGTTATGCAGAGACCATTGATTTACATAGTGATGACTTTGTAAGAATCGTTCTAGTGGATGCCGCCTTCGTCATTGAGGTTTTATTAAGGTTCTGTTTCCCTGAGTGTCAAGAAGAAAACGACCGCATATTTAGAAAACCATTTATGTTACAGGATGTCTGGCCTGACATGCGGATGCTAGAAAATCAGCTGCCATTCTTTATTCTTGACGATCTCTTTGAACCACACAAGGCTACTCTCTCGAAGGGGATTTCACTGATTGTTCTTTCTCACCATTTCTTCAAAACTCTAATGCATATAGATGTAGCAGATCAAACTTTGAGGACAATAAAGCCTCTTGAAATCGTACATTTTGTTGATTTTGTAAGAAAGTTATATCCACTACCACCATGGGATTCACAAAAACGACGGAGCAAAGAAATACCAGTCTCCCCAACCATGACGCAGCTATCCCGGGCAGGGGTCAAATTCAGGAAGGGATCGGAAGCGAATATGTTTGATGTTAAGTTTGAACACGGGTATCTAGAAATGCCAAAACTCACAATAAGTGATCAAACAGAGGTTACGATCACAAATCTCATTGCTTTTGAACAAAGCCAATGCAATGACAAGGAGAAGTACATAAATGACTATTTCGTGTTCCTAAACGGTCTTGTAAAAACCCCTCAGGATGTTGACTTGCTTGTCAGTCATGGAATTCTCGACAATAAGCTCGGTGACAGCAAGAAGGGCTGTGCTCTGATTAAGAACCTTGTCGATGGAGTGGTGGACTACTCCAAGGACTACTTCTACTTCATCAAACTTTGTGATGACCTAAACGAGTACTACACTATGGGTCGGCACCAATGGAAAGAATACTTGGTCACACATTTTTTATACTCACCCTGGGCAACTAAAGAAATCATTACTGTTGTAAGTTTCCTCGTCCTCACTCTCATACAGACAGTGTTCTCTGTTATGTCTTATTGTCACGACCTGAAGAGTAAAAAATAGAGAAATCTAATAGTTGGCTGTTGTTGCTAGTTCCTTGTTCAGGGGTGTGTCCCTGTTCTTGTTTTTCTGTTTTTGGTATTACCCTTTTCTGTGTTTGCTTATCTCATATTATTTGATCTTTGTATCTTTCTTTTAAGGATTATTCCATTTTCGGGTCAATAGATTCATTGACTCGACATTAATAAAAGAATGAAATCTCATTGTTCCATTTGGAGATTTTCTCCAGACTGATTTGTGGGTTGAGCTCCTTAGCAGTAGTTTATGACTTTATGTTTAGCCTTCTGAGATTTCCTTAAGGTCATTGATTTAATATCATGGTCATCTACCCTTAAGGTCAGTGATTTCCTTATGCTGGATCACTCGGCTTAGTTGTATCTGAAATTTGGGTCCAAATAGAGATTTTATAGTGGTTGTAGTGATAATTTTCCGTTTAAGTAAAGAAGAATGAAAGCATAGAAGAATGGAGGCACCCATGAATAGTGAGAACGAAATCGGAGGGATTGAAAGCTCTGTTATGGTCAAGAGGAGCTAGTCGGGTCTCACCTAGTCAAATTCGCTCACCAATCGGTAATATTTATCTTGTATTTCAATTTTAAATTAAAGATAATTTGAAGAGTTTTGAGCTTGTTTATTTTCTGGGTTTCAGATGAGAAAGATGCAAGAAGCCATGAGAATCTTGAACAACACTTATGGAACTGGGTCACGATGATGACGGATTTTGAAAGTCAAATGCTTTTGAATGAGACCTTTTTTTTTAAAGCAAATTTAACTGATGTATATGTATTGATGTGGGATTTAGTTTTATTTAGCTCATATCTTGATGAGAGACAAATGAGGCGAACGGAACGCTAAAAAGTAAAATAACTGGGATAATGATGCATAATTTCCCATGAAGCATAATGTAAAGGGCAGCAGAAAAAGTAACCGTCATGGTGGCAATGGAGAGAAAAAGAGTGAAAAGGCCCAATATCATCTTGGTCGGTAGAGATTTGAGGAAGTCATCTTCTTTATAACGTGATGTGAGAATTCCCAAAAATATCATCACCGAAGTGGTAGAAGAAAACAATGATATAGCATCTGAGATAATGAATACCATGAACTCCTTTGCCTTTAAGAACATAGGTGCACCTGTATCTTCATTGTTTCCGCCAGGAACTGTAAATGCTGCAGCAAACATCATAGTGACAATAAGAGCACCTACAACTGTACATGAAGTTGCAGTTTCTTTCATCGACTTTTCTCCCTCCTTCATTATTTCTCTATGATATTTGGTAAATACCACACGCGGTGGCGCTTGATCCGTATGATTTATAACTTCAAGTGACTCAAGTTCTGCCTGAGATTGCACCTCCTGCATTTCATCCCATGCATGGTAAAATTTGAACTTTCTTACACGACATGATGATACTGATAACTTATAATTTTCTTCTCTTTTAGCGAATTTATTTGTAACATATTGGTATTCCCAACCAAAAAAAAAGACTAGCAAATTTGAAAATAGATAAATACTAACCTTAAACCATTGTTGTTCTCGTTGCAATTGTAAAGCTGCACCCCGTATATTGTCAACTCTAGTTTGGGCAAATGACGAAAAATTTCCGACTATATGTAGCATATTATTGTCAAACTTGTCTCTCCTCCGAAAAATCTCAATTCTTTCTATGCTATAATATACATACACGAGGCTATATATCTGTTCTTGACGACAATCAGCCGCAAATTGAAACAAGGTCATGTCTTGTTCATTAGTAATTTTGTAGATGTTTGGATTTGCACTACATATATGAGTGATGAACTCAACTTTTCCTTGTTCTACTGCTCGGAAAATGGCTGACCGAAGAAGGCTATCATCTTGTATTTGAGTAACATCTTTATTTTTCATCACTTCACAAATGAAATGTAAAAATTCATGAACTTGGGCATGTACCAATTTCATACGTTGTATGCTACTGATTCCTACATTAACCATGAAGACAATATACAATTAACAACGTATGTATAGATAATTTGGTAAGTAACACACAATTAAATGGGAAAATCATGGATGTGCGGTAACCTATCATACCCAAAAGTCCTCCGAAAAATCGTCTGGCAGACTCAGTAATTGCTAGGAGACATCAAATTAGTTATATCTGATGAATCAATGATCGAGCAAGTGAAAATCTTACTTACCGAATCTTTTAAGAAGAAAAGCTTGAGAAATAATTTGGGCTGCTTGGTGAGCATTGAGAGTTTCGAGTGGAGTGACAGAATTCAGATACTTAACCACGTCAACACTGCACCATTTTGCTCCATGAGCCATGACAAGCGGGATTGCTTCATTTCCAGACTCAATTGAAAGAAATGAAGAGATTCCTGGCCAGAATGAGAGATTAAGAATCTATAAATTGTGCGAATTGTGAATATTGGGACTGATGAATAATGCGATTAACTTCCTATCAACAACTTTATCTGCAGTCTCTTTCTCTTTCTTTTCATGCATCTCTTGCTCAAATATATTTCATCTTGTTAATTTCAATTCAGGCTGGTGCACCTACCTGTATCAAACGAAATTGCAATTTAATTTCTAGTGCTCCCATTTGATTACCTATTTAAGCATCTTATATATTGATGCTCGAATTAATGGTAGCGAATGACAATTTCTAATAGTTTTTCACTTTGCTTTTGCTTGCATGTTATAGACTTGGGACGGGTGGCCCAATTTCACTTTGCAACTGGATTCGGTTTTGTGGGCCAAGCCTTAGGAATTTGGAAACCTTACAATCGATTATATGTGAGGAAGAAGCCCATAGAACCAATTCTAGATTTAGCTCAATAAGATGATCAGCCAATAAACCATATCTTCCAAAGGTGCGTACGTCCAAACCCCTAGTACTCCCACTCCTCTCCATTTCCTTAATTTTTTTGAAAAGCGCCGTGTACTACTAAAATTGCAGAATAGCATGAACCTTATATCAAAACAAAGATTCTCCACAAATTCTATATATTATGACAAGCATCAGTTAATGTTGGGGAACAATCATATATTTGATTATAAATATGATAGAAATTTCAATAAAGAATATAAGAAACATAACACTATTTGTTTAGGATTGAAAGTAGTGAATCAATCCTAATATAGGAGTAAAATAGTGTAAGAATCCTATAAAAGTAGTACAAGGAAAGAAAGAACTGACTTGATATTCCGATTGAGGCATGCATAAATGCACTTGACTAAAGACAGATTTCGCCCCTACCATTGTGCTTGTAGTTCGATGGGCGTCCGCCTTGTAGAATACAACAATCGATGATCCAAAATAGAAGCACCGCAATTTTGGAATCTAGCGAACCATAAATTGTATCTTATACTCTCTTGACACGAACAAGACATATAGAAGAATTGAGGATTCTCAATCTCTTCTTTAGGGAGAAATGAGTATGGGTTTATATAGAACCCCAAGTGAACCAACATGTCCGTTCACTTATCTCCTTGAAGAGACACACTTATTCCTAAAGACACCTATTGAAAAAGACACACCCTTTCAAATGGAAAAGTCATGAGTAATTTTATTTTCATTCATATTAGATATTATTACATAATTTCCAACAATCCCCCACATGAATGAAAAATGACAATGACAATGAATGACAAGGATTTAGAGAGTACAAGCGAACAAGAGATGCATTTGAAGAGGTGTCTTTTGGACTTGAACCTTTCATAGTGAAGACTTATCGGATTTACTTGGTGAAATAGTAGATGTAGAAGATCTTTGAACTATTCACCGTTTGTGTAAACCAAGACAATAAGCCTCACACATCTCTTATTCTAATACACTATGGTTCTTACGGTTGTGTTCATTTTGGTCCTGAACAATTTCCACATTCATGAGAGCTTTAGAGAACTAAGCCATATCATTCTCATAGAAGCGACCCGACTTCTACTCTCATATAGGTGATCACACTAATTAAGAACACTCCGCTATATTCTTCTTGATAACAAGATATTAGTATCATTAAATGCAAAAGCATAACCTTATTACAGCTACGGAAAACACACATTGATCATAGGAATGAGTGAGTTGTGTGTTATGCATCTTGAGTCTTCCCCAACTAGTTTGCCTATTGAACCTAGACCATGGGATCTCCAATGTTGCTAGGTTAGGTTTCCGCCAAGTAATGACTCATTGTGTTATTGGCTTTAACTCATTCCCCTCGATCATCAACTATCTCTCTTGTCAAACCATTAAACAATTTGGATCCATGAGGTTGACAATCAAATCAAATTTCACTTGAGAGTAGTTGTTTCATATCCTTTTGATCGATATAGAGATGTAAATGCCAAAGCATTCCAACACTATCTCTTCAATTTTATTTCATACAATTTATAGACATCATAAACACCCCCACAATCGATAAAAATCGTCAAACATGATTGTTCCATTATATATTCTGTCTTTAGATTGTTGGGGAACAATCATATATTTGATTATAAATATGATAGAAATTTCAATAAAGAATATAAGAAACATAACACTATTTGTTTAGGATTGAAAGTAGTGAATCAATCCTAATATAGGAGTAAAATAGTGTAAGAATCCTATAAAAGTAGTACAAGGAAAGAAAGAACTGACTTGATATTCCGATTGAGGCATGCATAAATGCACTTGACTAAAGACAGATTTCGCCCCTACCATTGTGCTTGTAGTTCGATGGGCGTCCGCCTTGTAGAATACAACAATCGATGATCCAAAATAGAAGCACCGCAATTTTGGAATCTAGCGAACCATAAATTGTATCTTATACTCTCTTGACACGAACAAGACATATAGAAGAATTGAGGATTCTCAATCTCTTCTTTAGGGAGAAATGAGTATGGGTTTATATAGAACCCCAAGTGAACCAACATGTCCGTTCACTTATCTCCTTGAAGAGACACACTTATTCCTAAAGACACCTATTGAAAAAGACACACCCTTTCAAATGGAAAAGTCATGAGTAATTTTATTTTCATTCATATTAGATATTATTACATAATTTCCAACAGTTAACAAATAGTGTACAAATAAATACTCCAGCTGCTTTGATATAACAGTAAAACTCTAGAAATAAAACTCTATTAACGAAAAAACATGGTTACAATTTTCTTACTATGTTACCGCAATAAAATAAACCTAACGGTGCTCGTCATGCCACTAGAAGATTGAGCAAGTCTCTAGCAAGTATAAAGCTTGACACCTTCATTTGGCAAGATAATTATATAACTTCAACCCTAGTGGATGAGATTCTCAAAATACCACAAACAAAACTATATACCCGAGATTAAGATGTGTAGGTGAACAGGACAAAAACAAAAAGGCAGCTGGAAACTCGTTCTGGATGCCAGAACTATTTTAGATGAACTACTAAGTCAATACATTGAATCTAAATATTCCAAGCCAATTCCGGCCAAAATTATTTATTCAAATTAAGCACATATTGTGTGCGGCTCTGGATTCTTCTTCGAGTCTTTGCTTCACATTATTGTGTGCTTAGATTACGAGTCACTAAAACAATCAGATTAAATCTAATTACAGGTTAAGTAGGAAGAAGCCCGTAGAAATTGGAGATTTAGGAGTTAATTTTGTTTAATCACAGGTGACGTTTCTCCACGTAACCAACGTGGCCCTTTCAGCCATTTTCCTTCACTGAAACCATAAACGTGAAGCCCACGCGCTCCACTCGTGCTCTTCATGTGTGTCTGCTTCGATGCATGGATGCCACATGGCTGCCTCTGAATCCTCTCTGAGCTTTCCCTCAGCTTCATGCACGTGTCCTAGGGTTTACAGAGGTCGATGTCGTTCTCTTCGTCCTTGAAGCAGAAGCCAGTCTGTAGCTAAGTCCTCGTCGTCTCGCTGGCTTTCTTATCTTCAACTTCTTCTTATCTCTCTCTCTCTAGAGTTAACTCCAATTAATGTTAACGAACTATAATGAAGAAAACAATCAGGGCATGTTTACTAACCTGGAATGGAATTAAAAGTGGCGGAATTGATTCCGGGATGGGTGAATTCCGGTGTTTACTAACCTGTCAAGGTATTGGAATGGGTGTGGGTCCCACTTGCTTATCAGGAATCAATTCCTAATAGACCCCCTAATCTGATACCCATCTCCCCCCTTGGGTATCAGAATCAAGCTTATAGAATCAACTTTTGCTTCCAAAAATATCCTCTCATAATTATAATATTTCCAAAATACCCAACCCTAGATATATATTTTGAGTTATTTGGAATATTATGGAACTTTGTTATTGTTATATTATGCTGAATGATGTTGGTGCATCAGCTTTCGGTGTTTTGCTTCTTTTTTTTTTTTTTTTTTCCGGTGGTTACTAATGAATGATATCACAACCTGGTGATTGATGAAGTAGATTGTTAGTTGGTTCAGGTGATTAGTTATGCAAAACTTTGAACACGTGCACTTGAAAAGAAGAATAATAAAATTGCAAACATCTAGCTTCCTTTCTTGTAGGGGTATTTTAGTAATCAAACTAGTTTTAATTTCGATTCCATATGGTAAGTAAACAACATCAATCGTAATTTAATTTCATTCTTGTTTTGATTCCTGATGGTAAGTAAACAATAGAATGGAATGAAATATTCCGATACCGATTCTAGTTGATACCGATTCTTGTTGATACCAATTCATGATAAGTTCCATTCCAAGTTAGTAAACGTGCCCTCATAGTAGGGTTAGGTGGTAATGTATCCAAAAGCAAACGAGAGGCTTCGAATCTTGCGGTCTAATTCACACTAAGTAATACAAACTTAACATAATGCAACTTGTATGAGTCGGTAATCATGAACAAAACGTGACAATGCGCAAGTTGGTTTTCCCTCTCGGTGCTATAATTGGGCAGTTATTGTGTGATACTAACGTAATTAGAAACTTTTTCAAAAAAGAAGAAGTTACTGTTATTAACACACATCATCTATCATCTATAACGAGAGACAATCATGAAACACATTTAAATAGTAAATTTGTAAATAAAATTAAAATATGTAAATAAGAAAATAGATGAGATGTGTTAATAACACTAGTCTAAAAAAATATCTAATTAGAAACTTCTTTAAGAGTTTTTCGTTTATCAATTTCTCTCGCAATTAGACCAATATATAATTTTCTCCGAGCTAGGATATATAGCCTTGTGGTTTGAGTCACCTTGTGATAAATACGTACCTATAGCTAGTGGCGGATTCATGATCAAATAATGGTCCAGGCTAATCAATAGAGGGCAGAAATTTTGGTTAACTATCATATTTCAAACTAAACCAATCAGTTCATATTTCAAATAAATTGAATTCAGGGTGAATTGGAGTCTTTGTGTTCAGACAAACGATTGTCTTCCAGAGATCCGATCAAGGAAGACACGATTAAGTGCAATTTTCAATCCAATCTTGGACAGAAACGAAATCTAATAAAAATGAAAGAAAATTGTGTTAGCCTACATGTGGATATGGCAACTCCTCTCTCAACTAACACTATTATTGTTTTGTGATTAACGTACAATGGATTCCTGGAGTGAAGTGAATAGATAATTAAGGTGGGTCAAAATGACAAAATGGTCAATTTTTAATCATAAACAGTACGCTAAAAATGGTTAGTGGCTGTGTGGAAATTAGGGCTGGCATTGGTACAGTACCGGCGTTTTTTTGCCAAAACCAACTACCGTACCAACTTGTTATGGTACATGAAATCATCTACCACTACCGACCGGCAAAGTTGGTATACCGAGAGTTCGGTATACCGAACTCTTGGTTTGGTATGGTACGGTTGGGCCGGCTACCGACTTCAAAATGGGCCACTTTCATAAAAAAAAATAAGACATGGCCCATTGGCCCAAATCATATTTTCCTGCTTTGAACTGAACTTGAACTGATGCAGATCATGCAGCATTAGCAGCAATATCAAGTTATCAACTACCAAACATTCAAACTATCAAATTAATGATCAACCAAAACTTACAAATACCATTAAGACATTAACCAACTGTTTAAGACCTCAAGTGCTCACTGCTCAACCACAAAAGCACAAACATGAGACTATGAGAGTGAGACAATGAGATTATGAGACTGAGACCATGAACTGATGAAAGTATGAGAACACAAAGTCACAAAACACAGAAAACAGAGAAAAGCACAAAACCAAGTTAACCAAATAACCAACTGCTTTACAGCCTCTAGGCCCTCTCTACTGCTCAAGTGAACTTTATTACTAACCTTAGTAACCTATAAGGCTATAACTCAATAAGTTACACAGCCATAAACACAAACACAGAAAGTCAAAAACTGTCAAACTATAAACTCAGCCTGCTCTAAAGTCTAAACTCTAAAACTCAGTTGAAAATCACAATAGATGATTTTGATGATTTTCCTAAATCTCTGTTACTGATTACAACTGAGGCTCAGGTATTGAATTAATGAATGGTGTGAGTAAAAATTTTGTTCTCTATGGAAACTATGGCAACGGTACACATTGTATAATCTCTCTAGTAGCATACGAATTTGATTTTTAAGTCAGTTCAACTCTCTAATTCTACCCTAAATTCAGGATAATCTGGGTGAGGGGTGTTACAACAGGTCATACCAAACATGATATCAAATCTCAGCAACTAATCCATCCTATACCTTTTTCTTCTCAAAGCAACTAAAACTCATCTAACAGACTAACACACCAACGCAACACTTCCTCTGCAGTTCACTTCATACATCTCAAAACAACAATCAACAACAATCGAGCTACCTAATCACATATATCATCATAGTCTCATAGAGAAGAAGAGATTAAGAGAGAGTGAAGAGTCGAACCTACTGCAGCTTGCCTCCCTTGTGCAGCTTGCCTCCCTAATGCGCTCCCTGTCATCCTAACCCTCTGCCGACCCATCTTCGAGACTTCGATAACCAGTCAAGAACCCAGAAAGTCAGAAACGCAGAAAATCAGAAAGGCAGAAAGATAAGTTAGAGAGAAAGAGAAGTACCTGTGATTTTGAGACTTAAGAGGCTGAGTCGGCCCCTTGATCAAGAGTCCAGAGACTGAGAGAGAGTCGAGAATTTCAGAATTGAGAATTTCAGATTGAGAGAGAGGGAGAGAGAGTCGAATTAGGTTTGCGAAATGGGAGAATTCCGGAGAAATGCCGAATTGGGGATGAACCATTGAACCTCGTCTCTTCCTTCTAATTTCAACGGCTACGATTGTAAATGGATGGAATCAACGGCTTAGATTACATGGAAATTAATTATGTTAAAAAGTCGGTACGGTACGGTAATACCGTATTTATACAAAACTCAGTACCGCTACCGTACCATATGTTGATGGCGGTACGGTAGTACCATGCCGAAAAGTCGGTAACCGACAATGTCGGTAACCGATTCCGGCGGTTCGGGACGGTACGTCGGTTGGCTCGGTATTTTGCGTGCCAATGCCAGCCCTAGTGGAAATTAACTTCGATTTTAGGAGGCTGCATTTGCGTTTGTACTTTGTAGTACCAACTTTGTTTTCCTAATCAAACCCTAGCCTATCTATGTTGTATAATTGTTTAAGGGGAGGCCCCATTGGCCATTGCCTTTACACAGAAGGCAGCAGCTAGCCGAACACAGATTGTTTGGAAGGTGGTAATGGTTTTGGGGTGTGACTCCTAAAAACCGGGAGCCAGCTAGCCAGCTAGGGTTTTACAAACACGACGGTGTCGTTTGCAAAGTGACAGATATACTTGACAATTGATGACCTGAAAACCCCATGTGGAAGTTTGGAGGCTTCTGCATGAAACCGATCGACCTCAATTCTGATTCGGCTAATTACAGGCTAGGTTCCCAGTTTCCAGTTTCCGATTTGCCAGAAGAATCATCACTAAGCATTTTCTCGTGTTCAATTCGAACCGGAAACAATCAAACTGGAATTTTCTTTAGGTCAAAGAATCAAACTACAGTTTAATTTCTTGACGTTTTCGAATACATTACATCGTTAGCTAGATTTCTTTTCAAGGGAAAGATATATATATATATATGTAGCCGCCCACTTATATCTATAATCTCGACTTTGGTAAGTTAAAGAATTATAACATATATACAAGTTATAATTCGATCGGAACCGAGTATAGTGAACTTTTTTTGGCAAATTATTTCAAAGTAATTTTGTGCAATAAAAAACACTCGTATTTGGTAAAACATGTACATTGTTATTAGAATTTTTTGTTCTATGTCGATATGAG
Organism: Fragaria x ananassa; assembly: GCA_034370585.1. Classification (NCBI taxonomy): domain Eukaryota; kingdom Viridiplantae; phylum Streptophyta; class Magnoliopsida; order Rosales; family Rosaceae; genus Fragaria; species Fragaria x ananassa. The sequence goes on along the minus strand of CP139754.1, from coordinate 31,328,672 downwards.
CCAAGAGAAAACTAGAAATTAACTATAACATGTACAAGGTGGCATAGAAATTAGAGAACTCTAATTGATCACATTTACTCATCAATGCAACATCAATAGGCATTAATCGGCAATATCAAACTCATAATTCATTCAAAATCATTAAGCATGTTTTATACTTCATATAGAAAGACATAAAGTAAGAGAGACAAACCTGAGAGCGGAGAACCAGTGAAAATAATGGGAATTCAACCAAGTTCTTACTTCATAACTCTGCTCAAAGCACCAATTCATCATCAAATTTCTGAAAATTACATACAAATTGTCAAATTAAACAATCATCTCGCAAATTAGGGAAAATTGTACACATTATACCAAAGAAATTTACATATGAAATTCAATAATCTCACTTACAATCATGTAGACTGGAGACTGGAGACTGGAGAGGACATGGACTGAGAAATTGAAGAATGGAGATTGAAGAGGCCGGAGGCAAGTCGCTACGAGAGGAAGAGAGAATGACCATATGATGATATTAATAAACAAAAAACAGCCCTCTTTACTCGCATCATGCACATAAAAAGTTTGTGTTTCTATTTCAACATGTTTGAGATCGAGTATTCATATTTGAGACGTACAAACTTACATTTAAAAAGTTTATTTTAAAATTATAATGAAAATGTATTCTCGTTGGAGTCGGATCATCTCTTAAGGGTGCTCTCCTTATATTGCATGTCTCATGAGGATATCTATATCATTCAATCTTAATTTGATAGCTAGACTCCCTTGCATTTATGTGAGCTCATGGCTATACAACATTTAAATGCAAGGAATTCCTGACAGTAAAGATTATGATTGAATATCGCAGATCTTTTCATGAGGTAATTTTTCGTGGAGGATGACAATTTTTTCTCGCTATACTTACATAAAGTAAAGATTGCAAGATTTATATTGAATGTGGAGTACCTACTTGTTAGGAAACAGATATTGAAAAATAATTCATTAGATTCTACATCACATGCATCAAGTTTGGGTCTCTATGTGCAATGAAACGTGACTCGCAAATTGCAACTTTTTGTCGACCATGAGCATGTAAAATTTCATTTGCTGATTTTGAATTTACTATTCATCCTAAATCGGCAATTGCCTCTCCTTTATCAATGCACCTGTTGGAGGCAATTTACATGCTAATTCATTATTACATTTTAATTTTGAATAACTTATTAATTGAAAATGTTAAATTTATAATTTGATTAATTAATAATGTGATTAATCATACAACAGTCATTATTGTTAAACATATTATTAAAGATAAAATATTGTATAGTCCTTGTGGTTTGAAGTCAACATCTGTTTAGTCCTTATGATTTTATTTTAATCTGAATAGTCCTTAAAGTAACGATTTTTTATCCAAATAGTTCTTATAGTTTTATTTTAATCTAAATAGTATTTAAAGTCATGATTTTTCATCCAAATAGTCCTTATGGCCTTTAACTGAGAAAATGAATCGGAATGACTATTTGGATGAAAAATCATGACTCTAAGGACTATTCAGATTAAAATAAAACCATAAAGATTATTTGAATGATAAATTGTGATTTTAAGGACTATTCAAATTAAAATAAAACCACAAGGATTAAACAGATGTCGACTTCAAAGCACGAGGACTAAACAAATTTTAATTATATTATTAATTAATTTTTTAATAAATTATCAAATATTTTATGATTTCTGATAAGATATTCGTCAAATCTTCACTTGACACGTGTCAACTTCAGATATCGTTATATTCTAGAAATATATCTCAGATATTTAATAAGATTTTCAACCTATCTTTACGTGACACGTGCACTTATCCGAAACTTTTTATCTCCAAAATTGTTGATAAATAACTTTCATACTTCATTCTCTCCTCACACATTTCCTCTCATTCTACCTTCATATCTTTGAAAATTTCATCACTCATCTCATTCTCCTCTTTTTAATGGAGGGCTTGTGAAAATATGGAGGAGCTGGAGCGAATTCAACCTACAAACTCTCAAGCGGTTGCATTGGTAGCGCAATATCAACTGGAACAGACACCTAGAGGACTTGGTTCACGACCTGGTCGTGCGCCAAATGTGGAGAGGCACAGAGAAGTCCGACGTTAATTCCTCCTGCGGGATTATTTTGTTGAACGTCCAGTGTACGACGAAACAAGCTTTCGAACGCGGTACCGAATGCATAAACATGTCTTCCAACGCATAATGGAGGATCTTTGCAACCACGACAGTTTTTTGAGGCAAAAACCAAATGCCACTGGAAAAATGGGATTGCTTCCTGAACAAAAAATGACATGTGCCCTGAGAATGCTCGCGTACAGTGCAACTGCTGATCAATGTAATGAAATCACTCGGATGTGAACTTCTACAACACTGAAATGTTTGAAGAAATTTTGCAGACAAATCGAGTTTCTATACGGTGAGTGGTTCCTTCGTCCTCCCAATTCTGCTGACTTATATAGGCTTCTCAATAGAGGATAGCGTCGCAGGTTTCCAGGCATGATTAGAAGCATCGATTGCATGCATTGGGAGTGGAAGAACTGCCCAACCGGCTGGGCTAGAGCTTACTCGGGTCGTAAGGGAAGACCAACTATAATTCTAGAAGCAGAGGTGTCTTACGACACACATATATGACACGCTTTCTTCGGAACTCCTGGAGCACAAAATGACCTCAACGTTTTTGGTGCGTCTAATGTGTTCGAGCGTGTCATAGGTGGAACTGCTCCTCAGGTTCAATTTGAGGTCAACAATAAAAGGTACACCAATGGTTACTACCTTGCTGATGGAATTTACCCTAGGTGGTCTACTTTTGTCAAAACAATATTGAACCCCAGAACAGAACAGGAGAAGCACTTTTGCAAAAAACAAGAGGCTTACCGCAAAGATGTGGAGCGGTGATTTGGTATCATCCAATCACGATGGGCGATATTGCGTCATGGTGCTAGGTTGTTTAAACTAGAAGATCTTCGAGCAATCATGATAAGTTGTATCATTCTTCATAACATGATTGTGGAGGATGAATTTGTCGAAGAAGAATTTGTGGAGCCTGAAGAAGATGATTTAATGAATCCATCCATGACAACTATCTACGATCGGCCTGTGCATCCGGATACTGGAGAACCTATTCAGTTCGAATCAGTGGGGAGAGATGGACAACATCTTCCTCCATTCAGGGATCGCGAATTTCAAGTAGAGTCTGCCTACCTCCACAAATGTCTACAAGATGATTTGGTGATGTATAATTGGAACATGGATAGCAACTGAGTATGAACCACCACAATCGAGTAATTAGATTTAAATAAATTGTGGTTTGTGATTTGACTTAATGTACTCTCTGTTTGTGTGCTTTATTAATAAGTTTGGTTTTATTTGTAATCTTTTTTGACGTTTATTTATGTTTAACAATAAACTTTGGTTTGGTTTGACATACTTGTTATTATTAATGTTGTTAAGCTTATTTATTACTTTATTCAATGCATAGAATTTTATTTCATGAAATTAAAATTACATAAGCGGAATATAAATTACATGATTTCCTAAACAACATTTTATTATCGGAAAATATAACTAATCAAACCTAGGTGTGTAGCAAACACTGCTACCATCATCAAACAAAGTTTTTGTCATAACACTTCTCTTCCTTGTTTTCCACCAACGCTTTTCATCTGGAGACATATTAATTACTAGTATACTTGCCCATAATTCTTGCATCCTCTTTCGCCTCTTCTAATTTCATAACTCTCTTTGAGTGAGAGGCAATTTCTTCATTTCTTTGCCAAACTTGAAGCAATATCTTGCATTTTCTTTCCTTTCCTCATTGCTTCTTTGGCTCTTTTTTATCCCATTGGTCTCGGCAAAGAGCTAGGTGGTGTCTCCATAACTTTATCATCATCCAAGTCAATTGGAGACTCGTTTTCGGAGGCAATATGTGTCGGAAATAATTCCGGTGCTCTTTCTTTACTTGGTGGATCAACAAAATAAGGGTGGTGCTTAACTTTCTCCCAACAAACCCACTTATCAAATTCCTTTGGATGATGTTTCATGTAGATAGATTGTGCTTGATTCATCTAAAGAAGGAGAATAAATCAATTAAAATCTACCGATATAATTTAAATATTTGTTAGGGATAATTTGACATAAATAACAATAATGTTACAATTAATAATATAGAGAAGAAAAAAAACCTGGTCCATCATGTTATGGCCGCTCGCTATATTATTGCAAGATTGAAGCTATGCATTGTGCCAATCTTTAAGCATCTTTTTCAAATGCCGAAATTGAGATTGAAGAGCACTAGGGCTTCGACTTGTTGGAGGACCACCCCAATTTTCCACATAATCGGCAAAAACTTTTTCCCATAACTTTGAAAGACTTATCGATTTGCCGGTGATTGGGCACACGGTTACACGCGCCCAAGAATCACACAATTGAATTTTCTCATCTTCTTGCCAATTGCAATTAGAATCTCCCATACTTGGATGAGATAAGAAGAAATAGAAGCTAAAATTGATCAAGGGAGAAGATGGAGAGGTAAACTTTGAAAAGTTTTGGTGTGAGAAATTGTAGAAAGATGATGAGTATTTATAAGAGTAGTGTTTTGATTTTTTTTTCTTTACTTAGATATAAATTTTTAAGTGAAAACAGAAAAAAAAAAATACAACAGTTGCTATTTAATTATAGCCACATGATTCAAATCTAATGGCTGTAATTAAAAAGCCGTTAATTTTTTTTTACCGTTGACAATAAAGCCGTTTGACTGACATGTGATGGGGAACATATTTTCAGTTGAGCCCACTAATCGCTCAAGCGAATCGGTTGCTCAGAATCGCTCATCAAATTGCCTTGGCGATTATTCTGAAGCGGGACCCATCAATTGCCTGAGCAAAATATAACCGGTGCATTGAGATTTTTTGCAGAATGAGTGGGTCCCAGTGTTTTGCCTGCCAAATCGCTCATCAAATTGCCTTGGCGATTATTCTGAAGCGGGACCCATCAATTGCCTGAGCAAAATATAACCGGTGCATTGAGATTTTTTGCAGAATGAGTGGGTCCCAGTGTTTTGCCTGCCAAATTGCACTACCGATGCAATTTCTCTAAAGGCTTGGCTTTATATGTATCTTGTGTTTGGGAACTAGCTAACTTGGAAGGTTTACCTTAACCTATATTCGCCCCTCTCTCGTGTATACTCTGGCTCCGCCAGGGAAGATTGGTGAATTCTTATGAGCATTATTTGATTATGTTTTTCGTGTTCTACCGATAAAAGACCTTAATAGTGTTGAAGTAATTTGAGATTTACATCCTAAACCAATTGACGATATGTGAAGTGACTCAAGCTCCTGTAAACCCATAAACAATTTTTTTTTTTCGGCAAGTGGGATGTATATACTGTCAACATACATGCTCTGCACGTGTGACGAGTTTTAAAGCCATACATACGTACAACCTTTGGATGACGTGAAACCCTTGTGGCCATTAGGCATGCATATATATGTAACTTGTTCTGATTTCATGATGAAGTAAAATAAGTTTAAATTCAAAACAAATTATTAATGGATGAAGTGAACCAAATCTAGGTTTTAGTTTCTTATATGATTTTTGTTTTATATAATTGTTGTTGTGTGAGTTCTTTCACTTCAATGTCAAATATATTGCTTGCCCCTTGATTGTTATGGGTGCTTAAATTGAATCACAATGAAATTGTTTAAGATCAAGATATATAATCTTTTTCTATTTTTTTTTAAGTATAAAGATGTATAATCTACAACTACACTCCTCACACAACCGATAAGATGTTTCTTGAAACGAAACAATTCTTGATACTAAACACTATTAAAGACAGCCCCGCTCGTCAAGTTGCCACAATTATATCTCCCGACCTTGAAATTCAGCTGAGCAAACATGAACTTATTCTCTGAGTTATTTTACCTGTTCAAGGTAAAAAAAAATTGGAGTGACGTGTGAGTGTGTAGCGGGACCCCTATTCCTGGCTTATAGGATAAGCATGAGAGGGTAAAACTGACAAATCACTTGCCACTCTCTCTTTGTACTCGTGCTTGTGTTCTTCTTGCGTGTGTGCCCCGGAGAGAGTCTCTGAGACACACCTCCAAAACCGTTGGCCTAGTTGGCGCCCACAGTCCCACTCCCCAAAACCAGAAACCTTTCGCCGGTTTTGTTTCAGCGGTTTTGTGCAAAACCGACTATCCCATTTATACGTCTTCCCGAAAACCAGGAGCCCTTTCTGGCCCTTCTTCTGGTCTCTAATTTAATATTCCTTTTATACAAAACAAACGAGCTCCCACAGCGCGGGGCCCGCAGTCATATGTGGCGATTCGACCGCACCCTGACACCTCAACGTGCTCGCCACGCGCCGCACTCTTCCGTTCCCGCATTTTGTCCCCACTTGCATGCATATCTCTCCCGTTTCCCCCCACCTGTCCCTCTTTCTGACTCCATTAGAGTAAATTACCTTTCCTACCCTTACCGTCCCGTCCTATTCTAGTGGCAGATACGTTATTTGATTCGACAGTGGTTTGGATTTACGAGTAAGCCCCGTTTCGTAGCGATACGTAAGAGTGTACGGCCCAATTCCAATGGAATGACAGAGTGAATCCCCATAATTGGGGAGTGGGCGTCACGCGCTGGGAGCGAGATTTGCGAAGGGGGAATTATCACCTGGATTAAATGAAATAAAAATAAGATATAGTTGAGAAATGAGAAAAGTGGGTCGAAGGCCAACCCTGCTTGAATGTGGAAACAAGTCTTGTTTGGGATAAAATTATATAAAACCACTGCGTCTCAGTGGGCAGTACCTGAGGAATCCCAGCGGCCCTCATTTTCTCTCTAACCTTCCCACTTAAATACCCACAAACCTTCTTCCTCCTCCAAACCCAAAACCATTTCTTTCTCTCTCTGAAAATCTCTCAACAAGTTTTCTCTCTCTGAAAATCTCTCAACTGCAACGAAAGAAAGCGAAAATGCGGATGAGCTGTAATGGATGCCGGATACTGCGCAAGGGGTGCAGCGAGAATTGTAGCATCAGACCATGTTTGCAGTGGATTAAGAGCCCCGAATCTCAAGCAAACGCTACCGTTTTTCTCGCCAAGTTTTACGGCCGCGCCGGGCTCATGAACCTCATCAACGCCGGACCCGAACACCTCCGACCTGGTTAGTACACTTGTTTAAATTTTGGTTCAACCATAGTGATTAAATTGTGATGTGACAAATGGCTGACTGGAGTTTTTGTTTTACAGCGATTTTCCGATCACTGCTCTACGAGGCATGCGGGAGGATTGTGAACCCGATTTACGGGTCGGTCGGGTTGTTGTGGTCCGGGTCGTGGCAGCTATGCCAAGCCGCCGTGGAGAACGTGCTGAAAGGCCAGCCGATTACTCCGATCACCTCGGAGGCCGCGGCCAACGGGCATGGCCCACCTCTCAAGGCGTACGACATTCGCCACGTTTCCAAGGACGAGCACTCTGCCGCGTCCACTGACCCCCAGAAGGCAAAGACGCGCTACCGGTTCAAGAGGTCCGCCGTGAAACCCAAGCCCAACAAGACCGGGTCGGGATCCGGAGTCGAGGACGCGGCTGCGGCTCGCTTTGAAGCCAAGCCGTACTTGGTCGGCGACGAGTTCAACCACTCGACGAGTCACGACTCGTCGCTGAGTCATCAGTCCGAGGCTGCCAACTTGGACGGCGACAGCAAGGAAACCGAGAGCATGGTTTCCTCGGAGACGGCGGAGGCTTCGCTCTTATTCATAGCCGAGCCGGAGTCGTCGGCTCACAAGCGACCCGCGCCGGTTCAGGAAAGCGAGTTGGCTCTGGAGCTGACTCTCGGACTCGAATTGTCGTCATCACGTGCACCGCACGTGGTTCCAGTCAAGAAGAGAAGGGTAGAGGCGTCAGGATTCTGCGGTGGCTTGTCGTCGGGCGACGGCCCGTGTAAAATGGAGCTGGGCCTTGCTTGAGCAAAGTAACTTAAACAAAAAAAGAAAGAAAAAGGTTCAAGTTTTGACGGCAGATATCGGCTCTTTTGTTCAAATTGAAGAGATCCTGACCCTTGCTTTTGCTCAGTAGTTTTACTTTTGTAGTAGTTGTAGTCCCTAGTCTGGAGTCGTTTTTACTTGTTTAACCCTTTGGGAAGCCAGCGATGTAAAAATGTGAATTTGAACGTACAGCAGGAAATGGTAAATGAACAGAGGGGGACAAAAATCTTTGGGTTGATCTTGCTTTTAATGCGCGCAGTAAAAGTGAAAGAAAAGTTGATGTGTATTGACAGTGCAAGTACAAGTACAAGTAGAGTACAAAGGTGGTGTGGGCTTTGATCGAAGCCTTCCTTTACTTTTTGTCAGAAATGAGAGCGTAACGCTGTTCTCCTATGGACACGTATTCCGCATGCCAAGGCTTTTGTCTTCTTTTGGGTGCCAAGCTCATGGTTAGGAGTCATAGGACTGTATAGGAGGATAGGCATCGGCAAGTACTAACACAACCTTTTCTTTTCAGTTTTTTTTTTCTTTGTTCCCTTGAATTTTAGTTTCTTGGTGATGACCTATGAGTGTTACGTAGAGTTCTGAAGTGTAACGCTGCAGCTGATGGAGTGTTCTGTAGTGCTTCGGTGCTGAAATTACGGTACTGCGATGTTGAAATTGCGAAATCTTTGGTTTTGAATTACCCGTAGTAGAGATTAATTCATAGGAAATTGTTGCAAATAATGGCTAATGTAATGATTTTGTTCACTAAAAAGAAAAAAGAAATCTGATGATCTTTGAGACGATTAGTGGTTAATCTACTTGGGGTAGATGCCTGGCTCCTAATCGGTGATCTAAATGAGGTGCTTTGTCAATTTGAACGTGAAGGTGGTAGTGACTGGAGTACTGCCCGAAGGAATTATATGAAAGAAGTGATGAAGGGTCAGTGTTTCACATGGGCCCGGAAGGAGAATGGGGTGATTGTTCTACAGGAAAGGCTTGATCGTAGCCTGGTAAATGAAAGTTGGTTGTTGTGGTGGCCTGAGTCATCTCTTACACATTTGGCATGTATTGGTTCTGACCATAACCCATTGTTATTCAACACCAATTTGGTTACAAAGAAGGGCAGACCCATGTTTCGGTTTGATGTAAATTGGGTTGATGATGTAGAAGCAAAACAGTTGGTGGAGGAATGTTGGTCTATGACCCCGGGGCTGACAAACTTGGCAAACTGGACTTCTTGCCTTAGTAGATGTCGGTCTAAATTTAGAAGCTGAAGTAGGAAGAAGTTCCCTAAGGGCAACAGGGAACTTATCAAAGATTGTCTTATAGAGCTGGACTGCCTACAAACTGACCACCTCTCACAAGTTCGGTACGTCAACTGGAGTTGGAGAAACTATCAGCACTATGTGGATTCGAGAGGAGAAGTATTGGCATCAAAGGTCGAGGGTGAATTGGGTTCGATCTAGTGATTCTAATTCTCGCCTTTTCATTTATCCACCATTCAGCGAAGGCAAAAGAACCGAATTCTAAAGATTCAAGGAGATGATGGGTTGTGGATTAGTGGTGATGCCCAGGTTCGTTATGAATTTGAGAAACAATTTGGTAAAGTCTTTACCAGCACAGGTTCTCGAGTATGGGACCAAGCCTTATCAGGAGTTACACAATTGGTTACTCCTGAAATGAATTCTGATCTACTATCAACAATCTCCATTGATGAAGTTAGTGAGGCTGTCAATCAACTGGGTGTTCTCAAGGCTTCAGGCCCGGATGGCTTTCCGAGTATTTTCTATCACAAGTATTCGGATATTGTGCAACAGGTGGTATGGCAAACCTCGCTGGATTTTCTATATGGCTCTACTTTTCTGCGTGATCTCAACAAAACACACATTGTTCTCATCCCAAAGGTTCCTAATCCTGAGAAGACGGGACAATTTCGTCCAATTAACTTGTACAATAACTACTACAAGGTGTTATCGAAGATATTGGCAAGTAGGTTGAAACGGGTACTGCCTCTTATCATCTCTCCAAACCAGAATGTTTTCGTTCCGGATTGACAAATTCAAGATAACCTTATTGTGGCACATGAGGCTTATCACTACCTTAAATTGAAGCGTGAGGGAGGAAATCATGAGTTTGGTTTGAAATTAGACATGAACAAGGCTTATGATCGGGTTGAATGGGATTTCCTAGAGGCTGCTATGGTTCGCTTTGGATTTGACAGCAAGTGGATTTACTTGATTATGGCTTGTGTAAGGATGGTTTCTTTTTCAGTGGTTTTGAATGGGAAGCCGGGGAAGTTTTTCAACCCTTCTCGTGGTTTGAGACAGGGTGATCCACTCTCTCCTTATCTTTTCTTCATTATCAGCGAGGCTCTCTCCCTTCATATTACTAAAGCTATGAATGAAAAGGACCAACTTGGTATCAGTTTAAGTAGAGGCAGCCTTATCCTATCCCACCTCTTCTTTGCTGATGATGCTCTATTCTTTCTAAAGAGTACTTTATTGAATTTCCAGCAACTTTGCACTATTTTCAATGAGTATTGTACTGCCTCTGGCCAGTTGATCAACATTGACAAGTCTAGCATCTATTTTACCCCAAATACGCCTCGTCAGATGTCGTTACTTATGTGTGAGCTTCTCTCTTTCACTGAGGTTATGAACCCAGGCATTTACCTGGGGATACTGTCTATATGGGGTAGATCTAAAAAAGAAGCTTTATCGTATATCAAAGAAAGAGTTTCAAGAAAGGTAGAGGGTTGGAAACAGTGTACTATGGCTAGGAAAGAGACAATGATCAAATTTGTGGCTTTGGCGATCCCTGCTTATCCTATGAGCTATTTTAAATTTCTCCTCAGCACTTGTAAGGAAATCAACTCTCTTATCAACAATTTTTGGTGGGGTACTGGTCAAATTGGTAACAAGGTCCACTGGAAGAATTGGGATTTGATGGGCACACCCAAAGCTGATGGTGGCATGGGATTTAGGGACATCCATCACTTCAACCTTGCACTTCTTGCAAAGCAGTGTTGGAGGCTCATTCAAAATCCTAATTCATTATGGATGAAATGTTTGAAAGGCCGATATTTTCCCAAGTGCAGCTTTATAGAAGCAAAGAAAGGGTATCGTGCCTCTTGGGGTTGGCCTAGTTTAATCGAAGCAAGAGACTGCTTCATGGGAGAAGGCTTTTGGCAAGTTTCTAATGGCAATGACATCAATATCTTGAAGGACAAGTGGCTGCCCCGTCCTAATGCAGCTAAGGTGAGGGTGATTGGTGATATTCCGGCTAACGGTCCTAGTTCTGTGGGCTCTCTTATTGACTGGGACTTGAGAGGGTGGAACACCACTGCTATTGATCATGTCATTCATCCTCAAGACATACAGAGAATTGTTGACATTCCTATTGGTGATGGGGAGGATTTGGACCTTTTTTATGGCCTTGGAATAAAACCAGTGTTTACACAGTCAGAAGTGGCTATCATTGGTACCATACTTCTATGTCTATTCCTAGAGCTCCTAGCATCGGCTCCTCTCACCAGTTCGATCCCAAAGATATGGAAGATTTTATGAAGCATCAAAACTCTTCCTAAAGTAAGAGTTTTCTTATGGAGGGTCTACATGGGGCGGCTCCAACTATGCACAGCCTACACAAGAGAAGGATCGTTTCGAACCCTCTGTGTCTTTTGTGTGGAAAAACATAAGAGACTTTTGAACATCTCCTTCTGTGTCACTGGGTTGACCCAATTTGGTTTGGGTCCCCACTTGGAATCAGAATTGATTAAAGGAAGATTACTACTTTTGATAGGTGGCTTATTAGTATTTTCAATCACGGCCCAACAAGTGAAAGGGAAGATGTACTTACATTGATTAGCACTATCTGCCGGGCCATCTGGAAAGAGAGGTGTCATTTTTTCTATCAACATAGAGAGGTGTCTCCGCCTTCTACTATCAGAGCTGCCGGAAATCTTGCCTTGGAGTTCTGTCATGCCTCAGCGTCTATGCGGAATTCCCGAGTTTTGAGATTACACATGCAATGGCTTCCTTCACCCATTGGTCACCATAAGATCAATTCGGATGCTTCTTGGTTCCCACCGGGTCATACTAGAATTGTAACTGTGATAAGGGACTCTAATCGGGTCATGATTGCTGGCTCTAGCCTTTTAAAGAAGTGTGGATCGGTTACAGAAGCGGAAGCTACTGCTATACTTGCCGGTTCTGAATTGGCTACTCCATGCAATTACAAAATATCATTTTCGAGTCAGACTCAGAAGAAGTCATTTCAGAAATCAATAAGAAGCACAACAAGGTAAACTGGAGAACTTATCTCATCATCTATCAGATTAGAAGAAGTTGTTCCATGTTTAATAGTTGTAGCTGGGTTTGGATACCTAGAGAAGCGAATAGAGTGGCGCATGTCACCGCATCGCTTGCCTTCGGAAGGGTGGATCCTCTGCGATGGGCTTCCCAGCCACCACCTTCCCTCACTAATGTTCTTCGCAATGATAGATTGTCCTGCCCTCATGTAGAAGGGGTTTGAGCACGGCTGGTCTGATCGCTGCTCTTTTTTGTTGGCAAGAAATCTCTTTAGTGTCTATTTCTGTGTTGATTTAGATGATGAGTTTTCTTAAGTTTATATATGTTGTATGTAAGCCGTTTAGGCATGGTCTCTTCCCTCAATGAATATATTTCATTTCCAAAAAAAAAATCTACTTTGGGTCCTTGGAAAGTTGGAAGTTCTTATTTTTCAGATTACAAGTGTTTGTCCCAGAAAACCAAAGATCGGTAGGGACACAACCGCAAACAGACACATTTTGTGTGAGTTCACGTGAATATAATGGCCTCCCTCATGAAAATGATGTGAAAATTAGATAGTAACTATGTTGCACCGAAACACCAAAATACTTATGTTTCACGTTTCGGAAACGAAACACTCTAAAACACGTCCAAAACGCGGTCCATAAAAGCATCATTATGAAACACTACCGAAATGCATTTCGCCTTTAATGGAAACGTTTTGTGTAATTGTCTCCGAAACGAGGGAGCAAATTTGACCTTTCTCTTTAGGTCGCGCAACCTTTCTGTCTCAGCCATTCACTTCGTGCAACCCTCTTTCTCCTTCTGTCTTTGTTTCGCCATTCTCCTTCTCTCCTTCTTGCCCTTCATTGATCCCCCTCCCCCAAATTACCTGCCAAAATCCCCCATCCCGTTTTCAAATTTCTCCTCTCTTTTCTTCTGCAACTCCCCCCAATTTAAAGTTTCCGACTTTCGTCTTCGATCCGATTTCCGTCACTTTAAGGTTTACCCAATTCGTCTTTTTCTTGGGCTTGGTTGATTTGGGGGTCAATGTGAATTGGGTCTGAAGTTAGGGTTTCGTGAATTTCAGGTACCCAATTGGTTTAGTATCACTGTTTCTAGGTTTTTGGTTTGTGGGCTTTGTTTGGTTTTTGGAGGATTGTTGTGGGTTTGGTTTGGATCTGTTGCTTCTGATTGTGTATTATTTTGTTGATGTTATTTTTTCAATTATATTTAAGGTATTTCTATTAACACAACCATTTTTGTTATTAACACACCTCATCTATTTTCATATCCACACATATTTATTTTATTTACAAACTTGTCACTTGAATTTGATTGATGATTGATTCTCATTATATAGAGGGTGTGTTAATAGCAAAAATAGGTGTGTTAATAACACCACCTTATATTTATTATAATAAATATTATATTTATTTTAATTGTGAGGTTTCGTCCATATTTCGTATCAGATTATATTTTGATTTTAACGTTTCCGCATATCGGAAACCGAAACTCGTTTCCGTGCAACATCATAGAACAATGTGATTTGTAAGATTGTTCTTACGTGTCAAGAAACTGTAAAGGCCCAATTGGTCTGAAGTCTGAACCCGAACTTGACTTTCGGCCCGGTATTTTGAAAGGCCTAGTCCATATTGACATGCCCTCCAGACTCGAGTGTCTAGTCTACAGTAAGTTCATAGTGGAAGGGATAGAAGTATTTAAGGATTATGGCACGGATTAGGACTTAGGAGTAGGATAAGTAAAGTGAAACGTAACATTTTCTGCAATATAAAGTTTCAGTTCTGATCTAAAATCCCCAAACTAGCAAAGTTATAAAAACATACAAAAAGGTTGAATTATAGAACAATGGAGACTGCCTTCCAATATGACTGTGAATGCTAGGGATTCGTCATACTTCTTAAAATGCAGACTGCCTTGTGCAGTTTAAAGCTGATTGTTGCGATGAGGCTTAGTTTGCAGACGTTCTTTCTTGAGAGCCATGAATTTAGCTGCAATATCATCGTAATCTGGCAAGTTCGGATGGACATGAGTAGGATACTGAAAACAGTCTGAAATGGATCGTTGGAACTCTTCTTTCCGCTTGTCCTTGACTCTTTCCGGCGGCATTGTCACGTTTCTGAAGTAAGGAGGTACCATTTCTTTTCTCATCCAAGAACTAGTCATGGGTGGAGAAGATGATGATGAAGACGAAGTAGATGAGGGAAGCTTGCGTCGAAAATCGGAATCCTCTATGGTTCCTTTGAACACTTTGCGTTGCATTTTTGGCTGGTGATCAGGGTAAGTGAAAGCATTGTACACCAAACTTTTCTGTTCATGACCCGGATTAGCAAATCCCACCCTAGTTGAAATCCCTCTATTTGTCTTCAGTGTCGGAACTTCAAATTCGACATTCTCTTTCCCATTGCAAACATAACATGGATTTACCAGGCTGCACTTGCATGACAAAATGTTAGGTCCCAATTTCTTCTGATGCTTCCTAGCATAGTAACTTGGAAATTCATTATCCTTCAAAAACTGATTTTCCTGGGACACTGATCTCTTCCTTGGTCTTTTCTCATTTCCCTTAAAACTTCTCCTAGAGACTCCTGACCCTGAATTGACACTCCATGTCGCCACATAACAATGATCAAAACTGTTTTCAAGATTCTCTTTTTTCGCGATGCTAGCTTTGAACTTGAAAGCTCTTTGGTCTTGGAAGTCATCTCCATCTCTTGTTGTGCAAGACTGAACCTCTTCAATGTCATCATTGTACACCACTATTTCTCCACCCCTTGGAGAATCCACTTCAGCATAGAGGTCCTGTATTTCATCTTGCAGTGGAGAGTCTAATATAGTCGGGGCTAGCCTAGGTACTGAAGTAGTACAAGATATATTGGAATCATGAATATCTTCTGTTTGAAGCTCTTCCACCTTGCAAATTTGCATTTCAGATCTTTCGTAGTAAGTCCGAACATTTGAATCCAGTGCTAGATGTCCACTAGTTTCCTTCACCTGAGGCGCATGGAACAAAGGACTTAACATTGCAATATCATACTTTTGTCTAACTATAATGAACAAATCATGTGTATGTAGTTACTTGCCTTCTGTTGCCAATCGGAATAGTATTCAATTGCTAAAACCTCTGGTTTGATGCAGTAATTCCTTGCTATTTCATTCACCAATCTATGTTTCATGTCATCTGATACTGGCTTTAGCGTCAGTTTCTCTATTACCTGCAGTTTCAGATTTGTTAGTTCATATATTCATGTGATCATTTCTTTTCTTTCTTGGCAAGGATCATGTGATCACTTCTAAACCCCTTTAAATACATGTCATATTGAAAGAAATTAACAGCAACCTGACAGTTCACAAGGTTCCCAGGGAATAGTTCAAGAGCAGTCATTGCAAATTTCAGGCCATAACGTTCTCCGAAGAGCTTTCGGATTGTTCTAAGCTCAGGAAGATCTCCACATCTAGCAGAAGCATATATAAGACTTGAAACTGCTTCATTTATGTCATTTGGACAGTCCCTAATGATATTACCAAATAACAACAGAAGACAATTATTTCAGATCAACAATAAAGCAAAACAAATTGATTAAGAGAAAATCAGCACTGTTCAAGGCATACTTGCGTCTTCGGATATATGAAAGGTGAAGGAGGATGAATTCACAGAAATTTTCCAACAGTTCATACAGAGCCACAATGCATTCGTCTTTGATTATCTGTTCAACCTGAAAATCAGAAAGAAAAGAAAAAGGAAATGAGGTCTGATATTCTTTTTCTGCAGAAATTTTCGATACTAAAATGACCACGCCATGTTATTGATCACATCCAGAAATAAGATTAGTTGATATGACACAAAATCAAAATTTTCATAACCAAGTTTACACTTGATAAAAAGATGACATTTATTCTATTTTTGATTCAATATTAGCATCATTTGTACCCCAGCTTACTAACTAGTTCAACAAACTGATGTCACATAAGAAGAAAAACTAAAACACATTAGTGATCAAAATCAGAAAACAGAGGAGATGTTAGTTTGTCCTAGATAACATACCCTATTGAAGGCTTTGTCTTCGTAGCCATTCTTGATCAGCTCCGCTGCGTCTTCTCGCAATTGCCTCACAATAGTTGCCCTCTTGTTCTTCAGCAACTTGAGCCGGCACTGCACCTGCTTGATCAGCTGCTTGCTGCAGCAACAAGCGAAAACCTATTGGTCTATAACTGCCACAAAACATATATTCACTGCAAACAAAACCAGACTCAAATATATGATTTCTGTCATATAGGATTACCACTTCGAAGCTTTTCTCCAGCCGAACAATATGTCAAACATGTCTATGCCCGAAAACCAAGTTCTGAGATTTTTCTAAGGAAAAACATGAAAATGGTTTGAGGAGGACCTGCTCAATTTGCTGCAGGAGCTAGAGGAAAGAGAGGAGAGGTTTTAGCAACGAATAAGCAGCATGATGTGAATCAGTTGCAAATATAGGAGGAGTGGGTTAGAAAAAAGGGAGTGGGAGAGAGTATGAGGCACGAGACAGTTGTTGGTCTCCTTGAAAAACTGCTCCCACTATGTCAAAGGTCACTTGTGAGGCTACTAATGCAAAACCCTCATTATGAACAAAGGACATGGGGCTCAGATTTATGCAAAAGTCGATTTCTTAGAGAATTTTGGGTAATTGGGTTAGAACGGAAAAGGGTCATTTTGATTAACAATAATTGAGGACTTAAAGAGACAAATTGAGGAAAAGACTAGGGGAAAAACTTATTGATCATTGATTTATGATTGATTTGGTTAATACCTAAAGTCAAGCGTTATGGGACTAGTTAACTACAATATAAGATGAAAAGACAAAGTGGTTATGAAAATTTAATAGAAGAAAGTAAATATCATTATCAAGTTTGTAACTTTGTGCTTGGTATTTTGGATCACTAGAATGTTTGATGCTCTTCTAATCTGCCTAAGATGGGTGTCATTATACGAAAATTATACAGCGCACCCGTCCATCTCCGCCGTCCATTTTGAAAAAGTCAAAAGTCCGCGTCAAATGGACGGCGGAGATGGACGGGTGCGCTGAATACGCTCTCGTCATTATATTCGTATGGAAGTTTGGGACACACGCACTGACACTGTAGAAGAAACCCAACCTGCATCATTCTCCTCTGTCGGAGAAAAGTGACCTGAAACACAAATGGCTGCGTGGGTTGGTTGTAGAAGGACTAGGTAACCTCTCCCCCTTTCTCTCTAGCAAAATTGTTTTATGTGTATTGGGACCAACTGATTGTGCAGGCATGCTCTGAGGTTGCATTCATATATAGCATGATAGAGCTCTAATGATGATGATCCTGGGAGAAGACAAATTAAAAGGGACTTGCTCACTCTCACAACATGATCGAATCATCACTGAGAATCGTCCATTTGGAAAAGGGAACGTTAATGTAAAACATCCGGGTTCCATTTGTTTACCCAAAGAAGTTATTAGATGATCTAAATTTTAGTGATGGGATGGTTTAGTTCATTACTTCATTATGACACATTCAATTTTGGTCGTAAAATATGAAATTTAACTTGTAATTTACGGATATATTCTAAGCATGTAGTACTAAATCTATTGAGTACCAAATTTTAATAATTCACTATCCATCTTATATCTTATATGTTCGTTCGTTCATATGCAAACAAAAAATTTATTCAACTGTATAGCTGTAGATAATTGCAAGTATATAGTGATAATGAAGCAAGGAAGAAAATTTCAGTGATTATGGAAATTTCGACCCTTCAAAATATGAAAATTTCGGAGAAATATCGATTGTAGTAAAAAACTGATAAAATTGATGGAAATTTGAAGAAAAACAAGAAAATTTTAAGAGATGTTTGTTTTCTATATTATGTACTATATTTGAAATGAAAATCTTGAATAAACATTGATCTATAGGGAGTTGTAATAAGTTAAGGTGATGTTAGTGTTGAACCGTTAATAATTCTTAAAAGTTTACTTTAAACATTTTTTTATGACTGTAAACCCAAAAGGAGGCTAGGTCATCACGCCTTATATACATATGCTAAATTTCACATGGAATTACATGAGTGCTTTAAAACTACGTAGAAGACCTATGAGGTACAAAATTTTCACTAGTATTGGTTAGAAATATCAAAAATATCGGGATTTTTTGGAAATATCAGGAGTTTCGGACGAGAAATGCTTGGGAGGGAAAATACATATCGTTAGGTAAAAAAAACAAAATTTTCGACGAAATATTGCTGAAACTTTCGATTTTTTCTTCCTTGTAATGTAGTGGCATACCAACATGATTCCAAATCGATAATGAGCATCTTCTTAAATTGCATGTTCATGTAGTTGTAATTACAATAAAAAATAATCGTGTTAATTGCTATTTTTAATTGAAAAAAGTCGTCCATGGTGCAGTTTAACAAGCAATTCAATGATGACGTACTCATGAGATGTAGTCAGAAAGGGAAAATTCTGCTGTACCGCGAGGTATAGCATGCCTGCTGGAAACACATGCCAAATTTAAAATCAACCGCCCCTTGCTGGACCCTCCTTGCTGAACCCCGCTCCTTTAGTGATGTGTATATATGCTATACCGAACCGTATAACAGACAAACCCATCAGAAAGAGCCATAAGCACTCCCTTAAATAGAGAGCAGTACAGTTAGCAAACACAACCCTACCATAACCATCTTTTAGGATTACACCCACAAGAAATCAAATTCTTTGAAAAGAAACTAACTAAATTAATGAAGCGCTTGTTTTCTTTTCGATCTCTCACAAAAAGACAAGAGCAATTTCATTATCATTTCAGTTTAATGAAAGAGGGTGAAAGCCCAAATTAAATAAGGGTGTGTCCCTAAATTCTTTTCACACCTCACTTATATAATTTTAATTACAAGTTTACTTTGTTCATCCATTAACAATACCTAAAATACACTTTTATTAATTCTACTTTGTTCATCCTACATTCTCTTCTCACCCTACATATGTTTTGTCAAATTCAAATTTGCTCAAGATAAGTAAAATCACTAACTGAACAAAAAAATTCATATTAAAATATAAATCTCAGTTAAAGAACAAGAAAAAACTCTAAAATTTAACAACTCAATGATATCAGTCGATATCATGATACACAATGTCTGTAAATGTATCTCTAGTAGCAACGCATTCCATACTTTTGAGTTCTTGAATTGATCTATGTGCTGTTCATAAATACGGTAGAGTAGTTGTCTATGAAAATATAGATACAAAGTCGACATGTGAAATAATGATAAGTAAATTGATAGACAAATCACTAAAAAAGAAAGAAAAAATAAATAAATAAAACACACCTCATCTTCAGGTTAAATGTTAGTGTCTTCAGACTGACGACCGATGATAAATTTGGGTTAGAGTTTATGAATTTTGTGTTCATCTAAAACAAAAAGATTAAAAAAAAATTGTAATTTGTAACAACTTATTGTCTCTTATTGTAATTTTATTTCAGAGTATTATAGTATTTTAATAAATCAACAACATGTGAGGATGAACAAAGTGGTTTGTGAGGTGACAATAAATAAACGCACCTTTAAATAAAGGGATGTGAAATCCACACACCTTAACTTGTAATCTACACATCCACTTTCCATTTGTAGTAATCATTCTTACATGAAGACAAAATTTAAGTCACTAAAGACAAAATTGAAGTTACTAAAAAGATAAAGTAAGTGTATGAATTACGGGTGTGTGAATTTTATTTTCCTATATAAAATATAAAAACATAAAACAATCGTAAACCCAAACAAAAGAAATATAACATTAAACCCAAAATTCAAATTTGGAGCCCAGTAACCCCATTTATGTGAAACCAGCTAGCCTGCAACACCACTGCTGACCCAAAGCAGGCCTCCACAATTAAAGGATAGAACAAAAGAGTAGGATTATGATATGCACTGATCAACAACAGAAACTTTCCTTCATTAACGTTCAATTTGAATAATGAGTACACAAACTTGATGCAGATCGACAAAACTATACATCTGCAGTGTGTTGGGTTCGTGGGGAAAATCTTTTACGACGGATGTCAAAAATATAACTGCTGCAGTAGTAGTTTGTGTATACATTTTAGAAAAAATCGAATTTACCATTAAGCTTATGAGTATATTTGTTTATATGTAAAGCTATGTCAGTTTTGCTGTCTGAAATTTCGAGATTCTTGCCTTGAGCAAGATTCTTGACGTTCATGGTGGTGTTGACATTAACAACGAACCATACACCCTTAGAAATTTCTTGACCTGATAACTTGAACTTAATTGGTACCATTGCTACTGTTAGCAGAGGGACCTTGTCGTTGTTCTTCAATTTATCTGCAAGTGATTCACCGGAGCCTTCTGCAAAACTATCTTTTTTCAGCTCCCCTTTGAGATCCATTTGTATTGTTGTTGTGTTCTTTTTGGATAGAGTGAAAATTGGGAGTGTCCCCGAACCAATCTCGAGATTGGAGTAAAAGATTTTGAACGAGTTGTCCTTTGGGTCATTTGCTTCTCCGAAAATGAACTCAAGGTACTTGTTGGGATTCTCAGCTTTTATAGTGGCCTGAAGCTCTGACTTGAGGCCCCCGTCGTCGCTAAAACCGAAGGACTTGGATTCAAAGCTATCAATGCTGAATTTGGGTATCTTGGGGTCGATTATAAAATAGGCAGCAGCGGCACCACCGATTATCAGCACTACGGTTATGAACAAGAAGCAACAACAACAACAATACACCTTTGCGCAACTGCAACCTCCTCTACGTCTGCCGTCACCAGGATGGCCGTAACGAGGAACGTTACGGCCATAAGGTCCAGGGCCATAGGCCCCAGGTGGAGGGTAGGCGCCTGGGGGTGGGTGGTAAGGCCCTGGGTGCATGATGATTGATCGATATGAATACCCAAGTGTATGGGGTTTGACGTACGATTATCTACGAGAAGAAGAAGAAAGAAATTTTTGCTCCTCCTTTCTTCTTCCTCTTGGGTCTGGGTGATGATCAGCTTGATTCTAGATCACGGGAGGGTATTGTGATGCATGTGTGGATTATATGATGGATTAATTTCCATTTATTGAGGACATAATTTGTTTCTTCTCAAGAATTAGAATAAAAGGTTTTAATTTGTTACATGTGTGAGGATATCGTCAAACATGAACTTGCTAGCTAGCTATAAACCACTGGCAATGTATGCATATTGGGGGCATTGTAATTGTACGTCAACCCGAAGTTTGCTCGCTCTCCACTCTCTAAATTAGGCTTCTATATATCGAAATGAATTCATGGATCTAGTATTTTAGTCACACAAGCCATCATCTCGCGTGGACAATCAATTAATGAAGAGCTTCATAGTTTATGGCGAAATGTATAGGAGTTTAAAGTACATGTGTTGATCACATAATTAAATAAGGTATACACGTAGGGCCTCTTAATAGGCTTGGTTATAAGTTGTTCACAATTGATGAATTGAGTAGCTCAAAGTAAAGTCATATACGTGGACAACTTCTTACGTGATGCGGAACTCGTGTAGCCGTTTAGACGTCATGCAACGTGGGTAACCCATTTCTGTTCTTATATCATAATAAAAAAATTCAAAATAAATTAGGAATAGGTAGATCGAGTTACACGGACCTTTATAAAACAATGTCTCACTTTTCCCATATGAGATGTATATATTCCGAATAACAAACATATTGGATATTGGATAGTATTGAGTATTAACCGTTCCAAAGAAGGCTTATACCAATGAGGCAATGATATATAACTTCTCTCTATTGGCTCAACATAAAATTCCTCAATTGATCGCTATGTGACTACTCTGAAAGTACTAAGTACACTGACAAACAACCAATTTTCAAACAAAATCTATGTATACATTTATGTGTGTACATCCTTAATGCTCTTTGTAGAATCAGGCTATGTACTATGATAATGTCACATAAACAATATTCTTGTATACATTTGGAAAAAAAGAGATTTATATAAAGTATTTTACATTAGTCCCTTCACATATCATGTTTGACATCTTTAGCTCCTCCTTGCCTTCCTTGCCTGCAGACAAACTATCAACGTCCATGGAGCATTTGGCCGCAAGCTCAACCTTGAGGTTATGCCCTAAAATGATGGCCTCTCCTTGTGTCTTGACTGCAACGACTAAAGGGATGCTGTTGCTCTTCACCTTTTCATTGAAAGTATTCGCGGAACCGCCAAAGTCACCCTTGGTTAAGTCTCCTTTGAGGTCGATATTCATCGATGTGATATTGGCTGTAGGTTGCTTGAACTCCGGGAACATCCCAGAACACAGCTTGACAAAGTTTGAGCGTCCGTCCCTAAATAAGAGGTCTACAGTGCTGTCCTTCTCGTAGACAATGGTGATATATTTGTTAAGGTTGTTGGATCCGAGATTGACTACAAAGCGACCGTGGAACTTAAAGTCGTTTGTGAAGTTGTAGGCATTGGAGGTGATACCAAAAACTGTGTACTTGGGAAGGCTGGGATTTACGATTGCCCAAAAGCCGGCCACAACGGCTGCGAATATCAATGCGAGGGCAAAGAGGCCACAACAGAACCAACCGTAGCATTTCAGGCAAGGGTGTCTAGAGCGGCGAGCTCCGGCTGGAGCGTATCGAGGAGCGTTACGGCCGTGGGGACCTGGGAACTGCTGATCTTGAACCATTGTACGTATATGAAGATATATTGGTTAGGGCCAGGACGTTGTCGCTGACGCCTAGGAAGCTAAGTAGATTGATAAGCAAGCATCTACCCTCAAATGAATAGAAGGATGAGTACTTAATCCTTCTGGTGATATCACAAGGTGTGCATGCAAAGGAGAAAAAAAGACCTTTCTTTTCTTCTTTCGTTACAAGTTGTAAAGGATGAGAAATTCGAACTCCGTAAAATGCTGTTATTCTTCTTCTTACTCTTTTACAGACTTCAAAACCGAAGCAGAAATCTAGATGTAAAATCTACGTATGGGGGACTTTTGGATATGCATGTCGATTGATGGCCAATGACTATAGGACATTGGTATATAGCAGAAAGCTTTGTTATGTTAGGCCAGAAAAATAGGATTCCGTTACGTATGTGTGGCACACATTCTAATCTCCAGACTGGGTTTTCTGGTTCTTATTTGCCTCAGTTTTCTATATTTCAGGCGGTTCATCATCATCATACGTGCTTGTCCAAAAAGACTATATTTAGCTTACTGCGCATCTTCTAAATGGAAATAAGATCTACAAATTGGTGGGCATGAATCTCTTACCGTAATTCATACTCGATTAGACAACATAACATATCAAATAAAACTGAGCTCGATGATAAACCAGATGAGCAAGACATACTAAAACCACTCGCTACGGGGTTTAGGAGAGAAAGCTTGATTGGCCAAACGACAATTACAAGACCTAAAAGCACCAGCGTCCAATACCGACGACATGAGCTTTTTTACTGATGTCTTGACCTTACTAACCACCTTGTTCAACTTCCGACAACACACCGAGCGCCGCGATTTATCCGCCGTTTCAAACTTGTAGGAGTTAATGAATATCTGCCGTCGTTGCTTGGCTTCATCCTCTGCAGTCCTCAAAGGAAAACTCGCCACTTTCTTGCGCTTAAACGACATCGATCTTCGCGGTGGTTCTTGCACGTTTTCGCTTCTCGTCGCTTCATCCAAAGGCTCGTAGCCGTTGAACCGCCGGCTGGGACGCTTCACGGTGGTGTTTCGGGCCAGACCGTTCATGGCTCTGCTTCTCTATGCGCTAGCTTATGCACACTGGTAAAACGAAGCTGGAGAAGAAGAAGTACCTTTTGAGTTGCTGGATCTGAGCTCTTACATATAATTAGTAGAGAAATCTACCTTGGTTTAACTTGCTCGAGAATTTGAGTGACGGTTGACCGTTACTTTATTGTTTTCTTTCCGGTGTTGATTGGCGGCCCTTAAGCTAGCAAGTAGTGTTTGAAGTTGAACAGTGAAGCAAGTCAAATATGATCAACAAAGCAGGAGCTTTCCGAGTAGAGAGAAGGGACGACTTAATGCTCAGTACTCTATCTTACTAGCTCCCTTGGCTTGCTTGTGATCCACCTTAATCCTTATATATCGACGCAGTAAAGTACGAGGCAAGCAAAATCCTACAAAGATAAACACGGACATTTACTAAAAGACAGAAAACTGTATGATTGAGATGTGAAATAGATAATACGATCGGTCATATAGGCAAATTTAAGTCCTAAACCAACTCGACTTAAAATTGAAATCTTAATGAAATTTCAAAACAAATCCAAAAACAGAAAGAGTTCCAAATCTAACTCGTAAAAGACATAGATCGATCCTCATCGAAGTAAAATCCTGAATGAGAAACTAAATATTTGTTAACATTCATTGCCAAAATTACTGGTCATATATATCAACCTCAACAAAATCCCGAGTCCGTAATCTGATAAAAACAAGCTCCTAGATTATTGAACAATATGCAGTGAGTAGTGAATGAGAAGAATATATATTTACTACTCTAAAGCTAGCCCTACTCATTAGAGGATAATTACATGATTAAAGAAGCAAAAGATTCTCTTTACATCTAAATGCAGTAGTTTGAAGTATTGACCGTTGATGATTTTCAGGCAAAATATTCAAGTCCCTTGTAGTCTTGTTGCTTGTGGATTGTGATGTATATCTGGAAGCCCCCTGGAAAAGAAAAACTGTGCCAAGTAAACTCTGTGTACATCGATCGACATCATATCATGTTTCATGTGGAAAAAGTGGAATTCAGTGTGACTATATATGCTGTTTAAGACTTTAAGCGCAATCCATAACATTCTAAATCCTTTTAAAAGTCTTCTATTTGGGTATCTGACAATCTGACTCGAGTCACTTGACTAGATAAATACTGCGTTCTAATATCTAAACAATCATAGTAAACATAAATATCACTTAATACCATAATCAAAATATAACTAAATTAAATAGGCTATCATGATAATCGAATATCTTATTCTATGTACAAGTTACGTTTTTGTTCAAGTACGTACATACCCCTTGAGAGTCTTCTTCTTTGTCTAGTTAAGACTTTCTTTATAGCCAAGTACGTCAATCTTAAATAGACGTGTTGTTAAAGAGAATCCTACCTAGAAATAAACTTCTACTTTTTCCTCAATATATATATAGGATAGGGTTTATAATCTCCATATTTACTTCAGATTCACAATAACTTACAAGATTTGGTTATATACGCTACACTCTCTTTTGCTTAATTCCCAAGTAACATAAATTGACGATAATCAACATTGATGACTGTTGACGTGTCCACCTTAGAATTTTCCCGGGTTTTTGAGACTCCTATGACAAATTCCAACGTTAGATTATATATACTTACCAAGTCGAGGTTGGGTTTTCACCGATGGGCTTCAATGCCACCACCCTCTTTAGCTTCTGTTCTTCGTAATGACGGCTTGCCTTGTCTTCCGGTGCCGGTCATGGGAATGATTTAGTTCGTCACTCTGTTTTGTTGTTGTTGTTGTTGTTCTATCTCCTACTAGTATTATTACTTGTTACTGGACCTTGGTTTTTTAAGGCTTTGCCTATTTCAATGAATTACTCATTTTCAAAAAAAAAAAAAAAAGTTAGGTAGTGATCGAAGTTCATAAAATAATTGAATCGATATATATATTGAGTGCAGTAAGTAACGAGTGACCACCAATCCCAGGGGCTCAATTGACATTCAAGACATACGGTTCATATACGGTCCATATATGAAGGGCCATAGATAGATACCCAGCTATCTAACTAGCTAGTTGATGGATATTATTAATGGCAGTCACAGCATGTAGACGTATCGATCCCTTCTCTATCACTCCCAAATTTATTAGCTTAACTCTTCGAAATAAATAACAGAGCTCACACATTTATGATTTTATGGCTATGTGAAGCCTGGGTCTGAGTACTGATCACGTAGAACAGGCACTTTCAATCTCAGTAACTATTGTTCGAGCTTCTTAATTTATATGTCCACCCTTTCTTCCATGGAACCACAAAAGCGAATAGCTTGAGTCCTGTGACTTCTGTCTGCGTCTCACGTATAAATCCAGGAATCTTGTATTTCATGTGAACCCTGATCTCTTCTCTCGCACTGTACTACTCACTCCCTGTGATTTGCTTCAATACCACACTTTCTTTCTTTATATTTGCTTGCTTCTTCCTCGGACTTTATATATTCATCTTCTTCATCGTTCTGTTGATACCACTATCCATACTTCTCATAGAGCTTTTTTCTAGCTTTGCATAGTTAATTAACCTTAGTTGTTCACAGAAAGAAAAAGCCATGAAGGGTTGCAATGTTATTGTCATCGCAGTTCTCCTTGTTCTTCTTTTAGTTCCAGCTGCCATGTCTGCTAGGCACATAGCTCGCCCTCACTCACGTATGTATCACCAATACTGTACTTCCTAGTCTTATGTATGTGCTTGTATGTAACAGAAAGATAAATATTATAAGCCCATGTAGGCGAATTGGGAATATTATGTAAAAAAATTTCGAGGAGGATGTGTAAGAAGTTTAGAAAACACTCCTAGTCTGAGTTATATATGCGAGTTTTAGCAAATCCTTAATGATTAATATTCAAAATGCAGGTCATGTACGCCATCTGCGTTCTTCATCTGCACTACCAAAAAGTACTACTACTACCACTGCCGCAACAAATGATCATCAGGGTGCTCATGTAGCTGCAAGACAATTTTTCCGAAAGGGGCCGGACACACTTCAAGTGGCAGGCTCTTCGCTACCGGACTGTTCACACGCCTGCGGTTCTTGCACGCCATGTCGACTGGTGATGGTGAGCTTCCTTTGCGCAACAATAGAGGAAGCCGAGACTTGCCCCATGGCTTACAAGTGCATGTGTAATAACAAGTCTTATCCCGTTCCGTAAACGTGATGTTCATCAATGAACTGATCAATCCTATGTCAATTGTACGTAGAGGCAGTTAAATTAGCTAGCAAGTTAGAATAGTAAACACTAACATAGTAGTGTTGCTCCCTGTGTTTGGTACTTTGGTTTTAGGCTTATAGCTTTCTTTTGGACATTCAGTTTTTTAACTTTGTTTGCTCCAATATGTGTAATCAGAGAGCTTCTCTTCTTACTAGTCAATGATTCGAATTGTTCACCATCCGAAATGTTCAATTACCGTGGACATTATTACTCGCTCAGATTCTTCTGAAAATTAACATGTATTTGCTCAAATTTGTTCAATATCCAATCGTGCACATTATGATTAAGCTTGACGTACGGGATGAACTATAACATCTTCAATTAATACAAATTTATCAAGTAACTTTAAATATGAAATGAGTGTCCTAAATTATACAAATGTGGATATTAAGTATTGTTAATCTTGGTTTGGTGTTAATTTTGTCTTCTCTAATCAAGAAGGAAGATGTTTATACAGGTTTTGTATTTAGCATTGAACTAACTGAACAACAATCCATTGTCGTCCAGCGGTTAGGATATCTGGCTTTCACCCAGGAGACCCGGGTTCGATTCCCGGCAATGGAACTTTTTAATTTTTTGTTTGTTTTTGGATCATATATTTCATATGGGCCGTCCAAAAAGAAATCTTTGGTACCCGATAGCTACGTTATAGCCTAGTTTGCAGGAAACTGATTGGTTTCGTTGCCATTGATAGAGGGAGACACAACACTCCTTCCCTAAACAAGACTTTTTTCATTCTCAGAAAACATAATGTTGTCTTCTTCTTCTTCTTCTTCTATCTCTATCAATCTTGCTCTCTCCCGTTTCTTCAACTGGACCCCGCTGTTAAACCACCACCATCAACCTCATAACCACCGACAACACCACAACCAGAGCCAACATGTGTCCTCAGACGCCATAGCAGGTAACCCTCTCCTATGGTAGCTGTAACTTAATTTTGTCTTGTATGTATGTCATGTCAGAAGCAGACCTCACTTTCTAATCAAATTTTCAATCTTTCAATTTTTCTTTAATTGCATGAACCTTTAATTTACACATAATTTCAAATAAAGACCCTTCAATGGTGCCATTAATCTTTTCCCCTTTTGAAAAGGTTCTCATCTTCCTTTGCTTTGACTCTTTCTGTCTCTCTTTAAAAGAAAAGTTGAACAAATTTGAGGTTGAATCAGAGGGGAATAAGAACATGAGCTGGGTGCAATCATTTGCCACCCTTTTTGTTTTGCTTTCGGTTAAAAAGGGTGAAAGATTCTCTCTTTCTCTTGGTTTTGGAACCCCCTAATGAGATTAAGGAGGAGCAGGAAATGCTTTCCTTCTTGCGCTTTCCTTCACCAAGTAAACTCTTTGTCATCTCTCTTTCCTTGATTACTCTCTATGTTTATGAAAGCATTTCTTTCTTTTGATCTGAATATAAGCTATTTAAGATTTTGAACATAGTAAATATCATTATCTATGTCTTGTATTTGGAACTGGTTCATTTTTGATAATGGATGAGCTATTTCTCATTGTTAGCTGGTCTGTCTGTTAGACTATTACTGATTGAATCTTTTTACCAAGTGTTTACATTATCAGTTCAAAGCTTTTATTTTGATTGTGTGCTGCATTTTTTACATTATATAGTTATCTGAATGTTTGTTTTTGTTAGGCTGTTCTTCATGCTTTTAGCTTCCAAATGTGTGATTGCGCAACTTGAGTGGAAACATTTATATGCTACCTTGTGTTATGCGGCAGTTTATAAATACCGAAAGGCACAAATCTTCAATGTAGGTTGATGAGGATGAGGTTTATTGGACACAGAAGAGGAAAAGCCGGAAGGAGTTGGGGAGATGTGGTTCAGCTCGAGTGATACCACAGTTAGTTCAATGCTTTGGTGAGTAGAGTTGATTTTGTTTTTCCCATTCAGTGCTTAGTTCTGTTCTCCAGTCTCCCTCCTTTTGCTCAACCCTAGATAATAGATTTTAATGTTACTTTCTCATAACATGGGAGTTCTGTGTTGATCCTATTGCTTTCTGGGGTGTGTTTGCTCATCACTAATCCTTGCTTATGGTGGTAGTTAATGCTATGGTTGGACCACGATCATGGACAGGACTCTTTAGCCGCTCAAGACGTAGTGAGAAGTATGCTGAGTACACTTTGAGTCCTATGCAGGTATATAGTTCTGTAATCAGTCTTCCCGTATAAACTGTTATATATTGTAGTTTTGCTTCTGATGTTCATCGTTTTAGTGAATGCAAGTTTCCATTTCTCCATTTCACTTTGGACTACTTGTATAGATATATGTACAACTGAAACTATCCATAGTGTGCAAGCTTTGACATATTGATCATGGTATTCGTTTCATAATTTAATGATGTTGCTGGTTTTTTCTACAGCCACACATATTTTCATCATCTTCTTTGATTTAGTCATGAAGGCATAAGCATCATTTTTTTTTTCGAAAAGGAAGACTTCAGCATCAGTTATAAGCTGGAAATTCAATATTTTTTTTGAACTTAACAGGAGCTGAGACTTTTGACGCTTCAAGAACGACTACAAGTACCTTTTGACGTGACTCGCCCTGATCATCAAGTACATTCTTCATGCTGTTTCTAAATCATTTTTTTTTTCAATCTATTTCCACTATCATCTTGCTTCAATTTGATTACTGAGCTATGTTAAAATTAGATGACCCGTCATTATTGATCTGATAGAGGTTCTTACTTTTTATGACTGCCTGCTGGCAAAAAAAAGAGTCGTATCATATTTCCCTCTTCTCAGTTGAAAATCTTAGCTGTTGCTTGAGGAAGATCCTGTTATCACCTCAGTTTTCATGCTCGCTTAATAGAAGTGCCTAACATTAGCTCTGTTCTCTTGTTTGTTGTTATATCATTGATTAAGCTTATGATTCTATGTAAATATCAGGAAGCCTTGAAAGCATTCTGGCATGCTGCCTTTCCAGATGTTGCTCTCAGTGGTTTGATCTCTGAGCAATGGAAAGAGTTGGGGTGGCAAGGTCCTAACCCATCAACTGACTTTAGGTATGGTATTGTATCTCTCAAAATTTACATGAACATATGAAGTCTTTGATCAAACGGAAACGCTAAAAGAAAAACAGAAAGACATGAAGTTTGTGACTCCTCGCTTGACATTAGTACTATTGTGTTTCACAATTTTTATTTGTCTTATGGTGAGATGATCTTTTCAGGAGTTGTGGTGTTATTGCCCTTGAGAACTTGATTTTTTTTGCCAGAACTTATCCTGTATGCCTCTATCCTGTTATGTGGCTCTTACCTTCATTATATCTGAATTTTCATAAAAGATATGTTGGTACTAATTTTATAAAATTCACAATGAAGGCATCTTTCCAAAGATTATTGTTCAAGCAAGGGGGGAGACGAGCAACCTGGGAATACCCATTTGCTGTTGCTGGCATAAACATTTCATTTATGTTGATTCAGTTGTTGGATCTTTGGTCAGGTTTGTCACAAGTTCAATCAGCATCCTAGACTTTTCTTATAATGGTAGCAACAATTTTCAATTTAGTAGGTTGAAACGTTACTGATATCATGCTACCCTGCAGCAAGACCAAGGTGTCTTCCCGGGATAAATTTCGTGAAATTATTAGGAGGTAAACAAATTCACACCTCACACTGTTACGTGGTGATGATTGACTATGTTCAATAATGTGATATTGAACCACCCGGATATAATACTTGTGCATGCAGAAGATGAAGCTGCGTTTGATGTACTATTCTGTATAGCTTTTGAAATGGTGGATGCTCAATGGCTTGCTATGAATGCATCCTACATGCAGTTTAATGTAACCTCTCAACTAACACAATGCAACAATTTTTGTTTTCGATTTCTTTTATCATGATTGGAACTTAGCATTTGAAATTCTTTGTTTCTGCTGTGAGATCTCAAGATGACTAACTCAGCGCTTTCGAATCCTCAGGATGTTCTGCAAGCAACGCGTACGCAGTTGGAAAGAGAACTATCTTTAGAAGATACTCAGAGGATACAAGATTTACCAGCTTATAATCTGTTGTACCAGTAGATTTTTGGTAGTAGAGAAAAACATTAGCACTGTGCTTGAACTCGAAAATATTTGAATGAATTCAAAGATTAACACATGACAATAACACTGCATAAAATTGTGGGAACTTTTTCATGCCCTCATTCCAACTTCGATATACAATGTGACTTTACCCGAGTTGTTTCCATTGGATTCCTTCGGCATGTTAACCTTTGAAATGGGATCTTAATAAACACACATACCAAACCTGCAATCATGACAAGAACTCCACAGTAATATTCTCTCATCCCTTTAATAAAAGGCAAACGAAAAGATCCATTAGACAATAAAGAGAAGGATCATCACGTTTATAATGAGCAATGCTTTAAGTGAATCGAGGAAATCCTATTTCCAGAGTCTAGCTGAAGTAAGTTGATGTAAATTTGGCGACCGACATACCAAACAATCAACTCTGAGAGCCCTCAGCTGTGAGCTTAAGTAATTGACGTCTAATATGTAGATTATGATTGTGAGCTGAGTTGGTTTAGTGCTTTGTTATTTTTTTTTAGCTACTAGCAGTAGGCATGATATCAGTTGTGCAACAATCCATATCCCCAAGATTCTGATATGTCAAATAGAAAGGGTTAACCATCAAATCCATGATACCAAATTTATAAATAATTACTGCATTATAGATTTATTTTCATCAAAAGTCATTTCACGTAGCCATGATAAGGGTTAGTGTTCAACAAATTATTTGCTGTACTATTACGTGATGAGATGAGAAACCATCTCTTTATATGTTAGATGTTAGAACACTAGATGAGATAAAAACTTAAAATGGAAGCAGCTGCAGAATTGGATGAAGCAAGTCTGAGAGGCCAAGCAGATGTATGGAAGTACATGCTCGGCTTTGCTGATTCCATGGCTTTGAGATCTGCTGTTATTGAGATAGCTTACTTGTGTGTCACACGTCTCTTCCCTTACTTCTCTCTTCCATGTCTTCTGGTCAAAACTGTGAAACAGTTTTGGTTCAATCTCTACAGTTTAGAGTTGTTCAGATCCACAATTCATGGAAGGTTATTAGGGACTGATGGTTCTTACTCTGTATAGTTGGTTCTTAGCTTGTTTTCTCTCTTTATATAAATAGAGGTAGGCTTGTAATCGTTTCCTTAAGATTATATACAGAAAACCTTCTTCTTCATATCAGTCTCATTTTCTACATGGTATCAGAGCAGTGATCCTCATAGGACCTGCTTCTGTTTCATTTCATAGACTCTTCGTTCATAAAAGGCCTGCATCATGTCTGAAGGCGGTGAGAAAGTTTCGTCTTCATCCTCTTCCAGGCCTGAGATGGTTGATACTAACCCAAATCAACGTCTCAGCTCAACCCTTCTGAATGAGTTCAACTACATCTCCTGGGCAAGAGCCATTACTCTGGCACTTGGAGGAAGATCCAAACTTAGCTTTATTAGTGAAAAGAGTAAAGTTCCTGCATCTTCATCACCTGACTTTGAAGCATGGCAATCTCAAGATCAGCTGGTGATGTCTTGGCTGCTTAATTCCATGGAGCCAAAGATTGCAGAAATTTTCAACTTCTCCGAATCTTCTCTACACTTGTGGAAAGCTGTTAAAGATATGTATGGAGATCTGAACAATGCTGCTAGAATCTTTCAGCTAAAAAAGGAGTTGGGAGAACTTCAGCAAGGTAACTCGAACTTTGTTCAATATTTGGGAACTTTGAAAACAAAGTGGAACGAGTTAAATCTGTACAGGCCTCATACAACTGATTCTGTAACTCTTCTCAAACGTGCTGAGGAGGATAAAGTCTTTCAGCTCCTAGCTGGTCTTGGATCTGAATATGAAGATCTCAAAGGTTACCTGTTGATGACACCAGAGCTTCCCAGCCTTGAAATGGTGTGTAGCACTATTCATAGAGAAGAAGTAAGAAGAAAGGTCATGAATGCTAATGTTGCAGTTGGAGAGACTGATGCAACTAACTTTGAGCCTAGAGCATTCTCCAGCAACAGACCTTATCGAGGGAAGAGGCCAGACTTAAAATGCACTCATTGTGAGAGCATTGGAAGAACTGGCGTAGGACACAAGAAAGAAACTTGCTGGATACTTCACCCTGATCTGAAGCCAAAGTGGAATGATGACCCAAGAACTAGCAGAAACTCTTACCCATCCAATCCTAGAGCAAAGTTGAGCACCACATCAGAAGAAATGAGCAATTTCACCTCCAATCCTATCACACTCATAAATGAGTTTGCAAACTTTCTTCAAAGCAAAAAGGGAAGTCTGGAAAGGAATGGAGGAAACTCAACTGCTCTACTTGGGAAGTTTGCAGGCTTCCTTGAAGAAACAAGCTTTGCTTCTACTGATGACATCCCAGGTATCATTTGCGCTCTCTCAACAGCTATTGATTTGAGTAAAAATGGAGAGTTTTGGATTGTAGACTCTGGTGCTTCCGAGCATATCACAAATGATTTCAAAGATCTTTCTTTTTTTGAAAAATCAAAAACACCTTCTCATGTCTCTATTGCTAATGGCAGTAATGTTCCCATCTCTGGAAAAGGCAAAATTAAAATTTTCTCAGACGTCATTGAGTCTTCTGCATTGTTTGTGCCTTCTTTCCCTTTTAAATTGTTGTCTGTTGGAAAATTGACTCGAATCCTGCATTGTCTTGCTATTTTCTCTGCTGACAATATCATTTTTCAGGATCGAGTCACAAAGATGAAGATTGGTGAAGGCTTCTTCCTAAATGGACTTTACTTCATTTCCACCAACTCAAGTCTTTCAAAGTGTTTTCTGCTCAACTCCAATGCTTCTCAACAAAAGCTGTGGCACAGACGACTTGCACACCCTTCTTTTCCTGTTTTGTCTAGGCTATTTCCAAATTTTTGTAAAGTTGCTCATGAGTGTGAGATCTGCCATTTATCTAAGCAGACTAGGCTTCCTTTTAAACTCTCACACTCAAGATCAACTAAGCCTTTTGAACTAGTGCATTCTGATGTATGGGGTCCAGCCTCTATTGACTCTTTTGATGGTTATCGATTTTATGTTACTTTCATTGATGATTTCTCTCGATCTACTTTTGTTTATCTGCTCAAACTCAAAAGTGAAGTGTTTAAATGTTTTCAAGACTTCCATAATTTGATCATGAATCAATTTTCTTCAAAATTGGGAACTCTAAGGTCTGACAATGGGACCGAGTACACTTCTAAAATCATGAAACAGTATCTTAGTGATCATGGCATCATACACCAAACAAGCTGTGTGGGAACTCCACAACAAAATGGGATAGCTGAGCGCAAAAATAGAGATTTACTGGAAAAAGCAAGAGCTCTTATGCTGCAATCCCATGTTCCAAAGAGATTTTGGTCCCAAAGTGTTCAATCAGCAGCATACCTGATCAACAGGCTGCCAAGTAGTGTTCTGGATTTTAAGTCACCATTTGAGCTGCTCAAGGGTAGGAAAATTGACATTTCTCATCTTCGAACATTTGGATGCACATGTTTTGTGCATGTTCAATCTGATAAACGAGACAAGCTGGATCCCAGATCAATTAAGTGCATGTTCCTTGGTTATTCCTCTACACAAAAGGGATATAAATGTTACAATCCCTTGACACGAAAATTTTTTGTGTCTAGAGATGTTGTGTTTCATGAGAATGAGTCCTTTTATCAGTGCACAGCTGGTGATCTTCAGGGGGAGTGTTTAACTGAAGTGTTTCCTATGACTGAGGTTCTTCCAACCCCCACTTCAACCACATCAACTCCAACTCATGATGAAGTCATTCACAGTAGTGACACTGAGCAGCCATGTGCAGAAACAAGTGACCAGGAAGTAGATCCTGAGACAGTTCAACAAGTTCCATCTTTACCTCGAAGGAATCCTCCACGAGATCGGAATCCTCCTCCAAAGCTGCAAGATTATGTTACTTACTCTTCACGGTATCCCATTGAGCTCGGATTGAGTGACACTCAGCATGCTTACAGTGCCTTTGTAAGCAAGATTCTCACAGAATATGAGCCTCGTACCTATGCAGAAGCCAACAGATCAGTAGCATGGCAACAAGCAATGAAAGATGAATTGAATGCTCTTGATGAGAACAAGACGTGGAGTATTGTCCCTCTTCCTAAAGGACAGAAACTGGTTGGAGCTAGATGGATTTATAAACTCAAATATCATTCAGATGGCACTCTCGAACGACACAAAGCAAGGTTAGTTGCTCGTGGCTTTACTCAAACGTTTGGTGTTGATTATAAAGAAACGTTTGCCCCTGTAGCTAAAATGAATACAGTTAGAGTCCTACTCTCAGTTGCAATGAATCATGGTTGGACTTTGTGTCAAATGGATGTAAAGAATGCGTTTTTGCATGGTGATTTAGAGGAGGATGTGTACATGAAACTGCCTCCAGGACATCCTCGTGAACATGAAGCTGGCATGGTTTGTAAGCTTCACAAGGCCTTATATGGATTGAAGCAATCTCCTCGTGCTTGGTACTCTAAATTGAGTTCAGTTCTTGTAGCATCAGGTTTTACAAGAAGCCATTCAGACTCTTCATTGTTTGTTAGAAACAGTCAAGTTGGAAAATTGGTGGTATTAGTATATGTAGATGATCTTATCATTGCTGGCAGCAACACAGAAGAAATTCAGAATCTAAAAGCTTCTCTACATAAAGCTTTTGCCATCAAGGATCTTGGTTCTCTAAAGTATTTCTTGGGGATAGAGATGGACCTCTCAACTCAAGGTCTGTTTCTAAATCAACGCAAATACATCCTTGATCTTCTTGATGAATCAAACATGACTGCATGTAAACCTGCTCGAACTCCATTGCACAGCAAGTTGAAGCTGGACTCACCAAGTACAACTCTCACTGATCCTAGCACTTATCAGAAACTGGTTGGTAAGTTGATTTATCTTACCATCACCAGACCAGACCTTACATACTCAGTCAGCTTGATTAGTCAGTTTATGCACTCTCCAACTGTTTATCATCTGAGCATTGTCAAGAGAATATTGCGCTACTTGAAAGGAACCATAAGTCGTGGAATTTTGATGTGCAAAAATGATCACTTCAAGATTGAAGGCTACTCTGATTCCGATTGGGCAGGCAATGCCCTTGATAGGAAATCCATAACAGGCTACTGCACATTTGTAGGAGGCAATCTCGTCACTTGGAAGAGCAAGAAGCAGTCAGTGGTGGCTAGAAGCAGTGCTGAGGCAGAATATCGAGCAATGGCATCCATTGCTTGTGAACTTATTTGGCTTAAAGCTCTTCTCCAAGATTTAGGCATCAAGCATTCATCTCCAATTCCTCTGCATTGTGACAACCAAGCTGCCATGCACATTGCAGCAAATCCAGTGTTCCATGAGCGCACAAAACATATCGAAGTTGACTGCCACTTCATTCGAAATCAAGTGCAGTCAAAGCTCATTGAGACTATGTACACAAGATCTTGTGATCAACTTGCAGACGTGTTCACTAAGATTCTTGCTTCCGCTCAGTTTGAGCGTCTGCTGTCCAAGCTTGGCTCAAGGAATTCCCTCGATCCAGCTTGAGGGGGAGTATTGAGATAGCTTACTTGTGTGTCACACGTCTCTTCCCTTACTTCTCTCTTCCATGTCTTCTGGTCAAAACTGTGAAACAGTTTTGGTTCAATCTCTACAGTTTAGAGTTGTTCAGATCCACAATTCATGGAAGGTTATTAGGGACTGATGGTTCTTACTCTGTATAGTTGGTTCTTAGCTTGTTTTCTCTCTTTATATAAATAGAGGTAGGCTTGTAATCGTTTCCTTAAGATTATATACAGAAAACCTTCTTCTTCATATCAGTCTCATTTTCTACAGCTGTGGAGCTCCGCATACCAGATATCATACACTCTCATGGTCGTGCATTGACGTTGTCCGAAATAGCCTCGTCCTTTGACTCTGCACCACCCTCTCCCGATATCTCATGCCTCGCTCGCATTATGCGGTTGCTGGTCCGCCGGAACATCTTCACCGCACACCATGACGGTCAAAATTCTGAGAAAACCGTCCTCTACGGGTTGACTCACTCGTCTAGATGGCTCTTGCACGACTCAGAGCTCACTCTAGCTCCGATGGTTCTCATGGAGACCAATCCTACTCTAATGGCTCCATGGCACTGTTTCAGCCAGTGTGTCAAGCAACGCGGCCCATGCACGAGGGCGCATGGGCTCGACATTTGGCAATTCTTTTATGAAAACCTCAAGTTCAACCGATTGTTCAACGATGGCATGGCGTGTACTGCTAAGATTACAATAAAAGCGATACTTGCCGGATATAAGGGTGGGTTTGAGGACGTGGCAACACTGGTGGATGTTGGTGGTGGGACTGGAAGCGCAGTGGCGGAGATTGTGAAGGCGTATCCCAGCATTAAGGGCATCAACTTTGATCTGCCACATGTAGTTGCAACAGCGCCGGTGTACCATGGGGTGTCACATGTTGGAGGTGACATGTTTGATGAGGGCAGTATTCCAAACGCAGATGCAATTTTCATCAAGGTAATTCAAATGCCAAAGTACGAAAATGGTTCTTGTAGCTAGTTTACATTGCAAGAGAACTCACTCCATGTTGATCACAAATCACATTAACATCGTGTTACTATATCTTGGATTAAAATTGCAGTGGGTTATGCACGACTGGAGCGACAGCGATTGCGTCAAGATATTGAAGAACTGCCGGAATGTGATACCGGAGAGAACTGGCAAGGTGATAATTGTGGACGTTATCCTTGAGCCAAATGGTGTTGGCATGTTTGATGACACAGGCTTGGTGTTTGATCTGCTAATGATTGCACGCACCTCAGGTGGAAAGGAGAGGACTGAGAGTGAATGGAAGAAGAAGTTGGAACAAGCAGGCTTCCCTCGCCTCAAAATCATAAAAGTTCCAGCTTTGATGCTCATTATTGAGGCATACCCTGTGTGAAATTATAGCTAGTTTTAATAAATTTGTGGTTATGTTTAAAGTCTATGCTTAAGATCAATTAAGCAATTGATTAATACAAAAATTTATCTATGCACTTATGATATTAGTCTTATCTATGCACTGGATGTTGGAAATGTAAGAAGTTTTTGGGTGCACTGGTCAAATTAATGTGTTCTGTTAGATCTGCTCCTGGGCTACAGCTTGTGGAAGCATTTGAGTTGTTACATTTGTACATTGGGCTTCTTCTTTTTTCAGTTTCCTTGGGGCCTAAAATTGTTCAGAAATTTTGGTCTATTCATTATCTATCAACAATTCTTCTAGGTTCCTCCCACAACCAAAGTCATAAAGACATGAAACACCGAGATAGATTTAGACATGAACAAGTGCAAAACAGCAAATCCTTCCACGATCAATGTCTCTATAGACAAAGAAATCCCCAATGGCATATTCCCATGCGCAGAGCAAATTGGTGTTATTTGGTAGTTGGACTCTCCCCCAAAGTCCTTGTTATTTATTTGAGTTCACAATACATGATGCCTATCTGTCACTCTCTCAGTGTATATATGGTTAGTGGTTGCGCTTTTGAGATCACAACAATGCGACCCTTATTTGTCCAAGAAGATAAGATCGATGGTGAGTGAAGCTTTGTGTTTTTCCACTTTTTGAACAAGGGCTTAGTCCAAGTGGATCACAAAGTCTGTTGCACTCAAAAAAGAGCCCTCTAATTAGTCAATGGGATTGCCTTCGAAACCACTAACATGCTACATGTGCTATGTATATGTAACATAAAGTAGTAATATATGTTTCGTATGAATGATCCATCAATTTGGGTTTGTTGGAAATTGACTTAGTGGGTGGATTATTGAAGCTTTAAATTAGGTAATGTTGAGATATATATGGATGAGATGGTTATGGAGATAAGCAATGGAGCACTAATGGTAAAGCCCAAATGTGAAAAATCCAATCAAGGTTGGTGAGTAGTAGAAATTAATTAACTTCATTATTTTATATATGGCTATGTCATGACTTTAGTCGGTGCTCAGTCCAAAAATTGTAATAATAGGGTCCTTATCAATGTTTTTTTGAAAAGGAAGTAAGAATGTGAAATTGTAAATCCGTTTTTAGAAAGAAAAAAAAAACCTACAAAACAAAATCATTTCTAACTCCCCATCCCAGCTGATCTAAATGAAACGTGTGAGATACTTACAAGGAAGACACTAAAACCATATTGAAGGACCATGATGATGATGAGAGAATCATGCAAGATGGTCAGCTACAAAATTCCATTCAGGTTGAACATGTATGAATATAACAAAAGAGCACTTGGAGGTAAGATCACGAAAATCAGACACCAGGCTTCAGATTCTCCAAGGGATCGCTGTTTTATCCTATGAGCTATTTATAAGTATCTTAGGGTTAGTTTGCTGTGACTTTAAGAAAAAACTGTTGTTGTTATACTGTAAAAATAATTAGCTGTGAATTTAAACAGTTTTTATTTGTTAAATATTAGTTTTAAAAGTGCTGGCAAGACAAAATATATTAATTTTTCTTGAGTTTTTTTAATAACAATGGTTTCTAAAAGCAAACCTTTAATGTTGCTTCTAAAAAAACTTGTAATTTTAAAAAAATAGTTTTCTTTAATTTACCGAACATTATAAAATCTAAAAATTCATATAAAAAAACTTATACCGGGTCTTAAAGTCCTCTTTAATGACCATGTCAGGAAGATAGTTTAGAATTACAGTATGATGGCCCTCTCGTAAGGTTGTACCCTCAATAACTAGCACATTAGACGTCTAGCAACAATAATAGGGTTTCTCAGATGATTTTGAAGAACAGAACCACCGGTAGCTAACCCTTGACTTCTTATCCTTTTGGTTTGATAACTTATTGCTCTGTAGAGGTTGGGCTCTCCTGGGCTTAGTCCAATTCGAGCCTTGCAGTTTTTCGGTTTTTTTTTTTTTTTGTGTTCTTGTTTTGCTTATTGTTGTTAGTTAATTTATTGTTTGGTTTGGTTGCGTATTTTGCGAGCAATAAGACGATACATAAGTTGTGTAGTGTGAGTTGGTTTATATGCTTGTGTGTGCATTCAAAATGTCTTGTCTCTTCTAGGTCCTGTCACTCTTGTGTGTGCATTCAATGATGGATACATAGTTGAAAAACCGAAATAATGGTTACATGTAATTGTATTTCTTATTAAGTGATTTTTTCATTATATCACTGTTTTGTAAATAGAAATGGAGTGGTCAGTAGAGCACTACTTGCTAGATGGAGCTTGTTAGGACAAACATTTATAAGATTTTTGATATTATATCGGGACTCTAGATGTTTATTGTGATTAGGGGCTTAGCTCAATGCCGCCCTTATATATTCAACAGTTTGATTTATCCTCAAGGGTAACCATCTACTCTTTATAAAAAAAGAATTTTGAGCATTTATCGGATCAGAAATGCCATCAACTTGTTGGATTGTTTGAACATTAGTAGTACTCTGTTTTGTAAACATCTCTTTCCATAACAATTTGGCTTTGCTAAAATCTCTTTCCATTACCTCATTTTTCTTCAAGGATACCTAGCAAGATTTGTTTTTATTAATAACTACTTTACCTATTATGATCGTCTTAACGAAAGACGAATATTCAGACACTAAATTCTCAACACCTGATTATTCTACAAATTGATACCCAACAACTTTGTTTTTGGTCGGTGATTAGTAGCAGCTTAATGATGACTTTAATTCCATCTTTGTGTTATATATGAACTAAAAAGCAACAAATTATGGGAATGACTCTAGTGATTTTCAACTGGCGCACATAGAATACAGAAGAAATACAAGAAGTCAAGACCAAGGATTTAAGTTAGTTTTCTTGTAGTATCTGAGATTTTCATGTTTCCAACTAAGAGCAACTTTAGTAGACTTTTTATTTTAGTTTTTAGCTATTTTAGATAACGTGTTTAGTTTTTTTTTTTTTACCGGAGCTCAAGCAGACTTGTTAAAGTTTAGCTATTATGACTTTTAGCTATCTCGCTAGCTAAATATATATATAGAGAGAGCGAGATGACTCATATGAGGCTAGCTATAATTTAATACATCCATTGTAAGATATTTTACGTGATATATAAATATATTTAAACTATTTTAGTTTATTTAAAGAATAATGTTAATGTAATGCTAGCTAAAATAGAGTGCATGATGCAGCCGCATTTCTATAGTGGCTAGCCAAAATGACATTTTAGCTAATTTGACTAAAATTTAACTGAGGGCGGATCCGTGACATAACCAGAATATCAACCATTAGATCTATTAACAACTAACAATTAAGATTAGTCATAAAACTAAATATTTTTTATTTTATTTTCTTAAGAAAATCTATCTATTAAAAACATAATGAAAATTGATGATTACCTACTCTCATTTTGGAATTAATAGAAAGTTAATGGTTTCCCATTGAAACTCACTTACTAAATAAAATAAATAAATAAATATCAGATGAAACTCATTTACTAGAGAGTATCATCATCATCATCTACCTCTTTTTCAAAGAAAAAAATTATCAGATGATGTCTACCACAACATGTTGGAAACTTATGATCAGATTATGTATGGAAGTACTCATATCATCTTGTGCTATGAACAACAAGAAGCTTTTGATAAAAAAAATAACAAGAAGTTGAAATAAGTATGTCTAATGTGCACTAGATGTTGAAATAAGCTTTTGTCGGTGAGCTTTGGTTTGGTTGGTTAAGGTGTTTAACTGACAACTTTGAGGTCATAGGTTCAAATCTCACTGACATATGTAGGATGTGTGAGTTATTAATAAAAAGTTTTTTTTTTTAAAAATGTGCACTAGATGACACTTTCGACTATAGTCAATTTTTCTAACGTGATATTTGAGACTTAATTTGTTTCTTTCTTCTCTAATAAATGAGCTTCAATAGGTTACAAATTATTTCCTCTTAATTATATTCCAAATGAAGAATAATAATCATCAATTTTTAGTTTACATAGATTTCATAAATTGAATCAAAGAAGAGAAATTTTATTAACATATCCCTAAATGTTAGATACACATCACTTTTTTATACAAATTAGAGAAAACTTTGTAGGTACATAAAATTACCAAAAGAGACATTTATATCAAAAGTAAAGAAACCTAGTTAAAAAAATATATATATACTGCTTAAGACTATTATTCTCCTCTACGAGAACAACGTATGTGAAGATACCAACCTCTAATCAGAAATAGCTAGCGACAACTATAGTTTCAAGCAAAAACTAAAGACAACGTAATAGATTCCAGTGGTATTTCTCAACCCCTAAGCGAGGTATGACTTCTCTATCTTTGATTAAAATTGATCTACTAGAAAATTTAGATTATAGGGTTTGTTGTTTGATTAGACAGTACAAATTGAAGTTGAAAATTTTATTTTTTACTGTTCACACATGCCAGGTCGTTCAAAAACATGTACGTTTGAACACAAAACTAGAACTTGGGATGGTGCTATATATAATTATATATATACTCTTCTAGTTTGCTTGTCATTGATATAACTCTATGACATATATCTCAAGCAAAATCGGTGCCCTGGTGACGTAAGAGATCTCACTAATGTGAATTTTCTTTTAATAAATTGAGTAGCAGATCTATAAAATATGTGTATTTAGTGAATAGTGAATAAATTGTGTATTTTAAATGAGGGTATTGTAGGAAATTTAAGTATTTGTATCTAGTAAAATGTTAAAATAATAAAGTTAATAGGTGGTGTATTAAGTATGGTATGTATATCTAGTAATTAGAGATGTGTTAATAAAATTTCTCATCAAATTTAAAGAAAAGAAGAGAAAAAAGATTTAGTTTTCTGTCTAATTTCAACCGTTAGTTGTTATTAGATCTAATGGAGGATATTCTGATTATAATTTTGATTATAATCTTGTATGTCACATATTCATTTCTAATTTAACTTAAAAATAACTAACATTACTAAAGATACTCTAACAACAAAAACCAGTCAAAAGATACACATGACCTTTCAAGCTACTCCAAGCACAACCCCAGTTATGATTTGGTTTATAAAATTAGATTACATTATCATTTTTCATCTGCATCAGTAATAGTTCTGGATGAAATCCCAAAAGGCAAAGTATTTTCTATCTCTTGGGTTAGCTTTTCAATCCCAACCAATTTTCCTAAAGACCAAATCTTGTGGCAATAGAGAGATGTGGTCCAGTGAAATGACACATTGACACCATGAGGAAGCAATTTGCAAAACCAGAAAGGTTTTCATTTTCTTCATCTCAATTCCATAAAAATGGTCAAGAGAATTTTACA
Organism: Fragaria x ananassa; assembly: GCA_034370585.1. Taxonomy (NCBI): domain Eukaryota; kingdom Viridiplantae; phylum Streptophyta; class Magnoliopsida; order Rosales; family Rosaceae; genus Fragaria; species Fragaria x ananassa. The sequence continues at coordinate 31,285,114 of CP139754.1, read as the reverse complement.
CGAAGGCACTATAGAAACTCATAATTCAAGGCTCCAATAGGCTCCAATGAGCCTCTCTCTCTAACCTCACCCATCTTTCTCTCTAATTACATACAAAGCCCAACAAAAGGAGTCACAGTCAAACACTGAATACTAAAACACCCTAAATCAATACTCTTGGCCAAAACAAAGGTCCCGGAAAAAAACCAAATATAAGAGGATGATTTTTTTTTTCTGTGGTCAATTTCCGATTTCACTTTCCGAGTGATATTTGTTTCCGAAGCTTTAAAGGTAGTGGCACTGACCACCACGCCTAATTGAGGTGAAGTAGTTGAAGTCATGGTGCTGGACCCTTAGCTGCTTTAACCATGAATCCGCCACGCTCAACAGCGACATTAGCCTCTCTTGGTCCCGGCCGCAATTGCCCGAGACCCACAAATTCCCTTGCATCTTGTAAGTGGCCAACCCAAATGGAGGCAGAGAGATGCCATCTCCTTTCTTTCTCTTCCGTTGCTCGTCACTCTCCATATCATCCTCGAGGTTCATGTCTAGACAAAGACAAGCATCATCTAGCGTAAGTTAGCAGTTATCATCATGCGTATGCATACAAGGCCTTTTCGACAGACCATGGAACAATACCAATAGAAAAGAAAGTTACAATGAAATGGACTGCTGAGAGAACAATGGTACCTTGAAAAGAAGATGAAAGTGTGTGGTACGTGAGGAAGGATGTGGAGAGGTCCTTTATAGTTCTTCCCATTGGAATATGATAAATTGGGTACCTGAATATAATCATATCCACAAATTTGACATCAGTTTTCCATACCTATTATAAAAAAGGAAGCATGCTTATTTTCCACACACACACACACACACACACAAAGTAGAAGAAGAAGAAGCATGCTCATTGTTCATGTGTTCATCTACAGTCATTTGTGGGTTATTTACAAAGATGTAATTATTATTTGCAAAACCCGGAGTGAGTGATCATCTTAATGAACAGAACACATTAGTTTAATAGCATTCTGTTACTAAATTTGCTTCCAATTAGATAATGATCCGTGTGAGAAAGGGAAATACCAAGCAACAGACATCCAACTAGCAGGTGAAAGATCAACACTCCTCAATGACATCAAGCCGGGGTATCTTTGAGCTAATCCATTAATCTGAAAGCATAGAAAGAACAAAGTGTCAGTCGAAATCCACATGCTTTTCTTTCAAGGCAGAGGAAGCAGAGAAATCAGCATAACTGTCGCGATCATCCAAAAAAATATAAACAGAACATGATGAACTGAATGGTATCAATATATTTTCAATCTTCCCAAAAAGTAAAAGTAAAAAAAAAAATATCCAAGGCAAGAACAAATTCTCATGAATGATGAATGAGACACAGAAAGTAGAGGAGGAATCAGATAAGGGAGATATGGATTTTATTAGTTTCAAAGTCAAAAGTTTTAGATTCCTAACAGGAAAAGTAATCAGACATTTTTAACAAACAAGTACTGTGTTTAGGGGCAAAAAATTACAAATCCACAAAAAAGAACTAGATGGTTTGCAGAAGAAGAATATGAATATTGAGAAAAAAGGTAGGTCGGTACCTTATCCATGAGAGGAACTCTTCCATACGGAGTTGATCTCTCAAAATACTCAAAATAAAGATAGCCTAATCTATCATTCAGGTGCCACAGATTATTGTCTTGCTCAAATCCACCTTCCTCTGATGAGCATCCATCCCATCTCCATAACTTATCACTTTCACTTTCGAAACTGCATGAATCACTAAACGAATCCCTCGTCTCACAATCACCTGACTCGGTTTCTTCCCTGCAATAATCAGTTTAAACGTTGTTTCTGTCATTACATGCATCAAATAAAGATCAACACCATAATAAAAAAGACCAAAAACCCATTTAATTGTCGAAATCAGAAGGGGATGAATCACCAATTCGATGTAACCCAACTACCCTATATCAGAATCCATCATTTTAATCACACACCATATGAATTTGACATTATCAAAACCAGCAATTCATAATGTTGATTGTGACAAAAAGACAGATTACACCAATGTAATTTTTAGCGTTTTTCTAAGCACACACCTCAGAATGGTCATTTTGGAGGTTGAGATTTGAGAATAGAACTCAGTACCTGAAGCTATTTACAGACGAATTGCTGGTGAAGATTTGGATAGCAGAGAGATAAGGGACATAATACTGCACAAGGGTCTCACCGCTGTCCAAGGTGATCGGAACTCCGGCACCATAAGCACTCCATTCATCAAAACAATTCCACAAATCACTCAATGTGAAATACTCAACCTTTTCCCTCTCCCACGGGTGCCATAGACGATTAAGGTTCCTAATCTCAGACTGCAACAACAACATAATCACCTTAATTAAACCCAAAAACAGGATCAATCCAATAAATAAAAAATTACACAATTGATTACAAAAGAACAAACCTTGGGCAAGAATTGGGGTTGGAGCACAGGGGTTGTACCATGTAGGAAGCATTCAAGGTTTGATTGCATTGACCCTTTGTCTAAAATCATGTCTGGAAAAAGATGGAGAGATTGTACAAGAGAGGAGGGGAGAGAGCGAACTCAAGTTTTCGGCTCGCTCTGAGAAACCAAAAAAACAAAAACACGAGCCTTCTCTCACCCAACCCGGAAAACAGAGTCGGAAAAAGCTATATAAAAATAGAGAGAGAAAATGAAAAAAAAAAAAAACTGAGGAGGAGAGAGAGAGAGAGAGAGAGAGAGAGAGAGAGAGAGAGAGATAAGAAAGGGAGAGACTGATTGTCGGGATTTGATTTCTCTTTGAAGACAGAAGTGAAATGGGCCCACGTTGGCAAAGAAGAAGAAGAAGAAGAAGACGAAGAAGGAAGAAAGACTTCTATTTTTTGACGAAAAAATCACGGGGGGAGGAGGAAGAGGTAGTTCAAAGGGACTACTCAGTCTTCTCTTACAGAGAGTCTTCGTTGGCAAAAACGTTACCAATTCCCTTTACGTACACCCGAGATATTTATATTTCCGGCCAATTCTCCGGGCAAACAAACGGTCACTCTTTTTTCTCTCTCCTGTTTCTGTTTTGTTAACTAACCTTTAAGGAAACTCAAACGGTCGACACGAACACGAAAACTCTTCTCTGAGATCAAAGGTCACGACACTTCAATCAGACGATAAGCCGAAATCAAACCCAGGAACCGAAATTTGCGAAAGGAAAGAAAAGCTGAGCAGAAAGAGTCGGAATATCCGAGTTTGCTTTTGTGTATTACACGATTTTATACCGGAAAATGAGAGAAAAGGGAAATGAGATTCCCGGAAAATCAGAGAGCGAGGAGGAAGCAGATGTCGGAATGATCGGAGTGACAAAAGCTCTGGGACTTTATAGTGATTGAAGGATTGTGTAGAGATAAAAAGCAGAGAGATTTGGATACCCAACAATTATTCAAGGCATCAGAATACCAGATTTATATTTATGACTCATCTGTCTACCTCAAAGGTCCATCCCTCCTCTATATATTTCTTTTCATTTCTGGCCCGTATTTTTTTTAATTTTTGGATTATGAATTAATCCAATAGGAGACAGCTGAACATTTGCTTCAATTGGACTTGGTCTTTGGCTTGATTAGTAAGTAGGATGTGATCTATGAGAAGAAAGGTTCGAGAAGAAAAGGAGGATAGAGAAATTCTGAGTCATGGTATTGCATGAAGGTTTTCTCATATATAGTTTATTTATTCAAACCGAAGATTAATGAATTTTAACTGAAAGGAAAGTAAGAGTAGAATTTATGGTATTTTGTTATAATATAATATATATTACAGTGTTGGGCAAAAATTGTAAACAACCGTATATACCCAACATAACTTCACCCTGTCTTATCGGCTAAGATAGGGTTTTGATTGTTTATCTGGTTCGACCCATTCAGAATAAAAAAAATTAAATTCCTTAATTACAACCCCTGTATTTCAGGGGAAAACCCTTTGATTCGATTACAAAGTACCAACGAGAAATGTGTATGTTTGAGGGTGTTTGGACTGGAAGAATCTAACTGGTGGTGTCAGGGATTCTGTTTGGAATTTTGGTTGCATCTAGTGGGTTGCTAGACTGCCTACGTACCCCATTGTGGGATCAAACCGACCGTAGTTCAAAAGAGGTTTGTAGGCTTTTGGCTTAATGCCGGCTTTTGGTTTTAACAGACAAATGTGGAGTCCGTTAACTGTGTTTCTTGTGGACACTCAATTTGGTAGAGTATCTGTTGGTAACGGCACCCAGAAAAGGTGATGTAGTGGCGTGACAAAAGGCTTGAATGGCTTTGGGCTCAGTCCTTGATAATGGCGCGGGCGATCTCTGTGTGAAGGCGAACTGCTCCTTCATGCGGACTCCGCGCGTGTGTCAGCGAGCGGGCTCCGCGTGTATTTCTGTAAGCGGACTTCGCGTATTCACTGAACGGACTGCTTGTGCGTACATGTAGGCGGACTCCGCGTGTTCACTTGTGAGCGGATTGCTTGTGCATGACTGAGAGCGGGCTCCGCGTGTTCACCTGTGAGCGGACTGCTTGTGCGTACATGTAGGCGGACTCCGCGTGTTCACTTGTGAGCGGATTGCTTGTGCATGTCTGAGAGCGAGCTCCGCGTGTTCACATGTGAGCGGACTGCTTGTGCGTACATGTAGTCGGACTCCGCGACTTGCTTCAGCCTCTGCATGAATGGATCTCGCCTCGCCTGTGACATGATCTCGCCTCGCCTGGGCTTAGAGCTTCTGAATTAGCTCGTCACCCCTTATGCTTCTGCTTCGATGTAAAATCACCTCGCCACCCCTTAGGGTTCCTGTCTTGGCTTGAATGTTGGTTCGCCACCCCTTAGGGTTCCTGCCTTGGCTTGGATGTTGGTTCGCCACCCCTTAGGGTTCCTGCCTTGGAGCGAATGTTGGCTCGCCACCCCTTAGGGTAAAAGTGGCCTCGCCACCCCTTAGGGTAAACATCGGCTCGCTACCCCTTAGAGTTAGGTAACCTGCTTCTGCTTTGGTGGGGTGTCAGTTCGCCTCTGCCTTAGGGCTTCGGGCCCGTCTCACCAGGGCGCGCGGACTCTGGTTCGCAGGACTCTATCATGTTTTCCTTGATCGAGTCGTCTTTTCCTTGATGAAGCTGGTGAGATTGCGCGGACCACATAACTCCAGATGCCTATCCCTGTCTGGTTGGGAGTTGGACTTGAGGGAAACTGCTCTTCTATAAATTGAGGTGTCGTCTCCTTCTTTTTGATCTGGACAAGGACTTGTTGAGTCATCAGAAGTGAGTTCCTGCTCTTCGAATCCGCATTGATTATTTGTTTCATTCCCCTTGCATGGCTTGTTATGCGAGTTGCATGGCCATATGTTTGTTGTAACAAGGGAGAAAGGGGGCGAGGTCGCCTCGCCTTTAGACTTGGTGACTACCTCGCGGAGTCACGCGAGGGAGGGAAGAGGACTTCGCTTTCGGGCTTCCGACGGAGTGATACAGAAAGATAAAGGCAACTGCAAAAAAAGAAAAGAAAGTTAGAATGGGGCTCCACCTTTTGTCTGGCTCGCCGCTTGTCTTCTGCTTTTCTTTCTTCCTCTGCGCTTCGCCTTCTTCTCTCTGTTTCTCTCTCTGGTTTCGCCTTCTTTGCGCCTTGTGCTTTCTCTCTGCTTCTCTCTCTCTCTTGTGCGTGGTCCCTGGTTCGTGGTCTTCTCTTCTCCTTGTGCCTCTTTATATAGAGTGCACGGCTTTGGAAAATGAGTTTGTATTGGACTTTTGTTGTCCAGCCGTTTGCAAGAGTTGTATTTGAACTCTGAAACATAGTGCATGTAGCACAAGAAAAGTATTTATGCATTTATATATTTTTTAAATACTTTTTTTTTCTTTTTATTTATGCATTTTTTTTTTTGCCGATCAACATACAGCTTTAATGATCAATGGGCAAAGTCTCGTGAAATTATGTTAACTTTAAACGACATATGCGTTACTTATTAAAACTTTTTTTTTGATTAAAAGGTTATACGATTCAATAATGTGTAAATAATACAAAAACGAAACACCCCAGAGGGGTCGTCAGAAAGCATCATTTCATAGAATCCCCAATCTTACACTACCTAAAGCATAAGCCAAGACATTCTTAATACACTTACCGTTTAGCTCTTAAGCACCTTTGTTTTACAAGTAAATTAGGTTTCGTAGAAAGAAATCAAGAATCTACGAACACTACCAGTCTACCTGGACCAAAACCAAATTAAATTGATTCTGTGAGAGGGACGCCAGACGCATCCACCTCACCCTTCTTAGCCTGCGCTTCAATCATCAACACTTCTACCTCTGGCTCTTGAGTTGGTGCCTCTTTGAGCATCCCCACCTCAAACACCATTCCACCAAAAGCCTCAGGCATCCCTACAATTAGGTTTCCTCCTGTCTCCCCTTCCAAGTTCTTCTCGGTGACCAAAGGATTCACCAAATCTACAGAAACAAGCCCTTGATCAGTTGTCTTCTCGGATGAGGCTACCTTCTTGTGACTCTTCCATTTCTTGACCACATGAGCGGACTCTGTTTTAGGTTTGTTCTTGTTGCCATAAGGGCGACCTAACTTCTTCTTCTTCTTTGGGGATACAACCAACTGGCCTTAATGATGTACCAAAGCCACAAATCCTCTCAGCAACATTCAGAGATGGTTCAGGGAAATTAAGAAAGCATTTACCTGTATGCACCAATAAGTCCACAGCCTTACGCTTACTCCCAACAGTGCGCACCTTCTCCTGCCGCTCCACCACCATAGGGACCGATGAGAATACCACCAGCTCCACACCTCCACTACTACCTTTCACTGGTGATACCACCGAGTTAGAGTTTCCGCCTATGTCTACAGAGAGCAATGAAGTTGTCTTAGACTGCACTGCATGATCAGACCTGGAACCACCCTCAGAAACTCTAGATACAAACATCGGATTTGAGAACAGAGAGAGATTGCCTAACTCCTCCGACGAAGGGGCCCTGATAGCTTTTCTCTTAAGCTCCACCATCTGGTCACAACCAGTAGCATCATGCATGAAGAGACTACACCTCTTACAAAAACCTTTCACCTTCTCAAAAGTAAAATCCAATTCCACCACAATCTCATCGGCCTCGAATTCAACCTCTTGCCAAACCCTAAGACGCCGACAAACATCAAATTCCAACCGAATGCGCTAGATCTCCTCCTTCCGCTTCAAAGCATGTGGATCGAACTTTATGACTCGGCCAAGACCTGTACCAACCATTCTCAAAGCCGTAGGGTTTCGAAGGAGGTGAGGCAATCCCTGAACATCCACCCACGCCTCAAGCAAATAGAGAGGGACAACAGCAGGGTAGCCTCTCCGGTCGTACTTCCCAAGAACAAGCCTTGTGTTCTTATAGTGCCACGGACCACCATGGAGGACCTGATTACGAACCGAAACTCGATCAAATCTGAACATATAACGATCCCTAGCATCGGAGACGGACAACCCCTTCTTAACTCTCCAAATCGTTGAGATGGTACCCTTGAAGCCTGGAAACTTGTCCTTAGGGCCCAACAATCAACCTACCAGGTAGGAATGATCATCTTTGGTCGCCGCCCCCCTTTCAATTTCGATCTTGAGACGGGAAGAGTTCGAGAGCAGCAGATTGGATGATGCGGCTTGAAAAGCCGTCGACAAAGATGCAATAGCGGAAGCCATGGATCTGGGTTTTTGAAGGTTGAGAACGAAACCCTAGCAGAGCTTTTGAGAGCGGCTAGGTCGAAAAATTACTTATTAAAACTTTTTTTTTTTGAAAAGGACTTATTAAAACTTTAAAACACGTTAAAGCATAATATATTCCGGTATATGTTCATATTGTCGTTCTCTTGTTATGTTCAACATGCTTTCTTAAAAGAAAATTAGAAATTAATAGTATTACCATCACCTACCATTTTCAACGAGAAATATTCCAACATTCCGGTCATACAAGCTAATCATATTGCACCATTTCATTTTTCACATGCTAAAAGAGTGCATGTAATTAAATGTTGCATCTTATATAATTAAATTCGAATATCAAACTTTTTTTTTCCCTTTTTTACAAAAATATTAATTTACCAAAATTTATCCCAAATAATAAAATTTCTTTTAGACTAAATGCTAATTACCCAACTAATTGATTATTGGTTATCCACTTATGTTAATACATTATATGTGAGAGATAGAACATCGGTCTTACTCGCCTAAGAAGACACATATTGCCACATGAAACGGGTTTGGGCCTTAACTAAGCCTAAGAAACCTACACTCTCCAATAAGAGCAAAATGATACTTTTAAGGTGCATCCACCCTATCTCTATAAATACAAGTTTACACCCCTCATTTGGGTAAGTCTTCATTTTCATCCTATTCATACCTTATCTCTATTCTCATGTAGCTGACTTAGGCAACGGAGGGTGGAAGGTCGGCAAACCCGATCTTCCCTCTGACGTCGTTTGCTCATGATTGACAGGTTATGGGTCTTGAAGATAATGACTTCTTGCATTCTGCGTGATTTCATCCTCTTAGAAATCACGTCGAAACAATTGGCGCTAAAAGGAGGGGACCTCAAGTGGAAACCCTTACATAGCTCACCATGAGCATATCCATCATCTCCCCATAATTCCTTTTTCTGGAATTTTTCATTTTCTTTTTCCGGCTGTCGCTTTTCTCTCTGTTTGCGCAGCTCTCTTTGCTCACACTCAAGCACTCCAAGAGCTCACCTTTCACTTATCCATCTTGGTTCCAGGTGGCCGACGTGAGATTCAAACCCATTGAGGTTTTGGTTTCAAGTTACAATGAAACATGAGGAGAGAGAAAGTAGATCTAAGTTTTCTCTCTCCTCCTCCACCAGTGTTTACAGGCGCCACCGCCCTTCACCTCCGCCATCATCGGAGTCACCGACCTCAGACGAGTGTCCCTTAATCTCCGTGTTCGCCGGTGACACAGGAGAGGAACTCACGCGTCGTCACAACACGTACCTAGATTTACTCTGGGCACCCATGGTGCTTTCGGTCATCGATGAGCAAACCAGCTTCGAACCAACAATTATAGTTTCCACTCTTAACTCTAAGTCGGTTGTGAGACTCTGGATTCATCAGTCAGAAAATACAGAGAAACCACACCTCACTTTCCCTATATGGTTGACAAATTCCAATAGCCTTCATGCTTCACTGCCGTAGTTATAATCGTCCCAGCATCCCGGCAACAACGCCGCCCATGGTGTACCGGAAATGGTCATCACATACTCAAAAATCTTATCTGGGCACCCATTCCGATAGTGACACCAGCTACGCCACAAGTCAAAATAACGACGACAACACAATGTCTCGGCAACCCCAATCCCAGCAGTAATACGCTCTCAGTCTCGCAACCCCAATCCCAATGCCACCCTCCAATCTATAGCCTAAGAAACCAAGGCACAGTGAGAATTGATCTTGGCACCCATTCATCCCTACAACCCGGCACCCCTCTCCTGGGACGGAGCAAACTCTCATCCCAGCAACCCACTTCCTCGCAGCACCTCCCCCGGCTCCCGGTAGTCCTTCCCTGGTCTCCCGGGCTCACAGCGCCTCTCTACTCACGATGTCTCTGTCCCGAGACCAGCCCCTAGCCTTCCAGGCTCCCAGCACAGATCTTTTCTTAGTGTCGAGACTCATCATCTTGACACCTCCCTTTCTTGGTTCCCGGTACAACAACTCACACTAAAACATGGGAGAGGATAGTCACGACGCCTGGAACTCGGAACCTTTCCGAGACAACCAAACTCCGGCTCCCGGCACCTCTCCCGAGACCCAGTGACCCCAACGCCGTGAAGTACCGGCACTGTTTGCAGATAACCACTTCACGATAACACCTAACGGTAATGCCCCATGGTCACGTCTCGCGGCTACACCTAAATGGCTATGTCTAAACGGCTATACCTAGTCGCTACAACCTACGACTACACATCTTGCTACACTCCCTTGAGGGCAAGATCACTCAGCAGCGACCCCTCTCAGTAGCAACACATATTTGTCACGATACCTCTTATCGCGACACCAATGGGTCATGGCAGCTCTTTGTCGCGACACCTTCGAGTTATGAAATGGTGAAGTTTCATACACACTTTATTATACATGACACACAGCCACGCCTCTCGACTACGCCATAGACGGCTGCACACACCACGAGTGTACACAGCCAGCACCCTAGTGTGCAATCTCAGGTTATACACACAGCAGGTGTAAACAACCAGCACTTCAATGTGCAATCTCAAGCTACACACACCACGAGTGTACACAACCAGCATACAAACATGCAATCTCAAGCTACACACGCCACGAGCGTATACAACAACCTCACCTCGAGGAAAAGTACCTCATCATGATCTTTCATGGCACCACTCCTGCCACGAACACTTCTCATGGCACCACGCCATCAGATCTATATACTACCACCATGATCTTTCACCAACATTCTCTAGTAAAGTTACACTTGTCAAGTACTCCTTGTAGCCACTCTCTGAGATTGCTCTCTATGATAGACGATTTTACTTTCCATGGTCTTTCCACGGTCTCTTATGGTTTCTCTTTGGTTCTTTTTAGTTTTCTTTTCTTTTCTTTTTTCTCTATATATAACATGATCTCTCCACCACTACTCTCTACGGTTACACGTCGGTTGCTCACATATGGATGGTCTCCATAGCCGTGTCCCATGGTTCTTCTATCCTCATGACTCTGTGCTCTCACGGTTACACTAAGGTCTTTAGTTACTCCACCATCATTCTCCACGGTGACAGTTTACGGTTATGCCACACTGTCGTGCCTCGTAGCTACACCTACTGGCTATACCTAATGGCTAAACCTCATAGCCACACCTCTGAGAGTGGCTACACCTCGTGCCTTGTAGCCACTCTCTAAGATTGCTCTCTATGATAGACGATTTTACTTTCCATGGTCTTTCCACGGTCTCTTATGGTTTCTCTTTGGTTCTTTTTAGTTTTCTTTTCTGTTCTTTTTTCTCTATATATAACATGATCTCTCCACCACTACTCCCTACGGTTACACGTCGGTTGCTCACATATGGATGGTCTCCATAGCCGTGTCCCATGGTTCTTCTATCCTCATGACTCTGTGCTCTCACGGTTACACTAAGGTCTTTAGTTACTCCACCATCATTCTCCACGGTGACAGTTTACGGTTATGCCACACTGTCGTGCCTCGTAGCTACACCTACTGGCTATACCTAATGGCTAAACCTCATAGCCACACCTCTCGCTACACCATTTATGATCAGCCCCTTTATGATTACTCTCCAGAATATCTCTCCATAATCGTTTCTCCAAGTGTGAGGTTCTGACACCTTATTACTCCAAATACACAAGGTTACAACACATATCAGCATAATATCACCATAATAAGCCAATCGTGGCGAGCTTTTATCAGTTAACCGTGACGAGCAAAACTCTCGGCACACAACATCTATCATCTATCATCCAGCCGGGGTGAGTTCATGAGCACTCCCCGGCGGTTGACACCTATAAGTCACCAAAGTATTTAAGGCACTTCCCGACACATGACATTATCATCACCTCTCGAACACGCCATATGAAATCCTCTATGCCAAATCAATCATCATTCCGGTGACCCGCCACCTTAATCACTCCCAGCATCGGGGGACTTACGCATCCTACCCGACACTATAATAACTCCCGATACTAGGAGGACATGTTGAATCTCCCATGTTTCAACATCTATCCAAGATTTCAGCAACGACTCTCCTAGGTCTCTGCAACAACCTTATATGCCGACATTTACTACATCTGTGTGACACTCGCCTTGCCCCAGCAGCGTCTTTGCCACGGTTCCTAGCGTGCTCTCGTTATGCCTTAGCAACAATCTCCTTGCCTCATCAGGCACCTTTGCCATGCCTTTTGGCGTGTTCTCGCTATACTTTGGCGACTCTCGCCTTGCCCCAGCGGTGTCTTTGCCACGCTTCCTAGCGTGCTCTCGTTATGCCTTAGCGACATTCTCCTTGCCTCATCAGGCACTCTTTCCATGCCTCTTGGCGTGCTCTAGGTACACTTTGGTAACGCTCGCCTTGCCCCATTGACATCTTAGCTATGCTACCTAGCGTGCTCTTGGCATCTTTGCCTATGCCATAGCGACAGACCCCTTCCTCAACAACTCTTTACATGCCCTATCGGCACCATCGCCAATCCCCAACGACACTCCGCGCCACGCCTTGACGACACACTTGTCTCGATGACGAAAAGATGAACTACGTTTGGTTTGATCTCATAAACGGGTACGTAGGCACTATAGCACTCACCTAAAAGTAACCACAAAATATGTCACCACAATTTCCCCTTGGAACACATACATGCTGGAATAACACAGCTGGCTAGAGCATATAGCTGCCACAAATCAAAGGCTACTAAACGCCTAAAGCATACAAACATGCCAATACCCGCTACCCACGTGAGATGCTCACCAGAGTTCCCACACTTGGCACCGAGCGGTACCTAAAATTCAACCCCCGATCGCCCTGCAATCTCCAGACACTACACGAGAGAAACGATCCTGGTGTCTCACACGCATGTGTATCTCTGAGTAAGATATCATGACATCATGATTTCTCATAACATGACAGAGCTATAGCAGCACACGACACCCCACTTAGAGGGAGCCGGTCCATCCCCTCTCTTGCATGGGGACTTAGGGGACTGGGGACTGGGGACTGGTTACATCGCCACTAGTAAGGCCCATACTCCTGATACTCTATCAGATAAAGTCCCCACCCAAGAGAGTCTCTTGACTGCGAACTTAAGGACTTGTTAATACATCATATGTGACAGATAGAACATCGGTTCTACTCGCCTAAGAAGACACATATTACCACATAAAACGGGCTTGGGTCTTAACTAAGCCTAAGAAACCTACACTCTCCAATAAGGGCAAAATGATACTTTTAGGATGCATCCACCATATCTCTATAAATATAAGTTTTCACCCCTTATTTGGGTAAGTCTCAATTTTCACCATATTCATACCTTAGCTGTCACGCCCCGAACCTTAATTTTTACCTTTATTACTGGCATAGCGGTAATAAGAGTTTTTACCGTGTTCGTCACTAAGTGTGTAATTTAATTAGTCCCCAGAGGGTGTTGAGGGACTAATATTTTGAGGGAATTATTCTAAGGAAGAATTTTTTACGACTGTAAAAAATGGTAATTTTTGCTAGTAAAAGGTAATTTTATTGGGGTATTATTTTCGGGGTGATGAATTTTGGATTTTGGGTTTGTAGAGGTTTTGGACCCGGGTTGGGCCAAAGCCCAACGTCTGTTTTTCTTTCTTCTTTCTCTCTCTTCTCCCGGTTTCTCCCGACCCTCTCACTGCCCGATTTCTTCTCCGACGCCGTCCGGTCTCCGTTTGCCGCCGGACTGGTCCCGTTCGAACGGTCTCCCTCCCAGCTACATTTCTAGACCGGTGGCAGCCTCCCTAGCACCGCCGTGAGGGAGAAACGACGCCCGAAAGCTCCGACTGCCGAATCGGTTTTCTCGCCGGAACTCCCTCCTCCGGCCGCCATATCCTGCGAGCCATAGCCCAAAAGGAAGCCCTCCTCCCGTGTTTCAATCCCTCCAAAGGGCTCGCTCCGTCATGAGCTAGGTAAGGAGAAATCGGAACTTGAAATTTCTAGGGCTTTTTGTGTATTTCCGTTCGATTAATGTGCTTAGGCTTAGAATTAGAGTTTGTGGTAGTTAGGAATGTTGTAGAGGAGGTTGAGAGGAATATGCTGCCAAAATTTGGTGACCATTGGAGGTCGCCGGAATTGGTCGCCGGCCGCCGCCGAGAAAATGTTTTTGGTGAAGAAAAATGTGAGGAGTTTAATGGAATAAGTTTTAGAATTTTTGGAGGAGCTTTGGATAGGTTTAAGATTTGTTGAAGTTAAGTATTTTTGGCGGATTATTAATTTATAATCCGGCCATTGGATTTTATTTGGTGGAAGTTGATTTTGAGGAAATCGGTAAAATTTGTGGAGTTTTGAGGTTGGCAGCGGATTTAAGATTTTGGAGTGTTAGGCTTGGTTGAGCGCGAAACATATTTAATTATGCATGTTTTTGTCGGTGTTTTATTTTAAGGAATTAATTATGTTTGGAACAGGACGCGAGGAGGCTCGAGCTGAGGAGACCTCCGACCGACGTCAGACTTAGGTATAAGTTGTGAGTGGACTTTTGTTTTATTTAATGTGTTTGAAGTACTTTTGTTGAGTAATTTCCTTTGTTGGATATTATATTTTCCCAAAATTGAGAATAGATTTTCTGCGATTATACTCGAGGCAAAATTCCGAGAATAGTATGTATGAGAGAGAATGCTAGCTAGCTATATACGTGATAGCCCCCACTCTGAGGACGAATGCCAGTTGGGGTGACGTGAGCGTTAGACGCGAGCGTAGTAGCCTTGTACGATTTTCTACTTGTTGAAATTATTCTATGTTTTTCCATTCATTCATAGAAATCGTACAAGGAGTGTGCACGTATTTAAACCACTCGGTCTTGTATCCACCATTATGAGGAAAAATGCCAGTATGGAGCGACGTGAGCGTTAGACGCAATCGTATTAGTCTGGTGTGACTATCTAATTTAAAGCTTATTCATAGATAGCATACATGGAGCATACGAGTGGTTAATACATACTGAAATATATATATATTTTATAGATTGAGCCTGAGAGGCTGTTTTGTTTATGATTTGGGGACTAGCCAGAACTAGTCGTTTTCATTGATAATTTCTTGGGGAAATATTGTTGTTGTTGCGATTATTTTTTTCCACTCACTCTGACGTGATGAAATATTTTCCCCTGGGCTTTTCCTTCGTTTTTAAATGCCCAGTCTGCAGAGTTCGGGTGGGGTCTAGAAGGAGGCGACGAGGCATAGTCACTCATTTCTCCACTACTGTCCACCAGTAGGTCTTCTGTTAAATCACTAGGATTTCTAGTAGCTTCCGCTGTATTGCTTGTAGTAGCTCTGAATACTTTCAGAAAAATATCTGTGTATTATTTTATTATTTTATTTGGATTAAGTTGAAGAATTCATATTATTGGTTAAGTGTTCTTTAATTTTTCCGGGTTAGGGTTGTCCATTTTCAAGGGAGGTTTGCCGAGTTCTTCGGTAAGTTTTCCTTGGAGATGGTCCCCGCATGACTCATCTCGGGTTTCAGGGTGAAATTCGGGGCGAGTCCTGACATTAGCTCTATTCCCATGTAGCTGACTTAGACATCAAAGGGTCGAAGGCCGGCAAACCCGGTCTTCCCTATAACATCGCTTGCTCATGATTGAGAGGTTATGGGTCTTGAATATGATGTCTTCCTGCATTCTGCATGATTCCATCCTCTCAAAAATCATGCCGAAACAACTTATGTTTGTCTTCTGACATAATAAAACAACTGCACTAATCCTAATCCCATCACAATTGACTCTTCGTTCAAAAGATGGAGAAATAGACAATAGGAAAAAAAATTCTTGCTACTAAATTAAACATCATCGATACAAATCTCTTCTTCAAAATTTTGACCAACCCCATGAATAATTTTTAATTATTTAACTAATTATTTTTGTTTCTTCTTGTTCCATAGCTTAAGACAATAACAATTCTAAAGAAAAAATTAACATTTCACTAGGGAATTAATCAATTAATTAATTTGTTATTACATACATATTCGGGCTTCATTAGCTTGGCGCTTAGGCAAACCGCGTGAACGTAACAATACCGAATACGTACTATTATAAAACGACGACGTAGAATGGTTGTAACTCCGGCTCCCGCTTTCATACAGTGAAGCAAAAAAATAAATAAAAATTAGTAGTAGCCTACGACACCGCAAAGGTATACGAATGACGCACAGGGCATCACGTGGATGGACGCGTTCGCTTGCAAGAACACGTGGACTGTACGGCGTGGCGTTTGCTGGGATGAAGTGAAAAACTCAGTCTGAAGCTGAATTCCGTGGCGGGGCCCAGCTTGGGTTTGACAAGTAGATTGACACCACGTGCGTGTGTTAATATTTTGAACAGTAAAATGCGTGAGAGCGATTGAGACTGTTCACCGGCTCTCTTTGGAATCCAATGGGTTCTGGATTCTGAGGGATTTTACCGGATTTGATTTCCAAGGGGGTGATGTTATTTAGTGACATGTTTCACGTTCTTTCCTCTCTGAGGTGAAAAATAATGTCTGCTCTCATGCCTCATATTATTGCATGTACTAGGAAATTACTATTCTCATGTTATATTGTGGAGTTATGTGTATAATGATTTCTTGGGGTCTTGAAATATTTTCAATAATTGAGGATCTATGATCTAATTAGGTCGGTATATCACGACCCTTCATTAATATTGGACGACAGGGTACGTAACAGGGCATGACAAAAAACTTTACTGTATAAGTTTTTAAAGGTGAGCATGAGATGAGCTAGGACCAAGATCGAACGAGTTAGGAGAGTACGAGTGTTTAATCTGATTTAAAATTGAAAAAGTAAAAAAAAAATTGAGGGTTTATGGTCTTCATTCTATCTTCATATATCTAGTCAGAGTGACTTGTACATTAATGGTGTAAGTATACTTTAGTGCCAAGCCTATACCTGAGGGGAGGCCTAGGTGCCGCCTCAAGCACCACAAATTCGAGGGCACCAAAAAAAATTATATATATGTACATATATATATATAATTTTCATAAAAATCTTAGATTTTTTCTTCTTTCTCAGTTGCTCGCGTTCATTATACTTGACCAAAATTAGAATACTTCATAAATTCATATATTCAAGATTGTACATTTATTGTGTTTTATACATATATATCTTATAATCGGCGAAATTTCTTTTTGTAACGGCCATCGTTTTTTTTTTGTCGTATGACCGTTAGAGAGCACCATTCTCAAGATTTGTCTCAAGTTTTCAAATCTCATGTCCGGCCCTGCTTGGTGCGCGAAATTCGTTGCCAAATATGTCACATTAGCATGTTTCACATAAACCATGAAGTGAAGAAAATAATGTGTACGTTTCACACATAAGAGAATCGATCATATATACCTTTCATATCTCAAGCTCTATAAAGGATAATTAACATATTATCCAAAAAAAAAAGGATAATGAACATTAACAGTTTTCTTTTTTCTTTTTATCTTCTTTCAATTCAGAAAAAGCCAGAGACAAAGCTCTATCAACAATTGAAAGATCGATATACAAATTCCACTATAAAATTTGTCCCGGCATAAACGCTCGAGAAGAAGCTGATGAAGATCATGCATGAACGTATGTGTCAGTGCAGGTGTCAAATGACTTGTATACTGTTTTCTTCTGCTGATTTCTGTGACTATGAAATCCCTGCATTGCATGGACCGCAATTAAACACAAACCCTTTTTTTTCTTTTTCTTTTTTCTGGTAATTGATGAAGAAAATGACGTTAGGGCTCAGTGACTGAAACCCCTGCGAGTTCGATCGGCAAGTTAGTGCTTCATCGCTTTGTTCAGTGGCTCAGCATTTTATTGTTTTTGCCTTTGGGATTATTCCCAGGTACATACTCTAATCTGTGATCAGTCAGAAGAGCAAGGTGTAATCGCAACTTCTATCCAGAAAGGTCCCATCTGCAACTCATTTTTCTGCATATTTAGTTTTGTCGATCCACCTCTACAATATTTGATCGCGATGATGATCTCATTGAGAAAAGAACCCCGGGAGCCCCCACCAGCATGAAGATGCTGTCTGCTAGCACTTAAAAGTGTTTGCCGATTTGTTTGAAATAACCGAACAGATGAGCGAAGTGAAGTGTTGCCTAGAAACGATGACAAGTCGAGCCTCACTCAGATGACACTTTTTTTTGGCGGAAGAAACCTCGAAAATCAATAAATTATGAGACATGACATCTACACTTTTTAAAATTGTAATAAGCGTATTTATTTTTTATTTTTAGTCTTTATTTTTATCAAAAATAAAAATTAAGTCAGTAAAAACAGAATTTAAGTTACCACAAATTAAAAATAAAAGTGTGAATTACAATTTAAGTCAGTAAAAACAGAATTTAAGTTACCACAAATTAAAAATAAAAGTGTGAATTACAAGTTAAAGAACGCGGATTTCATTTTTTTAAATTATTTTCTTTTACTAAGATGAGTTTATTTACATAATAGTTGTGTTCTTTTTTTTTTCCTTTTTTTTTCTTTTTCACATCGAATCGATCTATAGTTCTATACTACCCCATCAGTGTGATTTTGAAAGTTGAAACTGATGGATCGGATCAGATGAACTGCATGGCCAAAAACAATGAAGTTTTTGAAACTTTAAACCAAACCACTCAAAGAGTTTAGTTCATGTTAATGAAATTTGGATGCCCTACCAAATGAGGGAAGGGGACTAATTAAGTACAGACACAGGTTCCTAACTGATAATTAGCTAGTGTAGACTTGTCCCTCGTATTAACACAAAAGATATCAGAGGTAATCTAGCGAAGTCAGTACGTTTACTCAATTGTATTAGACTTTATTAGACCTAACTTTGCGCCAATGATGTAATAACTTCACAAAGGCTCAACCAGGGCTATTGGCCTCCATCGTTAACTAAATAATGGCCTAAAATAGTTCAAATGCATATTGCAGTATAATTCGTGCATTCACTTATAACTAAAATAGGTCAAATTCATTTATAGAGTGGTCAAGATTTGAAAGCTTGCTATGCGTTATTATATGGAAGAGTACATGTTTGGAGCGTTTAGATGCTGCGTAGGCAGGTTGGGCGGTCTTGTTTTAGAACATTGCATATAGCTAAAGTTCAAAAATTCGTTAGGCGTTACTAGGGTGGAAGAATGGCTTAGAGCGTCTAGGCACATGTTAATTATGCGGCTTTGTTTTAGAACACTAAATGTGGTATATGGTAGATGAATGAGGTAGAGGAGAAAACCAATCAGATTAAGGAGACCATATTAATATCAAAACCCGATCCCTATCTCATTTAACAATAATAAAGAAAAAATATTCTCGTTTATCTATAACAGGTTAGGACTTGAGATAATGACACGTACTTTATGATATGCTTTTAAACTATGAAATAGTTTCTATTTTCAGAAAAATAGTTAAAATCTGATCAATAAATAATGACGTCAATTGCATCAAACTAAAGAATTGATCGGAAATTTTTCAGTCCACCGGGTGAGTTTTCATCAAAGTGGATTTTTTGATTTGACTGAAATAAGAGGTTATGATGTTATCACGTCACCTTAATGAAAACTCACCCGGTGGATTGAAGAACCTCTAAGAATTGATACCCCATAATAATACAAGTGCAACACAAGAAAATTACAATGACCAAACCTACTATAAAGTTAATTTGGATGCTTTGGCCAGGTGACAGAGTTTAGGTCGGCAAAGTGATTGCGAAGCACGACCATTTGCTAGTATGCCTTATTGATTAAGGGTAAGTATGTAGCAAGCAATTTAGAAAAGATCGTTAGAATGTGCCTCATTACAATCTCAGTTTAGATTCCTAACAAAACGATTCCCCACATAATGAATATCGAAAACGAAGTGTGGTAATGATAGTGCAACTATATTATCTATCTGATAATGAACCTGCTGCTGACTTTGGGGTTTGGAAATGAAAGTCAAATCTCTGTAACACATGTGTTCATTATCATATATTTGGGATTTTTTTTTTGAATAAAGGGCATATTTGGGACTTTTTATGATCACCATAATATTAGTATAAACCATCATTTCTTCTTGCCCATGCATTAAATTTGAAGATTATGTGCTAAGCTAGTACTATAGTTGGGTGTTGGAAATTTCATTCATTCATTCATTATAACTGTGAAGTGTATGCGCAACTGTTTTTCCCTTCTGGTTGGAGAGTCTCTGAAGGATGATCATACTTATTAGGGGCATTGTCAATTGAAATTTATTGTAGGTAGTAGAACAAATCACTATTATTTTGATACTTTTTTTTGTTAAAAGTTCAAAACTCATATCACATATTAATTCTTACGACATGCACTACGTACAAATCATCATCATGATCAAGGATAAATAACTATGACTGAATTGATCTTGCGGCGTAATTTTGGCCTAAAATCATTAGAAAATGCATGTAAATTTCTTTACCTATATATGCTTATGGGCGAAGAATCACATCTCAAGTGTACTGTGTATGTAGGTCGCCGAGGAGACGACTCCTTTTAATTTTATTTTCCTCTCCTCTAAAAGAAGAATCCAAATTTCAACCCCAAGCATAAGCACACACTAACGTAAGTACTTAATTAATAAGCTAATCAAGTAATTAATTACAAACAAACACTGTTATCAACAGAATTCTTCATGTTACGAAGATACATGACATTAGTGATGGGTCCTTCACTTACCAACGAGCTAGTCCACGACTAATAATTCAAGGTGTTTATACAAGTCATATCGGAGAAGGTTATATACTATTCTGGATCAGATTTTGGCATTCTGTGTAAGCTACGCACACTCGCACACAATTGTAGAAATATTTGTTTTAACAACGTGATTCGACTAGCAGCAACACTCCAGCTAGCCGATCGAAGTAGCAAGCCCAAAATGTGTGTGTATGATTCTCGTTGTTCAATAGTTAGTTCTTTTACAAATTTTACTAATCCAATGAGCAACGATTTGGATATTACTTAATAACATGTCTTTTCCTTTTGCAATTAAATCTTAAGCCTCATAAACTAATTAGATGAATTGATAGACACTTGCTAACCATGATTAACGCCTGGATAGATGATCAGATAAAGAAGAGCATTCACAAACACAAGCATAGTCGATGATTAAGAAAATGGTAAGAACATGGTTTTCCTCTTTCTTTGTCCTTTTCTTTATATAAACACTTGGACACTCTAACTCTGATTTGGAATATGCCCGGAATATGTTTGAAGTTTATGCTATTCATTTTTAGCGAGTCATGAACGCTCTCGTTATGTTCATGACTCGCTATATAACCAATCAAATATTTGTCAACATCGATCTTCCGGTTCTAACCATTTGGTCTTTGTGATATTGGCATGGTCTTCAAAGAAACACAAGAATTCCATAGAAAATTATCATTTCCAGCGCAATTGAAGGGATTGCGAAGTTAAAGAAAAATTAGTGGGGAAGAAGAAGAAGTATTGATGAAAATTGGAGCGAGACTCGATTGACTTCAACGTCTTTGTGATTAGATTATGTGGTATGTGTTGCCCATTTCTTCGGGTCTGGCTAAGGAGCAGTGTTCTAACTTCTAAGGCATCTTTGTAAATTGATTACTACGTATAAAATGTCAACAAAACACAATTAATCATTATTAGTAGTGTTCTTTATACTCCAACTTCATACGCTGTCTTAGGTACGTAGTTTTTTTGTTGTTTCTATTTCCCTTACAAAAAAAGAAAGAAAGACAAACTAGCTAGCTAGAGTCAGATTTAAGATTATGAGGCCCAGCTTTTCCGGCCGGTGAAGGGCAAGTTCTTGGACTCTTGGAAGAGCTCACATGTCATTCAAGTTTAAGGTTACGGGGTCAAAATACTAGAGAGCTGAAGGTTGGAAGAATCCACGTACCAAACAAGAGAGCATATCTGCTGCACTATTCATTTGACAAGTATGTTACTGATTAATTAGGCGACTAAGTATTAGTAAATCTTGCTTGTATTTGTCTTAGTGTGCAAGCATGCAGCCAAGAAGGGCCTAACATAACCGTGAAGGACGGGGTAATATGTGTGCAAGAATGCTGAATGCATACGGCGTCTGTATACTGTTCAGCAAAGAAGTGCTCTTCAGGAAACCATAAGAGAACCATAATCTAGAATTCAAATCATAAAGCTCCATCGACGGTCGAGGTTATCCCAAAAACATTTACAAAGTCAATCGACGTTATCGATTTATCTTTTAAACTTATGTACTCGATAACAATAAACATGGCTGCGGTCAAGAATGGGGTAACTCTCAATAATATGTATGAATAGTACGTAGTCGTATCGAGTATGCAAAGATCGATAAATATACAAAGACTAGAATGAAGGGAAAGTATTAAGCTAGCTGTTTAGGAAGAATACTACCCTATCAAGTAAGATAGATGCATATGTTGCTTCCTTCGAATGAGAGAATGTCAGCAAATTGCTTACGATGAGAGCCAAGCAAGCAAATTGCTTCTACTTTAGTGCAATCTCTCTTTAAGTGCAATTGATGGATCTCTTTGAGTAAACTTATTGAACTTGTCTTTGATATAAGGCAATGAACTTTTGATACGTAATTGCCTTTCCAGCCATGGTGCTGAAGCAGTGAAGTTTCCACATAAACATCTATAACTTTCAGTTAGGCCCAAAAATCAGCCTCTTTTGTTGAACTAAAGCCTCATTAAGCCGTTTGAGCATTAGGCAATGGCCCCAATGTCAAATGGATTGGGCCTGTTGGATTTGCAAGCTTCAACTTTTAAAAGAATATCAATAAAATTTCAATATATTCATGCTAGGAAGCTCATTGCTAAACTCTAGCTTCTAGTTTCAATACTTGCATGATAGACCTAACATATGAATGACCAGGATGACACCGTTTACTTTCACGCTGTGTATATAAGATTTCTGGGTAATTCTATTTAGTTTACGAAATCATTAAAGGAAAATCTACGCAATACTAGTAATCACTTATATGACTATTAATCAGGATATCAGTTGCATGTACGTAGCGGATGTTCTGAAACAGGGTTTTCATGACAGTAAAAACCCTAAACCATTAATCTCACTATGTAACCTCAAACTTCACAGACAAAATTCAAATAAAAAACATCGTAGTAAATAATAGAAGAAAAGAAAAATTCCTCTGGCACTCTCCACGAGTACTTAAATTTACAGAGATTATTTTCTCTCAAGTATCTATCTACCCCTGAATAGGTTTTTCTCTGCAGTTTCGACCTCTTCCAAGATCCTCGCCTTTCTCTTCGCCGGAATCGGAGCCGTTGGCCCGAAACTAACATAGTGTCCCGAAACGGCATTGATCGCCGAGTAAATGTCTCTGAAAGAAACCCTAGCCAGCAGATTCTTCTCCCTCCTGTACTTAGCAACCCACGAGTTCGACGTTTCTCTGAGCTCCGCAACTGCGTTGGCCACATTGGGGTCGTTCTTGTCCATGTTGATGGTGCTCTTAACCTTCTGGATCACCTCCTCGGTCTCTTTAACGTACTCTTCATCCGAAGCAGCAAGGGCTGCTGGTGTTAATGGGAAGAGCCATGCAGGCGACGAGAGAGTTGCTGCGGCGATTGATAAGAACTCGCGGCGCCGAGCTGGTGAGACTGAGGTAGTGGAGGCTGCGGCGGATGCGGTGGAGGTGGTGGCTTTGGTGGCCTTGATGGGAACGAGTGATTTGAGTTTAGAGGTTGGTGAGGCCATGGCTTTGGTTGGGAGAGGATTGAAGAGGAGAGAGAGAGTGTGTTTGTAAGGATCAGCAGAGGTGTAGAGCAGTAACTGGGTTTCTGCCACGTTAGCTTATCACCTTATCCTTATTTGTTGGCCTTTTGGATGAGAGAAGATGAGACCCAATCAGAACATAGGTACAGATCCTCCGTAGTTAGGTGTTTTAGGTTTCAAAGTTACTCGAAGTAGCTAGTTCATTTAAGTTACTCTTTTCTTCTTGGCAATACAGTTCAAGTTTAGCTTGGAAATTAAGTTGAAAATGTATGACCTAACCTATCTAATCAAATTAAGTTTTCTTCATCACAACGACGGATCTCACGGTGGTTCCGTTACCTCACTTGTTAGTGTTGTTCTACTTAATTGTGGTGGGTTTCCTCGCTTATCTTCGTAATTGAAATTAGTTATCTTTGTAGTTACCTTTCAATAAAATTGAGTTGGGCCAATGCGTAAAGATATACGAGCCCGCCACAGTACGAGCAAATAAAAGCAAAGCCTATACATTCAAGCCCAAATATTTCAAAAAGGAATAAGACACAGGTTCTCCAAATCCATATTTCATCGCTCTAAATCCCTCAGTCCAAACAATCTTTAGCTTCCATTTGAATTCTCCGGCCACTCTCATTGCCTTTACGAGTAGATTCTGCAGAATATAACCTGTTCCCAAATCATGACAGAAACAAAGTTACATCCCATTGTTTTTGTTCCCCAGATAATTTCTTTATTCATTTCACTTGTAGCAGTGCTTGTTGCCAAAACTTACTTTCCAACTTTGTTACTGGGTTCGTGATGATCCAGCAACTCAATCTCAGTTATGATTTTATACTATATTCTTCGTACAAAGTTACAAAACCCCACTCAGTATCATTCTCTCGTTTAAAATATGCTATTTTGGATGCAAAAAGATTTTAGGGTACATGCTTCTTACTTCATAAAGAAGCCAAAGGCTATAATTTGTCTTCCCCTTTCAATCTTTTTATCTTGTACCCATGCCATACATTTATAAAAATGAAAGTGCCACTCACTTTTTGACTAATACAAAGTGATCGATTTATATCTTTTTCTCTATGTTGATATGTGATAATATGTGAAATTGGACTACTATGTTACCTTAATAAATATTTGAAACATGGATACACAATCACTCTCCAATTTACCTCATACAAAATTACAAACAAAATTGTCAATGACTCAACCTGAAATAGAAAAAAAAACAAAATGATCTTGCGAATATGTATCAATTAATTGATCGACATGATCATATCAATCAATATTAATGTGGAATAGTAGAAACCACTGATTGGAGTATTAGCTGGTAATAATAACGTACACGTTGTATGCTCATTCCATATGCTTATGATGATTTGTAATCATAGCCAAATAATCATTTGCTATTATAAAGTTAACTATGCAGGTTAACAAATTTCACTACATCATATCGAAGCTCATACAGGGCCTACACATTTAGAGAATTTGATGTAAAGATAGTAAAGCCATGTCTGCAAAGTTTGTGGGGGAAGATGTTGATTCTTCAATTCGACCAACTAGGTAGGAATGAAGAGAAAGAAGGCAATTGAAAGATAATAAAGGGTCAATTTAATTTAATTTTGGTTGGTTTTTGGATTCAGAAATTAAGCTAAATGACATATATAAAACATAGAAGCATGCGTATCTGCGCCGTGACTATTTCATTTCACATTTTTTGAAAGATCACGCAATTTAGGAATTAGGGAGGACAAGAGGTTTTGATGATCAGAAATGATATATATCAAAGGATATATTTTTATATATATTTCAGACCAAAAAAAAGGATATAGTTTTATACAAATGTAAACGCAAGTCGATCAGTAGGCAAGTAGGTCAAGGCTTGTCAATCGGATTTAGATTATGGAAGAAAAAAGAGTCTTTGGGATTCATGGTGATATGACCTGGCTAGCTGACTTTTCAGAAGAAAGGAGAAAGGTGGAATGTGAATTCAGTCATATTCATGTCCATGTGGTTGTAGCGTGTTCTGATGAATATCGATGAAGAAGATGAAGAAAAAGATATATATATCCAGCAAAGAGAGAAAGCTCGAACGAGAGCTGATTGATAGCTCTGCTTAACCTAACCACAAACAACAGTGATACTTTCAGGTTTAGGGTATTCATCATTCCATCAGTCCCACATGAATATTACTTCTCAGCTGCATGGTTCTTCTTGATTATCATACGCCGCTAGCTCTACATGAGCTGGTTTTATGTTTAGGGCGATTCGATCTTCCAACTAGCTTAGCCCTGCTCTTCACGTTTATGCCTGTGGTTACATTTATTTGGGTCACAAACGACTCAGAAATGCAGAGGGCAGTGTTGCCGGCCAGTTGATGATCGAGTTTCATTTTTGGTTATATTCAATTAGCTTTGAAAAGTATATATGAATTGTACAGTTGCCCGTTGTGAGTACCTGTGACCAAAACACCAAAAAAAGAGAGCTCGAGGCCATGGAGATCATGAAGTTGTTTAGAGTTGTTGACAGCCAAGTCCATGCCAATTGCCAAATGCTTCAAATTATCAGGATTCAGTGATCCTATATCAACTAGCTCCTTCCTTTCTTCTCTAGGTTTTGAGGGCAAGATGGATCTAAATATCCGAATGCCAGCTTTATTCTTTGTTTATCTACTCATTTTCATCTACATGGATGATGAAATTGTAAAGCAACACCATCTGATCGTTTAATCCATACTGTAGTACGTGTTTATGGCTCAAATTCAAATCCAACCGTTGTTCAATTTTACGACTCTAAATATATGTGTTCGTGTACGTAACGTGTTTATGTATTCTTATTATATGTACGTAATGTCTACAATTTTTGTTATTTACCATAATTATTATTTAGCATAATCATGTCTTCAAGACCTGATTATATGGAGACAACTGGATCACATAAGGAATTATTTAGGAATAGACAAGTTTGGTAGAAAGCCTAATCGTGAGGCATAATCTGGGAGGATGGAATCAGACCTTTCCAAGTATTAAGTTCTGGGTTGCTTCCTCAGTGCCAAGCAGCATGTCACTAAAATCTCTGATGCCCAATCCCACTCCCCTTTAACCCTCCTTTTCATTCATTTTAATCCCTAAAACTCTTTTCTTCTTCTCTGCAGGTTGGAGCCCTAATGGGAAATCAAATTAATACATGAGAGAAAGAAAAGGGCAAAAAAAGAAAATTCAAAATTGGAAAAGGAAGCTGGACAGCAAAGGCAGCACGGACATGAGGTGAGTGACTGTGTATGTAGGCAGCTATTGGCTGTAGCTGGGCCAGGTGGAGTGGGAGTGGGACATTCAGCCACGTCACGTGTCGGTTCAACGTGTTTTTCTTTCTCTTATGTTTATGTCTGCGATCGATCGAAATTACACGTTTCTAAATAATTCGTGATTTAACTTCAATTTAACTTAAATTAATAGTTATTAATTTCTATATAAGATTCAGCTGAGAGAGAAACCCTAAAAAAAGCTGCGGCGGCCTCTCAACAAAACATAAATGGACTCGTTCGGTGGCGGCCTTAGTCTTAGCTGGTCTCTTGATTATGTAGATGCCTTTGGCTTGTAGCCGGACGAGATTGTTATTTTGCCCGAGGCTCCTTGGATGAGTATGTTTTTGCTTGAGGTTCTGCAAGTGATGGTGACCATGATTGGTGGACGTCTTGCAACGAACAAGTCGTGTTGCATAGATCCGATGGAGACGACGGTTGATGCTAGACCGATTGGACAGAGTCAGGGCGAAGCTGGGTGGTTGCTTCAGGGCGGCTAGGTTTTGTGTTTTGCTGGGTATGGCAGGAGGAGCTACTCGGGGATGTCAGACGAGTTTGGTGGTAGGTGGTGGACTAGGGGTGTGGATTAGCAAAGATCGGAGTCGGGACGGGAGCTCCGGCGATACTGTACTGTGCAATGGCGTTGGATCAGCGGGTGGGCCTTTTCCGAATGAGCCTTGAGCTTGACTCTTGTTTAGCGGCTGTTTTGGGTTCTAAGTTGGGCTAGCTAGGGTTTTCCTTTAACCCAATTCAAAGTATTTAGCTAGCTAGTCTATTTACTAAAAATCCTTGTTTAGGATGTGTGATTTTCCTAAGTATTAGTTCTTCAATATTTTTTTGTTTAGAAATAAATGAACGAAATGTTTGTAATGAATGGTGCTAGCATGTCACGTTCTTAACTTGTCCAAACATTTGGCAAGAGAAAACATGTATCTGTGTCATTTTAACTTGAGTATCAATGAATTTGTTGTATGACTTTTACATCAAAATAGTTATTCATTTCTCATATTGAGTGCAATTTTGTTCATATATATCAGTGATTGAAGCCATAAGAAATTAAAAAAATTCAAAAATTATCATATCCTTGAAAGTTTTATGGACCTAGAGACAAATCTGTTATGAGGGGTCATGTCAAAACGTTTTTTCTCTCTGACCACCAAAAACTCCAATAAGCAACGGGAGGTTTTTAGTAAGTGAGTTCTACAATTAAGTTCTTACCAACCTAACCATATGTGATGGTTTATGTGAATACATATAGCACTAAAGATGATGTGAGGAGAGTATTCAAATTTTCATTGATGTTAATGTTCAATCCTGGATTCTTTCTTTTATCTTCTTTCTTTTATCACACTCGAACACACCTTCATATTCCGTATCATCACTCCCTTAATTTACTTAAGTTTGAATTATCCGGATTCATGTTCCTTTTATCACATCACATCACACAACTTATCGCAACCACTCAAATTTCTAAATAAATAGACAAATGATGTCTTCTTGCATGCCTACATGCAGAGTAGATCATTAGCTAGCCTCCCTGCCTCCCTCGTCACTAAAGAAGAGTACTACTGCTCGTGAACTCATCAATTTGAATCCTTCTTCGTTCTTCCTTCTGTAACACCAAAACTGTAAGAAACACAAGAACAGTGAAGAAACAACGAGATAAGGTTCATACTCATACGCGCATAAAAAAGAGGAAGAGTAGTAGTAGTGTTTCTTAAGCTGACATCATCAAATTGATCAAATTGGTCTTCTTTCATCATATCAGCCCGGGATTGCACGGCTACTCTACAGACTCGACTCTTCTCTCTCTCAAAAATAGAAACTTTCTCTCTGTTCTGCCCTGACCCTGCTTGCTTTTGCAATCAATGCACCAAACCTCTCAACCCTCCTACCATTTCTCAACTCTCCACCAACATTATTAATACCCCAATCTCTTTCACTCTTTGCTCTCTTCTAAATTGCTCCTCTCTGATCCGAAAGCTCCAATCTTGAAGAGGGAACATTGAAGAAACAGGTACAACCCCACATACCCTTCTTTAATTCTCAATCCAATTTCCAATGCTCTGTTTGTTTCATGGGTCTGTTTCATGATCAAGAATGTTCTGCATCTCTTGGGTTTCACTTGAGCTTTCTAAGATCTGCATGTACCGCAAGTGTCTTTAGTTTTGTCTAATTCATTCCCCTGCATTATTTTTAGCAACAAAACAGAGCATTTTGGTGACTGCTTGTTTGTTACTCTGTTTTGATAATGATGCAATATTCCAAGTGATCTGTTTTCTGCTCACAAGTTTTGGGCTTTTCCTTTAACGTTTCATCAGTAGCCAAACAAAGGATTAAGCTTTTGTTTGTTTGCTTCCTTTTTCTTCTTTGCGTAATATTTACATGATCATGTTTTTTGACGAAAATCATTGCTTTCGTCTTTTTCCTGCTTTTGCGATTTGCTTTTGTGTTTGGGTTTCTCTAGTGGGAATACTACAGTTCGTAATCCCCAATTTCATTATTGATTTTTATTCCAGTCTCCTTTTAGACTATTTCTCCTCCATATGAATCTGTTGACCCAACTCTTGCTCTGTTCGGTTGCTGAGAATCCGGAGGAGAAAAAGAAATATACTTGAAATTCCAAATTTTCAAAAGCCAATTTGATACCAAATTTTGAGGTTATTGTTGATATTGGTCAAATTTATGAGGATTGGAGATTCATAACTTGGGTTTCTCCAAATGGATAAGAAGGTGAATTTTCTAACCCTCTTCAAGATATTCTCATTCCATGGTTGTTGGTTGTTGGTTGTTGGTTTTGTTTTTATTGTTTTTTGGTGTGTCATTTTGGTTACATTTGCTTTGTTTGATACTTTGATATTTAGTTTGAGAGAGAGAGAGAGACAGAGACAGAGAGAGAGAGACTGAGAGAGAGACTGAGAGAGAGAGACTGGGAGAGGATAGGCTTCCATAGTTGAAAGTTTCTTATCAGCTTTGGAATTCCCTGCTGGGCTATGTCTTTGGAGATTCCGATGGCCTTGGAATTATTTTCTTCTGTTTTATTGAGAGTTAAGATGCATATTCGAAATCACAGGAAAGAAAAGACATGTCGTCGGATGTATGGTTAATCAATCTCCTATTTTCATGTTTTTGAGGTGCTTTTTATAGGTTTTATGCATCATAGTTTCAAGTTCTTTGACTCAATTTGCACAAGATTGTAGCACTTACCTGTATCAAAGCGAGTCATTGATGAAGGGTAGAGGATCTTATGCCAGCCTTTTTTAAGCATTTCCTATTCTTGTTCACATGGCATCTCGTTGATAGTTTAATACCGTCTTATTTGATTTGTTTCAGTTTCTTTACAAGCATCCAGTTTTCTGTGAGAACCTATAGATTAAACTATTGCATTATTGATGTCTTATCGTT
Organism: Fragaria x ananassa; assembly: GCA_034370585.1. NCBI lineage: Eukaryota > Viridiplantae > Streptophyta > Magnoliopsida > Rosales > Rosaceae > Fragaria > Fragaria x ananassa. Next base: position 31,255,003 of record CP139754.1, on the reverse strand, counting down.
TTCCTCAGCTGGTTTTGTCATCGGTTCACGTAATCTCCACAGCTTGTATTTGACTATGTTAAAATGCTCCATGTCCCCAGCTTTCTATGTCAAGTTGTAAAGTAGCTTCGGCTTTGATGTGTGGGAATCTTTGGCATTTGGATAGTCTTTTGCTCAGTTGACCATTTCAGAATTTCATGTGAGATCTGTTTTGCCAAAAGGATGAATCTTATCCCTTGTTGCATCAGATGTATTCTTTGAGGAGCTGAGCAATGGGGGCTTGTGTTTCGACTAGTAATAAGAGGACTTGCAGTAGCAGAAACAATGGAGAGACACTTTCTCCTTCGTGCTTGGGGATCGGATTCTCTGGGAAAAAGAGAACAAAGACATTCTCAGACCGCATATATACCCTGCAGAATTTACATTCCATACCCAACCGGATTTTTACCAATGGAAAGAGCAAAACGTCATGCGTCTTTACGCAGCAGGGCCGGAAAGGCATAAACCAGGATGCCATGATAGTGTGGGAAGTAAGTTTGGTCTTTTCATTTGAAATTATATCTGAATGTGTTGCAGGATACTTTTTTCTAAACTGAGTTTGTAAATTTTTTGAAGGACTTCATGTCAGAAGATGCGATATTTTGTGGTGTGTTTGATGGCCATGGTCCACATGGTCATCTTGTTGCTCGCAAAGTAAGGGATGCATTGCCATTGAAGCTGCTGTCCTTCTTGAATTCTTCTCAATCAAGGTCAAATGTGTCGAGTAAAACATGTTTTGGAGGGAATGTAAAGAAACTAGACGATGGAGAAACTGAGAAGGATGCTTCACCTGAGGAGAAATTAAATCTAGAATGGAGAGAAGCTTTCATGAAGTCATACAAGTCCATGGACAAAGAGCTTAGGTCTCATCCGAATGTAGACTGCTTTTGTAGTGGTAGCACTGCTGTCACTCTAGTCAAACAGGTAAGGCAGGAAGCACTTCCTATATTCTTCTGTGTGTTCTCCTTTATTTTGCTTGTTCTTGATTTCTTGTTTTCTATTCAGGGGTCAAATCTTTTCATGGGTTATATTGGGGATTCCCGAGCAATCCTTGGATCAAAAGACAGTAGCGATTCCATGATAGCAATCCAGTTAACTGTTGATCTAAAGCCTGATCTGCCAAGTATGGATGATAATATTTTTTTTGTTTTGTTCCAGCAGTGTGTTAGTTTCTTGCTTTTTGTATAAAAATAAGAACCTCACAGTGTTGTAAAATTTTCATAGGGGAAGCTGAAAGGATTAAACGATGCAAGGGTAGGGTGTTTGCTTTGCAAGATGAGCCTGAAGTATCTCGAGTGTGGTTGCCTTTTGACGATGCTCCTGGGCTAGCAATGGCTCGAGCATTTGGAGATTTCTGTTTGAAGGAGTATGGAGTGATCTCCATACCTGAATTTGCTCACAGGATACTTACAGAGAGAGACCAGTTCATTGTCCTTGCCTCAGATGGGGTAAATTTTCATTTTTCGGAGATCTAGTTCCTTCATAATCATTATACATACCACAATGATACAAATACACTTATCGTTCTGTATGGCTTTCAGTAATGACTAAGAAATAGAACTACCGTTTTTCATCACATTTTGAACAGTAAACATGATGAGAAAGTGTGGTACATCTCATTGAAATTGAATGTAAAAAATCGAGATTTATCATTTGCAAGTTCTCAAGAACTTTATGGACATGATCATTAGATGTAAATACAATTTAGAAGTTTATCCCTTAAAGCGTTACTTTACATATGATTCAGGTTTGGGATGTCTTGAGCAATGAAGAGGTTGTTGAGATAGTGTCCTCAGCTCCAAGCCGGTCAGCCGCTTCAAGATTTGTGGTAGACGCAGCAGCTCGTGAATGGAAACTAAAATACCCCACGTCAAAGATGGACGATTGTGCAGTTGTTTGCTTGTTTTTAGATGGGAAAATGGACTCGGAATCTGACTACGAGGAACAAGGCTTTTCATCTGCAACCCTCCAGAGTAATCACTCCGGCAATGCAGTTGAATCTGATGATGGCCAGAAGACTGAGCCCACTTTGCAGAGGAATTGCACTGTAAGATCATCTGATGAAAGTGATACTTATGGACGATTAAATGTTGATAATGAAGGGAATTTCGAACCAATGTCAACTGAAGACCAGAACTGGTTAGGGTTAGAAGGTGTCACGCGTGTGAACTCCCTTGTTCAGCTTCCAAGATTCTCCGAGGAAAGGCCAATTCAAGTATGAAATGGCCTTTTGTTGTACCATGTTATCTTTTTTTGCTCATTAAATCCAAAAGAAAGATAATTCTTTCTGGATTGCCATTTCCTCCGATTTTGTTGTAGTCATGAAATGTCAGGGTACAGTTCTGTCCAGGTAACTGATGCATGAAACGGTCTCTGATTTTCTTCAGTTGATGTACATTCTTAGTCCCAGTAACGCTTTGGCAATGTAGATGTAGCATTTCTTACCTGCGGCCTTGTAGACTTGTTTTTACATCTGCAGTATGCATTGGAGTTATTCATAGCAAGTGCTTGGAATAACAAGGATAAGTTGTTGTTTCTACTGAAGTCTCAAGTTCAGTTGCAGCATATTTACAACCTGAATTAGTGATCGGCACAAGATTGCGCATGTACCTATAAGGGAACACTTTCCATGTCTGTTTAGATGACATAAGTAGGCAAAATGCTAAGAAATGACATGACATAATGTAAGAATCGGGAGACTTGATGGACAAAATGGGAGGTTAAGTCAACAATTTTATCACTTAATGGACATGGCACCAAACCCGTTGAAAGAACAGAGAGAAATCATATATCATTATCTAAATGAACAATAAAACGAGCTATCATAAGAAACTAGGTGTCAACCGTATTCCTAAGTCAGCTAGGTTGTACTTGGAAATCAGGATATTCTATTGAATGGCTTTGAACTTTTGAAGGCTCATCTTCATAGACGAGTCCAGTTTCCTTCTCTCCTCATCCACAAGGGATTAGGATACTCTACTAATTCCTTTAAATCCTTGGCGGAAAAGGAATGAAACCTTTTATTTGGCAAGTTATTTATCCTTTATTGAATAGGAAAAAGAATCAGTAACCTATGAGGAAATGGAAAGAGAAACATACCAGCTCGCCCTATATAAACAGGATGTAGGTTTTCAAATTCCATAATCACATTTCACGCTCTTAATTATAACAAGTACTCAACGTTCTGCTGCAGTCTCATTCCCACATACAAAACCATGTCCAAGACTTCTCTTCCTCACGACATGCAGCCGGAGAAGAAGCTTTAAGCAGTTGATGATGGCTTCAACGATGAATTCCTCCCATCAAGGCTGCAGAAACTTAATCTGCTCAATGAAGAAGCTGCTACTGATTCAGAAGATGAAGATGATAGCCATAGTGTCGAGTTCTGTAGGTTTCATGGTGAGAGGCAATTGATGTATCCTAATGCTCCACCAAATGCCCCTACTAGAATCCTACTAAAGGAACATACAGTCTACAACATTCCCAAGAAGGATTGTGTGAAATGTAAGAAAGAGAAGCTCGCAAAGAAGAAACTGAAGAAATCCAAGAAGCCCAATAGTCACCATGTATAAAAATGGCCATCCAAGGATTGCTCCACTGAATGAGGACGGCACCAGTTCTTGGTTTACTATTAGCTAGCTGGTAATCATTTGTTAGTCAAGAATATCACTTTTCTTTTCTGAATTTCTGTTACCAGTTAATGATAACTATGAACCATCAAACATGCATTACTATCAGTCCCGGAGCTTGTTCTTCGAAACTTTTGTATTCCTCGAATTGTTGAAAGTTTATGTCCCCTAATGAAATAAGCAATTGTGTACTTTAGTTTATCTAGTTCATCCAGTTTCGCACTACAGAACAATTTCTTTTCTGTTGTGATATAATCAAGTATGGACACATTTTGATGATATGCAATCCCAGTAAGAAGAAGATGAAGTACCAATGTTTTCTTTGTTTTATTTTCTGGGCATGGTAACATTGTATATGCAGAACAAAGAACTGATGACCACAATGCACAAACAAATAGACAATGCAAAGTTTCCTTTGTATGATATATGGGTTAAATTTTATAACTCAGCTGAAGTCTTGGTTCACATAGTGATTTAGAGGAAACTAAACCATCAAAGCATCGGTACTGATCTCAACATGATGCACAGCCTTGATGAAGCTAAATGGATTAGGGCACAAGTTTCTCTTAGGAAGCCAGTTTCAAACAACGCGAACAAGGTTCTACGGTTAGAATTCCTTATGTCAAATACTACATTCTTGTATTATGGCCCGAAAAATAATTTACAGAACTTTTTGAGAACATAAAGTAAAATCTTATATTTGACAACCTACATTGCAGGCTACCTAATAACTGAAACAGGTGAGATTTAAAGTTGAGGCAGTAAATCATTTGCAGCAGCTCTGAGATAATCCTCATAGAGCTCAACTGACCAAATAGGCAAATGGCAAAGAAGACAGTAACGGGAAAACAGAATTGGTAAGTACTCTGTCATTCAAAGAGGAAAATCAGAATATGTAGGCTGATAAATCATCAGCCAAAACAGTAGATATGCCCATTAATGGCCGTAAGAGTTGCTACTACATATTGCCATTGCCACATGTAAATAGCTACAAGGTTCATTCCAAAACCACGCAAACTGATAACCATGAAACAACCCCACCGTCCTATACAACCCATATTTTCAAATCATGAAAAACTCAATTGCATCCTAGCTTTTACTTTCACTCCCCATGCAGTTTGCATTTGTATCTGCTCAAATGCAACTGCTCTAATCACCCATGGCTTCTACTCTTAACTCACCGCCAAATCTTCACCCAACAATGCTAAATCCGCAACCATAAGAAGACCTCTTCTGTTCCTACATTTCCACCACCAAGCCTTCTTCAGCAAGAAATATCCTATTCATTCCAGTTCTGTGATAATGGCAGCTTCAAAATCCCATTCTTCACTCCTGCCTCTCCTCGCCATCTTTGTTATCCTTCTCACAGTAACTGGCCAGGCATTTGCAGGGCGCAATGTTCCGAAACAAACCAACAAAGGTGAGAAGAAAGAGCCTCAGTTTTTGTTTGGGCATGATGGCAGTTTTCTCATTCCAGGCTTTGGGAGGGTGGCAAAACCATACAAGTTTTTCCCTTACAGACCTCCATACACTGCTCCACGCACCGGTGGAAGTACTGGAACGGGTGCTTCACCACCGGGGCGTAACTATGTTCCTGGTGGAGATGATACCTTTGTCCCAAACCCTGGCCACCCTTGAGTCTGTTTCCTGAGCTAGCTTGGAATAAGTATGCAAGATTATCTGCATCACTAGTGTACTAGTTGTGTGTGTGTGTTTGTGTTTCCAGTCTACTGTGGGGTGCTAGAAGACGGTGTACGTTACTGCAATGCAGTCCTATGTCAGTTTGAATAAAGTAGAAACTATCGTCCAAAAAAAAGAAGTAGAAACTAGATCTATGTAAGTGGTTGTTTTTCTATGTACTGTTCCCTCTCTAGCAATAATTTGTGTGTTGTGTTTTGAATTTTCATTTTACACACCGTATGCCCAACAACGGAGAATAGAAATATACAACTACTTACTAGTCTTAACATGAAGATATCTTTAGAAATGAAGAATAATTAAGGTATGCAATAAAGATCCAACAAGAAATGGAATGAACTTATCGAATATGTCGGGAATTAGCATGTAATAATCAGCATCAATGTTCTCAACAAAGCAAGACTATCAGATCTACATCAATTACTCAATTAATCAACGGTTGGCAAGTCATCAATTTAATCTGAAAACATATAACTAAAAGTGTGCCATCAATGAATACCATGTAGTGATCAGTGCGGACATATCAGGCAAAACTTAAACTTTCATTTTGGTAATGATAAACAATGGACAGACAAGATCATGTTTGTTAAACATGAACATCATGAAATTATGATTATACAAATAGAACATGTATTTTTGTAATAGACTGCTATAATTCCAGAATTAGAGGCCATAACAAGCAACTGTTTCAAAATCACATTTGATCAAAGGGGACATGATTTTTCAGTACCAAGAAACCATCATGCATTTGAGATCGCAGAATCTGAATCCAACACCAACCCAGCACCAGCAAAGCCTTCAAGCTTGTACTTTACCCTGATAATAATAGATACTTAATTAAAGAAAACAGCTGCAGAAACTTAAGCAACTGCTATACGCTAATCCAGAATCAGTCTTCAACAGAATGAGCCACTTTACAAACCATTAAACCCTGTCCATCCTGGATGCCCTTGGTTCGCCTCATCACTCAATCTAAGACACAAACATGATCGCATCCTACGACATTTTTCGACACCACTCAATTATACAATGCAAAATAAACTGTACACATAATTGGTCTTTCGGGCCACCACTTTCTAATAGCTCACATGAATCCGATTCAGAATAACGCACATTCATGTTCTCTGTCCTCATAAAATCTAAGATCTCAGAATTTGATCGATTACTTGGATTGAAAGCAACATGCTTACAAAATTGAAAACACACCCTACATGATTCAGACCCTTATTGGTGTAAAATAGCCTAGAATAAATGTCACCACCAACCACATTACCACACCATCAATCTCAACATTTCAACCACCCAAAAGAGCTACTAATTCCTCTACACACATAACATTCTTTTTAATTTATAAAAATCAACCTCTATTAATAATATAAAAAACAAAAAACAAAGAAGCAAATTTACCTGAATGAAAAGAATGTAGGTTTTTGTTTTGGGTCTAGAGAGAGAAAGAATCGGAAGCGAAGAGGATCTTGAAGGCGATGAAGCAGAGGAAGGCGAAGAAGATAGCGAGGAAGAGGTAATCGACGAAGACGAAGAACTCGGTGGAGCCGTGGTTTCGTTTATTCTGCTTCTTCTTATTATAGGCGATTTGGTTTATGGGACTCGCCCTGGAATCCTCGCAGCGGATCTCTTCGACTTTCGCCATTGCGCCGCCCCGGTGAGTCGGATCTGGAGGAGGAGTCGGGTCACGGGAGGATCCGGGAGCGACGGAGTCTTTTTTTGTTTTGTTTTCAGATCCAGGGAATTTAGGCTTGTTTTTCGATTAAAGGCGGTTGAACCCGCGCGCTTTGTGAGAGGCCTCAGTCACGTGCATCGCATGTGATGCTTTTAAGCTTTTACAGTTTTACCGGTTTTTTTTTGGTTAAATTTATACATTTTGATTTTGAAAGTTTTTTCCCTTTTTGATCAGTGATTTTAAAGTCATACATTTTGATTTTGAAAGTTATAAATTTTTAGTCCTATATCAAGATCATAGTCTCTTCCGATCCAATATCATAATCATAGTCTCTTCCGATCCAATATCATAATCATAGTGTCTTCCGATCCATCCTTTTTTTAGTCAAATTAGCATGAGGTCACGTATTCAACTCACGGAATAATAGTTGTAACATTTAAGTTGTTTATCCAAATTTGAAAATCAGTTGATTACCAGCTCTTTGTTATCCGTAATGAAATATTAACAAATCTAAAATAAGATAGCTGCAAAACGTAGCGAGACTTTCTTTGCACAATAGATACAATTATACAGACTACACATGCTGTAACAAGAGTTGCAGCAGGCCTGTCAGATTCTACAGCTACTCGATTATATTCTACATAATGTATGATCACCAGGAATAGCTGATTCAATTTGAAGCTATACAACATATTTGATGGAGACAAAAATTCTTTGCATCGTGTATATATACATTGGCTACTAGAACCGAAGAATGCTGGCTTCTCATTGAAGCTAATATGGGTTATGCTCCATTAGATGCTAGTCTTGGCAATCAATAGATGATGATCTCCCCTTACTGCACATCTGGGCTTGTGCTTCCCAGCATCCAATGTTTGGCCTCACACACTAAATGAGCGACTATGGTGATTACTGTAGGAAACTTCCTTTCTCAGTACCTTATAACACTAGTCCTGCTCAAGAACAGAATCATCTATTAGCAGATCGAAAAAATTCATAGACTATGGGGAGAAATTCAATAATCCTTTATATTGGATCTAAAATTCAGGCAGTCCTAGGCAAGAGACCCTACATTAATGACACTAATGCAACATACCTCAGGTGAATTGCCTGACGAAGAAGTGGAATCTGCTACCTCCAATATAGTGGCCTCTGACTTTTCATTTGAATATCTAAATTTCCACCAGTGAGACAAGATAGAGAAATCTATTAGAAAACAGTGTCCCCTTACGTATGTATATGGAACAAAGATGAGATAAAACAGCTAAACATCAGCATTGAAGAACCCAACATATTGATGATCTGATTATGTAAACGATGAGATACAAAATAAACTAAAGGGCCTAGAACTAAATAGGAATTATGTGAAAAGAAAACTAGTAGGTTTAGACTGACTAGGATGTTATCATGACTACGAAAGCATTATTGGTTGATTCTCTTTGGTTGCTGAGAAAGTAAAAGACGAGCATAGAATATGATGAAAAAGAAGATAAAGAATTGATTAAACAAGTAAAAATCACAACACTAAATGGTCATATCTTCTAACAAAGATCCAAGACTTCCATAAGGAATCCTTGCCAAATAAAAATTACTAAGACCAGATGCTTACGTCGAAAGAATAGTAACCCAAATCAGCTCCACACAGTCCACCCAAAGAAGCCTTTGTTCAAGAGGAATCAGGCCATAGGTAACTAGATGAGCAAATGGCCAAAGTTTCCATCCTGCCTGTCATGTCAGTCAGAAACATAAGCAGGTTACAACTTGCCATGTAATCTAAACCTGTATGAGAAAGACTTAGCATCAACAAGCATTTCGATCAAGTTTGAGAAATATACACTAAAATCTGAAATATATGCCTTTCTTAAGAGAATCGAGTCAAGCTCTGCTGATATCTCTGACATCAGCAGAAACTTTTGTTTGACATTTCCGGAAAGGCTACATCTCTGACAGTACTAGTAATTGAATCAATCACTACTTTCTGCAGGCACATCAAGGCACCAGTCTCTTCTTTTAGTTATGTGTTTATATAGTATCGTCATATTCAAGTTATTTACCTGTTGTTGTTTATATGTATGAGTATTATTATAATAAACTGAGAAGGCCCATCAAAGCAAACCGTAAAGCTTGAATCAGAGATCAGGTGAAAAAATCTGCTTAGTGTTACTCTATCTGATTTGAAATACACTCATGTAATCTATTCAGAAAGAACTGAAATACACTCGCAAAAGCAGTACAAAGGTATTCACAACTGTTAGAATGAAGATTGAGAAGAGCTTCTTACAGTCAGCATGGGTAGAAATGTAGCCTTCAGTTCATCAAAAATCTTGTTTGGGGACTCAAAACGCAAGAGCCCCAAAGCCACAAAATAGATGCTGTTCCATATAGCCGCCCACACTGTTTGGTCAAAGGCTATTTTGGCCGGGACCACCCACCAATCTTCCAAAGGAAAGAGAGCCTGGAAACCAGATTATATGGTTTTAGCCACTCAGGAAACCCACCAAAGAAGCCAAAAGTAAGCAAATATAAACCAGAACCATTACCTCACAAAATTGGTAATAATAATGAGAAAGAGATCCGTGGAGGGAAAACCCTACAAGCCCTGATCTGAACATGCGTGTTCTATCAAATTCCAAAAGCGGCTTCCCTTCATAACACTACATGTTTAATGAGAAATAACTCAGAAACCACATAAACAAATCATATAGAGATAAAATTTATGAGAGAATCATAGGGAATTAAGACTTACTTGGGCAATCCAATCTCCTAAAGTATAGACTACCCCACTTATCACCATTTTGGCTAAAACCGGGTTTGCTTTGAGAGCTTGTTCATAGGCAATCCAATTGTGTTCAGGTACATACTTCACTATCTCGTAAAGGGTCCATCCCTGGAAAAATAGCTCAAAAATTAGTTCCAACACACAAAATACTACAGACCGTACAAACCCCTCATTCAATGAAGAAAGAACTCGATTTTGGTTCAGCTCTCATCATTAAGTTCAAAACCCACAGATACTTAACAGCGTAGTAACATCAACAACGTATTCAGGATCGATCAACTAATTCCAGCAAGACAGGTTAGAACTTCAAACCAATCATGAACAAATTCACACATTCCTAATTCATTCTAGTAAAGGAAAGAACCCAACTTTGGTTCAGCTCAGTCATTACACAAAAAACCATTTAACCTAAACAACTTCCAAACCCGGCTGAAACCAAGTACAGTTTCATAACATCATTACCTATCAAAGATCAACTAACTCAAACAAAGCTTAAAGATTACAAACACAAACAGAATTAAAACCTTTGCATCTCATTTGCATATGAACATCAAAATCCAAAATATTCAAACCAAGAAAACAGAATCCAATACAAGAAAACATACATGCCAATAGTCATGGTCAATCGTGAGCAGCTTAGACACAGCAAAGGTCCCAAACCCCAGAACAATCAAAGCATTGATAGCTCTACTGGTCAACTTGTCCAAATCATCCCCATCTCCATTTCCTCCAGAACTAGATTGAAGACCCACAAACTCTTCAGACCCATTAACCAACACCCTGCTCTCTTGCTCAGCTACCACCTCTCTGTCCTCTGTCACCGACCCAACACTGAACCTTCGTTTTCTCCGGGTCGGGACGACCCATTTCTTAAACGGGCCGGGTTTGCTGGAGGTCCGGACAGACAAGAAGACAGGAACAGAACTGGGTTTGTGGAGTTGAGTGTTGAATAAGGTTGTGAGGTTATGAGGTGCGGTTATGTTGAGTGTTGCCATTAACAGAGTGTTGTGTTTTGGGATGGAGCTGAGAGTTGAGATATAAAACACGATGATGGTGGTTTACGTGGTAGTTTGGGACTTGGTCGGAGCCGAACAGTTGTGATTACGATCGTACTTGCGTTTTCTACCATTCATGGCTTTGTTTCTGCCACCGACCTGTATCAGGTTACGTTTTTGACTATCTTGTTCCCGGGCCATGTTTTGCAATTCATCAGGTCAGAAGGCCCAGACCCAATAAATATATTGGGTTAGCTAGGCATAATTGTTAATTTGTTATCTTAATTTTTTTAAATTAACCAATTTATTACCTTAGGTTTTATTTTAGGGAAAATGCTCATTTAGTACTAATTTGAACCCCTCATTCTCCATTCCAATGATAATCTTTTTCATTAGTCCATTCCAATATAAGGTAACTTTTTTATGCCCAAATACACAAATCTTTATTAAAGTCTTAATAAACCATATTATTTTAAGACTATTTTGCCCTCATCCTTTAAACATGCATAGAGAGAGAAAATAAAAGAGAGAATACTTGGTCGGAATCTCACCGGACTCCGACTCCGGTCACCGGCCGCCGGACTCCGGTCACCGGAATTTTCCCGACCGCCTGAATTTCAATTACTGACCCCCAGTAATCGGTTACTGGCCAGTTATTGACACCTAGTAACCAGTTACTGACACCCAGTAACCAATTACTGACCCCCAGTAATCGGTTACTGACCAGTTATTGACACCCAATAACCAGTTACTGACCCCCAGTAACCAGTTATTGACTCTCACTAACCAGTTACTGACACCCAGTAACTGACTTATTACTCTCTAATATACATGTTTGTTGTCTTCCCGTTGATAGATACATCAATAACACAAAAAATGAAATCAATAACTAAAAGCTATACTTGTAATCACAACAGAGGTCCTCACCCTCACACCAACGAACAACTTCTGGAGCCACAAGAAATTTATTACCCCCAGTAATCAAAATTTTACCACCACCATGAAACCTCTATTTCTTTCTCCTCAAGCCTTTGCTCTGCACGTTCTAAAGCATCTTCAAGTTCCTTTATCCGCTCTTCTTGTCTCGCTTCAAGCACTTGATGTAATTTTCTCTCGAGTTCAAGCAGAGCAACTCCAGAGCCCCAAAGCATTTCATCACTGTAATCCGTTGACGCTGAGTCTCCTTCACAACGGTTTGAACCAATGTCTCCCATATCCTGCCACATTTTCAACACTCAAACATTCATTTCCCCATAACAAGTATGCAATCAAATTAAGTCTCTTAAAGTCAAGAGTAGGGTAGTATGTACCTCTAGCATTTGCTGCGGCGGATTATTTTCAGAATCCAATTGGAGTTGCAATCTTTCTAACTCGGCGTGAAGCTCTACCTCTAGTTGATCCATTCCTGCCACACACTCGTCTCCCTCTCTCTGGTTTCCAACACAATCGGAGGAGCACTCGTCGCGGACGGCAACAGATTGAAGAGAAAACTGGCTACCAGAGGTGGAGTCTTGTTGGAAATCGGTGGAGAAAGAAGTGAAATTAATGTCATTAGACTCCACCGGCTTACTGCCCGACTCCTGTATGGCATTTTTGAGAAACACCTCCATCTGCCTCCGCAATTCCACCATCTTGTTCAGTTCATGTTTACCAGCAGCGACCACACAAAGCAGACCGCACGCCACCCCCAAATTGAACGACCTCGACCTCGAATCCACACCACACCCTCCTTCTGTAATTTCTGATCATTAGAGACAAAAACCCGACAAAAATTACAAGTAACGGAAGGCGAATCAGGTGAGGTTCGATTCGAGTCCCGATGTTGGTTTCCTCGCCGGTGACGAAGCAGTAGGCGGCGGCCAAGCAATTCAATAACAAAGCAGAAAGCGTCGTTTAGCGAAGCTTGGATCGATGTCTGTGCCAGCGACTTGCAGTAGCGGAAGGGCAAGATTCCGATCGGTGGGGTTTGGCAGGAGAGAGAGGGAGAGAGAGAGCGAAGACGAAGAGGAGAGAGAGAGGTTAGATCGGATTATGAGAGGGAGAGATAGAGAGTGAAATTATTTAGATTAGGGGTGAAAATGTCTTTTTGTTAAGAATCATTGATATGAGCTATGGAAAACTTTTTTCATTGGTTTAGGCATTTGTTTTGCTGTTTTTGTGCATTTGGGCATTTTCCCTTTATTTTAACTAATTTGCTACCATTTCATCAAATTTATTACTTTAGAGTTTCAAGATTAACTAATTTACTTATCGAAATTTTAATATCGACCAACTTTAAATTTCGATTTTTAGAACTAATTCATGTTTGGATGAAGAAATAAATAAATTAAAATGACAAAAAGGTAACAAATTAGCTAATTTTAAAAATAAGAGAAATGCCAATTTGATACTAATTTTGTCCCTTCTTAGACCATTTAAATGTTTCAAATTATACATTACTCATTCCAATATAAAGTAACATTGCATGTGCCTTAATACCCAACTTTTATCTGTCTTGGCCCATTTTGTATAATGTTGAAGGACAAAAATGCCCTTCTGACCATCTCCATATATACCTGATTTTTTTAGATATGAGATTTCAAATTCAAAAACGCAATGAGAGAGAAGCTTGAGCCGATTCCCGACGCCGATTGAAGCAGAGACTACCGATGTCAATTTCTGACGCCGATTATTGACCCCGATTGAAGTAGATACTACCGATGCTGATTTATGACGCCGATTTCCAATGCTGCTTGAAGCAGAGACTATCGACACCGAATGAAGCAGAGAATCTCTTTGTCGATGCATCGAGATCGAGCTTTAGTTTGCTCTTCAGTTCATACTCGGTTTGATTCTATTTTCTTCTTCTTTTCGTTATGTTTTTTGTTCAAGTGTAGCTCGATTTTGAATTCTCTTCGTGTTTATGTGATTTTGAATTGTATAATTTTCGTAAATGTTGGTTGAATCATTTTTGTTCTCGTCTGTATGTTCTATTCTGTTGTTAGGTTTGAGTGGTTGTATAATGAACTTTCCTTGTGCTCAGATACTGATTTCAAATATTTTTGGAAATTTTGACTTGCTTATTGGGGATCAGTAATTTTGTGAACTGTTTTTTTTATGTTGTAGTGTGATTAATTGTTGTTTTGTAGTGCCTTTGTTTGTTTTCCAAGCATTTGGTTTAGGTTTTCAAAATGTTTTGTTGTTGTGATATAATTTATTGGGGTCAGTAATTTTGTGAACTGTTTTGTTTTATGTTGTAGTGTGATTAATTATTATTTTGTAATGCTTTTGTTTGTTTTCCAAGCATTTGGTTTAGGTTTTCAAGCTATTTTGTTGTTGTGATATAATTTATTGGGGTCAGTAATTTTTTGAACTGTCTTTTTCTATGTTGTAGTGTGATTAATTGTTGTTTTGTAGTGCTTTTGTTTATTTTCCAAGCATTTGATTTAGGTTTTCAAGCTGTTTTGTTGTTGTGATATAATTTATTAGGAGTCAGTAATTTTGTGAACTGTCTTTTTTTATGCAAGAACATGGTTGATTCTTTGGTTGCAAATTTATCTATTTTGGAAATGGATTTATTGTTCAACTTAATGATCTTATGAACTTTTCTGACTTGCTGGACTCTATTCGTCGAAGATTTAGATTTTCGGCCAGTGATTCTTTTCATCTTCAATATTCATCTCATGCTTATGCTGTCATTTATCTGGATAATGAACTTGATTTCAAGATGTTGTTCTGTTATGCAAGTATTTATCACTTGGATCATGTTGATGTATCTGTTGTGAATGATGTTGGAAATAGCAGCTCTACAACAAGTGCTATAGTGGTGAGAAGAAGCTGATTTGGTGTGGTTGTTGTCTTAAGATGGGTCATCATTGTTTACGCCCAAATTAATATTTTACTGGACAGTAAATGTCTATGTGAATATTAATTAGATTCTTGATCCGTGTTGTTTGAGCCAGCTGTCTAAGTAGAATGACTCCGCGCGAACTACACAGTTCGCGCGGAACACTAAGCTCGTGCGCAGAATAGGCCACGTGAGTTAACTTCAGAGCTCGCGTTCGAAATGGCTTCCGCGCGGGGTAGAAAGCTCGCGTGGTTCGCGCTGACTTCACACGGACTACGAAGTTCGAGTGCAAAAGGGACTTCGCGCGGACTACACCATTCGCACGTCGAATGTATTTCGCTTTAAAACCCTAGGCGAGGCAGAATATATCTAGGCGAGCTGGCGAACCGGCTCGCGTAGGAGACTTCACGAAGAAGTCACTGGCGGAGTTCGCATGCATCACATTAATCATTAAAGACTCTGAAAAGTCTTTGACATGTTTCGGGCTAATCATTGTGGCCCTTTTAACATAAAAAGCCCTTCTAAGTCCCGCGAGCTGCAAATAGCCTGCGAGATATAGGCGAGCTTCAGGAGCTCGCGGGATAAGCTTGTTCCTAAATCCAGTCCGCATATGAGTCCATATATTGGCAGCACATAAGCAAAGTCCTATGGGGAATGAAGTATGCAAAATAGACATGTGTCATAAACTGGTTGATTCGCGTGAGCAAAACAGTGTCCTTGTGATATTAGAGTTTTAGAATCTAATTTGGACTATGAATATCTCTTTTCTGCCGCCAGTCGAGCTTCTATATAAAAGGACTCAAAGCCCTTTTTACAGACATAATTAAATCTCTCAACAAAATACAAAACTGCAAATCAGTTACCTCTCGAGCTACCTCGAAACCCTAACCCTAAGGACGCCGCCGCCTTAGTTTCAGAGCTCTCCTGGACTCGCCCCCGATTCTTTGACCTCCCTTTGTTGCTCTGCTCGCGATATACCGTGAGTATCGATCGCCTTGTGCTCGTAAATTCCTCCTCTGAGGTGGCACCTGGAAACCCCTTCCGCCTGATCAAGAAGTCAAGCACACCCTACTACTCTTTCCTCGTTCGCGAGGTGGTATGCCCGCAACAACCCCTCACTCTTTAATCGTTGAAGATTCTCACCAGTTTTTGACATGCTTTGGGTCAATCCCTGTGATCCTTATTAATTAAAAAGCGTTCTTTTGGCCCACGAGCTAGAAAGACCCGCTAGTTGGTTTGAGTCCGCGGCCTACGCGAGTTAGGTTTTCACAAAAACTGTGACACCCCGCGGGATAAGGATAGTCCTAAGTCTAATCCGCATAGGAGTCTACAGTTGGCAGCTCGGAAGCAATAACTCATGCGGAGTGTGCAGACTGGACATGTGTCACAAGATGGTTGGTCTGCGCGGGTTAGCAGTGTCCTTGTGGTATTAGGGTTTCATAGTCTGATTTGGACTATGATTATCTTTCTTCTTTCGCAAGTCGAGCTTCTATATAAGGGGACTCGAAGCAGTCTCTCTGACACACAATCAAATCTCTCAACAAACACAACTTTTACAACAACAACTCAGAGACAATCTCTTTACAAACTGCAACTCAGTTACCTTTTCGAGCCTCTCGAAAACCCTAACCCTAAGCGCACCGCCGCCTAGGTTTTTCTCAGAGCCCTCTTGGACTCGCCCCCGATCACCCTGATTCCCTATAGTTGCTCTGCTCGTGTCTTGCTGTGAGTATCGATTTGCCTTGTGCTCTTAATTCCTCATTTGAGGTGGCACCTCGAAACCCCCTCCGCCTGATCAGAAGTCAAGATCTCGCACCCAATCAACATTTCCTTGTTCGCGAGGTGGCACGCCCGCAACATCTCCCTCCTTCTTTGTTCGCTAGTTATCTCTCGCCCGCGCGCTGAGGTTCGTGGCCAAAACAATCATAACAGGAAGAGTTGTACAAAACCTTTGAATGGGCAGCCGTAGTTCATGTTACATCCTTTTGTTCGTAACTGGGTGTTAGGAATGTCTTCTGAAGATTCAGATATTACTGGGTATCAGTAATATTTCTTAATTTACTCTTTTTTAGGTCTTTTCTTTACTCTGGAATGCTTACAGTTTTTATTACATTCATATATGTCCAAACATGAAAAATTATTAGGGGCCAGTAATTTTCCTGACCACAATAACCAAAGTTTTTGGTTGGTTGTTATTACTTAGATTCCTTTCAAGCATCTTCTAATGACAGAATATGGTAGTAAACTCTCAAGTATGGAAAATTATTGGGGGTCAGTAATTTTCCTGATCACAGCAACCAAAGTTTACTAACCTCTAATAACCACCTAGCAACCAAAAATAACTGAAACTGACAGAAATATCAAAAGAATATACCAAAATAAAAGAACAAGTTCTTGCACTGAAATTCAAGATCATTCATATGTTCTTGCAACCCTACCAAAATACTACATATTTTCACATTTTTCAAGATCCTACATATTTTCACATTCTTCTTCTTCAACAACAGCACCCTTCTGGACATCTTTTCTTTTTTTCTTCAACTTTATCTTCTGTAAAACTGTTCCTATATTTTGGTCTGTTCTCATAGAAGTTACAGATTATTGAAGCGAATCCTCTTCAGATTCATAAGTCACAATTAAATGTCTTGAACTTCTTCTCATCATGCATATAAGTAGTAAAAACTTGCATTTATAAACTGCATATGCAGAAGATAAAGTTTACTGCCCCCAGTAAATTTCTACTGGGGTCAGTAAACTTGCAATGCAATATCTCCGTTTCAATTTCAGGGTCACAACACACAACAGAACAACTTTATTGCCCCTAGTAAACTTCTACTAGGGTCAGTAAACTTGCAATGCAATATCTCTCTTTCAATTTCAGGGCCACAACACACAACATATATACTCATTCTTACCGTAATAAACAACTTTATTGCCCTCTAGTAAACTCAGTAGAAGACCGCCCCCCAATAAACTTCTACTGGGGTCTACTGTTGCAATATATTATCTCTCTTTCATTTTCATGTCAATTATACACAACATATACCCATTCTTACCCTAATAAACAACTTTATTGCCCCCTAGTAAACTCAGTAGAAGTTTACTGCCCCACAGTAAACTTCTAATGGGGTCAGTAAAGTTGCAATACAATATATCTCTTTCATTTTCATGTCAATTATACATAACAGATACCCTACTAAACAACTTTATTGCCCCTACTAAACCCAGTAGAAATTTACTACCCCCCAGTAAACTTCTACTGGGGTCAATAAACTTGCAATGCAATATATCCCTTTCATTTTCATGTCAATTATACACAGTAAATCACAGAGAAATCAACAAAAACAACATTAATCTCAATCTATAACAGTTATGAACATAGAAACCCTATAATTTTCATGTTTTCATATCCATGGTCTTTAATCCCTATAAATCAGAGAATCAAGCTTCAATATCATCAAAGAAGTCCAAAATAAGCCTAAATTCAATAAAATCTAAAATGTACATGTTTTTATGGATTTTCCGAGCGAGGTCGAGTGAGAGCGATTGAGGCAGAGATCAACGCTGATATTCAACTAGAGAGTGACGCCGAGTGTGAGCAATTGAACGTGACAGCGACGCCTGTAATACTCCGTATATTTTATAAAGTAAATGAAGCAAATATATATATATATATCTGTATATATTAAGCGAAGTGGGGGGATTACTGTTCACGGAACAGTGTCCTCGCCCCTTAAGATGGAGCCACGTACGGCTACAACCGAAGGCCCAAAATCCACCACGTATATGTCAACTTTACGTTTGTTTTTCCCGGTTTCTCACTTCCAGCTTTCCACCATCTCTCTTTCTCTCAATTCTACCCGAACAACTCAAGAAAAGTTTGGGCTGTTGCAAAAGTTCCTCTCTCTGCAAAAGTTCTTCGTTCTACAAAAGTTCTTCTCTCTAGAAAACTCACTCAGTTGGTGTGTTGGACTTTTGGGTTTTCTCCTTCATCTCTCTGCAAAAGTTCTTCTCCGGCCATATCCATATTTGATTTTTGGTGTAGTCTCATTTTAGTTTTGGGATATAACCACGCATGCGCAAAGCGCGGGTTTCAAAGCTAGTATATATTAAGCAAAGCAGGAGGAATATTGGTCACGTGAACAGTACCCGTACCCACCCACAGTTTCTGATTTATAAAATTGGAAGTCTACATTTAAGATGGAGCCACGTCCAGCAAGAATCAAAGGCCCAAAACCCTGGAAATTCTTGTATACACGAGGTGTATTTACACGACACAATCTTAACCGTTCATAACAATTCATATGTTTGACCACCATGTTTCTATATTATTTCTTTTAATCCTGACCATCCATACTACCATGTTTCTATATTATTTCTTTTAATCCTGACCATCCATGTATGTATGTGAAGATACACGCCGTGTACTAAAGATACTCTCCCCAAAACCCACCAACTCTTTTTCTCCCACTTCTACCCGAACTACTCCAGAAAAGCTTTCCTCGGTTTCACACTTCTAGCTTCCCACTGTTTCCCTTCCTCTCAATTTTAGCCGGACGATTCAACAGAAGCCTGGGCTGCTGATTCCTCTGTAAAACCTTCATCTCTCTGCAGAAGTTTTTCTCCGGTCCAGATTTGGTCAGTTTTCCCCAATTTCTCTCTCGACCTACTTTTTGCCTTGAATTTTTTTTGCTAATTCTGATATGAATTTGGTTTCTGCTACAGTTTTGTGGTATTCAAAGGAGGAGTGTGCCGTGTGCGTAGCACTGGAGGACAAATCTCTGTGTATTTGTTCTAGTATTAGATTCTAATACATTGCTTAGTGCTCTTCCTTTTTTCATGTTTATCTACACTTTTTTTTTCCCTAAAACAGGAGCTAGTCTGTATATATTAAGCGAAGCGGGGGGGGCCGGGGGGGATTACTGTTCACGGAACAGTGTCCTCCCGAAACTACCCCTGTATTTTTCCGTTTTTCTCTGTTTTGTCATTCTATCAGTTTTTCGAAATTACCCCTGCATTTTTTCGTTTTTCTCTGTTTTGCCATTCCATCAGTTTTTTCCTTTATTGTGTTATGCCCCTCTATTTTTCTTTTATTTCAGTTTTACCCGTTAAGTTTTAATTTGAGATTTGCCCTCTATTTTTACTATAATTTCAGTTTTGACTCTTGATTTTTTTTTCTTTCTGTTTTCCTACTCAGTTTTTTTTGTCAATGTTATTTGTTTTGCATGAGAGAAAATTACATTTAAAAAAAATAGCAATAATAATAATAAGAGAAAATCAAATAATTGTGTATTGATCGGTGTCAATTGCGTGTAGTTAGTAAAACAAACATATTATAATTTGTGTTTGGTTTATGACTAACATTGTTTTAATCATTCTATTCATTGTTCCCTTATTTCATTTTAAGATTTGAACTATGGATTTTAAAAATAATCTTTTCATCTTAATTAGGTTGATGGTACAAAACTGATATTGTGACTTCATTCACTCAACAATTGACAATGTGTTGACCGTTAATGTTCATAATTAATTCCCTTTTAATACAATTTATGGGTTCAACTTACATATCTAAAACGAATGTGATGTGCTCATGTTTTTTAACTTCAGTATTGTCTAATGTTCAACATATGACATGTATTGATGGATACTCTTTATATGTTTCTAATTCTACAAATCTTGGCTGTTGATTATTGTTCAGCTTTCTTTTAAAAACAAATTTAAATTTCAAGGAGCTATTTTTTTTTATAAAAACCGCACAATAATTAATCGAATTAAAAAAAAGCGCACGATAATTATGAAATTGGCAGAAACCGCACTTCCGCAAGCTTTCACAATTAATTCACTTTTAATTCAATTGATGGATTCAACTTATCTAAATACAATGTAATGTGCTAATGTTTCTTTACTTCTAATTATTGGTCGATCAACTTTATTTCAAAATGGAATTTATATGTGGGTTGACTTTGTTTTCGATTACTATGTCACTCAATTGTGTCATTTTTATTTGAATTTTGTACAGTTGTTGTTTATGAAAATCGTACAATAATTGATGAAACTAACAAAAATTTCACAATAATTATCAAATTGACATAAAACGCACTTCCGCACGCGCGCAAGCGCGTGTAAGAAGGCTTGTATATATGAAAGGAGTCGAGATCAAAATGTTTCGATATCAATAAGATGTCCGATACTATTCGTATGTCAGGACTTGTGTATAATGTATGTATGTACGTATATACATCCT
The DNA here is from genome assembly GCA_034370585.1 of Fragaria x ananassa. Classification (NCBI taxonomy): domain Eukaryota; kingdom Viridiplantae; phylum Streptophyta; class Magnoliopsida; order Rosales; family Rosaceae; genus Fragaria; species Fragaria x ananassa. The sequence goes on along the minus strand of CP139754.1, from coordinate 31,234,133 downwards.
GTTAGTCATGTAAATTAAACATAAAATAATATGTATAATTGTAAAAGTGAGAAGGGGTCTAGAAGGGTCAGTTTTGAACTGACATAGAGAAAAAAATTAGAAAAAAAGGGAGAAGGGTCGAGAAGAAGGGAGGGGGCACCGACCTTCTCATACTTATCTCTCCTCCACCGACTTTATGCAGATCTCCCAGAAAAAAAGGAGGCGGGTTCCACAACGGGAGGCTCCAGCTCCTCGGTTCGGGCAGTTCATAATTTCTTCATGAAACTACTTGGGTTTATATCTTTTGGTTTGTGTTTCAATTTCATAAAGATCCCACTATTTGATTTTCTCATATCATTGTAAGATGTAATTGATATTCCTAAATGTTTTCGTGACACCCTAATTTCTCTGGTTATTGTCTCTTAATCCGGGTCAGGGTGTTACAACGCTAAGATTGAACCACATATCGACTTCGATCGACTGAAATTGAGCCAGAAAGTGACTTTGATCGACTGAGATTTAACGAGACAGTGACGTCATTGACTGGGATTTAACGAGAGAGCGACGCCGATAGATAGATGGATATCGTTTCAAACCTAAACCTGAGAGAGAAAGAGAGAGAGTGTGTGTAAATAATGCGAATGGTATAGTCGGTATTTCATATTAAAACATTGAAATGAACTACTCAATACTTTTTCATTGGAATGAGCTTTTTAATCCTTATTTTTGACTAAATCAGCATTTCTCCTTAAAAATATGGACATGGTTTCTCTGCTTGGAAAATAAAGTGCTTAGATCTGTTTGGGGTTCAACAAGAGAGAGACATGTCACTATAGTACAATTCAAAGGCTAAAATCAAGACTTTAAAAATTGCAAACCTTCTTGTGAAGCACCGGATCTCTCTCTCTCTCCCTCTCATACTATCCCATTCTTTCTCTTCTGATATTCTCTCATACAAATCTTGATTTTCGTGTGAATCAGTCCACCCTAAAATAGGTGTCATTCATATAAATAAGAGAAAGAATTTTGTTTCTGGTTTGATGCTATTAGGATTAATCGTGCTCTAGATCTCTTTATGGGTGAAATGTTCCTCAAATCTAAGGCATGGGTGATTCGTGATTGTAAATCTAGAGTTCGCTTCCAGATTCATCATTTTTCTTAATTGTTTTGGTTTTCTGGGTGGAGCTTCGTCAATCTATAGGTGATGGGTCATTGTATATGAGTTTCTAGACTCTGTAGTTTAATTCGTCTTAATTGGAGGAGATGAGACTCTAAACCCAATTGACTTCATTTACGTTAGTCTTCTAGATCAGGAAAGAAGTTAGTGAAGAAGAGATCTGGAGTTTTTCTTTGCAGGTGAGACTGCTGCATAGACTTCTACCGGGAAAGGAAGAGATGAGAGAAAGACAATTATCAACTGCTTTTCTGAAGCAACTTAGTTTTACACCCCCTTTTAATTCTGAAGCGTTGGATAGATTAACAATGCCGTGACATCTTGTTAGAAACCCAATCCAAGCATAATATTTTCCAAGCAGAGAAGCCATATCATAAAAATATAATGTAGCAAATTGACAAAAATAATATATAGGGTAAAAAATTGGCTAATTATGTAAACATAAGATAGCAAATTAACTGAAATGAAAGTTAGAGTAGCAATTTGGCTAAAAAACCAAGTAGCTAGACACTATACTTCATTTAGAGCATTTCACATGCTTATAGTGATTAAGTCTGGGGTCTAGGAAGCCTTTAATTAGGTTTTACCCTACAAAATACTCATCTGATCTCTAATCATCAAATAGTAATGATTTTTAGTATATATGTATCTTGTATGTTATTGCTTCTTTGAAAATATTATAATTTCTTTCTTCTGTTTAATTTTTTTTCTTTTTGTTATTACTTTCTTGTATTGTTTGCGGTGACTATCTACCCACACATTTAAGGAGAATCTGATAAAATTAGTCTTTGTGATTTCAAAAGTATATTTTCTCCTGCGCTTTTCACACTGCATAATGTTGTTGGGTGTCTTATTTTCTTGAATTTGAAATTGAAATGAACAAGAGAGGCAGAGTTTTCTTGTTTCTATATATCCTGGAGAGCTAGATTTCATCATTCCATACAATATTCACGGCCAAAATTTCATCATTCCATACAATATTCACGGCCAAAATACAGAGTTTTCATGTTTTGATCTAGATACGCAGTACTATCTCACTAAACATGGTTAAAGCTAGTATTAAGTAAGCATGCTAAAGTAAAAGTTGGCCAAGTATTAATAATAGAGTGACTCAAAATAATAGTGACTGCCAAACATGCACAATAATAAGCTCAAGTTATATATATACTCATGAAACAAATTGAAACAATTACTCATGAGTAGCGGAAGAAAGATCCAATAACATTTGAATTAAACCTAGTAAATTAACAGCTCAACCCTAACAAGAAAACCAGAACCAACTTTTGATTCCCTTGTCTGTTTTTTCCACCTCTTGTGCAGGTTATTGTCAATAACAATCATCCTCCTTTACTACTTCCCAATCTTGAATATCTTCAAGACCGGAGGAACATTCATCACCTGCTGCTTTATTCTCATCGTTGGAAGAGCCGGTGCCAGAATGCCTCAAAACTGCTGATTGCATCGCTCTACGGTTCCATCTTCCTATCAACCAAAAAATCCTTGCCGGAACATAAACCGGCAGAGCTATCACCATCCCACCAACAACCCACGGATATAATTCAGCAACCCGGACCAAATCATCATAAGACATAGGCTATGTTTGGCGCAGCTGAACTTTTAACATAAGCTGGCTTCTGCTTATTTTTTAGAATAAGCAGCTGAAAAGCAATGAAGCTGCGTGTTTGGTAATCTGGCTTTTTATAAGTGCTGTGAGTGGTAAAAGCAGTGGTAACGCGTTTGGTAAAATGTGAATGAGCTTGTGCTTTTAATTGCAGAATGACCAATTTGGACATGAAATATTATATTGGGTTTAGGATTGATTGTTTGATAATAAAATTTGAGACAATTTCATAAATCATAATGACCATATGATTAATAATAGGAAATTTCAAAAATAACTCATATAAATATATTATTACCAATGGTTCTTGATTAACATAAGATAACTACATAATTTATCATCACTCATTTTACGTTATTACGTGCACTCATTAGACTATGAGCAATTATATCCCTTAATGTTGTCATTTCTTGTGCATCATGACCATGATGTTCTTCTTCTACATCATCTTCTATCTCCATCTCACCACTTGACCATTCAACTGCATTTTTCTTTCACCTCGCACAAAATTTGTATCATGATATGCATGTCTCCTAGAAACCTATTACGCACAACTACTTGCCGTAAAAACCTATTAACTTTGCACGCTGCTATTGGCAGTTCTGGTTTCCACAATTATATATTAATATATCATTTTTGACTACACATTGATTCATGAGTAAAACCCACATTTTATTGCAATAAAATTATAGTCAGTATACACAAAAAGAACAAGGGAACAAACTTGGAACAGTTTTAAAGCAAGCTAACTACAACAAAGGGAATCAATCTAGCCTTGTCTTCTCCTTAAGATGGAAGCTCCTTTGCTCTTCTTTCTTTTGGAACTCTTAACTTTTCAGCTCTTGGATTGTTGTGAACTGACATAGCAGCCTCCCATGAAAATCCAAGCAGAACCTAGCACCCAAAATCATAGTAGAGAATCAAAGTCCATGATCAGGACACGTATAATAAGCTTTATGACTAATTGATATAGATACTTTCCATATCATGTCAACTTATAACATTGCAAAATGACCATATCTATGTTGGCAAATTTCGTATACAAATCTTATACGATTGCAAGTTGAATCCAACTTGGATTCGATTGCAAGTTGGATTCAACGACCTTGTTTATAGCCATTGGTTATTTGGTTATACTGCAACTATGTGGCAGATTCAAAATGCCATGCAATTCAGAGTGCCTTGGATGATTTCACAGTTCTTTGGTAAATAAGTTGACTCAGAAGAATGTAAAGCTCCAAACTGAAACTTTAATGACATACCTAGCATAAGACACTGAAATTCACATGTCCGAAATATAGATTAAGAGTCGAAGTAAATTAGGCGTTACGCAATCTAGGTTAAAAGAATCTCATCCCGCTGGAGCAAGTGCCCCCAAACACATCAAGCACTTAGTAGCATGACATTAACCTCATTTTGAATCTCTCATATTCAATATGCAAAAATCTAACAGCACACCTAGAAAATCCTCCTACCTTCAGTTCCCTCTCCTAAACAAATGCGCAAAACTTATTTAACTAATTTGCATACTCCAAACCAGGAAAAAAAAAACATATTACTAAGTTACTCAATGAGGTGCAGAATTCCAGAGCAAACCATGTAAACCTATAGAGTTGTGATGACTCATGTGATTATCAATGCTGGATGTAATGCAAAATCAATTGCTTCACCTCATTAGCACATACAAACTTCCAAAATTTTCTTCGAATCCTTCCCTAAGAAATTACTAACTGAAATCCAGAAAAAAAGAGTCGTGGGAGCAAAAATTTACCAAATCCGGACGTGAGTTTGTAGCCCCATTGACAGCATGACGGTTAGGTTGAGCTTCAACATCCCAAATAAGGACCTGAATTTTGGCAAAATTCCAAAACTAGTTAAAGTTCAAATTCAAGTATCAATAGAACGTAGACAACAAACTCATAACGTTTCAAAACGCAGGCTAAAGAATGTGTAACACTTACATCAGGACTATCAGTATGTGTTGCCACTATCTGAGTGTTCTGCGGAAGTTCTCTAATTCTGTTTACCTGCCAAATCATACGAAAAGATTACTACAACAAGTTTAGAGCCAAAACAGGAGCAAGAAAGAATCCAAAACCACAGTACGAGAAACATTTAAAGTCTCAAATGGCCAAAACCACAGCCCTGAAAACAATTAAACTATCACACTCCCCCTTCTAAAACTATCACACTCCCCCTTCTAGACATATTATCTGCACAACCTACCAGGTCTCTAATCATCCACCTACGGTTGACATTAGCTAGAGGAACAAATTTAATTTTACACGTACAGAACCTGTGTATTATGATTCTTTAATTTCACTATAATTTGATATGCTAGCTAGATGCACTGACATGCACATTGCATATGCAGCAACAAATGTAGAATGGATTTGGAGTCACATAAAATCGTACATATCACCTTCGGCATGTCCTCACCAGTCACAACGAAAGATTCAACAAAGCAGACTGAAAGTTCAAATGCAGAAAAAAGATAAACAATTGCATGATCAAAACGTCAAAACCAGTAAACATGGATCCCGGCAAGTTTTTCTATCTACCTTTTCCTTTCTCTATTGTACCGCTTCACCATTTGATTCTTAACCTCCAGCTTTTCGTCCCGCAAACACTCAAGCTCACTCCTTAATGTCAAGATTGACGAGCTTCAAGTTCGGCTTCGCCAGTGCTTCATATCCTAGAAACCCAGAACAAAAGTGAACCAAAATTTCAACAAAATTAGAGGAATTGAAACTGAAATTGTTAAAGACTAACCCTGAATCAACCAATCTCTAGTCTCGAACCCGACCCGTGATATTGATTGACGAAAACAAAGTGAACCGGCGACGACGGAATAACGGCGTCGGCGTGGGTCTGACCACTGACCACTGATCCCTTTTTCTTATTTCTTCTCTTGCCTGCCTTTTTCTCTTCCCAATCGGTGGTTGATTCAAGGTTGCTGCCCAACCATGAAGCCGCCGTCGTGATCAAGGTGGTCGAGAGAGAGAGAGGTGAGAGAGAGAGAGAGGTGAGAGAGAAGGACGAAGAACAGGTTGGTCATGTAATTCTTTAGGCTTGATGAGGGTACCCATTGGTATTGCGAAAATTTCATTTAATTTCGGTACAGTAGAGGCCGCGTAAGTCGCGGCTTGTGCTTCTCAAAGCAGGGGTTCAGCTGCTTCGGCTTTTTCGGCTTAAAAGCCTTGGCTTTTAGAAGCACCTTGAAGAAGCAGACCAACCAAACGCTCTCCCCTACTTTTGCTTATAAGCAACGGAGGGAAAAGCCCTCCCAAACGCAGCCATAAGCTCATACTCGCCCAGCTTCTCTTTTTCTTTGTTGATGATCTTCAATCTCTCTAAACACTCGACAAGTATCAACCAACACTTATAATATTCTCTCTGCGCTGAATCCATGAGCACATAATGAAATCACAAGAATTCCGAAAGGAGGCACAGATCCTGACTCGGCTTCTTCATTGTTTCGCTGCTCCTCGATCCATTGTTGTAGAGAGGCGTTCGCATCCTTGTGTTGAATTCTCTCTCTGATCTCTTCTGACGAGAGATTTGACGGTAAACCTTTAGATTTGCAAGAGCAAGGCAAAAACAGGGTCTCAAAGGCCTCCGTGATCTGTTTGTCTGTGAATTTCTTCTCGTCGCACGGTAAACCAAGAACCTTGTAATGATCATATCTATAGAAAAGGAACTCTTTCTCCGGTGACGTTTTCAGCATCTCTTCGATACTCGTCTTGATCACCTTTGCCGTCACCATCTTGTAATAACTTGCGTAGCTCAAAGCCAACCTACCTAGCTAGGTTAAAATTTAAAACCTTCATGTATATCAAGAGTCAGTTCCATATATATAAAAAATTAAATAAAACTAAACTTGATAGAAAAAAGGTCCCACCGAGATTTGAACTCGGGTTACTGGATTCAGAGTCTAATGTCCTAACCACTAGACCATGGGACCTTTGATGCCCAATGTTCCACGGTAGAAAAGATAACCAATACTCTAAACCATTCCTTGTAATCAAACCAATAAGCAGTGACTACTGAACTGTGAAACCAAAACCCTGATGAGAAGAAGAACCCTCCTCCTCCATCTCAGAGCTTCCTCAACAACCCATTTCCTTCCTCCATGTCCTCCTCTCTCCTACACCAATGTTGGGTCTTCATCAAAAGCCTCAACCTTTCATTCCACGTCAACTTCCGCCTCAAACTCCAGGTGGGCCGCCGTCACCAACTCTCTTCCTCCACCCGAATGGGTCGAGCCTTTCCATGACGTCTCTGACGTCATCTCCAGCCCCCACCGCTTCGACCCATCTCCGTGGGTCCCCCAAATCCTTAATCTTCTAGACAACAACTCCCCCCAAATGGAACACAACTTAGACTCTTACTGCCGCAAGTTCCTCATCAAGTTGTCTCCCAACTTCGTTGCTTATGTCTTGAAATCCGACAACCTTAGAGATAAACCCGAGACTGCCCTCCGGTTCTTCTCATGGGCAAGTAAGCAACACAAGTACCACCATAAGCTTGAGTGCTATGTTTGTTTGATTGAGATTTTGTGTTTGTGTGGTGAATTGGATAGAGTTAAATGTGTTGTTAATGAGCTTAGGGAGATGAGGTTGTTGATGAATGCGAATGCGGCGAACAGTTTGGTTAAGAGTTTAGGGAGTGTTGGAATGGTTGAGGAGTTGTTGTGGGTTTGGCGTGGGATGAAGGAGAATGGGATTGAGCCTAGTTTGTTTACTTATAATTTTTTGGTGAATGGTTTGGTGAACTCGATGTTCATTGAATCTGCGGAGAGGGTTTTCGAGGTAATGGAAGGTGGGAAGATTGTGCCTGACATTGTGACTTATAATACAATGATTAAAGGGTATTGTAAGGTAGGGAGAACGCCGAAGGCGATGGAGAAGTTTAGGAGTATGGAGGGGAGGAATGTGGAGGCGGATAAGATTACGTTTATGACTTTGATGCAGGGGTGTTATTCGGAAGGGGATTTCAATTCTTGTTTGAGTCTCTACCAGGAAATGAGGGAGAAGGGGGTTGAGGTTCCGTCTCATGCATATAGTTTAGTTATCAATGGGCTTTGTAAAGGGGGGAAATGTGTGGTGGGGTTTGCTGTTTTTGAAGATATGATTCAGAAGGGTTGTAAAGCTAATGTGGCAAACTATACGGCTTTGATTGATTCGTATGCGAAATGCGGGTGCATTGAAGAGGCGATGAAGCTATTCGAGAGGATGAAGAGTGACAGGCTTGAACCAGATGGGGTTACTTATGGGGTTATTGTCAATGGATTGTGTAAGAGTGGGAGAGTGGAGGAGGCCATGGAGTATTTTCAGTTTTGTCAAGACAGCGGAATGGCAGACAATGCTATGTTGTATTCTAGTTTAATTGATGGTCTTGGGAAGGCTGGAAGGGTTGATGAAGCTGAAAGGCTGTTTGAAAAGATGATCGGAAAGGGTTGTCCACCGGATTCATATTGCTACAATGCGCTTATCGACGCCCTAGCAAAATGTGGAAAAACTGATGAAGCTTTAGCACTCTTTAAGAAAATGGAAGATGAAGGGTGTGATCAGACTGTTTATACATACACAATACTCATTGATGGACTATTTAAGAAGCATAGGAATGAAGATGCATTGAAGTTATGGCACATGATGATCGATAAGGGCATCACGCCTACTGCTGCTTCGTTCAGAGCTCTCTCAATTGGGCTTTGTCTATCAGGCAAGGTAGCCAGGGCCTGCAAGATTTTGGATGACCTAGCACCAATGGGTGTAATTCCTGAGACAGCTTTTGAAGATATGATCATTGTGTTGTGCAAAGCTGGCCGTGTCAAGGAAGCTTGCAAATTGGCTGATGGCATTGTGGATAGAGGTAGGGAAATACCAGGAAGAATCCGAACTATTCTAATCAATGCCTTGAGGAAAACAGGCAATGCAGATTTAGCTATGAAGCTGATGCATAGTAAGATTGGTATTGGGTATGACCGATGGGGTAGTGTCAAAAAGCGAGTGAAGTTCCGTATTCTCATTGACATTTGAATCTTAGCCGTGTTGTATTTCTCAGGAGTTCCGTGTATGTATTCAACCATTGCTTCATAATGATTATCATCGGAAGTAACAAGAGTTGATGTTCACCTTCCCATTCCTGCATATTACATCATTCAGTTTATGGAAACTTTCCCATACATGGTCTGGACTCTTGAACAAGTTTTTTGGGAGTGTACATTGTCCCAAGTTGATGGAAGGCGCATTTGTTTCACTTCTCTTTGGCTATTGCAAGATCAACACTTGTTATCTCTGATCTCCGAGTCAATAACCAGGTGTGGCTTTCTTCCTGTATTTCAAGACCAAGTAATTCGTTCATGAACTTTCTTTAGAAAACATGTTACTAAATACAGATATAGAATCAGTTATCAAAAGAAGACCAACATGCATCCTCTTCAATATCCTTTTAAGTGTGTTTCGTTACTTTGTCATGTATAGAAAATATCACGGAATACACAGAAATAAACAATATTTGTGCTATTAAATTATTCTTGGAGAAAACCAGAGGTTAAAAATTCATTTCCTTGGAAGCTGAGATTCCCCAGAATATCATCTGGACGATGTGATGGTCCTTTCTATGTCCTGCATATACCCAAATAATGGATGAGAAAAACTTAACAAAGTAACAAACATGGTTAAGAATCAATATATCTATATACCAAAATAATGGGATGACAAAAACTTAACAAAGTGACAAACATGTTTAAGAATCAAGATATTTTTCTCCCCTGAATTAGTGATCAAGGCTAGCTTGTATTTGCAAGCTGGACAGAAACATAAAGAGATTGAGAGAATTAATGCTCATTGAGAAGAAGGTCCCATGCTCCCAAGGAATGGCTATCAAAATTGTCATTTTTTGTTTCTTTTCCTGAAAAATTGTTAGCAGAAGATTCTAGGCTTGTTGCTTTGTAGAAACCATAATGAAAAGTTGGGTCCCAAAGATAAGATTGAGGATATTGTACCTAAAAGATGCTTATACAACTGGGCTAGGACAAAATCTTGTATACCCTACTCATATCAGCAATGGTTTCCATCATCTACAAAGATGCCTTTGCATTCCTGCCTTCTGTGAGGATCCGGATCCTCTCCTAACCTAGCAAATCACCTAAGCTTCCTAAGCTTTCTACAAGACGTGTACATTATTAGATCTTATGGTCTTAGGCCATTTGAATGAGGCACATTTCTTCAGTCTCTCATCAAATGACTCGATGTCTGATAGATAGTTGGTCATCTTGCTTTTGAGTGAGAAAAAGTGTTGGCCTCTTCTGGATAGTTATATATGCAGATAGGTAAATTTTTTGTGTCATGAAAATATCTGTGAACTAGTCCTGAAATCTTTAATGCTATAGATGTGAGGTGTGGGAATTTTGGACCCCTACAGAATCGGAGAAAGGATCTGTGGCTTGTGATCTATGAATTATGATGGTCTGGCAGGAAAATCCATAACAATATATTTGGACATAAACACAAATCAGCTTCAGACAGTTGTACCAGCACCAGTGATGCGACGCTGAAGAAAGTGAACCAATCAAAGTTTTGTTTATGTCCAAGAACATTAATGTAAATGGTCCAAAATAGTAGACAATGTTTAAATCAGGGATCTCAAAGAAGTGAAATTTAATCACAACCACTAATGAATCATCCAGGCAGGGAAGGATTAGAGCAATGAAAAATGCACAAGGCGTTATTGTTGCACCAATATGGTTTGAAAGTGAACTTTCCTGGGGATTTATTTTTCTGATAAATGAGTGGTTTGGTTAATCAGAGAGAAATTTTTTTGAAAATCCCAAGTTTAGGATTCCTGACTAACCAACCTGCAGCAGCATTTGTGTGAACAACTGTTAAAAGCAGTTTTGTTAAAAGTAGATCATGAGGAAAACACCCAACAAGTGCTTCTCAAAGATTCAGAGAGCACTTTTACCTCTAGCAATTCCCCAGCATGTATACATTTCTATGTTCTTTGTATACCCATTCAATAAGCACTTTTAGAGGCCAAAGCACCGACAAGGGGATGAGAAGAGACCCCAACATGCTTAGCTAGTTTGTCCTTTCCCATTTCTATTTTAAGCTTTAATATTTTTCGAGTTTCTAATTGGAAGACGTTCACAAGTTGGAGCATTTCTGTGACAGACCTGAAAGCGAGAGCCACTGTCACATCACAAATAGAGCTCACTCCCAACTAAACGCCAATTGTCCATCTGGATTTTGATGAGTTTCATACTACCCATTTCGCTGTAAACATCAAATGCGGTAAACAATGGTTCTAGTTCATAGTGACAGCTAGGAAGAGCAGCCAAGTATAGGATGCTTACCTTTCAACTGTGTTTCTTATTTGGTTCTAGTTATGCAGATGATGATTATATTAACCCAAGTCCGAGCATAAATTCCAGCTTTGATCGACTTTTGGATTAGTTTCGACCCTAATGGATGCTTATAAATCGCAGTCGACGGTTTTATAGGTAAGCTAGGAAGTTGTCTTGGCATTTGGGTTAACAAAATCCAACTCCTAGAAGTAGAATGAGGTAATTTTCTACCTAAATCTGTTTGTCATTCAAATTAGCGCATGTAAGTAGAAGTGAGACCTAACAACACAACTTAACCTTCACCGTCTCAAAGGGTTGCCTTTTGCAGGGCAAGACATAGTCCTATATCTTTGTGCCAACTGCAAAGCTAAGCTGTCCAAGCTCGGTCCCCTGCCAATTACACTCGTCCAGTCCAGTTGTCCCCATATGATTTGAAAGAAGAATCTCTCCCTGCCTCCACTCTTCCTAAGATGGACGGAGCTTCGGCAACATTAGGAGGTTGGTTGAGCTTTCAGTAAATGACAATAAACATAAATCTATCAAAGAGTGATGATTGAATATACACATCTGTATGTGTATATATAAGCTGTGCAGTGTGCTCTACTATATGCTACACAGCTACTTGTAACAACTTCATTTCTGTAGTACTTCTCAGATAGCCTTCTCTAATGGAGCCATGCAATAACCAGAGCAGTAGCCATGACATCATCCGGTGGTTTGAAGATGTAACAGAGAATGCAGAGTTGGTTCAAACGCAGACGCTGAGGCGAATACTTGAGCTGAATTGGGGAGTGGAGTATCTCAAAAAATGGTTGGGGAACGTCGAAATCCATGATGTGGATGCATGTACATTGGAGTCACTTTACACCTCTTTGGTACCGCTTGTTTCACATACTGATTTAGAGCCTTACATTCAGAGAACTGCAAATGGGGACTCAGCTCCTCTACTCACCCAACAGCCTATGACTACTCTCTCTTTGAGGTCAGTTCCTATGTATTCCTGCTCTGAATGAAGGATTAAATGTTATCTTATATATGCTGAACATTTTTGGTGTTACATTTAAAGAATCAAAATTAAGTTTCAAACTTTGGCTTCATCTTTGCACTCTTGATGAGTCTAATATGCTTCCTATGTCATCGGTTTTTAGTTCCGGAACAACAGAAGGAAGACAGAAGTATGTACCGTTTACCAGTCATAGCGCACAGACTACTCTTCAAATTTTCAGGCTGGCCGCAGCTCACAGATCAAGGTTCAACCTTCATCTCTTTCTCTGCATTAGCCTTTCAACACGTCTGAACCAATTTATCACTGTGTATAAGACCAATGTTTTGAAATAAAAATACTTTTTTCTATTTTATCAATGGCTCTTTTTCTTGAACTTGTAGGGTTTATCCAACAAGGGAAGGTGGAAAGATCCTAGAATTCATATACAGCAGCAAACAGTTCAAAACAAGGGGAGGACTAACCGCTGGAACAGCTACAACTCACTACTATGCAAGTCAAGAATTTAAAATCAAACAGGAAACGACCAAGTCATTCACTTGCAGTCCAGAAGAAGTCATTTCAAGTGGAGACAATAAACAAGCTACGTATTGTCATCTTCTTCTTGGCCTCTTCTTCTCTGATCAAGTAGAGTTCATAACCTCTACTTTCGCCTACAGCATAGTGCAGTCCTTTATCACGTTCGAAGAGCTCTGGAGAGACTTATGCATTGACATTAGAGATGGTACTCTGAGTAAAAGAATCAACATACCGAGAGTGCGAAAAGCAGTGTTGGACATCATTTCCCCAAAGCCAAAATTGGCTTCAAAAATCGAAGCTGCGTGCAAGGAACTGGAAGACTCGGATTGGTTTGGTCTGGTCCCTAAGCTTTGGCCAAATGCTAAGTATGTATATTCCATAATGACAGGGTCAATGCAACCATACTTGAAGAAACTGCGGCGCTACGCACCTGGTGTGCCATTGGTTAGTGCTGAGTATGGATCAACTGAGAGCTGGATTGGGGTGAATGTGGATCCTTGTTTGCCACCAGAGGATGTCACTTTTGCAGTGGTGCCAACTTTTTCGTACTTCGAATTCATACCTCTTTATAGACATAAGCATGATTGCAATTTAGCCACTGATGACTTCATAGAGGATAAACCAGTTCCACTATCCCAAGTCAAGGTTGGACAGCAGTATGAGATCGTCCTCACCACCTTCACCGGTAAGTTAAATTACCGTTGCTAGTTACTTTCCGAATCTAATTAGTTCTGCATGTTAAACAGTTTACCCTATTACCTCCCGAAATAAATGATCCTCATAATAGTAATTAACCTTGAGTAGGACATGTCTCTGCAACAAGAGCCAAGCCTCCATTACACACAGACATGGGGCTGTTGGTATTATCTTGCAGAGCAATCATCTTCAAGAAATCTAATCTCCTTTCAATGACTATTCATGGCCCACTCGTTATCATTTGGAAAATTAGGTAGGCACTGGAAACGTGGATAGATCTAAAACTATAGTTGTTTCGGTGGGATTTCTGAGGGGATAAATCACACATAATGCGGGAAGAACACTATTTTTAAGACCTATAACCTGTCAATCATGAGCAAATGACGTCAGAGGGAAGGTTGGTAAAAGTTTGCCGGTCTTCAACCCTCCGACGCCTAAATCAGTTTTATGAGAATAGAGATAAGGTATGAATAGGGTGAAAATGGAGATTTACATAAATGAGGGGTGAAAACATGTATTATAGAGATACGGTGGATGCACTCTAAAAATATTATTTTGCCCTTATCGGAGAGTGTATTACTATTATGTCCTCAAGAAAAAATGTAGGTTTTTTAGGCTTAATTAAAGCCGGAGCCCGTTTTATGTGGTAATATGTGTTTTCTTAGGCGAGTATGACCGATGTTCTATCTCTCACATATGATTTATTAACAATAGTATTCTCATGCATCTAGTAAGATTTGTGTGGTGTCTTGACTCTTGAAGTTTCTTCTGGAAGTTGAGGTAGCCCACATTGAGCAAAAGGGAGAGTAGGAGTAGAAGCACTGTGTTGTCACTTGTCTATTACCTATCATAGCTATAAATTTTCAGTACAGAACATTTTTCACTCCATTTTGTCCAAGGAAAAATTGTAGAATAGGTAGGGTTGAAATCATCGGAGGCTTAATGAGTCACATATTGAAAGTTCGTAAAAAGAATTATTGGTATGATTTAGCAATCTTCTGTAAACTGTTAGAAATATAGCCATTCAAGGGGGGTTCAAGCACTATTTGAGGGGGTTTAAGCACTATATTTCTAAGATTCTAAAGATTCATGGTCCAACTTTAAACTATTTTTAGCAGTTTTGAGATAGCAAAGAATCCAACTTTTGAGTAGAATTTCCTTGTGACTTCGCAAATTGTAAACTGATTGAATTTTTACCCTTAAAATTTTTTTTTTTTTTTTCAGGACTCTATAGGTACAGGCTAGGGGATGTGGTAGAAGTGGCCGGATTTCACAGGGGGACTCCAAAATTGAACTTCATATGCAGGAGAAAGCTTATACTGACAGTAAACATAGACAAAAACACTGAAAAAGACCTTCAGATGGTGGTCGAGAGAGGGTCTCAGTTGCTGAGCAAATCCAGAGCTGAACTAATCGACTTTACAAGCCATGCAGATGTGGTGAACCAACCAGGCCACTACATAATTTACTGGGAGATTAAAGGTGATGTCGAAGATAGGGTTCTTCATGAATGCTGCAGAGAAATGGATGCTTCATTTGTTGATCATGGGTATGTAGTCTCAAGGAGAAGCAATTCAATTGGGCCTCTAGAGCTGAGGATTGTGGAGAAAGGAACTTTCAAGAAGATTTTAGAGTATTTCATAGGAAATGGATCAGCATTGAGCCAGTTTAAGACCCCTAGGTGCACCAGCAATAAGGTGCTCTTGAGTATTCTCAATCTGTGCACCATTAAAAGGGTTTACAGTACAGCATATGCTTAGCAGTATTGATCTTGATGATTTAGTTTCTTTCAAGTCACAATGTAACACCAAGACTTCAGCAGTTCAGCTAAGAAATAAATTTTAACCTATAGCACATCAAGGAAACTTTTGCATTGTCTAGTAGTGCATTGTGGTCTTCAGGTTCTTTTTTCTGCATATGCAATGCTACCATTCCCAAAAATAAGACAAAGAAAACATTGGTACATCTTCTTCTTAAGGGATTTAAGCTTGAGTTCAAAATTGCTTATTCTATTAGGAAAACATAAACTTTCATTAAATCAAGGAATACAATAAAAGTTTCAGAGAACAAGATCCGGAGATTGATACATGGTTCATATATTTATCATTAACAGGTAACAGGAGTAAAGAGAAGTTATATTCATGATTAACAAATGAATATAAGCTAGCTAATAGTAAACTAAGAACTGGTACTTGCCGGACTCATGCAGTGGAGCAACCCTCGGATGATCATTCTTAGACATGGTGACTATATTCAGAGTCTTTGTCCTGCCCATTCCAAACATATCCCAGCGAAGGATACCAATGCCAGGACCATTACTACATATCCCTAGACATTTTGCAAATCTATATCAAGTTCATGGAAACAAAACAGAAAGAACTCTGTATTAAGCAACATGAACAATGTTGATACCATTTCGCGAGAATTTACATCGTTTTCGAAAGCAAAGAACAATTTTCCATTCCCTTCAAAGAACTGGTTTTGCTACACCAATCTTCTATCAAAGCATGTTTTGCTCAATTCCGCTAACAAAGAGAAACACTAGCACAAAATGCAACCCATAAAATCAACTAGACAAAGATGAAGCACTCTAACGAAACCAGAGGGTTGTCAAGGGACTCCTTCCCCTCCTGCTGCGGCTGCGAAACGCCGTGGTTTGATTGCTCCTCTATGACCTCCTCCTTTCCGACCAACACTTCCTCTTTAGACTCTTTGTAGTTACTCTTCTTCTCACTCTCCTCCACACTCACCGAGGAAGAACTCCCACCGGCTCGCCCGGTCACCTTCGCGGGGCTCTTTCCTCTACCCGCTCGACTCACTCCACTGCCACTCCGGGTAGCCGGTGACCTCGACCTAGACGACACCGTTTCACGCCTCACTCCAGTAGGAACTGCACCACTCCGCTGCATGTTCCTCAGCTGACCCGACTCCCTTCCCCGGAACGACGCAGTCTCCGTCCGGTTCCTCTTCCCAACAGCCGGCTCCGGCGTCTTCCGCGGCGGCTTGGGCCCCCTCTCTCTCTGCCCACCAACCTCGCCGGAGTAAGGAGGCTTACGCCGCACCGGCCCGGAAGACCCATTTGCTCTAGGACCCAAATCCCTCTTCCGGTTACTTGTAGCTTCGTCTTCTCTGGCGTCTGCAATAGTAGTGGCGGTAGTAGTTGTGGAGTACGAGTAGCTCTCGCTGACCCCACAAGCCTCCGAAAGCTGAGAAGCCTCCGACACCGCCGGCTCCGCTTGCATTTTGGGCTGTTCTTCCTCCGGTTTCGGCACTTCTTTCGGAGGCGAAAGGGTGATTTTCTCCGGGGGAGTTTCTGGGTGTTGGGGCTTGGTTATTGGGGTTTCGGAGAGGACCTCCTTAACAGACTCTTCTTCCACAACCAGTGGCGGTGGTGGGGATCTGGTTTCGGGTTTTTCGGCATAGCTTTTCGGCTTGATTTGGCTCAGGGGGTTGGGTTTCTGGGCATGGAAGTGGTGGCGGTGGTGGTTGGGAGGTGGTGGGACTGGTTTTGGGGTCCTGGAGGTGCCCAAACAGCAACCCATTTTATGGATTTGGATTGTGAAAACTCAAAGCAGGGAATGTCAGAGTGGTTAATGGTGGAGACTAGAGGGTGAGGGTGGGAAAGGCATTTGAATTTTAACGGTCATAAAAACGATTTGGGGGAACTGAAAGAGACCGGGTCTTTTACAGAGGGCGGAGATATTTGATGGGAGCTTGGTCATTTTTCACAGGAGGGGTATAAAAGGCAGAAGAAAAACATTTTTTTGAAAAGAGGAAAAGGAAAAAGACGAGAAGAAAGGTTTTAGAAGGGACAAAGTTGATAGATACGCATACGCCACCATCAAGATATGGTCCCAGATGGAGGCATGTGACCTACCAACAGGACCTCCTGAAGTTCAATACAAAAACGAAAGCCTGGGCATCAAGACCCCATCGGAATTCTAGCACCCAGTTCTGTCATTCCTGATAACAAGTGAGTAGGTGGTTCATGGTTGAGCCCCCAACCAGGACCCCCACAACACAACCTGTTTGGTTCATTCAGCCAGAAAACGAGGAAGCAAATAGTATCAGTCTCCCGTGTGTGTGTTTCATGGCAAGGCCGACCCAGAACAGAAAGAATAGAGATCAACTCATTAACAGCAACAATCAAGGAAACAAAACCTCAAAGGGGCGGGTAATATAAGGTTAATTACAATGAATAGAGGATACAGCTCGAACAGTGTCAAGCCCATGTAAGCTTCAGTCTATATAATCATTACTTGTACAATACAGACTGAGCCAAGCAAGGGGAAAAGAATAAATAGCGATAATCTAGGAAAATACAGACATGAAAATTTTGTATGTAGGAAAGAAACCCACTCATCATGTGGCACAAGGGTGCGAGGATGCAGCCCGATCGGCATCTATCATGGATTTGATATAGTATTCACCTGCTTTGTATGACGACCTGACCATGGGGCCAGAAGCCACATACCGAAATCCCTGTTCCATTCAAAATATATACTTCATTCATCTGTTATACATTCTGATCATATATTTGATCTGGAAGAGATGATATGAAATCAGTCTGTATATTTGTCATTCAATGATCTACTTTCCCAACAATACAAGTTGTCACATATACACAGTCATTTGATAGATATCAGCAACACATTTGGTACAGTAACAATTATAGAATGATCTAATCAGTTGTTCCCTGCACTTTACTTAAAGCCAAGGGTAATTAATGGAATCATAATGCAAGACACATATCAGGCCCCTACCTTAAAGAAAGTGAGAATTTGTATATTCAAAGGGATTCAAATCTTAGAGGTTGGTATATTAAAATATTAAAATATAGAATGTAAATGTTATAGAATCATCACACAAAGGATACCATGGCCTAAAAGATCTGGTATCCAGGTTTAGGGAAGCGGGAGAAATCAGGCAAAATAGAGTCTAAAGCTGCCTATGGTGGACCATTTCGATCATTGGTATATAGTGTTCAATTGTGAGTATAAAAACTATAATCAATCCTCTTATTTTTATTTCAGTAACAAATCACAGTTGACATTTAGGGCTAAACCCTGAGTGATTTAAGAGTTTTGTAATATTCATCCCCTCTTTCTATAAATTAGTGGTCCGTAACAAGAACTTGGGCAACTCAATGCATCTGTCCTTGTAAGAGTTAGTCATATGTACTACATTGCATTGCGCATCCCGTGAACAAAATGAGAGGTGAGTGAAAGCTGAGCTATTGAACCAGAGATGTAGCAAGAAGAAGATAAGAAAGGGAGAGAGAAAACGTAAAAGACTGAAATGAGGTTCACTGACTTGAGATGAATATTACATTGTCAAATGCTTTTCTACTATGTCTAAAATAACCACAACAACAAATTCCCTATTATACCCTTAACAGTGAGAACACTCCTATAGCTAATAGGTTATGGCATCTAAGTGGTTTTAACTGCATACTAGTAAGTCAGAAATGGAAGACACTAGACAAAATACTATCAATGCTGACATATAAAGTAAAGAAGCAAGGAACAGATTGGAAGGAAAAATCATTTGGTGCCAATGCTGCTGTCCTAGCCAACACAGGCTTACGCATAAAAAGTATGACATGCATGAAAGACTACCAGCCCCCAATAAAGTTTCCTCAAACTACAAGGAACAAGGATAGAACTTGTAATGCATAAGAAAACTAGTTCTAACATATAACCAGATATTTAAAACAAAAACAAAACAAAACAAGAATGAAAGCATACCATTTCCATCCCTATCTCTCGATACTTATCAAAAGCCTCAGGAGTGACGTATTCAGACACAGGCATATGTCGCTTTGATGGTCGCATATATTGACCAAATGTCATCACATCGACACCAGCTGCTCTCACCTTCTCCATTGTCTTCACAACTTGATCAGGTGTTTCCCCACAACCCAACATTACTGAAGTCTTTGTTAGTGTCCCGGCAGGAGCATACTCCTTGGCCATCATCAGAACATCTAAAGATTGTTTGAAATTCGCACGATGATCCCTCACTGCACTCTGAAGCTCTTCAACGGTTTCAATATTGTGAGCAAGGACATCTAGTCCTGATGTTGCAACTGTCTTAACACAATCCGAATCCCCTTGAAAATCAGGAACTACAACTCGCAAAATCAAGAACACATGAAAAACGAATCACATATTGAAAGTATACACAAGAATGAAATCTAACCACACAATTGCCAACCCTATATATCCCACTCCCTAACAATTTAGTGCATACAATGGAACAATCCTAACTTAACTTCTACCAACCTAATTCAAACAATGTATCAACACACTAATTCATAACCAACGCCGCGTAGCTAAATCAAACAAATTTTGGTAACAAAAACTTACTTAATGCCTCGATTAGCATATTTGGTTTGAGCTTCTTCAACTTGATCACCGTCTCAGCAAAATGTCCACTCCCTTGATCAGCCATATCATCCCGGTCCACGCTGGTAATCACCACATAATCCAGCCCCCACGACGCAATCGCCTCCGCCACATTCGCCGGCTCGTTCGGGTCCGGCGGCGGCGGCGTCCTCGAAGTCTTGACATTACAAAACCTGCACCAAATTCCAAACAAAAACTCCTCAACATTTCAACTAACAAAAACGACGCATTTCGTCGGACACCTCACCTGCAACCCCTGGTACACGTGTCGCCGAGAATCATGATCGTGGCGGTGGCGGTGCCGGTTTCGCCGCCGGACCAGCACTCGCCGAGGTTGGGACACTTGGCCTCCTCGCAGACGGTGTGGAGCTTCAGCTCCCTCAGCTTCTTCTTAATCTGCGTGTACTTCTCGCCGCCGGGGATCGACTCCTTCATCCATTTCGGCTTCGGCAGCGGCTTCTTCTTCGTGCCGACCTCGACGGAGTACGGCCCTTCGCCTCCGACGAATTCGGTGAGAGTGGGCGACTCGGCGGCGAGGCGGGCCCGGAGGCCAGCGAGAGTGGGCGGGAAATCGGAGGAGGCGGTGGTTGAGGTCTGCGAGGAGGACGAGGAGGATCGGGTCGTGGATTTTAGGGTTCGGGTCAGGGCGGCGAATCGGGTCTGCATCTCGGCGCCTGATTCTGGGGTTAGGGTGGTGAGAGAGATTGATTCATGTGATGGTGGTGATTCGATGGTGAGGAAGAAGATGAGAGAGAGGTTGGTAGTTTCGGTTGGTTGGCGCAGACTATTTTGGATCTTGGAACATGCTACGGCCCATTATAACTGGATATTGGGCCTTAGATCTTTTGGATTCAACAAAGAAGTAACACAACGGCCCATGATCCTATCTGGACCTTCTCCTAGGCATATTCTTTTGCGAGTTGATGTATCGATACACATAAATGTAACGATGTTGCATTAGACGAAGGTGGTGAACTATCTGCTATTCTATATATTTATGATAGTTAGGTGTGTGTGTGACCGTTGGGAGGAAAAAGACCTATGAATAAATACACAACAATGTAGTTCACTAGCTAAACCAGCTAATTAGAACTATTGGCTAGGTTGGATAAGCACAATAATGGACCAAGGATAAATGAGTGCAATTCTTTTGTGAGTTGACGTATTGATACATAATTGTTAATCGATGTTACTATCATTAGGCGAAGTTGTTGAACTACGGGCTACTTTATATGAGCATGCATTGATAACGAAATAACTCTTGATATATTTTTTTTTTGAGAGGAATAACAGAATTTATTCAGAAAGAAAGAGGTTACAAAACATGGGAATTATCGGTGGAGGAAGAAGTTTCCCCACTCATTTCCCTACTACCAGAAACAGTTACGGGTCCGTCGCTAACAATGACATCCATGAGCCAATCGGGCCCAACCCCTAACCAAACTAACCGCCCATTTAATCGGGCTACATACTTAGCCACTACATCAGCCGCACCATTCGCAGTCCTAGAAACATGAGAGAGTTTAGGACTATCAACAGCAACCAACAGAACTCTAACTCGATCAACCAAAATCCCCTCTTCAGAAAAACACTCACCAACATCATTCACCACTCTCACAGCCTCTAAACAATCACATTCAACCTTCTCTAATAACCAATTATGCTCTACTACATATTTCAATCCCTTACAGAGTGCCAACAACTCAACAACACTTGGTCGAAAACGGCCTTGGACTCTTTCTCCTCCCGCTAGCACTAGATCCCCCAAATGGTTCCTCACAACAACTCCCACACCAATATTAACTCCATTATTAATAATAGAAGCATCAGTATTTAACTCTTGATATATTTAGCTACTCGCAAAATGGGAAATTTTAGCTTCAAGTTTGTATTTAATGTCAATTTTTCCCCGTACCTTTTACCCCTTGATATAAGAGAGTGTTAGGTGGATGTGGCCGTTGGGAGGAAAATGACTAATCAATACACAACAATATAGTCACTAGCTCAGACCCTAATGAAAGAAACTTATTGTACTAAAAAACTATAAACTAAAAAGCATCCAAAAGTCTAAAAAGAAATTAAAACTAAGCCCAAAACAGTTGACCTAGCTCAAACTTTCCTTCACAGTTGCAGGAAGGACATGGAAAAGGAACATCATAGCCGTTGCAGCCGTGAGATGAAGTTGCATCCATGAGACGTCACCGTCGTGGGACGCAGCCTCCTTGTTCTGCGCAGCCATAAGCACACTCCAAGGAGAAGAAACTTCATCATCGTCACGAATTTAGAGACCAAACAACATCTCCACCAAACCAAAACTCCTCCCAAGAATAGACAAGGACAGATGGAATCGGAAAGATGAAACCAGATCTGCTCCTTGAGTCCATGGTGTTATACCTTCACTCTGATTTGAAAAGCCACGCTGATCAAAAGCTGTTAAGAATCTCTGTCCAATTACTTCTCAAAGCATTCGGTTGCTGACATATTCTTCATCCGGCAACAAAGTCATATGGCTTCAGCAGATCTAGAGACCTACCTAGCGTTAGCCGTTGTCGGATGAGAGTGAGATTTCATGGTTGGCGACCGACTTAGAGAGAGAGAGCTTTAGTTTTTTTTTTTTTTGGAAATGGAATGATCATGAATTATCTTTTAGTGATTTTAAGTTTTAATGATGGTATGATCATCGTGAAAAATAGTTAAACTTTTTCGTGTTTTTTATTTTTTGTTTTCCATTCTATAATTAAAAGAAATTAATATAATAAGCCACTTGGAAATACCTCAAATAATAGAGATGGTATGAATATGAATTGGGATTAGACAAGGATTACAGGTTGTTGGAGAGTGGAGACTTGGAGTCAGCTTGCATATAATATAAGGTGGACGAAGACATTAAGCAGCGGTTAGCAAAACAATTTGAAAACCCAGATGTGTCGACTGGGGATTGGAAGCAATGAAGCAGCCAACAAGAAGATCCATGTTTGAATTTGATTGATGCAAAACTGGGAGATAGTGTGTGACACTTTGAGCTGTCTTATTCATTTGCTAAAACTCTGTGTCTTTCTTTTCTCTCATCTAAGTCCAAATAACTAATTGATATACGTTGGTCTAATTCATCAACCTATTTCTCTTTCGTATGTTATGCGATTGATGTCACAGCTGATTAAACAATTAATGGAACAAACCCGACGATTGGATATGAATCATACGATAAGGAAAAGCCTCCAATGCTGCATACATCAGGAACATGATGGAAAATGAGTCTAAGTTCTTCATATTGTTATAATAAATGACGTTTAATTTGGTTCGATGAAACTACACTGCGTTGATGCTTTCGTTTTCTTAATCTAATGTCAAAGGTTGAAAAGTCTATGCTTGAAATTAGTACAACAATGTAACGAATAAGCTAAATATTATCCAAACGAAAATCATTGTCATTCAAAATATAAGTGTCCGTCCAGATGCTCCGAGTCAATCATCCGTCTTAGTAACGTCTAGCGAGTTTTCGAACTCTAATTACATGCAATTTTCTAAAACAAGGCCACTCGCCTAGGCGGCTTCTAGAGGCTATAAATCGGTCATTCGTCCTAGAAACGCCTAACGAGTTTTTAAACCTTAAAAAAATATGATGAGCTCAGAGGCCGAAGTAAATAACCCTATGATTGACCAATCAATATATAGGAGATAAACAGTGAGTGTTTAGACGTTATGCAATGTAAAATGAGTTATTATAAACTCTAAGTTTTCGATGTTAAATCATATGATTGGTGAGTCCGACGTATCACGTTAGCCTATAATTTTTTTTAAATTAAAAAAAGAAGACAATATTTCTTCGTTCATATACTATATGCTCTTTGGGTTTGTCATCAGTAGAATTGATTAGTTCAAATAATTTCTGGATTCATCCAAACAATAATCGAAAAGAGAAAGAAAAAAAAAATGAAACGCATGGAGGATGGAACTAAACGACGGAAGAGGTGGAGTTCTCGGTAAATAAGTCGGTGGCTAACTGAGTATTAGACTCCGTGATAGAATGACAGCTAAACATCGCTTGCCTCACTTACATGAGATTCTATGATTTTCCTCTCTCTCTCATTTATTTTTGTTTTTTACGTTAGAATTTTCCAAAGAGATAAAAGGAAATTGCTTTTTCCAAAAGCCGCTTTTCTCCTCCAAAATTTATATTCCCACACTACTCGGTTTTACTTTACGACTAAGCTCCACGTCTTCTATCCAAACGGACTTTTATAGAAAAAGCACTTTTATCGGGGGAAAAGAGTTTAAAAATATTCTGGTCGTTTTTTCTTCTTCTTAATTTTCTGCGTGATATTTGGAATTTATTGAAAAAACAAAGCAGTGGAAACTGCGTGTCTTTAAATTTTGTGAGCTTGTGATTGGCTGGGCACGAAACCCATGACATAGCATTTTGACACAATACGTGAAATTTATAGAAATAAATCTGACGGCTATTATTAGACATATACGGTTTTTAAATACCACCATAGTATTTCGAAAATGTAAATTTTACCGTTTCACTTGCGCTGGCGGGAGCGTGGCTAGACTGTCCCCATCGCAAGCACCGCAAAGCTTCTAGGATTTTGGGGGTTCCAATTATATGTCACACACTAGAGTTTAAAGTCACATGCAGAATGTGTCAATTTTGGTTCATGATTTGTGTGGTCAATGATATCTAGCAAATGTTTTCGGTAGGGATAGCAATGGGCTGATTTTAGAATAAGGATTTCTGTATTATTTTCATTTCGAAATGTAGCATACATAATATTATTTTGTTTATAGAATTACATTATACGTAATGATGTACGTTCTATAATGACTCGTATAGTTAATAACACAATGAATTGCTCTACACACGTAACAAAAGAAACCACTCATACTTGCTATAAAAGTAAAAATACCAATATAAACGGTATAAGAAACGAATAGAAAGTACCGTAAACTTAAAGTTCATTATTGTAAGACAAGTTAAGATCAATCATATTTACTAAGATATTCAGTCAATTTATAAACAAAAGATATCAAAATGTATCTTAGAATGAATATCCATTGTCTTCTAAATCAATCTCCAAATCGTTTTTTCAATACAATAAATCTTCTAAATCTTGTTTGCAATAATCCAATCTCTTGATTTGGGGATCAAGAAAGAGAAACTTGATGATATTTTTCTTTTTATACAAAATGTGTAAATACACGACAAAATCTTAACAATTTATGTTATCTAATTTTGAACCATTCATAAAGATATGTATAGATTCACGCCCTCTAGTCCAGATCCTCTTAAAAAGAAAATAAAAAAGATGGTTTGATGATCTTGTAAACTTTGAAGAATTTACCATATAAAATTAACCGCGACACGCGCCCACATGGGACGGTGGGCATAGGCTTTCACCCTTTAAGCAAAGAAGATATGTATGACTTACGCACACAACTGTTCCTTCAGTTGAAGAAGAAGTTCTAGAGCGAGAAACTGAGAAAGAATAGACAGTGGTAGAGAGAGAAACAGAACAAAAGGCAAAACAGAGAGATAGAAAGAGAAAGAAGAGTTTCAGAGCTAGAAGCACCTCATCACCTTCTTCCTTCCACACCTGACCCCCTTCCAACTTTTCCCACATTTTTTCTCTCCACCTTTCTCTTTGCTTCCCAAGGTTTCTAAATCACTAATTCCAATTTATGATGTAATAATTTAATCTATGCTCTGCTCTCGCTTCCGTCACTTCCATTACTATATTCTCTGAATCTTAGCTTCTAAGTATTTCTTTTAGCTCTAATCCTTTTGGACCTATCTTCAATCCACAAAAAGCTCTCTGCATTTTTTTTAAATCACTCTTTCTTTGCTTCCCTCACTTCATTTTTCTCCAGCATTTACTATTTGCTCCTCCTTGTAATTTTCTATCTCTGTATTTTTGATATGTTTATGAGCTGTTGATTTGGTTTTGGGTTGTGACAATTGGGTTCCAAGTTTGTTCAGCTTTTGGGCATTGATAAGATCAGGGCTGTTTTTCTTTTTTAGTATTATTCGTTTGTTTTTTTTATTTTTAAGTGGTTTTTGTATTGGTTTGATTTTCAGATTGGAGTATGGTTTTGTGAATGATTGCTTGGGAGTAAAGGAATTGGAAATAAAATTGATATGAGATCAATGGGGAGGAGAAGATCTGAATTGGACTACAAGGAGCTGAAGATCTGTGAACATGTTCTGATTGGGTTTATATTGATCTGCTTGGCGCAAGTTTCGCTTGGAGCTACTAATCTGCAAGATGGTAAGGGTCAACCCAGTTTCATATGTTGGCTGTTGTTCAGCATTGAGATTCTTATATCTCTCTTTGTTCAAGTGTAGTTACATGTTTTCGTAGTTTACGAAGTAATGAACACTTGTTATCTGCACTTGCTTTTCAGTTGCTGCAATCAACAGCTTACATGCTGCGCTCGGCACGCCTGTTCTTCCTGGGTGGACTTCTGCTGGAGGAGACCCTTGTGGGGAAGCATGGCAAGGGGTTCAGTGCAATGATAGCGCAATTGTATCAATGTATGTTAATCTAATTGACCGACTTCTTTTATTGATGGATGATTCTCAAGTTCTTTGTTGGCAGTGGTCTTATATGTCATTGATTATGTGGTTTTGCAGAATTCTTAATGCTGCCAATCTGGGAGGCGAATTGGGTGAGAACTTGGGATCGTTCACTTCAATAAAAACATTGTAAGTTATACTTTCCTTCTCTCCCTGATGGGGTGAGTTAGTTTGTTGTTTTATCATGTAATTTCATTCGCTAATGTGTAGCATTTCTTGGAATATAAACAGTATTTTTTGTTGACACATTACTGGATTACTGTGTTTTTAATGTTTGTGTGCAGAGATTTAAGCAACAATCATATTGGTGGAACTATACCTTCCGTTTTACCTGTTACCATGGTAACCTTGTATGTTCTGCCCTCTTTATGAAACTATGTGTTTATACGGCATACATAATATACTAAACTACGGATGCTGATTATCTGCCTATTGTGCACACCTGCTTATGCAAAAGATATGATGGTCTTTACCTTTGGCAGTTTTCTTTCAGCTAATCAGTTCACTGGAAGTATCCCAGTTTCTTTGTCTTCATTGGATCAGCTCACAGATATGTAAGTCCATAGCTTTATTTCCAGTGTTAGTGCTCAGTAGAGCGGTCCCCATGTTTTAATTTCTTTCATTACTGATTTCTCACTTTAGCTGTTTTACCAATCAGGTCTCTTAACAATAATCTCTTAACCGGTGAAATACCAGATGCCTTTGAGAGACTTACTGCATTGATCAATTTGTAGGTTCTTATTCTAAACTCTCCAGAGTTATCCTTTCCAGATATACTTGTATAAGCCACTAGTAGCTGATACGTACTTATCCTATTTCAGAGATTTGTCCGTTAACAATATGAGCGGGGGACTGCCACCCTCTCTGAAAGACGCTAAAGCTTTGACCAGTCTGTGAGTATCTAGCCTGAGTAAGCCATTGATACCATGCATATTTCATCTCGGTAATTGATCCAACAATTCTTTTTGCAGACATTTGCAGAACAATCAGCTGTCTGGAACACTTGACGTGTTACAGGATCTTCCCTTGAGCGATCTGTAATCCTCTAAAACAATCATTTTAATTGTCATTTGTAGAATATTGTAGGGTTACTTTGGGTTTTTATTGTTTTCCATCTTATATCTTTCCCATTATAAATGAGTTCTTCCTCTGTTGAACAGGAATATAGAGTACAACCTATTTGCTGGACCCATTCCTCCAAAGTTGCTGAGCATCCCAAATTTTAGGTTAGACTCACTGAGTTTATTAGTTTACCTTTTAAACTGATTGATTACTTGCAGTTTCATTCACACTATAATCTACTTATTATGAACTGAAGTGTTAGGGTTTTGTTGCAGTTAACTTGGAACATCTAAGTTACTTCTTTTGGTTATACATTGTTGTCAAGGAAAGTAGAAGCAATTTATAATTTAAATCTTTTGAAATGCAGAAGTGACGGAAATCCATTAAATTCTTCTATTGCTCCAGTCCCTCCACCCACATCTCCATTGGCTCCGTCACCTCCTTCAACTTCACCACCATCTCCTTATGCCTTTTGGGGACCACCTTCTGGGAGAACACCACCTGGAACACCACCCACATCTGAACAAGAAAAATCGAATTCTGGAAAAGCAAAGAGCTTTTTTACCACTAAAAGGGTAGTTGGGATATCAATTGGAGGGGTGTTTGTACTTATTATTTTGGTACTGGTAGTTTTGTTTCTTATGCCAAGAGGTACCAAACGAAGAGGAGCGTCTGACAGAATATCCAAGCCGCATCAAATAGGAGCTTATCGTGACAGGGAGAATCCACCCATGGATAATGAGTCCCGGGTTCAACCAAACAATCAATTACAGAAAGGTAAGCAGCTTGTCTCATTTTTTTTTTGTCAATTCAATTTATGATTATGCTTTGTTTTCTAGGATCATAAATATGCACTTTGGTAATGTGACTAGCTAAAACTTTGATGAACAGTTCCAGAAAAGGTAGATGTGAGGCCCAAAGAAGATACTGAAACAGAACCCAGAAGAACATGGGCAATGCCAAAGTCAAATGATGAGCAAGATAGAAATGTCCAAAGAATGAGTGCAGTACCCAAAAGACGAGATAGTCATGTGGTTGATATGAGTCCACTTAATCCTTTTTTGATGCCTCCTCCCCCTCCTCCCCCACCACCCCCTCCTCCACCGCCATTTCCTGTTGAGAGGGTCATTGTAAAGCCAATCCTGCCAACTGAAGTAAACACAGTGAAGCCTTCCACAGGAAACCTCACTATTTCTGTCAAGTCTTTCACCATCGCTTTACTTCAGCAATATACAAACAGCTTTTCTCAGGATAATCTTATCGGAGCAGGCATGCTGGGAAGTGTCTACAGGGCACAGCTTCCTGATGGAAAGGTTTCTTTCTTAATTAAGAATTGGGTTTCATTTATTCCTGGCTTCTACATCATTGCTGATTGATTGACTGGTTTTAGGTGCCTATTCTTTTACACCATTGTGGTAGTTTCTTGTTTGCATTTGTATGACTATCTGCTTTATGCTCTACCAATCTGGATTCTTTCTACACAATATGAATGAACTTTTATCAGAAAACCAAATGAAATGGGTATATCTAATGAATTGTAGGTTAGTTTAATGCTTCATGTTCCTTCTGCCATAAGTTTTCTGCAAACAGTAATCCATTTTCCCCTTCAATCCATGATCATATTAATTGATGTTTATAAATATTCATATGCACTAAAATAGGCTGTGAATAATATTTGCTTTATATAGACTGAAATTGGATGAAGTCTAGTCAACATTGTGCTAAAAAATAAAAATAGTTATTGTTTTGTGCTCTTTTGTTTGGTTTGTGTATGCCTTGGCTTTCCAGAAGAACAGCATAACTATGTTTCCTTGGTATATATTGATTTTTGTCGAAGTGATGTAATGTCCAACTTATGCATTAGTTTTGGATTATAGTTTCCACAATGAAGAAAATACAGGCACAAGTTACTCTAATGATAGCCTTTGTTAAATTAATCTCTTCCTCTCATGTGATAGCAGTTTACTGTCACATATGCATAGAAGAGTTCAGAAACTGACGTTAAATATTTTTTTTCTTTTCTTTTTTATGCTTTATAGCTACTTGCAGTCAAGAAATTGGACAAGAGAGCTTCTAATCACCAGAAGGATGAGGAGTTTCTTGAACTCGTAAACAACATTGATAGAATCCGGCATGCTAATGTTGTAGGGCTCATAGGATACTGTGCAGAGCATGGTCAAAGGCTTCTTATTTATGAGTACTGCAGTAATGGTTCACTGCATGATACTCTGCACTCGGACTATGAATTTAAAAAGAAACTCTCGTGGAATACTCGCATAAGAATGGCACTTGAGGCTGCAAGAGCTTTGGAGTGAGTGCCAATTTTTGAACCTACTTGTTTGCACGTATATTTTTTGTGATCAAATTCTGAAAAGAAGATTATGAGTCTAAACTGTCTCTGTTTTGTGTGAGAAGGTATTTACATGAGGTCTGTCAGCCACCTATCGTACACAGGAATTTCAAGTCTAACAACCTTCTCCTTGATGATGACCTTTCTATCCGCGTCTCTGACTGTGGCTTGGCTTCCTTAATATCATCTGGTTCCGTAAGTCAGGTAAGAGATAATCCCACTAAGATGTAGTTGCAAAAGTCTATCAAGCGATCTGTGTATTCTTGAGTGGGCCAAAATCTGGACTGCTTGGCCCCAGATACATTTAAAGAGATTAGGTCTCCTTTGATATTTATAATTTATTTCATTAGTTATATTTTCTCCTTTAATCTTGGAGCATGCTACATTTTTTTTTTTGAGACAACACATAGAATGTCTTGGTTTTTATTTCTGCTTTTCATGCTCACCCCAACTACTACTTATTCTACTGCTAACTGTTTCATTCTTTCAGTTGTCAGGGCATTTGCTATCGGCCTATGGTTACGGAGCTCCAGAATTTGAGTCAGGAATTTATACTCATCAGAGTGATGTTTACAGCTTTGGTGTGGTGATGTTAGAACTATTAACAGGCCGAAAATCCCATGACAGGTGACCAAAAAAACATATTCCAGTCGTAATGGCTACTCCTTCAATTCTATATAAAAGCTTAAATTTTTCTTATCAACTTTTTTACAAATATAGGACACGGAATCGAGGAGAGCAATTCTTGGTTAGATGGGCCATTCCCCAGCTTCATGACATTGATGCATTATCAAGGATGGTCGATCCCTCCCTAAACAGAGAATATCCTACAAAATCCTTATCACACTTTGCTGACATCATATCTCGATGTGTTCAGGTGAGCAATTTGTAGAACCTAAAACTTTGTTATATTCCTTGGGTGTCTCAGTTTTCTTCAAAATGGCACCTTCTGGGCCTGTAAACATATAGCTCACCTAACTCCAAACCCGATCATATGTTTAACAACAATTCTATTTGACAGTCGGAGCCAGAGTTCAGGCCACCAATGTCTGAAGTTGTTCAGGACCTATTAGACATGATACGAAGAGAGCCTCGTGGCAGCGGATCAAGTGAAGACTGACCTGTCAAATAAGATCTATTGAATGATTATCAAGGAAACAACAATGACAGAGACACTAGTTATCACTGCTACCACCATCAACAAGATACATCTCTCGTGAACAGGGCGCAGATGATGCTCCAAATTAACACCACCAAAGTTCCCTTTGAAGTTCTTACTGCCGTCGACTACCGACAGGTGTGGATGTGACAGTCAATAGTTCGGTGTTCAATCAATAGTTTGATTCGTGCAATGATGTGTGTGCTGCATAAATTAGCTAACCCAATTATTTGTGACTATAAATTCTTGATAGTGAAACATTTTTCCCTGTGTGGTATTTCTTGATGCTTTGGTTTCTACCGATTCAATTATTCAAATATAATGCTCTATTCTATCAGTCATGGTCTTATTTGATTAAGCTACATTTTTGGTTCAATCAACACCTCCATGCTAAGCATGCAAGAACTACAAAATCAAGATGAATGGAAACTACATCATGTTATTAGTTTGATCCAAAAGCACAATTAGCTGCTTAAAGATAGGCTATTATCTACTTGTGCCGTTAATCTACACCTTTTTTATTTTGGTTTTTATAGTAATTTTCATTTCGAGTGATTGTGAATGTCCTTGAGGAACGTTATTTGCGCTCCCACAAAGTAAGATCGGAAAGGTGGAGCGTGAATAGCTCCACATTTTCTTACTCCAAGTTAGTTTTACAAAAGAGTTTTGTATCCTACACACATCATATAATTAGTCACTTTTTATTTTTGTGTAGTTTCAATGAAAATTCATCAATAAAATTTTCCTCCAAAAATATAATTCTTTTTGGAATTTTTTTTTTTGAAGTCGACTCATGCAAGCAAAGTTGCTATATAAACAAAGCTATGAAATCTTGTTCTCTGTTTCACGCGCGTAATTTGGCTCTCTGATTTGTTCCGTTCCGGTTTTCCCAGGAACCAAGAGACTCAGAGGCCGTACGTTTTCCGATTCCAAAACGCTTCTATATCTCTGTCTCCCTCTCAAATTTTCAAAAACCAAAACAAACCCTCTCTCTCTCTCTCTCTCATTTTCACGTTCAACGCTTTTCTAGCACTCTCTCATTCAGATAACTAAGTCCGGCTTGCACTCACCGGAGGAGCTTGGATCGCCTGCTTCGCTCCCATGAGTCGCTACGAAGCTAACCCTTTCGCTGAAGAAGATGTTAATCCCTTTGCGGTAAGTCACAATGTATACTATTTGTATCTATAGGCCAACAATATTTGTCTTCAAATCTTCAATGTTAATTTGGATCTCTGTTCCGTGAATTTATGTTCATAATGCAGCTGTTTTCGTCTTTAGCTTAGTGGCTTACATTACGAAGAAAATGAAGAAATATTAGAATTGGATCACAGGCGATATGTTGCATATGTTTATATATACATATCCCCTGTATAACAACTTTCGCACTTTAATTTCAAAACGAAACTTGGCTTTGGATAGATCTGATATACATGTGTGTGCATGTTTGTGAAGAATTGTTGATGTACATGACTTTGTAATCTTATTATATTTGTGCTACATTTCAGGGAGGTGTCTCAAGGCTTACACCCCTTCCTCCTGAACCCTATGATCGTGGTGCAACGGTTGATATACCTCTTGATAATTCAAGGGTCGGTTGCCTTTGCAAGAAGCTGAATCAGAGTTTTAGTTTTCGTATATGTTCTTAGTGAGCATACACTTATTTTCTAATTGTTTTAATTTGTTACTTCAGAGTTTCAAGGAAAAGGAGAAGGAACTCAAAGCTAAAGAGGCTGAATTGAGTAGGAAGGAACGGGTAATTGCCTCTATATACCTCAATGCTGGTTCTACAAATTGTAATTCCTGCAAGTGCAAATAGTTAATCTTTCATAAAGTAACCAGAGTTTATATATAATGTCATCATCTTGTTGCAGGAATTAAGGAAGCAAGAAGAGGCCATAGAAAAAGGTTTATATCCATGTTCATTATGTTAAAGAGAAGTTATGAGATCAAAGTCCAGTTACAGATTTGTAATTTGAGATATAATCCCTTGTTTTGTGTTGGCAGCTGGTGGAAAAGTTGTTAAAGACAAGAAAAACTTTCCTCCATTTGCCCCCATAATTCATCATGACATTCAAAACGATGTACCGATCCACCTACAGAAGATCATGTATGTTGCGTTCAGTACATTTTTGGGTATGTTTACGCTGTATACATTCTTCTGTAGTAATTGTCAGGATTCAAATTTGCTTTATGTTCAATCTAAAGGTCTTCTAACTAAATCAAGTCAAATTGTGCTGTTGCATGTAGCTTCAATTGACTAAGTTTATGACATTTCTCAGGTTTCGCTTTCTGTATGTTCTGGAGTATTGTTGCAGCTTCCGTATATTGTGTCAATGGTGGATGTATGATCTTAAATCCTTACCATATAAATATTTAAATTGTTGCATATATATAAAACTTTGCCTAAACTTGTCTACGTACTGTTGTAGGGCTTGGGACTGGTATAGGCGCTGTCATTTTGTCTATCTTCAACTTCATCATAGTGTGTCCTCTAGCATATTTTCTCTGGTATCGCCCTCTTTATCGCGCTATGAGGTACTTACAATTCTATGGAACTCCCTTGTTTTCACTTTCCAAATCACTACACAAAAACTGTAAAGAGGCTAGCTGGATAGGCCTATGAAGATGATTACCCTTTTGATGACTTAATCATCTACTCAGAAGATGTTAATGGGAAAATGCACTCTATTCTACTCTATGTTATGATATGCTAAGAATGCACATGACACATCTTTGTCCTATGAATTTTGTTTCTTACTTTCTTATTCTAATTGTGTGCCATCTATTACAGGACCGATAGTGCCCTAAGTTTTGCTGGGTTTTTCTTGAGTTACTGTGTAAGCTTATATTCTAGTTAGTAGTGCTATTATCTACATTCGATTTAAGATGACAAGGAAATTCGCTTATGTTGCCCCTTGTTTCCTATCTGCAGCTCCATATTGGATTTTGCGTCTTTTGTTCAATTTCTCCTCCAGTTCTCTGGTCGGGAGCAACTATTGCGTGAGTTTTTCTTAACTAGTTATCTATTTTACTCAGATTTAGTAATGACTGCTGTCAAAATGGATCAAAGATGTGCCATTCAACTTTTCCAATGAAGCTGATTTGTGTGCTTATGTGAACAGAGGTATTATCCCTGCAGTAGTATATGCTCGGAACCTTTTTGTTCAGGTAAGTTTCAAGCTTTCGATACTTTATGTTGGCTTCATATTGTTTTAGTCTTCTGTACAATACCGAAAAAACTGAGAGACTGTTGGCTTATTAATAAAAGGGTAAAATGCACCAACAGTGTCTGAACTCTTGGAGGACTGTCAATATGGTACCCGAACTTTTAAATGTATCAAAGTGATACCTGGACTTGTATTTTTGTACCAACGTCGTACCTGTCGTCATTTTCCGTCACAGCTCTGTTAGTTCATGTCACATGTGACGCACGTGACTGAAAAAAAAAAGTAAATGACTGAGCTACCCCTTCATTGATGACGACCTCAACACCCCCTTCCTCGGCATCAACACCATAAGATTCCAGTTTCCCGCCATTTTCTCTTTCAGAGAAAAGAACTTTTATCAATTCCCATATCATAATTTGATGTGTCAAAACCAAACAAGCAGATGAAGATAAACCCGGAACCTCCAGCTGCCTCTCGATATTATCTACATAGCTCCTGCAAATATCTGATAGCATAAACTGATTCGAAACAAGCTTCTGAAGTCTCAGACTGAAGGATCCAATTTCAACTTCTTTTGTTTCATGATATAGTCCTTTGTGAAGCTCCAATGGAGAAGTAATAGCTGTTTCAACAAGTTCTGCTCTAACCTTGTTACTTTCATCTCTGACAACATTGTCAATAGCAACCTTCTCTATATTAATTACAGATGACAGCACCCTTTGGGAACCACTACTGCCTATTGGTGCGCCAGCATGGACAAGAACTCCATTTGGGCCCCATCCTACTCGAAATGACCTACCCATAAACAAACCTGCATCAACTATGTTGCAAGAATCTTTTCTAGTTACTGGTGTGTCTCTACTGAGATCAAGCTTAAAACCTTCTTTTAGTGTCTTCAATGGCAAGGCTTTGTTTTCCTGTGCCATTAGAATGGCACCAGGAGAGTTTGAGTCAAAACTACCATGCTTGTACTCGAGCAATGCTAGAGGGGTCTTTCGAACAGCTGGTGGAGAAGATCGATGACTAATCCTTTGAGCATTTTGTAAAGGAGATCTTGAGTAGTCTTTACCAAATAATGGATTATAATGTGAAGGTGATTCTTTAAAATCCTCGGCTTCCTCCTCCGCATCAGAAAACATCCACATTCTCATTTCTTGCATCTTGATGGGGTCAAGCCCAAGATGAGCAGGAAGAGAATGCAAAAGCACAGTTCCAGTACGATCCATCTGGTTTCCTTCATCAAACATCTCATCATGGTTTAATTCTGGAGGATCTTCACCTACATCAGTATCTTCCATCATCATATCTTCTTCATCTTCATCAATCAAACCAAATCTACTAAAATGGTTAACAAAGAATTTCCACTCCCCATTTTCCGGATTAAATGAAACAAAATGAGCTCCTTGTCCCTCCACGCTGTGTCTCAATATTTTCACAATATGTTCTATCTGCCTCTGGTCAACACACGGCAGTCTCGTTTGTAGCATCAGAGTTACTTCAGCAGGCTTGTTAAGGCCCCGGCCAACAAAAGGCTTAGCACTCTCGTCTTCATATACAATCACCTCGTGCCTGTTGAATTTCACAATTTTATCCAACTCCAAACACCTAACATCAGTCTCCCCAGGATACTTGACAGCTCCGTAATCAAACCTCCCAACTGTAAAGTCCAAAACTCGGCTACAATAACCAGGATCCACACGTTCTCGAGCAGCCAATTCCTCAAAGGAAGGCTGCATATAGTAATCAACTGCCTCAAGAGTCGGTAGGTAGCCTCACAAACCGCCATTACCATTATGATGATCTAACACTAACATCTTACCATTATCATCCAACCCGTAGGAACCCCTAGTTGTGTAATACAGATCTTCCTTTAACAGATTCATTGGCGAAGCCAAGTTCCTGCTATCAAACAAAAACAGAATTACTTATAAAAGAGAAAGATTGATCGGTGTCGGTGGAGTGGAGAAAAAGTCATTTATGTCCTCAAGTTCTAACTCACATGACCCGCACGTGTTTATTAATGACGGAGCTGTGACGGAAAATGACGACAGGTACGACGTTGGTACAAAAATACAAGTCCAGGTATCACTTTGATACATTTAAAAGTTCGGGTACCATATTGACAGTCCTCCAAGAGTTCAGACACTGTTGGTGCATTTTTCTCTTAATAAAATTAAACTATAAATGTTCGAGAGACTGTTAGCTTGCCATTGGTTGATGGTTTGATCTCTCATGAACACTTTGTAACTCTATCGCAGATGTTTTACTTCATAGGATTTGGGCTGTACGTCTGCGAAACACTCCTCTGCTTGTGGGTTCTTAAGGTCAGATGATTAACTGACTGCCATACTCTCATCATCGGTTTCTTTTTCCTCTTGGGAGAAACTTACTTGTTTCCATATTTGCAGCGAGTGTACGCGTACTTCAGAGGCAGCGGAAAAGGTTCAGAAGCGACGCGTGAGGCTATGAGGGCAGCAATTTGAGAGTGGATGCATACGCTGCTTGATGATTTTGTTTTCTCTTATATATAGGCTTCTTTTTTGGTCCACTGTCTTCTATACATGTCACAAAATGAGTACTCTTCAGTCTTCACAAATCGAAGAGGCTTTGGATGCAGTCAGATGGAGAAGACTGGCTCTTTTAGCCGACCTAGATAAGTAGATATATCGCTTTTACTGTGTCTAGTTATTGAGAGACTATCTATGAGGTTGTTCTTGTGTCCTTGTTACAACTTTGTGAGTGAATGCTTTGGCCACCTCCCATGTGACAATTTGTTAATTGGATGAAGAATTATGTATATCTCAAATTTGGATAACATAGCTCCGTAAATTGAATTATCTTGAAATTATAGATAAATGATCACTCCAATTTAAAAATCATTCATTCAATAGACGAGTTAAGTGATTTTCAATCGTTCAAATGTGTTAACAAACTACATGTTATGGTCTCGGATTCTTGCAATGGATTATGATTGATTAATTAAGGTTTTCAGACGTCAACTTAAATGTTTATAATTCTATTCTTATGTCTAACGAAACGAGCGTACATGAAAGAGATGATAATAATCAGAATCAAAACAGAAATTAACAAGAAAATAATTAAATAGATGATAAATATCCCTGAGGTACGTTATTCTCAACCACCGGGGAAACGGTGGGGTGGAAAGCACTGACTTCTCTAACCAAGAGGTCTGGTGTTCGAATCCCCATTAAGGCCTTGGTGGCCAGCCGGCGGTGGCCCGTGCTAGGCAAGTGTGCCTGGTGTGTGGTGTTCGCTTTCATGCCCCGTGGCGATGCAGGGATTAGTCCGGCTGTGCTGGGATACCCTGCATGGGTGTGTGTGTTACCTAATCTAACAAAGGCTAACCCCCCAATCAAAAAAAAAAAAAAAAGGTACGTTATTCTCCAACCATAACAATCACAATCATCATCTTCTGGAGTAGAGATTAGTTGATAAAAACAAGAATTCAGAAAAATCAGAAGAAAAGACCAAAATTTTATTTTGACGATTTTAGCCCTAAAGGTTCCTCCTCCTTCCACACCATTTCAAGGGCAGTAGCAGGAAATGAAGAAACTCAGCATTAACAAGCTCTTCTTCTTCCTTGTCTGTGTCTTAACCCTAATTATATTCAGAGCTGGAAAACCGCAAAGTCCCAAGATTCAAACTTGAAAGGCAGATTGAAGATGCTTCACTGCCAGAGCTACAATTCCAGAGAATTAGGGCAAGAAAGTCTCCACAGCTCAATGCAAGGCCACACCTTTTCACCAAGTAAGCTTCAAAACCCCCAATCTAATTTCACTGCTAGGCCTGTTCTAGGGTTTAATCTCACTCCCCACAACCACACCTTAGCTAAAACCCAACAAAACCCTCTTCCAATTTCTCAAAATGGTACTTGTATTGTGAATTCAAGAGCCCAGAAGCAGAGTTCAAGTGGGTCTAGGGTTTATGTAGGGTTTAAGCTTCAGTGTCATTCGAAAGCTTTGGTCTTGCCCACTAAGGTTTCTTTAGTTAATGGGAAGAAGAAGAGGTATGGAGGCGTGTTGCCTTCGATTTTGAGGTCTTTGGAGAATGAAAACGATGTTGAAAAGACACTTGAGTCGTTTGGTGAGAGTCTGAGTGCGAAAGAGCAGACTGTGATTCTTAAAGAACAGAGGAGCTGGGAGAGGGTTCTTCGTGTTTTCGAGTGGTTTAAGTCACAGAAAGAGTATTTGCCCAATGTGATTCACTACAATGTGGTGCTCCGGGTGCTTGGTAGAGCTCAGAGGTGGGATGAATTGAGGCTGTGTTGGATTGAAATGGCGAAGAAGGTTGTACTGCCTACTAACAATACGTATTCTATGCTTGTTGATGTGTATGGGAAAGCAGGACTTGTGAAGGAGGCGCTGTTGTGGATTAAGCACATGAAACTAAGGGGGATGTTCCCGGATGAGGTTACAATGAATACGGTTGTTCGGGCATTGAAGAATGCAGAAGAGTTTGATAGGGCGGATAAGTTTTATAAGAACTGGTGTATGGGGAGGATTGAGCTTGATGACCTTGATTTGGATACTATGGGTGATTCTGTGGTTGGTTCTGTCTCTGAGCCTATTAGTTTTAAGCATTTCTTGTCAACTGAGCTTTTCAAGACTGGTGGGAGAGTTCCAACTTCGAAAATTATGACTTCAATGAACACAGAGATCTCTATTCAAAAACCACGACTTACATCTACGTATAATAGTTTGATTGATTTGTATGGAAAGGCAGGGCGTTTGAATGATGCGGCTAATGTGTTTGGAGATATGATGAAGTCTGGAGTTGCCATGGATGTTATTACTTTCAATACTATGATCTTTACTTGTGGAAGTCATGGGCATTTGTTGGAGGCTGAAGCTTTGCTTAATAAGATGGAAGAAAGGGGAATATCTCCTGATACAAGAACTTATAACATTTTTCTATCTCTTTATGCTGATGTGGGGAACATTGATGCTGCTCTGGACTGCTACAGGAAGATCAGAGAAGTAGGTCTTTACCCAGATACTGTGTCTCACAGAACTATTCTTCATGTATTATGTGAAAGAAACATGATCAGAGATGTAGAGATTGTAATTGAGGATATGGAGAAATCCGGTGTCTCTATTAATGAGCATTCTGTTCCTGGTATCATCAAGATGTATATTAATGAAGGACGGCTTGATCAGGCAAAGTTGCTTGATGAGAAATGTCAGTTAAACCGTGGGATTTCATCAAAGACGTTTGCAGCAATAATAGATGCATATGCTGAAAAGGGACTTTGGACTGAAGCGGAGGTTGTATTTTCTAGGAAGGGAGATTTGGGTGGACAGATGAAGGATATTGTGGAATATAATGTTATGATCAAAGCTTATGGCAAGGCAAAGCTTTATGATAAAGCTTTCTCTCTCTTCAGGGGCATGAAAAAGCATGGGACTTGGCCCGATGAGTGCACTTACAACTCTCTCGTCCAAATGTTCTCAGGAGGTGATTTAGTGGACCAAGCAAGGGATCTTCTAACAGAAATGCAGGAAACTGGTCTGAAGCCGCAATCTCTAACCTTTTCTGCTCTTATTGCCTGCCATGCTCGCCTTGGCCGGCTTTCAGATGCAGTTGATGTGTACCAAGACATGGTAAAGTCAGGAACAAAGCCAAATGAGTTTGTGTATGGTTCTTTAATTAATGGATTTGCAGAAACTGGCAGAGTTGAAGAAGCACTGAAGTATTTTCACCTCATGGAAGAATCGGGGATTTCTGCAAATCAAATAGTTCTTACATCTCTGATAAAGGCATATGGTAAGGCAGGGAGCCATAAGGGAGCAGAAGTGTTGTATGAGAGATTGAAAGGTTTTGATGGTGGCCCAGATGTTGTTGCATCTAACAGTATGATAAATCTGTATGCAGATCTTGGGATGGTAACTGAAGCCAAATTGATTTTTGAAAATTTGAGAGCAAAGGGTTGGGCTGATGAGATAGCATTTGCAACCATGATGTATCTTTACAAGAGCGTGGGCATGCTTGATGAAGCCATTGATGTAGCAGATGAAATGAAAGAATCAGGTTTAATAAGGGACTGCGCTTCATTTAACAAGGTGATGTCATGCTATGCCATTAACGGTCAGCTACGTGAATGTGCTGAATTGTTGCACGAGATGGTAACTCGGAAACTGTTGCTTGACAGTGGAACTTGTAATGTATTGCTCACTGTATTGAGAAAAGGAGGGACTCCCCTTGAAGCTGTAACCCAGCTAGAGTCATCTTACCAGGAAGGCAAACCTTACTCTAGACAAGCTATCATCACCTCTGTGTTCTCGCTGGTTGGTATGCATGGTTTGGCGCTTGAGTCCTGTGAAACATTCACACAAGCTGACATAAATCTTGATTCGTCTCTCTACAACGTTGCAATATATGCTTATGGGGCAGCTGGGGAGATTGAGAAGGCTCTGAACATATTCATGAGAATGCAGGATGAAGGAGTGGAACCAGACATTGTAACACATATTTTCCTAGTAGGTTGTTATGGAAAAGCAGGTATGGTAGAAGGAGTGAAGCGAATTTACAGCCAGCTGAAATACGAAGAGATAGAGCCCAATCCGTCCTTGTTCAGAGCTGTTATAGATGCCTATACAGATGCCAATAGGCATGACCTTGCCAAATTGGTTAAGCAAGACAGGAAATATGCATATGACTTGGAGCATCATGTATATCCCGAAACTAAAGATGATTTTGATGAAACCACTTCAGAGTATGAGGATTGACAGTATCCAAGGATGTCACACTGTACAGAAACTAGCATTAGTGCATGCATCTAATACTGTGTATGTATGTTAGGACACAGCTGAATTTAGATTGTACAGAAAGTACTGGTTTTTGTTGGAAGATGTATTGTATTCCACATTTGTACATTATAACATGCCAACACTGAATGCAATTTTGGCTGCTTTATATCAATTTCATGCCGGAGTTCTCTGCAAGTATTTTTGGCTTGTGAGTCCGCCCAGCTCTGCGTCTCAAGACACTTTTGGTTGTAGGTCATAACACGGTTTACTAGCTGGTTAAGATCAAGGGTCCTTGTATGGTGGCAAAGCATACATAATGAGACTAAACAATACTTATGAGTTATGAGATCAAAACTGTACAACCCCAGTTTGTTTATTGCAGTAAGAATGACCAAGAATACATGGGATTTTTGTTCTGAGCATTTCACCTCAAAACAAAAGCTCCATTGTACCAGGCATCAAAAAGGGCAATTGTCTCCGCCTGGTTCATGCATTACATAATACATGACGTCCAATATGGAGGACAGACAGCAGTTCCATGAGGGGTGCCAATTACTTCTGTTAGAACTATACTCCAGCCTCCAACATGGGTTGATACTCTGTTGACTCACTCCGATCTATTCTGGTTTTCACACAATGTCCCCAAACGGCATTAAAATCGATTTTTCTAGGTACGTGCACATCACCAACACGAATATGAGAACCCAATCTACTATTAGATTCAATCCAGCTCTTAGCTGGAGTCTTCTTAACTCCTCTATCTTGCATCAGCTTGGCAATCTCCATGGCATCATCCCATCGGCCTACTGATCTGTATACATTAGCTAGAAGAACATAACTCAAATGGTAGTCAGGTTCAAGTTCTATCATTTTCTTGGCTATGCGCTCTGCAGTAGCAGAGTTCGTACTGGTTGTGCTAGCACCTAGAAGAACTGCCCAAAGGGAAGAATCATTTCTACACTCAGCACTCTCTATTAAATTCTCTGCTTCTTCCAGTAGCCCCGCACGGCCGAGGAGATCAACCATGCAACAATAATGTTCAATCCCAGGTTTGATCCCATACTTTTTCGTCATTGAGATAAAATTCTTTCGCCCTTGATCAACTAGACCTGCATGACTACAAGCAAACAAAACCCCAATAAAGCTGATATAGTCAGGCTTCATCCCCTCCTTAATCATCTCATCAAATATTTTAAGAGCTTCTTCACCTTGCCCATTCTGAGCAAACCCACAAATCATCGAGTTCCATGTAATCAAATTCCTAACCAGCATCTGCGCGAAAACACTAGTCGCAAAATCTATGCAGCCACATTTTGCATAAAGATTAACTAGAGCCGACTCAACAATCACATCTCTCCAACCACACCTCCTCACATACTGGCAGTGAACCTCTTTCCCATGGTGCACAGCCGCCAAACCCGCACACGCACGAAGAACAGTTCCAAAGCAATACAGGTCAGCCTCTTCCATTTCCCTAAAATTCTTAATAACAGACTCAAACTCCCCAGCCTGACAGTACACCCCGAGCAATGCAGACCACGAAACAGAGTTCTTCACAGCCATCCTATCAAAAACCCGTCGAGAATCATCCACACTCCCACATTTCCCATACATATCAACCAAGCTACTTTCCACAACCACATTCCCCTTAATCCCATACGTAACAACCTTGGCGTGCACTTGTCGACCTTGCCTCAGCCTCTCCAAATTCCCACAAGCAGTCAATACAGTCCCAAACGTAAACCCATCAGGAAACAATCCGTAACATTTCTGCATCAGATAAAAATACCCCAATGCCTCCCTAAACAAATCGCTCCGCGTCAGCGCAGAAATAACCGACGTCCAACATATCGCCCCCGGTTCACGCATTTCATCGAACAGCTGACGTGCATCCCCCGGCCTATGGTTTCTCCCATACATGTCAACGAGAGCACTAATAATGACCGGATTCGAATCACATCCTCTACTTACAACTAAACAATG
Organism: Fragaria x ananassa; assembly: GCA_034370585.1. Taxonomy (NCBI): domain Eukaryota; kingdom Viridiplantae; phylum Streptophyta; class Magnoliopsida; order Rosales; family Rosaceae; genus Fragaria; species Fragaria x ananassa. Next base: position 31,191,319 of record CP139754.1, on the reverse strand, counting down.
TAAGCACCGTCCCAGGCTGACGCGCCCGAGCTGCGAACAGGCCTTGACCACCGCGGAGACAGTGAAGTCATTCGGCTCAATTCCGAACCCCGCGAAAACAGCTCAACTGAAGTAGCAGGCTTCCCGGCGCGAACGTAGCCGGTGATCATGGACGTCCACGATATCACATCTTTGAAATACAGGGCGTCAAACACTTTCTGCGTTTGGACCATGTCGGGGATGAGCTTGAAGTAGATAGAGAGGAGGCTGTTGCCGACGAAGCGGTCGGTTTCGAGGCCGGTTTTGATGACGTGGGCGTGGATTTGGAGGCCGTGGGTGAGAGAGACGGCTTTGGTGCATGTTTGGAGGAGCGAGGCGTAGAGGAGAGGTTTGAGGGTGAGTTTGGAGGGGTTTGTGGAGTTGAGGAGATGAACGGCGTCGAGAAGGAGCCCGGATTTGCAGAGGCGGAGGATTCGGGATTGTTTGGGGAGATTGGAGGGGAGGAGTGAGGTTTGATGGCGCTTGAACAAGAAGAAGAGCTTCATCAAAGCTGAGAATGGTGGCGTTATGATCCACAATTTTGATCCTTGATTGTACAAACTTAAACACTCCAGAAATATCTTGATTCTTCTGACTCTGCAATTATTGATCAGATTTTGAAATAGAATTGATTATATATGGGATCCTTTCAAATTAGTGCGCATGATTTTATCATGTTGTGTCGACTTGAACAACATTGTGCTTTTCTTTGAACAAGCAGTGAACAACCAACCAAACAGTAATGACATATACTTGTAAGGACGTAGCCATTTTATACCATGCACAATCACACTCAATTCTTCTCCTTCCCAAAACAAAAGCCGACCATTGCTATGCTCACCGTTAAAACTTCATGTATGGGCCTCCGATCTCAACAAGGACCTACCAACTGCCACCCATATTCACTCCCAACAGAAACCCAGCACCACCCTATTAATCACAGATTCATTCTCCACCCTCCATCCCTAGCCAAGTGTACGCTCACAGACCTAGCCTTGTACCAATTGGCAACAACGTACAGGTCTCTACCCTAAACCTCGAGCATCGCCATCGCTCACTCAACGTCCCATCTCACCCTAGAAACCGAATATGCTTTCTGAATAAGTTGCTCGACCTTTAACCCCTCCCATCTATATATATCCCTAAGTTTTCATTTCTTTGCTCCTCAAACTGAATTCCCAGCTCTATCGATCTAAGCTCTTTTACTTCATCCTCACCTCCACATAACCAGAACCTTCCACATTTCACTGCAGAAAAGTTTAGCTAAGAGCTAGCAAGCATGGTGGTGTTTTGCTTTCTGGTGGATCAGACGAAGAAAGTGCGGGGGAGCAAGCCGGCGGCCGGAATATGCTCGAGGTGCGGCGGCGGAGCTAGCGTAGCAGATATGAAAACGGCCACTAGATTTTGTTACGTGCCGTTTTACTGGAAGTCTTGGAAAGCCATCATATGTACTTTCTGCGGAGCAGTACTTCGATCTTATTCATAATCTTTCATCGCTTCGATCGCCTACACTCCTGCCTGCTTCTTAATCTATTACGATCAAATTCTAAGTAATTAGTATTAATTCTCAGCTTATACATATCTAGCCTCTTTCCATGACGGAGTACATGATTATGAGTTGTTCTACCATATCAAGCGAATGATTATGAGCAGTACTGCGTTTCTGGCTCATGATTTTAAGATTACTGCTGATCTAACATTCTAAACCCTCTTGTTCTGCAACAATTGAATCAATTTGTATGTGATTAGTGATCGATTACTGGGAACAGTGAAAGGGTTCATTATTACGATGATAGGAGGCAGGTCTGGTATGTTGGTTGGGGTAGATTAAACCAAAACGTGTGCTTCAGGTCCAGATCGACTCTCATAAAGATAAGATAGGTTTCTCTGCTGGCTACAGGTAATACATAGCATGCAAGTCAAATGCTAAAAAACCCAGAAAATAGTCAAATGCTTCTCACGATCATTTGTTTGTGCTGCATGCAGTCAACTAACTAAAATAGAACCAACCAAATCTACTCGATCTTTGCTAAACTTAAAATTTGTGTTTGGTGGGGAGAATCGAGAGAGGACGAATTTATAATATATATATTTTCGTGCTTCAATTTCCCCTTCAATAATGTAACCAAAGATTAAAAAAAATTGTTTCCTTTTCTTAAAAATGAAATAGATGCTCAATCAATCATATTTTCAATGATGGAATTCCATTAAATTTGAAAGTGCCAATGAAAGAGAGCTTATAGGTTGAATATAAATTCGTGTAGGCCTAGGTAGGTAATATCAGAAGACACGAGTACTGTAGTACTGTTATGATCGACATGAAGCTTTTAATTTTCTGATGTTGTTCGTCTTTCTCATATATAAACAACTCAAGAGCTTCATCGCCGCTTAAATACACTGGCTCATATATAATATACGCTGTAATGACTCTACTTCCCTCACCGAATGCATGTAGTCTTCCATTTATGTTTTAGTTTTCTTTGTTCCAGTCCCTTAAATTTGTTGCATTGGCCATTTGTTTCTGTACTTTAAGTTTTGTTACGTGTTGTGGAAATGCTCACACACGATGCTAACCCCTTCTTCTGTCATCATCCATCAAGTGTATGCTTGGTCCAAAGATTCAAGTGCAACTAGTGGCATGGCATGGGGAGATCATATGGTATTCATCCTTTTGAAAAATTCAACAACAAGAAAGGTTAAGGAAATTAAAGCTCCCTCCAACTGAAAGAAGAAAATACGTTGAGAGATGCCCAAAAGAAAAGAAGATCGATAAGCCTACGTTTGATGTTTTAGTAACTTCAATGATAAGTTGTTGGTATGTTGCATGCCATAGTATGATGTATATGTAACCGTCATTTTTCTAACCCTCCACCTAGCTGTAACTGCATAGCTAGCTTTGCAATCTTTCCAACTCTTCTAGTTTGGAGTAGAGAAAGAAGAGAAACTGAAAGGCACCATTTGAGCAGTTTAATCCATTCGACGGAACATTTAGCTAAACTCTACATTGAGGCTTCAAGCTCGGATAAAGGGTTTGTTGAAGTCTTGAAGATTTTAAATAATGCATCTTCAAAAAAGCTTATAAAATAGTTTGTTAACGAGATCGAGACTGACATATTGGTAAGCTGTAAATTATTCAATATTGCAAAAGATAATGAGTTCGATTCGATCTCACACTATATGTGAAAGCATGGACTGCATGTACTGTATGGGTGAGCTAAACTAAAACCTTATGAAGTTGGGGTTTGTCTGCTATACTGAACAATAAAACATATATGTCACTAAAAGATTAAGAGATATTGTTCAGCAGGGGTGGTTAGTTTCAAATTTGATCATGAAATTTCAACAGGCATACGGTATAGCAGAATTTTTCATGAAGTTGAAGGTATTTCAACATATTTGGAACTTAGAGCTAAATTCAAACCATTTTGATTTTCGACAATACCGAAATGAAAAATTGTCGAGACTTCTCATGTTGCAATTTCTTGGACCTAATATAGACTTCAAGCTGATTTTACGAAACTTGGCCCAAGAAAACGACGTCGTATAAAGCTTTAGCAAAATTACCTAAATCTTCGCCTTCTATATAAATCTAACCTGAAAATTTCGAAAACCCTAGCCAAGGGTTTAAACCAAAAGCCCCCTTTAAACCCTCAAATTATATAAACTCGCTTCTTTCTCGCACCCATGGAATTTCACTCTTCTCCTTCTTCAACCCAATTCCCTCTTCTCCAAACCCTAATTTCTTCCTTCCCCAAATGGTAGGTCTTTCCCCAGAACCCAACATCGATCAAGCTTCAAAGCTCAAGCTTTCAAGGGACCCACCAGACGCCGTCGATCCCAGACCCGTCGCCGATCTGTCGTTTGTGGATTCGTTGCTGGATTTCGAGTCCATTGATAGTTGGTTTAGGGATTTACCGAACCCGGGTATGGATTGTGAGGGTGGTAGTGTGGTGGAGGTGGAGAATCAAGTTATTGAGGTTGGTGGTGGAGGCCCAGTTGTGAATGGGTCGGACCCATTTGGTTGTGGGCTTGGTTCGGCGGTGAGGCCTGAAGTTCCGGAGAAGTTGAGTTGTTGTATTGAGGAGGAGTTGGGGAAGGTTAGTTTAGTTGGAGGGAGTGAAGACAGTTTAGTTCTTGGAGCAGTGAGTGAGAAGTTGGAGCCGAAAATCGAAGGTGTGGAGAGTAAAATGGAGAGTGAGAGTGAGGAATCGGAGAGTGAGAGTTCATCAGCAGCATCGTCTTCGAGTAGTAGTAGCTCTAGTGAGGAGGAGGAGATGGATCTGGAGAAGGATGGAACAGGGAATGTGAAGGTGGAGGCGGAGATGAAGGAGAAGGAGTGTGAAGAGGAGGCTTGTGAACTTGAAGAAGGGGAGATAAGTGGTGGAGAGGAGAAGGGTTATGGAAGTGGGGATGATGGTGATGAGGAGGGCGCCGAGGTTGCTTGGAGTGATGTTGATATTTTCGATGAGGGGGATGAGGAAGAAGACGCTATAAAAGGACCCATTAGGTCCAAAAATGAGCTCGAGGTAATAAATTTTTTGCTGAATTGATTTATGGCTACATAGTGGAGTTTGGTTGATTGATAACCACCAGTTAATTAGACTTGGTCTCCATTCATTTCCTTGTAGTCATGACTTTGTACTTCATTACGCTCTGATGAATTAACTTGGTGGAGCTGAGGGGTACAGTTTGGTTTCTGTTCAGTGGAGATGGAATGTAGCTTACCTCAGTTTGATAAAACATGATTTGTTTAGTCAGTTCACTAGCTAACCTTCCTTGATACAAGTGACTGAGAAATAATCTTCTGATGTCTGACAGCATGCCATGCTTTCACAATTTTATGCTTTCAGTATATTTGTTTGCCGATTTCTGTTAACACGCACGATCTATAGTGTTGTGAATGAATTACCTTTATTCAGTATATATGCTGTCTCATAATAAGCTGAAATGAATATATTTTGTTAACTGTACAGGAACTTCCACCAGTTCCACCAGTTAATGCAACCTTGGAACCACATCATCAAATGCTGCCTGTGGGAGTTGTTTTATCGGTAAGCCTAGAGGGATCTGAAGCAGATTTTCTTATTTGTGATTATGCTAGTTTCTCGTGTTGTAGCTCCATCAGTAAGTTGGCATCACTGAAAACTTAGAATGTGGACAATGACACTTGAGAAGATGCATATTGAACTGTGGCCTTGCACGTATGTGAGTTTGATGTCAGCTTCATTTTCTACAGGTTGTTGGTACCAAAGTCATTGTAGAAGGAGTTGAGAAGCACAACCCTCTGAACGAGGGTTCTATTCTGTGGATAACTGAGAGCAAATCTCCTTTGGGACTGGTAGATGAAATTTTTGGACCTGTTATAAACCCTTACTATATGGTGAGATACAATACAGAAAGTGAAATCCCTGCTGGTATACAAGTTGGAACACCGATCTCTTTTGTTCAGGAGTTTGCAGATTATGTGCTCAATAACAAAGATCTTTACAGAAAGGGTTATGATGCATCGGGTGCAAATGATGAAGAGATATCAGATGAAGCAGAATTTTCAGATGATGAGAAAGAGGCTGAATACAGGAGACAGCAAAAAATGGCAAAGAGGGGAATGAATGACCAGAATGCCGGCAGTAAGAAAAACAACAGAAAAAAAGGTAAAAATAAGATGGGGTCCTGGAAGAACGATCAATCTTCACCCCAGCAAACACCTCCCCACGAGCAATCTTCAGCTGCACCTGCTCGTTGTTATGGTCCATCTTCTTCTGCAGTCTCAGAAAGTTTGGTTAGTGGGCGTGGATCAGGTCCATTTCCAGGTGCTACACAGGCTGGTGGTATGCATGCAAATGGAGTTTGGACAAATGGAATGCCGTGTCAGCTACAACAGACACCTTTCCCCAATGCATTTCCAAATAATAATATGCCATTTTTTCCACAGTACCCACATCAGATGTCTATGCCAGGCGGAATTTCATTCCATCAGCAGCCAAATGCATTTTCAGGACCCATGGGTTCACAAGGGATGATGGGTCAACATGGCTTCCACCAACCAGGCTTTGGAATAGGTTTCCAGGGACAACCTACACCAGGGCAACAGTTGAATTCCTTCCCAGGACCGATGCATGCATTTGGGATGGCTCAACAGGGTCAACTTGGCTTCAACCAAATTGCATTTGGGATGGGTCAAAGTGGCTTCAACCCGAATGTTTTTGGGGTGGGGCAACCGGGTCAACATGGCTTCAACCCAAATGGATGTGCAATGGTTCAACAGGGACAGCATGGCTTCAGCCAAAATACGTTCCCGAGTATCTCACAGGGTCAACCTACAAACCCAAATTTAGAACAGAATATGCCACAACCTGGGAACCCAGTTGCAGGTGATGTTGATGCTCCCCAACAATTTAGTCGAAGTACATCTGCTAATTGTGGAAGAAGACCATATCGTCGAGGGGGTCGTCAGTTTGCAAGGGGAAGAGGAAGGGGTGCCAGCTGAAAGTTACAGCATGCTCTGCTGCACCAAGCAGCTAAGGACTACAGTAGACTATCAGAAGAGCCATCAACTGCTTTGTTCTTTTTCTTTACTTTTTATTTTTATTTTTTTTGTATTATGGTCTCTTGCTTCCGAAATTCTTCTAATCAGTATTCTTTTTATTTGCTAGTTTATGTATAATGATGGACATATATGTTTTCATGTGTTATCCATTTTCTTGAAATACAACATGCTCTTCACATAGATGTTTTTGTACATGGTTAAGAATAGAGTTTTGGCATTCAGTCTTTCTCGAGCTTAAACTATCTTCACGATGGTATATAAGATACATTTCCTTAATCATTTGCCTGACATTCATGTTCACGTTCCGACATATAGTACCCTCCACGTTTCTCAGTTTCAGTCTCACTTTATGGAACAAACCCAAAAAATTCTTGATTTCTTTCACTTTCTCAGATGCCTGCATTCTCCTGATGTACAGTATCACTTTCTCATATGCCTCCTGATGAACAGTAGATGAGCCCAACTCGTTTATCAATTCCTTCTTAATGGTTGCCAAAGGAGAAACTTTTCCATTTCCTCAACTAAAATGTCACCAAATGGTTCCCTTACATCTCTTCTGATTTCATATATAAAAGCCATACGAAGGACATAATCAACATCAACCTACAAGCTTCCCAACATGAATCAAATCACAAATCTTTGACTAATTTGCAAAGAAAAAAGGAATCAAGTGCACCATAAACTGCCAATATAAATTATGAGATTAAATCAGTAAATTAGAAAGTTCTAAACCAATCGAGAGAACTACATAGAATGAACTCTGACCGGAAGCAAGTTTAGCATATAACGATGATGTCACCAAAAGATCTGCCTTTTAATTTTCTTTTTACTTTTTTCTTCCTCTTTTTTTTGGATGAGCAATTGATAGGGGAGGGGGTGCTTAGAACCAAGTGACAAGGGTATGCATAATCCCTATGGATGAAATGAGAAAATGACGACCCAGATTATGACTCAAGGTTTAGCATTTCTGGTGAAGTCAGTGCAAGTTTGGCAGCTGCAATCTGAGAAACGACAAATTTCACAGCCAAAACATACACAAGAAGTGCAGCCTTGGCATGTTGGTTTACAGCTGCAGCCTCTATAAACCCTACGACTTGCTCTTTCTTCCTCATCATCACAAGTTATTCTGAAACACACAAACAAATGTTCACATCATTATTTAACTTTTATACAAGTACAGATAAAATATAGCATTTTTGAACAGAAAAACAACATAGCAGCAGTATAAACTGTGGTGTTTGCCTCTGTTCAAGTCTGTCAATATATATGTAATAAGGAGACATTGCTAACTTGTAAGGCAGCATTCAGTCTATTACATAATAAAAATTGTAGCCCAAGTAAAATACAGTTTTTCCCCATAGAAAGCTAGAAGTACATCACTGTGGAAGAACCTTGAATTACTGGCCAATGGGCATTTATGATTTAATATGGGTTACCTCAACTCTAATTCCCCCAAGAAGATTTCCTCAAGTGGGTCATCTTCCCATATCGTCTTCCTAGCATAATATGGAACAGACTATTTGGTAATGGAAACTTTTTCTCTAGGTTCAACATCTCATCTGTTCTAGCTTCTATGAGTCTCATAGAACCTTTTGCAAATTATTGGACATCATATACTATCCCCTACCAACACGGGGGCAAACAATCTTTGCACATGCTAATATCCACCTCTAAGTACCAGGTCGGTCTAACTACTCACTAATTAATTAATCAAATTCCATGGACAGTATATTAATAGGTAATATTAATACATGCTGCAAGAAGAGCATATTGACATAATCTGAGATGAATGAATAAAATTAGTAATATGGTTCCTGAAAGGATAATGATCAGTATAGAACAATGGCTTGATTCATTAGAGAGTAGAAGTAAATATACAAATTAAGATAAGTACATACTTGTCATATGGCAGATCAGCACATTTCCAATTCACATCAGCCGCAGCATCATGGTGAACCCGGCATTCCTCCTTTGTTCGGAGACGAAACCTGCGCTCCTTGTTGCATCTAGTACAACAAACAAACTCATCACGGTGAGAAGCTCGTCCATTCTGGGATCTTTGGGCCGCATTAGCATTCTTTGATGCCTCATTGTGGTACTTGAGTAGCACTGTCTTACACAATGGAACCTTCTTCCCATTAACAATGACCCAAACATTATTTTTCCATTTCCTAGCCGTCTCTCTTCCAGAATGCTTCTCAAATAGTGAGGGACTCAATGTGCCTAGTCATTATAAGAAATTGAAAGAAACAAAAGATGGTCAAAATACAAGAGGTGAATGAAATGAAACAAAAGCCAATAGTATAAACATAAATCAGCAGCACAAGGAAATGAGCTTCCCTCACAACCACTTAAAAAGCAGTTAAACAATACGCGCAAGGACTTGCACCACAATCGGTATAATTTTCTTCATGTCAAAAAAACATCTACACAGATATTAAGAGACAATTCTGACCTAGACCGGTGTTCAGATTAAGATCAAAGATATAAACTTCCCAGGGCCATAAAAGGAACCAAGAGTAGAATGAGATTAATCTCAAGAGACAAAAATGTTGTAAGCTGTGTTTTCAATTATGATCAAATTGCACAGAACCAAACAGCTTTTCTATTTATGGTTTCAAGGAAACTATCTGCTTCAATAACAGACCAAACAACCCAAGATGCAAGTTGACTCACACGAGGAAAAGAAGGACCTACAAGCTCAATGCTTTGAGTGCTTGTAACCCAGTTCAACCCAGAAAACTGTAGTGGAGAGACTGAGCTAGACAAAGCTACAAGAACTCAATGTATGCGATTTATGTAAACGATGATGCACCGCTTGAAAGAATTTAGCTGTCACTAAAAGGTTATCTTGAAAATTTCATGCAGTATACTTGATGTTTAGTGATAATAATAACAAAAGAGAGATCTGATGTAGAAAGGACATCAAATAACTCAAAGTTCAGCTATACAATTTATGTATTGCTTCATATTAGAACTCAAGTGCAAAGAAGAACAAAATCTTTGATACCGAATTGACCATAACGTCAGATAAGCAAAAGATGAAGAAGCAACTCGTCAATCGCACTAGTCCTCACATGTCTACAAAGAAAGGAAGAAAGAAAGATGGACAAAACCCATGTAATATGGTAAGCAACTACACAGCCCTTACTCTGTAGAACAGAAAGAACAGAACTCAGGATTCAAAACCAAAAACCTAAGAAACCGAGCCTAAGAGGTTCCAAACACCACCACAATGCCAATGCAGGTTCCATTGCCGACAGACTCAATCAAAGCAACGCAAACCAGACCACCACACACTCTGATCTCACAAAATAATGAAAAAAGTATACAACTTGATCACGTTATTACACACTCGAACGTGAAAAACCAACCAGAAGAGTAACAACGGGACAAGTTGTAAAGCTCATGATACTAAAACAGCGAGAGCCGAGGAAAGTGACAGGCATCGACGTCAGAAAAACTCATCAATCTCAAAAACACACACAACAGCAGAACAACATGCATAGAGGAACATCACACACAAAAAACCCTTATTATTCTCCAAAACAAGGTAGAACAAGGCAGAGAGGAAGGACCTTCCTGACAGCCAGGGGTGCATTCACATGTGATTTCAAGTTCACCATTCATGAAAACCCTAAGCCTCCCAACAGCATCTCCATATCTGTGACTGGTACAGCCGCACGTGACCTCAATATGGTCCACCCCTCTCTTCACTCCGCTCATCTCCCTCAGCTCCTCCTCGCTAAACATCACCACCTCCCCCATTGCCTCTCTCAAGAACACAACTTGACCCAAACCCACAAAACCCAAATCAGTTTCCGACCACAAATCAACCCAATCAAGAAACCAAAATCAAAAACAGATGAGGAGGGGCTGGTGGGTTATAATGTTTTATCCACTGAAAACCACAAAAGCAGAGAGGACCAGTAAATTGGTACTAGCAGGCACGCATCTCCAAAGCCTTCCTCCGAGAGATCTGGCTGAGAGAGATATAGGGGAAGGTGATAAAAAATATGAGCTCTATGTAAATAAGAGAGAGAGAGAGAAAGAGAGAAAGAGAGAAAGGCATGATATGACATTAGAGAGAAGAGAAAGAAAGAAAAGAAAAAAAAGAAAATGGCTTTGGGGTCAGGGTTTTTTTTTCGTTTATGGGAAAATCTCTCTCGTGGGAAGGAGACGAGGTTTCTGTTTTATTAAATATCTCGTTTCTTTTTCCACTGCTTTCTTTGTTTTCTTCTCTGTTGAAACACAGAAGATAACAGAGAAGATGGTATCTTTATTATCTTTTTATATATATCCCCAACTATATGCCAATGTGTTGCGTGAGGATTCCCATCAGGTTTGGACTTGGGCTACAACTATATATGTGGTGTAACTAAAGACTCATGCTTTGATCAGAGATTGTAGGTACTAAAGACTCATGCTTTGAACAGAGATTTTAGGTAGATTTAGATTAGGAAGCTTGGAGAAACACACTGGGTTTATGACTGTGATTTTAGAGTTGGGAAAAGTGAGTGGAGGATATTGTGCAATGAGAAAAAAACGTGAAATGCTACCAGAAAAGGTGGAGAAAGTGCTAAAAATAGCCAAAATTATCAAGTCCCAAGTTCTCAACCAACCTTTGAACGGTCTCAAGAAAATCCCAATACAAGTTTCAAGCTCTATATATAGACAGGAGATGGTAACACCTAGCAAGTGGACAAAATAGTGGTAAACACTAGAGGATGCATCGATACACACAAGTGAATACAAAGACCAATATTCGGAAACAGAGCACGTAGCAAAGGCCAGGAGTTCATGAAAATCAAATGGCATCACTAGCATGAACAAAAGCTCAGACCTTTTCTCAGGATTGCCTGAAGTTTTTGCAGCAGTGATGACCTTGGATGGAGTTTAGTGGCCACAAGCATCTTCTCTGTTTTCTATGAACTCAAAGCCTACTCTGAAGGGCCATTATTGATATATAATATGGTTAAATTTAGAGGGTGAGATACTTAATAGTTTCTTCCCATATTCTCAATGCTAGAAGCCGAGTTTGCTGACCAGCTAAGATTGGTGTTAACACAAGTTTATGTATGCTTTACCAGTAGTAGAGCTATGACTATGCATAATGTAGATTGTGTTTTAAATTATCATATACAAGACGTGCAAATTGTTTAAGCTTTAATCTTCATGCCTTAAGCTTTAATATATAGATCAAGTGAATAAATCTCAACATCACATGTTGGTTCTTTTTCGGCACCAACCACAGCGTCTATTGTTTAATAGCACATCAACATTGAACTATTGTAAGCATTCAATCATTAGTTAGACAATTCATATATAGTTTGCATTAGAATTCTGCAGCTAAATCGGAAATGTTCTTCATGATATATACTCTTGCTTGCCACAAAAGACAGTAAAAGTTTAGTGTGTCCTAGAATTTACATGCCAAATTAACCCTCTGAAGCTACCCGACTCACAATTGTACCAGTGAACCAGACAACCAGTGCAGCTGGAGATTTTGAGTAAAGCACTGTATATAGTTTGGTTTCATGCATATTTCAACTAGCCTATGAGTATGTCTACAGCAGATCAGTACAACTAGCCATTTGTTTATATATATGTTCTTTAGGGTTCTGTTGGATTCCACAACTACCTGATAGGCTGATATGATATATGTCATCATCATCATCTTAACAAAAAGCATAAATGAAGCATTTCAGTTTAATATATTTTAGTTTTCAAATTTTAAACAATACCTTTTTTTACTGTTCCATGGGATTTTGTTGATGATTCGTTTGATAATTGATACCCTCTTCATTGGCATTAAGAAAGTTGGGCATTATTGGTCCCTAAATTAACTCACTGAAATCATAAAATCTTTAAAATATGTTAGATATCATGATGAATTACTGACAAAAATGATTGTTAATCTTTGCATTATATCAAATTATATGAAAGTAAGTGTTACTACTAATAAGTTTGTTCCATGCTTAGATCATACTATTGGTGTTCACCTTGACTAATTGCAAACTGGGTAGAAGCCAGGTGTGATTTACTTTGGATTCTCCAGAGGACTACTGCTACCTTTCTACAAACAACAAAATAACTAGACCTACCAAATGCATTCATTAGGTTTATATATCTTATGTAATGGCTACTTCATTAATTTGTAACTACTGTATTAGTTTTTCAGTCTATAATACAACCAGAACTAAATTACTGTTACATACTGACTTTGGTACCTACCAGCCACCAATTCCTGGAAATAGAGGCTTCAATACTCCAAAATCCAACATCAAATGCTAACAGCTTTGTAGCTATATATCTAGTTTTCTAGGTCATCTATCCTTAGTTCCTTACAGCTAACTTTTAACTTAGAAATACATATATGCAGCAGCGCTGCTTACTATGACTAGCGCTGAGCTCTATATATATGAACCATGCTTCTGTAGCTGTGTTGGCACTGTGCCCTTGACTGATGCCAAATTTAAGGTATGTGCCTTGAAGCTTTATTCATGTGCAATAACAGTACTCAACTACTCATGCAGCTGTCTGATTAATCTGATTATTTCTCATATCCCGGAAATATATAATAGCAGTGTAGTACAGAATATATCAGCTTTTACATTCTTGAATCTTCATTATATCTGAATATATATATATATAATCTGATATATATATATACATATATAATGTATGTATCTGAAATCCTGATGAAGTTAGCTGCATTTGATTTTATCCAGGTCATTCAACAAGATCTATAAATACCATGAGGTTTCAAGTTCAAGTATTAATTCATCAACACCAGAAGAAACTCAAAACTATATATACACGGATTTTTACTCATGAAGTTAATTAAGTTAACCAGTTACCTGTGGTTATTTGCTCAAGTCATATAGTGATGAAGCTCGATCCTTACCCACCAACTAACAACTGTTGCTGCAGCTGTGCTTGAAAGGGAATTTTCAATCCTATCATTATTACATGGATGTTTGTAATGTACGTATGCTCAAAGGAACGTCACTGTCAGAAGAAGATAGATAGATGAGGTGAGATATACAAGAGCAAGAGGTGATCTCATCTCATCTCATAACTCGCCCAGTTCCTTAGCAGCTGGGTACCGTATGCATAAGGAGCACAGAAACGACGGCGTACGTCCCTTTTCAACTTTTTTACAGCAAAAGGTCAACTGTAAATTATCATTTTATTACTCCGTCTCTTCCTAGCAGTCAATCAACAACAGTAACTCAAAACTAATACAAATCATCTTTTAGAAAAAAAAAAAATAATAATAATAATAATATCAATAACTAAAGAACCGTCTATTTTTCGATAAAAAATATGAATATCTAATAATTATATCAAGAAAATATCAAATATGGATAAAATTTTTTTATAACTTTTATATAAAATTTATATATTCAACCGATAATATAATAAATATAAAATGTCAAAAGAAAATCAATATCGATATAAAAAACAGAAATTTTAAAAAAAAATATCCAAGATATCGAGGATATTTTAATCCATCTATAACTCAATGTCCATCAAAGCGGAATCCAACTAGGCATACGTTTCTTTAGTTCCAACGTGGCAAAAATATGTCCCTGTCCAATTATGCCAGCCCCAGCACTCTTCACAAGTCCATACCTCCCTGAAGTTTTCTCACCAGGCCTCGGCAGAGGGATCCTGCATCGACTCACTGACTCAATGCCATACACAGTCGCACCAGGAGTTCCCGGCTCGACGACTTCCTCTATTCCATCATCCACCACCGTCGCTATGCCACCGGAAGTTCCCGCTGCCCAATTGTCTCGTCTCCTCATAACTTCCGCATGAATAAAGCCAGGCCACACATGTTTCTCCAACCGTTGAGTCCATATTCTATTCCATGCAGGATCAAAAGGCTTCCCTGGCTCAGGAAAAGGTGCCCAGTTTTCTATCCCGGGTACGATCCACCACACCAAGAAGTACGTCCGGTCAGTGATGCGTTCACTCGGAGGGTCGATTCCTTCGGCGCGGTGAATGGTGAAAGATAAATCTAGGTCATAGTCTTCTTCTCTTAACATGCCTTTGATCCAATAAGGAACTGCACGTCTAGTGTTGTAACGTCCAGGGTTCCTCATCCTGGTATCCATTGTCATCTTCGTCCTCTCCATGGTCGACAACTAGGTTTATGTGAATAACAAGAGGATGATATATATACCTATAGATTGATTCAGAGGTATATATCATTTTTGTATCCTTATAAAGAAGGTGTATATAGATGGAGTTTGTATATGATAGAAACTCTGAACTCACTAGGAAACCTATTAGCCTATGGCTGCGTCCAGTGAAATGTATACGAAACAAAAGGAATTGATGATGATTTACTCGATTTAAGTCTCTAATCGTTTATGTTTTGGGCTTTTGGGCCGGCTCAATGGCTATTGTAGGCTTGTTTCTTCAAGTTTTCAACATGTTTGATTTCAGCCCAAGGAAAACTTAAGAGAGGGTCTCGTACCTTTGCCAAGTCAGCTGATATATACGCAATGGTTGTTGAGCGGGTCCTACAGAGGTATGTGTACAATATACTTGACAGCAAAAATACGAAGTCATGAACCGACATTTTTTAGGCAAATTGAAAATAATGATGATCAATCCAATTTTCTCTTAAGCAAATAGTTAAGCTATACCAAATTCCTTTCCCTTTTCTTTTCAACAAAAATTTCATTCCCTTTAGAACATATCCCATCATAGGCTAAATTATTAGCTAAATTTGACTTAAAAAACAAGAATATTCTTTGAAATCTTTTTTCAGCATATCATAGTCTCCTACCATAAGCTAAATCCTTATCTAAATTTATAGTCTTTTGATTTTAAAAAACACTCCCACCTTAAGCTAAATCTGAAGATAAAGTCAATTCTAATTCTTTTGTCATATATATGTAATGTTATATTTCTACACATATTTTTTCTTTTCTCATATATATATAATATTAAAAATAATTTGAAACTACAAATATTGAGAAGGACATGGATATTATTCCTTAGAAAATATATGATAATTAAAAGATACAACAAACGAAAATAAAAAAAAATACAACGACAAATTTATTTGAAAACAAAATATTTATTTGAAAATAAACATTTATCGATCACGATTTCAAACTTATGTTATTCCATGTTGCTGTCAAATATGTTCAATCAAAGCATTTCGAAGTTCATAATTTAGTTAAGTCTAGCATTTTGTGTTGTTTACGTTTTAATAAGTGTGTAAGCTATGTACTTTTAACATGAATAAGCTATGTACTTTTATTAATTCAATAATTAATTAAGTATATGATTTTATCTAAATATATTAGATATGAGGCTTATATGAAATGTCTCGTTGAGATCTTTGCAATGGTAAACAAATTAAATAGAAACGAGTTTTTAATTATGTAGTTGTGAGGGATTTAAAAAATTTAGTTTAAATTTAAAAATGATACAAAATGAAATAAGATGGTAGCTAGAAGGGAATATATAGAAGAAAAAAAACATAATAAAATATTATTTGGCTTTAGCTTATGGAAATGGAAGGCCAAATTTGGCTTACCAAATAACTTAGGTTAAAATTTTTAGGGTTGTGAAATCCACACACCTCAAATTGAAATTCACATATTTTTTTACCCTTTTCCTCTCTTGTCATAAAAGATAAAATTCAAGTTACCAAAAAAGTAAAAAAGGTGTGTGGATTTCAATTTGAGGTGTGAGGATTTCACATTCTTATGGAATTGAAATTTGGCTTATTATGAGAGTAAACATAGGCTAAGTTTAGATTTTTAACATATAGTGAAAGATGATCTTAGAAGTTGTACTTTCTTCAGCATCTAGCAAGTAGCAATGGTTGCTAGTTTGTTTATGATTCTTCTTGTCTGATGTAGCTCAAGTTTAAATCCCTTGCTTTTCTCACAATGACTTCAAGTTATCTCACAGCCCTTTACCTTAGACGGACACATATTCGCCGACCTCTTCTCTTCTGTAATGACAAGAGAGGAAGCGAGACTAGCATCTTCGAATGTCTTTGTTTTTCTTAGACATAGTCATGAGTCAGTGGAATTATGAATCCATTTTATACTTTTATTTAATTTAATTTTTTTTGGGTCAAGTCAGGTTATGTTTATCTAAGAGATTTTTGTTGTAATTTCTTTTATTGTAGTAGGAAAAAAAATTGCATATTCGAAGTCATATCAGTATGGTAAAGTTGGTCGAGCTGTTTAGTATGAAACCTCTATATTTAGAATTTAAATTTCAACTCCCACCAACTTATGACCAACGCGTTTGAGTTTCAACTCTCATCAATTTGTAACCGATACGTTTTAAAGGTCTCAGGTTTTTTAGGTCTCGCCGTGAAATTAGTGTGGTTTTGGAGGGATATTTTTGTGGACTTCGATTTGTGATTATAATTTCTATTTTCTGTTTAAACCAAAAAAAAAAAAAAGCGGTAAAGTAATCCCCTAAATTTTCATTCCATTCAATTAGGTGGGTCATAATTCTTGCACTCACACAGTTTGCTTCTTTGAGAACTTTTAATATTTGAGAAGATTTTGTTGATACTATCAAGTGTCATTAACAAATTAACAACTGGTAAACTACAGTTTACTCCATCACAATCAACTAATCTTTTGTATTAGTCCATGTTTTTGCCCTCAATCAAAGCAAAGCTTGATTATTCTTTTCCAGAAAAAGAAATAAAACCCATTGCCCTCTCTCTTTCTCTCTCTTATTGTTCTTTCTGATTGCCATTTCTAAAAGCTAACAACTTTGTAGAACTCAAGCTCTGAGCTTTGTCTTGCTTCTGAATCTTAGTTGGATCCCTCTCTCTGTCCAAGTAAGCACTTCTCATCTGTTTCCTTCTCTTCAGGTCATCTTAAACTCATTCTGTGCCAAACTTGGTTTGGTTGAAACTTCTACCTGACTTGAAACAGTCCCAAGTTGTTTGCTTTTATTGCCTGTATTGAAGTTTTGGGTATAAGTTAGATCTGAGTTAGGCTGGGGAAAGAGACTGGCTTTCATTAATGGGCTTTTGACGAAAGAGAAATCTAACTCCCAAGTGTTTAAACTCGTTTAGACGTTACATATATTCCATTGCTTGAAAGCTACTTTCACTTCTTCATCTGGGGCTTGTTCATTTTCGACCAACATATGCTAAGCTTATTCAAAGTTTTGAACTTTATGCAATTTGCTTCATACCCATGTTTTAGTGATGTAGATTATTAAGACCCAGCTTTGATGTTATTGGTTTGCTTATTGAAAAGGCTTGAGCTTTGTACTCTTCAGATTATTGGTGGGTTTTGGTTTGGTGTTCAACCTTTCTGGGTTTCTGAGGTGATAGGTACATTGTTTGAGGTTTTGGGTTCCTAAACCAGATATTAGTTGGTTAAGATATCACTAAATGAGTATGAGGAAGTATGTGAATCACCATTCTGGAAGGGTTGTCGGTGATAGGGTTTGGGTTCTTCCATTCATTGCTAGCTTTATCATATTCGTTACCCTCTTTTTCTCAGTCATTTCTGGGCTATTTACTTTGCCACATAGTAAAGAGCAGTTGACCGACATTGTTTCATTTAATTCTGATGACTCGGCTGGGGGGTATTTTGTTGAGTCTGATTTGAAAAGATCATTGGAACAAAATAGATACTCGAGAACAGGAGCACCTAGATTGGCGTATCTTATATCAGGTACAAAGGGGGATAGCCATAGGATGATGAGGACTTTGAGTGCTGTATATCATCCGAGAAATCAGTATGTTCTGCATTTGGATCTTGAGGCTCCACCTCGAGAAAGATTGGAACTTGCAAGTTTGGTTAAGGCTGATCCTACATTTAATGAAGTGGAGAATGTGCGTGTTATGGCTCAATCCAATTTGGTGACTTATAAGGGCCCTACTATGATTGCTTGTACACTGCAAGCGATTTCTATTTTGTTAAAGGAGAGCTCAGAGTGGGATTGGTTTATAAACCTCAGTGCATCGGATTATCCTCTCATGACACAAGATGGTAAGTACCAAACCTTGCTCCCCATTGCTCATTGTTACTTTTATTGAAAATTATGGATGCTGTCTTATTTATTGCTGCATGATAATTTGTCACCTTAGGGTTAGAGAGATTGCACTGTCAAAGAGATTGCGTACATATTTTGCACACTAGGCAACAATGGTATGGTTGTGCTCGAGTTACTTTCCCATCATATCTGGCCTTACTACAGAGTGCTTCTCACATTCAAAAACTGCTCACCATATGCATAATGTCTATTATGTTAGATCCAATTAGGATGGATTGGCTCAAATGAACTAATGGATGAGATTTGGGGTTGGAGACTATAAAGGAAACCTTTTACATCCATCTTAGTATGGTAGCAGGAGGTTGAGGTGATATGTTGTATAGGATGTTATCAATTTTGTGTGTGAAAGGACATGGTCAAGTACAGGCTAATTGTTGTGCTTGACATACAGAGATGATTGACATATAATGTGGTAAGAAAGGATATATTGCCATACAGGCGAGAAGTCTATTGATGAAGTGGATCTTAGCTTTAGATGATTGAATACATTCAACTAATATTTTATCAGATCTAGCTCTAACGTTTGTCTTATAAAACTTTTATTGCACTTTACCCTCAAAGTTGAAAATCTTCATCAGTTTCCTGGTAATACTGTCTTCGATTTGCCTGTTTCATGAATGTTGCTCCTCTTGATTGGAGTTTTTTCTGTTATTTGGTTTATAATATCTTGTGCATGTTTCTGATGCTACTAGCAGAACCCTGTTGGTAGCAGGTTTGTGCCTGTCTGATATAACTGATATCTGTATACCTACTGATTTCCTAAAGCATCAACTGATATTCTTCCTGATTGTGCAGATTTGCTTCATTCCTTTTCTAATCTGTCTAGAGATATCAACTTCATCGAAAATATGCAGATTACTGGATGGAAACTGTAAGTACCTATATACAAAGAATTAATTCTTTTGTTTTGGTGAACTACAAACATATCATCATGGATATGCTATTACCTCTTATGTAGGAATCAAAGAGCAAAACCAATCATAATTGATCCTGGCCTGTATTTATCAAAAAAATCTGATCTTGCATGGACCACTCAGCGTCGTTCACTTCCTACATCGTTCAAGTTGTTCACAGGTAATAATAAAACTGTATAACACAGTTAATTGAGCACATAAGATCATTAGCATATTCTTACTGCTGTATAAGGTTGTATTTCGAAAGTAGATTTAAAATTTAAAATTAGCATGAAGATATCTCCAACACCGCTTTAACATTTTGCTTTATGTGCAGGTTCAGCTTGGGTTATGCTAACGCGACCGTTCGTTGAGTATTGTATATGGGGATGGGATAACCTCCCTCGAACGATCCTTATGTACTACACAAATTTTGTTTCTTCTCCAGAAGGCTATTTTCATACTGTGATTTGTAACAATGAGGAATATCGCCACACTGCGATAAGCCATGATCTCCACTACATTGCTTGGGACAGCCCTCCGAAGCAGCATCCAAAATCTTTGTCAATGAAGGACTTTGACAATATGGTAAAGAGCAATGCTCCTTTTGCACGAAAATTTCCCAAGAATGACCCAGTCTTGGATAAAATAGACAAAGAACTTCTAGGTCGAACAAGCCGGTTTGCTCCCGGAGCATGGTGTATAGGTAGCTCAGAAGGTGGGGCTGACCCGTGTTCTGTACGTGGTAATGATTCCGTTTTTAGGCCAGGTTCTGGTGCTGAGAGGTTTCAAGTGTTGCTTCAGACGTTGTTGTCTGAAGAATTTAGGAAAAAACAATGTTCATGACACAGGTGAGAACTGGAAATCAGAGTGTACATTACTGTATTAATAGATCACAAGGCAGATGTAAAACGCGGCGAGTTTTGTTTTAGATTATATTAACAAAATATGCAACTTCACACTTCACAAATCTACTTGACAACATTGTTCTTCACCTCTTATAGTTTGTTTTCTTGACCCACACTGCCCCAGCGAGTCTCCATTGTCTAGTTTCTATCTGCAGATATCAGTTTCATATACTTTTCAATTACCATATCTGGTGAGTGATCAGTGAAGTAACCCTTCTCTACATACAGCTCTTCTTCTGCTGCTAGCATCTCAACTCGGTTCTGGACTCTGTCTGCTCCAATCTGGTTTGGCTCTAAGAGCATGCAAGCTATCTCTGTGGATTCCTCACCATGAACAAGTCCCAGTGTTTGCACAGTTGGGAGACCTCCCCCTCGAGCACTCACCATTCGTGCAATCCTTCGAGTAGCTGCAACATCGGTGGACAGTATAGGAATGTTGTACCAGGCAACCCATGGACGTGCCCCGATCATTGCAATGCCTCTGGTTGGAGATACGCTAGTCGGGCCTTCAGCGGGTTTCTCTTGAAGCACTCCCGCCATGGTCCATCCTGCCCATTGGTTGCCCATGAAGTTTGGTCTGTAGTAGCCAAGCTCACGCCTAATGGTATCAAGAGCCTTGCCTGTAGGGTGTGCTGCAGCATATAGATATACTGGAACTGCAGTGCATCATTTAACCCACAAAAAAAATCGAAAACGTTACAAGCTAGCACAGAACAAGTATACTAATCAATACCAACTTCATTTCCTTGACAATGTACCATAAAAATTTAGGAGTTAGGACCAACCTTGGAATTTATTGCCAATGTCTGCTCCCACAGCCTTAGCAAGCCAAGCTGCTTCATCTAGAGATGCTCTTGCCAAAGGGTGGAACACAATGTCGTCGACAACCCCTAAGCGAGGGTGAGCCCCTGAGTGCTGCTCGAGGTTAATGGCGCCAAATGCTGCCTCGGCCATGGCTAGTACAGTTTGCTGCAAGGGGCTGTATATGGCACTTCCTGTGCTATCATGCAGAACATATGACACAATAGTAAACCGGACCCTATTGTAAGCTCGGTCCTCAAATTTGTTAACAATGACAGACTCCGGGTCAAGCCTAGCAGCACGTTCAATGGTGTCAAGCACAGTAAGGTTACGCGATTCAGATATGAAAAGCTTGCAGCACAGCAGCATGGACTGATCTATGGTTTTCTTCTTCTTGTCCTTGTGCCAAGAACAACATTATTTCATTAACATGTTGTAGGGGCACAGAAAGGAAAATGCACATAAAACACACCCCACAGTCCAGAGATTAGGTACTGGAATAGACTAATAACTAGATTATCTAATAATGTGAACTTAATAACTGGGGTTTATTAAAGTTATCAACTTATTATCAAGTTATCTTCACATCAAATATGTAGATTTTCTTCATGTGAATCACATCTTATTTCATAAAGCTTCCACTAGTTAAATGACGAGTGTATGGTCTATTTTTCACTATCATTGTTCTTCTCCGAGTTAGAGCCCCATAGAGGACCCTATTGCTTAATTAGCAGTACACAAGTTTGATCTCTAATTTGTTTGAAGAACATTACTTAAAAAATGTAAGAACCTGCTGTGAAGTTTTAAAGATCAGAAAGGAACTACTGCATTGTATTCAAGTTCTAATGATTTTCAAGGATGATTTGTGGAAAGTTCCTGCAGCTGAACTGGGTTTGGGAAAATTTACAAAAACAAGAAATCTATGAACATCAAAAGAGATATAAAAGAAGCATGAAGTCAGATGATCAATCTTTCAATATGACCACACACTACAAGATTAGAATATATAACAAGTTCTTACCTTGCAAGCAGTGTTGTACTCCATTTCTTCTCCCCAAGGTCAAGTCTTTGCTAGTTTGCTACTAAAAGTTGGTTGTTAAATTCTGGGAAACTGACGGAGAAAGCGATATAACCAACTGAACTATTAAGTAGAGGAATGGCTTTCTTATTCTGGTCTGAAATGTAGAGGCTTTCTAAGTTTTTATATGAGTCAGCATTGATGCGGCATCCGTATAAGGGACTGCCCCCACAATTTGACAAGTCTTGCTTATTATTTATCATTATGGAAACTGCACAAAACACATGGTGCCATGGTGAAAATGAAGAGCGTTCTCACAGTGCCTCCTATTCAGTCAGAACCATTTTTATGACTGAACATTTTCATTGTGAAAAACATGATGGTTTATCTTGGTGCTCTAGACGATCAACACCTAGCAAGCTCTTTTTGATGACTTGCCTAAGCAAAGCTCTGTTGGTCATTTCATGCAGGTGTACAATTAGAATAAACTATAGGCTTCATTTAGCCATGAGAATTGAGAAGCAACCAAAAAGTTTGACTCAAATGTGCAAGGCACTATCTATCTCTTCTTTCTTTAGAACCAGTTTTCCTTCAATTCAACAAAATGTCCCCCAGAATCACAAGTAATGATATCAAAAGAAGAAAGGTTGCCCACAGTACCAAATTGGACAAAATCAAATGTATCATCAAACATAACCTTCTAAGTGGGGGTTTCGCTAAAAGTTCTACAATGCACTTAATGATGGATTGATATTTCATGTGAAGTGTCATTATTTTGGCCATTGAATTCATCTTAAAGCTCTAATTTTGACATATTAGTCATACTATCAAATAACAAAAGCAGCCGATTATATTAGTTGGACCTGATGACGTGATGAGCGATGACATGAATGCCGTTTCATATTTGGAACCTTATACAAAAACAAAAAACATTACAGGATAGCAAGAAAACCAAATGAACCAACAACTCTTTTGACACATTTTCAACTAACATTCATGAGGTTTATCATCTCTGCATAATAGGATTAAGTCTGGATAAGAATTCGCTTAGCTTGTCTGCTGATGTACTATGAAATCGATCTTTCATAATTCAAGCAATATAAAAATGTGAAGATTAAGCACAAAATTATATAAATTCCAACAGCAAGGACAAAGATGAATGTGTTTGGACAGTGACTTGACATGGATGGACGGAGAAACTTCAACCATACACTCATACAGTACAAGTTCAGAAATCTCATCTCAGTTGTGGGTGATGGATGATCCAACACATTAGGTTCATTTTGGAAAATCCAGTACATTCTTGAAAGAGAGGCCTTAAAGTTTACAGAGGCAAAACTGTGATAAAGCAAAACTGCTGCATACATGTAAATCAGCCTCCATATGACAAAACTCTGATAAGGCATTCTTATCTTTGAGCTTAGAGTATCAAATATGAGACATCACTAACAAAATGTAGATCCACAGCCTTGTAAGCCACCTATTTGCTCAACTGAATCTTCACATTTCAATTCTCTTCATATAAGATAGAAGTTGACAACTCATGAATCTGTATGACAGTAAACTATCCCAAGTTCTTATTTCAAATCTCTTCAGCAGAAACTGACTGCAAATACCTTTCAATTAACTTTTCCTGATAAAGATCAGTGAAGTAGCCCTTCCCCACTGTCAAACCTTCTTCCTTTGCAAGCCTTTCGACTTCAAGCTGAACCCTATCTCCTCCCACTTCCTGTGGTTCCAACAAATTGCAAGCTACCTCAGTGACAGATTCACCATGCGCAAGTGCCATGGCTTGGACTGAAGGAAGTCCACCTCCTCTGCCACTCACACGTTTTGAAATTCTACGAACAGCAGCAATATCAGTAGAGTGGACAGGGACATTATAATTATCTACCCACCGGGTTGCTCCAATCACAATGACACCTTTCTCTTGAGTCACTTGAGGGGGACCCTTGTCTGGCTTCAGTGCCAAGTATTCCGATTTTGGACCCCCAACCCACTGTTCTCCGCTGGAGTTTGGCTTGAAGTAACCGAGCTCTCTTCTAATCGAATCAAGTGTTCTCCTCTCTTCATGGGCAGCTCCATAAAGAAATGTAGGGACTGCAGCAGGCTTCATTTGCATGTTTAGTAATTCATAGAAGATATAAACCAGATGCTTATCATTTGAATTCGACAGTGGCTCCATATCACTAGATTTAGAATAACAACCGTCTAAGCATTATTGTTCAACGTTACACACTAACTACAACCTAATATGGTTCCCTTTCAAAGTTTCAATGGGCAAAAATTTAGAGACTGCTCAGACTAGGTTATTATCTGCCACTTCTAGTCACATGACAGTATTATGATTCTTACTTCCAGATTACAATATCCCATTTCACTCTGATTATTATATTGTCCTGATAATAATCTCCAAAAGTAAATGATATATATGTGTGCTATTTTGAAACCATTTATAGTCTAATGTGGAGAATCAAACCTTGAAGACTAGAGCCAACGACTTCCGCCAAGGAGTTTGCAACACCAGCCATCTGTTCCAACGAAGCATCAAGAAGGGGGTGAAAGCATATATGATCCACAACTCCAAGCCGAGGATGACTTCCACAGTGTAACTCAAGGTCAATGGTTTCAAAAGCAGCCTTAACCATGGCAAGGACAGCCATCCTCAAGGGACAAGGGTCCCCAGATGGCTTAGGAGCCAGCTTAGAGACAAGAGTGTAGCCAACTCTATTGTAGGTTTCATCTTCAAACTTATTGACAATGGGTGCTTTTGAGAATCGCTTAGCAGCCCACTCAATTGACTCCAGTGCAAGCCTGTTTCTGCTTTCTGATATGTACACCTTGCAGCAACCAAGCATCGATTTTAACATTTTCCCCTCCTCCTTGCTGCACATCACAAGCTGTAGAAAATCATTGATTACGATAACAAACAAGCCCACCAAAAAACAACATGGCCATAGTTTTTCTCAGACCACAAACTGCCATAACCTTAGCCACAAGCGTGGCTGGTGATAAAACTACCTTCACATACCCTAAAATTTTCAATGAAAGATGCAGCCTTTCACTGTCTATCAAAACTCTGATGCAAAGGGAAATTCAGCTTTGAAACAACCACTAAAAACTCCAAACATCTTAAGCATGATAACACTTATTACGAATCACAGAGCAGTTTAAACTCCAAAGCACATTGTCTTGCAAACAATTCCTTTTCCAAATGAAAGTACTGAACTCATCAGATTATCATAAAGCAAGTCTCTTTCTTTTGCATACATTACTGATCAATCTAAAGTTGACTGAACCTGAATCCAATTTCAGCATCACATATGAAGCTAATGTGCAACCTAAAATCTAGAACTAAAAGTAAAAGCACCCTTCACACCCCATAATCAAAGCTCTCAACTTTAGCTACCAAACCCTCAATTCCACACCAACCCACT
Source organism: Fragaria x ananassa (assembly GCA_034370585.1). Taxonomy (NCBI): domain Eukaryota; kingdom Viridiplantae; phylum Streptophyta; class Magnoliopsida; order Rosales; family Rosaceae; genus Fragaria; species Fragaria x ananassa. The sequence goes on along the minus strand of CP139754.1, from coordinate 31,165,625 downwards.
TCGACTTTTACAACAACAATCAAAACCCTAAACCCTAAAACGCAACGTCTTTCGCCCCAGAAGAAGAGCCTCTAGGGTACCCATCATACTCCAATTTCACACCCAAAGAAGCACAGACCGCCTTGAACTTCAACCTCAGCTCCTCCATAATCTCCTGCAACTTCTCATCCTCGGGCTCCATAACCGGGTACCTCTCCACCAGCTCCTCCATGTGCCTCACGCCCTTCTGGACCCGGGTCGAGAACCGGGTCGGGTAGACCCGGATAGCGGAGTTCCAGACGTCGACGCAGCCCTTGTAGAACCCGAGCTCCTCGCCGGCCTCGAAGCCGACTTTGAGGCCGACTTGCTACGCCTCTTCTTTTCCGGCGACGAGGCCGTCTTTGTGGCCGTCGTCGAAGCCTTGCTTGATGTGGATCTCTTCCAAGTTCAGAGACTCTCCGAATATGTCGTCCATGAAATAAAAATGGAAACTTTGAGGGATTTGGAGTAGTACCTGTTGTGGGTTTTGTGGAGTGATCTCAAGTCTCCGATGGTCTGCAATGTGGTGGTGGTGGTGGTGGTGGTTGTGTGGATGTGAATTTAAACGGTTGGTTATGGTGGGTTGAGTTTTGGAGGGGTACTCTTGGCCCATTGGGCTTTGGGTATCAAGAATGAAGTCCTTATGTTAGTGAATAGTGATAGAGGGACAATCGCTGCAATCTTGTATATACATAGAGCATAGCATTGCATTGCATTGCATTGCACACTCGTGATGACTGAAGCAAATTCTCATTTCAAGAAAAGAAACGCACTTGAACGATACAAGGTAGTGAATTAGGATTAAATCTTGAATTAGATAACAACAGTAGGAAACAAGGCATTGAGAGGACTTGAAAGCAGCTAGCTCATCCTCTTCATTCAAACATTGAGCACATGAACTGTTGCAACCGGATCACTATGCAGTGCCATCAGTACAAAGCCATTGACCCACGAAGAAGCTGTCGCAGTTGAGATTAGGATTAATGGAAAGGAAGAAGTAGAAACTCAACTGGAACTTGTCAACAACGCTACCGCAGGTATCACCAGCCTCTGCACCATAAACAGAATCACAAACTACGTCTGAATTGCTAGCTTTAAGTCCAACTGCATGCAACAGATTCAAATGTACGTATTAGTTGAATGGCAAGAAGAATGCACATATAATTTCGTGTAACCATGCAAAACGTAAGAACATATAACTAAATCCTTCAGATATTATGTTACCGCTGAGTCGTTTACTCTCAGCTAGGGAAATGATGAGCAGAAGAGAAACAACCAGAATCAAACTAGCAGCCTTAGCCATGTTATTCTTCTTCTATCTAAACAACTCTGTGTCATTGAATCTTTGGATAATTGTATTCTGTCAGTGTGTCTTAGAAGAGAATCACCGAGTCAATTTATAGAAACTAGATAGGATCACATTGGTTAGCTACAATGCCTCCTGCTTCAAGAGGCCGGCTAATTTCCCCTGCAGATTTAGTCGATTTTCTTCCTACGTGGTTTAGAGGGTAACTTGCTAATCTGCATTGGAATGGTCATTGCAGGCCATGGTATAATTTCATTTATGCCGAATGGTTTAACCGGCTGCCTTACATGGCTGCGTATATGTGATCCTGTCAGTTTTCTTGTTATTTGATTAAGAGTAACAGTTAAAAATGGTCAAGGAATAAGAGAACATAAAATAATGTGTTCAAATTTGCACAAATACTTATGATTTTTTTTTTTCTAAATACGTTGCAAATTGCAGCATAAATGAAATCGACATGATCGATTTGGGTTTGTTTAAGTGTGATACCGGTCAATAACATGTCTGCTTATTCAGTTATTTCAATCTTACACCTAGACCATCAATTGTGTATATTTTATTTATTCAAATAATAACATCTATAAACATTATCTTATGAGATGTTGGAAGAAATTGAAAATGTTAAGATATTAAAAAGATTGATTAAAGCAACTTAGTAATGTAAATCTGAGATAACTAATATTCTCAGTATTGTTATCTATTCATCGAATAAGAAATGAGTTTGTCAGTAAGATCAGTTGAAATTTAGACATATATATATGAGATCCATTGGTCTCATAAAGACGTGTGGGCTAAAACATGTATAGTGTAGTGATCAATGAGCATTTTCAGCAGTATTGCTAAATCATTTTTTTTAAAATTTGTCAACTTTTGAGATGAATAAGAGCTCCCAAATTGTTGTTGATATTAAAAAGATTGATTAAAGCAACTTAGTACGTCTGTCGGTGTAGGTCATGAGAAATAGTTTATGGTATCTGGGACCCATGGGTACATAAATTGTTGTTGTAGGTCATGAGATATATTTATTAATATCTGGGACTCATGGGTACATGTTTTTGGTAAATATGTTAGATGTGTGGATTTTAATTATTGACTTAAAGTGCTCTTATGATAAATTGGATGTTAGCAGTGTTGTGTTATTTTTGAGATTACTCATACGAGCTTTTTAGCTTATCGGGTTGTAAACGGTGCACCAATTCATGGTGTAGGGGTTAGACCTGCAGGTGTTGATCAGCAGGGTTGAGCCGGAGGCATAGTGGCAGGATTTTTAGTTTCTGTGCACTTTATTTCGTTTATTTTGGACATTTTGTTTTTAAGCTCGTGGTAGCAACTTTTATTACTAGACTTTTGAAGTTGATGTAATTAAGGAGCTATAATATTTAACTCGGTTGATGAGTTTATTGACATTTACATTTTCAGTATTTGTTTATAGTTTAGAAGTTGTTGAGCAGGTTGTGAAATATTAATATTTAAAGGTATATCACGCCAAATTTTTTGAAATTATCCTTCAAAAATTAAGGCGTGACAATAAGTTTATTCAGATTAATTTCACTTAGTTGCCGGGACACTTAAAATTGTAAGAAACACAAACACACGCCAAATAAGTTAAATTCAGTCTGCACTCAACTACTGAAAATGCAAATGTTCTGAAGACTAATTTACCAGCCAAATACACGGCTAGCACTGAGTGACACACGATTTGGTAATATTTTCATCCTTGACCTGCAGTTAAACAATCTGGGAATCAGTGTAGCAGTCAGCAAACCAACCGCAAACAACATGAGCATGGGCCAATGCAGCCTCATTAGGGGTTTTGATGCCCTTAGCAACACAACTGTGCATCGGCACAACGGACACCTTTGATTATTCTCGAGCCATTGGCCTAGCAAGCTATAATCTAACCTTACATAGACGTCGCGGTCATAATGCCTAAAAAATTGCTAAATCTTAATATTGCTAAACTAAATTGATAAATTTATCAATTTGAGGAGAGAGAATCTAGTTATTGTTAAACTTTCTAACGGTACAATTTAGCTGTTCAACCTTCAATTTTTGCACTTTAATATTTTAAAATTTTAATTTAGCAATTGAAATAGCAATCATTGTTGGAAACAAATGCTTACAATCAATAACTAAATCTAAATTATTGCTATATTTATCAATAATTTTAATACAATTACTGGAAATGCTCTATAGGTAGTTGATTATCCATTCAACTGTTATGAGCTGGCATTCAATTCATGTATATGCAAGATTTGTTTACATTTTGACATTGATTCAATTCGATTTTCTACTTTATATTGGACACATTACGTATTTATCCTTAAAATCACTAATCATTTCGATAAAATAACAATTGCTATTCGATCTTTTTGATATAAAAAAGAATCACTATTCATCAACACATTGATGATTTTCGATATAGTATCTATTTTTCTTCTTGGTTAGTAATTTAATTTCATGAGACATGTTGCAGCTTATTTCTTATATCAATTGCTAAATCTCATATCTATGGCTAAATTATACTTACACTGCTGAAGATTATTAACTTTCTTTCCTCTGAAGTTTAATACACATGAATTAGAACTTCTAGCATACCCCTACTCCATCTTCAATCCTTGATCCAACCTAAGGGACATTAGTGTAGTTTTGAAGAAAGGAGAAGAACATGGGAAAGCTCGAGCAATAAATAATAATGGTCAAAATGCATTATACATTAACCTCCAGAATCAGTGCCAGTGCACAGTTCCCACGCTTCCTTGTAGACTCCGCTCTTCTCTTGTGTGTTCTGAGTAGTTGCAGAGCTCTTTTTACATGACAAGCAACCAAACATGCCTTATATTTAAAACCCCATTATAATTACTAGTTATAAACTTAAAATTATTCTTCTAGACCTCATCACTCGTAGATTCTCACTAGTCTTTGAGAGAAGGATGGCCATGGGGGGACCTTACAATCACAACAAGGGTGGGAATAGTAGTAATTCTAGTAGCATCAGAGGGAGGCCTTATGGTTTGATGCTGCTGTTGGCATTTGGGGCTGCGTTGGTTGGAGTCATGATGCTTCATAAGTTCAGAGAAAGGCGCATCTTCAACCTTGTTATCAAAGAGAAAGACACTCAGCTCGTTTCGCTGCACCTCGCCTTACAGGTATACTAGTACTTCTTCAATTCACAGGTCTGTTAGCTGTGATGAATCTTGCTTCTATTTTGAATTTTGATGTTGGTTTACTCTAACAGAAGGAGAGAGACTACAGCAGGGAAGTGAAAATGAAGCATGAAGAGCTGAAAGCGAAGATGTACTCAATTAGAACACAAAAGATGCAGCTTGAGAGGACGGTGTTCGAGATGAAGTCTACTATTGGTTCGCTTAAAGAGGAGCTGAGAACAATGGAGGCTGCATTTGAGGAGAAGCAAAACGAAACCAAAGTGACGAGATTGAGTGATGATCGGAACGATGATCCTCGGATGATGGAGTTGGTGGAAAGCCTAAAGCAAAAGGAAGCTGAAATTGAGGAGTTGAAACACCGCCTCGAGTGTAAGGTATGGTCGGAAAGTGCTGACGACACATCAAACCCAACCGGAAATCTGACCATGTCCAGAAGGCGAGAAGCGGCTGATCAAGTGTCAGGTGAAGAAGGAACTGCCAATAAGTCCGTGAATCTTAAACAGGGTGAGACTAGGAAAGAAGTAGACGATCAAACTGGCATCGCAGAAGGGGAAACAAAGGTGGATGATTCCCGAGTTGTGAATATGAAAGGTGGCAATACCACTGAGGAGGTCCAAGCAAAGAATCAGGATTTCAAAGAGGGAAATCAGAAAGCAATTGATGGTCAAAAGAGAAGTGGGAATCTCCAGAAAGTTGAAAATTCTGAACAAGGTGATGAACCGAAAATTCAAGTGAAAAAAGAGCGAGGGATGAAGTTGGAAATGCAAGATGAGGGATCTGGAAATAAGGAAAGGTCTAGAGTGGGAGGGAAGCAAGACTACTTTAGTGGTATCAAAGGAAAGAAATGGAAATCAGTTGCCAGGAATACGAGGATGGAGAAGAAGGGGAGTTACCGAAACAATGGGGTGGCAAGCATGAGAGGTCGGAGGTTCTTTGAAGATGATCAGTATAAGGGCAGAGCAGAGGAAGCGGCTTTGAACAGGAGACTAACAAGTGATGATCGCACAATGCAAGCAAGGGAGTCTGCGGATTCAAGTGATGCAAAAGATCTGGAAAACAAGCTTACACATTTTGATTCAACTCATTCAAGTGATGGTAATGGTAAAGTCAGTCGCACAGCAAGTAACGATACAAAACAGAAACAAGAAGTTGAAAATTCAGAAGACCATGACGCCGTCAATAATATCGGCAATGAAGAAGATAGAACTGATGCCGATACACAGGACTTTCCGGGAGATATGGAAATTGCAGAGGCTGAAGAACAGGAGAATGATGTAACTGAGGACGGTTTCCTTGCTGAATCGGGTTTCAATTCGGAAGATAGAGAGGAGTACAAGGAGGAAATAGATGCGTCTGAATTCTAGTTTTAGCGTGTTAAATAGATTGTGAACTGGTATGATAAGTGACTGTCATATGCTAGCTTTTCGTTTCTTTGCCAATTAGTATTTAGTACCACCATGTACTAGTGTTCCTTTAGCCTGTATGAATGAATCAAAAGCTGATGCGTCACAAAACTCTGGTTGTAGCTATTGTTGACAAGAATTCCGGTTTTCTCCTGAAATTAAAGAAGAGTTCATTGGATCCAAGGAAAACAGATATAGTGCCTTCGTGCCCAGCAGAGTAACCTCCCACTGCCTCATCCCCTCCTCCACTACTCAAAGATGGCCTGCTAAGAGAGAGCATTTCTTTCTTTCTCATTAATCTTCTATCGCACATTTTCAGCTTTTCTTAAACTGTGTTTTTCTTTATCATTATATGGGAGGATTTAAATTTGTGAACCCCTCGAAGCTAAGTGGAAAAAAAATGGAAACTCTTAAGGAAATAATACTACACAAGGCTAGCTGGTCCCTTATCATAACCTTATTTCAGGCCTTAATTAGAAATAGTTTAGTAGTAGCAATAATGAGTGATTCTATACTGCCTTTTAAGATGCATCAAAAGTTTGAACTTGAAAAGATGTCATTACATTATTGAAAATAAAAGGTTAATGCATCAAAATCATATGAATAGCTACAAAAAGTGTTCACAAAAGGAGACAAACTCCAAACACGGCTAATAACTCAATTTTTATCAATGTATCAGCATTCTCCATTTTGATCATAAATCATTTGCAGACAAACAAAATGAAATGTCGAGACATTTTATATCCAAGCAGACTCATTACCAAGAAGTTCTGGGAAGATTTGAAACTCTAAACACCTCAGTGTTTTGCTTCTACCAGTTTCTGAAAACAAATAAGAAGGGTAGTCAGCAAAAGCTTAATATACAATACAAAGGCAAAAGTTACATCAGTTACTTGTCCCAGGCCTAATCCTAGAAAGCACGCCCATTCAGGCAGGACAAGCTTATTGTGGTGGGCCAAGAAATACTGAGAAAAACCTATTGAAGAAAAGGCACACTATATTGACCAGACCAAACCTTAATCCATCTAAACTGATCCATTGGTTTTGCTCTAAGTGGGAACTTTGTAACGAATCAGCATTTTTTGATAATAAAATGACCATATGCTAACAATGGTCCCATAAGATATGGTAATAATTCCAAATCTAAGTTCATCCAAACGCTAATAATTGCATACCAAGCTTCTACATCCTACCAAATTAAAAAGGCTAAACATCAAGCAGTGAAGTATGATGGATGGGCAATGAGTTCCAGCATATGTTCTACTGGTATTAAACTGAAAATTCATTGTGAGCGCTCTAAATTATGCTTCTGGGATCCTACAACTCTTTTAGCATGCACAGGTAATTCAATATTTACAAAAACAATCATTTAAAGGGAGGCATATCATGTGAGCCTTTGCCTCTGCACACAATCTTTTATCTACGATACAAGTCTAAACAACCCAGAAATGAAATATAGCTTTGCATATCTGATGCCTAGGCCAAACCATATGCAAGAATAACAACACATAATGCTCAAGGGTTAAAAGATGAAATACCTCGTCCTTCTTGCCTTTGCCGCCGGTGAAAAACTTGTATGCACTAAAAATAAGCACACCCCAACCAGCCAAAGAGACAATTACGAACTGCAAAAGTACAAACCCATGGAAAAAATGATTCCAAAACTTCATGTATCCAGTAATCTCTCATATATCAATGGTTCAAGAACAATGCTGATCAAGTTCAACCAGATCAAACTCATAACACCACTCACTATGCCTAAAAGCCTATTACTAGCAAGTCGATTTTCAACCAAACTCACCCCAAAATTGTCTTAATACTATTAATATAACTAACAGAACATGGAATCAAATGAATTTTCTGTTAATATTGACCCAAAATTCTCCGAAAACATAAAGATCCCAAATTTTTCTTCTGTTTATTCAGTTCCAAACAAATGGGGTCAATTGAAAGCCTAACAAAACAATGCATCAAGTTCATCAAATCCCATAGATTTTCAATAAACCATTTCGATAATCATTTAATTAAATAAAATATACAAAACAAAAATAACAAACAATCTGATTAAAGACATGAAAACGAAACTGACATGCTCGTCCTTCCATTTAGATGGGCTCATCGGGTCGGACCAGCAGTTAACCTTGGGCGGCCCATGGTGATCTGTAGCGTATCATTTGATTTCAATCAGCTGAAAAAATGAGATCGGGAATCGAAGCAATGCAAAAGCGAGATTGGGATTTAGGGTTTGGTTTACCTGCGGCGCCGGCGAGGCCACGTCGCTGGATTAGACTGGAGGATTGACCGGCGGACCTGGCCGTTGACAAGCGGAGTGAGCTTGCGGCTTGGCGAGCTGCGGCAGCTGCTATAGTAGCCATGGCTTTCAGAGGTGAGAAGGAGAGAGACGAGCAAATGAATCTAACCACGAAGGAGGCGACGTCGTTTTTTAGGGTATAGTTCTCAAGTGGAGCCCCAATATGCTTGTTAGCCCAATACCACCAATTGAGCCCACCCTATATATTTAGAGTTTATAGTTGTGATGGTAACGCTCACCTGGTCGGTTACTAAGCAAGGAACACTTTTATATGTAAATCTAATGATGAGAAATATTCTTTTAAATTTAAGTTATTTTATTTTTAATTCTTAGATTTACATCTAACGGTGGTTTATCATAAATCTTTTAGTATCATTTATGTTATTCTGTTTAATTACTCAAAAAAGAAATAGAGGACATACATTTTCTTCCTTCAAACCCCTGTTTATATCAGTTTTTCACGATACGTAGAGTTACTAGATTCGTGTCTCTAATTTTATACAAGAATGTATCGCTGAGTTTTAATCTTGAAGTTTATACATGTTTCTACATACTCTCTTCATTTTCATATGATTTTAGATTGTGTTTAGAGCAATCAAGTGGAATCACATGTCACACCACGTAAACATAGCTCTTCAAAGAATTGATACAAATTTTCTTGAATGAATATTTTCTGCTTTTATGTGCCATAGAAAGATTGTAGAACACTAACAAGAAAAAATACAATAGGAGGGCAACTTTGCTTTCAGAACAGGAACGCGCTTTGTTAACTCCTGAAGTGAATCAGAATAGGAAAAAGAAGAATGATAACCAAACAAAAGGCCAGAACTACGCCAATGCAGATGCACTTCCTGCTGCTCTTCTGGTACTGCTTGGCTTCCTCAAGCTGCACAGTTCCTCTCCTAACAAATGAGCTTGCGCGTGCAACTTGGCTCTCGATGTCATTCAGCTGCTGCCCTTGTGCCTCCACCAATGCAGCCATGTCTAGGAACACTTGGTGCAGCTCAATGAGGCTCTGCTCAATCTCCTTCACAGCATCGCGCCGCTCTTGGATTTCTTGAATTGTGTCCAAAATTTGACCACGACCCTGTTCCTGAATAGCCCTCTGAACCAATGTTTCACCCTCTCCACTAGCAATCAGATTCTCAATCATTTCATTGTTGGCCTTCTCACCTGTTATTGTGAAGTACCTCCTTCCAACTGTCTCTTTGTATTCCGAGGCTATTTTGGCCCTTAGGCCTTGAAAATCATCCATCATGGCCTTAAGCTTTTTCGTCAAACCATTAAGTAATGAGGTTCTTGTACGATCAGAAGATGATCCAGATCCACAGCCGGGGAGTTTGCGCTGTTCGGCATTTGAGAGTTCAAGTGCTTCCAGCTTTTCCTTGATGACTTTAGCAAGTTTCAACACTTTCTCAACATCTGAGTCCATCCTGGCGCGAAGCCCTTTCATGGACTTGGCATCATGGACTTGTTTGCTCTCCTCATTTGCTTCCTCTAGCTGCTTGAAAAGCTTCTCCACAGCTCCCATGTCTTCCTTCACATTCTCTATTTTCCTGAAGTATCCATCAAGATTGACAGTCTCATCCCATGCCTCGCTGCGCACGTCATCGATGTAAACCTGCTGCTCAAGATCCTTGTAGCGTTTGAATGAATTATCCGAAAACAGATCGTTCATCTTGGCAGCCAACTTTGATGATAACTTTTCTTTTTGGTAATGGGGAAAACTTACATCGAGGTATTTGATCTATCAAGGGGTTTATAGAAAGAGGAATTCATGGTTGCCATTAACATGGAGATACACTCGGAATTGGATTTGACTTCGTCATTGATTTTCTTCTTAATGAAAGTTGACATACCTTCTCATATATAGACCTGACTTCAAGTACACTAGTACGTGTTGGCCAAATGGATTTAATATAAGAAACATGATTAGCACTAAGATGACGGAGCCAGAATCAAAAGTCTATCTTTCTGATATAGTAATCAAGATCCGACAGTTGTGTCACTCTGAAAAAAAATGTTATTTACCCAAACAAATAATGAGGTTCATCGGTTAGTACGTGATCAAAATTTTGATGCTTATTTACAGAAAGCCTATAATCACGTATCAAAATGCTTATTTCATCACTCATAAAAGGAACAGAAAGAATAATCATGGCATTATATCCTGTCTTGGTTGCTGTAGTTGCTGCTGAATTTGCTCTTGTTTCCATGATTCCAGTTGAATGATACTACACTTCAAACTCCTCTCTTCCATCTGTTTGTACAAAATCAAAGATATTCGTAAGTCTAGCATTCATGTTCTACATGTCTACCATGAAATCCTAGATTTTGTAGGTACAAGTCTTCCTGGAAAATCTGATATTATTGGTGGAATTTGAACATGTAGTCATCTATGATGAAATAAAGAGAATACCTCTAGAGCTGATATGCTTCTACAGAGCTCAAGACACTCATCAGAAAGCAACTTTTCTTGCGCAACCACCTCTGCTAATTCTGAGAGCAACACACCAGTCTGCTCAGCCTGTTTGAAGAATCAGCTTCAATGTTAGTCCACAACTCCACATTACATAAATGCAATGTTACAAGGTATGCGCTGGTATATAAAAGCTTTCAAGCTGAAACATACCGAGGGGGCCAATGTAGCCAATATCAACTTAATGGAGGCCGAGTAATCTGAAGCATTTCGAAGATGGATTGTAGCTAATTGTGTATCCACCTACATATGATTGGTTTCGTTAGCAAAAGCAAAATCACATCTCTTTTGCCAAAACAAAAGCTCGATTACAATGAGTCACTTTCAGCCTACCTTTGCACCCTCAACGAGAGGTACTCTGCACACAACAGAATGTAAGCATTCTTTCATCATAGAAACTGCTCCCATGTGTTGCCTTTCCATATCTCCCCACTCTTCCAATGGCTTAAACTACACAAATAACCAGCATATCAATATACACATACATCATTAACTTGGTCAAAAAAATCTCTTTACTAGTTGCAATGCAGGTGCTGACTTGAGAATGTAGTATTAAGTTCAGCTTCATTTCGAGCCTTTCTTTCTGCAGCTTCAGTTTCTTGTGCAGCACAGATTGCCTCAACTTCAATAGACTATCACAAGCGTTCAAAAAATTTCCCTGCCAAGTCATTCAACACGAACATGTTAGTCCTAAACTCACTTGTCCTTTAACATACAACAATTATTCAAACATGCAAGAAACTAGAGTTAAACCTGTGCTTGATCAACAACATTCCCATTCACAATTTCAGCTCTTGCATTTGCGTACCGCCATTGCATCAATCTGCTATGAAGCAACCGGAGTTGATGACCGGTATCGGTCACACCATAGCAGGAATTAGACCTCGCCAGTGACTTAGTAGACGACGAAGATTTTCTACTCTTGAACAGTTCAAACCCCATATTGATCAACTTCTCCACTCCCTTGCTTTTCGAAGGACTAGTCGGCGGCTTCAAGCTCGAAAACGACGTCGACTTCCCCAAACTCTCCGCCGACACCGGCTGCGTCGCGCTCCTCCCCGGCGACAACGCCCACTGCGTCGTCCCGAACTTTGACGCGGTCAACGAATTAGCCCTCTTGATCACATTTTTCAGGTTAAACTTGTTCGTTTTCGGTGAGCTCTCCGCCGAACTCGGATTCCGGAGTTGAGAATCCGACGTCCATCTCCGATGATTATGCTTCGATTGAATATCAGTCATGTACTTAGACGAAACCTCCACCCCCAGCTTTCTCGAACTCGCCGTCGAGCTCTGAACCCCGAAACAGGGAGAGCCGATATTGACATTCGTGCCGGAACCGGCGTCACTGATCTCCGATCCCGAGTCGAGAGAGTCGGCGAAATTATCGAAACTCCGACGACCTGAGTTCTGATACGCACCGCTCCCATCAACGGAGAATCTCCCCGGAACTACCACCGCCGCTAGCTTATTCGAAGACGTTGAAGTCGAATACGATGACGACGACGGCGACGAATTGCCTGAAAAATTGAACTTTCCGGTGTATCTTGCTGACCCTCCGATGACAGGTCTATGATTCTCTTTGGCGTTGTCTTTCTCGTTCTCTTCTCTTCGGCTTCTGCTTTTGACTAAAGTCGACTTGTTACGATCAGTATGATCTTTGAGTCTATCGATTCCGAGATGGACAGCTAAGGACTCGAAGTTCTTGATTGAAGGAGTCGTTGCAGAGGGCCATAAGCGGCCGCGGATTGAAGAATCGGGTTTTCGGGTATCGGGTACCGGCGAGCTGGGTTTTCTCCGGGCCGGCGAGAGAGGGTGGTTGGGAGATGGGAGTGAGGAGGGTTCGGGTGTGGTGGGAGATAGGAAACGGGAACTGACTTCCCGGGATTTGGGTCTTCTGGGTTTGTGAGAGCGATCCATGGTGAGAATGAAAGAGAGGAAGGATTGTGTGTGTGTTTGGGGGATTAGTTTTATATTTGAATTCAAAAGAGGGTTTGAGGATTTCAAAAGTGAGTGTTTCTTGGGGAAGCAGATAAGGCCAAAAACAAACCAGCAGATGTAAAATGGCGGCAAATTGGATTGCGTAGATTCTTCGCCGGCGTAGGAGGGTTTTTTCCTGGAGATGAAATGACCGAAATATCCTTATTAAGACTGAATCAAAATGTTTCTTTGAGTGTCCTGTACCATTTTGTGAAAAATGGGACTTTGTATTTTGAAGATCTAAATCAAACAGAAAATGCATTCGGTATATTGTTGTTTTACAAAGATCCTAGTTGATATGAAAGTTTCGACTAAATACACAAAAGGCTTGACTCTTTCCCTTACCAACATCTGTGTCTTCTCCTACGTTCTTTTTGTAAAACACCTCCGGCTGTACTCCCACATCTATCAAAACCATATCTAGATTTTCAATGTATATTGGCAGGAGTTTTTTTTCCATGAGGGTGGATCGGCAGAAGTTGTTGGATTTTTCTCTTAAATCTTTAGATCCACTTATGGTTAATTAGAAGATGATTGTTCCATCCTCCGCAATGATCAATTGGATCCACAACTCAGTATAAGAACAGAAAAGCAATGGCTCAATGGAGGAAACTTGCAGATGCTCCTTTCTTCTTCTCTTTCTTTGTTTTATATTCTACTTAATCTCACATGTATAACTATATGGAGAATTTGGGATTGACTATGATAAGCTGCCAGAAACAGATGATCATGGATTTTGAAAAAAGAAATCTGAAATCTGGGCATGGACGAGCTCGAGTTAGTTCCTGGGCATGTCGACCTCTTTCAATGAGCAAGTCGACTTTCTTTTTTGGTTCGGAAAAGTTGTTCTCTGGAAACAAGGAAAACGAGCGAAAGCCGTTTTCAATTTTTGTACGGGAGTTCCGAATTGTATCCCAAAAGTTGTTTCCCGTGTTTTCGATATTTAAGACGCCGAACGAGTTTTAGATCGATTTCTGTTTTTATAATACAGAAAACTGTTTTATGAACATGTACCGAACGGGCCCTAAAGGGTTCATAGTTTTTATGAAAACTTCAACATTTCTATATCATGAAATTTCATGTGTAGTCTAGATAACTTTTTACGAATATATTTGTTAGGGTAAAATATTGTATAGTTCTTGTGGTTTGAAGTCGACATCTGTTTATTTTAATCTGAATAGTCCTTAAAGTTAGGATTTTCATCCAAATAGTTCTTATGGTTTTATTTTAATTTGAATAGCCCTTAAAGTCATGATTTTTCATCCAAATAGTCCTTATGGCTTTTAATTGAGAAAATTGTCGGAATGACTATTTGGATGAAAAATCATGACTTTAAAAATTATTTAGATTAAAATAAAACCATAAGGACTATTTAGATGAAAATTTGTGGCTTTAAGGACTATTCAGATTAAAATAAAACCACATGGACTAAACATATATCGACTTCAAATCACAAGGAGTAAACGAATTTCAATTATATTTGTTATTTACATACTTAGATCATAAACAATATTTACATTATCACACATGAAGCGTAATGCCCTAGAGACGTATTATACATTTATACTTCATAAGTTTATATCTACTACGTATATTGGTCAGGTGATCCTAAGAACATGTTGTATGTATGACTAATGTAGATTGATAAAATAACAATGTTTGTAATGATGGAGAAAGTATGAAGTGTATAGTGATAGGAGCGGGAGTGATGCAAGACATTGGGAATCAAGAGAAGAAACAAAAAAAATCATTTATCATTAGTTAATCAAGTACTAGCTAGCAAGTGTTGAAGCAGGAGTAATGTGTAAATTCCGTTGTGCCGGCAGTTAAGAGTTAACGATGGGTTTCATTGGCATGATGTTGCCATATGTCAAATTTGTTTATTGCATTTCAAATGGTACTGTTATTATCATGAGACTCAATCCCATTGCCACACGAAAATGAACGAGGAAACAGTCAATGTATATCATCACTGAAAGCTGTCTTGTGGTTTCGAACCTGAGCGCGAGAGTGACAAGCGAGTTTGCCTACCACTGTAACACTGTGAAAAATAGAATTTTGTCTTTGCAGTATTTTATTTATCTACATTCGCATGCCGTAAAATCATATTAAAAAACGCCGTTGCCGGGGATCGAACCCGGGTCACCCGCGTGACAGGCGGGAATACTTACCACTATACTACAACGACCTTGTTGCTTGATCTGTCTTTAATTGTAGTTATTAAAATAATTAAGTTAAGAAGAGGACACCCGTTACCTGAAATTTTTTGATGATCCCAAAATTGAAGCACCTGAAATGTCAGCTTATAATGTTTCCAGTAATTGTGCTTTTCTTCTCATCTTGTATCACTTGATAGTTGAAACGTTATATTGGTTGAAAGTGAACAGTATCCACTGCGTTTTCTATTACTCATGTCAGAGTTTTGCCAGTAGTTGAAAGTTGAAACTCTGGAAGAGAAGAAAATGAAAACATTGGCAGATATAAGACTGGACAATAGTGATATGACTTAATAGAACGTGAAACTTCCTCTAGAACTTGGAGTACCAATACCAGTACAAGCAGAGTATCCATATGGAGTACACAGGTTACACAGTTCAACCTAGTGCAAAACTTGGTCTTTGAAGAATGTAGTAGTTAGCATTAACAATTTTGAACGATTTATATGAAGTAAAACGACTATACTACAACACAACTAGAATTCGAGATTAAGTACCCATCTTACAACCAATACCAATGTTCCTATTTGGCCAGTCTCCTACCCCTGCTTGATCTTGCAAAAGCTATCAGCATTCTTGACCACAAAAAAGTTGGATCTCCTTGTGTGCCTCAGTTCTATAGTGGGATAGTAGTAGCAACGTCATTACCGAAAACCAAAAGAGTTTTACAAACTTGCTTCCCATGTCTGAAATCAATGGAAATTGCACCGTTGCAACAAAGGATGAGTATAATCAACAAATTTCTCCCAAAGGGGCTTGTACTTTTCCATCCCAATCTTCAACCACGGTTTTGAGTTTCCATTGTAATGCAGCACAGCACCCTTCTCTATCAAATGAGGATCAACATTTGTGTACCCTAAGCCCAAAACATGCCATGACGGCTCCAAAGGCTCGGTCAGTCCATAGAACGTCAACAATCCAGGTGGCAATGTGCCAAGTTTCCACAATGTTCGATCAACATTTCTTTCCTGCCAGTAGTGGTAGATGCCAGTAACGTTCCTTTTCCTCCACTGAACCAAATCAAACACATTCATTCCAAATGCCCATCCACAGGCATCGGGATCAAAATGTGATCGAATGAGAGGGTGAGAGTAGTTCAAATATTTATGGTATCTGTGAAACGTCTCCATGCATGTCTCCACTGCTCCATTTACATTGCCATTCAAATCAATCAAGAACAGGCCAGACAGATCCTTTTGGACAACAACATCATCATCAAGGAATGCCACCTTCTTCAGGGCAGGAAAAACTTCAGGAATATAGAAGCGCAGATGGTTAAGCATGGAAAGATACTTTGGGTTCCGAAACTTGATTGGTGTCCGGCCATCATCACTGTTTCCAGAGAAATAGTAACTTTGAGTTTCAGAGTCTTGGAGCTGCTTAAGCACAGGAACATAAGAAGCGTTCAGCCATTTAAAGTCCTCAAACTTCTGAACCTCGACAGTCACTCCTCTGAAGCTGTTCATAGAGAACCATGCCTTCATTGCAGCATGGTTGATTTCATCGGTTACAAGATGGAAGACAACCTTCTCTGGATCGTTGGAACTTAGAGCTGTTGAATTGACCACAACTGAAGTTGCCAAAATGTTGTCAGAGAATACACAGAAATGATAGAGATTGTTATCCTTTACTTTCATTTCTATTTTTCTGTCCTTGAGTTTCCTCTGCAGATTTGGGTGCCTGAACCATTCACTTGTCAGCTGAATACCAAGGCAGTAAAGGCTTTTAGGGACCTCCTCAGCAGCTATTTGTCCATACTTGGAACTTTTCTCGCTCACAGAACTCATCTGTTCTTCCAGAGATTGTATTTTGGCTTTAAGTCTCATAATCATGGTTGCACTGTCGTAACGGAGCTGCTGCGCTTGGTACAGTACAAGTGCCATATCACGAATTGCAGATTCTGATTCTCTTGCCGTCAAAGGTTTCCTTGTCGCAGCATTTGACAGCAGAATCTGTGAGTTGCGGATCTGGGCACTTAACTCCCAAGCAAACTGAAGGTTGTTGCTCTCTTTGGCAATCACAACGAAAGCCTTTGCCAGAGCTATTTGGTCACTGATCTGCCTGGCAACTGAGTTGGGGTTCAACATTTCTTCAGTAATGTTCAGACCTTCCATAACTCTATCATGCCTATATCTCTGCAGAAGGAAGAGAAAGCACATACATCTTAATACGCACAAAAAAGAGCAAACACCAATACGGAAAGAACATGAGAAAAAACCAGAATTTCCTATATAAAAGAAGATAACAACAAAAATTCAATCTATCTTCATTGTCTAATAATATTGATACCACTACCGTATGATCTCAATACATCCGTGTGATATCAATACCCCCGCAACAAACATCTTCCCCAGCAATCTAGAATCTACCTTCCCAACAATCTACAGTACTAATTTACTATATCTTTGTTTACTGCCGTCTTTAATTCCATATCAGTAATCAATATCTAAAACATTTCATTAAGGAACTGGAAGTGACAAAGATCATGTTTACCAACATCTAGATCAAGCTAAATCTCAAACTAAGCACTCATACTATGTATTGCAAATATAGTAATCAAACTATACAAACCCAATTTTCCCAAGCAGCAAACAACACAATTGGATTATAAAGCTTACATCTTTGTACTGTTCCAGCACCCAAATGCCAAACTCATTCTCATCACTATCCACCTTTGCCAAAACCCAATTTCATCTACTTAAAACTAACACCAAAACTAAACAAAGCAAAAGCAGAATAGTTACGTACTGTGGTTAACACAGGTCTGGATTCAATCTGACTGCCTCTGCTCAAAGTATATATAAACAGCAACACTGCAACCCCACACAGAACCCACCAAAACGCATTCGGAAACCTCCTCGCCCTCAACGGCCGCCGGAATTCCGCCGCCCTCCGCCTCATTCTCTCCCCAAATCTGAAACCTTCCGGCTGTCGGTGATCGGAGATCGCGAGATGGGTTCAAGTCCCAGTGATTGGATCTTACCAAAAAGGCCCCAAGATTGAGACTTTGAGAAGAGAATTGGGATTTGGGGATTAGGGTTTTCTAAGATTGGACTAATGCAGTAAGAGAGGAGAAGCTAAGCTAGGTTAAAGCTGGAGCTGTTGTTGATGTTCTTATTCAGTGTTCGGTTGTGGACAATGACAGTTGGGAGTTTTGTGCAATTGTGTGGAGTAAGAGTGCTTCTGCTTCTTCTGGGTTGTCAATATGATCTAATAATCTTATTGCACGAGTTATTATATATATATATATATATATATATATATATTTTTGGAATGACTATGAGATGAAGTTGATGATCCCATATGAGCAATGTAGATGTCATTTTCATTTGATTTTCACAGATTATATTTGTATGCATCTTTCATGTGTGTGTGTGTTTACTATGAGATCGTTGCGATGATTCGAAGTTGATTAATCGTTTGAGTTTGATGAGAAGCAAAAATTTAAAATTTTTTCGTCTCCAAATACAGTGTGAGTTTTGATTTTGTTTAGTACCAACGTGTGATCTCTTGGAATTTATATACGGTTATACTACAATGATCTTAAACGGTGCACTTAATTGTTAATAACAAGAATAAATCGTTCGATTTAAATTACATTCTTATGTAAATCTTAAAAACTGTGTTTCCTCGTGTTATTTGGTAACGCGCAAATGTTTGATACCAAAAATGCCATATAGAGTTTTGAATCCGAATAAAGCCTCAAAGTGTGAGGATGTCAATGACCTAAACCCAGAATCCCCCAACATTAGTTGGATGGAGATCTAAGGTGATTGAGAGTTTTGGTGACAATGTTTGAATTCATCACTCATCACAAAAGGTTTGTTTTGAAGGAACTTGACAGGCTTAAACTGAGCTTTTGTTCCAAGTGCTTGGTGGTCTTGCCAATTTAGAAACTTTCTCATTGTTTGAAAAAACAAGGTAACCTCATAGTTGGAACTCCTGCGTCTACAACTTCCGGTTCTTCAACCTCAAAAGATTCATAACAAAATGGATACTAAAAGGACTATTGTCATGGCACAGCGAAATTCACACACAAACATCAATACCAAAGCCTTCATTCAAAATAGTTCTTATTGCAACATTTCATCATCAATGCCATACCTTTCAGTATCAAATATTTCCTCTCAGTTTGATCCAAATTCAACAATCCAATGATTTTGTGAATACTTTACAACAAAGACCGACTCTAAAGAACTTAGAACATACTACTCTAAAGAGCGTAGAACCCTATTATATGGCCTAAGCAAGATGATGCTCTTCAAAAAGGTCTGAGCCTGCCTTCTACGGTAAAATAAGTATGAACTAGAGCAGAAATACTGAAAAATGGGAACTTAACATACTTGCCAGCAAGAGCACACCTTATGCACTCCAACAAGATCAAAATGTACAGGAATGCCAGGGCTGCCCAATACTCTATGCCGAATGTACCATTGAAGTTGATGAGTGGAAAGACATTGCTCGATTGCCCTACCACTTGCAGCATCGTATCTAACAACATGGCCATAATCACATGGTACCTAAAGAAGTGAGGCCACTGTTTATTCTTCACCACTCCATAATATGCCCCTATGCAATATGCAGATGTGAACCACCAGGGTAGCCTCTTTATTGCTCCGGGGACAAAATAAATCAAATTTCCAAAGAGTTGATAGTGTTCTGCAAATGGCTGAATATAAAAGCCAACTTCGGACATCTGCAAAGATGCTAAATAAGGAAGACATGCTAAAGTTCTCCACCACCACTCTGGCTTCTCAGTCATTTTCGGGAAAGGCATAGTGATTGAACTATTATCCTTCTTTGCTTGTACCAATGTTGAAGATTTGCGTTGTCTGAGTAGAATGGATGTTTTCTGTGACCGGCCAGCTTCATTCCCCCTTAGCACTGTGGATGATACCGCAGAAAGGTCCAAGCTTGGCAGTCCTGAAACCGACAACTCTGAAAATTATTAAATATAAAGATTTCTAAGATGCTCCAAGCAAATATGCATTTCATCTGTATCTGGGAAGATATGAGGAGACTCATGTCATATCAAAACAGTATCATCAGACAAACAGTAAATTGTTTTCAATGCTCAAAAGGATATACTGATTTCATTAACAATAGTTTAAAATTTGTTTCAGGATCTACATCACTTTACCATGGGAACAAGGATTGGCTTTATACAATATCATTTTTCTCAATTATTTTTTCACAAGGAACGATTCTTGTCAAGAAATTTGACATACCTCTGGGCAGTACATGCAGAACTTGATTAGGTGGTCTGCTGGTTGACAATATAGGCAGTGGCTTTGGATTGAACTTGAATGCAACCCTGTTGAGCTTGGTGCCTCCTCTAAGATTCACATCCTTGTACCTAGTTAAGAACCAATAGCATTTAAGAAGTTTATCATCAACTAGGCCTGTAGGAGCATGTACATATGTGAACATATCAATAAGCACCTCCTGATTCAGTGATGGAATACTGCTCATTATTTTTCCCTACTCTATAAACTTCCAATGTAATAAATTATTTTCTAAATCAAAAACATGATACTACTCAAAATAAAATTAATGTCTTCCATGCTAAAACACTGGAGAAAAAGGCTAAAAATACTGAAGGACAAGGTAAACTGTTGATATCCATCTTTCAAAGCTCAAAACAGGGTTTCACAGAATGTCTCTATAACTACTACTCAGTAATGCCCCTACATATCTACCCTCATTATCCAGATAGTAACTACAGACTCAAGGAAGCTGGTTCTATTGAATAAGTAGTAAAAGTGGCAACACTCTCATCAAAAAGCTATCTGCTTATTATAACCCAGCAACCCACTTTTGGTGTCATGTTTTGATATATACATAGATTTCTGAGTAGAAGCTTATCGAGATGAATGATCATCATTGCTACAAAACAGGTGCGAACCAATATACTAGACTTAGTTATTGCAAATTCATCCGGATCATCCACCAATGAACCAAATTTGTGATAAACTATAGACGGCCCTTACAATTCTTGACTGTCAAACCCTCTATATACAAATTTCATGCCTATGTGCCTAACTGACTAATGCTACTTTAATGCAAATAGAAAAGCATGTTTAACCCAAGCATTATGCTTAAACTTCTACTTTGATCAAATCATCAAAACAGTGCAAACAAAGACAAAAACAAAAACCACCTAAAGTAACCTATATTCAGAGAAAATTCCAGGGTAGGCAGCCTCCTTCATCACAAACAAAAATTTCCGGTAAACTCACACAATTTTATCTGTATCTTATTCAGCCAAACATCTTACATATTGCACCAGACCTACTTTACTTTCCGCTCCCAAGTTCTTGTCACATATTTTTAACAGCAATGAATCCATATGCAAACATTTGTGAAATGAAAAACAATACAAACCCTATTAAATTTCCCAACAAAAAATGATCTTCCAACTCCAGAGATCAATCACAAAGCAAATACAAACTCTAAAACCAAAAACAGAGCAGGGAACAAAAATTCAGCTCTAACAAAGATAACAAACAAGGGTTCCTTCTCCTGAATCCAAATTTTCATAAAAGAGCCCATTCAGAGCACAACCCAACATTCTGTATAGGATTCATCACCAAAAGCTTAAATCTTTTTGTTCTTTTCAGATTTTTTTACTAGTGAAAAAAAATGGAAGAATTGGTGTGAAAACGAAGGTGGGTTTAGTCAAGCGTACCGAGAGGAGGAGGAAGAAGGAGGAGCGAGGAGGATGGTCTGGCCGCAGCTCAAGGCGGTGGCCATTGCTTCGATGTGTGGAGGTTTCGAGCCCTTATTTTCTCTCTGGAATACTCTTCGGCGCCGTCGGCTTTTCTTTCCATGCACGATTGTCCCTAAACTCTATTATATACATCTTTTGGGCCTTTTTGTCATTACCCTAACTTCAGGGTAGAGGCTAGGTGTGCAAATTATGGAGAAGCATTTGGAAATACAGAAAATAAGGTGGTACATTCTAGACTCTTAGTACGGTAGTACCACACTCGCTGGTACAATGTTACGAACTACAATGTAAATTAAACTTATATGTAAAAACAGAATCAAAATCACTCCTCGACCATGAGATCAAGAATGTAGTGAATTGTTTGACTTAACCCCTTTGTGCAGGGGATTTTTTATTTATTAGGCTCCATGAATAATGGAGGAAGGTTTTCAGGAGTATATAATTTTAGGGTTTTGTTCACCTGGTGACCTTAACTTATTTGTAATTTTGATTCGAGGTCTCTCAATGCCCAACTTCTTTTGGGGTCAAAGTAGGCCGCCATTGAATCCTAGTTGCCTGAGGATCATCAACACTTCTTTGAACTCAAGGATTCGGAAGGTGAGTCAGGTGACACAAGTTAGGGTTCTCGATGGGTCTAATCTAATATAAAATTCTGGCTTATAGGATTTTTGTTACCTGCCTGGAGAGTTACAAGATTTGCAGGAAGAGCCTTGTCAGATTCCGGCAAGGATTCGGAAAACACCTATACCTACCTTGGTTGGGTAAGGCTCGCTCCCTTTCCTCTTCAATTGTGATTTGCAAATTTAAAGGTAATGATTTGCACTTCCATACCTGTTACACTGTGCAAATTATGAAAGTGCATATTAGGAGTGTAAATTTCACTTCCTTTTTATCTTCATCTTTGCTGCATTATTTCATGATTCTATATTATCTTGAGAAAATAAAATCGATTGCGCATTAAAATTTCATATCTGATTCGAGTCACAATTAAAAAGTTAGTCGGGCTGGGCCTAAGCGGGCTAGGCGGAATGGGCCTACACAGGCGGGTCGGTCCATCTTCAAAACCTTTAAAACCAATTTCTGCTACTTCCATCTCTAATCTCTGAAACTGATGGCAGCAAAGTTTAAACCTCTCTAATCCCAGACCATGGCGACTACCATTCCCATCCTCCCCTCTCCATACCCCTCCATTCTCAGAACCAAATTCACTTCCTTCTCTCCTCTCACCGCCCGGCTTCAAAACCAAGCCATTCCCTTTCGGTCTGCAACCAAAATCCAATCTTTGAAGACAAACCAAACCCATAATCTTGGTGGGTTTTCAGGGAAAGGAATTGGGTTTCTGTTTGAGAGGAAGTTGAGGGCTCTTGTGAGTGCAAAGGAGGATGGCAGTGATGAAGCTGAGGAGGACAGTAGGGGAGAGAGTACTATGCCGGAGCGGTTTAGGTACTTGAACAAAGAAGCTCCTGACCCTCCTGTCAGGTGGCCTTGGTTTCTGGGTAAAATGCTTCACTCTATTTGTCTTTCTTTTTTGTTGTGTTTTGTGAGAAATGGGTGATGTTTGGAAAAGTGAGCAAAATGAAAGGTTGAGTCTTTGAGATTGCATTGAATTGGGACACTAACATTTACTTAAGAGAGGTAGTTAAGTAGGTGAGTGTAGTATTTGAGCTTAGGTTTGTATGATTCTCCATATTTTTACTAGCTTAAGAAGATGGGAATTTTGGGGTTTTGATAATATCCATTGGATGATTGTGGGAAACAATATTATTGGCATTATGATTTTTTTTTGGTCATATATTGGCATTATGATTAAGAAGCTGGATTTCTTGTTTTCATACAAGTACAGATACAGTTTGGTTGGTTTTTTTTTTTTTTTGATTCTTTAGGCATCACTGCATCACTAAAGTATTACTTGAGAAGACAGACACAAGATCTTGGCTGCATGTTTTCATGAGAGGGATGGTGTGTAGTAATAGTACTTTGTTTGAAGAAGGTTCTGCAACTATGCATTCTGTTGCGTTAACATCAATGACTTGTTCTCGTATGCTAAGTCTAACACATGTGATATTGGCCGAGTTGCAGTGAGACTGAGACGTGTGGTTTCCTATTTTTATGTGAATGAATTGTGTGGACTGTGAAGGGGGTAGATTTGGACAAGTACAGTATATGTGTCTCTTACTTATTCATTCTCGAGGATATTCTTTCAAAATGTGTTTTCTTGCTGATAAAAAGTTTCGCTGATTCTTGTTGTTGAAGAAATTTAGTCATTAGTACAGTGAAGAAAGTGCTGGTTTCTTGAGTCAGTGTAAACCGATCATTCTAGTTCCTGCTATATGAACTCTGGGTAGTGGTATCATAAAAAACATTAAGGTACTATTCTTAACGCCCTAGTGAATGCAAGGACAGTTGTTTCTTGGTATTGCTGGTTGACCATTGTAGTTCCTGTTATATGAACTCAGTAATGTTATCATAAAACACACACTAACCTGGTATAACTTTTAAATCCTTAGTGGGATAAGAATTCTTTCTTGAATTGCTGGTAAACAACACATAACATATGTGGCTGCCTTAACGATTTTATGTTATTGATGTGCAGCATCGGCCTTTCTCATCTATGCATGGAGAGCTGTCTTGTTAGAATTATCTAACTGGAGAAAGGGTGCACTAGCTATTGTCCAATTTGTGGGATACCTCTTGAAGCTTAGCTTGGCCGTCATCTTTCATTTTGTAGGCGTTCCCATCACCTACACGATCAGATTCGTAGAAACAATCTTCTATGCTGTTCGCGCATACTACTCTGAGATAGTGGCGTACGCTCCAATTCCAGAGTTGACTACAGTTATCATGCTGGCTTCAGCTGTTCTTGCTATTGCAGAAGCTGTTGTTCCAAACTCTGTAAACTGTCAACCTATTCTGCTCACGTTATCTGGTGTGGTAGGCTATGCAGTTGTGTTTGATTACATCTCAGAGCCTTTCTTCTACACGATTCTAGTGGGGTTGTATGGTTACTCACGATTTGTTAAAAGGAGGGATGATGTTACATCTGCATTGCCAGCTGCAGCTGTGTTGGCTGCTGTGGGAGAACCATGGATTAGAGTTTTGGTTATACCATTGTTTCTGGCATTGGCCATCTTTATTTATTCAAAGAAGCTTCCTGAAAGAAAGGAGGATCTTGTAGTCACCAACAGAAAGCTTCCATTGCCCTTGTTAGGCGCAGCCTTAGCTATTGGAATTCGGCTTGCTGCTAACTGGGCTGGGTACCGACATTTGACATGGAAGATAGTATGACCTGGTGTGTGATATGAGATGCTTCAATTTTGGTGACAGAAGGATATACCGGCTCTTATAGCTGCTTAGAGTCATCTCTCGAATTCCAGTAATATGGCAAAGAGTCTTGCTATTCCTGCTTTGGTCTCAAAAGTGTACTGCTTACTTGAAATTGTACGTAGTTGTGTGGTAGTAGATTGAAAATGTGTTTGAAATCTTTTATTAGTGAAAGTCTGAAAGATATTCAAGCGAAGATGTATTTGGCCTGGTAGTTCATGACAAGAAATGTGGAAGATTGAGAAGAGCATGAGTGAAACTCACAGAAGATTAGGGGAGGTGGGATCATTCCATGTAATAAGCTTAAATTCTTATCTATTTTCCGCATAATTGCCAAATTGCTGCCTTATTAGGTTTCACTGTGGGGAAACAAATTAGCCGATCACTCATTTGTGCCCACCCACATATTCTAATGTCAAGTGTTATTTTTCTAAACCATCTCTAACCATGGTTATTGTAATAAATGAATTCTGTTTTTCTTTTGAATTTTAACTTTATCTCCTTTTAAATTAGTCTTTATTATTTCTTTTAATAAATGATAAAACTAATTAATCTTTTCTAGATATGAAAATCTGCATCTGAATAAATTTATACATAGAATAAGAAAAATAGCACATGCCACCGAGATGGTCATTTATTTAAGTTGTAAAGAAATTATATATTGTGATCAGTTTTTGACAATGGTTAAAGTTTTTTGAGGTTTTTGAGGAATGTTTATTATGTGATTTTGTAAAGTTCTGAATTACTGATTAGGCGAAAGAGCATTTAACAGCTTGAAAAACTCATCCATGTGATCAAAGATTTATTATATTTACCTGTCCATGCGATCCTTCACCCATGAATGTAGATGTATCAAAGTTGTATATCATGTTTGAAATCAACTTAAAAGAAATAATAAAGGCTAATTTAAAAAGAGTTAAAAGTTAAAACTACAAAAAACCAGAATTCATTTATTACAATTTTATATGTAACCATGGTTAGAGATGATTAAGAAAAATGACACTTGACATTAAAATAAGTGGGTGGGCACGAGGGTGGGCACGAAAAGAAGGTCAGCAAATTTGCTTCCTTTATTATGATACCAATTTGCCACACGTTATATTTGAGATAATATTTGACCCTACGACTACAACGAACTCAGTCATGTTACTTTACAAAACATGATTGTTTTTCAATGACACTTTGCAAAAAAATGTTTTAGACTTCGATCTTATTATCACTTTTGTGCATTTATGGAGCTAATGCCCTAAGTTTAGTATCGCATCGAGTATAATTTCGGTCAGTCCGAACTCCATTTACTAAGTCGAATCGAGGATCTCTTACCATATCTAACACAATTACAGAGTTGAGTTTTTTACCACTGAGCTGATCTGCCACCATGAATACGGTAAATGATAAAACTTGGTAAAAATTTTAAATAAAGAAAATTGCTAGGAAAAAGGATGGAAATGACGTGGCAAGAAACCAAGGAAACGCCGACGTAGAAGCGGTGAGTAAGGAGAAAGAAAAGCCCTAGGGTTTGTGTTTGGGCTTTGGATTCCCTATATAAACAAACCCCTGACCTTCTTCAACATCACAATCTTCTCCTCCTCCAAATCCCCCAGCCTCTTTTCTCTTCTAGGTTCTCAGTTCGCTCCAAATCCTCTGTAAATTTTTCTTCTTGCTTTTGCTTTTGTTTCAATATGGCTGAAACAGCACGCACGATGCACCCCGGGCTTCTCTGAGAGTTATCACTGAAGAAGAAAGCCCCAATGCTCGTGCTAAAACGGCGCCGTCAAGTGTTGCAGCTTAGCTTCGCTCTTCCCTACAGCTCTGCCTGTGTCAAATCGACGGCTACATCTCTCAATTTTCAATTCTAAATCTTTGGTGCCTCGACACACCTTTAGCTTGCTTTCGATCAAATCCATGAAATCAAAGTTAGTCATGGAGGCACACATTGATTTGCGGTGTCTACACGTGGGGGTTTATCTCTTCGTTGATTTTGCCTCTAAAAACGTCCGCTAAATTTCCTTTTGTTCTTTTTGTTATTGTGAATCTGTGGCTATGATTACAAATTATCCGCGCTTCTGAGAGCAATCTATGAAGCATAATACGATAATCCATGGTTGAATTTCTTGATATGAGCCATTCTTTCTGATTTTGTTGCTGAAAAAGTTTCAATGTTTTAGATTGGAAGTTTTTGGCTGTGATGATTGATTTTACAGCTTTATGCCAGTTCTGCTTCAGAAAATTCGTGATAGAGAGAGCTGTCTTATACTCTGAGCCTTATTTTTTTTCTTGAAAACGTTTTCATCTTTGCTAGTTTTTGGTTTTGGTAATGATTCAATTGAGACCGGTGATGATTCAATCCGATTGTTCGAGGTGTAGTGTAGCCGAGACCCTGGAAAGGGAGAACCCCTTGGTGAAGCTACATTTCATATGACTTAACTGGATTTTGCTGAGGTTTTGTTTCATTGTTTTTATGTATAGATGTTTTTGGTTTATGGGTTTGTGCTATGATGCCTGTGATGGTTACAATCCAACTTGATTGAGGTGTAGTGGAAGCGAGACCCTGTTTTGCAGGGAGAACCTACTCGTGGATGCTATATTCCATTGACAGAAACTTTTTTGTGACTGAGGCTTTTTTTTTTGAACATTGATGAAGTCGTGACTGTGTTTTGGTTTGCTTTTTGTGATTTTGAATTGAGTTTTACTATACTCATAGCCTCTTTCAGTAGCTGGTAGAGTCTGAAAAACTCGTAAAATGTGTGTTGTCTATCAGCTTCATCTCTAGTTTTATAGAGAGTGGAGTTAAATAACAGCACTACATGTTTGCTATCTCCAATTTATTTTCTTTATCTTTTGTTACTAAGACTGTCGATTGCAGGTCATTTGATTCTGTCTTGATACGGAGCTCAATTGTGAAAGGAATCATGGAAATGTAACTATGAAAGTAATGCAGAGTAGGATCAATGTGTAAGGTTTCCCATGTTGAAGAACTTCCATGTTTTTAGAGACTTCCTTGCTTGTAATCGACGCGCATCATTGAATCACATGATTGTGATACCGAAGAAAAATTTTGGACTTGGGGACTGGTTAACCTTTATAAAGGTGTTGACCCTTCTATGGACTGATTTGATATACATCTTGAGTAATAGTGAAGGAAAGATGAACATAATAAGAGGTTTCAAAAACTTGCCATCTCTATATGTTAAGCAAGGAGGGCGAGTTACTGTTCACGTGAACGGTGACGGGCCCTATCCAAAAAAGGCCCATATTCCGGCTCCAAAGAAAAGGCCCATATTTCTCATCCAAGCGGCGTTTGATGGTTTCCCTTAAAGTTGCAGAAGAAAAGAAAAGAGAGAAGACAGAAGAAGAGGGAGACGGAAAATATCGAAGAGGAAGATTTTTCGATTTGATATTCCGTTGGAATTCCTATTACAGTTGTTGCAGCTTTGATCGAAATCTAAATTGAGATTCTCTAAATCTCTGATTGATATTGCTGAGCATTTGCTGTAAATTCCTCAATATTATAGTCTTGGGATGTTTTTTTTTATTGGGTATCAGTATCAATGTAGGGTATACTGTTGCATCGATATTATCTGACCATTTCAATAAAAATTTTCCATAGGTTTGAACTTTTTTGAATAATCCCTGATGCAGAGAGATAATACCTAACTCGTATTTAGCTGAGTCTTGCAAGTTTCATGTTCATGTATGTGCTGGATTGAAGTTGTACCTACATTCTGAGTAGCCATCAGTTTGCCTTATGTGAAAGGTCATTAATTTATGCCTTCCCACTATACATTCAAGTTTCCTGAATAGTTTACCTTCAGTTTTGTTGTGTGTTGTGAATGAATTTTGAGGTTAAGAAATTGCTGTGATCGAAGATTGCAAACAAAAATGTATTTTGTTTCTCATTTCTCTGAGTTTGTTTTGGTTTTGTGGGTATCTATTGTTCAGCCATTCTCTTTAATTTGGTCTGAATTTGTTTTGATAGCTTTGTAATGTGGTTTTTATCTTTGGTACAATTAGTTGCCTTGCCGTAGGTTAGCTAAAGTTTGCAGAAATCCAATAGCCATATTACTTTATTTGCTTGGAACACGGCGATAGGCAATCAATCAAAGTAGTTATTTATTATCTTACATATAATTAGGAGAGGCATGCTCATGTATTTTATTTCAAGATATTGTCATTATCAATTGAACTTCCTTTCGATCTAGAATGCTGAAGAGTATTATGTATATGAGGCAATGTAATGGTAATTCCATCAGAAGAGGAATAAACATATTTGCACAAAGTTTTGTCTTAGCACTTTAAGAATTTGCAGCTTAATCACATCGTATACTGTATTGTTCACTCTACGTTGTCTTCACATCATTCTGGGTATTATGCAATATCTATTGTTTGTGTGGAATCGGTGAATGTCATTTGTGTTTGAGGTGTTGCTGTGGAATTGTAGAAGATGTTTATACAACGGTGTTCCATGTTTCATAACAATTATTGAGGTTGATATCACCCGTCAAAATTTGAGGGCTTGTTGATGATGATTCTGTTGACCATTGACTTCCTAGATATCAGTATATGTTAAAATAATTTGTAGAAAACGCCAATCAACAAGGAAACCAGATGGGATCATGCCTGACGTATGAAGCTCTCATAATCTGATAATATAAGAGAAAGCATGCTTGCAGTTTCATTTGATCATGGATCTTCAATGCCCTTCCTTCCAAGTCCTGTTTACTTTCTTGCTACTTACTGTGATTCTGATACTGAAAATAGGGAAGAGAGGCCACAACAACAACTCCTCTGCTTCAAAGCTACCACCAGGGCCATGGAAGCTACCAATTATTGGAAACATACACCAGCTCATTGGCACTCTACCCCATCGTGGACTCAGAGACTTGGCCAAGAAACATGGACCTGTTATGCACCTGAGGCTCGGAGAAGTTTCCACCATAGTTGTTTCGTCAGCTGAGCTTGCCAAAGAGGTGATGAAAACACATGACATTATCTTTGCATCAAGACCCCAAGTCTTAGCTACAAGGATCTTATATTATGATTCTAAAGATATTGCATTTGCTCCATATGGTGATTACTGGAGAGAATTACGAAAAATTTGCACGCAGGAGCTCTTAAGTGCAAAGCGGGTTCAATCTTACCGGCCTATTAGGGAAAAAGAGGTACTGAATCTCATCAAATGGATTGATTCAAGAGCAGGATTACCGATTAATCTTACTCAGAAAGTTATATCTGCCACATATAGCATAACTTCTCAAGCAGCCTTTGGTATTCAGTGCAAGGATCAAGAAGAGTTCATATATGCAGTGAAGGATATTATCAAAGCAGTGTCGGGCTTCAATGTGGTAGATGTATTTCCTTCTTTCAAATTACTTCATAGGATGAGTGGAGTGCATCCTAAACTTCAGAGGCTGCAGAAGCAAGCTGATAGAATAATGGAAAACATCATCAAAGAACATATACAAGCTACAACAACAGCAAAAAGTGATGAGGCTCAAGATCTGGTAGATGTTCTCCTAAAATTTCATGAGACTTGCGGCGGCCGTGAGCTTTCTTTGACTACTGACAACATCAAAGCAGTGATATTGGTAAGTATAGACACACACATCTGACTCTCCTCTAAGGAAGAGACTATGTTGACTATAAAGAGTTGGAGACTTTTTTTTTTTTTTTTTCTTCTTTAACTGAGTCCTGTTTCCTTCCTTTATTTACAACTGTTATCAATTTGAGCTGGCTGTTAGTTTCTTTATGAATTAACAAATTAATCATTAATTTTCAGGATATTTTTACCGCTGGGAGTGAGACATCAGCTACGACTGTAGATTGGACAATGTCAGAAATGATCAAAAATCCGAGAATCATGAAAAAGGCACAGGATGAGGTGAGGGAAGTGTTCAACAGAACACAGCAAGTAAACGAAACAAGCATCAGAGAGATGAAATATTTAAAGTTGGTCATTCAAGAAGCACTGAGGTTACACCCTCCTGCTCCCCTGCTACTTCCAAGAGAATGTGGAGAGAGGTGTGAGATTGATGGGTATGAAATACCTGTCAAAACAAAGGTAATCGTGAATGCTTGGGCGATCGGGAGAGATCCCAATTACTGGAGTGAGCCGGAGAGCTTTAATCCAGAGAGATTCATTGATAGCTCTGGTGACTACCAAGGAACAAACTTTGAATACATCCCATTTGGTGCTGGAAGGAGAATGTGCCCTGGCATATTATATGGTCTGGCTAATGTTGAGCTCCCACTAGCAATGTTGTTATATCATTTTGATTGGAGTCTCCCCAATGAAATGAATAATGAAGACCTGGACATGACTGAGGAGTTTGCCGCTGTTGTCCAACGAAAACAAGATCTGCATTTGATTCCCACTCCATATCACCGTCCTCTGACTGATGCAAGTTCAAAAACAGAAACAAGTTAATCAAGTACTCTGAAGTGTGTACGTTTTCTTTTTTCCCTTGTGATTGCAACTGTACTTTGTTAGTCAGTTTGATTATGTTGTACTTGTGTTATCAGAAGTTTGGGAAGTATCCAAAGCCTAGTTGCTAAATAAAAATCCAACTCTTTCCCAAGATTTCGCCTCTACAGAAACGTCCGATATTTATACTCATAGCCTCTTTCAGTAGGTGGTAGAGTCTGAAAAAGTCTGTGATGTTAAATAACAGCTATACATGTTTGCTATCTTCAAATTTTGTTCTTTATCTTTTGTTACTGAAGCTGTCAACCCTTGTATGAACAGATTTGATAAACATCTTGAGTAATAGTGAAGGAAAGATGAACATAATAAGAGGATTCGAAAACTTGCAATAGTAAATGAAAGACGAACATTCTATCAAAAAAAAAGTGTAAAGGAAAGATGAACTAAACAAAGCATTTAACACCAAAACAGGGTTTCAAATGCATTCATATGACAGAGTGGAGGCTGCTTACCCAACAGTGGGTGTTGGCAGGTAGAGTGGCTGAGTTTTGACGATCTCGAGTTCCGCCGGTGGTGAGACTTTGGGTTTTTGATTGTTTCGTCGTCGATACTTGAACACGGCGTTGGAAGAGTATTGCTTTGAGGCGGTTGACAGATCTAGATTCTGGGTTTGAGGAGGAGGTAGGCGGTTTCGTGCTTGGAGGATCTTTCCGGTAGCAGCGGCGGCTTCGGGCTCGTCTACAGCGGCACAACAAGGCCAAGGAGCCATGACATCATGGCAGAGGAGACCGCCGGATTAATTCGGCGGCTGTGGCGGCTCCGGCAGATCTAGTCAGGGTTGGTTCAGTCGGATCTAACAGAGGGAGTGTCATGTGGGCTGGGCTTGCCTACAGCCCATTTCATTATTCTTTTCCTTGTTGGGTTTGATTTTGGACTAAAATCTTGGTTAGATTTGTTGTGGCTTGGTATAAAAAGGATCCCTTTTAAACCCTACCAATTCCTCTGTTTCTTTTCAATTCGATGAAAGGTACACCATGTTAGAACAAGGGTACAACCCTAAACCCTAGAACAACTCAATCAACACAAGATGTTGTATATAACATATTAACTAAACAGAGATATATAAGAACTTGAATGAAATTGAAGAACACAACTCTAGTTTTATTAAGAACAACAATATCAATTGAAACTCTGAAATGAAATCAAATGATTGAAAGCAATTAAACTGACTTGTTGAATTTGATAGAGGCTTGCTTGCAGCAATCTCCTAAGATAGAAATTCGCCCCTACTCTTGTGCACGTAGATCTTAGATGTCTAGCTATCTTGCAGGATACAACTATCGAATCCAATCGATGCACTTCGACTGAATTCCTGGCAAACTCTACTTTGTATTTCTCAGAAATAATAAGGGGAGAAGAGAGAGGAGATTCGAATGAATCCATCTGCTTGGGCTGGTCGTCTTTATAAAGACGATAGACAACGTTTGACGAACAGAGGTGTAGATTGGTCATTCTGGTTAGAACCTAGAAGTTGCAATGGTCTGTTCCAACTGAACCCAGAAGTTGCAATGGTATGTTCCAACTGAATCTCTTCCAACAGATACATTCGTTGAGGTAAGAAGGTAAAGTTAAAAGGCAGATGGTTAATTTTGATTTTTACCTCACATTCTCCAACACACCATTGAGTCTTAAGCTTGATTCGATTTAAAGTAAAAAGTTATATGCTTTTTAGTTGTTATATCCACTTTTTTTTATAGAGTTTTGAAGTTGTTTTTCAATTCTTAGATATAGTTTAATTTAGGTTTGCTATGCATTTGTATGGTCTCTAAACTATTCATGTTTCACCTTTTGGTCGTCATGATCTTTGATCAATCGATATTTCTCTTTTTCCCTAAAAAAAATGCATTCATATGCAACAAGGGCAGAAAACCCAGAAATTAACTAGGATAAGAGCCAAACCTCTGGTAATCCTACAAACTTCAAAAGCAAAATTAGGCAACTGAATCGAACTTTACTTAACGAACTCAATAAAAGCCTAATTAATGAACAACACTCATTATTATCACTGCTGACAAGACACATTGAGGTTGAGATATAGCATATGAATCATAAGAATTAGTATATGTAAAATTGAGTTTGATATCACCCTGTTATAATAGATTGTCTGCTATGCTGATGGGTATGCTATACCTACTCTCAACATGTGGTTGCTATTCTAGCAGGGGGTGGTGGGGTAGATGTTTTGAAGAAATTCTGGCTAAGGATGAGAGTATGTTTAGCATGAAATGTGTTAAAATAATTTGTAGAAAACGCCAATCAACAAGGAAACCAGATGGGATCATGCCTAAAGTAAGAAGCTATCATAATCTGATAAAACACGATGAGCATGTGTTAAAATGTGTTAAAATGGAAGGAAGAGCATTTTATTTCTGGTTTAAAACAAGATGAGCATGTGTTAAAATAATTTGTAGAAAACGCCAATCAACAAGGATACCAGATGGGATCATGCCTGACGTAAGAAGCTATCATAATCTGATTATATAAGAGAAAGCATGCTTGCAGTTTCACCAATCCAATCTCATTTGATCATGGATCTTCAATGCCCTTCCTTCCAAGTCCCGCTTGCTTCTTTCTTGCTCCTTGTGATTCTGTTACAAAAAGTAGGAAAGAGATGCCAAAACAACAACTCCACTGCTTCAAATCTACCACCAGGTCCATGGAAGCTACCAATTATTGGAAACATACACCAGCTCATTGGCGCCCTACCCCATCGAGGACTCAGAGACTTGGCTAAGCAACATGGACCTCTTATGCACCTCAAGCTTGGAGAAGTTTCCACCGTAGTTGTTTCATCAGCAAGGTTTGCTAAAGAGGTGCGTCAAGGCCCCAGGTCATAGCTCCGAGAATCATGTCATATGATTCTACAAATATTGCATTTGCTCCATATGGTGATTACTGGAGAAAATTACGAAAAATTTGCGTGCAGGAGCTCTTAAGTGCAAAACGGGTTCAATCTTACCGGCCCATTAGGGAAAAAGAAGTACTGAATCTCATAAAATGGATTGGTTCAAGAGCAGGATCACCTATCAATCTTACTCAGAAAGTTGCATCTTCCATATATAGCATCACTGTACAAGCAGCCTTTGGTAATCAGTGCAAGGATCAAGAAGACTTCATATATGTGATGAGGCAAGTTACCAAAGAAGGATCAGGCTTCAATGTGGCAGATGTTTTTCCTTCTTACAAATTACTTCATGTGATAAGTGGAGTGCAGCCTAAACTTGAGATGCTGCAGAAACAAACTGATAGAATACTGGAGAACATCATCAAAGAACATACACAAGCTACAGCAACAGCGAAAAGTGATGAGGCTGAAGTACAGGAAGATCTGGTAGATGTTCTCCTAAAATTTAACATCGACCATTGTGGTGGCCGTGAGCTTTCTTTAACTACTGACAACATCAAAGCAGTGATATTGGTAAGTATAGACACAAACGCATGCTCATACTTGAGAATTGACACGTCTTAATTTGATAATTTAAACTTAATTTTTTTTTTCGTAATTCAACAACTATAATAGTTACGTACACAAATTGGATGACATTATGTACATACCAATATAGAGAGCGCCTAAAATTGTAAGTAAATGTAAGGAATATAGACTGGATATTAGTTTTTCATCAATTAACAAACTAATCATTTTCAGGATGTTTTTATTGGTGGGAGTGAATCATCAGCTGCAACTGTAGATTGGACAATGTCAGAAATGATCAAAAATCCGAGAATCATGAAAAAGGCACAGGATGAGGTGAGGGAAGTGTTCAACAGAACACAGCAAGTAAACGAAACAAGCATCAGAGAGATGAAATATTTAAAGTTGGTCATTCAAGAAGCACTGAGGTTACACCCTCCTGGTCCCTTGTTACTTCCAAGAGAATGTGGAGAGAGGTGTGAGATTGATGGGTATGAAATACCTGTCAAAACAAAGGTAATCGTGAATGCTTGGGCGATCGGGAGAGATCCCAATTACTGGAGTGAGCCGGAGACCTTTAATCCAGAGAGATTCCTTGATATCTCTATTGACTATCAAGGAACAAACTTTGATTACATCCCATTTGGTGCTGGAAGGAGAATCTGCCCTGGCATATTATATGGTCTGGCTAATGTTGAGCTCCCAGTAGCAATGTTGTTATATCATTTTGATTGGAAACTCCCCAATGGAATGAAGAATGAAGACTTGGACATGACTGAGGACTTCGGCATGGTAGCCCACAGAAAACAAGATCTGCATTTGATTCCTACCCTTGTATCATCGTCCTCCTCCGACTGATGCAAATTCAAATATAGAAGTATAAGCAAAATGTGTACGTTTGCTTTTTCCTTTGTTTGTTTATGTGTGTTATCAGAAGTTTAAGAAGTATCCCAAGCCTAGTTGCAAAATAACAATCAAACACTTTGCTTTTGTGATTTTGATTTTGAGTTTTACCATACTCATAAATTCAGTAGTTGCTAGACTCTGAACAACTCATAAATTGTGTTTTGTCTAATGTCTATCAGCTTCGTCTCTAGTTCTAAACTTCTAATACAAGGTGGAGTTAAATAACAGCACTACATGCTTTCTATCTTCAAATTTTGTTCCTACTTGCACCAAGATTTTTTTAACTTTAAGTTGAATGCAGTTTCTTGTTTTTGCCATCCGCCCATGAATAGAGCGGTTTCTTTTGTACACCCGGGAAGATTTCATAGCAAGATTATGAATCAAATCTAGTGATTGTAACAGTTAATACAACAAGAACACAGAACAACATTAGTGTATTTAGTAATTGTAACATTTTATACAAAAGAAAAACAGAGCATGATAATGTATCGGGCAAGATTTGATACAAAATTAAAATGGAGCAACAAAAATGTGTTTTGTGGGGCAACGGGCAACCGGAATTTTTCATATTCTGAGCTGTGAAGCAATGAACCTAATTGGATAACTTCCGAATGTGTCAAATTGAACAGTGAATTTTGTGATCGAGAAGTTCGTCAAATACTTTATCTCTATAAATGAAAAAAAAAATAGATTCCTCGTTAGAAAGACATGTATATATATATTTTCAAATGTTAAGCATAAAAGAGAAGTCATGACTAGCAAAGAACTAAAATTGAATTTTTTATTAGTTCAATAAAACTTCAACATTGAAAAGGACTCGGCTTTATGTTTTAAATTAATTTTGTAGTTTCAAATTCTCACCTGAGTTGGATCCGTCTCTGCATCTACCTTTCTGTAGTAGATTTTTATCAACTCAATAAAATCACGAAGTTTTTTTTTCGACAACATAAAGAGAAAAACAAGTACAAACCTCCTATTACAACCACCGCCTAAAAAATCAAAATAAAACTTCAAAGTTGAAAGGGACTCGTTATAAACATATTCAAACTTGTACTAGGTTATTATATTTAATATCAAGCAGAAAGTATGAAAATTACTTCAAGGACCCTGAATGTGCATGTAGATTAAGTATCAAGACGTAATGGTTCACCTAATCATTAACTTTTGTAATGATTAAATAATTCTATATTAAAACAGTAGGATCCAAAAAAGTATTTAACATACTAAAGTAAAAAACCATCACCATTGGACTGAAATGACCCTGTCTGATATATATATATATAAGAGATGAAGCATGCTTGCAGTTTCACCAATAAAGCCATTCCAATCCAAAGTCATTTGCTAATGGAACTACAATGCCCTTCCTTCCAGGTCCTGTTTACTTTCTTGCTACTTGTGATTCTGCTACTGAAAATAGGGAAGAGAGGCCACAACAACAACTCCTCTGCTTCAAAGCTACCACCAGGGCCATGGAAGCTACCAATTATTGGAAACATACACCAGCTCATTGGCGCTCTACCCCATCGAGGACTCAGAGACTTGGCCAAGAAACATGGACCTCTTATGCACCTGAGGCTCGGAGAGGTTTCCACAGTTGTTGTTTCATCAGCAAAGTTTGCCGAAGAGGTGATGAAAACCCATGATATTATATTTGCATCAAGGCCCGAGGTCATTGCTTCAAGAATCATATCATATAATTCTACTGATATTGTATTTGCGCCATATGGTGATTACTGGAGAAGATTGCGAAAAATTTGCACACAGGAGCTCTTAAGTGCAAAGCGGGTTCAATCTTACCGGCCTATTAGGGAAAGAGAGGTACTGAGCCTCATAGAATGGATTGGTTCAAGAGCAGGATCACCTATTAATCTTACTCAGAAAGTTATTTCTTCCATATATGCCATCACTTCACAAGCAGCCTTTGGTAATCGATGCAATGAGGATCAAGAAGTTTTCAAATATGTGATGAAGGAAGCTAATAAGGCAGCATCAGGCTTCAATGTGGCAGATGTTTTTCCTTCTTTCAAATTACTTCATATGATAAGTGGAGTGCAGTCTAAACTGGAGATGCTGCACAAACAAGCTGATACAATACTGGAAACATTCATCAAAGAACATACACAGGCCACAGCAACAGTAAAAAGTGATGAGGCTGAAGTACAGGAAGATCTGCTAGATGTTCTCCTAAAATTTCACGTCGACCATAATGGTGGCCATGAGCTTTCTTTAACTACTGACAACATCAAAGCAGTGATCTTGGTAAGTATAGACACACACACACACATGCACATACTTGAGATATCTTAAAACTATAATCCAACATACATGGATGTAATGGTTCTTTGACTTCTTTCTCTAAGTAAGTTTGTTTTGACAGGCCTCATTTTTTTTTTTTTTGCTTACAACTGTTACTAAGCAAGTTCGTTTTATGATCAATTAACAAATTAATCATTAATTTTCAGGATATTTTTACCGCTGGGAGTGAGACATCAGCTACGACTGTAGATTGGTCAATGTCAGAAATGATCAAAAATCCGAGAATCATGAAAACGGCACAGGATGAGGTGAGGGAAGTGTTCAACAGAACACAGCAAGTAAACGAAACAAGCATCAGAGAGATGAAATATTTAAAGTTGGTTATTCAAGAGTCGATGAGATTACACCCTCCTGGTCCCCTGTTAGCTCCAAGAGAATGTGGAGAGAAGTGTGAGATTGACGGATATGAAATACCTGTCAAAACAAAGGTAATCGTGAATGCTTGGGCAATCGGAAGAGATCCCAATCACTGGACTGAGTCGGAGACCTTTAATCCGGAGAGATTCCTTGATAGCTCTATTGACTACCAAGGAACAAACTTTGATTTCATCCCATTTGGTGCTGGAAGGAGAATATGCCCTGGCATATTATTTGGTCTGGCTAATGTTGAGCTCCCACTAGCAATGTTGTTATATCATTTTGATTGGAAACTCCCCAATCGAATGAAGGATGAAGACCTGGACATGACTGAGGAATTCGGCGCTGTAGTCCGCAGAAAACATGATCTGCATTTGATTCCCACACCTTATCATCGTCCTCCTCAGACTGATGCAAATTCAAATATAGAAAGATAAGTCAATCAAGTGTACCTTTTCTTTTTCCTTGTGATTGCAATTGTCGTTTGTCTATATATTATGTGGTACTTAGTGTCAGAAGTTTGAAGTCCAAAGCCTAGTTGCAAAATAACAATCAAACACATCTGTCTCTATAAAAGCTACGGTACTTGAAAACCATCTATATACTTGCATTATCATGTAAGAAGTATTCTGGAGGTGGGATTTAAGGTATTTGTTAGGGCGTGCTCTACTAGTCTGAAGAGTGCCCATATAAAGGACTTCTTACCAAAGCAAATGCGTCTATTGCAGTTTGCTGCTGTATTGATCTTGGTTGGTTACGATTGAAGAAATGTCAAGCTGCTTGCCTGCTTGTTTTGATGAATCATACATATATAACGATTTTATCTGCAAAATAAGTATGAATCTAGTTGTTGCAGCTTAAGGTCACGATCGATTGGTAATCTTTTCTATGATTTCACAGTTTCATCTCCCTTCCTGTTAAGCAAGTACGAGAAAGCACCAAGGAAACCAGGAGAGCCTGCAACAAACAACAAAGTCAAAGAAGAAGATCAACTAAAGTAAAAATTTAACTGATTAAAATGATCAACTGATCTTAGTTTTACAGTCGTTAAACATGAAAAGTAAAATCATGACTAGCAACTAAACTTGAACTCTACCCTTCTGTAGTAGATTTTTTTATCAGTTCATTGAAAGGTCAATATCAACATATTCAAACTTATCATAGGTAATATTAGTTTGAATCAAGCAGAAAGGACAATCAGAGGCAATTTTAAACCCTTCTTGATACTTAATGATTCAGCTAATCATGGACTTTTCTAATGTTAGTATACTACTTATGATGGCATCTACCATGCTTAACTATTTCTAAATTAAGCATGTAACATTAAATCTTTGCAGAAAATGACAATCAATAAGTTGTTAGGAGAATAAGGCAGGAAAGCCAAATGGAATATCATCATGGCTAACTTACTTCCAAGAGAATGTGGACAGAAGTGTGAGATTGACGGATATGAAATACCTCCCAAAACAAGGGTAATCGTGAAAAAAAGATTACATACCCCCCGTCAATGTTGTCAGTCAGGTCGGTTTCATACTTGCATGCGTAACAACATTGCTACCGTCAGGTCGGTTACATACCCCCCGTCCTCCTCCGACTGATGCAAATTCAAATATAGAAATATGAGTCAATGAAGCGTACGTTTTCTTTTTCCTTGTGAGTGCAACTTTACCTTGCTGTTTTTGTTGATCTGTTTCCTTGTAATACTTAAGCGATCTCATACTTAAGTCATCACATGTTTGAGAATTATCCAAATGGCTAGTTGCAAAATTCCAACGAAATACTTTGCCTTGACAAGAGCTGCGATTCTTGAGTTGCAGTATCATAGGGATGCCAATAAATCATGAGAGCGTATTCGGCGCACCCGGAAATTTAACGGTGAGATCGCCGGTGAGATCACCTGGTGGGCCGGGCACGGGTGAGTGGTCGGTGAGATTAGCCGGGTGCGCTCTATAATTTTCAATAAATCATATACCAACGAAATACTAATTAGAATTTCTTTGTTCACACTTTTTCTCTTTTGTATAGGGATGCCAATAAATCATATACCAATAATCTTCCCCTTTGACATTCTTATACAAAACACCTATTAACACAGATAATCATGTTATATGCAACCTTGCGCTCAACAATAATGGCAGCGACTTCTTGCTTCCAATTCAACTCACATAACCTGAAACACTTTCAGAAAAATAACCAAATAAAAAACAAGAGAAGCAGATAATCATAAGAATATCAAAGACACACATTATCAGAGCATATTCCAAATAACAATATGCATGTTCAGCTCTCACCCTAAGAACAACATTCTCCCCCTTTTTGTCTAGGAATGACAAAGGTGAATCACCCAAGGTGAATCAATATAATCCAAGTATTAATACTCCCCTTAAGAGTGAACATGATATGAAAAATGCAAATATGAAATGCACACACATAATGGACTGAGTTGTCTTCCATGAAATATCTGAAGAGGAGAAGCAAAGCATTCAACCAAGGTACAAATCATAGCTTTATACATATAAAATAGACAAACACAATTTTCATGCTTAACTCAATCGACACAAACCTGTAAGCAAGAAGCATATGTTAATCAATCATGTACCTTGAGTGAAGTAAGTGAACAATCTTTGCTATGGGGCAAGAAACAACTCTGATGTTTAAATAAAGTCAATCAAAAATAGAACATTGCTACCCTTTATATATAGCTCATGTGAACTCGTTAAACATCCTCCATTTTTTCTTTTGAGCATGTCACACATTTTTTATTTCAGAATTTGTGATCCATGTAGCAAGTAAAGTGTCAGCAACTCTCAAACCAATTGGTTTTAGGGTACTAGATGTAACAAGGACATCCCTAATAGCATTTACTTGAGTCAAATTCTATGAACCACCATGGTGACCAAGTCATTCCCGTTTCTCTCCCATAACCTTATATCGTTCATCACGACCAATGCATGTTTACTTTAGAAATAGTTGGCCGATCTTCAAACCATTCATGTATCTCTCCCATCTTATATCGTTCATCACGACCAAGACATGTTTACTTTAGGAATAGTCTCAACTAGCTCCATATAATCACAACAATTATTCTTTTATTGGAGCAATCAAGCAATATATCACACACATCAAAAAATTCTCGTACCACCACAACAAAAGAGAGTGTGCATGTGAAATTTTTCAAAGCAACAATGATTATTCTAGCATGTTCAAGATTACAAAATCATGTCAACCAATATCAAAACCTGCAAACAAGTTTATCAATCTTATACAGATAAAGCCATGACAACTAACTTGGTAATCTCAGTTCAACTCACTCTTTCAGATAGTTCAAGATTAAAACCCA
Organism: Fragaria x ananassa; assembly: GCA_034370585.1. Classification (NCBI taxonomy): domain Eukaryota; kingdom Viridiplantae; phylum Streptophyta; class Magnoliopsida; order Rosales; family Rosaceae; genus Fragaria; species Fragaria x ananassa. The sequence goes on along the minus strand of CP139754.1, from coordinate 31,123,882 downwards.
GCATGCAATTCTCACGAAATTTGGAATTTATTTGTTAATTTTTTTTAATGCAGAAAAATAAAAAGAAACAAATGCGCCTAAACTATCATGATATCATACAGTATGAATGCATGCAAAATATATCAAACTAAGGGAGACTACTAATACTTAGAGCACACACCAATGGTGCTTCTAAGTGATTCATCAACATGCATGACATTTATCCATTTATCATCAAACAAAGCTTCTTTAACAATTTTTGGCACAACAAGTGACACAGAATCACAAGGAGAAACTGTTTTTGTTCACATCATTTTCAACAGAGGCAGATAAGGGCTGAATCATTACTTACCTCATACGACTTGTCTTCGAGTTCGAATGCCTGCATTTACATCACCAATGATGTCTTCAATTGAGTGGTCTTTCTTAACTTGTTTGAACCCAGTTCTCATGGTTTGTGGAGGGTCACACATTGGTTTTTCTGATATGTCACCCTCTTCCTCAACTTCTTTGCTTCCAAAAGGTTGATCATCATCTATAAAAACCTCATTAGTACTCACAACAAACTCATCAATAGACACATTATAAGTATCTATAACAATTAAAGTGCGCTTATTGGAAACTTTGTAAGCTTTACTTTTTAGTGAATAGCCAAGAAAGATACCATTATCACCTTGTGAATCAAGCTTAGCACGATGCTCTTTGTCTCTAAAAATATAACAAGGGCTTCCAAAGACACGAAAGTAGCTAACATTGGGCCTCTTACCTTTCCACAATTCATATGGAGTTTTAATACTACCTGGACGAAAGAAAGCTCGGTTAAAAGTATAGCAAGTAGTGTTAATAGCTTCAGCCCAAGTACTAGAGTGAAGACCCGAAGAGTAAAGCATAACTTTCCTCATATCAAGCAAAACCCTGTACTTGCAATCCACAACTCCACTAATGAGTGCTGAAAACTCATGTAAGATATCATGCTCAAGGAAGAAATCAGCAAAAGAGGTATTTTGAAACTCAATATCATTATCAGTTCTAACATTGACAATGGATTCATTTAAAGCATGCTTTTCTTTTGAAACCAATTTGAATAGACTTCGAAAACACTCAAAAACATCACATTTTTCTCTAAGAAAATAAACCCATGTGAAAAGAGAAAAATCATCAACAACCACCAAAATATACCTATTACCAGCATTGCTTTTGGTTTGAAATGGTCCAACCAAGTCTATGTGTAAGAGCTCCAAAGGATGAGAGGTCATTACCGAAGTGAATACACTATGAGCTTCTTGAGTTTGCTCACCTATTTCGCAGCCTTTACACATTCCACCATGTTTCCCGCTCAAGGAAGGCAATCCTCTTACACTCTTCATGCTTGAGAGATTCAGCAAATCCTAAAATTTAACATGACCTAACCGGCTATGCCAAATATCAAGAGCATCATCTGATATCATTGTTTTCAAACAAGTGTTTACATCGATGCAATTGTTAGAGAAAACATGATAAGAACCATCTTCACCCCTCAGTCCTCCTATTATTCTTTTACCATTTTTATCAAGAACAATGCAACTAAATTTGTTGAAATTAACACTTTCATATTCATCAGTTAATTGACTCACACTTATAAGATTAGAATGAAGATTTTCAACAAAAAGAACATTATGGAGATTAGGTATACCTGGAGCATTTATAATTCCCTTACCAACAACTTTGGCTTTTTGACCGTCTCCAAATGTTACTGACCTGTTTATGAACTTATCCAAGAATGATACAAACCAACTCTTATCTCCAATCTTGTGTCTTGAGGAGCCACTATCAATGTACCATGCATCACTTCGCCTCTTTGATAGATCAGTTAGAGATACAAGGCATGTGGCTTCAACATGTTCAAAAGCTTGACTTGGATTGTAAGATGATGAAAAACAAAGATAGGCATCAGACTTACAAGAATTATCAACATAAGCAGAAAAATAATTTTTAGAGCATTTTTCAACAAGGGCAAGTTTCTGCTTGAAATCAATATGTCCAGGGATTGAAACCAGTCCTTCAATCCCAACCGACAATACTCTTTCTTTTGGTGCACTCGTTGGAGGAACTATGAGACTAAGTTGTTCATTCTGAGACTTCAACTCATCTGTACTTTCTGATCCAAAACACCTGTTATCATACTTGCACAAAGATTGGTCAAAAGCACCACAATCACAACACTTAGATTTTTCAACACACGACAATTTGGAGAGCTTAGTAGAAGACTTTCTCTTTTTAAGAAACATCTTAAATTCTTTGATTAAAAGCTTACACTCATCCATATCAACATAAGTCTTTCTATCATCATCGACGGAAGAAGAAAAAGATGAAGTTTTATATATATCTCCAATATCCTTGCGCCAACAACCCTAATAGATGTCCAAAAAGGAATTCTAATTAGTATCAAATCGCAAAATAAATATCAAGATATTATATATTAAATCATAAAAGAATATCTTAAATAAATTAGGATTCCTTTCCTCACGCAACCTCCCCGTATCAATTAACCTAGATACAAATATCAAAAAGACCAATTCACAATAGACCTTCTTTTCTTATCTAACCACATAAGAATATCATCTGACCAAGTTATGACTCAACTACACCAAAGAATATCATCTGCAATGCCCAAAACTCAAGCATAATGAAGAGTTATCAAAACGGGACAACAATCATATATATATATATATATATATTAAATCATACGTAAATAAGTTCTAATCAAATTAGAACTTCTTTGTTCACACTTCTTCTCTTTTGTATTAGGATGCCAATAAATCATATACCAATAATGAGCAAGGCGGAAGATACACAAAGAGCAAAAGCTATCATACCAATACAAAACCACTCTACAGAACAACAGAGAGGGTGCCCATATGAGCGATAACAAAGCTGTAACCAGTTTAGACTTCGAATTTGCTTCATTTAACTAGGGGTGGATTGGTAGGTATACCAATTACATTTTCTTAGTACCATGTACCAACCAATATATAATTGGTAGGAAAAATCCACCATTTCTACCAACCAATAACGTTGGTATACCAACTACTTGGTACGGTTGGTACTCGGTTGGTACGGTTGGTACTGGGCTTCTACCAACATATTTATGGCCCAAAAATTTAAAGACCCAATCCAAATAAGTAACAACAAATCACAACACAAATCCATAGTCTTATACAACTTCAACCAAATTACCAAATAAAAAGTCACAAACTGAATGCCAAAGTCCAAATATCCAAACTTCCAAAGTACTAACAAGTCACAAATTCACAAAACGATTGAAAAAAGAAGAAAAGAAATGATAGGTCTAAAAGCGGGACATGTTGACATGTTGTAGGTGGTGATGGTGTTGCTGTTAGGTGGTGGTGATGGTGATGATGCCTAAGCATTTGTCTGACCAGAGCTGTTGCTACTTGGGCCGCCCCTTCCTGCCTCAATGTTTTGCGTAAAAGCATTCTCTACAATAATAACATAGATTGCTATCAGTTAGAAAAGGGGTTAACTGTCCGAATAGTAATAGTATGCTAAGGTTCGACTACAGTATATCAACATTCATAACTAAGATCACCGAAGAGATTAACAAAACAATTTCGATTGTGTTTTTATTGTAATCAGTAAAACAGTCTTGAAAACTTGTTGAGAGCTAGTGAAAAGGAAAAGAAATGTACTAGTAAATACTTAATAATAACTGGGTACAATCTGGAAATCATCCAGAGACAATATCAAAATTGTATTAGTATACTCTGGGAGCCATTGAAGCATTGAGCTGCAAAGAATCCGCAAACCAATTCAAAGTTGTTGAAGAGATGTCCGCTAACTCATATCTTGAGTAGAAATTTACATGAACATAACTCTGATACCGTATTATTTTGAATGAGAACTTTTGCTTAAACATGGTTAAATCAAAGGATTAATTCAAAATAACTGAATGCTAATTCTCCCTGGGAACCACAAGAGGATGCAGTGAAGAACTCTAACTTGCAAGCAGAAAAGAAAAAATGAGGTACTCCGTACTCTACTATCTATTTAACTGACCTTGACAGTAACCTATTCCAGAACTCAAAATCTCATATCTAGTACCATATTACCAATACAAATTTGAGCTTGTGATTCAAACAAATTTTCTAAAACAAATTCCCCTAAGTCCTAACATCGTATTCCTCCAATGAAACATCTCAGATAAATAATGAACAATTGAGACAACTACAGAAAGAAACATGCTTTATCACGCTCTTTTCCATTCAGACATCGTACACTCTCTGTGCTAACATTTACGCAGTCTTAAACATCTGCAACAAAGCAGTTTTGCCTCTCCCTAAGTCCAGTTACACTTCTTATTCTACAGCCTCTCATTGCAAATGCATCCCCTAACAATCCAAATTTGCTAAGTCAAAATACTAAAATAAACAAACAGTGAGTATGTACTAATCATTTCCAACTTCTAACATCCTCAACCATTCAAATGCAAAGATCAAACTTAGCAGAATGTCACCAAGTATAACAATCGCAATGAATTTGATATCTCAACAAAAGGATACACCAAATAAGTGCCATGAGCAAATGCCTCAGCCAGCACAGAAATAAACAGACGGTCCCTTAGAACCGGTTGTTTCCGCAGCGTGAGCCGAACTGGCCAAGAAAACACAAAATCCCAGATGTCAAACACGAACAACATCACAAAACGGAACCACGAAAAAAGCCGAGCAGAATTGGCGAAACTTACTGAGGGGAAGAACGGGGGCGTAGATGAGAGGAATCAGGAACTTAATTTGATCCGACTTGTTTCTCTTCCTTATTGCATCAGGCTGCCTTCCAAATACATTCATGCATGCAACAAATCGATTGTCGAGATGAAAACAGAACATAGAGATAATTTATGGGTGGGTTTGGAAGGACTTACTGATTAGAAGGATCGGAAGAGGAGGGCCAGGTGGCCATGGCTTGAGATCTGGAGGAAGGGAGGGTTAGGGGATTGAGATTCAGATGAACTGGGTTCTATTTCTTCAAACAAGAAACAAAAACTCGATTGAGATTCGGGTTCTAACCTGGGCGAAGACGTTACAGAGAATCGGGCAGTGGGATACTCCGGTAGAGAACCACGATTTTCTCGATGTCTGGCAAAACAAAGAGGAGGGTCACTGCGTGTCTACGTCAGAGCAAAACAAAGATGAGAGAAGGTGAGAAGGAGAGAAGGTGTACCTTGGCCGCCGGCGAAGAGAACAGATCGAGAAGAGAGACGAATAGAGAAGAGAGAACTCTGACTCTCTGAGGAGATATTCAGATATATATATATATATTTTATATTTAATAATTTAATATAGGATAAGTCGGTAGGTACGGTATACCACGGTAGAGGAAAAACTTGTACCACCTACCGTACCGTATTTTGAAGTTGGTACGGTATACTGTACCGTGTACCATGTACCGACTTTCTGGTATACCAAATTATTTGGTACGGTTGGTATAGGAATTGGTTGGAATGGAATTGTGTACCATTGCCAGCCCTACATTTAACCAGGGCTATTTGGATCAACCTTCCTGCCTTAGCCCGAGTCAGTGTTCGATGGGCTAGCAGGATTATCTAGTGGCAACTGGATTTCGAGATTTTTAGTGACCTGGATCACTCAGTGAGGCAGTTTTAGCTTTTAACTTATGAAAAGTGTTCTTTATAGATTTCTATAAGCAAAAAGTAAATAGCATCTCTATTGCTTTTATGTATTAAAAATATGTAAATGTATTAGTATTTGTCGAGTCCAAACTATTAGTATCGGTGCAACGTAGCTCGCAAGTATTCATGATTTGAAACCACTAACAGTCAACCTCAAAGGCCAAAAGAATCCCAGAAATCCGATTGAACTACGTACTCCAGTTGAGTTCATATGGTATCACCCTTGCAAATAACCCACAAGACACTGACCTTTGAGGGAGCCTTCAGCGGTTAGTACTGGAATCATAATCTGTGACTCATGTGAGGAAGCCGTGAGGAAATGCAGCCTATCACATACAAAGTGGATCATTCAGCAATACTTAACTCCAACAAAGTTTGATTCCGCTAATTAATAGAATCAAAAGATGAGCTAGGTCATGAATTGATGACTATGTATGACGATTTCTGTAAAGGATGAACTTAATCGTACTTTGGGAACACCCTGCAAGCTTGTGATATATATGTGCTTGCTTACTTACTGAAGAGGCAATCTCAGGACATTACCGTTCTTAAGTTAGATACATGATGTGAAAAGAAGTTTACAATCATATGCAACTGTTAATAAGTTTGATGTCGGAGATCTGATTCAATCGGCTTTGGCTTTGATGAGTATATGGAATGAAATTCAACTTAGGATTTACTTGATCTGATTCGATGTAGCTGTGAAGGGGTTTTCTATGTGTTAGTTTTTCAACTTTCAATAATGGAAGTCCTTAGTAGTAGTATAAGACGATTCTATACTTCTCTCCGACCCCCTTGACATTGTAAATAGATAGCTGGATGATTGCAGTGGTTGCCTTGTTGCCTAGTTGGTTGGTAGCAAGTATGATTCAGCTAGCTAGCCGACCAATTAGTCATTGCTTGCGACTCATCAACAGTATCTTATCCGGTAAGAGCATCTTTAGCAATATTAATCATTTTAAAGTTAAATTTTAGTCAAATTAGTTAAAATGTTATTTTGGCAAGTCATTTTAGAAATGTGACTGCATCAATGCTCTCTATTTTAGTAAGCATTACATCAATATATATTATTCTTCAAATAGAAATTAAATAGTTTAAATATATTTATATATCACATAAAATATCTTACAAAGAATGTGTTAAATTATAGCTAGTCTCATCTGAGTCATCTCCCTCTCTATATTTAGCTAGCGAGATAGCTAAAAGTCATAATAGCTAAACTTTGGCTAGTCTGCTAGAGCTTTGAAAATATAAAAAAAAAACTAAACACATTCTTTAAAATAGCTAAAAGCTAAAATATAGAGTATGTTAAAGTTGCCCTAAGTAACTCATGAAGTTAACCAAAGGATTATTTACAAAACACCACCTGAACTATGATGTTATTTTCATACTTGACTATCAAAAACTTGCATTTTCATATCTGAAGTTTCATTCTGTTAGCATTTTGATACCCTGACCACTAACACTGTTAAACTTTGATGGCATTTTTGTCATTTCAATAAATATATCATTTTTTACATTTACTTTAACAAAATAATTTATTTTTTGAGGTTATCAAATACAAATAGAACAATTTACTTTAGCAAAAATATCCACACACAAAAAAAAATACTTTGTATTCGACCTCAAGCCATCACCTCCTGTGTTGGGAATACTTAGGACTATTTTTTGGGTTTTAATTTTGTTAACGGTATTAGAATATAATAATGCGATGTGAATAACCAAATCAAAATATTGCATATTAGTTGTTCGATTTACTTGCATTTTGATACGTAGAAGAAATTTCGAAATTATTGACATTATGTTATCAAAAATATGCTTATTAGGAAATTATTCCCCAGTCCCAACTAATCAATCATGATTTAATCTACTCATTTTTTTGTTCTTCAAAAATGGTGGTCGGGTGGGACTACCACTCCGGGGCCGAGAGCACGCGGGTAAGACCTCTCCCCATAAAATGTTTTTCATAACCGGATGATCGAACCAGTGACCTCCTTACTATCAGGAGTATCGCTGTAGCGTTCGCCCATCTTACAGAAACATTCTGCTACCAAAGGATTATGAGGTTAAATCATTTAATCTACTCATTGATCCTAAAGAATTAGGAGGTTCTCCTAAGTTAAATTAATTAAATAGAACAAAACGTTTAGAAAAAATAAAAGAAAAACCACGTGTCCAGCACTGCCCACAGGTCCAGGGCTCAAACCAGGACAGGGCCCCTGTTTTAGCCTCATCCACTATACAGTTCAACGACATGATGCCACGTGTTAGCTCACCCATTATTAATAAAAAAAATAATAATAATAGAGCATACCAAACACAGTAGGAAGGTCCGGTATCCTCTGCTCTCTCTACAATCATTTCATTTTCCACTGACCTGCGGAGGAATCACTCACTCCCTTGCCTTGCTCTACCATCTTCTCCTTCTTCTTCTTCAGCTCTGGTCAACTCTGTCAAAATGACCATCTCGTCCTTCTTCATCCGAGCTTCAAGAGCTTTCCATGACCACCCTGTTGCTCCCAAGCTTCTACTGCTCGCCACTGTCAGGTTCCCACTTCTTTCTTGGCTACCATGTTTTCTCTTTTGATCTGTTTGAGCTCTGAGAAGAATGTAGGACTAGAATATGATCGAGACAGAAATAAAACTTGAATGTCAAATATTGCTTTGTACGCTGTTTCTATGAAACCAAACTGACATATAATTCATAAACTCCAAATCTATTTCTTCTTTTAACTACCTGGCACTTGGCCCTTGATGGGAACTTGGTTGCTGAGAAATTGGAACAATAGTGAAAGTAGATTCTAAATTTTGAATCTTGGAGTCTTAAGCTGGGCTTAATCAATCAAATTTTCAACCCCAAGATTTGCAATTGTTAAGGTTATCTAATCAAGTTTGGTCGTGTCATGTGATCTTGCGCTGTAAGAGGAAATAGCTATTGACGATCCATTAGCAGGATAATGATTTCGAAATAATAGTTAATGTGCGAGAGAGGTACATTAGTTTCTGTTTTCCCATAATTTAGGAGTTACCTCAAACTGATGTCTTTCTAACAGATTCTACCTCTGTCGGTAGTCCGATTGTCCGAATTTTTATTTACAAGATTCGGAGTCCAAATCTCTGCCAGAAATGACACTATTTCTGCTTGTTGATTATATGCACCTTCGTTAGTCTTTTACTTTTTTTTTTCTTTTTTTCCGGTGGATTTAGCACATATGCACCCTAAGCTTTTTTTTTGGATTAGTGCAGTGGTGGAGGTGTTGTGGCGTATGCAGAATCACAGTCAGATGTGAGCTCTCCTCCTATTGATTCTAATCAGAATGAGGTTAAGAAAAAGAGAGTGGTGGTTCTTGGGACAGGATGGGCCGGTACTAGTTTCCTTAAGCATGTGGATGCTTCACATTATGATGTTCAGGTTGTTTCACCCAGAAACTATTTTGCATTTACCCCTTTGTTACCTAGCATCACTTGTGGAACGGTTGAGGCACGAAGCATTGTAGAACCAGTGCGTAATATGATAAAGAAGGTAAGTGACACATTCAAAAGCTTCTAGATTTCTTTATGGACAGTGGAGATGCTGCTTTAATGCCATTATATCCATTGTTACATTCACATTTTGATTGCTCTGAGGTTTTCCTTTAAGAAATAAAAAATATCTGCTTATTGCTTTCATGTCATGGCAGAGAAATGGAGAGATCAAATATTATGAAGCAGAATGTGTCAAGATTGATGCTGCAAATAAGAATGTTCACCTCCGGGCTAATACTGATAACCCATTGATCGGAACTCCTGAATTTTCCCTCGAGTATGACTACTTGGTTGTAGCTATGGGAGCACAAGTAAACACATTTAACACCCCTGGGGTAAAGGAGAACTGTCACTTTCTGAAGGTACTGCAATTCATTTTTAATCTAGTTGAGTTGTTCAGCATTTAAATTTTTCAATTGGGATCTTATGTCCTGAAGCTTGTCAAACAAACCAAGTTGCTCTTAGTCTTTTATGAGGTTCTGATCTCACATTACTTAAAGACCCATCTTTGGCACTACTTATGCAGGAAGTAGAAGATGCTCAGAAGATTCGTAGAAGTATTATAGATTGCTTTGAAACTGCTGTACTTCCAGGTCTAAGTGAAGAGGAGCAGAGGAGGAATCTTCATTTTGTAATTGTTGGAGGGGGTCCTACTGGTGTTGAATTTGCTGCAGAGTTGCATGATTATTTCCAAGAAGATTTGGTCAAGTTATATCCTATGGTAAAGGATCTTGTGAAAATAACATTAATCCAATCAGGAGATCATATCTTGAACATGTAAGAAGCATGCGGTCATACTTTTATTTATTTTTACTTTTTTGGAGAAGTTTTGATGGCAAGAGTTAGAATATGGAATATAATTCCTCACTTTACTGCTGTGCAGCTTCAGCAATTTGGTTTGTGGATACTTTAGCTTGAGATGTACATATATCTCTTTATCTCGGAAGTTCACCTATCTTATAGCAGTTTGGAACTTTTCTAGTTCAAATCAAAGACCATGTTCACATGACAGACTCTTCAAATATTTTTCTTATTGTAGGTTTGATGAAAGAATTAGTAATTTTGCTGAGACCAAGTTCCAAAGAGATGGCATTGATGTTCAAACAGGATGCCGGGTTGTCAGTGTTTCAGATAAGGAAATCAAAGTGAAGGTGAAATCAAAGGGAGAGGTCTGCTCTGTTCCACATGGAATGGTGGTCTGGGCTACTGGTGTTGGGACTCGTCCAGTTGTGAGAGACTTTATGGAACAAGTTGGACAGGTTTGTTCTCCAATTTTTACGCACATACGTAGACTGAGATCGCTGTATTTACAATCCAATCAATTGGTCTTGACACATACCAAATATCTTACTTTCATCATATATGTGGACTGATTGAATTATACATTCTTAAATCAATTAGAATTGTCACCTCATTTGACATGTCAATTATATTTTTTGTTTTGCTCCATTTTCAGGCTAATAGACGTGTGCTAGTAACTGATGAATGGTTACGTGTAAAGGGATGTGATGATGTTTATGCGATTGGTGATTGCGCTACAATCAATCAACGTAAAATCATGGTACAAAAAGCCTTTACGTGTCAGAAAGTATATAGCATATTTGACTTTAATATTGAGCAAAGCTGGTCTTTTGAACTGTTTTGTTTGTTTCTTAATGGGGCATGGTCGGAAACCAGGGTCAATCAATTTAAAGTATACAATTTATTGCAACTCTTTTAATGGATTATTATCTTGTCATATGTAGGAGGACATCGTGGCCATATTTGCAGCTGCAGACAAAGACAAATCTGGTACCTTGACAGTTGCTGAATTTCGGGATGTAGTTGACGACATAATCATTAGGTATCCCCAAGTGGAACATTATTTACAGAGCAAGCATATGCAGGATGTGACTGATCTATTGAAAGATTCCAAGGGTAATGATAGGAAGGAAGTGAATATTGAAGAATTTAAATTAGCCCTCTCTCTAGTGGATTCACAGAGAAAGAGTCTGCCCGCAACTGCACAGGTATGTCTTCAATCTGGTTGGAGGAAATAGTCATCTTGGGTTTTAGTTCTGAGTTGGTGTCACCATAATATGAGGTATTAATAAACCTTTTGTATGCAGGTTGCTGCTCAGCAGGGTACATATCTTTCTAATTGCTTTAACCGGAGAAAGCAGTGCGAAGCAAATCCTGAAGGTCCTCGACGTTTTAAAGGTTCAGGACAACATAACTTTCTGCCATTCAGGTATGCAGTAGATTTCAATATTGTCTCTCTAACAGTGTTTAGAAAGCAATAAATAAATAAAATCTCAGAAAATAAAAATAAAAATAAAAAGAAGAAAAATAATATGTGGCTTAGTCTTGGATGTCTTAAGAAGATGAGATCAATGACAGCCATAATACACCTGAACTATATAGCATGTCAAATCAGAATAGTGTTCCTGGGATAAAATAAAATTCACTGGTGATGTGACCGTTATTTTCATTTGGTCAAAAATTGTAAAAGTACTTGCACATTTTTGATTAGAAATCACGTGTTTTAGATATAACTATTACCGAGCACATTCAGAAAATGCTTTTTGTTGATAGCCTTCATGCCCAAAGGAGCAGTAATATAGGTTACCTGTCCTCCACACGACAACAGGGATTTTTTCTGTTTTGGTCACAACTCACAAGCCAAGAGTAATGGAAGAATGATAAGTAGTGAAGTTACTTCTATGTCATTATCTATCTCTCTTCTCTTCCCTAATTGCTAATATGCGGTAACTTGTGAATGACTAGGTACAAGCATTTCGGTCAATTTGCTCCATTGGGAGGTGAGGAAGCAGCAGCAGAGCTGCCCGGGGACTGGGTTTCCATGGGCCACAGCACTCAATGGCTCTGGTATTCTGTATATGCAAGGTGATCTTCATTTACTTATTTGCTCCTTGTTTGAGCCCAGTGGGCATTTTCGGTCCAAGACTCGAGAAAGACTTGGATATCATTTGGGCCAACGCCTGTGGCCTTTTTTAGCCCATCAAGGGTAGCAAGGTTTGGCAGCACGTGACGTGGCTTTTATCCAGAGGATTCTGATACCTTGCGAGATTCGGTGTCTACGCGGGATCCTTATCTCCAGTTCGCATGGGACTCTATAGTTCTTGCGAGGATAGGATGGAAATGACTAATAACGCCCTCGGGATAAGGTCGCTTAGTGTTTGAGTTCGCTTACTACACGACAAATGAAATGCAGCGAGGCAGGGAACGAAACCTAAGCGAGATAGGTTTGACACGTGTTGCATGGAGCGCACGACTGGCGAGTTAAACGTGTCCTTGTGGGATTCTAATTGCAGAGTCCGTATTGGATTGTGAGTAAATCTCCACGAGTTGCTTACGGATGAATATATAAAGAAGCTTTACAGCTTACAGAAGGACACACAATCAATCAATCAACAAATCTCTCTCAAACAGACGTACACAGTCGAAACCTTCGAGTCTTCTCGAAACCCTAACGTTCTAAGCGCACCCCGCTTTAGATCCCGGAGCCCGTCAGGATTCGTCTCCGATTTCCCAATTGTTGCTCTGCTCGCTCTCACAGTGAGTATCGATCGACAGGTGATTAAGAAGAGTAAGCTCGGAAATATTTCCTCATCAGGTGACGCCGGAGCCCTCATTCGCCTGGTCAAGAAGTCAGGACGCGCACCGTTCTCTTTCCTCATCCGTGAGGTGGCACGCCCCGCACACATCGTTTTTTACATTTGTTCCCTCATCACCCCTTGCTGAGGACGTGGGCCAAAACATTGGCACGCCCAGTGGGACAGGGAGTTTATTTTTCCAGCAATCATTGGGAAGTTCGACGACTCCCCATACCGGAGACCTTCGCTTTCTTGTTTGAAACATAAGGCTCCACAATACAAGCCCCATAACAGCGCGACTTGCAGATCTCTCGCTAAAGAAGAGATTCTCAATCGGTTCGGCAACCCCGACCTTGCTAAGTCCACAATGGCAAACTCACAAACGATCCCAGAAGCGGGACCTGCTCTGTCCACAGAGGAGGTCCGCAGAATGTTCGAAGAACTAAGGAGCGATTTCAAGAATGAGATCGGCGCGCTCAGGAGAGAGTGCGGCTTGAAGGCTGAAGAAACTCAGCAAATTGTCCAGGACCTCTCTGCGCAGGTCGCTAAGGACAAGGAGATCTGGCTCGCAAACCAGGAAAACCACGCCAAGCTCAGCGAGGAGTTCAACTATGTGGTTGGCACAATCAGGGAGGACAAGGACATAATGACCGGCTCTCTGCAACGGATCCAGACTGAACTGGATCAGAGCAAGGTGGCCTTTACAAAGGCCCTAGAAGCCCAAACCCATTGTCTGAACGACCATGACACCAAGCTGCAGCAACAGCAGGACGCTTCCTTCTTCGGGAGCAAGAACAGCATGGAAAAGCTCGAAGACTACAAAGAGCGCCATGATACCCTGAGTACAAGGGTCCTGCAAATGGAAGACTGGATTCGGGCCCAAGCGCCGAAGAATCACGCTCTGAACTCCACCAGTTCAAGCGCAGCGGAGGGCTCGAGGTATATCCCGCCAAACGAGCGGCCTAGGGCAAATCCGAGGGTCGGGGCCCAGAAGGTTCCCCAATTCACATTGGGGGCCAGCTCATCAAGGACACCACCCCGTCTACCCTCGCCATGCAGCCCTAGGATCACACTCAAGGGCACCGATGCTCTTGCGCCGCAAGGAATGGGGACACCAGACGACCCGATCGTGGCTTATTCCAGCTCGACTCATAAGAACGTCGGACAGGCCCTTAGTTTCTCCGCATGGCATGGCCATGACCAGGGGGCAGATTCTGCACCAGTAACGGCGGCCGACTGGCGCCAACTCATCTCAAGCATTGTCAAGGAGCACACCGGAAAGGGTGATGCTAGCTTGCACTACCGTGACCCCTATCCAGATAGCGTGGCACAATATCCCTTCCCCCACGGGTTCAAGAACATCGTCTTCACCACATTTTCTGGGGAGACAAGGGAAGACGCAGCAACTCACATGGCCCGTTTCAAGGTCCAATGCGGCCAATACGGGAATGATGATATGCTGAAGCTCAAGCTCTTCGGGACTTCTCTGTCCGGAGCCGCTTTCACCTGGTATTCCAGACTGAAGCCGGGGTCAATTCCAGACTGGCCCACCATGGAACGTCTCTTCCGGGAGACATACGGCACAATTGAGCCCGAAGTCGGCCTCGACTCCCTCACGCAGATGAGCCAGCAGATCATGGAGTCCGGAGTGTCTTTCCTCCAACGCTTCAAGATCCAGCAGGCCAAATGCGATTACCTGCTGCCTGAGCAAAAAGCCATTAAGTTGGCTATTCGGGGTCTGGAGCACCGCCAGCGGCTGAAGCACCATGGAGAGCGTTTCAGTTCCATGGGTGACCTAATCAACAAGGTTGGCAGCTACGAGCTCATCCTGAACGAACTGGACGATAAGGCCAACGCTTCCAAGGGAACCTATGTGCCAGGGAAGAACCGGATCGTGGGGGCACTCGACATGCAAACCCCTGCTCACGATCCCTACTATCCAAGGCCGGAGCCAGCCCATGCAGATCAGGACTTGGACGACATTGGCGCGGTAGAGCTGACCGGCAAGCAAGTGGCTCACAAACTGAAGAACCTGAAGATGACCCGCGAGCCGATCACCATCCAGTCCTTTGCTTGGACCAAACCAGAATATGAGTCGTACACTTACGACGCCAAGAACGCCCATTTGGTCTTCAATGACCTAATCGAGGCGAAGTACGTGCGCCTGGACCACAAAATTCCACCTAAGGAGGAGCTGAAGGACAAGAAATACTGTGCCTTCCACAACGTATACAATCATGACACAAAAGATTGTGTCAAGCTCCGAGACCAGCTGCAGACTTGGTTAAACTCAGGCGAGCTGAGGATGAAGGCACCGGGTAGCACGGCCTCATTGGTTGATGTAGACCCTTTCCCGCCCGTAGTAGGCATGGTCGAGGTCAACTGGGCTGACCAAGCCCAGGACGACGAACGACGTCGCGCGCCTAAAAGGGGCCGCGAGGAAGGAGACGATAATACCCGCCAGCCGCGCCGCCAGTACACCTACAACGAAAGTCTGGCACACGAGGTCTTAGAAGATCTCAGAGAGGCTGGACTCGTCACACTCCGCTCCTTGCCATACAACGAGTATAGGGACGGACGCGTCCATTGTAGTTTCCATGACAGTTGGGGGCACAGGACCTGCGAATGTCGCCAGCTCCGAGACCAGATCCAAGACTGGCTTGACCTTGGATACATCTGCTTCAAGGACGAGGGCGGCTTTACAATCGCAACTGCTGGTTTCGCTTGGCCTCGCGTCGGCCAGCGAATGATCACACTAGACCTGTCACCAAATGCAGGACCATCCGATCCGCCAGGCCGAAACCGCAAACGGCCGGCGAACAACTACATGCTCCCGGATAACCAGACGAGGAGCACAAACGACCCAGCTCGACAGTTGGTCGCAAGACTCGAACCAGACCGTCCCTCCTACAAGGATAAGGGCAAAGCAATCATGAGGGACGATAAACCGCTCCCTGTAAAAGGTTCCCAGCCTACGAGCCCCAGGACTCGCGAAGAGCTGGAGAAAAGGGTAGCGCGCCTTGAAACGTACGTCGCCGCTCATTGGGCAGCAGCGATACCTCCATCCCCTACAGCAAGCGAGATGGACATTTCAGAATCCAGCAGCGAGAGTCACAGCAGCGGCGCCCCAAGCCCTCGTGACGGCGTCTTGACCAACCCTTACATTCCCCCGACGTCCAAATCAGCGATCAAGGAAGGGGTCTGGTACACGCAGCAAGGGGGCAAGGCGGTGACCATCAGCAAGTCCAAGAAGCGCAAGCTCCAGAAGCGGTACGGCAGCATCCTACGCGCCTTACGGGCTGTCGACGAGGGCGCTATACGCCCCTCGCAGCTCGCACAGACGCCTGAGCGGATGTGGCGGGAAGCAGAAGGCCTGCGCGCAGTCCTTCAAATGCCGCCAGTCGTACCTCCAAGAATCTGCGAGCAGTTCAGTGACGATCCTGCGCCCAAGCCAAATGTTTTCTGCCGACTCACGGTTCCACCAAAGCCGGATTCGCAACCTCCCAGGCGCAGGCAATCACCACCACCTGAACAAAGAAGGGATCCGCAGCCTCCTAGACGCAGGCCATCCCCAGCACCTGAAAGGAGAAGAGACCAGCAGCCTTCCAGACGCAGGCCGTCACCCGTGCCTGACAGGAGGAGGGATCCACAGCCTGCTAGGCCCAATCCATCACCGGAGCCTACCAGGAGGAGGGATCAGCAGCCTTCCAGACGTAGGCCGTCACCGGAACCCGATCAAGGCAAGGCTCCACCTACTGGCCCTAGGCGAAAGTTGTTCATGACTCCGGACTCAGAGTCTAAACGTGAGCCGCCTCAGCCCTCACGACGACAAGAACGTCAAAATCCAGAGGCTGACGCCAGAAGGGAGCCACCATCGCCACAACAGCCTCGGCCACGGCGTACCCCGGAACCCGAGACTAGGATGGTTCCCCGAGTATCTGCCCTGCAGCAGTTAGGGAAAGAAGACAAAGGTAAGGCTCCGGCGGCAGCAGACAGACAGCCAGCTAGGGATCATCAGCCTTCACCCAAGGCAGTATGGCGCCCGAGGCAACCTGAGGTTTCAGAGCCACCAGCAGAGACACCGGCACCCTCCAGTCCTAACCTCGCCGAGCAAATGGCCCAACGTTTCCGCGAGAATGAGGAAGCCGACGAGGCACATTCAGAACCTCGGCTCAACCTAGAGGAAGAGCAAGACGAAGAGCAGGCTGAATCATTCACTTGCAATATGGTGGAGATCTCTGGTTTGGAAGCTGAGGAAGGGTTCAGCCGAGAAGCAGACGCCTTTGCAGTTCTCGAAGGGGAACATGGGATCATTGACACACCTCTGGTCCCAGTCTCCGAACAATTCTCGTTTCAGGTCGGGATGGTGTTCTTCATTTCGGAACGATACGCCCTTCCACCAAACACAACCTGCAGTGCGGCGGACATCACCATCGTCAGCGAGGATGACAGCATACCCCCGCCGTGCAGCAGCGAAATGGGCCCAGTACTGGCCCCAGCCGATGGCACTCCGCAAGAAGAAAGTTCGAGTAGCTTCGCACCAAGGCCAACCATGACCTTTTCTACACCAACCCTGGACATGGCCACCCACATGCGACCACTGTATATCACAGCAGAGGTCCAAGGGAAACTGATCAACAAGGTCATGATCGACACCGGTGCCGCGGTTAATGTCGTCACAACCCGCACCATGGGGCTCCTCGACATCCCGCGCTCAATGATCCAGACAACGTCCTTAACGGTGAAAAACTTTACAGGACAGGTGTCCAGGACCCTAGGTTTGTTGTTTCTACGGGTCAAGGTCGGGCCAGCATCGCGGGTTTATACCTTTTTCGTTGCCGAGTGCGTTTCCTCTTACAGCATGATCCTCGGCCGCGACTGGATCCACAGGAGTTTTTGCGTGCCTTCCTCCATGCACCAAGAACTCATGATCTGGGACACCGAGAAACGCGAGTCAGTCATCATCAAGGCCGACCCGCGGCCTTTCTCCATTTCCGCCAACCTCAACGATGCCCGATACTACAATACAGACTTGGGCCCGTTGGATGTTCAAGGCGTCGATCACAAGGGCCGCCCATACGGAGTAACGGCCTCCAATCTAACGCGATGGGGACTTACCCAGGCGAAGGACGATCTGCAACGTCCTCACACCATCGCGACTCTCACACCCCATTTCGATGGATAGTGCCCTTTCCGAGGAGGCACGCGAGGCTGGCGAGTCCTTGTGCGAAAGACTCCTTTCGTACTGGGCAGCGCGCGAAGCCTACGACAAGGTCGCGACTATGGAATATGTCGATGAAGTGGTGGATTATTCCGATACCAAGGAAGAAGTTATTCAGTTAGCTCCTGCTGCCTTGGACGACACTCCACCTCAAGTCCGCGACCCCACTTTACAAGTTGATGTAGGGACTGCAGAAAAGCCCTTACTTATTTCCATCAGTACAAAGTTGGCGGAGGAAGAAAAGGAAGCCCTCCTTGACCTATTACGCGAATACAGGGATTGCTTCGCCGACAAGTACGAAGATATGCCAGGCTTGTCCCCGGACCTGGTCTGCCACCGGCTACCAACCTATCCCGACCGGCGTCCAGTCCGGCAGGACGGTCGTTTCATGCGAACTGAAACCCAGATCGTGGTTAAAGAAGAGATCGAAAGCATGCACCGATCGGGAATCATTCGCGTAGCCAAATATAACGAGTGGTTGTCGAACGTCGTCCCCGTCCGCAAGAAAAATGGCAAGATGCGTGTCTGTGTTGATTACCGAGATCTAAACAACGCAACACCAAAGGACATATACCCCATGCCTGTGGCTGACCTACTTATTGATGCCGCTGCAGGGCACGAGGTGTTATCCTTTATGGACGGCACGGCCGGGTACCACCAGATCCCCGTCGCCGAGGAGGATCGACACAAGACCGCCTTCCGTTGCCCTGGTTTCGCTGGCGCGTTCGAGTATGTTGTCATGCCCTTCGGTCTTAAGAACGCGGGGGCAACGTACCAGCGCGCCATGAATCTCATCTTCCACGACATCTTGGGCAAGTTGATTGAAGTCTACATCGACGATGTGGTAGTCAAAACCAAATCGCGAGCGACCCACGTGGAAGACCTCCGGCAGGTGTTCACACGGATGCGCAGACATAACCTCAAGATGAACCCCGCCAAGTGCGGCAGAGGCCGGTGATTTCCTTGGCTTTCTTGTGCATCAAAGGGGCATCGAAATCCCAAAGGACAAGGCACGAGCGGTAATCACCGCATCTCCCCCCACTACCAAGAAGGAGCTCCAACAGCTACTAGGGCGAATTAACTTTCTCCGCCGATTCATATCAAACGCGGCAGGGAAGGTCCAACCCTTCTCCCCTTTACTTAAGCTCCAGGGGGCAACCGAGTTCGTATGGAAACCACAACACCAACAGGCCTTCGATCGAATCAAGGACTACCTTACGAACCCACCAGTCCTGATTCCGCCTCGCGACGGCGCCCCGCTTAAACTTTACATCGCAGCCGCCGATCTATCCATCGGTGGACTCCTGGCCCAGGATGATGAAAACGGGGTAGAACATGCCGTCTATTACCTCAGCAGAGTTTTAACAGACTGTGAGACACGCTACTCGCCCATGGAGAAGTTATGTCTCGCCCTCTACTTTGCAGGATGCAAGCTGCGCCATTACATGCTTGCCTTTACCACGGTCGTCATCGCTCAATCCGACCTGGTCAAATACATGCTTTCTCGCCCTATCTTGCGGGGACGCATCGGCAAGTGGATCCTCGCCATGTCCGAATTCTCATTGCAATATGTTCCGCAAAAGGCAGTAAAAGGACAGGCAATAGCGGATTTTCTTGCCCATCACCCACCATCAGAACTCACAGCGTTTCGCGAGTTGGACTTCGCCACAGTGACACTCGCTCCCTGGACCTTGTACTTTGATGGTTCACGGACTGATACAGCAGCCGGAGCCGGGATAGCCATCGCCAATCCCGCTGGAGATCGTTTCTCCTATTCGTTCCAGCTCGACTTCAAATGCACCAACAACCAGGCCGAGTACGAAGCATTAATCATCGGCTTAGAGATCTTGTTGGACTTAGGAGTCCGCGAGGTCCAGATCTTTGATGATTCTTTGTTGGTCGTTAACCAGCTTGTGGAAAAGTTCAAATGTTTAAGCTTGTCAATTGAGCCATACCTGCGCAAGGCATTCGAGGTACTGGATCGATTCGACGACGTGTACATCGAACACATACCACGTGAATTTAACTTCGCTGCCAACGAGCTCGCCCAGATAGCGTCTGGCCTCAGCCTGAGAGACGGAGTACGCGAACGCCTGCTCAAGGTCGAACGCCGCACTCTTCCCTCTTTCATCGCCAGGAGGCAATTTCGGGACGCCATCCCAGAAGTTGCAGCCTTGGACCCCATCGACGAGGATTGGCGGCTACCATTCATCGCCTACCTCCAGAACCCCAACGATGCTGCTCATTCCAGGCAAATCCGTTTCCTCGCCTTAAACTTTGTACTACGCAATGGCGAACTCCGGCGGCGTGGGGAAGACGGCAACGACTTCCGCTGTGTATACGGAAACGAAGCTAAACGTCTCATGCGCGAAGTCCATTGCGGAGTTTGCGGCTCACACCAGGCCGGGCCCAAAATATTCTGAAAGACTGTATTGCCTTCGCCAGAGGTTGCCAAGACTGCCAAGCTCACGGACCAGTGCAACATATTCCTAACATCCCATTGCAGCCTATAATCAAACCTTGGCCGTGTCGCGGATGGGCAATGGATTTCGTGGGCATCATTCATCCCCATTCCTCTGAGCAGCACAAGTTCATTATCGTTGCCACCGACTTCTTTACCAAATGGGTCGAGGCCGAACCACTCAAAGTCGCCTCTGCTAACTCGGTGCGCAACTTCATTTTCCGCAACATCATCTCACGCTTTGGTATCCCGGAGTGCATCGTTACGGACAGGGGGGCAGCTTTCATGGCCGATTCAGTTGTTACGTACTTAAACGATTACGGCATCAAGCTTCTACACTCCACGCCATACTATGCACAGTCCAATGGCCAAGCGGAGGCCAGTAATAAGGTCATCCTTGGCATCCTCCGCAAGATGTTGGAGTTGAACCCTCGCGTCTGGCACCAGGAGCTCTACCACACTTTATGGGCCTACCGCACCTCCAAGCGAGGCCCAACGGATACCACACCGTACGCTCTCATGTACGGTCACGACGCCGTCCTTCCCCTTGAGATCAATATCGCTTCGCTCCGCGTCCAGGAACAGCATCAACTACTTGGCGAGGATTACGTCCAAGCCATGTGGCAGGAGCTTGAAGATTTAGACGAGCATCGTGTCGCCGCTTTCAACAACCTTGTCCTGGAGAAACAGCGCATCGCCCGCTCCTATGATAAAATCACGCGCGGGCAGAGCTATGCTGAGGGCCAGAAGGTGTGGCGAGCAGTCCTCCCGCTTGGGGACAAAACAGATGGTCGGGGCAAGTGGTCCGCTCGCTGGGATGGACCCTTTATTATTCACCGAATACTTCCCAAGGGGGCATACCACTTGCGCGACTTGGACGGTACTATTCATCGCAACCCTATTAATGGCCGCTTCCTCAAGCGCCACATTGCAGGGGTCTGGGAGCGCGAGGATCCTATACCTCCACCAGATCCCGCCACCACAGTCAATAGTGTTACGCGCCATCGCGTACTCGCTCCGCCGCCTAACACTAGGGGGCAACTCGGGACAGAAGACTAATAGAATACATTGTAACGTACCAGCCTAAAAAGGCCTGTATTAGATTGGGGCCTATTCCAGAGGCCCTAAAAAGTTCTATTGTTTTCTTTATTCTCTGTAAACGTGCAAAGTCTAAACACAAAGACTAGTACAAGATTGGGGCCTATTCCAGAGGCCTAAAAAATAAATTCATTTATTTTTGCCCTTTTTGACTTTGTTCAATACATGTTTCGAATTATGGCTTTGCGGCCAAAGCAATTACATTGATCAGAAAAGGTAAATTAGACTATGTTTACATTTCAAAAAAGCATAGATCTACAGATACTGGAGCCTCGTCCCGGCTCGCTTGGCTAAAGGGAAGTCTGCCGTGGCGCCCTCCGCTCAAAGGTGACGAACGCCTCGCAGCCTTAGATCAGCCAAAACCCTGACGCCGGCCTGGACCCAACAGAAAGTGTTGGGAAGCTACAGGTCCAGCGGGTCAGGATCCCTCATGCTACCACCAGTCTTCCGTTTGAAGGACCGGCAGAGCCTCACGCGCTGATAGAACAGCAGGCGCCAGGCAGAGGGTGCCCGACCTTTGGTCAGGCCGAACAAAGGCTTGGCCTGAGAGTAGATTCTCAGAATCACTCTAGGCCTGAGAGTAGATTTTCAGAATCAGCAAAGAAGGGGAATATATGGTTGAGGGCTTTGCTCTAAGCAGGGACAGAAGGATGAACAGAAGGGAATAAGAAATCATGGTGAGGGGGCAGAGACTTCACTGATACTTCACCCCGGCCAAGCGTTTCTTTTTATAGGCGGAAGGGGCGATTGTGCGTTTGACAGTTGTCCCCCATGTAATATTTGCTCCGAGATACGGGCTTTGGAGATAAGGTCAGACGCGTTTTTCAATAATGATTGTCCGCGTTCCGAGCGAGTAGTTACATTGGAAACCGTCGCTGAATCTCGGAAAAGGATTTTTTCCCCGACAGTTATTACAGAACAGTTGGCAAAGAGCGGGAAAATTTCAACTTTGATATTATCATTAAAGTTCGTACATAAGGGGGCAAATACAGTTAAACCTACGCACGCCTACAAACCCTATACAAATCTAAGAGCATGCCTTCTAAGGCTATTTCTTCTTCGTAGGCTTGGGCTTGAACTTCTTCAGCAGCGGCCACGGCCGAGTCCAAAGCCTCCTGGGCCTCCTCCGCGGCCTGCAAACGAGCTTCCACTTCCAAAGCGCGGGCCAAGTCTTGGCGAGCCCGAACAAGCTGAGCCTGCAGCTCTGCTATCTGAGCCTCCAAGGCTTCCACTCGCCGAGCATGGCCAGCACTTGGATTCTCTGAAGACGCTCCAGGAATGCCAGCTTCACCAAGCTCGGCCAAGAGGTTCGCCATCTGGTTGTCCAAGTTGCGGCGAGCTTGCTCACGGGAGGCCGATTGAGCACCGATATCCAAAACTCGGCGAGCCTGCGACTCGACAGCATCGGCCAACTCCAGCGCTTGGTCCAGAACAGGATTGCCGCCAGCGAGATGTCGATCCAGAGCTTCATGGGCCTCGCGAATACGTCCTACCAAGTCAAAGACGTTCGGGCGAGAGCCGTGATGAAACAACCCATGAAGGAAAGACCGAGCTAAGCGGATGGGTTCTGGATCAGTAGGCGGAGTGGTTCGGGCCCAAAGACGAGCGGCCCGGGTACTGAAGGAAGAAGACTCCTCGCCAGGTCTCCTTGTTGGGACCGGAGTGACTGGTTCAACTTCGGCAGCCGCTTCAATTTCTGGAGAGGGTGGCGGAGTGCCATGAGCTGTCTCTGTCTCCACCAAGGGGGCAGTAAAGGCCTTTGTTGGAACCGCCGGAGGCACTTCACCGGTGTGACCCGCACGGCCCAATCGCAGAGGAGGAGCCCAAAGTATCAGTTGGAGGCCTTCGGGCGGAGACGCCAAGGGGGCAGTAGGATCAGAGACTTGGTTGGACTGGTCGAGGACTGCATTTTCAACCAGAGCCAAGGATGGTTCTGGGATTGGACCAGCTTCGCCAGAAGCGGCGGTTGGAGAGGAGGGCTGTGTGACTTCCTCGCTAGCTTTGTCGGCCCCCTCGATGACCGTAGTAGTCTCCTCCGCAGCCGCTTCGACAGTCTCTTCAAAGGCCACCTCCTCGCTAGATTCAGCAGATTCTTCGGCAACCGTTTCCGCGCCTGCCACTGCAAATTCCTCAATGACCATCTCTTCGCCGGCTTCGGCAATTACCTCGAGTTCCATCTCCGCGCTTGCCTCAGTAACCCTCTGAAGGGCCAAGTCCACGCTGAATGTCTCTGGAGATGGGACTTCCGTTATCTCGGGCGCCTCCTCAACAACAGCGAGGCGAGGTCGAGTGCGGCGAACCTGTCAAAAGCAAAGTTAGCGAGTTTGTTGACTGGCTTAGGAAAATTTAATTCAAAGTGGTCCGCTTACCGGGTCGCTTACCAAGCCATACTCTCGCTGGTACTGCACATCCTCCAGCAAGTCCTCTTCGTCCTCGATAGGACGCTTCCGCGAGCTCTCGCCGCTCGTTGGCCGAGGAACGACAGGAGCAGTCTCGCTGTCGTGGCCCGCCACAGTCTCCCTTCGAACAGGTGCCTTTCCTCTGGCAACTTCGGACCTGTCAACGTTTCTCCGGCGGGAGGCAGACTGAGAAAAGAAGAAGAGGATTAGAGAAGAGCATTTTATCAATATGTCAAAAGAAGTTCAAAATTTGCACGGTTAGTGACATACCGAAGGTGTGGGATCGCGTTCTCTAATGACGATCCCCGTCGGGCGGCGAGCAGTAGGAACTGGCGGAGGCGCGAGCCTAGTTCTTGTCGCAGCCCCTGAACTCCTTTCCGCATGGTCGCGCTGGCCATCGAGGATGGTGCGATCTGATTCGCCCAAAGTATCGTAAAGAGGACGAAAGACGGCAGCGAAGACAGCGTCGTCTGGGAACTCCCAATGGTTGTCAGATAAGGACCGCCACCAAGCGAGGTAAGCGGGGTCAGTACCCAGCGAAGGCTCGATCTCCAGCAGGTTGGGAGAAAGAGGGTAGAGATTTTGCAGCGGGGTGACCCGATCAGACTCGCCAATCTTCCTCCACGAGGTGTACTTGTTGACTGAATGGAGAAGCGGGTAAGGAATCCCTTGATGAAAACCAAGTTGCCTTGCGAAGTGATTGGGAGCATATAGCTCGAAGCCTTGCTCATCCTCAGCGAGTTGGAGGTCGCAGCATGAGGTTGCTCTTACAAAGGCAGTCCTCGCATCGTTGTCAGAGTCTTGGCGGGGGAAGAAACCCGTCGATAGGACCTCAGGGTGGCGCCGGCGAACCATCATATCCATAGTCGGAGGTGGCTCGATGTGGTTGTAAAGGATGGACAGGCTAGCGAAGAAGGACAGAGGGGTCCGATTCGCGTCATTCCTGCACACCGCAAAGCCAAGCAGCCGATCTTCGGGCAGGAACTCCACCGGGGCTCGCCGGAAGAGCGGGAAGTACAGCTGCGTCCACAGGTCCAGGATCCACAGAGGGCCGCCAGAAAGGTGGAAAGGCTTCAGCGACAGCAGATGCAAAGTCCGGTAGAGTGCGCCTAATACAGGTTGCCCTAACCCGACTTCAACCCCATTGTATAGCGCTTCGGCCAACTTGGTCCATCTCCCGGTTGGTTTGTGAGCGCTGCCGCAGAAGACAAACTTGTCAAGCCAGTACTCCAAGAAAGCGATGCCTCCTTCATGCGGCTCCGCGTGGCCCATGTAAAATTTCCTCCATGCCCCGTATGAAATTCTCAGGGCACGGCGAGCTCCCAAATTGCAGGCGTATGTGAACTCGGTCGACGCAAAGTCGCCTGGCACATACGGCTTGGCGTGGATCGGCAGCCCGATGATGGCGAGGATGTCCAGCAGAGTAATGCCCATCTGCCCGAAAGGGAAGTCGAAGGTGTTTGTGGCGCTGTTCCACAAACAGGCCATGGCAGCGATAGGCGCTCGATCGGTGTGAGAGGGCAGCGAGAAACTCAAGGCAATGGCCTCATGGATGCCGGTGGCTTCCCAGATCGTCTGATCGGTCTGGAGGCGCTCCTCGTACCACGTTCGCTCCTCCGCGGTGGCGCTGGGCCACTCCCCGACCCGGACATTTACATGAGAGCGGGCTTGCCAGGTGGAAAAGTTTCCCGGTTCGCGCCGTTGGGCCAAGATTGGCCGACGCACGGAGGAGTTGTAATGATTAAGGTCGGCGTCGGACAGGGGCTTTGAAGGAGTCGGGCCAAGCAGAGCCGCCCCTGTGTCAAGGAAATAGATTGGTGTTCCTTGAGGCGGGTTGGTGGCGAAGCGGCGAGCAAGGCTGGTCGACCAAGAGGTCGCCGCCGTAAGGTTCAGGTTCGGGTCATTGGCAAAAGGTTTAGGAGGCATTGTTTCCGGTTAAAGTCTGTCTGGTGCTGGAGTTTGGCTGTTTGCAGAAGGCGGAGATTGTTTTGAAAGCGATGGTAAGATGTGGGGACCCGCGTCGAGGTTTATAAAGGAGACGAACCGTAACGTCCCTTTCAATCAATGGTCGCAACGAAAAGACACAATGACGACCGAAACGTCAGCGCGTTTCAAAATTCGAAAAGCCGTAATGATGAAGGGAGGCGATAGCGCCGAAGCGTCAGCACCTTTTGAAATACGAGTTCCCATAAAAAAGCTTAATTAGGCCTTTTCGCTTATCCGTTGCGAAACGGATTAAGCTCAAGGCCTAGGGGGCAATGTTTGAGCCCAGTGGGCATTTTCGGTCCAAGACTCGAGAAAGGCTTGGATATCATTTGGGCCAACGCCTGTGGCCTTTTTTAGCCCATCAAGGGTAGCAAGGTTTGACAGCACGTGACGTGGCTTTTATCCAGAGGATTCTGATACCTTGCGAGATTCGGTGTCTACGCGGGATCCTTATCTCCAGTTCGCATGGGACTCTATAGTTCTTGCGAGGATGGGATGGAAATGACTAATAACGCCCTCGGGATAAGGTCGCTTAGTGTTTGAGTTCGCTTACTACACGACAAATGAAATGCAGCGAGGCAGGGAACGAAACCTAAGCGAGATAGGTTTGACACGTGTTGCATGGAGCGCACGACTGGCGAGTTAAACGTGTCCTTGTGGGATTCTAATTGCAGAGTCCGTATTGGATTGTGAGTAAATCTCCACGAGTTGCTTACGGATGAATATATAAAGAAGCTTTACAGCTTACAGAAGGACACACAATCAATCAATCAACAAATCTCTCTCAAACAGACGTACACAGTCGAAACCTTCGAGTCTTCTCGAAACCCTAACGTTCTAAGCGCACCCCGCTTTAGATCCCGGAGCCCGTCAGGATTCGTCTCCGATTTCCCAATTGTTGCTCTGCTCGCTCTCACAGTGAGTATCGATCGACAGGTGATTAAGAAGAGTAAGCTCGGAAATATTTCCTCATCAGGTGACGCCGGAGCCCTCATTCGCCTGGTCAAGAAGTCAGGACGCGCACCGTTCTCTTTCCTCATCCGTGAGGTGGCACGCCCCGCACACATCGTTTTTTACATTTGTTCCCTCATCACCCCTTGCTGAGGACGTGGGCCAAAACACTCCTTGAATTAAGTTTTCTATTTATTACTGAATCTGATTGATGTTTTTCCTGTTCATTTCTCAGCAAGCAAGTTAGCTGGCGTACTAGGGTCCTAGTGGTATCTGATTGGACCAGAAGATTTATTTTTGGGAGAGATTCAAGCCGTATTTGAGGACGACATAGAATTCCGGCCTAAGCTGTCAGCATTGTGTACATGCCTTCTTGTATCGTGTTTGAGGGAGATTTCTCTAGGTTGTAGAGCAAAAATGATTCATGTGAGATTCTTTACATATCATCTTCCTTTTCCCTTTCCAAATTGATTATGAAAAAATTCCATTGCTGGATAAAAGGATTAATACAATTCAAGCTTATCTGGGTTTGAATTGAATTAGCTATCATTTTAGATGAAATATAATTCTCCTATATGAAACTTTTTCCAATTCAGAAACTCCCAACAACCTAATAGATGTAATTTCTCCTTATCCTTCTGCAAACTAATAAAACAAATGAGAAATCCTATTTGAAATTAAGAACCCAATTCATGTCCATTGGGAGAAGAAAAGAAACCAACTCACGCTGGGTTGTAAATCCACAGAAAATGTTCATTAATCAAAGCATCAGTGATCCCTTTTGGTCAGTTCATTCATATTTGGACAAACACAAAGATTGAGAATTTCATACATGCCTAACTATGAAACGAAGTCATAATAAAATCACAACTTTTCAACAGCTTCTGGACAAAGACTGAGATTTAATTCATGCATAGTAATATTTTTTCACCATATTGGAAAAGATTACTGTAATTCCTACTCTGCCGGTTTGACAAGTCAAACATCGGACCCTGAAGAATAGAGTATCTCCGGTTACGTGACAGCTACTCCTTATGGTTCGGTCCCTGGTATTAGGTAATGCACCCTAACTACTTCACGTACCAGCAAAACCAGAAACTGTCCAAATCCATAAGCATATAAACTGCCCTGTAATTAAGTTCGTTACTTTCTTCTTTTGAAGAAAGAACTGAAAAGTGAAACAGAAGTTTCATAATGTGGGGAGCTTCATTCTATGAGAGAGCCTCTAGGCTCTTTCAGCAATACCCCTCCCTATCAAAGCTTCTTGTTGTTGCTACAGTCGGGTGCTCTTTCAACTCTCCTCAATCTGCATCACAGAAGTTTTCGTTTGCATTATGAGTACAAGCTTTAAGGGTTTATATGCTTTGATCTTCTCGTCCAATCTTCATTGTTAGTGGTGTTTTTGGTGTTTGGGATATATGTTTCTGTGTAGATTGTAACTATGAGACATAAATGGTAGATTGATTTAGTATGTGCAGTGAAACATGGCTCTGCAATGTTAATTAGTACCTCTTAAGAACTTTGATAAATAGATTAGATCGAATCAGACAATCAGGGTATGTATTAGCTTAAATGACAAATGGGGAGATAAATAAAATAATTTTGAAAAAACTTCTTACACGTTATTTTCACTTTTCCTTGGATTTTTGACAGAACTATCCTCTCTTTTTCATGGAACATATTTGGCATAACTATGGATGAAACTCTACATATCTGTAGCTCCATTTCTTATCAGCTGACTTGCACATTTGCACTTGAATATTATGCAGTGGGGGAAGTCTGGCGGCATTTCATGAAGGCAGACCATTCCATGGTCGTACTGTGTATGCTGAAGCAGCTCAGTCTGAAGGCGAACTGAAGAAAAAGGTGGTGGTACTTGGAACTGGTTGGGCTGGCGTCAGTTTCTTGAAGAATTTGAAGAGTTCCTCATATGATGTTGAAGTGGTGTCCCCTCATAATTATTATTTGTTCACCCCTCTGCTGCCGAGTATTACTTGTGGCACAGTCGAACCACGCAGCATTGTCGAACCAATTCGCTCTATTAATAAGAAGGTATCACCTGCATACATATAGATAAAAATTTATGATGGACTTCGACTACTTGCTTCTGCTTTCTCTATTCAGAAAATGGTTTACTTTTGAAATATGCACCTTATAAAGTATACCATTTTGCAAACAGAGAACGAAATTAGACATGGTCACCTTTTCCTGCAGTATAAGTACTGGAAGTAAAATCTTATTTTAGTACGTTTCGCATCCAAGGTACTGCAGCACTGTTTGAATACATGCCCTGCTCACTCTGTACAAATAATCTTCAGGAGTTGTATCATGTTGAAACATGTTTCCATAATTTGTCTAGTTCTGTAGTTTTGTTTCTAAGAATGTATAGAGATAAACTTTTATGTAGTTTGATTGACTGGAGACACTGATGGATTAGATGACAACTCTTTCCTTGATCTGAAATGACATGCAGAAAGGCTTAAATATTTAGTTCAGGGAAGCAGCATGTTACAAAATAGATCCACAGAATAAGAAAATTTACTGTCAGACAACCCAAGACAACAATTCATGCGGGAAAAATGAATTTAGTGTAGATTATGACTACCTGATCATAGCCATGGGAGCAAAAGCTAACACATTTAACACCCCTGGTGTTGAAGAGCACGCTCATTTCTTGAAGGTACTTAATTCATGTAAAAGAATGAATTTCTGCTTGATTTCATTCTGTGTGATTGATACATATATATAGATACAACTGCTATACAACTATGAGGAGAAGAGTGATTCTCACTAACCCCCCCCCCCCTAAAACTAGACGGGCCTGCCCGGATAAGTTTGCTAGCATGAAACAGATGGCGAGGCTTGTGAAGTGGCTTGGTGAGGAGATCTGCAGGCTGGTCCAGAGATGGGATGAAGCAAACATGGTGGCTACCTGTGGTCACTTTTTCCCTAACAAAATGGAAAAAGTATCAATCACACAGAATGAAATCAAGCATATAATTAAGAAGGAGAATCAGAATCACTCTTGATTTGAGGAGAAGAGTGATTCTGAGTGATTCTCGCTAACAATTCATACTTCCTTTACTATAGCACTTTACTTGATTGTAAGATGACTCCACAAACTATAGCACTTAACTTCATTGATATCGCAAGGAGGATAACAACGAGATTCTTGGGTTTTAATTGGCAGGGAGTAGAAGATGCTCTGAAGATTCGTCAGTCTGTGATTGACTGCTTTGAACGGGCAAGTCTTCCATGCATAACTGAAGAAGAAAGGAAGAAAATTTTGCACTTCGTAGTTGTTGGCGGTGGTCCAGCAGGTGTGGAGTTTGCTGCAGAGCTTCATGACTTTGTAACTGCAGATTTAGCCAAGTTGTACCCTTCCGTTAAAGATGATGTATCAATTACTTTACTCGAAGCAGGTGATCATATTTTGAACATGTGAGTAAGGTATATACATTTCTGTAATTTTTGGTATTTCAATGAACGTATTAGTCAAGTTAACTATTATGTGCTTGGTTTGGTCTTACAGGTTTGACAAAAGAATTACAAAATTTGCTGAAGAGATAAAAGAATTACAGTGTGAAGGAATAGTTTTCTTGATATCATTCAGCAGAGTTACATCTTCTTATATACAGAACATATGCTAATCCGATCCACTATTCTAGGGATAGCTATGGTAAGACAGAATATCAGGAGTGATTAAGGTAATTACATTCAAATCTACTTTCTATTCTTAAGACTCCCCCTCAAGTTGGAGTGTATGTTAATTACACCCAACTTGGATAAAAGAGAAAAGAACTGTTTTACCGTTAATGGTTTCGTAAAGATGTCCGCTGGTTGCTCATCTGTTCGAACATGATGTGTAGTAATAAGTCCTCGTTCAACCTTCTCTCTCACA
The DNA here is from genome assembly GCA_034370585.1 of Fragaria x ananassa. Classification (NCBI taxonomy): domain Eukaryota; kingdom Viridiplantae; phylum Streptophyta; class Magnoliopsida; order Rosales; family Rosaceae; genus Fragaria; species Fragaria x ananassa. Next base: position 31,093,076 of record CP139754.1, on the reverse strand, counting down.
ACATGACAATCTATCTCGATGTGTTTGGTCCTCTAATGGAAAACCGGATTCGATGCTATATGAATCGCCGCCTTGTTGTCACAAAACAGCTTGATCGGAGATCGTTGATTTGTTTATCAAATTAAACAATAATTTTCAGGATGTTTTTGCTGCTGGGAGTGACACATCAGCTGCAGTTGTAGATTGGGCAATGTCAGAAATGATCAAACATCCGAGAATCATGAAAAGGGCACAGGATGAGGTGAGGGAATTGTTCAACAGAGCACGGCTGGTAAATGAAACAAGCATAAGAGAGATGAAGTATTTGAAGTTGGTTATTCAAGAGTCACTGAGGTTACACCCTCCTGGTGTCCTCTTACTTCCAAGAGAATGTGCAGAAAGGTGTGTGATTGATGGATATGAAATACCTGCCAAAACAAGGGTAATCGTGAATGCTTGGGCAATCGGAAGAGATCCCAATTATTGGAGTGATCCGGAGACGTTTAATCCAGACAGATTCCTTGATAGTTCTATTGACTACCAAGGAACAAACTTTGATTATATCCCATTTGATGCTGGAAGAAGAATATGCCCTGGCATGCTATATGGTTTGGCTAATGTTGAGCTTCCACTAGCAATGCTGTTATATCATTTTGATTGGAAACTCCCCAATGGAATGAAGAATGAGGACTTGGACATGACTGAGGAGTTCAGCGTTGTAGTCGACAGAAAACAAGATCTGCATTTGACTCCCACTCCATATATATCATCGTCCTTGTCTTACGGATGCAAATTTAAGAATAGAAATAAGTTAATCAAGTACGTGTACGTTTTCTTTTTCCTTGTCATTGCAATTGTACTTTGTACGTTTGTCTGTGTCCTACTTATGTCATCTGTAATTTTGAGAAACTATCCAAAGCTTAGTTGCAAAATAACAATCAAACACTTTGCCTTGATAAGAGCTGCATAACCATATACATAGAGAAAATCTGAAGAAACACATAGTTGCATTGTCATAATGAGCAAATCAGAAGAAACACGTAGAGAAAAGGCTGCAGAGAAGGGAGAGGAGGACATCGTGAGGACGACTACTAGCCCGCTCATGCCTTACACAATGGGGTCTTTAGGCGTTAGACGATCAATACAATGGTTCTATTTCTAGAGCATGGTAAGGTGTGGATGTTTATTTTCGTATTTTTCTCTGTAGATTTTTTTTGGTTAGTGAATAATGCGATTGTGCTCGGTAATTGCTGGAAGGAAAGGTTTGTCTGTTTTGTAGAACTTGTTCTGAGCGGTGGATATTTATGGTATTTATTTACCTTCAAACTTGATCTTATACGATAGCCGTGACGATTAATGAACAGAACTTGACTCCAAATCTCTAAAAAAAATTAATAAAATAGAGATTCATGTTAGTCTAAAAATTGAAAACATAAACTAGCCAGTTCCACAAAAACGGCTTTGAATATCGATGGTCTGAATAGCATATTCGACTACTGGAGACAACAGTTACCGATCAAAGAACGGCTTCTGAAAGTCGTGATTCTTGTGATTATTGAATATGCGTTTACATTGCAGCCCCTCGTAGGGGGTTTGGTAAGGTCATTTTCTTCATCTCACATGAAAAAACAAAGTCCAGAACAAAATGCGACCTTATTATCACTTTCTAGGCAATTTCGATCACAAAAACGTTTATCATCATCATCATCACCTATCAGATAAGCCAGATAAAAGTGTAGCCGAGCAAAAAAAGAAGAACCAGAACCACCATTTCATCACAGAATGGAGGATGAAATCAAGACCATATTCAAGATAGGTCTCTCGGTCCTGGCATCTCTAAGCTACACCTATTTCATATCTTCGGAGATCCCCCGAGGCAAACTCAGGTTCTTCTCCCTCCTTCCTATCTTATACCTATTCTTCATCCTCCCTCTATCTCTATCTACAGCCCTCCCTGCAGGAGTTATTTCCTTATTCGTCACCTGGATCGGTAGCTTCAACCTCCTCCTCTTCTCCTTCGGCTCCGGCCCGCTGTCGTCTCAACCTCCACCAAAGTCTCTCTTCCTCTTCATCCTCCTTGCTTGCCTCCCAATCAAAACCCAAAGCTCAAACCATCGAAACCCCGATAAGTCATCTAAACCAAAGAAACTGCCTCTGAGTTTGCCAACCAAAGTCGTGCTTTTTGCTATTTTGGTGGCTCTGACCGACTACAAACATTACTTGCACCCCAAGGTTTTGTTAGGCCAGTATGGCTGCATGTTGTACTTATTCGTCGACATACTCGTCGGCTCCTGCAATGTTCTGATGCGAACGGCGCTCGGGATCGAGCTCGAGTCGCCGTCCAATGAGCCGTACCTCTCGACGTCGCTGCAAGACTTCTGGGGCCGGAGGTGGAACCTCATGATAACCAACATTCTGCGCAACACCGTATACAAACCCGTACGGTCAGCCGTGGAGGCTTCCCTAGGGAGGGAGTGGGCCCCACCGCCGGCGGTGTTGGCCGCCTTTTTGGTCTCGGGTCTGATGCACGAGCTCATATATTACTACATGACAAGGGTGACTCCGACGTGGGAGGTGACGTTGTTCTTTGTTCTTCATGGAATGTGTTTGGTGGCGGGAGGTTGACTTGAAGAAGGTTTTAAGTCCTAAGTGGCGGTGTCATTGGGCCGTGTCAATCCCGATGACACTCGGCTTTATAATCGTCACCGCCACTTGGTTGTTCTTCCCGCCGTTAATAAGGAATGGCGTTGATGAAAGGGCAATCGGAGAGTGCAAGGAATTATTAGAGTTCATAAACAAAAAGTTAGAACGTTTGGTTTCATGGACGTCTCTTGCCTTGGGTGGTTAGAATAGTTATGCAAGTTTAGTGATCTCATTAGTTTACACACAAAAATGAAAATTACATTTGTAACAAAAGTTTAGCATCGTTACAAAGCAAGACGTACGTACGTTTGTATCAAATTCCAGATGATAAAATTTCACACTAATTTTAGCATGATATGGGTTGGTTATCCTAACATTGTGTGATAGCCGCCAATATAAGCATCAACTTTGTACTTCATTCAGAAGTCATTCTCGAGCTAGATATCAAAGATTAGTTATGGTTTTTTCAATTTACGTACACACACAACTGAAATATATGAGATAGTGAAGAAAAGAATGTTTCAAAAAAATTGGTATGTCACTTGAAAGTCATTAAACAGAGGTGGCATGGACATAAACAAAATCTATAAAAAAAAAACACTAATATATAAAAAAACATATTTAATTTCATTACAAGATTTTTTGAACATACACCACCAATGAACAACATCGAGAAGAAACAACCCAGATCAATGATCTCTCGGTGTGTTGGCGAAGAACAAAAGGAGCTCAAGTTCTTTATTTTCTAGCTTTTGGTTTATCCCTATATATATATATATATATATATATATATATATATATATATATATGGCTGCAGTTAATAAATTAACAACATAAGCTAAAATGCAAAACTCATGGTTACATATCAGATTTGAGCTTTGCCTTTTCTCGCTACAAGAGGGGGTTCATGTTTTTGATTTTCTAATTTTAACATAAAAGATCTATAAAATGTGGGGGAGGAGTTTCCGTTGCCGAATTCAGGCGTTCTCCTATGGAGGGAGGTTGAAAAGCACATATGCTTTCTTGCTGTGTTTTTATCGAGTTACGAAATTGTGAATTAGGTTGATGATACATATTGCATAGTACATTCATCCAATTGGTTTTGGATATTAGCTGTGGATTATTTGCATGCTAAGTTTTCTCATAGGCTACACTTCAGCTTGTACACCATATATGTTAATAAAGTTAAAATTTGCAATGGGGTTTTGTGCATGCATGCTCCTCATTTGCTTTCATGGTCTTTAGTATTTAGTATTTACCATGTTCTTTTGTGGTTCAAACTTGAATTACAAATTTAGGAAGCACAAGCAATGAGTGCTATACTGCTGTATCAATTTCTGATAATCAAGCTCTCTAAAAAAATTCTCACTAATCGATTTGCATAAAAAGATAGAATCAGGTTGAAGGTTTCAATTACTATGTGATCTTAAGTTCGTCCAAGAATACAATTAAAAAGTTTACGTTGGTTTGAGGATACTTCAGGGCTCATCAAATATAAGAATATTACATATGATTTTAAATCTTCTCACATTTTCAGAGAAGGAAATAGGGTAGCAGATGCTCTAGCTAATCATGGAACATCTCTGTCTGAGCAGATATGGTGGGATGTGCCTCCTCCATTTATCTTGTCCTATTATGAGCGAGATTTTTTGGGTATGCCAAATTTTAGGCTTCGGTAATTCATTTGTTTTCCTATATTGTTTTTCTCTCTTGGTATTAAATGTTTTTATATTAGTTATATGGCTGGCATTGGCCTAGTCCTCCGGCTTATTGTATTTTTTTCTTATTTTTTCAATAAATTTTCGTAGGGGGACGATGTTTTGTCTCTCTACGCTTACCCAAAAAAAAAAAAAATATTACATATGATTTATTTCAGGTAGCAACTTCCTCTTGATTTCCAGAAGACCAGAACCTATATGGTACTCTGGAACAAAGGAAAGAACATACCATTGACGTATCGTCTTGTGAATAATAGATTACCATAAGTGGATAATTAGAACTGAAAAGAAGAAACTAAAACTAGCACAAATTAAGAAGACGAAGAAGAAAAGAGGCAACACAAAGAATCCCTAGCACTCCGGCGTAGCTGAATCCATCCCCACTCCATTATGCTTTACAGTTCCACCTCCGCAAGTTTTAAAGCTTGTTTGAAGATGGAACAGAAGGAATCCATTTGCTCCCTTTTAAGCGCCAACAGAATCTCAATCCCTCCTTCCTCCTCTCTACTATTACTCACGTAGATACATCTGTCAAAATCAACGTTAATCACCTCACACTTTTTGGGTCTCCCCCAACCAAAATCAAGTTCATTGTAAAAATCAAATCTTGGCGACCCAGCAAGGGTGGTAAAATGTCTAGGAATACTTTTTTTCCTAGTACCTCCCTTGACCCAACCTGCAGTCCAATCCTCTGCATTTCTCAATACCCCGTTCTCCAAATCCTTCACATTGTTTCCTATGGCATTCACAGCCGCAACAATCCCATTTTCTCCCATAAGATCACTCTTCTTCGCTTGCGCTGAACGAAGGGACAAACAGTTCCCAAAGTATGATCCCGGCAATGGATATCCAAGGCGGTCGCGGCAATTCGCTGCGTAATTGAAGTGGCATTGCATTTCATCATCAATGATCTCCTCTGCTTTCACCATAGAAACCCATGTAAAAGCGCATATGACCACAAAAGATGACAAATGTGTTGGCTTAGAATCTTGAAGTTTGATGAACAAGTTGGAGACCCAGAGTTTTAATCTATCAATTTGGGCTCTGCTGAACACAAATGTGGTTCGAACTTTTACAATGAGGAATTGGGTTCTCAACTGCTCACATTTGGTAGGAGTACTAGTCCAGCTTCTCCAATCATCTAAGAACTTGTTCTTAAGGTCACACGGGTCTTTGATCAAACCCCTGTTATGAGATGGTAAGGACTCAATTTTAATGTCTCCTGATCTACATACAGAGGCCCAGAACTTCAAGAAATGATGAAATGAACTCTCATCAGCCAAGACATGATCACAGTTGGTACCAATGCAAATCCCAGAGTTTGGGAACACAGTGATCTGTACCGCCAAAAGGGGTGTCACACGTGTGCCGTCCTCTAACACGCTTGAAGGCGGCAGCGGCGGAATGAGAAGGTGGGATTCTTCAACATCTTCTACACGGTGGGACGTGAGGCGGTTGAAATCACCTGAGGACTCAGCAATTGTCAATGTCAGTGAGGCGCCCGTGGTGTATTGTAGATAAGGCTTGGAGGGTGGTAGAGGGCATATGAGATTTGAGGCCAAGGGAAAGAAGTGTTGGAGAGTGCGAGAAAGGGAGTGTTTGAGCTTGGGGAGGATGGTTTGGGTGAATTGGTGAAGAGGGTGAGGGAAGTCGAAGGAGAAGACACTTTCGTTGGGAGGAGGGAAGAGGAATACAATGTCGAATAATGTGAGGGGGAGAGTGGTGGTAGGAACTGAGCCTGGTGGTGGAGAAATCTGACATTGCTCAATAACCTTCACTGGGCTGCAGGAACCGTTCATCTCTTTCCGCAGTTTTTCTTGCTCTGTTTTCTATGTTACTTTCTTCCTCTGTTTTCCTCTAATTAGTCACAAACTCTATATATGTGTGTGTTCAAGACCTTGTAGTAAATAGATCAGGGAGCTAAATCTATGTGTACAGTTTCTTACAACGTAAAAGTATTTGCTAATTTGCTACACTAATTTATTGTTGTGAAACGAATGATCAAAACTACAAGAAAATTAATGGTGTAATGTATTACGGTTATATTCTTTATGATTGATCATCAGTTAGCTAAGCTAGTAGAAACAAAGGAGAAGCAAAAGATTGGGGAATAAGGATCAAGCGAGTAAAGGAGTTACAAAAATAAAAGTCATTTTACATTTCATATTTGTTGAATTGCATGTTTGTTTGAAACTGCCTTTCAATTTAGTTCTTCATGTCTGTTTGAAATAGTTATGAAGTAAATGACTCTTAAGAATGTAATAAGCGACTCATATCTTTCAATAGGAGAGTTATGGATGAACAACGAACAATGGACGAATTCTCAAAGTTAAAGGTTCGTTTATTAACCAGAAAATGGTAAACTTTTTATAACTCATTGCAAAATAACAACAGTATATTTATGAGAGGGCTCATATCATGCTCTTTTATTCATACAATGTTTGTCCTCAACTCGACGTACATGAAAATGTAGCAACTCACTTTTCGACACCATCAGTACAAAGCCATTGACCCACAAAGAAGCTGTGACAGTTGATATTAGGGTTGATGGCAAGGAAGGTATCGAGACTCAGGTTGAACATTTCAGCAACAAGACTGCAAGTATCACCTTCCTCTGCACCATAGACGGAATTGCAAACCAGGGCTGAAGCCTTCTTCCCTGCAAATCCAACTGCATGTACGTAGGGAGCTTTCTATGTATTAGATAAGGAACACGAAACATGAATATTCATATACGTAAGTGAATGAGAAAACCTTCCAGCTAGTCGTGTACTCTCAGCTACTGTGATCATGACAAGAAGAGAAACAACTAGAAGTAGAATCAAGTTAGCCCTAGCCACATCTCTCTTCTTCTATATTTCTAAGTAAAGACGTACTATTTGTTTGTTAATTGATTGCGGCTTTGGGTTGATTTATGCATGTATTTATAGAAGAAATTACATACATTGGAATCTAGCATTGTAAACTTTGAAATCAATTTGGCCGGTCGGCATTCTTACATTGGATCGCTGGGGGATCTAAGAGGGTAATTTTGCATTGGATTGCTCGATTTTGCTGGCCAAATAGGTAAACTTATTTGTAGATAATGATGGATATAGTATCATGCAGTCCTCGTACAGTTTATTATACAGAACAATGTCTTGGACATTTCACATTTGTCAGTATTATTGATTTCTAAACAAAGCTAGTACAGCATGTAAATTTGTTGCTTGAACTTGAATTCTTCTTTGCGTTGTATAGCTTATTATGCTGAGCCATATATCAAACAAAATCCATAGATAAACACAGCTAGATCGATACCATTGGCAATGAGGTTAGGAACTTAGGATTGATTGAACAGAAGAAATCGATCAGCATCAACATTCAACACTGAACTCTGCCAAGTCCAATGTGGCAACGTCCATGCATGTATAGTATCTTAGTCTATTTACTTCTAGTGAGACTTTCATATGTCACGTATTTCATTGAGTAATCTTTGTGAGAATCGATAACTGGATCTCACTGTATCGGAAGGTTGAGGCTTTGATCTCACCGTATTGGATACATGCTTGGACACCAAAAGGAATTGTATATAAAATCTTCTGTAAGCTTAATGTTTGCAAATCAAGCTAAACTTGTGACATATTATTGAAATACAATTAACATGATATTTATGTTCATATTTTGCATGTGACAAAAGTTTATTATACCTATAAAACTCGATCTGTTTTTCATCTTATATCAAATTTAACGGGTATTGGTTTAATTGCACACTTAAATCTATGAGATGGTGGAGGCAACTAAGTTGAAGAATTAAGGAGCAGACTGAAATAGAGATTTGAGATGCAGATTTACTTTATGGCAATGCAGTGAATGTGTTGGAAGTACCGGAGAGGAATAGATCACACATCAAAAAAGTGACAAATAATATAACTTATAAGTAGCGAAAATTATACAGCGCACCCGGGTGCACCGCGCACCCGTCCATCTCCGCCGTCCATTTGACGCAGACTTTTGACTTTTTCAAAATGGACGGCGGAGATGGACGGGTGCGCGGCGCACCCGAGTGCGCTGAATACGCTCTATATAAGTAGATGGATCTTATCCAATTGTATCGAGACCTTTTATGATTAAAACTCAACACCTTAAAGGGGGTTAAGTTATGACAGTATTGGAACAATGTGATCAACGCGGGCCACGCTTGTCGATTTTTAACAGAATGCACACCGATTTACTTTCAGTGTTGTTTTCTCTTGTAGGTTATTTTGTTTTGCTCTTTGTTTGAAGGGGTTTTGTTAAGCCTTCATCCATTATGGACCCCTGACTTTCTTTTTTCTTAATAAATGGAGTTCAACTCCTTTTAATCAAATCAAAATAAAATAAAAACTTTATGACGATGCAGTAAATGCACACAACATATTAATATTAATGTACTAGTCAACCAAATTGTCACCCCACAATGTATAATACTATCATTACATAGGAAAATTCTAGTATACCATATGGTATAGCATGCCTCATAAAATGTGTGTTTATCATTGATTAAAGAAATAACTAAATGATCATTACATGATCATTTACCCTTTCAATAGTCTTCATGTGTCATACAATTAGACATATTTGCAATAGGCATGTCATACCATATAAATGGTATGATAGACAAACTCTATTACGTATTGATTTTTGTTTCCCTTTGCGGGTTTCAAATTTTGATTTATAAATACCTGTTTCATTTGAAACATTTATTAACATAAATACTAGTGAATCAAGCAACAGCTTCAACAAACTTATTCGACGCCCATGTCTTTGCAGAATTCCACCACAGTGCATAATATCAACACTCTCCAAACGTTTACATGCAGCTCTTTAACATAGAAATGATGGATGCATTAGTAAGCCCTTTACACCATATCACCTTCAAATCAACCAAAAAGTTACACGAAACGCATCGACATGAATTCCTTGTCAAGCAACATTTCATTGTACGACAAATCCAATTTCCTGAGTTTCTTCAAATTCTGTCCTGATGTGGACAGCAACCCTGGTTCCCTTTCAACCACATCACAATTAATTAGTGCCAATTCTTCAAGGCCAGAATTCACAGCAGTCCCAAGTGCCTTTAGGCCTTCACCACTGACAAGACAAACAACTCTGAAGCCTAAGACTTGAAAGGCTTCTGAAATTCATAGCAACAGGCAATAGATGATCATTCTTAAGGTCAACACATAGATCACTTGATGAGGGTCAGTGATCTTTGCATGATTTCTCCTTCAAGGTCTTCTTGCCTGAAAAACTATTTAGCTCACAAATGTGTTAGCTTTCCGATATAAATGGGGTGGAGAGACAGAGAGAGAGAGACAAAAAAAAAAGAAAAAAAAGAAAAAAAAGAGAACTATATATAACAGCAAAACTTACAGATGATGGGATTCCCATCTAGATTTATTATACCTTCCTTCATAAACACCAATATTGTTAAGGTAGAAAGCCAGAGAATCAGGAGGCTTTTAATCTGAGACTTGGTTTTAGGTTTGTCTCAAAATGCAGTCAATGACATTAAGAAAGAAAACCTAGCTGCTTATAAGAAGAGACCTTTTCAGTTACAATGAATGGAAAGACTTTAAGCTACTGTCCTGATACTCTCTCTCTCTCTGGTCTATTCTGCATTTCTGCTTTCAGAAACCAATAAACCATACATATGACCATAAATGTTGCTAAGATGTGGTTTCTCATTAATGTTGCTGGTTTCATAAATATATCTGATCTAGCTATTTAATCCTAGGAAGAACCTACCTAAGGTACCCACAAAAAGGTGAAGCAGAGGCTTATGGAAGAACCAACTAAACTATATTGATAACTGAAGCTCACAATAGTTACCTTAAGAATGATCAGGGACACCCATGGTTGGTGGAAACAGCCGCATGGGTGAACCAACTAAACTATATTGATAACTGAAGCTCACAGCCAGTAAGGTCTGGACATAATGCTCGTCTGGAATGCAATTGAGATCCTTGGAGCTATCAAGCGGCTGCCAAAACAGAAATTTCAAAGTACAAAAATTAAATTTCTTCCCCTATTTACTTGATACCTTTCAAGATAGGAAGAAATCCACATTTTATTAAATAGTTTGTACTCCCTATTCTGCTTAATAAACTATTGATCATGTGCATGGTATACTTTCTTCCCTTACAAATTTTAAGTCCCTTAAAATTAGAAAGTGTTGTGTATTGGACTCAACCAAATATCAGGAGAAGCGCTTCTGATCACTTCAAAATTTGCAACATTTTATGATCTCAGAATTTCATTAGAATATAGTAGCTGTAAAATTCGTCAGAAGTGCCTCATGGCATCCCCAAATGCAACACCACAACAAAGTTATGCCACGGTAAAAGCGTCGTGAAGTTTTGCATGCCTTCCCTAAAAACATTTTGTTAAATTTGGGTTCTTGCTGTTTATGTTTGGTAGATATAACACAAAGAACTGGTCCAATCAAGTGCTTTCTAGACTATCATTAAAAAAGACATAAACGAGCAAACAAATAAAAATGAAAACCGTGCCATCTGAGAAGTACTGACAGTATTATTATGCTAAATATGTGCAGCCAGCAACCCTTCCAGGTTGTCTACGTGCACCTATCACAAATGAATGATTTCGTTTTGCTTTATGTAGCAATCCTCCAACAAGTTGCTATGGAAGGTTGCATGAGTACGGGTACGGGATACGGATACGGTAGGATACGGGATACGGCATTTTCAATTATGGAGTGGTTTTGGATACGTTTTGTAAAATAATATAATTTAATATACATATATATAATAAATTCTAAAATTTGATCAAACAATCAATTAGAACACCTAAATGAGTAAATTCCACCAATTTTACAATAAACATAAGTTCATGAATTAAATACTTAATAAGTTCAAGCAAAATAGAAGATAAGTTCAAGCAAAATAGAAGATAATAAGTACTAAACATGATAAATAAAATGTGATGTCTTCCTCTCTTCAATCATCTTCATCCTCATTGTCAAATATCACACCCTCCAAGTCCGGTTCATCAAGAGAGAGGTTTGCAATCTCAAGCATGCCTCCATTCACATTAAACATTGTATCATACGCATCTCCTCCAATATCCCACATATCCCCACTCTTGTATTGTGGAGTTCTTCTTGAAAGGAGCCGAAGATTGTTATGAACAAAAACCAAGTCTTCGGCTCTTTGAGGTGTAATCCTATTCCTCCTCAATGAGTGTATAAACGTGTAGGTGCTCCAATTCCTCTCACAACATGAAGAGGAGCAAGGTTGCCATAGTAATTTTAAGGCTATCTTTTGGAGATTTGGTGTAGTAGAACCATGAACAATCCACCATTTCATAGGGTCCATCTTACCTCTATCACTCATGAAATCACTACTTGCAAACTCATCCAAGCATGCCGCAAAAGAGGAAAACTCCTCATTAACCAGCCTCCTCTTATCTTCATTAGCATAGTACTTCTTGAGACATTCTTTTCTCTCTTTTGCAATCTCACTATCTTGATGAGGAGGAGTACGATTAGGAGCTCCACTAAGATATTCAGTGCTATAATATCTATAAATTTCATATAAATAAAAACACATAATTAACATATGAATGTTGCAATTGGAAATGTAAAACTAAAAATCAAATATATAATTCAAAAGTACCTTGGGTTTAATGAGTGTGCCATGCAATGAAGAGGTGTGGAGCTTTTGGTCCATCTTGAAAGCAAAATAGAATACACCACATTGTAAAATGGAGACTCCTCTTCATATTCCTTGCATTCGTTAATATAGATAGACTCATCTCTAGCACCATTATTGAACGGTTTCTCAAGTGATCCACCCACTCCCTTCCTCTTCTTAGAAGTGTCTACCACTATATCATCAAGCAAATCTTGCCCAAATCCAAATGTACTTCCAGACGAAGAAGGATCCTTGCTAGATGAATGTAGAGGAACTAGTCTAGGTCCGGCCATTTTCTTACTTAACTCATATGATTCCATCAAAGCCATAAGCTCCCTTTTCTTAGGAGGCGGAATCTTCTCACACTTTCTAACCCCTTTGCCAATTATCTGAAGAAGATGATGTTTCACTCTATAATGTGACCCATTAAACTTTATTTTACAAAAACTACATTGGAACTCACAATTTCCACATTGTCCCTTCTTAGCTTCACGGGTAATTGTTACATATTTCCACAAAGCTAGGAGAACCCTTGCTATCCCCTACAGCTTCATCCTCACCCACTGCTTCACTCGCAGCCACATGGGAGGTAGTAGACGAATCAGTCATCTATAATCAATTCAAAGTATGAATCAACCAAAGATTAAAAATGTTTAATTTCTGCAATTAAATTGAATCAACCAAAGGTAGTGTGGAATTGCGTCTTATCACTGATAAGTTATCAAAACATAAGCTAGCCTAAGTCGATCAAATGATAAAACCCAATAAGCAATTCAAACTTCCTAATCTCAACAAGAAATTACAAACGTATGAAAGATTGAAACCAAGATTGAGAGATTGAAAATTTACCGGAAGAGGTCGGATGGAAAGCAAGATTGAGAGATTGAAAGCTTTGATGGAATCCTCACAGCCCTCACTTCGTCTCCAGTTCGACGTCAGTCTTCGAAAGAGAACTTCGTCAAATCCGAAACAATACGGCTGTGAGAGAGTGAGTGAGGTATTAGATTTAAGTTTTATTTACAATGACAATTATACCCCCAAAACGTATCCAAACGTATTCTGACCGTATCCAAAAAGTTGACTATGTACTACGTACATACTTTGGATACGTTTTTATCTGGAGCGTATATGGACCGTACTCATATCCGACACGGGTACGATACGGGCACGGAGCCTTCTTGACGTATCCATGCAACATACAGAGGATTGTGCACCAAAGATTAACAGAAACATGAATATTTAAACAAATAAAAAGATTAATCTGAAATATTAGTAACATGCAGCAGATAAGAAGAGAGACAGCAAGTAGTAGCACCTCAAGGCGCTCAATTGGAGTGATCATCATCTTCGACTGGCATTGCGTATCGGCACAAAGGACATAGGTGGCTAATCTCCATCCACTGGACAATGCAATGTACATGATAATGGTGTGTGCTGGGCAACACAGTAATGTTGCCGACAGAAGCAGCAGCAGCAAAATCCTCCAAACAAATGGAACACTCTGACGTTTCTTTGAAAACAGTATTATCATCAAGTGTCAACTTGGGGCGTACTACTTGCAGGAATCAATGAATTACTTGCAGGAATCAATTTGGGGCGTACTACATCTTCAGGTACATATACATCTACACCTCCATCTCCATCTCCATCTCCATCTCCATCTCCATCTCCATCTCCATCCCCGGATCGAGGACAGATGACAGTCATGTCAAACACAGCCGCATCAATGCTGTTGGTGGAAACAGCCGCCGCAAGCACCGGGAAGAGCACTTGAACAACTTTTGGTTGTTCAACATCAGGGACACCCATGGTTGTAAGAACCTCATACAATTTCCGCGCATAACGATTTGCATTCCGTGGCCGCTTGAATCTTGGAAGATCGATGATAACACATTGTTGAGCTATTCGAGAATATTGTTCATAAGAAAGGGGCATGCTGCGGTTCTGTTGGATGCCTCTCACCTTAAAAAAATAAAGAGAGATCAGCACCTTGTCCTCCGTCCACCACCGGAACCTAGGGGGTGCTCTACGTTGGTTCACTTTGGTCTCGAAATAACATTTCTCTTCCATCTCGATCGCTGGCTTCTTCTTCTTTTTTCCTGGGTTCCAAGAGCTTCCAGGCTGGGTTACAATTTAAATCCTCAACCCTAATCTAACTCCACCAGGAGTAGGATACCCTCTCACTCACGGACAACGATCCCAACCAGAACTTGGATCGGGATTCAACAGAAAAAGCCTATTATCATCGACAATTTTTTCTCTTTTAGTTCCCACACGTGTCGGATAGACTCACGTTTTTGGCATTTGGTTTAGAGGGCATAGTTTCCCACACTGATAACTGACGGGTTATTTACCTGATTAATGGACACTCGATTACCAGATGTTTATAGCTTTTCATAGTTCATGAAAACGAAACCAATAATTCATGAATACGAAAACAAACCAATCATGTATACAAACCATTCCGTAATTCATAAAATACTAAAAAATTACGACGAAAAAGGAAACGTCATCTATTACTCGCATTGCTGTACAATTTACATTATGATTCCGACCACTATACCGGTCAACTCAACAATCAGAGTTACCCATCATCTTCCAGAACAACCCATCCTCCCTGCGGGATCAACGGTAACTTCGAACCTCCAACTCAAATCCAAATTCCGACGCCGGAAAATCCAAATCCCCGGCGACCTTAGCCTTGACCCCAGCAGTTCAAGTACATGACTCGCTGCAGAGACTCGTCCGACTGCTGTCGTCTCTCCTCGCACTTCCCGCCTACTCCTCCTACGGACACACCCGACCCAGACGAAGGCCGGAGATCGGAAGGCGCGGCGTCCCCGCCGGACCGCCTCCGGGTGAGCTGGAAGGAGTTGAGGGGGGAGTTCCATGAGGGGAGATGATCGGAAGGGGCCGGCGGCACCGTGGCAACACTGGCGGCCATCCAGGAGCTGTTGAGGTAGTTCATGATTCAAAGAAGAAGAAGACCGATTGAGTTTGATCGCTTTGATGATAATTGGGAAGAGAGCGCGAGAGTGTTGGAATAGGGGAATGAGAAGAGGGTGGTATTTATAGAGGATCGGAGGAGGAAGGAGGCAAAGTGTTAAGGAGGTTTTGGAAGAGACTAGTGGTAATGGATGGGTGGTAATGGGAGTGGTGGGGAAGTGGGCCCAATTTGTTTTGGAGGTTTCTGTTTGTGGGTTTTTTTGGAGGTATTGATGGAGTTTAATATTCAGTTTGTCCAAACTGCAAATTTGACTTTATCCTCATTTTCTCGAGTCTTTGATATTATCTCATGAGATGGTGGATGTTTTTTTTTTTTTTTGGAAATGAGATGGTGGATGTTTGGATTGGATGGATAATAGGCTTCTTTTTTTTCTTTTTCCTTTTGAGAAGATGGATAACGCTTAGATTTGCAGGGAAAAAGAAAGAAATGATTGAGTTGATTTCTCTGAAAGTTTAACCATTGTGATAAATATATTTTTAAGGAAATTCTTCTGTAGGGTTGCCCCTATCACAAGGCGGTAGTGCAGATCAATTTTAATAGAATAAATTTTACGTTTATTGATGTTTTCATTGTCAAGCGTACTATCATGCGGTAATCTAAATATATATTTAGATACAAAACTTAGAAATCTGAGCTGGTGTTCAAAAAATAACTCAAAGCTCTACGATGCATTTAAACAATTAAAAACAACACAATAAACTTTTTTATTAATATAAAAATAGTAATAAAGATACAAAAGTTAATAATATACAATATACATCATTTTTGTTCAGTAGAATTCAGATCTCATAACCAATTAATTAATCAAATATAATAATTATAATGATAAGAAAACGTAATCGAACAAATATAGATTGTGATCGTTATATGTTATGACTGTTTTAGTTTCAGCATGATATTTCTTATTCAGTCTTTTCTTTTTTTAAAGATTTCTGGATCTGTTTTATATTTTGTTTTTTTGTTTAAGAATGATATTAGAAAGGAAAATGCTACATTCATTATTGCGAGAAATTCTTAGGAGATAGGAGAAAATGAGAATATTTGTAGCTAGTACCACGCAGTGTTGGAGGAGGGGACAGGTGGCGATCTTATCCGGATTCCCCCACCGTGAAAATCAGGTGACTCAGCCATCTCTACCTCTCCTCACGGGCCCCATACCTTTGTATTCATATATCAGTGGGACCTTTAATCATCCTCTGCGCACTCGCCCAGTCTGTTTCTTTCAATACTAGGGGCAAAAAGGTCTTTCCGTAATGATTGGTCTGATACGACATGGAGGAGAGGGACATGTGGGCTGATGTGGAGTTGGATAGCGTCTTGATGCCCTTGGGGGAGGTGATGGGCACGCATGGGCTTCACGTGCCTCCTTGCTTTATTGACGCAAATACCCTTTGTCACACTTCTTCAGAAGTTGTGTTCCTGTATTTTCGATGTTCTTGTCGAAACTCGACCGACAGCGATATGAGACAAAGTTTCCGATCAATGATCGCCGCCTCTATTGTGTAAAATGTTTAGTTTCTTGAGTGCCAAATTCACTATACCGAATTCATGAGCCCTGCAATATCAAAATTTCACCGTAAAAATTTCATTACTTAAAATCATTCGTAAATAAAGATACTAGATACAGTTTTTCTACTTGTTTCCATGTTGTTTAGATTTGATAACAATATGAGACCGTAAATCCAATAGTCATAAGAATTACATCAATTATTGATAAGGGAAAAGTCATAAAAGACTAGACTCTAAAACAATCCTGTTATTCTACAGAACAACAAAGATGTGAGACAAAGTTTTCGATCAATGAACATCGCCTCAATTGTGATGTTTAGTTTTGAGAAGTTAAATTTATACTCCTTAAATTGTAATTTACATTTTTTTATTATTAAAGTTATCACAAACCGACAAAATCTAAGTTAATTAGTAAAGACAAAATTTAAGTTATTAAAAAATGAA
The DNA here is from genome assembly GCA_034370585.1 of Fragaria x ananassa. Classification (NCBI taxonomy): domain Eukaryota; kingdom Viridiplantae; phylum Streptophyta; class Magnoliopsida; order Rosales; family Rosaceae; genus Fragaria; species Fragaria x ananassa. The sequence goes on along the minus strand of CP139754.1, from coordinate 31,076,100 downwards.
ATATAGAGCTTAGTGGATTGTAAAATAAGGAGTGTTATTTCACTCCCCTTGGTTTTTTAGTGCCAAATTCATTATGCCAACCTTATGAGCTCTGCAATATCGAAATTTGATAGTTGAAATTTTATGGTGTGGACAACTGGACATATCGTCAATAGTTACTAATCTAACGATTTTTAAATTTAGAGTTGAAATATTAGATCCAGCTTCATTAAGATCCGTCGTCCTTGTTCAATCCAAGTATTATAAGATTACAACAACTATTGATAACCGAAAAAGTAAAAAAAGATTAGGACTTCAAACAATATTGTTGTCATAACAACTATTGGATTGAGTAAAGATTAAGTAAGGATGATGTGACGGCGTTATCCAAACAAATCCATGTAGAGAAGCTAAAAAAAACTCCTTGGAATTGTTAGACTGGTTTAGTCTCATAAACAAATTGCAAACAATGACTATTCTATCAACCTTTAAATTTAGAATTTCAATACTCCATATTACAATAGATCTTTCGACAATTCATATAAATAGAATTTCTGTTTTAGTACTTAGTTCATTTTGAAGCACATCGGACCAAAAGTTCACAATCTCTAGTTGGACTACCAGCCTACCGCTGATAGCAATATGATAATACCAAGTATACACTACATATACCCTCTTCCATAGGACATGTTTATGGGCAAAATGTATTACGTGCCACGACTATTTCACTTTAAAATTTCTCAAACTTTGGTTCTAAAAATGTACAGATGCAAAGCGTTACATCTTAATTGATTCAGTTTCAAAAATCTGTTGATTTTTCTTTCATTAAGGATCTACATTGACACAATGACGTATGATATTTCATTCAGATTATTTCTCTATTTGAATGATAAGTGAAATGTGTTATGTCAAATCCGGCAAACCTATTTCGCAGTTGGGTCCCAATATCATGTCGATGCCTCTAGCAACGTGTTCTCTTGCTACAGCCCGTACAACAGCCATCCACTTCAAAGTTCAAACCCTCCGTAGAAATGGGCATGATTGTATTTTAAATTAAAATTTGTTTAGTCTTGTGGTTTAAAGTCGACACATGTTTAGTTTTTGTAATTTTATTTTAATCTGAATAATTCTTAAAGTCACGATTTTTCATCCAAATAGTCATTTCGTCAATTTTCTCAGTTAAACTGTTGACGTGACCTTTAACTGAGAAAATTGTCAGAATGACTATTTGGATGAAAAATCGTGACTTTAAAGACTGTTCAGATTAAAATAAAACTATAAAGACTATTTAGATGAAAAATCGTAACTTTAAAGACTATTCAGATTAAAATAAAACAATAAAGACTAAACAGACGTCGACTTTGAACCATAAGGACTATACAGTATTTTGTCTTTGTATTTTCAACATGATTAGGACCACATGGTTGTCACACTCGTCGCATACAGTGAATGTGGAACTTGATTATTGGCAACTTATCTTGACCCGGAGTCTGGAGAGAGGCCATGGTGTGTATTCTTATCAATGGTGTCGCCTTCACACTCAGCTTTCAGCTCAGGCCCACCTATCACCTTTGATCACCATCTTAAAACAATGACCTCCATTACCTATTTCTTCCATAATCACACTCAACATCTCCAGGTCTTTATCACAACTCACAGGGAAGAGAATTGGTCTCCCATTATATACGTGTATACAAACTACAAAGTAATACAAATAATTGCTTAAACTACTCTTAATTACTCGCTTTTTTGATACCTTCTGCCGACTAAAGAAATTTAGGAAAAAAAAAAGAAGCAAAAATCTGATATTTTCTTCCAGAAGTTATGAACCCTTAATTTATTTTCTTCAATCCTACCCATCATAGACTTGGCACTGATGGTGATATACTACTACCCACTATTAAATTCTTCTAGAAGAAACACTAGCTAATTGATTATTGATCTTCCTTAATTCAAACTTTGGTTTAGTTGAGCTCTATGATCATGCTCTCTGCTCTCGGTATCTTCAGGTCATCATCATAAGGGAGCTGGAATGGAACATATTTAATTAGTCCCCATTAATTCATATGGAGTCTGAATTATTGCTTAAATACTCTTAGCTACTCACTTTTAGACCCTTCCCCAGCTAAACAGGACTAAAAAGAGAAAATATCAGTTGTTTTCTGCACTAAGTTATGAACCCAGAAATTCTTATATGAAATCCTATTTCTATATGGCACTGACGGTGATATACTACCCACTAATGCTTACAAAAAGAACAAAGAAGAGGAAAACCCACTGATGATACATTATTCATGTTTCTTAATTCAAGGTGGGTTTAGACCAAAAATTAAAGAACTTTGTATGCTAATCTAAGTACAGTGACATGCTAATAATATAAGCTTCAGATTTCAGATCCTTCAAGAACAGGGAAACAGTGTGGATAATGATACTTTTCAATTGGACCTACCCACTTGTTAACTACATTATGAAAGCTCTATTAATTTGTGATTATTTTTACAAAAATGCAGTACATATCTATCTATCTATTGGCTTACATTCCAATTCATTGATAAGGTAGTTTAAAAGATAAGATCTTAACCTTTATTCTCCACAAAGCTCACTAATCCGTTTCTATTAGGGGTTAGTGCACAGATGATCTTCAATCTCAGATCTAAATCTCTCTTGATGGGATAGAAACTGTAAATAACTACTTATAATCTGAAAGTTAAAGATCTTGCAACCAAAAGCTAAACAAGGATCTCCTCTCACTATGTGAAAGAATTAGTCTGGTCAATTATCAGACAAGGTTGATTAAAATGTGTTTAATTTACAACTAGTGGACTATAAACTAAGAACATCCCCAGATCTCAATCCACATTACATTACTTATCTATATAAATAATAGATGCTGCAAGATTCTACTTCTGGCCATCCTTATAGTGGATCATCAGTCTCATTGTTGCTCATTCTCTAGTTGTCAAATAATAGTTGTAGGTGGTTACAAATTACAGCTTTTTAATTAGGATTTTTTCTCTTCATGATCCTTAGTGTATTATGACAGCATGGCAGCAGAGTTATAGTGCCCCTACTAACCTACCCATAATCCAAATGGACAAATAGTTGTAAGATGGGGGACAGAATTAAGATGGTAGGTTTCCTTCAGAAGTTCTAAACCTAACACAGAATTATGGAATTTCAATCAGATCTCTAAAATATGAATAAAACTTAATACTGTCATTTTTACTATCTACAGATACATCTATCCACAACAAAACATGAGTCCATTTACCCCTTGCCTGCCTGCTCTGTTAGTAGACATGCTCAACTTTCTTCAGACATGAAGAGGGCACACCCAATACACAATCACGTATAGAAATTTCCACACTAGATAAAGAAATTATCTAAACAGAAGGAAAGTAACTCTACATTGAATCGACAACCCCTTCGACCTGCTGCTGCGCTAGGTATCTTTCCCTTCGTTCTTTCTACAATGGAAAATGCACATGCCACAAATAAGAATATGCACAATATAGAAATCTGTAAAAGCTCAATGCCATCATTCTAACAGAGTAACCAACAAACATGATGAGTGCCTCACCCATTCATCTATGACCAGTCCTTCTCCTACAATTCGCGGCCCCGCTTCTTCTGGAGGCTTCTTTCGTGAGTCAAGAGCAGCCTCGGCCTCGGCCAATTGCCGCTTGAGTTTTTCCATTGCCTAAACATAAATCAAATTCAAAGTGACAATGTTCATTACTGAGGCCAAATTAGGGCAAGGCAAAAAAAGAAAATAAACAAAGTGCAAGGAAATGCAAATTGGAGATATCTGCATCCAACTTACGAGGGTAGGGCGTTCAGGGTCAAGGAAAACAACACGTAAAACCTGCTCAACGACCACTTGTTCCTTCTGCTCCTCAAACTGCATAAGTACACACAAAGGATAATGTTTAACATCAGATTTCTTACATTTCACAGAATATACAGCACATCTGAAAAATGATTTAAGTGACTCTAAGATACAACATGCTGAAGAAGCAGAGGATCAAATAAGTTCCAGTTATATAGAACTTCCAGTTACAAATTCTGTCAATAATTTAGATATTCATGATGTAGTAGTGCAACAGGCTTCTGATAGTATATGAGGATTACAAACAATGACATACAATCAGCAATCTGAGCCTGCCTTTTTATATCTGGAAACACGACAGAGAAAATGACCTCAGTTTAAAGTTTTAGACTCTACTTACGCTCCCACTGATATTGTTTTGAGAACATAGATTTTAAGGTCAATGAACTGACAAGGATAGACTCAAATCAAATCGGATAATTGATCCAGTTGTCATACAAATATTTATAACCCTATTGCAGGAAAAAAAAGCAAACGAGCTTCACTTAAGGTAAGAGTCTGAATAATGCCTTCAATCATACCAGTTCTGGAACATAGTCCATTTCTCCTTTCACTTTCAAGCTCATGATCTTGAACTTAACCCTGCTTTTCTGGTCTGCTGGTTTTTCATTGTTCTCCGGAGGTTCCACAAACTTGAATACTGTTTGTCAAGTTTCAATTTCAGATGATACACACTAAAATCTATACTAGCTGGCATTATATATATTGCAAATGGCAATGCCAAAGAGCTCAAATGAAAGGGGGAAGGGGGTGGTAAGGATATATATCAAGAGCAATGAATTACCAGTTGCAACAAGACTTTCACCAGGAGCAAGTATTCCACCTGGAGGACGCATGTAACAACTCTTTGGTGCAGTCGTTTGGAACTGAAAAACCAACATGGAAACAGTAAGCACTTAGATGATTCTATTGGTGGATAAGCATAATATCAAATTGCCAGTAGAAAAGCTTCTGAAACTGTAATTCAATGCAATACAGTGTGCAGGATCGAATGTCAAGTTGTCCAACTAGTTATGACAAGTTGCCATTCATAGTAAAACATAATATGCTTGAAAGGGAAAACGCAGAAAAAAGAGAACCTAGGATTGGTTGAAACACAGTTACAGTTGATACCTTGAAAGCTACATGAGACTTGGAAGTGTTTTTGATTCCAACAGCACTCTTAACCTGCTTTCCAGGTTCATCTGCAGATGAAGCAATCACACAGTGAGGAAGAACACATCTGCCATGAAATCACTAATCAGAAAAGGAACTTAATATGCATAATCTACTGATAAGAAAAGACTTCTAAACCTCTTTTAAGAAATTATGGGACCTATGAATGGAGAGTAACCCATATGCAGAGACAAATCACTGAGATTAAGCAATGCTGTTGTGTATAGAAACCAAATGCTTTAGATCTCAGTTCACAGCAAAACTATTTTTAATCAACCACATAATAAGTACCAGATTCAGGACAACACTAACTTTTAACAATCAAGACTAAATATATGTATATATACATTCTATGAAGAAGCCCTGGGCTTGTAAACCAAAACAAACTAGAAATCCACCAAAAGCAAACAAGATTCTCTCTTTCTTCTAGATTCTTGGATCAAAATCATTACTTTAACAACAAAACAAATCCCAGATCAAAACAAACATTCAAAACCAAACATAACTGAAGATAAGGGGGCGTACATGGGAAGAAGAGCTTATTAGGAGGATCAAGACGGAGCCTTCTCCTAGCGGGAAGCAGAGACTTGGCCACATACGACACCGTACTGCCAGAATAAAGCGCCGGACGCTCCACAGACTCGTGAATCCGACTAAGCTGGTGACCATTATGCATAGAAGACAAATTGGAAGACGAAGAAGAAGACGAAGAATAAGGAGGAGGAGCAGCGTTTCGTGAATGCCAGAATGGCCTTTTGCACAGATTCCACAGCTTCCCGTCTGACCCAAATTTCTCAGCCTCCACAGCCATTGTTCGCAACACAGTCACCGGAAACCAGCCTTCCGGCGAAACCCTTTTGCCGGAGATATTTGGAAGAGAAAGAGATAAAAGATTGAATTTGTTGTGGAGTGGGTTTAGCTTTGTCTGTGTCTCTATCTGTGTGTTTTGAAAGTTGCAAATGGCGAATGAGTGAGTGTGACCCTTCACACGCTGGACTTTTTGGATTGTCGGAAACTGGCGGTGGTCACTCTCGCTCCCTCTCTCTGTTATTCTCGCTAGTTTATCAAGTTTTACCATGTTTTTTTTTTTTGATACGATAAGTTTTACCAGCGTCGAGTTTGCTTTGGCCTAGTCCGAACGTTTTACCTGAGATAGATGTTACGTGCTAGCATCATATTTTGATTTCGGGATGTTGTATAATCAATCAACTTCAAGTTTTACGCGAGTAGGTTGATACCTTGTTATTTTTTTTTGTAGAATATGCAACACTTGTTAGCACACTAGAATCATAGGCCTCTGGCGAGGCCATTTGTGGAGGGATTAGAGCTTTAGTTGCACCAAATATCTACATATTCCGACATTCTACTTTTGCTTTAAAAAGAATGGTTGGATAAAATGGTATAAACTGACAGAGAAAGGTTTAAAAGAGAGAGCATGCATAAGGTCTCATAATGATAAATAGGCCATCCCAATTCCATGATGCCAGTTAGTACACGGTGTACACCATTATATGCAAACATGTAGTTCTGGCTCAGCCATTACTGATGCTTCCCATGTGATTCGTAACTGGAAGAAAGAAGGCATCTTCTCGATGAATGAGTGACATCATGCATGTTTGATAGGTACTATAATGATTTTGGCCTACCAACACTTCCATAATTTGGGGCAATGTTAACAAATCTAAATTGCTAATGCTGCGGTATATTATCTGCTATGGTATGATCAAGCTGTGCTGTGGATCTTTCTTGGTTTGAGATCGTCGAGATCGAGCATTTGAGTGTACAAGTTGGATGTATGTAATAGCTGATAAGGGATCTTTCTGCTTCGAGATTAGAGCACAGTAGTAATATTTCTACCATTTTGTTCATCTGGGATTAATATAATATATGATTACCTTTCATGATGAATTTCTTAATATGGTAGACATAATGGAAAGGGTACTGGCAAGAAGATCATCTTCCTCTTTCCAGCTCAATTGGATCCCCACCAGCTCGGGTAGATTATTAGTCCAAGTGAATCTCCTGTGTTATTACCATTCTTTTCTTCTTTAACATCGTTTGTGAAGAAGATGATCGATCGATGAAGAAGACTCTTCCTCAATTAACAGCACTCGTAGACTTGTTCTTGATCCGACTCAATTTTCAATTTCCGTTTAGCTTTGATCTGAAGGATTACTACAAGTAAAAGCAACAACAAAAAAACCTGTAGTAATGTATAGAGAGCTGGATAGGAGAATTTAAGCTTGGTTAATAAGAATGGAAGTGCATGAACTCATGGAGATAGGCAGCTGATTAAGGGACTCATGGAGCTAAACCTTAAACCAGCAACCTCAATCATGTCTTTGCTCCTGATTTTAGGGTTTAGTTTGGGTGAAATACTCCATGAGGCTATGACATACCCCTAAATTGCATGACTGACTTGTTAGGGATCTAATAAACATGATAATGCTGCCTACGGTTTCAATGTGATTCCAATTTATAAATATATTTCAGCTGTCTACTTTTTTAACGTCAAGCAATTTCATAGGTCCACTTAGCATTGGTTTTAGGGTTTCACCTCAAAACGCGTCTCTACACAGAGATGTATGTTTAAGGCAAATTAATTCGCTCTCTCGGGTGAAGTGGGATCTCTCACAATCCATCTTTAAGGGGCTCAATTTACAGGTCAACACATTTCCCGCCGAGAACGACTCAATACCATTTGCAACAGCCTGCATAACGAGATATTGTCTGTTTTGAGCCTCGCCCTCACAGTTTTGTTCTTGGGTACCATGAGGGCGACACTTGAAGCAGACAATATCTTACTATCTGAGGCTGTTACATCAATGATCAGTTTTTGAGCTCTGATTATGCTTCTCTAATGAATTATCATTTGATTAAAAAAGGAAAAAGAAATCCACACATCATAAATTGTAATCCACACCAATTTTCCTTTTTTAGTAACCTAAATTTAGTCTTTAGTGCTTAAATTTTGTTTTTATATGATAATGATTACTAAAAATAAAAAGTTAAACAAAATTTAAGTCACTAAAGATAAAATTTAAATTACTAAAAAAAATATGTGTGTTAATTACAATCCGGAACGTGTGGATTTCAGATCTCTTAAAAAAAAAATGTATAATCTTAGCAATTTGGACCGTGTAACAGTTGAAGGAGCAAGAATGCAGAAATAGATGGTAGTGGACTCGTGGTCATTGTTCAGTCGTGTGAGTGCACCACATATTGTGTGTCTGAATTTGGAGAGGTCCAGATCGATAAAGAGAACTTCTTACCGATTCCTCCCAATCCAACAATTTCCTCGACTTGCTCCCTTTCTCTTCTTTTGTTTGTTACCGAGTACCATATCCATACAAGATGCGAGTAAGAGGGTAAGAGTCTGAGTGGTCGGGAGTTATGGGTTTGAGGGGATTGGGAAGAACGCAAACCAACTGTTCAGTCTGTTCTGATAAGTGCAAAAATGATCCAACTTCTTCCCAAGACCCCTCATTCCACTGATTTCCTGCTGTACATCTCTTTCCCATACTTTTCGTGTTTATTCAATTTGCATGATCATATCTAATTCATATATCGTGTCCATTACCATTGTAGGATCCTCATTTCTAATTTTCAAAAGTAACGAACTTTGATCTGTAGAGAAATTAACCACTTTGATCGATGCCCTGAAATTTACAAAGGCTTTGCTACGGTCAGAACAAGTTTATTTTGTTTGGAAGGTATCAAAGAACTGATCTTGATAATTGGTACAATAATTTGGTGAACGAAGCAATCAAATTGGTTGTGATGGCTGTGTCTATGTTGGGAAAGACATTCAAAAGAATTGAAGAGAAAAAAAAGAAAAGAGAGAGGGGTAATGAAAATTATGTCTTAACTAAACTTTGAGATTCATGTTTATATCACAGGGAAACAGAAATCTACAAATTTGTTCAGAACCACAAAATTAAGAAGTGGCCTGATGAACTGACTCAATTAGGACCCCAGCAGCTGAGGTACATGACTTTTCTGAGAGACTCCTCAGAATGCTTGGCCTTGTCATCTATGAGTTTACTTGAAACCAAAGCAGAGGATGAGGAAGAGAGTTTTGAATGAGCCTGAGAATAAGACCTGAGGTGGGTCTTGGCTTGCTGCTGCATCAATTTCATTGTGTAATTCCACCTGCAGATTCCTTGGTCTTTCAAGGCCTCCACAACTCCCACACTTGCAGCCACTATCCATGCTCTCCTTGCTGATGCTGAAGAACTCATATTGTTGAAGATGGAAAACTGAAACTGCTGTCTTGAAAGTACTGAAACCGCTGTTTTGAAAGTACTCGATAGTTTGATGAATGTTATGCAAATGAGATGAGATGGTTTTGCTTTTGTAAGTTCATGAATGGAGGGAGCCCACAAAATATGGGAAAACCATGAGCTGCAGGCAATGGTTTTACTTGAGGGTGAGTTTGGTTCCAACGTCGTCATTGCCAAGTGTCACCGCTCCGTTACTTCACTACATACAAGTGATAGATGAGCACACAGGTTTCCTTATTAAATCCATCAAAGCCTCAAGTATTGGAGGAAATCCACTTGCTATTTTTTAACTCTTCTCGGGTTAAAGATTAGGATATAGAAAATCTAATGGTAAAGAAGTTAAAATTAGAAAACCTGAGTAAGAGGACCAGTGATGCTTTGAGTTGCAAGAGGGCTAAGATAATATGCCAAAATGGATCGAGTATCGTATTAATTTCTTCCATGAATTACAGATAATCAGAAATCTACAATCTAATTACAATCATGCATTCTCTGTAAAACAAGCAGACTTGGTTAGTTGGGACCCCAAGAGTTGAGGTACATGACATTCCTCATAGACTCCTCAGACTGGTTCGGCATCTCATCTCTGAGTTTCCTTGAAAACAAAGCAGAGCATGAGGAAGAGAGTCTCTGGTTCGCCTGAGAAAAAGATCTGAGGTGGGTCTTGGCATGTTGTTGCACCAATCTCATTGTTTGACTCAACCTGCAGATCCCTTGGTCTCTTTTCAAGGCCTCCACAGCTCCCACACTCGCTGCTACCATCCAAGCCCTGTTTGCTACTGATGATGAAGAACTCATATTGTTGATGATCTTGATCTTCTAAATGGAATCAAAAGTTTGATGTTCTTGTATGATGCTAATCAAGCAAAGCTTTGAAGGATGCTTGTGCAAACATGGTGAGATGGTCTTGCTTTTATAGAGGGGAGTGAGAGTACAAGTTGTAGAATGAAGTAGATAAGATATTGAAGAAACCATGCGCTGGAGGCTCTGTAGCTGCTGCTGGTTTGAGCTTAGTGGTGAGTCATACTATTTCTAGTACACAGTACACACGTAGTCTCGCTTATGACAAGCTTGCCTATATACCCTACACGCCTGTAAAATGCTGCAGAGGAGCACATGGTTTTCCTTATAAAATCCAAATTGAGCCTCAGAAATGGGACAAGAACCCCACTAGTTCTCGTTTGTTTTCTTTCTGGTTAGGATTAGGAAACTTATTGGTGATGCAATTACTGTAATCTGAATCAAGGACAACTTTCATAGTGCCAGTTAAGTATTCACAGATCGAGTTGTTGATTTCTGGTCAGTGCAACTCGATTATGAGAAGCCTAATTAGCTATAACTTTGATGTTTCAATCTGATATAGAAGCTGCAACTTTTCTAGGTGAAACTTGCAAAAGCAGATTTGGAATGAAGGGTGAGTCGTCGTGCAACTCTGAGCTGCGGCCTTCTTCTTCAAAACAACTAGTACTAAGTTTGAATTTTGAAGAGGCCTTGATTCCATCAAGAAGCCTTTCTTAATATATATATATATATATATATATATATAGGGCCCTTCCATTGAGGGATCCCTATTTTTGACTATTTCTAGGGATAGGGCATTACACCAACTTCCCGATCAAATTTTTGCATCTACACCGTTCAATTCATTGGGTTATATGAGTAGATCATTTCTACAAATTTTCAAATAATTTAGTGATCGTTAACCCATTCAAAACTTCGATTTATTTTTAATGATCTTGAACGGTTCAGGTTTGATATAAAGTGTGTAATTTTTTGTTTTAATCTCAGCCATCCAATCTCATTAAATGACAGATCCAATGATATGGGCTTATCCCTAAAAGTGACTAAAAATAGGGATCCCTCAATGGAAGGGCCCTATATATATATATATATATATATATATATATATATATATATATATATATATATATCTTTTATCTCTTGAGCAATCTGAACTTCATCACCTCGACCGTTAATTTTTCCTTCTACAATCAGGAACAGGGTGCTGTGACTTAGAATAGGATTGCCGAAGGGTTTTTGATTTGCCATGTATGCTTTTTTCATTGAAATTATAAACTCTCCATCAAAGTTAATAGTACAGAGCATGTCAATAGTTATAAGTTCTAACAAAATCTACAGCAATTTGCTACAATAATTGCAGAGACATCTATGATCAATTTCCTTCTATTTGATCACAAGCCAGAGCATTGATTGATAAGTTTGAATCTTGTTCAGCCCAAGCCAAAGTAATCTTGCTCTTGATTTTAAGTGGTAGCTTGAATAATTGAACTAGTTGGGACCCCAGCAGCTCAAGTACATGACAGTCCTCAAAGACTCCTCTGACTTCTTGTGCTTCTCATCCCTGACTCTGCTCAAAGCTGAAGTTGAAGAAGAGGAGAGCTTGTTCTTGTTGGCCTGAGAAAATGACCTGAAATGGTTCTTGGCTTGCTGATGCACGGATCTTATGGTGGGTGTGTTCCATCTGCAGATGCCTTGGTCCTTCAATGCCTCCACAACTCCAACACTTGCTGCCACAATGACCTTGCTTGCTCTTGAAGCAGTACTCATGATGGTGATGAACTGATGATGAATTTCTCTTTATGACAGAAGCAGCGATCCTCTCTGAGGTTTGAGATTTCTTACAGGTGAGTTTGAATGATTTGAGGGTTTGGGTATAAATGGTCTCAGAAGGAGGTGATCATTATAGAGAAGAGGGATGAGCTAGAGGAGCCACTGGTATTTGTTTTGTGTTTCGGTGGATGGTTTTGCTCTAAACAAATATACAGAGGCCCGCGGTCTGGGAGTGAAAACCACTCGTGTGCAGTTAGTTTCCCAAGAAAAGTGGGCTGTGGGATAAGGCCAAATAACAGGAGAAACACATGGTTTTTTTTTTTTAATGGGAAGCGCTGGAATACACAGTCGTACAGCCACCACACAAGTATTAGGTAAATATTCGGTAAAGTATGAAAGGTCTAAAAGGAGCAATAATTCAGATACTGTTTTAGTCGATTTTCTCTTTAACCGCAAGTAGGAGAACTATAGAATATGAAATGGTGTGAGATGGTGTTGGTTTTATATAGGAGGAGGAGGCTCATAAAATTTTGATAAAGCCTTGGGCTGGTACTGCTGGTTTTTCGCCTAGACGTAGCTGGAGTTCTCTCATGACAAGCTTGCCTATATGCCCAACACGTCTCTATACACCAATGCAGAGAAGCACATGATTTCCCTTATAATATCCCATTAATTGAAGCCATAGGTATGCACGGGACAAGAACCCAGGTGGTTTTTGTTTGTTTTTAGTGGGAATTGTCTCATTCTCTTATAAACCCTCAATTAATCTTAGTTTGTTTTTGGAGTAAATTTACTTTTTACTCAATGGATCTGGTGTAGTAACTAAGTGCATTAGGCATTGTTTTGGGTGTAGACGTGTGGTAACTAAGTGCAGTTTCTTCTTGTTGGTTTCACTCGGGGAAGAAATTGCTGACTGTAGCTGAAGCCTCACTCCAAAAACTCTGAAGTACTGGTGAACTTTTGAGAGGCTCTGTTTAAGCTTCTTGGATATCTTTAGCATTTTATCCACGTTCTTCTTCTTTTTGAAGATTATTTCCTAATTTGGGTGCCGAAATGGGTGTTTCCGATTTGTAACATGCTTTTGTCATTAGAACTAGCTTTACATTCTCAGAAGAAACAGCAAATAGTACTGATCAAGGCATCAATTCCTAGAAATGTAAAAGATATTAGATATATAACATTGTTAATAGTTATAACAATACTCTACATCATTTCGGCCATAGACAATTGCAGAGACAACAGACAATTTCCTTCCATCTAATGAAAGCCTAATTGATGCAACTAAAAGTTTCATTCTTTTTCGGCCCAAGCTCTATGCAACCAGCAATGGCTCCCGTAAATATGTAATACTTCATCTTGGTTGGACTCTTAGTTGGGACCCCAGCAGCTCAAGTACATGACAGTCCTCAAAGACTCCTCTGACTTCTTGAGCTTCTCATCTCGAACCCTGCTAAAAGCAGAGGTTGAAGAAGAAGATAACTTGGTGTTGGCCTGAGAAAAGGACCTGAACTGGGTCTTGGCTTGTTGGTGAATGGATCTAACGGTGGAGTTCCATCTGCAGATTCCTTGATCCTTCAATGCTTCCACAACTCCAACACTTGCTGCAACAATAGCCTTGCTTGTTCTTGAAGTAGTACTCATGATGATGATGATGGTTTCTCTGTTTTGAGTGTTTTTGGGTTTCTAAATGGTGAATATGAACGTTTTGAGTGAAGTGATGAGGTAGATAAGAATGAGGTGCTCAGTAAGTCTTTATATAGAAGAAGAGGGATGAGGCGGGTTTAGAGAAAGAGAAAGCAGTGGTATTTGTTATTGTTGGACTTTAGTGAACTTTTTTTCTTTTTTCTTTTTTCGGTCTGAGACTATGGTGAACTCTGTGGGTGGACTGGTGGAGTGATAAGAAGAGAGCTACTTGTTTTGCCTTTAAATAATTGTATTGTGGCAGGCGGTCTTGGAGTGAAAACCACTCTGCTCCACTTGTTTTCCAAGAAGGTGGGCTGAGAGATGCAGCGCACCTTACTGCAGCACATCCCCTCCCTCTTCCTTCAAAGTTTCAGCTCTAGTTTTTAGTCCTTATACTTCTCATTCTAAACCGCTTTAGTTTGTTTCACTTCTACTTCACAAGCTTGTTCCTTCACTAGCTAGCTAGCCCTGGTTTTGTTGTTCATTTTCACTGTCTTCTCTTTTTCTTTTTTCTTTTTTCTTTTTGACAATACGGTCTTCTCTTTTTCACTAGTCTCTTGACTCTCTTCCTTCTCCGGTCACTTTGTTTAGTGTTCTTAGGCTTGAAGGCAACATCTTACATTCTTACCCTCTTATTATAATCTACCATTAGATCGACCTAAAAGTTGATTCGATTATAGTAATAGAACATCAAAACAGAGTGTTAGGTACCTACCAATGTTTTACTTGTAGCTTCCTTCAAATGTAAGTGACCCTGTACAGTGCAGTTGGTCTTCTTGTATCAACCTTCCTTCAGTCTTGCCAAATGAAACTTTTAATCAAGTTCAACCAAAGTCGAAATTGATGTTCAGAATTTCAGCGCAAGGACTTTGTTCTTCAATTCTACAATCGTAGTGAAGGTTGTAAACAGCAAGTGACATCAACTCACATCTGTAACAGGTTAAACAAAATTCTAAGCTAATTTGGGAATCATAGGCTAATTTGGCACAGACTGCGCCGCTTGATCAAAATGTTCGTTAAATCAAATTACTTGGTAGCCTCGGCTGTGTAAATGATCGGAAAGAAGCACGAAAAGAGGAGAAAGAACAAGGGCAAATGATATATCAAGACCAAGTTCTCAAATTAATCTCTTCTGATGTGTTACAGAGAATCAGATATCTACAATTTACAATCGTTCTCTGTAAGCAAGCAAATTTGTTTAGTTGGGACCCCAAGAGTTGAGGTACATGACATTCCTCATAGACTCCTCAGACTGCTTCGGCATCTCATCTCTGAGCTTCCTTGAAAACAAAGCAGAGTATGAGGAAGAGAGTCTCTGGTTCACCTGAGTAAAAGATCTGAGGTGTGTCTTGGCATGTTGTTGCACCAATCTCATTGTTTGACTCAACCTGCAGATCCCTGCTTGGTCTCTTTTCAAGGCCTCCACAGCTCCCACACTCGCTGCCACAATCCAAGCCCTGTTTGCTACTGATGATGAGGAACTCATATTGTTGATGATCTTGATCTTCCAAAGTGTGATGTTCTTTGTTTGTTTGATGCTAACAAATCAAGAAAAGCATTCAAGGTTGTTTGAGCAAATGGGGTGAGATGGGTTTGCTTTTATAAAGAGGGATGTTGAAGAATTTCGCCAGATAAAATATAGAAGAAACCGTGCGCTGGGCTCTGTAGCTTCTGCTGGTTTTTGCTTAGTGGCGAATATGAAACCCCCATTCCAGCGACACGTAGAGCTGAGTTGTGACAATGAACCTAGACGTTCAACACGTCGCACATGGTTTTGCCCTATTAAAAATCCTTTCAGGCCTCCGGTATGGGAGATTTTCCACTCGCA
The DNA here is from genome assembly GCA_034370585.1 of Fragaria x ananassa. NCBI lineage: Eukaryota > Viridiplantae > Streptophyta > Magnoliopsida > Rosales > Rosaceae > Fragaria > Fragaria x ananassa. The sequence goes on along the minus strand of CP139754.1, from coordinate 31,060,712 downwards.
CATGGTTTTGCCCAATTAAGAGTTCCAGATTACTTATTGTAATTAAGAGTTTATGCTTTACGTTATTCGACAATTTCATCCATATAACCGTATCCATTCTTTATTTGAAAAAGAAAAAGAAAAAAGGGAACAGAAATCAAAATATAACTCTTTAGTTTTGTGGTAACAGTAAAAGCCAAGAGTAATTATTTTAAATGCAGCTATTAAGATCTTTAAATTTACTCATTAGATTTTATTTTATTTTAAATTATTAAATGATATATACATCCTCATACACAATGAATATTAAGGACAATAATTATAAAAAAATATATTTATTCTCTTTAAACTTTCTAATTTAATAATAATTAATTCTATTCTTTATTGTTTTCCTTATGTATTTTTGTGTTCTAATTTCTTTTTATTAAAGCATATATATAGTTTATAAGAGTTAAAAAATAATCAATATCGATCAAGTAACATAAAATTTTGTATTTTCATACATGTTGAACGCATATATATGCTTGCAAGGAGCATAAATATTTTTGCAAATAATCATAATAATATCTATCGATTATAGAAAATATATAATTATTGAAATAATTTATTATAAGGTACAAAATAGAGATCAAATTATTCAAAAGAAAAAAATAGAGAAAAAATAACAAGTACAAAAAAGAAAAACATTTAAAAAGATATATAGAATGGTTCATGATAGAACATTTTCTTGCATGAAAAAAATAAAATAAAATGAAGGTAGGGATAATGGATGTTGAAAAAAAATCAAAGAATGAGAGGTCTATTGAGTGAATAACATGTAATTAATTGATTGAAATATATGTCTATAAATAACTAAGGTTATGTTAAGAATTTGAAATGAGGTCTACTAAGCAAATGCTTATATTAAAAAGTAAAAAAGAGGTGTAGAGAAAATGAGAGATATAATGAGCAAATTTAGAGGTTTTGAACTGTAATATTTGATCAGAATAACTTTTTGGTGAAATAGGTTATTCATGCAAATCGATTTACATATAAATTAAAAGAAAAATGATCCAAACAGTATCTCATATTTTAACAAATGAAAACTTTTGTATCTCACATTTTAAAAACTTCAAAAAAAAGTGTCTCACGTTCTTATTCAGAACGAATAACAATATCTAAAACTATAGTTCCGTTAAAAAGACTAACGGCAGACATATTTTTGACGTAAAATAACTAATGTACCTTTCGTCGTTTCTTTTTATATCCTTAATGTTTCTTCTTCAAATAATAATAAAAACAAAATAATCTTCTTTTATCTGTTTATTCATTAGACTCGGATCATTTATTCATTAGTCATCACCATCAACCACCCCTGCATATCTCTTGCTTGCACCATTTTTATCAATTGGGTATGAAATTTTTTTAACAAGGATTGGAATATAAACATTTCTTATAGATTTCAGTTGAATTTTATTGAAATTTGGCTTTAATTTGTACTGGGTAAGAAGAAAACAGAGAGAATTCCAAGTAGAGATTTTGTTTTGGTTGAATGCAAGGATTGGAATTTTGCATTATTATTATTATTATTATTATTTTGGTGTGTATGTATGAAAGTGGAGTGGTTTTAAATACACATCTCAAATAACTTATTACACATCTTTATTATTTGATATTTCAAATCGGATTTGATTGATATGTTAAATGACAAAAAAGGCATAAGTAATACAATTTAAATATTATAAACATATATATTTGGAAACTAATAATGTGAAATATAAGCCAAATTAAAATATTAAAAACGTAAACTTATTTTTGGAAACTTATAAAATGAATTAATTAGAACAAATTAAATTTTTAAGATCGAGAACTTATATAGGGAAACTATTAAAATAAACAAAAAATTTGCAAGGAAATTTGGATAATCAATTAATTTATTTATTTTTTGTCCTTACAAATTCATAATTTCCAAATTTAAAGTGTCAAACAATGTAATTGTAATACATATGAACACTTATTTCGTTATATTTCACATATTTTCCTTCACCCAAATACACTATTCAGATATGTATTTTTCATCTTATTTATCATTTTAATGTTTAAGAATTTGAAACGAACAATGAATCTTAATGGATTTCTCAATAACTAACACAAGTAATGGATATGAACATCTATAAAATGTTAATTTATATAAATATATACTAATTATACAATAATAATAGTGTTAATATAGTCACATAATATGATATTTCATGGATTTTTAGATGAAGGGTATTTTAGGTACTTTGGGTTGTGTATTTAGTAAAATATCCGAATAAAAAATTAAATAAGTTGTGTATTAAGAAATGGATGTGTATTAAGTTATTTGGGGTGTGTATATAAAATTTTTCATGAAGAAAAAGACATGACTAATCTCAACCGTTTGATCAAGATGCAAAAATTGAAACAAAGTAAAATAATGTTTATGAAACAAATTAAAATGGAAATTGACGAAAATAGCCTTAAAAATATGCTTATCGTCAGTCTTTTTAATGGAGCTAACGGTTCCAGATATTGTTCTTCTGTCGGGATAAGAACGTGGAACACCGTTTTGAAGTTTTTGAAAGATGAGATACGAAAGCTTTGCTTCGTTAAAAAATAAGATATTGTTTGAACATTTTTTCCTAAATTAAATTCGTTAGAGCATCACTAACAGAGTAGTCGATCACGAAGTGTTCGGACCTTAACAAAAGACGGATAAAACTCGTCCAACCCATGAGATAATTTTGTGATGAATGCTATTTCAAGGATATCAGAAGAAAGTAATACGGATCGATCAAGCCGCGTCAATTATCAGAAATGAAATTGCATGACCATAGTGTCAATCGTTATAACAAAAACGTTATATATTTATTTATTTACATCAGTTTCCCTCAATAACAGAGACTTAGGAATCAATGTCCAGCCATGATCAACAAGTTTCATTATTGGTCAACCCAAGCCAAGGTAATCTTGCACTAGATTTTGTGTGCTTGCATGAAAGTAGTCTTAGGTGTTGGGACCCCAGCAGCTCAAGTACATAACAGTCCTCAAAGACTCCTCCGACTTCTTCAGCTTCTCGTTTCTGACTCTGCTCAAAGCAGAGGTTGAAGAAGAAGACAGCTTGCTCTTGTTGGCCTGAGAGTATGACCTGAAATGCTTCTTGGCTTGTTGATGCGCGGATCTTAGGGTGGGTGAGTTCCACCTGCAAATGCCTGCTTGGTCCTTCAGTGCCTCCACAACTCCAACACTTGCGGCCACAATGGCCTTGCTTGCTCTTGAAACAGTACTCATGATGATGAAGAATTGTTTTCTCTTGGTAGAAATGAATGTTTGAGTGGTAGTTGATGAGCACGAGGCGGCCTTTATATAGAGGTTGAGAATAGATGGGCGGAGAAGCTGTGTGAAGACCTAGTGGTATGTGTTTCGTCTGTTTTGTTTGGTAGAGTAGTGAAGTCTGTGGGTGGAGGATATCTTTGTTTTTGAGTGAAATGATCATTTGGATGATAGTGTCACAATATGTACATGGTTTTGCTTTTAAAATAAGTATCTTTAAGCCCGCGGTCTTGGAGTAAAACGACTTGTTTACTTGTTTTCCAGGAAAGGTGGGGCTGTGGGATTGGAGCTGAAAAATGCCTAGAATAAAAACTGTTTTCTATTCTGATGTATCCATGCATCGTTCGTTAATTGCAGTGTGAGGTGGACATGCTTAGTATGTAGGCTCTTTTTATTTTGGAACTAGATTACTTACTCTTTTTTAATCAAGAATATATAATATTTTTAATTATTTGATCGATAGTATAATTTAAAATATACTCTTAAGATGACAGGTAAGGAGAACTCTAGATGGTTTATTTTTTAAATGTGGTTAACTAAGATAAACAAAAAGAGTCAAACGTGCAGAACCACTTGATTAAATTGATCATTTGACGAAGATTCGATCATGAAAATACATGGTCATATTTTCAATTACATAAATTAACATTTTATAGAATGAAGTAACAGTAGATATTGCAAACCTTACCCAACTCCGGTTAGCTAGCTGGTCTAGAGATTATCTGATTTCAACTTTCAACTAGCTAGATGCAGAAAACACTAGTTACTTTGTTAGCAAAACATATTAATTGTTGCCGCACCCTTTAGTACAACATAAGAGAAGGAGCTAGATTATAGTACTGGTTCACAATCTTAATTTTAATCCATGCATGTTGAGTCACTTGAGTGTGGTTCTTTTTTTGAACTTCTTTTTTTTTCTCTTTGTTGTGCTGTCGTCTTAATCTAGCTGATGAACATGGCTGAATGATATAAAAAGTGAACAACAACTAAACAAGTGTGTAGTAGGAATAGCATATGCTCATGTTCATTGATATCGATAACTCATAATGTACGTGGTTTTCCTTTAAGAAAATTACACTAGTATGAATCACGTAGATGGATCATGTAAGTTTCCAAAATCTTCTGTGCGTTCTTCAAATCTATCTTCCATATTGAACGTACTATATATCATGTATCCCAAGCCAGATCCATTTGGACATGTTGCCGGAAAGAACATGGGGCGATCGATCTAATAAGGACCCCAACAGCTCAGGTACATGACTTTTCTTAGGGATTTCTCGGGTTGATTCTTCTTTTCCGAATTCATTTTGTCGAAAACCGCAGCAGAAGACGAAGTGAGATTCTGGGCTTGCAGGAGGAAGGATCTCATATTAGTCTTGGCATGTTGGTTAATACTCCTCATTGCGTAACCCCACCTGCAAAAGCCTTGATCTTTCATGGCATGAACAACTCCAACACTCATTGCCACAATCCAAGCTTCTCTTGTTGCACACATTTTCAGCGCTTTTATCTGTAACTAATTGATCTATTTCTTTTCAGATTTTGGGTTTTGATGACTTTGCTATGGAATCGTACGGTGAGTGAAAATATATATAGGAGAAAGATGAGGTTAGCTAAACGAAACTCATTCATGCATGGGTTGCACTTATCCTCAACTGGAAAAGGAGAGCAAGGAAGAGTACAAATTTGTTGCAAGACTTTTGAAATTCCGGACGCTGGCTGTCCTTGTTTGTGGTAGAAGTGACAAATTTTGCTGTGGTTTTGAAAAGAAATCCAGAGGCTTTACATCTTGTTTTGCAAGATAAGATAAGAACTAGAGCTAGAAAAAAGTGTTGCCCATAATAACTGAGCGTGACCACAATAAGCTAGCTAGCTAATTCGATCGTTCAGTTTTATACGTGCCATGCGTGCGCATCATGTTTTGCAATTTGATCAATCATGTTTCATTGCTTCACAAGGATGGAAAGGATTTGCAATTTGTGAAAATTATACAGCGCACCCGGGTGATCTTACCGTCCACTCACCTGTGCTCGGCCCTATCCGACGATCTCACCGTTCAATTTCCGTGTGCGCCGAATACGCTCTCTGTAATTTGACTTGGTACACACGTACAACTTTTCGAAGTCACTCTAGCTTTGAATTACTTGATCACTGTTGTAGTCGACTACTTAAGTTCTTAAGTTATAGGTAATATTCACTGAGTTCATGTTAGACAATACAAATCAGAATAAATCACTATCCCACGTATATATGTACCCCTAGCCTGCTGGTATTATACATAAACTGATCAATCATTCCACTAATAACCATTGGTATATTTGGCAAAGCTCACTAAAAACAGAGTATAAACTCTAAAAGATAGCGAGTAACATTAAACTCCAATTAACTAAGGAGTCACAATCTCGGGCAACAAGACGTTTAACGATAAACCCAAGAGCCAAAAATTACTTTTATAAATTTGGTCATGTATAGACTCATAAAATATGTTGTCTTATTTTTGAATTACTCCAAGATGTGTGTATATAAACATGATCAATGGAAGAAGTTTGAAGAGAGTTCAATTAAGTACAGCAGTCTAGCTACTAGTGCGCAGTGCCTCAAACTTGGAAGGCATGATAAGTTTGTTGAGAATAATCATGCCTTCTCAGGGAGGTTGCATGGCACCAGAATCTGACCAAGGAAAGTCCCCTGAATCTGGAAGAAGGTCTCCTGGTACCAGCTTTGATACCATTTTGATGATCAAGAAGGAAGTCGAAGAGAGAAGAAGGAGGGTGAGGAAAGCCGAGAAGGTCGAGAAAATCATGCATCTAGTTTGCTGGGGACCTAATTAACTGCTAATCATGCCATATATATGATAGATATATATTGAGCATGTAATTAGTTTTACTATGTACGCATAGCTTATGCACCTTTGTTCCTCCTGATGAAGTCTTGGATTCAATCCCCTGCCCCAGTTATTTCACAAATCTGTGTTCCCAGACCTCACTGTATGCAATGAAGTTTCATCTTCACAATCATACACGAACAATACATATAGTACCGCATGCAATCTGCACAGATAATGTCCATGTATGTACGTTGTGCTCCTTAATTAAGATTATAAACTAGCTAAGAACAGGGTGCTGGCCTCAAGCCTCAATAAACCGGACAGCTTCACATTAATCAAAGGAGGGGAACAACCCCTAGCTAGAGTTTTAAAACATTGAAACATTATGAAACTGAAACCAAGGACTCTGATTAGTGCTAAAAGACACAGCTAGCCTTCCTTTTCTTCTCCAAATGAATTTCTCCAGCTAGCCTTCCAGTTAAGATACATAGGAGAATCCGATATATGCATTCCAGTCAAAATTTAAAGATATATGCAAGATGCGCGCTTAAGTGGAAAACAATAGGCGCTTAATTCAGATATATGCATTCAAGTCAAAAACTAAATATACATACAAGATGCGCGCTTAAGTGGCTTAACAACAAGTCAACAAGGACCTCTCAGAGACTATATACAAAGGGTTTTTCCATACATACGTATAAGAACTTGCATAATGATCGATCAGTTAATTAGGACCCCAGCAGCTCAAGTACATGACAGTGCGGAAGGACTCCTCAGCCTGTTTGAGCCTGCTGTGATCTGTAGTAGGAGTAGTATTAGTAGTAGTGTTGTTGACAGCAGCAACGGCTTCATTATTCGGAGTGCTGAATCCTGCAGATAACTTTGCTATAATTGGCTTGCGAGATGCGAGGATGGAGTACTTGGCTTTTTGATCTTGGTCCTTACTTCCTTGCATTCTGTGTCAGCCCAAAGCTGAATGTATGGATTAACCTCTTCTTCCAGAAAGAGATCGGGTTCAAAGAAGAAAGTGTAGTAGTATACTAGTAGTGGGTTCGAGAACTTATCCTGGTGAAGCTCCGGCCATACTCTTGGATCATATAAATATAAGGACGGCCAAGAACACGAGCTGGATAAAAATATAATGGAGCTAGGTTCTTTGCGAGTATAATTGGGTGATATATATATTAACATATGCCTTGCTGGTCTTGCACTTAAAGATCTAGCTAGTACTAGTTAATACTACTAAATTGGAAAGTTATTGATCGACCTAGTCAGGCTAAGCATGAATCATTCATAAACTAATTATTCACTTCATGTGCAGGAAATCTTGATGATCCACTTGGTTCTATCCAACTCCATCGATCAAAACTTAATAATGTAATCCACCCGCGCTACTTGTTTAAGTACAAATCCTTTTTTGTTTTTGTTTTTTTTGTTTTACTTGAACAAGACAAGTACAAATTATTGTAGTTGGGTTTTGTCTGCCATACCAAACATACATATGAGAGAAGGGTAGCCATGTCCGACAGGTAGAAGATGGTTAATTAGTTGGGAATGGTTTGTCATGGAATATCAACATATATGCTATAAATCTTGAGTTTACCATCAGAGTTTACTTTTGAGGGCTCCAGAATCTTCAAATCAAATCTCATATAAATCTTGGTGGTTCGTTTCTTAATATATATAGAGGTGCGCACGTCGCCTCCATCGACATCGGAGAAGAAGGCACATTGCCACATGATGAGTCGCTACACGTTCAACTCTACTACTGGATAGGATTGACACCTGACTCTCCTTCCACTTGCGCTTCAACTTTCTCCGGTGTAACATGTACCAGGAACATTTGGGATCCCGAAACGATTGTTATATGCTTGTAATGTTCTTGTTTCTAAACTTCGACAATATGTAGGATCCACTTTTCCTAACAAGCAGAAGGATGATGCATGGACTAACTGATTAATTAGTTCAAACTGCAAACAGGTTTTGGACAAATTGCAATTTCTACACTTTTTTGTAATAGACTTTGAGCAAACAAGTGCTTACAGCTCAGATTGGTAAACCACATTCTAGGATTTTGTATAGATTTCAATATTCGTCTGTATAAAACACAAAGACATTATGTTTTGAAAGACGAACACAAAGAAGCGTTGACCAGGTCAATCTGGGCTTCCATCATATGCTTTCACAATCTTGGGCCTTCCCCTTTGTAATAGCGTACAAGCAATCCTATTTCATCTTAGTACTCCACCAACCCGACCCATTTCCATCACTCACTTTCGGATATCCAAACCACCATACGTGTCACAACCTCACTGGCTCCCTTTTCTTTTCTCTCCCTGGATAAGCCTTTTTTTCGTGGACCTCTCTCTCTCTCTCACTCTTTCTCTTCCCCAAACGATTTAAATCAAAAAATTCCACTAACATTTTCTCTCCTCAACTCATCACTATGCTCAAAATTTTCCCGGAAAATTCCCAACTCTAAATACTCAACTTTCTCTAAACCTCAAATGGCCGCCGTCACTTCTCTCTCTTTCTCTGCACTTACTCAGTCGTCTTTCCCGTCAGCAAGAAACTTGGGTTCGAATTCCGACGGTCTAAGATTCCGTACAAGCTTCTCTCTGCATTATGGTGGTTTCCGGTCATCCAGTTCCAGCCCCCGTTTGGTCGTTCATTGCATGTCTTCTTCGTCTTCAGGTGGGTTTTCATAGTCTTTTGGTTTCTGGGCTTATCTTGATTGCAGTAAAAATGAGAACTTTATCAATGTACATGTTTGGTTTTGATTCTTGAGTGTGAAAGATTGAAGATTTATGGGTTTTTCTGAGGACCCATTTTAGTTACTTTAGTTCTTGTTAAGGTATGTGTTAGTTTTAGCTTGGTATGAAAGACTAGATTTTTATTTTTATTTTTATTTTTTTGGGTGATTTATGTGTTTGAGGAATTTGAAATGCAGAATTGGCTACTGTAGCTGATACGAAGTTGAATTTTCTAAAGGCGTATAAGCGTCCGATACCGAGTGTGTACAACACTGTGTTGCAGGAGCTGATTGTGCAGCAGCATTTGATGAGGTACAAGAGGACCTACCGTTACGACCCTGTGTTTGCTCTTGGCTTTGTGACTGTGTATGATCAGCTCATGGATGGGTACCCTAGCGATGAGGATAGAGATGCAATCTTCAAAGCTTACGTAAATGCACTAAAGGAGGACCCGGAGCAATACAGGTTCAGTTGTTTACTTGTCTGGAGCTCATTTTGTAGTTTGAAATGCATGGATGTGGTATGCATATTGTGATTGCAGCTTAGTGTTAGTGTTAGATTTGTAAGAAATATGCAGATTTAGACATTTAGTAAATATGGAAGACTTAATTACATTTGTGACTTTGTGACATGATCATTTATGTACACTTCTGTGCGATTAGTAATCAAAGTTTCAGTATGAGAGATGTCTGAATTATTCAAGTTGCATAGTGCAAAACTAGAGTTTGATGGTTAAAGTGACCGAATGGTTTATTTTGTAACCAAGGAAATGGTTTCCTTTCCTCTATGTATCCAAAATGTTAACTTCAAGTCTAAGAACTTATAGATTCCTTACACTACAGATGTGTATTTCCATAAAGAATTTCATGTGCATTTGAAACTGTTACCTATGATCATTCTCTTCGTTATGTAGTTGAGAAAAGTCTCCATATTTACTAGATAAGTTTGTGCTAATTACTACAGAACTGATGCAAAAAATTTGGAAGAGTGGGCTCGGGCTCAGAGTTCCAGTTCGTTGATTGAATTTCCATCCAAAGAAGGAGAAGTTGAGGGAATATTGAAGGACATTGCAGAAAGAGCCGGAGGCAAAGGAAGTTTTAGCTACAGTCGTTTCTTTGCCGTTGGGCTCTTTCGTATTCTTGAGTTGGCAAATGCAACTGAACCAACAGTATTGGAAAAGGTTAGATGTGCATCCTTTCATCAGTAGAAAAATGATATGTGTTACAATTCATATCTAACGTATTGATATCGAACAATTACAACTGAAATTTGTTATGTAAGTTATACACAAAGATGAACTTTTGATTTTAAAATATCTTTCAACTTCTGAAGAGGATTATTTGAGCTATAACTAAAGACATACATATTTCAATGAGTTTTGGTTTCTGTGTGTTTGTTTGAACAATGTTTCAGTACTTACTGTCTGTTTGCTTTCAAACAGTTGTGTGCAGCCTTAAACATTGAGAAAAGAAGTGTGGACAAGGACCTTGATGTATACCGCAATCTGCTTTCTAAGCTGGTTCAGGCAAAAGAGCTGCTAAAGGAATATGTGGCCAGGTAACAAATCCATCAGCATAACACCAGTACTTAAATCTATAGCAATAACATATGATAGATATAATAGGCTTGTATTTAGTGCGACTGAAGTTTTGTTGTTAGTTGACCCTTCTCCTGAGATTAAAAATTTGCAGGCATTAGAACACAGAACAGATAAATTCTTTAAACTTGTGTTTTAAATTTGATGATTCTTGCATTCCAGTCAAGTATACATTTGTAGTTCTGTACTTACAATTCAAAGGGCAACCACAAGTGGATGCTTTTATACTTTTTTTTTTGGGTCTGAAATACCTCTACCAACTCAGTGTAATCCCTTATGCCTTGTAGATATCAGATGTATTGCTTTGTTTGAACTTTTCTTGTTTATGATTCCCATTTCCCACAGAAGGAAAAGATGCTGTTTCTGTTTTCCGGTGGCTGACAGTAGTATTTTGGTGCAATAATTTTTGTTTTCAGGGAGAAGAAGAAAAGAGAAGAAAGGGTAGGAACACAGAAGGCTAATGAAGCCATTGCATCATGTTTGGGGGAGCCCCAATCCATGGGCCTGTAGTTGGGGTGGTGGCTTTGGGAAAGCTGATCGCTCTCTATAGCTCTCATACAGCTGCACAAATCTTATGGCCTTGAGATAGAGTTGGAGTTTTTACACTAGGCACGTACCTAGCATCAGCTTGTAGATTTGCATTTTGGTGTATCGTTTGCAATGGTGAGCCGGCTACATCGTATGTTTCCACATATCCACATATTTATCTCTTCGAATTACAAAAATGTATTATAGATTACAACTTCAACTCGATATCATATCAAATGATGTAAATCTAATTTTCATTAGTTCTCTTTGTTTTCTATTTGTTTCTCAATTACTCTTCATGATCATTACCCAGTCCATAGTTGAAATCTTTTAGGACCAAGGAGTTAGATAAAAATGCCTTAAAAGAAGGTGTCTAATGTTGTCCACATATATGCATCATCGCTGAAATTGATGTATATATAACAAGTAGTGACACACCGAAACGTCGATGCCCAAATGGAAGTGAATTTAACATGAAAGTGACACAAGTATTTTCAGCAAACAGGAAAACCCACTCATTTACAGCTAATAACAATCCTTCACCAAAGAGTAAGATATATCGTCATTGAATGAATGAATGAATGATACTAAGCGGAGAGGGTAGAAGAAGAAACCAATCACTCAAACAAAGGTATGACTTGATAAGTGTTGGGCTAACTAAGATGAGAAATATCAATTTCTTCCGGAAGCTTGAATGTGTCTGCTGCACCAAACTTCCTGAACTCTTCTTCAAGAGTTTCTTCATCAGAATCAACTCCTTCATCTTCCTGAGCTCTAGGAGTTAAGGGATTGTGCATACTTTTAGACCTGCACTCTTTGGTAGCAAGAATGTTGACCTGGCCAAGGTGAGAAATTTCCACCATCACAGTGTCGTCATCAGATGGAAGGGGTTGCTTCCAGGGTTCTCCATCAATTCGCATGTATGTCTGATCAATTGCACCTTTGTGAAACAAAAATTTGATTCGGTTGGCCTATGACCAATAAGAACAGCACCAAATAAGTCATTCATGAACACAGTTCCAGCTTCTACTTCACTGATTTGCAAGACTACAAAATCATTTTATAGTTTTTACCTGTGCAAGACGAGTCCCATGTCCCTTTGGCGCAAGCAATACAAGTCCATGCCAGGCAGAAGTAAAACCTACAATCTCTATATGGCCATCATCTACAAACGGTGGGGTGAACTTCTGTAAAGTCATCATCCAACAAGACATGTAAGTTCTAATAAATAAAGAACTTAGGAAACCATCAATTACTGTATGCAAATATCTATTGGACTTACATTATGCTTCCACCTACTAGGCGTTCCCCAAGGATTAAATCCACCAGAAAAGCTAGGCAAATTGAGGCAGACTATTGACTTGATGCTGTTGTACATTGAAACACAATACATTAATAAAGTATAATAGGATATAAGTTGAAATAAAAACCAAAGGAAATTACTGAAACTACTTCAAGTACCGAAGAGAAGAGTAACAAACACAGTTCAATTAACCTTGCAAGAGATATTACTCTCTTGTAAAATAACTAATGAATCAGTCTTGGCACTGGTGGAAGAAAGCAGTATTGCCCCACCGGCATTAATCAAGGACCACCAAGTTCAACTAAATTATAATAGACAACAACTTACCCGGGAGGAAGGAAGAGCTCTTCCCATTGATCCCCATGGTTTTTCATAATCATCACCTTTGCAAATTTAGCTATATTCCTATTTTGAAGAGACAATTCAATTAACCTCATCAGGGATATTCTCAAAAAATAAAAAATAAAAACAAAAACATTGTCATCAGGGATAAGGTGCTAGAAAATTAGCATGCAGAAACAAATAAGAGAACAAAATCCCAGAACCAAATTTGGAATCCATTCTTGATCCAAAAATATGGAAAGGACCTTTTTAATTTTGAAGGCTAAAAAACATCAGAAAACATAAATGGTCACCTAGCAGAATCCTGAGAAAGAGAAGGAGAAAACCAGCCTTGTGACCACCCAAGCTTTGCATAAGTAGACTGCATATTTGATTTAAAAAAATAAAAGAAAAGAGTAAGTCAGAATATGCACTTTGAAGGATGCTGTTATCCTGGATGACAAGAATCTTAGAAGGATTTACTCAAGTAGCTTTAATTTTTCAATTCTAAGCCAGCAATTTTCTCCAAACCAGCCTATATGAGTTGAAAGAACTTGATTGCAATTATGATGCATTAGGATCAAGTTTTAGAATCCATAACAAGTAATCTTTCAAGTTACGAGTATGTTGTAAGTTCAAACTGTTCAACATCTATGGTGGATGCTGCATCCTACTCTTTTAACCTGTGACGTTTATTATAAATTTTCCTAGTCAGATCACTGTTATCATGTCGCTACAGGATGTTCATGAATCATAATGAACTTGCAAGAAGTGTATACCTGATTAACTAACTGATTTTTGAACTTTTCAGGATGTAACTTCCGCTCTGAATGAAATGCATATGATACCTCAGCATCCATTCCTAAGAAACCCATAAATCAGTAGCATTAACTTCAAAAAAGAACACAGTTCAGTAAAAGATGATACTGACCACCAATTAGCCAGCTTATATGTGCAATAGAAAGAGAGACAAGATGCTAAGTAGAAGCAAAGAACACTGCTGACAAGTGTCTATGGCGGAATTTAACTAAATGGATCCACGAAAGGAGATAGTGACTAGGAAGAATCAGATAAGTCTGCTGGTTAAACTTCAAACTAAGTGAAAGAATCCAAGGGAAGTACTCTTACCCATACTGAAGTAGTTCCAAAATCCCCCACGAAATGTATGGAAGCCATCCTGTAAAAGCATTTCAACATTTCTATGTATAAGAGAAAAGACCAAGATTGTTTCTTGTCTATAGTGTAGAGCATTCCAACGTCAAGCTTTTCAAAGTAATATACTGACATGATACTTCTTTAACAATTTGTGTGACACTTGATTAATTTTTCCTGATTACTCCTAACTGAAAAGGCACCTACAGGTCCCCTTTTTCTTTGCCTGGGTTACACCTTCGGAATACCACAAAAGGGAATTTTACTTTAATTCCATTCAACTCAAAAGAGTAAGTTTCTAGCACTAAAACCAATAAATCTAAGTCTATTCACATTAGCTTCCTTATTTAGAAAAGCTGAAACAATAGAAATCCTAAGAGATAGCTTGATTTAGTTACCAAATAAACAAAACTTGTCTGCCGGCTACTCCTTGGGATGGAACTAAATCTTGTGGCTTAACAAATTAAAATGTGATAGAGAAGGAGGATAGTTACCATGTTCAGCTCGTTTGTTTCAGAGACACGGCCAAAAGAGTGCAAAGAATGGGGTAGCTCAAGAGGCGCAATGGGATCCAATGGACCTCCTTTTGGAATCTTCATCCTCATGAGAAGGTGCCAGCTAGATCAGTATGAAGAAAAGAAACATCAAAATTTCCATTTATTTAATATACATTACTAATTAAACTTGCAAAGCAGATGTATAAATGCCTTAAACAAAAGGGCAGTGAACAAAATTAGTGTTGAAGAACTAATACTTCAAAACTTCATTATCTAGAGACGGGTGCAATTTACAAGAAAATATTCCCAGAAGATGGTTTGATAAGATAAGATCAAAGTTATCTAGGCAGCAGTATTGTGATTTACAGCAATTGGAATATCAATAACATGTAAGAAGTATCATTTTGAATGTAGGACCTGTCTATCTTCATCTCCTTGGCTCCCTTTACTTGACGCAAAAAGAGCTCCACAGCACGCGGATCTGTTCCAGGATTCTTCTTCCCCTGGAATTAGCAAATAGAATATAAGGGATGCACAGTGAAGGAATAAATTGCTGCACTACTCAACTTACCCCTGATATACAAAAATATTATTGCTATTCAAAACATATAAAGGGTGGAGCAAATTCAAACATTTCAGTGCTACTTAGAGGGTTACTGCAAGATATGTGTTGAATCAAGAAAGAGAAAAACTTGGTGATTACACATCTTCTAGTAATACAAATAACTCAGAATCTATGAGTAACATAAAACAAGTGTATCTTCTACATCTTTTGTATGCAAGTGCTCCTAAATTTTATGTATATGAATCACGACAAGTGACTAGTACAATCCTACTAGTAAATCAAGAACACAAAACTCTTTGGAGTCAGGACAGGAAGTACATACCCAGCCAAATGCAAATGGAAGATTGTTTCCAGTTCCTAAAGGTACTGTTGCTATTGGTGGAGGATGAGCTAATTTCAGATCAGAAACAACTCCAAGTAGCCAGCCAGCAGTTCCATCACCACCTGCAACCTAAAAGAGTTCGTGTCCCATGTCATAAAGACCAATGCTAACACATAAAGGTCAAAAAAAAAAAAAAAACACAAACACAAACACGAACACACACCACTGATGTCCATTACATAAATCGACTCACAATGATCCTCAGTTTCTCTTGAATCTTGATAGCAAATTCATCCCCATTGCGCTTGTGCGTTTCTAAATTGACATAAATCCGGCGCAGCACCTTATCAGGAGCCTCTTCCCCCACATCAAATACCTAAAAATTCAGCTACAACATTAGCTAACAGCAACCAAAATACTAATCAACCCTGAAACTTCAAACCAAAAATCTAACATTTTATAATTAACAATCTACCTGACAGTCATTGAGCAGCTGTCGATACGTTACAAGAAGATTGCCACCAAGCTGACCACCACTCTTGGAGTTTATAAACACCAAAACTGGACACTCGGGTACATCAGAAACATTCTCCCCATCACTCTTTGAATTGGATTCAAGTACATACTTGGGAATCTTGAAACCATTCAAGAACTCAGACCCCGAACTAGACTTCTCCATGTCAAACAAAAGCTGCAGTTATTTAAAATCCTGATTAGTAAAAGACTCCCATATATAGACAACCCCAGAAGAAACATTTTCTTCTGGAAAACCGTGTTATTGAGATTTCCAATTTAGTCAATGCATGATTTCCACTTGTCAAAAACAAACTCCTTGGATTGGATGCAGCAAAAACACACCAAAAAGATTAATTTCAAATTCAAAGTTAGAATCTTTAAGCTTCATGACGAATATAAATGTAACAAAGAGTTAAAATTTAGTTGGAGGATGACCTGTAGGTATGAGGCTGTAGCATTAACCAATCTGAGCAGCTATATTGTGATTATGAAGAAGAAGAGAATCTGAAATATATGAGAAGTATATGCATAAAAGATTCAGAATGGACTTTTTGGAATCCAAAAAGGAACAGAGAAAACGCGGAAGGAGCATATTAAAGGTTGACTATTCTCTCAAGCTTCTGACGGCCAGAGATTTTTACACAGGGACACAAAGTTTGAAGGCTAAGTTATTGAAAACGTGATCCCAAGAATTATGAAGGAAGCGAAAGTGGGGAATCTTTTGGGAGATTTGTGTTGTATTGGATAGAATTGAGAATTGATTTGAAGGAATGGTGCCCGAGTGACGTTCCTTTCTATTTCTGTCGCTCTCTTTGCGCGCTTTCGTTGGTTCCGTGGAACTTCGTAACAACATCAAAACGTTTTGGAATTCGTAGAGGATCAGACGTCGGGTTCCACTTTGTCAATCTTTACTACGTGGGGTGGTTGATCGGCTTGATTATTATTTTTTTTGGTTTCCGCGGTATTACAAAAGCGTTTTAGTTACAATGATTATCGTTAGGAGTTAGGACCCGAACGACCACCAGAGCATTGCAGCCTATTTTTTCAGTTACTTTTGACAACTTTAAATAGTTAGAATCACTGGAGCACTTTGCAGCAGTTGAGGATATGGCTGAAACCCTCATGCAGTCTTTGAAGTAAATTCCAGTTGTGGGTTAAGTTAGAACAAGTTCAACAGCTTCCTTATATTTTCTACTATAACAAGGAAACAAAACTCAAAATTTCTAAAAATTTTGTATACCAAATCCAACAGTTTCCATATTTTAAAGATTCAAATATTTATTACAATAACAATCCTCATTTATTACAATATAATAATAGGTATAAAAATTTTAAAGTTTATTTTTTAGAATAAATTATGTTTTCTTTATTATCTTTCAGCCTTGAAGAATGTGCAACATTCAATTCTTATTTTCTTAAATATTTTTAAAGAATCTGTAAATATAGGGAAACAAAGCTTCTCATTCATCTCTTTCCCTATCTTAGAGAATGAGATAGAGAAGCTGTTGAAGTAAAAAATGACCATATATTCTCCAAAGTAGAGAAAATCAAAGAATTTAGAGAATCTGTTAGACTTGCTCTTAGGGATAGAAATTATACTCTTGATGACTTCATTGTAAATTCCAGTTGAGCTGCCCGTTTCTGTCTTTGTCGGATGAAATCCATTTCGTCTTTGTTAAATTAAAATTCAACAGCAATCAATCATAAGTTCATAACATTGATTATGAATTAAGACTGTTAATCATTGTGTTATATCAATGAAGAAATTTAATCGTCGTGATTTGACATATCAAATTGAAGCCCCCCTCTGGTTATATTTATATTGTGTAAGCTTAATAGTCTAACTGTTAGGCACAGTCGTTACTCGGGAGCCATCTTCCTCCACAGAGTTTGGAATGATGTACAAGTTATCACTAATCATATTAGTATCATGGGGTTTTCATGAATCATGACAACCAAAAGTCATGCATTTCCATGGCTCCTTGGGCCCTTAACTTGGAATCGGTTACATTTTGCATAGTCTTCTAGTGAAAATCCCTAATGTAGTTCAACTACAAACAATAAAACTGTATAATATTTTAAATATATTTACTTTCTTTGTATGTGTAGGTTCAATATTATGTATAGGTGTAGGAAATATTTTCCTATTAGCACTATAATTGTATGGGAGGGGTTCTAATGAGGACCACTAAGTTAAGGACTAGTTAAGGACTTCTTCGTTTCACCCATTTTTCGATCGCATATTCACATCTCGACCGTCTAGTTTGTAGATATATATGAGTGATCATCTCTACAAAATTTTCATCCAAATTGAAAATCGTTAAGGCATTCATAAATATGATTTACCAATTATAAACTTGAACGGCTCTTGTTTGACAGATTTGGATTGTCCATTGATTTGATTTAGTTTGATCCCTTAATGATCACCAATTTTGCTGAAAATTTGTGGAAGTGATCTACTTATATAGACCTAAAATTTGAACGATTGAGATGGAAAAATGTAATTGAAAAGTGGGTGTAATAAACGATTAATGAGAAAGTCCTCAACTAGTCCTTAACTTAGTGGTCCTCATTAGAACCCCTCCCATAATTGTATATCTATATAAACATCTTATATGGAGAAGAATAATACATTGAAGTATACCAAACCATATTAAATCATTATTTTTTACTTGGTATCAAAGCTTGTCAGGTTCGATCCTTTAAATTTACGCCCAAAACACCACAAATCGCTACGTACCAAAACCCCACAAATCACACAAAAATTCTCAAATCCCAAAACCAAACATGAATCTCGAATCACACCACAAACAAATCGTTGCATACATCAAAATCATAATTCCCGAATACTTGAATCTCATAAACCAAACCTCCAAAATGGCACACCAAATCAACTACCATTCCACCGCACCATGTCGGTCTCCATGCAAACCAAATTTATATGCGAACTCAAAATGTCCGCTATGTGGAGTATTAGGTCATACCAACCAACATTGCTTCGAAACAATTGGGTACCCGAATCGGTGGGATTTCACCTTGAAACCTCGAAAGAATCAAGCAAAAACTGTCATAACCATTATAGAGGAAGACCAAACCATCTAATGCCTTCAATGTCGCACAGTCAAGTATGAGTGGTAAGGTATCTATGAATATGTCATGGATTACTGATACAGGAGCATCATATCACATGTGTAAAGATCCTAGCCTCTTGAAAAAATTAAAACCCTCTCAAAATATTGTTTATACCGCTGATGGTACTCCAAATCCGGTTACTGGAGAAGGCTCTATTGTCCTATCAAACACATTAACCCTTGATTATGTATTAGTTGTCCTTTTATTATCATACAATCTTCTCTCAGTTGTCCAAATCATTTAAGAATTATCATGTATTGTCACCTTTCATTCGTCTTTCTGTGTATTTCAGGACATTCTGACGCGGCAGATTTTGGATTATGGAGTGAGAAAAGGGAAATTGTACTACCTAGATCTGACAGAGACAAGAGAGAAACATATATATGTAGTCTTTGAGTCAAGCTAATCTGGTCAATAGAGCTAAGAGTGCTAAGAAAGATGTGTGGCTTTGGCACCGCAGGTTGGGTCATCTAAACTTCGGTTATCTTAAGAAGCTGCAACCGCAATTATTTTCGGGTGTCAACTATTCATATTTTCATTGCGACATATGTGAATTGGCCAAGAGCCACTGTATTTCATATTCACCAAGCCTAAATAAAAGTCTTGTTCCATTTAAAAAGATTCACTCTGACGTGTGGGGTCCTGCAAAAATTCCTTATCTCTTTGGAGCCCAATATTTTGTGACATTTATTGATGATTGTACCCATACGACTTGGGTGTCTCTATTGAAGAACAAAAGCGATGTTTATTCTAGATTCAAAGAATTTCACAAGATGGTATCCATACATGATCAACAGGTGATTCGAGTTTTCCAGTCTGACAATGACGGAGACTATATTAATAGTCTTATGCAAGAGTTTATGCAGTTACATGGAATTCGACATCAGACTTCAAATACTTATACTTCTCAGCAAAATTGATTGACAGAGAGGAAAAATCAGCAATTGTTAAAGTTGTCCATGCGTCTTTGTTTGGCATGAATGTACCTATAGAATATTGGGGAAAAGCTGTGACATTTGCTGCCTACCTCATTAATCGTACCTCTTCTCAGGTTATTGAATGTCAAAACCCTATACAACAACTTCATAAACTTATCTCAATTCCTTCGTTGCCTAACTTGGAGCCTCGTGTATTTGGATGTACAATGTATGTTCATATTCCAAAACCACAACGAAGGAAGCTTGATCCCCATGCAAGGAAGTGTATTTTTGTGGGTTATGAAGATTTTCAGAAGGGATATAGATGTTGTGATCCTCTTACAGACACCACGCATATATCCCTTGATGTTTCTTTTCGTGAATCTGAGCGTTACTACTCAGGGGAAGTATCAGAGTCTTCCATTCAGGGGGAGAAAGCATATGAAGGGAATTCCTGAAATTTATTTGAATTCGAAGAATTAGAAGCATTGGAGTCGAGATTTAGAGTCAGAAAAACCACAAATAACAAAGAGACGCAAGAGAAGGACAAAGAGACGGAAGCTGCTGACGCTGACGCTGACACAGGCGCAAGTTCATGTGATGCCCAGCCGAGCTAGCCAGGCCAGACGAGCCGCGTCAAAGGAGAGATACAGGGGCCATGTGTCGTGCAGCTTGAGGAGGACGACCACACATGTGTTGGACCACAGCTGGAAGACGCTTTGAACTCGTCACGTGTCGTGCAACCACTAATTGACACGCCTTGTGCTGCAGATGGTATCGGTAGAAACGAAACATCGTCTTTACATGGGGACCCACACGACAAACCTATTAATTTAACTATTGAGCCTTCAGATGTCGTCCTTGTAATTCCAAATTCTTCTAGGTCATATAGTTTCCCCTTCTCTACACCATCAACCCAAGAATCTGCTGCGAATGTCCCTGCTCAGGTATCTTTAAATTCAAACCAATTATATGGGGTAGATAATATTGTAACAAGGAAATCACAGAGGGTTACCAAAGGTATTCCAAAGAAACAATATGAACCAAACATCAAAGCCAAAGCTAATTGCATGTCTAATCATAGGTTGGCTGGGTCACATGCCATTAATCAATTATTCAGTGTTTCTATTCCTAGTACTATATAGGATGTAATGAAGGATCTCAAGTGGACTCATGCGATGAATGAAGAACTAGATGCATTACATAAAAACTTCGGATATTGTGTCTAAACCAGCTGGGAGGAAGACCGTTGGATTTCGTTGGGTATTCACTGTAAAGTTGAAAGCATATGAGAGCATTGACAAGTATAAAGCACAGTTGGTTGCCAAGGGATACACCCAACGGTATGACATTGATTATGAAGAAACGTTTGTGCCTGTAGCAAAGATCAACACTGTTCGAATCTTGATTTCACTTGCGGCAACTAAAGATTAGCCTCTTCAACAGTTTGATGTAAAGAATGTTTTCCTCAATGGAAATTTAGAAGAAAAGGTGTATATGGACATGCCCCCAGGAGTCAAATGTAGACCTTGTGATGTCGGAAATGTTTGTAAGTTGAAGAAGTCGTTGTATGGTTTGAAGCAATCTCCTAGAGCTTGGTTTGGAAGATTTTCCAAATCAATGAAGACATTTGGTTATAGACAAAGTAACTCAGATCACACTTTGTTCATCAAACGTAATCAGGGTAAGATCACCGCTCTGATTGTGTATGTTAATGATATGATAGTTACAGGAGATGACCCAAAGGAGATTGAGGCTCTATAGAATTACCTTTCAAAGGAGTTAGAGATGAAGGACCTTGGACAGTTGAAGTATTTTCTCAGAATTGGAGTTGCAAGGTCAAAGACGGGGATTTCTTTATTCCAGCGAAAATATGTACTTGACTTGTTAGCTGAGACCGGAATGCTTGACTGCAAGCCTGTTGAGACACCAATTAAGATGAATCACAACATTGCCATCTATCCGAATCAAGTTCCAACTGATAAAGGAAGGTATTAACGTTTAGTAGGGAGACGATATTGCTTATGTTGTGAGTGTGGTTAGTTAATTTATGCATTGTCCCAGCGAAGAGCATATGGATGCAGTGTATCGTATTTTGAAGTATCTTAAGATGACACATGGAAAAGGCTTGTTTGAAAAGAAGGGTGAATTGGAAGTTGTAGGGTACATAGATGCTGATTGGGCTGGTGATAAAATTGACAAACGGTCTACATCTGGGCATTTTACATTTGTTGGAGAAAACCTTGTGACTTGGCGTAGTAAAAAACAAAAAGTTTTTGCAAGACCAAGTGCTAAAGCAGAGTTTCGAGGTATGACACATGAAGTTTGTGAGATGTTGTGGATTCGTAATGTATTAAAAGAATTGGGTTTCAAACTCATAGACTTGCATTGTGATAGCACGTCTGCTATTGAAATTGCTCATAATCTTGTTCAGCATGACCGGACAAAGCATATGGAGGTAGATCGGCATTTCATTAAGATAAACTTAGATAGGAAAATCATTTGTTTCCCTTTCGTGTATACGGAAGATCAATTAGTAGATGTTCTCACAACAAGAGTGTCAAGGAAAGTGTTTGACAACTCGGTTGGCAAGTTGGGCATGAACGATATCTAATCACCAACTTGAGGGGGAGTGTAGAATATTTTGAATATATTTACTTTCCTTGTATGTGTAGATTAAATATTATGTATAGATATAGAAAATATTTTCCTATTAACACTGTAATTGTATCTCTATATAAACCTTATATATAGAGAAAAATAATACATTGAAGTATACCAAACTACATTAAATCATTATTTTCTACTGAAACAAAACAACAAGAGACACCTCTCTCAACTGAGCCAAGTAGAACGCGGATGACATAACAAGGGGGAGACGGTGACACCATACCGAAAGAGAATGATGGGAATGAGCAAAATCAGTCAGACGGTTTGCAATGTACAAAATTAGCTTCACATAACATATGGTGAAACACGGATGAGACAAATTGTGCATCAAGTCTGAGAATGTCCTAAATTAAGGAGCTCTTTAATCCCCCTAGGAACAGATGCCGCAGGTGTAAGCAATGGATGAGCATCACTGAGTAGAGACCTTCACGATGAGCAGTCGCCTCTGCAACAAGAACTCCTGCCGCGCCAATGGCTCTGCTAGCTGAAATAATTACAGGAATACAGTTCATTAACATCATACTAAAGCAAATATCATGCAGTTAATTGCTTTACTGGACTGGGCTAAATATTGGTCAATAGATGAACTCCTGCCCAAGTAGTTATGCATGCTTCTATTCCTCTGGCAAAAAATAAGCCCAATTTATTCAAAACAGGGGCTTAGTCGAATCAAGTCTCCGAACTAAACCCTCCCCTTTGCAACACAGTAACACTAATCATCAAAACCCTCCTCCTAGTTCATGTTTCTCTTGATTCACCAAAAAACAAAGTTCCTAATTGTCTATAGCATGAGTTAATTAATATAATCCGTTAACTCTGGTCTGCTGTCGTTGTCGACTCACCTACGACCACCACATATATCATATCAGGGAACACAGTAGTACAGCACAATGCCCTCGAAACTGGGTTGCTCAACACCAGAACAACTAACATCATCATCCCTCATTCACGTGTAATTTCACCATGCATCGCATGCAATTTTGGTACCACGTGTTCTCAAGGTGACCAAAGCACGCGCCTAATTCCTCATCGACGAGCTCTGATTGCAACTGAATATCTAGGCAAATGTTAATAATCTTCAAAAGAGAACAAACACAGCAGAGAGATCTCACTGATAACAACTACGTAGCATAAACAATGTGCATGGACGAGGCTCGTGTATAATGTACCAAATACATAAGTTTATTAAGGGCTCGATGTATTCCATCCACAAAACCTTCATCAAATCTGATCTTCAAAGCCCTCACTGAGTAGACATTCCACTGTATCCATATATATAATTTGTATTATTTTTTCATTACTACATTAGTACGTACCCCATGACATATTATACGCAATAATGTATTAACGAAGCTAACTCCCCATTCTGATTCATATCATATTCAAAGTTTGTTGAGAATTTTTGGGAAGCATAGCTCATTTCCACAAGTAATATATATAGGAACGTTATTTAACTATTAACTAACCCGTTTAATATAATATCCTCTACCAACCTTAGATTTCTGCATGACAAGTTATTACCTGAACTGGCAATCGATATGAACATATAGCTAGGCTAGGAACAAAGCATGTTTAAAATTCGTGATTAAACAAAACGACCCATAATTAACAAGGTTTTTTCACTATACACGACCACAGAAACGCAGATTTGCATGACCTAGCAATTTATAAAGAAAATCAGATCGGGGCATCTGTCACTGCCTGTAATTTTTTTTAAAAGCATTCGATTTATCCTCAGAAATTTTATATACATCTTCATGTCTTAGGAACACCAACAGGGAGACAGAGATAAAAAAATACTCAAATAAAATTGGTTAATTTATATTTCCAGACATGGATGTACGTGGCTCGTAGTATTTCCATCTTGTTCTGGAATTTCAACGGCTGATATCATCCATGCAAATTGAAAATAGAATCAGATGAATATTAAAAAGGGGGTACGCAGAAAAGCAGCCAGCAGTTGTTAAGGGATCGATCGTCGTTCTTCTAGATTTGGTCTCAGTTGGGAACACAGAGAGAGAATCGAAGAAGAAGAAAGCAAGCTAGTTTACGCTAAGAGAATTAATATTAATACTATTTGACCAGTTTCGGTAAATGTTAGATAAAAGTGGATGGACTGCAGTATCTGAATTTCAATGACTCCACGAAATGTTTGATCCTGCAGATTGAGTGCTGGGCTTGCCTTGCATTCGCTCCAGGATTCAGATAAAAGCAACAGATCAATGACAAGTGTTGATTCGATCAAGAGGACGGTTGACTTTGTTGTTGGAGAGTAGGAAGAACACCTGTGATTGATCCGTACGTGGCTGGATTGTAATGGCTGATTTGATTATATACATTGATCCAGCTTGGAAAGTGAGCTTCGATCACCCGAGGTTAAACAAGATGACAAACCATCTCGAAGTACTTCATTCTTTGTTCATAACGTAGGTATTGGTTGAAAGTAAACTTAGCTCGATCGATCATTTTTGACATGATTTCCTTTGTTTTTCTTGCAAGACACACAAAAGGATTAGGATCCTGTCAGTTTTTTTTTAAAGGAAAACATGCTGCGGTTGTTAAATTTGTCAACAGAAAACCCTTGGCTTTTTCAATAAGAATAGGACCAAAAGCATGCATATGGGACTGTTTTTTCAAAGCCTTCTTATTAGATTCTAACCAATCAAGAAATTAAGTTGAGGTTAAGGCTCAAAGGTTGAGGTTAAGTCTTCTAGATCATATACGTACATACTTTCGTTTTAAACTTTAACCGGCTAGCTAGCTTCCGGTTTTGAATCTGCCTAAATTTTGAGAAACTGAACTCGAACTCCTTCACCTTTATCCTTTATGTTTGATTACCATTCAATGAAAACAATACTTAAACGAAAACGAAAGACAAATTTTAAAGTTCAGTCCAACAGGCTCAGCCCCATATACAGTATGTATAGGTTATTATGAATCGACTATTCGAATTAGCTCATTACCGTCGTGTATAGGTTATTACTAAGTAACAATTTTGTAATTTATAGTTTCTGTTAAATTGACAGCAGAAGTACTGTTCATACCTTTTCGAATTCATTCATTTGTTTTATAGGTAACTTGCTTGCTGATCAAAAGCCGAAGTAAATGAATTAATAATCCCTTAGTGTACAAGTAATCTCAGAATGACAAGGTTGATGTAGAGATTAATTAAGATCGACATGCATGGAAACAACCAACAGTAAATGAGCCAAATAAGCTAGCTAGCTAGAGGATGAACAATTTCTTCTTGTTGATAGGAGATGTAACAACCCTACCGTCCAATCACTTTCACTACGTAAACGCAGGAGAAATATTAAGGTCAACCCTTTACATACTTGAACCCTAATCTCCACTTGTAGCAAGTTTCAGTGTAGGGTATGTGCTCCTGGTGGCTCAAGCATATCCAAGTATATAAACAAATACATCATAATCGATCTTTAAACAACTTAAATTGTATAAACATATTATGTATATGCATTATGAAACAAAGAAAATACAGATGCAGGAATTATTGTACCTTTTCAGTGCAAAACAGTATTACTAGCTAGATTGCATTTTCATTTTACGTGTGCGATAACATACAAGGACACTAACCAAAAACAGAAAAAGAACATATACCTAAGCGAAACATGGCATTCATATTTCATATAGTAATATATGCTCAACATAAACAGGACAGGTGTCCTGGGGACGGCGCCAAATCCCTTTGACTTCAAAAATGTTTCTGAAGCTTCATCCCTGCACTATATATAAACATGGGACATCTTTCCCATTAAAGCATCAAACTCTTCAACTTAAAATTTCTCTAACAAGTCATAAAGTGCTTCTACTTAGAGAGCTAGCTCCTTCGTCCTCCTCATCAACAACCGAGTTTCAGAACAACATTCACCAATATGGGAAGAGCTCCTTGCTGTGACAAGAATGGACTCAAGAAAGGTCCATGGACTTCTGAAGAAGATGTTATTCTCGTCAACTATATTCAGGAACATGGTCCAGGCAATTGGCGCAACCTCCCAAAGAACGCAGGTAAATATTGATTTCCCATATTCGTTTTTCAAATAGTGTATTTGCTTCCACTCTAATTAGGGTTCATTTTATTTTCATCTAACTGATAATCTAATCTTAATTATGTTCATGCGTATAGGACTCCAAAGATGTGGCAAGAGTTGCCGGCTTAGATGGACTAACTACTTGAGGCCTGATATAAAGAGAGGAAGATTTTCCTTCGAAGAAGAAGAGACTATAATCCAACTTCATAGCATCCTCGGCAACAAGTACGTATACAACTTGTATATGCTTAATTGATTCTGTAACTTCTTATTTTTTCCTTTACAGGATTGTTAATTCATATGATTACAATAGCTTACAATTCATACGTTTTCCAAAAATTTGTTAGGTGGTCAGCTATTGCAGCTCGCCTGCCAGGAAGAACTGACAATGAAATCAAGAACTACTGGAACACACACATCCGAAAAAGGCTTCTCCGAATGGGAATCGATCCAGTCACTCACGCTCCACGTCTCGATCTTCTTGACCTATCCTCCATTCTCGGTTCCTATGTCTCCAATATCAACCCAGCTGCAGCACTTCTCAACTTGTCAAACTTGTTAGGCACACAGCAAGCCCTTAACGTGAACCCCGAACTGTTGCGGCTAGTAACCACTCTCTCATCACTCAAACAAGGAAATAACCCTCAAATGTTTTCACAAAACCAAAACCAGGTCTGCAACATTTCCCATGATTTGCAAAACCAATTAGTCCCATCGTTGCAGTCCAATCATCAGTTGCAAAATCTCTTCCAAGATGACTTTTCTCCAGACATGGCAACCCTAAAACAGCTCATGCAAATGATCAATACTGAAGGGAACTTACCCAACATGTCCAACTTCAGCAGCCCAGCTTCTTATTCCCCAGAAACTATAGTTCCTACTTCCAATTTCGGTCCAGAAACAGCTGCTTCCAAATTGCCATGCTATGTACCTATCAGCACTTCTAATCCTGCTGCTCCTGAATTGGCAGGCCACTCATTTTTCCAATCGCCTTTAAACAACAGCAATGTTAATCACGATTTCGGGTTTGATTCTGTTCTGTCGACGCCTCATTCATCAAGCCCTACTCCCTTGAACTCTTCCGGCACATACAACAACATAAACAGCAGCAGCACAGAGGATGAGAGAGATCTGGAAAGCTATTGCAGCAACCTGTTGAAGTTTGAGATCCCGGACAATACCTTGGATATCAATGATTATATCTAGTTTACGTTATACTTATTTGTCTTTTTCAATTATTGTAAATCTTAGTCAACTCAATGTAGCTACTACGTACATCATATTTCTAGTTTTGATCATGTACTAGTACGTGGTTGATGTTGATAAGTATGAGATTCTTTATCATCAATCGTTTTTCTAATTTAACTACAGCACTTGATGGATTTTAACCACGAGACTCATAACTCATTTCACTCATTTATTTTGCATGCTTTGTTAATCTTATTTCGAAAACTTGCGGTGATAGGACTCTGATCAAAGTGATTGATCGTGTTCTGGACTTTGTTGTTTTCATGTTGGTCAAGCAACTAACCATCTTCATCTTCATCCTATAGCTATGGCCTCTTTCAGTTTCTGTCTTTCTTTGTCTTTGCCGCCCAATGTCGGAAAGGCACTTGTTCAATTCAAAATAAAATCCAGTTTGATCATTCTAATGCTTAAAAGCGTGCTATTGTCTTTACATGCCTCCTTTTATCTTTTCGTGATCATTATTCTCAAAACAGAACCATATATTTTGTATAAATCCCTGTTCAAGTGTTGAATTGTTGTATGGATGCCGATGCATGCTGTAGCAAATTAATCAGAAAATTTAACTCTAGCGCTTAATTAGAATCTAATGATTACTTTCCACTTATTTTCTTACTAAGTTACAAATTAACTAAGGCAAGTCTTTTGACTTCCTTATAGTATCGAAGACAAGACATAAGAAAAGTTGCATTTTAATTTGTTCCAATCAAATCCATTTCAATATAGTTGCTGTGGTGATTTCACACTTGAAGCTAAACGAGCTACTTGTGATCAATCCTTTGTAAGAGAGATAAAGGGGTTAAAACTTGTTCTTCGATTTTATTTGTATTCACATTGTAAATGATTTCATTCCGATGAACCAATTAAAGCATGACATATCTATTGTACTATACTCGTAGGCCTCATTTGGTTGGCAGAAAATCATGGTATGAGAAAATAATTAATTTAGTTTTTCATTCCAAAGGGGTTGATTGCTTGTACATAGAGACAAGAAAAGAAGCAAAAAAAAAAGATATGACTGGAAATTGACTCCTTCATAAAACTTGAATTCAATTACTTTGTCAAGGGTGATATTCCAATTTCATTCTTACTGTCAAAGCCCCAATTACATAAATTATTCTCTAACAAATTTTAATATTGTACGTATTTAGAAATTATAAAGGGCATTATTGAAAAATACAACTTTGTATTTCATTATAATGACTTGCCAAACATTATAATAAGAATTAATATACTTCATTCCATCATTTAATTTTCAATATGTACCAAACACTTACATGAAAATAACAAAACATATTACATTCCATATCTGTTTGGAAAGAAAAATAAATCAATTTCTCATTTTTATTTTCATGCTAACCAAACAGAGCCCTATAGATATCCGAGTCAGAATCCAAGTAAAAAACTAGTCACGGCTTTGATTGATCGACTCTTGTACATGTTTCAATGTTTCATTCGTTTCCTACGAGAAAATGCCCATTTTATGTCAAAATCACTTTTATTTGGTTTTGATGGCATTGAAAGAAAAATGTGTAATGTTTTTAACGACAATGAGTTTGGGTGACACATGTCAGCTCTTCAAATTTGGTGAAAGACAAAGAGATGTGATTTTGTGGAAGGACTTGTGCCTAACATTGGGTTGAGATGCTTAAAGCCCATTTCTATACCCAAACATAGCTTGAACCTCATTATAAGCCTACTGTTCATCATTATAAGCCAAATTTTCAATCTACATGTTCATCAAGAGTTGCCACAAAATGGTGAATCAATAGTCCTCATCGATCACCTTCCAACACAACCGTTTAAACATTTTACGGCACTCATGAAATGCATGCATGTCGAATCCATCCGACGCGATAGGGCACTCATAATCTCATATGATTATCATTTGCATGTAACATTCATAGCCCACTTCCCTTACCCCTGCAATCAACCATGTACAGGAAATACCAATACCCCGACAGCCGCAAAAGCAGTACACAAAGCTTGGTCCAATGATCTGGATATTGCAACTCATGATTACACCTTTTAAGCTATTCCTTTCATACTTTCCCGAGCTCGATCTATGATCAATTACCCTAAGCACTTTTAACCTAATATTCTCCATATAATAACATCTCAGTTGAAAATCATACATAGTAGCATGATATACAAAAGTCCATGGCATGCATATTTCAATGGCGTTCTTTAGGGTCCTCTATGACGTTTCTGAAGGACCAAATTGGGTTGTTGTTGTTTACAGCTTATGTAGTCGTAGTAGCAGTTGTTCTGATCCTTCTTTTTCCTCTAAATTTTTCGAATGGAGGGGTCGATCGAGGGGACCTGTGAGCCATCGCAACACCAGAAATAAAACAAGAGTGTTTAAAATTGAAGATAAAGAAAGGAGTGTAAAGCTTTTCCCAAAGGAACTTTTGGTTGGAATAATTTGTTCTTGATTGACGCTGTATGTTTGTCTCGTCTCTATAATCCAACTCCAAACGTATATAGCTCCTATAATTTGACGACTCCCACACTGTTTTTTCTGTGAGGCATATGGAACCTAGCTATTTGGGCAGTTTGTGCTAATTTGTCCTCTGCAACCAAAGGAATATATAGATGGAAACCATGAGGTTTGGTCTAGTTGGTAGCAGGCTGATCCTGCATGTTGGGCGAACGCTGCTGTGATACTCCTGGTAGTAAGGAGGTCACAGGTTCGATCATCCGCATGTGAAAAACATCTTATGGGGAGGGGTCTTACCTAAGTGCTCTCGGCCCCGGAGTGGTAGTCCCATCCGACCACCATTTTTGTAACAAAAAAAAGGAATATATAGATGGAACCATAAACAAAACTGATGCCAACTTGGTGTTATATGGTATTTCGAAGTATAAAATTGAGAGTTCTTTAACTGATTGAATGAGGCAAATCTCCAGAAAATCAACTGAACTAACAACACTCGATTCTAAAATGTCTTTGACACCATTTTGGACAGCTTCCAATCTCAATAACCTGAGCGCAGTGGTAATGCACTCTTTGACAGTTTGGAGGGGTGACCATTTCATGTGAACCTTGCATTGGTAAGGTCTTCCCCTTCTTTTCTCAGTGAGCCATTGTGACTAATAATTTATGTTATCTTTCGAAATTGAAAACCAATTTCTGGAAAGCTGGGTGCTTTGGCTGTCACGCACACTACTAGACTTTTGTCTCCGACTGGACAATGAGGCTACACCATACCTCTAAATATAACCAGTAAATGGCCACACGCTCAAGTCAGGCATATGGTGCTTGCTTGAATCAGTTCAACACAGAAGATGTCAAATCCCTAGGATGCCCTCGTTTCCCCATTCCAAAGCTGCACCCAACGTTACGCTTTTCCATTCCCAGATTTCAATACCCTAAAAAGCTTGACCCCTTCTCTTTCTTTTTCACTCAGAAAATGAAAAAAAGGAGGAAACTTTGATGTCAGAGAAGGGAGAGAGTGAGTTGAGCTTGAGGAGGAGGAGGAGTAGATATGACACCATAAGCAGACAAATCTTTATACAGCCTTTTCTCATCATGCAAAACCCAAGTTCTACCAAACCAATATCTTATGCATTTCCCATGGACCCCCTCCAGAACCCCAATTACCCTTTTAATTTTGAATAATTGAATCCAAAAGTACTAATTTTTAACAAATAATTTTCCATTATAGTAGTGCTTACTTTGGTTTAGGCGCTAGAAGAGACTGATTAGTGTGCATAAATCCCAGAGACATCTCTGAGTCAGCTCAAGGTAAAGGCCTCACCTTTCCCTTTCATCTGGATTATAAACTCACCCAAAACCAAAACCAACCTCATCATTTCACTTACAGTAAGAGAGACAAAAGATAGGGTTTTTCCTTCTGGGCTCTCCCCCATTTTCTTCTTCTATCCACAGTTTCCTTCAACCTTTTGGCTCTTGCTCTGTGTGTGTTTTGAGGAGAAGGAAGGGAGTTCAGAGCTAGCTGCAGAAGCTTAGCACTCAAACCCAGACAAATCACTGTTACCATGTCACCAGCATCAAATCTCTGCTTTTGAATATCTCAGGAATCTCTCTCTCTTCCCATCTTTTCACCATTCATAATTCCAGAGAAAGCTCAAAAAGTTGTCTCCTTGAACCAACCAAGCTTCCAAAAAGCAAAAGATTCAAAGCCCCAACCTTTCCCTTCCTTTTTAAAAACCCTAAAATCATTTTCATCTTCCTCGGATAAAGTTACAAACTTTAACCTCGCCGCACGAATCAACAATGCCATCATTGTTCAAGCTCCTCATTCTCTTGCTTCTGTCAACCCTCAACGTTTCCCTCGCCGGTTTACTCGCTGAGCCGGTAACCGGTCACGGCCAGCCTCTGAAACCAGGCGAGTACTCCAGCCCAAACACAGTCCCGGCCTACCCGGTCCAAACCCAGGCCCAGACCTGCCGCCTCGACCTCTCCGCCGAGCTTTTCGGCGGCGTCAACGAGGCCTGCGGCCGAGACCTCGACCGCAGCCGATGCTGCCCCGTCTTAGCCGCCTGGCTCTTCGCCGCCCACGCCAGGTCAGCTCTCGAAATCTCCTCCGCTCCGGAACCTTCCTCCGCCGGCGACCAGCCCATGATGCCGGACGACTCGCAGAAATGCGTCAACTCTCTCCAGACATCTCTCCTCGGCCGGAACATCCGGATCCCACAGCCGAACGCCACGTGTGACGCCATTCTCTGCTTCTGTGGGATCCGGCTCCACCAGATCAGCTCCCTCAGCTGCCCGGCGGCGTTCAACGTCTCCGGGTTCCACAACGCCACCCCCACCGCCGCGGTCAAGAATCTCGAAAAGAACTGCCGTAACTCTTCCTACACTGGCTGCACCAAATGCCTAGGTGCTCTCCAGAAGGTCAGTTTCGTCTTTGCATCATTCTTTTTTGGTCACCCACATGTAATTATTGTACATATAGACAAAGCATAAGAATTAGGGAATATGAATTAGGAAGGAAAGCGATTGTGGACTGGAAACTATAATATTGTAATTTGTGTTGACGAATTTGTGAAACTAAAATTTGGCCTTGGGTTTGTTTGGTATTTACAGCTCAAGGGCGGGACGACGTCGGGGAAGAACGGGACGACGACGAGGGACAAGAGCACGAGCGAGAGGGCGAGCAAGATGTTCAACCGGGACTGCCAGCTCATGGGGCTGACGTGGCTGCTGGCGAAGAACAAGACGGCCTACATTCCCACCGTCTCCGCCGTGCTGCGCGCCATAATGTACAGCGCACACCCGCCGCACGAGTCCACATGTAGCCCGGACCAGGAGAACATGCCTTTGGCCGTTGATTCCTTGCAGTTCGACAAGTCTTCATCGTCTGCGACCCAAACTCCGGCGTCAGTTTTTGTATTTCCGGTTGTGCCCCTAATCATGGTTTTGGTTTCTCTGTTTGGTTAGGGGAATCAGAGCCAGAGGTCACTCTGGGTTTCTTCAACATTTTTTGGGTAGTCCCTGTCGGGTGTTCACGTGAAGCTAGTAGACAAAACGGGCAATCGGGTTGTTTTTGTCATTTTTCCCTACCCCACTGTAAATTACCGGCCCGTTGTTTAGTACTACTGCAACAGGGAAGAGATCTTTATATTTCACTCATTGAAGCTTTCGTTTTTGGCAAAACCCAGAAGGTTATATTTACTCCATTCATGGTGGTTAAGATTTCGTGGAGTTGCATTGATGATAAATCATTAGGAATTAAGAACCCAATGGCATTTATATCACATTCTTGAGGTTGGGAGGAGGAAGGAGATTGAGTATGTTGGTCGCAGTAGTAAATGCAGATTCTAGGACCAAGAAGTTGCTCAAAATTCGGGATTATAATAACCAAAGAGGTTGTTTTTTATGAACCGAGTTTTGGATTAATGTAATTTTTGGTTTGAGGAGTTTCACATGTTTTAAGGAGTGGAGAGTGAATTGCGGATGAATGTTTGTCATGGAATTGGTTAATGCATCCAACAAGCTCATGAATTGTTTAATAGAATGCATTTCAAATTAGGGAGCTCTTTGCAATTTTGTACAAGGTGAGTGATTCATGAAAAGCTTAATCAAATCCAATTAGGCTACTTCAATTGTCTGCTTGCAGTGTTACTTATTTAGAATGGATCAAGAGTCTTCTAAACAAGTGGGTTATCTCATTGTTGAATCCAATTAGGCTATAAAATTGTCTGCTTGCAGGTATTTAAGTAGAGAATGGATCAAGAAGTCTAAATTTCTATCATCAATGTAAGTATATACCCTCATTGCTTGTAAGTAAACATGTGTTTTGAGTTTAAAATATTCAAGATTACCTCGATCATTTTGAGTACTCAAGTCATTTGATATCAGGCTAAGTTCTGTTTATCATGAATTTGCTGTTATTGGTGTAGCTCATTTGAGTTTGAGTTCTAAATTGTCTAGCCCAATTGTTAGCCCACAGGTTCCCTCTCTACTTCCTACAGTTTTGTGTGAAACTGATGATGCTTTTCTAAAATATACAGAGGTTACAGAAATAGTACATACAATACAGAAGGCAAATACTAGTATTTGATCTGCGCGTCCTGAAAGGATAAAATGGTGTTTGTTGGGAATGATCTAAGTAATTCTATGTTGCATTTCTAACTTGAAAAGTAAAATGTGAACCATCTTTGAAATCGGATGTAAGAAACGATCACCAACCCTTGCCTATAAGCCACAACCAGTCGAGTGTTACTCCTGCAAAGATACCTAATATTAAGAACACTACCAGTAGATTTCCCAAAGCATTTTGCTCCGGTCCCTGCAAAACCCAAATTGATATAAATTTCCACTTGTATCTCGACAAAAAGGGTTATATCCTTGTTCATGTATTATCATGTGTCAAGAGCACAAACCTTGTAGCCTTTAGGTGCTGAAGTGAGCACACAAACAGTTAGGTAACCATTGGTTAAACCCAAGGTTCTAAAACTCGCTACTCGGTAGTCGGTCGGCCGTCCTGTGAGTAGCGAGTAGAGGAGTACTCGGCCGAGTACTCGGGGAGTACTCGGATGCTAATTTCTGGATTTTTTATTATTTTTAAAACATATAATCTAATATATAATGTCTAAAATAATAAAAATAGTCCATAAAATATTACAATATTTTAGAGATAATAATGTCTAAAAAATAAAAACAACCATTAGTCCATTACAATAACATAAGTAATAAAAGCAAACCAAATTCAATTCTTGCAAACAATCCCAAGCATATGTAACTATGCCTCAAATTCTTCTTCTCCATATCCATCTTGTACTCCCTCCGAATCCGACTCAAAATCAAAACTCAAGTCATCTATTTCCTCTTCATCATCGGATATAAAATCATCCTCATCAAGTTCCCTAATTTCTTGGATTCTAGGACCTCTCCTCGGCTCTAAGCCACCATCCACTCCCGATTCCTCTCCAACCCTTTCACTAGGAAGATCCGAAACAACATCATCATCACCACCAACAAGAACACATATGCTGCTGTGACATACCAACACAAATACACAATAACAGAACCGAACTCCTCTTATACAGTTATACAGAACAATATGCTCAACAGAACAATAGCAATATGCTGCTATTGTTGTGACACAGAACACAGAACAACTGAACAAGAACACAATGTGACATCAAAATCCAATTCGGCAATTCCTATCTCAGTCCAAGCAGCAACAAGCCAACAACTCAACAGATCAATAAAATCCATGACCCAAATATGCAAAGCCAAAAACCAAAGCCAAGGATTCCAACTTTACCAGGAACAAAATCTTACCAGAAAGTCAGAAACAAAGAGGAGGGCGAGAGGAGGCGGACTGGGCGAGAGAAGAGGGCGGGGAGGGCGAGCCGGCGAGGTGAGGGAGAGCGACTGAGAGCGACTGAGAGCGACTGGAGCGAGAGATGAGCGACTGAGCGTCTAGAGCGAGAGACTAGAGACAAATCGAGTTATTAGGGTTTCAAAACGACGTCGTTTGCCTCTTTTTTTTTTCTTTTTTTTCGGCTGAACGAGTTGGACCGAGTACTCGGCCGATTTTCTGCTGGCCGACTAGAGGCACTGAGTAGGCCAAAATCGCCACGGTGACTAGCCAAGTACCGAGTACTCGCCGAGTACTCGGCCGAGTTGACCGAGTTTTAGAACATTGGTTAAACCCAAGAAGGATGTAAGCATGATCATCCAGCCTTGGTCTCCATAATAGGCGGTGAAATAGAACGCCGGAACAAGTAAGAAACGAGCGACAATTGCAACCATCAGCCATTTACGTGATTCTAACTTGAGGCAATCCAAGCATGGAACGTATCTCCCGATCAGATCCCACACATTGTACATCGCAAACAAAACCAGTGCATACCTGATATGTCACAAGATATCAGACGGTTTTAACAACCAAGGCGAAAAAATAATCAGTCAATTATGTTTGAGGACATACCATGCACCCAAACTGTGAGATCCAGTATCTTCTGATAGGAATCCGGGGAAAATTGACAAGGTCAGGGCATAGATTAGAAACATATCAATTGCATAATCAATGTTTTGAAATAGCAATTGCTTGTTCCCCAGACGCTGCATTTTAGTCGGATCTTCCACATCCTGCATCAAATTGCAGAGTTTTCACTATGACGAATAATTGAATAGTACTTGGCACATTTGTTTCTAGCATACTAATTGATAAAACCATACTCCTTCAGGTAACGTCTGGATGCCACCAGCAGCAAGGTCAGCCGAAACTGTTTTAGATCCTTCTGATGCTGCCTTGGAGCGGTAGAACTTCACAATCGGTAGTTTTGGAAAGACAACAGCGTACAGGAAAACACATAGCAGCTCAAAGAGTGTAGAGATGGTAAAGAACATAACTGCAGTGGCCAGAACATAAACAGTATTTAGTAACCAAGCTGAAAAGAAGTCTACGATGCAAAAATTAATGTCGAATAGAATTGACATCAATACAGTTTTAACTTATTCCATACGGCAGGCAAGACAACGTACAGATACGAAATCCATTGAAACAAAATTTTTATAAATTTGCATTAACTGTAATAGAAAACAATATGAAAGTTAAAGGATTAAGAACCTACTGGCTCCCTTGCGCAGACCATTCTGGGAATTCTCAAATATTGCCTTTGTAACTAGTCTCAGTCCAGAGGTTAGGGCCCCTGATGCAGCCAAACCAACAAGGAAGGACTGAACGGTTCAAAACCAGTAAACGTCACACATCAAAAGCCAGTACAGAAATTGAAAAGGAAAAATGCAAATGTGTCGCAAACGTTACTAACTTGGATGAATTCTGGTTTCATGAAGGAGAGGTCTCCAATCATTCCTCCTTGCACGTGAGCATCTGCAACTCCAAAAGCACCACTAATGGCACAGATTCCAATGTAAGTTCCAAGCCCTCCTTTTCCAGATGTAGCTAAATCCAACTAAATATGACAGAATGAAGAGGTTTAGAGGGCTGATTAATCCACTCGCAACAATGATCTATGTCAGCTGAAACAATAGTACCTACCACTAGGACCAAAAGAGTACTTAGGAAAAACAGTGTATATCCAAATAAATTCCGCTTCCTAGTATTGATCTTTGCTTCATGATATGACAATACTATGAGTGTAAAAAGCGCAAATGGCTGATATACTAGAGTGAGGACCCTTGACGGATGATAAGTCTGCACCAGAGGAAATAACAGGAGAATAAATCATATTGATGAATTCATCAAAGGTATAACATTACAGAAGAGAACAAGAATTCACTAATACGAAACGGAAGTTACCGGGAATAAGGCAACATAGTAATCGGTGATTGTAACCATACTGCTCCATGAAAAGAGGCACCAAATTCCCAGAAGCCAACAGACTACCATTGCAGCAAACTTCCCCTTTGATAATCATAACAAATGCATATCAGAAACTTGTGGACAAACAAATAGAGCCAGTTAGCTACTCTATTTCTCTAACAGCAACTTCATTCTAGTTCAAAGATCGGAGAAAAATTACAAACCTGAATCTGTGGCTGTCCATTATCAAGGTCAGCCATGAACTCTTGCTTCCAGTTTCAACCAGTTACTAAAAAGTTTAGGCAAGTTAGCACAATCACTTGTACAAAACAAGACCTGTGGAAATCACTTATCAACAACTAGTTTAAATAAAATAGATTCTCTTCAAAGATACCTCAGCAACGCTATTATATGTGATTATTTGGCTTTAAAGTCTCTGCTGAGTTTCATTAATATCAAATCAAGACTCTGACATTGAATTCCATTGTGAGCCTAACATAAACAAACTCTATACATAGTCAACCCCAGATTCAAATTCATCAATGATTACGATTAAAGTAATATGGCTCTTCAAATCCAATCTTGCAAGGCCACAAAAACGTTGTGCACTGGTATTACAAGCAGAAGGAGTTCAGGTTCATCAAGAGAAGTTAATATTCTCCCAACCCAATTTATAAATCAGCATATGAATTCCACTGTGGATTCCTTCCACCTAAATTTTCAATCTTTTTCATGCAGGAACCAACAAAACTAATAAAAGCTAAAACCCCATGTATGATTTTACTATTCCGTGACATATGAACAAAAAGGAGACGGACAACACATGTGGATTCAACGTTATCAAAACAGATAGACATGAAAGAATGAAGCTCCATGAATGAATGAAGGGTCAGACAGAAATTACTTACAGTCAGAACAACGAAGGTCCGATTGAGGATATGTGTGGATTGAGATGAGAGACTTTTGGGTTTGATTCTTCAATCTTTTAACTTTTAAGGGAATCTGAATCTGCTTGGGTATCCTAAATGGCCCAATAAAAGTATAAGGAATATGAAAAGTCCAAAGCTTTGGTGTGAAGCCGCCAAGCTATGTATGTCAGCAGTGTAGGAGAATTCTAACTCTGCTTGAGATCTATTTCTACGTTTTTGCAGTTTACACAAACTTGTTCTGTAATTACATTAATGCATTTATTTACAGAGCCGTGAGGATTTGAGAGGATTCCAAATCTGGGACTACTTTCTTTCCCGGGAAAATCTCGATGAAGGAGAAAAGAAATGGCATTGATGACTGTTTGATTCCTTTGAATTATATACGCGATGTTAACTGTGGCCAACCAGTTGGCTTTCCATAGAAGAGGACAAGGAGGAAAGAGGCAGATTCTGCGTTCACATTTTAGAGGCCTTGACTCTGCCGTCACGGCGTGTATTACTCACTCATCGGTTTCCCGTTAGAACACTAATCCATCATACCTTAATTGGTGTGAGTTTTGCCTAATAGTTCATATAAATTAGGCCATCAGACATAGAGGTGACAAGCAGAGTCGGCCCAATCGAATTTAGTACCGTGCTCTGGTTAAGTGGATATAAGCGGCCAAATACTATTTAGTTTAGTGACATACGCCTATTTTTTGTAAATGAGAGGTATATAAACTACCTGAAAGTTGCTTGTATTTAAGTTGTTTATTTGATTAAAAAAAAAAAAAAAAAACTTGAGCAGAGTTGACTCACTAGGTATGAGCCTGGAAAAGCTACCTGAACTGTTGTTGCTTGTGGGTCAAGCGACCCTGTTGGTGAGGTTGGATTGGCAAATATGTACCGGATGGAGATTCAAATAACGTTATAAACTACCTGTTGTTGCTTGTAAATGAGAGGTATATAAACTACCTGAAAGTTGCTTGTATTTAAGTTGTTTATTTGATTAAAAAAAAAAAAAAACTTGAGCAGAGTTGACTCACTAGGTATGAGCCTGGAAAAGCTACCTGAACTGTTGTTGCTTGTGGGTCAAGCGACCCTGTTGGTGAGGTTGGATTGGCAAATATGTACCGGATGGAGATTCAAATAACGTTATTTTAGCTTGAGGCAGGATGAATTTGGAAAATAGGCTCAATTATGTACTGCAACCCAGTTTGTTGCTGAGGTTGGATAAATTTGAAGTAGGTCTAACTTGGAAATTAGGCCCTCATTCAAAAAATTAGGTCCTCTCCTTGCATATTATATGCTTTCGAATGAACAAAGTGGTGAACCTTATATGATACAGATTAATGTTTGTGACTGATGGCAGAATAAAGTGAAACCGTACAAATGATACGAGAGAAGTGGACTGTGATGATCAATTTAAGACCACCAAGGAGCATCACCGGTTCTGAAATCGGTTTCGACCCAAGGAACAAATATTACCTTGCCTTCATCAATATCAGCATGAGCCAAAGCCAGAGACTGTAACATATAAGATTGGTTAGTACTTAGTAGTTGTTACACAACCATATCAAACTGATTGACTACAATTCTACAAAGAGCTATATATGCAATGTATGAGATTTAGTTATGGCTAGCTAGCATTTATGATAGAAGTGTAAAAGTGAACTTACCAAAGGAGCAGGTCCCCTGACAACTCTTCCTTGGTCATTGTACTGGGATCCATGGCATGGGCAGATGAACTTGTTCTCGGCACTGTTGAATGGCACGACACAACCAAGGTGAGTGCACACAGCATTGATTCCATATGTGGCAAGAGTTCTGTCTTTCTCCACAACAAGGTAGGTAGGATCACCCTGAAAAGCAAACAAGATATCCAAGTTAATTCTGAAACTACATACTTCCTCAATTCTCGATGTTCTGTAAAATTGCAATCCAATTCCAAAATGAAACTCGAAGTCTCCAAATAAATTGGAATAGCAGTAAAACCTAAGATGTATCAGTACCTTCAACCCTTGTGTAAGAGTCCTGTCACCAGGGCCATGGGTCTTGAGCCATTCTGCTGCAATCACATCGTTTCCGAGAGCATCCTTGGCAGTTTGACCACCACTTCCGCTACCAGAGCTATAATCGTCTCCAATTAAGAGGGAAATATTTGTGTGTCAAAAAGCTAATGATAAAATTACAATCTATTCAATGCCAAATTACCAGTGTCACCATGATGTTGTTTTGAAGTAAGAGCCATAAATAATGATCCTTGGTTATCATCCTACCAACTTATGACTAGGACTGAGCACAAAATATGAACAAAAATTGTTCTTTTGGAATCTTTCTAATGTTTTGGTTAGGGGATTGAGGATTCAACATGTAATCAAATCACAGTTAACCGGAAAAACACATACTAATCATATGCATGTAGATTACAATGAAAAACCAAACTACTGAAACAAAAACTAAAGGGGTATAGAAAGGAACCGGTGATTGAAACCCACCTAGGTGGAGCAAAGAAAGTGGCATAGGGAACCAACATGAAACCAGAGGGAAGTGAAATAGCACCCAGAAGAAGCAGATTCATGAGCTTCCTCTTACCCATGTCAGGGACATTATCAGCTGGAATTGCTGCCTGGCATGTGATTCTCATTCCCTTTCCCTTTCCCATCATCTGGGTCCTCCTGGGCATCACAGACAAGGCCTGTGCTGAAGAGAACATAGCACTCTTGCTGGAGCATAGCTGCAACAAATGAAACACATAGAATCATTAATTCAAGCTCCACTCTTTAAACCAAGACCAAATATTTATTTATTGTGAGTTCGGTTTTACCTGTGAAGTGGTAGCAGAAGATAGAGTAGAGGCAGCCATTGTGTTTGGAATTCCTGGAAATGATAGTGCTTTTTGGTGTTCTGGTGTGTATTTGAGAATTAGTAATGACTACCACAACATCTAGTGGATAAGGGGCATTACCCAAAAGGATGCCACATTACCACATATTCAAGATCAAGATTTTTCTCCTCTGTATAAACTTTGAATTTACAAATATTAGTTATTTTCATACCCAAGATTGGGTTGGGGGCCAGCAATAGATGATTGATATATGAATTGGGCCACACTTTGCCACCACAAAGCATCCATATTGGAATTTAATGGATAATGGGTTGTTTTTCGACTGTTTTTTTTTCCTACCAAAACACAAATTGGTGGGCTTGGTCTCAGTATATAGAAATTCCATTTGATAACAACTAATATTTTGATTATTTTCTATGATACCTTGGTGGATGGATGATTGTTGACAAGGGTTCACATTTCTCCAAAGTCAAACATAATCAAAATTAATGTTAAAAACAAACCACTGGTGTGGTAAAGTTAGTAGAACTGTTTAGTGTGAAAATTTCATATTGAGTTCAAGTCCTAACTCTCATCAGTTTGTGTCCAAAAGGTTTTAAGAGTCTTTGGGTTTGTGCGCTTGCGGTGGGAGACTAGCTAGTCTGATTTTGTTAGGATACTTTTGTGAATCTCGGTTCGAATACCGACTGTGTGTTACTACCTCACCCTCAATAAAATAAAATAAAAAACTGAGGAAAAAAAATTAAAACACTAACATTAAGTGTTATTTTTCACAATTCTGATCAATGGTTAAATTTTTAACAAGTACAAACTATGAGTGTGAATGTGAGTTTGTTTAAAAGTGACAATGTTGGATCACTGTTTCATGATTTCTCATTGACTTTTTGTAATACCAATTGACAAATCCAGCATCCAACTTTTTTCTCTGTTTACATGCCAATCTTTTTCTTTTTATTGGTTAAGATATTTAACTAATAACTTTGAGATTATAGGTTCAAACCTCACATATGTAGGGTATGTAAGTTATTAATAAAATAAAATAAAAAACTACCAATCTTTGACTGTAATGTAATAATATATGCTTTTCACTTCCAAGTTTAGTTTTAGCCACTCTTTTTTTTCCTCTCACATAGACAAGTTTGCAACTCATCATTTCTTAGAAATAATTACAACTAAAGCTGGAAAATATATTCCTCCTATTTCCTTTGGTCATGTACTTATCTCCTTTTATTCTTTTTGACAAACTTTTTACCACATCCCTATATACGGTGCCCCATATCCTAACTACATCATCCCCAACTCTACATCCTAGCCTCATGATATAACCCGATCCAAAAGCTACTGCTTGCAATCATATATTGACTGATAGCTTTTACAGAATGAATACGTGAAA
This sequence comes from Fragaria x ananassa, assembly GCA_034370585.1. Lineage (NCBI taxonomy): Eukaryota > Viridiplantae > Streptophyta > Magnoliopsida > Rosales > Rosaceae > Fragaria > Fragaria x ananassa. The sequence goes on along the minus strand of CP139754.1, from coordinate 31,018,111 downwards.
AGAGTTACGTCGGACACCTCTGTTTATCGAACACAATTAAGTCTCAGTTAATTAACTTATAGCTCTTTCGCTTATGAGTAGTGCAACTCATATTTTAGACTTCAGAAGATATACGTAGCAATATGGGAGTAGAGAACTAGAGCTTATGTTATTTTAGGTGTTGAGTTTGCTTTTCTCTTTGGCTGGCATCACATTTGGTTGGAGAGTGATTCTACAACGATTCTTCAATGTATTTCTTCTTCCTCCTTTGTTCCTCCTTGGCCATTGCGAATTGCCTGACACAATTGTTTGGCTCGGATTCGCCATATCTCTTTCACATGCTCACACATCCTTCGCGAAGGGAATTCTGTTGCTGATAGGTTTGCTAATCTGGGGTTGGCTTCCTCATCCTTGTGCTGGCATGCTACTCCCCCTCCTGAGGTTTGTCCTTACTTACGTATGGATGCTTTGGGTTTTCCATATTATAGGCATTCTTAATATGTTGGTCATGAATGTGGCTGGTATCTTGTGAGCAGCTTCCTTTATTTTTACCAGGCTGAGAAGCTTAGTCTTTTTCAGTTTGGTTTTTTCTTTCTAGTTCTCTTGAATTTGAGAGACTTTCTACGCATTTTTTTGTTGGGGAAGGTTTTGGTTTGGTCCCCCTTCCCTTTTGTTCTTGTTTTTTTTTTTTTTATATTTTATCTTCAATAAACTTAAATGGAGGGACGGGCGGTGGGTTCCCAGATGCGATGGCCCCCTTTCTTTCGGGATTGTGGGAGGGTGCTTGTCGCCCCGAATCGGCTATTGCAGAGGAGCTAATATCGTCTAATCCTCTATTTATTTAAAAAAAAAAAACTAGAGCTTATGTAGAATGATAAAATACGTACGCCAATCATTTGTCAGTACTGCGTACACACAAACACATCTATGGCGTTTAAATAAACGTCATGAAATGTATTTTATGGCGTTTATTAACGTCATCCTCAAACGCCGTTGATACTGACGCATGTATCTCAAATAATTAGGTACGACACTCCTCCCCGCCCAAGTTGTTGCCTTTCTAACGAAAGCATTTCATTACCAAAAAATAAGAACTGTTGAGTGTTACTGTGGTAGGTTCGCATGCAACATGCAGCCAAAGGCTCGCAAAGAAACAACAGAGAATAATTGAGAAATTTTTAAGCCAAGGGGTTTCACTTTTGCCATGAAGTAGAACAAGGCCCACTTGATCCCTGTCTCAACCATGAATTTGCAAAACACAAAGAACTGTATGAACATATTGAATTGAATCGATCGAACTGGACAATGATGTTGTTATCTGCATGGGGAGGTATGGCGTGCATACACTCACTCATCATGTGTTGCTTCCCCATCTCTTTCTTCTGTCACTCTCTCTACCTTCTCAAACAATAGCATCCCAAGCGTGCAAATCACTCCTTGCCTGCAGTCTCATCTTTTGATTTCCAGATTAACAACTACTTGATCCCTCATCAAGTTTGGAATCCTGCTGACTGCAGAGATATCTACAATTCTGATAACTTGGTCCAAAAGATGCATAACATTTTTATTAATAATCCCTTTGATGCTTCTAAGTTTGGGAAGATTTTTACTTTGTGCTGACAGATTTGGCAGAAACGTAATGATTCTGTGTTGAGGAACAAAATTTTCTCTCCTCATGCAGTTGTGGCTTGTGCTGCAACCTATCACTGTGCTACTCCAAACTGCATCAATTCCTCCCCCAGCAGTACCGGCTCAAGGCAACATCAAGTGGAATCCCCCTCCTCAAGGCCAAGTCAAGATTAATTTTGATGGCTCAGTTATCAAACAAACTTTTGATGCTGCTGCTGGATTTATTCTGAGAGATGATGTTGGGTGCCCTTTTATTGCTTCTGCTCGAAAGCTCTAGAAGTCAACTGTTCCCATTGCAGAAGTCACTGCACTCAAAGATAGTCTTCTAAAAGCACAAGAAATGGGAATCCAAGATCTTTTGGTGGAAGGTGACTCTTCGTTAATCATCAATTGTGTTAATGAGAAGTTTAAATGTCCCTGGAGGCTCCTTCAGATTATCCAAGACATTAAGAAGATTGCAAGCTCTTTCCATCGCATTCACTTCCAGCATAATTTCTGTGAAGCCAACTTTGCTGCCAACGCTCTTGCCAACCTCGGTCACCATTGTGCGAGGCTTAGTTTTTGGGATTCAGACTTTCTCCTTGTTGTAGGTTCAGCTATCACTTTTGATTTTTTTGAAACAGGTTGTTTTAGATGTTTTTCTCTGTAATAGTCCTTTAGCATAAAAAATAAAATAAAAACTAGTTGATCCGTCGTCTTCCATCTCAACCACATTTACTTGATTAATTAGAGAAAACAAAAGCGAGTGAGAGACAATATAGAGAAGATGATATATCGAAGAAAAAAGAATGCATGGTTCCTTGGGTTTCTTTTGCTTTCTCTTGCACCAATGTAGCAAGCTAGCTTGAAAAAAGAAAAAGAAAAGAAAAAGACATGGAATCCCTTGTGTTTTCGTCAAAGATGAAGACACCCAAGGATGAATGTTAAAGAACCAGAAAAATATATATGGAGGAACCCAAATCAATGATTAAAAGTAGAGGATCGAGATAGAGCAAGCTTGAAGCAACCCATGGAGATAAAATGGAACGTTCTTCAAAGCTTTATAATCAAAGTGATCAACTAGTTAAACAGCCAAGTGTTATTTGGCTTCTTGTGTTCTTCAATTTTCAGTTTACTATTCCTATTGAATGTGTCCAAATGAATTGACTCACAAGTAGAATCCTATGGAGATAGGGAACCAAAAAAAGTTTGGAAATGATAATATGGGTCAATAAATTAAGCATGTGAAATTGACATCGTTTAATGTTATAACTTGTATTTGGAACATGAATGTTACTTAGAGGATGAAAATGACGGTTAATTGGGAAGTTTGATGTTAATTTTGGAACTGATATGTACACACTACATAACTTCAAACCTTGACGTACGGCTGAACTCATGCATGCTACCTGCTTACAGGTTAGGGTTACAAAATATGGGGTAGCTTAGTCTAATAAAGTGAAGTACGTGAGTAAAAAGGAACAAAACGAGAGGGGAGGAGCTCGGGACATGAAATTAAGCCAAAACTCATACTTTAGCAAAAACGGAACAAGTAAAAGCACGTTGATGTCCCAAATGATAAAGCTGGCCGTGATCAATTATTTGGCTTCACTGCAGGAATTCCATTATAAGGATTAAGGAGGGTGGCGACTACTCACAATAGACGAAACATATAACTAAGTGTTCTGAAAAACAAAACTATACGGGCGCAAACACAACACAACCAAGCATATATAGAAGCATTCAAAAGCCAATCTTTTGGACATCTAATCATGGTTAACTTATCAGTCCAACCAAATAATTTGAAACAACAATCAAGGAGTAATCAAATTTCCAGCAAACTTTACTGAAAAGAAAGCTGGACACTCCTAAGTTAATTGATCATAGGCATGATAACAATCCATTATTTTGCATTTCGGTCTAATTACGATCAAGCAGCTGCTATGGGAGCTAGAGACCTCATTTCTCCAATCCGGCATTGTTTAATTACGATCTTATTTCGTCTCCCGATTATGCTCAGATCAGTACACGCATGCTTTCTTCTTCAAATTATATAGCTAGGTCTACACATTCAGTCTTATTATATTTTGAGATCTTATTGCTTTTACTCAAAGTCGTCTAAACCCAGAATAACAGCTCTCTACGTATATGAAAATATAAAATCATGATCGATATGACATATATAAATTGAGACTTTGAGTTATATAAGGATTATCGATCGACGGGGGTAGATGGTGAAAGGCTGGAAGTTTAGGTAACGATTCTCAGGTCAAAGAAGCTTAATGGGATTGGTGAATAATTTCAAAAAAGTAGGTGCATTTGGGGCCTTTTTTTTTCACTTTGATATGAATTTTTGGCTTTTTGAGCGAGACTGATATTCCTCACTCATATATCATGACAGCTGCGTTCTGATTAGGGTTCCGGTTTGATCAATGGCATTGAAGAATAGATAAGAATATATATTATGGATAGGACCACGATTCCGATCGGCTATCTAGTGCTACAGGGGGACATGAACTCGTATATAGAACCAGCAGGCTTTGATTTAGAAAGTTCCTAATGATGGAAATATGGTCCTGTAAGGGGTTTACTGTGTCTGTCATACAGCAATCATATCATATCCATCATATCATATGCAAGCGTAAAACGATTATTCGTCTTCTAGACTTCTAGTCGGTTTCAGTTACCCTAATTTAGGCTGGCCTAATCAAGTAACCATACTTATTTTGGCTAATACAGTATATGGTTGTAGATACATTGGACCTAGCTATGCTTTAATGTTTTTCTGCATAATCCAGCTAGCAGCTGCAAATGAGGGCTGCATATATAAAAGATTTAGTGAGAAAACAATGTTGTTTTCTTCTTAAACAATTAGGGACATCATAGTCTTTAATTTTTTTCGTCTCAGCGCATTTGAGATTTCACAAAAACGTTGTCTCAACACCTAAACGGCCGTTTTTCCAGCAGCGCGTCTAGGTTTGAGCCGATGAGGCGTCTTCCTATCGCCCCGCACTGAAGCGTGCTCCAATTGTGTATGATCAAGATCTGAATTTTGTTCATACATGTAGCCTAGGATAATAGTGTTATAATATAATACACACATATACATACATATATATATATATATATATAATCATACAAAGTAACAAACCTACCTCAAGGATTTAACGATAAGACCAAACAGAAAACCCAAAACTCCATTATGAAATTTGAGCCAAGTCCATATGCATGTGAATATAGAATTAAAATGTATCATGTAATCTTCATCTTCATGTTTTTAAATTTATAATGAGTCATAGTCTATACATATCTATATGGAGTATGAAAATGTTGTTTTTGAATTCCACTTATGGCATAATAATCTCATGCATTGACTTCCATACCCATTACACCTCATTATTGTGATCATATTGTATTATACACTATCATATCGATGATTTCAGTCCAGTATATCAGTGTCCATGGAGTATCCCAGCTAAAGATCGACTTGTCGTTTCATTAGTCTCTTCTGCTTGTAAGAAAGGAGGTAGACTCATTCAATATGGGACATATGCTCAAGCTGTCGTCCTGCCATGGACATGAAAAGACTGAATTGTAGTGTTTCTGTTTGGGGTAATTTTCTTCTTTTCTTATATGGAAATATGGAATATATGAAATGAACAACAGCAGAAAAATACACTTCTTGTCAAACATTATTTTCACTGGGAGTGGTTACTTAGTTTGGTGTGAAGCAGCAACGTTTCAAGCTTGTCCTTACTCACTTGTCGAATAATTTTTGTGAGTTTGAACGAGTTTACTGATCAAGAAGTGTGCTGTTCGAATTTGAGTGCAAAAACCTTGAGCCTCCACTTGAGTTGTTTCCATTGTTTCTTCACTTCTAGGTCTCCGTCTACTGCTTCGATGAGGTTGGTGTAAAATTTTATAAATATTCTTCCTTCTTCCAAGTTGCCTCTTTGTCTATCAAATAATCAACACGAAGTTGATATATTTAAGGAAGCTATAATATGCCAAAAAAATAAGTGTTATTTCCTGCCTCTTTCAAGTTGTGAATCATTGCATAAACAAATTGAAATTGACCAAAGTATAGTCGTTTTTTGTCATGAACAACGTAGAGATCGAAGTTCATGCATTCCAATGTCATGATGTAAAAAGATGTCCTGACTTACTTAAAAAGTATTTGATTGAAAACTTTTAGTTAAAGTTAATTTCACATTTATATGGATCTTATTGGCAATTAACTCAATGAGATTTCTGTAATGATACATAAACATTAGTAAATTTTAGACTAAGTAGCAACCCACATCTTTGCGTTAGTAAACTAGTAACACACCCGTCAGTCAATATTCGAACCGAGGTATCCCAGTAAAATCAGATTAATCTCTTGTTGTAAGGACACAAATCCAAAAAACCCTTCAAACTAATAATGAGAGTTAGGACTGAAACTCTAAACATGAGAGTTATAAACTAGCAACTCAACCGACCTTATCAAACATGTGGTTTATCAAATTTTCTTTTTCCCTATATATATATTTTAAAACTGTTTTCATCTAATACCATTTAGTACGGTGACATAATCTTCATTCCATAAATGATGGGTTATGAGTTGAACTTTCTTTTTAAAATGTATCTAAACAAACAAAAAAAATGTTTTGTGGACTAGGGTGGATGAGGTTGATCGGTTGAAATAACAAAGCTGAAAGCCAATTAGAAGAAAAACCCAACCTTTACTCCAACCAATCTTGTTTGAGGTATCCAAGCTTCACATTGAGCTCATAAGTACTTGATCATAGCCCTCAAAAGGAATTTTCTTTCCCAATATGTCGATGCATTTTTGCAAAACACTATAAGAGAGACAGAGCTGTAAAGGACTCAAGTCCAAGGCTTCACCCACACTCACTTCACTACACACCTACACACCCTTTTTCTTTTAGCAAAGAACACCAAATTCTTCGCCTTTCTTATATCCATGCTTTGCTCTTCCTTCCAAAACATGTCTTGAGAAGCTTGAGTGACTAGAATCCATGGAGTTCGACCTTGAAAACCCACTAACAATTTCCCTTGATATCCACTCTGACTCGGTCACTTCTCTGTTCTCCATTGAATCCGATCACATGCCATCCGAGAATTACTTCCAAACCCTTCAAGCTGGAGACTTTGACATCTCCATTCGAAGGGAAGCAATTGCTTCAATCTCACAGGTACAATTCTTGTGAGAACAGAGACATCATTTCTTAAATTTGGTCCTATTTGTCAGTTTAGTGACCCAGAAATTATGTTCTTGATGCAGCTCTGTTGTAACTCTGATAAATTCTTATCCTACCTCGCTGTCAATTATCTTGATCGGTTCTTGTCCTGCCAAGAAAAGCTGGTAAAGACCGAAACTTGGAAGCACTTCTTTCTTGCTTTTGATAACGAAATTTGCATTTAGTACTAATTGGGTTCTTCCCCAAATGCCAATTACACAATGGTTTATGGGGTTTGAATAATTTGATGAGATCTAATCAAACTGATGCCTGGGACATTTTCAGCAACCAAAGCCTTGGATCATAAAGCTCCTCGCAATTTCCTGCGTTTCTCTAGCAGCCAAGATGAAGAAAACAGACTTCTCTGTCCTTGATCTTCAGGTACTGAAACTAGCTAGAGCTTTCTTTAAATTAATCAGAAATGTTTCATTCATTGAAATATATAAAATTTGATGAGAATTTTGGTATATACAGAGTGATGGAGGTATCATTTTCGATACTCGAACTATAGAGAGAATGGAGTTTCTGATTTTGGGAGCTCTAAATTGGAGAATGCGGTCCATAACTCCCTTCTCTTTCATTCTTTTCTTCATTTCTTTGTTCAAGCTTGAAGATCCTCCATTGAGGCAAGCTCTCAAAGCCAGAGCCACCCAGATCATCTTTAAAGCTCAAAATGGTCTAGAACTCTTATGAACCTTGAGAGAATCATAATTTCACATTTTTAGCACACACTTCTCCACCATGAAAATGTTTATGACTTTTCTTGGTTGTTTTGCAGATATGAAGCTTTTGGTGTTCAAGCCATCAATAATTGCAGCCTCTGGTCTCCTCTTTGCTTCTCATGAGTTATTCCCCATGCAAAGCCCCTGCTTTAAAAAAGCACTGTCGAACTGTTCCTATGTAAATAAGGTAAATAACTAAGTACATTTCTTTACAAGTTATAACCAATCACATTAGAAGTAATTAACTTTCTTGTTTCTTGGGTAGGTAACTTTACTGCAATGCTACAACTGTATGCAAGAGAGTGTGGTGGATGAGTACGATTCAGTGTTGGAGATGGTGTCTAGCTCAGTGACACCGGCCAATGTGTTGGATCAGACTTTTTCAAGCTCTGCAGAGAGTGGAAGAACCACAGTGACTAGCATTACCACTTTAAAATTGGAGAGGGACATCAAGAGGAAAATTAGTGACTATTGTAAAGATCATCAAGACAGAGTTGTCCAAATTAATTTCTCATCAGATCCAGAACTGCTCAAGCCTAGTTATAATGACAGAGCTCACTAATGGTCTCTCCTTCTCTTTCTATGAGAGTGACACTAGCTAATAAGCTCTGCTCCAATGACAGAGGAAATGGAGAAGGAAAAAAGAAAAGAAAAAAGAAAACAAGAGGGGTGCAAGAAGTTTAGCTAAACATAAAAATTACAGAACGATGTCCTAGCTAAACTGTTGAAACCTAGCTTGATCCGATTAAGTTGAAAGAGAATTGTTCCGAGTCTTTTTCCAATATCTTGAGCCTGTGATTGAAATTTGCTCAATGCATCTGCAACAAAATTGGCTCTCTTCGAATATGCTTGGATGAAACCAAACCTACCACTGTTGCTTTCATTTTCTGTAAAGGGCGAGCAGATCGAAGAGATGAAAAGGAACGGGGTATATTGTTAAGATCTCCAGGATCAAATCCCAGAGATGCCATGGCCAAAGAGAGAAAATAGAGAAACACTAAAGAAAATAAACTAAAATAAAACTTCAATATTCTTTGATAATTCAAAAGACCCAAAGCATGTACATATAAGGACCCTTGGCTGATCACGTGCCCTGCACATGACCAAAAGACTCTAGAATCATAACAATTCCACCCCCTCGAAATCAGACTTGTCCTCAAGGCTGAATTGTCTTTATGCAAAGTGATACATTTCAGGGCTCACAATTTGTGCAGCAGTATGTGTTGAGGTCTTAGCATTGAGGTGTCTGGGAACCTCACTGGTAAGCTGAGTCAAAGCAGCAGCAATGGTACTGATCACTTGCATGATGGACAACAGCAGTGCACAAGGAATGAGAGAGGTAAGTAGCCAAGTGTGAGAGGCTTGAACTACATCATTCAGTAGCTGCGCTTGTGTTCTTGCTGGAGCACCTAGGGCACCATCCAAGCTAGCGTCACATGTCTTAGCCTTGAGTTGCTTCCCGTTTGGCATTGCAACATATCCATGAAAGCAGCTTTCCTCATAGACCAGAAGAAATCCACAGGAAGCACAAGCTGAGAGGAAGCGTACCAACGTGAATGCAGCAAGTTGGAATGACTGTGATCGCATCCGAAGACACAGGTGGAGAGCTTCATAGGCAAAACCATTGAGGGAATACCCAAAAGAACCAGAACTCCAAGGAAGCACATGTTTGTTCCATGTTGTAACAAAGATATATCGAGCATCCCTAATGATATGGCATTTTGCATGCAAGTCAACAAGAAGATTGCTCACATTAGACACTGTCACTCCAAGTTTAATCCCACATCTATGAACTGACCTTCCCATACACAAATTACCCGATTGTGCACAAGCTAAACGCACCCTTGGAGGGGTTATAGAATGCTGCAAAAGGCCAACCCATCCCTTGTCCGAATACAACTCCAAAGCCTCCAACGAGTACCCATTATGCATGTAGTACCCAACAATCACTGCAGTCCACAGAACAAGATCAATCATGGAATTCCCATCAATCATGGAACATGCATCTCTTGTGTCCCCACACATGACCAATTCAGCAGCCAACTGCAAGTCTAGGCTACCAAAAGATGATCTCAAGAGTAGTAGAAAGTCAACCAGCATACGAGTGTTACTAACTCCGTTAATCACCAGACAGCCCAGTATCTGTGCATCTTCACTTAAAATGCAAAACTGAACTACTGAAAATTGAGACAACCAATTGGTAGCAATGTCTTCACAACAGCAACTAACCATGTCATCTTTCACCCGAATGCTTCGATAGATTGCATGCGGCACAATTGTAGTACCAAAATCATGTGGCTTTGAGAAGTTCGCTTGCAGCAAATAAATCATTACAGTTATGTTCAGATCAGAAAAGTGCACAATTGTCAAGAAAGTTGTTTCTCGAGTGTTCAGATCATCAGTGAACCAAATGGTAGTAGCAGCTACCCAAGAATCAAGCTTCTTGTCTTGTGGTTTATCAAAAAACTCGATAATGAATCCCTCTTCATACATCAAGACATCGGTAACGTACCAGTACCTGCTGTGATGGGTTATACGATATGCCAAGCTTTCTATTTCCCTTGCAGCTTCTCTCCTGAATGTTGTACTAGGACATGTCAGCAAACAAAATAAAATTGAGATTCCAACACTTCCCATCCAGACATAGATCTCAATGGAATAAATTCTCTTGCCACATAATGCAACAGCAATCGTATCCATTACGCTAGCCGTTGATCTCAGCTGCTCCCTACTAACATTCCATAACAGCAGTGTGGCAAGCATGTATGTGTAAACATAAGAGATCTTGGCATTTCTTACCAATATCCCTAATAAGTCATCATGAAGCAAAGTATCACTGAAAGCAATATAAATCACAACATAGAGCTTAACCAGATAACACCATACCCCTACCGAAGCTGCTCGGAAATACTGGGGATTGCGGGAAATGAATATCTGAGACACCATGAGGTGGATTATTTGATTAAGTTCTGCTAGTGCTTTTCTGCAAGAGGGTGGCTGCGTCTTTGCTGTCTCAGAATTACCAAGTTCACAGAAATGAATGAACCACGATATTAGCAGAAGCAAGGGAAGATCATGCGCTTGAAACCATGTCAACATTTCTCCAGTACAATACTTATTCACAGCAGTATGGAAGGAGGTCCACTTGGTAGAATCTGCTGTAAAAATGAAAAGACACATATGAGGTTGTAGTAGTTGTTGGCAGATCCTCCCGACGAAAACAATGATCGATCTCTTGGAACCCATGGTAACAAGTAAGAAACAGCGCTGGAAAGCAAGAAGCTCCTGTACTAAATGCAGCTCAAAATGACCAGAAGTAGGCAAGGGTGGCCCAAGATGATCAACTCGAAAACCCCAGGCATGACTAAAAGATGGCATAACAGTGACAATGTCAATATTGAGAATTGAAAGCAGCAACTCAAAACAATGCCGGGCAGAAAGTGCAACTTGCATGTAAACAAATATATTCTGGGCATCAATTCGCATGCTCTCAACTAAGCTTGCAACATGCAAATCATAATCAAAATTTCCTTCAGAACTTGAGATGGGAACCTTTAAGCGAACTTTCCAGTTAGTTAGACTCATGTTGAAGTTTGCTACTCCCAGAGGTGACATTATTGCGCTGACATCAAAATGACACAACAAAAGAGCCTCCAATCTAGAATGCAGAATAGTTACCTCAGAAAAGTTTTCCTCAGACAACAATAAATGAGACAAGCCAAGCATAATTGCACTATGTTTATGATCAGAAATCATGTGGTCTGCCTTATGAATAAGCTCACAGTCTTCAAGCACCAAGCAAGACTCGCATAAACTCTTCACTGTAACCTTCATTGTGGGTAAGCCACCACTATCATCCCAAAGACCATTCAAAGCCAATTCTGGATGTTTTGAGCTCACATTATAATTACAACCGAAAGCAGCAGTAGATAATGTTGAAAGAGCAAATGCAACAGGGGCACTACCCATGGCACTAGTGAACACAAACATCACTCCATCATCTCCCGTGCCATACTTATCGCCAAATAGCCATGTTGAAAGAAATGACTTCTTTGCCTCCCTAAATTGACCCAGTTTGCAATATTGATACACCGAATCCAGTTGTTCTTTGCAAAGTTCATCTGTCATCGAAATCTGCTGTTCCATTTTGGCATGCAAGCTTCTCACAAGTTTGTTTTCAGCTGTCCCATAGTTTTTCATAGTGTCTTGATTACCATTCACACCAATGTCAACAACATTTTCCTTACCATTAAAACCATCATTGTGCTCCTTGTCTGGTGGCTCAACTTCATCAGCTCGCACATATTCGGAAGTCATCTCATCCTGCTTGGCAGTGGCACTCTTAATCACATTGAACTCTTTAACCTCTTGTAGACTTCCAATAACTTCACGGGTGATAATAGGCATTTTAGTACTATGAATGGAAGACTCCACACTTCCCTTACTAACATTCATGCTCTTACTCCCAATATTCAATTTGTGAGTCATACAAACATTACCATCCACACTGCTACCTTTAGATACCACACCATGCCCAGGAGTATTCAAATCCAAAATCACATCAGAAGATATTGTTGAATTAGCAAATGTCACAGGTGTTGTACCCATTTCACAATGGAATCCAATTATATCTTCATGGTGAGGTGTAGTACACCCAGTATAAACAGACTTTCTTTGAAGTTTACCATTAGAAGACAATACAGCTAAGGAAGAAGCCATACCAGAAACAGGAGTAACCTTGGGAATTGACGACTGCTGCAGAGTTTCAAATTTCCCACTTCCTTGAGGTTTACCCATAGTCTTTGGTTGTTCAAAACCTGAGCTATGAAGCCTCAATTCGGTCTTAAAACCTTGGGTAATTTCACCAAGCAGGCGCTGGAATAGGGGCTTGCGCATCAAGAGCTCCTTGCGTTTGTGGCGGGGCTTCTTCACTCCTCCCGTGGCCGCAGTCGACTCAAGAGCGACTTGCTTGCAGCGAGCCCTCCACAGATGAGAGTGAACCACCATAGGTTCATGTGAACTGGTTGGTGAAATTGAAGGATGAATCTGAAGATTCGGGTTAGGATGAGGTGTGTAGTAACACGGGATGGATGGTCTCTGCGGCGGAGAAATAGAATGAGTGGGTTGCAAGTGAGGAGAAGGGTAGTACTGTGCCTGAGACTGAGAAGCACAAGAGAATTGGAGAGGAAGCCAGTGGCCATTGATTAGGGTTCCAGAATGGCTGCTCTGCGGCGGTGGTGAGTATGAATTTGGTTGTGCGAAATGCAGCGGTGGTGGGTAAGGGTTTGGTGGTGTGAAATGGTGCGATGGTGGGTAAGAGTGTGGCTGTGTGAAATTCGGCGGTGGTGGTGTATAATAGTTGTGCTGCGGTGGTGGATAGTGGTTTGGTTGAGTGAAATGGGTCGCTCTTTGATAAGAGGCTCCGACGGTAGAGTAATAGCTGCAGTTGCAGGCAATTTCACCACCGCATCCTGTCGGAATCAGGCCCAGATGTGGGCTCTGATACCACTTGTTAAGATCTCCAGGATCAAATCCCAGAGATGCCATGGCCAAAGAGAGAAAATAGAGAAACACTAAAGAAAATAAACTAAAATAAAACTTCAATATTCTTTGATAATTCAAAAGACCCAAAGCATGTACATATAAGGACCCTTGGCTGATCACGTGCCCTGCACATGACCAAAAGACTCTAGAATCATAACATATATCTTCCGTTTCTCTTGTTTTCTTCCAATTATTATTATTTGAAGCCATCTGCATTTTGTTTTCTCTTTTGGTATCAAACAAAGACGAGACATAATAAAAACTTTGAATTGAAATCTTGTTTTGGATTTGTGTCTCTAGCTTCAATAACACAAAAGGAAGAAGCAATAATCTCATTAGCTAGGAGTGTTCTTCTGCTCCCCCATAATCCCTGTTACACTGTAGATGACAGTAGTGTTGCTTGTAGTCACTAGTCAGCGCGGGAAAGTTTTGGAAATTTACTGTTCTACCCATGTGTCCCTTGCCCCTCCCTTGGGGAAGTGCCACAGTGTGACTTCTGTAAAGGAGCTTGATGGGTGCTCTTGCTTACAACAGTTGCCCAATGAATGGGAAACTCTGCATTTTCTTTCTCACTGTTTGAATTTTTGCTTCGAAATTCTGGAATTGTGTTTGATTAAGAGCGCAAGTACTAAGTTAAGAAGGTGGATTATTATTAGCTTAATGACGAGTTGAGGGCGATTGATGGTCCCCCTGCTACTGTGGAGACTTCCTAATCGAAGATATCTGGACCAACTCTGGGAGATCTCTGAGCTTCTGTACCATGGAGGATGATGGCAACTTCACAGAGAGCAAAATGGGACCGGTAGGGAGATAATATAATCCGATGTCCCAAGGATTTGAGGAGAGAATATAATAACTCACCACCACCCAACAAATAATAGTAAGAGTAAATAATTGACTGTAATTATTACCTATATGACCTCATAAACCAAGCTGACAAAATTTCAGTAACCTAAGGGTAACTTTTTTATATCATTTGAGTTTTTTTATCTACACTCACAAGACATGCATCAACTTTAATCCACAATTTCAGCTCATCTCTTCTGTTTAAATGAGATTTTGATATTCCCAACCTATACAAATCTGTAATACTCGCATCGCGGCATCATACGAAAGAGTCTTAGGAAAAGATTAAAACTCACAAAAATGTTTGAGTTCAATAATATATGGCAGTACGTACTGCAGTCTGCATGTGCCGTCTTGCTCTCCCCGCCTTCCATGTATCAAGCAGAAGTTTCCAATGGGTAAATGCCATTTTTGTACTAGGGGATTTTTTGTTTCTGGCCAGTTGTACTGTGATAGATGACATCTCTAAGAATCTTAGACTAAGATGCTGCGATTAAAGTCGGGACTTGCGAGCATGATTCTGCATTATTAGACCCAAATTAAGGAGCAAGAAAACAAAGAAAGACAAGAGGGAAGAAGACGCTTAATTTCTTGGTCTCTTTTAAAATGAAAAGAATTCAATACAAATTTGGATTAACCAAACATATATGTGAATGCTGGATACAGAAACCTTGTTCAGTGAAGCTCGAAGGGGCAAAATGTAAGATCTAGATTTGAGCGATCTAATCATGTTTCTATGGACGTACTTGGTCCGACAAATCTTCACCTCACCAGTTCTTATTCAATTAGTGAAAGCTTAGTTAATTACATCCTGGCATTAGATAATAAGTGATGAAGACTTTAAACTAATAAAGCATCAGTGATAAGCTAGCTAGAGAAAATTATAAACCATCCATCATTAGAGATTTTAGTGTCTTCGACCTAACCCTCATGAGAAGAGGTAGCTGGTGGTGAAATGTTTTCTTGCAAGACATTTCTATGAATATTGTTTTATCATAGAAAGCACAGAGCACTTTGCACTTTGCTGACATATAACAAGAAGATTTTCAATCGCTTACTAAAAGTTCGATGGGAGTTCACTGTAGTATTACTAGAGTAACGGACTAACAGTCCCGAAGGACAAGCTAAATATAGATTCAAACCTTCCAAGTCGGAATCTATCAAGTTATTTTAGATGTACGCCTAATTAAGTTATGGTGAAAAATTGCATATTTTATTCTCAAATTAATGCCGTATATCTACGTTTTGCAACAGTACTCACATAACAATCGACTATGTAAATCTACATTATGAAAGTGTCGTTCTTGTAAGTATTTGAAATTTTAATTGCCATTTTGTGTTGGTCCTCAAAAAGAAAAGATGAATTGATTAATTAGCGAAGCAATAGAATAGGATCGGCGGTCCAATATTGTGCAATAAGTGAACAAGTTGCCACTGTAAATGGTTAACTATATAAAAGCCGGTGGCGAATTCTGACATTGTAGTAGGTTTTTTTTTGGGGGGGTCTGATGACATTGTAGTAGTTGGTGATCGATTTCTGACCTGCTTCTCGATCTGTAAATTACAAGGACCATATATGTTTGAACAATTCAAACCGATGTAAGGACGCGCGTGCTGTAATATAGAAGAGCAGTAGTGCTCATTCTTAATAAGTCTGTATGTTTTGACTTGGAAGAGAAGTGGGCACTGTGGGTGGAAGAGGTAACTGCAGCATCATATAACAGACATGAATCGAAATATAGAAGAACTAGTGGACCATGCATGATGAATGCATTGCCAGAATAATGTGATTATTGTTTCTGTGGTCATAACTCATAACCTCTTGGACTTTAACTAATGATGATGATATTCTAATTTAGTATTTCGGGAATCCTTACAGTTTCTGGAATTTTGCTCTTTCAGTAGATCACTTCTTCAAGCATTCACTGGTAACATTCAAATTATTAAATCCTAATGGCTAGACTCCCTCCCATAATAGATATGACACTGACCTGATCAAGGAAAGAAAACTATGTGTGCTGCGCATGTGGTTGCCAATAATCAATCTAACAAAACAAACCTAACTATATGCCTGTTTGGCCAGTTAGTCAATTTATTCATGATTCGAAGTTGAAAAACGTAGACCTTAAGTAGACATTTCTCAACCAAAAAAAAGGAGATCGAGAAGGTAGACATTGCGGGAATTATAGAATTTGGAACTGAATTATTTACGAAAAAGGTATTTGGTAGGTGGAAATGTGGAATATAGAAGCCATTAATTTGTTAAGGAAAACCAAACCCAAATTGTCTATGGGACTAGAAAAATTTACTGTATATACACATGAAATTAAAATGTGTTGTGTTTAGACATTAGCTACCTTTAGTTGTTTGGTTTTAGTGGACGGTTTGTTGTGATTGAAATTATGCATTCTGTAGCTAGCTGCAGCTGCAGGAGTGAATAAAAACGGTGCCTCGATCCCATTATATATTCTTATGTTTGGATGTTGTTTTGCTGTTGGCAGATTGCTTCAACTTGCATCAACTTCACCTACGCCTTTGTAATCTTCTCCCTTACTGTTCATAATACATCCATAAATCCTTAAAAGAAATTTCATATCAAGTTAATTATCAACAGCTAGCTTGATTGCTTACACATATTATGATGAATACTGCTAAGAAACTCCAAAAATGTACATGTATTTTTCATACATATACACACACGTACAGACACAAAAGATCTAGAATTGCAACGTACATTGAGCATGTGTTTAGATACGTCACTTTCGTCACCTCAGTGACAATTTTAGTCATCTAAGTAAGGTAAGATGACGAAATATTATTTCGTCACTATTTTCGTCATTTAAGTGATAGATTAGGTGACGAAAATATATTTCGTCATGTAAGTTTGAGCACTTAGGTAACGAAAATATATTTCGTCATGTAAGTTTGAGCACTTAGGTGACGAAAATACATTTAGTCATGTAAGTGATAGGTTTCGTCACCTAAGTGCTCAAAACTTAGGTGACGAAAATGCATTTCGTCGCCTAACAAACTTTTATAACGAAAATAAATTCGTCGTCTAAACCTTTACTTAGGTGACGAAACATAAAGTTGTGTGTCTTTTTGAACCAACTACAGAGTAGAAGTAAAATTTTAGAAAACTCACTGTACTATATGATCAGTGTACTTCAATACAGCTATGAAAAAAAATCCACCAGTTTTTGAAAACATTAAGGTCTCGATCCACGCGATCAACATTAAATTAACGTAACTTATTATATGAAAACGCTCTTACCTACCCCTATATAACCTAGTTTGATTAATCATTTCACACACAAAACTGTTACATCGATGAGATGTAACGACCCATGTAAAAATTTGGGGACGTTCACCTCTCGATGATAGAGCTCCACATAGGGAAACATAAGCGTATATAGGGTTGACCGCTTGTATCAGGGACCAAACGTTACCGGAAATATGTGATTTTTCAACCATAGTCGTATTTCACCATACCAATGACATCCTATTTCACAAGATTTTTGAAAATATTGCTTCCTCCCTATAGTTGGTTCACAAATATCTACACTTACATATAACCTACTAAACAAGTTATACCACATTAGTAGACATGTTATGGTTTTGATGGCTAAATTTTACAAAATAAAAATTCAACCGTTTGATATGATCAGTGTACTTAAATACGGCTATGAAAAAAAATCCACCAGTTTTCGAAAACGTTTAGGTCTCGATTCACGCGGTCAACATTAAATTAAGGAGTAAATGCTTGTGACACCCTGTAGTTTACACCTAAAATCAGTTTTGTCCCTCACTTTTTTTTTTAAACTTGTATACCCCTGTACTTTGAATTCTCGACTGATTTACCTTTTTCCCAGCTGGTTATGACTGTGACATGCTCATTAACAATGCTTGTGAGAGCTTCAATGGTTGGGTTTTAAGAGCAAGGTCTAAGCCCTCTATTACTATGCTAGAAGAGATAAGAGTGAAGAGTTATTTAGACTGTTAATGAGCATGTCACGGTTATAACTAGCTGGGAAAAGGGCAAATCAGTCGAGAATTCAAAGTATAGGGGTATACCAGTTTAAAAAAAAAAGTGAGGGACAAAACTGATTTTAGGTGTAAACTACAGGGTGTCACAAGTATTTACTCCTTAAATTAACGTCACTTATTACACGAAAACGCTCTTACATACTCCTATATGACCTAGTTTGATTGATTCTTTCACACACAAAACTCTCACATTGATGAGATGTAACGACCCATGTAAAAATTTGGGGACGTTCACCTCTCGACAATAGGGCTTCACATAGGGAAACATAAGCGTATATAGAGTTGACCGCTTGTATCGGGGACCAAACGTTATAAAAAATATGTGGTTTTTCAACCATAGTCGTATTTAACCATATCGATCACATCCTATTTCACTTTCACAAGATTTTTGAAAATATTGCTTCCTCCCTATTTAACAAGATCACATCCTATCAAAACTTTTTTTTTAAGGAAAAAAAGAAAAAGAAATAAATGTGTTGAAATTAAAATAAGACGACGAAATATATTTATTTCGTCAACTAAGTCCAAAAATTTGAAAATGGTTGAAAGAAATTTGGTTCACTTAGATGACGAAAGTTTATGAATTCGTCACCTAACTCCATAATATTTGGCGGGTCAATATTCCGCCAATTTTTTAGGCCAAATTTTGGATCTTGCTTAAGTGACGAAATAGTCACATTCGTGGGCTGTTTCTTTTAGTAAACCCAAATCCCTTGCAACGATCGAAGTCATATACTAGCTCTTAGTAACTGAAATCCCTAAATCGATTTCAAGCCGTCTCCTCCCATATCGATGTCGCCTCCACATCGCCGTCTCCTCCCATATCGACGTTGCCTCCACGTCACCACCTCCTCCCTTGCTCTATTGATCCCTATCGGCCTCTCCCACGCCCACATCGCCGTCTTCCACCGTGACCGCAAGCTCCATCCACATCCACTATGCCGCGAACTAGTGAGAAGAGGAAGATACAGGAGGAATAGTCTTAGCAACTGACGCAGGAGGTAGCCCAGCAATATCGACGCCCCAAGAGGTCCCCTCGCGGCCTATGACGCCTCCGTCAAGTTTGGCACCTCCTCTCCCTTCACCACTACCCGTCGTCGACAAACCTTCCCTAGATGATCATCGGACTGGCCAGTCATCTACTAAGATCAGCGTTCAACGCAAACCGCGTCCTGAAGAAGGTAATTTTCCTCACCCGTACTCATCTGCCTCTTAACCGTTTGATTTTCTAATTGGGCATAGTAAAGTTTGGATATTGGTTTCTGGGTTTTCTGTAGTGAATGAGTATTGGTCTTGAAATGAGTAAATTTTGGATATTGTTCTGCTTTCATTATTGTTCTGTGTAATCTTCTTATCTGTTGAACTGTATTGATTATTCAAGCTTGAGTTTGATCAAAGCTTGATTGAAAAGGGTGTTCTAATCTGAGTGTTGTACCTCGTTTAAAAATCTGGATATTTATTGGTTTATCAGTAAGTTGTCAAGCTTGAGGGGAATTCATTATTCTTCGAGTTGATTGGTCTTGGCTCTTCAGCTTTGATTTTGGAACTGTTCTTCTTTTATATATACAAGATGATGGTAATCTTGGTGTCTTTTCAGTTAGACGACTTACGACCAGCAAACTATCAATTCAAATTGATATGACCTATATTCAGTTTGTCTTTGTAAACTAGTTTCTTGACCTTTCTCTTGCCAACATCCTTATAACCGTGTATCCATCTTAATACCCTGAGGCCATCTTTTATTTGATACCTAAAGTCTGGTCCTTTACTACCCTTGCTGCATTCTCTCTGGTGTTAAAGAATCCCCATTCTTGATTTTAGTTCTCAAAGTAAATTAAGTTATCTTGATGACCAGTCTTACTGAATAACAAATAAACTCCACCCTTCAATAAAATCACCATCTCTAATTTTGTTTACTAGAAAGACTTTGCCCCTTTTTTTGTTATTCTTTATGAGTACCAACTTCTATTCACAACAAAGCTTCCTCGAGTACAATGTTGCTATTGTTTTATCTCTGCTATGCTCTGTGTATTATAAGCCAAAAGCCGAGTTTACTATATTACTCTTTTAAACGCATCTTTATTTGAAACTCCTTCAGCATTGTTTGAAATCCCAAGCTCATGTATCTATACTGATATGATTTACAAAGTTTCTGAGTTTCTAAAGCTCTACTTCCTCGGTAAGTTTCTCAATTTTAAGAACTATTCCTCGGTGGTATAGCTGGGCGGTGGGCTCTAACCAGGGTTTTTAAGAATTTGCTGAAATTTGAGTTAATAAAACGCTATTGGCAAATACTGCAGATTGAGCTAAAGTATATTTGTTTCTTACTTTGGGTTGGTGTTGCTGGATGTGTTATGTTTAAAGGATTGGAATAGTTGTCTAGCTCTTAAGCTATTCCTGGTATGGTTAGGATACCATATGTGATGGATATATGGTCTTGTAATTTAAGTTTGCTATTGAAAAAAAATGTAAAGCCTTGTCTACCCTTTCTCTCTTCTGATTTTTTACTGTTTCTTTTGTATCTTTGAAGGCAACAAAAAAGTTAAGCAGCATGTTGACACACGATGTTGGCCACATTATATGGAACGAAATTTCCATGGTGGCTCCAACTTGGGGTGAGACTACTGATGATGAGCAGAAGAAGCTTCCCACTAAACTCTTTGTAAGGAATATTTATGTTGTTCATGTGTTCACTTAGTGCTTAATTAGTTACAGAATTATGAGATAAATAATGTTGTTCATTTTTTAACAGATCTTTTATGAGTTCGGCGTATGCCAGCCGGCAGTCCCACCCCAGAGCAACCTAATGATGATGATCATGATGATGGAGGCAGTGATTCAATTAATATTGCTTCATAGTCACTAGTTTATTTTCTAGTATATATTTTGTATGAACAAGAAAGTCTATTTCCAAGTACTCTATCTTGAGTTTGTATATATGAACTTGATTATGAATATATATATTTTTGTTACTGCCCAGGTAGTTTGGTGAATGGTGAGGAAATATTGAGTCATTTTGTATTTTTAATATATTTATGTTAATATTAAATGTGACATTAATAATTTTAAATGATTAAATTTATTAAAATTAAATAGCATTATGGTGACGAAAGTTAATATTTTGTGGCCTTAGTCGGATGAATGCATTGTCAGACATTTGCCAGGTTTTCGTAGTGTTAGTGTTTTGGTGACGAAATGTGTTCGTTACTTTAGTATTGTGGCGACGAAACAATTTTTCGTCAGCTAACCAATTTTGCGACGAAATATTTTTCGTCATCTTAGTAAGGACTGCGATGACGAAATAGTTTTCGTCAGCTAACCACTTTTCGTCACCTAAGTGCTCTAACCATCGCCCTTAGATGACGAACTTTAGGTGACAAAATTTTCGTCGTTTTAATGCTTACATGACGACATAAGCTCTTTGGTGACAAAATATTTTCGTCACCTAAGAACTTTTTTCTAGTAGTGTGTGTACCTCTTGAATTTTGGTGAAACTCGGAAGAGAAAAATAGGTCATATAAATATTTTTAAGCTCAATTCTCTTGAAGTCTAGAGTTACAAAGACGTTCGCTTCAGATCTCTCGACTCTAAATATGACTCTAGGATGACATGTTGAAAGATCTTTTCCGGGTTTAGTTTTTGCTACATCATCAACTTCTTTAAAGATCTGCTTAGAGTTTAGCTTGTGGATGTTGGTGATTTCATTATTCATCGATCATGAGTCGAGTTACTACAATGATTCTATTCAGATGAGCCTCAGCTAAACATGATATTGATCGATGATATATAACCCGAACCATGATACAGGTTAAAAACATGTAAATTTGTAAGGTTTGCTGAGAACTGTGAAAGATCATATTCTTGTAGAGTTAAGGACCAAAGAATTAATTAGAAGAAGCCCAGTTCACCAATTTCTTTTGTCGACAAAAAACACACAGGAAATAAATAACAGACGTCGACGTAACAGATAGGGAGGTTGAGAAGAAAAAATTTGATTTGATCGAACAAACTAAACAGTTAAACCTATTTGTGATGTAGGAGATTAGGTCCTAAACAGTTGGACCTAAAAGTTTTCGCCGTTCTAGGGTTTCCCCTAGGGATCTCGCGATGCCGCCGACGAGTTATGGAGCGGCTATCTGCCCCTGGAAATTTTTGGGAGGCCTGGATTCGACTTCGCAACCCCCCCATCTGCCCCTAGAGTTCGCACTTTTGTTGCTGTTCTCTCCAACTCAACTGAGCCTGCTATTTCTCTAAGCCAATTACCGCCTCCTGTGGTTCGTGGGGATAAGATTTATGTGAAGATCAATGAATCATTATATCAGGAACAATTGAAAGAGTTCAAAACTAATCTCATTGGTCGTCTATTGCTGCGTAAGGGTTCTAAACCACTGAGGACTGATGCCTTAAAAAGCTTGTTAGCTGCTCTATGGCAGCCTTTAGAACCATGGCGTCTGGTGCCTCTTGGCAAAGGATATTTTGACATTCACTTTTCCACGGAAGAGGATCTGCGCAGGGTATGGGGTGGTGGTACTTGCACTCTTCCTGATGGCATTTTTCGTTTAACTCAATGGAAACCAGACTTTGTTCCAGGAGACACCCTTCCGCAAACTCACGCTCAACTTTGGGTAAGATTTTATGGTCTGAGCCAAGATTATTGGCATCAACAACATCTGATGGAGATTGCTCGGGGTGTTGGTACTCCATTGCAAATTGACAAATCTACTAAAGAACGACAGTTTGGGTATTTTGCTCGTGTATTGGTAGATGTTGATCTTGCTGGTGACTTACCACCTTCTTTGATGGTTGAAAGGGAATCTCATTGTTTTTCGATTGACGTTGTATATGAGAACATGTGTACTCACTGTGGGAAGGCGGGTCATATGGCAGATCATTGTAGGCACTTGAAGCCGGTACAGGAAAAAAAGCTTGTTGAGAAGTCTTCTCGCATTGTACGTCAAGAGTACCGTCCGAAAGCTGTCATAAACAATCTGCCAAAAGTTAATCATGTTGTACAACGTTCCTCTGAGGTAGCAGACCAAGAACACATTGCAGAGGTTGAGGTTACTAATGAACCTGCAATACAGGGAACGGTTGATAAGAGTGGACTTCAAGACAATTTGAATGAGAACGGTCATCCCAATCAACAGTTGGTCAATATTTTTGATCACAATGGGCAGCGGGTCCTTGACCATGTACAATCTCCAGTGGCTGCACAACTTAACTCCAATGTGGAGAAAAGCATATCTAATAGTCATGAGGTTCATACTGGAGAGTCATTCCATACCATGGAGGATCTTGCAATTGTAGCTTTTGTGAATAATGTTGTGGAAGGTGCAGCTTCTGAGTGCATTGAGCGTATTGCTGATCAGGTGATGATAGAAAATGACAACTCCGTTGATGGAGTGGTAGAAGATGTGGACTCTGATAATTGTTTTGATGGTTATGATGTGGACAAAAATACTCCAAGTCGATCTTGGAAGGACAATACGAATGAAGATTGTGATACTAATGTTCTTACAAACCCGCCTTCGGGTTTTGGTCCACAAGATTTGAGGGCAGCCGTAGAGGTGGATGCAGTGGCACGACATGTTAATGGGGAAGACCTTGACGGTTTTATTCCTGTCTTGACAAAGTCACAACAAAAAGCTCAAGCAAAACAGAAAATGGCTGTGACTTCTAGCACCAGGAGTACTCCTTACCCCTCCCGGGTTCGTCAAAAGCCCCAAAAACTCCAATGAAGCTCCTTTCTTGGAATATAAGGGGAATTGGTAACTCTGATTCCCGTAATGAACTTTCAAATATTTGTCGTCAGTATCATCCAAATTTGGTATGTATTTCAGAACCGATGATTTCCTTTGATATAATTCCCTCTTCTTATTGGGTTTCTTTGAATTTGCGCCTTATTTCTATGAATGAAAGATGTTCTCTTATTCCCAATATGTGGCTCCTGGGGGCACCACATATAGTTGCTTCAATAATTCTTTTGTCTGAGCAACAGATTACCATCCAGCTTGATATGGAAGGGGTGACATCTCAACTCTCTTTTATTTATGCGGCTACAACAGCTCGGAAGCGTAAAAGTCTTTGGTCCGAATTATTGCAACTTCGGCAGAGTACTCTAGTTGCATGGATGGCAATTGGGGATTTCAACTCAGTTTTGGGTGCTCATGAGTGCATGGGTGGGCAGCTGCCTATTCGTTCATCTTGTGAGGATTTTAGAAGTGTCACAGAACTTTGCAATTTCGCTCATATGGATACTACAGGGGCATTCTATACTTGGGCTAGAGGGCGTGGGAGCAATCATATTGAACGTCGCCTTGATCGCGCATTATGTGATACTTGCTGGAATGATTCATGGCAAGAGTCAAGTTGTATTGCTATTCCCCGAGTGGTTTCAGATCATAATGCTCTTTTGTTCTCGGCTAGAAAATCTTGTATTGGGGGACCGAAGCCTTTCAAGTTTCAATCAATGTGGCTTCTTCATTCTTCTTTTCAGGACCTTGTTGCAAATTGTTGGAGAAGCACGATGCCGGTTGGTTGCCCAATGCATATCACTCTGCAAAAACTTAAAGCTTTGAAGCTTTGCCTTAAGGACCGGAACCTCAACGTCTTTGGGAATGTTCATAGACAACTGGAAGAAGCTCGTGGTAAGCTAGCTGATATTCAATACACTATTTCTTCCAATGGGTACAATGAACAACTGTTCTCGGCTGAAGTCGAGGCAAAAACGGCTGTGCTTGAAGCAACCCGGCGTCAAGAAGCTTTTTGGCGGGACAAAGCTAAGGTCAAATGGCTAACAGATGGGGACAAATGCACAGCTTTCTTTCATG
Organism: Fragaria x ananassa; assembly: GCA_034370585.1. Lineage (NCBI taxonomy): Eukaryota > Viridiplantae > Streptophyta > Magnoliopsida > Rosales > Rosaceae > Fragaria > Fragaria x ananassa. Next base: position 30,993,292 of record CP139754.1, on the reverse strand, counting down.
CATATGCTAGAAACAAGACAGCTAGAGCTACTATAAATTGTCTTCATGATGGTCGTTCACTTCTAACTGATTTGGATGACATATCCAATCATGTGGTAACCTTTTATCAATCATTGTATGGCCCAGGTATGCCTCCTAATGGGATTGTTGATATCTGCAATACTATTCCTAGCTTGATTACAGATGAGGAGAATGCTTTACTTACTTCGATGCCATCCGCAGAAGAGATCAAACGTACTGTATTCTCTATGAATCCCTTAAGCTCCCCTGGTCCAGATGGCTTCCCAGGTGGTTTCTATCATAATTGTTGGGACATTGTCGGGGCGGATGTAGTTGCTTTTGTGCAATATTTCTTTCAGCATAACTGGTTGTTTCCTAATGCCAACTCTAACTTTATTGTGCTTCTACCTAAGGTTGACGGTGCCAGTTCAATCTCTCAGTTTCGGCCGATTGCTCTAGCAAATTTTCTTTTCAAGATTATTCCAAAAATTCTGGCTGATCGTTTGGGTCCCATTGCATCCCGAATTATCTCAGTAAATCAATCTGCTTTTTTGCCTGGCGGACGTCGTATATCTGATTGCATTGGCCTGGTCTCTGGGGGTTTCAATTTATTGGACAGGAAAATTAGTGGAGGTAATGTGGGTATAAAGGTGGACATTGCTAAAGCTTTTGACACCCTAAACTGGGAGTTTTTGTTTCAGACTCTCAGTCAATTTGGTTTCTCACCAGATTTCATGAATTATGTAAGTATCATCCTTGGTTCAGCAAGACTATCGGTTTTGATTAATGGCTCCCCAAAAGGTTATTTTGCTTGTGCTAGAGGAGTACGGCAAGGAGATCCTTTATCCCCTCTCTTATTTTGTCTTGCCGAGGAAGCGTTAAGCCGGGGTCTTACAGCTCTTTTTTCTTCTAGGCGTGTGAAACCGATATCCCTTCCACGAGGTTGCTCTCTCACTCATGTCTTATATGCAGATGACTTATTTATATTTTGTAGGGGAGATGCTGCTTCTCTTACTCTCTTGCAGTCTTTTTTAGAGAGATATGGCCAGGCTTCTGGGCAACTAGTGAACAAAGAAAAGAGTAATTTCTATTTGGGAGATTCATATGCTCATCGACGTAAGGCAGTACGTCGTATATTGGGTTTTAAATTTGGTACTACTCCTTTCACGTATTTGGGTGTCCCAATTTTTAAAGGTATGCCACTCCGGTTCCATCTCCAAGCTCTTGCAGATAAAGCAAAAGCTCGCCTGCTGGGTTGGGCAGGAAAGCTTATATCTATGGCCAGGCGTGTTCAATTAGTTCATGATGTGTTCCAGAGTATGCTTCTTCATAGTTTCTCTACTTACCTTTGGCCTTCATCTCTCATCAAATACTTGTCAACTTGTGCACGTAATTTCATTTGGTCCGGTGATGTTGGCATTAAAAAGATTGTCACTATTTCCTGGAGTCAAATTTGTGCTCCCAAGGATGAAGGTGGGCTTGGTCTTCGACATCTGAAATCTCTTAACTTGGCAGCACTTCTTACAATGGGATGGCGTGTTCTGACTGCTAGTTCAGCATTAGGTGTTTTCGCTCGCAGCCGGTTCTCAATCTCTCATCATATGAAATCTCGTTATTTGTGCTCTTCACTATGGCATGGGTTAAGGGTTTCACTTCCTATATTGTTCCAGAATTCAAAATGGCTTATCAGGGATGGAAATTCAGTTAATTTTTGGAGTGATAAATGGCTTGATGTACCCATTGTTGACAAGCTACATATTACTATTTCTTCTGCTCACTTGTCATCTACCGTTGCAGCCTTTATATCTGATCAAAATTGGGTTTTGTCAGCTCGATTTCGTCAAGCTTTCCCTGATTTGGTCAAAGATATTATGCTTGTTCCTTTGCCTACAGAGTCTACCAATGATACGCTTATTTGGGAACATTCAAGTGATGGGGTTCTATCTTTTTCCTCTGCTTACGATCAGCTCCACCCAAATTTCTCTTCACCGCCTTGGGCCTTCACAGTGTGGCGTAACTTTATCCCTCCGCGTTTTTCTTTGCTAGCGTGGCAGTTGTTTCATCATACGGTGCCTACGGATGATCAACTTCAAAAGAGAGGTATTCCTATGGTGTCTGTATGTCAGCTTTGTAATTTTGGTTTTCTAGAGGATCAGACTCATCTCTTTTTCAATTGCTCTTTTGCCCAACATATTTGGCAATGGCTTGCTTGCTGCTTTGGTACTTCTCTTCCATCCACCGGTTCTTTATTTGACCTTTGGGACTCCTTTACGCACAAGGCCTTCTCTGCTCAGTTGAGAAATCTTTGGCTTGCAGGAGGCTTATATGTTCTGATGGCTATTTGGAAGTCTCGCAATAAGTTACGTTTTGAGAACAAAAAACCATCTCTTATGCGTGTTTTTCGATCCATTAAAGCTTGGCTTCAGTTTCTTGCTCCTTATGGTCCTGGTGACTGTAGTGGTATCTTAGATGCCTAATTGCTTGTTAAAATGGGGGTGACTCCAACCTTAAGAGCCCAAAAAAGAATCCGGTTAGTTTTGTGGCATCCTCCTTTGTCTCCATGGATTAAGCTTAATACTGATGGTCTTGCTAAAGGGAATCCCGGGCTGGCAGCTTGTGGGGGTGTTTTTTGAGACTATCAAGGTCATTTCATTGGCGGATTTTCCACTCCCATAGGACACCATAATGTTTTTTTCTCTGAGCTTTTGGCTGTTATTATTGGGATAGAATTGGCATTTCAGCTCGGCTGGCAACATGTTTGGCTTGAGTGTGACTCTACGAGTGTGGTTGAATGCTTCTCTAAGTCGTCATTTGTCCCTCCGTGGCAATTACGCACATTGTGGTATAACTGTGTTGCTAGAACTCGTTCAATGTCTTTCTTTTGTTCTCATGTCCTTCGTGAAGGGAACACTGTTGCCGATAGACTCGCCAATTTAGGTATGTCCTCTTCATCTTGGATTTGGCATGCTTTTCCTCCTGCTGAAATTATTCCTTTCCTTCGTATGGATTTCCTGGGATTTCCTTACATTCGTCATGGTTAATTGTACGTTGGTCTACTCATCGTCGATGTGGCGACATCTTGCCTAGAACGGAACTTTCAAGTCTTAATTTGTGGTGTTTGACCTTTATGGTTAATGTGATTAAGGAGTTTTCGTCTGCAGAGGTATAAGGTTGAGAATAATACAACAGGGGATCATGTACATGAACGAGGCGATGATGATGTTGGTGCCAATGTATTTTTATCATGTATTTTTATCATGTACTTTCTCTCTCGGTTTTCTTTTGTTCTAGTTTTCAATGGTTTGTAGCAAGTTTCTAAGCTTTGTATAAATTCTTTTCAAGGCTTGGTTTGATGTAGTCACCAGCCTTTTTGTTCTCTTTTCTTTTATCTTATCAATAAATTTTCGGGTTAGGACGATGTTAGTCCTATACCCGCTTACCTAAGAAAAAAAAAGAAGATAGGGAGGTTGAGAAGCTTCTTGATCTGCAGGTAAGTCTTATCTGTGAATTCCCTGCTGCAGAAACTCACACGGATATCGAAAGAGAAAGAGGGAGACTTGTTTTGTTATAATTATAGGGTACTATACGTCTATACCATCGTAATGATGATAAGCTTGCCTGACCCAGATGAGCAGTGATGGACCAGCCTTGTATTCAACTCTGATGGACCAAGTGAAATTTAGTTCTTTTGAGTATTCAAAACCGTCCATATTCGATCAGCGGGAGCAGAATAAGTTTGCCAATTCCTAAGGCGACTTGATGCACATCAGTGAAATATGGAGAAATTAAACTAAGTTTTGGTCTTTCTGAACCTGATAACTTGAGAAATTCTTATCACAAGACCACCGTGACACTCGATGATATATCATGCATAAACGCACATTAATCGATTACAATATCATGCATGATTACCTAATTAATCACTAAGCATATATGAATATTTCCATCTTCAACTATCGTCTTGCGGTGTTGGCATGACTTGGTAGAACAAATCCATGCCTTCATCATAGGGCAACAAGTACGATGATGAGGATGATATAATATCACTTGCGATAGAGATACTGTCCTGTAGAAACGGTGTGCTCCAAAAATCACCAGCATTGTATTGTTGATTTGATATCGTTGTTTCTGATGATGAAAGCATGACAATATCTTGATCAGCAATAAGATAGTTCATGATCACGGTAGAATCTCGTGCTTCATGATTAAGGGAGCTTGAGGAGGAGGAGGTATACTGTGCTGAACTAGTACTACTAGAAACTGTTGGTTCTGGGGACACCGCAGGGGAGCTCTCCAAAATTGGGGGATCAAGTAGTTGCAGACAAGCATCATTACAATTACGAGTAGCAGTTTCATGAGCCTCTATTTGATCGTCTGAATTGTTTTGCCCTGATGAGTACTCGTGATCATCATGATGCTGATGATGATATTTTGGATGTACTACTTGACCAGATGATGGTTGATTTTTCTGTGTTTTTGTGCGCTTCTTCTTCATGTTGGTGTGCCAATAATTTTTTATTTCATTGTCAGTTCTTCCTGGTAATTTTGCAGCAATCATCGACCATCTGCATACACATGGATCTAGTTCATATATATTTTAAGCTTTACAAGCACTTCACACTAGCACGCAAGGGAATAGCCTTACTTAAATTATACATATGAATGGTGATTTTCCTAATATGAAGTGTGATTGGAAACTCATCATAAATTTGAATATTGATACTCCCTTGATTACTTACCTATTCCCAAGTTTTTCATGTAGTTTGATGATTATAGCCTCTTCTTCTTCAGTGTAATCTCCATGTTTTACACCTGGTTGAAGGTAGTTCTTCCATCTTAGTCTGCAGCTTTTCCCACACCTTGATATACCTTCGATTCACTCAAAACTTATATGTAAAAAGAACAATGTTCTACAAAAATTCAGGAGTCAAAGATATCGATTCGGTTTGTGCAAGTCTGTACATACCTGCATATTTCGGAAGTTGACGCCAGTTCCAATGGCCATAGCTTTGGATATAACTTCTTAACTTATCGTCTTCTTCAGCATCCCATGCCCCTTTCTTCACTCCACTTTTGTCATAGAATGGAGCTCTCACCATCTTGCCCGATCTTTCTCTATATCTCTGTTAATTAAGTAAATCAAGTTTTCTATAGCTAGCTAGCTAGCTCTCTTTTCTTCTCATCAAATCACTCAAAATTACAGTACCAGCTAACCAGGTTTGAAGATGGGTGAATCTTTCCATCGAGTTCAAGGGTATTATATACAAGAGGATGTTGATGCACCCAATTGTTGTCTTACTTGATCATTGAACTGCATTATTACCTTTTACTATTAAAAAAGAAGCAACAAACAGCTATTCAATTAAAGATGGACCTTTTAATGAGGATATAAAGCTTGACATGAAATTTCGGGTCATGTATTAATTGCTTAGGAAGCGATTGATTTAGGCTCCTGCTCATGGGAATTAATGGGAGATTACATCTTGTGACAGTAACTAAAACAGATAATTACATTGCATGCTCTAATCAGGAACTACTTAATTTAATTTGAACTGAATGATCATCATTTTTGACTTTCCATGTTTGCTAATATATATGATGATATCACCCCCAATCAATAATGGGGGTTGGCTGTGCAGCCAGCTCTTCTGATGATATTCACATTTAGTTTTGAATTATTAATTAATATTTTTCAAAGTTGAATCTTGTTTAAATTTGAAAAATAATTAGTTTACTAACCATCCACGTAGAATAATAATCAAAATGCACCCTTCAAAACCTAGATATGAAAACACTATGCTGTATGAAAGACATAATTTCACATGGAGAGAGCATAGTCACACTTAAAATTAAGTGTTAGTTAATTAGTTGATGCCAAATCCCATGCAGTGTTTTGGACAGAGGACGTGTTCTTAATTATCAGATAATTAAACATTAGAGCTTAATTAATCTGATTCAACTATATATGTGTTAGATGCTGATTTGATGAAGCTGAGATAACCATGGGGTGATGACGGGTGAACTGACGGCGTGAACTCGGAATCAGATGACGTACAAGGAGTGATGTCACCGCTGGTTGGACCAAAAAAAAGAGATTAAGACCTGATTAATTAAGTTTTCTTTGAACAGACAAGACTCTTAGAGTGGACGGGGACAAGAACAATTTTAATTATAGAGAAAATCATATTTCTGGCTTTAAGACCACGCGGAGCAAAAGCCGGTTACTTCTTTGAAGCTAGGTACGTAGAATGGTAGAAGCAATGTTCATGATCGGCCCAATGGTAGTTTCCAAGGCCCAATATGATAATAGTTCAAGAAACAGTAAAAATTGGCTGAAAGGGTTGAGGGTGCTCTTTGATTTGAACCTTGAAAGGAAATTGAGATCACAGTCACTGAAGATGTTTTTGTTTCTGGAGTGTGAGTAAAAGTTTATATCTTCTTTTAGTAGGTGTTTGTGTTTTCGTAACAAAAACTAATTAATGACACTCTTTCATAATGTTATATATATATATATATATATATATATATATATATATATATAGTTTTTTAAAGTGAGATAGGAAGTCCTTTGGTCAATCAGTCATACCCACCTCGGCAAATCAGTCTCGGCATTCAGACCGAGGTCCACAAGATAATCCAGCAAAGCAAGACTAGCACAGCTGCTAGCTACAAAACTCTCACCACAAAATCCTATTTCAATCCTCACCAAATCTGATATCATTCACCCCAAACACAGATCCCACAATTTACAAACCCTATTTCAATCGCTACCAAATCCTAATCTGATCTCACTGTCGAGGTAGCCTTGTGGTAGATGTGCGAGCGGCACCGCGGATTCAGAAAGGAGCGTGTCCTTGATCGGAGAGACCGTTGAGGATCCCGAAGCTTTCCGGCTGGGAACCTCTTGTGGTGTGGTGGCAGCGAGGGTTGAGGATACAGAGGAGGGAGGGGTTGTTGTTGTGGTGGTGGTGATTTGTCGTTGGCGGAGGAGCGTGGGGGTTGGTTCAGGGAATCAGGATATGAAACCTTATGAGAGAGAGAGGTTAGGGATCAGCGTGGGGGTTGAATGAATGAGCCTTATGAGAGAGAGGTTAGAGATCGCAGATGGGTTTGAAAGTGAGGAGGAGTGAGTTTTACTTTTTAGTCCCTAGACTAAAATCTAGTGTAGTTGGGCCTATATTACTGATGTAGACTCTTAAACTAGGATTATATATAGATGGTCAATAATTGTGCATACAAATACATTCGGGCTTTCGGGCCTTAGAGATTTCTAGTTTAAGAGCCGGGCCCGGACCGGAGTTTAGTGGGCCCAGACCAGAATGAATGAAAAACAAAAAAGGATCGAGAAAAAGCCCGGCCCGGACCGGCCGGTTTGGGTCGATTTTTTTACATGGTCCGGTTTTATGCCCAGCCCTAATTAATCATGTGTATTTTGTCTAGACCCCGATTGCAATATGCCTGTATAAGGCTGGGTTTGGGTCGGGCCTGTTCGGGTTTTTAAAAAACCCAACCCGAAACCTGAAAAATTCAGGTCGGATCGATTCTGGCCTTTTCAGTTTTTAGGCCCGAATTAGCCCGACCCGATTGTCTTTTTTCGGGCTTTCGGGTTTTTTTGGGCCTAAACAGGATTATTGCAATTTTACACCATTTCAGCTCTAGTGATCCAAAGTTAATACATCTACATTGCATATCAAGAAAATAATTTAGAGGAATGACAATTACTTCAAGAAATCCACACAAAATTGAACAACTTTTACTGCGCATCTAAACCAAAACCACTAAACCCACAAAGAAATAATGAACCAGAAAAGAGAAACAAGGACTTGGATGAGATCAAAATCGATGAATACCTCTGGGTTGTGGAGGAACAACAACTCTGGTGTCCATGGCCAAATCTTGATGAACAGGAACGAGATCTTCTTCTGGGTTTTGCCTTCAAGTGTTAGAAGAGAAAAGAGGCGCAGAGAAGACTCAGAAAAGAGTCGAAGACTCTTTAGTTTTAGGGTTTTTTTAATGAAAAAAAATTACATGGATTAATAAGATGCTGACGCGTGGCAAAAAATTGTGTGTCTCGGGTATGAACGGGCTTTCGGTGCATGACCGAGCCCGAACCGAACTAAAAGTCAACATGCCGGTTTGGGGCCTGAACCGAACTTCTCCCAATTTGGACATGCCGGTTTTTTTCGTTTTTCCTGTGTTTTTGGGCCCGAACGCCCAGCCTTGTGCCTGAAGAGTATCTGCCGCATAATAACAAGAGTCTCGATCCTCTGTTCAAGTTATATATGCAACAAAATGAAGGCTAGTTAAGCCTACAAAATCAGTTTTGAGAATTTTTACATTATTCCAAAGATAAATATGTGAGAGCCACCTTCATGCCGGGTATCGTAGCCACTCTATCTGTTGATCCACTTGATTTTCTTGATGATGTATTGATGTACAAAGTACCTTAACCCAATCTTTTAATAGATATTGTCGCAACAACTCACGTGGGCATATCCATGCTATTTGTGTCTCAACAGATTATATATATAGATTTGAGGGACCCTAGCCTAGCTACAATACTAATTAAACACAATTTGCCGGGTGGATACATGTGTGGTTCCTTTTGCTAATTACAAACTTATCAAACTTATTTTGGCACATGAAAATTGAATTCGTTGACATTGATCTATCATAGACATAATATCTAGGTCATGTTCTATATATCTCAACGCGTTTACGATCAAGCAGAAGTTGAATAAGGCTGTTTGGGAAGAAACAGAATAAAGTCACAAGCAAACAGACGCACATATTAATTCTGCCGGCCAATATTATTAGCCAAGTACGTTGTGCGTTCTCTAACACCATCATATTGTATAACCGAGAGTTAACTTACTCAACTGACCTAAGACCAAGACTGATCTTGATATATATAATCCCATCATGCACGTTTCCTAAAATCAGCTCCAGGCCTAGGACAAGGCTTGGATCTCATTTGTAAGGGCTTCCAGGAAACCCATATAAGTTTGAAGCCTAGAGTAGTGCTGATTAACAAGTGTGGAACACATGCGTATATAATCCCACGCGCATAGATCGATATGTTATTCATCGTTTCATTACTATCATTGATCAATTAGGATGGCTGGTTACTGAAGTATATATAGCAGCTCGGTCAAAATACTATCTATCCTGATAGGGACTGTATATATGCCATGAAGACTATATATATTAAGACTTGGGGATTGAGAGGAATAGCTTTCTTCTTCTGGAGTTGGGAATAGCTTTCTTTCTTTGTTTCAGCAACCATGGTTTCTGTTGTTGAAACATTTTTAGGTCAAGAAACTCATCATCTCTGGAAGGTTTCTTTCTTCCTTCTAGGTCACTATTAATATGAGAAGTATATTAATTCCCAGATGAGAAACAAAAAGAATTTTTGAGACTACTGATTAACCCTCAAATCATTAAAAGGTCCTATATATATATAGGAACTTCCTGATCTTTTAAATTTGTTAGTCTTCCAACTTGATTCGACTGATCATCATATCTGGGAAATTGCATTGATGTGTAAAATGTAGAGCCTAGCTTAGGCACTTGCTGGGTTCTTGAAGTTTACTAAAGATTATATGGAATTAATAAGTACATGCAAGCTTTGTGAAATTAGCAGAAACAGGCAAAACCAGGTGAATAGGGAAGCAGATCGACGAGCTTCGCCCTTGTTTTTTCTTTGATTACAACTCAAAACTGCATCGTATCCATTATATTTTGCCTTACCTGCAGCTAAGACGAGTTACCTGCTGGATCATATGATCTTATGAAATTAAGACTAATTTATCAAAACAAATGTATAAAGGAAAGAAAGATGGTACAAGATATCTATCTCGCTCGATTCATTACTAAATATAATACATTGATATCAAAACAGAAATGTTTTTCATCAAATTAAAAACTAAGCTATTTCCAATTTTATTATTCTTTTGATGAATTAGGCGTCGATCTCAATACTTCAAAAGCACATATAAAATTGATGTCTTTAGATAAAACCCTGATCATGTTGCTCCTTACAAGAAATCTCCATCAAATGACGGATAAAAAAACTCAGGCTCCATCAAGGGTGTATACAAACCACTTGGGTCGTTGTAGGAATAATTATCAGCCAGAAATGGCTCTGTCCAGAAATTATCGCTGAAATCTCCATAGAATGTCTCCATGGCAGCTGATGTAGCATTGTCCTCCACAACCAAACCATCTGCGGCAGTAATTGCAACTCCAGTAGTATCGCTGGTCATGGACGAGAGCTCACTCGATGATGGTTGTGGCGAGTACAGTTCTGGGTAATCAAGAAAATCAATTTGGGAGATTTGATCATCAACAGTAGTTTCTGCATTTCCGAAATCATCAGTAACAGTAGTACTCTTTGGCTGATCCAATGATTTCGGTAATTCCATTTCTTCATGACGATGATGATCATCATGTGTGATTGAAACTGAGGAGGGCTTGTGCTTGTTCATCATTAAGCGTTTCTTGAGGTTTGTGTGCCAGTGATTCTTAACCTCATTGTCAGTTCTTCCCTGAAGCTGTGCTGAAATCGCAGACCATTTGTTCCCCAGCTTTTCATGAAGTCTGATTATTATTTCCTCCTCTTCGGTTGTGTAGTTTCCTCTCTTGATGTTCGGCCTCAGATAATTCAGCCACCTAAGTCTGCAACTCTTTCCGCACCTTGAAAGCCCTAATTCAAGAACAAAATAAAAACTGATTAGCAACAAACAGAAACCCAATTCGATTCTCATCTCTAATTACAACTTCAAGGACTACTTAATCAGTGATCGATAATTAACTAAATACTCACCAGCAAACTTGGGGAGTTGGCGCCAATTCCAGCAGCCATACCTAGTAACATAAGCTATGAGCTTCCTATCTTCCTCCGGTGTCCATGTCCCTTTCTTCATTCCCCTTTCATCACAGCAAGGAGTTCTCACCATCTTTCTCTGTATCTCAGTGATCGATGATCGAACTCTTAGATTTCTCTGTGTTGCTCTTGCTCTCTCTCAACTCTGAGCTCTGAGTTGTACTTGTAGAGGTACCTCCTAGCCGAACTCGAACCCCTCAGTTATTTATATCATTCCCCAAAACGTGTTTCACGAACATGAATCATTAAGAAATTTGAGAGCATAGATTATTTTTATTTTGGGGTCACTATCAGATTACTATGTATACCTGCACTGAAATATTTATAATATGGTTCAAGATGCATATGGGTCCCTTCCTCCACGAATAAAACTAAGAAGATTCAATGAAAGTCACCAGGGTTTTATGTGAACTCTTTTGGTTGAACGTACTGACTTGACTGACTGGGGTCAGTCTATATAGTAGAGTAAAGTAACAAGGAGATTATTATTGACACGAGTATAATACAGCCCAGCTTCACGGAAACCCACACCCATGGATTCGATGCAAGCAGCTTCCACGTACTTAGCTCATCACAAAAGGCTGCAGCATCATCATTGTGTGATGATCGAGCTTCAAGACGATCGAGCTACCCCAGTCACCTAGCCATGATTCATGTTGGCCACACAAGGTCAACCAGCCTTGTCTGCGAGAATGGTCTTTGCAACATGACGCATGCTACTAATAAAGGGTGATTGAGAAAGGGTGCCGCAAATATGTGGCCTAGGATATAGACGCTGGTAAAGCAACAGAAACCTTTTTGTTGCTTGTAAATCTCGACAACTGAAGGGGCCGGGTTTGCTCCCCAGCTGCTTCGTCGTTCATATGTGATAATAGTGAAACACAGTGACGGATCTAGGATGCAAATTTTGTCTAAGCTAATTTTTATTTTTGTCAATAACTAGATAAGATCATAAGTTGATCAGGTTAATTTCTCTTTCTCTTCCAGTTATAGAAAAAGGATGCATGCTGTGTATGGGATAATGACAAGTGCCTCTGGTGTCACTAGACAAATTTGTTGAAATGCTTTATGAACTATATGTGCACTTTCTAGTGATTTCAAGAAGCTCCCATGTCGATTGGGTGAATAAGCCATTCATGATAGGAAACTAACGGTTACAACTAACATATTATGGAATGTGTATGTTTTTTTACCTAAACAAATGCTAAATTAGCCTTTATATTGTGTAATCGTGAATTTTACCGAGTAAAGGAATGAGAATTGTGCAAATGTACGTTCTTCTTACTTTTCCCCTACTAATTAAGTTGGAACATGTAATTACTGTATACACGTGTAACATATAAACACGTATTCATGAGACATACGACGATGCGAGAGCTGCGTACGTAATCAAGGTTTGCTGATGCAGAAATTAATTATTGATGGGAGTTTGATTAATTACAAGTGACTAGCTTGCCTCGTCCGGATGTTCACATGAGCACGTGTGAACTGGCTCTTGGTCTTACATGGTTTTGAATCACGCTTTGGCTCCATTTGTCTGGTCAACGAAGAATCCATCAAAAAAAAAATATATATATATATATATATATATATCTCTTTCACAAAAGCCAACAACAGAAAATAAAGTCCCCTCTTTTATTTCACTACAAATTTCTCACTCGTTTTGGTCTCCAGAATTTGGAGAATTAGATCGAGGTCATCTTTATACCTAGCTATTTCATACAATTGAACACTTGGACATATATATATATATATATATATATATATATATATATATATATATATATATATATATATACAGGGCCCTTCCAATGAGGGATCCCTATTTTTAGCCACTTTCTAGGGATAGGGCATTACACCACTTCCCAATTGAATTTTTACATCTCCACCGTTCATATCTTAGGTCTATATGAGTAGATCACCTCTACAAAACTTCATATGATTTGGTGATCGTTAAGGCTTTCAAAAGTTCAATTTAGTTTTAATGACCTTCAACGGTTTTAGTTTGACATAAGCTAGACCGTTCAAGATCATTAAAACTAAATCAAACTTTTGAAAGCCTTAACGATCACCAAATCATATGAAATTTTGTAGAGGTGATATACTCATATAGACCTAAGATATGAACGGTGGAGATGTAAAAATTCAATTGGGAAGTGGTGTAATGCCCTATCCCTAGAAAGTGGCTAAAAATAGGGATCCCTCAATGGAAGGGGACTGTATATATATATATATATATATATATATTATTGACAAGGTTTTCCCATGATGCACGGTGTTTTGGCCACTCCTGTAAATATGGGTATGTAAAGTCTTTTTAACTCGTTGTAGGCGTGCCACGGCGCGGACGCTGAAAATAGTAGTTATAGTAGCGGGGTGCGCTTAGCTTTCTTCTTCTAATCAAGCAACTGAGGCTGGAGAAAACACTAAATCCACCACAAGGTTCTTGAGGTTTACTTTGCGTATCGGACAAATGATTACAGTAGTTTGCATGAGCGTCATAATATCAATACTCGACGTAAGGTCAAGTAAAGCATCAACTGGAAAGACAAAGCTTCAAGGAGTGAATAGGGAAACGAAAACAAAGCTCCGGGGAGCTTGTGAAAAGAAAAAGGTACTGAGGCGTGATGCTTTAGCATATGGGTGTTCAACTATATATGTTGAAGGTTTTGTTTTTGTGTAATTGTTGAGTTGTAGAGAGGGGGTCTTAGATTGTATCCACGTAATTGGGTGACACAGTTTTAATCACGTATGTAGACTTATTTTAAGGCCACTCGTATTGGCCCAAAACGAGTCAAAGACTTGTATAAGTTTTCAACGTTGAGTATGACTCTATCTTCTATGCGAAGTCCACTCCTTGATTCCATGCGAAGTCTCTTTTCCACGCGAAATCCTTCTAGCATGCGAACTCTTCTCTTGATTCTTCGTGAAGTTCTTCTCCTACGCGAAGTCATATCGCACGTGAACTGTACATCTAACTCATATGGTTCTGTTGGCGGACCATCACATGTAAACCTAATATTTCAAGCTCGCCGGTGTGACGTGAACCATGAATTTAATTAATAGTCACTTAGACAATTACTGTCAAGTAAAATATTAATTTGGGTGTAAACACATGGTTGATAGATAAAAGCTTAATTTCTCCTACGATAGATGGTTTGGTTTTAAGTTTTAATTTGAATGACTTGATTAACCCAAAGACATGTTCATGATTAGTAAAAACATGATTAACCATAGCACAAACATTTGCAGTGTCTAAAGTAAGATGTTGTCCTATAAGCAAGACATTCATGGTGTCAAGCCAACACTATAGTAGTTCAAGAAACTCATGATCATGGGATCATGTGACCGTGGGTCCGTGGCCAGAAGGACCCGATCGAATACACCAAAGTTGAAGATCACACTCATCACTGGGGTCATGCTTCCCACTAATTAAAAGGACATGTGCTGCAGTGTTGTTGGTCATAGGACCAATTATAAGGCATTTGATAACACAGAACAGGATCATATATGCAGTTTAATTGAAATTTATCACAACACATCAACGTATCAATAGATTAATTACATACGAGTTAATAGACTCATGTTTTGTAACGGTAGACATAACTTACCAATATGAACCACCACACGTGGTCAAGTTGGTAAAAACCTACGTGTGAAACCCTCATACCCAAGTTTGAAACTCGCTGACGCTGATTGAAGTTACATCTTAATTTATTCTTAGTGGCATGGTCAAGGAGAAGTAAACGTTCTGACATGATATCTTGACACAAATAGATTAGTATCTAGGCCTAGAAAGTTTTTAAGGAAATTTTGTGACCTCGATATAAAAACCAATGTGGTACCTAGCTAGCTAGACAACTCCACACCGTTAAAAATCTATTCAAAATTAAGTTATTGATGTCGGAATGTTCAAATATTGAAGATTAATGTGTCGTAACTTCTTATCACAATAAGAGTTTCATTTCATCGTTTTCTATATCACCTTATATAATTCTATGAGATTTTTAAAGTGTAATACAATTAACGAATTCACTGCATTCTTGGTTCCTCACGTAGGGTTTCACGATTATAGTGAATGCTTCTAACAAACACCCAAGAAAACTCATCTCTAAAGTCTAAAGAAAAAAAGAAAAAAAATGTTATAACAAGACTTTGAATTGAAACAGTATGTCGTCTAGATATCCGTTCTTCTCAAGTGACAAAGTTCCTTTGATTGCTTGGAAGAAGAAAAAGGTTCGGTCTTCCATCTTCATTATCCTTTTCTTCTACGGAGAAAGGAATCTTAGCCCATGTAATTAATAGGATTCATATTGTCTACATTTGGCAGCAAATTATATAATTGATGCTTGAATTCCATGCACTCTGATCTCTCACTCTGTTTACTTACGACTCTGTATGCAGCACAAAAACACGTATATTCTCTCTGCGTTTACTAAACTGTAGCTGGTATGCAATTCGGGGAAGAAAGACGAAAGAGTGTTGTTGACTTTGACGTCAAAGTCAAGATGCTCGTGTGCTTTTGCTCCTTCTATCCTTATGAACAATATTATTGCTATTACTTTCTGTGTGTGTTCACTCTTTTCCCGACCGACCATATTTTCATCTTTCACGTTCGCACTTGGTTCCCTTCCCACTTATCCAGTTAATCCTCAAACGACGTCACTGCCCCTGTTTACACCTAAACAATCATACACAGCTCAACAATAATGCACATAATTATCTCCATGATGATCAACTCGACGGTATTAGACGTAATAAGGGAATCTAACTATTATTTAGGGTTTTCTGTTGGTGATAGTTCGTTGTTTACGTAACTCGATCACCTGAGACTCTGAGAAGCAGAGACCCTCTCTCTTTGCCGCGTCTTCGATATATTATATGTGTATCAAGCTGTTGTTATTGCAAGCAAGGTCAACCAGAATATTGGTAATTTTATTATGTACAGGACCAAGTCTCGTATTATTCAAGCTTTTATGTTATTTTTTTCCCAGATGAATTAGAAATTCTGCAG
Organism: Fragaria x ananassa; assembly: GCA_034370585.1. NCBI lineage: Eukaryota > Viridiplantae > Streptophyta > Magnoliopsida > Rosales > Rosaceae > Fragaria > Fragaria x ananassa. The sequence continues at coordinate 30,977,393 of CP139754.1, read as the reverse complement.
ACGATCAGACTTGACTCCAATGTTGAAGGAAGGAATCATCATAGAATCACAGAGATAGAGACTAGCTAGCAGTTTCCTATAATAGCTAGGTTGTTGTATCACCGGAGCCTTATCTCTAAAGGCTAGGTTTGTAAATGTACATGAAATCCTAAGCTGTGTAGGGTTTTATATCAGACTGTATATATAGCTTGTAATATAGCTTTCATTGAATAAGAAAAGTAAGCCTTCTTCGGCCATAGTTTTCTACATGGTACCAGAGAGACACCGATCCTAAACACCACAATCCATCACCAAAACAAACCTTCAGTCCCAAATATGACCGACGTCGAAAAGAAGGACGCCAAGTCCGATACTTCTGATTCGAACGCACGGAATCCATGGGACAACACCAACCACGCTCTTCACCTGCACCACTCAGATCAACCGGGCGCTGTTCTTGTCACACAGGCCCTAATGGAGGACAACTTCACCGAATGGTCGCAATCCATGAGCGACTCCCTGAAAATCAAAAACAAATTGGGGTTTGTTCTCGGGACTCAAATCAAACCTAGCATCAATGAGGAGGAATTGCAACAGTGGGAGCGCTGCGACACCCTTGTGAAAACATGGCTTGTTGCAGCAATGTCCAAGCCGATTGCCAGCAGCGTCCGACACTGCAAGACTGCAAGAGATGTATGGGTTGAGTTGTTTGAGAGGTTCTTACAGACGAACACCGTCCAGTTGTTTAACATAGAACATGCTATTCATGACTGCTTTCAAGGCACAGACTCCGTAACAAGTTTCTACACAAAGCTGAAAGCTCTATGGGACGACAGAGATGCTCTTTGCAATCTCTCACCTTGCCAATGTGAGCTTACAGAATATATGAAAAACCAGAAGACAATGAAATTTCTCATGGGATTGAACGATAGCTATGACATCCTTCATAGCAACATCGTTGCAATTGATCCATTGCCGACAGTTAACAAAGCCTATTCTATGGCTTTACGGCATGAGAAACAAGCAGCTGCTTCGAACAACAGCAAGCAGATTTCACAGCCAGAGGGAGCCGCTTTCTCGGTTAAGCAAAACCACCGAGATGCAGGAGAGTCCAGTGAACGTGATGTTCGATATAATGAGCGTGAAGTGAGATGTGAGAAGTGTGGCAAGAAGCACCAAACCAAAAATTGTCGCCAACATCTCAAGTGTACCTATTGCAAATGGAAAGGTCACACCATTGAGGATTGTCGCACAAGGAAAAGAGATGAGGATAGAAAAGGCCGAAGCAACCATGTTGATTCCAATAACCTATCCGAGTCAGATATCAGCTTTCCCTTCTCCAAAGAAGTGTGCGGCAAAATTGTCAAGTTACTGAGCCAACACAAAGATTCGGCAGCCAACAACGTTGGTAACAACTCTCACTTTGATAACCTATCAGGTAAAGCTTTTAAACTTTCGAACAACAATAGTGTTTGGATATTGGACAGCGGAGCCACTGATCATATCGTTTGTCATCCTAATCTCCTCACAAACAAATATCCTACCCAGCATAGATTTGTTAAGTTACCTGATGGCACAAAGGCACCAGTCTCTCATATCGGGACAATAGCCTTTTCTCCTAATTTCATAGTACACAATGTTCTCTGTGTTCCCATATTCTATCTCAACTTAATCTCCATCAGCAAACTTACCCATGATTCATTTTGTGTGACTATATTTCTCAAAGAGCTTTGTTTCATACAGGACCTTCGCTCGGGGAAGATGATTGGGACAGGGATTGAGAAGGAAGGATTGTACTGCCTCAACCAAGCTCATCAGATCAAATGCAACACAGTTTCGGTCGATAGGCAGTCCTCAATGTGGCACCAGCGCCTCGGTCACCCCTCTACTCGAGTCTTTCCCTTATTTCCTTTCCTCGCAACTAAATCTTGCGACGCAAGTAGTTGTTCAATTTGTCCTTTAGCAAAACACACCAGAAACGTTTTCCCTTTGAGTTCAATTTCTAGTCACAAAGCTTTTGATTTGATTCATGTAGACATTTGGGGAGGTTATCATGAACCCTCAATTTCTGGAGCAAAGTATTTTTTAACTATCGTTGATGATTTTACTCGGTGCACATGGGTTTATTTGATGATTCAAAAATCCGAGGCTCGTCAATTCTTGATCAATTTTATTCATCTTGTCGAAAATCAGTTTGATACAACCGTCAAAATTGTTCGAAGTGACAATGGCCCTGAATTCACTCTCAAACATTTTTATTCCTCCAAGGGCATTGTACATCAAACTAGCTGCGTCAACACACCACAACAAAATGGTGTTGCTGAACGTAAGCATCGCCACTTGCTGAATATGGCTAGGGCTTTATTATTTCAGGCACATCTTCCTAAGCCATTCTGGGGAGATGCCATCCTCACATCTTGCTATTTGATCAACCGCACTCCTACGCCTCTCCTCAAAGGTCTTAGCCCTATCGAAAAATTATTCAACACTGCACCGAAATATGATCATTTAAAGGTTTTTGGATGTCTCTGCTTTGCGTCAACCCATCCTCTTAAACCTACCAAATTTGATGCTCGGGCTACTCGATGTATTTTTCTCGGTTACCCGACTGGTCAGAAGGGCTATAAACTTCTTGATCTCGATCAAGAACGAGTCATTGTCTCACGGGATGTTACGTTCTCTGAACACCAATTCCCTTATGCCGATACTACTTCCTCTCTGCCCTATCGACCAGTCTCTCCTCCAATTTCGAGTCAAACACCTAGTCAACCTCGGAATCATAGTCCGCCCCCCTTCCATCACGTTTCTGATACTATGGGTAGTGATAGGGTTCATACTTTCGGTCAACCACAAATACCTCCGGTCACTAGTCATCCCCTTCAAGACAACCATCCAGGCAATATCAATCCGCCTAGAGAGTCTGATCAAACACAACATGCTGGGTCTTCGGGTGATCTGATATCTACAAGGGTTTTAGGAGATAACTCACCAGTTCCTTCTTCTGTTGAAGATAGGGTTCCAACTGTCCCTCCTCATTCCCCTTCCACACAACCAGCTTCCGCTCCTACACCCTCACCACCTTTGCATGCCCCTCCTCTCGACAATCAGTCCCATCCTCTGCCCCGCAAGTCTTCTCGTCCCACAAGAACTCCAGACTTTCTGCATGACTACCATGTTGAGGCAGCCCTTCCTTCTCGTGACCTGCCGGCATCTTCTACGGGTTCAGGTACTTCCCACTCCATCTCACAAGTTCTCTCTTATAATCGATTGTCTCCTTCTCACAAAGCCTTCACTATTAATCTCACCCTCCACAAGGAGCCTTCTACTTATGAACAGGCTATGCAACACCAGGTGTGGCGGGATGCCATGAGAAAAGAGATTGATGCACTTCAACAGAACCGTACTTGGAGTCTCGTTCCTCTTCCTGCACACAAACGTCCTATCGGATGCAAATGGGTTTACAAAATCAAACTCAATCCAGATGGTTCTGTTGAACGATACAAAGCCAGACTTGTTGCCAAGGGATATAGTCAGGTTGAAGGAATTGATTATAGAGAGACATTTGCTCCTGTTGCCAAGCTCACCACCGTGCGTCTTCTTCTCAGCCTTGCCGCTCTCCGGCATTGGCATATCCATCAACTTGATGTGAATAATGCCTTCTTATATGGTGACCTTGAAGAAGAAGTGTACATGAAATTTCCTCCCGGTTTCGGTCGAAAGGGGGAGCATAAGGTTTGCCGGTTACATAAAAGCTTGTATGGCCTCAAACAAGCGTCGAGACAGTGGTTCATTAAACTGTCTTTGGCACTTAGGGCAGCAGGATTCACGCAAAGCTGGTCAGACTATTCATTGTTCGTCCGAAACCGAAATGACAAGTTTACAGCACTCTTGGTTTATGTGGATGATGTAATATTAACTGGCAACAGTCTTGAAGAGATTGCATCGATCAAAGAGTCACTCTCTCGGCAGTTCAAGCTCAAGGACCTTGGCAACCTGAAATACTTCTTGGGAATTGAAGTGGCACGGTCAAGACAAGGCATATCTCTATCACAAAGGAAGTATGCATTAGAGATACTTGAAGATGCGGGATTTCTTGCTGCTAAACCGTCTAGATTCCCAGTAGATCAGAACCTGGCACTTACGCAGACAGGGGGAGAGTTGTTATCCGATCCATCACAGTATAGAAGACTTGTTGGGAGGATGATCTATTTGACCATTACTAGACCGGACTTGACCTATGCAGTTCATATTTTGACTCAGTTCATGGACAAACCACGCCAACCTCACCTTGATGCAGCATATCATGTATTGAGGTATGTGAAGAACACTCCAGGCCAAGGTATTCTTTTACCGTCTACAGGAAAGCTCGAGTTGACAGCTTTCTGTGACGCTGATTGGGCACGCTGCAAGGATACGAGAAGGTCCATCACAGGTTACTTTGTCATGTTTGGACAAGCACCTATATCGTGGAGAACGAAGAAGCAAAACACAGTTTCACGTTCTAGCGCGGAAGCCGAGTATCGATCCATGGCATCCACATGCTGTGAAGTTACATGGCTTAGAAACATATTAAAGGACTTGCACGTCAAACAGGTACGGCCTACAAGGTTATTCTGTGATAATCAAGCTGCTATCCACATAGCTACTAATCCAGTATTTCATGAGAGGACAAAACATATTGAAATAGATTGTCATGTTGTACGTGAAAAGATGCAACGTGGAGTGATCAAAGCTGCACATGTAAGTACTAAAGAGCAACCTGCAGACCTTTTCACGAAACCTTTGAGTTCGGTTCAGTTTGAGATCCTTCTTAACAAGCTAGGTGTAGTCAACATACACACTACCTTGAGGGGGAGTGTTGAAGGAAGGAATCATCATAGAATCACAGAGATAGAGACTAGCTAGCAGTTTCCTATAATAGCTAGGTTGTTGTATCACCGGAGCCTTATCTCTAAAGGCTAGGTTTGTAAATGTACATGAAATCCTAAGCTGTGTAGGGTTTTATATCAGACTGTATATATAGCTTGTAATATAGCTTTCATTGAATAAGAAAAGTAAGCCTTCTTCGGCCATAGTTTTCTACATCCAATATATATAGCTGGTGTTTTTTTAGTACGAGTTCAGTGATCGATCTAAGCTACACACGCTTATGTGTTTGAATAATGATTATTAGGCGACTTTGTGGGGAAGAAGATACCAACTGCATGTTCTTATTCTTGTGTTCGAACAAGAGTCAATAATGCTTCTGGAGTTAGCTCAAACCCAAGTCGTTCTTTATTTTAAAGCCCTAAGTATTTCCTTCCTCCCCTCTTGGAGTAATTATTCCATATACCCGGAACACCACATGACACTGTCATGTGGTGTACCGGCCAATCATATGATTCAGATTCATGTGTGGACCAACAAGGATAAAAAATAGAATAAAAATAATTAAATACACCAATCAGAAATAAAAATAAAACATTTAGACTAACGAAATAATTTCCCTCGGTCTTCATTTTCTTTTTTGATCCCATGTGCCAATTTTGTTCTTTGAACTTCCAATTTTTCAGTCCGACGCCGATCCAACCCACAGTAGTACCCTAAAAAACAATGCGATGCTAATCAATTTTGGGCTGGACACTAAATTAGTCCATTTTGGCTTCCTTGACCTAGATATCATGTACCCCAATCTAAAGCCTGCCGCCCCTCTTGGCGTCTTCTATTCTTCAGACATATCATTCGAGTGAAGCTCGAAGAGGTAGAGATAGAGATCATGTGGAAAACGGTGGTGAAGAGGTCATGGTTTTTAAACGTTAAGAAGACGTTTGATCAAGTCGATCGACTACACCGTCTTAATCTTAGCAGGCAACTGTGTAACCATGTCTCTACAAAGCACGAGTATGAAAAACCAAAACAGTCCGAGAAGGAATGGTTTTTGTACTTGCATATGGATAACGGCTTATACCGTCTAAATATCAAGGAATTTTGCGAAAAGACCTCTTCCAATGTAGAGATGATATACGGGTGTCGTGAGTTAAGAAATTGAATTTCTGCATAATAGTAGTTTTCTAGGCTATCCTTCTGGGACTGCAATTCCCTTCGGCATGCGATCAGTAATTGTTGATTCTAAGGTTTATATGATCGGTGGTTATAAGGATCCTTCTGATTCAGTACGCAACTTGGATGTATACTCTTTTGATCCCACTGATCCAGCTAGGGCTCCATCCTTCCGTCTATGCGAGGGTCCGATTTCCAGATTAATCCAACCCTTCATCTTTGTCCCTCCATATGAAGCTTGTAGGGTGTTCAGCCTAGAAGGCAATTTTTATGTTCTGGCTCCAGTACCAGCACATTGTCAGCCACTTCAAGATGTGGCGACTTTTTTTTAGGGTTTTCCATCCGGTTCAGCAATCCTTCAAAGATCTTCCTCAGCCTCCTTATTCGCCTAATGCTAAACCGTATGTGCATGACCACTTCGTTTGTGGTCACAAGCTTTTTATCCGTACTACAAATGTTTACAATGGTGGTCGGTAGGGATAGCCTTAGTTTATACATTTTTGACACTCGTGAAGAGAAATGGAAGGCTGCATATCATGACAACATCATCGATTCAGGTAATCATCATTATGACGAGTGCGTGGCTTTTACAGAATTTGAAGGGTTTATAATTTTAGTTCGAAGTGGACGTGTGATTTCTGCGAGTAATACTCTTGTTTCTTATAAGTTGGATTCCGATGGGATCCCCGACCCTGAGTCATATCAGGAACTACATGAGCTTCACACCACGGACTCTGATGAGTTAAATTTCGATAACATTTTCTTAGGTAAATGTGACGGTGGACGTATGTGGGTGGTGCAGATGAGTATGAACTGGGTTAAAAATAAAAGGAATGAAATAATTGACACATATTTGAGAGTGTTCCAAGTTTTTATCTCAACTGATGTTGATGGAAATCAAAGTCTCTCAGTAGAAATCGAGGCTGAAGAATTTCTCAATGTTAAAGGTTATGATTATTGCACGTCAGCTTTTGCCATTTGCCATCATCCAAACAGGATCGAGTCATGTTTGCCATCATCCAAGCAAGATGAGTACAGATATCTGAACATTAATATATAGTGAGGATATATATGCTTGAGCGTGATACTGTTATGTTTGTTTAATGTTATTACGGGAGTTGGCAAGAAAGAAAACTTCATATAAAACGAAAGAAGTTGCTCTAGCTGCACCTTCGATATATATATATATATATATATATATATATATATATATATATATATATTTTTCATGAATGAATTTACACCAAATTACTACAATTACGGGAGGTTTATATAGTGATTAAGTGAAGATTGATAATGCTAGGGGGGGGGGGGGGGGGGGGGGGGGGGTTCCAGACCCCTTCATTGCATAACGTAGTTCCGCCCCTGCATATGTGGAGAAATCCATGACTACACCTGTTTTTAACTAATGTGAAATCTCATGTCTCATTTTCCTTTATTGTACATATATACTCAGAATATAATAATTTACACCAAATCTGTGAGTGAGTTTAGGATACTTATTCATCACTTCATGATCAATCTAGCTAGGGGTACGTTGTCGATCTTTAATTAGATAGATTTACATATTAGGTATCAAGTGGAATCAAGCAAACTCATCCATGAAAGAAAGAAACTGATTAATGGGACTATATGTGTCTATTGTTTCACAGAAGTAGGAGAGGTGCGAGGAAGGGGAGTTGTCAAATTTTCTAAAAATAAGAAAATGGCAGAAAGTACATCATGACCAGTATTGACTAGTGCAAGGATTCGAATGAAACTGATACTACCTAGCTATCAGACTGGGTAGCGGACGAGCCAATTGAAGAAAAAGAAAGCACCTATTTACTGATGCAAGAACTTGCAAAATATAAGACAATGCATGAATCCATGAATGATGCGTTTGGTTTATATACATACATGTAATTGCAGCCAGCTTCCTATATATATATATATGCAGATTTTTTTCATAAAAAAATGAAAGAAACGAAAAACATATGCAGGAGTACTTTGAACTGATCTATACAAATCAAGACTAAGAAACGGAATCTTATTTTGATGATAATTTTGTCAATGGCCTATATTTGCTTCATGCTTGTATGCTAAAAGCTTACTCAGACTGGTAGTTTTCTTACTAACGCGAAGTTGATCACGTTTCTAAAACCCTATATACGATCATTCATTATTGATGTAAAATTTGTCAAATTGATATTAATTTGCTTCAACTAACATACTTATGTAGAAATAGATTGTCCAATCAAATTTAATGGACGGCTAATGAAATCCACTATCGCTAAGATCTAACCACATCAAACTACGACCTGATATTCTCCCTCTCTCTCTAAACCCTAGGGGAACTCTCTTCTCTTCTTGGCGCCGCCAGTAGGCTTGGTATACCTGTCCGGCTTCGCCCCAACATCGGCGACGGCCTCTGGCCTAGCCGGCACGTGTGGAGTGCGGCCGGACAGGGGTTTTGTGTTCTGAACGTGTCTTGGTGTCAGAGAATAATGGAATTAGGGGGTGTTCTTTCTTGTCTCTCTCAGAGGAAAGGGATGGTTGTGTCATGGTTGTGGGTTCAGATCGGAGTGGGGATGAATCGCTGGATCGAAATGAAGGGGATGAGCTATTGTCAGTTAACGGGCAAGGTTCGATGGAATAGATCGGATTCCATCTGTTCGGCTGATAATGGTGATCTGATGTTGAGGTCAGATCTTTATGTCGGACTTTCAGGTGAGTTTTGACGTGGAGTGTTTGGCTTCAAGCGTCAAAGGCCGGACAGACGACGGGTCGACGACGTAGATCCGGTGTTTGTTTGACACCCGCGGTGGTCGACGGGACTTTGGACTCGGGCTAGGACGGGTGGGTACGACCCACTTTTTGTTCATATCCTTTGGGCCTTGGCATGGTCAGCGGGCCCGTTATGGGCTGAAGGTTTGGCCATTGGGCCCATTTGGGCTACTCTATGTTTATTTTCATCTTATTTTATTTTTGCAGTAGTGTTTTATTTACGGTTTTTAATAAATCTGAATCATCGTTTGGTTTGGAGATGTGGGCTCAGTCCTGGTAGGTGCACGCAACGTGCCATGTTTGCTCTTATGAGGCGGCGAGTTCCTTGCATTGTCAAATGGTCGCAGTCTCCTAGTGGCAAGATGAAACTAAGGGTCACTAGTAATTTTCAGTGGCATCATACCCGGAAAACTAATAGACATAGTAACCTATGACTTTGTATGAGCAGTATTTTTCCGGTATGTCGCCGAATTTGTAAAGCAAATGGAGTAGCCAATGATGCACTCTTTGCTAAATGGTGCTTGTTAGAATGCATAGATTTTGTAGACATACCTAATGTTATTTTAGGGTGTTCTTACAGTATGGGGTTTAGGCACAATGTCCCCCCCTTGTATTTTGAAGTTTTGTTAATGGTAATGGCGTGAGGGCCGCCGTTCTAGCCCTTTTATTCAAAAAAAAAAAAAAGATCTAACCACATCAAGGTGATCAAACAACTCATTGTACCCCGTTAACCCATTTTTAACTTTGCCGCTAGAAACAAATTGAACGTAAAATTCGAAGCACGAACATAAGATTTTGACGTAGATACATTATTTTTAAATGCAGAAAGAGAATGCTTTGAAGGTGTAAGATTTTGAACCAAGTTATACATCTCTTGGTTTCAATAAATTATTTAATAATTTATTTTAGTTTGTTAGAAGTTCAATTGGTCTAAGTTGAAAGTATTTAAATATATATCGAGAGTTAAAAGTGTGATAGAGAGAGAAAAAGGCATGCGCAACAAAATTAGTTTCACGCAATACATGTCGAAAGGAAAGGAGATCTCTTCAAACTTGGATACCAGATGTTTGATGTTGCTCATGAGAGACTTTAGGCGTCGTCATTAATAAAACCGATAATTAAATTGAAATGACTTGAACATACTTGAAATTCTTACAGACTCGATAAATGTCATCCTTAAGAGCAATGCACTCTGCGATAGATGCATTTGAATAGCTGAACTTGTGAGAGCCACCTAAGGTGGGGAACCAGAAGTTTCTTGGATAATGAACATCAGCTACATCCTTGTTGCTTGCGACACAAATATTAGAATCGATCTTGAATGAGTTGAATCTGTATTCAAAATCAGTATCATATATACGTTGGATCGGTTCAAACATGCTCAAACTCGTAATCTTACATATTATTGAATTCAAATCATAATTGAATTAGGATCTGATCTTTCATGTCTGCATTCCATATATAAAAGGAAAAGAAAAGAAAAAAAGGGAGAGAGAGAGAGAGAGAGAGAGAGAGAGAGAGAGAGAACAAGATAAAGATAAAACACATCTCTCCCTCGTATAAAACTCCCAAGTGTCCAAACCCCAAGTACCAACCAAAGCACAATTGTTGTCTAGCTAATCGAACCAGACAGACCCCCATGCCGGCCTTAAACCCTCACCTGAGTCCACTTTGTCTCTCTTCCTCTCTTTCTTCCTCGTTTTAACCGAAGACCCTTTTACCATATCCATATCTTCCTAACCTTCGAAACCCCCATCATTATTAACACTCCTCCCCACCAGTTTCTCCTTTTTCTCTTTTGGTCAAACTAACAGAAGCTCCACCATAATGAAAAACGCTTCCAGAAGCAAGTTTCTGCTTTGCTTCCGACCAGTGGACGTCGACATGGAAATGGTCGTCGAGTCTAAACCTGCGCGCAGAACTAGAACCAAGCTGATCGAGAACACCAAGGCCGAAAAGACCAAGGTGGTGGACACGGAGGAAGTCCAAGTTCCGTTGACCAAAACCATGTCTTTGGATAGAGAGTGCTCCATGATCAGTTCTCAGACCTCCAAACTGCCTCGGTCTCGTCACAATCGGACGCTATCTAAGGTCATCAAAGCCGTCGTCTTTGAAACGATTCTGGTAATTAGCAATTAGTCCTCGGAGAAATTGGTTCTTCTTTTTTTCCCTTCTCTTTTTAAGAATTTTAAGAATTTTGAGTGTTGTTTTTTTTTTACAGGCGAAGAAGGTTCGAGAAGGCAGGGCTTTCCGGCAAGACTCGTTCCGATCGGAACGGGGCTATTCTCTGAGTTTGGGGACTGATGAACTGATGACAACACCTTCAGAGACTAATTCTCATGAAGTCAGAGTCAATTTTGACTCGGAAAAACAGAACACGAAGAATCAAGAAGACTCTGTTAAGAAATCGAAGAAGAACGAAAAGGGTCCATGTGAGCTCAATTCCGGAATGTATTTACTTCTCATAAGCCTCGGGATCACTGTTTTCTGGGGGAGGGTATTTGCTATTCTCATCACATCAATCTGGCTCTACTTTTTCTCATGGCGTTGCGCAAATAGTAATCTCCGGCGGCCTGAAAACGTGAGAGAGTTGTCGGAGGAGGAGTCCAGGGAGCAGAAGAGGAGGGTCATAATGGAAGGGCTGATTGAACGGAACCACCATTTCCACGGTAGTCAGAGAGGGCATTAAATTGGAAGTGCTCTGTTTCGTGTAACATTGCTTGGAAAATTGAAGTCTAAGTTCTAAAAACAGAACTTTCTTGTGGATATGGGAGTAAAAAAAAAAACCAGAATCATTCTGTATTATTTACATTTTACTTCCCTTAGTTTGTTTTTTTTGTTTCTCCTCTGTGTTATATATGGTTCACCTAATATGAAAGTATATGATTCAGGACACAAAAATTGGAAGTAGAACTCATTCTTTGCAAGTCTTCTTTTCTACCTTGGGATAATATCAAGGTGGATCCTTGTTTTATCTACATTGTTTCTCTTTATGTAGTTACATATTTAGGCATTTTGTGTACAATATTTTGTAGCCAAAGCTGGGCTAGAAATCTAGAATCAAACCAATCTGTACTCTAGGCAACTGTGTGCAGAAAGATCAGTAATTTAAGCAATAGCATTGAAGAGAGGCAAGCATTTCTTGTAGGCTACCAAAACCTATAAAGATAGGTTGGATTTGGAAGCTTGAAGTGTCTTAATGAGCATCAGATCGGTGGTGGTTGAAGTGAACATTACCCCTGGTGAAAGCTTGTAATAATTACTAAACAAAATAAAGTAAGAAAGGATCATGAAGTCTTTGGTGATTCCTTGTTTTGTGTTGTGTAATTATGTAGAATTTGTATGACTTGTGAGCATGGAGAAATGAGAAATGGGTTGCATAAACTTATTTGGGTGCAGGTTGTTGAGAATTAATAAATAACAAGTAGGTAAAAAAATGAATTGGAAAAAAGATCTTTTACTCTTTTTCTTCAGTGATTTTAATAAATAACAAGTAGGTAAAGCAGGGTTTTATATATGTTTATCTGGGCTCCAAGCCTGAAAGAGGAAGATCAGAAAGAAAAGGATGGAGTGTGCTTTACAATGTCTAGTGCAAAGGCCGGAGAAAAGGGGTAAGACCATTTATGCAATTCACATAATAAATAAGAGCCTTGGTCCTTTTTGCATTCTAACACTTGTGCTGTCTGGCAGTTTCTTAACCCAAATGGATCTCCATCAATCAAGTCACAGAGTAATCACAGGATACAAGAACCAACTGCACCAACTATAAAGATTAAAGAGGAACACAATGCCATTAAACCATTAATGAAATAAAAGGCATCAAACACTTGGATTTCACATGTTTCTTCACATTTAGGTAAGAGATTTACAAAAAAAGAAGGCAGTGGAGATAAGTCTCCCCCCGTGGCACTTAGTCACTTGCACTTCTCTTTTTGAAACAGTATTTCTTTACAAGGAACATGACTCAGAATCAGTTTCATCAACTACACAGGTTTACATGGAACCACAACACCAAGACAAGTACAGAATCTACAGTATTCCTCCTTTTCATTTACAGATCCTCACAATTCATCGTACATAACTATGTGTAACGTGTTTTTCGAGAAGTGAAGAACTCGTAATCTGGATGTTTGTTCTGCACCTTGACCTTATCCTTGTAAACCCAGCCTCTAGCAAAATGCAAGGCATTTTCGTCCAACGTCCTCCGCCTTTTTATGAGAATTTCTGTGGTGTCATAAGATGCAGGTTCTCCTGAAGAACGTATTTTGGGTTCAAACCAGCATTCATCCTACAAGAATAAGAGAACATCATTAGTGTCACTTGTGGCAGTACCCAAATAGTCATTCTTCAAAGTATTAGATTAGTTTACTGTTAAATATTCACTTGATGTTGTAAAAGCAGATAAGTCCTGAAGTATACATAAGATATTAACATCTAAGAGTGAAGAGTCTTTGTATGACAAAATTGTAACTGATCAGCTAGCCTCATTGTAAAAACCTTGCTCATATCTGATCATAAGCATTGAAATATTCACCAATATGCTGAAGCTATTAATATTCTAGTCCAGATAGCCCATACATATAGAGATGCCAGTAACACAAAGCACAAGTTTACACAATGCTAACAAAATATAGAGAATACCAATGTCTTACCAGTGAATTGTAGCTTTGCAGGCCTAACACAGGGAAGACAATGCAACCTGGAGCAACAGTGGAACCAGGTCCTTGCACAAAATGTCCAAGTGAATGGTAAGTCAAGAATGATGCACGGAGATGCCCTTCTGGAATTTGATATATAGGATACCAGGCCACCGAAAACCTGAAAGCACACAACTGAACTTTCTTATAAATATAATACGGTTAGTTTTCAATCCAGAAATACAAGAAGTAAAATCGATTCTCACCAAGATGCAGGATGTAAATCACGCAAATTCAGACTAGCAAGCTTTGATGGGTCACCATATACAAGAGGATTAGAAGTTCCAGCACCAATTAACTCCAGAATTCTGCATTCATTTAGACATCAGATATGTCTCACAAGCTCCATTGGAGGTAACAAACAATAGTTCAAGCAAGTTAAAGAAGAGAAGGACATTCTGATGTACAAAATATGAAACTAAATCAGCACACAAAGCCAACTCGAATAACCATTTGGAGTTCTTTTGTGCTAACTCCATTGCCAAGATTCTGATCTAGAACCAATTACAATCTATCATGTCACTTCTCCCTGCCTAAGAAGCATAGTTTTTTATTTTGTATTTCATATACACATCAAACATACTGCACTGTTGTTTTATTCTAAGGCACAGCGAGTCCCACATGAATATATATCTAGATGTTACAATATTGAACCTGTTTTTTACAAGGGGAAAATTAGAGGAACAAAATAAGCTAAAACCACCCCACAGTCAAGAGCCAAAAAAAGCTGAAGGAGGGGGAGAGGCAGCAAGCCAGCATCATACATCAGAATATTAAGCAAAGGAGAGAAGGCTGAACACCCCAATCAGGAGGGCAAGACCTCCGAAACGATCAATCTTAGTACATTGCACTTTAGATCTTCCTCAATCTAGCATCATAACTAAGTTTGAGAATAAGTTGGCTATTTGAATGTTCAGGTAGTCAACAAATAAAGTAATAGATGACTTTTGTTAGGCTATGACTTTTATTTTTGTATCCCGAAAATTGCTGCTACAATATGAATAAATAATAATGTGTGATATAACTAAAATATGCAACAATGCAACGTATCTTATCATAAAGACTTAAGAGTTGCAAGGACCTACTTGTTATAAAAAGGCCTCCTGTAGTGTGGCAACTCAACCTCAAAAAACTCAAATATGAGCTCAGCATCAGAGGAGAAGACATATGAACGATCTAGACCTTGAACGCAACTTCTGTCAGGTAGGGCAACATCAAATGAACCAACCCGAATATGGTTGCGTTGTTCAGAAGCAGTAGAATTGGAAAATAATCTTTTGCAACCAGAGATGTGTGGTCCAAACAACTGAATAGCAGAAAGGGAAGGAACAAAATAGGCTTGGAACGACATTGAATCATTTGGAAGCCCAGTGAGGGTTTTAGGACAAACTGCCTTGACATCCAACCCATAATTCCCTGGTATCTCATACCAGTTCCAAACACTGTGAAGTGATACATTTGGTGTCTGGTGCTTGCCTAGTAAACTATCAGATGGCTGGGTACCCAAGGAAACAGAATATTCGTTATGTACATACAAAGAAGGAATAACAGGAGCAGCGCAGTGGATGAACGTTTCAAACTCTGCAAGTGGACAACCCATTGTGAGCTGAACAGTTTCAGATGCTAATTGCATTTGGTAAGCAGCAGTTAGAGCGTTCATTCCCATATGTGAACCAATTAAGAACTGGTCAATGTCTTCTGGTCCTCTATGCTTTGCATCATAACTTTTTATTTCAGTCTTTTGACCTAGTTCAGCAGCAGACTGATAAATCTTGGGATCATCATAAGAAATCGGTTGATGGAAGGATATTCTGGTTCCTCCCGGATGGCTATTATTTAACTGCCGGCTTACATCTGGTAAGATATTTAACTCATTTGAAATAGTAGCAGATGAAATTCTGTCCACAGGCCTGAACTCTTTTGTACCAACAGCTGTCCGCTCCATAACATTTGCTCCAGAAGAATCTTTCTCAAGTTTATGATCAGTATGGCAGCATGGTATACCATCCACAAATGCATGCACTGACTTGCCGACCTCATATTCCATGCTTGGAATCTTCCTGAATTTGTATTGCTGGATATCATTCATCACTCCCTGAGTAGACATTTTAGTATACATAGAAGGCGAGTTTAAACAGTGTCGATCACCATGACTTGCAATCTGCTTGCCATTTGTTCCTGCAGTATCTCTCTTGTAATCATGCATATCAGAAAAACCCAGTGACAATTCTTTATGATATGAAACACACTTAGCATGTAACTCAGAGAAGTTTGCTTCATAATCGCGAGGTCCTTTTTTCACATTGCAACGCACAGGCTTAAACAAATAAGTTGAACTTCCTACTAACTTTTCAGAGTCATTCCCCAAGCCTTCTGTTTGACTTTTTAGAGAAACAAAAAGTGTCCCATTCAACCTCTTTGGAGAAGCAGCTGCCTGTGATGAATCATTCAATAGTATTGGAGGGACATCCTTTTTTCTATATCCAAAAGCAGCATTATTCTGTCTAGAGGAATTCGACGGAGTAGGTGAGATGGCATCATTGGCTAATGAATTCCGCTCAGACCAAAAACGATTATCTGCCAGGTTAACATCTTTCACACCATGGCTTGGTTTTTTACCCCAATCCACATGTCCTTCCCTAGCATTGTACCGCTTCCTGTTCCAACCAAAATGCCTATTTTCTTTCCCATTGCTGTATCCAGAGGAAATCAATGAAGAACGTACGATAGCATCATTGGATAATGAACTACAGTCAGCCCAAAAACGATTCTCTGCTGAGTTAATATCTTTCACACCATTTCTGTAACTCGGTTTCTTCCCCCAATTCACATGTCCTTCCCTAGCATTGTACTGCCTCCTGTTCCAACCAAAATGCCTATTTTCTTTTCCATTGTGAGTCCAACCTGTGTGGCTTCTATTCTTGGAATCTTCAAGTTCAACCTGTTTGCTACATTGAACTACAACCTCCTCAACAACAGTAGTACTTCTTGATTCAGCAGACCCTTGTTTGCTTATCTTTGAACAGTCATCAGAACTCTGCGTTCCAACTGATAAGTTGTTCCGGCTATGATCAGGAAACGAGAGTTTCTCTGAAATTTGGACAGTTGAATCTTTGGAAACCTCATTCGCATCTGATACAGATGGAGAGGCTACAGTACCACCGCTCTGAGATGTCTTTCCTGCCCTCTTCTTCTTCTTCTTCTTTTTCTCAGCAGTACTTCCATCAGGAGACCCAGACCTCAAAGACAGAGGATGAGATTCAGAATTCCGATGCTCATGTGATGCAGATGGAGAGGCTACACTAGCACTGCTCTTAGACGACTTTCCCACCCCCTTCTTGCTTTTCTCATCAAAACTTCCATCACGAAAGCCAGTCCTTAAAGCTAAAGGCTCGGGTCCCGAATTCCAATACCCATCTGATGCAGACGGAGGGGCAACTCTAGCACCGTTCTGAGATAACTTTTCTACCCACCTAATGTTCGCATCTCCATCACGAAACTTGGTGATTAAAGACACGAAATTGGGTTCAGAATTCCCAAATCTTTGGCTCATTTTTCTGTTCTTTCGTACCCTTCACACAAATCTACACAAACACCAAGAGAAAGCAAAAGAAAACAACAATGTGGGTTCATGTAATTCTCAAGAAACCAGCTCAAGAAACTAGCACATAAGCAATTCAAGAAACCCAATTGAATCTTAGAATAAAGTTCATATAAAGTAAACGCAGCTAGAAATGTATCAAGAACTGAAGCTAAGACGAGTGAAATGAAAACCAGAATCGATTGCATTGTGAAAACATGAAGTAAGGAATGGCAGAGAGGTACCTGAGCAAAGATTGCAGAGCGTGCGAGCTTCAAGAACCAAGAATTGGGTGCTTTGGGGTTTCTGGGGTTTTGGGGTTTGTGAGGTTCCAGATGGCTCCGCTTTTGTTTTTATAGTGTGGAGTGGACCACTGTGCTAGTGTCCATAGAGGCATTGTGTGTGTGCCACGTGGTTTAACGTTATGCTCTCTAACTTTCTAATTAAGTCAAGTAATTATAGAGATTTTATTTTTACTTTATTTTGGAAAATTTTGATTTGTGAACCTGTTTGATTTTAATTTGTATGTTTATTAAGGCTTCTAAATGCCTCTAAGTCCTTGGCGATTGGACCACATTTGCGAATTCTGAAGAGACCGTCTCTAATCGGTCACGCTCGCGTGATGATTCAATATCATTGTTGATAAGTTCATAAATGTAGATTCAATTATTGTAATAATATGTAGGAGAGTTTTAAAATGAACGAACTAAAGGCCTAGAAAAGAAAGTATCATCGTCAAATCAGATAGGGACGGCACAACTGCATTGACATCATTTATTTAGAGCTTGACGAAGGGTAAAATGTAGAGAACGAGAGAGATAGTAAAAAAATAGAGAATCGTGAAAGATAGATATCTTATTCATTGATAGGAGATCTTTATATATGGAATTACACAATACTAATATGGTAAGGATAATGAATACATAGATCTAGTCAAGCTACATATCATATTAGCATAAGGTCAAAGCACACATAAAGAATATATAGAAAGATATAGAATATCCTAGAACACTCTCACTTGTACCGCGCGCTACTATGCCGATGGTGCAATTATGTTGCCTCATCAAAAACCTCGTCAAGTCATAAAAACCCTGTGGGAGAAAAACTGAACCTTGATCGTAGGAGAAAAGAGTACAACGCACCCTTCACATTTGATAGTGACATGTATGAATGTGCTAGACTCCCCCTGAAGTTCGCACTTTCCCCTGATCTTTACATCAATCATATAGCTCTTACTGATTTTTACAAATCACGGAAGTTTCAATAACTTAGCATGTCAATGCTCTTTAACATGTCTTCAAATGTGGCATTGGGCAATGATTATCCAGATCATGCCGTATTGTCCTCAAACATGATATTTTACACTTAGATCTTGAGGAGAATGCCGCTTGTGAATTCAAAACATAAGTTCGTACAAGAAATCAGATTCCGCGCAGCATGACCTTCAGTTACTAGAACAACCGTAACTTCCTCAAGGAAATACATATGAACGAACCGTAAACGGTTTTGGAAACTAGACTCATTTAGCTTTCCAACCGTATATTACACACATTCTGGTTCATCAGGAGATTTTCACAAAGTTCCGTCAAATTTGACTGTTTTGGAAAAATCAGATTCTCGGACAAATCCGTCCTACTTTACGAAAACAGCCATAACGCACTCAATATGATATGTATGATCAAATGTTTGGTGTCCCTGGAAATTAGACACATAGTCCTTTCCAATGGTACTAATTTCACCATTTTCCAGTGAGTGAGATTCCCTGTAGGTCCTGTGGAATATGACCTACGAAACTTGACAGATTCTGATTTCGTTTTTGATGTGTTTTTCTTATGCAGGGGTAGAATAAGCCTCAACCTTTCATACCATTAAGTATTGAAAAAGAAGTTACTGTCATTACATTGGAGTTGATTGGGCGCATAACTACACTTAGCTTTACAACTTTTCATAGCAAATTAGATGTCAAGTCTTTTGTATTGTGTTGAGTACATTGATGAGTCTTATTGTACTTAGATGAGAACTTCATCTCTTAACACATAGTTGTCATCTTGCTTTAGACAAAACAATGGATCTCTCTTTAGAGTAAAGACTTTGACTAATCATGAGAGTATATATATGCCTCACTAGTTGTAGAGCGCCTAAGCCGATTGATGGAAAATCATTATCAATATAGTCATTGAGTGCCTTATCAAGACTGTGTCTTCCCAAGATCTTTTTCTTCGGATGTTGATACATATTGGCATCTCTTGATCCATCAAGAATCTATGTAAATCTGGAATGAATTCACCATATCCATTCCAAATCAAGTAGAGTTCATGTGCGTTTCAATACATTTAGCAAACGCCCCCTCCTGTGATCTAGAGCCACTTGATTCAGATAAATGAAGTTCGTTTAAGATCTTCATGTATATCTCTGATCCCGTAAAGATGTTATTATAACCACATTCATAGGCTGCATGTTAAGTTATTCGAAACTACCAAACTGACAAAGTAATGGAGTTCAATGACATCCATTATGAGAGCATATCTCATCGTAATCGATCCTAGTACGTGTTAGTGAGAGACCTTTCGCCATAAGGTGAGTCTAAGCTCTTGTTCTCACTACGCTATTTAACAAAGGCATAGTTGATAGAGTTTAGCTTGCGGTGTCGGCATCACCTACTCAAGGACCTATCTCTTTGTTATGCTGGATCGCATCTTTCCATTAGGCCAATCAACTAAGTTGATATCCATCAACGAAGGGTGGTTCGATAGTAGACTCATTATCCCACGTTCTTATGTACACTAGTGTAATACTTGTAGAGATCTCTATATGGATTGGATTTGACATTGAGGCGTCCACCAACGATAATCACAATTCAGACTTCATGAGACGGATTTGAGTATCACTAATCAATGGATCAGGTTGTGCCAAACTCGCTTTCCTTTTAGTGTGAGAAAGTATCGAACCTAAATGCCTCCTTCCTTTTGGGGAGCCACACGGCCTTGTGACACCAATTTTGTCACTATATGGTGTCACCATTTCACCATCTATAGTGATGGCGCCAAGACCAACTTCATTTGGGCGCGCCATGTCCTCTTGATAGGACATCAATCCTTGTTGACATATTTGCAGCATGTGATCTCGTCACTTTAACACTTTAAGTATTTGAGATCAAGATGAGACTTAGTGGGGACAAACCACGACAATTCACGTCGTTCTACTTGAACACTTGTGTTCTTATCTCCCCCTAATGGCGGGAATATTGTCTCATAAAAGTGACAATCCGCAATTTAGCGTTGAATGAGATCGCTTGACAAGGTTTTGACATATGCGGATTATAGGTGGAGGTTCATATCCAACATAAATATTTATTCATCTTAAATGACCCATCATTGTGCGCAGTGACATTGCGATTTGACATCTAGAAATAACATCTGGCCGAGCTCAAGGATTGGAGATCCGTTTCAATCATGTTTGAGCTTAAGGATTGCAATTTCGTGTCAATCTTGTTACACAGTCACGAGCTGTAGTAAAAAAATATTCAATGATGGTGGGTCGTAGATGAATAGTAAAGTTACATGTAAATATTGCATAGCCCCAAGACGTAATAGAAATATTGGTGCGCATCAATAATGTTCGAGCAACAAGCTAAAGTTGCTTTGTCGTAGTCACGATGAGACCGTATTGAGTGTGAACATGAGGTACATGACACTTCAACTTATATCCCGATAAACTTCTTTAAATAATGAGTAGTGAGCCCATAGAAGTATAAGCAGCATAAGCAGTAAATAATAGTGTAACACGTGACCAATGTGTTAACACTTCAACCAACACCATAAAGCATAAAAAGGTGTCCGCAAGTTGGTTGTATCTATCTACATAGTTTGATGTCAGAATGGAATGTTCACTTTTGTGTCATTTAGCGTAAGAGGGTCTCACTCCGAATTTAGCGAAAGAATAGGCTTTCAAAATGAGTAATGAGCATTGCAGGGGGTCAATGAGACATCGAGGAAAGACCGGTGCACCTTAATTGCTTGAGGGATTGACTAGAAGGCCTCCAGGAAGTTGGAGCCGTGTTCGGGTGACATCAATGTCTCCCGGGTGCCACCATTTTCAACCATGACGTCACCATCATGCTTCATGATGAAGCTAGATCCCTAATGTCTTCGTTTTGAGTGGAACAATGGATGTCCATGAGAATTTCTCAAAATTTGGACCATTATATCTCTTCCAGGATGACCGATTTGGTCAAACCAAAGCCTATATGAGTCGGTGTCTCAAATATCATGTTTATCGACAACATGAGATTCGATATTCGAATCGTAGTGACATACAGTCTACTAGATTGACTCATAAACTTCTCTAAGATGTATTTCAGTCTGCATTCATGAGAAGGTATACACAAAAGAACTCTTGTTCATTCTCACAATGTGTTTTCAAATGAAAACTATAATCAGGAATGTCTTTAAAGCTCAACATGATTCGGTTGCCTCTCAATGCATAGAGGGCATCTGTGATGTTGATTGTGGTGTCATGAACCATCAAGATTCAAGCTAAACCATATCCCTGAATGACTGGTATGATTCAATCATTGTAGTCACATAAGATTTACAAGACACAAAATCCAGAGATAGTTGCCGGTTCCTTAGAATGTTGTGGATAATTCTACTATCTGCGAAGCACTCGATGTCTCTATGAGACAGATTCACAAAATGGAGAAGATACGAGAGTATATAGTTCCACTTGAACTATTTAGAAGGATTGAAAGAAGCTACAAAAAGCTGCAATCCTAAAAGTGCATAAAAATTTCCGCGCAGAATGTCCTTTACGCACTAAAATAGCCATAACTTCTTCGTTAAAATAGATATGAACGAACCGTGAAAATTTCTGAAAACTAGACTTGTAGAGCTTTCCAATGATATAAAGCTCACTGTCTGGTTCATCTGAAGATGTTCACAAATCTCAAACAAAGTTGACTGTCCAGAAGAGACAGATTGCTTTTTTTTTTTTGCAGATTTGGCATTGGCAAAGCTTGGAAGCTTGCGAATGGCATGTGGACATAAGCCGAAGCCAAAATGACGTGTATATGATCAAAATCAAGTCCTTTCGGTTGTTCTAAGGTCGTAAACTTCGTGACTAGTTAGCAAAACCTCTCTGACATGAACATAAACTAACTAAGAGGACCTAGATGATTCGATTATGATGATTGTTCGGTTTTGATACGTCTTCAACGTCTTTTGCAAGACGACAATTGGTTAATAGCATAGGGGGAAATCAAGATCAAAAGCTTTCGGTAACTCCAAGTTAGTATGACCAGGCATGTCCGTGGAGAGTTGGTAGTGCGAGGCACACTTGAAACCACTATCTTCTTAATTTCGGACAATTCTAAGACATCACACTGAGCTTGGATGAGCTTAGTTGAACAATTGATGATGGAAAATACGCTATATGGTAGAAGACTTAACTGGAAACACGTTGGCGATCCTCCTTGAGGATGCAAGGCCGTGCGTCATCTTCACTTGGAAGGGACCAAAACGGCACAATCTAACCATGTAGATTGTAAATATGTCATGCTTCTAAGGACAATGTAAAAATGTACATCTTGTTTGTAAATCAATACGAACCATAATAGAAGAATAATTTCATAACTTCAAAAAACTCAAGGCATTCATTATTGCTAATGTAGTACATCGAGGTCTCAAATAGACAAATGACGTCGATATGACGCCTTATTACATATATCTTGGAAAGCAAATCAATGTCTAGCCAATGACGTCAAAGTCAGGGAGCTAGATCCGAATCTTTGAAATTCGTGATCATGAGGATGACGTTATTGTCCTCATATTGATTTTCCGTACATTTTTGTATGCATTTATAATTTGAAGGAGAGCTTGACAACTCTTGAACCAGTGATCCGGAGATCCACAACGGTTGCATTGTCATGAGCTGTCATGAGTATTTTTGACAAATTGGTGTCTAGATCGGGAGTGTCGCCATTAGGGCCGGCGACACCTCACCCTCTTTTCTAGACATCGGCACGGCGTTTTCTTCCATTGCCGTGACCCATATTGTTGTCTCCACATTAGGGGACAATCCCAAAAATGTTTATCGCATTAGCGTATGTACAATTCTCATTTGCAATTGTATGATCAAAATCAAGTCTCGTTGGTAATTTCAAACCAACTTGGAGGACTTAGAGAACTTGACGATAATCGAATCCGCTAAAGATTATAGATCATGATGCCATGGAATATCATCGACGATATGTAGTCAATTAAGGTGGTAAGCAATCCACTTGACTAATAACTCAACAAGTAGAGTTATATGAACGTTTCAAGAAACGCTCCATGAGTACATTCCATAATACTTTGTGGTAATTACTTTTTGCACAGATTGTCATTGAAAGCTTTTGTCGAGTGGCGCGTCAAAGATTTTGAGCGTATGAGATGTGAAATCTCGGCATCTAGGCTTGTTAGTCTGGGGTCAAAACATATGGTTTAATCCTTTCCAATGAAAGGTTCCACAGATACCTAGCGAAGATCCGCCTTAGGCATCGAGCACGTCAAAACTCAAAGGAGCAGAATGTTACGTTGCTCTTGCATATAAAACCAAGCTATTATAAGACTCGATAGAGGTCACAAACAATGTTTTTAATGGTTTGTCCTTCGGATTGATCACACATAATCTGGAAAAGCCGCGAATTGATCGAACACAATTCGGAAAAAGGCCTTGGATTGATCAAACACAATCTAGAGAAATGTCAGGGTTGATCATACACAACCTTGACAATGAAACAAGAGTGATCAAACACTCTTGACTCGCGAACAAAATTCCGGGATTTTGGTACCTGCATGCACAAAATCCCAAGCATAGAATGGAGATGGAGAAGGGAGGAAATGACTTTATCCTCCTCGAGTTATTGAACTTGGAAAAGTTTAGGGTTTCAAAACATACATTTCGAAACTTCAAACGCTTGAAGAAGTCAAGAACTGTAGTCGGAAAAAACCAAGAATCGTCGGCGGGTGGTGGGCGGCAGCCATGAGATTGGCAGCCGGTGATGTCGGACGGCGGCTGGGAAAACGGGTGGCGGCGGTAGTCGGACAAAGGAGCCAAAAAAACACTTTTTAGGGTTTCAGAAAACAAATGGTAGACTATTGGCTCTAGGGTTAGTACAAAGTGCATGATAACGTGATGAAGAGTAAAATGTAGAGAATGAGAGAGATAATAAGAGAATAGAGAATCGTGAAAAATGAATATTTTATTCATTGATATGAGCCTTTTATATAAGGAATTACACAATACCAATATGGTAAAGTTAAGGAATACATAAATCTAGTCAAAATATATATCCTATTGGCATAAGACCTACACATAGATAATATCTAAAAAAATATATAATATCCTAGAATTCCCGGTGCCAACCATAGAACAGAGCTAGCTAAGCAATGCCATAATAATCGGAAGTAAATCACCTGTTCCCGAATTCCCAGTGCCAACCATGTGCCTTCAATTACATTTCGCTACGTGTTTTGCAAACTTAACACCCTCCGACTCTGTTAACACTGTATTTCCCCATTAGAAAAAAAAATTCTCAGTTAACCAAAAATGAGCATTTCTCATAGCATCTTCTCTCATATTCCCCAATCCTCTCGATCGGTTTCAATTCCTCATAAAAATTCTCTCTGGTTCAATTGAAACAGATCAAATCTCAGACAAACATAAATGTAGCTCTGGAACACAAAGGGAGATCAATTCCAGTTTTATCGTTGTATCAATCATATATCAGATTATATGAGAACAAGGAGAGTTGAGAGTCTTTTCCTTTGATAACAAACCGCAAGTAATTCATACCATGATTGTACAAGGAGACAAAGAATTCATGAAACTCATTTTAGATCTGCAAATCTACAGCGCTCTACCCATCTAATTGATTATAAGAGAAACCAAATCAACCAAATACAGATATTCATCTGGAAAATAGGGAAATGAAAAGTCAAAAACAAATCATCATTCTCTTCCCAAAATCTACCACACCCATCATCCAAAAAATACGAATTGAATCATCAGAGGCTTGATTTGGAAGACGGCCAGAGCCGTGCATCGAACATTCGAACCTGAGGGAGGAGGAGACGGCCAAGTTAGCGGCAATCTGATCCAAGGGCTTTGGTTGTATTCTAATTGAACCAGAAAACCCTGGTATAATGGAAAATATAACTCTGAACAGAAGAAATGGATTCTGAACCCAGAAAGAGAGGAAGATAAAGGTCCAGGAGAATGATAGATTTAACGGGGTGTTAGTTTGCTGTAAAGTAATTGCCAGATGTCAAAATATAATTGAAGGCACAGGGTTGGCACTGGGAATTCGGGAACAGGTGATTTACTTTCATAATAATCACGTATTAATCATCATATATAATCGCCCAAAAGAATACTACAATAACTAAACAATTACATATCTTACAATGACTTGAGGATCAAACCAAGTGACCAAAGGAGCAATCCGTTATGTGCTTGTTTGATGCTCTTCAGATCTCTTGGAGGTAATTGAAGATGTGGTGCCTTTGGCCTGAGATGAAGTTGTTGATGTGCTATTATTGCTTTGTGCATGTGAGCTCTGGCTTGAAGATGACTCAGTGAAGAAAACTATGTGCTGGCTATCTCCAAAGACTTGGAGTGCTCTTGGAATTGAGGGCAAGTTCACATCCAAAATCCCCTCGAGAATCTGCACCACTTGACCCATTGATGGTCTATGAGCCTCATCATCTTGGACACACCAGCAAGCAACTCTAAGAACCCTTATGACTTCTTCCACATCACCATTTCTCCCTAGCTTCGGGTCCAATAGGCTCAGCACATCAACTTCCTCTGTACTAGTGATCACACCAACAGCCCAAGTTGGGAAGAATCTAACTTTGTTATCTTCAGATGGCTCAGAGTTTCGTCTTCCTGAAACAATTTCGAAAAGCATCATTCCATAGCTGTAAACATCAGCTTTTGCTGTGACTGCCACTCCTGAAATCCACTCCGGTGCAAGATAGCCTCGTGTGCCTCTCATTGTGGTCAGGACTCGGCTGAACTCCCTTCCAACAAGCTTTGCGAGGCCGAAGTCTGCGACTTTGGGACAAAGTTCAGTATCTAGGAGAATGTTTTCTGGCTTTATGTCACAATGTATGATACAATCTCTACATTTCTCATGAAGATAAGCCAACCCTCTTGCTATACCTAGAGCAATTTGGTATCTTGTTTTCCACTCCAAAACATCGCTTTGACGATTGAAAAGATGAGCATCTAGGGATCCATTAGGCATGTAATCATAGACCAACAACCTCTTGGCACCTTCAGAGCAGAAGCCACGCAGCCGAACAAGATTGACATGTTGGATTCTCCCAATGGTGCTGACTTCTGTCCTGAATTGCTTCTCTCCTTGGCTCACACTTTCAAGCTTCTTCACTGCTATGACTGATGAATCAGGCATTGTGCCCTTGAAGACAGAACCAAAGCCTCCTCCCCCCAATTTCTCTGAGAAGTTCTTTGTTACTTCTTGAAGATCTCTATACTCAAATGCCACCAATGAACCCTCCACTGCTTTTCCAATCACTCTATTTCTGTTTCTCATCATTACAACAATAAGGCCTAATAGAACTGCTACCCCAACAGCTGAGCCTACTGCAACACCGATAATCAATCCCTTTTTACTTTTCGGATCTGAAGCTGCAAGTCTGAGGTACAAGGTTTTTCCGTTGCCGTCATCTGTGAGTTGTTGCAGATTCAAGAGATCTCCAATCCATATTGAACATCCATCGCTGTCATAAGCATAAGCAGTGCAAGAGCTGTTACTTAAGCAGATTGATGCACATTGTGCAGTACTCCCAGCATCAGCAGACACCCCATTTTCAGGCAATGACGTGCTAGGCATTTCTAAAAACCGGTCTATCTTCCCATTACTGGTAGTAGTACTATTATCAACATTCAGCATAGTCTGTCTTTTGCAGCCACCAGAATAGTCCCCCGAATCCCAACCTGCCTTCAATTTCGGCTCAAAACCATCCAAACATGTACAGAAGGGCAAGGATTTTTCATTGCAACTTCCAAATGCTCCACAAAAGGCATAAACCTCACATTGTTTCCTCGGCTGAGACCAAAACAAGTTCCACCCCTGAGATTTCAACCAGGTCTGTTGCTTAACCTGACCCGATACATCCATAACGAATCGAGATGTTTTGCTAGAATCATAAACAGAATAGGTGAAGTAGCTCTCAGTTTTGTTTTTAAAAAAGCTGAAGTTGTAGATATAGTTAAGCCTCATCTCAGGAACCAAACTGAAAATATTACTCTTTGGATCCCAAGGTCCACTAGTCCAATACTGCCTAGACTTATTCCACAGTATGAAATATGCATCTGTGCCATTCGGGTCAAGCTCAAGAGTGTACAGACCCGGTGCAGGGTCCTCAGAATTCTTCCATGAAGTCAGAACTTGGGTTTGGTTTGTAACAGTGTTGAACCCAATTCTACCTTCTGGCAGCCAAGTATGAGCTGGATGATCAAAACTTTGCCATAAAGGCAAAGATGAATTGGGATCAGACCCAGCTCTTAACACAAGGTTTCCATTATCAGAAAGAACCACATGTGTAGAAGAACCTGAACCTGAACTGACATTTGTGGACCAAATTGGTACTTTGGACTCATTAAACAGTACCAAATTGCCATCTGAGATTCTCAACTCTGAAGAAAATCTATCAGAGACTGGATGCTCCCTATTGGCCACCCAGACTATGGTTTGCAAAGACACTAGTGTCTTGTAGTACCACATGCCTATGTAGTAGTTTGAAGTATTTCCTGGCTTGAAGAAACCCAGCTCAAATTTCTCACCAGCTGAAACAATGGTTTGGTCACCAGAGAGAGACTGGTTTGCTGTGATGGTGTCAGCTCCAAAGCAGATATGGGACTTGAGGCATAGGCTTAAGAAAAGTAAGGAAAGCAAGAACCTTGTGTTTGTTTTGGCCTCCATGGCTGCAAACAAATATTTGCAGGCAAGGTAGAGATATTGGTATTTTGGTACTAGAACTCAATTTTAATGAGTGAATCAAGGAAGAGAAACAGAGACAGGACTAGAAAACTTCTACCCCGTGTTTTGGTCATTTGCAAGAGTGGACTTTGCAGCTGTACAGGTCCCAAGTCCTCGTTGGCTACAAGTCAAACATGAGCTTTTTCTGCTTCCAAATCCCATTATAAACCTCCATTATGCAACAAAAAAACCGCAAGCTTCATTCTTCAGGGAAGTAGATTTTTCTGAGGCTCCATGGGGTCAACTATGGAATTTGAACCAAGAAATACGATTGGGACACATAGCATTATAGCCAAGGACTAAAATTTCGTCGATCATGGAAATTTCGACGGTCCAAAAAACGGATATTTCGATAGAAATTTCGAGGAAATATTGATTGCAGAAAAAAAATGAGAAAATTGACGGAAATTAGTAGAAAAACATGGAAATTTTAAATGAAACTTTGAGAGATGTTTGTTATCTCAATTATCTATTATAATTGACAAAAAAATCTTGAATAAACATTAATCATAGTGAGTTTTAGTTATTTAAGGTGAATAACTACGTGCTGAAGTGCTGAACCAATGATAATTCTTAAATTTTTACTGTAAAGTTTATACATCTAATTTTTTTTTGATGGCTGGATACCCAAAGGGAGACTAGGCCATCACGCCTTATATACATATGATACAACATGGAATTACATGAGTGGTTTATAGCCACATAGAAGACCTATGAGGTACATAATTTTCACTATCTTCATCGTTTCTTTGTGTAGAGTCTTTAGTATATTGTGAAGAGTAGTCATTAAATGATACCTCACCTTTGTAGTTTTGCATATATTGACTTACATGCCAACCATAAGGGTCAAGAGGGATTGACTGTGGATTTCCGTATTGGAAGTTGTAAGGATTGGGCAGCGAATTATTGGTGGTATAAAACCGCTTTAGTTCTAAAACTAAAATGAAATAAGTTGACAGGGAATTATTGGTGGTATAAAACCGCTTTAGTTCTAAAACTAAAATGAAATAAAGCATAAAAGAAATAAGGTAAACATATTTTAGGACCAGAGCTCAGGCCCAAGCCTAAGCCTTGACCCAATTACCACCAAGCCCAAAATAAAATCTCATATTGTAGATGTCGCCGCTCCGCCATCCCACAAGCGGAACCCTAGCAGTTCCACCTCCAGCCGCCAACTCACTGTCATGAACAAAGGCTGAACGACCCTCCTCCCCTTTAACCCTAGCACGCCGACGTAACCACGCAACTCTTGTGATCAGGTCTGGTTACCCCTGACCAGATCTGAGCATGCCAATCTGATCTGAGCACATCAACACCCGATCTCGCCTCCAAACCCTCGCCTCCGGCCATCGGTCTCATCCCACGAAGGTCGGCCATCGCCTCTACCTACCACTGAACCAGTGCTGCCATTCCCCTACTGGACATCAAAGCGATCTGAAGAGCAAAACGAACACACCACAATCTTCAATTCAGCTGGGCATCCTTCTATCGAAGGACTAAAATGTCGATAATCATGGTAATATCGGTGATTCAAAAAAAAAGAAATTTTGATAGATATATCGAAAAAATATCGATTATCGATGGAAATTTTACCAAAATTTGTATATTTGACTAAAAGTAAACTAAATATAAAATATCGGAAAGATATGAAAATTAATATCGGTGCTTGTAAAAAACGGAAATTTCAAAAAAATATCGAGGATATTATGGATATTTTAGTCCTTGATTATAGCAATACATGGTGTGTGAACGATTTGGAAGCACTAGAAGCTTTCTCAGCCGCAAATGACCAGGTCAAGTTTCCATTTACATTGGCATTGTATGGTAAAAGGGTGAATATGAATCTAACATATGATCAACAATCTGGAATTTGGACCCACGACCAGATTTTTCCTTGGATTTTTGCCGTATAAGAAAGGCTATACTTTCTTGGTCTTTTGGCTGATTTTTGTTGTTGAATGACAGCCTTGTTATCCTTTCTTCTGTATCAAAATCTCTCACAATCAAATCTGCAACATGAAGATGGCGGTTCACCAATAATCATCACCGGAAGCAATCTGAGCCCTTCCATTTGGTGTTCATAATAAATATTGAAACCTACCTCAGAACTTCACGATCGTTGCAATAACAAGGCTTGACGTACCACGTACGAGACTATGAGAGCATATGAAGGGAATAGGGATCATCAGCCCTAGTCTGCTTATGTGAAGGTTCCGTCAGCTATGTGTCTTTGTTATAAAAAAAAATTGAGTCAAATGAATATTTTTATGCTGTGCTTATGTGATGACAGAAACTCTTGCTTGTTTTCTTTGTTCAAAGAGAAGGAGATATGATAACCAGGTTTAAACTAGTTTTCCTCTTAAAAACACCTTGTACTAGTCCTCTAGTTTCACCAACAGCTCCATATATAGCCATGCCTTGTTAGCTCAAAACAGTGGGACTTATGTGAACAAGATGATCATGGCTAATTGCGCATCCAACTTTCTGATAATCAAGTGAGTTTGGTGTTGAATAGATACTTGCTATCCCATAGCGCTCCGATGGTGACACCAGTGCCTAAACTATCATAGTATCAAGTATCAACATTTTGCAGAGGAAGTGCATGTTTACTTTGCAGTAAGAGTGAATTAGAATAGCAGTGTTTTTGTCATTAGGTACCCGTCTGTGTCATCCAACACAAAATTGAATGCGGTTTCCCTGGACATGGTCACATGGACATGAGGACCTTTACAGCTTCAGCCCAGCTTAACTGCGATTGACAACTGATCATAGCAACATTACCGGAATAGAGAGAGAGAGACTGCGTCGTTGGTCATTTACGGGTGATAAATACCGGTTATGGTCATTTATGGATGAAAAACACAGATATTTTTTTTTTATCGGTAAATTACTTTGGGGCCCTTGAGCCTCTTTCTCGACACAGGGCCGACCCTAGATTCACAACACAGGTCGAGTCACAGGCGAAGGGTATGCCTCAAACAGTCTGTCACTAACTTATTAATGTACACCTGTACCATTCCCATTTACTCAATATCCTTTTCCACAAGTTATAATGATGAATGATAGGTCGACAGAATAGTTTGAATTGTCTTGTGCAGTGACTAACGAAGTAATGATCTTGTATAGTTAGATGTAGGGCTATGCTTATGAGCTAAATGGGGTCCCAAGCTTTTTATGTTATCTTACGTACGTGTCGGGTTACTAATTTTTTGTTCTTATTGTCTCCGTCAATTTTTTTGTTTTTGTTTTTATTGCTCAAATGAAAAATAATTAGCTACATTTTTGTATTTTCTGTAATCTTAGACGATAGAGAAAAATTTCTAAACAAGAGGATGAGAGTCTTGCTGGGGTTTCTTGAGTCTTAACGACAGTGACGGAACTACAAACAAAATATTTCAAAGGGGCTAATATTTACCACATTTTTGAAACTGAATATATAATTATATACAATTAAACTATAATTGAAAGATTTTCTTAAAAAAAAAAACTAAAACTAAAACTGAAAGGCAAATTTGAAATTTTCACGAGGGCCACAACCCCCCCCCCCCCCACACCTCCCTTCGGAGTTTCGCCACCTCGACGACGGTGCTTGAAGTTGAGGCTTCCTTTTTTTCTCGCTGCTCTGAGGTTCAGAGGAGATAATGTTTCCTTATGTCGACTTCTTCTTGCACCTGTTAAATCTTGATTATAAATTTTGTTGTCTCTTTCTCGAAGGAACTTTGCTAACCGTTGATCATGGGGATATTTGCTTGTGGTGGATCTCAAATGAGAGATAACACATGATCCTTGATTATGACTTCTCTTAGCATAAGGTTGCAGGTTAGATTGATGGCGAGATTCATATAGAGTGTTTTATAGATAGCTAGGTAATAGCCTTTTTTTATAAGTAGGAAGTTGTAAGTTTCACTTACAAAATATCATTTAAGCTTGTTGATAACAAAACTTCGTTATCAAATTATCAACGATGAATTGTATTTGTCAAAAAGAAAATGATTTTATCTTAAACAACAGAAAAATAGAGAAATGACGTGACCATGGTGACATCAATCATATTGCACTCATTCATCTATTTATTTCGAGCTGACCAAAACAACGGTGAAGTACCATCGAGTCTACTTTACTCTCAAATCCAGCCAAGGACAGATCCGTCATTTCCAGCCATGACCTCCCCCGTCGTCCTCAGCCAACCCTCCTCCCCGGGCTTCTCGCTCTCCCCCACTCCCCACCGCAAGGTCGCAATCGCCGTCGACTTAAGCGACGAGAACGCCACCTCGACGACGGTGCTTGAAGTTGAGGCTTCCTCTTTTTCTCGCTGCTCTGAGGTTCAGAGGAGATAATGTTTCTTTATGTCGACTTCTTCTTGCACCTATTAAATCTTGATTATAATTTTGTTGTCTCTTTCTCGAAGGAACTTTGCTAACCGTTGATCATGGGGATATTTGCTTGTGGTGGATCTCAAATGAGAGATAACACATGATCCTTGATTATGACTTCTCTTAGCATAAGGTTGCAGGTTAGATTGATGGCGAGATTCATATAGAGTGCTTTATAGCTAGGTAATAGTCTTTTTTTATAAGTAGGAAGTTGTAAGTTTCACTTACAAAATATCATTTAAGCTTGTTGATAACAAAATTTCGTTATCAAATTATCAACGATGAATTGTATTTGTCAAAAAGAAAATGATTTTATCTTAAACAACAGAAAAATAGAGAAATGACGTGACCATGGTGACATCAATCATATTGCACTCATTCATCTATTTATTTCGAGCTGACCAAAACAACAGTGAAGTACCATCGAGTCTACTTTACTCTCAAATCCCGCCAAGGACAGATCCGTCATTTCCAGCCATGACCTCCCCCGCCGTCCTCAGCCAACCCTCCTCCCCGCGCTTCTCGCTCTCCCCCACTCCCCACCGCAAGGTCGCAATCGCCGTCGACTTAAGCGACGAGAGCGCCTACGCCATCCGATGGGCCGCCGATCACTACCTCCGACCCGGCGACTCCGTCGTCCTCCTCCACGTCCGCCCCACGACCGGCCTCTACGGCGCCGACTGGGGCTGGGTCCCCGTCGACTGCACCCTCCCCGTCGCCGGCGACAAGAAATCCGAGGACGACTTCGACGCGCTGACGACGGCGAAGGCGACGGAGCTGGCGCAGCCGCTCGTGGAGGCCGGAATCGAGTTCAAGATCCACATAGTGAAGGATCGGGACATGAAGGAGAGGCTGTGCTTGGAGGTGGAGCGGTTAGGGCTCAGCGCCGTCATTATGGGCAGCCGAGGGTGCGGCGCCGTCGCCACCTCCAAGAGAAGTCTCAAGATGGCGAGGCTTGGTAGCGTATCGGATTACTGCGTGCAGCACTGTGTGCGCCCCGTCGTGGTAGTGAGGTGTCCTGATGACGTGGACAGGAAGTTTGGCGGTGACGGTGGTGTTGAAGCGGCGGAGGAGGACGTGCTGCTTCCGGTGCCGGAGGAGGATCAGGAGTACAGTGACGACGATGAGCAAGGTTTGGCTCTCTCTCTGATTGCTTTGAAATACAAAGTTGATAGGAAAATCAAATTTTGTTGCAAACTTAGAAATTTTGATGATACAACTACAATGCTTGATGGGGTTTAACTACAATGCTTGATGATACAATTTTGAGTTCAAAGTTACATTTACAAATGGATGAAATCTTAGCATATTTCATATTTCAGAAACATACTCGTTTTGCAATGCTGTAATGTGATTCCTCTTTCTCTTCGGCTTTGAGTTTTTTTCGATTCAATTAGTTAGTTTGTTTACAAATTGTGTATGCATCTAGTCGCTTGACATTGCATTGTTATATGTTCATGTGTTACAATGTTCTGGATGATATAGTTGGCTAAAAATTGATCAAGTTTCTTGTTTGATGTCGCAGAAGGCCAGAAGTAAACTGATGCAGCCAGGACAGATAAAGAATACCAAGATCAAGCTTTGCGAAGGAAAATCCAAGATCAAGCTTTGCTAAGGAAAATTGAAGATTGTGTAGTGTTGTTTCTTGTATGTAAATTTCTATGCCTTGTAAACGTGGATTACTTCTCAAACTGCCTTGTCTCAATTTCAAGTTCAGGATTTTATCACCCTGATCAAAGTTTTATATTTTGTAAAAAGAATATTTCAGTAACATCAAAAAGCAAGCATTGCTCCTTTCTGTGATTTCGTGTGTACAGTTGACATTACTCATGTTAGAGAAGATGGTGAAATATTTTTCATCCACTTTCTGTTAAGTTTTGAGTGATAGCTTTCCTTAAATACCGTACAGTTCCTCCAATATAATTCAGATATAAAAATATAGAGAACAGATCTTAAGAATATCAAATTGTAGACAAATAGTTTCACTGTTTCAGCAGGTAGAAACATATTATTTGCAAAAGCAAAGTCAACAATGGGTACCAATAGGGTGTTCAAAAAGCTAAGATATGTAAAAGTACCACGAACAATACAGAACGCAAACATAAAAATCCAAGTAAAATACGAAGAGCATGCATCAAAATAATCTCACATTGCTGCCATAGTTCCCTCACTCCGAATCCTGCGCATCGAGAGGTCCTGTTTGAGGTTCATAAGCTTGTTGCCAATATCGAAGTAGTGGTGTCGAGTATGGCTTGTTGTTGGCTTGGTTCCAGTTGGAGGGAGGTGTCCGTGCCTTCCCCTGGATTTCTTCAGTGACAGTACAGATTGATTTGCATGACCGTGGGTTGATGAAGATGACGCCCTGTGAGCAGATGCACCATGAGTACCCTTTCTGGTCGCCTTGTGATCAGGTCTAAGGCCACGATCAAACTGGTGGGTACTGCCTAACCGTACTGACCTATCTGCAGAATCCTTCAGAATGCTAGACTTGATTGGTTGACGGTTGTAGTAAGCCATGTGGGGAAGAAGTCCCTGCAAATATTTCTTCAAGTGGTCGTCTCCAACATTCTTCTGGGCGGGGTTTCCCTCCAAGCTGATGGCTTGCAAGGAGTTGTAGTTAGCTGCAAGTTGGCCAAGGCATTTCGCTATCGAGATTTTGTTAAATCGCAGATCCAGAACAGACAGCTTTAAGAGGCGATGTAGACCCTCCACCTCACTGATTTTGTTTCCAGCCAAGTACAACTCCTTCAGAGAGGAACACGAAGCCAGGCCTTCAAACATAAACAGAATTAATATTAGAACTATCCAAGAGAAATAATTAAACAAAACACGCTCAAAATATATATCTACCATGCCCAATTCGTAAAATCCTGTTGTAGCTCAGGTCCAGTACGCGAAGTCTAGTGAGTTCACGCAGTCCTTCAATATTGGCAATGTTGTTTTTTGACAGATTCAACATATGAAGTCCTCGAGGAAGCGCACCAGCAGTTATCCTTACTGCAGTGAGTATGCAAGAATATAATGCTAATTAAAACTTCAAATTATGAACAGTGAAGAAACAAGAAACACCGAGTACCATACAGAGGAGAAAAGGTAAGTATCTGAACAAAACATACGAAAGAGATGTAAGAGATGCGAACCTATGGCATTTCCCGACAGATTGACCACCCTCAGATTCACGAATGCACTAAGAAATGGGATCACTGCCAATCCATGATTAGCCAACTGAGCTGCGGTGGAAGTTGCACTTAAAGCAGATATATATCTTTTAGCAGCTTCCATTCCAGGAGTGACTTTAACATCTGTCTTAGCAGCACTCACACTATTTAAGTCACCGGAATCTCTCTTCTCCTGCTCATTCGATTGGGACGCTTCATTTGTTTCTTCCAATGGACTGCTGTGCTGAAGACCACTCACCCACTCCTCAATACGCTTGATCTTGAAATCCCTGCTAGGCAATTCATCCCAACGGTGTACTGAGGATTCCCCTTGGATGTTTTTCCCTCTGTTTGCCTCATCTGATTCTGGCATTATCCAGTCCTTCGCTAAACCAGAGTAGTTACAGGAATCATAACCATCATCAATGGAGTTTTCAACACTGTGGTTCTCAGGTCTAGCTATGATATCATCTAATTTATGTTCTTGCATTACCTGCATCCCAAGCTCATTAACTGAAATCTCTTTTCGCCTCACACCTAGGACGTGTAGGTCCTGGGAAGATCTTGATGAGTGAACTGCTAAATGATTCAAATGTGAATGGTCCATCGTAGCTGGAGTAGAATCAGTGATGTTTGGTAGAGAATGTGATTTGACAAGCCCTTGTTGGGCACTAGGCATGTGGACACTACAGTTACCACCGAACTCACCAGACAATGCAGTATCAGAAGTTTCTTGGCCTTCCTTTTCCGAATGTAACGGGTCTCCAATAGAGAAAATGGATCCATCATTGACAACTTCAGAACTGTGACACTGTTCAGGTGGACTTACTCCTCTCCTTCCATCTGGTACTTCATATCTGTTCTGCTCATTAGAACCATCAGAATATCCTTGATCTGTGTCATCCTCAGCATCACTATTAACAGAAAGCCTCCCCTCCAGGTTTAATGCACTTCCCAGTGACCGACTCTTTATAATGCGCCCTGTCTGAGTGACATTTAAGCTACTTTCATCAATACTGCTTTCATTGTCATCTGATTTCCGAATAGGCTGAAGAGATAATAGATGCTTTAAATTTCTACTGGTTCCTTCTGCCTGTGATGGTTTCAAGCTTGTTTCTCCAGACAAATCCTTCAAATTAAAAGCTTGTTTTTTAGAAGAATCTTGTAGCGACTTATTCATTGCTTCGACAGAAGGTTGGGAAATTTTCTGTTTTAAAAGAAGACTCCAGAGTCAAGAAATCATCATAAATTCATAATAAATCAGAAGTTTCAAGGACTTGAAATAATGATTATTCCACTAACCTTAGGCTTTGGGGAAGGTGTGTGAGCTTGGAAACACGAAAACCTAACCATTAGGGGCACTACGAGAACTACATCAACACGCCAACTACCTTTGATTACACTTGAAAACTATCAACAGCAAACTACTGTGCTCATAATTGTCTGGAAGCCGGTATCAACAATATGATCTGCCACATACACCGCAAAAAATCTAGCACCAAGCTTCCGAGGGTTTAACCAAGGCTAACCTTAGCCATAATCAAGCGACAATCCCACTGAAACACGGCACAATCTCCATATGTGTGATGATCTTGATCTCCTTAAAACACAAAGCAAGGCCACTCTCTCATTATCACCCCACACCCTCCTAGAGGTGCGAGAGGAACTCAAATTTTTTGCAGCTGCCAGACTGGAAGAAAATTTCTGTCAATTAGGAGAACCCCAATTGAAACATGCGTTTGATATGCTGGCCTGATTGAATCAAGAAAAAGCAAAACATAAGCTAATTGTGACACCGAGCATCAGAATCTAGAAACATCAAATATTGCATATGAACCCATTACCTCACAAAAGCTTCCATATCAATTCATTACCTCACACAAGCATCTCATACACAGTAAAAGTATAAAGTGCAGCAAAACAATATTTTTCTTGCAACAACAACAACTCCCACCAAAGGACAATGGCAAATGAATCAATTTAGAGCTTTTGGTGCAATTTATCAATCAAAAAGCAGTAATTAAAAACAAATTAGCTTTCAATTCCAATTACTGTACATTAAAATTGGCTCATTGAGATGCCTAAATGGGAAACACAGAAAATAAAATATTCCGACATTAATTTTCTTTGATTGGTCAGACCCAGAAATCAACATTGGGATTGGTGACAATCAATTACAACCCAGAAGTCAAGCACAAACAATCAAGAACATGAATTTGATACCAAAACATCAAAACCCAGAAACCAAAAAAGCACAGAATCCAAATAACAGAGACAAAGATCTGACCTTTTCCTAGCCAGATTGTTATAGAGGACTTGCTCTATAAACCTCGATACGAAACACACCCTGTCTTTCTTGTTCTTCTGCAGCAGAAAGTCAGAAACAAAAGATATGAATCTTTTTCACTGTTTGTCTAATGTTGTTTTACTTGTTAACAAACATGGTTTCTGAATAAACGGCGTGAGTTAATTGGTAAAGACCCGAGCCTTAAGCCTCCAACGCTAACCCTAAGCTTCCTGTCTGCGATTTATAGGACCCGACCGAATCAACGGTGCTGATGTCTGTTTCTTTTTTTCTGAATTTTTATTGGATTGAGATAACAAACGAGGACAGAAAAAGGAAACCTCTCGAGAAAAAGAAAGTGAATTGGATTCTTGCTCATAAATATTTGTGTGGTCTGGAAAAGAATTTGTGCTTTGTTTGCAAACCTCTGGTTTTGAGAATTTGTATCCACAAATGCTACTGTCGTCTTGCACCATACGTAAAGCAAAACAC
Source organism: Fragaria x ananassa (assembly GCA_034370585.1). Lineage (NCBI taxonomy): Eukaryota > Viridiplantae > Streptophyta > Magnoliopsida > Rosales > Rosaceae > Fragaria > Fragaria x ananassa. The sequence goes on along the minus strand of CP139754.1, from coordinate 30,938,978 downwards.
AAAAAATGTTCCTAAAAAAATAAGACCTCTGGTTAATAAAGCTTTGATCGGTTTGTTTTAGCAGTAGTTTCAAGAAGGATCCCTCGTCTTTTTGACTGATGGGCCAAGATTGATTCTTTGTTATGACATGACTGATTAAATGTTTCAAACCAATGAAGGTTGATTCAAGATGAACTTTTTTTGAAGATTTTATTGTTCGGACTAAAGATGGGTTCGCATGCCTCTACATTCTAGAGTTATGGTGCTAAGTTTGTCAGAGTTTTTGCGAAATGTAGATGAACACATTGCATAATTGAGTTTTTGTTTAGACCGCATCAAGAGTCGTTTGCACCTAATCAAACCCAAAAAATTATGATTATCAATAACAAACATGAGTTAAGGAGGCACACCCATATTTAAAAAATTTGTAATAACAATTCCTAACCCATTAAAATTGAATTAGTTGCCGCTACTCTCTCTGTGTTATTGATGCACCATTCATACCTTATGATCAAGAATTCATATGTTAAGGTTAGATTACCAATTTCAGTGGAGTATGAATTGAAAATCTATTAACAAACACTATTCAAAAGAAAGAAAAAAGAACGGCAAGAAATCTCCATCCACTCTTTTGAGCATGATTGATGACCTCAACACAATTATGGAGTTGCAATTACTAATTACCTAATAATGATAAACATTAAAAACAAAATGCATAGCTTTCAGAAGGACAGTGTGAATAGTTTGTAAAAGAGTAGGTGATTCGAACTATTGGGCTTTTTGGACTGCAGAAATTGGGCAGATAACTCGGCCCATCCACATGTTCAACAAACATAGAGAGAAAGCTCTCCAACTGACGGCCATGGCTTCAAGGTTGCTCCAACTGAGAAGGCTCTCGAGGCTTCTTCTCAAGCCCCCATCTTCGAATTTCAGACCATCCTCCTATCTTCTTCTAGAAGCTTCGAGACCTCTCCACCTCCCTGACACTGGCCATGGACCTCTCTATTCGACTGCTTCTAGAAGCTTCTGTTCTTCTCCCCCTTTCAATCTCAACGAAGGCCCCGCCGCCATCGATTACAGGTACTTCCCAATTTTCCATATTGATATGATAGGAAAGTTAAGATCTTTGTGATTAGTAAAGTTGAAATAGTCTGGTTTGCATAAAGTTGATTGCTTTAGTTTTATTTGCTGTAGAATTTGTTTGGTTTTAGTTGCTAATCTGCTGAGAATTCAAGAGTTTCTGTTTGGATTATTTGATATTATGGTGGAAATGAAATGTGGTTGATAATAGTTAACGTGATTACAGTTCACTACTGCAGGAGGATGAATTTCACAAGCTAGCTGATTCTACAATACATGATCTGCAAGAGAAATTTGAGGTGAATTTTGTCAATTAGTTTTGGAGTTTTTCTATTTTTAACTGCATTGTGTGGTGTTGTTTACGATTTACTAAGAGCGGTACGTGGACAGGAATATGGAGATAGTGTTCAAGTTGATGGCTTTGACATAGACTATGGGGTGAGAATGGATGACAATTGACGCTTGGAATTTGATTAATTGATGATGAAAGTCATGTGTGGATTTTGGAAGTGATTGGGTTTGTGTTTTGTGCAGAATGAGGTATTGACATTGAAGCTTGGGGATTTGGGCACTTATGTTTTGAACAAACAAACACCAAATAGGCAAATTTGGTTGTCTTCCCCTGTGAGGTAAGTTTTTGTGCCATTTCTTTTTGGTTTCTGGTATCTGTGTGTGTGTATAATATCACATGTCAATGGTGTCCTAACATATAAGAGATGCATGTCACTTGTGTGAGTTGATATGTCGGCTCGTCCAAAATGTCTATACACGATTAAAATTGGAACCTGTCGATTGTGTTTTTCCATTGTCAAATTATATTGCTTGTCAACTGAATATACTGGCTTCTGTATAAGCAGTTTAGTGACCTGGACAGACCATTCTACAATGAAAACTATATCTCATGTCACTGGTTAACATATGAGATTGTGCTAATTGTATATCAGTTGTGTGAGTCCGTATGTCAGATCTCCAAAATCAGTTAAATTGGAATTTGGAAAACAAAGTGTGATGGCTAATGGTTGGAATTTGGCTGATCTTTTATTGAATTAGACCCAAGACTAGTTGATAAGAAGAAATAAGTAGGGAAAGGGCAACATTTAATCAGTCGGATGATGAGTGAGATGAGCTGGAATCTGCATGTTTGGACATTTTGACATGCATTGAACATGTCTAGATTAGCATCATGCGTGCCAAATTTTCTGGTCGGCTTTGATTTGATAACATGTTTGCAACCAGGTGCGCATTCAACTTTCTAGGAAGCTATCTAGATTCCTAGTGGCTTTTGAGCCTAGATTCTAATCTTGGTATGTCTTTGATGTGGAATGTCATGGAGCATAAATATGGTCTTCCATGTAATAACTGTTTGGACAACTACCTGTTAGTCTGTTACTGATATTGTAAACCATAATCATTGTGATGAATATTGTGCTCTGCCTATCTGCCTCTATTTTGTTTTTACACTTTTGGGGTATTCATTATCAGGATGATAGGATCCGCATTAATTCTTTGCACAACTTTTAATCTCTCATTGGTTTTTGCTGAAAGCTTCATGTTCTTCATGCAGTGGTCCTTTCAGATTTGATTGGGATCGGGATGCTGAAGCTTGGATATACAGGAGGACAAAAGTTAAGTTATTAACACTTTTAGAAACTGAGATGGAGCAATTGTGTGGTGAACCGATCAGCCTTTCATGACCCTGCAAAATTTTAGGGCATACTTGCACAGTTTCTGATGGAAATTTGTTTCAGCATTGGTAAATTATCTGTAACAGTGTGTTGTTTCTATGAAGAGGTACTTTAGTTGGAATTTTCAGATTTGTTTCATTTGCCATGATTACCTTCCATGGATAAAGTACGAGAATGCCAGAGTTCAGAGATTGTTATGTTGCTACCACATGCTTTTTCTAGCTAATAGTGTTACAACTAATAACACGCATTCCAGATAGCCATCTCTTCAATATCAGATCGTCTATCTCTTCACAGCCTTTCATCATCTTCCTCCATTTTTCCTTGTTCTATATTATGCTTGTCCAGCACTTCACCACTGACTTCAGTTTCGTTGACTGTTAATTGCCGTCTGCTCTGCGACTCCTTTCAGTCACTGGAAATCTGGAATGGTAGAATTTCTAGTCCGCTGGTGATTTCGGATTTAGCTAGAAACTGAATCGATATCCTCTTCCGATGGGATATCAATTTTGAGTACCCTAATTCCATCTCGTTGTTCTGCTTCAAACAGTAGATAACAACAGGGGACCCTAATCCTTTCCATTCCAATCTATTAGCCAAAGATTTTCCAGTTCAATATGGAAGACGATGCTGACGTAGGAATGTTTCTCGGACAATGCCATTTGAGCATGAGCAGGTTGTAATACATCCCTGCCGTGTGAGTCTCTATGAAACTCCCCCTCCCCCCCGAGGTACACATGCATTTTAATAGAGACCGAGTGTTTGGTATATGTCAATGACTCGATGAGCTTAGAACCTCCTTGTCCATATGAAATGAACAAAAGAAGAAAGTGTTTAGTTAATCAGATGCTTCCTGTCAATTTAGTAGAAAAGAACGATCGCTTCTTGAGGCACATATATTTAAACGTGAATTATTATAGCAAGCCACAATTGTTTGGTGGCCACGAAAAGAAGTTGCTGAGAGTTTATGTCACAGCCAAAACGGGAAAGAGTTGTGATTTGGGAAGCAACCTAATTCAGTTTTTACATGAGAATAGCAATTATTCCCAAACAGCCTTACGTTCTCTGTGGTTGGTTTGTACCCATTCAATGGTTTATGCCTCTACCAATTTGTGCGGTCTCAAACGAGTGAAAGTTCAGATCAACCTCCATCGTTGATGGTGGAATACAATGACAACTTTCACCAAGAAAGGTTCAAGAAGAAAAAATGTCGACACTTCTTCAATTACGATAGTTGATACGTGAAAATATTTACAAAACTCACATGCTAGAGGATGCGGTCGCCATCGTAGATACTCGAGAGATAGAATTAGACAATTAGTAGTTGCTTGATCAGCTCTTTAGCACGAAAGTTCTTACATGCACCAAGGTATAAGTAAACCGATAATTTTTATTTAATCTCAGTCATTCATCTGATCTCGATGTATTATAACACTAACATCAACACTAACACTGTTAAGGGTATTAAAAAGAAAAAAGACCGGTCACCTGGTAAAAAGCATAACAATAAAATAATATATTTATTCATCAATACAAGGATAAAATCTTGGAGTATCATTATCTCATGAAGAACGAGGACTATGCAATCGAGGAGGAGGTCTAAGGCTCAATCAGATCAAAAATGAGTAGAGGAGGAGGGAATTGAGGGTCTCAAGTTCTCATTCTTATCTCAGCGGCTCTAATCGTCGGCAATCTCACCTCCTCCTCCACCGGCGCCGCCTTGCCTGGCACAATTGCTTCCATTGTTCAGCCCTTTTTTTGGATCCGGCGGTTGTCGGTATAAGTAGTGGTGGAGGCCATGGAAGGAATAGAAGGAATTGGAAGCAACTAGAACCCCATACTGAAAGAGAAAAATTGAGGTATTTAAGCTTCTGGATATTGAAGAGGAAGGTGAAGAAAAGCTGGATTTCAAGTTTTATGAGAAGATGCAAACTTTTATGGCAATTCGATCCGTGCCCATGCTTTTTGTTTTTTTTGTTGTCATGATTTATTTGGATTTATTAGAAGCAGTTTGGTAGCCCGATTCTCTCACCTTCCTTAGCGTCCATTATGTACAAATTCGTATGACCCGATAGACCCGACCGGAACGATTCGTTTCCCGTCCAGCGGGGGTGAAGGGAAAGGCGTTGTTCTTTGCATTTGTGGTCAACTACTTGACCGTGACTGGTCGATGTCGATGGAGATGATATCAACCTTAGTGTTCTACTGTGAGAATTCAGGTCCAACGCCGGTGTAAAGGCCCTTGCGACTGGGTCCCATGACGTCGAGAACGCATTTCCATGATGAAGCTTATGGGAGATGGAGAGAAGCAGTTCATTCTTTTACTGTAGGGGTTGCTGGGTTTTCTATCTTAGTTTGACTTTATTAATTTCTAACGAACGTTTGTTTGACTGTTAATACAACATAATTGGTTCAGGTGCACCATGGTGCACCGAATCCGCTCCGAATTTAGCAAGCCAAATATTTTCGCCTGAAAGAAAATGATATGTAGGAAGCTTTTAGAATTCTTTTCTTAACATGCGGTAATAAAAGTTGATGATCGAGACCACCACCACCACTTTTATTCTGCCCAGAGGTTCCTTCTTCATAAGTCATAACAACTCTTAAAAGACCCACCTGCAATTTTAAAAGAAGAATACTCATTGGATTAATTCCATTGGCTGAGACAGCATGTGGTTCTCTTCCTAGAACTACTCTCAACCACGATATGTTTACTTAAGAGCTTCTTAATCATATTCTACCAATATTATAGTACTAATCCTTGATTATGATTCATAATCTAATATAATAGAGGCTTTCCTGGTTTCAATAAAGTTGAACCTTGCATAAAACGCTTGCCCCCACATGATTTGATTGCCGGCCATACGATAAACCAAATACTAATCCAACTCATTATTCTCCTTAACCAACTCATAAGCTTAGATATTTTGTTGGGGAAACAATTAAGAAAGAAATTTCACAGTTATCCAAGTTTAAACATTTTTGAATTGAGAACCTCGAACCTAAAACCACACAACGCTAACTACCAAGAAATGAAAAATATCAAGAAGCAACCGATTTTGGGTCCCAACCTATTAACAAAACAAAGTCATCACTTGGGCGTGTCTAAACAACCTTAAGCTAAACAAGTATTGTCATATCATATTCATCCACGCTAGACAGATTAGAATGATCGGATCCATTCGTTACAATTGAGACAACTAAATCTTTTTCCCTAAACACTCCTGCATTTTACACACCGACTCGTGTATTATTTCGGGATGGCGAAAAGACACCAACTAGCTAGGAAGCAGTCAATTACATCTCCTATTATGGAAGGGAAGGTTGGCAAGTGTGAATCGGTCACACTGGTTTTCTGAGATATTGGTATGGGTTGGGACACTGAATCATCGTTTTGGTTACTGTTTGAGAGCTCAGGGGTCCCCCAGCCCTTAAGGTTGGCCATGGCGATTTCTGACACCTGCCCAATTTCTAAACCAAGGCCATCACGCCACCTCCCTCAACTGAGAACCTTTCCTAAATCTGAACGTCCTTCCTTTCTAAGGCTTCTGCACCGCACAAATATTCTAATTCTACCTACTACCCATTACATACCGACACGGTAAAAATAAATCACCTGAATTATTTACATTCACTGATTCAAAGTTTCACAACAGAAGGAAAATGATCCAAACAAAACACAAAGATTTCATGCGATCAATAACAGATGAAGAATCAGAACTACATTCGACGGTTATAAACAAAAAAAGAAGAATCAAGGAAATCGTCTGACTAGTATACAGATTTAAACTCGTGGTCAAATTTGGATTCAGTTGTTAGGTAAAAAAAAAAAGACTGAAAATATCTTAAAGGCTATACCTCATATCAGAGGGATACGAGGCTCGGAGGAGTCAAGATCGACGGCTTCCCTGAGTTTACAGTCATTTTGCCGGAAATTTCTCTTCGGAGATTCAATAGCGGACGAGAATCTCGGACCTGAACCGTTAAGATCCAGTTTACGGTTTTTAAAAGGTATCCTGCAGTCAACCGAAGTTGCGCCGCCGTCGGTATGGGCGGTGCAAGCTGTTTCACACCTCAGTCGTGCGGTTAAACGGCGGAGATCGTCCTGTGATACAAATATCCACAAATCTTAGCCGTTGATGACGAAAAACCGGACGGAAATGCATAATTTTCAGAGCCGAAAAATAAGAATATGAAAAAAGAGAGAGTATGTACATTAGAGCGAAGATCTCTGGCTCGCTTCAACGAAACCGCGCCGACTGAGCGGCGGCCATATCTATCGTCATTGTGAGCCTCTTCGCTGCTCGAAGAGCTCGCGGAGGGCGGAGGCGGCGTCGAAGCCCAAGGCACCACCTGATTCTCACCTTCCTCATCGAAATCAAGATCGCCGTCGTCGTCGTCAGAATCGGAGTCCTGATCTTCATCTAGGTCATCATCATCCGTATCATCATTACCGGCCTCGCTCTCTTCGTCGTCGCCTCTGCTTTCGTTTCTGGCCACACACCGGTCGCAGACGGAAAAAGTATGGCCGAGCTTCTCGCCGGAGGCTTTCCAGGCCGTCGGCGCGTAACACGCGTGGCAGAGGAGCGTCCTGGAGTGCCTGGCCACCAGGAAATTGGCGCCGTGAACCTTGAAATCGCAGTCCCAGCAGAGAATCGCCTGGTCCGATTCGCAGTAGGTCCGAGCAGGTAGCTGGCAGAGCTCGCAGTTCTTCATCTCCGGTGAAAGGACTCAGAGTCCGGCTTAAGTCTAATCGTTTCTTCTCAGTTTCTCTGCGTAAATTTTTTCTCGGAATAATTTTCTCTCTTCTCTTCAAATACTCAAATACGGAATGGGTGGAAAAAGCAGAGAAAGACCACCTTGCTGTTACTTATAGAAAGTTAGAAACCCACTTCGCTCTTCCATTAAATGACGATTTTACCATTTCCAGTTAAACGCTCTCGACACTGCAACAACTACTCTTGGATTATTAATAACCCAGTGATTAAATGAGAATATTCCTTACATAAGAGGGTAGCTCGTTCATTTCCAGTTAACCGTGTGGGTTCCACGGTCGGGAGGTTTTTGAAAAGGAGGACCAGAGGCGGAGGGTGTGGTGGTTCGCAGTGCCAGGTGTCGCTGTGCGAGGGAGCAAGAGCTTGTGTGGTGGGAATGGGCAGTCGGGGCACTTTGGTCATTTGTTGAAGTTTTGCCTCCTCAGTTGGTGCAGGATATTTTTAAATGATGACATGGCGTGTCCACGTGGGCAAATATGGTGGAGAAGATTCTGTTGGGCTGATGTGGCACGTTTTGGGCCAACGAACCACGTGGGTCTGCACCTGCCTTGATTCTTCTAATATTAAATAGTGGGTGGGTCCTGGTTGGCGATTTTCAGCCCTGCATTCCGGGGCTCCGAATAATATCCGCAATTGTTGTAACGGCTGCCGTGGATCGATTAAAAGATATGGCTGAGATCGAGCAGGCCCACGCGCTCTGAAGTAGTCGCCAGCTGTCAGCCGTCAGTCTATCCAATCTTATGCTTTTCTTTTCAGAAAAAGAATTTTGTTACAGGATGCATCATGGCACCTCAAACGGGGCACGAGATTGTGGTCACTTGTGCAGTAGTTTACTAGTTAGTCTAAGAAATTCGACCCGGTAGCACTGTTTATCTACTGATGCAACGCTCTGCTTGTGTGTCTATGTGACTTGTTGAGTATAGAGTTTATCTGTTAATGAGAATATGAGATTACAATTTTGGTATGGTTTGGTTATAAGAACCAGTAAAAGCATGGTGTAAATAACTGTAAAAACAGATAATCTTACAGGAATTTGTCGACCATATATCATTTCACTAACAAAAAATCATGGTTAATTTGATACTTAAACTAAGATACCATGTAAATCACATGCTGCATGTTTATTGTTACTGTAGATAATTCTTTTTTCATAGAATAAAACAAAAATATATAAAGGAGCATACGGGGTATCCAAAGTTTACAATGTCAAACATAAAGGCATGAGCGATCTCATTTAAGATTATATCAGCATGTTTGTTACACAAGACTGCCTAAGGCATGCCTAATTTGTAAAACAGTCATTTACTGTCTAAGCTTAGCTTATGCTGTGATTAAGCCAGTCTCATGTTTGGTACTGTTTGGGGACTAAAGAACAATACAATAAAAATAGTCCAATCTCATGTTTGTTGTTGTACTGGACTAAATGATCATTGAAGTAGATGTAAATATCTCTATAAAAATTTACACAGAAAATTGCAACTGCGCACCTGCAGCTTCTGCCTGCTTCGATAAGGTATTGAAGGAAGCCGGATTTGGACACCCAGGGTTTGACACAATTGCAGAAGTAGCTGATTTAAAGAGGTTGACAATAGGGGTTTCTCCACCATATTGAGAATGCAATATTTGTCCATCTGCAGCAGGAAGCAAGCCCAACCAAGGGGCAGTTTGCATGAAATGTGTGGTGTCTGTTCCTCTCTGCGAAGCATGTTAGATTGTGAGGGTGTGACTCAAGCAACCACAAAGATGAAGTTTCAATTACAATAGTAATCTGAATACAGGCAAACTTCACCTGCCCACTCACAGCAAATATCAAACTTCACCTGAATCCGAAGAACTTCTCCTTTGAGCTCTGATTTGGTTTCCCAATGTGTAATACACTTCCAAACTTGTCAATGTGTATTAATTAGAGATCAACCCTTCATAATCAATCTATCAGAGAGGAAGCAGAGGTCGAAATCGTTAAATAACGATGCAGTATGTAGTCTGCCCAATTTTGGGGTGACTATGTAAGAAGGCCAAAATGGGACGCCAGGACTACGTATACTCTTTTAATTCAGTCCATTGTTTCTCCAAACATGGGTTTCAAATTATTTTCTTACCTAAGCTAGTCCAATTCATGTTAATCCAGTGTAACAAACGCGACCTATTTGTCCAAGTATTTATCATCAGGCGAGTTATGTCCTAAGTGCACGTGTTATTGCATCGACTACAAAATTCGCATCCTTAAAGGCTAAACATATGTTTAAAGTACTTTTGGAGTAGTTGCTAAAGTTTACGTTAACATTATTTCCAAGGCAACGCATGAGTTATAAAATTATTCATAGTAAGAAATTTCTTTGATATCTTAAAAGAAATCAGAAAACAGATTTTGCAAACAAATACAACATTGTTACCTTATTATTTTTTATTTCTTATATTTACGTAGTTTTATTTATCGCGGTTATCGGACAAGCTTTACTAACAATAAGTCTAATTTCGGAAGATCTTATTTGTACATGACCATGTGTGAACATATACTATTGGAATGACTTAGATGAACTTAATAATACGCATGAGTGCATGATTGACCTACATGTAAATGACTAAGATTTTATCGTATACTTTAAGCGCCGTGTATACAATAATATCGGATAGCAATCCATCAAAGATTTGCCTTCGATCATATATAGCAGGAGACTTAAGGTCACTTAAACAATGGCAATAGAGCAGTAGACATAACAATTAACAGAAGACTCTGAACTAGCCAATAAGTTTGGTATCCAAATATGCCTTTGGTTTTTCTTCTAATAAGACATTAAAATTAAAAATAGGAACATTTATTACATCCCGCCCAAAAGTTTGTCTGCCCATTTTCATCATAGTTGTGGGCTATGGCAAGTACTCAAAGGTGATAGGTCAGTAATTTGGCATGCTTTCCCATATTGGAGTCTAATGTCCATTTCCAGAGCCCAATGTAGTCGCTAAAATGGGTAATCTGGAAGGAAGCCCAAAACTCAGTCTCGAGAATTTCCACTACCTTGATAATCACAAATCTCGGATTACAAGCCCTAGGAAGATTAATCGTGCTTTCAGAATATATATATGTTAACTAGAGGAAGACAAGCAATGCAGCAAGCCCGCAAGAGCAAGAATAAGGTGAACTCTTCATTAACTCGTGTTCATTGAAAATTCTAATGAAAACAATGCATCGCTATTAGTAATTTATGTCTGCAACAACTGGATTAGGAATAGAATGATGACATTTCTGTTCTGACCAGCAACTTGCACTAACAAAATTTGCGACAACCAATACTTTACTGCTCCTCACATTTTGTTTAGATAGTTTCATACAAAGGGTCCACGCACATAAAAAGAAAAAGATGGAAGAAACAATAGACGACCTTGACCTAGAGATTGAGCCACCCTTTTCTCAATCATTCAGCCAAGTCTTTTGTTCCGGTGTTGCTTGGCTCAGAGCATCTTAGTCTTGGTGCAATGGTGCATGCAAGCTGTAGATGGCTACATTTTGTTTTTGTTGCTAAATGAAAGCTGCAGGATTACTGATCACACTTACTACAAGTATGCTTAGCTCTGTTTCTTCATTTTGTTTAGCAGAAAAAGAATTAAGGGATAGCAAGAACAAATTACTACTCGTTCATATATTACATGGTTTGCAGAATAGCATGGTCTCATCTGTCTTCTTCTTGTATGCAGTACTATTGCTTTGCTGTAATGATTACCTGCTTTTTTCAGCTAGAGATACATTGACACACGCTGATCCAGTTATTGATGACGGATCATCAGCAACTCTTGTTTCAGCAGGAGGAACATTTGAACTGGGTTTCTTTACCCCTCGTCCTACTGGGAAAAGTAACTCGAGCGCTGATGGCAGGTTTGTTGGCATATGGTATCACAGATTGACTCCAATGACAGTTGTATGGATTGCTAACCGAGGACAACCACTACCTGCCGATTCCACTGGACGTCTTACAATTGAAGAAGGTAACCTCCGCGAGTTGGATAGTTTGGGAGAGAAATATTGGTCAACAGACATTGTAATACCATCATCTTATAACATGATTGTGAAGTTAATGGAGACTGGAAACCTGGTGTTAATGGACTCTGATCAGATGGCAGCAAATACTCTGTGGCAGAGCTTTCAAAACCCGACTGATACATTCATTCCTGGGATGCTAATGGATAAACGCTTTCAGTTGACTTCTTGGAGAAACGAAAACGACCCTGGACTTGGGAACTTCACCTTCAAACTTGATCAAGATGAGAAGCAGTATATCATCTCAAAGAAGTTGGTTCCTTACTGGAAAAGTGGAGAGCCAGGGGATAATCGATTCAGCCCAGATGAAATGAGTGCTCAGGTACATTACTTGTTATCAAATTTGACCAGCACTGATACAGGTAGACAGTCTACTTATTCTAATTTTTCTAATGAGCGACATTGGAATTTAAATTATACACGGCTGGTGATGAATTCTACTGGAAAGTTACAGTTTTTGACTTTGAATGAGAACAAGAAGGATTGGCTTGTTTTGTGGTCGGAGCCAAAAGATCAGTGTAGTTTGTTTAAACCTTGTGGAAACTTTGGCAGCTGTAATATTAAAAATTGGCCTTTGGTATGCAAATGTTTGCCCGGTTTCAGGCCTCAGTCCCCTGAGTATTGGAGTTCTGGAGATTTTTCAGGTGGATGTTCTAGACAGTCGACATTGTCTAACAACAACAGCACATTCTTGAGCTTGAAGATGATGAAAGTTAGAGAGGCAGACTCGCAGGATAATGTGGACAATGAACCAGAATGCAGAAAGCGTTGTCTAGAGAGCACCCAGTGCCAGGCTTACTCGTATGCCGTTCTACCTCAAAGAGGTTCTACTACCACCACTAGCAATTCCTCATGTTGGACATGGTTCGAAGATCTAAATTATCTTGTAGAAGAGTATGACCGTGGCCACAATGTCTCTGTTCGAGTTGCCTCATCTGATATAGGTATTGTGCTTTTGTTTATCAACGGTTTTATAAATAGTTACTCAGAAGTATGAGATTATTAAAGGCAAGGCTAATTTGTTAGTTCATAATGATAATCGAGAAATTACACCTTGTGCAGGATCTACTGTAAGAGACTGTGAGCCTTGTGGCACAACGATGATACCTTATCCCCTAAGCACCGGACCGGATTGTGGTGACCCCATGTACTTCCATTTCAACTGCAACACTTTGACAGGCCAGGTTAGCTACATGGAGCCGAATGACGCCTTTAGAGTTATAAGCATCACTCCGAGTATGCAAAAATTTGTACTCCAAGGATTGACAGCCAAAAAGCTAGATGGTTGTGATTCTAGAAAGAGAGCTAAAACTCTACCGCTCAACCCATCGCCACCGTTTAATATAAGTAGTTGGTGCAATGCAGACCTCGGAAACATTAGTTCTGAAGTATTATCTTCTGGAGTTCTTAATGTAGTAGAGTTGAGTTGGGACCTACCGCTGGAACCAGCCTGCAAAACATCAGAAGATTGCAAGGGTTGGCCACATTCAACCTGCAATATTCTAGCGAAAAGATGCCTTTGCAACAAGAGTTTTCAATGGAATGCCTACAACTTCAGTTGTACTCAAGGTTTGAATGTTATTTTACTCGTGCTTGACTGCTTGGCATAATATTGCCATTCATGTCCCCTTGAAAATTAATTAATGAATCCAGTGCTTCTGAAGATAATAGTACTATCAAGGAGGAAAATTTTGATTGATATTTTGTTTCTTTAGGTAATTTATATTGTTCAGATTCCTACTGTAGTAATTAACCAACACTGATGTTAATTCTCTAAGCCAAAGATGTTTGAACTGGGAATGAATCAGCTTTCTTACCAAGAACAACGTACAATTCTTGAGATCTTACTAATTCTTGAAATCATCTATAGGAAAATCATCGCCTGGTTAAAGTCTCACATACTGGTGGTATACACTCGGTTTAATGTATCATCGATCATAAAGGAGATACTGAATCCAATTATTTCAATTGTCTATTATCACTCAATTATGATGCTTTAGTTGTTTATACAATGATGATAGTTACATGTTGGTTGTCCTCACTTTGTTGCAGAAGGTAGTCTTCAGCTGGAGCCATCAAACCATCCATCGCAATCGTCCTCAGGAGAGGATTCAGACAGAAAAGTTCATTTCTATTTGATTATTGTGGCGGTGCTTATAGGCATGATTTTACTGGCATGTATCATTTCTATTTATATATGGAGAAGAAAACTGACCAGTAAACAAGGTGAGTTAGGTAACTACTTTTTTGTTTCCCTTTTGGTTACAAAGTTAACAAGTTTGCTCTAAGCTGTTTCTATATTGTATCAATTACTTTTATTTTCTTCACTCTGTATTCATGAAGATCTGCAAAAATTTGGTCCAATTGAATGACACGGGCATATTCTTATCAGATCAAGTAAGTCGTGCACAGTTTGATAGTGAAAGACGAGTCAAAGAGTTGATAGACACCAGTGAGTTCAACAAAGAAGATGAGAAAGGTATAGATGTACCTTTTTTTGATTTTCAAAGCATACTAGAAGCTACAGATAATTTCTCAGAGGCTAACAAGCTTGGACAAGGGGGATATGGGCCTGTTTACAAGGTAATTGAGGAACACTAGATTTATCATTTCTTATCAATTGAATCAGTGCAATACTTGCATGTTATTGTCCTAATAAAATGGTTATGCCCTTGTTGATCATGTCAAATTCCTTTAGCCCTTGTTTTATCTGTAAAGAATTATAAATATTGTTATCAGGGGAAGTTTCATGGAGGTCAAGAAATTGCAGTAAAGAGGCTATCAAAGGTTTCTGGACAAGGGTTACAGGAATTTAGGAATGAGGTTGTGCTGATTGCCAAACTTCAACACCGAAATCTTGTTAGACTCAAAGGATACTGCATCAAAGGAGAAGAAAAGATTCTTCTCTATGAGTACATGCCCAACAAAAGCTTAGATTCCTTTATATTTGGTTTGCTTCTACTCCCCGGTTTTACTCATTTTAATTAATGCATGACAAATAGTATTCTTGATTGATTGAACTACCGTAAGTCAGTAACTAAACTTTTCTCAAACTTTGCAAGATCATACACAAAGGGTGTTTCTCAATTGGGAGATGCGGTATAACATTATTTTGGGAATTGCTCGAGGACTTCTTTATCTTCATCAAGATTCCAGGTTGAGGATCGTTCATAGAGATTTGAAAACCAGCAATGTGCTTTTGGATGAGTAGATGAACCCCAAAATATCCGACTTTGGCTTGGCCAGGATTGTTGGAGGCAAAGAAACTGAGGCAAACACAAATACTGTTGTAGGAACCTAGTAAGTACAACTTCAAGGTGTATGGTTCGTACATTGTATTCTCTTATCCATTAGAACATAAGTGCTTCTGTGTTCACACGTTATTGATTTTACAACGAATTGTGATGCAGTGGCTACATGTCTCCGGAATATGCGTTGGATGGAACTTTCTCAACCAAATCAGATGTCTTTAGTTTCGGTGTGGTTCTTCTTGAGATAATCAGTGGAAGAAAGAATGCAGGATTTTATCAGTCCAAGCAAACTTTCAGCCTCATTTGTTATGTAAGTTGCATTTTCCTCTTTTCTATTTTGGCCAATAGGTAAAATATTTTGCATAACCGCTCTTGTCCCCCAATTTATTCATGCTACATTGGATATCAAAATTTTCTCAGGCATGGGAACTCTGGACAGAAGATAAGGTGTTGGATTTAATGGACAAGAATTTGCAAGAAAGTTGTGACAGAAGTGAATTTATAAAGTGTGTAAATGTTGGGCTATTATGCGTACAAGAAGATCCCGTCGATCGCCCTACAATGTCAAATGTTATTACCTTGCTTGACAGTGAAACTGCAGTCCCTGCAACTCCTAAACAACCAGCCTTTTTCATAAAGAGAGGCAGCTCAAGCACAGCTTCCACTTCTACTAAGCCAGAAACAATTTCTGAAATAACTACTCTGGAAGGTAGATAAGTAATCCATCAGCTCCTTTTTTTTATCTTTTTTTTTTTTTCCCTATGAACCTTTAACTGTAATTATTTCTTGGGTACACCCTGAAAGATCTGTCAAACAATTTCAGACAAGAATAATAAAAGCTTCAGTGAAATACTGTAACTTCTTCTTTGTTGGTGATAAAATTGTTCAGCGTTTACTGATCCTTCAATGTAATAATGGTAAAAGTGTCTCTGGACTAATTCTGTGCAATACTTGTGAAAACCTTTCTGGTCAAATATTATCTCGCCAAAAAATCGTGGTTAACATATTAGTATGTTATGTTATTGATATTTTAAAAAGCATACCATGTAAATTGCATATACTTACACTTATGTGTATACAAACATCTTTCCAATGAACTTTATTTTCTTTTAATGGACAAAATGTAACGTTAATAAGGAAACATCTGAGCATGAGAAACCTCATTTAAAACTATATTCATCCAAAGTAGTGCATCTGTTATAGTGTCAGCTACAAAATTAGTCTTCTTAAAGATGTGTCTAAAATATTTCTACAGTTTACTTGGCAAGATTTAGAGCATGCCGATTTTCATCATAAATATGGGCTTGTACTTATTGTCATACTTTCCACATAGAGCCAACTGTCAATATCCAGAGCCCAATGTAGCTAGAATTGGGTACTTTGGAAGGAAGCCCACAAATTAGTCTGTCGAATTTCCAGTAGACCACTCATGATCATGGAGGAAATCTAGCAGAATTATGCCCTAAAACTAATCGTGCTTTTCAGAATGTAGATGTTAACTAGAACGACGGGACTACTGTAAAACACTAAAACTAAAGATAAACCCTAGCGTGTAGTAAAGGACTTTCTTTTCCCAGCGTGCTACTTCCAAGTTCTAAACAACCAAGTGTTTCGGTGAAGCTTGAACTGAATGAGCCATTTGAAGAGGAAGATGCTAAACCAGGAGTGTTGTTCAAACGTGAAGAACACACATGGGATCGGCCACGCCCTTTTAACATTGGTAAGCAATTGCATGTCCCTAATACTGGGAAGAATGTCATCTTGGATGAAAATAAGTTTTTGGCTTTCACAAAATTTTGATCACCACAAACACTATTCTCGTAATTGGGCTTAATAATCTTTCTCTTTCTCGTATGCTGTGAGCAGCATAAGTGTGTTTCAGAGGCATGTTGAAACTTGGAAGACGAAGCTTACACAGGAGTGGGATTACCCTAGAAGATGCAAGAGCAAGAAGAGACAAGATGAACAAGGTAAAATCTGTACTGATGGTCAAATGATGTGATCATTTAAGCTTGTAAATTCCAATGAAAATAACGCATATCAGTGTTGCTAACTTGGGTGTGTGACAACTGGATTATTGAGATGGAACAAAAGTGACAAGAGATATTTTTCTGTTCTTCATATTCGTGGACTCAAAGAGAAGGATGGAAGAAACCAAAAACAAAGAGACGACCTTGACCTGGAGATGTTAGGCCAGCTCTTCTCAATCATTCAACCAATACTAGTCTAATGTAAATTTTATTGATTAATGAAATCCCAATTGACCAAAAAACATTAACAAACACGAAATTTGTGTACTGGTATTGCTTGGCTGCTGATGCTTCAGATCTCGGAAGCAAAAGCGCCTTAATCTAATTATAGGTGTATCAGTGTATGCAAGTAGTAGTCTCAAGTTTAGTTGACTTGGTATAGCGAAAATTATACAGCGCACCCGGGTGCGCCGCGCACCCGTCCATCTCCGCCGTCCATTTTGAAAAAGTCAAAAGTCCGCGTCAAATGGACGGCGGAGATGGACGGGTGCGCTGAATACGCTCTCTTGGTATAGTTGGTTAAGATGTTCATCTGATCGGTTCAATTGTGGAGGTCGTTTATAGGATCAAATTCATGAGAGCCTATTCGGCGCACCAGTCATCTCCACCGTTAATTTTTTTTTTTGGCGGGTCAAAATGGACGGTGGATACACCCGGGTGCGCTGTATAATTTTCCTCAAATTCATAGTCATACATAGTTCTTAATATGTTACTAGGAATACAGAATACTAGCTAGTTGATAAATGGAAAAAGAGAACAATATGGCAGTCAGTGGTAGCTAGCAGGGAAACAAATGAAGGCTGCTTAGCTCCCTCAATCCATTCTGCTTAGCCATAAGATCAAAGAAGATACCAAGAACATTTTTTCATTACTTGGTTTGCATATAGTATGGTATCTTACATGTTTTTCTTGTATGTACTACTATTGCTATGCTCTTATGACAACCTATTTTGTGCTGCTAGAGATACATTAACATATGATGATCCAGTTATCGATAATGGATCAGATGCTCTTGTTTCAGCAGGAGGAGAATTTGAACTAGGTTTCTTTCCTACTGCTACAGGGAAAAGATATGTGGGCATATGGTATCATAAGATCAAACCAAGAACAGTTGTATGGGTTGCCAACCTAGAGGGACTACCAGCCAATTCCACTGGAGTTCTTACAATCGAGGACGAAGGTAACCTCTACGTGTTGGATAGAGATACTGGAAAGCATTATTGGTCAGCAGAAGTTGGAACATCTTCGTTTTTTAACATGACATTGATGACAGTACAGATAACGGATTATGGGAACCTGGTTTTGAGGGAAACTGGTGATGAGTTGACAGCAGATCCTTTGTGGCAGAGCTTTCAATACCCAACTGATACATTCATTCCTGGGATGCTAATGGATGCTAACTTGGAGTTGACTTCATGGAGCGACAAAGATGACCCAAGAACTGGGAACTACACCTTCAAGCTAGATCAAGGAGGGAACCTGTTTACCATCTTAAACAAATCGGTTCCTTACTGGAACAGTGGAGAGCCAGGTATATACTTGAGCTCAGATGAGATGCGTCCTGAGGTAGCTTACTTGTTATTAAACTTAAGCAAGAGTTCTCTTTATAGAACTCAGTCACAATTTAACTACAGTTATACAAGATTGGTGATCAATTCTAATGGAGTGCTCAATGGTTTGACCTGGATCGACACCATTAAGCAGTGGAGTGTCTTCTTGTCTGAGCCAAAAGATCAATGCAGTGTGATAAATGCATGTGGAAACTTTGGCAGCTGTAATATTGATAATACCCCGCTAGTGTGCAAATGCTTGCCAGGTTTCAACCCCCAGTTTATAGAGAACTGGAAATCCGGAGATTTTTCGGGTGGTTGCACAAGACAGTCGTCATGTAGAGAGAATGACACCTTCTTAAGCATAAAGGTGAAAAAGGCAGGAAGATATGATTCATTATCCTATGTTACCAGTGATACAGAATGCAAGAATACGTGCCTTAGTAGTTGCCAGTGCCAGGCTTACTCTACTTCAGCTGTAAACTTCACTTCTCGAAGGGATATTCTTAAGAATGTCATTTGTTATATATGGACCACTGATCTAAATAATCTGGTGGAAGACTCTGGTAACTTTGGCAAGAATCTCAATGCTCGAGTTTCCCTGTCTGATTTAGGTATGGCACTCCACTTTATTCATTGCACTATAACCTTTAAACATGTACATAAAAGCATGATGCTAAGAGAGTGAACATAAATGGGGTATTCTAATTCCTTACTTTGTCATGACAGTTGAATATTACACCTTGTGCAGGATCTATTGTAAGAGACTGTCAGCCTTGTGGCACAACCACCATTCCTTATCCCCTGAGCACTGGATCAGATTGTGGTGACCCCATGTATTTAAGTTTCTGGTGCAACACCTCCAGTAGTGAATTCATCTTCCATGGTTCAGATGACACCTCCTTTAGAGTTATAAATATCAGCCGAAGTACACAACAATTCATTATCAAATCCAAAAATAAGGATTATTGTGATTCTAGAAACAGAAGGCCGAACATTTCCCTTCCGTTTAAGGTAATCAGTTGGTGCAGTTCTGACCTGACGAAGAATTTTAATTCTGCCAAAGACTCATCCAGCAGTCCTTCTGTAATAGAGATGGGTTGGAAGCCACCCATGGAACCAACCTGCACTACATTAAAAGACTGCAGGGACTGGCCAAATTCTACTTGCAATCCAGTAAGCGGAGGAAAGAAAAACTGCCTTTGCAATACAAATTTTCAATGGAACGGCATCACTTTAAGCTGTACTCAAGGTGAAAATGCTGTGCCTCTTTTTAATTAATATTCCTATATTGAGTCCAGTGCTGCTGAAAACAATGGGACTGCTAAGAAGGATTATTTTGATTGAGATTTTGTCCAACCATAAATGAGAAGTAACTGAAACCAAGTAGAATTTGACTGAAGTCTTTTATTATGTTGGCCTTATTATCATGGAATATGCTGCTTCAGAATGTTCGGTGATTATACAAAGTCACTTCTGATTATCTTAGTTTTTTGCAGAAGGAAATCTACAAACGCTATCAAATAAGAGTTCAAGGAAAAAATTGCTATTGCCTCTGCTTCTTGTGGCAGCTATAGGTGGGATAATTCTAGCATGCATCATTGGTTTTTGTATATGGAGAAGAAAGATGACTAAGAGACAAGGTATATATATATTTTCAGAGGTAAATTTAAGTTCCTACTTTTGATGCATGAAACTGTGCTTGGTTTGTTCTATTGAATGTCAAGATGAGAAATTGAGTAGAAACTTCTTCAATTCCATGTGTTAGATCAAGTAAGTCGTCCGCAGCTTGATAGTGAAAGAAGAGTCAAAGAGCTCATAGACACAAGTGACTTCAATGAAGAAGCTGATAAAGGCATAGATGTACCTTTTTTTGATTTGCAAACAATACTAGTTGCTACAGATAATTTCTCAATTGCAAACAAGCTTGGACAAGGGGGGTATGGGCCTGTTTACAAGGTAATATTCCACTACTTGTTTGTCATATCTTCACAATTGAGCTACTGCAATACTTATATGTTGTCATGGGCTAGTTGTACGTTTTCAAGTTTTTAACAAATTAAACTTGTTTTCAGGGGATCTTTCCTGGAGGTCAATAAATTGCTGTAAAGAGGCTATCAAAAGTTTCAGGACAAGGCTTACAGGAATTTAAGAATGAGGTGGTGCTAATCGCCAAACTCCAACATCGTAATCTTGTTAGACTCAGAGGATATTGCATGAAAGGAGAAGAAAAGATTTTACTGTATGAGTACATGCCTAACAAAAGCTTAGATTCCTTTATATTTGGTTCGCTTATAATCCTCAGTTTTACTTTTTTTTTTTACTGCATAATATGATGTTTCTTGATTAACTGAACTACCATAAGTACTAAATGTTTTGTTGAAATGGAAAATGTAAACTTTGCAAGATCATACTCAAAGCCTGTTTCTAAATTGGGAGATGCGGTTTAACATTATTTTGGGAATTGCTCGAGGACTTGTTTATCTTCATCAAGATTCCAGGTTGAGGATCATTCACAGAGATTTGAAAACCAGCAATGTTCTTTTGGATGAAGAAATGAACCCCAAAATATCTTACTTCGGCTTGGCCAGGATTGTTGGAGGCAAAGAAACCGAGGCAAACACAAATACAGTTGTAGGAACCTAGTAAGTGCATATTCGGTGTATGGTTCATACATGAATTCTTCTATCCTTTTCTGAAGTTCTTTTGTGCCCACATGTCTTTGATTGTATAACAATTTGTGATGCAGTGGTTATATGTCGCCAGAATATGCATTAGATGGAAATTTCTCTGTCAAATCAGATGTCTTTAGTTTTGGTGTGGTTCTTCTTGAGATAATCAGTGGAAAAAAGAATGCAGGATTTTATCAGTCCAAACAAACCTTCAGTCTACTTAGTTATGTAAGTTACAGTTTAATCTTCTTCTTCTTCTTTTTCCTTCTGTTTTGGCAATGGCTGGGTGAAGTATCTTGAATATTTAGTATCCACTCGTGCCCCATTTTATATTCATGCTACATTGGATTTTCGACATTTTCTCAGACATGGGGACTCTGGACAGAAGACAAGGTGTTGGATTTAATGGACAAGAATTTGGAAGAAAGTTGTAACAGAAGTGAATTTATGAAGTGTGTAAATGTTGGGCTATTATGCGTACAAGAAGATCCCGTTGATCGCCCTACAATGTCAAATGTTATTACCTTGCTTGACAGTGAAGCTGCAATCCCTGCAACTCCTAAACAACCAGCCTTTTTCATAAGGAGAGGCAACTCTAGCACAGCTTCCTCTTCTACTAAGCCAGAACCAAATTCTGAAATAACTATTCTGGAAGGTAGATAGGTAAATGCATAACCTTCCCATTTCTCTCTCTCTCTCTCTCTCTCTCTCTACCTTTAACTGTAATTACTTCTTGGGTATATCCAGAAAGATCTGTCCACCAATTTCGAACAAGAATAATAAAACCTTTGGTGAAATACTGTAACTTCTTCTCTGTTGGTGATTAATTTGTTCAGCGTTTAATGATCCTTCAATCTAATAATGGTAAAAGTCTCTGCACTAATTCTGTGCAATACTTGTGAAAGCCTTTCTGGTCGATTTGTTACCATTTTAATTTCAATATACTTTCTTGGTTTGTAACTATTGACCATCTTTGTGTACCTTTTTACCTTCTTCAACTGATCGACTGAGTCATTTCGAAATCGACAAATCTTGAAACCAACTGGGAATGAGTTTTGTTTCTTGCTTTGTTGGGATTGGATCAAGTAAACTTCTACTTTATGTGATCTAGGTTTGTTTTTTTGTATAAGGAGACTCTGATCTCGATATTAAAATCTAGTTCATAATCTTAGCTTTGCCTTGTCGTTTCGATGCTCCAATAATAGGGAAATACATTCCCTCTGGCCTTTGTGTAAAGTATATCTCTTCCTCCCAAAATAAGGTTTTGGAATGATGCATAAGCTCAATCTATTGCGCCCTTTTTGTGTCACAAACTTGTTTTAAAAACCATGCAGATCAACATTGCTCTTTACCTTTATCACCACTCCATTAAACAATCAAGAGAAGACAAAGAAGAGCACATGTTGTTTGTTTCATAAATAGAAAACCCGCTTAACTATGTCTGCAAATTCTTCTTCACAAAAACAGGAGGAAAGCAATTCCAGGGGCCCAAGAAAAAGATGAAATGGGGTTACCGATATCCAATTCCCTACTTTGAACTGTTAACCTCTTTGTCCTGCTTTCTTTTCAAATAATTCAAGTTTGGTCTGATTGCAGTGTACATGATTTTCAGATTGTTTAGACTTATAGCAGTATGCCCTCTAAATTAACTACAGCAGAAACCACTTTATTTTCTTCAGTGTAGCAGATTTTCTTCTTAGCATGTAAAGTTCTATAATGATTCCGAGTATTTCAAGCTCCGGATACTTGAGCCGTGACATTAGTCACTACTCACTATGAATCTATATGATGAAATGAATAGTAGTAACTGAACGGTGGTGTTAATGTGTTTCTGCTACCTGTATTCTGTACAATATGTGTTCACTAAGAGGAAACAGTTTACCATTTTTGTCATTGATCTTCTTTTGTCTAATCCTTTCATATTCTAGGAGGGTTCCAGGAACTTCATATGGATGTAGATAGTGCTGTCAATTGTTTACTTTTGAAATAGGGTTAAATGGTTAATTATGCACCAATAGAATCTTAATCTGCTTTAAGCTATTGGACAAGATTGACCAGGTCACCTAACAAAGACTAATGCATCCATAAATCACCAACTGACCAGTTGGTTCCTGGCACATTGCAAACAGCTTGCAAAGTTAACATCTGGGGTCACTTTTGTGAATTAAAAACCACAGAGGCATGTGAATTGAGGAAGCAAAACACTGAGGTAACTTCAATGATTGATTTTTCCTGTAACAATGTTCTAGCTACATTAAGCAAGAATCATCAGGAAATAATCATCTTAAGTTTTTCAGTAAACATGTTCTCTATCATCTTTTTGTACTCATTCTTGTTATGCACTTTTCTTCATTGTTGCATTGCTAAAGATGTGATAGCATATAACAGTCTGATTAGTGATGAAAAAGGTGATACTATTGTTTCATCAGGAGAAAAATTTGAACTTGGGTTCTTTACTCCTAATGGAAGCTCTGGTACTAGAAGATATGTTGGTATTTGGTATTACAGATCGAATCCACAAACTGTCGTGTGGGTTGCAAATAGAGACAACCCTCTTGCAGATACTGGTGGAGTTTTCGCTTTTGCAGAAGATGGAAATCTTAAGGTGCTGGATGGCAGTAGGAAAACTTACTGGTCATCAAGTCTTGAAACTTCATCATCAATGACTAGGACATCAAAGCTCATGGACACCGGTAATCTTGTTGTGAGCAATAGAGAGCAAGGAAACAACTCAGTTCAAATTGTCTGGCAAAGTTTTGAAAATCCAACTGACACATTTCTTCCTGGCATGAAAATGAGCGCAAAATTAGTACTGAGTTCATGGAAGAGTTACAATGATCCCGCAACAGGAAATTTTACATTTCAGCAAGATCAAGAGGAAGCAAACCACTTTGTTATCTGGAAAAGATCGAAAAGGTACTGGAAGAATGAAGATCATGGCAACTTCATTAGTTCTGATGAGATGGCTTCTGCAATTCTCTACTTGCTATCAAACTTCACCTCTACAGCAGTCCACAATAACTCTGTGCCATATCTCACCTCCTCATTATACACTTCTACAAGGCTGGTTATGAGTTTCTCGGGCCAAATTCAGTATCTATTGTGGGATAGTGAGAAGGTTTGGTCTATGATATGGGCAGATCCTAGAGATAGATGCAGTGTATATAATGCATGTGGAAATTTTGGTAGCTGTAACAGCAAAAATGGTTTGGTTTGCAAGTGTTTGCCTGGTTTTAAGCCTAGTTCACTGGATAATTGGAATCATGGAGATTATTCAGGTGGATGCACTAGGAAGTCAACATTATGTAGCAACAATGCTGAGAGTGACACATTCTTGAGCTTAAAGATGATGAAAGTGGGAGATCCTGATTCCCAATTCAATGCCAAAAGTGAAGTGGAATGCAAAGTAGAGTGCCTTAACAACTGTGATTGTAAAGCTTATTTCTATGAAGAGGTGGAGAACAGAAAATCTGGTGGGAGTAGTAGTTCAACATGTTGGATCTGGTCACAAGATGTCACCAATCTTCAGGAGGACTATGAAGGTGGCCGAGATCTACAGGTTCGTGTAGCAGTTTCAGATATAGGTATGTTTCTTTTTCTTTAACTAAAGATGCTCGAGTCATGGCAATACTAAAGTATCATGAGATTTGTTGAAGATAATTAGTTTTATAATTACTGAATAAGTAAACTGGTTTATCTTCTTTCAAAGTCTACATATTCTTTTTTGTTCAATGCAATGATTTGTGAATCAGAGGGTGATGTGCATATCAGTAGTCTTAAACAGTATCAATAAAATATAGGCCACCCTGTAAGCATTAATCTACTCTAAATTGAGCTCCAACCTTTTCCAAACTAATTAGCTAATACTCACAATATTGAGCTACCCTGGCTTTTCTGATTACATGTGGTTGTAGCTCATTCAGATGACCAATGAACCTATTACATACTATTGTTGATCGATTGTCATCCTTTTTTACACGACCTTTGTTAGAGAATTGCTTAGACCAAAACCTTTGTTCTTTAGTGTTAAAATTTCCAGAATCATGTTTTCTCAGAATCTACAGCAAGAAGCTGTGGAAGTTGTGGCACAAACCTGATCCCTTATCCCTTGAGCACTGGACCAAAGTGTGGTGATCTTACTTACTATAGTTTTTTCTGCAATATCTCAACTGGCCAGTTGAGCTTTGAAACACCAAGCGGCACCTACCATGTCACAAGCATCAATGCGGACACACAAACATTTGTCATCCAAGCTGATGATGCAGATGGATGTAGAGACGAAAAATTTCTGAAGCTCAACCAGTCTTCTCCATATAATGTGACAAGGATGTGCAAAGCTGATCCGACACGTTTTAGTCCCAACTTGTCATTTAAAGGAGGATATGAAGTTGAAGTCGCTTGGGAGTCACCCTTGGAACCATCTTGTTCGTCATCTACAGACTGCAAGGACTGGCCCCATTCGATATGTGAAGCTACTCTTGAAGGGAAGAAAAGGTGTCTTTGCACTGCAAACTCAAAATGGGATAGCAGGAGTTTGAATTGTACTCAAAGTAAGCTTGCTTATACTGTGCCAAACTATAACTTAATTATACACGGGGTAAATCAGAGATAATGCATGGATGCAAATGAAATTAGTTAAAACCACTTATCTTTCTTTGGCGTGACAACTACTTATCTGTCTTTGTATTGCATACTGATAAAACCACATACATTTTTGCAGAAGTTGGTCACAGAAAGCAAACTGGTGAGCAAGGGAAGATGAGACTGGCTCTAATCATTGCAGTAACTTGCATAAGTGTAGCTGTTCTAGCAATTCTTTCAAGTACTTTTGGTTATGCTTATCTGTGGAGAAGAAGGCACATTAAGACAAAAGGTAACTAGCATATATCCATGAGTTTAGTCTGTTTAGAGCTTCATTAATATGATCTAGGTTGTTTCTGATGATGTTATCTTTGAACTGAATCAGAAGGCAGGGCATATCTTCAAAAATGTTCAACACTTCATCACTTTTATGACAGTGAGAGAAAAGTAAAGAACTTAATTGAATCAGGCCGATTTAGAGATGATGATACGGAGGGCATTGATGTACCCTCTTTTGATTTGGAAAGCATACTGGTAGCTACAAAATACTTCTCCATTGCAAATAAACTTGGACAAGGAGGATTTGGTCCTGTCTACAAGGTAATGTCCCTCTACTATCTATACCTCAATGTAATATTAACTGGTTCCTGATGCATAATAGAACTATGTTAATTTGGATTGTACAATCAGGGTAAGCTTCCGGGAGGAGAAGAAATTGCTGTAAAGAGGCTGTCGAGTTGTTCAGGCCAAGGCTTAGAGGAGTTTAAAAATGAGGTTTTGTTAATTGCCAAACTCCAACATCGGAATTTGGTTCGACTTTTGGGCTATTGTGCTGAGGGAGATGAAAAGATGTTAATCTATGAATACATGGCCAACAAAAGCTTAGACTCTTTCATATTTGGTTAGTCTCTACTTACGTTCTCCAGAATTATTCATTGCCTAATGTCTTACACATTTGATTTATAAAAACTAACTGACAAATAATGCCTTGAAAGATCGAAAAGTAAGTGTATCATTGGACTGGAATACACGCTTTAACATCATCCTAGGAATTGCTCGGGGGCTTCTTTATCTTCATCAAGATTCTAGATTAAGGATTATTCATAGAGATCTGAAAACTAGCAACATTCTACTGAGTGAAGAGATGAACCCAAAAATATCAGATTTCGGCTTGGCAAGGATCTTTGGAGGCAATGAAACTTCAGCAAGCACCAATAGAGTAGTGGGAACATAGTAAGTTTAACTAGATTGATGGTATATATGGTTTTCATCAGAGCTAATATTCTTGGTCACATCACATCTCAATCAAAAACCACAAAAGGGTGTGCATTTCAAGCATATAAATTTTTCGCGCTGACTCCACATTTGATTCTTTTATTGCAGTGGCTATATGTCTCCGGAGTATGCATTAGATGGGTTATTCTCAGTAAAATCTGATGTTTTTAGCTTTGGTGTAGTTGTGATTGAGATCATCACTGGGAAAAGGAACACAGGATTTTATCAGCCTGAAACATCTTTGAGTCTTCTTGGCTATGTGAGTGATATAAACATTTCATAGTGGCTACTTAGTATTTATAACATCATCACACCTTACCTTTTGTAAATTAATACCAGGCATGGCATTTGTGGAAAGAAGAAAAGGCATTAGATTTGCTAGAAAACACACTTTGTCACAGCTGCAACAAGGAGGAGTACTTCAAGTGTGTCAATGTTGGACTCCTATGTGTACAAGAAGATCCAGGTGATCGGCCAACCTGATGGGTCAGTCCCTCCTTAGTGGAGGTGATAAACCATGTGTTGAATTACACATGAGGAAAGCAAGAAGAACTATTGCTTTGGTGACCCAATAAATGTAAAAGGAAGGCTAGCTATATGTGTAGCTAGGGTGGTGCAGCAATTGTTGAATGCTGATGGAAGTATGCATTAGTTAGCATGCCAACATAGAGCATGAAACAAGGAAGAAGCTTGACTTTGCTTCCATGCATGGTACGTGGAAGGAGAAATTGCATGCAGTCCATTGCCTATATAAGGCACCAAAGATTGCACCAAAGAAAAACACAGAGGGAAGAGTCACAAACAAAATAGAGAGAGTTTGTGATAGTTGTAGGGTGAGCTCATCTTGTGTGTTATACAAGAGTGAGATAGAAAACTCCAAGTTGAGAGTTTGTGTGTGTAACAAAACAAAGTGTGTGTGAGAGTGTATCCCTTCAAGAGTGAGCCTTGAAGTAGTGTTTCTCTCCGTGTAACCTTTATTCGTATAGTGGAGGTTCTTTGTTGTTGTTACCCCGTGGACGTAGGCACTTTGCCGAACCACGTTAATACCCGGTGTTCTTTATCATTTTCTTTCCGCTACATTTTACATTTGTGGTTGTGAGTTCTGATTCCATTCTACAGTTTATTCTTCCGCATAACCCAACACAACCATGTCACAAGTGGTTTTCATGCTCGGAAGTGAAAGTGCAACAATTCCAACCCCTAAACAACCTGCGTTCGTTGTTAGGCGATGCCCTTCTAGTTCTAGCAGGGCTTCTAACTCTTCAAGCAAGCCTGAAACAGTTTCGAACAATGGTTTAACTGTTACCTTAGAAGATGGTCGATAGCAAAAACATTGCTTCGACTTACTTTTCTTCATGATGTAATCCTTATACTCTCTACCGTCGGATGTACTGTTAAACTATGCTCTCTTCAATTGTCAGAATCAAAGTTAACCAAACCAATGCAACAGAGTACATCATGATCTTGGATATTGTCAAGGGTAATGTGTGGTATACGTTATTTCGCATGCCTTTATGGACTTGTCCTCACGACTTATAATAGTAGTACAGATGGAACCGTGTCTTCTGAGTCTAGTTGCTTCTTGCTCACCCGCTAATCAATAAGTGCCTAAATTTTCTTCCTTTCTGGGATTCTCGTGGTCGTTCATCATTACTCTAGTCTAATCTGTGAACTTGTAAGCTTCAGTGAGTCCGGCCAAGTTACATTGACCTACCTTGTAGTCTAAGGCATGAACCTTCTTTTCCCAGCTCTTCTCCCCTGTCAGTCTGTTTCTGAATGGGGTGGCTCTTGTGTTCCCTTGTAACACTGCTCTTATCTTATATCCTGTCATTCTGTACCTGCCAAGACAAATTAGAACCAGGACAGAACATTACCGGGAACCATACTTTGGAATCTTCCCTTGGGACCTTTTCATTAGGCTTCTTCAATCCTGAGAATTCCACTAAATACTTCCTTGGTATACGATTCAACACCTTCCCAGACACTGCGTTAGTATGGATTGCTAACAGAGAATCTCCGCTTGATGCTCCGGGTTTGTTTATGCTCAGCAGTGATGGGAACCTTGTAGTGTTGGATGATACTAGAAACCTTGTCTGGTCAACTAATGCTTCAATATCTGCTTCTGCAATGAATCACACAACTGGACAACTAGCTGATACCGGAAACGTTGTTCTGAGCTTTGGAGAAGTCACCCTTTGGCAGAGCTTCGATCATCCCTCTGATACTATGTTGCCCGGCATGAAGATTACCTTGAACAAAAAGACTGGCCAACGAAGGCGCCTTACATCCTGGGCTGCTTTTGATGATCCACAACTCGGAAACTTCACCTTTGGCATTGAACCACTTCAGGGCATTATCTGGAAGGAAACTCTTCCCTATTTTAGAAGTTCTGTGTTCATTGGCAAGGATACAAAAACAGAGTTTCCAAGTGGATCACCTTTTTTCCTTTCTTACAACTTTGATATTGATGAGGTTTACGTTGTCCCAAGTGTCTCGGATAGCTCAGTAAAATTAAGAGTCTGGTTGAGTGCTACAGGGAAACTTACACAACTGCTGTGGCAGAATTCTAGTAAATCGTGGTTGGAACTGGAGAATTCACCTGGCGATAACTGTGATTTTTACGCTCATTGCGGTCCCAATACTGCCTGTCGTAGAGGTGAGATCCTGTCATCATCACCATGCAAGTGTTTGAATGGTTTTAGAGCCAAGTTTCCGGACCAATCGGCGGTGGGGGATTGGTCCGGTGGCTGTGTTGGGGAAAAGGTGTTGACATGTAGTAACGGCATACAAGAAAACTTTTCGAGGCTTGAAAACGTGAAACCGCCGGATCATACTGTTATGTTAAACAACAAGAGTATGAGCGAGTGTGAGTCTGAATGTCAGCAGAACTGTTCTTGCGCAGCTTATGCTTATGTAAATGGGACAAATGGAAGTACTGAAAAATGTTTGGCATGGTTTGGCGAATTACTGGATCTAGTTAAGAATCAGAATATTGGAACACATTATGTCTATATTCGTGTTCACGGCTCTGAATCAGGTATATAGTTTGTTTTTTGCTATTTACTTTATAGATGTGTGAAGAAAAATCCTTAGCTTACTGACTTAAAATAATTCATTGGCAAGAACTTGGAGCCATCTTTATTAATAGTTAACCATCAGAACTTTGTCTGTTTTGTAGGCACTAAGGGTCTTTCTTTTAATTCCTTGAAGCAGACCCTTGTAATTGCTATAGTCTCTGCAGCAGTTGGTTTGCTTACAATAACTTTTGGCTATTTCCTATGGAAAAAAAAAATGTGTACGCACTCCTCAATCCCTTATGTGCAGGCACATGGATTCTAGTAATCTGATCCTTACGAATAATATTCTAACAGTAATACTGAAACAGGGAGGATAGCTAGAAGAGTGAGTGAGAATGTAAGTAAGGTCAGTGCAGGAGATAGGAAGAATGATACAGAACTACCACTCTTCAGTTTAAGGAGTATATCAGCTGCTACAAACAACTACTCTGAAGATAATAAACTTGGAGAGGGAGGATTTGGCCCTGTTTATAAGGTGAACATTCTTTAATATGCTGTTGATGCAAGTACATTCTTCTTCATTTCGGTACTTTCCTTTGTTAGCTCCAAATTACTTTATTTTGAGCGTTGGTTCGGTTCTCTTTTCCACTATAGGGAGTTTTGCCGGAAAATCAAGAAGTGGCTGTCAGGAGACTATCAAAGAAGTCTGGGCAAGGACATCATGAGTTCATGAATGAGTTGAAACTTATAGCCAAACTCCAGCATACCAATCTTGCTCGTCTGTTGGGTTGCTGTATGGAAGAAGATGAACTCATATCGGTCTATGAGTACATGCCTAATTGAAGTTTGGACAAATTTTTGTTTGGTATGTATGGAATACTAAACTTTTGACAATGTGACATGAAGTTTGAATTTTCTGCTTTCGCCTATCCTGTATAACTTCTAAGTTCTAACTTTTCTTCTTCCTCATGATTTGTCCAATCAGATCGTTTTGAAAAGACAAAGTTGAACTGGGGTACCCGCTTTCGAATTATACAAGGTATTGCTCAAGGAGTACTATATATTCACAAATACTCTAGACTGAAAATCATCCACAGAGATCTAAAAGCAAGTAATGTGCTATTGGATGGAATGATGAATCCCAAAGTGTCTGACTTTGGAATGACGAGGATTTTTGATATAAATCAAATTGAAGCAAATACCAACAAGGTTGTTGGGACATAGTAAGTCTATATCCAGTGATTTATATCACTGAAGTATTTAACACCACTACTGATACTCATTCTTCCATTATTCTTACAGCGGTTACATGTCACCTGAATATGTATTATATGGTCATTTTTCTGAGAAATTGGATGTATTTTTAGTTTTGGAGTATTGTTGTTAGAAATTGTAAGTGGAAAGAAGAATGCTTCCTTTTATTCTTGTGAAAGTTCACTAACGCTTGCTTAATGGGTAAGTTCATAAATTTTGGAGTTCTTATTGTTTCTAGTGTTTTGAAGCTTTGCATATCAGTTAGGAGTTAAGACATTTTTAAACATAAGGTGAGTCGCAATGCAAGAGGACTAATTTGTTGTATGTGTAAATATCAGATATGGGAATTATGGAAAGAAGGAAGAGGAATGGAGGCAATTGACGCAACAGTAAGGGAGACATGCCGGATTCATGAAGCTTTGAGGTGCATCCATGTCGGGATTTTGTGTGTTCAAGAAGCTCCAGCTGATCGACCGACAATGTCATCGGTGATTCATATGCTGGAGGTCGATGAAGCGACATCACTTCCACCCTCAAAAGAACCTGCTTTTTCAACAAGTTGGAATTCAAGTTATGTTACCACTTATTCTGAAAATGCAATCACTATTACTTTGCTAATTGGTTTTGGATATGAACCTCATACTACTTTATCATGGTATCAGAGCAGGTTACCCACGTCCACGTGTGAAGCCTAAAGGCACACGAACTCCACGTCACCACAAATGTTGTCCACGTGTTAGGCTTGAATATTCGCCACACGTGTGGGGACGTGTTGAGATATATATCCCATATCGGGAAAAATATGATATTGTCTGTGGTTTATAAGGGTTTGGGTCACTCCATCCATTGTCAATCGGTTTTGGATGTGAACGCCATACTACTTTATCATGTTGAAATATCAATCCCACATCGGGAATATGAGACCTTACCTGTGGGTTTATAAGGGTTTGGGTCACTCCACCCATTGCCAATTGGTTTTGGATGTGAACCCCAGACTATTTTATCATGGTATCAGAGCGGGTTACCCACGTATATGTGTGAAGCCCAATGGCCACACGAACTCCACGTCACCCAAATAGTTGTCCACGTGTTAGGCTTGAAATTTCGCTACACGTGCGGGGGTGTGTTGAGATATCAATCCCACATCTGGAATATGAGACCTTACCTGTGGGTTTATAAGGGTTTGGGTCACTCCACCCATTGCCAATTGGTTTTGGATGTGAACCCCAGACTACTTTATCAGCTTCATTATCAATGTTAGCTTTCAAAGTCTCATGCTTTACGGATATGATGATACTAGTTGCATATCTCATGCTTCATCGGGCCTCATAATTTGTATGTCCACGTACATTTCCTATTTTGTATTCTGCTTATGTCAAAAACAGTTCGGTAAATTGCAGCTTAAAAGCTAAACTTGCTCAGGATATCCATATGAATTACTTGTTCAATAACTTATATTTGGTCTATTGCCTACAGAAAGTGTTATATTCAACATAAGAAAAACTCGAAGGAAATTGAAACGAATGTAGTCTCTTGGTTGAGATATTTATCTTTTAAGTAGAGATTATTCCATGCACTAGTCGTGCAGCTGCACTAGGTAAATTTAACGAGGCATGATTGCACATGCTTTTTGTGCAATGCTGCCTGGTTTCGTGGTTGCACACTTGCACTAGCGCCTCTTTCTCTTCCTCCTTTCTCCCTTTGTAATCATTGAGCAAAACTCAACTCTCCTTCAATTCGAATTCTCCAACTTGTTCAACTAAATGAATTGACTCAACTTTCCTTATGCACTTGTAGGGCCTTCGGTTCATTTAGTGAGTTGTTGGTTTTCCGAAATTTCATTTCCTCTATATAGTTGGTTATAATCACAACGTGCATACTAATGTGGAATAACTTGTTTAGTAAGTTATATGTAAGTGTACATCTTTGTAAACCAACTATATTGAGAAAATTAAATTTCATAAAACTGTCCGTGTGGTATGATCGTTACAACGAAATACGGCTTTGGCATGATAGCCGGCTTCACACGGCTGCCTTTTAGGAGGTAGAATGATGCATATGGTTGACTGAGTTGACGAGACCAATTCAATGACGAAAATAAGTAAATTTTGTACCATAGCTATGTTTCACTCTATTAATCATACCATATCCTAGATATAGCTGGTTTAGAATTAGAACGTGTCTACTAATGTGGTATGACTTGTTTAATAGGTAATATGCAAGTGAACATCTTTGTGAACCAATTATACCAAGGAAATAAAATTTCAAAAAACCGTCAGTAGGATGTGTTCAACGAATGAAATACAACATAATAAAATATTGATGGATTCATTAATTTTTTATTTTGTTGTTGAGAAACTATTGGATTCATTCATTTGATTTCAACAACAACATCAAAATTCGTTCATTTCAATTTTTAAGTAAACCATCAGAAATTAGCCTTTACATCCTTGTTAAACATCATACACAGAAACCAAAACCCCCAAAACACAGCCGTTTTTACTGACTAATAGAGGCCAAACGATATAGTTTATTGATCTCCTGACCCTACCCTTCCATTGCCATCCTGTCTAGCCAACTAACACCTTAATCTACAAACTGATCCACACGTCAAAATGCACGATCCAAATGCCTAGTGCTGCTGCACAACTAGTGCAGGGAATAATTTTCGATCTTTCAAATTGCTAACTATGGATGTAGATAGCTTCATCCGCATGCCATTATGGACTTAACAGATCAAACAAACGCTGTTAATGGCCCAACAAACGCAACCAGATACATACCAAAACCTATTCATTTATTCGACTCAAAACCTCCTGTCTCTTTCCTCCAAAACCCAATCTCCCCAAAACCCAGCCAGATACATACCATCTTTCCTTCATCTTTGTTTAGAAAACCAAGAATTGGTATCCATTTCTTCTTAATCATCCCTTTCCTCCGCTCACATCTAATCCTTCTCAAAGTTGTCGCCTTTCTGCAACCACCACATGCATCGAGACTAGAGGCGCTTCTGGCCCAACCCGACCCAGATCAGACCGATCTGTTTCGCCATCATAGATCCCCCACCAGAATCTTTGTTACCTCCGGGGCCGATTATTGGAAGTTAAACCAAGCCCATTATCATTAACAAGTAGTTTTGTGTTATCTCTAGAGTCTTCTAGCTATGAACTTTTATATTCCAAGGTTATTGGTAATTGGTTGTTATTTACTATTATGTTCTAGAGTTTTCATGTAGTATCTTAGTAAGTTGTAACTCCCTATAAATATGTGAGTTTGTTTTGGATAAAGAAAATTAACAGTAATTAGAGTCATCAAGTAAATTCTCTTCCTCAGTTTTTCTCTCTTGGTTAGTTACTGTTAGTATGAGTTGTTTACTTGTGTTTCATCTAATGCTGTGAACTTATTTCCTGCAGCAATTCTATTGCTGTTATTCCTGGGTTTCTACATCTGGTATCAGAGCTCAGTGCTCAGAAGAGTGAGGAGCTGCTGGTGTTTCAAGGATGGCCAATAGGGTCGAGTTCTCGCAGTGCCCAGTCGGAAAATTTGACGAGAAGGGAAACTTTCAACATTGGAGAGCCCAGATGGAGCTTTTCTTCAAGGTGATGGAATACACGGAAGTTGTGAACAACAGCTTCACAAATCCGGGAGATCAGACTAATCTCACACAGAACCAAAGAGAGGAGTTAATCAAAAATCGAAAGAAGGATAGCAGAGCCCTGATGTACATCTATGGAGCCATTGATTCATAGATATATGAAAAGATTGCACATGCTGCTACTGCAAAGGAGGCTTGGGATTGTCTCATCAATCGCTATGTGGGACAAGATAAGGTGAAAAGGTTCGGCTCCAGACTTTACGGCGGCAATTTGAGCTTCTTCAGATAGAGAAAAGGGAGAGCATCTCTGATTACTTCTCACGCACCTTGGCGATTGTCAATCAGATGAAAGCCAATGGTGAGGTTTTATCAACTCTACAAGTTATGGAGAAAATTCTTTGGACTTTGCCAGATCGGTTCGAAGGCAAAGTCACAGCGATAGAAGAGTCAAGAGTTCTGGCTGTAGTGACGGTTGATGAGCTTATGGGTTCTCTACAAGCCTATGAGCAGAGGCTAAATGAGAAGTCAGAGGTTGCAATTGAAGAAGCTTTGGAGACTCGGTTGAGTTTGAAGAAAGAGAGAAACTTGGCGCACCGCAGTGAAGGAAGTTCCAGCAGTGAGGGAGGCTACCG
Source organism: Fragaria x ananassa (assembly GCA_034370585.1). Lineage (NCBI taxonomy): Eukaryota > Viridiplantae > Streptophyta > Magnoliopsida > Rosales > Rosaceae > Fragaria > Fragaria x ananassa. The sequence goes on along the minus strand of CP139754.1, from coordinate 30,903,569 downwards.
CCGTGACGCAAGAAACCAGAATCCAAGCTACATAAGAGGATCAAATCATCGATTTGGAGTAAAAAGAGGAAGAGGAAGAGGCTACAACTGGAGTCAACCACGTGATAAGTCGAGGATACAGTGCTTTAATTGCAAGGAGTATGGCCATTACAAAATGGAGTGCAATCAGAGAAAGAGGTTCGAGGGTCAGGAGTACCATGCCAAGATTGCAGAGAATGATGCTGACAATGAAGAGAATATGCTGCTAGCTTTCAATGCGGTGAATGGTCAAGAGAAGACAAAGTGGTTCTTGGATACAGGGTGTAGCAACCATATGTGTGGCCATAAGGACTTATTTGCTCAACTGAATGAGTCCATAACATCAGAGATCACATTTGGCAATGCAGCAAAGATGCCGGTGAAAGGAAACGGCAAAATCTCTATCAAGTTGAAGGAGGGGGAGAACAATAGCATCTCTGATGTGTATTATGTACCTGGTATTTGCCATAATTTGCTAAGTGTGGGGCAGCTCTCTGAGAAGGGATATGATATAAGGATCTACAGAAGAGTCTTCACCATCAAAGACCCGCATAAAAAGCTAATAGCCAAGGTAAACATGACTCCAAATCGTCTTTTTCCTTTATATACTAATTGTGAGAGTTTACCTTGCTTTAGCTTTTCTACTGTTGGAGATAATTGGTTGTGGCATATGCGATTTGGGGACTTAAATTTCAATAGCCTAAGTCTGCTTGCTCGGAGGAAATTAATCTCTGGTTTACCATCAATTTTCGTTCCAAATCAAGTATGCGAGACTTGTGTGATTGGGAAAAAGAACAGAGATCCTTTTCCTAAAGGGAGAGTCTACAGAGCAAAAATGTCACTAAAGATTATTCATTCTGACATGTGTAGCGTTGAAGTTCCTTCTCATGGTGATGGAAAGTATTTTGTTACTTTCATTGACGATTTCAGTAAGAAGGCATGGGTGTACATTTTAAAGAACAAGTCGGAGGCCTGTGATACATTCAAGAGCTTTAAGGGTTATATTGAAAAGCAAAGCGGGGAGAAAATCAAGGTGTTGAGAACTGATAAAGGGCAGGAATATATTGTGTGCGGTGATTTCTTACGGAGGAATGGAATTAAGCATCAGCTGACAGCCCGGTACACACCGGAACAGAATGGCGTAGCGGAGAGGATGGAAGAATAGAACCATCATCGATATGGTAAGGTGTATGCTGAAACTTAAGAATTTGCCAAAAGATTTTTGGGTGGAAGCCGTTGCTTGTGCTGTGTATATCTTGAACAGATCTCCCAGCATTAGTGTTGAAGGAAAAACTCCTTATGAAGTACGGAGTGGAAGGATGCCAAATATCCAACATATGAGGGTGTTTGGATGCATTGCATATGCACATGTGCCTGATCAAATTCAGAAGAAGCTTGATGACAAGGCTGAGAAGTGTATCTTCATTGGCTACAACAATGTTACAAAGGGGTACAAGCTGTATAATCCCAAGACGGAGAAAGTGATTGTCAGCCGCGATATTATATTTGATGAGCAAAACAAGTGGGATTGGTCTTCAGAAGAAGGCACATGCAGCAGGAGCATTCATTCCATTCAATGAAGTTGAAGTCCAGGAAGAAGATGTTTCCGCAACTTAATCATCAGTCCCCGCAACTCATGAACCAGAATCTGGACGCCCACGAAGTAATCACCGTTTGCCAGCACGTCTCCAAGACTATCACATCAATAATGACAATGAAGCATCTGATGAAGAAATTGTGAATTTTGCACTTTATGCTAATTGTGATCCCCTCACATTTGAAGAAGCCTGATAGCATGAACATTGGTTGAAGGCGATGGATGAAGAAATATATTCCATTGAGAAGAATGATACATGGGAGCTAACTTCTCTTCCTAAGGGAAAAACACCCATTGGAGTTAAGTGGGTGTACAAGACAAAGTACAAGCCAGATGGAGAAGTAGATCGGTTCAAGACGAGGCTGGTGGCAAAAGGCTACAAACGAAAGCCAGGTATTGATTATCTTGAGGTTTTTGTTCCTATTGCTAGACTTGATACTGTGAGGATGATTGTTGCTCTTGCTGCTCAAAACTCTTGGAAAATATTCCAAATGGATGTTAAGTCTGTTTTTTTGAATGGTAATCTTAAGGAGGAGGTGTATATTGAGTAGCCTGCAGGTTATGTGAAGGAAGGTCAAGCTAACATGGTGTATAAGTTGAAAAAGGCATTGTATGTCCTTAAGCAAGCACCGCGAGCATGGTACACTCGCATTGATTCTTATTTTATGGAGCATGAGTTTATAAGGTGTCCTTATGAGCACACTTTGTATGTCAAAACTAACCAGCAAGGAGAAGTTGTTATTGTCTGCTTATACGTGGATGATCTCATAATTACCGACAGCAACATGGAGTTGATAGCTAAATGCAGGGAGGCCTTAACTTCTCAATTAGAGATGACAGACATGGGCTTGATGTCTTATTTCCTTGGTCTTGAAGTGATGCAAACTGAGCAGGGCATCTTTATTTCACAAAGGAAATATGCAAGAGATGTTCTTAGAAGGTTCAAGATGGAGTTTTGCAGCGCAGTTCTTACTCCAGTTCAAGAAAGATTAAAGTTGGAGAAAGATGGCTCTGAAGAACTTGTTAATCCTACTTTTTACAAGCAGTTGGTTGGGAGTTTACGCTATTTATGTAGCACCAGGCCAGATATTACATTTGGTGTTGGACTTGTTAGTAAATTCATGGAGTCCCCGCGGCAATCTCATTTGATGGCAGCAAAAAGGATCATGAAGTATGTCAAAGGTACTCAAGATAATGACATCTTTTATTCTGCAAATTGTCCAGTAGAGCTTGTTGGTTATACAGATAGTGATTGGGGTGGAGATTATAAGGATGGAAAAAGCACTTCAGGATATGTTTTTCACATTGGTTCTGGAGTTTTCTCTTGGTCATCAAAGAAGCAGCAGGTTGTGACTCTTTCTACTGCCTAAGCAGAATACACAACAACAACTGGTTGTGCTACTCAAGCTATATGGCTACGATGAATGCTGAGTTTTCTGCAGCAAGAACAAGAGTTTCCTACAAAGATCTTTTGTGACAACAAGGCATCAATTGCACTGTCAAAGAATCCAGTGTTTCATGGAAGGACCAAGCACATTCATGTGAAGTTTCATTATATTCGGGACTTGGTGAGTGACAAGCAAGTTGAGATTCAGTTTTGTCGTTCCAAGTATCAAGCTGCAGATATCTTTACAAAGCCACTCAAGACAGAAACTTTCTTGAAGTTGAAGAAGATGCTGGGAATGAAGAAGTTCAGTGAGCTTGGTTTAAGGGAGGCTATTGGAAGTTAAACCAAGCCCATTATCATTAACAAGTAGTTTTGTGTTATCTCTAGAGTCTTCTAGCTATGAACTTTTATATTCCAATGTTATTGGTAATTGGTTGTTATTTACTATTATGTTCTAGAGTTTTCATGTAGTATCTTAGTAAGTTGTAACTCCCTATAAATATGTGAGTTTGTTTTGGATAAAGAAAATTAACAGTAATTAGAGTCATCAAGCTTCCTCAGTTTTTCTCTTTTGGTTAGTTACTGTTAGTGTGAGTTGTTTACTTGTGTTTCATCTACTCCTGTGAACTTATTTCATGCAGCAATTCTACTGCTGTTATTCCTGGGTTTCTACACCGATGACATAAAACCTGATGTGGGTAACCCGTGTGGATGATCTGACCCATGGTCGATGACATAAAACTGATTTTGACATAAAACCTCTTCGACCTTGCTTCTGATTTCAATTGAATTTTGATTTTTCTGTTTTTTTTTCAATTACTGAATATTAACCAGGATCTTGATTACTTTTTATAGCAAACTATATATATTAGTAACAAACCAAATTTCAGTTTACAAATATAACATTTACACATTATCTTACACATTTAAGGACAAATATTAACAAATTAAAACAACTTAATGTCCACATGTCATCTGTCATTACAATTTCACCATAATATCATTCACTACATAACCTACTGCTACTGTTGACCAGAAATGTGCTATTGCCGGTATTGTTATAATTTTTTTCTGACAATTCTCAAATTCTAACGCGCTGCTACTGTCGACTCTGATGTTAACCCAACCCCAACTTCCCCTTTTTTCTTCCCTCATCTATTCTCCAGACATAAACCCTAACCCAAACCTGACCCGCCGTCAACCCGTTGACCCGACTTGATTTTTATGGCCAACTCCGACAAACCTAGTCGACGGCGCCGGTCAGATTCTTTTCCTCTCTTTGATGCAACCCTCCTTTTGTCAATGGATCGTGCCAATTCAAGCAGGGTAGTGAGTTAGAGCTTTGACAGTAGGACGACGGCGTCGTTGGCCTGCTTGTAGTCCTCCTTTCTCCTTGATCTCATATGCTGGACCTGCCTCTCCGCCTGCCATAGCTACTACCAGAACAAATCGTAGCCTTTGAATCCACCAATCTAGGCGGCCGTGGTGTCGTGGAGGATATCGGTGAGCTTTGCTCGCATGCGACTCCGACTAAGTCTCCAGCCAGTTATGGTATGTCCTTCAAGCACCGCCATAGGTGACGCCAGCGTCGAGCTCTAATCTGGACTTGGCATCGAGCTCTGATCTAGAGAGAGAGAGAGAGAGAGAGAGGATTTGTGACGGGTGGGTGAGGGAAAGAAGAAGATTTGTGATGGTAAGTCTGTAATTTTTCTTCTTTTGCTCATTTAATAGCGCAATCTTAGATGAGGCTGGTACTATGAATTATGGGTCTCAGACTTATGTCTTAATTTATATAAAAATTATTAGAAGTGGGGTTTGTTGTTTTTAAATTTGATCATGTATTACTATGTAATTTTTTATAATTTTTACCCGTGTTAATTAGCTTTTTAAGGTTTGAGTTCTGTTAACGGTGTTAGTCTTATTAGTATATTTTAGAGCTGGATCAAATGAACCGTCTTATTAATATATTTTAGAGCTGGATCAAATGAACCGTCTTATTAGTATATTTTAGAGCTGAGCTGGATCAAATGAACCGTCTTATTAGTATATTTTAGAGCTGGATCAAATGAACCGTCTTATTAGTATATTTTAGAGCTGGATCAAATGAACCGTTGAGATCGTGTCAAACATTAGGTTCCAGTGAACCTTTGTGCTTCCAAGAACTTTCGCTTTCTTCACAAACAAATTCTTCTTTCCACTTCTGGAAGACCAAGTCTATTGTCGTTCATCCATATTAATTTTTTTTTTTGTGAATTAAATAATTTCGTTTTGTAGTTTCTTTCGCATGCCATTGGGGACTAATTATGCAGGTCCCCTCACGACTCATTGCAAAAACACTGCATTGACTTAATTTTGTTCTTAATGTAATCCTTATTCTCTCTACCGTTGAATGTAATGTTAAAACTATGCTCTTTGTCATTGTCAGAATCAAAATTAATAGAACCATTAATGCTACAGAGTACATAGCTTGGCCGGACTCACTGAAGCTTGTAAGCAACTAGACTACAGACTAGTACCTTAAAAGATAGAAGAGACGGTTCAATCTGTACTAATCGTCCAAGTCTCCAAGACTATAACGAGTCGTGAGGACTTATTAAGTCATGCGGGATAATCGTCCAAGTCTCCAAGGTATATGAACCTTCTTTTTCCGATTCATCTTCCCCAGTCGCTCTGGAATTTTTGTGGTTGCTCATTGTTGTACTTATCAGTGGCCCATGTACCTTTAGTCTAATCTGTGAACTTACACTAGCTAGCTTCAATGAGTACAATTCTGGTTACCCTGTAGCCCAAGGCATATGAACCTTCTTTTCCCAGCTCTTCTTCCCGTGTCACTGTTTCTGAATGGGGTGGCTCTTGTGTTACCTTGTGACACTGCTCATATCCTGTCATTATGTACCTGTCAAGACAAATTAATACCGGGACAGTATATCAGCGGCAACCAAACTTTGGTTTTCTTTCTTTTCCACTTGTAGCCAAAGGCATATGAACCTTCTTTTCGCAGCTCTTCTTCCTCTGTCACTCTGTTTCTGAATGGGGTGCTTGTGTTACCTTGTAACACTGCTCTTATTTCATATTCTGTCATTCTGTACCTGCCAAGACAAATTAATACCGGGACAGTATATCAGTGGCAACCAAACTTTGGTTTCTTCCCTTGGGGCATTTTCATTAGGGTTCTTCAAGCCTGAGAGTTCTACCAAATACTTCCTTGGTATGCGATTGAACACATTCCCAGATACAGCACTAGTATGGGTTGCTAATAGAGAATCTCCACTTGATTCTCCGGGTTTCTTTATGCTCAGCAGCAACGGAAACCTTGTGGTGTTGGATAAGACTAGAAATCTTGTCTGGTCAACTAATGCTTCAATATCTGCTTCTGCAATGAATCACACAACTGGACTACTAGCGGATACGGGAAACCTTGTTCTTAGCTTCGGAGAAGTCACCTTGTGGCAGAGCTTCAATCATCCCTCTGATACTTTGTTGCCTGACATGAAGATTAGCTTGAACAAAAAGACTGGCCAACGAACGCGCCTTACATCCTGGGCAGCGCTTGATGATCCACACCCCGGAAAGTTCACCTTCGGCATTGATAGTCAAGTACCACTTCAGAGCTTTATCTGGAAGGAAACTCTTCCGTATTTTAGAAGTGCTGTGTTCATTGGCAAGGATACAAGAACAGTCTTTCAAATTCCAGGTGGAGCCGCGATTTTCTTTTCATACAACAGGGAAACTGATGCTGATGAGGTTTATGGTGTTTTCAGTGTCTCAGATAGCTCGGTGAAATTCAGGTTCTGGTTGAGTCCTACAGGGCAACTTAAAGAGCTGCTGTGGCAGGGTTCTAGTAAAACTTGGTTGGAACTGGATACTTTACCTTCTGATAAATGTGATTTTTATGCTCATTGCGGTCCCAATAGTGCGTGTAGTAGAGGTGATTCCCTGCTGTCGTCATCACCGTGCAAGTGTTTGACTGATTTTAAAGCCAAGTTTCCGAACCAATCGGTGGAGGGGGATTGGTCCGGTGGCTGCATTAGGGAAAATGTGTTGGCATGTGGTAATGGCCTACAGGATAACTTTTCAAGGCTTGAAAACGTGAAACTGCCGGATCATTCTGTTGTGTTAAACAATAAGACTTACAAGAGTATGAGCGAGTGTGAGTCTGAATGTCAGCAGAGCTGTTCTTGCACAGCATATGCTTATTTAAATGGGACAGATGGAAGTACTGGGAAATGTTTGGCATGGTTTGGCGAATTACAGGATCTAGTAGAGACTAAAATTACTGCTCCAAATGATATTCGTATTCGTGTTCACGGCTCTAAAAAAGGTATATAGTTCATTTTTTGCTATTTTCTTTACGGTTGTGTGAAGATTAATCTTTACCGTACCGTGAAGTATAATTAAACTCATGCTATCTTTATTAATAGTTAACCAACAGATCTCCGTCTGTTTTGTAGGCAAAAAGGGTGTTTCTGTTAATTCCTTAAAGAGGACCCTTGTAATTGCAATAGTCTCTGTTGCAGTTGGATTGCTTACAATAACTTCTGGCTATTTCTTATGGAAGAAAAAATTGGGTACGCACTCCTCGATCCCTTATGTTCACGCACATGGATTCTAGTAATCCGCGTACGAATAATATTCTAATAGCAATACTGAAACAGGGAGGATAGCAAGAACAGTAAGTGAGAATATAGGTGGGAAGAATGATACAGAACTACCACTCTTTAGTTTAAGGAGTATATTGGCTTCTACAAACAACTTCTCTGAAGACAATAAACTTGGAGAGGGAGGATTTGGCCCTGTTTATAAGGTGACACTTCTATAATATGCTCTTGATGAAAGACTGCAAGTACATTCTTCTTCATTTTGGTACTTTCCCAAGTTACTTCCAGATTATTTAATATTGAGGGTAAGGTTTGGTTCTCTTTGCCACTATAGGGAATTTTGCCGGGAAATCAAGAAGTGGCCGTAAAGAGGTTATCAAAGAAGTCTGGGCAAGGGCATCATGAGTTCATGAATGAGTTGAAACTTATAGCCAAACTCCAGCATACCAACCTTGCTCGTCTCATGGGTTGCTGTATGGAAGGAGATGAACTGATATTGATCTACGAGTACATGCCTAATCGAAGTTTGGACAAATTTTTGTTTGGTACGTATGCTTATGACTGAAGATAACAATTTTGACAATTTGACATCAAATTTGCATTTTTTTTCCTATCCTGTGTACAACTTTTGTTTTTAATGCAGTTCAACATTCTGCTAATTCTGCTTCATCCTTAGATCCTTCTGAAAAGACAAAGTTGGACTGGGGTGTACGCTATCGAATTATACATGGTGTTGCTCAAGGAGTACTATATATCCACAAATACTCTAGATTGAAAATTATCCGTAGAGATCTAAAAGCAAGTAATGTGCTATTGGATGGAGCAATGAATCCCAAAGTGTCTGACTTTGGAATGGCGAGGATATTTGATATAAATCAAATTGAAGCAAATACCAACAAGGTTGTTGGGACATAGTAAGTCTATATAGCCAGTAACTTATATCACTGAAGTATTTAACATCACTACTGATACACATTCTTCCACTATTCTTGCAGCGGCTACATGTCACCTGAATATGCATTATATGGTCATTTTTCTGAGAAATTGGATGTGTTTAGTTTTGGAGTGCTATTGTTAGAGATTGTAAGCGGAAAGAAGAATGCTTTGTTTTATTCTTGCGAAAAATCACAGACGCTAGCTCAATGGGTAAGATAATAAACTTGGGAAGTTCTTACTGTGTTTTCTAGTGATTTGAAGCTTTGCATATCAGTTAGGACAATGTTTAACATACGGTGAATCAGGATGCAAGAGGAAGACTAATTGTATTATTGTGTAAATATCAGATATGGCAACTATGGAAAGAAGGTAGAGGAATAGAGGTAATTGACGCATCAGTAAGGGAAACTTGCCGGAGTCATGAAGCTTTGAGGTGCATCCATGTCGGGCTTTTGTGTGTTCAAGAAGCTCCAGCTGATCGACCAACAATGTCTTTAGTGATTCATATGCTAGAGGCTGAAGAAGCTACCTCACTTCCACCCTCCAAAGAACCTGCTTTTTCAACAAGTAGGATTTCAAGTCCTGTTACCACATATTCCAAAAATGTAGTCACTATTACTTTGCCAGAACCTCGATAGAGCTTCATTATTAATGTTAGCTTTCAAATTGGGATCATTTACAACAAAAAGGAAAAGAAAAAAGAAGGTATACTGATGATATGATCATACCAGTTGCATATCTCATGCTTCATCGATCGGGCAGCAAAATATGTATGTCCAAATTTCCTATATTGTATTCTGCACTTGTGTTGATGGTGGCAGCGCAACAGCATGAGGGCCTGAGAGGTTTTCTGACTTGGGCCTGAGTTCAAGGCTGGATTGTTTGGGCTGAAAAGATTGGCTGGATAGGCGACTAGTTTACTAGTCCGAAAATTAGGTGGCATGGTTTATTTTTCATGCTTGACATTGTGACTTTGTGAGTTTTATAAAAGGTTGTGAAATCTCCGCAACTTAAATTGAAATTCACACATCTTTTTTTGTTTTTTAATTTCTTAAATTTTGTATTTTTGGGAATGTGTTAACCAAAAAATAAAAAATAATGTGTGAATTTTAATTTGGGGTGTGTGGATTTTACATTTCTTATAAAAATGGGTCTTTGCTTGTAAGCTTTTACTAAAATAACATATTTGGTAAACGGATTTAGTTGAGCAATGCAATTATCACAAAAGAATATTCGTATGGATGAACGATAGTCTTGGAATGACTTGTATATCTTGGTTTTCCAGAAGCGGAAAAAAAAAATTGTTTGCAGAAAGAGTTATTCAACAAAAAGAAAAAAGAGGCCTTAATAACTGTAGTCTGCATGCCATTATGGACTAATACAAGTCCTCACGACTCGTTTTATAATCTTGGAGGCGTAAACAATTGGATATCGTAAACAATTATCTCCTCTATCTTTCATGCACTATTCTTTAATCTCTTGGTTTGAAATAATTAATAATGTTGTTATTCATAATTCATGAGTATATCATTTTGGTTTAATTTGTTCCTTTGTTTCAATGTTCTCTGCAATTTTTGTGGTTGCTCAGTGTCTGGGTTGTTGCACTTAATTTCTTAAATTTTGTATTTTTGGGAATGTGTTAACTAAAAAATAAAAAATAATGTGTGAATTTCAATTTAGGGTGTGTGGATTTTACATCTCTTACAAAAATGGGTTTTTGCTCGTAAGTTTTTACTAAAATAACATATTTGGTAAACGGATTTAGTTGAGCAATGCAATTATCACAAAAGAATATTCGTATGGATGAACGATAGTCTTGGAATGACTTGTATATCTCGTATTCCTCTATCTTTCTGTTACTCTGTTCAAAATAATCTCCTCTATCTTTCAAAAGGGTAGTGCTAGGGGGCCTTAATAAGGCCTAAGATTTGTGGCCTTAATCCTATGTGGCATACCATGTCACCTAGACACATCATCAATTTCATAAATCATGTTATTTCATATTTAGATCAAAATACAAATTTAACCCTACCAATAAATGAGTGCTCCATACTAATATGTAATATTTTCTAACCTTTTCAATGACCAAGTTTATAGTCATACCAAATTAAGCTTATATACCATAAATTAATTTCGTAAATTTATTAAATTTTTCTAAATCTTTGTGAATCTAAATTTAATTTTAGACTTTTAACTTATATTTTAATTTTTTCGGGTTAAAATATTTGATATCTATATTTAAGTCAAATTTAGTATTCTAAAGATAAAATAACAAATAAAAAAAAAATCCTATTTTGAATGAATTTCATATATATAAAATTTTATTTGGACAATATATATATATATATATATATATGTAATTTTTTCTTGGATTAACTTGTTTTCTCTTAGGCAAATATTTATATATGTATATAGATATATAGGTACGTATATATACATATTCATAAGACGTGGCACTTTTGAACAAGTATATTTTAAAAAATATATGTATTTTTACATTATTATTAGTGTTTGATCTAAGCATAATAGTAATGAAAAAGTATAAGAGAAAGAAAAGGCTAGAAATATATATTTTTCATATTAAAAACGTTTGATTTAGAGCCATTTGATTTGGAATGATAAGATGGTCATTTTGCTTAAAAATGATATGGCAAGATATATTCAATTGGTGACGTGTCAAGGTGACATATCATGCCACTTAGGATTAAGGCCAAAATTCTTAGGCCTTATTAAGGCCCAGAATCATTTTCCCTTTCAAAATTAGGGACTTTCTGTTACTCTGTTCTGTAAACAATTATCTCCTCTATCTTTCATGCACTATTCTTTAATCTCTTGGTTTGAAATAATTAATAATGTTGTTATTCATCATTCATGAGTATATCATTTTGGTTTAATTTGTTCCTCGGTTTCAATGTTCTCTGCAATTTTTGTGGTTGCTCAGTGTCTGGGTTGTTGCACTTATCAGTGGCCGATATACTTTCTAGTCTAATCTGTCAACTTATACTAGCTAGCTTCAGTGAGTACAATTCTGGTTACCTTGTAGCCCAAGGCATATGAGCCTTCTTTTCCCAGCTCTTCTTCCCCTGTCAGTCTGTTTCTGAATGGGGTGGCTCTTGTGTTCCCTTGTAACACTGCTCTTATCTTATATCCTGTCATTCTGTACCTGCCAAGACAAAATAGTACGAGGACAGTATATCACTGGTAACCGCACTTTGGAATCTTCCCTTGGGACCTTTTCATTAGGCTTCTTCAATCCTGAGAATTCAACTAAATACTTCCTTGGTATACGATTCAACACGGTCCCAAATACTGCACTAGTATGGATTGCTAACAGAGAATCTCCGCTTGATTCTCCAGGTTTGTTTATGCTCAGCAGCGATGGAAACCTTGTGGTGTTGGATGATACTAGAAACCCTGTCTGGTCAACTAATGCTTCAATATCTGCTTCTGCAATGAATCACACAGCTGGACTACTAGCGGATTCCGGAAACCTTGTTCTGAGCTTTGGAGAAGACACATTTTGGCAGAGCTTCGATCATCCCTCTGATACTCTGTTGCCTGGCATTAAGATTAGCATGAACAAAACGTCTGGCCAACGAAGGCGCCTTACATCCTGGGCAGCGCTTGATGATCCACAACCAGGAAGGTTCACGTTCAGCATAGATCCTAAAGTACAAGTTCAGTGCTTTACTTGGAACAAAACTACTCGGTATTGGAGAAGTTCCATATACGTCGGCAAGGATACACGAACAGCGTTTCAAAATACAAGTGGAACCGCGTTTTTCCTGTCTTCTAACTTTGATGTTGATGACGTTTATCTTTCTTATAGTGTCTCGGATAGCTCATTAAAATTGAGGTCCTGGTTGAGTCCGTCAGGGCAATTTAAGCTGCTGCTGTGGCAGGATACTGGTAAAAAGTGGCTGGAACTGGGGAACTCACCGGGTGATAACTGTGATTTTTATGCTCGTTGCGGTCCCAATAGTTCCTGTCGTAGAGGTGAATACCTAACCTCATCACCATGCAAGTGTTTGACTGGCTTCAAAGCCCAGTTTCCTAACCAATCGGCAGTGGGGGATTGGTCCGGTGGCTGTGTTAGGGAAAATGTGTTGACATGTGGTAGCGGCATAAAAGGCAATTTCTCAAAGCTTGAAATGGTGAAACTGCCGGATTATTCTGTTTTGTTAAACAATAGGAGTATGAGCGAGTGTGAATCTGAATGTCGGCAGAACTGTTATTGCACAGCTTATGCTTATGTTGATGGGACAGATGGAAGTACAGGGACTTGTTTGGCATGGTTTGGCGAATTACTGATCTAGTTGAGAATCACGATATTGCTGCACATGATGTCTATATTCGTGTTCACGGCTCTGAATTAGGTATATAGTTCTTTTTTTTGTTATTTTCTTTTCGGATGTGTGAAGAGAAATCCTTAACACACTGTGAAGTTATAATTAAACTCATGCATTGCCAGAACTTGGAGCTACCTTTATTAAAAGTCAACCATCTAATCTTTGTCTGTTACTCTGTTTTGTAGGCAAAAAGGGACTTTCTGTTAATTCCTTGAAGCGGACCCTTGTAATTGCAATAGTCTCTGCAGCAATTGGATTTCTGACAATAACTTTTGGCTATTTCTTATGGAAGAAACAATTTGGTATGCAGCATGCACTTCTCCCTTATGTGCAGGACATGGATTCTTGTAATCGTTACGAATAATATTCTGACAAAAATACTGAAACAGGGAGGATATTAAGAGTGAGTGGGAATACAAGTAAGGTTACTGCAGGTGGTGGGAAGACTGATACAGAACTACCACTTTTCAGTTTGAGGAGTATATTAGCTGCTACAAACAACTTCTCTGAAGGAAATAAACTTGGAGAGGGAGGATTTGGCCCTGTTTATAAGGTGACGCTTCTTTAATATGATCTTCATGCAAGTACATTCTTCTTCATTTTGGTACTTTTCCTTGTTAGTTCCAAATTAATTTAATTTGAGGGTAAGTAAGGCTTGGTTCTCTTTGCTACTATAGGGAATTTTGCCAGAAAATCAAGAAGCAGTGGCCATAAAGAGGCTATCAAAGAAGTCTGGGCAAGGACATCGTGAGTTCATGAATGAGTTGAAACTTATAGCCAAACTCCAACATACCAATCTTGCTCGTCTCTTGGGTTGCTGTATGGAAGAAGATGAACTCATATTGATCTACGAGTACATGCCTAACCGAAGTTTGGACAAATTTTTGTTTGGTACGTATGCTTATGAGTTCGCAGATTCAACTTTTGACATTGTGACATCAAGTTTGAATTTCTTTAATTTCCTTATCTTGTACAACTTTTGGTATGTAACGCACTTTGAACCATATGACATACCACGCAGTTTGAACCGTATTACATACCAAATGTGGTACAGGATAGGCAAAAGTGAACAAAGGAATTAAAGTTTTTCCTTATGATTTGTGCAATTAGATCCTTGTGAAAAGGCAAAGTTGGATTGGGGTACACGCTTTCGAATTATACAAGGTATTGCTCAAGGAGTACTATATATTCACAAATACTCTAGATTGAAAATCATTCACAGAGATCTAAAAGCAAGTAATGTTTTGTTGGATGGAACAATGAATCCCAAAGTGTCAGACTTTGGAATGGCGAGGAGTTTTGATATAAATCAAATTGAAGCAAATACCAACAAGGTTGTTGGGACATATTAAGTATCCCATAAGTTCTATTATTTAAACTTCCATAATCGATAATGTAGTTCATTCTCTCCACTATTTTTGCAGCGGCTACATGTCACATGAATATGCTCTATATGGTCATTTTTCTGAGAAATTGGATGTCTTTAGTTTCAGAATATTGTTGTTAGAGATTGTAAGTGGAAAGAACAATGCTTTGTTTTATCATTGCGAAAATTCACTAACGCTTGCTCAATGGGTAAGTACAAGAAATTCTTGTGTGTTTCTAGCTAGTGTTTTGAAGCCTTGCATATCAGTTCAGACATTTTAAACATAAAGTGAATCAGAATGCAAGAGGACGACTAATTGTTCTATATGTGTAATTATCAGATATGGGAATTATGCAAAGAAGGTAGTGGAGTGGAGGTAATTGACGCATCAGTGAGGGAAACATGCCAGATTCATGAAGCTTTGAGGTGCATCCATGTCGGACTTTTGTGTGTTCAAGAAGCTCCAGCTGATCGACCAACAATGTCATTAGCGATTCATATGCTCGAGGCTGAAGAAGGTACATCACTTCCACCCTCCAAAGAACCTGCTTTTTCAACAAGTAGGAATTCAAGTCCTGTTACCATTTATTCCAAAAATGTAGTCACTATTACTTTGCCAGAACCTCGATAGAGCTTCAGTAGTATTAGCATTCAAATACGTATCATTAAGGAAAAGATAAAAAAGAAGAAGGCCATTGTATGATACTAGTTGCATTCCTCATGCTTAATTAGGCCATATAATTTGTGTGTCCTGTGTCCACATTTCCTATTTTGTGTTCCGGGCTTTCGCTTGTAGAAACTTCATCTGTACTGATTTGAAAGGAGGGAAAGAAGCATTCGCTGTTCACGACATTTCTATGTTGGCGACTGGTTGTTCTGTTATCAATGTTCTTCCGTTTTTTTTTTTTTTACTTGAAAGATCATCTGATATGAAATCCAGCAGGCACTGTAATGATAACATGCCCGTTAAGGCTGTCAGAAAATGCCATCACTCAGAGCACAAAAATCATACTCTCCTCACACAATGATAATCAAGCGAACCTCTAACCCCTAGCCCCCAATAAGATATCATACCACATCCCATTGCCAGAAATCGACCAGGATATTAAAACGGATAGACAAAGAGAGTACAAGATAGAACCAGTCAAGATGTGACTATACAGAATGACAAGCATACTATATTGTAGTCCAGTCAAATGATCAAAGATAATATCATATTGCATGGTTGAACCAGTTATATTTCTTGGTTCTTCCTCGCATGATGAAAAAAGAAAGAATTAAGAAGTCTCAGAAGCCATAGATGTGATTTAGAAAGTTTGAGTACTTTGACTTTTTAGCCATTGCAGGTAGACCTGACTGAAGAATTCAACAGTATGAACTGCACAATTTTCATGTGTGTTTGCAGACAACAGATTGTGGAAATGGGATCTTGGTAATACACGAGTTTAGTAGTTCCTCTCTACTTAAATCAAATGATGAAACTAGCTGGGCTTTTGTTGGTGTTCCTCTCACTGCTTGCTCTCCCTGCCACCCAATCTCAAAGTTTAACCAACACAGCAACATGCCCCATAGATTTCGGCTATGTCCTTAGAGTCCCCTTCAATTCTTCATCATGCAAAAACTTCCAAGCCCCTCCCAAAACCCCTGGAATCGACGTCACCAAGATACCATGTTGCCAAACCCTTACTTCTGTCCTTGGGATTGGCCTAGCCCAATTCCTCAAAGACACTTCTCTTTTTCTACTCCCCAACACAAACACCTCAATTACTTGCTTCCAAAGCTTCCAGTCCAACATCTCCTCTCTCTCCCTCCCTTCAAATGTTGTGTCTTATTGTTTTGACCCTACACAATATGTCACCAACCCCAATGGTTGTGCTCATATTAAGTCTTCCCAAGATTGGGTCTCCAAGCTCAACCAGACAACTGCGCTCGAGTTACTTGACACAGATTGTAAGCCAGACCTTACTAATGGCTCGCAGTGCGCTGCTTGCAAGGCAGCTGTGTTTACGGTTCAGCAAAACTTGTACCTCCTGGATGGTAACATTTCTCATTACAGTCTTTGTGGGGAATCAATAATTTTGTATGTTGCTGGTATGATCAATCAGTTTGGACCTGAAAGTAATGGTAGTGTATCTTGCCTATTTGGTTTGTCAATGGATGCTCAAGTCAGTCATTTGGGTTTGCTGAAAAAGAGCATTATCGCTATTGTAATAGCAATAGTCTCAGTAACAACAGGATTGCTTACAGTTCTTATTTCATTTCTAGTATGGAAGAAACGTTTGGCAAAATCAAGGTATTGCTAGCTAGATTTCTCTGTTTCTCTTTGTCACACCTCACACACGCTCTTGTGCTGATAGTCCTGAATTCTAGAAATCTGATGATGTAACAAGTTTATTGAAACAGGGAGCATAATAAGATCATAAGGAAATTTAGTGCTGGAGATGAAGAAAATGATACAGAACTACCACTGTTTAGTCTGAGGAGTATATTAGTTGCTACAAATGATTTCTCTGAAGCTAATAAATTAGGGGAGGGAGGATTTGGCCCTGTTTATAAGGTGCAATTATGTTCTTCAATTGCAAACACAATATTTTCACAAATATTAAAACATCTATGTTATGTACACTGGTAGGCTCTGTCATTGGTTCTGATCATAAGAATGTGGTTCGTCTTGTGTCGAATATTGCTCCCAATGCAGGGTATCTTGGCTGAGAATCAAGAAGTAGCCGTGAAGAGACTGTCGAAGAAGTCCGGGCAAGGACAACAGGAGTTTGTGAATGAGTTGAAGCTTATAGCCAAGCTCCAACACACCAATCTTGTTAGGCTCTTGGGTTGCTGTATTGAAGAGGAGGAAATGATATTGGTTTATGAGTACATGGCCAATCGTAGTTTGGACAACTTTCTATTTGGTATTCATCACTTCTATCACTTCTATGATTAGTTCTTTAGTGAAATTGATGATTTATTATCATTGTTAGTCATTCTTGATTCTTCTTCATGGTTTGTGCAATCAGATTCATCTGAAAACATAAAACTGGAATGGGGCAAACGTTTCCAAATTATAGAAGGTATTGCTCAAGGAGTGCTTTATATCCATAAGTACTCAAGATTCAAAATCATTCACAGGGATCTGAAAGCAAGTAATATTCTGTTGGATGAAGAAATGAACCCAAAAATTTCAGACTTTGGAATGGCAAAGATATTCGGGAAAAATCAAACTGAAGCTAACACAAACAGGGTTGTTGGGACATAGTAAGGGTTTACAGTACATCACTTCAATCATTCGAACATTATGAAATAAGTATTCTTTCTTACTTCTCTTCGGTTAATTCATGAAGCGGCTATATGTCACCTGAGTATGCAAGCTATGGTCATTTTTCTGAGAAATCAGACGTATTCAGCTTCGGAGTGCTGCTCTTAGAGATTATAAGTGGAAAGAGGAATGCTGCTTTCTATCGTTTTGAACGTCCATTAACTCTTGCAGGATGGGTAAGTGAGACTTAAGGTATTTTGTTTAAACTTTCAATTAAACTCTACAAGCACCAAAAGAGTTCTTTGCTTTCTTTGTCACTTGCTAACTTTATTATATATCTTCAAATCTAATTGTAAGTTCATACAAATTGATGGGTTTGTCTGTATTGACTGTATTCCATCTCAGGCTTGGAAATTATGGAAAGAAGGCAGAGGAATGAAGGTGATTGATGACTATGTGAGAAAAGAATGCTCACCTGATGAATCTTTAAGGTGTTTGCATGTGGCTTTTTTGTGTGTTCAAGAAGATCCATCTGATCGACCAACAATGGCTACTGTAATTCATATGTTGGGCCATGAGACTACAGCATCACTTCCACCCTCCAAAGAACCACAGGTATTAACCCAACAATGGCTACTGTAATTCATATGTTGGCCACAAGTATTAACCCAAATGTTATCCAAAACTTATTATGTAATTTTGGACCGAAATATCAACTGAGATCAAACATTTAGGACGCATCTGCCTTACCTAGCAGGGTGTTTTCCTCATTTACGGCAGCGGAATCGGAAAATTTAGCCTCCAAGCTTTTTTGAAGTGGAATCGAAAGGGAGGAGAGTAGATTTTTTCAGATTGCATAATGGAGACGTAACCACCGACTCATGACGTAAATCTACTGACTAGTCGACGTGTCAAAATGGATGGTCTGGATGACCCGTACAGCTGCACGACTACGACTAGTGCAGGGAATAATTTTCGTGGAAGTATGTTGTATCATTTGTATGTCTAATGTCTGAACGACTTAGAAGACTTTGACTCTGTTTAATCCCACATAAGTTCCCACTAGCCCATTCCATACTGCATATTTTTTGTGCAAGCAATCATCGACTTGATGTTTTCCCTTCTGTTGTTATGCCTCTGTCTCAAGACTCATGGTATCTCCCTTGCAGCTGACACCATCTCTGCAAGCCAATCTCTCTCTGGTGATCAGACCATTGTCTCAGCTGGTGGGAAATTTGAGTTGGGTTTCTTCAGACCAGGTAATACTTCAAATTACTATATAGGCATCTGGTATTACAAGCAAAATGTGTCTGTGCAGTCCATAGTGTGGGTGGCCAATAGGGAACAGCCACTCTCTGATAGATTTTCTTCAGAATTGAGACTCTCATATGGAAATTTAGTACTCATGAACGAGTCCAAAATGGCAGTTTGGTCTACAAATCTGTCCTCTACCACTACCACCTCAGGCTCTGTGGAAGCAGTTCTTTTAGATGATGGAAACCTTGTCTTGAGAGCTGGGTCTAGCTCATCCGATTTTTTATGGCAAAGCTTTGATCATCCAGCCAACACTTGGCTACCAGGAAGTAAACTAGGATTCAACAATGTTACCAAACAAACCCATTCGCTCACTTCATGGAAGAATGATGAGAACCCTGCACCGGGTTTGTTCTCTCTTCAGCTAGACCCAAATGGAAGCAACTCACTTATCATTATGTTGAATAAGTCTAGACTGTATTGGAGCAGTGGTTCTTGGGATGGTAGTCTTCATACTTTCAACTCGAATCCTGAAATGAGCCCCAATAGTATGTTCAACTACAGCCATGTTACAAGCGAAAACGAAAGTTATTTCACCTATTCTGTTACTTACCCCAATGAAATGTCTCGATTACTGATGCGCTTCTCGGGGCAGGTTTGGCAACTAACATGGAAGATGAATCAATCGATACTGGTTTGGTCTAGACCAAATGTGTATGCTTATTGTGGGGCATTCTCCACGTACAGTCAGAATCAGTCCCCTTTCTGTACATGTTTCAGTGGTTTTGAGCCAAAATCGCAGAGGGAGTGGTATTTTTTGCAGGATTATTCTGGTGGGTGTTCGAGAACCACTTTGAATTGTGGGAATGGGACGACAGAAGACCAGTTTATACAAATGCCTAGCATGCCATTGTCTGCATATCAACAGCTGCAAGTAGGAAGTGTTGAGGATTGTGAATCAATCTGTTTAAGTATGTGTGGTTGCACTGCTTATGGTTATGGAAATACTACTGGATGCTACATTTGGACAGGAGATCTCTTGGCAGATGACAATGGAAGAACTTTATACATCAGAATACCACCAACTGAATCAAATAGAAGTAAGAGGAGAAAGAGATTCATGCTTGTTGGTTGTCCATTTCATTTGTAATGCCAGCAATGGTCTTCATGATGTTTTTTCTTTCTCATTTTTGCAGGTAATAAGCGGTCCTTGGTGATTGCAATAGTCTCAGCAGTAGCAGGATTTCTTACAATACTTTGTAGCTATTTCTTGTGGAAGAAAACTACAAGGAAGAGAAGGTACTACTGTCGCTCTTATCTCTATCCGATACTAGTGCAGGCACAATGCTCTAACAACAATAATGAAACAGGAAGCGTGAGAGGAAATACGGTGAGATCACAAGTAATGTTGGTGGAAAGAATGACACAGAACTACCAATGTTTGACTTGAAGAGTATATTAGCTGCTACAGAAGATTTCTCTGTAGCAAATAAGCTGGGTGAGGGAGGATTTGGCCCTGTTTATAAGGTAACAACTCCACTGTCTTGAAGTGTACATGAAACTACATTTTTGCTCACAAATATGATACTTTTGTGTATTCCTTTATAAATTCAAAGCTATATTGAGAAAGAGATAGTTAACCTTGTGTTGCTCTTTGTTCCACTACAGGGTACTTTGCCTGGAAATCAAACGGTTGCCATAAAAATGCTGTCAAAGAAGTCTGGTCAAGGGCATCAAGAGTTCATGAATGAGTTGAAGCTGATAGCCAAGCTCCAACATACCAATCTTGTTAAGCTCTTGGGTTGTTGTATTGAGGAGGAGGAAAGGATACTGATCTACGAGTA
The DNA here is from genome assembly GCA_034370585.1 of Fragaria x ananassa. Classification (NCBI taxonomy): domain Eukaryota; kingdom Viridiplantae; phylum Streptophyta; class Magnoliopsida; order Rosales; family Rosaceae; genus Fragaria; species Fragaria x ananassa. The sequence goes on along the minus strand of CP139754.1, from coordinate 30,882,967 downwards.
CATGCCTAATAGAAGTTTGGACAAGTTTTTGTTTGGTATGTTTGCTTCTCTAACTTTGGAGTTTGCTACTTTGATGATAATTGATGTTTATTTTTTGGAGAGTCTTAACTTTCAGTGTTGGTTGTTCCTCATGTTTTGTTCATCAGATCCATCTGAAAAAACAAAATTGGATTGGAACAGACGCTTAAGAATTATAGAAGGCATTGGTCAAGGACTAGTGTATATCCACAAATACTCAAGATTGAAAGTCATTCATAGGGACCTAAAAGCAAGTAATGTTCTGTTGGATGAAGCAATGAATCCTAAGATCTCAGACTTTGGAATGGCAAGGATATTTGACATAAATCAAACCGAAGCAAATACTAACAGGGTTGTTGGGACATAGTAAGCATATATTAATTAATTTTTTTTTTGAGAAGAGCATATATTAATTATTACCGCATGAGTTTATTCATGTATTAAACATTAGGGAGTCACCATAACTTTCTTACTTCTCTATCATATTAATGCATGCAGCGGTTACATGTCACCAGAATATGCACGCTATGGTCATTTCTCTGAGAAATCAGATGTATTTAGTTTTGGGGTACTACTATTGGAGATTATAAGTGGAAAAAAGAATGCAGCTCGGCATCGTTATGAAAATTCACTAACTCTTGCTGGATGGGTAAGTTTTAGAGACTCTACTTGTCTTTTTTTAGAATGAGAAGAGATTCAATTTCCTTTTGTGCTTTGAAAGAAAGTTTCTGCAGTTAACTATTAGAACTGTTAGTGGCTAGATGGGTGTATCATTTCCAAAAAAAAAAGAAAAAAGATGGGTGTATTATACAAGAAAAATTACTTTGAAAATCTCAGTAACCTACTAACCTTTGTATAAGTTCGGTGGCACTACTTTAACTTGAGTTTCAATTTTAGTTTTTAAAGGATATTATCATATAAGTGAATACTGGTTTGTTGCATGATTGATGAGTTATTATTTTGAATCTTAGGCATGGAAACTGTGGAAAAAGGGTAGAGGAATGGAGGTAATTGATGAATCAGTACAGGAAACATGTCGACCTCTTGAAGCTTTAAGGTGTATCCATGTAGGGTTCCTGTGTGTTCAAGAAGACCCAGCTGATCGACCAACAATGTTTTCTGTAGTTCATATGTTGCAAGCTGACCAAAGTACAACACTTCCACCCTTCAAAGAACCTGCATTTTCAACACACAATAAGTCCAGTGCCGCTAGTTCTTCTTCTCAAATATCTACAGTTTTTTCGGCCAATCAACTCACCGTTAGTATCCTAGAAGGTCGATAGAGGTTCAATGTCAGTGGTCAGTGGTAAATCTGCCAATTAGCTTCAGTGGTAGATCGTTAACTGAGTTGTATTCACCTCAAAATTGTACAAATTAATGTTCAAACAGTTGTTACGACGTGAGAATAGCTTGAGTTGACTTATAAATAGATGAGGAAGTTAGTTGACTTATAAATAAATGTTCAAACTTTTGACTTGAGTCATCTATTGTAGTTAGGATTGTGAATATTATGTATTATTAGGAATATCTTGTTGTAATTAGTTTCCTAATAGAACTTGGTGTCTTGTATTTATATACTCCATTGATGGAGAAAGTCTGATACATCAGAAATTCCCAAATACCTTGTTTTGTTTGACTTGGTATCAGAGCGAGTCTCTCTCCAGTTGCGTCTCCATAAGCCCGGGTTGGTTCTTTCAGGGGTCATGGCCCTAGTTTGGTTCTTTCGAGTTTGGAGTTAATTCAGCCTGGTTTGGTTCTTTCAGTTGTCACTGGAAGTCTAGGAGTTAGGGGTTCTTTCGGTTATCATGGGGCCCGGGTTTAGTTTGTTAATCAGTTTCACGTGCAGACCTAAAAAGTTAGGTTGCACGTGAGGGGGAGTGTTGGAGAGGAGAGATCCCACATTGGAAAAATGACAAATAAAATATAACTTATAAGTGGGTGGATCATTCCTAATTGTACCGAGGCCTTTTGTGATTAAAACCCAACACCTTAAAGGTGGTTAAGTTGGGACAATATCGGTACATGTACAAGGATGATCCACGAGCCACGCTTGTCGCTGTTTGACATGATATCAGAGCCGAATCCTTTGGGACTCGGCTGTGTTACGATTTCCGCTGTGAGATAAATCAATTTGGTTGGTTCTCTTGTTTATTTGGTGCCTTTGTTAGACTAGTCTTTTAAGGTTATTGCATCGAAGGGTTCTCTTGGGGGGTTTGTTGTCATCTTAATTGAAGGATCTTTGAATTCAGTTTTTGTTTTCCTCAAAACCCTTGGAAGTTGGCGTCATTGGCTCGTTTAGTTGCTGAGTTTGTGAAGATAGCCTTGTCAAAATTTGGGTGCATCAAGAAAACGTTGTTTAATTGGTTGAAGTGCTTTAGACTATCACAGTGGTCCAAGGACATCACCTTGCTCATTCTGGAAGTTTGTCTTTGGTTGCGATTAGAGTTTCTGAAGGGAAAAAATGGTGGACTTGAAAGTTATAGAAGAGGAGAGTGAAGTTTCTCCAAGTATGTCCTTCTATGGCACTAAAGAGGCAGGTCTCTCAACTGGTAATATTTCTTTGACTAAGGAAACTCGAGGTAAAATTGGTGTTGCTTTACATGTTGCTAACTTTACTGGTGGGGATACTTGGATTATTGATTCAGGCGCTTCAGACCATATGACCTATGATAAATCATTTTTTATGTCTATGTCATCCCCTTCTATATCTCATGTTTCAAATGCAAATAGTGCATCTTTTCCAGTTTTAGGTATTGGGTCTGTTCAGGTTACACCATCCATTACATTGCATGATGTGCTTTATGTACTTTCATTATCCCATCATCTTTTGTCTGTATCTCAATTGAGTTCACAAAATAAGTGTTCTGTAACCTTTTACCCTATGTATGTGGTGTTCCAGAATTTATGTTCCAAGGTGATCATTGGCAAGGGAGACCTGAGGGGGAGACTGTTTCACCTGGATTGCATGTACGTCGAGCCAGCAAAAGAACCGAAGCAACCTTTGGCCTTGACATTGAATTCTGATCGATTAAGTGAGCTATGGTTGTGGCACAGACGGTTGGGCCACCCATCTTTTGGAGTTATGAAGAAGTCCATGCCCTCATTGTTTCTGGGAATTAGTGAGTCTACCTTGCACTGCGAAACTTGTGCTTTGGCTAAAAGTCATAGGTCTAGTTATCCTTTGGCTTTTCATTCGAGTACTATGCCTTTCGAATTAATTCATTCAGATTTATGGGGTCCTTCTAAAAATTCCACTCTTTCTGGAATGCGTTACTTTGTGTTATTCATTGATGATTTTACTCGTTTATCTTGGGTGGTGTTACTTAAGACCAAAGATTCTGTTTTTTCTGCCTTCACAGCCTTCCATAATCTTATTCGTACTCAGTATGATGCACGTGTTAAAATCTTTCGTTCAGATAATGGAGGTGAGTTTGTCAATCGTTCTTTCAGTGAGTATTTCCAAAACCATGGCATCATACATCAAACTTCGTGTCCACAAACACCCGAACAAAATGGGGTATCTGAACGAAAAAATCGTCATCTCTTGAACATGGCACGGTCTCTCCTCTTAAGTGCTAACATGCCTAAGTACTTTTGGGGAGAAGCTGTGTTGTGTGCGTCTCACCTAATCAATCGTCTCCCGTCAGCTCCTCTTCAAGGTTGTGTTCCCTTTGATGTCTTGTCTCAATACGTTCCTATCCCATCATCAAACACTCTTCCTGCTCATGTTTTTGGTTGTGTTGCTTATGTCCATTTGTATAAGAATCAAAGGTCAAAATTGGATGCTAGAGCCCTTAAGTGTGTGTTTGTAGGGTATGGTTCCCATAAGAAAGGTTATAAGTGTTATCATCCTCCATCCCAAAGAATATATGTCACCATGGATGTTACATTTAGTGAAGATACATGTTATTTTTTGCCTCCTGTAACTCCTCTCCAGAGGGAGAAGTCATATTTTTATGAAGATTTATTTAGCGAGTCAACCAAGAGTCAAGGTTTTGAGGAGTCACCAAAGGACAATAAAGGGAATGAGTCAGTTTTGCAGAAACATAAAAGAGGCAGTGAACATGAGCGACTGTCGTCATCTGTTGAGTTCAGACCCGATACCGGTGTTCCGCCGGAGCTCCCAGGCTCGCTGACGCTGTCTCCGTCCGATCGCCCAGGCTCGCCGGCCCGTTCTCCGTCCGAGAGCCCAGGCTCGCCGGCGCTATCTCCGTCTGAGTGTCTAGCCTCACTGGCCCGTTCTCCGTCCGAGGGCCCAGCCAATAGTGGTTCTTCAACCGGATTTCAGCATATTTCCGATCAACTGACCTGAGCAGAAAGCAGAGAGTTAGGGTTCCCAGATCAGACTAGCTCCACCTGTCCATTAATCGGAGACAATCGATCTCATCTTCCTGTCTCGTCGGTTTCCAGGGCCCTGACTCCGCCGGTCGTAGGCGACCTTCTAGAAAGCAACGTGACCGGTTGTCATCCAGTTTTGGGCAGTGACCCTGTCAGTTATGCATCAAAAAATCAATCAGGGTCAGTGTATTTAACTGACAACTTTGAGGTCATGGGTTCAAACCTCACTGACATATGTAGGGTGTGTGAGTTATTAATAAAAAGTTTTTCAAAAAAAAAAAATCAGGGTCAGATTCTAGTCAAGGCCATGATTCGTCAGTGAGGAAGAAGATTTCTGATCAAGTCCATGCTTCGTCAGTCAGGGAGCAAAATTCGAATGTGAACAGCGCTCCTGCCCCTCCCTCACCTTTACAGGTCTCTCCGGCTCATGCATCAACCGAGGTACGTTCTACTCATTCTTCTGTGTCTGTTAAACAATTACCTAACCGTGTCACTCGTGCTCAACCTCCAAAACACTATGAACCTACCCTTAGTGCAAAAGCTCGGTATCCTGTTGCTAATTATGTGTCAACCCATAGATTGTCTAAACCATATGCTGCGTTTGTGAATCAATTATCTACTGTATCTCTCCCTAGTAAAGTGCAGGATGCTATGCGTGATGTTAAGTGGATGCAAGCAATGAAAGTTGAGATGGAAGCTCTTGAGAAGAATTGTACGTGGGAGTTGGTACCATTACCACCGGGTAAGAAGACAGTTGGTTGTCGGTGGGTGTATAGTGTGAAACATAATCCTGATGGTTCAGTGGATAGGTACAAGGCAAGGTTAGTCGCTAAAGGCTACACTCAGAAGTATGGGGTGGATTATGACGAGACGTTTGCACCAGTGGCAAAAATTAATACAATACGAGTACTTCTTTCGTTAGCCGTTAATCTTGATTGGCCTTTGCAGCAATTTGATGTTAAGAATGCTTTCTTGCATGGTTATTTGCATGAAGAAGTCTATATGGATTTACCTCCTGGATATGGTACTTCTACTGGAGAGCAGGTAGTGTGCAAGTTGAAGAAGTCCCTTTACGGTCTAAAGCAATCACCCAGAGCATGGTTTGGACGTTTTTCTAAGTTCATGAAGAGGATTGGATACCGACAGAGTAACTCAGATCACACTTTGTTTCTTAAACACCGGTGTGGTAAGGTGACAGCTTTAATTATTTATGTAGATGATATGGTTGTGACAGGTGATGACAATGAGGAAATTCAGAGATTACAAGATTTGTTGTCTTTTGAATTTGAGATGAAAGATTTGGGTAGTTTGAAGTATTTCTTGGGAATTGAAGTTGCTCGTGGGAAGGATTGTATTATGCTAAGTCAGAGAAAATATATCCTAGATTTGTTAGCAGAAACGGGCATGCTTGACTGTAAACCGGCTGAAACCCCTATTGAACAAAATCATCAGTTAGCAGAGTATTTGGATCAAGTGCCTACAAATAAGGCACGATATCAGAGGTTAGTTGGCCGATTGATTTATTTGTCTCACACTAGACCAGATTTAGCCTATGCAGTTAGTGTTGTAAGTCAGTTTATGCATAATCCTAGTGAAGCTCATATGGAAGCTGTATTTCGTATCTTGAAGTATTTGAAGTCTGCTCCAGGGAAGGGGTTAATATTTTCAAAACACAAGCACTTGGATGTTTCTGGGTACACAGTCTCAGACTGGGCAGGTAATATTACAGATCGCAGGTCCACTTCCGGCTACTTTACTTTCGTTGGTGGTAATTTGGTTACTTGGAAAAGTAAGAAACAAAAGGTGGTAGCTCGCTCCAGTGCTGAAGCAAAGTATCGTGGAATGGCTCTTGGAGTATGTGAGATGTTATGGTTGAGACATTTGTTGAGAGATTTGAGATTCAGACAAAAGAAGGCGATGCCTCTATATTGTGATAATAAAGCTGCGGTTGAAATTGCTCATAATCCAGTTCAGCATGATAGAACAAAACATGTGGAGGTCGATCGACATTTCATTAAGGAGAAGTTGGATTGACAGATTATTGTGTTCCCATTTGTACCTACCGAGGAGCAGCTAGCAGACATTCTTACGAAAGCAGTCTCTAGTAAGGCGTTTTATGACTCACTTGACAAGTTGGGCATCTGTGATCTGTATGCTCTAACTTGAGGAGGAGTGTTGACGTGAGTCATCTATTGTAGTTAGGATTGTGAATATTATGTATTATTAGGAATATCTTGTTGTAATTAGTTTCCTAATAGAACTTGGTGTCTTGTATATATATACTCCATTGATGGAGAAAGTCTAATACATCAGAAATTCCCAAATACCTTGTTTTGTTTAACTCAAACAGTTGTTACGACATGAGAATAGCTTGGTATTTGAACTCAGCAGTCACTATTACTTTGCCAGGAGGTAGATAAAGGGTTAAGAATGTTGGTATTTGAACTACTTGGACAAAGACGCTGTGATAAGCACTCGCAATCAACACGGCAGTCTATTGGACCCAAGACTATCTATATAGATTGTTTCATCACGATTAGCTGCTGTGGTATTAGCAGAAATGTACAAATAACTACACAGGTTGTTGGCATATAACACTTCGCTATGCTGCTGGTATGATCAATGAGTTTGAGTTTGGAGCTGAAAGTAATGGTTATGTATCTTCTCTTTTTGGTTTGTCTACCGATTCTCATGTGGGTTCACCCAAAGAGTGAATTACCACAACAAACTGCAAGAGTAATTGTATCAGTAACAGTACGTAAATCTCTCTCATTTGCAAATAGAAAGCAGTCAACAAGGGAAATTCATTAGCAGAGAGATCTGTCAACAACGGAAGTGTTTTGGCCCATGTCCTCAGCAAGGAGCGATGAGGTGATTGTGCTTCCAAAAGTAAAACGATGTGTGCGGGGCCTGCCACCTCGCGGACGAGGAAAGAGAACGGTGCGCGTTCTTGACTTCTAACCAGCCGAAAAAGAGCTCCGGTGCCACCTCGCGGGCGAGGAATTTACGAGCCTAATCTTCTCGGTCACCTGTCGATCGATACTCACTGTTAGAGCGAGCAGAGCAACAAAGGGAAATCGTGGACGAGTCCTGACGGGCTCTGAGATCTAAGGCAGGGTGCGCTTAGAACGTTAGGGTTTTCGAGGACGCTCAAAGGTTTGACTGTGTTTGTCTGTTTGTTTGTTTGATTGTGTGTGTTGAGAGAGAGAGCTATCTGTAAGCCGTGGAGCTTCTTTATATAATCATCTGCAAGCAACCCGCGGAGACCTAATCACAATCCACTTCGGACTCGGCAATTAGAATCCCACAAGGATACGATCAACTCGCCAGTCGTGCGCTCCATGCAACACGTGTCAAATCAACCTTGCTTAGGTCTTGTTCACCGCCTCGCATCATTTCACTGTAGTGTCATACGCAAACTCAAACACTAAGCGATCTTATCCCGAGGGTATCATCGTCCATTTCCAACTCTACCTCGCCATGCACTGTAGAGTCCCACGCGAACTAGAAATAAGGATCCCGCGAGGACATCGAATCTCGCGGGGTATCAGAATCTCTGGACAAAGTTCTCGTCACGTGCTGCCAGACCTCGCCACCCTTCATGGGCTAAAAAGGCCACAGGTGTTGGCCCAAATGCTATCCAAAACGTGTCTCGAGTCTTGGACCGAAAATACCTACTGGGCTCAAACATTGCCCCCTAGGCCTTGAGCTTAATCCATTTCGCAACGGATAAGCGAAGAGGCCTAAATAAGCTTTTTTATGGGAATTCGTATTTCAAAAGGTGCTGACGTTTCGGCATCATCGCCTCCCTTCATCATTACGGCTTTTTGAATTTTGAAACGCGCTGGCGTTTCGGTCGTCATTGCGTCTTTTCGTTGTGGCCACTGATTGACAGGGACGTTACGGTTCGTCTTCTTTATAAACCTCGATGCGGGTCCCTACATCTCACCATCGCTTTCCAATCAGCCTTTGCCTTCTGCAACCAGCCAAACTCCAGCACCGACCTCACTCCGACCAGAAACAATGGCTCCCAAACCTGCTGCTAATGACCCGAACCTTAGCCTCACGGCGGCGACCTTCTGGTCGACCAGCCTTGCTCGCCGTTTCGCCAGCAACCCGCCTCAAGGAACACCCATTTACTTCCTTGAAACAGGGGCAGCCCTGCTCGGTCCGACTCCTTCACAGACTCCGTCCGCCGCTGATCTTAATCATTACACCGCCTCCGTGCGTCGACCAATCTTGACCCAACGGCGCGAACCAGGGAACTTCACCTCTTGGCAAGCCCGCTCTCATACAAACATCCGGGTCGGGGAGTGGCCCAGCGCCACTGCGGAGGATCGGACGTGGTACGCGGAACGCCTCCAAACCGACTAAACGATCTGGGAAGCAACCGGCATCCGCGAAGCCATTGCCTTGAGCTTCTCACTGCCCCCTCACACCGACCGAGCACCCATCGCTGCCATGGCCTGTTTATGGAACAGTGCCACTAACACCTTCGACTTTCCCTTCGGGCAGATGGGCATCTCTCTGTTGGACATCCTCGCCATCGCCGGGCTGCCGATTCACGCAAAGCCATATGCGCCAGGCGACTTTGCGTCGACCGAGTTCACACATGCTTGCAACCTGGGGGCCCGCCACGCCTTGAAAGGTTCATATGAGGCGTGGAGGAAGTTTTACATTGGCCACGCGGAGCAGCATGAAGGAGGCATCGCCTTTCTTGAGTATTGGTTCGACAAATTTATCTTCTGCGGCAGTGCTCACAAGCCCACAGGGAAATGGACCAGGCTGGCCGAAGCACTGTATAATGGGGTCAAAGTAGGGCTAGGGCAACCCGTACTGGGCGCGCTCTACCGGACCTTGCACCTGCTGTCCCTGAGGCCCTTCCATCTCTCTGGTGGCCCTCTGTGGATCCTAGACTTATGGACGCAGCTGTACTTTCCGCTCTTCCGGCGAGCCCCGCTGGAATTCCTACCCGAGGACCGGCTGCTTGGCTTTGTGGTGTGCAGGAACGCTGCGAATCGAACTCCTCTGTCCTTCTTCGCCAGCCTTTCCATCCTATACAACCACCTTGAGCCGCCTCCTACCATGGATATGATGGTTCGTCGGCGCCATCCTGAAGTCCTATCAACGGGCTTCTTCTCCCGCCTTGATTCGGACAGCGATGCCAGGACTGTCTTCGTGAGAGCAACTTCGTGCTGCGACCTTCAGCTCGCCGAGGATGAACAAGGCTTCGAGCTGTATGCCCCCAATCACTTCGCGAGGCAACTTGGCTTCCACCAAGGGATTCCCTATCCACTTCTCCACTCGGTTAATAAGTACACCTCGTGGAGGAAGGTTGGCGAGTCCGACCGGGTCACCCCGCTGCAAAACATCTTCCCTCTTTCTCCCAACTTGCTGGAGATTGAGCCTTCGCAGGGCGTCGACCCCGCCTACCTCACTTGGTGGCGGTCCTTATCTGACAACCATTGGGAGTTCCCGGATGACGCGGTCTTCGCCGCCATCTTTCGTCCTTTATACGACACTCTAGGCGAATCAGACCGCGACATCCTCGATGCCCAGCACGACCGTGTAGAGAGGGGTTTAGGGGCTGCGATGGGAACTAGGCTTGCGCTTCCGCCAGTTCCTGCTACTCGCCGCCCGACGGGGATCGTCATTTGAGAACGCGATCCCGTACCCGAGGTATGTCACTAAATGTGTAAATTTCATACATCCTTTAACATATTGACAAAATGCTTCTTCCTAACCCTCTTGTTTACTTTTTCAGTCTGCCCCCCGCCGGAGAACAATCAACAGATCTGAGGGTGCCAGAGGAAAAGCACCTGTCCGGAGAGAAACTGTGGCGGGCCACGACAGTGAGACTGCTCCCGTCGTTCCCCGGCCAACGAGCGGCGAAAGCTTGCGGAAGCGTCCTATTGAGGATGAAGAGGACTTGCTAGAGGATGCGCGGTATCAGCGAGAGCACGCCTTGGTAAGTGATCCCACTTTGGACTAAATTCTTCAAGCTAATTAGAAACGACCCGCTAACTTTGCCTTTGACAGGTTCGCCGCATCCGACCTCGCCTCGCTGTCGTTGAAGAAGCGCCAGTGATAGCGGAAGTCCCGCCTCCGGAACCACTCGTCGGAGAAATAACCTTGGCCATCGAGAGGGTTACTGTAGCCAACGAGGAAGTTGGCATGGCCATCGAGGAAGTCGCTGTGGCCAGCGCGGAGATGGCCATCGTGGAAATTGCTGCAGCCAACGAGGAGATGGTCATCGAGGAAGTTGGTGCGGCCAGCGAGGAGATGGCCATCGAGGAAGTTGGTGCGACCGCGGAGGAGATCGCCATGGCCATCGAGGAGGTTGGCACGGCCGCGGAGGAAGTCACCGTGCAATCGTCTTCTCCAACCGCCGTTTCAAGCGAACCTGGTCCAATCCCAGAGCCTATCTCGGCTCCCGCTGAAGATGAAGCTCTTGACCAGTCCACCCAGCTTTCCGACTTTACTGCCCCCTTGGCATTTCCGCCAGAAGACCTCCAATTGGTACTTTGGCTCCCTCCTCTGCGACCAATCCGAGCGGCTCAGACCAGCGAAGTGTCTTCGACGGTTCCAACAGAGGATTTCCAACCATTGCTTGAGCTTTCTCCTCTGCAACCAGACCCAACGGCTCAGGCCAACGAAGTGGAGATAGAACCCGCTTGCTTTGACATTCCGCCGCCCATTCCAGAGATTGAGGCAGCTGCTGAGGTTGAACCAACCACTCCGGCCCCAACGAGAACATCTGGCGAGGCGTCTTCTTCCTTGGGTATCCGGGCCGCTCGTCTTCAGGCCTGGACTATCCCGCTTGCTGATCCAGAGCCCACTCGCCTAGCCCGGGCTTTCCTTCACGGGCTACTGCGCCAAGGCCATCGCATGAACGTATTTGACTTGGTGGGGCGCGTCCGCGAGGCTCACGAAGCTTTGAGTCGGCAACTCGCTGGCGGCAATCCTACTCTAGACCATGTGTTGGAACTGGCTGACGTTGTCGAGTTGCAGGCTCGCCGAGTTCAAGATGTCGGTGCTCAATCAGCTTTCCACGTGCAAGCTCACCAAGCCTTAGGTAATCAGATGGCAGACCTTTTAGCCGTGCTTGGTGACGTTGACATCCTGGGGGCATCTTCAGAGAATTCAAGCATTGGCTATGCTCGGCAAGTGGAGGCCCTGGAGGCCCAGATAGCGGAGCTGCAAGCTCAGCTCGCTCAAGCTCGCCAAAACTTGGCCCGTGCTGAGTGATAAGACGTATTTGCACACGCATCAATTAACCCTGTCAACAAATCAGTTATAGTATAAAGCAAGCAGGGATCGTTCTAAACCGGGGATCCAACTACAGGGTAGATCCATCTAATCTAATATAAGTGCCGAAATAAGCATATAGGTGTAAAGGTTTTATGATTTTGGAATAAACATTTAAAGTAAATCCTAAATTACTTCTATACATATATACATGTGATCAACCAACAATCATGCAAACTCAACCAAACAACCATGCAAGAATAAAGAAGACAATTTCTAATCTCATTTAAGTCTACACCGTGAGCAAATATACAACCTAAATTTGATATGCACATAAGTTCCTACGGGGTTCCTATGACATAGACCAACTTAGAATTAGACTACGGGTTTCATTCAACATTGCGACACAAACAAGCTCGGCTACGTGCTCTACTTATAGGTCACACACATAAACTAATCATGCAATTACGTATCACATAAAGAATTTGATGTGTTTAAGTACTAGTCCTAAATCAAACATAGGCAGAAAATCGGTGAAAAACAAAGACAATGCAACTTATCAACTACGTGTATCAAAGTCGAACTTTGGATGATTAACACATGCAATATCAACTACTTGTATCAACTACACATGATAATATAAGAATGCACCGAAAATCTTAAAGTATTTGACATAAAACTCACGGCATAAAACCTAAATTCATTGATTAAAAATTGAAAACTTAAATTCAAAACATGGTTCAAAAGTTGTTCTATCTCATAGACAAGAATCGAAACATACTTAAGCAAAAACCTAAAACAACACAAAACAAGAACAAACACATACTAATCCGAAAGTAGAAGATGAATACACTCTCAGAATGTCCCTACGTGTTCTACTCTTTGAGTGCGCGGAGTCCTAGGCTACGTGCTTTGGACGAGTGCTGGAGGTGGGATCGGATTGTAGTGTTTGGAGGTTGATGGAGTTTCGGCAAAGGCTTTGGTGTTATTTGCACGGGTTGATGATGATCTTCTGTCCTTGGAGTCGTGCTTTATATAGAGGAAAAACCCTAGAAGAGTCGGCCACAAAGCCTAAACCAAATTGGATTAGGATTCCTAGTTCTTCTCAATTTCGGCAGAATGACCTCCGTCTGATGATTTCGTCATAACTTCCTCTAGAAAATAGATATTGAGGTGATTCCAATTGATTTGGAAACTAGATTCCCGTAGCTTTCTATCCATATCTGGCACGTTTTCTGATTCATTGTGAGCTGTCCTGGAGAGTCCGTTGAAGTTGACAGACGTGCACAGGAATTCTCCTGATTTCATCCGGATTTGCAAGGCTTGGATATTCTTCAAATTCTCCCGAATTTAGATCTTCTTCTCCATATTGGACTTGGTTTGGACCTCTCCTTCATGGACTAGGCTTCAAGGAAAGATTGAATCTTGATCCAGACAGGAATCCTGAGTAAACAAGGGTTTCCAACACTTAGCACAATTTCAACACCAAATTCTTCAATTCCGAAATTACTATGTATTTTATACTTAAAACTACATATTTCTAAATTAAGCAATTATTCTACACTAAACACAAATATAAAGCTAAAACAACTAAATAGGAGTTAACAAAGGGTAAATAAAGGGTATAAACATATTAAAAACGTCACACTTTGTGCTCCTATCAACAACCCCACACTTAACCTTTGCTAGTCCCTTAGCAAACCACTAAAACAAAAAACACAACTAATATCGAAAATACTACAATGACTCAATCTAATGCCTTCAACGAAAATTGTCTCAAAGATCTTCAAAATCATAGCATCAAGAATAGCACAAGAATCGAAATCGAAAGATGAATTCAATGGTTAATAAACATGAGATTTCGATGTAACAAGTAAGACATGGCAGAAACAAAGGTGAAATTAAGCTCGACATATTCCAAACAAGTTCAAATTCAACTCACAAAGGATATGCACTCCGAATTTTTTTTTCTCTCAAGGACATGGCATATACTTAAAAGCTTTTCACACACAAGAGTTATAAAGACATAGTGATTTCGAAAACCTCATGGAAGATACCAATCATATGCACAAATGAACCACAACCATATGCTTACTCATGAAACAGACTCCACAGATCAAAGTTTACTTATCTTAAGAATCATGCGGATCTTTTAGAAAATAGGTTGGCTAGGCTCGGCATGGAAAATTTTCAAAGTATAGGAATCACAAAGGTCATCCTCAAGACTTAGCAGAGCAAGAACATCCACCTTATATCACCAAATACCATCAAGGGCCAAATATCATCATGTTGGACCCATTCTTCACTTTAAACATTGTGAAAACGAATAAAGGCTAAAAGTATAACATATTGAGCCTTCAACAAACAAATCGTAACTCCAAATTCACAAAAATTTCATCTAGGCCGAGATACCTTCAACAATTTGAAACACTTTTTCTTTTTCTCTTCTTTCTTTTTCTCTCGGTTCATGCTTCTTTTTTTTTTTTTTTTTTTTCGAGAGCAATTTTTTTCTTTTCTTTTCTCATGTGTATCTCGGCAACAAACTCCTTAGAATAACCCCACACTTGTATTGAATCATCACCTCAAATCACCACAAAAAGATAGCTCTGCCAAGCTCAAGACAAGGTAGAGGAATTCTATACTAGGCAAGGGATAATTTAGGTGAACAAGAAAGGCATAACGTAGGCTCTAGGGGGTTCAGACTAAGGGGTCCCAAACAGGGCTCAAAATAGGGATATATGGCTATTTAGATAAAGTGGTGGTAGTCCTAAGAAAGATCCACAATCCTTTTCAAAATCAAAGCAAGTTATGATAAAAGTTTTGAAAGTTTCACAAGTTCTAGCAATCTCTAGTTCATTAAATCTATGGCATATAAATCGATCAAGTAATGTATAATGAGGTCATATATATCAAAGAATAGATAGAGTAAACTCTCCAAAGAATAGGCACATATATATGGCTCGAAAATCTCACAAAAGTAACATGAAATCAAACAAGTAAGGAACATGCTCATTCTGTACCTAAGTTTCAATGGTCCTCATCTACTACAAGTTCGTACAATTTCAACATATCTATTAACCATCAAATAACATATAAGCTCAAATATTCGAAATTATGCTCATCTCAATAACTAATCAATCAAAGATCATATGTTCATCCTAGACACGTTAGAAGGCACCTAAGACTCAACAAAATAAAACAAAACACAAAATAAAGAAACAAAGTTGTAATCCGAATCTAAGGAAATAAAAAGCTAAAAAATGTTTAAAAGTGCATCTAAAATCAGAAAACATAGACAAAAATTCAAAATTAATCCTAAAAATGAAAAACAACTTAAATCATATCAAAGCATAGCAAATCAACGAGTAATGACATCCACCCCACACTTAAAATCAACATTGTCCTCAATGTAAGAAAACTAAAAGCAAATCGAAAATAAAAGAGGAGGGATAAAGAAATTGCAAACTCTCTTTGATGGCTCCTTCTATGGGTTGCCTCCCATGCAGCGCTTAAGTGTTTATAGTCCTTTAGCCTAGACTATCATCTCCTCTTGCTCATGCCGTAGCATCTAGGAGAGAGACTTCCTCCACCATGTGGTTCACCATGTTCTCCCAGTAAGGCTTTAATCGATGACCATTAACCTGAAATTCAGCTCCTTTGACCAAGCTCCTAATCATGACTGCACCAGAAGGAAAGATATTAGTGATGACAAAAGGTCCTATCCACCTAGAACGTAGCTTGCCTGGAAACAACCTAAGTCTAGAATTAAATAAGAGAACTTTCTGGCCAATAACGAAATCTTTCTTTCGAATCATCCTGTCATGGAACGCCTTAGTCTTCTCTTTATAGATCACGGCAGACTCATATGCCTCATTCCTGATTTCTTCAAGTTCACACAACTGCAACTTCCTGTGTAATCCGGCCTCATCAATATCCATATTAAAAGTTCGGACCGCCCACCAAGCTCGATGTTCCAACTCCACAGGCAAGTGACAGGCTTTGCCGTACACCATACGAAACGGTGACATTCCCAAGGGATTTTTGAATGTTGTTCGATATGCCCATAGTGCATCATCAAGTCGTTGGCTCCAATCCTTGCGTGACGGCTTTACACTCTTCTCCAATATCCGCTTGATTTCACGATTACTAAGCTCCACTTGTCCACTTGTCTGGGGGTGATAAGGTGTAGCAACCTTATGCTTGATTCCATACTTCTTCATTAGAGCTTCAATTGTCCGATTGCAAAAGTGGGAACCTCCATCACTTATTACAAATTTCGGCATTCCAAACCTGGAGAAAATATTAGAGCGTAGGAAATCTGCAACAACTCGAGAATCATTAGTCCGGGTGGCTTTTGCTTCCACCCATTTAGAAACATAATCCACACATACAAGAATGTATAAATTTCCTTGAGAATTCGGAAAAGGCCCCATGAAATCAATACCCCAACAATCAAATATTTCAACATGTATAATAGGTTGCATAGGCATCTCATCCCTAGGTCTTAAATTCCCTGTCCTTTGACATCTATCACATGAAGCACAATACATATAGGCATCTCGAAAAATAGTAGGCCAAAAGAATCCACATTCTAAAACTTTCAAAGCAGTCCTACGAGAACCAAAGTGACCTCCACAAATTTGATCATGGCAAAAACTAAGAATAGACCTATGCTCATTCTCCAGGACACACCTCCTAATAACTTGATCAACACAATGCTTCCATAAATAAGGTTCATCCCACACATAATGTCTAGCTAAAGCCTTAAGTCTATTTCTAGCATGGTAGGACATAGAATTCGGAAATTGCTTTGTAACAAGGTAATTCACAATATCGGCATACCAAGGCTCACTTACCTCACTTACCTTGCTTACCTTGAAGAGTTGCTCGTCCGGGAAGCATTCTTGGATGGCCACGGGATCCGAGTCACGTACCAATCGGCTAAGGTGGTCGGCAACAACGTTGTCCGACCCCTTCTTGTCTTTGATTTCCAAATCGAACTCTTGGAGAAGCAATATCCACCTTATCAATCTCGGCTTGGCATCCTTCTTTGTCAACAAATACTTCAAAGCCGCATGGTCAGTGTAAACAATAACTTTAGATTGAAGTAAGTAAGAACGAAACTTATCTAAAGCAAAGATCACAGCAAGAAGTTCTTTCTCGGTGGTGGTGTAGTTTTGTTGCGCATCATTGAGTGTCCGAGAGGCATAACAGATGGCATAGGGCTGCTTGTCTCTTCTTTGTCCGAGCACAGCCCCCACGGCATAGTCTGAGGCGTCACACATCAACTCGAAGGGCAAAGACCAATCCGGTGGCGCCATGATCGGTGCCGATGTCAACATGGTCTTCAACCGCTCAAAAGCTTCCTTGCACTCGGCATCAAAGTGGAAGGGCACATCTTTTTGCAACAAAGAACTCAAGGGTCGAGCTATCTTCGAGAAATCTTTGATAAATCGACGATAAAAACCTGCATGTCCAAGAAAGCTTCGAACATCCCTCACACTCGTGGGGATGGGTAAGTGACGCACAAGATCTATCTTAGATTTATCAACTTCAATACCCCTAGAACTAATAATGTGACCGAGCACTATACCCTGATTAACCATGAAGTGACATTTTTCCCAATTAAGCACAAGATTAGTTTCCTCACATCTCCTAAGCACAAATTCTACATTTTCTAAACATGCATCGAAATCTTCACCATAAACAGAAAAATCATCCATAAAGACTTCAATCTTAGAACCTATGAATTCAGAAAATATGTGGTACATGCATCTTTGAAACGTACCTGGAGCATTGCACAAGCCAAAAGGCATGCGGCGGTAGGCAAAAGTGCCAAAGGGACATGTGAACGTTGTCTTCTCTTGATCCTCTTCCGCAACACTTATTTGATTGTACCCACTATAACCGTCAAGAAAACAATAGAAGGAATGACCGGCTAACCTCTCAAGCATTTGATCAATGAATGGCAATGGCATGTGATCCTTCCTTGTTGTTGCATTGAGCCTCCTATAATCGATACACACTCGGTGGCCGGTTACGGTCCTTTGCGGCACAAGCTCGTTTTCATCATTCTTCACCACCGTGATTCCACTCTTCTTTGGCACAACTTGAACCGGTGAAATCCACCTTGAATCCGAAATTGGGTAGATGACTCCACAATCGAGCAACTTTGTCACCTCATCCTTTACAACTTGCATCATAGGTGGATGAAGACGTCGTTGACCCTCCTTGGTCGGTTTTGCTCCATCTTCAAGCAAAATTCGGTGAACACACATTGTAGGGCTAATTCCCTTGATGTCGGCTAAGGTCCAACCTATGGCCGTCTTGTGTCTTTTCAAAACTTCGATCAATCTCTCCTCTTGCTCCTTCTCTAGTGATGATGATATGATAACCGGCAATGTTTCATTCTCTCCCAAGTACACATACTTCAAATGTTCCGGAAGAACCTTGAGATCTAATTTTGGGGCTTGGACAATGGAAGGAAGAAACTTGTTAGATGGAAAGAGAATTGGACTAGGAGAGGAATAGCATACCTCGGTAGCCACCTCAAGTGACTGCACGGTTTCAAGCAAGGATAGAGGTACGGCATCTTGAGCTAATGTGATTTTGTTCCCCATGGCATCAAATCCGATTCCTCTTTCCAAGGTGATTGCCAAGGTGTCTTGAGCTATTGTCTCAACATACTCATCTGCAAGAGCGTCCACAACATCAATAGAAAAGGAATCTCGAAAAAGTTCAGGAAGTGGATACCTCATTGCATCAAAAATATTGTAACTAATGATGTCTCCATCTATTTCGAAAGTTAGTTCCCCTGAATAGACATCAATTTTGGTCCTTGCGGTTCTCATGAATGGCCTTCCCAATAGAATGGGAATTTCTTTGTCATCTGCATCCGCCGGTTCCATGTCAATGACATAGAAATCTGCAGGAAATGTTAAACTTGCAACCTGCACTAAAACATCCTCAACATATCCCAAAGGGATCTTGTTGGAGCGGTCAGCCAATCCAATGATAATGTTATCCTTTTTCAATTCACCTAGACCTAAATCCGCATAAAGATAAGAAGGCATAACATTTATCGAAGCACCTAAATCTAACATGATTTTATCGAAACTATGAGTACCAATGGTGCATGGAATCGAAAAACTCCCTGGATCCTTGAGCTTAGGTGGTAGTTTCCTTTGAAAAACCGCAGAGATGGTTCCATTCATTACCGCTACATCCTTCTCTCGTGGTAACCTCTTGTTGGTGCACAATTCTTTCAAGAATTTCGCATACTTTGGATTTTGTTGAATGCACTCAAGCAATGGCATGTTTACTTCCACCTTCTTGAATAACTCAATCATTGCATGATCAGCTTCATCATGCTTTGATTTAGCAAACCTGTTGGGGAAAGGGGCACGAGTATGGACATTAGTAGAAACTAAACCATTAGAGCTAGAAGACTTACCTTTCTCAAGCACGGCTTGAGTGGATTTCGGATCAGCAGGGACTGCAAGAGGCACGGCCTCTTGCACCTTCTTCTTCTCGGCTGGAACTGCCGCTTCTCTCTCGGACTGAGGCACGGCTTCCTTGTCTGGCTGCTTCTCGGCATAAACCTCCTCAATATCTTCGTCATCTTGCAGCAATATGCTCTTGGCCTCACCTTCCTTAGAAGGCTCCGACTTCTTCAACATAGGCTCCTCAAAAACTCGACCACTCCTAGTTGCAACGATCGTGAATTGTCCGGCATTCGGGTTTGGCAAGGTTTGTCCCGGCAACTTACCACTTTCATGGATTTTACCCATGAAATCGATAACTTGCCCCATCTGCTTCTTGAGCTCCGCGATTTCTTTAGAATTAGCCTGTTGACCTGTCACTAAAGCTTGAGTTGCAGATGTTAAGTTCTGTTGCCCTTGAGCAAGGGACTTCAAGATTTCATCATAATTAGGAGTAGAAGAACTAGCATTATTATTTGAACCTTGAACATTGGCATTATTAGGCACGAAATTAGAAGAGTTAGGGACAAAACCTTGAGGTACCTGAGGCCTCACAAACAAACCTGAAGGACGAGGTCCTTGACCTTGAGTATTGGCCGGTTGAGCATTGTTGTTACTCCACCGAAAATTCGGATGATCTCTAATTCCAGGATTGTAGGTGTTCGAATATGGATCATAACGTTGCCTCTGTTGTCCCATAAAGTTCAACTCCTCCTCACTCATAGCACCATTGGGACATGAATCTGTAGAGTGATCTGAAAGTGAGCAAATTCCACAAGCTTGGTTGCCAAGGTTCGAACCATTGAAAGCCTTGACCAAGACGTCAAGCTTCCTATCCAATGTGATCATTTGATTCCGAGCTTCCATGTCATAGATACCACCACGGCCCCCTGCCGACTTCCTTGAGTTCTTGGTGCTAAATTGACGATTGTTATCCGCCAAGTCCTCAATCAAGTTATACGCTTGCCGTCCGGTTTTGTTCATAAACGTGCATCCACATGCAGAGTCCACCATACCCTTGTTGGTGTTGTCGAGTCCCTCATAAAAAGCTTGAACTAACTCGTCTAAAGAAATTCCATGATGAGGGCACTTTCTCTGAAGTTCCTGAAACTCTTCCCATGCCTCATAGAGAGTGTCACCATCCTTTTGAGTGAAGTTCTGAATCTCCCTCCTTAGCTTCTTCGTGAGTTGCGCAGGGAAGAACTGTTTTAAGAACTTCTAGGTCATCTCATTCCAATTGGTGATAATTCCTGAATGTAAAGAATACAACCAACGTTTAGCATCATCTTTAAGAGTAAAAGGAAATAAAAGCAACTTTAGGCCTTCTAGAGTAAGATGATTGATTGATTGCAATCTGCAGATATCGAGAAACTCTCTAAGGTGAACATTAGGGTCCTCCATTGGAGAACCCGAGTACTTAGGCAGTTGCCCAAGTAACTGGACCGGTATGGAGAAGTTGGCTTCATTAGGCACGGTGAAGGCAATGCATGAAGGTGATTCCGGGGCTGTGGGAATAAAAGCAGATTTGAGTGGTGAGTCGTTCATGTTGATGGCGGACTTGTCCTCCTCACAATCAGATTCGGATGAAGATGAAGACTCGGAATGGATCCGAAATGGAGAAGGAGGATTGAGCTCTTCAACTTCCAAAGGTCCAACCGTGCTACTGGATACTTCTTGTTGCTTCTTTCGTTGTTGTTTCCAAGCACGGTCAATCTCCGGATTCAATGGAACAAGAGCTCCTTGTGAAGATGATCGAGTGAGTCGAGGCTGCATGCACGTCTAGCACCTGAAAAACCAATCGGCCAAGATCAAGTTAGAATGCATGAGAATAAAACGAAATTAAAAGCAATAAACTAGATTAAGCTAAGAAAAACAAAACAAAAGAAAACAAAAGAGATTCAAAATCATACATGGCACCAATCTTTAAGATTACAAAGTCATACAAGCTTATTTTCGAGTTACTACTAAAACACTTAGATAAATAATGATTCTAGATGGTAAGACACGGTGCACCAATCTTTGTGCTCCTATCACTGAGGAAGTGGAAACCCGCTTGCAGGCCGCGGAGGAGACCCAGGAAGCTTTGGACTCGGCTATTGCTGCTGCCGACGAAGCCCAAGCCCAGGCATATGATGAAGAGTTGGCCTTAGAAGGCCTTCTCTTAGATTTGTGTAAGGCTTCTAGGCGGGTTTAGGTTCGACCCGTGTTTTGCCTCCTTGTGTACGAACTTTATGATAATGTTAAAGTTGAATTTTTCCCGCTCTTACCAACTGTTACGTAATAACTGTCAGGAAAAAATCTTTTTCCGAGATTTGGTGAGGGTTTCCAATGTAACTACTCGCTTGGAACGCGGTTAGTCATTATGGAAAAACGCGTCTGACCTTATCTCCACAGCTCATATCTCGGAGAAAATATTGTGTGGAGGACAACTGTTGAAAGTACAATTGTCCTTTCCGCCTATAAAAAGAAACGCTTGGCCGGGGTGAAGTATCAGTGAAGTCTTTGCCCCCTCGCCATGATTTCTTATTCCCTTCTGTTCATCCTTTTGTCCCTGCTTAAAGCAAAGCCCCCAACCACACATTCTCACTCTTAGCTCTTGCTGATTCTGAAAATCTATTCTCAGACCGTGAGTGATTCTGGAAATCTACTCTCAGGCCAAGCCTTCGTCTTGCCTGACTAATGGTTGGGTGCCTTCTGCCTTGCATCGGCTGTTCTGTCCGCGCGTGAGGCTCTGCCTGCCCTTCAAACAAAGACCGGTCGGTAGCAAGAGGGACCTTGGTCCACTGGACCTCTAGCTTCCCAACAATTTGTCTTAGGTCCAGGCCGGCGTCAAGGCTCATGCTGGTCTAAAGAAGTGAGACGTTTGTCAACTTTGAGCGAAGGACGCGGCGGTAGTCTTTTCTTTAGCCTTGCGAGACATGCGGGACGAGGCTTCCAGTATCTGTAGATCTATGTTTTTTTTAATGTAAACATAGTCTAATTTCACCTTTTCTGTCAATGTAATTGCTTTGGCCGCAAAGCCAAAGTTTGAAACTTGTATTGAACAACATCAAAAAGGTGAAATAAATGAATTTATTTTTAGGGCCTCTGGAATAGGCCCCAATCTTGTACTAGTCTTTGTGTTTAGACTTTGCACGTTTACAGAGAATGAAGAAAACAAAGGAGTTATCCTTTTTTAGGGCCTCTGGAATAGGCCCCAATCTTATACTGGCCTTTTTAGGCTGGTATGTTACAATGTACTCTTAGTCTTCTATCCCGGGTTGCCCCCTAGTGTTAGGCGGCGGAGTGAAAACGCGATGGCGCGTAACACTATTGACTGTGGTGGCGGGATCCGGTGGAGGTGAAGGATCCTCGCGTTCCCAAACTCCTGCAATGTGGCGCTTGAGAAAGCGGCCATTAATAGGGTTGCGATGAATAGTACCGTCCAAGTCGCGCAGGTGGTATGCCCCCTTGGGGAGTATGCGATGAATAATAAAGGGACCATCCCATCGAGCGGACCACTTGCCCCGACCGTCTGTTTTATCGCCAAGCGGGAGTACCGCACGCCACACCTTCTGGCCCTCAGTATAGCTCTGTTCGCGCGTGACCTTATCATAAGAGCGGGCGATGCGTTGTTTCTCGAGGACAAGATTGTTGAAAGCGGTGACGCGGTGTTCGTCCAGATCTTCAAGTTCCTGCCACATGGCTTGGACGTAATCCTCGCCAAGTAGTTGATGCTGTTCCTGAACGCGGAGCGAAGCGATATTGATCTCAAGGGGAAGGACGGCATCGTGACCGTACATGAGGTGGTATCCGTCGGGCCGCGCTTTGAGGTACGGTAGGCCCATAAGGTGTGGTAGAGTTCCTCGTGCCAGACGCGCGGGTTCAACTCCAATATCTTGCGGAGGATGCCAAGGATAACCTTATTACTAGCCTCCACTTGGCCATTGGACTGGGCATAATATGGCATGGAGTGGAGAAGCTTGATGCCGTAATCGTTTAAGTACGTAACAACTGAATCGGCCATGAAAGCTGCCCCCCTGTCCGTAACGATGCACTCTAGGATACCAAAGCGTGAGATGATATTGCGGAAAATGAAGTTGCGCACCGAGTTAGCGGAGGCGACTTTGAGAGGTTCGGCCTCGACCCATTTGGTAAAGAAATCGGTGGCAACGATTATGAACTTATGCTGCTCAGAGGAATGGGGATGAATGATGCCCACGAAATCCATTGCCCATCCACGACACGGCCAAGGTTTAATGATGGGCTGCAGCGGGATGTTGGGGATATGTTGCACTGGTCCGTGAGCCTGGCAGTCTTGGCAACCTCTGGCGAAGGCAATACAGTCTTTCAGAATGTTGGCCAGTAGTATCCATGGCGGCGGATCAGCCATCGCATTTTGGGCCCGGCCTGGTGCGAGCCGCAAACTCCGCAATGTACTTCGCGCATGAGACGTTTAGCTTCGTTCCCGTATACGCAGCGGAAGTCGTTTCCGTCTTCCCCACGCCGCCAGAGTTCGCCATTGCGTAATATAAAGTTTAAGGCGAGGAAACGAATTTGCCTGGAGTGGGCGGCGTCGTTAGGGTTCTGGAGGTAGGCGATAAATGGCAGCCGCCAATCCTCGTCGATGGGGTCCAAGGCTGCAACTTCGGGGATGGCGGCCTGAAATTGCCCCCTGGCGATGAAAGAGGGAAGAGTACGGCGTTCGACCTTAAGCAAGCGTTCGTGCACTCCGTCTCGCAGGCTGAGGCCAGACGTGACCTGGGTGAGCTCGTTGGCGGCGAAGTTAAACTCACGTGGTATGTGCTCGATGTAAACGTCGTCAAATCGATCCAATACCTCGAATGCTTTGCGCAGGTATGGCTCAATTGACAAGCTTAAACATTTGAACTTTTCCACCAGCTGGTTAACGACCAACAAAGAATCACCAAAGATCTGAACCTCGCGGACTCCTAAGTCCAACAAAATCTCTAGGTCGATGATCAGCTCCTCGTACTCAGCCTGGTTGTTAGTGCATTTGAAGTCGAGCTGGAACGAGTAGGAGAAGCGATCTCCAGCGGGATTGGCTATGGCTATCCCGGCTCCGACTGCGGTATCAGTCCGTGAACCATCAAAGTACAGGGTCCAGGGAGCGAGTGTCACGGTAGCGAAGTCCAACTCGCGAAACGCTGTGAGCTCTGATGGTGGGCGATGGGCGAGAAAATCCGCTATTGCCTGTCCTTTTACTGCCTTTTGCGGAACATATTGCAACGAGAATTCGGACATGGCGAGGATCCACTTGCCGATACGTCCCCGCAAGATAGGGCGAGAAAGCATGTATTTGACCAGGTCGGATTGAGCGATCACAACCGTGGTAAAGGCAAGCATATAATGGCGCAGCTTGCACCCTGCAAAGTATAGGGCGAGACATAACTTCTCCATGGGCGAGTAGCGTGTCTCACAGTCCGTTAAAACTCTGCTAAGGTAATAGACAGCGTGTTCTACCCCGTTCACATCGTCCTGGGCCAGGAGTCCGCCGATGGACAAATCGGCAACGGCGATATAAAGTTTAAGCGGGGCGCCGTCGCGAGGCGGGATCAGGACTGGTAGGTTTGTAAGGTAGTCCTTGATTCGATCGAAGGCCTGTTGATGTTGCGGTTCCCATACAAACTCGGTTGCCCCCTGGAGCTTAAGGAGGGGTGAAAAAGGTTGGACCTTCCCTGCCGCGTTTGATATGAAGCGGCGGAGAAAGTTGATTCGCCCGAGCAGCTGTTGGAGCTCCTTCTTGGTGGTGGGGGGCGAAGCGGTGATTACCGCCTGTGCCTTGTCCTTTGGGATCTCGATGCCTCTTTGATGCACTAGGAAACCAAGGAAGTCCCCGGCCTCCGCGAAGAAAACACACTTGGCGGGGTTCATCTTGAGGTTATGTCTGCGCATCCGTATGAACACTTGTCGTAGGTCTTCCACGTGGGTTGCTCGCGATTTGGTTTTGACTACCACATCATCGATGTATACTTCGATCAGCTTTCCCAAGATGTCGTGGAAGATCAGGTTCATGGCGCGCTGGTACGTTGCCCCCGCGTTTTTAAGTCCGAAGGGCATGACTACGTACTCGAACGCGCCAGCAAAACCAGGGCAGCGGAAAGCGGTCTTGTGTCGATCCTCCTCGGTGACGGGAATCTGGTGGTACCCGGCCGTTCCATCCATAAAGGATAACACCTCGTGCCCCACGGCGGCATCAATGAGTAGGTCAGCCACAGGCATGGGGTATATGTCCTTCGGTGTTGCGTTGTTTAGGTCTCGGTAATCAACACAGACACGCATCTTGCCATTTTTCTTGCGGACGGGGACGACATTGGACAACCACTCGTTATATTTGGCCACGCGAATGATACCCGATCGGTGCATGCTTTCGATCTCTTCCTTAATTACGATCTGAGTTTCAGTTCGCATGAATCGGCCGTCCTGCCGGACTGGACGCCGGTCGGGATAGGTTGGTAACCGGTGGCAGACCAAGTCCGGGGACAAGCCGGGCATATCTTCGTATTTGTCGGCGAAGCAATCCCTGTACTCGCGTAATAGGGCAAGAAGGGCTTCCTTTTCGTTCTCCGTCAACTTAGCGCTGATGGAAATGAGTAAGGGCTTTTCTGTAGTCCCTACGTCAACTTGTAAAATGGGGTCGCGGACTTGAGGTGGAGTGTCGTCCAAGGCGGCAGGAGCTAACTGAATAACTTCCTCCTTGGTATCGGAATAATCCACCACTTCATCGACATATTCCATAGTCGCGACCTTGTCGTAGGCTTCGCGTTCTGCCCAGTACGAAAGGAGTCTTTCGCACAAGGACTCGCCAGCCTCGCGTGCCTCCTCTGAGAAGGCACTATCCATCAAAATGGGGTGTGAGAGTCGCGATGGTGTGAGGACGTTGCAAATCGTCCTTCGCCTGGGTAAGTCCCCATCGCGTTAGATTGGAGGCCGTTACTCAGTATGGGCGGCCCTTGTTATCGACGCCCTGAACGTCTAACGGGCCCAAGTCCGTAGTATAGTATCGGGCATCGTTGAAGTTGGCGGAAATAGAGAAAGGCCGCGGGTCGGCTTTGACGATGACTGCCTCACGTTTCTCGGTGTC
The DNA here is from genome assembly GCA_034370585.1 of Fragaria x ananassa. Taxonomy (NCBI): domain Eukaryota; kingdom Viridiplantae; phylum Streptophyta; class Magnoliopsida; order Rosales; family Rosaceae; genus Fragaria; species Fragaria x ananassa. The sequence goes on along the minus strand of CP139754.1, from coordinate 30,856,798 downwards.
CCAAATCATGAGTTCTTGGTGCATTGAGGAAGGCACACAAAAACTTCTGTGGATCCAATCTCGGCCAAGAATCATGCTGTAAGAGGAAACGCACTCGGCGACGAAAAAGGTGTAAACCCATGATGCCGGCCCGACCTTGACCCGTAGAAACAGCAAGCCTAGGGTTCTGGACACCTGCCCTGTGAAGTTCTTCACTGTTAAGGACGTGGTTTGGATCATCGAGCGCGGGATGTAGAGGAGTCCCATGGTACGGGTTGTGACAACATTGACCGCGGCACCGGTGTCGACCATGACCTTGTTGATCAGTTTTCCTTGGACTTCTGCTGTGATATACAGTGGCCGCATGTGGATGGCCATGTCCAAAGTTGGCGTGGAAAAGGTTAGAGTTGGCCTTTGTGTGAGGCTGCTCGTACTTTCCACTTGTGGGGCGTCATCGGCTGGGGCCGGAACTGGGCCCATTTTTGCTGCTGCATGGCGGGGGTAAGCTGTTGTCATCCTCGTTGCTGATGGTGATATCCGCCGCGCTGCAGGTTGTGTTTGGTGGGAGAGCATATCTTTCCGAGATGAAGAACACCATCCCGACCTGAAAAGAGAATTGTTCAGGAACTGGGACCAAAGGCGTGTCAATGATCCCGTGTTCCCCTTCGAGCACTGCGAAAGCGTCTGCTTCGCGGCTAAACCCTTCATCAGCATCCCAACCTGCAACTTCTATCATATTGCAGGTGAATGATTATGCCTGCTCTTCGTCCTGGTCTTCCTCTAGGTTGAGTCGAGGTTCTAAGTGCGCCTCGTCGGCTTCCTCATTCTCGCGGAAACGTTGGGCCATTTGTTCGGCGAGGTTAGGACTGGAGGGTGCCGGTGTCGCTGCTGGTGGCTCTGGAGCCTCGGGTTGCCGCGGACGCCATACTGGCTTGGTTGAAGGCTGATGGTCCCTGGCTGGCTGTTTGTCTGCTGCCGCAGGAGTCTTATCGTTGTCTTCTTTCGCCAACCGCTGCAGGGCAGATACTCGGGGAACCATCCGAGTCTCGGGTTCCGGGGTGCGCCGTGGCCGAGGCTGTTGTGGCGATGGCGGCTCCCTTCTGGTGTCAGCCTTTGGATTTTGACGTTCTTGTTGTCGTGAGGGCTGAGAGGGTTCACATTTGGATTCTGAGTCCGGGGTCATGAACAACTTACGCCTAGGACCAGAAGGCGGAGCCTTGCGTTGCTCGGGCTCCGGTGACGGTCTACACCTGGAAGGCTGCTGATCCCTCCTCCTATTAGGCTCTGGTGACGGATTGGGTCTAGCAGGCTGTGGATCCCTCCTCCTGTCAGGTACAGGTGACGGCCTGCGCCTGGAAGGTTGCGGATCCCTTCTCCTCTCAAGTGTTGGGGATAGCCCGCGCCTGGAAGGCTGTGGATCCCTCCTTCGTTCAGGTGGTGGTGAAGGCTTGCGCCTGGAAGGCTGCGAGTCCGGCTTTGGCGGAACCGTGAGTCGGCAGAAAACGTTGGCCTTGGGTGCAGGCTCGTCGCTGAACTGCTCGCAGATCCTTGGAGGTGTGACTGGCGGCATTTGAAGGACTGCGCGCAAACCCTCTGCTTCCCGCCACATCCGTTCAGGCGTCTGTGCGAGCTGTGAGGGGCGGACGGCGCCCTCTTCGACAGCCCGTAAGGCGCGTAGGATGCTGCCGTATCGCTTCTGGAGCTTGCGCTTCTTAAACCTGCTGATGGTAACTGCCTTGCCCCCCTGCTGCGTGTACCAGACCCCTTCCTTGATCGCCGATTTGGACGTCGGGGGAATGTAGGGGTTGGTTAAGACGCCTTCACGAGGGCTCGGGGCCTCGCTGCTGTGACGCTCACTGTTGGAGTCTGACATGTCCATCTCGCTTGCGGCAGGGGATGTAGGTATCGCTGCCGCCCAATGCGCAGCGACGTACGTCTCAAGACGTGCTATCCTTTTTTCCAGCTCTTCACGAGTCCTAGGGCTCATAGGTTGGGAATCTTTGACGGGGAACGGTCTATCGTCCCTCATGACTACTTTGCCCTTATCCTTGCGGGAGGGGCGGTCGGGTTCGAGCTTGGCGACCAACTGGTGAGCTGGGTCGTCTGCATTCCCCTTCTGGTTAGTCTGGACCGTATAGTTATTCGCCGGCCGTTTGCGGTTTCGGCCCGGCGGTTCGCGTGAACCTGCATTTGGTGACAGGTCTAATGTGATCCTTCGCTGGCCGACTCGAGGCCAAGCGAAGCCAGCAGTTACGATCATGAAGTCGCCCTCATCCTTAAAGTGGATGAACCCGAGGTCGAGCCAGTCTTGAACCTGGTCCCTAAGCTGCTGGCATTCGCTGGTTCTGTGCCCCCAGCTGTTATGGAACTTGCAGTGGATGCGCCCTTCCTTGTATTCGATGTAGGGCAAGGCACCGGCCACTGTGACGAGCCCGTCATCAATGAGATCATCTAAAATCTCATGTGCAAGGTTCTCGTTGTAGGTATACTGGCGATGTGGCCGGCGGGCGCTGTCGTCTCCTTCCTCGCGGCCTCTTTTAGGCGCGCGGCGTCGATCGTCGTCCTGGGTCTGATCGGCCCAGTTGACCTCGACCATGACCACTACGGGCGGGAAAGGGTCTATATCGACCAATGAGGCCGTACTACCCGGTGTCTTCATCTTCAGCTCGCCTGAGTTTAACCATGTCTGCAGCTGGTCTCGGAGCTTGACACAATCTTTGGTGTCATGATTGTAGACGTTATGGAAGGCACAATACTTCTTGTCCTTCAGCTCCTCCTTGGGCGGTATCTTGTGATCCAGGCGCACGTACCTCGCCTCGATTAGGTCATTAAAGACCAAATGGGCGTTTTTGGCATCGTAGGTGTACGACTCGTACTTCGGCTTGGTCCAGGCAAAGGACTGGATGGTGATTGGCTCACAGGTCATCTTCAGGTTCTTCAGTTTATGAGCGACCTGCTTGCCAGTCAGCTCTACCGCGCCAATATCGTCCAGATCCTGATCTGTGTGAACTACCTCCGGCCTTTGATAGTATGGATCATGAGCAGGGGCTTGCATGCTTAGTGCCCCCACTATCCGGTTCTTCCCTGGTACGTAAGTTCCCTTGGAAGCGTTGGCCTTGTCGTCCAACTCGTTCAGGATGAGCTCGTAGCTACCGACCTTGTTAATTAGGTCACCCATGGAACTGAAACGCTCTCCATGATGCTTCAGCCGCTGGCGATGCTCCAGCCCCCGGATAGCCAGTTTAATGGCTTCCTGCTCAGGTAGCAGGTAGTCGCATTTGGCTTGCTGGATCTTGAAGCTTTGGAGGAAGGATACCCCGGACTCCATGCTCTGCTGGCTCATCTGTGTGAGGGAGTCGAGGCCAACTTCAGGCTCAATCGTGCCATATGTCTCCCGGAAGAGGCGTTCCATGGTGGGCCAATCTGCTATTGACCCCGGCTTCAATCTGGAGTACCAGGTGAAAGCGGCCCCGGACAGAGAAGTCCCGAAGAGCTTGAGCTTGAGCATGTCATCATTCCCGTATTGGCCGCATTGGACCTTGAAACGGGCCATGTGAGTCGCTGCATCTTCCCTTGTCTCCCCAGAGAATGTGGTGAAGACAATATTCTTGAACCCGTGGGGGAAGGGATATTGTGCCACGCTATCAGGATAGGGGTCACGATAGTGCAAGCTAGCATCACCTTTTCCGGTGTGCTCCTTGACTATGCTCGAGATGAGCTGGCGCCAGTCGGCTGCCGTCACTGGTGTGGATTCTGCCCCCTGGTCGTGGCCGTGCCATGCAGAGAGGCTAGGGGCCTGCCCGACATTCTTAGGGGTCGAACTAGAGTAGGCGATAACTGGGTCATCTGGTGTCCCAATTCCTTGAGATGGGACAACACCGGCGCCCCTGAGAGTGACCCCAGGGCTGCCCGGAGAGGGTAGGCGAGGTGGCGTCTTCGACGAACTGGCCCCTAATGTGAATTGGGGAGCTTTCTAGGCCCCGACCCTCGGATTCCCTCTAGGGCGCTCATTAGGCGGGATGTACCTAGAGCCCTCAGCTGCGCTTGAACTAGCATAGTTCATAGCATGATTCTTTGGTGCTTGGGCTCGAATCCAGTCTTCCACTTGCAGGACCCTTGTGTTCAGGGTATCATAGCGCTCTTTGTAGTCCTCAAACTTTTCCATGCTATTCTTGCTTCCGAAGAAGGAAGCGTCCTGCTGCTGTTGCAGCTTGGTGTCGTGGTCGTCCAGGCGACGGGTTTGGACCTCCAAGGCTTTTGTAAAGGCCACCTTGCTCTGATCCAGTTCTGTCTGGATCCTTTGCAGAGAGCCGGTCAACATATTCTTGTCCTCCCTGACTGTGCCATCCACGTAGTTGAATTCCTCGCTGAGCCTAGCGTGGTTCTCCTGGTTCGCGAGCCAGATTTCCTTATCCTTAGCGACCTGCGTGGAGAGGTCTTGGACATTTTGCTGGGTGGCATCGACTTTTAAGCCGAGCTCACTCCTGAGCGAGCCGATCTCATTCTTGAAATCGCTCCTTAGTTCCTCAAACATCTTGCGGACTTCCTCTGTGGACAGAGTAGGTCCTGCGTCTGGGGTTGGTCGTGAAACTGTCATTGTGGTATGGTCGGGGTTGCCGAACCGAGCGAGGATCTCTTCTTTGGTGAGAGATCTGCAAGCCGCGCTGTTATGAGGCTTGAATTGCGGAGACTTATGCTTCAAACAAGAAATCGAAGGTCTCCGGTATGGGGAGTCGTCTGACTTCCCAATGATGACTAGAAAATTAAACTCCCGGTCCCACCGGGCGTGCCAATGTTTTGGCCCACGTCCTCAGCAGGGAGCGATGAGGTGATTGTGCTTTCAAAAGTAAAACGATGTGTGCGGGGCGTGCCACCTCGCGGACGAGGAAAGAGAACGGTGCGCGTTCTTGACTTCTAACCAGGCGAAAGAGAGCTCCGGTGCCACCTCGCGGGCGAGGAATTTACGAGCCTAATCTTCTCGGTCACCTCTCTCTCAACACACACAATCAAACAAACAAACAGACAAACACAGTCAAACCTTCGAGCGTCCTCGAAAACCCTAACGTTCTAAGCGCACCCTGCCTTAGATCTCAGAGCCCGTCAGGACTCGTCCCCGATTTCCCTTTGTTGCTCTGCTCGCTCTAACAGTGAGTATCGATCGACAGGTGACCGAGAAGATTAGGCTCGTAAATTTCTCGCCCACGAGGTGGCACCGGAGCTCTCTTTCGCCTGGTTAGAAGTCAAGAACGCGCACCGTTCTCTTTCCTCGTCCGCGAGGTGGCACGCCCCGCACACATCGTTTTACTTTTGGAAGCACAATCACCTCATCGTTCCCTGCTGAGGACGTGGGCCAAAACAGGAAGCTCGACAGAGAACCACAAATTACATCAACAAAATAGCAGAACCACAGGTGCAACATCATCTCGCTGAGAAGATTCAAAAGCAGGAGCAGACCAAAAATAGTGAAGGTCAGCTTAGACGAGTACAACCATTTTGTTAATTTCTTGTAATCAAAATAGTGGATTAAGCTATATTGATCCATCTTATAAAAATCTTCGCAGGAGTGCCTACCGGATCACGTCGTTGTGCCATATCTGATTACACATTGTATCACCTGGTCACCAGGTTCATGGTGGTCACATTACTTGCAGAAAGGTTCCCTCAGATAGCTATTCTTTGACTCGTGGACACTGGCCGGTGGACTCCAGCATTTCATAATCCAGCTTGTCTAGGAAGTTTTTCTTTCTGCATCCAATCCATAGATACCAGAAGCAACCCAATTAAGCTGATGATCTCCCTGTTCTTCTCATGCCTATATCTCAGTACTTCTATCTCCCTTGCAGCTGACTCCATCACTACAATCCAATCTCTATCTGGTTATCAAACCATTGTTTCAGCAGGTGGGGGTTTTGAATTGGGTGTCTTCAAACCAGGTAATGCTTCAAACTTCTACATAGGCATGTGGTACAAGCAAGTATCAGAGCTAACCATAGTCTAGGTGGCAAATAGGGAACAACCTGTCTTCGATATATTTTCTTCAGTATTGAAGATCTCAGATGGTAATTTAGTACTCTATGATGAGTACATCACTCCAATTTGGTCTACAAATGTGGCCTCCAACCTCACCTTAGGCACACTTCTATACAAGCAGTTCTTTTAGATGATGGAAACTTTGTCTTAAGACCCGAGTCTGGTTCCTCCCACCCTTTATGGCAAAGTTTTGATCATCCAATCCATACTTTTCTACCAGGAAGTAAAATTGGATTCAACAGAGTTACCAAACAAAGCCAAATGCTTGTTTCATGAGACAGCTCCTATAGTTAAGTACAACTTTCAGTTGTACAGTTAGATAATCGGGTAATTATCACCAGCATAGTCAGAAAATTAATCGGGTATTATTTTCGTTGTTCCATGGAAAAATTCGGAGAATCCTTCACCAGGCCCATTCTCTCTTGAGCTAGACCCAACAAGCAACTCATATATCATAAAGTGGAATAGGTCCAAACAATATTGGACAAGCGGATCTTGGGATGAAAACAAACATATTTTCAGCTTCATTCCCGAGATGAGGCTTAACTATATCTACAACTTTAGCTATGTTACAAACGAAAATGAGAGCTACTTCACCTATTCTCTTTATGACGCTAGCATCACATCTCGACTCGCAATGGATGTAACGGGTCAGGTTAAGCAACAGTCCTGGTTGGAAAATCAGGGATGGAACTTGTTTTGGTCTCAGCCGAGGAAACAATGTGAAGTTTATGGTCTATGTGGGACATTTTGTCACGCTCCGACTATTAAATTCTTATCTTATGTAATAGTATGATGTTAATAAGAATTTTACCGTCTCCATCGATGAGGTTATAGTTTAATTGATCCCTAGAGAAGTTTTGTGGGATGATTATTTCGAAAGAATTATTCGTAGGAGAAAAATGTAACGAAGTTTAAAATGGTAAATTTTAGCTAGTAAAAGATAATTTTTATTGGGGTATTATTTTTGGGGTGTAAAATTTTAGAGTGGGTTAAATGGTGGTGTGGGCCGGTTGGGCCAAGCCCAACTCTTTTCCTCTCTCTCTCTCTTCTCTCCCCTCCCTCCCGCTTCTCTCTCCCTTTCCCTCCGCCCGGAAAAGTTTCCTGAGCTCGACCGCCGCCGTCCGGCCACCCTAGGTCGCCGCTCCGGTCCCAATCGGTTGGCCATATCCTCCTCTTCCTTCCTAGACTGGTGAGAGCTCCCCTAGCGCCGCCGATTGAGAGGAAAACTCGTCGGAATTCTCGACTGCCCAAAACTTTCCGTCACCGGAACTTCCTCCTCCGACCGCCATAGTCGAAGCTGCTAGGCTCAAAAGGAAGCCCTCCTCCCATGCGTTCATCCCTCTAAAGGATTCGCTCCCTCTTGAGCTAGGTAAGGAGAAATCGATGATTGAAATTCTAGGGCTTTTGTGATGTTTTCGTTCGATTGGCATAATTAGGCTTAGAATTGGTATTTATACTAGTTAGGAAAGTTGTAGAGGAGATGGAGAGGAAGATGTTGTTAAAATTTGGTAGCTATTGGAGGTCGCCGGAGTCGGCCTTCGGCCCCGCTGCCGGCAGAGCAAGCGGCAGCGCCGCTGTTTGGGAGTTTTTTATGGTTTTAAATATGTGTGGTTAAAGGGAGTTTAATGATGTGAATTTTGGAATTTTTGGAGGAGTTTTGGATAGGTTTGGAAATTGTTAAAGATTGATAATTTTGGCGGATTAATAAGGTAGAATCCGGCCATTGGTTTAATGTTGTTTAGACTGTGGAAGGTTGCGTTAAGGCTGCCGTTATTTTTCTGGTGAAGTTTGGATAATATTGAGTTAAGAATGACGATGTTGGGCAAAGATGAGCGTGGTTAAGGCTCACAGTTAATTTGCCATATTTTGAATAAATATTGGATTTTTAAGTTAGGAAATTAATTATATATTTGAAACAGGACGTGAGGAGGCTTGAGTAGAAGAGGTCTCGGACCGACAACAGGCTTAGGCCTAATTTGTGAGTGGACATTTGTTTTAAATAATATGTATGTCTTATTTTGTTGATCAGTTTAATTCTTCTGTTAGAATATATTACATTTCTGATAATTGGCAATTTTAATTGTTTTAGTGAGTTACTGAAAAGAATATTTTCGGTGGATATATATATATATATATATATATATGAATGATTATGATGATAGTATGTATATAAATAAATACTAGCTAGTTATACATGTTTTTCCACCATAATGAGGTAAAATATCATTATGGTGTAACGTGAGCGTTAGACACAATCGTAGTAGCCTTATATGAATATAATAATAATTCATATAGGGAGTATGCACGTATATAAATACATCCGTCTTTTCCACATAATGAGGTAAAATTCTATTATGGCGTGACATAAGCGTTAGACGCAAGCGTATTAGCATTGTATGAATTTCTATTTTTCTTATATTTTTTCATAAGAAATCATACAAGGAGTATAACGAGTGTAAATACATACATATATATATATATATATATATATATATATATTTTAGCCTGAGAGGCTGTATTTTATTAAGTTTCAGAGACTAGCCGGAGCTAGTCATGTATTTGCCAGTTTTTGAGCTGTCGCATGCAGTATAATTTCTATGGAAATTAAATTGGGAAAACATAAAGAAATATTTTTATTAAATTCATTTTTGTCCACTCGCTCTAACGTTTTTCAAATGTTTTCCCCTAGTCTCTTCGTTTTTAAAATGCCCAGTCTGCAGAGTGCGGATATGTACTAGTAGGAGGAGACGAGCCATAGTTACTCATCTATCAACCACTTTTCACCAGTAGGTTACTTGTTTAACCTACTAGGGTAGTTTCCTGCTTCCGTTGGTTTAGTAGCTCTGAATACTCTCTTGGGATTATTGTATAATATTCTCGGTGGTGTGCTATGACATATGTTGGTATTTGGATATTTGTGAGTTGAATTGGAGGATGCTTATTATTATTTAGGAGAGTAACTATTTAGTTTCCGGGTTAGGATTATCCATTTTCAAGGGAGGTTTACCGAGCTCTTCGGTAAATTTTCTTTGGAGGTGGACCCCGCAAGACTTACCTCGGGTTTCAGGATGAAATTCGGGATAGGTCTTAACACATTTAGTAGCTGCAATGAGAAACACTTGCCCTACTGTAAGTGTCTGAACCAAAGTCAGTGACCTGGTTTTGAACCAAAGTCAGTGACCCGGCCGTTGGGATTTGCAGGATTACTCTGTTGGGTGTTCAAGAAAAACCAGGCTGAAGTGTGGGAATGTTACTGGTGTTGATGGGATGAGTGACATGTTTCTAGAAATGTCTAGCCTATCATCCGCAGATAAAAATATTCAGGATGTTTATAGTTTTGAAGATCTGCTACTTTCAGGAAGGATGTGTCAATCTAAAATTCATTAGTAGTTTGCCAGAAAGTGGTAGCCATAGTTTTTACTGGTCATCTTGATCTATCTCTTTTGTTTACAGTATGATTTTTTCAAGGGACCCCTTGGTATTGCATTAGTTTCATCAGCGGCAGGATTGCTTGCTCTACTTTTTGGCTGTTTTTTTATGGAAGAAAACTTTGGGTAAAGAAGGTATTCCTACACTCTCTCCTTAAAGAAAAACACAACAGAGAAACTTTCTCTTGCCCAAGATCAATAGAACCAACAAGAAGAAGAAGAACAAACCAGAAACCACACACAGAGAAATGGAGACTGAATGAAGACTTTTACTGGAGACAAAAAACTGAATACAAAAGTCACACTGCTTGGACTCTCGTGTGGTTCTCCAACAGACTAAAATACTTAAATAAAGACTAAAGAGAGTTCTAGACACACAAGGATTCTAGAGACCTCTAGCTACTATAACTTAGAGACTAACAAACATTAAATACATGTCTACAACATAAACAACATACTTTAACTTTTTCAACTTCCAAAAAGAACTTTAAACTTAACACTCCCCTTAAAGTTATTTTTGGAAATCAGTCTCAGCTATGCACGAAGAAACTCGAACGACCTTTTAGAGAGAGTCTTAGTGAAGATGTCTGCAACATTGAACTCACTTCTCATTTCCCTATTGTTGATTGTTCCAGAACCTTTTCCCAAATAAAGTGATGCTCAATTTCAATGTGTTTAGTTCTAGCATGACACACCGGATTATAAGCAAGCCTGAGTGCACTTTGATTATCACCAAACAGATCAGTGGGATTATGAATTGGATAGTAAACATCCTTGATAAGTCTTCGAAGCCAAACACACTCTTGTGCAGCAAGTGTAGCAGCCTTGTACTCTGCTTCAGTTGGGGATAAAGCCACTGCATCTTGTTTCTTGCTACACTAAGAAACACCTGTATTGTTACACATAAACACATAACCAGATGTAGACCTTCTATTGTCTAAATCTCCACCAAAGTCAGCATCTGTATAACCATTTAATTGAAAACCACCACCTCTTTTGTAAAACAGACTAAGATCAATGGTAGAATTAACATACTTGAGAATCTTCTTTGCTGCTTCTAAATGTGACTTCCGAGGCTCTTGCAAGTAGCGGCTTATGGGCCCAACTGAAAAAGCAATATCCGGCCTTGTGATTGTTAAATACAGAAGGCCACCAACAAGAGAACGATAAGACTTAGGATCCGGTAAGAGTGAGCCTTCATTCCTCCTTATTTTCTCACTTGTGTCAAGAGGAGTAGATCGCTTTTTGCTAAGTTTCAGCCCATATTTCTCAATTAACTTCTTAGCATAGCCTTCTTATGATAGCAGAACACCCTCCACATTTTTCACTTCCAAACCAAGAAAATGGCTCAGCTCACCCAAGTTCTTCATATCGAATCGAGTAGACAGTTTAGCCCTTAGCTTTGCAATCTCATCTTCATTGCTTCTAGTCACTATCATATCATCCACATACAAAAGAACCACCATATGCACGTCTCCATCCTTCTTAACAAAAAGACTTGAGTCTGCATCAGAAGAATGATAGCCACAAAATTGCAAGAACTCTGCAATCTTCCCGTACCATGCTCTCGGAGCTTGTTTTAGCCCATATAAAGCTTTCTTTAGTTAGCACACATACCCTGGATTAGAATATGATGTGTAGCCCATTGGTTGCTCCATGTAGATATCTTTGTCAAGGTCTTCATATAAAAATACATTTTTAACATCGAGCTGCCATAGCTTCCAATTTTGAGAGGCCGCCACAGAAATCACAACATGAACAAATGTCATCTTTGCCACAGGACTGAAAGTCTCTTCATAATCTTCTCCATAGCTTTGAGAGAAACCACGAGCCACCAATCTCGCTTTAAATCTGTCCACACTTCCATCAACCTTTCTTTTTATCGTATAAACCCATTTACATGTGATAGGTTTCACATGATCAGGTTTAGGAACAAGATCCCAAGTCTCGTTTTTAATGAGAGCTTTCATCTCATCATCCATAGCAAGCCTCCACTCTTCAACATCAGCAGCTTCTTCAAAGCAAGATGGTTCTTGATCATCAACTGGTCCAGCAAAGAAACAAGAATAAGTGCTTGTGAAGTTTTCATCTCGATATCTCACCGGTTTGACAATGGTCCTTCTTGTCCTTGAATTTGTGAGCTCTTGCTCTTGAGGAACTCTGCCATCTTCATGCTCTTCTTCATTTTTAGAATTAGTGCTCCCCCGGCCTGTTTCCTTGCTGCAAATCAGATGAAGGCAAGCACGTACTAGGAACATTGGAAGTTGTTGGTAATTCAACAAGTTCATATTCTTTCCAACTTGATTCTCTATTAGCAGCTGCTCCATAATATGAAGAGATTTCGTCAAATACCACATCTCTGGAGACAATGAATCTGTGAGAATTAGGGTCCATGCACTTCCACCCTTTTTTCCTTTCATCATAACCCACAAAGACACATTTCTTTGCTTTTGGACCAAATTTCTCTCTTTTTGAGTCTGGCACATGAACATAACAAATCAAGCCAAACACTTTAAAATGTTTCACACTTGGCTTCTCCCCGAACAACAAATCATATGGAGTCTTCATATTATTTGGACTAAGAGGCAACCGATTAATCACATAAGTTGCACGTGTCATACCCTCTGCCCACAAGGCTTTGGGTAAGTTTTTTTCACTTAACCAGCTTCTGCAAGTCTCTGTGAGATGTCAAATCTTCCTTTCAGCGACTCCATTTTGCTGTGGAGTCTCCGCACAAGACAGCTCTCTTCTTATCCCAAACTTACGACAAAAATTAAAGAACTCAGCAGAGAAAAATTCCCCTTCATTGTCTGTTCGCAACAGCTTAATTCTTAAGCCAAGAACACATTCAACAGTCTCTTTGAACTCCTGAAACTTAGAGAAAGTTTCTGATTTTTGCTCCATAAAATAAACCCAAGAGAACCTTGAATAGTCATCAACAAGAACCAACATATATCTCTTTCCAGAAAAAGAGGGAGTTCTAGTAGGACCAAACAAATCACCATGAATGCATTCTAATGGAGCCTTGCATCTAGATGAAGAAATTCCAAAGGGAAGGCGATGAGACTTACCAAATTGACAACCTTCACAAACTTCATTGCTGGGAAAAATAGTCAAATTTGGTAAACCGTTCACCAAATTCCTTCGAACCATAACTCTCAGCTCCTCAAAATTCACATGCCCCAACCTTGCGTGCCATAAGGAAGCATTCTCATTGCAGCTTAGCTTGTCAATATAGGAAGAAGACGCAGATAACACAAATGTGTCTTTTACCCTCTTGCCGGTGTGCACAACATCAGCCTTCAAGCATTTAATATTGCAGAGAAATTTGACATCATGTGGCCCAAACAAAACTCCATAGCCAGCATCCACAGCATTTGGTACTGAAAATAAATTCTTCTTCATACTAGGAACATGAAAAACATTGCTCAAGGTGATTGAATCATTACCTCCGCCATTAATAATGACAGTGCCTTCATTCTCAACTTTGTGGATGGAGTTGTCTGCTGTTACCATGGCTTCATTGCCTTTGTGCGGCTGCAAACTTGAGAACTTGGATTGATCACCTGTTAAGTGATGACCACACCCAGAATCAACGATCCAATCATTCTGAAAATTGATAGAAGCAAAGGCATTGTGTGATGACTTCTCAACCATGAAACAGTTTCCCCAGTTGTCTTCTCCTTCAGCAACATTTGAACTATGAGAGCCTTCATTCTTTCTTACATAATTTCCTGAGTTCATCTTGACACGGCAGAATTTTTTGATATGGCCAGGGGTGCCACATCGATGGCACTTGATCAATTTCTTCTTATGGTGAGGGGAAGCTTCTCCGGGTCCAACACCATCATTCCGTTTGAACTCCTTTTTCTTTTCGAATATGAAATTCTTCCTTCCATGAGTGAATAGTGCCTCTCCAGTATTGTTAGAATCATTGGATAAGGACATGCCAGCCATTTGACGTGCTAGAGATTCTTGAGAAGACAGGAGATTTTCAAACTCTTCCAAGGAGGGTTGTCGATCCCACCCTTGAATTGAAGTAACAAAAGGAGTGTACTCCTTCCTTAGCCCTCGAATAATATGCCTTCGAACGCGAGCTTCAGAAATAGGTTCATCTGGATCCAAGACAGAAATCTCTGCACACAGATTTTTAATCTTCAAAAATAATTGAGAGATTGAAAGATCACCTTGGCTTGAATTTGTTAGCTCGTTCTCCAACATTTGCAGACGACCAATATCTTTCTTGTTGAATAACCTGTTGAGAGTCTCCCATATATCATTTGCTGAGGGGCACTTCATAATATGATCGAACAAAGCAGGCGCAATGGATTTCTTTAGCACAAATTCTGCCTTTGCATTCACAATCGTCCACTTCTTCAAGGCTTCAGCATTTTCTACATTGTTTTCTGGCCTCGCTGTATTTGCTCCACCAACAACATCCCACAGCTCTTCACCAACCAAATAAGACTCCATACAAGATTTCCACATCTTGTAATTTGATTGGTTGAGCAGCTCTATGCCAAGGCCGACACTTCGACTCGACGACTCCATCTCTTCAGCAACATTGGTTGATCTTCTTCACCAAGGGATTAACACAGCCGCCTCCACCCTTGTGGCTCTGATACCATAAAGAAAAACACAACAGAGAAACCTTCTCTTGCCCAAGATCAATAGAACCAACAAGAAGAAGAACAAACCAGAAACCACACACAGAGAAATGGAGACTGAATGAAGACTTTTACTGGAGACAAAAAACTGAATACAATACTTTAACTGCTTGGACTCTTATGTGGTTCTCCAATAGATTAAAATACTTAAATAAAGACTAAAGAGAGTTCTAGACACACAAGGATTCTAGATACCTCTAGCTACTATAACTTAGAGACTAACAAACATTAAATACATGTCTTAAACATAAACAACATACTTTAACTTTTTCAACTTCCAAAAAGAACTTTAAACTTAACACTCCTTTCTCTCTTAGAGCAGATACTAATGATGTTATACTACAATACAACTAATACAGGAAGCTTTGGAGGAAGTAAGAATAAAACTATTGGTGATTTTAGTACTGGAGGTGAAAAGAGTGATACAGAACTACCGTTCTTCGACTTGAGGTGTGTATTGGCTGCTACAAACAACTTCTCTGAAGCTAATAATTAAGCTAGGTGAAGGAGGCTTTGGCCCTGTTTATAAGGTGAGCATACTACTGTAGTCCACTAAACATAAGATAGAATGCATTGTTCTTCAGATTATGATGATTTTGTTTGTACAGAACTTATTAATTCCACTACTAATTTTATTTGTAAGGATTAAGGCTAAGATGTTTTTTTATTGGGTTATATTTTTCTTCATCTACAGGGGATTTTCCCTGAAAATCAAGAAGTGGCCATAAAAAGACTATCGAAGAAGTCTGGGCAAGGGCATGAGGAGTTCTTAAATGAGATAAAGCTGTTGAAAATGAATTTCCCTTGATCTTCTTCATTAACAGTTGATACAAATATATATATGTTTTACAGATAGAAAGAGAGAATCAATCTACAATAAATACAATGATGATAATTTCCTAGAATCAAGAATCAATTAAGGTGAATCACTCTTGATATTAGGGAAAGAGTGATTTGTGGGATTGACAGAGAGATTGTCGCTAACACCCCCCCCCCCCCCCCCCTCAAACTGGACGTGGTTGCACGTATAAGTTTGCTTGCGAGAAGATGATGACGCGGCTTGTGAAGAGGCTTGGTAAGCAAGTCTGCCGACTGGTCTTGGGTTGGAATAAAGTTAACACGATGACTTCCAAGAGAAACCTTTTCCCGAATAAAGTGATAGTCTAGTTCAATGTGTTTAGTTCTCGCATGGAAAACAGGATTGGAAGCCATATATGTAGCACTTAATTATCACAGTAAAGCAGAATGGGAAATTGAATATGAGCTCCAAGGTCATGGAGTAAATAGGCTAACCATGTGGTTTCAGCACTCGCATGAGCGAGGGAGCGGTACTCGGACTCTGCACTTGATCGTGCAATGGTAGGCTGCTTTTTAGAACACCAGGAGATGAGATTGGAGCCAAGGAAAATGATACCATGTTGAAAATGAATTTCCCTTGATCTTCTTCATTAACAGTAGATACAAATATATATGTTTTACAAATAGAAAGAGAGAATCAATCTACAATAAATACAATGATGATAATTTCCTAGAATCAAGAATCAATTAAGGTGAATCACTCTTGATCTTAGGGAAAGAGTGATTTGTGGGATTGACAGAGAGATTGTCGCTAACAAAAGCTTATAGCCAAACTCCAACACAACAATCTTGTAAGGCTCTTGAAGGTTGTTGTGTTGAAGAGGAGGATATGATATTAATCTATGAGTTCATGCCCAATCGAAGTTTGGACAAATTTTTGTTTGGTATATGTTCTTTATTATTTTCATTTTAGAAAAATTAAATTTTGCAAAGAAGTATGTGGGCATATATTATGTTTAACAACATAAGTCAAACATTGTCTAATTAGATAATGTTACTGAACTTGTTCTTTGCCATTTTTTGTATCAGATCCATCTGAACAGTCAAATTTGGATTGGGATAAACGATTCAGAATCATAGAAGGTATTGCTCAAGGACTACTTTATATCCACAAGTAGTCTAGGCTAAAAATCATTCACCGGGATCTAAAAGCAAGTAATGTTCTGTTGGATGAAGAAATGAACCCCAAAGTTTCCGACTTTGGGATGGCAAGGATTTTTGGGGTGAATCAAACTGAAGCAAATACCAATAGGGTCGTTGGAACATAGTATGTATGCAACACATGATCAAATGAATCAAAAATGGGTAAATTTAAATACTAGCTGTTGCTCACTTCTCTATCTTTGATTCTTGAAGCAGCTACATGTCACCTAAGTATGCGCGTTATGGCCATTTCTCAGATAAATCAGATGTATTTAATTTTGGAGTGTTGCTACTGGAGATTGTTAGTGGCAGAAAGAATGGTTCTATTCATTACTCAGAAGATTCGCCAACTCTCGCTCAATGGGTAAGTGAAAATTATTGTGTGTACTAAAATTGAAAGTTCTAGCGGGGCTGTTGTTTTCGCATTGGCGAAGTTCAAGTTTAGAAACTTCACATTCAAATAAATAGTCATTCACAATTGATGTGTTTATGTGTTTGTTGAACTTTAGGCCTGGAAATTATGGAAAGAAGGCAGAGGAATCGATGTGGTTGATGCATCAGTGAGAGAAACAAGCCAGTCTCAAGAAGCTTTAAGGTGTATCCAAGTAAGTTTTTGTGTGTTCAAGAAGCTCCCGCAGGTCGACCAACAATGGCTACTGTTATTCTTATGTTGCAGAGCAACGAAGCTAATACCCTTCCACCTTCTAAAGAACCTGCATTTTCAACACACTCCAAGGATATTTTTGGTTCTCCTTCTTCTCAAATATCTACCAATTTGTCTAGCAATGCACTCACCGTTAGTATCCCAGAAGGTCGGTAGAATTCAATCATTAGATTTTAGTTTATATTAGTGTAGTTTTGTATGTTTTATAAGCTGAGCTCAAACATATAATGTACTTGAGCTTCTAGTGAAGTGGTAAAGCAATGACAACATATTTCAAAAAAACATGCATAGCTGATATGCATTTCTATATCTTTCACACAGGGTGACTGGGACATCCATAGTTGAATTTACAAATCATGCATGGAAGAATCCAGAATGCGTTTAGAGGCCCAAATCCGTTTGACTTGGACTCTAAGGAAATAAAAGATTGAACAAAGACACATTTTGACCAATTAGGGGAAGTCATACTCAATACACGGATGGGATACGTATAAACATCACGGAATGGTCTTTTTTTTTTTCACACATACCAACATTGCAAACAAAAACATAGATCAAACCATGAACTCAAATATATTCCTTGCATTATGAACTCAAACATTGCGTATTATAGTCATGAGCACCCTACACCATCTGTATGAAAGGGAGTAGAAAGAGGTTTTGTTGTTTAGTTTTCTGTTTGTTTTTCCCATATCGAAAACATACATTCCTTGCATGTTTCTTTCTCCTATCTTTCGATTTCATATAAACCGAAATTGTGTACAAATTCTATGCATTCTAGTTAAAAGTTAAAACCAGTGACGGTCGAATACAATATTATTAAAGGATCAGATGCAACATTTTCATATGTGGACAATTGTTTGTATAAGAATCATCACCCATTCCTCTCCTCTCCTTTCCAAGAAATGGAGCATTTATGCTTGTTTCTACAGTCGGTTGACAAATGGAAAGGAGAGCATATATAACTATCTCATCACCATGTTCACATCCCATTCGTGGCATATTGAACAACCTTGTAGCCTAAGCAAAATAGGTATGCGATTCTTTCTTAACACCAACGTGAGCTAGAACATTTCTTCTATACGACAAAAGCACACAGCTTTCAAAGTCATACGCAACTCTTGTTTACAAATCCTTCTTTGCAACTTTACCTCAATTTCCTAAAGATTTTGCAGCAGATTTCCTACATTTTCCAGGAAAGTGAACAACCGACTCTTCAACCAACCACAAAAAAAGAGGCTTCAAGCCCTTTGAGTTTGACCCACCTTTTTTCCACTTTCATGTGAATAGAGTTAACTAATAACCAATTCCCAACTGTGAAGGTCAAAATGGTCAGAGAAATGACGATAACGCTCTTATGAAGGCACAGGTTTGGCCGGTTGGTCATCAGAAAGTCAAATTCCAAATCGAGCAACAGTGCCATGAGAACGGCACCGTCCAAGTGAAATGACGAGACTACCCCTGTTCCAAGCTTCTGAGAAAGCACGGGGACAAATTGCTGGCCCTTGCAGTTGCAGAGAATCAAAGCCGACCAGCAATTACTCTACTGTTCCATTGCTGTCATACATAGGGAGACCACATCCCCTCTCCTTCCAAGAAGAACCCACTTCCCTCTTCCCCTTATATATAAATTCATTCTCCAATATATTTCCATTCAACCCAATAGAGATATATCAAAGCATCAATGGCAGGAGTTGGCAACAAGGCAAATAATGTTGATTTCGAAGACTTGTTACCGGAGATGGCGGACAAGCTCGGCGGCGAGGGGCTGATAAGGGAGCTATGCAATGGCTTCCAGCTGCTGATGGACAAGGAGAGAGGTGTCATTACGCTGGAGAGCTTGAGGAGGAACTCTGCTGTGTTGGGGCTTCAGGATTTGAGAGAGGACGAGCTTGTGAGTATGTTGAAGGAAGGTGACTTGGATGGAGATGGGGCTCTGAATCAGATGGAGTTCTGCGTTTTGATGTTCAGATTGAGTCCTGAGTTGATGGAGGAGAGTTGGATTTGGCTTGAGCAGGGCTTGCAGGAGGAGCTAAATAGTAATACTAAGAGACCTTGATGATCTTGATTGATATGTATGTAGAACACTGAGGAAGAGTTTTGTGCTTTTTCTTGGTTTGGTTGCATTTCTAGTCTATTACATCTTCATTGTTGTTCGTTCTGAAAAGCAATGAAATTGAATACAGAGGAATTAGAAGATATCGATTATTGCAAATTTACGAACACTTCTCGATTCATGGCAGTTACGTGTGACTGTGTGAGGTCATTCTCATCCCGATTATAACCAGACCTTCATCTCAACCTTCTTAATTTTTTTCCTTATTTTGGGTTACTTAATTGTTATATGATCCTTCCCGTTACTAACAATAATTTTCTAATGATATGAAACTGGCAGGAAAGAGCATTATCCATTATTTGAACAAAAATGATAATCTGACTTAAAGACGAGTACAAAATTTGAAGCAAAGTTCACTACATACCTCACAAGGTCTAACATGTTTGGGTGTGTCATTTTTTCTAGGCAACTATAGAAATATGATCTGAGCATCAGTCTTTACTCCCTTGAGTTTTTCTTTCACAACTCCCATCTGCTGTTCTGAATAACTTCGGCCAAGCTCGTTGAATTTTCCATCACCCAAATAACATCTTCCAAGCGGATTAATTACCAGCTTATCTAGCTTGGGTGAAATCTCTATGATACAAACGGCCAACTCAGTCTCGTACCAGTTACCCCTGAAATTCTGCATCTCAACCCTTCTCAAATGATCATTTGTGAATATAGAATGATTATTCCTTGTCTCTCTTGGATTAGTATCAGACAAATCCTCTCCATATACCACTATTACAAGCTCTTCTAAAAAGGGTGCAGCCTTGACAACATCCAGCACAAAATTGACATCAACATCGTCCTTGTCTTGCCCACTGAGTCGATTTAATTCGACATCCAAGTTGAGTTGTTTGAGATTTCCATAAGTCGGTAAGCTGCTGATTCGGGGTAGCTCCGCTGGCATCTGCAGATGAAGAGTCTCAAGCCCGGGACACATTGCGAATTGTGTAAGTGCTTGAGGTACTAATGTGTCACGTACCCTGCTGTCAATGTTCTAAAACTCGGTCAACTCGGCCGAGTACTCGGCGAGTACTCGGTACTCGGCTAGTCACCGTGGCGATTTTGGCCTACTCAGTGCCTCTAGTCGGCCAGCAGAAAATCGGCCGAGTACTCGGTCCAACTCGGTCCAACTCAGTCAACTCGGTCCAACTCGGTCCAACTCGGTCAGCCGAAAAAAAAAAAAGAGGCAAACGACGTCGTTTTGTCTTGAAACCCTAATAACTCGACTAGTAGTCTCTCGCTCTGACGCTCAGTCAGTCGCTCATCTCGCTCCAGTCGCTCTCCCTCACCTCGCCGGCTCGCCCTCCCCGCCCTCTTCTCTTGCCCAGTCCGCCTCCTCTCGCCCTCCCCGCCCTCTTCTGTCGCCCAATCCGCTTCCTCTCGTCTCGCCGGCTCGCCCTCCCCGCCCTCTTCTCTCGCCAAGTCCGCCTCCTCTCGCCCTCCCCGCCCTCTTCTGTCGCCCAGTCCGCCTCCTCTCGCCCTCCTCTTTGTTTCTGACTTTCTGGTAAGATTTTGTTTCTGGTAAAGTTTGAATCCTTGGCTTTGGTTTTTGGCTTTGCATATTTGGGTCATGGATTTTATTGATCTGTTGAGTTGTTGGCTTGTTGCTGCTTGGACTGAGATAGGAATTGCCGAATTGGATTTTGATATGTCACATTGTGTTCTTGTTCAGTTGTTCTGTGTTCTGTGTCACAACAATAGCAGCATATTGCTATTGTTCTGTTGAGCATGTTGTTCTGTATAACTGTATAAGAGGAGTTCGGTTCTGTTATTGTGTATTTGTGTTGGTATGTCACAGCAGCATATGTGTTCTTGTTGTGTTGTTCTGTTTTTGATATGTCACATTGTCACTTTAGGAACAATGGCCGGAAAATGGCCGGAACAATGTAATATTTTATGGACTATTTTTATTATTTTAGACATTATATATTAGATTATATGTTTTAAAAATAATAAAAAAATCCAGAAATTAGAATCCGAGTACTCCCCGAGTACTCGGCCGAGTACTCCTCTACTCGCTACTCACCGGCCGGCCGACCGAGTAGCGAGTTTTAGAACCTTGCCTGCTGTTGGCGAAAAAAATTCTGGATAGTTGTGGAGCTTTCATGTGAAAAGACCTGCAGTTGCAAAATGGATGGTATTCCAAGGAGGCAAGATTTAGTGCCGAAATCTCTGTATGCCCTTCCTCGTGACAATGTAACACTTTCAGATGAGTTAGACGATCACCAGCAACTAAAGGACACGCATCACGTGTCGGATAATAACTACCATTCAACCGGCACCAATATAAGGTCAAGCTTTCGAGTAAAGCACAAACAGTGAAGAGATTTGCCATAATAGATTGATCAAAGTGAACATTTTTCAGAGAAAGAGTAGTTAGCTGATTGAAGGCGTCACAATCAGTAGTAGGATGTCTTAGAATACATTCCTTCAATGACAGATGTTTTAGATTTAAATTCGAGCCAACATGTAAACTCCGAGGAAAAACATAACCTTGATGTGGTGACATAAGAAGACAAAATCCAAGATGAAGCTTTTCAACCCCTTTTGTAGTTGCAAAACGAATCCAATCATCAAGGCTGACACAAGATTTTGCATTAAGAAAACATCGCAATTTGAATGAGTCGACCTTGTTACCTTGATATAGCTGCAAATATTTACTCACACGTCTCGAGAATTCGCTATCTTGATCCACGTCGTATCGTAATTGGTATTTGCTCCCGAAAACGTTGAGATAGTCAAATTCAAGGTTGCGCCTTGTTAGTATTGATGAATGAGAAAGGTGTTTCCAGTGTGGAGGGGAAGCCAGGATTGTATTCACTGCGTCTTTCAGAGGTAGCAGTGAAACTATAGATTCCATGATGCAGTCCGGCAACTTGGTAATCCGACATGCTCCATGTCCTTCTTCCTCACCAGATACGACCATAGCTCAACTTTCTATCGAGTTTGATCCAAGGAAGGAGAAGGGCGGCTAAAGAGAAAAAGAACAACCCTAACGAATCCCAGGCTTTAAACTATATATACTAATGAGATCAGGTGTTGGGCTTATCTGGGCCTCCCCTTCGGCTTTAAGGATTTGATCTGCACCTGCAACGGAATATAGCCTAAAGCCCAGAAGGAAAACAAAAAAGTTGGATTTGCTTCAACAAAATATGGTGAAAACTATTACACGTGCTGGAGTGCATCAACAAAGTATTAGAGCTTAGTTTGGTATTGTGATTTAAAAAGTTAATTTTTAAAAAACTCAGTTTTAAATAAGTAATCTCTAACCTGTTTTTCTAAAATCGTTGTTATTTAAATTAATTTTTTTTAAAGATTTTACTAAACAGAGAATCTATTTAAAATTGTGATTATAAGTGATTTTAATCTCAAAAACTCAAAATACTAAACTGGGTCGTAGGTCATTGTGTTTTAATTGTCTCAACAACAAAAAATTCCTAATTCGGACTAGGTAAAGGAGAACTTAACAAACGAAGTTGGCGCTCTCCTCTGTTCACAATCGCTTGAAGCAGATTTAAGATCTGGAGCATTATCCCACAACTCATATCGCAAGATATTGGCTCGCTCCCACAACACTCAAGAGGTTTAGTTGGCTAGGACTGAAGATTTCTACGGGTTCCCTGTGAACCTCTAACATCTCTATCTATCTATCTATATATCGTCTTCAATAGTTTCACCAAATTGTGAACTTTCATAATTACCCTTAATGAACCGACTAACATAAATAAAAACAAGGGCTGTTATAAAATTAAAACAAATTAAATAAATAAATAATCATAAAATTACCGGTTTGTAGAACGTATAACTTTATAATACGGTAAATCTATTTAATCGCTCACGCTTATTTTTAAGTGATCCTGGTCGTGATTCCGTGCAAATATGCACTGGTAAAGGCTAGTTATAATAAAATGAAGCCCTCAAAACTTCATCAAATTGTGTTTTGCTTATATCCCTAATGGATCAATAGTCAATTGAACAATTAACTTTAAATGACTATTATAGTAAGGGCTCTTCTTCTTTTTTTGAGTAATTAATTTAGCTCAAGTAAAACAAACCCCGTAAGATCATCTCATTTCCCATTATCATTCTGAATATAGAGCAACTCAGTGGGGGATTAGAATCTTTACTTGATCTTCGTATGATTAGTTGCAGTTTCGAGGAAATCTTGGATGACACCCAATTAGGGGGGATCTAAAACAAGCGTACCGAGTCACTGATAGGGATCCCAAAAATAAGAGTAATGATTAAATATGGTTTGGTATGCTTTAATGTATTATTATTCTCCATATAAGAGGTTTATATAGAGATACAATTGTAGTGTTAATAGAAAAATATTTCATACACCTATACATAATATTTAACTTACACATACAAGGAAAGTAAATATATTCAAAATATTCTACACTCCCCTCAAGTTGGTGCATAGATATCGATCATGCCTAACTTGTCAACCAAGTTGTCAAACACTTTCCTTGACACTTCTTTTGTGAGAACATCTACTAATTGATCTTCCGTATACACGAAAGGGAAACAAATGATTTTCCTGTCCAAGTTTTTCTTAATGAAATGCTGATCTACCTCCACATGTTTTGTCCGGTCATGCTGAACAGGATTATGAACAATTTCAATAGCAGGTGTGCTATCACAATGCAAGTCAATGAGTTTCTTGAGTTTGAAACTCAATTCTTTTAACACATTATGAATCCACAGCATCTCACAAACTCCATGTGTCATACCTTGAAACTCTGCTTCAACACTTGATCTTGCAACGACTTTTTGTTTCTTACTACGCCAAGTCACAAGGTTTCCTCCAACAAATGTAAAATACCCAGATGTAGACCGTCAGTCAGTCTTATCACCAGCCCAATCAGCATTTGTGTACCCTACAACTTCCAATTCACCCTTCTTTTCAAACAACAAGTCTTTTCCAGGTGTCATCTTAAGATACTTCAGAATACGATACACTACATCCATATGTTATTCCCTGGGACAATGCATAAATTGACTAACCACACTCACATCATAAGCAATATCAGGTCTTGTATGAGAAAGATAAATAAGTCTCCCTACTAAATGTTGATACCTTCCTTTATCAGTTGGAACTTGATTCAGATAGATGGCAAGGTTATGATTCATCTCAATTTGGTATCTCACCAGGCTTGCAGTCAAGCATTCCGATCTCGGCTAATAAGTCAAGTACATATTTTCGCTAGGATAAAGAAATCCCCGTCTTTGACTTTGCAACTTCAATTTCGAGAAAATACTTCAACTGACCAAGGTCCTTCATCTCAAACTCCTTTGAAAGATACTTCTGTAAGGCCTCCATATCCTTTGGACCATCTCATGTAACAATCATATCATCAACATACACGATCAGAGCGGTGATCTTACCCTTATTACGGTTGATGAACAAAGTGTGATCTGAGTTGCTTTGTCTATAACCAAATGTCTTCATTGATTTGGAGAATCTTCCAAATCAAGCTCTAGGAGACTACTTCAAACCATACAAAGACTTCTTTAACTTACAAACCTTTTCGACATCGCAAGGTCTACATTTGACTCCTAGGGGCATGTACATATACACCTCTTCTTCCAAGTTTCCATTGAGGAAAGCATTCTTCACATCAAACTGTCTTAGAGGCCAATCTTTAGTTGTCGCAAGTGAAATCAAGATTCGAACAGTGTTGATCTTTGCTACATGCGCAAACGTTTCTTCATAATCAATGTCATACAACTAGGTGTATCAACCAACCGTGGTTTATACATATCAATGCTCCCATCTGCTTTCAACTTTACGCTGAATACCCAACGACATCCAATGTTCTTCTTCCCAACTGGTTTAGGCACAATATCCCAAGTCGAGTTTTTCAGTAATGCATCTAATTCTTCGTTCATCGCCTGAATCCACTTGAGATCCATCATTGCATCTTGTACAGTACTAGGAATATAAACACTGGATAATTGATTAATGACAAGAGCATGTGACCCATCCAACCTATGGTTAGACATGTAATTAGCTATAGGATATTTAGCTTTGGCTTTAATGTCTGGTTCATATTGTTTCTTTGGAATACCTTTGGTAACCCTATGTGATTTCCTAGTTACAATATTATCTACCCCATATAATTGATTTGAATTTAAAGGTATATGAGCAGGGACATTCACAACAGATTCTTGGGTTGATGGTGTAGAGAAAAGGAAACTAACTGGCCCAGAAGAATTTGGAATTACAAGGACGACATCTGAAGGCTCAGCAGTTAAATTGATAGGTTTGTCATATGGGTCCCCCTATAAAGACGTTGTTTCATTTCTACCGACACCATCTACAACACAAGGCGTGTCAACTAGTGGCTACAAAACACGTGGTGAGTTTAGAGTGCCTTCCAGCTGTGGTCCAACACATGTGCCGTCATCCTCCTCAAGTTGCACGAAACATGGCGCATGTGTCTCTCCTCTGACGTGGCTTGGCTCAGCATCACGTGAGCCTGCGCCTGCATCAGCACGTGGGCCTGTGTCAGCGTCATCATCTTTTGTCTCTTTGTCCTTCTCTTGCATCTCTTTGTTATTTATGGTTTTTCCGACTTTAAATCTCGACTCCAATGCTTCAAATTCTTCAAGTTCTTCAAATTCAAATAAATTTCTGGAATTCCCTTCATATGCTCTCTCCCCCTGAAGGGAAGACTCTGATACTCCCCCTGAGTAGTAAGGCTCAGATTCACGTAAAGAAACATCAAGGGATACATGCATGGTGTCTGTAAGAGGATCATAACATTTATATCCCTTCTGAAAATCTTCATAACCCACAAAAATACACTTCCTTACACATGGATCAAGCTTACTTTGTTGTGGTTTTAGAATATGAACATACATTGTACATCCAAATACACGAGGCTCCAAGTTAGGCAACGAAGGAATCGAGATAAGATTCTGAAGTTCTTATATAGGGTTTTGACATTCAATAACCTAAGAAGAGGTATGATTAATGAGGTAGGAAGAAGATGTCACAGCTTCTCCCCAATATTCTACAAGTACATTCATGCCAAACAAAGACGCACGAACAACTTCAAGCAACTGCCGATTTTTAGGCCAATCCTTCTTTAAGTGTCTTAGTCATTATTTAGGTCAATCTCTGTGGCTTCCAAGTTTCAAAGTGTTCGCTACCTTTATACAGTCATTCGCCGACACTTTTCAAAGGTGGTTCGCCAGCATTATGTGGCCACTTGCCAACTCTCATGGGTTTGCACTGGGGGCAGCGAAGTGCATGAGCGAAGTAAATTGGCCTCTAAAAATTTTTCACCTCCCGTTCGTTGACTCCTTTGTTGCTTCTTAATGGTTCGCACTAGTTCGCAGCAAAGCGCATGGAAGTTGGTTCGTCATCGTTATGTGGCCGCTCGCCAACTCTCATGGGTTTGCACTGGGGGCAGCGAAGTATATGGCCAATATCACTCCATGCTTATTAAAAAGTTGGCTCGCCATCACCAAGATTCGCGAGGGGCCATTTTTGGAAGTCTAGTCAACGCAAAAGTCCGCTCCAGTTAAGTTATATCCATGCGAGCTACATTCGCTCGCGGGATGTACAATGTACTATGTCTTCTAAGAAGAGCAGGCGAATGCATTTGAAGTCCAAGTCCAAGGGTACTAGGCGAGCTATACAGAAACTTCGCTACAATGCCTTGTTGGGTGCTTGGGTTTCAAGGCCTATTCACAGGCTTCTCCACTCACACCCATCTTATGACCCGAGCCAATCCAGTGACTTTGGAGCAGCATGAACATAACCCTCTTCAGTCATTCTTAAGATTCATGACTTCGAGGCTGGGGGGCAATGTTTACGCTCAAATTAATATTTTACTGGACAATAATTGTCTATGTAAATATTAATTAAGTTCTTGGTCTATGTCGGTCGGCGAGCCCAATTTCCTTTAAAGTTTACAAATAATGGTCCGCCAGCACCACGCGGGATGATCACAAAGTCCGCGCGCGGAATGACTCAGCGCGGAGTAACAGATCTTGCGCGCTTTCAGACAAAAACAAAGCTCGCGTGGACTACAGGTCCAGCGCGGAGTACGGATCTCGCGCACTTTCGGACAAAAACAGAGCTCGCGCACTTTTTGACTTCGCGCGGAGTGGGGATCCATCTCGTGCGCTTCGCGCGGAAAACACATTTCGCACGGAATGTTTTGCGCGGAATGGCTTCGCGCGGGACGATTTACTTGTTCATTTCGCTTAGGCGAGGCGGAATGCATCTAGGCGCTGGCGAACTGATTCGCTAGTTCACGAGGTAGACATACGCGGAGTCCGCGCGAATGCTTGTAATCGTTTCTGACTTTTTACAGTCTTTGACACACTTTGGGCCAATCCCTGTGGCCCTTATTAATTAAAAGCCTTCTTTTGGCCCGCGAGGTGGAATTGAGCTACAGAGTCCGCTGTTCGCGCGAGTTATTAGTTTTCTACATGGACTGTGATACCCCGCGAGATAAGATTGCTCATAATTTCAGTCTACATAGGACTCTACAGTTGAGAGGCGCACTAGAAGCAGTGTCCTATTCTAAATGAATTGTGCGAATTGGATATGTGTCACATAAGGATTGGTCTGCATAGGAGGAACAGTTCCTTTGTGCTTCACGTGGCAGAGTCCAACAGGGATTCTCATTATCTTTCGCGGCAAGGTTCGCTCCCACTATATAAAGAAGCTCGAAGGTTTACACAAATTCTCTCACAACTCAATCAAAACAACAAACAAACAACCTTCAACCTTGTTGAAACCATCGACCCAGTCGAATCACCAACGCTCCCAGGAGCTTTGTTTCCGCTTCCCCGTTGAAGCGAGCTCTCTCAACACCCCGATTCTAAGCGCACCACCACCTAGAATTCTTCAGAGCCCTCCGGACTCATCCTGATTCCTTGGAATCTTCCCTATAGTTGCTCTGCTCACGCCGCCGTGAGTATCGACCGCTTGTGCTCGTAAATTCCTTGTCCGCGAGGTGGCACCTGGAACTCCTTTCGCCTGATCAAGAAGTCAAGCGCACGCAGTCAAGACCTTTCCTCGTCCGCGAGGTGGCACGCCCGCAACACTCCCCTTTTCTCTTTGTTCGCTAATCGCCTCCGCTCCACACGCTGAGGATCGTGGCCAAAACAGAAGGGACGACTAATACAGAATCAAGGGTTAATGTATTTGATAGGACAATAGAGCATTCTCCGGTAACCGGGGTTGGAGTACCATTAGTGGTAGAAACAATATTTTGAAAGAAGGGTTTTAATTTTTTCAAGAGACTAGGATCATAACACATGTGATCTGATGCTCCTGTATCAATAATCCAGGACCTATTCATAGATACCTTACCACTCATACCTAACTGTGCGACATTGGAGGCATTGGATATGGTTGGTCTTCCTCTGTAGTGGTTGTGACAGTTTTTGCTTGATTCTTTCGGGGTTTCAGGGTGAAATCTCACCAATCTGGGTACCCAATTGTTTCAAAGCAACGTTGCTTGCTATGACCTAATACTCCACATAGCAGACATTTTGAGTTCGCATATGAATTTGGTTTGCATGGAGACTGGCATGGTGTGGTGGTATGGTAGTTGATTTGGTGTGCCGTTTTGGAGGTTTGGTTTTTGAGATTCAAGGATTCAGGAATTATGATTTTGATGTATGCAACGATTTGTTTGTGGTGTGATTCGAGATTCAGGTTTGGTTTTGGGATTTGAGAATTTGTGTGTGATTTGTGGGGTTTTTGATACACAGCGATTTTTGGTGTTTTGGGTGTAAATTCAAATGATCGAACCTGGCAAGCTATGATGCTAAGTAGACAATAATGATTAAATATGGTTTGATATGTTTTAATGTATTATTGTTCTCCATATAGGAGGTTTCTATAGAGATACAATTGTAGTGTTAATAGAAAAATATTTCTTACACCTATACATAATATTTAACCTACACATACAAGTAAATATATTCAAAATATTGTAAAAAACATATCGATCCGAACTGATCATTTGCAGCTAGTTAGATATTGTATACGTAATACTGTATTAAGTTATTAACAACTTGTTGTTTTTACAGTGTTGGATCTCACAGAGGCAACTTGCTAGTAATTTCAAAACAGGGAATCATTCAGTATTTCAGTACGTGAATCTAATTCTATGTCCGGCACATGTCAAATTGCCAGCGGCACATTTAAAACTTGTTCTGTGAACTGAAACCATGGCGTTCATAGACAAATGGGACATGTCTTGATGAATAAATTGCTAGTTACGATACATAGATATATGCACGTAACAAGATCTAGTACAGGAAACGAGAAAGAAATTATACGAATCCATACACAACCGAAATGGAAGTGTGTGCACATTCAAGCCAATTTCATTAGAGAACGTATGTAGCAGTAGCACTACAAAGTACAAACCAGCTAGCCAGCTTGGATAAATGTAATTTTGGCATTAGAAGAAGCCCAAGAAAATCCCATCATCTGTGACCTAATCTTTTGTCTCTGAAGGGAGTGTCTAGCTTTGCAGTGCCCAGTAGACAAAACCATTTCTTCCAAGGCCTTTCCATGCTTGAGCAAGAACTTTGCCAGGCTCACTTCGTTCTCGCACTCTAGGAAGCCATGAATCTTCACTATCTTAAGGTGATGCAAGAACGACTTCAAGTTTTGGGCTTGAGATTCCCAGTATTTCTCTTCCTCCGAGTTGGACATTTCCCACAAGTCCTTGTTCCATTGCTACATATACATAGATGAAAAAAAACTAAATCAGCTTTTGAAAGTGGGAAAATAAAAAGAACAATGTAAGGTGTTGATTGACCAAAGGTAATCTTCTTCATAATACGTACTCTCCTTTCGGTTTTGAAATCGTTAATAATGTTTAGTATCAGAGTGTGCAGCATAGGACAGCTCTTGAATATGGATGCCAATCCAGGGACATTATTCTTCTTGAAACCCGTATGCAACTCCAAGGATTTCAGATTGCTGAACTGATGCAAATACACTGCAAAATAATTGTTGTTTGATAGAATCTGCAAAACAAATCGAGGCTATGTATAAGTCACTCGTAAGAAAGAGGAAAAGTGAGAGATAAGGTCGGTTTGTTTGGCAGTTCTTTTTCTTCGTCTTGGATGTTTTGTATGTCAAGAAATGAAGAAATTCCAACAGTACTTCGCTAAACTAACGATGTCATACAATGATCCACAGTCGGCGGTGAGCCGTTGGCTGGTTGGTTATTTAACAATTATCTACAGTTCCACACAAGAAAAGATTGAAGTAGTACCTCAATACAATTGCTTTCGAGTGTCAAGCAATGTGCAAGAGAGAGAGCCGAAAAAAGGTTGGAAACACTCTGAAGCTTTGCAACACTAATATCTTCATGGAGCAAACCAATGGAAGCCTTATGCAAGTAACTCAAAGTCTCTATACTAACATTATCACTAAGACCATTGTGTTCCCACAAAAACACTCCAAGCCTCGGCGCATCAATCTTCACCCAGCTCTTCTCAACATACCCATCAAAACATTTCACAATCCGCAACCTCTCCAATTTCGAACCCAACACATTCATCCCTTGCAGCTCGAAACAGTTCTCTAGGGTTAAGTCTTGCAGCACACGGCACCCAACCCTGAGATGCTTCAACCCAAAACAGGTATCAAGGCTCAGTTTCTTGAGCAGAAGGAAAGACGACTCGGAGAACATATCAGACAGGGAAGGCTGGTTGCATAGACTGATCCGGGAGAGAGATAAAGAGTGAAGACATCGGAAGCCGCTTGTCATTACAGAAGAAGGAGGTAACCGGAAACCGGGTCTTTTCGACTTCAACTTGAAAACCCTTAATGTGTCGCTAGCAATGACACATCTAGGGAAGTTGAAGTAATCTTCTGTGAAAACTTCCACGTCGAGCTCCTGCACCTTGTGTCTGATTGCGAGGCGGATCAGGCCATTGAGACGAGAGAAGCTCAGCCGGGCCTGGAACCGGAGGATCCGAATATCGGAGTGCTTGTCTCGGTTGTTGAGGACCTGAGTGATGAAGTCTGACTCTTTGCAATTCAGAGGATTTGTCTTAGATGAGGAACATGGTTGCAGAGATTGGTCTAGGGTTGTGAAGTCGAGGTCAGGGAAGGAGGACCAGAGCGAACGCCACCGTTTCGACAAGACGCTGGTTTGCGCGACGGTTTTGATTGGGAGGAGGAAGAGGATGTGGTGGAGGATGGCGTCGGGGAGATCGGTGATGCGATCAATGTTGTGGTGGTCGGAGATGAGTTCATTTTCTTTGCAGAAGGAAAGCTTCTTCTTCTTGGCAGCGGCGGATCTTGTTTCCATCGATGAATGGGGAATCAAGGTTGGGTTTCTTGATCGATCTCCCGATTTTTTTTCAGTGGTCTTTGGTGGTGAGAGAGATGCTCGAGCTAGTTGCGTTAGAGTTGAATAGTTCAAAGTTTTCAAGTGGGGGTGAGAACGAGAAGATCGTTTGAGTTTGTTTCGAAGTTTGAATTATTAATAAGGGATTCAATTCGCAAATTTATATAGTAATATTATGATGACAAAATAAAATTTTAAGAAACCGTTTCATGTTCCTGACTGTTAATACGGGAAGTTCAGATGGTTTCTATAGTTCAAATGGTATGCCAGTTAGGGGAAATGTATTCCTACTAGTACTAGGTTTTCTCTTAATACATGATTACATTTGAATTTTATTACTACATAATTCACATATAACTTCATACTGAACAGGTACCCCTAGACAAAAGTCCATGCTGATGATTCTATAGGGCTGAAGAGCTATTGCTTGCAGTATACGTAATCTAGGTTTTGGGCTGCTTATGAGTGAATAGAGTAATAGATGAAGAGAAGTTTCTGTTCCATAGAATGACCAATTTGCAGTCGAAACAACAGTGCATGCAATGCAAGATAATTTATTTCAAAACAAATCTATACAGAGCATACTTCTTATTTCAATGATAAGTCATCTAACATCATCTTGTTCAAAACCAAAAAAAATTGTAATAAACCATTGTATAAAACTATAAAAAAAAAAAAATTAAAAAAACCGGTTTTACTCGGAGCCAATGAGCTCCTATACTAAGAAATCTTTTAGGGCTTAAACCTTGCAAGGGATTTTACTTATAACTACCGGGGAGAATGATTTCTCACCAACTTCAATGTGATGGATTACTATCTTTTCTAGGACCACTGCATGCTTTTTCAAAATATTCACAAAATTAGCTTCATCTGGAGTTCCAGAATATGATTTCATGGTCACTTGCTTCAGACTCGGCATGTTGAATCTATCTGGTTTCTTTGAGAACTCTTCAGGTACCATACCCTGGAAACAAGAAGATCATGGTTTAGATATTTATAAAGCCGCAACATCTAGAATTTCAGTAATATATATACTCACATCTTTCGCATTATTGTCAACGTAATCTAAAATCATGTTCTCAATATTGGGAGAAAGCTCAAGCAGTGCTGCCAAGCCAACCAGATCACAATGGGTATACCCAGTTGGGAGCTCCAAATGGTTGAGGTTGTGAAGCTTAAAACTTTTGGACAAAGGATCCTCTGATGTAAGAAGCTGAGGAAATAAACCAAAACAGCAATTATGTACCATAAAAGGCTAGATTTATCAAATAATACTACATCTGAGAGACTTATTGTAAGAATAGATTCACAAAGTACGACCATATGAAGAAAGGGACTCGATCTCACAATGAGGAGACAATAAATAAGAATACACATAAAGACATGAAGTTCAATTTAGTAACAAGGCCCAACCCAAACAGGCTAAGTAGTCAAGCTTAAGTTACAAACCCTAAGGTTGTTTCCGGACGCCACTCAATCAGGATAACAACATGAACTAATAGATGAGCATATCATCTATTAGCTCTTAAAGAGATTGAAATTCTTTGGGGGCAAGGATAAACATAGAAGCGGGTGAAAAAGTATGGGTTGCTAGATGATTAATAATTCAATAAGAACCACAAAAAAAGTTACTTAGTAAAAGGATAAATTTGAAATCAGGAAACCACTAAATCGGGATAACAACCTGAATTGATAGCCCTTCAAAATAATGTCAAACGAATTAGAATTTCAAGCAAAGTCACAATATTTATGTGATAGCTGTAGTCAGAGTTAAATAACTTATGTATGGACATACAATAATCAGACTGAGAGAAAGTTCTAGTCTCCCCCAACAAATCTATACACACCAGCAGAGACATAAAAGCCGGTACAATAGCGGGGCAAAGCAATTCATTATACAAAGCAAGAAGCTAGTATATTACAAATTTATGACCAAAGATGTAATAGCGCAGGATAATAGTTTCCTTTTACCTACATAAATGGCACACATTAAGAAAAATTGTATCCTAAACTATTTACTATAACTTCAAACGGTATAGTAAAATGTCAGTAAATCTGATTAGAGAAAAGGCATATTAGACTATTAACGTCTACAAAACAACTTCTTCTCAACCATTTATACAAATTTAGTGGATGAGTTCTCAAGTCCCAATGTACACAATAACAAATCTCCACAACCAATCACCATTTCTATTTTTCGTCAAGTTCCAAGATTCAATAACACCAAAAGTACTTTTATATTGTTTAACTATTGAATCCTTCCAAAGCAAAATTGCAGCAAAATCTGACCACACTATGGTTAGTGAAAGAGCTTATTAGTCTCCAAACAACAATGTTATCTTTCTTAACTACCAAATCACAAGCATATAATCAATATACCAACCCACATTGAAAGATATTCCTAAATAAAGCCGGAAAGTAGTTACCTTAAACCACCAATTTTGCAAATTAAGCTGCTTCACATACGGCGCCTGCTCAAGTAGCTTCACAATCCTACACCACAGATCATAATCATGCTCCTCTATTTGCACAATGCTAACACTAAACTCAACCAGTGCCGGCGCAAACTTAAGCACAAACTGTGTGAAACTACAGTTATCAAAGCTTATAGAACACAAATTCGGGCAATCAATCTCAATACTGTTCCTGGATTCCGAGTCGTAAATATAAGCAAACGCCAGCTTCTTCATCTTTTTGCTATGTATCTTCATCTTCTCCATCCCCCAACAATGCTGAAGCTCCAATTCCTCGAGATTCGGACAACCAGAAATCAAATCAGTAACATTCTGGTCCGTCATATACACCTCGTCAAGATACATTGAGCTCAGGGAGACGAGCCCCATGGCGGCCATGCTCGCCGGGAGAGTGAGCTCCACGCGCGTGAGCTTCAGGACCGCGACGGCGCCGTTTCGGAGGACGGCGAAGGGGAAGTCGTACTTGTGGTTGAAGGACTCGTCGGTCTGGTGGTACTCGCGGTCGATGAAGAAGTCGAGGTGGAGCTCACGCGCGCGGAGGTGCGTGACGGCGGAGCGGACCCAGGAGTCGACGTGGAGGCCGAAGCGGTGGTGGTAGATGAAGGAGAGGGAGAAGAGGTCAATGGGGTGGTGGGGCCGGAGGATGAGGGCGCGGTCGACGAACTCGGCGAAGAAGTCGCGGTTGTCGGAGGGAGGGTCGTTTAGGGGGAAGTGCTCGTAGGAGAAGCGGAGGAAGCGGAGGCGGGACCAGAGGGGCCGCCATTTGCGGGAGATGAGGGAGGTTTGGACGGCGTCGAGGGTAGGAAAGAAGGTCAGGATGTGGAGGAGGATTTCTTCGGGGAGGTCGTTTAGGGTCCGGTTAGGGTTCCGATGAGTGATCGCCGTCGCTTCCATTAGAGGGGGTTTTGGGTTTCGTGGATTTTGCGAGAAATGGTGGTTTTATGTAGAATTGCGCCGGGGAGATTGGTTCGGGTTGGACTTTGGGCCCGGACTCAGGGTAGGCAATTCAGACCCGAGGTTTTAAAAAAAAACAAAAACAAAAACAAAAACGGAAACAAACACAAAAACAAAAAAGGTTCAATCAGTATAAAACTCTTAGGGCTAAATACTTGTGACACCCTGTAGTTTACACCTAAAATCAGTTTTGTCCCTCACTCTTTTTTTTAAACTGGTATACCCCTATATTTTAAATTCTCGACTGATTTGCCCTTGTCGTCAAGTGAACCCGTTATGTAGCTGACGTGGCTAACATGTTGACACATGTATGAGACCAAGGTATTGAGATGACAATTTTACCCTCCTCTCTCTCTCTCCCTCTCCTCTGCCGCGACAGGAGGTCGTTTTTGGCGACATAGCCCTTTTCCCGACGCTGTTTGATCACCTCTTTCGCCTGATCATCGATTATTCTCACGGCTTCCTTGAGCTGCTTTTCGGAGCCGACGTTGAAAAACCTCTTGATCTTCCAAAACACCGGCGATGACGTCATGGCGCGTTCGGCGGAGAGCTTCGAGGCCAGGTCAAACGCGTCGGCGAATTTCGAAATGGGCAGAGACGGCTCGAGACAACCTGGGTCCAACCCGAAAGAGAATTTGCAAATGTTGTCGAACGAGAATCGCCGGAACACGTCTTGCATATCCAAAATGCCGGCGTCTGAGTCGTTCCCGGTTACGGAGGCCATGAGCGGGATCAGCCTGGACTGAATCTCGGCGGTGACGACCTCGAGCGCGTGATACCGGACCGTTACGCTGCCTAGCTCCAGACTGGCCATCTTGCGCTGGAACCGCCACATGTCGCCGTCGACGTTGAAAATCCCGCGGCCCAAAAGATCGCCGAGGAGCACGGTGAAAGGCTTCCCTTTCGGGTAGTTGTCGAACCTCGTTTTGAACATGTACTCCACGTTTTCCAGGTTGGAAGTGACGATGTTGCCGAGGACGTGGAAGTGGATAGTCCCGGTCGGAGACTTCCTCAGCAGATGTGCGTACCAGTCGCAAAAGTTTGCGAAGTCTTTCGTCCAGCTGGAGGTGAGGAAGCTGCGGCACACGTGGTATTGAGATTGGTAAGGTTTGCAATGGCTGCAGGAACAGGGCCAGATAGATTGACCCGAGAAAATCCTCCTCCTTCTCCTCCCTCCCTTGCTCCTCCCCTCTCTGCCGCCACCTCGACTCACCTGGCTGCATCTCACTATAGTCAGGGGTATATTGGACATATTATGTCGATGTTGCAGGTTTCTAGCAACTTAACGGTCTTCTTTAACGGTTAATTGACGACAAGGGCAAATCAGTCGAAAATTCAAAGTATAGGGGTATACCAGTTTAAAAAAAAAAGTGAGAGACAAAACTGATTTTAGGTATACAATACAGGGTGTCACAAGCATTTAGCCCAAACTCTTATTAACACATGACTGTAAAAAGGGGTGACTTTAGGCTTGGTTTCAAAGGATAAACTGACTATATATGAAGGGATACATAAGTATTTTAACTTTTATTAACTTAACAACGATAACCTAGCTTTAAAAAAAAAAAACACAACTAAAACTTAAATGAAACCTTTCGTTCTCATGATGGTGTCTAAACCTAGGTTAAACTTGTTCAAAACTCTTGAACTGTGTCGTTTTTGATAATGGTTCTCGACTAACGAGTCTTTTGGCCTCGCGAATCTTTCTAGGGCAATTTTCGGGTTGATGCAATCTCATCTTTTTGTTTTTGCGACATATTACTAAACTTTCATTCTTCAAAGGTGATGGAGATTGGCAGACCTTTTCTCTGGCAAATCCAAACTGGATATGGGATCATGGGTCTGTCTTCTTTTTTTTTTCGGGTAAGCGTAGAGGGTTTGTCAAGTTGCAAGTACTTTGAGATCGCTTCACCCTTTTTGGTAGCGTTTCGAGAAGTTTGGTTGACAGGAAATCATGATACGAAATGAGAATTAATTTGTTTTTCCATTCCGAGGTGTTTTTTTTTTAAGAATAATTCCATTCCGAATTGTTCATTGGTTGTAAAGAGAGACAGGAAAGAAAACAAATAAAGACACCTGACACGAAATTGACTCCCTCATAAAGCTTAAATTAAATTGAATTACTTTGTAGCGGTTTGTATTCTAATTTAATTTCCCACCGTCAATGGCAAATTACATAACTTATCCCTACAACTTCTCGTCATCTCGTGAAACTTCTAATTTAATTTCCCACCGTCATGGGTCTTCTTCTTCTTCTTCTAACAACATGATCTTCTTCAGAATTGTATTTCTTTTTCAATATTTCTCTTCGAAATCTTTTCTCCTACTATTGAAAAACGAAGATAATACTCAAACTTCTTCTAGCAATTTGTCAAAATCTTATGCTACTGAAAAGCGAAGATAATAGTCTTTTTTTTTTTTATCAAGGACGTAAATTTCATTCCAACAACTCAAATGTTACAAATATTGACCAAAAAACCATGAATCCCATCCGGAATAGGACCATACCATCTGCTAGAGAAACCAGCACCCAAAGCAAACTTAGCTATTATGTACAACATAATTAGCCCTCCTATACACATGGACAAAGAAAGAAGAAGAAAGTGTAGCTAAACACAGCTTGACATCCTCTACAATATTCCTGAAATCAGAATTATCAATCTCACCTGCTTTAGCAGCTTGAACCAATTTTAGACAATCCGATTCAAAGATAATCATATTAAGATGGAACTCTGCTGTCAATTCACATGCAGCTCTACCGGCTACTACCTCAACCAAATCTGGGGACACTAGATTCTCAAATCGGTAGCATACACCCCCCACTATTGAACCAGAATGATCACGAACCATTCTTTTAGGACGAACTGAATGAAGAAGAAGAAGAATAATAATATAATTCCTTGTTTGATAAACCAATTGACTTAGAGAGCGTACATTGTCCTCCCATAAACACAAATTCCATTTTCCAAATAGCCACCAACAGAAGCGAAAAATCACCTTTACTCAACTGATTAGTACAAGAACCAAGCCAATCTATAATCGACATAGAATGTAAAACACCATCTCAACTCTGGGAAGGATTTAATAAAGTCTTTCACAAAGCCACATCTTTACTTACATGCTTAATAGTTTCATTCTCCGCATTACAGAAGAAACATCCATTATCAACATAAACTCTCTTGGATCTCAATGATGAAGTAGTAGGGATCGGAGAATATCAAAACATACACGACGGATATGAACCTTAACCTTACATAGAGTTTCCGCTTGCCATAATTTCTTCCAAACACCAACAAAATCGGCATTACTAACCGAAGGATGATCATATAATAATTGCCGAGCCAACTGATATGCACTCTTGGTTGTGTACCTACCTCTAGTATCATAATGCCACATTAAGCAATCATTGGAAATCCAGTGACACAATGGAATAGAAAGAATAAGCTCCACATGGGAGGTCATTTAGGTTCCACTGGTTAAGGTTTTGGAGTCGTTTTGTCGTCTCTTCCATCTTGTCTTTGTTAAGGACGTGGACACGACTTCCGTTACGTATAAAACGGTTTGTTGATAAAGCCCATTATAAAACGGTTTTAAACCGAAACCGACCCGGGTCGAACTAAAAATTCGGTGACCCGGTTTATTCGGCCTGTACAAAAAAAAACAATTGTCAGCCCAATTAAGAAAACGTCAACCCGATCAATCTGGGTCAAATCCGGTTTTGGCCCAAAACTGACCCAGGCCGACCCGCACCCAGCCATAATGACTACAACAGTCACTACATTGTCAATTGCTAGTAAGATTAATTTACCTCTTCAGAAAACAAACTAAACAAAGAAATCAATCATATAATTAAGTTCAGCAAACGTGAATAAAAATTTGGGACACACATCGATTCGCCCTTAATATTGTCACTTAATTTCATGGAGAAGCTCATGGGATAAATTCTATTTGGGGAGGGTTTGTAAATGCAACTCCGGGAGGATGTGAGGTTTTTTTTTTTTGGACAGAGGATCAGCCAAAACGGTTCACACTCTAACGA
Source organism: Fragaria x ananassa (assembly GCA_034370585.1). Lineage (NCBI taxonomy): Eukaryota > Viridiplantae > Streptophyta > Magnoliopsida > Rosales > Rosaceae > Fragaria > Fragaria x ananassa. The sequence goes on along the minus strand of CP139754.1, from coordinate 30,818,102 downwards.
ATTTTATTCCAAAGAAAAACAAAACACAATAGCAAGGAGAGGACATAAAACCAAGCTCCTCATGAACAAGTTCAATCTAAACTGCACAAGGATATGAGTTATAATCATCAAAATTGATAGACACAAGTTCAATCTTTACCCCTTGCCTGTTCAATATTGTCACCAAATCAACCTGAACTTGTGTTCCAGTATATGCTACCATTGTAACTTTCTTCAGCTTTGGTATGTTAAACGCAACTTCATTCAATAACTGCTCTGGTAAATTCTCCTAAATATCATCAGCAGATCGAAGTTTAGATATGCTACTTCATAAAATGAAAAGAATAATAGACATATATAAGAGTACTCACATCTTCTTTTATCTTGTCAGTGTAATCAAGAACCATTGTCTGAACATTGGGACAAAGTGCAAGCAGTGCAGCCATGCCAACAAGATCATATTGAGTATAACCAGTACGTAACTCTAAATGGTTGAGATTGTTGAGCACAAAATCTTTAGGGAAAGGATCCTTTGATATCAGAAACTGAAACCATATGCAGTTAGTAATAAGGTGCCATCAGAAACCAGTGATCAAATACACAAACCAAATTGCAGGTTAAGAGAAAAAAAAATGATCAAGCATAAGCCAGAACATTACCTTGTACCACCAATTTTGCACAATAAGCTTCTCAACATGAGGCGCTTGCTCCAGTAGCCTCGCAATCTTACTCCACAAATCAAAGTACTTAACAGTCGAGCAAGCAAAATCAACACAAAACTCAACCAGGGCCGGCGCTTCGTGAAGCACAAACTGAGCAGAATTACAGTCACTAAAATTCAACGAACAAAGATTTGGGCAGTCAATCTCAATGCTGTTCTTAGCTTCACTATCATAATCATACCCAAGAGCTATATCATAATCATACCCAAGAGCTAACTTCTTAATCCTACTGCTACATATAACCAAATTCTTCAACCTCAAACAGCTCCGGAGCTCCAAGTGCTCGAGATTCGGACACCCCAAAATCAAATCCCAGACCATCTGATCCGTCAGATCAACTCGTTCAAAATAAATTGATCTCAATGAGCAGAGATTCATGGTGGATATGTTGGACTTCAATAAGAGAAAGCAATTCGTAAGCCTTAATACTTCTACACGTCCACTTCTCAGCAACGAGAAATCAAATTCATAATACCAGCTGTCTCGATGACCGTGGTATCTTTTGTAGATGAACAAGTCGATGTGGAGCTGACGCGCCTTGAGGCGTGTCACGGCGCAGCGGATCCACGTGTGGACCTTGATGCCGTAGCCTTTTTCGAAGATGAAGGAGAGGCGGAAGGTGTGGATGTGGGAGTCTGGACGGAGAATGAGAGTGTGATCGACGAAGTCGGCTAAGAATTGGGCTTGATTCGTGTCGGAATACGAGCCGGCGGCGAGAGGGAAGAGCTCGTAGGAGAAGTTCAAGGAGGGAACGAGGGACCAGACGAGTCGCCATTTACGGGATATGAGAGAGGTGGTGACAGCGTCGAGGGTGGGGAAGAAGGAGAGGATGTGGAGGAGGATCTCGTCGGGGAGGTCGTTGAGGCTCCGGTTTGGGCAGCGGAGGCGTTTGGCGTGGAGGAAGAGGGCTTGACTGCTCGTCTCTCCTGCCATGGCTTTGGAGAGAGAGAGAGAGAGAGTATCGTTTCCTAATAAGGACACAAGAACTTGCCTAGTATCGTTTTGGTGTATTTAATTATTTTTACTTTTTTTTTTTTCAATCTTCTGTTGTCTATAGTAGGGAAAATGCAGAGTTGAACAGAAGACGGCTTAGGGTTTCCGATGGCGAAAAGAAAAGAAAGGAAAATGTCATCAACTTCACTCGTATACTCAGAAGCAGCAGAAGCCGTAGCCAATATGGAAGAGCTCCTGACGCAGATCCTTGAGTCGGTGCCATTACGATCTCTTGCTCGTTTCAAGTGCGTCTCCAAGCATTGGCCATCTCTCATCAACAACCTCCGCACCGTCAGAAACCCCAGGACGTTGGCTTTCGTCTCAAGAAAAACCGATTCCAGGTCCTTCAAGAGCATCCCTCTTGATCATCGTAAAATCCCATCCGGTTGGAATCCGTTCAAAACTTTTAACGATTCCTTGAGCAATTCTTCCAGGTTGAAGATTAACGATCCCATCCGAGACGACCCTAAGTTTAAGCATAACTCCAGGTTGTAGAAGATTAACGATCACTTCCGAGATGACGACGTTCCTAGGTTGAAGATTATCCAGTCCTGCAATGGCCTCTTTCTCTGCCGTGTTCCTGAAGGCAGAAGAAGAAAAGTAAACGGTTACATGGTAATAAGAAGTCAACATCGTGGCGTATATGTTGTCAATCCCACGACCAAACAATTATTGCGTCTTTGTTCTCCGACGTCTTGGTTTAGCAGTTGGGAACGTTATTCTTTGGCTTTTGAACCTTCCAAATCTCCACATTACACGTCAGTCTGCGTGACCGCGCACCATGAAAGTTCTTATTTCTCAAGTCCCCGAGAAGTACATATATATTCGTCTAAAACTCGAAAGTGGAAACATTCGAAAGTGGCATGGAAACATGTTACTGATATGCCTTCCTCCCCGAGTAATGGGGAGGAGCCTGTATACTGCAACAACGCAGTTCATTGGATAAGAGACACAACAAGATTATCATTCTGCAACAAAACTGGTAACTTCTTTAGGGAAGAATCAGATGTATTGCACTACTTTGACATTGATGAAGAAAGTTTTCGAGTGGCGGCTGCTACTCCTCCTGTTCCCATGGTTTTCAAAAACATTCAGGTGAAGGAGTGTCGTGATGGCGGAAAGAGTCCCATTGAGTTTCCGAGAATGTTTCATAGATACTTTGGGGAGTGCAGTGGCCGTTTGTACTTGATTGAGATTTATAGTCATTGTAAAACTCAGTTTGATGTGGTGGAGAAGGAGAAGGACTACTCTGGTTGGTTTGTCAAGTATCATGTTGATCTCAATCCGATGGCTCTTCCCCAACGTGATTTGGATCCTTTTGTTATATTGTGCCTTTCTTGTGAGAGGGGGAAGGATGATGAAGTGTTCGGGGATTCTTCGACTATTCTGCTGTTGCATATGCCCGGTAAGGTCATATCTTATGATCTCAGGAATAAGAACTTCATGACATCTTCTGAGTTAGCTATAGAGGATACTAAAATGTATCATGAATTTGATAATTATCCCTACATGGAGACTTTGGCTTGTGTTTGAGGATCTCTCTATATTTATATTTTTGGGTGCTGTTGGCATGTACCTTTTGATTTGTATCAAGAAATTCATACAATTGATGGAAGTATTTGTTTCATATTATTTGTGATACTCATAATCATATATGTGCACAAGAACTTTAACAAATGATTTTAACATAGATTAGATTCTGTAAGTTCTCATGTGAGTCATGTCTCAATCAGTTGAACTTAAAGTTTTTGGATTAAAGCATGCGGCTTTCATAGGATAGATTAAGGTACTTGACCTATTGAGCATGATGAGTAGAACCAGCTTGCCCAGCTACAAGTGAGCCATCCTCTCTTCTGATACCTCCATCAATACCCCCAATATTTTGAGAGGGCAAGTGCTCCATCAACACTGTTTTTGAGCTTGTTTATTGAGGTAGCAGAATCCAATACTGTACACTTTTGAACCTGTGTTTGCTGAGCTTTAAGAAACTCACTATGTCAATTTAGAGTGCCAACCATCATTGCATGTGCATTCTGAGATGTACCATCCCAAAGCTTGCTGTTTCTATCCTTCCAAAGTGCCCAGACTAACGTACATCAGTAACCTTTTCCAATTTTCTTTGCTGAAGTACACCAATTGTAACCGTGTTTGATATTAAGAAAGTTCATTCTTTCTTTCAGAAAACAATATTAAAAAAGGAGAATGACATGTATATGATAAAAGATAAAAGATAATCCAATCAGAGAAGAAATGCATATCCATAGCAATCACATATCTTGAACTAGTAAGAAATGAGGCAACCTGTTTCCCATCAAAATCTCAGTCTTTAATTACTACTATATTATGGAGAAGAAGATCCTGTCACATCACATTGGCGAGGCTTTCTACGTAGAACTACCGGAGGATATTGGTGGCAAGAGTTCCCCTCGATTTTGAAAGGAAAAAGGGTAATCTTCCAAAGCGCAGCTCCTTGATTTTTCAACATAGTAACAAAGGTATGCTCATCTTCTGATCCGAAAAATTTCAGCATCTTAACTTCTTTGAGTCTTGGTATATTCAAATTAACTGGTATATTTGAGATCTCTTCTGGTAAACTCTCCTGGAAAAGAGAAGATCAAAGTTTAGATTGCAGCTCCACAACAATACTAAGAACAACAACCAACCTTAGTCATATAGAAACATCTACAATTATTGTATCATGTATGTCATAGAGCTCACATCTTCCTCTATCTTGTGAAGGTAATCAAGAATCATTGTCTCGAGATTGGGACAAAGTGCAAGCAGTGCCGCCATCCCAATAAGATCGTATTGAGTATACCCTGTTCGTAGCTCTAATAGCCTTACATTCTGCAGCTTGAAGCTTTTCGGGAAAGGATTCTCTGATATCACAAACTGATAATATATGCATATAAATAATTAGTGTAATATTACAAGGAGTTGGATAAAATAATGGGACTAAAAATCTGAGGTCTAACAACAGCAAACAGATTAATCTTGAAATGATTAAACACGAAAGACCCTCTAGTTGTTTCGAAGCAGCACCAAACAGTTTAAACCTGCAAATTGGGCACTTGATGAAAAGTTTCCAAAGTTGTATTGCAATTTCGATTCTCATTAAACACTCTAACCTTTTTCCTCAAAAGAAAGATAATAACAATCTGAACTCAAACGTTTAAAATTACCCTACAACCGGTCATCGATGGCTAATTTTGTTTTGCCTTTCTTATCAGACTTATCAGCATAAGTAGTGATGTTCTTAGACTTGTAGTGGACAAACTTTTTGCCGCAGTGTTCTTTGTATCTTTATACCAGAAAGTCATTTAACTGGTACATGCTAATAGAGCTGACGAATTTTTTAATTTTCAAGCTTATTATCACTGGAAGTAGCTAACGGTTATCTGACTAGCTAAAACAGTAACTATCACATACTCTAACACTAATTACCCATTCTTTCAAGCTACAAAGACTACATTTTTTTTTTCAGAAGACGGCACAGCGGAGCCAGGAGTCGACGTGGGAGCTGTAGCGGTAGTAGAAGAGGAAGGAGAGGCGGAAGGTTTGTATCGGGGAGATGGAGCGGAGAAGGAGAGCGTGGTCGACCAAGGAGGCGAAGAGGGGGGTCGGGTCAGGCACGGCGGAGGGGAAGAGGTCGTAGGAGAAGTCGAGGGAGGGAACGAGGGACCAGAGGGATCGAAATTGGCGGGAAACGAGAGAGGTTTGGACGGCGTACAAGGTGGGGAGGAAGGAGAGGATGTGGATCAGGATTTCTTCAGGGAGGTCGGTTAGGGCTCCATTGGTGGTTTGATTGCTCGTCGTTTCGGCCATGGTTGATTTGCTTGCGAAAACAATTTGGCATTTTTGGAAGATCTTATAATTATTCCAACTTTGGTATTGATAATTTTTTTTAAAATTTTATTTTAAATGGTTTTCAAAAATGTTACCGCAGATCTCTCTCTCCCTCTCAGCTCAAGATGTTCTTCTCCCCCTCCGTGATCTTGCTCATCCTGCTACGCTGCCATGCTTGCATGGGGTACTGGCCTCGTTGACGTTCTTCAAAGCATGGTCAGACGGAGTCACGCCCTAAATATGAAGTCGGTGGTTTCCAAGCACTTAACGCGAATTTTGAGACGTGAGTGAGAAAAATAAAAGACAATAACACAAATTCAAACAAAATATATCTCATTCTAATCCTCTGTAATTCTTAACAACTCTCTTTATCTCGTACGCACATGATATGATCAGGAATATATAAGGATGAGGAGCTTTCACTCAGTGAAAGTATTCTTAGTTATATAACACAAACAAGTTACCAATCATTGTTATATATATAACAACAATTCAAATCAAGTATGGACACGAACTTCCATCATTACTATGAGTTGGGCATAACGGGTTGGGGGATCCATTACTTTGCTTTGTTTGAGACGAGAACCCTTATATATTACATGTACAATGAGTTGAACAGAAGCAGAGGCTTGATTTTCGATGGCGACAAGGAAAGAAAGAAGAACATCATCATCTTCGCTCGTATACTCAGCAGAAGCCGTAGCCAATATCGAATAGCTCCTGACGCTGATCTTTGAGTTGGTGCCGTTACAATCTCTTGCTCGTTTCAAGTGCGTCTCCAAGCATTGGCACTCTCTCATCTCCAACCTCCACACCATCAAATACCCTAAGATGTTGGCTTTCGTCTCAAGCGAAACCGATTCCATGTGCTTCAAGAGCATCCCTTCTCGATCACCTTGAAATCCCATCCGGTTGGAATCCTTTCAAAATTGTTAACGATTCCTTCGGAGACGGCTCCTGGTTGGAGATGACGTTTACATGGTGAAAATTTGGAGGTACAACTAGAACCCCCTTATCAAAATCTTCCTTCACAACTTAGGCTAGTAAACAAAAATGAAAATTCTCAACTAGCTATGACTACTATCCAATGGTGATAAAAGAGTCATACGTATTCACTGAGCAAGAGATATCATCCATGTTTCGATAATATGTCTATAACAGTCATTTACATTGTCATTTCTGGTAAGATTAACAGAAAACAAACCCACAAAAGAAATCAAACTTCTATGTTGCAAGACGTGAATAAATAGTTTGGGAATTGGGACACATCGATTCGCCCCTAATACTGTGTCTATAACTTAATTTCATAGAGAAGCTCATGGGAGAAATTCTATTTGGGGAGGGTTTGTAAATGCAACTCCGGGAGGATACGAGCTGTTATCATCAAAATTGACTGACACAAGTTCAATCTTTACCCCTTGCCTTTTCAAGATTGTCACCAAATTAACTTGAACTTGTGTTCCAGTATATGCTATGATTGTAACTTTCTTCAGCTTTGACATGTTGAACATAACTTCATTCAATAACTCCTCTAGTAAATTCTCCTAAATATCAGCAGATCAAAGTTTAGATATATATGCTGCTGTATAACATGATCAAATTAAAAGAATAATAAACATTATATAGGAGTGCTCACATCTTCTTTTACCTTGTGAGTCTTGTCAGTGTAGTCAAGAACCATTGTCTGGACATTGGGACAAAGTGCAAGCAGTGCAGCCATGCCAACAAGACCATATCGAGTATAACCAGTGCGAAGCTCTAAATAATTGAGATTGTTGAGCGTAAAATCTTTAGGGAAAGGATCCTTTGATATCAGAAACTGAGACCATATGCAGTTGGGAATAAGGTGCCATCAGAAAGCAGTGATCAAAGACACAAACCAAACAGGTTAACGAGTCATCTAATACAATGTGATTAAATTACCAAGTCATTTAAAACACATTCATCAAACCTAGATAAAAGGCTACATAGATGATAGAATGTCAAATCCATCAATGAGGATATGTACTACTAAATTCTCTGAAGTCATCCCTTCGATCGAATACTATACCTATCCGTATGCCAAATGAAACCAGATAGTATAACACTATAGCATACTATTCAGTACAGAAATTTATGAATATAAGTAACTTATAACAGACTGTCGTATGTACACTAAAGTAAATCAGCTAGCTTAACCAAATCAAAACATCAGAGAAAAAAATGATCAAGCCAGAACATTACCTTGTACCACCAGTTTTGCACAATAAGCTTCTCAACATGAGGCGCTTGATCCAGTAGCCTCACAATCTTACTCCACAAATCAAAGTACTTAACAGTGAAGCGAGTAAAAACAACACGAAACTCAACCAGGGCAGGCGCGTCATTAAGCACAAACTGAGCAGAACTACAGTTACTAAAACTCAACGAACAAAGATTTGGGCATTCAATCTCAATGCTCTCCTTAGATTCAGAGCCATAATCATACCCAAGAGCTAGCTTCTTAATCCTACTGCTACGTATAACCAAATTCTTCAACCTCACACAGCTCCGGAGCTCCAACTGCTCGAGATTCGGACACCCGGAAATCAAATCCCGGACCATCTGATCTGTCAGATCAACTCGTTCAAAATAAATTGATCGCATTGAGCAGAGATTCATGGTGGACATGTTAGTCTTCAATGAGAGAAAGCAATTCGTAAACCTTAATACTTCTACACGTCCATATCTCAGCAACGAGAAATCAAACTCATAATACCAGCTATGCCGACCGTGGTAGCTTTCGTTGATGAAGAAGTCGATGAGGAGCTGACGCGCCTTGAGGCGTGTCACGGCGCAGCGGATCCAAGAGTTAACGTGGAGTTCGTAGCCGTCTTCGAAGATGAAGGAGAGGCGGAAGGTGTGGATGTGGGAGTCGGGGCGGAGAATGAGAATGCGATTAACGAAGTCGGCGAAGAACTGGACCTGAGTCGTGTCAGGATACGAGTCTGCGGCGAGAGGGAAGAGCTCGTAGGAGAAGTTCAAGGAGGGAACGAGGGACCAGAGGAGTCGCCATTTTCGGGAGATGAGGGAGGTGGTGATGGCGTCGACGGTGGGGAAGAAGGAGAGGATGTGGAGGAGGATCTCGTCCGGGAGGTCGTTGAGGCTTCGGCGGAGGCGTTTGGCATGGAGGAGGAGGACTTGACTGCTCGTCTCTCCCGCCATGGCTTTGGAAAGAGAGAGAGAGAGAGAGAGTTTCATTCGTCGAGTGCTTTGGAGAGAGAGAGAGAGAGAGAGAGAGAGTTTCTTTCGTCGAGTATCGTCTCCTAATAAGAATAAAAACTGGCCTAACAAACCTAGGATTTCATGGAGATAAAGACGCGGCTATTGTGCCATATTCATTGCAACTTACGAAAGTACCTTTCATAGTTTCCATCCTTGCTCTCTCAGGCGTAGAGTTTTCTCATCTTCTTCCTATCCTCGTTTAACTCTAACCCTACAATCTGAGCTTCAAAGTTCCCCACACCCTCCGATAGTTCTATATATAAGAAGCTCAGATTGATGGGAACTCTGAGCTCCACATTATAGAATTACCGGAGGACTGTCCGAGTTCCTCACAATTAATGAAAATCTGATGGAAAAAGGGTAATCTTCTGCAAGGCCTCCTTGCTTTTCAACATAATCAGAAAGTTTAGATTGCAGCGCTGCAGAACAATAATAAGAGCAACAAACCTAAGTCATATAAGAAACATATAGTCCTTATTGTAACCTAGGAAGCACAGAAGCGCTAGGATGGTCACGCTTCGCGCTTCCGAAGCGGAAGCGAATCGGAAGAGCGGGGAAGCGTCTGGAAGCGTGATTCCGGGAAAATGGGGTTTTTGAAGCACGGCGGAAGCGTCCGATTCAGATATGGAAGCACACGACTTCGATTTGGAAGCGCAGACAGGCACTGTGGCTCAGCGGCGCGTTGATCTTCTTTCACTCTTATGCAATCGATGATCTATCTCGTCCTCTCCTTGACGACCCCTTGATCGAGAAAGGAGAGACAAAACAAATCTGAATCTGGGGAGAGAGAGAGAGGTGAGGGGGAGCTGGAGAATTGAAGAACAAAGAGAAAAGAGATGCTAAAGGGAGAAGATGGACTATTCTTCTTCTGTTCATCAAGTCAACAAATTAAGAAGATGGATGGCTTCCACTCTCCTGATTTGCACACCCACGTGCTAGTTGTGTTTTTATTTTCTTTCAAAAAGAATAGTGTTTGGATGGGATTAATAGTTATTGTGGGATTCTACTGGCGGATTAATAGTTATCTTAATAGTAGATAATTATCTTGTACGTTAAAAGGCTAAATAATTAAATAATTAAGAGGTTGCAAATTGTTTCATTAATTTATATTTATTATTAACAATAAATAAGAAGATTTGGAAAACTAGTTATATTGTTATTTTTATATTATTTTATTCCACGCTTCCAAAGTGCTTCCGCTTCCAATAATTTTTGAAAAAAAACGCTTCTGCGCTTCCACGTTTCCGCTTCCGCTTCCATGCAACGTAGATTGTAACTATGTATGTCATACAGCTCACATCTTCCTCTATCTTGTGAAGGTAAACATATATTGTCTGAAGTTTGGGACGAAGTTCAGGTACGGTACTGCCGCGAAAGGGAGTAGTCGAGTAAGGAGTTGTTTCGGGTCGGGCTCGGCGAAAGGGAGTTGTTTTTGAATGGGACAAGAAAAAAATAAATAGTACGGGCCAGGCAGACAAGAGGTGTGGCTAGGCTGTCACCAGCTGGGCTGGGCCTAACGGGATGGGGGGTCCAACTATTTAACCCTACATTATTATTCTTTTGTTTGAGGAGATAACCCTTATGTTACATGTACTGTGAGTTGAACGAAAGCCACAGCGTAATTGAAAACCCTAAATCGGCGAAAAAAGAAAGGAAGAAAAATGTCGAAGTGCTCAGAAGCAGCAGAGGCCGTAGCCAATATCGAAGAGCTCCTCACGCAGATCCTTGAGTCAGTGCCATTACAATCTCTTACGCGTTTCAAGTGCGTCTCCAAGCATTGGCAATCTCTCATCTCCAACCTTCGCACCCTCAAATATCCTAAGATATCGTCTTTCATCTCAAGCAAAACCGAAGCCGGGTCCTTCAAGAGCATCCCTATTGATCACCGTGAAATCCCATCGGGTTGGAATCCGTTCAAAATTTTTAACGATTTGATTCACCGACGGCTCCTGGTTGAAGATTATCCAGTCCTGCAATGGCCTCTTTCTATGCTGCCGCAGCATAGTAAGAAGAGAAAAGGATTTGATAGTAAGTAAACCAAATGGTGGCGTTACTGGCGTATATGTTGTTAATCCCACAACCAAAAACTTCTTGGCTCTTTCTTCTCCGACGTCGTCTTCGTATAACAGTTGGGAACGTTATGCTTTGGCTTTTGAACCTTCCAAATCTCCTCATTACACCTTGTCTGTGTGACTACGCGCAATGGAATTCTCCACCTAGTGCGGAGTCACACAAAAATACATATATATTCATCTAAGACTTAAGAGTGGAAGCATGTTGCTGATTTGCCTTCTTCCCAGCTGCACTACGTTCGCCCTGATGCGTTCGATGAGAGAAGCAGGGAAGGCTCTGTGTACTGCAACGGCGCAGTTCACTGGATAAGAGAAATAAACAGAGCAGGATTCCCTAAAAATAGGTTATCATTCTGCGAGAAAGCTGATAACTTCTCTAGATTAAAATCTGATGTATTGCACTACTTTGACATAGGTGAAGAAAGTTTTCGAGTCGTGGCTGCCACTCCTCCAGTTCCTATGGTTGTGAAGAACATACCGTTGAAGGAGTGTCGTAATCGGCCTCAAGACTCCCATTGTGTGGCCGAGAATGGTTCATAGATACTTTGGGGATTGCGGTGGCCGTTTGTACTTGATTGAGATTTATAGCCATTGTAACACTCAGTTTCATGTGATAGAGATGGGGAGGGACTACTCTGGTTGGTTTGTCAAGTATCATGTTGATCTGAATCCGACGGCTCTTCCTCAACGTAATTTGGATCCGTTTGTTATATTGTGCCTTTCTCGTGAGAGGGAAGAAGAGTTCAGGGATCCTTCAAGTATTATGCTGTTGCATATGCCCGGTAAGGTCACATCTTATAATCTTAGGGATAAGAACTTCAAGACATCTTCTGTGTTAGCTATAGAGGATACTAAAATGTATAAAGTTGGTTATTATCCCTATATGGAGACTCTGGCTTGTGTTTGAGGGTCTCTATATATGAGGACCCTTCCACTAAGAGATCATTTTTTTTTTGACATATATGAGGGATGGGGGATTACACCAACTTTTCGAATATATTTTTGAATCTCCACCGTTCAGTTTGTTAGTCCTTATATATAGATCAATTCTGTAAATTTTCAGCCAATTTGGTGATCGTTAAGGTGTCGAACATGATTAAATCAATGAGCAAATCAAATCTGCCAAACATGAACCGTTCATGCTTATAATTATAAATCTTAGTTTTGAATGTCTTAACGATCATCAAAATTAGAATGGATCTATATATAAGGACCAATAAACTGAACGGCGGAGATTCAAAAATATAATCGAAAAGTTGATGTAAAAAGATCTCTTAGTAGAATGACCCTTCTATATATATATATATATATATATATATATATATATATATATATTTCTATATTTGGTGCTGTTGGCATGTACCTTTCTGATTTGTATCAAGAATTTGTTACAATTATTGATGGAAGTATTTGTTTCCACTTATTTGTGTTACTCATAAGAACTTTAACAAGTGATGTTAACATTGATTAGATTCTGAAAGTTCTCATGTCTCGATCAGTTGAACTTAATGTTTTTGAATTAAAGCAGGTAACTTTCATTGGACAGATTAAGCTACTTGACCTATTCAGACCAAAAAACAAAAAAAAACAAAAAAAAAAAGGGTATTGAGCGCGCACGATGAGCAGAGCCAGCTATACATATGAGCCATCCTCTCTTCTCATAACTCCATCTTCAACAAGGAGAATAACATGTATATCATAAACGATTTTACCACTATAAAAGATAAAATAGTCAGAGTAGAAATGTATCTCCATACCAATTACATATCTTGAACTAGTTAGAAATGAGGCAACCGATTTCCCATCTAAAGCTCGAAGTCTATACTACTATATATATATTATGGAGAAGAAGATCCTGTTACTTCACATTCGCGAGGCTTTCTACATTCTACATAAAACTACCGGAGGACATTGGCGGCATGAGTTCCCATCGATTTTGAAAGGAAAAAGGGTAATCTTTTGCAAGACAACTCCATGCTTTTTCAATAAAGTCACAAACTTATTTTCATCTTCTGATCCAAAAAATTTCAGCATCTTAACTTCCTTGAGTCTTGGTATGTTCAAATTAACTGGTTTATTTGAGATCTCTTCGGGTAAACTCTCCTGGAAATGATAAGATCAAAGTTTATATCAGATCAGGAAAAACAAAAGGAATGATCATTATAGGCTTGCTGCAAACATGTATGTCAAAATACTCGCATTGACTTCTATCTTGAGAAGGTAATCAAGAATCAATGTCTCAAGATTGGGACAAAGTTCAAGTAGTGCAGCCATGCCAACCAGATCATGTTGAGTATACCCAGTCCGTAGCTCTAAGAGACTGAGGTTGCGGATCATAAAAGTTTTTGGGAAAGAATCCTGTGATGTCAGCAACTGACAATATGCATAGGAAGCAAACAGTGAAATATTACAAGAGGTCCCTATCCAAAAAATAAAAACAATTCAAGAAGTTCAATAATATATGTGTCATTAGAAACTAGTGGTCAAACATAAGTCAAATTTGAAACTTTCTCAGGTTGTTTCAAGATACTACTCAATAAACAACCTGAACTATGGATTAAACTGTTCTTAGATAATAGGTTGAGACGGTAATTCACATAAATTTTGGAGTAAGGTTCTCCTAAAACACATCAGCTCCATAACAAACATAAACATTTAAAGCATCAATGCATGATGAATTAAGTCATAAAGTCACTTAAACGCAAATTATAAAGAGAAAGTAAAACAAGAAAGTAAATTGTACAGTAAAAGCTTGAATTGGGATACTAGTAATTGAGGATGACAACCACATGAACTGAAGAAGATTATTCATTGGTATCTCTAAGAAGATGAGACTAGTAAAATGCAACTGGAGAAGGAATGAGGATATAATAAACAAGCATGCTTATAAATAACAAGATATACTTGATTAAGGATACTACTCATTCTACTGATCTACTAGATGAGGGAACAACCAACCAACAAATAACCCGTTCGAAGCTCAAAGAGAGAGCAATATGGAATACAAAACTTGTTAGGAAAGGGTGCTTTGATGATAGAAGCTAATTAGCACTATAATCAAAAGTATTTTTAGACAAATCGGGTTGTCTCGAGATATCAACCCACGAGCACTATGCTAGATGCAGAAAGATAAATGACTGTATAGTGGAAGTAATAAGCAATAGATCACAGTAGAGTCCTTTTCAAAACTGACACACACACACACATTACAAAAATGTAACTAAATCATATCATTCAGAAAGTTTATAGCAATGAAATGACCCCAACTCTGGTCAAAGACATGCACATTAGAGAACTAGAGTCTGCAAACAACCAGGTTCTTTTTCTTTACTATCCAGTCCCCCAGCAACTTGTTTCACTTCATGAATGTTTTATGAGTACTAAGCGAGTACCATTTCCTCAGATCAGAACTAATTATTCTCTCTCTTTCAATTTTTAGGAGATAAAGTCTCTTTCATTATTTCACAGCTAGACTCCCTAAGTATGAAGAACAAATTTCACTCTGTACATTGCCCCATACATCTCAAATTCTCAAAACATTTCAGAATACAAATAAACATATAAATGCAAACAGCCCAAAATACACCAAAACGGAAACAGAAACACATTACTTGAATCAAGCAAAAGCCAGAAAATTACCTTGAAACACCAATTTTGCAGATTAAGACGCTTCACATTCGGCACCGATCCAAGCAGCTTCACAGTCCTACTCCACAAATCATAGTTTCTAGACACGTGGTGACTAAGATTAAACTCAACCAGGGACGAAGCATTCTTCAGTCGAAAATGAGTGAAGCTAACGTTATCAAAGCTTAGCGAAACAAGGTTGGGGCAATCAATCTCAAGACTATTCTTATCATCACAGTCATAAAAATACCCAAACTTGAGCTTCTTAAGACTTGTGCTACATATCCTCGTATTCTGCTCCACCAACCCATTTTGAAGCTCCAAATCCTCAAGATTGGGGCAGCCTTTTATCAAAGGCTCCCACATCTGGTCCGTCAAACTCACGTCCCCAAGAAACATGGACCTCACCGAGCCCAGGCCCATGCTCGCCGGCAAAGCAAGATCAACGTTCGTGAGCCTCAGACTCTCAACACAGCTCTCTCTAAGCACAGATAAACGGAATTCGTACAGGTCACGCGGGGCGGAGTCTCCTTGGCTGCGGCGATGATACTGTCTGTGGACGAAGAAGTCGAGGTGGAGCTCACGCGCCTGGAAGCGCGTGAGGGCGCAGCGGATCCAGGAGTCGACGTGGGAGGTGTAGTAGTGGTAGAAGATGAAGGAGAGGCGGAAGGTTTTGATGGGAGAGTTGGGGCGGAGGATGAGAGCGCGGTCGACGAGCTCGGCGAATCGGTGGCTGGTGACGGGGAGGGGCTCGGCGTCGTTGTTGGCCCGGAAGAGGTCGTAGGGGAAGTCGAGGCAGGGGAGACGGGACCAGAGGGATCGCCATTGGCGGGAGACGAGAGAGGTGCGGATGGCCTCTAAGGTTGGGATGAGGGTCAGGATGTGGATCAGGATTTCGGCTGGGAGATCGTTTAGGTTTCGATTAGGGTTTGGATTTGGGGCTTCAATTCACGAGTGGCTGCTTCCATGGCTTCTGGAAATGGCCAATCATGTCAGTACACTCTTTTGAACGTTCGGTCTTGCATTTTAGAGTATTTTTGCACATTTAGTCCGTATAGTCAGAATATTAGCAATTTGAATCTCTTTTTTTTTTTTTTCCTTTGTTAAAGTTGCTGCATGTAGTTAGGTAAAAATCAATTTTATAAATTTACTCGGTATACATTTTATGTATGTTATTTATATATATTTTGATTATTTACTAATTATATCTTTTATTTATTATTTAGACTTTTTATTTTTTTAATTTTTTTTCTTTTTTCATGTTATCATCGAGATCTCTATTTCTTGATTTTTTTTTCTTCTGTTCAAACCTCTTTCACGACCTCAATTCATTGATATTTTTTTATTTTCAATAGAATGTCATCAAATCTCCATTATTTGATCAATAAAAAAAATCAATGACGTCAATTTTTCTCTTAAAAATCAAATAATACAAAGCATTGGGTTTCAAAAACTTATATTTATCAGCCCAGTACCGTCTCTCCTTATAAGTGAGAGATCATGAATTCGACTCACATACAGTAGACTCATTGTAACATATTAGTTGGTTATTTGATAATAAAAAAAAACTTATATTTATCAATAAGAATATTCTAACATAAATGAGCTTTTCTTTTTATATTTTACTTGTGCTGAGCGAGGATAACAATTGTATATTATGTATATTTTTTTTTCCTCTAACATTTTATGTGCATCATGAAATTATTTCTATGGTTATTTAATTTTTCATTATCAATTTGTTTTTACATATATATTCCTTCACCTTTTATATATATATATATATGCTGTCAACATGTACGATAGTAGAAAATTTTCAAACATATTTCTCGTTACTTTATTGCAGACGGGCTTACGGATTTAGAGCATGTTTTTACCCCAACTACTTGGATCAAGAAGCCGCCCCAAACTATGTAAAATACCGCCACGTGTCTGATGAGTAGCAAGGGATCCACAGATAGTTTCAGCAAAAACCTCCCATATCCGATTCAGCTGGATTTGTTGGCTATGGATCATCACGTAGAGGTGTTCCTGAAGCGGCTATCCTACATCGCCTTGGTCATCGGGACCATCACCTTCATCCTCCTCCTCCTCGAAACCCCCGACACCTGCGTCGCGCTCGATTCCCCCCCAAAGCCCCAGCTCCGCTTCCCCCGCCACTCCTGCGACCACCGCCCCCGCCAGCACCTCCCCCTCCACAAGAAAAACAAGCGCCTCTGGTCCTCCTCCACGTGGCGCAATCAGGTCCGTTCCTTCTCCCTCTTCTTCCACTCCCTCCACCAAATCGGCCTCCTCCACAACCACTCCCAGGCCCTCTGCGTCTCCGCCGGCGCCGGCCACGAGGTCATGGCACTCTCCCAACTCGGCGTCGCCGACGTCACCGGCGTCGAGCTTCTGGAATCGCCGCCGCTCGTCAGCCGCGCCGATCCTCACAACCTGCCGTTCTTCGACGACGTGTTTGATTTCGCGTTCAGCGCTAGGTTGGAGCAGGCGCTGTTCTCGTCGAGGTTCGCGGCGGAGATGGAGAGGACGGTGAGGCCCGGAGGGGTGTGCGCGGTGGCGGTGGAGGAGTGTGGGGATGGGGAGGTGAAGGAGATTGCGGGGCTGTTTCGGAATTCCAGGTTTCTTGGCGCCATGAATGTATCTTTGACTGGATTGAGAATGACAAGGATTATAATGAGAGTTAAGCATTCACCTTGAAAAAATTTCGGTAAATCTCTCTTCTTCTTGTTTCGAAATTGCTTAAATTTGATTTGGTTAGTTTTCGGTAATTTTGTGTGTAATTATGGTGACAATGCATAGTTGTGGATATAGAGGTTGAATAGGTTTAGAGTAAGTTTAGAATTGTTGTAAAAGAGCATGAATTTGTAATCTTTCTTTTGTTATCGAAATGAAAAAAGAATTGAACTTCAGACCTGTTCTTCACAGTTATTATCAAACACTAGATTCTGTAGCTGTAAGCGTTGAAAGTTTGGGATATGCAACTTGCTATAACTAGCTTCAACTTTACAAAATATGAATGGCTGAATGGGATGGAACATGGATGATAAGATTTTCGTTGGGGGTTTGATTAAGGTTTGTTGAGACAAATTGCATATAGACTGGTTTCTACTTTCTACCACTCTTTAACTGGTTCTAGGTAATCTGTGTGTAGCATTGGATTTGAGAATTTGATGATAGTTTAGGAATTAATCTATAGATCTTAAATCCAGATTGTGTCCGAGACTTGCAGGATTAGTTCAATACAAGATTGTGTCCGAGACTTGTAGGATAGTTCAATATTGTGCTGGAGAAACCTATGGACAGATATCAAGATTTGCTTCCCTCTAAACCACTTACCTAAGCTCGTACAGGCCTATTGTAAAATGACCAAATTTGAGTGAAGAGTTTGTGCTTTAATCAAATTTGAGTCTGTTCTTCTCATGCATGAGTTTCTAGTGCCATTCATTTACCATAGGAGCATGCACCAAACCACATTTACAGAGTTTAAAGTGCGCTAGTTTTTAAGAGCTTAATGCCATTGTCAGCTTACAGGCTTCAACTAGTTTTCATACTGATTAACATGCCCGATATCTAACGCTATAGAGCTAGAATACATTATACTCTTTACTCCATCTGTTCTTGAATTCAAAATAATTAGAATTTTTGAAGTCTACCAGGGATCTTGTTCAATCTGGATATCAACTAATTCTTTCCTATGTATACTTGGATTGAAACTGAGGATTTGAAGAGTTATGTCGGCTATTATGTATATATCGACGTATTCATATCAAAGATACTTGTCTTCTGCTCTCTGGTGATTTAACTGTTTTGGGGTGAGACCTGAATCAGTTTCAATGGAGAGAAAGAGTGAGAAAAGCAAGGGTGATTATGACTGGGAGGGCCGAATCACTGTGTTGCCTGATGACCTTCTCTCTATGATGGTCCTTCCGTTACATATTAAGGAAGCAGCAGCCGCTAGCATTCTCTCTAAGCGATGGATATGTCAACTCGGTAAATCGTTTGGTTGAGCAACATAGTAATCCAACCATCAAACGATTCAGGGCTTGCTGTATTGAAGATCCTGGGTTTGAAGTAGACATTTTGAATTGGATTCAATTTGTTATGATTAAGAAAGTTGAAATACTTGAGTTGGAGTTTTATTCTGCCTATACAGGTGATCAGTATTACCCTATGTTCCTTTTCCCAAAGAACTATTAAGTCATCAATCTTGTGAGGGTATTGGATTCAATTTTCGATGTGTTGATGTCACTGGAGAAGTCCTTGAGTACTTCATGCCGAACTGTGCTGCTCTCAAACGATTAACTGTGAATGCTTGATGCAGAACGAGATTTTAGCCAAATTCAGCAAAAAATCTCGAAACAAAAGAAGCGTCGTCACATTAAGAAGAATAATTTAAATATTAGAAATTGGTATTTAAATACACTTCTTAATGATGGAATTAACCGTAAATTACTCTTTTGGTTATATCGGGATTCTCGAGCAAAAAGACAGATTCTAGATTTTGTATCGGATTGGAGCAGATTTTGGCCAGAACGTCCGTTTGGAACGCATGATACTTTTCTGGAATGAGAATGACGAGATCTACAAGACACACTATAGTGAACCCCGTCAGATTTAGGATAAAAGATGTCGGTTTGATATTCCGATTCGACATTTAGTATTATTATAGGATTTCTAGTTCTAATAGGTTTTGTTATTTCTTAGTTCTATTCTAAATAGGATTTAGTCAGGAGTTAGAGTCTGTATAAAGACACCCTCTATGTTGTATTAGATTCAACTATTATTCAATCAATCAATCAAACTTAAAAGTTTTCTCTTATTTTCTGGTTTAATTCCAGAGTTCTATTTATGAGTTTACGCTTGTAAGCTCTCCATTGTTTCTAGGGTTTAACGCTTGTTAGCTCCCCGTATTTCCCGCTGCGTTAGTTGGTATCAGAGCGGGTTTCTCCCATCTCTTTTATCTACTAGATTATCCATGGCCTATAAACCAGTTATAAGAGCAGATTTGGATTGCCTTTTCGCTCAGATAACTTCTACTATTAACAACCTTCAAGCTCAAATAGAAGGATTTCAATGGAATAGCATCAATCGCAAGAAAGATCGAGGAGGAGCATCCAAGCGGCAAAATCAGGTTGCTAATCATGCTTTCAAAATCATGGTAGAAATTTCATACTTTTCTGGTTACATGTATGGGGAGGACTTTCTGGATTGGCAGGATGAGGGTGATAGATTCTTTCTAATAATGGAGGTCCCAGAACACAAATAGGCAAAGATTGTTTCAAACCGCCTTAAAAGCATTGCTTGAACGTGGAGGAAGATGAAAGAGCTAGAAAGATGCAAGGTAAAGAGCATGTTTGAACGTGGAGGAAGATGAAAGGTCTTCTTAGAGGAAAATTTCTACCTAGAGATTTTTCTATCAAGAAGTATCATTCTAAGATGGAAGAGAGGAAACTAAAAGTTGACAAGTTTGCTTTGCCCGTTGTGAGTAATATTTTGATTGAAGAAAAATCAGAAGAGTCTCTAATTGAAGAAGCTCCACAAGAAATCATCCATGAATTCTCAACGGAAGAAGCACCACCAGACATTATCCGTGAAGTTCCAACGAAAGAAGCTACACAAGAAATTGCCCATGAATTTCCAATGGAAAAAGTTTCGAAAGAAATTATCCAAGAACAGGTTAGAGAAGAAATTGCTTGTGTTGACATGGTTATCAATGTGGAAGAAAGCTTGCAGCCTCCAGTAATTCATTCTGAACCAGATGACATTAAAGAATGCAATTTTGAGTGCCTAGAAGAATCCGTCCAATTTGCCTATGACAAACTCATCTTTGGTGTTGAGTTCATGCAGAGTTCGTAGCAGATTATGCTAATAAACCACAAGTTCAACTGTCGACTATATTCGGTTTCTCATCTACATATTCATGATTGGAATGAGAATGACAAGATCTACAAGACTCACTTTAGTGAACTCTGTCAGATGTAGGCTAAAAGATGTCGGTTTGATATTCTGATTCGACATTTAGTATTATTATAGGATTTCTAGTTCTAATAGGTTTCGTTATTTCCTAGTTCTATTCTAAATCTGATTTAGTCAGGAGTTAGAGCCTGTATAAAGACACACTCTATGTTGTATTAGATTCAACTATTATTCAATCAATCAAACAAACTTAAGAGTTTTCTCTTATTTTCTGGTTTAAGTCCAGAGTTCTATTTATGAGTTTATGCTTGTAAGCTCTCCATTGTTTCTAGGGTTTAACGTTTGTTAGCCCCCGTATTTCCCACTGCGTTAATGCTGCCCACAATTTGGTGAATCTGAGAGTTGTTGGCCCCTTGATTGCCTTGAAGCATTTAGCGTTGATAAATTGTCCTCTCCAAAGATTTGAGGTTCGTGATGCGAAGCTTGTCTCTTTCCATCTTTCTGGTATGGCAGCAGGAAACATGTCTTTCTGGTATGGCAGCAGGGAAACATGTACGTCTTTCACCAGAGCTATCCTACATGTGCTCCCTGTGATGGAGAGTCTTAGATCTTCTCATCACCGGACCTTCATTTTGTATTTCTCAGTTAGAGATTCTCAGGTTAGATATAAGCGGAGGGGAGTACAGACCGAATTATGTGATCCCTATATAATCAAACTCAAGCATTTAGAATTGACATTTGGTTTTGACAATGGAGATGATCTTGGTAATTTTAAACGTGTCATTGAGGCATCTCCCTACCTGCATAGTCTGGTGTTCAAGTTGCGCAAGTGTACGAGGCTTCCAGATAGATGCAGGAAGATGGGCAGCATTGCCAGATTCCCCCGTGATTATAGAGATAGTAGGGTATCGTGGTACTCATTGTCATGTTCAACTCGCACTCTACTTTGTAATGGAGGCAGCCGCATTGGAGAAACTTGTTATCAATCCTGTCCAGCGTTTGGGTGATTGGCTGGTTAGAGATGTTAAAGAATTGGAAGAGGAAGGACGGACAATACATCATGCTAATCTTCACCTCAGAAGAAAAGTGCCTTCAACAGTTGAACACTTGAATTTGTATGCCTGCAGTCATGACTCACTACTCAAGAGTGCAGTGTGCTCAAATTATCTAGAGATTTGATTGTTACTCATGAAACTCTAGGCTCTGATGTGTAGATTAGCAAACAAACTCTTGTAGAGACATGGTTTTCCTTTATGTAATTTTGCTTCTAATACTGTAATATTATTTCTGGCCATAGAAGGGATTCAGGAGAAATTTTTAGGTGCTCCGGAGGACCATTTTAATGTGCCTAATGGTCTTCCCTGACTAATAAGAAGTCGACATGTAACTTCTTTTTTTAACCCAACTAATCATTAGTTTAATACTTCAATTGTTTTCACTTGTTAATAGAATACTAATTATATATATTATGTAAATCTGTCTTCTTCTTCTTCTTCACCACCACAACCAGAAGAGAAATTAAGCCGTTCACTTCGTTCAACATCTGAAAGAGCAAAAGAGGATCCTGCCTAATATCCCTCCTTCCAAATCCTAGGTCATTCATATCCCTCCATACATTTTTGCCAAACAAGGGAGTTTCAAATCAAGATTGATATTGATATGGGGAAATGAGAAGAAGGAAATTATAATCCCAGCAACACTCACCAAATTTGGTTGGAAAAGCTGGGTATTATAATTTTAGTGTGGTGCGGGTGGCTATGAAAACAAGGAGGATCAAACAGCAAAGCCATAAACTCAGGTTCCTAAACAACCAAATATACAAATATAAAAAAGATATGGACACGATGTTTATACAGAGAGCTTTTAGCAAGGAGGCAGCAATTTCAAAAGGATGCAGCCATTTGTTTCACTAATATGTGGAGCGTAGCCCATCTCTGCGTTCCTCTATTAGATTATGAAGCTTTTGAAGCTTCTGAGGCAGATCAATTTTCATAATCAATTGCTTTAGCCGTGGGTGGTGGTGGCGGCTATGGCGGGTGAGAATGAAGAGAATTTACAGAATATAATTGGTATTCTATGAACAAATATTTACAGAATATAAAGCAATTAAAGTATTAAACATATGACTAGATATATCTTAATATAAGTTGGGTAGGAAAAAAGTCCATTTGTCAACTTCTTATTAGTCAAGGAGGACCATTACACACGTTAAAATACAGCAGTGCTGCAGTAAGAACACAATATGTTAATAAAATATCAAAAACTCTATGTTTCCAAAGGTACATCTCAGTTTATATATATATATATATAGGGGAAGGACTCACCTTTGATTCCTGATTGAGATATACATGGAAACAAAAATCAAATCAGTTAGAACATATATGTATTTCAAATATTTTCCTAACAGATATGTATTTATCTTCCTAAAATAAGATATTTTAGACAAATCTTTAACAAACATAAACTCAATCTTTTCACAATCAGTTATAAAAACATAATATGCATGAAATGCATTTACCTCATAGATCGAAATCAGAGTTACTGCAGAGAACGCTGCAGTCAAAACCAGTCGAGCAAGCCCTTTTCCTGGTTTAGCTAGGAAATGATGTTTTTCTTGAGCTTTCTCAGATTCTTCTTTGTTTCTAGGTTGATTACGATTGCCATATACTTACATAGAGACTCTCAGATTACATATAAGCGGAGGGGACTACAATCAGACGGATGTGTTTCCTATATTATCAAATCTCAGGCATTTAGAAGTGAAACTTGATTTTCACTGTGAAGATGATATTCCTAATTTTAAACGTTTCATTGAGGCATCTCCCTACTTGCATAGACTGGTGTTGAAGTTGCACAAGTGTAAGCGTACGAGGCCTGGAGATAAATGCAGGAAGATGGGCAGAATTTCCAGATTCCCCCGTGATTACCTCAAGGTAGTAGAGATAGTAGGGTATCGTGGTACTCATTGTCATGATCAACTCTCTCTCTACTTTGTAATGGAGGCTGCCGCATTGGAGAAACTTGTTATTGATCCTGTCCGGCGTTGGCGTGATTGGCTGGATAGATATTTGGGAGAACTGCCTCTTCCATATCATGTTCCTAGCCGGCGTTGGGTTGATTGGCTGGATAGAGATTTTTCAGAAGTGCAAGAGGAAGGACAGGCAATACAACATGCCAAGCGTCACCTCGGAAGAATAGTGCCTTCAACCGTTGAATTTGTATGCCTGCAGTCATGACTCATATGTGCAGTGCTCAATTATCTAGAGATTTGGTTCGTGTTTCATAAAATGATAGGCTCTTGTACTGATCATTGTCTCATAGTGTGAGCAAACAAACTATAAGTGACATGGTTTTTGTTGATTTGTTTCTTTATTTGTTCGCTTCAGTCTCAAAATTCATGGAAATTAGTAATGATAATCTCTTGGGCCATCTGTTAGTTAAATCCTTTCTCTGACTCCCTTACAGAAATTTTAGTGTGTATATACAGACTTGGATAATCCTTTGTGGGGAGACGATCCCAAATCTCTGCCGCAATTTCACACCTTTAGCTTGATGCTACTTAAGAAGATTTTCATTGATACATTGTTCTGGCATGGAACAAGGCTTTTCAATGATTGTTTTGAAGCATGCCATGAAACTTAGTCTTCGACTACTGGTGTCATGAGTTTCTGACAGCATGTATCTAACAGGTAATGTCATGTATGTGTAGTAGCATAAATCTGATAGGCAATGTACGTCATGAACTTGTACTACCCCATTTATCAAATCACAGTTGCCTTGATTTTCTAGTAGCATCAATTTTCTATTCACTAAACACAAAAATGAGCCTGCTACACATCACAGCTTCTGAAGCATTGTTCTTGCAAGGCAGCAAAAACAATGTTACATTTCCAAACCAAGAAAACTAACACGCTCAACACTAGGCTTAAGAGCTAGCTAGAATCTACTCCTTATTGGGTATTAGGCAGATCATTCACCTTGAAAGCTCGAGAAATCCCATGGACAACCACGCTCTCTGAAACATAGGTGTCAGGCGTCACGATCCTCACGCCATCGATGACCAATTCCGGCATGAAGCTCACAACCCCAGTGACTTCAAGAGGCTGCTGATCACCATGAACCATAGTCTTGAGCAGAGTCCTCGCAGGCAGTGCCATAAGCTCCTTGTGTGTAAGCCTCTGAGGCACAATGTGGAACCTCACAACCTTCTCAAGCAAAGCTTGAGGATAATGATGATCACCTCCAAGCTTCAATCTTGGCGGCACAAAAATCGTCACAGATCTCACGTTTCTCTCATCTTCAACAATCCCATCAAGAACAGAATGCAGCCCAATCGCAAACGGCACAAACCCCTTCGAGCTCAGCAGCCGAACAATCCGAGCCCACTCCACACGAGTCGTCGTTTTCTCCTTCTTCAGTCCACCAGAACCAGAAACGACGCCAAAATCCTCGTCGCACTCAGGTCCGTGGATGACGTCATATTCGGTATCGACAGCCGCGAACGGGGAGGGGACGCCGTGGATGGAGACGGATCCTTCTTGGAAGAGATTCGGGTGGGAGATCCGGACCCGGTTGATCTGGACCGTCAGGTTCCTCCGATCAATCTTGGTGATCGCGACGGTCTTGTTCCGGTAGAGAGTCGGCAAGCAAGAGCCTTGAGGCTGGTTGATCAGGTCTTCGATGGAAACCCTAACCGGCGAGGTGTGGTACTTGAGGAGGTCGCGGAGGAGGTGAGGAGGGAGAGAGGCGTTGGAGATGTGGGAGTCGGCGATCGCGAAGATGGTGGAGTTCGGGGAGGTGAGGAAGAGCTCCGGCGAGATTTGGAGGAGCGCCGCCGTGATGGTGAAGCCGGAGGCGCGGAGAGTTCTGGAGGCGCTGAGGGAGATGACGTGGCTGATGGCGGTGGAGGATTGGGGGGTTTGGGAGGCGGAGTCGGAGTCGGAGCGGAGGGTGGTGGAGATGGAGACGGCGGTGAGGATGACGGCGAGGGTGATGTAGAACATGGCGTGCCAGCGGGTGCAGTAGGAAGAAGAAGAAGACGCCATTGTTGGTTCAGTGAAGGTCTGGTGTGGTGTGGTTGTTGAGAGAGAGAGAGAGAGAGAGAGAGAGAGAGAGAGAGAAAGGAAGAAGAAGAGGGAGAGGGAGACAATAGTCTTTTTGGTGTGTGAGTTTGTTCGTTTGGAGGGAAAGAGAGAAAAGCCTGACAGTGAAGACGGTTATGGCGCAGAGAGAAGTTTGTTAGAGCTTTTGCTTTGTATTGGTGGACTTGGGCTTTCTGGAAGGGTTACGGGTGAGCAGGCCCGTATTAATTTAAAAGGCCCTTTTAAGTGTTCTTCAGCTAAAACATTTTTGTTTTTTTTGTTTTTGTTTTTTGTTTTGTCTTGATTTGGGTTGACATTATTGAATCTGATCAGTTCAGGAGCCTTTTGGAATTATGTTCTACCAAATGAGAGGTTTCTTTTAAAAAAATAAGAACATGCAATTTTGATATATAAAAAAAGTGTGTTATAACTCACAAATGTCGGTTAAAAATGATATTTTGGTGTTTTACTACGGGACTGATCTTCAATGTTAACCTTATAATAAGAACGAGATTATGACTTTTGAATATGTTATTGTGGCTCCAAATATGTCACTTCTAAGCATATAACACATTTATTTGTGACGTTACAAATTTCAGTGTCATGAAGACACGCTAAGTGGATCAAGATATTACATTTTAGAGTTAAAACCAGGTCGCGACTTGCTATCGGGGATCAAAAGGATGCAACAGGTTTGTACTTCTTCCAACAAACACTTCCCCAATAAATGGTAAGGTTATTGAGATAAGGGCAAAAGATGATTGTGATTTGTGAACAAAACCACCAGGCACCAGCTAATGAACAGATACACGGCCACAAAAATGATCACTTGTCTAATTCATGAAATCGGTTATTGATCAGACCCTACTACTACCAATCCCAACCTCTCAACCTTTCATTGAATCATATATTTCAAGACCTCAATTTCTCTTCAATGCTGCCTTACTCTTAATACCGTTACCTGCCTGGAAAGCTAGTTCATGTTATGTTGCAGTCTTCAAAACCATCTTTCTCTTTAAGGCTATCATTTAAGGGCCATCCTTCTTAAACTACCCCATCCCCTCCATTACTAAACATATTGGTTAGAGGTATCCTCTGAAAATTTCAATTTGGTACCGAATAGCTGCTACGTATTTAGTTTCTGGTTCATAGAGGATGACTGATCGTAGATGGCAATAATGCAGCACTGTCTGTAATGACAGTGACACACATCTAACTAAGCATTGTGAAGACACATGATGACAGTTCCTTATGAACCACGAAAAGGAAAGGGGGTTCTTTCTTTTCCTTTCGTTGAGGAAATTAAAATGGTTGCTGCTAAACCACAAGTTGGGGATTGTAATGAAGATCTTGCAGTCAAGTTTGTGAACTCGTTTTTAATTCACAAGAGAACTTGGACTTGATCACAAGGCTTTGATAAAGTAAGGTCAACCCCAAGAGGTTTGTGAATTCTAGAGAGTAAGATGGTAATATCACGAAGGTCAACTCGAAGAGATTTTGGTGCAAATAAACTTCAGATAGAATCGGATTCAAAGTAAACTCAATGAAAAATTTCCCTACGACCAGGGAGGATCTAGGACTTGTGAAGGTTAAGAAATTGCACTCGCTTCAATTGCTGTCGATCAATGTTTTAAGGTGCAAGGCAAGTTTATTACTTGTTTTGCTCTTCTTCATTTTTGAAGAAAAGCCGTAAGTTGCTCATAAACTTGAGAGTTGAGACGGTGCATTCGATGAATCGCATTACACATTACAAATAAACAAAAAATGACCATGTAAACTTCTTATCATCTCGTTGAACGAAGATAATGTCACTATTCTTCATGCATACCACAGCTACATCAACACTTTTATGTGATCATCTCATGTAAACTTGTACATGTGATCACCATGACATGCACCATGGGAAAGGAACCTGTAAGAATTTATTTGCTCGAATCATGCATGACAAAGACAAAAGTAAGGTTTGGTGTAGCTGAATACATATAAAAAAGAAAAAAAAGATCCAGAAAAAATTAGATTACTGACTAAAGAAGTAAGAATATATGTGATTGGTTCCAAAAGAAAGAATCGAGTCCAACTCATTCCATGTGAAAACCTGGAAGATTGGTCATCTTCCAGTTCCCTGTTTGACTCTTTCTCTTTTTCAAAACGAATCGGGCAGCAATCAATCTCGCCATGCATGTAATATTACTCTATGCATCATCTACCTGATTCCGCGTTCAATTCTGATATCATATTATGGAGAACCGTATGCAGCAGAAATTTAAATCAAAGCTTCTCATTTTATGAATTATTTTTGGGTTTGCAAAAGAGGCACCGACCTGGACTTTGCATAATATAGAAAATTATATGCTTTGGCATTATCCCACTTTCTTGGACTACTAAAGTATGCATGAATTGAATCAATGATGCAAGCACTGATTGAAAATTTTCAAGTTTAGAACTTTGGTTTTCTTTTGGAACCCCATCTTCATATTCAGGTTTCTCTGCAAATGATTAAATAATAAGCTTGGGAAGATCTCCAAGCTGATTTCATCAAAGAAGAACAGAACAATACCTGCAGTATCAGTTTTCTGAGAACTGCCTTTTCTTGCTTTTCTTTTCTTTCAGGTGAAGGAAACAATTTGTACTACTTAATTTACAATCAGTAATTGAAAGTTTGGAGCATTGGTAATTCTTGAGGAAACTATAATAAAGTTTGCAGCAGATCTCAAATGGCATAGAAGCTTTCAGAGCTGCTGATATTTACCAAAAGCGAAAGTACAGAACAGAAAAACATCTGCAGTGTTAGTTTTTTAGAACAGCCTCTTTTTGCATTTCTTTTCTTTTAGGTGAAGGAAAACTACTTTTTGTTTTAGATACTAAATCTCCACCTAGTTTTTGCCAGAAAACCATGCCACACCTCATCAAACTTGGACTATGGAAAAAACCAAGATAAAAAGAAAGCACTTAGAGAACAGAGATGCACAAAAATTGGAGGAACTTGATCAGAAACTCAATCTAATATATCATCATCATCATATATGAACAAATAAAGCACTAAACTTAACTACACTAATATCATGTATTTTGTTTCTGTGTGGATCAAAATCACTCTCCTCTACACTACTAACAACTAACTACCCTGAAATCAATGGAGCTTAATAAACACCACCCCTTTTCCTGGTGACCCTGATGTAACAAAACACAGCTGCAAAAATGGCAGTGACAAGCCCACCAATAATGACACCTCCACCAGCAACAGACTTATCTTGGTGATGCTTTGAGGACCCCAACTTTCTGATAGATGGACCTTCAGCCACTTGAGATTCCTCCATACTATGAGATGGCTCTTCAGCAATAGAAACACTACTCTGATCTGAACCTGAACCTGAATCTGAATCTGAATGTGCTGCTAGAACCTCATTCTTGGGCTTAACCTCAGTTGGGTTCAGCTCAGATTTTTCAGCCATTGCCTGCACCAAAAGGATCCCAGCTAGAAGAACTAGCCAAACCAGACCAACTCTAGCCATGTGAGGAACAAAATGAGAGTATTTGGGATAATAGTGGTTTTGGGTGTTGAAGCAAATCTATGATGCTGTTTGAAACTATTGAAGTGAGTTGCGTTTGGGGGGTTTATATAGGAGAGGGATGGGTGGCTTTGGGATTTTGGGGGAGGACGTGTGTCTTCCAGGTTGAGGTTGATAATGGGTCCCATGTGTGATGAGGTTTGTAAAGGTTGAGTCCTTGGGGTGGGATCTGGGGAAAGTTTGATAGTTTGATATTACGCGGAAGAAAAAGAAACGGAGTGATTTGTGCTTTGGTGAAGAGGTGAGTGAGGGGACGTGAGTGAGTGAGAGTCTAACAGTGTGAAGGGAAACATATGCATGCTCTACAAAACGACATTCAACTACAACTGGAATATCTGTGCACTACAGCAGTGAAGTAGGTGGTCAAAAATAGAGTAAAGTAAAGTTGGAGGAGAAGGAAAATCATAGTTTCATAAACAAATAAGGTCATTTTGCATTGTTTAGACTTTGATAGACTGCTAAAGTATCATTCAAGCAAATTAGTTGTCCTTGTTATAATGTTGTTACTTGTTAAAACTAATTATGGTGTCTGATGTGATAGAGCCGAGGTTAAATTGTTTTCATAAACAAAAAGGAACACTTTGCATTCTTTAGGTTTAGGGCACTGTTTACACAGCTCAAAAGTCCTCACTTATGACATTGCAGCATATTATAGACTAGACATCAAAGTCCGGCAGATTGCCGCCTTGTTTGAGATCATTTCATTCCGGCAGATTTGATATGTTCCAATATGACAGACATAGAACCAAAGATTAGTTTTCCCCTATTTTGATTTTATTTACTTTGAATTTCATTGTTTTAGAGATTTTTCCTCTGCAGTTTGTTAGTCTATTATTCTTATATTACAATGTGGCATAAGAGTTTTGCATTGGGGCCATAAAAGACTCATCAAAACCTCCTTATTAGACTGCTATGGACTTTTGGGACACAGCTGGGGTTAGCTGGAAAAGTAGTAGGTACAATTGTGCAAATATAAAGACAGTTTTCCAGTTGGCCTTTGGAGTGCCAGTGTTTGATTTGAACTCTCTAGTCTTCCCCTACCTAATGAACAAATAATAATACAAGAATGAAATGCTGCACCAAGTTATGAACTCAACCAACGCCTTCATCTCCATTAATGGCTTCCTTTGTTCCTTAACAACCGTGTGAATTGATCTAGGAAGAGCACACTGGTCAATTGGGTGGTGCGTTACTACTGATACAGTTATACTTGCTCTGAATCCAACATGAACACACTGTATTTTTTGTAATGGGTGGAAATTGCAAGCCAAACCCAACTGTCTACAGTAGAAAAGGACCTCAAAATTCAAACAGTCACACAACCTCTTTATTTTTGCTCTTCTCAAAGCCAAAGTCAGGCCAGAACAAGTTTTTGCTTCAAAGTGAAGAAAAAACTAACATCTACTAGTCAGGCAGATAAAATATTCAACACACTGCATGCTGCAGTATATAAAAATCTCTAAATTATATCATTATTATGACATAAAAAGGGCGGGGGAAAAAACTTCATCAAATAAGACCGCTTGACCAAAAACCTGAAACATAATACCTGTGGCCTTTGTTTATCAGTTGAAGGATGCAAATCATGCCCTTAAATTTTGAGTCCCATGTTGCCTGGCATCATGTATGCAAGAAGTTTGTCGGCTGAATTTAGTCCATGAAATCAAAGATACCTCAAATGTCTTGGCTTAAAATATGCATCACATCTTATTTAAACTATAGTTTAGTCAGATCCCAAATCCTATGTGTATATAACAAAGGCATACAAGAATCATTCAGTCACATCTTCATGTATTGGGGTCAATCGGTATCCATCAATATCTCTTCAATCAGTATCCATCAGTTATGGATCATATGGATATGTATTAGATGTTTTTATGAATAAAGTTTTTTTCACCACCAAAAAAAAAAACAATATCTCGTCAATGCTTAAAAAAAGAGAACAACAACAATTCCATGCAGCCAATTTCTGAAAGCAATACATTGCAGGTTATAATGAACTGAAGTGAAAACTGCAAGTGCAAATAAAAGTTCAAGGACACACGAAGAGAAAACAATCCGAACAACTTTATTTCAAAATATAGCAAATAAACTGAACAAGAATCCTCAGCAAATGAGAAAAAGGAAAAAAGAAGTGATAGCATCTAGGGGAACATGGCAAGCTCTGGAACAGTCTCCAAAATATGATGGAAATACATTACTCTCACTCTCACTGCAAGTATAAAGTGATCATGAGAAAATTACCAGGAAAAACAAAGAAGACTGCGTAGGAATCATCTCGATCTAGCTCCATTGGATCATACTTATCTAGTTCGCTGAACTCCATGAAATGGGTTGGTCAGTGTTCCTCGTGATAGTACTCCTTGGGTGGTCCAAGCTTGACGCCATACTTCATGTCACGTGCATGCCTCACTCCCATGAAATTGAAGTTCCATGGACAATTATCAGGAATCATGCAGAAACCAAGGAAGCAGTCACTGAGAAGCATCTGGACCTTCTGATAATGAGTTAGAAGGTATCCACCTAGTGGATTACTGTTTCTTCCGGTGTTCTTTATTAGAACAACATCCCCACTCATAACCAGATGGAGTAACTTTATACGCAGTTAATGAGCAGGAACCTGGAGTAAAAGAACAGGTCATAATAATGCATTTCTCCCTATCCCACTGCTTTGAATTCTCCAACATGTTAGTATGAGCTGTCAAATCCTCAGGAGAAAGCTGAGGTTGCTCATTTGGCTGGGTGTGCATCCATCCCAGAGGTTCCAAACAATTGAGAAAATCATGCTCAGGAAGAGTTGATGGAAGATGAACTTCCTGATGGGTGCCCCACTGTGGTGGCATCACAATGCAGCGGATTTCCTTAACCTGAGGGTTGTCAGGTGGGCTTATACCATACAAGTAACCAGCAATTTGTGTCCTCAGATCAGAAACACAGATGAACTTTTTCAAAATGTTCATTGGCATGATGTAAGTGTAGCTCGTTTCCTTTGTATCTTCTGAACTCACATATATATGGTTGACACGAAGATGTAGATTTGTGGCTGATACTGCTCTCACACGCCAATCAGTTTTGGACCTGAATGAAGCTTGCTCATATTGACTAGTAGTGGTGGAAATAACCTCATCTCCATGCACATTTGTGGTCCTTGTGGTGAGTGCTGTCAGCTGACTTGCTTCTCTAGCCTGTTTCTCAATCTCGGCTATCTCTTGCCTCTGTTGAGAAGGTGGAGTAATCTCTGCTCCAATTATATCACGAATCTCAGACTGTGTGAGGGCGGATGTACTCACATTATTCTTTGTACCATAGTCTGACAGTATGAGATCTGTTAGAGCATGCTCAACCTTCATCCATTGCTCATCAGAAAGAGAAGGCCAAATGTGGTGTGGCTCACTAATGACTGCGGTCAGGCTTCAACAACATACTTGATTTGTCTCTGTTCACATGTAGTGCCCAAAGAATCAGAATGAGCCGAGAGAATGCAGTATATGATGAAACACTCTTCAACCAATCATCGTAAACATTAAAAAGAACCATCTGTGGCCCAGTAGCCTTTAGTACCAGATCATTCAACTTCTCAATTTTCAAGCAAACCTGGAATGGAAGCTGCAGTTCACTTCCTTTTATAATTATGTTTGGGAAATCCAGTAAGTGAACCTCCAATGGATCGAGCATTCCCTTACAAGTCACAATAATGTGCTTTGGCTGTTCTTCAACAGGTAGAGAATGCACAAGAGCAGCAACTTCTTCTGCAGTTTTCCACTTAGCCAACTGCCCAAGTCGCTTCTGTCCTGCCCACACACTCGTGTGGATAACCTTCAAAAACAGCTGCCCAGTCCCTGGATTGAACATGAAAATAGCACCACTGATCGGTTTTGTGACAAGATTTCCGTCAAAAGTCTTGTGCATTGTAACACTATACACATTTGTATCATCAACAAACCATTTAATTCGATTGCTGAAGAGCTCCCCATAGTTTTGGGAAGACAAATATGGCTCTGTAGGCTCAGAGGAATACAACTGCAATCCTTTCCTTAAACGCTCCCTCAACACATATAATGCTGGATTTGACTTCATGATCTTGTTCATTGCCTGTTGAATCAGTGATTTTGATCCAGGAAACCAGTTACCAAAGGCAGAATGCACATTATAAGCTAAATCAATTCCAATCATCACTCCTATCGGAGAAGGATAGATAGACATGTTATCAGTTGTATAGTCCATAAACTTCGCCCTGGTGTAACGTTCAATATCATGAGAATCATAATCTCCCCAACGGAGTTGCACGTCTATCCAGTACTTACTGCTTGTTTTCTGATCATACTCGTCCTTTGGCTCGGCCACAAGACTAGGTTTTGACATTTGCCATTTATGAGCAGAAAAGAGGAGAAAGTCTGCACAAGAGCTGTTCATTTTGTAACTCTTCCTGGGATGTATGGTTTCCTTCTGCACAGTCTCAATTTCCAAAGCATCCAATTCCTGATCCAAAACCTGACAAAGATCCATCACAACACTTTCATGAATCTTCTGCCACAAGTGTGCATGGAATATCTGAATCAGTGATATCTTCAAGGTTGGGATCTTCCCATGCATAAATATTCCAGTTAGATCCAGCTGCACTTGAAAACTGACATAGACATTGGCTCGATTTATGGTAGGCGACCACCAAAGTGTGAACCTACGATTGGGGATTTGGTTGAGGCCAGATCTTTGAGCATTAGTCAACTTTTTATACTTCATCGATTCCTCAAATCCAGATGCCTTTTCCCAGAAGAGACCCTCCCAAGTAGGGAAGTATGTACCTTTGAATAAGGTGTGTTCAAGTATTCCCTCAACTCCTCCAAGAGCTTGGATCACATCAGTTCTATAATTGTTCAGATTCCACAATTTCCCATCATGCTTTTGGTGTGTCCACCAGAAAGGATTTTGCTTCAAGATTTGGTACTTCTTAAAATCTGTGCGGACTCTCCACCCTTTGTCGTATGCTAAAGTGTGTTGATCCTTCTGGAACAATGTATTTATGCGTGGTATTCCCCTATCCCATGAATCTCCCAAATCTTCAAGGGTAAGACACCGATTTTTTGCCAGAGCTTCCTTCCTTTTTAGTGCATATTCTGCCCAAACATGCTGTGAATCTACAAACTCACTCTCCCATGATTGTATGTAACAGTAAAGATTTGGAATCAGCTGCTCCTCTTCATGACTCATTCCACTCCTAAAGTATGTCACACCAATTTCCGTCTGCCGAGAGTATCTGAGGTCACTCTGTGGAATCAATATGTGACCCATAGATAACATGCCAAGTCCTCCAATTTCTTTTGGAGTGTAAAAAATGACAGGTGGAAACCTGCTTGGCATCTTGGAATTCAATCCAATCTTAATGCGGGCATGAATTTTATTTTCACATTTGACCAGTAAATCTAACAGCTCTGGTGTATGCACAACTGCTTCACGAAAGTAAGTCATAAGACCAATAAGGGCTGTATTCCATTTGTTGATAACTTTTGTGAAGGTTGTAGATCCTGAGGACATGAGGATCTGCCTTACACGATTCTCAAATGCCTTCATGTATTCATCATCAACACATAGAAAAGCAACAGCAGTCCTCTCCTTTGTCTGTTCATTCTGCAAGTTCCAAACTCCATCTCTTTGGTGTTCCTTCGTACTCATTCTTATCTTGGGAAGTATTCTCACTTCAAATCCACACATGCTGAAGAGTAAATTTGGATTTTCCTTGCTGTAAACAGAAACCAAGCTGTTGTCCCATTCCAAACTTGTTATGCTTCGAGGGAGATGGTTCTTGACATTCCAAAAGACACTCCTTCCAAGATTGACATCATGTCCTTGCATCTCTTGGCCAGCACTTCTTATTATTATATCCAACCATATTTTCATTATTCGGATCTGGATGCTCAGTAAGATATCGCTGGATAAGGTCCCTAGCCTCTTCGTGAGTGAAGCGGAACAAGATATGCACCCTGTCTATGTATCGAGAGTACAGCTTGATAGGATGGTGAGTCTCAACCTTTGTGTCCCCATAAGTCATGAACTCATTTGGCTTCAGCTGTGGACCTGCAATTTCACTGGCCCGAGTCAATCCAAGAAGCATTAGATCCAAAACAAGCCCATAATACTGTAAAACAAATGATGCAATCTGCAGACCACTTATGAGACCACAGGAATTTGTATGACTCATATCTTTGTAAGACAATAAGACATTGTTTTTTGCAGTGATGTAATCAGCAAGGTTGTTGTCAAGAACAAGACGTAGAAAGCTTATTTAGCAGTGTCAAGTCAATCTTTTCAGAAAATCTCTCAAGCGTTGTCTGAAGCATCACCACACACTCCCCTCACTTGTGTCCATATATTCTCTAGATTGTTTATTCCCTGACACCATTTGTAGACCAACAGTGGGGGTGGCTCTGAGTCTGCAGGCTTGATCCAGTTTGGGAAGAGCTGACGTTTGTCAGCCTCATACCATAGATATTGATCAAGATATGCATCTGTAATCTTCTCAAGAGGATCAATCTCAAAAACTGGAATATGATGGCTGTACAGATCCATGAACTCTATGCTCACATCTTTGAAGGCACGCTGTGATATCAAGTGACGTTTTATCCATATCAACACCTCATGGGGGTTATCATAGGCTTGTTCAATGAGACCCAACTCCTCTCTTTGATGCTGGTTCAATTTTACTGCTCCAGTATAAGATTCCTTCAACCTCTCCAGAGCAAGGATAAGGAGTTTGGTATCATGCTTATATGACAGAGGAGGAAATGGACTATGTTGATTGTTTCTTGACTCCAACCAATGCACAGTAGTTGTGTAAAATGACACTGCTTCTTCTGTTGAAATATATGGACCATCTTTGAGATAATTGTGTTGTCGCTCCTGGTCTCCCTTTAGCCAAAGGCGAGTTAATCTTCCGAGATTCTTTCGACAAACTGTCTTATCCACTGTAGCACCTCTTTTAATATGTTCACAGTTATAATGAGCACCATGTGTCCACCAATCTGCCTTTGCCTTGACATAACGAAGAATTATATTCTCAATGGGAGCAGGCATACCAGGAACCTTCCATGGAATATTTGCTTTCCAACAACGCCATGACTCACTGAGATGCTGCATAATTGTTTTCGCCTTATTTTGCTTCATGCCCGCTGGCATGGCATCCAGAATATCTTTCAAGACAGCTGCTCGATACTCCAAGTCAAAATTGCTTTCGACACGCTGCTTAGTTACTCTCTTTGCCACAGACTGGTGCCCTTCAAATTGTCTAGCAAGTAAACCTCCCAACCACAGTTCCAGAAGAGGGACTATGCCACGAAGGAAGAACAGCCACACCCTCCACATTGGTGCCCAGAATCCACATCCCGGCCCTTTTCCAACCGGCCCAGTATTGAAACGGTAGTAAATCAAGTGCTTCAAATCTTTGGTCATTCTAATATGCCGCATCAACCTGTACTTGTCGGTACATTCCAGTTAACTGACCAACATGAGAGAATATGTACTGCAGACCATCAGCCAGTTGAAAGGCATCAACATTACCCAAACGGAATTGGACCTGAGCATCAACTACAAGCTTCGTCAATTGCAAGATTTCACACAACAGATGAAAAGCATTACCAAACCGAGATTTCTTGCGCTCTTTTGTTGTCAGGGTTTTCACAGGCTTGAGATTAAAATTATAATCAAGGTGAAGGTAGTTCAGACCTTTCCTATGTATCAACAGATTCAGCATGTTATGACCCTGCTTACAGACTTGAAGACCCCCTTCAACCCAATCAAGCTCAGCAGTCTGGAAAAACTTAGTAGCCTGAAGAGAACGAAACAAATCCTTCTTCGTGTGTGCCTTGGGAGGCCTACAATGCACCTCATTCAACACAAAAGATTTCAACAACTTCTGATAGCTGACTCGAACTTTAACTGGATAAGACCGAGGACAATGCTCCTTAAACCACTCCGACACAAGAGGAATATCCTGTGCCCCACGAGTCCTCCCAGACCTCATGTTAAAAGGGCGTGGTGCAAAAAACAGGGAAATCCCAGCAGCAGTGGTGTATCAGTATAAAGCTCAGTATGACTCAAAAGAGGCTCCACCCCTTCAGGCAAAACAAATTCATCATCTTCCTCACAACTATCATAACTGTTCCGGTTAGTGCTAGGTATTGTGTTTAGCAATGGATCATAATAAAATGCAGGTAGATCAGGATCCTCAGATTTAATATGCATAACCATTGGTGTGTGATAAACAGAGAGCTTTACCTTCCTGGGCCGGCTATTGTAAAGACTAGGGAATGCAATCCTGTACTCTGATCTCAGCGGAGACCGAATAATGAGCTTGTTTATGTCATTAAACTCATTCCAATCCTCCTCCCCTGTCTCCGTATCCCTAAACAACGGCTCGAATTTCGGCCCACCTGGTATACAAATATTCAATGCCTTGGCTGTCAGAAAAGACTCTTTATCAAACAAGTAGAAATAGTTCCTGTCAGTCAAATCGGAAATTACCTGTCCAGAAAGCCTGTAAAGAGCCTCCATAATCGGCAGCGAGAGCTGCCACTTCCTGTAACTCGGCCCATTCACCATCCTGGTCTTCACCAGAGGCTTATGGTCATAAAACCAAATCATACACAGCGAAATCCTCATCCTTGTCCAGCTCAAGCTGAATCGCCTCGAACGGCTCAACATCTAGCAAATCATCACCATAATCCAGCACAGGCTCCTCGTCATCGAACGCCGGAAACCTCATTCTCTTAAAATGCCGGCGATCTCGCTTCTCCCTCCGCATCATGATCCACATTGTGGCCCA
Source organism: Fragaria x ananassa (assembly GCA_034370585.1). Taxonomy (NCBI): domain Eukaryota; kingdom Viridiplantae; phylum Streptophyta; class Magnoliopsida; order Rosales; family Rosaceae; genus Fragaria; species Fragaria x ananassa. The sequence continues at coordinate 30,780,239 of CP139754.1, read as the reverse complement.
CTGCGCCATGTAGATCGGCTCCACAACCAGCGGCGTCTCTGTACAGCACCTTCACGTTACGGACCTGCTCCCACGGCATCGGCATATTCTCCAGAAGCTTGTACACGGCGTGAGGGATGAACTTGAGAGCGCCGAGGTAGACGCGCTTTTCGTGCCGGTACTTCCTGGACGACATGTCGCCGTGCTCTTTGATGATCTTCCTCACGTGCTCCGGCGGCATGTCCTCTTTTTGAGAATCGACGACGCGTCGTTCGCCGTGGCGAGTGGACCACTTGCGGGAGGAGAGCTGTTGCCATCTGCGGGCCTTCTCGTCCAGATCGGCCGGTGGTGGAATCGTGGATTCGTAGGTCGTCGCCGGCGGTGGGATTTCGGCGTTGTTCCACATGAATTGGGATTAGGGTTTGTCTAAGATTTGCTGGGATTTTAGGGCGGGTTGATTTTAGTGGTGGGTTTGGAAATAGTTTTGGGATGAAGTTAGGTTGTGGAGTATATATAGGTTTCTATGGCGGTGGCTCTTGTCGGTTCTGTTGGGCTAGTCATAACTCATAAGAGTTCCGAATTGGAAATTGAATTTTATTTTTTTCTTCTTCTTTTTTTTCTCTTTTGTTTTTTTCTTTTTCTATATAATGTGACTCAATTTTATTTTGAAAATCGAATTAGGCTGCCCAGTACATTTTGGCCTAACGGCATAAAACTTCTCATGTGAGAAGTCCTGAGTTCGACTTATAACAGACTCGTTGTAGTATCTCAGTTGTTTAACTAATCAGGAAAAAAAATCGAATTAGGTTGTTTTAATTGATTAAAAAATCGAATTAGGCTATTCAAACCAAAAAAGGATCAAATTAGGGTGAAGAGTAAGGTGCAACTGTGCCAGTGACACTACCCAAGGCAGCATAAAATGATTTCAGACAAAGCAATGCAGTATTCGATGATTTAAGACGAAGGGCGATGCATAATGTAGAAACAAATCACTATGAAGATGATCTTTTAAGAACTAGAAACCATATCCAAGATAGGAACTGACCTAGATACGTTTTCCTTTTTCTCGAAAGACTTGGTGTGAAGATGATGACCCATTTGTCAATTTTTGGCACAGGCAAAGTAGAGAAATTGTATAGACATACCCAACCTGCCAAAAATTGACAAACTAAGATCTTAAATCACACTGAATTCCAAGATGCATTAAGATCAAAAAGGAAATGAGCATTGAAAACGAAAAATTGCTTAATCTTAAGTACCAACACTCCTGTCATCTCAAAGATACAAAGCAAACTCTACCCTCCACCACATAGCTAATCAGCCATTAAGAACAACCAACACCCTCCCCCATCACCCAAGTATATAAACTAAACATATACATTTATGCCCAAGAAGGCCAATGACTTATGATTCTTCATCCTTCCTCCTCAGTTTGATTTAGATCCATTTGATTTAGATCGATGACATCATTGTTCACTACGTGAGGTGAATGAGAATTCACCTTATCCTGAGGAGAAAAATCCTCAGAGTGACCCGATGTTCCTGATGATTCTGAACCTGCAGAAGTCGCTACACAGGAAGGAGCCAGTACAGTTGCTCTACCAGAACTGGAGAAGGTAACCTTAGGAAAGTTGAGACGGGCAGCGGAACCGTACATGGCCCTGGCAGCTTCATCATAAGCAAGAGCAGCTTCAATTGCAGTTGGAAAGGTACCTAGCCAGAGCCTACTTCCCCTATTTGGTGACCGGATTTCGGCAACCCACTTTCCCCATGTCCTCTGCCTAACACCTCTGTAGTTGCATCGAGAATTCTCAGGTCCTCCCTTACCTTTCATGCATCCCTTCCTAGACCCCTTGGCAGGAACTTTGCGAGTAGGTTTACTCCCATCATTGGATGATTCCAGATGGTCATTATACTCTTTCCATTTTGCAAGAATCTCAGCCACAGGACTAGATCCATCCTGTTTAGTATGGACTTTCTTCAAGTTGGTCATAAAGTCCAAATTGTACTGAGCAGGAATACAACGAGATACCTGCCAATAATAGAAAGAGGAATTTGTCTTTAGTGTAACCTTTATAGACCAAAACTTAGCTTCTGGATGATATTACTTGACCAAGCCTAACCCCTCTAGACCAAACTAAAGTCAAAGCAACAACCCTCCATGCAGGCATGAGATCACCATCACATCAAAACATGGGCCAAGACAGAATAAAATGCAACAACAATTTCTTCCTTAGATAATTCAGTATATAATCATTATATCAAGTCTTCAAAACCAATATTACTTGCGAATGCTAAGCCCATATAGACAAAAAAATAAAGAGGAAAGCAACAACATCATGCACAATCATATGCAATCAGCAAACAGACATTAAACTAATGCTTCATTGCACTAAAACTGCAAGGTAAGTACATACAGAAAGAAACAAGAAATTGCAACAAAATGTTCCTGGCCCCTTGGAGTACCCTCAAATTCAACATTTTCACTAGGCACACAATGGGAAATTTAAATACAGTCCTAACCTTCAGCACTTTAGCATTCTGCTATCAACGACCTATCCCACACGCTCTTGCATTTATCGTCCCCAACAGTTTCACCATTGTAAAATGCAACGGATCCTTATAAAGAAAGTTGACCTATTTTACCAACACTTCACAAGATTTACTCAACTTCAAACTCAGAATATGCAAACAAGGCCCTTTCTCCACAAGCATCAGAGGCAAACCTCTAGAGAGCACACTCAACTTTGGTTTTGCCGGCCATACAACCTCAAAACTCACCTCAATTTCTCTTCTGAATCTAATCCTTCAGCTCAACTAAGAATTTAACCGTACATAAAAGATCCTTTTCCAACATGATAGAAGTCATTAACTCAATCCAAGCAACAGTTTCGAAAGTACCCGATTGGAAAATTTCCTAGAACCCACGTTTTCCAATAAACCAATACCTTATCAATCAAACGCACAAAGGAATTCATACATGCATGGAAGTATACAAACCTGACCAAACCCAATTCTTCTCCATACGATTTAACCTACCAAGTACCAACATAACACCAAAAACACATAATTCTGAACCAAAAACCGAATCCTTTAAACAACTTCTGCGATTTCTATCTTTAATCGAAAGAAATCCACACAGATCTCAGTAGAAATCGATTCAAAATTTGAAAAACAGACATCTCTTACCTTGTTCTGCTCCGTGACTCCCCAGCCTTGAATCGCAAATTGGGCTAGGGAAAACAGAACATAGAAACCCAGAATGCTATAGCTTCATAGAAACAGAGAGCAGGCGAAAGCGTTGACAGCGAGTCAACGACGAACACGGAAATGAACGAAAACCCTAATTTGAGTTGAATTTTTCCCCCAAACTGAGTTTTAATATTCGGCTCCGGTTTTTATCTTTGCCTTTTGCCATTTATTTGAAATCTTTTTGCACCGACCCGAAAATTGCCACCTACCAATTATTTGAAATTTTGGACCTTGTGAAGCTACACAGAGCCCATCAACCCAAAAAGCCTTTGGGCTGGAAGATCCATTCTTTTATATTTTGAATCTTTGATTATGATTAGTGTAGCAAATGGACATTTTTGAAGGATATTTTATCTCGAAGACTTGAACATGTACATTAGCAAATGGAGAATAGGCGACATGGTACGTATGGAATTGACTATATATTAAAGGGGGCGAGTAAAAAAGTAAAAATTACATAATATTTGAAAATTGAATAATTATGTATATATATATATATGAGTACAAAATTAAAAGATAATTAACTTTTGTATTTTGGACATCATACTAGAGTTAAAAAACTGATATGAAATTAGTAGTTCATCAATACAAAGTATTTGTACATAATAGAATGAGAAAAAAGAAGAAATTATTCATTATGGAATTGATTACGAATAGAGTATATGGCAAGAGATGATCAGGGAAGGAGAAGTAAATTGTATAAATTAAACCTATTAACAAGAAAGGACGTTAATCCTATGATTTATTATTGGAAAGAAAAAGAGGCCAAACCTTATAATTTACAAAGCTTATACTTCAATTATATCAAAACATCTTCATAATACGTGATAATACACAAGTTTAAAAAAATTAAGCAACCCTTGGTCTAAATATAGCTCCGCCATTGCTAATACACACTAATTTAGGAAGTAGTAAATTCTCTTAATGCATCAGATCATATGCTCCTATTGTTCTTCTTGGTTAAAAAACTGCATAAATCACTTTGTCTCCCACTTTCATCAGTGCCTTGCAGCTCTTTCGGCTTATAATGAACTAAAATTTGATGCCATAGTTGCCTTTTTCTGGATCTCGATTCTTCACTTTCTTTTTTACACTCAATGATCAAACTTAGTTGGTATCAATGGGTCCTGATGTGTTTGCTTATTGATTATTGCCTTTACTATTTCCTGATCTACCTTATCTCCTATTTCTTCAATGAGTGGTAGCTCCTTCCCAATAGCTTATAGTACCTCTTTGTCCTGGTTATGAGATTTACTAATGTTTAACCAAAATGCAGTTCGTCTAGCAGTGCTCTAAACCAAAATATATCATGCTCGAATAAATAGAAAATGGTCTACCATTCATTGCATCGATGTTTTTTCAGTTGTATCTAACATGTAATAGACGATCAAGGTGAAATAACATCGATGCGGTGCCAACTAGTATTAGACTACGAGTTTTTGGTCCCTGTTTAACACAAAATTTTGTGAATAAATCCACCCCTGGTTGTTATGATTTGATTTGATTATCATAAAATGACTCGTTTCAGCTTTTGTGTTCTGCATTGATCGAAGATGGCCCAGATTATCAATTGTGTTCTTCTTTGTGGATAACCATCAACTTCTTCCCAACCCCTCCCTTCATGTAATGGGACCTATATCTTTGAATATGTAAGTTATGAGGTCCTTAACGAGTTAGGGAAACTTTCATTAGAGTCCTAAATTTCCTGGGTCCATGCACCTTTGTTTAACTCAATCATGCATGCTAGTCTGCAACAAATACCTCACAAGGTTTTCACGCTTTTACATGTTTGTTTTCGAAGGGTTATAAGAAATATCTGGCCCAGCATTATAGCAAGAAGCCAAGAGCGTACAGAAGGAAAACTCTTCCATCCCATGAAAGAAGGAAGGAACCTGCAATTCACTGGAAACAAGTTGATTAATTTGATATTGTATGTCTGTGATGCTTATTTTGGTTTCTTCCTCTCCCCAAGTTCCCCCCAAGTCAATTTCAAGCAGTGTCGACAGCATTTTGTTGAAGAAACCAATGCTAGACTTTCATTTCCATTTTCGTTATAAAGCAGAAGGAAGGAAATCAAATGTTTTTGTCGGTGAGCTGTTGGTTCGGTAGTCTAATCGACGTCACAGAGATCATGAGTTTTAATCCCATGGACAATAAAAATGCCAACTCTCTATTTGAACATACGTATTACTATATGAGCTCCTAACACATGTGAAGAAGAGTGTTAGCTACTACACAGCTACGCTCATTGCTTAAGTTCAATAAGTACTGTTATCATTCAAACAAGTTTCACATGCATGTTTAAACTAAGCAAATAGAACTCAAACTCGATGGGAAAATTCTAGGATGTGAACATAACTTTCACTATATGAACATGTCATATATGATTTTTTGGTGAAATGTCCTACATGATGTGATATGTATGAAGAATAGTGTTAATTTGATACACATGTTTCACTTGTTTGGTCGTAACTTAAAACTCTAGAAGTACGTTGATCCATCATTGAAACAAATCGTATTCTATGAGCTCATAATTCACTTGAAGAAGAGTGTTAGCTTGGTAGACCGTATACTCATTATGTAAGAGTGCTATCAATTAGAACTCGAACTCAATACAGACATACCTTCACTATATGAACATATCAGATATGATAAATATGAAGAATTGTGTTAGTTTTGGTATGCATCTTTCACTCTCACATTCGTAACTTAAAGCTCTACGAGTCGATCAATGATGTAAAACAAGTCACACATGTTCTCATGCATAGCTCAAAATTGCTAATGACATTGGCTTCTTTTGCCATGGACCCCAAGTGTTCTCTTGCTTACAGAAAAGGGGCCTCTGTTTGATGATGAGACTTCTTCAATGATTACACACAATTACCTCTAGCCCTTTGTTAAATCCAAGAGCGACCCTTTGCTCATCTGTGTCCTCCAAGATAAGCCAAAAGGGTACCCCAAATCAAAACCTCACCCCCACAAAAAATGACCTAATTCTGGGTCCACTCTGTGATTCTCCTCTGTTTTTCTTCACCGTTTCATAGCTTTCATATCTCCATTTCCCCACCTACCATCAACCTCAAATTCAATTCCCCCATAACTCGCCCGTGACGAAATTGTACCCAGTTCACAGTACATTGTCTCATTGTCTGGAAGAAAAAACAAAAAACAACAGTAAAAAGGTTCCCCAATGGTAAAAGGAAATTCATATTTCACATTGATGCTCATCGTTCCCTATCTTACAAACTAAGAACATAACCAAGTCTTATGCTTTTTTTTTTCTTCATCCCGATCCTTTTTACACAACATTCCATTTTCCCATTCTACCACCCCTTCTGCAAACCCTAGTGACGGTGGTGCACACACTCGACTGGAGTGACTGGGAACCTAGCACTATCAGTGCAGTAGTCATAGACCATGTGGTGGTTCTTAACCCAAACCAGCTGGTGGTTCTGGTGGACGTTTAGCTCAGACAGCACAGGCTCATCCCACCAGTACTTCTTGTCTCCATTGCTGCTGCTGCACTTCTTGGCGTTATCGGATCCAGCCACCGAAACCGGGCACTCACAGGCATTGATGTCAAAGCCTTTGTAAGATGCAACAAAGGGTCCATGGGACCAATCGGTCTTGACCCTCCCGCCCTGTGTGGCCCAGTCGTCGGCGTTCCAGATTGAGCTGTACACCCCCATAGCCTGGTCTTTCGGGAAGGGCACCCCCTTGCTTTCCATGTTGGTGTGTACCCTAATCGGAGTCTCGTCTATTAGAAATCTACAAAAATGAAGCAAAGCATTAGATTAAGAGGAATAATAACAACAATGATTCTTGCTAATGGAACAGGCCAAATGGACCAAACAGACCCTACAGACATCATCATGCAAGATTCGTTGCCCTTTTTCATGGGGTACCCCAACCTTTGTTGTTTTACTTTCCAGCTTTCATATCATCCCACACTGGGCTCATGTATTATAGCAATTACATGATTGACTCCCACAGTTAAAAACCATTTACTAAGAGTGGGATAGTAAGTAATTTGTGCTTACACTACTTGGCGCTGGTTCCAGAAAATGGAATAGGAGTGGAAGTCCTTAGTTGGGTCGAACCAAAGGTCGAGCCTTTGCTCTCTGTTGCCGACGCCATTGATGTAGATGTTGGTCTGAACAGAGTAAGGCTCCCCTGTAGTGTTGCCCAGAAACTCGAAATCAAACTCATTATGCAGTGGACCGTCCGATGACATCTGCGAAAGTAAATTCAATACCAACGTCAGAGTCGCTTGAATTCCATCAATTTCCAGTAGCATAAAGACAATAGGAATTGATTGTATAAAGTTACAATCTTTCATCATTTACTGAGATTAAAAAAACAGGGGGATAATCTCATAATGATTACTAGTTAAAAAATCCAGAATTGACCGGATGAAAACAAAAAACAATGAATGCAGGGATTAAGAATTTTCACGAGAGAAACAGAGAGTAGGTAGAGATACTAAATCCAATCTAGCTGAGCTGTTTTCAATCTGGAAGAATTTAACGTAATAAAATTACACTATTTAAGGAATTTAACGATAGGGTAAATTTTGCTCACATAGAAAGCAGTGACAGTTCCGGCAGAGTCACCCTCTACGAGCTTAATCTGTACGGTCACTTTCCCAAACATGTACTTGTTCTTGGATGAGAATCCAGCTCCTGAAAATATTCAAAACCGGTCCGATTAAGATTAACACATAAATAGAGCTCATATCAATGAGATGAAATGAAGAATGAGCACTGTACACACCGGAATAATTGTCGAGTTTCATATGAAGAAGCTCGCCCTCGTATGTGAAATGGTCAGAAGCCCAGTAAGGGTGGAAAAGCTCATCGAATTTGGCCGAGCTAACCAGACCCAAAAACAATGAGAGACCCAAAACGACACTCAGAAACAAAGACATGGTTTTCGAGGCAGAAGCCATTGAAGAAGAGGAAAGAGCTCAAGAGCTTTGGAGTAGTAGAGAAGAGTGAGAGTGAGAAGCTCAGAGTCTGTAGAGACACGAGAAAAACACCACCATTTTATAGCCCAAGGCCTCCATGAGAAAAAGGACCCCCACGTTCCACGTCATCTGAGTTGAGCCTCCACGTAGGCAGGCCACGTAGGAATACAAATATCGATGAATTTAAAATTGTAGCCGTTACTCTGCTCCCACTTATGAGTTATGAGCTGGCCAAAGCTGTGCGCCTACGACATGTCCCTAGTCCGGAAAAGTAAAGGGTACAGATCTCAGCCAATGAGGGACGAGCACGTGTGGAGTTCCAGCTGGTGCACTGACTAGGCCAGTTGTCACTGGTGATGAGACAAATTTGATGAAAGTTCGAAAGTTTAAGTGAGTGGGGGGGCCTAAGCGCTGTGGACGAATGAGAGGAGGGGATTGGGAACTGAAGCCGGGAGAGAGGGACGCGCGGTCTGGGGCGCGTGGTGGGAGAATCTCGGTGTGTGTGGGAAGGCTTTGGCTTTTTTATCAATCTTTGTTTTTGGGCTTTGAGTGCTGATGGAAGTGGCAGTGTGCCAGCTCAGTGTACCAATCGCACTTTGAAAAAATCCATAATGGCAATTACACCTTTGTTTTGTTTAGGCTCATCGACATGCGTGCTAAATTCATAGAATTTTCAACCAAGTAAAAATTAGAATTAAATTTTGTTTACTTTTTAAAGTTTGAAGTCGACGTCTGTTTAGTGTTTATAGTTTTATTTTAATCTAAATAGTCTTTAAAGTCATAATTTTTTATTTAAATAGTCTTTATGATTTTATTTTAATTAAAATAGTCCTTAAAGTAATAATTTTTCTTCTAAATAGTATTTCCAATTCATTTTCTCAGTTAAAGGTCATAAGGACTATTTGGATAAAAAATCATGATTTTAAGGACTATTCAGATTAAAATAAAACTATAAGGACTATTTAGATGAAAAATCGTGACTTTAAGGACTATTCAGATTAAAATAAAATTATAAAGACTAAACAAATACCGGTTTCAAACCATAAAAACTATACAATATTTTACCCTAAAAATTATCAATGTTAAATCCCATTAATAATGTTAAAGGAGGCACTAATGTGTTTGGTCTCATTTATCGGGCAGATGAAATGGAGTAGACAAATACATCACTCTTCATGTAAGGTTCGTCTCATAAACCTTATAAGAAAATGATTTAAGATGTTTCATTCATATTTTTTTTAGGGTGCTGAAATTCACACATCCCAATTTACAAACCACACACCCTTTCTATTTTTTTAATAATATCTATCTCTCATCTCTTTTCGTTTCCAAAAATACCCTCTAGTTAGATTTTTAAATTTTTTTCCTCTCTCTCCACACCAAGACAATCTCTCTTATCTCATCGATCTCTCTCTCATCAGCTCTTCTCTTGCACATTTGTGAAATCAATCCATTCTAAGATTGAATACTAATTAGCAATATAGATGTATCACCCATCTTTGCCTCTTGATTTCTCAATCTCTTCAAAATCCACCAGACCCAATTCTCATTATGGTTAAGCCGACCATGGATCTGGGTAAGTATCAGCTTTTCTTGTCATCTTATTGTCCTGGTTCTTTTGGATGGTAGCATCAAGTATATACTGGATTCATCTAATCTAGCTTAGACCCATTCTAGTCTATTAGAAGACTTTTGATCAATCTCTCCCCATCTGTGGCCAATAATGGCCGATTGCTTCAAATTGGATTTTCTACTTTCAAATCCTAATTACAGCTCCTACCAAGAAACTAAATGTGAGGAGTTTCATCTTGATTAAAGCCACCATAGTCATAGACGAATGGATTTTCTGCTACTCTGCTTTTCAGATGGTTTGGCTATGAGTTGCTTCAATGGATGACGAAGGATTCGTATGGGAAAGAGGAGGAAGATGGGGGAGTAGAGAAAAGATAGAACTGAATGACGCTAAGTTGGGTTGTGGATTGCTTCGGGAATACGTGTTCTGGCATGGGTCTCAATCGCAGGCCTAGTCGAAGTTAGAGGATTTAGGATGAAATGGGATGAACACAAATTATACAAGAGCAGATGCTGGACGTTTCTGTTCATGTTTCTTGGTGGAGAAAGAGAGAAAAGAAAAAGAGTCGAGGGTATTTTAGGAAGTGTAAAGGAGGTGAGAAAATATAATATTAAAAAATATGAGGGGTGTGTGGTTTAAAAATTGGAGTGTGTAAATTTCAGCACCCTTTTTTTATTTAAAAGTCGGCTGTAACACTGACTTAACGAGATGCATTGGAGAGATTCAACTTAGTATCACAAGATTTCCTCAACAATCACCATCCAAAAAAATAGACTTCCGCGACACTCTCAATGCACTTAGCCTAAGAAAGACGAATATAGAGCCTTACTCTTAATATTGTTTGTTTTGTTACTATGAGAGCATTGAAGTATGCATTGATTTAGGAATGGGACTACTACTATGGTTCTAGAGAAGCTGAGAGAATGGGTGAGAGTGTGGTCCAACTTGGATAATAAAAGATAGTGATGCCCCATTTTAAATAGGGCTTGATGCTCCATTATTAGAAGCTTTATGCTCTAAATACAAATGGCTAATCATGCTTTCTCCTCCGTAAGCCACACAAGCTATTAAACTATGCAATATCTTACTCGTGTGTAAAATTAGAGAAGTACTGGAGCTACCGGAAAGAAATATTAAACTGGTAAACCTTTTTTTGGTAAATACAGTACATTATTACGTTTTACATTTTTGTCTTAAAATCTGCAAAAGAACTGTGAAGTGTGCTTTATACAGCCTTAGAAAAAGGTGCTGGAGCTTGGGCAATGAATGGCTCGGATCCAAATGGCTTGAGATATTTTGGTGAGTCTGATCACTGGTGTTGTAGTACACAAGCCGTGCTATTTGTATTTACTTGGCAGGACAGTAGGGTTCAATTGTATGGACTATTGAGTACGGTTCTTCTAAGATTAATATTATCACATCCTTCCATTCAGAAAAAAAAATATATATATATATATATATATATATCATCATTTCATTCAAAAAAGAGGAAAAACAAAAACAGAGTCATTCCGCGGGACAAAGAAACAAAGCTGCAAATCATATTATTTAGTGTAGAAAGTTACCGCTTTCGACGCTTATACCATTTACGTCGTTTGCATCAACAATGAAGAGATTTTTATGATGGATAAATGATGTACTTACTTCTCTACATTTTTGAATTCAAAATACATTAAAATATGTAAAAAAATAAAGATTAGTCAGAGCTTAAAGAAGAGAAATTTTTAGATGCTACATAACGACTACGTAACAGTATGACGTGGTCTTACATTTCAATCAAATATTGACATTTGAATTTATTACAACTAAAATATAAACTAAAAAAATAGAAGTATGCGTGAGACTTGTTCAATACATACGAGGATTGATGAGTGGATTACACTAAAACAATAAAGAGGATTATAGAATGTTTTCCTAAACAATGAATTTAAATCTAGATCGATATATTTAGAATACGCCGTACAAGTTCTATGTTGCGATCTCATTCTCACATAGTCACAGTATGTCGCACTGACCAAACAATCCTGCAAAATATATGTTATCACTTTTTGTTTACATGCAATCTCTGCAAAATGTATCAAAAACAATAAATAAAAATAAACTCATAATCGGTTTTGGTTAATTATTCTCAAATTCCTAGAATTCAAAAATATAGAAATTCAAATCATCTGCCAGCAAGAATGATTGCAATTGATGGTTTCTTGCACACAAAAACAGTCTCAGAGCAAAAGGGAATGGGGATAGCTATGAGCCTATGACCCATCATCACAATTTGCATACAGGAAACTTTAAGACTTAGCAGAACCGTAGAAGCAGAATAGGATACGCCTTCATCACCTTCATGGGGTCACAGACACCATTCTTGGCAAACCAGCTCAGAAACCTACTAGTTCTATTAGTTCATTTTCGAAGCATCGCAGACCTCTGAGATTCAATCTAAACCACCATGGAGCACACGGAAAGTGAAGAAAAAACCACACATGGATTCAGGGTTAAAAGAAAAAAAAAATGTAGGAATTTGACGACGTTTCTGGGATTTGTAAATTAGAGAAGGAATGAAAATGAGGCAATAATGCGGCAAGAGATATAGGATAATTGATAAACTATCTGGGATTATAGGATAATTGTGAAAAACTAAGTTAAAAAAATTAAAAAAATAGAGGACAGCATATGTCAGATTAAACAAGGACGTTGATTTGATGATGGAGTGGAGTAGCTAGATGGTGGTGAGTGCACGCATCTTGACGTCAATATGTCTTATCGATCCGAATGACGATGATGTTGCTGCCTTCAATGTTTACCGACTTGATCCCACTTCGCCGATCTCCTGGCCTATCACCCACCGGTGGTTCAGGTTTAGGGTTTCGCAGCTGATGAATTATATTACATACCACCCATTTCTCCAGCGTCTTGCTCTTATCTGAGTGTTAAAGAAGCTAATACGAAAATTGTACCCGAAATGTGTATCTTTTACAAGGAGACGTCTGGAATGTACCGAAAAGGTGCTGCACCCATATGTTTGTCCACGTGTCGACAAGACAAAGACACACGTGAGTTATCTGATTTGTATAGGGTTAAGTAAATACGGAGTTAGTATTTGGGGTTAAGGTAGATACGGGGTAAGAGAATATGGGTAAATACATTATTTACATTTCCACATCTCTTTCCATTTCTTCTTTCTTCTTCTTCTTCTTCTTTCCCTTTCCTCTGCCATGGCCGACTTCAGTCCACCTTCAAATCCGAAAGATTGAAACACGACGATGGGGATTTGTTATGAAATAAGTCTGACCTTGACTTTCTTGTTAGGTTAATCAGTTGTTTTGGCTAATTAAGTTGAGTTAGTTTAATTATCCTAATTAGCTACATGTGTGGCACGTGGTAGCTAGGATAAGGTGGTTATATAAGTAAGGGTTTATCCCAGTCTGGGCTATCGATGATGAATACAGTTTAGCTTTCTTCTTCCCCAATTCTCTTCCTCTCTTCTCCCTTTTCTCTCTCGTTAGGTCTCTGACCTTAACAAGTGGTATCCAGAGCTTGGTCGATCATGGCCAAACTGAAGACGGTTGTGAAGCCATCGTCCTCGGATGCTCCTATCATTTCTGAAGAGCTCATTCATTTTGAAACAGAGCTGCAGTCTCATCGGGAGGAAACAAATGCTCGACTGGAGGCCTTTGAAACCTCCTTGAAAGCTTCGTTTCAAGCTTCGATGGATGCGTCTCTCTTGAGCTTTCAGAACATTTTGATGGAACGGCTCAATCACCTGTCCATTCCAAATCCTGGATCTCAACCAATCCTTCAAGCTGATGGATCGGTTCGCTTCGGATCTATACCACCACCAGTTTTCTTGCCTCCATCACTCTCTGATGGCTCGGTTTCATCGCCAGCGGTGAGATCTGAAGGTAATCCCACTCGTACAAATACTACACAGGCTGATGTGAATATTAATGATGTGTTTGCCTCATTAGCTGCTTCTGGTGTTAGTATTGAGACTATTTCTGCTCCTAATAGTTCTATTGAGTGTGCTACTATACCTGCGAATGGAAAACCAGTCAATGTGGTTGTATCTGAATTGGGTATTAGTACCGCATCATTTCCTGGAAGTGTGTGTCAGCAGGGAGTGTCAAAACCTCTTTTAGGAGTACCTAACCTTGGAGCTGATCAGTGTAGAGGTTCTAGCCCGATTTTGGGATTGCAAGGAGCATCTAGTTCTATACTTGGGCAACCTCCAACTTTGGGAGCAACACAATCGGGGCCATACACAGCTTCAGCTATCAATTTTGGTACAATTGCATCTCAGCAAAGCTCACAGGTTATGGGGTCTAGGTTGAGCAATACCAACACCTTTGTTCCCTATTTTTCATCTGCCGAGGCATCTTATGCTACACTCACCACTCATACAACTAGTACTCCGGGAACTCAACAAATGGGGTCTACTCAACATTCTCACTCACAACAACAGTTTTCCAATCCTAATACTTATTCACAGCAGTACCACCATGCTCAACAGAATCCATATGGAATAGTTGACCCTTCTTTACCCACTATGAGGCAAATGAAGTTAGATTTTAGCTTGTTTGCTGGTGGAGACCCTGTTGATTGGCTCAATAAATGTGAACAATACTTTGAATTCTACCAGATACCGGAGGAAAGGAAATTGATTCTAGCTTCAATGCATTTGACTGCCAAAGCTTCGGATAGATGGTACATGTTTCGGCATGAGTTCCCTCCAACTTGGCAAGGCCTAGCTGATTTACTCATGCGAGAGTTTAGTGAATTTAACAGAGCTGAGTATCATGCAGCATTAGCTCGGATGAACCAAAACGGAAGTGTTGAACAATTCATGGAAGAGTTCACAAAACTGTCGAGAAGAACTCCTGGCTTACCTGCTGATGTGCTAGTTTATTTTTTCATTGGTGGCTTACGAGAAGATATAAGGTCTGATGTGGAAGCTCTCAAACCAATATCATTTCTAAGTAAGACTTTGGCACCAAGGCATGTTGCTCTTTCAGTTTATGATAAGGAGATGTTGGCTGTTGTATATGCAATGCAGCAGTGGAGGCCTTACCTGCTTGGGAACCACTTCAAGATTTTCACTGATCACAGGACCATTCAACATTTCTTGGCTCAGAAAATTTCAACACCAGCTCAGCAAAAATGGTTACTCAAATTGGCTGGTTATGATTATTCCATCCACTTCAAAGCTGGCAAGAATAATGTCGCTGCTGATGCTCTCTTTTAGAAGGGAGGATTTAATTGATGCTGACACTATCACTAAATATGCTACTCTTAATGTGATAACTGGAATCTCTAGTCCAATTCACCAGTATGTGATAGATATGCAAGCTGCCTGCAAACTGGATCAGGGAGCAAGGGAAATGGTGAAGAAATTGGAAGCCAACACTTGTACTAATTCCAAGTACACCTTGGTGAACAATCAGCTCCATTACAAACATAAGTTGTTTGTACCACAGAAGGATAATTGGAGAGAAAAGATTATTGAGGAATTTCACTGTGGATTTGGGGGAGGTCATGCTGGAGTCCACAGAACTGAAAAACGAATCCAGAGGTCTTTCGCTTGGCCGGCTATGCATGGAGATGTGAAAAAGTTTATGAGCTCCTGCCATGTCTGCCAGCAGAACCATTATGAAACAGTTAATCCACCTGGTTTGCTGCAGCCTAATAGCATACCAGAGAAAGCTTGGAGCAATATTTCAATGGATTTTGTTGAAGGCTTGCCTGTAACAGCTGGAAAATCTATGGTACTTGTCATTGTGGACAGATTGACTAAGTATGCACATTTTATACCTCTATCTCATCCTTACACTGCTACAGTGGTGGCTCAATTGTTCATTGAGCATATCTTTAAATTGCATGGTTTGCCAGAGTCTATAATCTCAGATAGGGATCCTGTTTTCATGAGTATGTTTTGGATAGCTTTCTTTCAGGCACAAGGCACTATGCTCAATAAAAGTTCAGCCTACCATCCTCAGTCTGATGGACAAACTGAGAATTTGAACCGGACTCTTGAACAATATCTGCGATGTGTGATTGGGGAGAAACCTAAATCTTGGATTGATGCTTTGCCTTGGGCAGAATACTGGTATAATACTGCATTCCATTCTTCCATTGTGCAGTCAGTGGATGCTCAGCTTAGGTCCAGAGATGAACTTTTGGCAGTATTAAAAAGGAACTTGGAAGTGGCTCAAGCTAGAATGAAACATTTCTATGACAAACATCACACAGAGAGGAGCTTTGCGGAAGGAGATTGGGTATATTTGAAGCTGCAACCTTATAAACAGCAATCAGTTAATTAAGAAAAGAAGCAACCACAAGCTCTCTCCAAGATATTATGGTCCATTTCAGATTGAGAAGAGGATTGGACAGGTTGCTTATCGCCTTAAACTTCCAGCTACTGCTAGGGTTCATAATTTTTTCCATGTTTCTTTGCTCAAGAAGAAAGTTGGGGATCATGTGGTTGTTACTGCACATCTGCCTCCTGATATTGATCCACACAGCCCTAGATGGTATCCAGCTTGTATTTTGGACAGAAAGATTTTCAAGCAAGGCAATACACTAGTTACAAAATGGTTGATCCAGTGGGTCGGCGCTGGAGTTGAGGAAGCTACATGGGAGGACAGCTCAGAAATTATGCATCGTTTTCCAGATTTTCAAGTAGCTTGAGGACAAGCTTGTTCTGAGAGGGCAGGATTGTTATGAAATAAGTCTGACCTTGACTTTCTTGTTAGGTTAATCAGTTGTTTTGGCTAATTAAGTTGAGTTAGTTTAATTATCCTAATTAGCTACATGTGTGGCACGTGGTAGCTAGGATAAGGTGGTTATATATGTAAGGGTTTATCCCAGTCTGGGCTATCGATGATGAATACAGTTTAGCTTTCTTCTTCCCCAATTCTCTTCCTCTCTTCTCCCTTTTCTCTCTCGTTAGGTCTCTGACCCTAACAGGATTCGACACGGTTTGTTTCTATTATCGGAGTGTGTATTTGGGAATTTGATTGAGTGAAAGATTGTATTGTGGGTGAGCTAGTTGTGATCGAAGGAGTGAATTTTTGCATACTGGGCAATAGACTTGATAGAGTTGGAGAAAGAGAAGGAAGATATGGAGAGGATTCTCACGTAGTTGGAGAAGGAAGAAAGAAATATTTTTTTGTTATTTTTTGGGTGAGCCCGGGTGATTGGTGTGAGTGCGGTATGTCAATCCCGGAGGTTTGGATCAGAGGGGGGTCTGTTGGATTGGCTTGCCGAAGTTGATGACCGGATGGTGCAGATCAGAGGCGGGTTGGGTCAGACAGCAAGCGAAGACGATGGATCCGAATCCAATTGAATGAGTTCTTTGTTTCGATTGGAGTTGGGTGGCTTGAGGTTTCTCGACGTTGGGTTGACAGCAACGATGGCGCAAGGGTGGCTCGACTCTGGTCGGAAGGCGGCGACGATGGTGGGAAGACACAGCCTCTTCTTTGGGCCGGGCAGACTGCATGCCTTTAGCCTCGTTCATACCTCTCTTCTTGTTCTTTCTTCCCTTTCCCTTATTCTTCGGCATGATTACTAGTTCTGCTCCTCTGTTTTAGCGAAATTCGAATACATACTAGCCAAATACAAACCGTCTTAATACAGAATCCAAGGAGGACAGTACACAGACAGTACGGGGGCAGCTGGGTGCATTCCGAACTCGGCCCAGGCCCGGATTTGAATAGAGGCATAAGAGGCTTGTGACTCAGGGCCTAAAAATCTAAGGGGCCCAAAACAAAAATTTATAGTTGTCCAGATTTTTTTTTTCAATAGCTTTTTAGCTGTGCAATCTAACATGAATTAAAGACAACTATCTTAAATCAAAGACAATTACACGTGATGAGAGGCTCAAACCATCAATTACTACTTTAAATTTGTACCCATAAAAAAGTTAAAACATTAAATAGAAGCAGCCAAACACGATTAGGTAAGATATTTGTTGTATAGATAGGATTTATAATACAATTAAGGGCACGTTTACTAACTTGGAATGAAACTTATCATGAATTGGTATCAACAAGAATCGGTATCAACTAGAATCGGTATCGGAATATTTCATTCCATTCTACTGTTTACTTACCATCAGGAATCAAAACAAGAATGAAATTAAATTACGATTGATGTTGTTTACTTACCATATGGAATCGGAATTAAAACTAGTTTGATTACTAAAATACCCCTACAAGAAAGGAAGCTAGATGTTTGCAATTTTATTATTCTTCTTTTCAAGTGCACGTGTTCAAAGTTTTGCATAACTAATCACCTGAACCAACTAACAATCTACTTCATCAATCACCAGGTTGTAATATCATTCATTAGTAACCACCGGAAAAAAAAAAAAAGAAGCAAAACACCGGAAGCTGATGCACCAACATCATTCAGCATAATATAACAATAACAAAGTTCCATAATATTCCAAATAACTCAAAATATAGCCATAGTACCAATTCAGCAAACAATAACCATAATACCATACTTTTTAACATAACATAAATTGAAAGGTCTCAAGAAGTTATTATCTTCAAAACAAAGCAGCAACAAAGGGAAGATTGCTCAAATGACAGATTTAGTCTAAGCCTCCATTCACTCTAAGCCACATTGCGGAAAAGTGATTATGTAGTCTCTCTTTTCTTCATCAGTCATGGTAAAAAAGACCCTCAACCAGTCATACTCTTTAGATAGTTTGTTAGTAATGTGAAATACCTTCACTGGAGTTAGGAATTCCATCTTCCGAAGCTCACCACAAAGTTTCCCTTGCATATCAGCAAGATCCTTTTCTGTTGAGAGAACGTTAATCAAGCCTTCAAACTTTGGAGCCATTCCAGAAATGGCTTCAGCGATGACTCCAAACTTGTTTGCCATATCATTTAAAGCTCTTGCCTTTCGACGGGTTTTATTTGGAGCATTTGCAACATCTTGGGCTGACCTCGGTTGTTTAGCACGTTGGTTGGTATTTGGTGGTTGGGGAGGACTTGGTTGTGTAAAAGGCGCATATTCATTTTCCACTTCATCAAGTCTTTCATATTCTGATCCCACATATTGAGATCCACCATCAGTTGTCATATCCTCCATTTGCTCGAAAAAATCATCAACTCGTACACCAGCTTGATTTATACTTGCATCCTCTTCTCTAACTTCTTCTTCATCATCTTCAGCATTTCCAGCATTTGTTCCTAGTGCACGATCTTTTCCATATATCTCTCCAAGTGCATAATAATGTTCAAACGGTTTGCCATACAAACCTTTTGCCTCCTTTTTGTTCTACAAAATAGAGAAAACACAATACAATGTTTATCGATCACCATGGAAGAGAGAAACCGACCTTGGAGTGCGCCGTCTGCTCTTCTATTTTGTCGTTGTTGTTTTCTCATTTTGTCGTCTTCTCTTCCATATATATATATATCTAGGGTTGGGTATTTTGGAAATATTATAATTATGAGAGGATATTTTTGGAAGCAAAAGTTGATTCCATAAGCTTGATTCTGATACCCAAAGGGGGAGATGGGTATCAGATTAGGGGGTCTATAAGGAATTGATTCCTGATAAGCAAGTGGGACCCACACTCATTCCAATACCTTGACAGGTTAGTAAACACCGGAATTCACCCATCCCGGAATCAATTCCGCCACTTTTAATTCCATTCCAGGTTAGTAAACATGCCCTAAGATTACTAAACCATCAAGGTTTTGGAATCCTATTTGCATAATAAGTATTTTGCATAAAAATCTTATATATTTTTGGATGTTATATGCTATTTTATATATATAAAAAAAAATTAGGGACCCAACTCTAAGAGTTCGACTCAGGCCTCAAAATCTCAGGTCCGGGCCTGACTCGGCCTTTTACAATGGATATTTCATGTTATGTTTCAAGATTGCACACGAACAAATAGATAGAATAGAGCTAGTGAGACAATAATTTGGAACCTATATCATGATGTGTCAATATTTGATATTTCACACGATGAAATAGATAGAAGAGAGCTAACGAGGCAATAACTTGGAAACTTTTTCATGTTATGTTTCGATACTTCACACCCCAGAAGTGAGCTAAACAGGACAATAACCCCGAAATTGATCGGTAAATATAACTTGGAAGTTGGTTGTGAAATTTCACGTAAGATCGAAGTACCGAGAAAAAATTACGCGCGTAAATGTAGACAGACAGACAGAATGTTACTATTGTTTCGAAGAAAACTTAGAACCCGGCCAATGTGTAATGCGGAAGGATGGACGGTTTTTTGTTTCCATGAGTGAGGATTGGTGTCATGGTGTGGTTTCTACAGGAACGAGGAGATGAGAGGCGAACTGGGCACGTGAAATGCGTTTGAATTATTTGAGGGTTTCGATTTTCATGGGAGGTGACGGCTGTTTGCATTGGAAGACAGAGAGAGCCAAATGCAAAAGCTCAATCTAGCACACGTGACACCATATAATATACACTCTCTTTTTTTTTTCTTTTTCTTTTTTAATATAATATACACATTGACATAAGTGAGATGCAAAAATTTGATGTCACGTGCAGACAAGCTTTACCTCTCTGTATATCGAACTCCATTATTTTCTTGCAACTGCGAAACCTGCAAAACCGCCTTGGAAAGTTGGAAGCCATTGCATAGATTTGGCTCATGCTAAGAGCAAGTCCACCCCTGGGCCTTCGTTGGGAAGGCCCGGGTCATGGGCGAGACCCAGGTCGCCACGTGGCAGTGATTTCGGGCTGCAGTTTCCACCCACGATTTATGTTTCTGGGTCGCCACGTGGCGGTGACTGTTTAATAAATTTTATATTAGGTAATTAATTATTGATGATGAAAAAAATTTAATATGGACCCTTAGATCAAATTGCTAGATCAAATCTGGGCCACCCAATACTGTTTTAAAAGAAGAGAGGTGTGTTGACCCGGTCAAAACACCAAAACTGGCGTTGACCCGAGCCTCCTCTCCCCTCTCTCTCTCTCACGCCGCCACCTTCTTCTACAATCGATTCCGGCTATTTCCGGCCACCACACTCCACCAAACTCCACCAAAACATTCATTTCCTCTCCCTCATCAAAACCCCTCAATCAATAACCACATGCAACCCTCAACAAAGGAGATCGACGGAGAAGAAGGTGTCACTGTCCGACGAGTTCTTGGCAAATCCGGCGACCAATTTCGATTCCGATGGTAATTCGTCCCTCAACAAATCTTCTGTGTTTTCAATAAGAGCCAAGGAGAGGATCATAATCCGATTTGTAAGGTAATTTCAATAACCCTATTTTTGTGTTTATGGATTGTTTGGATGTTGAGTTTTCCGGCAAGCCATGGTTCCGGCATCACCTCCACTGACTAGTTCCGGCGTCGCTCGGCCCCCTTGCGTGCTTCACATGGTTGACGATGCCATGGCCCCACGACTCGGGCTGAGCTGGCAGAGGAAGGCCTGGGTCTTCAAAATGGAGGCCTGGGTCATAGGTCTGACCCAGGCGAAGACCCAGCGAATGCCCAGGTCAAAGAAATTTCAAGGGTGGAGGGAGGGTTTTTTCGGCTGGGTCTTCGTTTGACATGGCGAAGGCCTGGGTCTTGTTTTTTGGGTAAGGGTGGACATGCTCTAATGAGCTTTTGTGATCTCAAATGATACCTGGGGTGTTGGTTTTGTTCTTGCCCTTCAATGGGAATCATTCACTTTTTCAAACAAGGCCTAGGAGTTTATTGTTTGAGAATTAGGAGCGGCAGTTTTCAAAATGCAATGCCCTACTGTCACAAGTTCCAAGCACAAAACATAAATGTTGGGTGAATAGCTAACATGGTGTGGGTGTGATTGTATTGATTGCGGCACTGAGAGACGTGTGAACCTCATCAGGTGCCAATGACTCAAATTACACAACAAGAAACAGTATGTAATCCCAGATCAGGGAGGAAAATTAGAATTCTATTTTTGCAGAAGAACTTGATCGAATGGCTGTTATCCAGAACCAATAGCTTCTCGTCACCCAACTGATTCTCTTTAAACAAGTTATATCCAGGAATTACACAATCCTCGTATAGTGAAAACTTTATCTGAACTGTGCTAACAATGTTTGAAGCTGTCAAGAGTTTGTAAAATGATTTGAGAAAAAGGCGAAGCATTGCCACGAAATGCACATTCAAGTTCTTAGACAAGACTTTACTCCTTTATGCCTAAGATAATCCTATTTACAACATCAACTGGCAAAGCATAGGCTGGATCTATGGGTTTCACCCCTGGATATTCAAGAAGGGAAAGTCCTGCATCAACAAGCACCAACCTCAGTCAAGTGATATACATTGCGGCAAGTAAACAACCAAGACAAAAAGTATAAGCGAAGTTTTTCTTTTGTTTACATCCGATCTCATCTTGCTGAGTGATACTTACAGAAGGTAAATAAGAATTTATATCTTATGTAAACATTTTGGAAATTATGACTAATATCCCATCTAGAAGCATAGGCTCCAAATGGGCATCCACTGTGATCCTTGAGAAATACTAAACAGTTTTATTAAGTAAAACAACAGGGCAGAACCAAAGCTATTCTGTACCTGCTACACCAAAGTATGTATGGTAGGCATCACAGGCATCATCTGGTCTGTCAGAAATTCCTCCATTCTCAATGTCCTGAAAGTTTTAATATTTAAACACATCATCTCAGATAAATTCATTGTCGCATGATTAGAATTTCACTTTGGAAATTCCTAAAGAATATACTAAATATACAAACAGGTTAGGTAAAACCTGACAGTCTAAAATGAACTTGGCAAGCTTTTCCTTATCGATCCAATGAACTCTGCCAATCATGATCAAACTAGAGAGCACCCACCAAGAGTAGCACACCTGAAACGAAGCGGAAATGCAGTGAAGAAGATTCCAGTAATGCTATAGAAATTCACATTTCAATCATGAAATCACACACATGAGTATCTCTCGGGATGGCCATCCACACCCAATGAACCACAAATGTAGCAAGGTAGTTCGAGAATGATAAAACAAAGAACTAATTTCAGTTTACCCCCATCAATTTTAGGTTGATCATCATGTTAGTCTTTCTTTCAATTTCATCAATAACACCCCTCAACTCCCAATTTTCATCAGTCGTGTCCAAACCTCCGTTCTCCATCTAATTCCTCCGTCAAGTGATGACGTGACATCAAGAAGAAAATCAAATTCCGAAAAAAATAACCTTTTTGACCATTTTCCCCCCATATCGATACACATCTTCGTTCCCATCAAAACCTCCTAACCTATGTGATTTTGGTGGGATTGAATGCAATTTGTCTATTTTGCCCTTTTTTGTGGGCTCAGCAACTTCAAATTTGGTTTTCTTCTTAATGCAAGTCATTACATGACGGTGGAATTGGATGAAAAACGGATGTTTGGACACGGCTGATGAAAATTAAAAGTTGAGGGGTGTTTTTGATGAAATTGGAAGAAAATGGACTAACATGATGATCAACCTAAAGTTGATGGGGGTAAACTGAAATTAGTCCTAAAAGAAACATATGCAATTTAATTTTTCAGAAAACAAAAATTATAAAATAAAATACAATGCAACACCTACATCAGGAAGCTTCTCTGGACGGCCATTAAGACCTCCTACTTTAACTTGCCGCTCACACAACCACCATCCAAGAAGGTCCTTGTCAATACGATGTAGAGATCCTGTGATAGCAAGAGCACCCACACAACAGAAAACTGCATCACAATGGACATAGCACATCATCAATAATGAGTTTATATCGGCATATATATAGCACAACTGCATGATCACTATTCCTTACTGGATCAGACATGTTGTTTTATATTAAGATTGTAGATACATCTATACACTTGGGACAAAAGATTTAAGAAGATATGTATCGAGGTACCAGATAAGTTACTCTGAAGATCAGTTTCTCAAAAATGTCAACAGATTGTACACGTATGACATAATAAATCAGTAGACAAATTCAAAAACTCATGCATCAGTTCATGGTGATTGATTTTTTTTCTTCCTGTACTTAAAGGTTATCACAAAATTCATCTTTCAACCAAGTCAGCAATGTCACTGACAAATATCTTAACTGAAAAGGAAAAAACAAAAGAATGACAATCTAAGCTTAAAACTTGTTTAGCAAGATCAGGTGCTATTGCCATTGAAAAGAAAAGAACGAAACACCTTGAATAATGTAGGAAATTCCCTACTCGAAGTACAACTGATAATGATAGTGATTGAATCTGTCCTAAGCATGAACCCTACTGGAAAACCTATACACAATTTCTATAACAAGAAAAATTACAAAAAAAGAAAAGAAAGAAGAAGCCAAAAATAGATACATAACATGACGATATGATTAAGCTTTAAACAGTGAGTGAATAACAGAGTGTGACTAAACCCTAAAACCAAGTGTGAATAGGACATAACAGAGTTAGAGTCGTTCAGGGTAGATAACATACTTTGACCTGCATGAGACTCCCCACCAGGCGTGCATCCAAATCCGCCATCATGATTTTTACAACTCAAAATGTAGTCCACAGCCTTCTCCACATTAATTTTATCCAAACGATGTAGTAATGCAAGACAACAGATGGCAATATATGAAAACCTAAGAAGGAAAGATAATATTCTTAGTTGGTTTGTAGTTTCATTTTGTTTTCAATATCTTTCATTTGTTATGCGGAACAGAAAATAAACTGTAAGTGGATCATGCTTTAAATAAAGGTACAGTAACTTAACATATCATACTAGACAAAGGAAATAAAAAAAGAGTACCGCGTATCAACTTCACCCCAAATGTCCCCAGAAAATGAGCCATCTTCATTCTGCAGCCCAGCGACATCTGAGTTGAGTGTTAAGCCAGACAAAATTCGCTAAATTCATTCATGCCCTTTTCATCAATAGTCAGTTGCTTACTTAGTAAATTCCTGTCTCTACTAAAAATACTTCTATAAGCTCTAATTTATACGCTTCCTTCAACACATAGGCCAATTGAAAAAGTAATGAAGATTTATTCCAAAGTCTAAAAAATATATATACCGAAGGATACAATTTGCAATCTTCTCGATAGCCAATACATCAACATTGTCAAATAAGGCCAAAACCTGCACAGCACTTAAGGTATATAGTATGTGCGGGTCATGTCCAATGTTACCACCAAAACCACCTGCATAAACAACACCATAATCAACACTCTCCTTACAACTCCAAATTACCAAAGAAACACTGAGGATAAAAGTACACGTTTACTATTGTTGGGGGTAAGAAATCTATACGAGCTAAATACCTGATTCATGCTGGCACTGGAGGACCTCCGAAACAACTTCATTGACATCAACAGTGTCAAGCTTTCCCAAAAGGTCAAGAGTGGTCAAACCCCAGTATGCCCCATTCAATCTTATATGCTCCATCAAAACTGACTCATAAGTGTCCTTTTCCTGAGATAGCATCACATTGTTGTTAACATTATGTAAAATATATAAACCAAAACATCTATATGTGTGGTTGGACTCAAAATTCGACCTGTGCCTTCGATAGAATGAATTGAACATGTTTCCTAGCTGCCAGCTCCACCATCTTCTAAAATTTCAATATTAAGCAAAAGAGTAAAGGAGAGCACCCTTCAAACAAAGACTAAACTCAGTATCAAAAGAACCAACTACAACTCAAAATCAATCCATAGTAAATAAATATCAGAGAAGCATCCTCAACAAAGTAAATGAATTTTGAAATAAAAAATTTTGGGGATATTTCTGAAACCATAAAATGTTGATCTCTATCTCTCTCCCAAACTCCCCAAATCACCGCTTCTAGAGATTTCTGATTGGTGTCGAGTTAGTCATGAAGCCAGAACTTGGAGAGAACAAAGGGATGAACTCAGTGGGCAAGAAAACCCGTCTTGACTTCCAATTGTATTTCTGATTTAATCTCCATATGGTTGTATTTCTGTTGTGTGAATAACTTTGTTTGAACATTGAATGCTCCCTGGCAAAGATTATGTGCATCAGCCGAAACGCATTACACAGGTATTGTTTCTTAATCTTACTGAACCTAAATGGGTCCATCACTGGCTTATTGTGGACTGAATTGAGTAAACTTTTGCTTGCAATAAATTAGTGACTTCTGTAGAGAGGGCATTTTTGCTAGTAAGTTTCTTGGTGGACCTTGAGTGATATGTGTGTATATGTGTAAGTATATCTATAGGGTGTAATCTCTTGTTGCTTTAAGCATCCTTTGTGTGATAGGGTGTTTCTGTATGAAGGATTCCAATTTGATGAGGAGTGTGACCACCTTAGTTCTTTGTTATATTACCAACTTCTTCATTACAGACTATCAGTATATTGATTTATAAAGATTGCTTATTAGTTGTGAACTATCAGGCAAATGAGGGATGAAATATACTGATAACTACAGAGCATAGTGACCAGTTTTTCAGTTTATTGGTTAACTAGAGTCCATTGCTTATGCTAAGAAGAAAAGGAGAGTGAAAGTGGTAGCCACCATTATAATGTCATCACTTCTTATTTTCGGTTTCATTATCTGCATCTTTGATCGGATTAGGAAGACACAAAGGAGGCTTAGGAGAGGTAATTACATCTTATGAATAAGTGCCTCTACATCTTATCTACATATTATGAACTCCCTTAAAGATTAGTGCACTTCATTTTTCATTTTTCTCTACCGAACAAGTTCGGATAAATCAGCTGAAAGCAGAGAGGAACCATATGAAGAACACATGGAAGACTTAATCTTTTATCATGATACTATTTCAGCTGCTACCACTAATGGGAAAACTTTCCAATTCCACTTAGATGAATATGGCTTCAACTAATCTCTATCTCTTACACCCAGAAACTACCAATTAACTATCTTGTAAGTTGTAATCAAAACAACAACAAAACCCAACAGAAAGATCAAAGACCAAATTTTGCACCATAAATATTCATATCAAGGTGAACCCAGAAATCTTAAATCACTCAACTAAACTCCCATTAAATTGATTAGCCGGAAAATAAAAAATAAAAAAACGTAAACAGTGAATCAGACATGGAAAGACGAATCTTACTTCTGTTGTTTCTGCAAAACTAGTTTGGTTTCTTCTTCTCTGCTCAAGTCTTAACGACGTCGTATGATGACGGCTGATGTTAAAACCCCCTAAAGTTGTTATTCTCTCAAAAAAGTATTCTAGTGTTATAAAAAAACAGGACCAATTCTGACCCATTCTTTGACTTGTAAACCCCGTGAGCCAATCTCTTTCGATCAACTCTGAACGGTGGCGGTGCCAAGCGGTGCATATGACTCTCCTCGTTCAATTTGGTGAACCACAACATCGAATTGAGTCTTGTAAAGTTCAGCCCTTATGGCGGTTTTGCATAATTATGATCATGCGTAGAAGCGTGGCTTGAACGTAAGTTATGCTTGTTGTGAAGGCTGGAAGGTCAGAACTTGGTGCTTGAGATCAATTCCAATTCTACAGCGGAATTAAATGGTATTGTGAAAAAGGTATACGTAATTCTTGAGCTTATAATTGATATATAATTGGTTTTGCATTATCTGGGTCTAGTGTGTGTGTTAGTGTTATGAGGAAGTTGATCACTTTATGTGGCAAAGTATAAAACGTCCTCCTGGCTATATTCATAACTTGGAAAAGAATTGTCTATTTGATTATGGAGATATAAGTACTACTTGGCATCATTAGAAGTTAGGCTTGGAGATGTACAATTAAGGTCTGGGTGTCCATAGTGATGGAAAGAATTAAGTACATCCAACATGACAAGTAATATGCTTCTTGATATTGAAGTGGAATTAGTTGTTTTTCAACAAAGGTTATGGGTCAGAAATGCTAACACTCTAGTATTGTTCGGATTAGGACTCCTGTTATCTGGAATGCCAAGAGAGTGGTGGTGGTGTTTGCCTAAGAAAAGCGAATGGTGTCAAATTAAGCTGCTATATTCCAGGTAGGGTGACTCGGGACTCTCTCGGTTAGAATTTTTCTTATATATACAAACAAGATTGCACGGCTGTGGTTATATATTTATGAATTAAGGATTTGAAACTTTTATCGCCATGCTTGTTTTCAATTGTTTTCGATACTGTGATGACCTGAGAGTGAGCGGGGCATAGCAACTTCCTTGGGTTTCGATCCCCTAAACCTCCATAGGGGCTGTACGGATTGGATGACGTCTGACATCCTTTGAGGTGTGGCGTCGCTTCTAGGCGGTATGATGTAAATGGACACTCTTGCTACTCCTTGTCGGTTATGACATCAATTTTGGTAAGGAAGTAGTTGGCATAGTGACCGGTCATCAAGTTTGTGTTTTCTGGGCCCACGTAATTGTTTTAGGAACAAAATTGATGGTTTATGATCTTATTTTTATTTTACCTATATACGTAGTTTTCAAATACTGGCCAGAAATCTATATGTTATTTACATGTTTTTAAACCTAACCGGGGTGAATTCCCTACTGAGTAGCGAGGACGAAAACTCATCCCTACAACAGTTTTGGATGCAAGTACTGTGCACTTGAACGAGGCAATACTGGAGTGAGCTGGGTGTGCTGATGAAATTATTTTATGCATGATTTGCTTATAATACTTTTTCAAGTTTTGTATCCTTAATTCATTTTAAATATGATTTAGTCCTAGTATATTTCTAACTTGTGTAATACTAAGGTCAGTAAGCTATTTCTAAGTTGTAACGTATTTGAGACGGCATTAAAAATCACCTCAAAACTTTTATTCAACGCTTTCGTCTCCTCTCAGAATTTCGTTTCCTTTATTATTATTATTTTTAGCTTATTAACTTGCCTTGCTTATCTCTAGGTTACTAGTTGAGTTTACTTAGCTGGTGATCCTAAAGATATGCGGCACTGTAACGTAGTCGATTTGGTGAGGAGCAAATCGGGGCGTTACAACACCGGGTGGCAAAAGTGAAAGAAATATCAGCATTATTGAACCTTCGTGTGGGACCTTTGATAGACTCATAAAACTATGTGTATGTAACTATGTACTAATCCCAATTTGTGGTATTTCAGGTGGGATGTGAATGCTGTGGAAATTCTACAAGACTACCAGCTGAAGCTCTCTTTCCTTGCTCTCTACAACACTGTGAATGAAATGGCTTATGAAACTTTGAAAGACCAAGGAGTGGACGTCCTTCCTTACTTGACAAAAGCTGTACGTATATGCAAGCATTCTAGTCCTTAACAACATAGCTTTCGAGTATCGTGATTTTGCCAGATTTTTCGGCATTGCCATATGTTGATGATATATATGCACTCTCACATCTTGCTTGCACTTTGTTTCCCAGTGGACTGATATGTGCAATGCTTTCTTAACGGAGGCAGAGTGGCGTTACAACAATTATACACCCACATTTGAAGAATATATTGCCAATGCATGGATATCAGTGTCCGGGGGGCTCCTTTTAGTGCATACCTATTTTCTACTGAATCAAAATATCTCAGATGAAACACTTGAATGCTTAGTGAATCACCATGATCTCTTGCGCTGGCTGTCTCTTATTTTTCGGCTCTCAAACGATTTGGCTACTTCCGAGGTCTGTCTTCAATTAATTGCTCTTCATTTCCATCTTTGTTTTCTCTAGCTTTTAACATATTGGTAATGTTCCATGCTGCAGGCAGAAATAGAGAGAGGTGAAACTGCAACTTCAATATCCTGCATCAAACGTGGAAGTAGTGATGTTTGTGATCAGGCATCTGCTCGCCAATTCATTAGGAATTTGATTGAGAAGAGTTGGAAGAAGATGAACAAAGATGGACTACTAAATGGTGCTAGTGGTGCTTCTTCTCCATTTACAAAGGAATTTGTAGCAGCAGCAACAAACCTTGATCGGGTTGCCCAATGCATATACCAATATGGAGACGGGATCAGTGCCCCGGCGGACAAAATAGTCAAGAACCGGATCCTAGCAGTGCTTCTACAACCAGTTTAAGGGAATAGAGCTCTGTAGAACCCAAACTGGTTTAGGTCCAAAACAAAGAATCACGTAGCCTATATATATATATATATATAAATTTTTTTTTTGGCAAATAAAGAACTTTATTAGATAAAAAGAAGAAACCTAAGGGGGACATAAAGCCAAAAACCCTTTAGTAAAAATAACAAAGACTATATATAGAATTGAGACATTATCCAAAATCCCAAGAACTCAGATTTGTTGTAAAAATAAATTTGTTGACAATAATAAAATTGAGTTCTTTTCTCGAATTTGTTTAATAAATTGTAGGTTCCAAACAATATTCGCAGTGCATGATATTGTGAGATTTGAGGATATGTAGCTAGATGTAGCATGAAGGATTTAGCCAAAAAGTTACATGAGTACATTCTGCTTCCTTGCAATGTATGATTATTTATAATATTTTGGGTCCAGAAACTCCTAATAAGTAATAACCATTAACCTTCAAGTTCCTTCATTGACAAGCTAGGTTGGCACAAGCTCTGTCTAACTTATCATAAATCACAGTGTGATCCTTGGGATTATTTGTCCATGTAAAAGGAACTCCCAGACTGGGGATAGTGCAAAGGTTATGATCATTGAAAAAATTGTCAAAATTTATCATGAAACTATTTGTGCGCACTACCAGAAAATGGGTCTTGGGCGACGAAACAAAAAAAACCGGGCGACGATTTTTTTTTTCGTCGCCCAAGGAAAAAAAATCGTCGCCTAAAGTTCAACTTTAGGCGACGAAAATAAAATCGTCGCCTAAGAATACATTTCGTCGGCCAAGATAGAAACTAGGGCGACGAAACAATATTTCGTCGCCTAAGATATTTATTTCGTCGCCTAAGTTTTTTATCCTTAGGCGACGAAACTGAGATATTTCGTCGCCCAAGATTTTTAATTCTTAGGCGACGAAACTCAAATATTTCGTCGCCCAAGATTCTTCTATATATTGAAAGGCCGGGATAGAAGAATGAGAACTTTGAAAATTTTAAACATAAATTTCTCTAGTTCTTCAAATCGTTCGGTGTTGTGGAAATCTGTCCATACATAGTTTGTGGAGCTACTCCCAAGTACGTACATATGCATATATATGCACATATATATATATGTGCATATATATATATATTGATTTTCAGTTTTATTTGAGTTGAATTAATGATATATATATATATGCATAGAGTTTGTTCCAAGCTGAGTAAGGGGCCGTTCTGTCATAGATATGGTTCACAGGTTTGTTTAACTGGATCTCAAGATCACAAACTGACCACTCTTCTCGGTGAAGGGGTCGATAGGGGTTCGCCTCCGTGATCACAAACGAGTCCTGCCTGGTTCCTGTAGGGGGTTCGCCCTCCGTGACATTGACACTTGCCTTCTGAAACCACGGAATCCGCTCGAACTAGATATATATAATTAATAATTAGTATGTTGTATTACATTAATATATATATATATATATAAAAGATATGTTCATTAAATATTGATATATATATGTGTTATTTTCAGGATATGGATAAGAGTTGGATTTCTCTTCCAAGATATCACAGAAAATATGCTGAAGGAGTTTGGGATTTTATGCAATATGTGCAGGGCAATGCTGACGGGAGTGGCATGTTCTATTGCCCGTGCAAGATGTGTAAGTGTCGCAGTGATATGCATCGATTTCCGTTGGGGACAGTATGGGACCACCTGAAGAGTAACGGATTCTGGGAACGTTACACATGTTGGATATATCACGGTGAAACCTCATCACGCCCGCGTGATCATGGACAGTTTGATGAGACGGGCAGTACATCCAACGATCCAACAACGGCCTTCATCAACGACATGTTTCCTCATGACAGCGGTGTATGCCCTGAACGACAGCACATTCCGCAGGCGCCGATGCAGGCCGTCCCTAGAGGTGTCAACACTGCCGGTATAGCCAAGTACAACAGACTTATTGCTTTCCAACAGACCCCTCTGTGCCCAGGTCATGAGAAGACCGTTCTTCAGTGTGTGATGGAGGTGATGCATATCAAGGTTGACACAAAATCGACCGTGACGGCTGTTGATAGGTATCTACAGTACGCTGCTTCGCTCCTGCCCGACGGTCATCGTCATCCCACCACGCATCATAAGGTCCGTCGTATCTTGAGAGATCCGGGCTTTCCTACATCAAGATCCATGCATGCAGATATGACTGCGTTCTATTCTGGGGTAAAGATGCAGACGGTAATGACCTTGAAGGCCTTCATCGTTGTCCGGTATGTGGGACCGACAGGTATAAACGGACTCCCGCAGGCAACAGGAAACCTGTTAAGGTACTTCGCTATTTCCCGTTGAGGGATAGGCTGGAGCGGTTGTATATGTCTTCAAAGACGGCCGAAGCTATGAGATGGCACGCTGTGAGGGAGGTGCATGACGAAGACCTCATGGTACACCCTGCTGATGGGGAGGCGTGGAAGCATATAGACATGAAGTTTCCTCATTTTGCTTCAGAGGTGAGGAATGTGAGGCTCGGGCTGTCATCCGACGGGTTCAACCCTTTTGGGACCATGAGTCTTTCGTATAGTATATGGCCGGTCATTTTGGTGCCTTACAACCTTCCTCCATGGATGTGCATGAAGAAGGAATACAACATGTTGACCTTGTTGATTCCGGGGCCCGGTTATCCAGGTATCTACTTTCCCTTCATATTGTATATATTGCTGTTGGTTCAACACCTCTCCATTTATTGTTTTTGTTCTATATTGTTGGTCATATATAGTCGTTATCTGAATTTGTTGTGGTTGTTGTTGTTGTTGTTGTTGTTATCCAGGGAAGTGTCTCGATGTGTATATGAGACCGCTGATTGAAGAGTGTAAATTGCTTTGGGAGGTTGGTCATCCCACTTATGACTCCCACAAAAAGGAGATGTTCCAGATGCATGCCATGATTGTTGGTACCATCAGTGATTTTCCTGCACGTGGGATGTTGTCCGGCAACGTTGTTAGGGGATACAAGGCTTGTCCTGAGTGCCTTAGCTCCCAGGGGTGCAGCAATCATTGCAACAAGATAGTCCGGATGGGTCACCGTGCTTACCTACCACATGATCACCCCTGGCGGATAGATACCGGGGCATTTGATGGGACCGAAGAGAGAGGTGTGGAGCCGCATAGATGGTCGGGGGAAGAGATTTTAGCAGTGCTGGATGAGTATGATTTTGGGCAGCTCAGCAATCATCCCGATATTGTGGCCAGAATACCTGAAAGACCAGACAGGTACAAATTCTGGACACATAAGAGCATATTTTGGGAACTCCCGTACTGGAGTACGCTGTTGATCAGGCACTACCTAGATGTGATGCACATAGAGAAGAATGTCTGCGACAGTGTGGTAGGTACAGTGCTCAACTTGGAGGGGAAGACGAAAGACGGTCCTAAGGCACGCGTTGATCTTAAGAAAATGGGAATCAGAAAACATCTTTGGCTGAAAGAGGGGAAGAAAAAGATGCCTTGGGCTCCTTACACCGTGAAGCCTGATCAGAAGACCTAGATCTTCAGGTGGATGAGTTGTGTGACGTATCCCTCAGGCGTTGCAGGAAATATAGCCCGGTGTGTGAACTTGCGGGAGAATAAGATATACGGCTTGAAAAGTCATGACTGTCATATTCTGCTACAACGTCTCTTCCCTGTTTTCATTCGACCGTTCCTTCACCGTCAGGTAAATTTGTGGTTAAAATTACGGTTAACCTGTCGTTGTTGGATTTTATATTAAATTTGTGATGTGTGGTTGGCCAGGTTGTGGAGCCGTTAGTAGCGCTGTCAAGATTCTTCATGAAGTTATGCACAAGGGAAGTGAGAAAATCCGATCTCCGGGAAATGCAGGCAGACATCATATACATCATGTGTAAATTCGAGAGGATCTTTCCGCCAAATTTTTTCGATATCATGCCTCACCTGATGATCCATCTTCCCCAGCAATTGTTGCTTACCGGTCCAGTACACTTCACTTGGATGTA
Source organism: Fragaria x ananassa (assembly GCA_034370585.1). Taxonomy (NCBI): domain Eukaryota; kingdom Viridiplantae; phylum Streptophyta; class Magnoliopsida; order Rosales; family Rosaceae; genus Fragaria; species Fragaria x ananassa. The sequence goes on along the minus strand of CP139754.1, from coordinate 30,746,536 downwards.
TCCCATGGAAAGGTATGTTTTATTCACTTACATCTCCAGAATACATATATGTACGTACATGTTCAATAACCATAACGTATAGTTTGCAATCTTATATTTACAGGCAACTTGGTGAGTACAAAGATTATGTCACTAATAAATCCGCGCCTGAAGGATGTATAGCTGAAGCATATATTGCGCATGAATGCGTCACCTACATGAAGTTGTATTTAGGAGCGTCGTTGGGAGCTCCGCAAGCCATGGAGGAACATGCGCCGCGGTTCAATCTCTCTATAGTTTCCAGTGATGTCGAAGTTGGTGGAGCACGACTGTCCGCCGAGTATGCATTGTCGGATGAAGAGATAGCCATAGCGCACTGGTGGGTACTAATCAATTGTGAAGAAGTTAAATATTGGAAAGAGTTGCACCTAAATTTTCCGGAAGTTGATGGTGATCTCGAGTACCACAACATGACGTTCGCAAATTATTTTCGCACCTGGGTACGTAATTTAATCTTCCCTGTTATATATATATATGTAATTATTTTCTATTGCATATATTTTCGGATATTTACAGTTCAATATCCGTTACAGATGGACATGATTAAATCTGATGATAATCCAAACTGGTCGCACGAACTATTACTTCTTGCGATGCAACCGCAACGGGCTAGAGTTTATCCCACTTGCACAGTGAATGGCATCAAATTTGTATCTGAAGAGAGAGACAGCAGACGAAGAACACAGAATTCTGGGGTGATGGCGAAAGGTCATGGCCTTGACTATTACGGTGTTCTCCATTCAGTGGTCGAACTGGTTTATGCGGAAGGCATGAAAGTGCATCTGTTCAAGTGTAGATGGTTTGATACAGGCGCACAGAGCATGAAGATGGATCAGTACGGCAATTTATCGGTCAACACTGCTACAAGCGCCTACGAAGATGACCCGTTTGTTTTTGCGACATCGGTAAAACACGTGTTTTATCTTGATGACCTTACCAGGGGTGACGCGTGGAAAATAGCGATCATTGTGCATCCTCGAAACATTTACCGGGCGGCTACACTTGGAGTGACCATTCCAGGGCCAGAGGCTGATGCGTATCAGGAGCCGAACGCAGTAGGTATTCATGATGTAGCTACTGTTCGTCAAAATAATGTTAAACATGGTCGAGTGCTCAGAATTCGTGACGAAGATTCAACCTTTATTGATGTTGATCCAAATGAAGAAACAGACGACGACTCTGACGACGAATTAAGGCATAGATTACCAGATATTAATTCTGATACCGAAGAAGACTCATCGGATGACTCAGATTACGAGCCTTAGCTTAGTTATAATTGAGCCTTAGCTTTGTAATTGTTTGTATACTAAAAGAATATGTTTGTACTAAAATAAATAAAGCACATTTAAATTTCATTGTACAGATTTTTTTATTTTTACTCTTGGGCGACGATTTTAACAAATATCGTCGCCCAAGTATTATCTTGGCCGACGAATTACCCTAATTTCGTCGGCCAAGAGTAATCCGAATAATTAAAATAAAATAAAACACATTTAAATTTCATTGTAAAGGATTTTTTATTTTTACTCTTGCGCGACGATTTTAACAAATATCGTCGCCCAAGTATCATCTTGGCCGACGAATTACCCTAAATTCGTCGGCCAAGAGTAATCCGAATAATTAAAATAAAATAAAACACATTTAAATTTCATTATATTAAATTTTTATTTTTACTCTTGGGCAACGATTTTAACAAATATCGTCGCCCAAGTATTATCTTGGCCGACGAATTAGCCTAATTTCGTCGGCCAAGAGTAATCCGAATAATTAAAATAAAATAAAACACATTTAAATTTCATTATATTAAATTTTATTTTTACTCTTGGGCGACGATTTTAACAAATATCGTCGCCCAAGTATTATCTTGGCCGACGAATTAGCCTAATTTCGTCGGCCAAGAGTAATCCGAATAATTAAAATAAAATAAAACACATTTAAATTTCATTTGAATAATTAAAATAAATATCCCGGGTATTTATTTTTTACCAAATTTTTATAGCCCCGTAAGAGTCTCGTCGATTGGAAACTATTCTCAGTTGAAGGTCCGGCCAGATTACGTGATTTGGAGGGTCGAATAGCCGTTTCCGTCCGTTTAGGGGTTTGACCGCGCCGATTGACCGGACGGATCGAGCCCTTATCTTTGTCAGATGGAGCTGAATTTTTTCCCACCTACGTAATTCGTTATGCTGGTCATATCTGACGGTCGGTTTTCAGTTCCTCTTCTCCGATCACCAAACTCACGTTATATGTACTAATGTTGTATAACTTTTTTATATAAGTGTTTAGTTTAAGTGTCGTTTTGAAGACAACGTATACGTAGAGGCCTCAAACACAAAAAAGTCGTGAAATAAGATATGACCGGAACGGTGAAATACGTCAACCCGTGAAAAATGAAGATATTCCGGTAAAATTTCGGTGCCGGTTGTTCCGGTCGCACGAAACACATTTATTTCTACCTAGTGGTAGCCCTATCCCGGGTATTTATTTTTTACCAAATTTTCATAGCCCCGTAAGAGTCTCGTCGATCAGAAACCATTCTCAGTTGAAGGTCCGGCCAGATTACGTGATTTGGAGGGTCGAATAGCCGTTTCCGTCCGTTTAGGGGTTTGACCGCGCCGATTGACCGGACGGATCGAGCCCTTATCTTTGTCAGATGGAGCTGAATTTTTTCCCACCTACGTAATTAGTTATGCTGGTCATATCTGATGGTCGGTTTTCAGTTCCTCTTCTCCGATCACCAAACTCACGATATAAGTACTAATATTGTATAACTTTTTTATACAAGTGTTGAGTTTAAGATTCGTTTTGAAGACAACGTATACGTAGATGCCTCAAACGCAAAAAAGTCGTGAAATAAGATATGACCGGAACGGTGAAATACGTCAACCCGTGAAAAATAAAGATATTCCGGTAAAATTTCGGTGCCGGTTGTTTCGGTTAACGAATTTTTCTCTTATTTCTACCTAGTGGTAGCCCTATCCCGGTTATTTATTTTTTACCAAATTTTTATAGCCCCGTAAGAGTCTCGTCGATTGGAAACTATTCTCAGTTGAAGGTCCGGCCAGATTACGTGATTTGGATGGTCAAATAGTCTGAATTTTATGATAGAACTCTTGGCCGACGATTTTCTTCATCTTGGGCGACGATGTTTATAGTGAAGAATGTCGTCGCCCAAGTAGACTATCTTGGCCGACGATTTTCTTCATCTTGGGCGACGATATTTATAGTGAAGAATGTCGTCGCCCAAATATACTATCTTGGCCGACGATTTTAAAAAAACAGGGCGACGACTTCAAAAATCGTCGGCCAAGCTGCTCTTGGCCGACGATTTTTACAAAACAGGCCGACGATTTTTACAGAATCGTCGCCCAAGAACGCCAGTATAAAAGGCAAAAATTCGGAAACCCTAACCATTTCTTCAGCCGCCAAGCCCTCTCTCTCTCTCTCTCCGAAAATCCTCTCTCTGCCCTCTCTCTCTCCCTCTCTCCGACCCCGACCCCGACCCCAATTCGGAACCCCGACCCCGACGTCGACCCACAATTTAAGGTATAACCATAAAACCCTAAATTGGTTTTAATTGTTTTTGTTGTTGTGATAATTGTAAATTGTTGTTGTTGTTGTTATGATAATTGTAAATTGTAAATTGTTGTTGTTGTTGTTGTGATAATTGTAAATTGTTGTTGTTGTGATAATTGTAAATGGTTGTTGTTGTGATAATTGTAAATTGTGATGTACGGTTTAGGGTTTACGGTTTACGGTTTAGGGTTTAGGATTGTAAATGATTAAATAATTTAGGGTTTAGGGTTTACGGTTTAGGGTTGTTGTTTAAGGTTTACGGTTTACGGTTTACGGTTTAGGGTTTACGGTTTAGGGTTTAGGATTGTAAATGATTAAATAATTTGTAAATATATTGTAAATGATTAAATAATTTTTGATTAAATAATATAAATTATAATTGTAAATATATTGTGGAAATTTTGTAAGAAATAATGGATTATTTTTGAGTAAGGATGTAAATATTCGTAAATTAATTTTTGTGATGTAATAATTGCGAATTAATGTAAATAATTTGTTATGTGAATAAAAAAAATAATAAATCCTATAATAATTATTAAATTTTATTTGTGCTATTATTGTTGATAAATTTTTCGAAGTTTATGGTTATTTTTTGTGAACTTAATTATAAGACGGTAAAATTTTTTTTATAAATTTATGGTTATTTTAAACAGGATGGCCAAGAGGAGAACTTCTGGACAAGACGGCTCGGACGGTACCTCAAACAACCCGTCGGAATCACCGTCGATCGGGTTTCCATGGCAGTTGACGGCCCGACGTGAGGCGCTTAGGGGTGGCGCGAGCGGCTCGGGTTCTGCTGGGCAGTCGGGTCCCGCAGCGACGGCTCCTCGTCATCCACCCATACTTCGCCGGTCGCGATCCCGCAACGACGCCCCCACACAGTCGTCCCCGACCGACGGTGATGGCGGGTCATCCGGGGTCCCTATGGTGCCGTCCGGCCTCTTCCTTCCTCCGACGATACCGGCGATACCTCGCGTCGATGAGGAGGGTCGACCGATTCGGGAGCAGCTCCCGCATGTGGCACCGCACGAGGCCTATATCTACCGGGAGTTTCCCACGCCTCTTCATCCCGTGAGGGTCTCCGAGCAGGCGGACGGAGACGAATCCGTCGGCTCAGCCTCATCCTCAGGTAATTTATTATTACTTTTTTGTCGATTTACATTTTTTTTTTTTGTAAAAATGTATTATTAATATTAAATTTGATTCACAATGTCACAGCCGCCTGAACGAGAAGGCGGAACATGAGAGGCACCGTCAGCAACAAGGGACTCGATAGGGCGGTCGAGTCCGCTGGACGGATCGCCATCCCGTTTTCCAACGGGAAACCGGTGGACGCCGTGTTGGGAAACCGGTACACGCGCGCCGCGGGAGGCACCATCCGCTCCAGACTCCCTATGTTGTGGGGAGTCTGGAGCCAGGTTCCTGATGGAGTGAAGGAGATGCTCCATCAGTCGATGTCGGTGAGTTTACTCAATCAATTACTATTTTTTTAACTAATAAATTATTTAATTATCGAAAAAAATACTAACAAGTGGTAATGCAGCAATGGTTTGTGGTTCCCGAGGAGGGACGTGACTGGGCGGACAAGGCCCATAGGGAGAGGTACCTCTAGCTATTTAATAATTTATTAAATTTTATTTTTTTAATAAAATTATTAATATTTTTTTTGTATATGTAGGTTCAAGGAGTGGAAGCACGACCTCCGGGAACACTGGAAGAAGTACGGGAGCGACCGTTCGGGTACCCCGAAGGAGTTCGAGTATCGGGAGTACGAGTGGCGGTGGCTTCTTGTCACGCAGTTCAACGACCCTCACAAACAGGTAATTCGTAAACAAATTTGAATATTTAATTAGTGAATTAATTATAATTGTATGTTTTTAAATATTTACTAACGATAATTTTTTTTTGAAGCACCTCGCCCGGGTGAACGCTGAGAACCGGCAACAGAACACAACCAACCATCGTGCCGGTTCGAGGCCGTTTTCGGCCATCATGGACGACGTGCGGCGAGAGCGGCCAGAGGAGAACCCCTATGTGGGGGACCTTTCAGAGGGCATATCCTCATTCTGAGGAGGATCTTGTAAGTTCCTTATATTTTCTAATTTTTAATTTTAATTACATTTTATTAAATGTATATTAATATATTTTTATAATATATCCAATTAGGCGAGGGTGAGGGAGGCGGAGCAAGAGGTCATCAGAGGCATGGTGAACGACACATGGCCGGGCACGGCAGAGGATGACATGTCAGAGGCCATGTCCAGGATCGACACTTCAGATCCTACCGTTGGGGCGCGGATTATGGCCACTGCCTTCGCGCAGCGTTCCAACACCTACTACTGCCGGGGTATGGGAGACGCTGGAAAGGGGATCCTGAAGACGACGCCAGGATTTCAGCGCAAGGGAGCCGCCGGAGCCTCAAGCAGCAACAGCCAGACCACTCGGCTACAGGATCAGTTCGCAAGTCTACAGTCTGAGCTGGAAGCCCAAAGAGCGAGGGAGATGGCGGAATCATATGCGGCTTCCAATGCTGCGCATATGGAGCGGGTGAATGAAGTCACCAATGCCAACCAGGCGGCTATGGGACAGTGGATGACTGCCTGCATGTCTGCACTTGCGGCCGGACAGCCGTTTCCGCCCATGCCTACGCCTATACCATTACCTCAGTGGCCCCATCCTCAGTGGCCCCAGCCTCAGCAGCAGCCTCCTCAGCCTGACCAGCCGCCGCCTCAGGACCCTCCGAACGGGAATGATGAGTTAGATTTCGGGTTTCTCGATCCATAGGCAGAATTTTTGTAATAAATTATTTATAAATTTATAAATTTGTGTTATTTTTAATTAAATTTTAGTATTAGAAAACTTTAAAGAAATGCCGAAAAAAAAATTCCAGCAAAAATTAAAAAAATATTATTTATATATTTAAAAAAATTATTTAATTATTTTTAAAAAAATAATTTAAATATATCTTAGGCGACGAAATTTCTAAATCGTCGCCCAAGATTCAACACCTTGGCCGACGAAAAAATAATATCGTCGCCTAAGATGTAGTGATCTTAGGCGACGAAATATTTATTTTCGTCGCCCAAGGTTAGAAGATCTTAAGCGACGAAAAAAATTTTCGTCGGCCAAGGTGTTGAATCTTGGGCGACGAATATTTTTGGGCGACGAGAGGTATATTTTAGGCGACGAAATTAGTATCGTCGCCTAAGAATTACTCTTAGGCGACGACGGAATTAAATTTCGTCGCCCAAGTTCTTCACCGACGGACTTCTGGCGACGACTTCTTGGCCGACGACATGTCGTCGCCTAAGTACTTAGGCGACGAAATTTTTAAACAGGGCGACGATTTTTTTTCGTCGCCCAAGACCTATTTTCTGGTAGTGGCGAGTAACATCACCCAGCTTTTCAGAAGGGTTAATAATCATATTGAAGTCACCAACCAAGATCCAAGCATCATCATTTTGAGGCTTTTTTTTTTTTTTTTTTTTTTGATTGAGAGCAGAAATCTCATTCCAAAGAGTTCTTTGGAAAGCCTTCTGGGGGTAAGCATAAACAAAAGTGGTAAACCAATTCAAGAAGAATAATTACTAAGATCAGTGTCATAGACCACCACATTGGCCATGCAAAAGCATTAATCATCAAAAGACAAACTAGATAAAAGTTTATTTCCTAAATTATCAAATGCTTTAGTGTCAATTATACAAATTCAGAACATCCAAGACTATAGTAGTTGCATAATAAAGAGGCTGAGCATCAAAGCCAGGCCGGAAACTACCCCGGTTGTTCCAAATTAAGATCTTCAATTAAAGTTGTTGAAACTTGAAAGCATTGGAGGGGCCATCTTCCCTAGTCCTGGCCATTCTTGAGTCCAAGTCTTCATCTAATATTCAGCTTTATTTTGCTGGAAGATTTGTAGGAAGATTTGTGGAAGTCCATGGAGGATTGGGCAACATACGATTGATTATGATAATGATGCGCAATCAATAGAGACCAGACTTATATACTAATCATGGAACATCTCTGTCTGAGCAGGTATGGTGGGATGTGTCTCTTTCATTTATCTTGTCCTATTATGAGCATGATCTTTTGGGTGTGCCACAGTTTAGGTTTCGTTAATTTATTTGTTTTGCTTCATTGATTTTTTTAGAAGTGTGTGAATTTTCAAAGTGTGACGAAATTTTAGCATCTAAAATCTAAAACCTCTTGATGAATTGAACTGCTTAGATAATTTCTAAATATCGAACTTCTCTCCGTTGCTGTATTAATTGGTTTCAGTATCTATCATCTCTTACATGGAAGAAGTGCGTTCAAACTTCAAATTTAGCCAGTACTACTCATCATGCATGGAATTTGCGTGCCTATTTGCAACAAAAGTAATGCTGTGAAATTGTAGTTATGGCACTGATTTTTGACACTGTATCTGGGTTTCTTGAGTGAAATTTGCATTGATATACTGAAGAAACTATTCAACAGATCTACATATATATATTTGACAGAAGTAGAAGCCTAGTGTAGAAAGTCCCCAAAGCCTAATGAGTTGCAAGTGAGGCAAAACATTGAAATAAAAGCTTAGGGAATTGATCGAGAATACATATACATGCATCAATAGGCATCAGGCAAGGACTGGAGATACGGAAATTTCCGATAACTAGGGTTCGGAAACTGCATGTTTCTGATGTTTCTCACGCCTATATATATCAGGATCAGTATGCAAAGTTGCTCACGCTGAACCGAAATTGCAGCTTGTTGCCTAGTAGAGAGTAATCCAAATTAAGCCCTTTCGAAATGTCTACCCCAATCTTGGCCAGCAACGGTAGCACTGCTACTCAAGCTTCATATCTGGATGTTCAAAGACGAACAGCAGATTACAAGCCAAGCATTTGGAGTTACGAGTTTCTTCGTTCTCTTCACATTGATGACCGTAATTATGTATGTACAAATTTTACATTAACTCAGTGCACACTGTGATCATCTTCAATATTACTCGATCAGCTAATTAACTAGTATATATATGCATGCCTGATTTTTCAGAAGGAACAATACGAAGATAATAAGTGGAAATCGATGGAGGAGTATGTGAAACATATGCTTGGCTATGATAATGATGCACAGTCAGTAGAGACCACACTTGAAGTGATCGATGACATCCAACGATTAGGTTTGGGACACCGACTCGAGGCCAGTATAATAGGAACCCTTCATAGAATTATGAAGAATCTTGACCAAGTAACAGACGAGGATACCCCAAGTCTCCACCTCACTGCTCTTAGCTTCAGGCTCCTTCGACAGCATGGGTTTCAAGTCTCCCAAGGTAAGTAGCTAGGGATTTCATTCAATTAATCAACAGTCAACAATGCAGTAGAATACTGCTTGGTTACCTTCTTACGTTCTGTAAGTGAAAAACCCTGCTCATGTTTTGATTCCTTCAATCACAATTGTTTTGTAAAATCAATGGCGTGTTCACCTTTTCAAAACTTACCCACGAAATGTTGCTATCAGTTTTTGACTGTTGGTTTTCACTCTTCTGGAATAGTTTTCTGAGATTCTTTGACAGCTAAAGAGAACAGAATGTTGGGAGTTGCTCACTTGTTCATGTCAACTTGTGTCTTTCTTAATATACATGTATAGGCATGCTGTCAATAATGCAGAAGAAGATTTGGAGTCAATTAGTGAACCTTGCCATTCACTTTCCTATTGATTCCAGGGAAAGTCAACAACAACTACACTACTTCTATATGATATCCTACTACTAGCTTTCTATTCTTTGTTTCATTAGTTGACAAATAATTGAGACATAAGAAATCTTAGTCTTTAGTTTTCACGGTAAAAAAATTCTACAATGCTCTAGAATAGTTGTAGAATATTGATGCTGATGATGATGATGATGATTAAGAACAGGAAAATTATTCATGTGCTAAATATGGTAGCTTAGGCCTCAAAATGGAAAAGTATGTAATGAAATGTGTTCAGCTTTTCATTCCCTCCCAAATTTCTCAACATGCTGCTTTCCAGCTTGCATTGCATTAGAGAATGTGAATTCCCCAATGTGAGAGTGACTTGAAGAAAATGACTTGACCTTGAATTCTCATATTCTACCCAGCCCAGAGCACTACAGAAAAAATTACTAGGGACTATTCATAACAAAATGGCTCAACAGAAGTTCTCTTTCTGTAACTGTATAGAACCAAGAGTTCACCTTTAGTTATGCAGATAAGAAAGAAAAACTGGTACAAACACAAAAAGTCATAAGCCCCCACCCTTTCCTTTTTGCTATACATATATGAGATATAGTACTTCACAAAAGAAAAAAGAAATGCAAAATTATCATGAACAAAGTTTGGGCAAAGATCTTGCATGACTGTGGCTTGATAACACTCTTGATTTTGTGAACTTTGCCATTTGGGTTTGCATTTTCTTGCACATTTTCTCCAACTCCATAACCCTCCACTGCATACCATGTAAATGTTCTCTCAGTTTCTCATTATCAGCTGAGATATCGAGTTTTCCAGCGTAAAGCACACATTGTTCATTGGAATCATGATCTTTCCTTCCCTTGTTATCTACCTCAGTGACACTAAAAGGGGAGTCACCATAGGACTTGGGATTGCTCGTCACCTGGAGTAAACTTTTAAGCTTGACTTGCTGAGAAATGAGAGCTTGGACTGCTGATTTTGATGGGAATTTTGCATTCTGAGAAAGGTGTATGCAAACTTCTTGCGAGAGCTTCTCGTAGTTCAATAAACAACAGAGTTTCATCTTTTCCTCTTCAGACAATCCTCCATGTACCTATAAAAAAAATTCATACACATAAATCTAAAATTAGTCTCAATTTTTAAGCTGTCAAAATCGCTATTTTAATTCTAACCATCATAGCTTTATGTACATGGCTAAAATTACAGGTGCCAGAAACTAGAGGACTAAAGAATAAATCTTTGAGATAGATGCAATACCTCTAGATACATATCAATGGCACGGTAAAGCGCATCATAAGAGTCTCTGGCAGCATCTGGCAGGGCCATGGCTAAAGCAAGAAACTTTGAAGGCCTTAAACAAGGATCAGGGGCTACTTCTGCTATATACATATCCACCAAGACTCCAACTTTCCTCAACCTCACAGGAGAAGCTTTTGCTGTTCCTCCACGCAGAAATGAGTTCAAAACCCTCAAAACAAGATTGACATCATACAAGTGATTGATCCCATGTGGGGAAGGAACAAGCAAGTTATCCAATGATGCCTGATCCAACTGTGAACCAATCATGCTCTCCAACTTATTCCTGATGCTTTTGTTTATGTTCATATTCTGAACAACTCGGAGAATCCAAAACAAAGTTTTGCATGAAACAGAGCTCTGATCAAGAATGTGAAGCATATCAATGACTGTTTCTACAATAGTGCGCTTTGCATCAGATTTGGCGGTGTAGAACTTTGATTTCTGGTAATAAAAGAGGAACCTACTGATAGTAACATGATCGAATTTTCGAGTAACCATGGACTTCACCAGCATTTCAACCAAATTGGGACCTAAAACTAAAAGATCCTCAAACCACCATGTTGCGCGAGAGGAGCTGGTTTTCAAGCTCTCAGTGCTTCTAGTGTCGCACGAAAACCGAATGCCAGAGCTATCTGGGGACGAAGTTGAAGGACATGGACTTGCTTCACTGGTCAAAGCCAGTCTTCCGACAATGCAATCCAAGCATTTCTCAAGTAGAGGCAAACAATTAGTCGCCGGAAGTAAATCTTGGCACTGCTTCAAAGTAATCAAGAGCTCAGACCAAGTCCAATACCTCATATCTTCGAGTGATTTCTCGGTTTTTTCGAACAAATTACTCGCTCCAGATACAGATATGTTCATTTCCATGAAAATGGCAGCAACATGTAGGAGGGAAATATTGGAAGGATTTACGTCAATGCTGCCATTGTTGTGGCAGAACCTTGAAATGAGCTCAAAACTCTCTGCCCCTCCTGGAAAGTCATGGAACACAACTTTAAGATTTCTTGTGGAACCTTTTGATTTGCCAAGTAACTTGCTCAACTTGCCGGAATAGGAAGAAACAACTCTCTGCAGAAATGGTCATCAAGATTCAAAAACCAGAGTTAGATGAGAACTAGCTTGTGAACAAAGCAAATAACGCCTACAACTCATACAGAGCCAAGTAAATGATGGGTCACAAAGCTATGCAATACCAATGCTTTCTCAAACTAACAGAAATACAACCAAGACAAAACTCCAACAAATCTCAGAATTGATGGAAACCCACCAAGAGAATGAACACATTGAATTGGGTAAAAAAGAAAGGACCAGATAGAGGTCCTTATAGGCCATAAATTGTGGGGAGGGCAAACCCAGAATTGATGTCTACGGATCAGAGGTCATCCCTTCAATGAAGGGCAGAAATAATTTGAGCAATAAATGGTTTCCAAACCAAGCGATCCAAATTCGTGAAAAGAAAAGATGGGGGAACATTGCAGGCCCATAGAGCGATAAACACAACCATTAAATGAGAGGAGAATGAAGGAAAGGGAAAATAAGGACCCCTGCCATAACATTTCAACGTCGTAGTTTTATGAGAATCGCTCTTTACACCTCCACAAAAATAGACTGAACCGAAGCATGAAGGTGGCCATGACCCACATCAATGCAAAACAGATGAGATATTAAATGGTGGGTAACATAGAATTTAGCCATGAAAATAAACTACTATAACATACACAAAGCACAAAACTTGCAAAAGATGCAAACTTTGCAGATGGGTTTGCAAGCATTTGAGAATTTTCTTTTACCTTGTTCACCATGAAAGACTCTTCACCATTAACATCCACTTCAAGATCACAGCAAGCCTCCATTGTACCCAAAATGATGAAACACAAACCCAAAACCCACCTCAAATCAGGAGCCTTTTCTGGGAAATTGTAACCAGAAGAGAAAACGAAAGCAACTTTCCAACAACCCAGCAGAGACAAATAGAGGAGTGAAGTGGAGGAGGAAGAAGATGACACAACTCACACAAGGTCATATATTCTGAAATGGGCAAGAAGACAAACACAAAGAGTGAAAGAGGTTAAGGGGGGTGTTCTTTGGTTAATGCAAATGTGGGTACTATTGGCTCAGGCCTCAATTAACTGGGATATACAGAGAGACAAGGGATCTAAAAGGTGCATTAGGAACTGTGAGATGACAAAGAGTATAAAGACAGAAAAGGGTGACATATAATATTTGACTAATGAATCCATAGAGCAGTTGAAGTGTGTGTTTACTAAATTTAATTACAGTAATACTAGTATAGTTGTTGCCCCCATTCTGACATTCCCAGAGAGGAGATGAATCTCAGTTTGGGAAAAATGGTAAAAGTGGAAGTAAATTCATTATTGGTGTTGATGTGCGATGTTCTTGGGGGGAGACCATTGAGGTTGGAAGGAAAGCCATGTTGCTGGCTTTCCCTCCATGGGTTTATATTCCACGTTGTTCGCTGCAAGTTTCTGTAAGCCACAGTTGCACCCATTACCTTCCTCCTGCTCACAACCTTTATTCATCTTGTCCTCTCGTGGTAGGCCGTTTGTTGAATTGACTTGAATGCCCACCTCTGGGTCCTTATCGGACTTTCTTTCTGGTTCTTTAGCTTAGAGATATTTGGACGTTTGTTTTTGGGTGTGGACCCTCCGTTCTGACTTCCGGGTCGCCCACACAAAGATGAAAGATCATGACATTACTTTCATTTTGGTTATTTTTTTTTTTCGAACAGAAAACTTAGGTTAATTTGTTGTAAAGATTTTACATAAGATCATGCAAAGAGAAGAATAATCACACTTTTTTTACAAAGATCGGAGACTCGGATTGAGTCAATCACATATGTCAATCTTTACAAGAATTGCAAGATTTAAAGCTTACATAATTTTGAAGCATAATTCCGGCTACATGACTCCTGTGATAAACTCCATACAAGTTTATACGTCATATTGTTTAACAATAAAAGAAGTTTTTACGTGTGGTCGAACCTGGGGTACGGTAGTCTCTGCCTCTCTGGTGTAAAAAGAATCTTGGGGCAGCTCGAGTCTTAAGTGAGCAATTATTCCACACTCTAAAAAGCCCAATCTTTGTAGTATCGGCAAAGCTTGAGCCCAATCATGTTCTATAGATTAAATTTAATAGTTATATTCATATAAGCACGTAACTCTAACGTCAAACCGACCTTAGCTCAGTTGGTAGAGCGGAGGACTGTAGTTGTTTCCAACAGATATCCTTAGGTCACTGGTTCGAATCCGGTAGGTCGGATTAATTTTTATTTTTTATTGTCCCCTCAAGAAGTGGAACTATCCACAAGGTTAATATCTCTCGGATCTTTGTAAGATTTAATAGTAAACTATAGTTACTGACCAAATATTAATTGACAAAAAAGTTCATTAAACATATTACTAAACAAATAAAGATAAATTTTTACAAATAAGAACCAACTGTTATATTGTTGTCATGTGTCGTTGCACATTTACAATTTTACAGAGAGAGATGAAAAACACAATGAGGGGAGAGAGACGAAAGATGGGGCAGACAGGGTATTATGGTCAATTAATAGGTAGAATATGAATCAGGCTTGGTGTTATTAGTTTTAGACTTAGGCTAATATCCTAAATTATATAAAAATTAATAAAAGTAGTTTTTTGTATTTTTAAATTTAGTCATGCAGTGCTACGTAATTCTCTTAAGATTTAAGCCAGCCTCTGTGTAACCTTCACAGTACGTTCCCATATAATTTGATTAAGAAAGGACTAGCCAACAAGCTAATTAATTAACAAGTAACTAAATAATTTCATTGTAACACACTATTTCAAGAAACAAAAGCCTGCACATGTATACAGAGGGGCAAACAGATTAAAGTGCTAGATTTTGTCTCATACAATCACAAAAGACAACACGTCTCTCTTCGCCTTTCATGTGAATCATATTTCTTAGCTTTCCCAGAGCTTCAATACAAACGTACTCCTGCTCGTGAAAAAGAAAAAAACATTTTATTCAAACACAAGAAGATGATGATCATCATCTGCCTTTTCTTGTCTTGTGCTCGATCATAACTTTTGCAGCTTTTGACGAATAGAGAAAAAAGCAAACCATACGTGCTTTGTTCTTAATTTGTCTTTGCCTCTCAGACACTTTGAAGCCACACACAAACTTACCCCAAAATTAATCCTCCAACAGTAACCCAGTTTGATTTGGTACCCAAGCTGTGGCAAAAACCGAGTTGTGTCCCTTCCAAGTCAAGACCAACATTTCTTCTTCACGTTTCATGCCCCAGCCACTAGCATGTTCATCGAGCAAGGTCTTCACTTCCCCAACAGTCTCTTCACAAAACGGCGAGCTCAAGAAACCGGCGTTCCTCAGCCGCTGTGACGCCGTAACGCCGGACTCTAGCCTCTCTATTCTCTGGACCCCTTCGAAACCGATGATGTTCTCGATCTTCTGACCAATGTCGAACTCGTACTCCATCCTCTGGTTACTATCTTTGGGTAAGAAAGTCTCCAAGGAATCAAAGGGTATCCACAAGTAGTTAAAGCATGTGGTGATTCTCGAACTGAGGCTCGGGGAACTTAGATCGGAATCTTCGTCCACGACGACGATGATTCTAGGGTTGAGGCATCTAATCCTGGTAAGAAAAGTGTTACGAGCACTATTAGAACTACCCTCATCATCGGACAAATAGCGTAACCAGTTTTGGCAATTTACTACCAAGGCCTCGTCGTCGTCGAGATTTAACGAAGTAGGGTTCAGTTGGCTCAATAACAATTCGAAAGAAGACGAGTTTTCGATGACATTGAACTCAAATGGGACATCCCTAAACCTGGAGAAATTTCCCAAACGAAGACCGACCTCTTCAATTGACACATTGAGCAAAGGAGGAACTAGAGGCCTACAAGAGGGAACAGTCACTCTAAGTGATTCAGGAGGGCCTTCTGGTCTTTTTCCCAGAGCATCTATGAGAGTAGGCCACTGCATACAGTGGGTAATGCTAAAGTCCAAGATATGTATCTTTGAGCACCCTTGAATTGCTTGGAAAATTGCACTGTTGGATGCACAATATCCAAACCTGTGCCATGGGATTAGATCAACATACCCGGCTAGCTCCGTCACCGTCATCAGCCTCCTCTCTGCCGCGGTGGTGCTAGTAGAAGCACTACTGCTGCTAGGGTTAGAACCCCCACCTCCGTTAAAGCTGTTGACACTGGGGCAAATTCTAGAGGATCTTGAGATCAGTGCCCTTAAGATCCAGGAGGTGAGCCTTTGATTAGGGTCACCAACAGAAGAAGCGACATTGTTAAGCACCCACATCACTTGCTGAGCTAAAGTGACGTCGTTGCTCTCTAGGGCACTCGCGCAGTGAAGCAAGAGTTTCTCTATGCAAGCTCCATCGAGGCTTCCGAGGCATCCTCTGAGAGCGCCAGTGAGGGAGGCGCCCTGAGAGGTGGTGTTGTTTATCAAGAGACTCGGACTCTGTAAAGCAGCAATTGACGTACTGCTACCTACTCTCACTTCAGTTTTCATGGCTCTGGTGACAAAAATTAGGTTTGATTTGGGGGATCAGGGAAGAAGGAAAATGAAGATGGAGAGGAAGAGGGAGAGTCAAAGATGCTAGCTAGCAAGCTGCAGGACACGCGGCCTGTAGTTATTTGTGGAAGGGATTATCGAGCTAGGGTTTTATCTGGTTGGTATGTGACTTTTCACAGGTGGAAGAGATAGAGAGATATGAAGTCCTTTGGGTACTGGAGAAATCGGTCTGCTTATGGCTTCTATGTCTCTGGGAAGTGCACAGAGCTAGGTATAGAGTTGAAAGCTATGTATTTAGCTTATGTGGTAGCTACTTGAACCATATTTATAGTACTGGCCAGAGAGTGAACTCTAATCCCGTAAAAATCCACCTAATTATCCACAGACATATTTATTTACCACAAAGGGAATTCGTAATGGTAAAATTACAAGAGTACATTGAAAGACTGTACGTAGCTAGTTTGTAAGTTTTTATTTTCTTGAATTGTCCGAACTAATTTTAGATATGTGTTGTACGTACGTGTCAAAATTAATTTTAGATATATATATTGAGCTAGAGATGCAAAAATGCACTAATTTAGTATTATAGTGATTATTAAAAGTTTATGTTTATACAAAAGTGAAGTAGTTAAAGCAATTTTCGTTAGGTTCAAATAAAAATTTGAAGTAAGCGGTGATCATAATTCTGAGCACTAATAGCATCTTTAACAGATTTTTTATATTGACTTCTTAACCATTTTAGAAAACATGTTAATTTAGTTTTTTATCACATTTTACGAGCTCTAACAAGACTCCTAACATCCACTTCTTATGATGAACACCAAAAAGATCTACCAAAATTATCAGTAATTAGCCCTGCTTTGAGTGATCAACTCGTCTTAATTAATTATATATCAAGTTAGTGTTTGCTCATATCATATTCGTCAAATTGCATATATAGGAGTCCTTCTGATTTAGGCTCTGAGCTAATTTGGCCTATTCCTAATTACATCGCACGTAGGCACCATAATCAATCTCATTAGATCGATGGAAAGTGAAGAGTAGGTTAAAGAAGCTGTCTTAGCCGGCCAAATTTTTGTCGAACTTATATTCATGGAATGCGATTTAAGACAGAATCACAATACTAATTTAATTGGGGAAATGGATTTGCCTCTGAGTTTTGTGATGGCTACCTTTCATTCCCATCCTTCCACATACACGATGTATATAGGAGAGTTCATCTTGGTTTCTTGTGGCATGTGAAGCCACAGCACAAGACAAATTAGACCTCTTCCCCACGGGGACAAAGTTTGGTTTGCTCACAAAGATGTCACTCCTATATGGGTTAAAAACCGAAGAATAATATTTGGCATATTTAAACCTCTATAATTAGTAGTGTTGTTTGCTTGTTTTAAGTTGGCAAGTAAAGAACAGCATTCTTGGTCAATCATCATTGTTTCAAACTTTCAATGGTATATAGAAATAGCTAGACGAAGCTGCAGCATATGGAAGAGGCTTATAGACTATTGGATATATGTTTGTCGTTTAATTACTTTTGCATGGTATCCTCTCATCAGTGAATGTAAGATGGAGTAAACCAGGAGGGGTAAATTTATCTCTTTTCATAATACTGATAATAGAGAAGGGTGAAAACGATTTCAAGAATGGGTGAATACAATACCACAGAATTGTGAGAATTTTGGTGATATATATATATATATATATATATATATATCTATAACCATAAGATGAGAAATAGTTTACAAAAATAGAGTGCATGTATAGTACTAGCCTCATATTGAATCTTCCATAAGAAAATCCTTAAGCAACCAGACAGACACAGTTAGCTAGTGGCTCATCAAAATTACTTACACTGCATACCATGGTATACCAAAGGCGGACATATATAATTGATATCTCCCCACAGAAAGATTCTTTCAAAATGAACTGAACTAAAAGTCTAAAACAGTGATCGAATTGTCGACTATATCTCTATGTTCATTTGTAACTGTACTCGTTCACCTAGCCTTCTTTTGATCCTGATCGATTTGGTTGCCACAATGATCGGTTTGACAGGTGAATAATGACTTTAACCTGGAGCAACTGATGACCAGAAGGGATCTAATTTTGCAGAAACCATGATTCGAGAATCTCATGATCTTTTACTCTTGGCAAAGGAATTGCTTTGTATGTAGAGCCTTTGTCTTATCAGAACCATAGGTGATTGATTCAATTAATCAAGCAGAAACCACATTCAGGGGTATAGATTCATGCAGCCGTGATATATATCATCCTGCAGGTGCTAATTACGATTTAAACTAACCCAGCAAATATCATATCAAACTTATAGATAAGTTTGTCAATCCTTGGATCTGTACCTCTAGTATCAGTTTCGTCTTCATATTGAAGCATCAGACTGAATCTGCATAATGGGGATATCTACTAATGCTCCGATCCAAACAGATGAGATCATGATGAGAACAATGCATTGAACAATATTGACACCAATGGAGCACCATACAGGTTGAACACTAATTTGTTTGTTGCATGCCGAATTATTAAAGGAGCAAATAGATCGATATTCGCTAATTATTTCCTCAATATTTTTTGGTGTACTTGAGTATGAAATTGGTTAATGTTTGCCTTGAAAGATAAATGAGTAGGGCAAGAAAGCAGTTATGCCACGTCAAAACAATGAGCCAGTGATGCTAACTTGGATGTGATATATAAAAGTTCTGGATCCAAGCATAGGAAAATTCACCCATAGTTCACTTCCAAAATTCAAATCGGTTCTTATATGCTTGTCGTGTAAGGATATCTACAAATCTGAAAACACACAGGTACCTTTCACCCATGGATCTCATGCGATGTGTTTACAAAATAGAACTGCTTTTCGTGCATAACAATTATTATAACGACATGAACAAGTCCCCGTTTCAAGAAATTTGGAAACCTCTCTATCACGGCTCGACCTATTTGTTTTCCCTTTCTAGATATGACTGTATGAGGCTCAACTCTGTGGGAACTAAAGGTATGAGCCTTGAGTCCAGACATAAAAGGCCCAACAATATGAACACAAGCTATCAATAACTTTGAAGGTGCTAGTTTCACCTAAGTCACATTCGCCAATTTCGGAGAAGCTAACTTTATAGCCGACGTGCTTATTAGCCTTGGTCATAGCCTTGATGTTCCAAGTATGTGGGAAGCGAATTTCCCTCCTTCTATTGGTGCTACTCTAGATTTTGACCTCTTTGGTGTTAGATGCGTCAGAGGTTCTTCTCCTTTGTAGTTAGTCTATTCGCGAATTTAAACAAAATTTAAAATTAACTTTGAAGGTGCTAGTTTCACCTAAGTCACATTCGCCAATTTCGGAGAAGCTAACTTTATAGCCGACGTGCTTATTAGCCTTGGTCATAGCCTTGATGTTCCAAGTATGTGGGAAGCGAATTTCCCTCCTTCTATTGGTGCTACTCTAGATTTTGACCTCTTTGGTGTTAGATGCGTCAGAGGTTCTTCTCCTTTGTAGTTAGTCTATTCGCAAATTTAAAATAAAATATAAAATTAACTTCGGAGAATATCAACCATTAGATTAAGGTGAGCTCACTTAAGGTACCATATTTAAGAGACTGTAACAAGTGTATACGTATATAACGGCTGAAAATAGATATAGTTTTAAGTTGTTATAATGTACGTTGTTTATTATATTTAATACATGTAGTTGAGATGCATTTGTCCCTCATAATCTCTTAAAACCGTCCCTCATGTGAGCAAACATGTCATTAGGTTACCGGACAACTGGGTCGGTAAAGTTGTCTAATAAGAATACGACACGTACAAAATAAGAGCAGTACTACTGAGAGATAGATTATTGTGTATGGCAGACTAATCAATGCATATGTCGGGAGTGTTTTTTGAGTATTCACTTTAATTAAAGTAAATGTAGATTCATAATATACTTAGAAATTTCTAAGTTTTGATTGATATGTCTCATCGTTACAGGGTACGTTTGCCCTACTTATTGTGGTGTAAAAGTTTGCAATGGCATGGACACACAACGGTCTTTTCTCATTAGTTGGCCTAATTAATCTAATAGTAGTAATGCAACAATTGAAGTTTTCTTTCCCAAGACTACTATTCCTTTGAGTCAGTTTTTTTCTCTAACATTATTCAGATAAAAAAAACTATATGTTTTGAGAAACAAATGTTGATATAAGAAAATACATTACAAATGAGAATCTTTATCATAAGTTCATCACCAACTCTTACATTATCAAAATGGAAAGGCTTGAGAAGCAGAAAGTGATATGGATTTGAACAAGCATGCGCACCGTGACCCATTCTAGCAATTGCATCCGTTATAAAATTTCATTGAGCATTTTCTCAATATAAATTAGGCACATTTTTATCATCATCTCAAGCTTGAAAACACTATTTTATCTCTTTTTCATTCGGACCAGCAAGGAAGTCTAAGAATCTAAGATAATTATTTCAGTTTTTAGTTTGTTCGTTATGTGTTATGTTTGATCATCTAATTAAGATAAGAAAAAAGCTAAAGCTAGTATGCCCCTTTTACAAGTGCAGTGATGATGACAAGTTTATTGCGTGCTTAACCCAAAAGTCTAGAATCAAATCTGTAAAATCCAAACTGGTTAAGGAGTCAAAAATTAACCCGCCACATCACTTGTGGAGTTAAAAAAAAGGTAAAACAGATCCCCAATTTACCACAAACTTAATGACGTACACTATAACCGCCTTTACCTTCTCAGATAAGGATTGCCGTTACCCCATTCAACCAGTCTTTCTATAAAAACACCATCATTATCCAAATCTCACCCAAAACCCACGAGATTTTTACCACCAAATCAATCCAATACAAATCATGAAGTCTCTCCTCTCTGATCTCCACTCTTGCTACCGCGCCGGGGCGTCGAAGCGGCGATCAGCTTCTTCAACCGCGGAGGCGCGTGCTGATCACGCGCTGAATACATAATTTTTGGGCATATAATCTTCTTGCCCTAAATTATTTTTGATGGTATACATAATTGGATACTGTAATTTCTTCGAGCTTCAATTTGGTTATATTATTTACGCTTAGGTACACATATATACACATTTGTGTCAGTTTTAAAAAAAGATATCGTATGAACTTCATTCACTTCAATTATCTTAGAGAATCACAATACGATTTTCGAGCCAAGATGATCTAGACAACCTGGGAGATGTGACTCTCTCCAACACCCAACTCAGAATAATTTTTGACCTTGGTGAAAACTCCTTTGCCGGAAAACTGTCAGAGTCAGTGAGGGACATGTCGTAGGTCTTGAAGCCCGTCCTAAGCTTCAATGGGTTTTCCGATGAAACCTCGGGGAGCCTCAAATATTTGCAGAGGCTGGAGTTGTTGGGCATGAGTTATAACGAGTTCAACAACTTTGGCTTGCCTGTGTTCTAGCTTGTCCATATCATTCAACCGGTGTTCCTTGGGTTAGCGAAGGTAACTCTTAACCTTCACAAACTAACCAATGGGTCCAATCCCACTAAGGTTTGTCACTGACGCGCGGAGACTAACCACAATCCATATGAAATTTTAGAAAGTCCTTTCCAAGAATTTTGGAAGCATTTTTAATAAGTTGCACCAGGGCTGGAACTGAAAGCCTCAAACTGACTGAATACCTCGTTTGACCTTCCATTTCCGTCGCAACCCCACTTTCGTGCAAGTAGAGTTGAGCGCCAAAACTTCCCTCCTTTACCAAACTAACCCTACCCGGCTGTTCTTACGATTCCATACCCGTATGGACAACCCACCCTCCTACCGAAATGACACTTACACCCCTTCTCTTGTATCAAACATGTATACGGTAAATAATATTCTAACAAAGGACAATGCATTATGCATCCAGTAAGTTTGCAACTTTTACATGTGATATCACGATATATAAGAGCTTCACCTGTAGTGTGACAACCTATAACCCTGTCTTATAAATATATATGCTCATTAATAAATGATATTGAATACGAAAAAAATCATGAAGTACAATTGGATTGTCCATATTCAAAATTTTAATTACAAAATTTAAATTCAAGCTTAAAATTTTAAAAAGTTAACTTAGAACTTAATTCAATCGTCGTTGCTTCGTTCAATATTAATCTTTTAAAATGTTTTTTAACCTTTTCATAATTGGTAAATAATATAAAAAAACATGAAGAATAATAAATATAACGTGAGAATCGTAACGGAATAAGTCGAGTAAAAGTTGACTATTGCAGTTTTCTAATTTTCTGTTTCTTTTCTTACCCGTCCAGAGCTGCCCGTTGCCCGATCCACATCTCCGTACAACGCGAGCTCTCGTTATACGTAGACGGTGAAGACCCAACACTCACAAGGCTATTTTAGTCTTTTGCAAAAGCCACGCGACCCTCTCACAAATTAACCCAAAAAAGCCCAGAGGCCGAAAACACCCCCAAACTTTATAAAAAAAAAAAATGGAAACGAAAAAGATTAATAGCACGGAGGGGAGGGCCTCGTCTTTGTTTCAGACCGAGAACTGCAACAAAAGAGAGAGAGAGAGAGAGAGACGAACGCACAGAGAGAAATAGACACAGAAAAAACTCCAAGAGATAGATTTTTCTCATTGGGCTCGAGAGCTTTTCCCTCACGCGCCGCTTCTCGATCTGTCTTGAATTGACTCTATTCACCCACGCGCCTCCTCGCCTCGCCGCCGATCTATTCACTCAGCTCCTCAATTTCCCCAGGTAAGCTCCCCCCGCGATTTCAATTCTCTTCTCTTTCGTTTCTCTCTCCGAGTTAGGGTTTTGATTCCCGGAGCTTGTCGGATTCGGAGCCTCGTCCTCGGGTTCGGTTTTTGTGCATGAGTGTCAATTGACGAATTGGAAACCCTACATTGGATTGATTTTCGTTTGTTGAATTTGTTAGGGTTTTGAAGAGGAGCGAGAGGAGGAAGGAAGAAGAAGAAGCGGAATTTGCAGCATGACCATCGATAGCCCCGGGAGAAGGGGAGAGTTAGGGTTTTGAAATTCGGGGCCTCGAGGTTGGGATTTCCATGGGCGATGGAGGAGTCGCATGCATGCCTTTGCAGCATAATATCATGGACAGGTTTCCAATTCCGGAGAAGACTGCACTTTGCGGAGGCAATACTAATGCGAATGCGAATACAACTACTAGTACTACTGCTACTACTGATAAGAATAACAATGGCTTCAGTTCCAAGCCGGTTGTTAAGAAGAAGGTGATGAAGATCAAGAAGAGGATTGTCAAGAGGCCCAAGGTGAAAGTTGGCAACCGTAATGTGGAGGCGGCGGTGAAAAGTGTGGTGGGATTGGTGAAAGGTGAGAAGAGTGATACTAAGGAAGCAGGGAACAGTTGTGGTGCTAAGGAAGTCGAGAAGAGTGGCGGTGCGAAAGAAGCTGAGAGGACTGGCGTAAAGGAAGCTGAGAATGGTGGCGCTAAGGAAGCGAGGAACAGTGGTGTTCGGGAAGTTGAGAACGTGGAAAATGGGGAGGATAAGAAGGAGGAAGTGGAAGAGGGTGAGCTGGGTACTTTGAACGGTGAGTTTGTGCCGGAGAAGTGGAGGAGGAGTGAGATTGAGAAGGAGGAGACTGGGGATGAGAAATGGAGGAGAAGTGAGGTGGGGAAGGGGGAGTCTTTTTCCGGGAAATGGCGTAGAGGTGATGCAGAGAAGGTAGATATATATCTGGAGAAGAGTAGAAACAGTGAAGCTGAATTCGGCTCGTGGAGGCCACCCAAGGACGAAATTGAAAGAGGTGAGTACATTCCAGATAGATGGCAAAAGGGAGAGCTGGCCAGAGATGATTACATTAGCCGGAAAATTCCCACCAGGTATGATATGGGTGGTGGGAGGGGCAGGGGAAGGGGCTGGAAATTTGAGTCCCCTCCTGGCAAGTATCCGAGTGATGACGGTTTTAGAAGGAAAGAATATGGTAGAGGTGGTGGTCAGCACAGCAAGAGTACTTTCAGGTGGGATAGTGGCCAGGAGAGGAATACGAGGATCAGTTCTAAAATTGTTGATGATGAGGGTGTCTACAAGAATGAGTATGGCAATGAGTACAGCAACAATAAGTATCAAGCAAAGGAGTTTTCTTCTGTTAATCGGTTGAAGAGGTACGGTCCTGATTCAAACAGTAATGAGCGAAAGCACTATGGAGAGTATGGGGATTACGCAGGTTTAAAAAGTCGCAAGCTTTCTGATGAAAGTAATCGCTCTGCTCACTCTGAACATTATTCACAGCGTTCTGTGGAGAGATCTTATCGAAATCCTTCTTTCAGAGTAGCACCAGACAAGTACTCTTCCAGGCATTATGAACCTTCTTTGTCTTCCAGAGTGGTCTATGAAAGACATGGGCGAAGTCCAGGTCTCTCTGAGCGGTCCCCACGTGACAGGTCCCGGTATCATGATCACCTGGACCGGAGTCCAGTTCGCGGTGAGAGATCTCCATATGATCAAGAGAGGTCCCATTTTGGCCGTGAGAAATCACCACATGGCCGTGAGAGATCTCCATATGTTCGTGAGAGATCTCCATATGTTCGTGAGAGATCCCCGTATGTTCGTGACAAATCCCCGTATGTTCGGGACAAATCCCCGTATGTTCGGGACAAATCCCCGTATGTTCGGGACAAATCTCCATATGCTCGCGACAAATCGCCACATGGACGTGAAAGATCTCCATATGGTCGTGACAGATCTCCATATGTTCTGGAGAAATCTCCATATGAAAGGAACCGTAATTTTGATCACAGAAACCGCAGTCTGTCTCCACAAGAACGACCTAGGTACCATGATCGCAGGGATCACACCCCAAACTATTTGGAGCGGTCACCACGTGACCGGGGTAGAGCTACTAGTAATAGAGGTACAGGACGGAAAAGTGGATCAAGTGATAGGCGCAACTCCCAACATAAAGTGCATGAAGACAAGCCGGTGCAAAAGGATCCCAGTGGAACGGACTCAAATTCCTCTGCCAAAGAACGTCAGGATAAAAGCAGTGTTCTTGATATTAATGTATCTGTGGAGACAATTGCCAACTCTGAGTCTCAAAAAGATGAACTGTCTCAAAGTTCAAATATAAATTGCAAGGAAACTTCTCATATTAGTGCAGCACCTCCTGAAGAGCTGCCTTCTATGGAAGAAGATATGGATATATGCGACACACCACCACATGTCCCAGTGATTGCTGATTCATCCACAGGGAAATGGTTTTACCTTGATTATTATGGTGTGGAATGTGGGCCTTCCAAATCGTCTGAGCTTAAAGCACTTGTTGAAGAAGGGGCGCTGATGTCTGATCACATGGTTAAGCACTCAGACAGTGATAGGTGGGTAACTGTTGAAAATGCAGTTTCGCCATTGATTACTGTGAATTTTTCAGCCATTGTATCGGACTCGATAACTGGACTAGTAAGCCCTCCAGAAGCTCCTGGCAATCTATTGGCAGATACCGGACATACTGGGCACTTCGGTATTCAGAGTGGGAGTTTCCCGGGGTTGTGTGCAGATTTTGCTTCTGAGCCTCTAGAAGATTTGCGCATTGAAGAAAGGGTTGGAGCTCTGATGGAGGGTATAACAGTTATTCCTGGCAGGGAAGTTGAAGCTGTTGGAGGTATGCCTTAGTATACCGTAATATTATTACTTTTTCAGACAAATCTTACTATTCCACATTTTACAATCAACACTCCATGTTTCTTTTTTTTTGGTAACTTAAATTTTGTTTTTGTTAGAATTTCAACCAAAAAAGGAAAGGAGTTTGGATTGCAAATTATGGAGTGTGAATTCTAAGGAGATTTATTTATTATATTTTAAACTTTATATTCTAAGGAGTTATGTTTGTGTGAATTTTAAATTATCTTGTGAAAACTTTTCATTTTTAATTATTTATTTATTATATTTGTTTGAGGAGTTTTTGACTCGTTCTACCCTTTCTGGAATCTTCTCATTTTGCAGAAGTTTTGCAAATGTCATTCGAATGTGCTCAACGGGAAGTATGGGGAAACACCGAAGGTATGTAGAGATTGTAATTGTTCATCATTTTGCAATATATATATATATACAGAAACGTTCCAAAGCGGACGTCCGCACTCGGCTTAAAGTGCGGACGTCCCTCCGTTCGCCACCAGACGGCGCCGACGATGGCGCGCCTCCACCCCAGCGGACTCTAGCAGCATCCCCGACCACTTTCTCTCCCCGGAGAGTCCGCCAAATTCCAGTTTTCTGACGAGATCGATCTTGTTTGAAGTTTTGGGTGATCTCGCGGAAAACTGGAATTCGGCGGACTCGCCGGGGAGGGAAAGTGGTCAGGGACGATGCTGGAATCCGCTGGGGTGGAGGCGCGCTGCCCGGTGGCAAACGGAGGGACGTCCGCACTTTAAGCCGAGTGCGGACGTCCGCACCAGAACGGGCCTGTATATATATAATTTTTTTCCCAATTTTCAACCTCATTTGTTTATCTTGCTATATTTATACTTCTATGGACAAGCTCTGGGACCACAGGATGTAAGTTCAATGGGATGACAAAATTAATGTTTTGACACCATATATATGAGTTAAATAGGACTCAAAATTAATTTTTGGATTGGATTTTGAAGTTTTGCAGAGAGTTGCACTAGTTTTGAGATATTTAATTGTTGAATTTGCATATTTCATTTTGCCTGAACATATGGATGTTGTGACATTCAGGTCTCTCTCAAGGTCATATTGGTGAACAGAATGATCAGAAAACTGACGAACCACGATATTCTGACATTAAAATGAAAGATGCAGCAGAAATAGGGTTGACTGTACCCTCTGACAAAGATGCTTTAGCTTGTGGTGATTCTGGTGACTGGTTTTCTGGTCGATGGTCATGCAAGGGTGGTGATTGGATAAGGAATGAGGAAGGTGTGCAAGATAGGTCTTCTAGAAAGAAACTTGTTGTCAACGATGGTTTCCCATTATGCCAGATGTCAAAGTCTGGGTATGAAGACCCTCGATGGCATAGAAAAGATGAACTTTATTATCCTTCACAGAACAGAAGGCTTGATCTACCTACTTGGGCTTTTTCATGTCCAGATGATGCTAATAGAGTCTCTCAAAGTAAGCCTACTGTCATAAAAGGAGTAAAAGGAACGATCCATCCGGTAGTCAAGATAAATGCATGCGTTGTAAAAGACCACGGTTCATTTGTTTCTGAGCCGCGGATAAAAGTTAGAGGAATAGAAAGGCATCCTTCGAGGTCTGCTCGGTCATATTCTGCAAGTAGTGATGGGAAGAGATCATCTGGCGAAGGTGATTCTCAAATGAAACCAGTAGGTGACCGAGGCTCAAAGGGATCTTCCAAATGCAGTTCATCCATTAAAATCCCCAAAGACCGTATTGGAACAGTTGATGACTTGCAATTGCATTTGGGAGACTGGTACTACCTTGATGGTGCTGGGCATGAACGAGGACCTTCATCATTCTCTGAGCTACAGGCCTTAGTTGATCAAGGAGTGATCCTGAAACATAGCAGTGTGTTTCGGAAATTTGATAAAGTCTGGGTTCCAGTTACCTCTGCCATCGAGACTTCTAATGCTAGCAAAAAGAATAAGGAGGAGAAGAACAGAACATCAAGTAATTCTTCAGGGCAATCCCAAAGTGCTGCATCTGCAGAATCAAGAACAAATTTGAGTTGGTTGCAGAACCTGCACCCTCAGTTCATTGGTTATACATGCGGAAAGCTTCATGAATTGGTGATGAAATCTTATAAAAGTCGGGAGTTTGCTGCAGCCATAAATGAGGTTTTAGACCCGTGGATTAATGCAAGGCAGCCAAAGAAAGAGTTGGACAAGCACATGTACTGGAAAGCAGGTATGCTACCACTAAAACCTACAATTTGCTAGTTTTTTTTTTCCTGAGCAAATTTATTTGAGGTAATAGTAATTTGTTTTTAGCATGGTTTTGATGCTCAGTAATCATTCTTCGGTTATTTGTTTGTCTTTTGGTTTTCTGAACATCTCTACTTTTCTGTATTAGAGAAATGTACTATGGTACTATGAGAATTGTATGTGGCCTCTATCCAGCTATTAATCACTCATTGCCTACTCATGAATAGATTCTGGTGTAGTTTAATCTTTGAGTTTTAACTAATTTAGTTACCTCTATGTTTTTTGGTTACTACCTTCTTGTGACAGATGGTGACCCATAATATATAGCATGTTTTATGTGCTATGTATTGTATTCACATGTATTATTTGATATAACCTTTTGTCTTTGTTTCTGTACTTATATTTATTTGAGTTTTTCTTTCTCTAAATGCCAAGACTGGTTTGTTCAGTAACGAACTTACGATCATGCTTGTCATGGACAGTTATGTATATACTATATAGACGTATTTGTATTTGCTAGTCCAATTTGCCATTTACATCCCACATAGTCGCACATCTTTGATAAATTGATTGTGCTTTTTTCTTTCCTTGACTCCTTTGACCCATAATTTGTTCGTCGTTACATATTCTTTCATCTTCTTTTGATGTTCATTAGGGTCCCTATTCATTATGAAGTTTCATTCTATGCACATTAATTTACTTGTGATAACTGTAGACGGTGATGCACGTACTTCTAAAAGGGCTCGGTTGCTGGTTGATGAATGTGAAGAAGACTATGACGCAGAAGAGGATTTGCAAACAATAGAAAAGGATGAATCCACATTTGAGGATCTCATTGGTAATGCTTCTTTCGTCAGAGAAGACGGCTTGAGTTATGGTTCAGAGATGGCAAGCTGGGGTTTATTGGATGGGCATGTGCTGGCACGGGTCTTTCATTTTTTAAGAATAGACATGAAATCTCTTACCATTGCTTCTCTGACTTGTAAGCACTGGAGAGCTGCGGTCAGTTTTTATAAGCATATTTCAAGACAGGTTGACTTGTCTTCCTTGGGTCCGAAGTGCACCGACTCCATGATTGTGAACATTATGGTAAGATTTGCTCTTTTTTGGCTGTGCAAATGTTGGAATTATATTCACTTCCTCTTGAATTTCTTGTCATTTTGTTCTTGCAGAGTGGTTATGGGAAAGAGAAGATTAATTCTATGGTTCTAATTGGCTGTACAAACATCACTCCCCACACTCTTGAAGAGATTCTTGGTTCACTTCCTTGTCTATCTAACATAGATATTAGGGGTTGCAGCCAGTTTGGTGAGTTGGTCATTAAATTCCAGAACCTGAACTGGATTAAGAGCCGAAGCTCACGTGGTACAAAGATGCATGATGATTCCGATTCAAAATTGAAGAGTCTGAAATATATCACTGAAAAATATTCTTATGTTTCTAGAAGTAAGGTTCTGGGTAATGATATGGATGATTTTAGTGAAATGAAAGTGTACCTTGATAGTGTGGATAAGAGAGACTCAGCTAATCATTCATTCCGGGGAAGTTTATACAAACGTTCAAAACTATTTGATGCTAGACGGTCCTCATCCATTCTATCTAGGAATGCTCGTATGAGGCGGTTGTCCATTAAGAAATCAGAAAATGGTTATAAGAGGATGGAGGAATTTGTTGCTTCAAGTCTGAAGGACATCATGAAGGAGAATACCTCTGATTTCTTTGTACCCAAGGTATGTGGCAGTCTTCCTTTTTTTTTTTGTGGGATGTAGATTGTTGAGTTTTTTCTTTTAAAATATATAATCTTTTTTCCTTTTGCTTGACCAGGTTGCTGAAATTCAAGATAAAATGAGAAATGGGTATTACATTCGCCAAGGATTGAGTTCTGTAAAGGATGA
Organism: Fragaria x ananassa; assembly: GCA_034370585.1. NCBI lineage: Eukaryota > Viridiplantae > Streptophyta > Magnoliopsida > Rosales > Rosaceae > Fragaria > Fragaria x ananassa. Next base: position 30,716,642 of record CP139754.1, on the reverse strand, counting down.
CATCAGTCGAATGTGCAGGGATGCAATTAAGTAAGTACTTTTCAATTCTGTCCATGAAGTGATCTTTCTAGTGACCAAGTGTCACATTCTTTGTCCCTCTCTCTCTCTCTGTTCTCTCTCTCTCACACACATATACTCTATTTCTTTCAGAGCAAAGAATCGTGGTGAAGCTGGAGACATGAATCACATTATTAATTTATTTATACTACTTGCCTCACGTTTGGAAGGGGCTTCTAAATCCTCTGATGCAAGGGATGAGCTGATCAAGTCATGGGAAGATGATACACTTGCAGGGGTTTCTTCTGCCTCCAAGAGTAAAAAGAAGCTCAATAAGACATCTGAAAGGAAGTTAAGGAGTAATGGTTCCTTTGTGAATGGTAGTATGGATAATGGAGAATATGCATCTGATCGAGAAATCAGAAGGCGTTTATCCAAGTTGAATAAAAAATCTATGGATTCAGAAAGTGAAACCTCTGATGATATTGACAGGTCATCTGAAGATGACAAGAGCAATAGTGAGAGTACTGCCTCGGATACAGAAAGTGACTTGGAATCTGGGTTACAAAGTCAACCTGGGCAATCAACAGGAGATGGATGCTTAGATCATGATGAGGGTTTAGATTCTCTGACTGATGATCGTGAGTGGGGTGCTCGCATGACCAAATCAAGTTTGGTTCCTCCTGTTACAAGAAAATATGAAGTCATTCATGAATATGTTATTGTATCAAATGAAGAGGATGTAAAGCGGAAGATGCAGGTGTCTTTGCCAAAGGACTATGTTGAGAAGCTTGCTTCACAGAAGAATGGAACTGACGAGTCTGATATGGATATTCCTGAAGTCAAGGACTACAAGCCCAGGAAACTGCTTGGAGATGAGGTTCTAGAGCAAGAGGTTTATGGAATTGATCCCTATAGCCATAATCTTTTGCTTGATTCCATGCCTGAGGAGTTCGAATGGCCTCTTCTGGAGAAGCATTTGTTTATAGAAGATGTGCTTCTTCGCACCCTGAATAAGCAAGTTAGACACTTCACTGGGACTGGAAATACACCCATGATCTATCCTTTGCGGCCTGTTGTCGAAGATATTCGGATAACTGCTGAAGAGGATGGTGATATTCGAACTGTGAGAATGTGCCAGGGTATTTTGAAGGCCATAGACAGTCGCCCTGATGACAAGTATGTTGCTTATAGAAAGGTAAATGCATATCATCCAGTGCTGTTTCCTGCCTTTTGATTTCTTACTTACCTGGATTTCTTCCATGCCATTAGGATGCTGATTCTTTTATCTTCTGTGATTATTAACTTATTATGATCATCAGGGGCTTGGTGTCGTTTGCAACAAAGAAGAAGGTTTTGGAGAAGAAGATTTTGTAGTGGAATTCTTGGGGGAGGTATGGCTGCATGTTTTTTAATGGAATTTTTTCTTCAGTTGATTTGTTCATTCTATAGTGAACTGCTTTTAGTGTATCTGTTGCAGTTATAAGCCTGAAGTTTGAACCCAGTTATTATCAAAAGGAAAATAAACAGGTTTCTAAAGTCTGTCATGTGTATGGTTTTGTGGGTGGGTGACTGAAAATTTGAAATTATGAGTCATTTTAGGCAAACCGGGGTTCTCTTTGATTTTTCCTTAACTTGTTTTATGTACAATGTGCAAGATCTGATCTTGTTCCAAGGGCGGCTGATGCTAATGATATTTATACCTAATACTTTTGATGAAAATATGTTCTTTTCAGTTCTTCTGATATGAAGTTTTGGTGTCGACAATTCCATTGTTTTACATGTAGCTGACTTATTGCTAAGACCCCCTTTACTTCAAGCTTTAATTTTTTTTTTTTTTTTGAAAAATATTGTAATAGGAAAGTTTATCTCATACTTTTAGTGACTATTTTGTTGTGTTTATTCTTTTAGAGTAAATCATCTTCTATGTTGATCCTTAGGGTTCCTTCTTACTGTACTTTAAAATGTTAATTGCAGGTGTATCCTGTTTGGAAATGGTTTGAGAAGCAAGATGGGATTCGATCTCTGCAGAAAAATAATAAAGATCCAGCTCCGGAATTTTACAACATTTATCTTGAAAGGCCCAAGGTGCTTTATTGTTGCCCAGTTTCATAGTTAGTTACTGTTTGCTTTCCTGATTTGTGCCTGATCGTTGATTGTTATTTGGCAGGGTGATGCTGATGGGTATGATTTAGTTGTTGTTGATGCCATGCATAAAGCAAACTATGCAAGTAGAATTTGTCACTCGTGCCGACCTAATTGTGAAGCAAAGTAAGTTATATTATTTTTGTTCTGTTGGTAACCTTGCCGTCCTTGTCTCACCATGCATATGGGGAAATATTAGAGCAGTCCAGAGTTGTGATTTTGACTTGTAATTGTTACATCCCCATGAGATATGGTTCATTCTTGCTACTTTTGTTTTATGGTCACCTTTTGGATTGTACGTAATAGAGCTTTTGTTGTTTATGATATTTAGACTATTTTATATATTGGGGCAAGAACAACTTGCCATTTTAGAACATATATCTGAATATGCAGTTTTAGATTGCACATGTTTCAGTACGTTTTATAGTATGCCATCTAGATGTGTTATTAGCGGTTGCATTATAATGCTAGAATTTAGTCTGGCCAAAATTTTGCTACTAGTTTGATAAACATTTACTGTTTCCTGAATGCAGAGTTACTGCTGTAGATGGTCGTTACCAGATTGGGATCTACACTGTACGTAAAATTCAGTATGGTGAAGAGATCACATTTGACTACAACTCTGTTACGGAGGTCCGACTCTTTTGCCTATATGGGTCTCATGTGTTACTAGAATGCAATTTACATAACTGTATCTAACATTTGAAGTCTAATTTGTGACAGAGTAAGGAAGAATATGAAGCATCAGTTTGTTTGTGTGGTAGTCAAGTTTGCCGGGGAAGTTACCTGAATTTGACAGGCGAAGAAGCATTCCTGCAGGTATTAGAAAATCAAACCTGCACCTGTTTATTGGAACCAAGCTTATTTTTAACATCGTAATATTGGTGCCCATAGATAGCTGGTACAACCAGTGTGATGTTATAGTGGTACACTAGCTCCTTTATGTTTCTCATTCTAACTTTTATCAATGACTTTTCTATTCATCAGGTGCTGAAGGATAGGCATGGAATTGTGGATCGTCATCATCTAATGCTGGAAGCTTGCGAGTTAAATTCAGTATCTGAGAAGGATTATTTTGACCTGGAAATGGCTGGTTTAGGCAAATGTTTGCTCGAGGGGTTGCCAGATTGGGCTATTGCATATACAGCTCGTTTGGTATGTTCTCTCCTGCTGCCTTTTTCGCTTATCTTAATTTTGAAATCAACCATTATTTATTTTTCTGTTGCTTTTGCTTCACTTGAAGGTGAGGTTCATAAACTTTGAAAGAACAAAGCTTCCTGAAGTAATTTTGAAGCACAACTTAGAAGAAAAGAGGAAGTATTTCTCAGATATAGATCTTGAGGTTGAGAAGAGTGACGCGAGAATTCAGGTGAATTTATTTAACTGACACACACACACACACGCACACTCTCTCTCTCTCTAATATACACGTCTTTTGTGGGTAACATTGGGTTATTATTGCTTATTGCTTGACACAGGCTGAGGGCGTGTTCAACCAAAGGCTTCAGAATTTGGCTGTTACTCTTGACAAGGTATTGCTCTTTTCTATTTATGTGAACTAGCCTGTCATCATTGCCCATTATTTGTTAAGTATATGATAAAAAGATTTGCTGGGTGGGCTTGTTTTACTGATCAAAACACTGATGGTAGAGGATTTTGGTTAGGCCTTCCCATATTTTTGTGATGGGGAAATACTTGATGAAGCTTAATGTATCCTTTTTTATTATTTTATTTTATGGTTTATCTATAGTTTTATGTATTTATGACTTTCGGCTTGATGGATCTATAGGTGAGGTATGTTATGAGCTCTGTATTTGGCGACCCAAAGAATGCTCCACCTCCACTGGAGAGGTTAACTCCAGAAGAAGCTGTTGCCTTTCTATGGAAGGGAGAAGGATCACTTGTTGAGGAACTCCTTCAGAGTATGGCTCCTCATGTGGAGGAGCAATTGTTAAATGATCTCAAGTCCAAGATGCTTGCTCATGATCCATCGGGGTCTGATGACATTTGGAAAGAACTTAAGAGATCGCTACTATGGTAAGTGGATGCTTTTCTCATGCAATGTCATGGAATCTTTATCTTTTAAGCTGTGCTGACTTCATGGGTTTTATTTCTTTGGAAGGTTGAGAGATGAGGTCCGGAATCTTCCATGTACATACAGGTCTCGGCATGATGCTGCTGCTGACTTGATCCATATTTATGCATACACGAGGTGCTACATTAGAATACGGGTAAGGTTTTCTAATGGGAACCTCTCCCAATTTTTCTCACTCAATTGTGCTATACTGTTTTGATTCAGAATCTTACTTTTTACTTTCAGGAATACAAACCAGTAACTTCGCCGCCGGTATACATTAGTCCACTTGATTTGGGCCCCAAGTACACTAACAGATCGGGGGCAGATTTTCAGGAGTATTGCAAGACGTATGGGGAGAATTATTGTTTAGGGCAGCTAATGTTTTGGTATAATCAGTCTAATGCGGAGCCAGATTGTAGTATGGCTAGAGCAAGTAGGGGTTGCTTATCTTTACCGGAGATCGGTTCCTTCTATGCCAAGATTTCAAAACCGTCAAGGCAGCGTGTTTATGGTCCAAAGGCTGTCAAATTTATGCTTTCAAGGATGGTGAGTTTTTTTTAACTTTTTGGTGTCTTAGAGTTTTTAAAATAATATTCTCTCAACCGCATTCCTAACCATGCTTTGTCAAGAGGTATCTTCTGTAATGTTTGTCTTTGTTGCTTTTGAAACTCCAGGACACTGGTTTTTAGAGGCATTCATTTTTTCTCTTCTTTTCATGTAAATAAATAGAGGACAGACTGTGATTATTGGTAGTTTGTGGGGGCTCAACCTGTGCATGAACATTGTAACTAATAGAACAGATCCTTTTCCCGCCAAGAATGGTTCATTTTGTTAGTTAGTGAGTCTTTTGCGTCTTATCATTTCCTTGACGTGATTTATCTGGTGATGAGCTCCATGTCCAACACTGTCCTTGTTTTCAATTGTGCCAATGAGTTGCTTTCTAGATCGAGTTCCATGACGAACCTAGTCTTTCTTTGTAATTCTCTTTGGCTTGATTCAGTTTAGTCTTTCTTGAATGCAATTTTGTGGGATACATGTTTGAAAGAATGCATCAAATATCTTACTTATAATGCCGTATTATACAATATAACCTTTCCCGTTAGTGTATAGGTGCTGTTTAGACTTGGTTTTTTTAAGTGATATTTTGTCTAATCTTATCCGTTCCAGGATTTAACTAGCGAAAGCAATTCTTTGGCTTGATTTAGGGGTTGGGTGGAAACTTGTGTCTTTTACTATTGTTGGTTGTTTAACTTGTCTATTTTGATATTTTCCAGGAGAAGCTGCCTCAAAAAGCTTGGCCCAAGGATCGAATATGGTCATTTAATAGCAAACCGAAAGTTCTTGGCAGTCCTATGCTAGACGCTGTTGTGAATGAATCTATCTTGGACAAAGAAATGGTGCACTGGTTAAAGCACAGACCTGCAATATATCAAGCTGTGTGGGATCGGTGAAGTTTTGCAAGCTAGCGTCAGGAACCGGCATTGGGATTACTAGCCAACGCTCTGTAGATTGTTTTGGAATGATTTATGGTTTTAATTTACAGCTTCCCCTTATAAATGTGGGTAGCTGGTAGTCATTCCAAAACATGATTCCTCCCGCTGCTTTCTCATTCTTATGTATAGCTCATCTTTGTAATCTGTAATTCATTATTTAGCAGTAGAACATTTGTTTTGGTTCCGCCTAATTTTAGAAAGGAATAGAAAAAGTAGTCCATCGCATTAGCTTTTGTTTCGTAGTTTTACTTCTGTTGAAAATTACGTTGTTCTCGATTTCATCCTCTAATTGAGGCCCTGTAAATTGTGAAATAAACTCCATTGATCTTGTCACGCCCCGGATTTTGGGTAGATTTTTTTTTTCTTTTCCCGAAAACCCGAGGAGTGAGCTACAATAAAAATAAGCTAAAGGCCTTAAAGAAATTGACTTTTTATTTCAAAATCAATATATGTACGGCTTAAAAGTTCTAATGAAACTCTTTTCTTTATGATGATTACGAAATCCAAAGAACTCTAATTACTCCAATCATTAATTGTCGTTGTTCTCTTGTTTCATAACCTGCAAGACTGTAAAGGGGGGAGCTCAACCTGCAGTAGGGAAGTAATCATCTCCAAATAAAAGATAACCACAATGATCACATGATATGCATAAATGAATGTTCTATTCCAGTTAATCCACATAGAAGAATAAACTGAGCCTCCACGTCTCATACCATGTATTTTATCAAGAAGGTGACTCAGCATACTCAACTATATGAGCAACTTCACAAAAAATCAATCCATAGCCCTCTTTTGCTAGTCATCTTATTCATTTCCCTTTCTCCAGTCCCGAATTACCCTTATCATTCCTATACTAATTGCGCAATAACCATAGGTATACATTGGACATGGTTCCTACTGAGGTTTGGACACAACTATGCAAAAGATCAATTTCATATCACCTTCACCACCCTTATCCTTCAAATGACTTTAATGAATGATGCACCGATTGATAACATATACTTCAAATATGTAATTCCATCAAATACGCAATCATTCCAAAACAAACACATCAACAAACATATAAGCACACAATACAAATGAGTAGAGGTTCCCCAGATTGATTCCAAGCTATTGCCAATGTACATGTCCCTGCATAGAAATAGATATCCGAATACAATTCACAATCCTATCCATAAACACACATTTAATTTTGAACACAAAGCTATCATATGGCTTAAGAACATACTTTACTTTAAAACATGTGTCAAAAACATGGTACCTAAAATCTCAAGCCATTAAGATAACATTTGACGCCAGATAACTAAGCAAAATGTGATGCAGATTTATTTTAAAGAAAAACTGTTACACATAGCTGATTTCAAAATGGCACAAGTATCTCAAATAAATTTGGAAAATAATGTCACGAGCTTTGTTTGAAAGTTGAGAATGCGTGTGTTCAGTTTGTGGTGAATCTAAACAAGTTTGAGTGAAGGAAACCATTGAAATCAAACGAACAAACAGTAAAATAGTAACAAATGCAGAAACCATTTAAAGCTGACCTTCAACTTCGAAAATTCATAACTTAATGTACATAAATCATTTTCAGGAGATTACAGTTCTGAAATGATCAGTAAGATGTCTACCAAAACTTTTGTGAAAACACAAACTGCAAATACTGAACCAAAATGTACAGGTTTTAATAGAAATGTTACTTGGTCCAAAACTTGGAAAACTGATTTGCAGGAATTTCCAGATGCAAAACGTGAACTTTGAAAAATCATAACTTAATCTAAAAAACTCCTTTTTAAGAGATTAAAATTCAGGAATTATGTTTAACATGTGTAATATAACTTTTATGAAGACAATAACTTCAAATACTCAACTGAAATGCACAGGCTTTAATAAAAATGCAGCTGGGTCAAAAACACAGAAAACTGATCAGCAGAATTTCTTACTGCAGACCCTCAACTTTGAAAAATCATATCTTAATCTAGAAAAATAATTTTCAAGTGATTCAAAATCTGGAATAATATCTAGGATGTCTGCTACCACTTTTATGAAGAAACAAACTTCAAATAAACAACCTAAATGTACGGTTTTTAGAAATAATGTGACTGACTCCAAAATACAAGAAAGCTGATTTGCAGAATGTTCAGCTATGTTTTCAGCTCCAAACTTGACTAACGAATTCTAAATGAACTTGCATGAAACTACCCAGATCTCAAGCTAAGAATATGAACTTTCACTACAAATGATTTCTAAAATGCATGATTAATTCAAAAGATACGGCTGCTCAGAGTTAACTAAATGAACAAGTTACAGAAACTTTTCCAATCAAATGTTCCTTCAGTTCATGCAAAGTCTAAGGTTCCTAATCAGTTCTATGGATGTTTAAATACTCATATAGGTTTCTTAGTCACTCTAAGCGCTTGCTGTGTAAGAGAAAACAAGAATCTCTAATTCAAACAGCAACACTGAAATTACTCAGGACACCCAAACTTGCAGAACGAAAGTTCTATAATCATCTTCACCAGTTTCTATTCTGTTTGGAAAAGAATAAAGCTACTATATGAACGGAATCTTAAGCTAATTTAAACAACAACAACAACAACATCATATACTTGATTCTCTAGCTGTTAATAATATATAAGAACTGATTTGGCTAACAAAGAAATCAAATCAAAGATAACCAAAACCAAAAGGTTTAGTAATCCTACTTGCCTCAGAATTCAACAACAAAACCAATTCTTAATAGTAGCTATTTCAATCAAATAAACAGAATGATTTCAAATTCTAATTTCACAACTAAAAGGATATAAACACATGCAATCAATTAGTCAGAACATAAAGAGAATCTAACCTGAGTTCTACCAATTTCCTCCAACACCCAATTTCTCTTCTCTTCTCTCTCTCTCTCTCTCTCTCAAATAAACAACATATAAACAACATATAAACATTAAGAAATAAACAACCATTAAACAGAATATCAGTAAACCCAACATCTTCAAAACTACATGGGCGGAAACAACTAATACAACTCAAATCTCTGCATCACAGATGCATACATATGAATTGTAGAATCCAAACTAATAGCTATCTTCATAATCCCAAACTGAACAGAATAAAAGCAATGAATAAAAACAGTAATCAAACGAAAAAATGAATGTCTCAGTATTATTGGATAATTACTTGATAGTTAGATGTAACTATCCATGTAACTAGCAATGTAACTAGCCATGTAAGTATACATGTAACTATCCATATAACTAGCAATCCATGAAAGAGCTAGTGCAGTTGGAATTTCTATGGCTGGGTTTCATCTTGGCAATGTTGCTGGCTTACTACTAACTCCAGTTATGCTGTCATCAATGGAAATAAATGGTCCCTTTATTCTCTTCTCCTCCCTTGGACTCCTCTAGTCGACAATATGGGCATCTACAGTCACAAATGATCCGAAACAAAGCAAACTGAAAGAAAAAAACAAAAGCAAAATACATCCTAACTGTTGTCATCATACGACGTCCAATCCATCAGGGAAACATATATATCCCTAAGTTTCGGACATTCTGATGATCTGATCAAATTATGGAGTTTAGAAGTTTGCCAAGTGATTCCAAACTTCCAACATTCATATGCTCTCAAGCAGAGATTAATTGCTAACCATTCTATAACTTTTTCATCAACAAAACAATGTTAGATTAACCACCTCTAACATCTCTGGAACAAGTTTTTCTGGTAAAGAAAGTCTTTTTGTGGTCTGAGTTCTTCTGGTAACCAAATGCAAAATTTACAGTCTACGAAGACAATTTCAACACATATTTGGCCCCACCAGATTCTATGGTCTTTCTTTCTATATACGCCTTCAGGCACCAGACGCAAACAAACTATTTCGCCTATATCAAAAATGGATAGCCAAACGACGCCGTCTGCTTCTTCTCCTCTGCCTTCTTCTTCTCCTTCTTCTTCCTTCTGACCTCTAAACTTTGAAGCTTTGTCCTCTCTTCTTCACCGCCTTCTTCTTTCCGATCAAATGTTTCCCAATCCGAAACCTTGCCGCCATGAAACATAGAAACCGTCCTTGAAACGCCTAGCAGCCGGACTTCATTAAGCAGGAGATGTCAACATTCTTGGAGACTAAGTTTCCAGATGGATAAGAATTGGGTTGAAGTGCTCAATTTGACTTCCTTTTAGTCTTTCTTGGTGTTAGTACATAGCCAAAATACTTGGCTGAGCCGAGAATAAAGTACAATTACCCGGTCGAGATAGCCCTGGTGAGCCATTCACGGGTATCTAAAGAATGAAGGGCCGGTAACAAACCGCTTGCTAAAATCATTCTAGCGACAAAACACCCCCAAAAGGGAAGACACCACAAAGACTAGCGAGTAGTCCCACATTGGAGACTAAGGCCAAGGTACCCAAGCTTGGCCTATAAAACAAGCTCAAGCTACCATAAAAGGTACACACTCTCTCTCTTTCACATTCCTCTACCTTGCAAGTGCTCAAAGCTAACTTAAGCATCGGAGAGTCGAAGACTGGGCCATCCCAGTCCCGACCCCGTGACGCTGTCACTTGTGCAGGTTCCGAGTGAAAGACCCAAAGAATTCTACTTCGCTCCGCCTCGCGACCCCTTCCCAGCTCGGGACGAAGCAGGTAGAAACAATTGGCGCTAGAAGGAGAGCCCCTATCTTGTGGAACTCCCATTTGCCTCGGCACTCAGCACCATGGTGGAAATCATTGATGACCCCGTGGACCATGGCACTCAAGTGGAACTTCAACCCGGCGACACATCCCTTCCCCAAACCAGCCCCCGTGACTTCATCGTCACGCAGCCCCGGCTGCCCTTCTTCGCGCACCACCCCATGTGCCAGCACGCGTTGAACTCGTTACAATTTGGGAACTCCTGCTTCAGCAGGCGAAATAACACGCTCGTTCCCAATATTTGCTTCAACATGTTGGGGGTAACCTGCCCCGGGGTGACATGCAGACACTCTAAGATGTACTGCACAAACGGAGGCAGCGGGAACATCAACCCGCATCTTAGTTGGTACTCATATACCAACGTAAAGTTGCCCGGGGGATCCCAAAACTTCACCCCCCGGCCAAGCGGCCGCAACAAGACCTCCTCCGGAATACTCCAATTTTACCGAAGCACTTCAAGCTCCGACGAAGTCAAACTCTCGCCAGGGGGTTCCCAAAACGAATCATCCTCCTCACGAGATCTCGCCATGATCAATTCCTCTACCTCCTACAATAGAGGGTCACACGAGGACACATGAGACTCGACATCCATCACAGGAATGCCTTCCCCCAAGTCAAGGGCAATCTCCGTCATAAGATTATCCAATCCCTCCTCCATCCGGTGCAAAGTGTCCGAATCGGCACTAAGCGAACTAGAGACCACCACGATCTCTTCGCTGGACACCCACACAAGATCTGCCATACCCTGCTACCTTAACCCTAACCAGCCCGACAACAAATCTCTCACCTTAGAATTCCTACCAACACCACAAACATGTGAACAATCCCACACCCCAAATAAACCGAAACAACGCTACCACCACATACAAAATCAAAGACAGAGAAAGCGACGACTTCATACCTGGAAACAGCGGGTTTGCGTAGTGGCAGTGAAGCTGATTGCAAACGGCTGAGCGCTCGCACCCAATCGATCGAGGATGAAATTGGACGTTTCCCAGTCTGAAGCTCGTAGAATAGCCGAAACCCTAAAACACAAATCACAGCTCAACAGTTTCCAGTTTCAAAAGCACGAACTCCCCCCTTCAGTTTTCTCCAACCCTATTTATAGGCATTCCCCTGGACCCCACAAACCTGAACGGTCAGGGAAAAGCCACATCACCTTTGGCCACTTAAAAAAAAAACGCGTGCGAGTCTCCCCAACCAAGCGCGGACGGACTCGCCACGCAGCGGCCGCAACGCTCAATAGCGAGTCTCGCCAACCAAGCGCGGACTGACTCGCCAGGGCAGCGACCCGCAACGCTCAATAGCGAGTCTCCCCAACCAAGCGCGGACTGACTCGCCATGCAGCGGCCGCAACGCTCAATAGCGACAGTCGCCAACCAAGCGCGGACTGACTCGCCACGCAGCGGCCGCAACGCTCAATAGCGACAGTCTAGCCAACCAAGCGCGGACTGACTCGCCAGGGCAGCGGCCCGCAACGCTCAATAGTGAGTCTCCCCAACCAAGCAAGGACTGACTCGCCACGTAGCGGCCGCAACGCTCAATACCGACTGTCGCCAATCAAGCGCAGACTGACTCACCACGCAATAGCCCACAACGCTCAATAGCGAGTGTCCCCAACCAAGCGCGGACTGACTCGCCACGCAGCGGCCGCAACGCTCAATAGCGACAGTCGCCAACCAAGCGCGGACTGACTAGCCAGGGCAGTGGCCCGCAACGCTCAATAGCGAGTCTCCCCAACCAAGAGCGGACTGACTCGCCACGCAGCGGCCGCAACGCTCAATAGCGACAGTCTCGCCAACCAAGCGCGAACTGACTCGCCAGGGCAGCGGCCCGCAACGCTCAATAGCGAGTCTCCCCAACCAAGCGCGGACTAACTCGCCACGCAGCGGCCGCAACGCTCAATAGCGAGTCTCCCCAACCAAGCGCGGACTGACTCGCCACGCAGCGGCCGCAACGCTCAATAGCGACAGTCGCCAACCAAGCGCGGACTGACTCGCCACGCAGCGGCTGCAACGCTCAATAGCGACAGTCACACCAACCAAGCGCGGACTGATTCGCCCGCGCAGCGGCCCGCAACGCTCAACAGCGACAGTCTCGCTAGCCAAGCGCAGACTGACTCGCCATGCAGCGGCCCGCAACGATCAATAACGAGTCCCGCAATCAATCGCGAACTGCGTTGCCCGGAAACGTTTCTTCTCGCCAACTTCAAAACATCACCCCCGTCACCTCACGACTCTCGCGTGGGGACTTGGGGACTCGGCACCATGCCTCCCGCACCCGGGTAAAACCTATTCTCGGCATCTTTAGAATAACTCCCCACCCAAGAACTCTCTCGGATTGTGGACTTGGGGACTTGTTAGTACATAGTCAAAATACTTGGTTGAGCCGAGAATAAAGTACAATTACCCGGTCGAGATAGCCCTAGTGATCCCTTCACGGGTATCTAAAGAATGAAGGGCCGATAACAAACCGCTTGCTAAAATCATTCTAGCGACAAAACACCCCCAAAAGGGAAGACACCACAAAGACTAGCAAGTAGTCCCACATTGGAGACTAAGGCCAAGGTACCCAAGCTTGGCCTATAAAACAAGCTCAAGCTACCATAAAAAGTACACACTCTCTCTCTTTCACATTCCTCTACCTTGCAAGTGCTCAAAGCTAACTTAAGCATCGGAGAGTCGAAGACTGGGCCATCCCAGTCCCGACCCCGTGACGCTGTCACTTGTGCAGGTTCCGAGTGAAAGACCCAAAGAATTCTACTTCGCTCCGCCTCGCGACCCCTTCCCGGCTCAGGACGAAGCAGGTAGAAACACTTGGACTCCATGTTCTTCCCTCTTTCCAAACCCTATAAATAGAGGTTAGTAGTCAGTTTTTCATATGGTTTCCTTGAAAGCTATTTCAAGTATGGGCTTGGGTTGTGGGTTAAGGATATTGGGTTTAATGTTGAGTCAAGGTTTGGCTTTTAAAACTGAAAACAAATAAACAAAATAAGATGAAATAAAAAAAAAGGATGATGTTATTAACACACTCTACTTTATTTTTGACACACCTCATGCATTTTCATAACCCTACTAATTTGATTATGTTTACGAAATTGTCCCTTAAAGTTGTTTTATAATTGATCCACGTTATGAAGGAGGTGTGCGAATAGTAAAATAGGGTGTGTTAATAGCACCACCTTTAAAAAATATAAAAACAACTGAATCAATTTCAGCAAAAATACTAAATACTAATAATTTAGAGTAAAATAATATATATATATATATATATATATATATATATATATATATTAGTTTAGCTATTTAAAATTTTAGGCGGTCACAGATTTACCCACATTCCCTTCCCTCTGTACACCAAGCTCAATGACCTCCAGAGTCTATTTCGCCTTCTGGTTTCCAGGTTATGAAGCTTGTGTTTACAAGTCTCCTTTGCATCTTTCTCAAAAGTTTTACCATAAATGGAACTTAAGCTATGTGCGGTAAAAACGAAGCTCGTTAAAGATCTCTCGTGGGACGTCACCTGGAGAGCCCAAGCAAAGCAAGAAGCCAACAGGCTAGGGTCGTATTTCTGTGCTCTGCTAAAAAAGACGCAGAGCGACACTTGACCCCAAAATGCCCCCAAGCTCGTACGCCCCTTCAGGCGCTGTGACGCTCGCGGACAAAGAGAGACAAACGGTCTGAGCCCCCACCAGTGGCAGTGCGGGCCCCTCCATGACCACCATTCCCCAGGCAACACGTGTCCTCTCATCACTGTGCTCCAGGGCTATATATAACGTATCAGTATAGGGATCTGAGGCGCCCTCGTTTCATTTCTTTTCTGTGAGTCTGTCTCTTTCTGTTTTGAAAAGAAAAAACAAGAATGGAGAAAGCAGAGAAGGAGAGCATGATGTCCCTGCTTGTGAGCGGCACCACCACGTCGCCGGCGGAGGAGGACTCTCATACCAACCTCCCCTCCGTCCTCCCTCTCTCCTTGTTCGCCGGCACCTACTGTAACCACTACGGCCCCGTTTCGTCCCCCAACGACTACTCCATCTTCAACCACCTCCCGGACCTCCTCACACTCGACAACTCCCCCTACAAGCGCACTCGCCTCCTCGACTCCTCTCACCAAACCCTAGCCGCCTACCAGCTTTATCCTTCTCCTACGGTGGTGGCGCCACGTGGCAGCAGGCTGGCGAGGGAGAGGCGGCAGACGCTGAGCGACAAGACGCGGTGCCTGCAGAAGCTGCTCCCCTGGGAGAGCAAGATGGACACCGCCACCATGCTCGAGAAGGCGCACCGCTACGTCCGCTTCCTCCAGGCTCAGGTCGCCGCGCTCCAGGCCATGCCTGTCGTCGCCTCCGACTGCTCCCTCCCCGTCCTGACACGCGGCGGCGGCGGCGGTGACGTGGAGGTCATGTCGAGGCTGAGCAGGAGCCAGATGCTGCAGGTGATTGTGAACTCGCCGGTGGCGCAGATGAGGATGGCGGAGCAAGGGAGGTGTGTGTTGTCGGTGGAGCAGCTGGCTTTGCTGAACAAGAAGAGCGTCATCAGGTCTGCTATGGCTTCTTCGGCGGCTTTAGGTTCCGGCCATTACTATCATCCTTCAGCTACTATCTTCTCTGCCTCTACCACTAATTAAGTCCCACTAACTATAGGGCCTCTCTGCTAATTTAGCTTCACTCTGCAGGGTTTAGGTTTCCATATATAACTACTAGGACTAATAATTACTCTAGCTCTGAGGTTTTTGAGTCAGATATGGACAGTAAAGTTGTTGGTTTTGGCCCTTTCTGGGTAGTGAGTAGTACCAGGCATGCAATAGCTGGGTAGCTAAGGCAATAGGGGGTACCAGGATGCAGTTGGAGTTTCTGGAAATTACAAAACTGCAAGTAGTAAACTTTCTCTTGTTTGGTTATGAGTTATGTGATGGTGACATTGTGCTTTGATCTTATAATCTTGATGTTTTAGCTCATCACATGAAGAATTGATGTTTACTCATTTCTGTGTTTTGGCCACACTTGACACCAATAGCTGCCTGTACGGTTTTAAGACGGAACATGCTTCCGGCCTGCCTTCATAAGGTCTTTGTGTTTTGAGGAAAGTTGTATGCCTGTTCCAATCATGCACATTTCTGGGGGATATATATGCTCTTTGATTGCATGCCAAGAAATAATGTTCAATGGGCCTATGCAACAGCAAGTATTTTCTTTGCCCAGTTTGCTGGGTCTTCAGTTTCTACTATTCATTTGGGCCCAATAAAAGAGGAAAAATGTTGTGCGGGATATTTCACACTTAGTACAGACCAAAAACAAAAAGTACAGCCCAACTAGGGCGCTCACATTCAGCCCAACTTGTATCACATTCTTCCTTGCACGTTGTACCATTGTATTAAAGAGAGATTACTAACGCCACTTATCGATGCTTAGCCACTTATACTAACGCCAAGCTGATTAATCTGTGCTGCAATTCATAAAAAGAACATTAAACAACAATGTTTGTTGACGCAATTGTTATAAATTATCTGTTTCATTTCATATTCAAATGTGTCATGAGCTTAACATTCGTAAAGCGTGAGTTTGGAACTTGCACGAAGTTGTACGTGGATCACCAAAATAACAAATAAATCTGTTTGCTTTTCATTTTTCAACTTGAAATGATGTAAGAAAAAGTTTCATAAACATAATTCGCGTCATTGTTTTCAAGTTCTTTTGTGATTAAAAATCATTATTTAAAGATAATATTTTTTTTTGAGAAAATAAAAACATTCGATTTTCACGACAATATATATATATAGGCCTCATAATTTGAACGGTTTATGTTTGACAGAATTCAGTCTGTCCGTTGGTTTTTTAAGTTTGAGAGCCTTAACGATTACCAAATTGGCTGAAATTTTACAGAGATGATTTACACAACATTATTTAGATACTAGACGGTGGAGATGAGGAAATTTGATTGAAAAGTAGTGCAAAAATAAAAATCTGCACCAAAACTATTGGTACAGACGTCCGCAGCTGAGAAAAATGATATATATATATATATATATATATATATATATATATATATATAACCAAAGGTAGTTCTTGCGTGGGAGGAGGGTCTCGAGGTTAAGTTTCCAGTATTGTCAGCTCATATACTCTTATCTAGGATATAATTAATTTCTTATCATAAAAACGAATCCTCTTTGCTTCTCCAAGATCAGAAAATTTGGGAACATCACGCTACTCGATCTACAGAATCCGATGCCCTAAAAACCAAAGGTTAAGGTTGCATGAGTGTGCGTGGGTTGGTATCGACTTGAGACTTGAGAGAACTCGATCTTTTGGTCTGAATGATTTGGTCCAAGTACTATTACTACGTACCCTTCACCCTTGTGTGTAAACACAACTACAATTTCTAATGCTTGCAGAAAGAAAATGATTGTGACAAGACTTGTCGGTGCAAAATCCAAATGAGCATACGGTGTTCGATCAAAACCTTCAGATTACAAGTCAAAAGCTACTAGCTAGGTCCTGGATTACCCAAACCGATATTTATCTTGGGCAGTGGGTTAGGGCATACAGAGATGCTTAGGCACGCTCTTCGCTGAGCTGGTTTATGCTCTACTTTCCTTGCTCCTCCATCAAAGGAATCCAACACCGAAAAAAAGAAGAGAGAAGAGAAAGAAGACCCAAAAGCAAGCTAAAGCTAAAGCTTAGAGCACTGTGTGTTGACAAAAGTAAGCTTTTTTTCCCACTTATCTTGATCACCTAGCTAGGCCATTCCATTCTCTTCTTGCTTTACTACATACCCTTTTTCATACATATAAAAACGCCCCTTACGGTTTTCAATTTGCTCGATCTCATTCTCTGAGCTAGCTTTGTTTCTTACCTTCAAACTCAGCAGATTACATTAGAGTGAAGATAGAAAGAGCAACACGTACAGAATGGTTAAAGTAGGAGGCGTCTTTGTCTGTCTCTTGATTGTTGCCATGGACATCGTAGCTGGGATCCTCGGCATCGAAGCTGAACTTGAACAAAACAAGGTACGCTTATATAGCAGATTAGCAGGCTCCCCCTATCTTTTAAACGTTCTCTTTGTTCATGTTTAACTCCATATTGGAAAGTTGGCTTTTGGCTTCAAAGTTCAAACAAATTACCCAGATTTGGTTTTTGAGTAGGTGAAGCAATTAAGGTTGTGGATCTTTGAGTGTAGAGAGCCAAGCCACCCAGCATTCAAGCTAGGGCTAGGTGCAGCAGCACTTCTAGTTCTTGCTCATGTAATTGCTAACTTGCTTGGTGGATGCAACAATTGTATTTGCTCTCAAGATGAGCTGCAAAAGGCTCCTCCTAATAGGCAACTCTCACTCGCATGCCTCGTCTTTACCTGGTATATATGGTCAACAAATTAGAGTGATTTCTAATTAATTTAAGCTAATTCATCACTGTTAATTAATTTTTTCGTTCTTAATCTGATTAGTGTGTTTGTGATTGATGATGATCAGGGTCATTCTAGCCGTTGGATTGTCAATGCTGGTGATAGGGACTTGGTCGAACCACAAGTCAAGAGCTTCTTGTGGATTCACACACCATCATTTTCTTTCCATCGGAGGCATCTTGTGCTTTGTTCATGGCCTCTTTTGTGTAGCGTATTATATTACTGCCACTTCTACCGACTAATTAGTGATTAGTAGCACTAAACCAGCCTTGCTTTAATTAAGGATTGTTTGTGCCTTTTCTCTACTTTACTAATCCATCCCTTTCATAGTTTCTAACTAGCTCTGAAGTGATAATTCTCCCCTGGAGTGGAACTTCTGCCATACATTGGAGTTGTACGTACACTGCTCTATTTCATTCTTATTTTTTATTAAAAAAAAATACGATTTGGAAAAATGAATAATAGAGCATATCTGAATTAACTTTCCAAACTCTAAACTATAACAAACATCAATTAAACTTAATTAACACTAGCCAATGAGAGAGAATGCCATAATTAACCAACTAACTAATTAATTGGACGACGGGATCATGGGAGCGTACAAAAGAAAGTTGTAACAAACTCTATCTGATGCAGGCGTTCGAATTAGGCCTCGTTTCTTTTCTTTTTTTGGCAAATAAAGAACTCCATTAGATAAAAAGAAAGCACCTAAGGGGAGATAAAAAAAAGCACCTAAGGGGAGATAAATAGAAAGCACCAAGGGTACATGAAGCTAAAAACCTTTAGCGAAAATAACAAAAAGCTAAAGACAACCAAAATATATAACAGCTAAGCTGAGTTGATCGAATCAAATCAGAAAACACAATGTGTGTTCGATTGTGAGTGGGGTAAGAGTTTCGTGAATCTCTTTTCGATTTCGGTTTTTTATTTTGAGATTGTGGAAGTGACTTAAGAGGATTGTCATCGTTTAGAGTTGCTTCACGCTCGTCTAACCAAAAACACAAAAGACTGATATGAGCATGAACATTTGTATATGATGACCGAGGAAGTAGATTCTTTGCTGGTTGTGTCTCTGGAACATGTGAGGCATGTACCATGTCGTTATGTACTCTACGTGAATCCCAGATGATACATTAGGGTCAGCAGAAGAGTAATCTCCAATATATATGTTGGATCACCTCCACTACTTCCTTAACAACGTAGACTTGAGAAACATTATTCTTCTTTGGATGATGTCGACGAGTTCGACTACGACTGCGCCTCCTCCATGTATCAATGTCAATGTCCTTTGACCTACATTACCACAATGCATGAGAGCATAATAGGGGAAAATGTCCATACTCAACTTCCAAAATTAGGGTTCCACCATAAGCTCTAATGGGGTTCTGTGGAAAGATCACTATCCACCAAAAACCTTGCATATAGGCTGAACTTTCGGTCAAGGACTCAAGGGTGTTCGCATCAATCCTGATTGGGATGCTAATTTCAAATATTGTTTGGGCTCCATGATCGCAGAATCTCACCCATATTTGGGCATTTGTACTGCGCTGAAATGCAAGGGGAAAAATTGGGAGTCCAGCGCATGAACCTCAATGGTGCAGGCCTCAGAGCAATAGCACCCATTGCCCAAATACAATCCTCTGATGCAAATTGTAAACAATAAAAGCCCATTGGAACAAGTTTCTGGCGTAAATCGTGCTGCTGGGTATAAGATGTTTCTTAATTTGAATGTTAATTGGTAGACGACCAATTCTCCAGACCCAACTGATCGATAACCATCTTCAGGAATTTTTACAGTAGCTAGTTCTGCCATCCCTAATCACAGCAGGTCGGGGTAAATCCGATATAGGGATTGCAGACGAAGTCGTACCAATTGCAGATCCCACACGTGAATCTCATCTTCATCTTGTAATTACACGTACACCATCATCCCTTAATTGTATAAACCACCAAATAAAATTAAACCTCATTTCACCGACAAGACAAGAAAAGAAAATTACTGTAGATAAGATATAAATGTATCGGACGTAGGAAACATACAACAACATCGGTCCATCATGAATAGTAGTAGGGACGTCAATAATTTAATTACCTGAATCACTGAATGAGCAGTGAGTGCTGTGGGGTCGATCAATTATTTTCATTTGTACGTGTAAGGATACTTTAGTCATTTATCTAGAATCCATACCGATAAAAGCATGAGATACACATTGTTCATAGAGATGGCATTAAAACCCATGGGTGTTCATAGAGATGGCATTAAAACCTATGGGTATGGGTACCCATGGGTAAAATATGTATTGGGTTTTAATTTTGGGTAATGGGTATACTCATTTTCAGCAATGGTGTGGGTATGAGTTTTTAGAAAAAACTCATGAGTTTGATAAACTGGGTACATGTAATACCCGTGGGTACCCAGATAACACCCACATACCCAAAATATCTCTTCTCTCTGACTTCTCTCAGTTCCTCCTCTCGGCGATCCAGAATGTCCACCTAGCGTTGCTCGACCTCGGGATCCGCAAGATCGCCGTCTCCACCACCTTCTTGTTCATCAACGTCGTCATTACCTTCTCTAATTTCCAGAGTCATGGACTGAGAGACAGAGAAGCACACCACACAAACCCATGGCTCTCTCACCGTCCAAGGGCATAGTTGTAACTATCCCGATGCTGGTCCTCTCGGTCTCGCTCGCCGCCGTCGTCTTCTTCTTCCTCATGTCGTCTCTCTCGTCCTGCACCTGCGGCGGTGTCCGCGTCGCCGTCGTCGGAGTTCCGAGTGCTCTAGAGAGAGACGGAGATGCGGCGATGGAGCGGGAGTGGGAGAGCGGTGGCAATACGGTCATCGAAGGAGGATGTGGTGTGGGTGAAGGATCAGATCCGAGTGAATGTGATGTGGTGTGGCTGATTGATAAGCAAGTGAGGATGAGACGCAATTGAAGATGGTGGTTGGCAACAACGCCGGCAATGTCGTCGCCGTCACACTCGACGGCTTCGGCCTCAACGACGAGCTTAAGCTGAACACTCTCACTTCTCCAGTCGGGTCCCGCCGGGGTTGGGAGCAATGATGCCGATGCCGGCCTCCATGGACATGACGGTGACGGCGGAGCGGCGGGGTTTGGTGAGGAGGAGGGGGAGGGGGTTTTGGGGGTGAGGAGGAGGGAGGGTTTTGAGGAGAGGGAGAGAGCAGTTTGGATTGGGAGGGTAAGGGTTGGTAAGATTTGGTTTTGTTGAAGAAGAACTTGAGGGTTGGATGAAGACTTGGGAAATTCGATCTTGATTTTTTATTTTTTTTGATAAGAAAATAGAATGAGTAATAGGTGGGTAAGAGTTTTACCCATTTAAAAATGGGTGGGTAATTACCCAAACCCAGCATATAATATAATGGGTATTACCCATTGGGTATTTACCCACAAACTAGTTTGGATGGGTATAAACCCGCGGGTTTTACCCATTGGATAGGAATGTCAACCTTAATTGTTCATGACTATGAGAAATACAAAGATGCAGTCCTAAAAGCCTCTCAACCTTTTCTTTACGGCTTTCCTCCAATTTTGTCTTTAGTTTTCAATAATTCATGGTTTTTTTAGCACAGATCACATGTGGTAATATACACAGCAAATCTCTTCAATTCCACCGGACAAAAGATCGAACTGTGATAGATAGAAATTATTTCAGTTAATTAAGCTTGTTTTTTATTATTCTTTTTCATTCCATTCCATGTTTTTTTTATTTTGTTTTTTTTTAATCAAATTTGAAGAAATTGTACGTAGGGAATAAGATTATGCATTTCATTAGTCACATTTCAAACACACCTAGCTAGAGCAAGTATACATGAGTAACGAGATTGCAACTCCAGGGAAAGCAAATACATAATCATGCATGTATGAGAATATTATTGATTCACACACACAGAGATAGGAGGTAAGACTTGTTGTGCTTATTACAAGTTAAAGAAATCTTTGTGTGCCATGATCAATCATCGAGGGGGATAGGATTTGCAATCAAAGAGACCAAACGATCCTTAGTCACCCCAATTGAGTTCCCAATGCCATCCCCATGTTCAAAGATGCAGTGAGCAGCCCGAGCCATATTTAGTGAAAGGTTTACGATTGACCTTGGTATGGTTGTTTTGGCACTCTCTTGGTTTATTTTCTTCCATGAATGGCAGATCAAACCCTTTATGTAATCGCATGCTTCTTCTTCCGATGCCCCTTTCTCGTCCATGTAACACTGAATGGATTTCGCAACATCACCTCTCTCCCTCTCAGCCTTTGAGCAATCAAAAAAGAAAAAACAATTAGTACAAATTCATGTTTTGTAAGAGAGTCTCACATATATATTACAATTGACAAATTATTTTAGGTGAAATATATATGATTCAAGTTTGTTATCTGATATATATACCTTGGAAGTGCCCAAATCATCGGCGAGTCGTGTTATGATGGATGCCCAGTATATCAGTTGAGAGCCATTGTTAAATGACTCAAGTGAAGCTTCTGTTAGTTGGGAACCCTGAATTAACAAATAAGCATGGAGTATTGCTCCAGGACCACCCACTGAAGTCCATGCATTCTTCAAATACTCTTCCAGAGTTGGCGTGTATCCGCCGTAGAACCACCGTGCTTCCACCATATAGGCTTTACAAAGATTAATCCACTGCATGCCGACAACCATGCAGAAAAACCAATCAATTAATTTTGCTTACAAATTAGTTTATGAAAAAATTAGACAGGGTGTTGGATAATTACCTCGTTCTTAATATAAGGGAGGGTATTTAAACCAGTGTTTTTGAATATGTTGTCAGCCAAATCATTGCCAAACTCGAGCATGGCAATATAGATTGGCTTCATGTACTCAGGAAGTTCCTCCTTTGCCTCCATATTCCATCTGCGATAGAAAGTTAAAAACACCAGAGCTAGATCAGTGAAGAAGAAGCTTACAGGAATCACCAAATATATCATCAGCTTTCAGTCTCAGACGTACTCTTGGTTAATAAACAATTCAACTTACTGAGTTACTGCATCTGTATAGCGCTCGAGTTCATCCAGGTATCCGTATACATCATACATGTCATCAATAACTGTTAATATGCACACAAACTTGGTGAGGCCTATTCTGCATTGCTGGAATTGGGGATCATAAATAATCCCCATTGCCCACATGTAGTTCTCCATTAGTCTATCCCTTGAGAAACTTGCCTTTGATTTCAAATCCAACTCTCTCCACCACCTGCAAAGTAAACACTCTTAGATTCTTAATAATTAAGCAAGTTAGTTACATTTTGAAACTGTAAATCTCGCTCCATTACTGAAGCAATATATCAACTGCTTGATCATATGGGTTCGGAAAACGAAAACGTTTCCATACTTGCCTTGAAAGCTCCTTTATCTCCATCTGATGGACTGATTGAACAAGATTGTAGTCCAATTTTGACAACTCCAGCAGCGCCTGTAGGTTCTTAGAATCTTCCCTTTGGTACATAGTAATGAAGTTCAGAGCTTCTATTCTCGGCATCCTCCAGTGTAAAGGGGTCTGCAGTGATTGGGCTACTCGCTTGAGTAGATTATCGTCTTTCAGTGTTGCCATGGATTGTTTCAAGTTTTTCGAACTAAATCTCTTGGCTTCCTCTAGAACATCTTCTCCTGGCATTCCAAGGTGTGAGGCCTCATACAAACTCAAATGTCCATCCACATCATTGTTGAAGCTATCTTTGAAGCTTCCTACGTCATTTCTAAACTTGTTAAACAAATCTGTGGGAGTTCAAAGTAACATGTCAATATCTGTAAACAGCATGTCACTTAAATTGAGAGTATACGCTAAATATGGTTTTATATGCATGGAAGTACAGTACATTACCTGAGCTAATTGAAATGCCATATTGTCTTAGAATTCGAAATTGCAAAGCAACTGTTTGCAGATCTGTTGTGGTACTAGCAGTACTGGAAGAAACAAGAGTAACTATAGCCGCCTTGATCTCCTTTTCGAAGTGATATGCTACTCCTAACCGCTGCATCGAGTCTATGAGCTTTAAGGTCAAACAAGCATCGCCTTTAGCTTTGGTACTCAATACATGCAAATATTCGGAAACATTCTGCTTCAGACCCTCCAATTTTGAGGCATATGATTCATGCTGCAACAAGAATAACGAAAATATTGATGAATTAATAATCAGATCGATATGTCAGATACTATAATCTAGTGCAAGCATGAGTGTTGCGATTTCGTAACGTTACAAAAAAGAATTCTGTTAGCCACCGAAGTTTGCCATACAGTGTAGCTAGTGGAGAAGGAATCGATGAGCTTGGGACCCCAGATGGTAGGATGGTATTGAGCTAGTCGGCGTTGATGAGCTACCGGAGGATCAATAACGACGTCCTTGGATGACGAGTTTGAAAGAATGAAGGAGGATTGCTTTGTTGCTGCTGTATGATGTGCCTGCTCCAGTACTGGTCCTGGCATTACCATTCTTAAGTAACCAGTATTCGTTAGTTTTGTGAACAAGAATGAGGGAGAGGAGGAGGAGGAGAAGAACAGAAGTCGACTCATTATATATTGTTCCTTCAGATTTAGAATAGATTGAAATCAGTGGAGAAGAATACCTGCTTTTATACAAAATGCTTCTCGTTTTTGGCTCGTTTTTCTCGTAAAATATATTTTTAAATTGGGAACTTTCTCGACGTGACGGGGAACTTAATTACTTATTCAAGTTAGGTGGCCGGCAAGACCTAGGTCTACCTCATCATTCAGCCTCTCGGCCCTACCCTACGGCACTATCTTAATGAATTTTTTTAGGACCAAGCCCGATCCGGCTTTCAAAGCCCGTCTTTTAAGCCTTAAAAATTTCTTATTTTTTCTATTGTTTTAATATGTCTCTTATTTTTTTAGATATAATACAACTATAGCAAATCACATATACATCCTCTAAAATGATTTGAAACACAAATAAATTCATTTGTGTTGTTGTTAAACAAATAAGGATAATTTTTAACAAAAAAGACGAATTCTTTTCTGCTTGCCATATGTCATGGTTTAATTTACTAAACTGACCTTATACAAAATAAATCAAATTAACTCAAACCCCACCATGTATTGTTTTAGTTGCTACTGCACTTGATGTAATGTTGCTGCTACTACACTTCCAATAAATGCAATAGAAGATTTTTAGTGGTTCAGTTAGTGTAGTAGTAGCTTTAGTAATTACAATAGCAGGTTTTCAGTGGCTCAACTAATGTAGTAGCATGTTAAACTGGAGAGTTAGTTGCTGCTACTATACTTCCCACAAATCTAGTAGCAGAGTTTTAATGGTTCAGCTAGTGTAGTAGCAACTTTAGTAAGTGCAGTAGCATGTTTTTAGTTGCTCAGCAAAATGTAGTAGCAGCTATTTTGAGTACGTGATGTAGTAACAAGTTTTTATTGGTTTAGCTAGTGTAGTAGCAGCTTTAGTAACTACAGTAGCAGGTTTTCAGTGACTCAACTAATGTAGTAACATGTTAAATTGGAGAGTTAGCTGCTACTACACTTCCAACAAATGTAGTAGCAGGGTTTAGATTGTTCAGTTAGTGTAGTAGCAGCTTCAGTAAGTGCAGTAGCTGGTTTTTAGTTGCTCAGCAAATGTAGTAGCAGTTATTTTTAGTACGTGATGTAGTAGCAAGTTTTTATTGGTTTAGCTAGTGTAGTAATAGCTTCAATAAATGCATTATTGACAGAAAAATTCATTTTTGACTGTTACTATTGATAGGGAAAGTTCATTTATGAATTATGCTACTGTTCGGTTTTATACATCTCTTGTCATGAATTATGAATTATACTCGTTTTTTTTTTTGCTACTACACTCGTTGTACTCTTGTTGTAGTTATGCTACCGCACTCTTGTTTTTCAAGTTTCTGCTACTACATGAAGATTGAGTCTCATCCAATTATACAGTTCTACACATTCATCCGTCATCACCCCATAGCAAAATTCATACTTAGCTGTTATATTTAGTTGTTACTACCTTCACTTTTAGATCTCTGATCTATCTAGCAGCTATTGTCCCGTCGTCGCTAGCTGCTACTCCTCACTGTCTTAGCTGTATCTGAAAATTTCAATTCAAACTTATTGCATAATCTAACCACCAATTGCATATCAAGTAACCTCATCCCCTTTTTAATCACATCACCTCAATTCAAAAATCATAAGATAAGCATGTTAAATCTCCTAATTCTAAAGTCCGCATAACTAGAAAAGACATTTAATCTTAAAGCTGCTCATATCCCCAGATTGAACACGACGGCGTCCACTACCTCAGGCAAAAGCTCCTTGGTGGCAAACCCGAACGACAAGACGTCGCCAGTGCGAACCTAGATATATTGATTCGGAGCGGGAATGGTTGGGCGTGGTAGATCGGAGATCGAAGGTCAACGCTGTCATAGAGAGAGAGAGAGAGAGAGAGAGAGAGAGAGAGAGAGAGAGGAATTTAATGGCAGTTTTGTAATTATTATATAAAATAGCAGTATTTTCGTCATTTCATGAAAACAAACGATTTAAGTTTGTTTTATTTTAGATTGAGTTTGAGCTGTGTGTCTTTATTTGTCTAAATATTTTAGAACATGAGTTTTTTGTTTTTTGAATTGTTTTATGGTAGTTGTATGTCATTTTCTAAGACAACTAATCTTCTATATTTGTAATTGATTTTCTAGCTTTATTTCTTTGATTTTTTTTTTTGCTTCATTGAATAACGATTGTATTTTGATGATTTAGATTTTAGAGAGATAGTTTATGAGATATATGAGTATAGTGTCTTAGATTAATATTTATATATAGATGTCCTAAGTTAAGTATAATGTATATGCATGTATGTTAAATATGACTACAAAATATGGTGTATTACATATAAGTAATATATTCATTGAGGATTTAGCTAAGTTGTAAGAAAAAAAAAAAAAAAAATGAACCAGTAACCCATCTCGGCCTAATTTAGCCTTATTTAGATGACCAACCCTTTTAAGCCTAGCAATATGCAAAATGGGCTTGCATATTCTAATCATTATTGTTCCTTTGGATTGAGGATTGATTAGAATCAGCGGAGCAGAGTTAGCAGCCTCTACCTGTTTTTATACAAAATTCTTTGTTCTTCTCGGGTGTGATATAGTTTACAATTGGGAACGTTCTCAACGTGAAGGGGAACTCAGCAAATTTATTTAACCTGCAAAGTTCATTAGGTGATCGGATAGAAGATACCCAGAAAGATAGCAAGACACCAGTGGAGAATTATTTTTAGTGGGTCTAAAATGCAAGACACCAATGGAGAATTATTTGGAAGTGGGTCTAAAAGGCATAGTGCAAATGTGCAATTGTAGTCTTGCGTGAACATCACCAGAAAAAGAAAAAAAGAAAAAATCAAAGAGGTTCTGAGAGGTCATTACGATTGAGATACTCTACAATACTTTTAAGCAATACCATTAACAATCAAGAACTACCATCACATGATTCACAAGTCACAACACTGATGACTTTCTCTGCCCATTTTTTGATCAACTATAATATATTATAGTAAGTTGATCTTCATGTTCTATTATTGATAACTGATCTATCAAAGTACTTTGGGTCATACAGTTAGCTACACAGTCACAATTGTCAATCCTTATAGGCGACCTATGAACTGAAGTACATATGAAGTCAGGGTTTTATCGAAAAATCATCATCTTAAATATCAAATGCAATGGGCTAGCAATTGAGGAGCAGATGTAGAACCAAAGACGAACTAATAATTATCACTGCTGGTATTTCTGATTCAGACAATATTGCAAGTATGTGCAAGTGAAGGTAAGAAACATTTAGTAGCTTATTCAAAATCTCAGGTAAACAAACATTTTCTCACAACTAGAATGTGTGAAGTACTGCTCTGCTTTCATCCAAAGCTCGCTAAGTCATAAATCAGCTAAGAATGAATGTTATAACAGCAACTACTATGGCAGAGGCCAAAGTTGTCTTTTGGGGGGGGGGGGATCAGCTCAAAGAGAAGCAGAAATATATTCATCAGGGCAGAACTACCAAGCTAAAGTTTAGTTCCACACCAAAACTGAAACTGTTTAGGAGGGAGCACAGCTCAACA
This sequence comes from Fragaria x ananassa, assembly GCA_034370585.1. Taxonomy (NCBI): domain Eukaryota; kingdom Viridiplantae; phylum Streptophyta; class Magnoliopsida; order Rosales; family Rosaceae; genus Fragaria; species Fragaria x ananassa. Next base: position 30,688,761 of record CP139754.1, on the reverse strand, counting down.
AGTAGCAGAAATATTCAACACAGAAGAACCATCAATAACATTAAAGCCAGAAAAAGCTCAAAATGGTAGAGTTGCCAATTAAAACTGACAAGAGGGAGCTCAGCTCAACAAGTAGCAAACTTATTCAACTGGGGAGAACCACCACAGTGAACACGACACACAATAAAGTAGACAGAAACTGCATTTTATGGCCTAATAAATGTGCCTAACTTTTACTCGAGTATCCTCAAACTTCTGATAGAGGGCACAATACTTTATACAAACTTTAGCCAGCAGTGTATTAGCTTCTGAAACAGAAGCCAAAAGCAAAGAAATACACTAGATTTTGCCTGAAAATTGAGCCAGCAGATACAACACTAGCATGACAAAGAAAGGTTATCTAAGCATCATGGGACATCTTTGCTATCTTAATTACTCAATAAGGGATCTGTAACACAGGAAACTGCATAGTGAAGGCTAAACGAAATTTAATCGGTTAAACTAGGTCACATTCTACCCCTATCCTGTTTTTCCAGAAGAAGTGAAACCCACCTTAAGATTTAACATGGAACACATACATGAGTCACAAAATATGGTAAAGCAATATAAGGCATTGAGTTATGTGATCCCACATCCAAGTATGGGACTATAGGGTCCGAACGATTGACACCCCTTTTGGAAGGGCAGAGATCTTCCCAAGAGCAAATTGGTCATCTAAGGCTAGTAGCTCCTATTTTCTACCCTGTAAGTAAGGATTAGGACTACAAATGACGGGCAAATAGAAGAGCACAAACCAGGTCAAATAATTAAAAGGATAGCAATATGATATTATCAATGCACCACTATAATGTCAGGGAAAATTACTTAGAATAAAATTATAGATAAATAGGCCTCCAATTCTCCATGTAACAGATGTATAATAGCAAAAAAGAAAGCTTGCAACCCATGGATTAAACAAAACAGCCCCTCCATCAGAAGAAAACCAGTACTACTAAGTTTTCAGATCAAAATATCAACATCAACTCCACCAAAACCATGAGTTACCTCCTTCAAGGAAGCCTTTATTCCTTTCGAGACTTCATCGAATCCAATATAAACTTAGTCATTTCATGCTCTAATGCAAGCTTCTTGGCAACCAACTCCATCTCTAAGACCTGCAACTTCCTCCACCTATCATCCAACCCTTTGGCCTTTGAGCTCCCAATTGAAGGCATTCCCTGCATCAAAACCATCTCCAAACCATCCCACTTTCCAAACCGCAAGGAATCTCTCAGGAATGGGTACTTAGACCAAAACACCTCATCCGACTCAGCCTCCATCCCGCCATTAGCAACATTATTCATCTCCGCCTTCTTCTCCACTTTCTTCTCAGCACTCTTCTCAGCAGGGACATAAGAAACAGGCAATGCCAAGACCGGAGAAGCGCTGTTGTCAACAGCGACAGCCTTGGCACTCTTCCTCGGCTTCTTCTTACTGTTCTTCCCACCACCACCACCACCCCCGTTAGCCTCGACACCCCAAATCTTGTTGGACAAATCAACCAACTTCAGCTCATGCGCTTTCGAAAACAGCGGGCCCTCCCCATTCTCACCCTTGTTGGCATTGGGGAGGTAGTACTTCTTCTTCAGCCTCCTCGCCTTATCCATCAACTGGTTCTTGTTGACGTCAGCCTTCAGGCTCCTCCTCAAGAATTCATGGAACGCGCCCATATTGCTAGACGGGTCGGTCCCATTCTTGGCCTTGAACTCAATCATCCCTTCCAATATCGCAATCTCATCATCCTCGCCCCATAGCCGGCCCGCCTTCTTGGTCTCCTCATCCTCGCCGCTGCCGCTGGATCCCTTCTTCTTCTTCTTCTTCTTCTTGGAGTCTTTCGGATTGGGATCGCTCTCCGCCGCGCGCTTCGCCGGAGCAGCGGCGGCGGCGGTCTTCTTGGTGGGCTTGGCGGGGGAGTCGTTCATGGGCTTGGAGACAATGGGCTTGACGGTGAAATCGGAAGCGGTTGGGGAGTGGGTCATGGCGTCGGACTCGGTCTCGGAGCCGGCGTCGGAGGCAGATTCCGATGGAGGGTTTGGAACATTGGGCTTCTTATTAGCAGTCACATTCTCCTCATCGTCTTCTTCTTCATCCTCATCGTCTTCCTCATCACCAGATTTGTCTTCTTCGTCCTCAACGACGTCGTTTTGCACCTCCTCCTCTTCTTCATCCACGGTCTCGGCGTCGGAGTCTTCCTCCATGGAGGAAGCAGCGGGAGGGTCTTGAAGGAGGCGCTTGGGAGCCATAGGAGCGAAAAAGAGAGATTCTTGATATCGGAGCAGAGAATTCGAGGAGTATAGCTGCCAAAGAGAGTATACAGGCTTATTTTATATACAGAGGAGAGAGAGGTTGGAGTAGGGTTTTGACCAAGAATCTGGTGCCGTGTCGCAAACCTATTGGATTATGCTCTCTCTTTGGCATATCCAATAAGGAAAATCTAATGTCCAATATTTTCCTTGAAAAACCTAATGCGGATGGGTTTAAATTTTTATTTTCCGGATGCAATAGGAAATTTGTGAATTTCCATTGAAAGTTTAAACCCTTACAAATTGGATAATTCAGTCCGAGAGGTGAGAGGTCTACGGTAAGATTGAGCCATTTGGTGAACCATCAACCATGTTGGTCTAAAACCACATTGCAAGTTAACCAAGAACCATGCGTTTTTTTCTCTTCATTCTTTTGTATTGCTTCCGGTTTTTACTATATTTGATGGAATGATATTAAGTGAACTATCTTCTTGTATCCTGTCTGGAACCAACATTACGTGTCAGCTTATGTGACACAACCATGTCATTACATGAAAAAATGTATATCACGTAAACTGACACGTAATGTTGGTTCTAGATGGAATACAAGAGTCTTACATGTCAGCTTATGTGATGTGACACAATTATGTCATTAAATGAAAAGTTATGTGGTGTGTATATCACATAAGCTGATACATAAGTTGAGCTTTTGATGAGATTGTTGATACCTGAAAATGTAAGCTTATTTTTACCGCATGTTTTAGAGAACCAAGGTCAAAGATAATTTGATATGAGGCCATCATCCACATTTAGGGTTTGCTTCAAGCGAATTGGGCTTGGTATAAGGTCTCTATTTAGGATGAAGGAGACAAGCCATGCCCCGCCCAAATTACAAAAGGACGTCATGAAGGCCAAGCCTCTCCTTAGATAAAGCTACACGAGGCCTATTTGAGAGTCAAGCCAGGCTATGCTCGTTCATGCCCAAGCACACTCCTTTTATCTAGGCACGTGATTCCTCATGGACACGCTTCAATGACCACGTTCCCGCCCACTTCATACATGTGTCAACACACGCCAAGCACAGTCGTGCACAAACATCCTTGATGGTATACCCAAACGCGTCTATCACAACATGCCACGTGACCAACTCGTAACGTGGATCCAAGTCACTAAGCTAAATGGGGCCTATTAGTGGGTTCTGGTGTGGAAGTATACATGATTTTGTATAGAGGCCAAATGTCAAGTGTCCAAAACGTCTTGGGTGTCAAGGACCAAACTTGAATTTGAGTTTCCCGTGCACAAGCTTGTAACAGATACCTCATCTTGATCATCACTCTATGCCCTTAGACATAGAGCATTGGCATCATGAGTCACCTCAAACCTGAGCCATTGCTTCCACTCACCATATGCCCTTAGACATAGAGCACTGGCCTCACGAGTCACCTCAAACATGAACCCTCGTTTCCATAACTTTCACCTTATAAGCTTAAGGCAAACCCAATGCCATGTTTTGTCATAAACCCTTAGCTAAGAATAGCTTAGTAAGAGATCAAGATTATTGGTCCCATGCTAAAATAGGAAGTCAGGGGTCATTTTTGGACCCTGAATCTTCATCTACAATCCTATATAAAGGGGACTACAATGGACTTGAACGGGGGAGACACCTACATGCAAAACCACTACCAAGCTCTTCATGCATAACCAACCCTAGACCACCACCATACCCATCTCTCCAAACACTTTCACACACTCTAAACACCACCACCACCATACTCTACAATCCCTCACCCACATTAGACCATTTTCATGATGAGCATGCATTCTGTTATGCTTGCAAGATCCTAGCTCCCACACCATGCATACTACTAAGCCTTTTCAGTATTGATAATGCATGCTCAGAGCCTCTTCATCACAACAAAGTCTGTCTTAGGAAGACGTTGGGCCTAGTCTTGCAACCCAAAAAGGGAAAATCGGATCACCAAGCTCAACAACGGCAAACTCATAGATCCTCATTCAATTTCTACCCTAACAGAGATGTAAGAAGATTTTTTTTAACACCTAGACCCAATGACTAATCCAATGATGGCCCGATCAACCAACAAAACATTGCAGCTTCTCGCCTGACCACTTTTGATAGTATCCAGGTTCAAACTTAGATTGAGGACCGGCTAATGCACATCTAACTACTAGACTACCTTGTAATGGTTGATGAGATGTAAAAAGATAGTTCATCTGCTATCTGATGAGTTCTAAACGCAAATATTTATTGGTTCCTTGGTTGCTTATCAAATAATGTCTTTGTGATTACCAAATAAATTTATCATTCCTCAATGTTTGACCAAAAGAAAGCCACCAAAAAAAATAACTTTCGAAATAAAAAAACCCTAACGGGAGAGATGACTCTGCGCCTCCCTCTCATCTCCCAACTCTCCCAACTCTCCAATTCTCTCCCAAACCCTAATGAGGTCACCCAACTATGGCATTCGGCGCCAACACCAAGGCGCTTATTGCCAATTCTAAGACGCTAGTCACCAATTCTAAGGCGCCGTCGCCGGTACCAAGGCTTTTTAGGCCGATTCTATGCTGCTCAAAGCCGATGCCAAGCTGAGCCACCTCGGCCTCTATTCGTCCTCTTGCTCATTTGAGGATGATGCCGGCGAAATTCAAATGAAGGAGGCAAAGGGAAGTGTCTGAATTCCTAAAATCCTGGTGGAGTTGAGAGCAGATTTCTTCTTATGCTCCAATGCTATTTGCAGCTAGCAAGATGCTTGATAGCAGCATGGAAATCGTGAACTATGGCAGAGATATGCTTGTCATCGATGGCGATGATGAGGTCGTAAACTATGGCGGCGCTGATAGGATGATGGTGCCTCCGCCGGAACAGATGGCTGTTGGAAAGAGGCAGCACCAAGATCCTAGGGTTTGGGTGTGGGCTCGGGTCGTTGGGCCTTGGCCTAGGCTCACTCCAAAACAAGCTCAAACTTGGGCTTGGGTCATTGGGCAAGCCCTGATCTAAAGGGCAAATACAAAATTGAGTAAGTGTTAGTGAATGGATAACTTGGCTGACTGTGCGAACTAGATGCAGCGAGATGGTCTCATGGAACTTGGAGTACAGCAATTGAGCGCATTGGCTCTAGTTTTATGATTCTGTAGTATCTTGTGTGTAACTAGTTTTATCTTTTGCTAAGCTCACAATAAGTGAGCTAAATGTCTAATGTAATAACACTATTGTGATCCTTGTGATTATTGTAACCTCGTCATTCTGGCTTTCGATATATGAATGATTTATTACTTTCAAAAAAAAAAAACCACAAAATATTAAGTGTAATGGGGTGTCTCATGGTTACCGAATGTTGATATTCGAACACCTTGTGATTAAACATCAGGAGCATTTCATTGTTTACTGTTTAGTAGCAAATCGATCACATAACACAAAGCAATTTTCCAAAGGAATAAGCAAAATTAAAACCAGTGTAACAATTCATCACTTCCACCGATATACAAATTCAAAAGTCAAAACTAGATGCATTTGGTTCGTATGAGAGTGTAAACTGTAAATTGACAAGGGATAGCAAAAACAGTATGTTATTGTTGTTTCGGAATTTACATTTACAGTTCTTTCTGTAGTCTTGAAATTGAAAGACAGAATTTGCCTACGGAGCTCTGGAGTCCCTCTTCAGGACTTCAGCCAGTAGTCCCTGTCAACACAGATGATCTTTGACGAACAAATCTCAAAAATGATGTTTGTTTGCGCCTTGCCTGATAGAATCTCTGAAATGGATCAATTGTGGGAGGTACCATCTGTTCATCATGTCATCTGAATAGTGAATACCAGTAGAGAAGAAAACTTGGTGATTACATAGCTTGTAGTTATGTACATCACAAAAAGGGAATTACTAGCGACTTCAACAACCATTAACTGTCCTCTAATATACAAAACAAGTATGACAGTTCCATTCTGCCTATATAATTTATAGCACAATTGCATTACTTGACATCAAATTAATTTGCTTGCACACAGAGCCAAAGCATATGTAATATTCATAAATTTAAACAAGGAAGGGAAACGTATGCATGCTTCCTTTTTCTAAAAACTCTGTTATACCTATTCAAAATGGCAGCTCATGAGTTATCTCAAGCCTCATCATCTGAACTGAAATCGTCCTCTATTCGCAGTCCTGCAATTGCTGGAAAGAGTCGTCGACCAAAATCGCGATCGAAAGACGGGTTTCGACTTTCTGGCTGTTTTTCTGAACTTTCTTCTGTGGGAGCCTTGACTTTCTTTTCTGAACTTGCTTCTGTGGGAGCCTTGTCTTTCTTTTCTGAACTTGGTTCTATGGGAGCCTTGCCTTTCTTCTCTGAGTTTGCTTCTGTGGGAGCCTTGTCTTTCTTTTCTGAACTATCTTCTGTGGGAGGCTTTTCTTTCTTTTCTGAACTATCTTCTGTGGGAGGCTTTTCTTTCTTTTCTAAATTTGCTTCTTCCTTCTGCAGTTGTGACTGGTTTTCTGAACTTGCTTCTGCGGGAGCCTCTTTCTTGGAACTTGCTTCTGCAAGAGCATGTCTCTTGGAACTTGCTTCTGCGAGAGCCTCTTTCCTGGAATTCGTTTTCTTTTGTTTCATTTCTTGCGTTCTGATCTCAGCACATACCTTGTTTAGTATTACCAAGAAATCACGTACGATAGTAAACAAACGAATACCTTCATCCTTCATTGCATTCCCGTGAAAGTAATCTGCTGTGTTCTTCACAAGAGTTGTTATCCTCTTTTCTTCTTCCAGAAGAAATGTAACTTCTCCTCTTGCACGCTCCAAAAAACTGGCTAGTGCCCGATGGAACTCACTGTCTTCATCCAGATTGTTCTTCAAGTCGGTCTCTACAAAGTTTCGAGCTTTTATTAGATTTGTGCCGAGACTAGAAACTGTTGCAGTTAAGCTATCAGCATCTACAACTGCTGCCTTTCTCACATCTTGAAGCTCATCGCTTAAACCTGAGACAGCCTCAAGACCAAGGTTACGATAGTGCTCTGCTGATTCCTCACCAACTTCTTTAACAAACTCCTGTGTACTCATATGGGACATGCTCTGGCCCGATTCTCTGGCATTGCGGGCAGCTTTCTTGCCCTCATAACGGATGATCTCCTGAACGACAAAATGCAAGAGTGTGGTCTTGCCATCAGTTCCTTTAACATCAGCCAGTTTCAAGAGCGTATCAAGCCTAAATGCCATTGCACCACCACGGTAAGTTCCATCATTCATTCGGTTGCCAGTTTTTAGTACGGCTTCCAAAAGTTTTAGGAATAGCCTACTCTTCCTGAGTTTGTTGCAAGCAACCTGCCAATAGAGACGAGGCTATATAGTTAGATAATACACCATGAAATAGTAAGTACTAAAGCTATGTTTTTATGTGATTATCAAAAATAAATACAGAACATGAGTCACATGACTAACTACTAAACTAGGAATTTATTGAAAAAATACAGAAGAAGATCAACTGTCTCACCTCTAAAGTTGCAAAGGATTCTTTAGTGTTAGAGACCTCCTCTGTGAAGGTACACATGAAGAGCAGTGCCTCTATCCGCTTAAATGCAAATGGTATGTTAACCATGACTTTGAGGAACCGCTCTGCAGGGCCTAGTAGAGCAACATCACCTGTGTATAACCTAAGCTTCAGTTCCTCTTCTGAAGTTGGTGCCATCTTCAGCAGGGTTTGGAGGAGCTCCACAGGAAGCTCGTTACCTGATTCAGTGAATACATGCAAGTCAATGATGCGTTTAAACATAAAAGACTCAATTCTTAGGAGTACAATACTAGTCGATTATCCAGGACAAGATACTAGTTAGGATCTAATAGTTATCAAAAATCAGTATTCATAGCGTTTATTTCAGGTAACTTGAAAATCAAGTTTTGTACATATAATTATTGAGTTTCCCAACATTTCTTTAACAGAAAACATAACAGACGTTCCCTTTCAAACCAATATATCTAAGGTTACAGAAAAGTTGTTTTGAGGAGGAATGGATGAAAGGAAGTAAGGAATAAGGGAGGGGGAGATAGATACATCACCTTCTTGGAGGGCATCAGCAACTTCTTCTGTTGTCACATTCAATGCTCGCAGAAGAATTGATAGATTTTGTGCTTTCTTTGTGTCAATAATTTGGATATACTGGATTGCAGGTTCCATGGATGCTGAATCCTTTCTGCGCTCACTTTGCTTCCCTGCAGCATAACCAAAGAGAGACTCTATCTTCTCCTCATTGAACCTGGAGACAATTTGGAATGTTAATAGGAGTTACCAAAATTAGCTTATCAGTGGAAATTTAGGCTCACGATAATAGAGTCATAGCCTTACTGGAATGATCCTGCTTTGAGTTCATGCCAGACCATCGATTGATCAGGGTTGGCATTAACCTTATCCCAGAAGAATGGTTTTAATTTGGTCTTTCCAGAATCACTTCCAACATCAGCATCTCCATCACTTGCTTTGCGGCTTCCTAGAGGCGGAATTTGGGCCTTACCTATACCAGGAATGGGTTTAGGTGCAGCTTTGGGAGGTGGGGGTGGGAGAGGACGAGGAGGAGGAGGAGGTGGTGGTCCAGGAGGTGGAGGAGCTGCTTTTCCAGGAGGAGGTGGTATTGAAGGGTTGGGTGGTCCTGCTGTAGCTTCTGACTTTACCTCAGAAGATTCATTTCCATTTCCATTTCCATTTTTCATAGCCAAATTTCCCACCTTTCCACCAGCGTTGAACTCTCTACTTGAACCTACACTATTGGACACTTGTGAAGAACCTGCGGTGTTACAAAGATTGTGACTTGCTTTAAAATTTGAAGGTGATCATAAGTCAGATAACAGAAATCACAAAATAGCATATATACCAGCAGAAGATATATAGAGAAGAGGCCTGTCATCCTTTGGTCGTACATATCTCGGACCAACTTTTCTCCTCTTCCTTCTCCTTATACAACAGCAGCAGACCGGCAGTACAACAACCACAAGTATCACTGCTGAAGCCACAGAAATTAAAATTATTTTGGTCATACTCATACTGTTATCTGATGGTGGACTTGAAGCACCCCCTTTCCCCCTTGGTTTGGCAGGTGGACTCCCCTTCCCATTTTGTTTAAAAGGTGAACGTAAAGGTGCTGGTGTTTTTTTCGGAGCAGGGGATGGTGCTTTCTTCTCCGGGGAACCACTGGCCAAATATCTTCTAGGAGCAATTTTGGTACCTAAAAGCCACTCAAAGCAGTTGAGCAACCAGTTGTTGGGACTATCCCTTTTGCCAGAAGCATGAAACACAATACCTTTCTTTCTTAAGCAATCAACAAGTGCTTGTTTCGAATGAGGAGGAAGAACTAAAATCGCATTGTGTACGTTAATTTTCGAAGAAGAAACTGTTTCCGACTCACTGGCTGCTTCATGTGGAATATACAAGTCAAGATCTTCCACCCCATCTATCCCACCTATCAATTCTCTCCTGCAATGGTACCATACCTGCTCTGCCTGCAATCAAATATCTAGTCAAATAGATTTCATGATCATGCAATCGGATAAGAAGTACAAATTATAATGACTTCAATAAAACAATTACAAAAGCGTGCTTTCACTCTTTCATTTGCTGCACCTTTCATTTCTCACCCAGCAAAAATGTGGTCATGGCAAACATACCATGATTCTTAGTTTCTTATTTGATAATTAGTTCATTCAATCTTTGTCTGTCAACATCAATTGCATCATATACCTTACATGAACCTACTTCTATGAGTCGTTTGCCCTTACCTTCACTAGAGCCCCAGGAAAACATCAAATGATTAATGAAGAGCAGGTTAAGGGATAGCTTGGCGTTATGTAGAACTAAGAACTTTCAAGTAACCAAAAAAAATCCAAATCGATCAATTTCTTTATGTACTCATCAAAGAACACAAACCAAGTCACCTATACACGATTGTTTTCCCCATTAGCAATCAAGGTCTCTACTCTCATCTTTCTTTCCAAAGAACACACAGCAGAATGAAGAAAACAAGTCTCTAATATCTCTAATATATATAAATAAGTTGAATCCCTATTTTTGAATCATAGATGTAACTAACCAAAAACAAATTCTGCCCCCATTCTTTTTCATTACAATGACAAAATACGTCCACAAACAGAATAATCTTCCTAATCGACAAAATGGTTATCAAACAGGTTCAACCTTCAAACTCATAATCCACACCTATATTTATGAAATGCAGAAAAATTGCAGCACATAAATATATGAAAAAAGAAAACAAAATATCGATCTTGCATACCATGTCTTCATCTATCTCGTCCTCATGGGCAACCCAATCGCCTCCGTAAAACGTCTCCTTGGTTTTCCTGACTCCCTCAGAGGCCCCAATGACCAAAGCACAGAGCAGAAACACGAAAACTCCATAACTCGCTCTTCTCATTTGCATTCCTTCCCAAATCACCATCCCACCTTTTCATTTCATCCTTCTTTTTTTCCCGCCAAACCAAAACAGAAACGTTTCGACGGCCCACTCTTCCAACCACGGCAGGGGCCGTCCTACAGAAACGTTTCGGATGCGAGGTCCCGACGTTCTTCTTCAGCTCAATCTGGGAACAACCCACGTTGAAGTTGTCATGTTGGGAAGAACCAGCAACAATAATTTGAGATCAACGAGGGTTCAATATCAGATGTGCTTCTCTGTTTTTGAAACGTGGAGGAGGATGACACATGCAAAGCCTTCAAGACCAACATGCAAATGAATCAGAAGGCAGAGTGGTTGCAGAGCTCGGACCCAAGCAAACCCAGAAAACCGGCCGGAGAGAAAAACCCAGGGAGGATTTTTCTGTTGGATTTTTTTTTTTTTGAAAAAAAAAGTGATTTCTGTTACAGAGATTTTCGTCTTAGGGATGTTTCTTGATTTTCGGGGGGTTTAAGAGGAGAGAGAAAGAGAAAGACAGAGAGTAAGGTAGACGTGCGGAGAACAATGTGGGACGCCCATGGTTGTCATGGACTTTTTGGTCTTCTTCTTCCCTCCCTATTTCCACTGCCTTTTCTTTTTTGGTTCATATCCTAGCTCTGCAATTTCTTTTCTTTTTCTTTCAAAAAACGTGATCTCATGATGTTTTGTCCCGAAATTTAGTAAATTTAGAGTTATTTGATAGGAGCGAAACGTAGGGGTGGGTGGTAGGTGATTGATAAGTTTGGCCGAGCTTAGGGTTGTTTCTTCTATATGGATTGTTTTCCTAAATTTACTCTCCTCTATGTATAATAGCTCATTGAGCTTTTTTTCTTTTCTTTTCTTCTTTGAGGTTTTGATTGACGTCCGCTCATACTTAATGAAACTGAAAACAAGATAAAGTCATAAAATGTATGTTCATACTTATTTCATAAAAAACTCATGATCTTCCGATTAAGCAGAAGAGTTAGAATTGATAAAATACTCTATGTCCCTATTAATCAAAGTGATTCCAAACTCCTAATCTTCCAATAACATACCCTGGTAATCAAAGTGACAAACTTCAAATATGTGATAATGTTTCTGTATGAAACATGTCGTTAACTCATTTTATCGCTGTAATTTAAAAGTTTACTCGCTCAACTGTTACATTAATTTTAGACATTGCTTACGAGGGTGGACAAAAAGAACATGAGAATCCAGCATTACGATAAAGCATGTATAGCAGCAATTTTAGGACCTTTTTCTATATCCTCTTAAAAAAAATTGCAAAATCCTCTCTTAAAAAAAACAAAATAACATGGAGATGCGGGGTATCGATCCCCGTACCTCTCGCATGCTAAGCGAGCGCTCTACCATCTGAGCTACATCCCCATTAATGTTGTTTGGTTCACAAACTTTATTAATAAAGGAATAACACCTAGAGACTTGAACTGAAACTGAAACACCCGCCACCTTATAGTCTTTGAAAAGCTTCACTCCTCCCATGATCTCAATCCTCAACTCATCATGAACGCCAATCTCAACTTCAGACTCCTCACAAAATCGCTCTGCACCTCCACTCCCCATTTCAAAGATCAACTTCTCATCCCACCCTTCACCTCTCTCCAATGCGGAGCCATTCTACAGTCTCTCACCAACACCAAGTCCCTCCCAAAAGGCCAGAAGCTCCACTCCCTCATGGCCACTTCCGGCAACCTCCTCCACAACACCTACCTCGCCACCAAACTCGCCGCTTTTTACGCCAATTGCGGTCAAATGCCCCAAGCCCACTTGCTTTTCGACTCTGTCTTGTTCAAAAATTCATTCTTGTGGAACTTCATGATCAAAGGCTACGCTTGTAACGGGTTTGGGCTCGACTCGATTGTAATGTACCGTCAAATGGTAAGTTTGGGTTTAAAGGGAGACAATTTCTCCTACCCATTTGTTCTTAAAGCGTGTGGTGATTTGTTGGCTGTGGAAATCGGGAGGAGGGTTCATGCTGAGGCGGTGGTTAGTGGGTTTGCTTCAAATCTCTATGTGGGCAATGCTCTTCTTGCAATGTATTCGAAATTTGGGGAGATGGGGCATGCATATAAGGTGTTTGATAAAATGCCTGAAAGGGATTTGACTTCTTGGAACACGATGGTTTCGGGTTATGTGAGGAATGGTGATCCGAGGGAAGCGTTGGCGGTGTTTGGGAGGATGGGGAGGTTTGGAGTGAGGGCGGATGGGACGAGTTTGTTGGGAGTGGTTTCGGGTTGTGGTGAGTTGGTGGCGTTGAAGCAGGGGAAGGCGGTTCATGCGTATGTGGTTCAGAATGGTGGTGAGGTGCGGAATGAGCTTTTGATGAATGCGCTTATTGAAATGTATTGGAAGTGCAGATGTGTGGCATATTCGAGGAGGTTATTTGAGAGGGTGGAAGTGAAGGATACCGTGTCGTGGAATACTATGATAAGAGGGTATGAGAGGGGTGGCGATGCATTTGAAAGTTTGAGGCTTTTCTGCCGGATGGTTGTGGAAGGTGCAGAGGTTGATGAGGTGACAATTGTGACTGTGCTTACTAGTTGTGATCAGATCAGTGCCTTGCAATTTGGCATGTCTGTTCATGCGTACCTTGTCAGGAAAGGGTTTGGTGCGAATGTGATAGTTGGGACTGCTCTTATAGACATGTATTCTAAATGTGGAAGTTTGTCTTGTTCGCGTCGGTTTTTTGATGAAATGCCTAGAAAAAATTTGGTTTCTTGGAGTGCTATGATTTCAGGATATGGAGCTCATGGGAGGGGAGAAGAGGCTATCTCTTGTTATCATGAACTGATAGCAAACAAATTTACTCCTGATGAGGGGCTTCTTACTTCTGTTTTGACTGCGTGTAGTCATGCAGGCCTAGTCAATGAGGGTAAAGACATGTTTAATAGAATGACCAGAGAATATAGAGTAAAGCCAACAGTTGCTAACTATTCGTGTCTGGTGGATCTTCTTGGCAGAGCAGGACGCTTAGATGAAGCATATGAACTCATTAAGACTATGGACGTAGAACCCAGCAGTGATATATGGGCTGCACTTCTTTCTGCTTGCAGGCTACATCGAAATGTTAAACTGGCAGAGATTTCAGCACAGAAGATTTTTGAAATGAACCCAAAAGGAGTGGGTAGTTACATTTGTCTTTCCAATATCTATGCTGCTGAGAAGCGATGGGATGATGTTGAAAGAGTGAGAGCCGTGGTGAGAAAGAAGGGACTGAAGAAACCACCTGGCTGCACTTTTGTGGAGTTAGACAAGATGGTTCATCGGTTTCTAGTTGGGGATAAATCACACCCACAAACAGAAGACATTTATGCCAAGTTAAGAGACTTGAACCTGCGACTCAGGGAGGTTGGATACAAGCCTGATACCACTTCCGTGTTGTATGATGTAGAAGAGGAAGTAAAGGAGAAGATGCTTTGGGATCATAGTGAGAGACTGGCAATTGCATTTGCCCTTATTAACACAAGTCCAGGGACCACAATCAGGATCACCAAGAATCTTCGTGTCTGTGTTGATTGCCACACAGTAACGAAAATGATTTCTAAGTTTACGACTCGAGAGATTATAATGCGTGATAACCATAGATTCCACCATTTTAGAGATGGAATTTGTTCTTGTGGTGATTATTGGTGACTGATCTTTCTTCATAAATTATTTGTACATTCATTGCTTGGGATACACAGATTCTTTTATTCAGGGAGCAGACATCTGGAATTGCTGTGGCATTGCGACTTTATGCCAATTTATTGGTTATCCAGATCCAACAACTTGTTCATGGATGGTTGCTTCTTTTCTGACTTGGCTGGTTGTATCACTTGAATAAAGATAGGATTTCGCTTATCAAATAAGAAAGTAAACCACCACCACCACCGGTGACACTCATATCTGTTTCTTCATCCCACGGGAATGGCTCCACTGGTTTTGTTGCTTCCAGAAGATCTTCAGTCGAGAACTTTGGTTTTGAACGCTCCAAGGAACCTAGGTGGTGGTTGTACTTTTCTGAGTCCTGACAGTAATCCTGCAAAAAAGAAGTAGAAATAACATTATGGATATATCTGTTACCATGAAAGAGCATATTCTGAAGGCACATATATGAAGTTCAAGGTTACCTGATCAGCATGCATCTTCTTTACAAATGTCTTGAATATTTCGAAATTCATTTTTTGTAGAAGTTCATCCACCAGACGGAGGTAAGTCACCCCATACATCCTTACTTTTGGTTGGCCATCTCTGTTGATACCATTTGGTCTAGCATTTAAAAGGATTTGGTCATAAGCCGCACTGTCGTACCTTGCAAGTGCATTTTCACCTGCAACTTCTATGTTCTCTCTCCAACCTCCACTCAAAACCTGCACATGCATGTTCAAATTGTTGTTGTTAAAGTATGCAGTTGTACTATTTGAATGCATCATAATGATAATTTTATTTTCTTATGTTGAAATTCGTTGTACACTTTACACCAGAATAAAAAACCTAAAATATTTTTCGAACTTTGTATATGTTTAATTGAAGACTTCATGCTTCATGTTTAGTAAGACACATATTGATATGTTTTAGTTAGAGCTTTGGTTTCACTGGTAGTATAACTTTAATTGAAGGCAGGTGTTGATAAACTTCTAGTTCTTGCCTGCTGAACAAGGTCTTGAGGCGCACTTTTGGCATCGGCACTTTGTTCTGAGTTCCTCATCTCTATACATGTAAAATTCAAAATGGCATGATGCCTTGACAGCATCCTTGCTATAGGTCGGTACCCATCTCTATCTTTCAAATTATAGTATCCTGCAGTAAGCTCCGCAGCATGACTATCAGTTTTATACCACCAGTGGATTCCAGAGACCTGTTTTGGTATTCAAGCATGAATTTTTAATCAACTGGTGATTGTCTGAATGATGGTAAATGGCTAAATGCTGCTCATATGAAGTTTCTTACTTTTGCTGCTAGCTTTAATTTGCAGCCCAGGAAAATTTTGTTGGCTTCATCCAGGATCTGATCACCATGGCTCAGTAATTTGTTAGAGTACCAAGTCAAAAAGAACTTCCCTTTCTCAGTAAGGTATGTCCCTTTTGATTTGAAGAACTCTGTAGATTCAGGAGTGTCATTGTATTCTCCTGCATTATCTGGCAAATCCCATTCATGATGGCCAGCATTTGTTGCAGCCTCTTTGAACTCTGCTTTGAGATACTTGTCATAGCACTGCAATTACGTGATAGATAAGACATTTTCACTTAAAATTATTTGAATAGGGCCAGGATGATAGAATTGTCAAATCATTCAAATCTGTCTCACCTGAAATTCCCCAATTCCTGGAAAAGCCCATCCTTGGGTTTCCGGATAAGAGGGATACCTGAGCTCTCCTGCAGGGCCAAGTCCCACTTCAATGTCTATAATTAGTCCATTTTCTAGAAAATCTGACATGTTCTCTCTGAAGCTCTTGAAGTAGTCTCTATATATCTGTAATACAACAATTAGTATATACCCGAGAAAATTCTTCAACAATGGATATTGAAATATTTGTCATCTTTACCTCAACAGCAGTTCTTCCATTAAAGAGAGGCAAGTTATCCACACCTAAAGTGAGGTACTCCCGGTTCCTGTTACCTTTGAGATTGGTATAAAAGATATCAGGGTTCAATTCTCCTATATCAAGTACCCATTGGGGAATGGGAATGGTTACAATATCTACTACATTCCCGCCACATTGGTGAAATGACATTATAGCTTGTAATTTCAGTCCACATTCTTGAACTGCTTGAAACATGCTCCTATAAGCACTCCAGTCATATTGTTTTGGCCCTTTTGATTCTATGATCCCCCACCACACATCTACCATTACTCCATCAACACCTGCTTCCTTCAGTTTTTTCAGCTGCTTCATGAGTGTGTCTTTGTCTTCTAAAACATTATCAATTGTAACAACTACCAACTGGTACAAGTGAATATTTGTAGAAGTATTAGCACTTTACTGGGTGATGAACATCACTTTGTACTAGTGTGCTGCATACACAATTACACACACACACACATGAAATAAAAGGTTGTTTCCAACTTACAGGGAGCATCACAAAGATTGGCACATAATTTGCGAGCATCTTCTCGTTGTATGTGAGTGTAGATGCATCCTGCATTGTAAAGAAAGAGGTTTATGCTTGATATATCTGTAAGGATGGATGTTGGAACTGGTACAACTTACTACTTGAGTCTGCTTCCTTTTATAGTATAGATTATATAAATATCTTTTATTTTGGTCGTTGATTATATAAATATCTTGATAATGGAAACAAGGAAAAGAAAACTTCTTTAGCACCTTATCTTTGCATTAAAACATGTTCATGGGGTTTATATGTCTTATATTGGCCATTCTTATATGCATCCATATGGCCATGGGGACCACTTCCAACTGCATGTTTTTTTTTTCTTAAAATGTATTTTTTTTATTTCATTTATTACTGTTTTATACAAATTTACAAAATGACTAAGGCCAGTAAAGTCATTTGGTTTCTACCAATTATTTAGCCACATGCACGTTTTAGCCCAACAGTGGTTAGCTATGCAAAGTTTTAAACAAATGCTGCTATGTCTGTTTCAGTCTCTCAGGCCATCAGATATTTATAGCAAAATGATTTACAGCAGAAGATTGTAATTGTGAGGCAGTTGCTTACCTGTCTTTGTGTGGTGGAAATTTCAGATGCCACAGCTCGAGGACTTGTGATGAATGTGGAAGCACTCTGATTTGATCTTTCTCTCCATGCTTTATTTGTTGCTTCTGCACTTCCAAGTAGATTCTGTAATCGTACATCTCTGCACAAGTACCTTCCATGATGAAGCTTAGTTTTCGCTCCCAGAGTACCTAGAGTTGTGCTTGCCATGGTGACACCACAATGGCTTATCTCCCTTCTTGCTTATGGTCACTTTCAAGGTACAGGAACAACAATGCTATACTTGCTTGCCTATTTCGGCCTAAAAGGGCAGAGAGAAAACTCCTCGATCTTCTTCTGCTCTGATCGCAAGGGAGCTATTGCATCCGCAGAACAAAAGTGAACTAGTGCAATTGGTTGTCTAACCGTACAGTCTATCGTTTTTGCTTTCAGGTGTTTGAAGCCTCTGGAGGTGGTGGGAATATATATGTTTATGGAAGTCATCTTGCCAGAGACCTCTGGTTCACTGGTTGGCAAGGGAAAGAGAAAGCAGTGGATACGAAACGGGTAGACCTATGGAACTCCACATTGTTTTCTAGCCATGCTTCTTATGATTATTGTCATCTTCCAAGTTTGAAGTCGTTTTCTTCTCTATTTTTTGTGGACTGTACACTTCTCTGCTGAAGGACAAGAACAAGAAAATGAAGAAATGAGCCAGAGGAAAAGTTGTATTCAGAACCGTCAAAAAGAGGGAAATTTTTATTTTGGATTCTTTCGTTAAAGGACTGATTACATTCTCACCTTTCATATCACATGACACTGTCGTTAGAAAAGCTCAACATTCTATCTTCAAAGCAACATTTTATTACTGTTAACCGGGCTAGAACTAGCTTTTGTAAAAGATGAAATTGCTTTTTTTTCTTTTTTTTTTTGTACTAAACAGCCTGATCATTCACAAAGAGCTGTAAAAATTTCAAAAACTGGAGGTTACATTCATTTCCTTTCTAAGTTACATCATTTCCATCCTCTGTCAAGAAGATAAGGCTTCATTCTCAAACAATAAAACGAGCTTATAATGTGGGGAATTTCTATTACCTCCATATGGGCTTAGTGTCTTTTCTTTCCGTAATTGGGCTTAGTTATTCATACTTTCATTTGTATTTTCTGCGTTTATTGGAGGTTCGTGGACTAGAACTAGATGAGTTATGGTGTTATGGGTCTTCTTGAAGACCATGCTCCTTTTACTGAAGTATCCTCAAATGTTTCATCCATAGCGGTTCAATAATTTTCCTCCATTTTTTTTTCAAGACTCCATCTATGGCATTTCTCTTCTCAAGCTCTCATTATTGAAGGTGATTCCAAGATCCTGCTTGACGCATCATACTTATCCTTTAAGGTATTTATGAGCCGAGTAAGTTCACACACTAGTTTACCTCAGTCATTTCCTGTCATGTTTGGCCTGAAACCAATTTTGTTTGCTCAACGGGACCTGTTATATCCCTTGTCCACTCTTTACCTTCTTTTTCACGTTATGTTTGGGTTCTCAGTTGCTCCTCTTTCCTCAAGCGTTGCCTTCCCGTTTGATCTTTTTAGAGACTTGGTTGCTCTAGAAACCTGCTCACCGCCCAACTAGCGCCTATAACAAGATTGATCTTGCAATTATAATCACTTTGTGAAAACTTAAATGAGAACTTACTAACTTCCACCCTTCAAAATAACAACAGCACTACCCTATAGTCGACCCTACTTTCAATTATATTGTTGGTGCAGAGACAGTTTGACTTTGTTTCAACCAACAACAAGGGTAAACAGGCTATGAAATGGGGTAAAATGGTTAAAGGAGCATCATAGCAAGATTGTATGTATGTAAAGGGCAAACTTGGGGGGTTGATTGAAAACAAGTAATCCAGGTCCATCCCTAGGAATGACCTGGCACTATTCGCAGACATGTTTGGCTGGCTCGACTACCAATATATCCTCTACTTTACTATACCCCCGGATTTAACTCGCTACATGTCAAAGACTCATTTTGGTACACAATGACTAATTTAAACAATTTTCGACTAAAATTTCAATACTTCGGTGAACTATTCACCGGAGTTGGAGCATGAAAATTACACGAATGGTGAACTAGTGAATACCATGAAGAAAGAAGGGCATAGTGTTCAAAGTGAGTATGCAAGAGAGTACCGCAGCTACTGGTCAGTTGGAGAAACAGCAAATGAATGCACTTGGCGTTGGCAAATGGCATGAACAAACTGCCCCCAATCTATGACCACTGCCCTTCACGTGCCAACCCCAACAAAGCTTACCCTCTCTTTAATCCTCTCCCCCATTCTCCTCTCTAGACTTCTTCACCGCCATGAGAAGAAGACGAAAAAGAACCAAACTTTAGAGAGACCCAGCAAGCAGTCCCACCATTCTTAGTTTTTTCTCTCTACCAGTCTTCCAGACTTGCCCTCTCTGATACATTAGTTCAAACCCAGAAACAGAAACAGAAACAAAACCCAAAAATGTGTTATGTTGGCAAAGCAACAAAGATCTTCATCTTTGTGGTCACAGTTCTTGTTGTTGGCGGCCTCGTCTTGGGTTTCGGAATTCTCCGCCATGGCCTCCACGACAAGTCCCACAAATGCTCCGGCGACTCCTGCAGCTCCTCCGACTCTTCCCCTCTTCAGTTTCCCTCCCCCACTTCTACATCCAATCCCATTCCCACCCCACCTAACCCAACACTAAGCCCATCTCCACCGAGCTCCACTCCCAGCCCGCCCACCTCATATTTCAGCCCACCTCCGCCGTCAACGATCTCCACTCCGACCCCACCTCCACCTGACCCGACTTCCAATACACCGCCGCCAATCCCTGCTTCCAATCCGCCACCGCCGGTAAGTACTTCCAGTCCGCCACCGCCGGTCACTGTATCCAATCAACCCCCGCCGCCGGTTACGTTGGCAGCGCCGCCGTACAGTCCGCCGAGCGATGTGCAATTGACGCCAGGTCCTGTCCATGCTTAGCAGCTCAGATTCTTACACATTTGCCGCAATTTTTTTACTTCTTTTTTCTAGTTAAAAGCAGCAGCCTTTGAATTCTTTTGTTCTGAAATTTTATTCTTGGATGGATCGTGGATGATGGGTTGAGTTGATTTGGTTAGTTTGTATATAGAAATGTTGTTGTGAATTTTGTAACGGCAGATTTGGAAGTAGGAAGAGCATCTTTGTCACGACTCCCCTTTATGAGAGTTCACTGTTCCTTCTCTGTACAGGGAAGTTGGTTTTTACAGTGATGAAGTGTTTCGTCAATTCCGATGCTGGTCACTTGTCATCAATCACCCTATTGACTACGTTGTCTAACATGTTTTCTTTTCTGCCTGCGTTTTGCACTGTTCGCTCAATAACAACATACACGACTGACACAAAATACACACTTATATGATTATCTCCGCATTGTTCTAAAATAAGACCCGCCGGCCTGTTTAGACGTTTCAAGCTAACTATCTGTTATTGTAGCGTCTGGCTTAATTATATGTAGTGTTTTAAATCAAGGCCGCCTAGGCGGCTTGTAGGCGTTTTAAGCCTGCCCTTTATCCTGGAAGCGTATAGCGAGTTTTCAAACATTGCTTATACTTTGTTTTAAATTGTATAGTTTGTCGTTTTGCCACTTTAAAAGAACTTAAAGATAGAGAAAAAAAAATATCTAAATGTGTTGAAAACTTATTCTCATGTTCGATCCACAATTTTTAAACACCAGTAGTCGAATTTCTTCTCAATCCTTCGATCTCCTTGATTACACCTTGGACAAAGTTGGATGACATCTTTTACCTAGTATCGATATCGTTCTCACTTAATCAGCTTGAAAGAAATGTCTTCAAATGATCAAGAAGCGCATGAAATCCAAGTGCATTTGGAGTTTTGAACAAGTGATGATGATCGTATCATGAATCACAAGTGCATTTTTGTTCAAGGGTTAGTGATGATAGTATTGGAAACGTAGGTTTCTTCCTTTTAGGGTTATGATTGGATTGTTCTTTTGTGCTGGGAATGTAACAATATTTCACATTTGTATGACTGCGGTATAGTTATCAGTCAGGAGTTGGGCAGTGCCAGTCTGCCAGTGCCATCAAAACCCAAGAGAGAACCTGTAAAGCTGCAAGTCTGCAACATTAGATTCCATCACATGTACAGTACAGATAACACCAAATAACACTAGTAGGGAACGATGACCCATCCTCAAATCATGTCTCTCTCGTCTCTATCTAATTCTTATTTGATTTGGCATATTATGAGGGCACCAAATTAATATTAAGAAGAGGTTCTTTTGGCAGTGGCAGGAATGTGCTACCTCGTAATTTTTGTCTTTACGATTTGTTAATTGGAAACGTGTGTAGATATAGGGAAGATAGTGAGACCTGGGTTTGGCTGTTGGTCTCAGAAGGCTTAAGAATGTAAGATGATGTTCGACAGAGACCGGGATCAAACTCACTTCGCCCTATCCAATAGTGATAGGGGGCTTATTTCAGGCAAGAAAGCACAGCAGAAATATAAAGTTAACATGGGCCCAATGACAAAGTCCATGCCCAAGCCACATCAAGCTCAGGTCTTATGATCACTCAAAAATCTCGATCTCTCGTATGTAAACTATGAACTATCACCAATAGAGCACGCCCAGAATTTGTTTTTTAGCTGTATCTGATTATTCTGAAGCAAAATCCAACTCGAACAGACTAGCTATATATAGTTATATACATCAGTTAAATAGAACAAAACAGAGTAGTTGAATCAGAGCGCTGCAGTTGGGCTTGTCTGCCAGCTTTCTGGTCAAAACAATGGTAATGCAGCTCACTACTGCATACTATTTGTTACTTTAATTAGGCAGTTGGATTCTGTGTTTCCAACTCAAACATATTACCACATACATCGATAATTAAGAGTTAAGTTCCAAAAATCTGGAATGTATAATAAGTTGCAGCTTGGTTCATTGCGAATTCGAATGTTTGTCAGTACCTCTAGAAAGTTCAGTGAAATTAAGCAGTTGCAGTACTTGTAATTTCAATTTGCATACGGATTTGTGGTTTTGGTTCGTGGATTGGTATAGCTAGGCTGCTCTCTCTTTTGAATACAAAGGCTTCTTAGTAAATTGTTACCCGAATGCGAATTAAGGCGTGCAACACAAACTTTAGAATTAAACTGCACATGAAAATTAGTATCAGAAACACAACATATCATGGAATGATCATCCTGAAGAATCTTCCTTGCTTAAAAGCTTAAAAGGGGAGAAACAAAATCATCATGATACCAAATCCCAGAGTGAGACCGCCTTTGTTAAGCGATGAAGCAGCTGATGGTTCTGAGGAAGCCCCGGTTCTAGAGATGGAAGTGGGAGATTCAGTTGCAGGGATGGTAACAGCGGTTGGCGTAGGACTGAAGGCAAGTTCTGGTGAATGTGCAGGTGAGGGTGAGGCAGCAGAAGTGTCTGGAGCAAGAGAGGAGGCCAAAGGAGTGTCCGAGGAAGGCGGTGGAGTAGCCGAAGGAGATCCCTGTGGAGCGAGGTTCACGGCTGGAGAAGCTGTTGGTGGAGGGGCAGAAGTAGTTGCAGGACTAGTGCCAACTTCAAGCTTCATTCCCTGGCTACAATGTCCGATTGTTCCACAAATGAAGTATCTCTTCCCTGCAGAAGAGAGAGGGATAGTAGTGCTGCCACCACTGTAAGCCTGAATTGAGTTACTTCCTTGGCAAGAATCATAGTCTGCCTTTGATACCTCAAGCACATTATGGCTAGGCGAGTACTGAAAATCTGCGTCCAACACCACCAAGTCAGAAATATTTTTTCTTAATTTCTTGTAGAATGTTTTTTCCAAAGATATTGGATGATTGATTACACTATTGTACAGTTTTATCAGGAAAATCAAAATTCGAGGAAACATCCCTATAAATATGTTATGTTGTTAGACCTTTATTTATTATGTACGTATGTGGTAGAAGGTAACTTACTTAGATTATCTCCGACTAAGAATGTTTGCGACGACGCCCATGTTTGCAGGTCGGTAGATGCATCCCACCCGCCATTTGGACCACCAACTGTGTAAGTCGCTGCCGCGGCCAATTCAACCAGCACATTCATCATAACAAAGCTCATGAATATTGTCCTTGTAGGCACAGCCATATTTTCCTTCAATTAGTGAAACAAAATGAGGGGAGGAAATCAGAATGAACAATGCAGACTGAGCCACAAAGATGTAACTTATAAGTAGGTTGAACAGGAACATATATGATATATATAAAGAAGAACTAGGGACTTTACAGAGTGATGATAATACTAGTTTATGGTTTAGTTGTTTGAGTTGGTTGATCAGTATCATGGCAGGTTGTTTGATCATGGATTTGTTGGAGGAATTACTTGAAGCGCATACACTAAACGCATGTTATATAGTTAATTAGTGTTCATCATCTTCTTAATTTTGTAAACGATTAAGTATCAAGCATACTGTGGCGAAGAACTAAGTAGTATATTATTGGATCATAAACATGATCGACAAGCATGTGAAAGCAGAGGGTCACTTATTGTTCATGTCTAGTAGGTGAATATATATACCTAAACTAATCTGATAATCTAACCCACGTCTGGAAGGCGATGTTATTAAGGTTGTTTGGCATCCTCCGGTCATTGGGTGAGTGAATATTAATTCGGATGGAACTTGGAAGCATGCATAGGGTGTTGGAGGTTTTGGTACTGTTTTTCGTGACTTTAAAGGTCATGTTCTTGGTGCTTTTTTTTCTTTCAATATTGACATTCCTAGTTCAGTAGCAGCAGAGGTGATGACAGTTATATAGTTGCTATTGAGCTTGCTTGGGTACGAGACCGGAAGCACATTTGGTTAGAGGTGGACTCGTCGCTTGTGTTGGACTATCTACGGTCTTCTTTGGTTGTACCTTGGCATCTACGTGTCCGTTGACTTAATTGTTTACGTTGCATATCAGAGATGACCTTTTGATCTTCTCATATTTTTCGTGAAGGGAATAATGTTGCAGATGCTCTAGCTAATCACGGTACGTCATTAACACATGCAGCTGGTTTGGTGAGATTCACCTTCTCCTTTTATTTTGTCATATTGTAGTAGTGACCTTATGGGTCTTTTCTAATTTCGGTTTTCATAGTTTTATTTCGTTGTTATTTTGTTATGAGATATTTTGGTCTAATCTCCATCTCTTGATGTTTCTTTTTTTTCTTTTTTAATATATAAGACTGTTAGGAATCATTCCACTCTCACTCATCTTTCAGCCAAAAAAAAAACCCGGATTATTTGTATGTGAGTGTGTATATTTTGTGCAAAGCAAGAGGCAAAGAAACTATGGAGCTGTTATTGAAGTGCAGGCACGACCGAGACTCCAAACTGCAGTTGACTCTTAGAACCTCATGCATGTTAGTTTGTTAATTTCTGTACACACTTATACTTAGCTTCAGCACCAAAAAGTTTCTTCGAATTTATCCTCAAAGTTTGATTACAGGGAGCTGAAATTTCCAATTTTTTTTTTCAAACCACACTCCTTAGTCATCGAAATTCCTAATTTACCCTCAACTTATTTATCATCTCCCTCGTGTATTTTTCTCTCTAACTGTGTTCCTTTTCCATGTTGCACAATTGCATTCTCGACTAAAACCTCAATAGGACAACGGCATCTCAATTAGGGGGTGTAGGCGTCGACCAAGAGAGAGTTCTCTCATTGCTCCTAGAACCTCTTGTCTCGGCAACGGCAAAATGGTGTGGCTCTCTCAAGTCTTCGAGAAGATCAGTTTGTCGCTCTGCCGTAATTCGATTCCTAGAGGCTTGATTACATGCTTGAGCTTCAATTCCCTATTCAATTGGAGGAGCCGACTGTAGGGACCAAGATTCTAGAGGCGGAGGATTTCTCAAGGGCCATGGCTTTTGCTCCTTGACGGCGGTGCATGAGGTTGGACGTATGGATGAAGAATTGAAGTCATCTTCCTCGTATAGAAAACCATGCTTCCATGAAAACCCATCTCAAACTCCCTCATTGTAAACCTGACTCCATCCATTACTTCTCTGATCCTATATCGCTAAGATCCCAGTTTACAAGAGCCCACTATTGGCAGGTTCATCCTCTAGAAATGAAAGAAATTAAAGTGTAGTTGTAAGGGGTGGTAACGGAAATAAAAATATTAAAATACAAACAGGGGTGTGATTTGCAAAAAAAGGTCCGTAAATTTCAGCTCCATTATTATATTAAAGTTGTTTGAAAAAACAAAAAAACAGACGAATTTTTCTGAAACAAAGTTATGGTGGGTGGACTGATGTCACACCCGCCAAATTAATAAAGAGGTTCCTTAAGTATTTTGATGCAAACATGGCTCAATGAAGGTTTTAATGGGTACATGAGCATTCTAGAAGTATATATCCGGAATATTATGGAAGATTTTGGAAGCTTCTGGAAGGATCAGGAAGCATTTGGACAACTCTAGAATTCTCTAAAACCTTAGAGAGTCTCTAGGACACTTCAGAACCTATGACACTCCGGAACTCTCTAGAACCCTAGAGAGGCTTAAGACTCAAAACTACTCCGGAAATCTCTAGAATACTCAAGGTAATACTTAAGCTGAGCTTATATTATCAAAGCTGCTTTGCTAGCTTCTCTCTTCTGTAGTTGTGTGTAGAAGTATCAGTGTTTGCACATATATATACACAAATACAATATACATATGAAGGTGGAAGCTAGTTATGGGAGTTGCTTGTTAGATTGAGATATTGGACTTGCATTTACTTCCCCATGTTCTGCAGGCAACCTACTGGTGTACCGATGCAATAACTATGCTTGGCTATTTATCTGAAAGAAGTAAGTTTATTTTGACATAATGTAGTCGAAACCATCATTTTTCTTAGGCATGGATTCATTTCTTTCTTTGTTTGTCATTAGTTATACAAAACTAACTGATCATCATTGATTCTTTTCTGGCAATGGCCTTGTTTTCTTCTTCTCGATGGGATACATACGTGAACCTGTGGTTGTGTAGGTGAGGCAAGCATGGGTGCATGTACGTCATTGATCGATCTTTCCATCTGTATTACTACTATATATGGTCCTTTTCGTATAAACTTTGCTCTTGGGTTGAATACAGAGACATGCAGCGACGACGAAAATGGAAACCTTAATAACTATGTGTTTTGTTAGTCAATAATATCGGGCAATTAACCTCCCCAGATGCAAAAAGAAAACCTAAGCAGTAATTTTTTGAACTACAGCAATATTTTGGCCGGTGCATTATGATTAACTTTCTACAGAGTACATGATCCATGTTGATGGGTTTCTATTGGATTCTTGTATGATTGAAGAGCGGAGTTCAGCTAGTCATTCATTTTTGACAACACCAATCGATACATTTCTAGCATAAGAAACTTAATAGCTAGTTATTGCGGATTGGGGCTATCAGGCTTTGAGCAATAATAATGTACCTGTGGTTGCGTGCATGCTCACAGTGTTAATTAGGTGACTATCTATCACGACATTTATTTTGGTTCTTGATTGGGTATATGGTATGTCTGATGGGTTCGAAGGACACAGAAGAATGAAGATACCCGGAGTGATGCAACCCTTAAGCAGCGGTAACTCTAGATTACTTGGAAGATGTCTGGTTACTACGTAGCTGGAATTGACTTGAATGAGTTTGGTCAGAAAAAAAAATTCAATGCGAGCTTACTGAATCCATGAGAAAGATAAACTCGATCTTATATTGATACAGATAATAGATATATGTAGTACTTTATATGGTTCAACACAGAAACAAAAGCAATGTTGTAATACAGAAAAATAGATATATGTAGTACTCATACACGCTTAGGTCTCCCTTCAATCATTTCACTTTGGTTTCGAACCTTCCCTCCTGCTCCATGCTACTGACTTTGTTTGATAAAGCTTTTCGGTTTTTCTGAAGCTCAGTCGGGAGCTTAACGTCAGTTGCCAAACCAACCATTTCAAGAAACCTTATCAAATACCAAGTAATATCGATTTGCCACCATTCCAAACCTTGTCGAGCTGAGTACTCAAAAGCATGGTGATTATTATGCCAACCTTCTCCATGAGCTAGCAATCCAAACAACCTAAACCACACAATTTCATAATTAGATTTCATTACATGCATGTAGAGAAACTATATATATATATATATATATATATATATATATATATATATATATATATATATATATATATACGATTTGTAATCATATCAAGTGCGTATACCAGTTGTTTTTGGACAAATCACCAGTATCCCATACTTGGTTTCCCCATATGTGGCAGATCGAATTTATCGAAAATGTTATATGGAGAACAAATATTGTTCTCACGGCCTACAAATAATCAAAACAATTAAACATAGTTACGGATTTGTTAAATAGAAATTAAGGACGATGCATTTAGATATTAGCAAATGTATATAAGAGAAGTTTAATTACCAGTGCCCAAACTAAATAAGGCATTCCTCCTATGCCATAGAGCACAACTCCACAAGCAATACAATGATAAGGGTAAGTGTAATGAAGAAACTTATAGAAGCTTTGTTTCTTCAAATCTCCAACATTGTATAGTTTTCCATCATACTGCACAATTTCAAATTTAATTAACAATAAGTACGTGTTAATTCAACAAAAAAATTATGCATGTAATTAATCAAGTGAGGAGAGCATGAGATTTAATTTCTACGTACACTACCAAAACGTTTACGAAAATCAAAAATCCAGCCAATATGACTAAACCAGAAACCCTTTCGAGGAGTATGAGGGTCACTCGGTGTGTCTGTAAACTGGTGATGACTCCTGTGAGAGCTAACCCAATCTAATGGACTTCCCTGTAATATAAACACCAAAAACCAACTTCAAAACTTTGTAATGAAGATTGTAGTAACTAAAAGTGAAAAGAATGAAAGCTAGAGAATATATGATGAACCTGAAGTGAATGAACGGCACAATAGGCGAAGAAGTATTCCAGCCATTTGGGAAGCTTGAAGCTTTTGTGGGCGAGATTTCTATGGAAAGATAGAGTTACTCCCACACCGGTAACATAGTAGAGTGCTACACCCAACCAAAACGCAGACCAGGTGAAGTAAAATGGCGCCAGAAGAGCAATGAGATGAACAACAGAAAGGGTGATGACACTAGCGATGTCGACGCCATTCCATTGCCTCCCCAGAAAATATACCGGCTTCTGCACCACCCAAGCTAGCCTTGCCATCTTCTTTAAGCTGAGCTTATATTATCAAAGCTGCTTTGCTAGCTTCTCTCTTCTGTAGTTGTGTGTAGAAGTATCAGTGTTTGCACATATATATACACAAATACAATATACATATGAAGGTGGAAGCTAGTTATGGGAGTTGCTTGTTAGATTGAGATATTGGACTTGCATTTACTTCCCCATGTTCTGCAGGCAACCTACTGGTGTACCGATGCAATAACTATGCTTGGCTATTTATCTGAAAGAAGTAAGTTTATTTTGACATAATGTAGTCGAAACCATCATTTTTCTTAGGCATGGATTCATTTCTTTCTTTGTTTGTCATTAGTTATACAAAACTAGCTGATCATCATTGATTCTTTTCTGGCAATGGCCTTGTTTTCTTCTTCTCGATGGGATACATACGGTGAACCTGCAGTGGTTGTGTAGGTGAGGCAAGCATGGGTGCATGTACGTCATTGATCGATCTTTCCATCTGTATTACTACTATATATGGTCCTTTTCGTATAAACTTTGCTCTTGGGTTGAATACAGAGACATGCAGCGACGACGAAAATGGAAACCTTAATAACTATGTGTTTTGTTAGTCAATAATATCGGGCAACCTCCCCAGATGCAAAAAGAAAACCTAAGCAGTAATTTTTTGAACTACAGCAATATTTAGTTTCGTCGCCCAAGGTTATAAGATCTTAAGCGACGAAAAATTTTTCGTCGGCCAAGGTGTTAAATCTTGGGCGACGAATATTTTTGGGCGACGAGAAGTAGATCTTAGGCGACGAAATTCGTATCGTCGCCTAAGAATTACTCTTAGGCGACGACGGAATGAATTTTCGTCGCCCAAGTTCTTGGCCAACGCACTTCTGGCGACGACGTCTTGGCCGACGACATGTCGTCGCCTAAGTACTTAGGCGACGAAATTTTTTAACAGGGCGACGATTTTTTTTCGTCGCCCAAGATCTATTTTCTGGTAGTGCTATGTGTATATGGTGACCTGCTTCTTAAGTTATCTCACATGTTTTCCGACCTAGAATCTCTCAAAACCCGGATATTGGTTCCCTTGCTTGGTAATTTCTCTACATTAGAACATGTAGTTCAAGTCAGATTGCTTGAATTCCGCGTTTGTGGTTCCTTGAAATCTCCATCCAATATAAGGAAGCAGTCAAATTCAAGATTAGACTGGCGTGTCAAAAAATTCATAGGATTAATTAGAGAATATGAACTTTCCTGGTAATGCTTATGATACAGTAAAATTAGAATACCTGTAGATTGTGATACACTTCTTGCAGTAAAAATGAAGTATAAAGAATTTTTACTACTAAGATCTAATGCATGTGTATCATTTCTTCATCTTTGCATTCTCTGATTGCAATGTCCATCACCTTCCCACCAGTAGAAGGTAATATGTCACAACAATGCCTTCTTGGAGCCTGCAACTGATTAGTGATCAAGAAAATATGGAATTAGTATATTGTATAAGCATCTTCAAAAAATAACAGTGCAGGTTGCAAGTAATACCTGCTTGATGTCAAGGTCCAGCTTATGTGACAGCACTCTGACCTCCTCAAGCTTCCTGGGGGAAGCCATGTCATAGGAGCAATTTGCATAAGACTTCTTATAGATGCTCATGATTCCATCCTCTCTCGATGACACATGATCAAGAAAGAACACAACCGGTCTGCGACAAGGATCAGGGTGCTGTTCGATTGTATTGAAGGTATAAACTCCGGACAATACATGTCCCTTTTTCCACTGCTTGAATGTCTCTTGCACCGGGAGGACGTCAGGCAGAAGCATATGGTTTCCGTATATCTGAACAGCATAACCCCATGACACTGAAACTGTCCATGAAAACCATCTATCGTAGCAAACCGTCTTCTGTAGAATCCTCTGAGAATCAACATTCACTGCTTTGAGTAAATGCTGCAGAGCTTGCATGGTTGTCATGTTGGGGAAGATAGGGTCTGTGTGCTCAAGATGATGCAGGGATACCAAGGGTGATAATGGATGCGAAGCCAAAACGCCAAACGTATCACCCCGAAGATCATTCTGTCAATTTCAATTACAGAAACCAACTGAGAATCAAAAAGATTATTAAACTGCAATTGCTAAGATGTGACTCACAAGTTTAGGAGCTAAGAAAGTGGTACCTGATGAAAACCAGGCTCATGAGTTAAGCCAACGCCAAGCTCAGCCAAGCAAGATGAAATCCTTGAGTCACTTCCATAGAGATGGGAGTATCTTTCTATACATGTATCAAACACCTTAGCCAATGCTTTCGCCAGAGGGGAACTTATAGCAAAACCTGCACCACCAAAAGCCATTCCAAATCCGAAAACTCTGTTCTGCTCATAGATCTCCGAGTTGGCGCCAATATAGTACCAGAGCTCATGATCATACTTGGAAAGAGTCTTCACTAAATTCTCCGGGAAGAAAACCGTGTCATCATCTCCGAAAACATACCATCGCACATTGGAGTGGTTGAGTGCCACAGTCTCGGAAACAACTCGTGCCACGCGAATTGCAGACCGGAGACCATTCCTATACGTGTAACGAAATCCGGAAGTGTCCCCAGAGATGCATACCGGAGGAAGAGAAGTATCATTGGTATGGTTTTGATGATCACGTGGAAGGCTTTCGAGAAACACACACCCCCTCATGGAATGGCCCTTCCACCAGAGTCTAACATACTCCTTCCTCTGAGTCATCCAAGATTTCTGGTTCGAAGCAATTCCAAACACAACATGTTCAAGAGACGTAGAAGTTGCCGCATACGCATCATGGGACGAATTATACGGAAGCTTGGAGCTTGTGAACACCAGGAAGAATGATATGAAAAGAAAGAGCGTGCAGACAGAAGATGAGATGATAGAGAGGTTTATTTGGGCTTTGGTGGGTGACTGAATAAGCTGCATTTTAAGGATCAAAATTGTGAAGAAAAAAGAGAAATCAAACAGATTTGGAGAGACTGTTTATCGCTACCATAAAGAATAGGTGTAAATTGTAGTCAGTGCATATGACCGAAGTGTTAGGCACCGCAATCTTTGACATGAGGTTGCTGAAAACTTTGACATGAGGTTGGTCCTCGTACACTCAAAGAGAGTCCATTCTCTTGCCAACCCCGTTAATCTAGTTGAGTTGCACCTACGTCTGATTCAAGTCTTAGTCCGCAAATTGATAGCAAATGACTCGTGAATTGTGGAAACACATCAATGAAATGAGGACGGGGCTATGTATCTATTATCTATATACTCTTCGTCGTCGGTGTAATTTAATAGTTAGGACATGAGAGTTTCATGCAAAGATCATATGGTTTGTGTTCATATAGCGCGTGAAAAACGCAGCAACATCAGCACAAAGCATAATCACTTGTAACGGGCTAAGCAATGAGTCTAAAACTGTTGCTTAAGCAACGTTTCCTGTTTATGGTAACCATTATTATGCCTAACCCACAATTATCACATGTTTACTTAACATCCCAACGTAGATGTTAAATTTCAAATCAAGATCTGGATACCAGATCCATGGATATAGCTATTAGCTAATAGAACCTTGAGCATAACGGTAAAAGTACTTAAGAAAATGAGATGAAGCAAGCGATACCAGTGAGAGTTACTTAGATCCGCAAAAGTCAGATACA
This sequence comes from Fragaria x ananassa, assembly GCA_034370585.1. NCBI lineage: Eukaryota > Viridiplantae > Streptophyta > Magnoliopsida > Rosales > Rosaceae > Fragaria > Fragaria x ananassa. The sequence goes on along the minus strand of CP139754.1, from coordinate 30,656,547 downwards.
CCACACCGTCTAAGTCGGATCTGCATAGATACTTGGAAAACTCGAAAGCTGGGTTACTTGCAGATTCCAAAGAATAAGGAAGCGTATGCATACATGATATATGTAATGAATTGTTGCACATGTCAAGCGTATGCATAAAGGAAACAGGGAGGGAGGGAGGAGGCAGACCATGGAGGTTAGAATCTTGGAATAGAGGACTGGAGGGTCCCTAGGATAACCTTCCAAGATCGCCTCTCAGAAGTCGACCATTTAACATCAATGGCATCATCATGCAATGCACAACAAACTGAAGACTGTAATCACAGTAAGCTCTCAAAAAAATCTTTTCTTTGCATAAGCTCCTTCGATAATAATAGACATGGCGAAATGTAGCATTACAACGTGGATACATATCTATAACTTCATTAGTCAATATCAAATCTTACATTTCCACATTTACTTGGGTAGTTGGGTTAATCTCCATCCCATAGCAGACAGGCGGTTGGCATTTTTGTTCCTTTTTTCTCTGTTCATGAAATTTCCAAGATAATGGCTGCCAGAAAGTGGAAAATTTAAGAGTGAACCTCATCAGACATCAAAGTACAACTGGGCTGCAGATTCTCACAGTAGCTTCCTTTTGACAACAGACTCCAACACATTTAGCGTTATTCTTTTCCCAGAACTCATTCAAATACATGAATTTTCCTCTTTTGTTCCATGTGTTGATTTGAGGGCAAATGGTTATCTGACTTATATCCCAGCATATTGTCTTCCTCCTGACAACAGAAAAAGTAACTTCAGCTGTGTACAGATTACTAAATGTTTCATTTCACAACAAACTTTAGGAATCTCGAGCACTAAAAACTGATAACTAATGTCAAAGAACCAAATAACAAATAATGAACTTGGAAAATGATAAAAATTTAACTTCCTCATTGTTTCCTATAGAATTCTATGATCAAAGCTGTGATCTTTAATAGCATCAAAAAAAAAAAAAGAAGAAGAAGATTATAGCTATGAAACTTTTAGTTACCACCATGCAGATTTGCAATCAAATGATTTGGCACGAAAAATATGGGAAAAACCAGTTCATACAGACTGCATTGAAGTTTATATTCCCAATCCTCCCGGAAACACTTTTCAATATAACATTTATAAACAAGATATGAATAAAACAAGTACCTTCAGAGGAGTAAACCAAAATTGGTTCAAATTCTCTGAATTCTGCATGTACCTGTATTCTCAGGGCAACCATTCCAAAGGATGGACTCTAGATATTCATGGATATAAGTTCATCATCTCTGCACCGTCTGATAATGATAGTCATTGAATCATTAAAAGACGGTTCCAAAATGTTGCAGCACTGACGACGTGGAGCCTTCATCTGGATTGAGAGGGGTTGACATCAGTTAAGTGGGCACTAAATCAACCCAATCACACATGTAACAAGTTTCAAATGTGTACTATCCATAAAGTAATACCTCTTCAACATCAAGCTCTAGCTTCTGTGAAATAACCCTGATATGTTTCAGGTTCTTTATTGCATTTTCTTTGGAACAGTTTTCCACATTGTGCCTGGTGTAGTTGCTCCAGATGCCGTGGTTATTTGAGACGACACTTTCCAAATAAAAGATAGAGGGTCTTTTACATGTATCTCTAGGATAATCTCTCATTTTGAACATGTACTGACTTGCCTCAATACTACGGCTCCTTCTCCATGGCATAAAGGTTTTCTGCAGTGAAAGAAGATCTGGAAGAAGCTCATTGCCATCATACACCTGAATGGCATAGCCCCATGAAACTGAAACGGTCAAAGAATGTGTACGGTCATAGCATACAGTTTGCTGCACTATCCTGGCAGGATCAGCCTTCACAGCTTTAAAAAGATGTTCCAGAGCTTGAGTGTTGTTCATGTTAGGGAAGATCGGATCTGCAGCATCCAAATGATGAAGCGAAACCAAAGGTGACAATGGATGTGCAGATAGCATTCCAAACAAATTACCCCGCATATCAACCTGAAACAAGCTCAAAATTGTTTCTAATAAGTAACGAGACTCCAACAAAAGCTACATCACGATACAAAAACAGCTGTATGTTGAATTACTTCATGCATTGCCTACAATAACTAAATCAGGCCAACTGTTTTGCATAAGAATTTGGGAAGATTGCACAAAATATACAGACTTGTTCTGGGTTCAGTAACTAAACTTAGTAATCTTCCAGCTAACACTTGTTACACCAATACAAATTACAGAATCTTAGAAGCCTCTACCAAGAGCTTCCTCCTATAATCCACCTGGTGCAGGTTAGCATCCCCACAGCACACAACAAATCATAGCCGAATAGGACCAAATCCTATTCCCTTTTCCCGCCTCAAAAGGCAAGTTGTACAAAGTCCAAAGCCATTCTTTACTTCTTGAACACTAAAAAAAACATCTCTAAACGCAATAGCCATCCGATAATTCAACCTAAAACTTCTTCTTTTGTTATGAGATTAAACAAAACCTTACCAAGCAAACAGAATCAAGTATCCTAACTATAACTTAAAACCAGTAACCAATTAAAAAGTACTAATCAAATTTATTAACAAAATCTACCTATTAAGGAAAACCACATTTCTAATTAAACTATAATACAGCTAATTACTTAACACAAAATTAGTCACATACCTGATGAAACCCAGGTTCATGAGTCAACCCAACGCCGAGCTCCGCCACGCACGAAAAAACGCGGGAATCACTCCCATACAAATGACCATACCTCATCAAGCACGAGTCGAAAACCCTAGCCAAAACCTTAGCCAGCGAATGGCTAATCGCAAATCCGCCGCCGCCGAACGCCACGTCGAAGCCGTACTTGACATTCTGCATGTAGCTCTCGGAGTTGCTCCCAATGTAGAACCACCGATCGTGATCGTACTTCGCCAGCGTCTGCACCAAATTGTCGACGAAGAACACCGTGTCGTCGTCGCCGAACACGTACCACCGCACCTCCGCCTCGCCGCGGTCGACAATCTCCTTCACCACGCGCGCCACTCGGATCGCGGACCGCAGCCCGCCGCCGTCGACGGTGTACGGGAACCTGGACGTGTCGCCGGAGACAATCACCGGCACGGCGCCGTCGTCCTCACCGGGATCGGCGGCGCGGTCGAGGAAGGCGAAGGCGCGGGCGGAGGAGGCGTGGGAGTGCCAGAGGCGGAGGTAGTGCTTGCGGCGGGGCCAGGAGCGAGAGGATGACGCGATGGCGAAGAGGAGGTGGCGGCGCGTGGTGGTGGAGGAGGAAGAAGAGCGGCGCGTGAGGTGGAGATCAGGCAAGTGGAGGGAGAAGAGGAGGTAGAGGTTGAAGAAGAGAGAGAGGGCTAAGAGGAGAGCCTTGAGGCGGGAGGGAGTTAGAGCTTTGGGCATTACGAAAAGGAGAGAAAGCCAGAGGTACCAGAATCGAATTGCTTTGATGAAAGAATTGAACTTTCTTTTGGTTTTTTGGACATCAAAAAATTGGAGGCAAAAAAGATTCAACCTTTTTTGGAGGGAGAGAGGTGTAGTGTTGATGAAGACGATGAAGATCTTCAGGTATGCAACTACAACTGCGCAGAAAGATATTTGTACCATTTACCGGGTCCGATCCCAGGCCCATTAATTTTATTGGCCTGAGCCCAACATACAATATACAGCCCAATAACCACCGACGTGTTACTATAAATTCTACTTCGCAGAAAGTTGGTCGTTCATACAAATATCAAGAGGTTGTGTTATGGAGGCTTTGGAAGCACAAGAGAAGCAGAGACCTACGTTTGAGCTATCTGGGAAACTTGCTGCAGAAGCCAATAGATTCAATGGTGTAACGCTGTTATATTCGGAGCCGGCGGAAGGACGACGGCCTTATGTGAAGTGGCGGCTTTATGTTTTCAAGGGTGGTGAAGAGGTTAACAGACCCGTTGAGATACATAGGAAGAGCTGTTACCTTTTCGGAAGGGAAAGGAGGGTGGCGGACGTCCCTATAGATCACCCTTCCTGCAGCAAGCAACATGCCGTTATACAATTTCGACAAGTAGAAGAGGAGCACTACCAGAAAATGGGTCTTGGGCGACGAAACAAAAAAAACCGGGCGACAATTTTTTTTTTCGTCGCCTAAGTAAAAAAAATCGTCGCCTAAGTTTCCTCTTAGGCGACGAAAAAAAAAATCGTCGCCTAAAAATAAATTTCGTCGGCCAAGATAGAAACTAGGGCGACGAAACAATATGTCGTCGCCTAAGATATTTATTTCGTCGCCTAAGTTTTTTATCCTTAGGCGACGAAACTGAGATATTTCGTCGCCCAAGATTTTTAATTCTTAGGTGACGAAACTCAAATATTTCGTCGCCCAAGATTCTTCTATATATTGAGAGGCCGGGATAGAAGAATGAGAACTTTGAAAATTTGAAACATAAATTTCTCTAGTTCTTCAAATCGTTCGGTGTTGTGGAAATCTGTCCATACATAGTTTGTGGAGCTACTCCCAGGTACGTACATATGCATATATATGCACATATATATATGCATATATATATATATATATATTGATTTTCAGTTTTATTTGAGTTGAATTAATGATATATATATATATATGCATAGAGTTTGTTCCAAGCTGAGTAAGGGGCCGTTCTGTCATAGATATGGTTCACAGGTTTGTTTAACTGGATCTCAAGATCACAAACTGACCACTCTTCTCGGTGAAGGGGTCGATAGAGGTTCGCCTCCGTGATCACAAACGAGTCCTGCCTGGTTCCTGTAGGGGGTTCGCCCTCCGTGACATTGACACTTGCCTTCTGAAACCATGGAATCTGCTCGAACTAGATATATATAATTAATAATTAGTATGTTGTATTACATTAATATATATATATATATATATAAAAGATATGTTTATTAAATATTGATATATATATGTGTTATTTTCAGGATATGGATAAGAGTTGGATTTCTCTTCCAAGATATCACAGAAAATATGCTGAAGGAGTTTGGGATTTTATGCAATATGCGCAGGCCAATGCTGACGGGAGTGGCATGTTCTATTGCCCGTGCAAGATGTGTAAGTGTCGCAGTGATATGCATCGATTTCCGTTGGGGACAGTATGGGACCACCTGAAGAGTAACGGATTCTGGGAACGTTACACATGTTGGATATATCACGGTGAAACCTCATCACGCCCGCATGATCATGGACAGTTTTATGAGACGGGCAGTACATCCAACGATCCAACAACGGCCTTCATCAACGACATGTTTCCTCATGACAGCGGTGTATGCCCTGAACGACAGCACATTCCGCAGGCGCCGATGCAGGCCGTCCCTAGAGGTGTCAACACTGCCGGTATAGCCAAGTACCGACATGCGGCGCTTACGGGTGGCGCGAGCGGCTCGGGTTCTGCTGGGCAGTCGGGTCCCGCAGCGACGGCTCCTCGTCATCCACCCATACTTCGCCGGTCGCGATCCCACAGCGACGCCCCCACACAGTCGTCCCCGACCGACGGTGATGGCGGGTCATCCGGGGTCCCTATGGTGCCGTCCGGCCTCTTCCTTCCTCCGACGATACCGGCGATACCTCGCGTCGATGAGGAGGGTCGACCGATTCGGGAGCAGCTCCCGCATGTGGCACCGCACGAGGCCTATATCTACCGGGAGTTTCCCACGCCTCTTCATCCCGTGAGGGTCTCCGAGCAGGCGGACGGAGACGAATCCGTCGGCTCAGCCTCATCCTCAGGTAATTTATTATTACTTTTTTTGTCGATTTTAAATTTTTTTTTTGTAAAAATGTATTATTAATATTAAATTTGATTCACAATGTCACAGCCGCCGGAACGAGAAGGCGGAACAGGAGAGGCACCGTCAGCAACAAGGGACTCGATAGGGCGGTCGAGTCCGCTGGACGGATCGCCATCCCGTTTTCCAACGGGAAACCGGTGGACGCCGCGTTGGGAAACCGGTACACGCGCGCCGCGGGAGGCACCATCCGCTCCAGACTCCCTATGTTGTGGGGAGTCTGGAGCCAGGTTCCTGATGGAGTGAAGGAGATGCTCCATCAGTCGATGTCGGTGAGTTTACTCGATCAATTACTATTTTTTTAACTAATAAATTATTTAATTATCGAAAAAAATACTAACAAATGGTAATGCAGCAATGGTTTGTGGTTCCCGAGGAGGGACGTGACTGGGCGGACAAGGCCCATAGGGAGAGGTACCTCTATTTAATAATTTATTAAATTTTATTTTTTTAATAATATATTTAATATTTTTTTTTGTATATGTAGGTTCAAGGAGTGGAAGCACGACCTCCGGGAACACTGGAAGAAGTACGGGAGCGACCGTTCGGGTACCCCGAAGGAGTTCGAGTATCGGGAGTACGAGTGGCGGTGGCTTCTTGTCACGCAGTTCAACGACCCTCACAAACAGGTAATTCGTAAACAAATTTGAATATTTAATTAGTGAATTAATTATAATTGTATGTTTTTAAATATTTACTAACGATAATTTTTTTTTGAAGCACCTCGCCCGGGTGAACGCTGAGAACCGGCAACAGAACACAACCAACCATCGTGCCGGTTCGAGGCCGTTTTCGGCCATCATGGACGACGTGCGGCGAGAGCGGCCAGAGGAGAACCCCTATGTGGGGACCTTTCAGAGGGCATATCCTCATTCTGAGGAGGATCTTGTAAGTTCCTTATATTTTCTAATTTTTAATTTTAATTACATTTTATTAAATGTATATTAATATATTTTTATAATATATCCAATTAGGCGAGAGTGAGGGAGGCGGAGCAAGAGGTCATGAGAGGCATGGTGAACGACACATGGCCGGGCACGGCAGAGGATGACATGTCAGAGGCCATGTCCAGGATCGACACTTCAGATCCTACCATTGGGGCGCGGATTATGGCCACTGCCTTCGCGCAGCGTTCCAACACCTACTACTGCCGGGGTATGAGAGACGCTGGAAAGGGGATCCTGAAGACGACGCCAGGATTTCAGCGCAAGGGAGCCGCCGGAGCCTCAAGCAGCAACAGCCAGACCACTCGGCTACAGGATCAGTTCGCAAGTCTACAGTCTGAGCTGGAAGCCCAAAGAGCGAGGGAGTCTGAGCTGGAAGCCCAAAGAGCGAGGGAGATGGCAGCGATGGCGGAATCATATGCGGCTTCCACGGCTGCGTATATGGAGCGGGTGAATGAAGTCACCAATGCCAACCAGGCGGCTATGGGACAGTGGATGACTGCCTGCATCGCTGCACATGCGGCCGGACAGCCGTTTCCGCCCATGCCTACGCCTATACCATTACCTCAGTGGCCCCACCCTCAGTGGCCCCAGCCTTAGCAGCAGCCTCCTCAGCCTGACCAGCCGCCGCCTCAGCCTCAGGACCCTCCGAACGGGAATGATGAGTTAGATTTCGAGTTTCTCGATCCATAGGCAGATGGACTGAATTTTTGTAATAAATTATTTATAAATTTATAAATTTGTGTTATTTTTAATTAAATTTTAGTATTAGAAAAATTTAGTATTATTTTTAATTAAAGAAATGCCGGAAAAAAAAATTCCAGCAAAAATTAAAAAAACATTATTTATATATTTAAAAAAATTATTTAATTCTTTTAAAAAAAAATTTAAATATATCTTAGGCGACGAAATTTCTAAATCGTCGGTCAAGGACTTACCATCTTAGGCGACGAAAAAAAAATATCGTCGCCTAAGATGTAGTGATCTTAGGCGACGAAATATTTATTTTCGTCGCCCAAGTTTATAAGATCTTAAGCGACGAAAAAATTTTTCGTCGGCCAAGGTGTCAAATCTTGGGCGACGAATATTTTTGGGCGACGAGAAGTATATTTTAGGCGACGAAATTCGTATCGTCGCCTAAGAATTACTCTTAGGAGACGACGGAATGAATTTTCGTCGCCCAAGTTCTTGACCGACGCAGTTCTGGCGACGACGTCTTGGCCGACGACATGTCGTCGCCTAAGTACTTAGGCGACGAAATTTTTTAACAGGGCGACGATTTTTTTTCGTCGCCCAAGATCTATTTTCTGGTAGTGGAGGGAGCTGATGGTACATTGTTGAAGGAAGTAAAGCCTTACATCGTGGATCTTGGAAGCACAAATAAGACTTTTGTTTGCAATTGAACCTCAGCGATATTATGAACTTGTGGAAAAAGATATGATTAAGTTTGGGAATAGTAGCCGAGAGTATGTGCTTCTGCACGAGAATTCAGTAGATTGATAGATAGAGTACAACGCATTCACATATCTGAGACATTCTTACCAGCTGCGTGTAAGAACATTTCATTAGGACTGCCATCAAAGATACTACATGTTGCTCTAGTTTTTTTTTCTTTGAATGTTGGAAACAAATCCCCTTAGAGTGAAATTAATCTGTCTTGTGATTTTATTACATTCGGATTTTCTAGCTAGAGCTACATATTGGTTCAATCAAGTTCTACGTAATTCAAATCCAGGTTGACCCAATCTCCTTTTTAAAAAATAAAAAAATAAATAAAAAATAAAAATCTAGAGCATGATAAAAAGAATTGTTAAGCTCAAACCTTACTCAAATGCTTGGTTGTGCTTGTCTTCTTTATTTTCGGAAAAAATATCTATATTATATAGGACGGATCCATAGCATACGAGATTATAATCAAAATTATAATCAGAATATCATCTATTATATCTAATAAAAACTAACAATTTAGATTAGTCATAAAACTAAATCTTTTTTTATTTTCTTGTCTTTTTCTTTAATTCAATTTATGAAATCTATCTAAATAAAAATTCATGATTACAATTCTCTATTTGGAATATATATAATTAAGAGGAAATAATTTGTTTCCTATTGAAACCCATTTACTAGAGAGGAAATAAAACAAATTAAGTCTCATAGACATGCTTATTTCAGCTTCTTGTTTTTTTTTTTTATCAAAAGTTTCTAGTTGTTCATAGCACAAGATGATCTTAGTATTTTCATACATAATTTGATCATAAGTTTTCCAACATGTTATGGCAGACATCATCTGGATAATTTTTTTTTCTTTGAAGAAGAAGAGATAGATGATAATGGTATGAGTAATTATATTAACACATCCTTTTTTTATTAATACACACCTCAATAAATTTTTTTGGTCATTTTCCTCCAATTTTCCCTCTTTTGTCCTTTTGTTATTCTTTTTCTCTTCTTTCTACCCTGCCCTTGTCTATTGATCAAACTTTCTACCTTCTCTTATGTTTGAAGATCATGTATAAGAAGTACTGAATATGTAAATTCAAATAATTTGATATATATATATATATATCATACTACATCCAAATCTCCAATTTTCATACTATTTCTTCATTAGTTGCTTTACACTTGAGATAAGTCATAAGTCATGTAACAATTGAAGATATGAATCACTGAATAAGTTCATAACATATATCGTTGTCATTTGAAAAGCTCCCACTTGAACTGAAAGACAAGACCACATAGTTTGCAGCAAATGTTTTGGTGATGTTTCAAGTTCTGCTGGTATAATTTGATGGATTGGTTAAATCCTTAATTAATTTGATGAGTAAATTGACAAAGAAGATTGCATAGAAGATCAAATAAAGATGTTTTAAATAGATTTTCCAAAACTTGAACTGAGAGAGACTTGAAGGAGGGAGGTTTTTTTTCTTCTCATCTTTTATTTTCAAAAGACAATAAAACGGTAGAAGAGGAATTTCAAATTATACAAAAATGTGGTGTGTGTATTAACCAAAATGGGATGTGTTAATAAAATTTCTCTAATGGTATTTTTAGCACATGTCGTCAATAACACCGTTAACTCTATATAATTTCTCATTTTTCAAAGGGTGGTTTCGGGTTTTCTTCATTTTCTCTTTCTTTATATTATGTTTTCTTTTTCTTTTTTTCTATATATGTACTTTTTTTTTGTGAATATTTTTTTTATTTATATGCTTTTTTAGTCTTGTAAACACATATCATATATTCTCAAAGACTTTTTTAATCAAATCATCTTCCAACTTCCTCCTACAATCCTACCTCGATTGCTATTTTTGTGTTTGATGGGTTTGAACGGGGACGAAAAAGAGAGACAACAATATTTTTTCATTTCTTATTTCCTTCTTCTTATTAATTATTAATTTAATTATTAATTTTAATAATTTATTACTGTTAAATTAAGGAGTGACGGATTTGCCCCTTAAAGTTTAACGGAAAGCACGTTAGATAACGGAGAATGTAACAGTATGTACATATTTTCAGCTGAGATTACAAGTTTATGTATCGTTATGATTGTTTTGAAACTTGAAACACCAAATAAATTAAGAGTGGATCATTTGTTATGTACTGTTCTTAAAATTTTCCCTATTTCAAATATTAATATTTCCTCAAACATATTTTTGTAACATTTGTGATAAATAAGGAAAACCTATACTTGTTGCTAGATGTAATTTCTAATTTGAATATTTCTTGCTTTGGGATAGATTTTGAGGTACATTGGCATGGTCATGATTCCTTATACATTAATAATAAAGAGGTGTCATCATTAACAAATTTCTCCAATTCAGCTAGATTTCAAATGCCAAATACATGTAAAGCTAAAGTTTTGAGGAATGTCATGACATCCTTTGGTCTATATGTACCTCCGCCTATGTGGTAAGAGTTTAACTGTAACCTAACCAAATCAAGAAGCCTCGATACATCATCACAGTCAACCTCAAGAATGAAACAACTTTTTTAAACACTATATGCCAAAACTACCAGCATAAATGTATAAGTAACATCCCCATTACATTGACAAGAATGATGAAGGATAAAGTGTAGAGAATAAGAGATAGTAAGAGAATAGAGAATCATCATATTATTCATTGATAGGAGCCTTTTATATAGGGAATTACAAAGTATCAATATGGTAATGATAAGGAATACATAGTCATATTCTAACTACATATTCTGATGGCATAAAGCCAAGACACACATAAGGAATATCCTAGAATGATGCAGAATATCAAGATCAAGATTATCAAGATCATGTCGTATTATCCTCAAACATGATCTTTTACACTTAGATCTTGAGGAGAAGGCTGTTTGTGAACTCAAAACATAAGTTCGTGCAGGAAATCAGATTTCCGCGCAGCATAATTTTCAGTTACTAGAACAGCGGTAACTTCCTCTAGGGTTGGAAACTAGACTCATTTAGCTTTCTAACCATATATTACACACATTCTGGTTCATCAGGAGCTGTTCACAAAGTTTTGTTGAAGTTGACTGTTTTGTCAAAATCAGATTCTCGGACAGATTCGTCATACTTTACGAAAATGGCCATAACTCACTCAATATGATAGGTATGATCAAATGGTTAATGTCCCTGGAAAGTATACACATAGACCTTTCTAATGGTACCAATTTCACCATTTTATTGTGATTGAGATTTTCCTATAGGTCTCGTGGATGTTGACCTATGAAACTTGGCAGATTCTGATTTCGCTTTTGATGTGTCTTTCATATGTAGGAATAGAATAAGCCTCAACCTTTCTTATAATTAAGTATTGAAAAATGAGTTACTGCCATTACATTGGCGTTGCGTGGACACATAGCTATACTTAGCTTTACAACTTTTCATAGCGAATGAGATGTCAAGTCTTTTGTATTGTGTTGAGTACATTGATGCGTCTTATTGTACTTAGACGGGAACTCCATCTCTTAACACATATTTGTCATCTTGCTTTAGACAAAATAACAGATCTCTCTTTAGAGCAAAGACTTTGACTAATCATGGGAGTATATATAGGTCTCACTAGTTATAGAGCGCCTAAGTCGATTGATGAAAAATCATCATCAATACAGTCGTCGAGTGCCTTATCGAGACCGTGTCTTCCCAAGATCTTTTTTATTCTAACGTCAGATTATTGATACATATTGACATCTCTTGTTCAATCAAGAGTCCATGTAAATCTGGAATGAACATGCAAAGACATAGTTCATCATATCCCTTCCAAATTAAGTAGAGTCCATGTACGTTTCAATACATTTACCAAACGCATGCTCCTGTGGTCTAGAGCCACTTGATTCAGATGAATGAAGTTCGTTTAAGACCTTTGTGTATATCTCTGATCCCATAAAGATGTTATTATGACCACATTCATAGGCTGCATGTTCATTTATTCGGAAACTACCAAACTGACAAAGTAGTGGAGTTCAATGACATCCATTACGAGAGCATATCTCATCATAGTCGACCCCAGTGCTTGTTAGTGAGAGACCTTGCGCCATAAGGTGAGTCTAAGCTCTTGTTCTCACTACGCTATCTAACAAAGGCATAGTTAATAGGGTTTAGCTTACGGTTTCGGCATCACCTGCCCAAGGACCTATCTCTTTGTTAATACTGGATCTCATCTTTCCATTAGGTCAATCAACTAAGTTGATATCCATCAACGAATGATGGTTTGATAGTAGACTCATTATCTCACGTCCTCATGTACAGTAGTGTACTACTTGTATATATCTCTATATGAATTGAATTTGACATTGAGGCATCCCCCATCGATAATCACAATTCAGATTTCATGAGACGAATTTGAGTATCGCTGATCAATGGATCAGGTTGTGCCAAGCTCGCTTTCTTCCCAGTGCAAGAAAGTATTGAACCTAAGGGTCTCCCTCCGTTTGGGGAGCCACATGGCCTTGTAACACTAATTTTTCCACTATATGGCATCACCATATCACCATCCATGGTGATAGCGTCAAGACCAACTCTTTTTGGTCGCGCCATGTCCTCTTGATAGGACATCAATCCTTGTAGACATATTTGCAGCACGTGATCTCGTCACTTTAACACTTTAAGCATTTGGGATAAAGATGAGACTTTGTGGGCACAAACCACGACAATTCACGTCGTTCCACTTGAACACTTATGTTCTCATCTCCCCCTAATGGCGGGAATATTGTCTCATCAAAGTGACAACCTGCAATTTAGCAGTGAATGAGATCGCCTGACAAGGTTTCTACATATGCGGATTAAATAGTTGAAGGTTCATATCCAACCAACCTAAGTACTTATTCATCTCAAATAACTCATCATTGTACGCAGTGGCAGTACGATTTGGCACCTAGAAATAACATCTAGCCGAGCTCAAGGATTGAAGATCTGTTTCAATCCAGTATGAGCTCAAGGATTGCAATTTCATGTCAATCCTCGTACACAGTCACAAGCTGTAGTACAAAAATATTTAATGATGGTGGGTCGTAGATGAATAGTAAAGCTGCATGCAAATATTGCATAACCCCAAGACGTAATAGAATGATTGGTGTGCATCAATAATGTTCGAGCGACAAGCTAAAGTTGATTAGTCATAGCCTCGGTGAGATCGTATTGCGTGTGAACATGGGGTACATGACACTTCAACTTATATCCCGAGAAACTTCTTTAAAGAATGGGTAGTGAGTACATTGAAGTAACATAATTAGCATAAGCATTAGATAATGGTGTAACATGTGTCCGTTATGTTAACACTTCAACCAACACCATAAAGCATAAAAATGTGTCCGCAAGTTGGTTGTATCGATCTACATAATTTGATGTAAGAATGAAGTATTCTCTTTTGTGTCATTTAGCGTAGGAGGGTCTCGCTCCTAATTTAGCTAAAAAATAGGCTTTCAAAACGAGCAATAAGCATTACAGGGGGCCAATGAGACATCGAGGGAAGGCCGATGCACCTCAATCGCTTGAGAAATTGACCAGACGGCCTCTAGGAAGTTGGAGCAGTGTTCGGATGATGTCAATGTCCCTAGGATGCCGCCATTTACAACCATGACGTCACCATCATGCTTCATGGAGAAGCTAGATCCAGAATGTCTTCATTTTGAGTAGAAGAATGGATGTCCATGAGAATTTCTCAAAAATTTGGACCATTATATCTCTTCCAGGATGACCGATTTGGTCAAACCAAAGTCTATATGAGTCGGTGTCTCAAATATTATGTTTGGCGACAACATGTGATTCGATATTCGAATCATAGTGACATACAGTCCACTAGATTGACTCATAAACTTTCCTAAGATGTATTTCAGTCTGCATTCATGAGAAAGTATAAACACAAAAAATTCTTGTTCATTCTCACAATGTGTTTTCAAATGAAGACTATTAGTAGGAATGTCTTTAAAGCTCAACATGGTTTGGTTGTCTCTCAATGCTTAGAAGACATCTGTGACGTTGATCATGGTGTCATAAGACATCAAGATGCAAGCTAAACCGCATCCCTAAATGACTGGTATGATACAATCATTGTAATCACAGAAGATTTACAAAGGCACAAAATCCAAATATATTTGCCAGTTCCTTAGAATGTTGTGGCTAGTTCTACTATCTGCGAGGTACTCAATGTCTCTATGAGATAGATCTACAAAATAAAGTAGATAGGAGAGTAAATAGTTTCACTTGAACCATTTAGAGGGATTGAAAGAAGCTACGTAAAGCTGCAATCCTGAGAGTGCATAAAAATTTCCGCGCAGAATGACCTTTGCGCACTAAAATAGCAATAACTTCTTCGTTAAAATAGATATAGATAAATCGCAAAAGGTTCTCAAAACTAGACTCGTAGATCTTTCCAATGATATAAATCTCACTATCTAGTTCATCCGGATCTGTTCACAAAAATCAAACGAAGGTGACTGTCCAGAAGGGACAGATTGCTGTTTTTCGCAAAATTAGAATGTGCGAAGTTGTGAAGCTTGTAGATGACGTGTAGGCTTTTTCCTTTAGCCAAAAGTGACGTGTGTATGATCAAAAACAAGTCTTTTTGATCGTTCTAAGGTCATAAACTCCATGACTAGTTAGTAAAAGCTCCCTGACATGAACATGAACATAAACTAACTCAGAAGACCTAGAGGATTCGATCATGATGATGATTATCCAGTTTTGATAAGTCTTCAATGTCTTTTGTAAGAAGACAATTGGTGTAATAGTGTAGGGGAATCCAAAATCAAAAGCTTTCGGTAACTCCAAGTCAGTATAACCAGACATGTCCGTGGAGGGTCGGTAGTGCGAGGCACACTTGAAACCATTATCTCTTTAATTTCGGACAATTCTAAGACATCACACTGAGCTTCGATGAGCCTAATTGTCACATCCCGGTTCTTAAGTTATTTTACGGTTATTTACTTTGGTATTACTTTGGTTTTTACCGTTTTGAGTAATCGTTACTATTTAAGACTCTAAAAGTTGACTTTTTCTTCCGTTTGGAATTTGAGAAAATTTTCTTCATGAAAGTTGTAGAGGACGTTAAACAGAATTCGTTGACATGTGGCACACTTAAAATGGAGTTTGTATGAAGAAGTTATGGTCTAAAAATGAAAGTTACTATTTTGGTTAGGGGTATAAAAATGGGAACTTACCGGGGGTATAAAAATGAAATCAGTTTTCACTCTCTCCCTCTCTCTCCTCCCTCCCGTGCCCGTTTTGACCCGTCAGATTCGTTGCCTCCGTCCGCCGTCATCCGGTCAAGATAGGCGGCAAGCTTGATATCAAATTGAAGCTTGGAACATTCTCTTCAAGTCTAGGTAGGTGACTGGTTGTGTTGCGCCTCCGTGAGGGAGGAATCACGTCGAGAAGGAGCGGTTGTGCGTGGAGGTGTTTTGCCGAAAATTATTTTTTCCGACCACCATAACCGGACATGTTGATCTCAACTTGAAGCTCTCATTCCCAATAGCAAAACCCTAAAAGGATACATCCTAACACAATAAGCTTTTTTTTTTTTTTTTTTTGGTGAGAATCCTAACACAATAAGCTAGGTAAGGAGAATCGAATGTTTGAATTTCTATGATTCTTTATTGTGTTTTTGTTCGATTGACATGTTTAAGCTTGAAATTGGACTTAGTGATAGTTATGATAGTTGTTTGGGATGTTGAGAGGAAGATGCTGTTAAAATTTGGTCATTGGGGGTCGCCGGAGTTGGCCGCCGGCCGTCGCTGTAAGGGGGCTTTTCAGGGTTTTAAATATGTTATATTAAAGGGAGTCTAATGGTATGAAGTTTGGAATTTTTAGAGGAGTTTTGGTTAGGTTTGGAATTTTTCGGAGATTGAAGAAATTGGCGGTTGATAAAATAAATCCGACCATTGGATTTTCTTGTTTATGGTCCTGAAGTGCTAGAATCAATGAAGTGAAGTTGTAGATGAAGTTTGGTAAAAATCTAATTAGCTTACTAGTGGATTAATTGGGAGGATTTTGATGATTAAGTTAAAGCATTTATTTTCCTGAATCGAAGAGTGGTTCTAAGCATATTTATTGTGCCAGGATACGAAAGGAACCTCGCTTGAGTGGCGATGCGGTTATCGTCGGGCTTATGCCTAAATTTGTGAGTGGACATTTTGGTTTTAATTAAATATGAATGCAAGATTTTATAATTTATTATTTTATTTTCCGAGCTTGTATTATAACTTCGGCTTATGAAATGATCTTGGAAATTATTTGAGTTTGATGCATGGTTTAATTGTTGGTCAAGATTTATGGATTTGAGCTCGGATTATTAATTTGATATTTGAGTTTGGATATTTTCATAAATTCTAGATTTCATTAAAATGGTTTTGTTGGTGGAATTTGAGATTTATAAAAGATTTCCAAAAATGAGATTTTCGGTAGTTTGCTATTTATAATTTTGGAAATTATTGGTGGAATATCGATCTTGACTTTGATAATGTTTTAGCGAGTATTTTGGATTGAGATATTAATTACGATTTTTACTTGTTAATTAAATCTCGTTTATAATATGTTTTTGAGAATATTTTTATGTTTGAGACATATCATTGAGTTTATTATAATTTCTTATGATGATTTTTAAGTACGGTTGGGAACCGTACCATTCGTATGATCTTAGGGAAGTTTCATGGATTTAAAGGATTTTGTATGATTTTAATCACCATAATATATGGTCGCTTATATTGATTATTGCTTGCTAACTATTATTTGCGGCTACTCACTATAAGTGAGTAGCCGCTTAGCGTGAGACGCTATTATAGCCTGTGAGGTAACCGATCGGTATTTATATTTATTTGTTAGCTAGCCATTATTAGCGGCTACTCACTATAGGTGAGTAGAACGCTTAGCGTGGGACGCTATTATAACCTGGGAGGCACCGACCCGAGCCTGAGAGGCTCCTTTTACATGGTGATAACTCTTCCCCTTATTTTATTCTTCTCATATATATATTTGATCAACTAGCGGGGCTGGTTTATCTCTTTTTACTAGATTTTTTTATTTGATTAACCAGCGGGGCTGGTTTGTCCATTCTTATGGATTTATAGATTTAAGTTATATGATTTATCAAAAAAATTGGTTGCAGCTTAGTTTTTAAAGCTGAAATGTGAGAAAGTATTTAAATTGAGTATTTGTTAAATTATTTAAATTATTTTGTCCACTCACTCTAACGTTTTTAAATTACTTTCCTCTGTGCCCTTTGGTTTTAAATGCCCAGTGTGCAGGCTAAGTTTAAATGAGGTCAAGCATACATGGAGTCGAGGCATAGTCAGAGGCTGCTTCCGCTTAATCTTTATTCATTGTTATTCTTTCATTATTAGATATGCTCTGATAACCAGTTAGTAAATTAATTTTGAGTATTGTTGGTTGTGGGATTATTTTAGTTAAGTAATTGATTTATTAGGATATGTGATGAACTCGGGGAGCAGGAATGCTTCAGGTGTTGAGGATGGATGTTTGGTTATTTAAAGTGTTAAGTTGGATTTTTTTTTCAGGTAAGGGTTGTCCATTTTCAAGAAAGGTTATGTCAAATTTTCGGTAAATTTTCCTTGAAGGTGGACCCCACAGAATTTACCTCAGGTTTCAAGATGAAATTCAGGGCGGGTCCTGACACTAATAATTGAACAATTGATGATGAAAAATCCGCTATAGGGTAGAAAACTTAACCAGAAACACGTTGGCGATCCTCCTTGAGGATGCAAGGCCGTGCGTCATCTTCACTTGGAAGAGACCAAAACGGCACAATCTAACCATGTAGATTGTAAATATGCCACGCTTCTAAGGACGATATAAAACTATACATCTTGTTTGTAAATCAATACGTACCATAAGAGGATAATAGTTTCATAACTTCGAAAAAATTCTCAAAGCATTCATTATTGCTAATGTGAGTACATCGAGGTCTCAAATAGATGAAGGACGTCGATACGACGTCTTATTACATATAGCTTGGAAAGAAAATCAATGTCTACCCAATGACGTCAAAGTCCTGGCTAGCTAGAGCTGAGGATGACGTTATTGTCCTCATATTGATTTTGTCACGCTCCGACTCTTAAATGTTACTTTATTTACTAGCATGGTGTTAATAAGAGTTTTACCGTCTTCGTCAATGAGTTTATAGTTTAATTGGTTCCCAGAGGGGTTGTGGGGGATGATTATTTCGAAAGAATTATTCGTAGGAGAAAAATGTGACGACGGTAAAAATAGTAAATTTTGGCTAGTAAAAGGTAATTTTTATTGAGGTATTATTTTTGGGATATTAAATTTTGGAGTTGGGTTACATGTGTGGGTTGGACCGGTTGGGCCAAGCCCAATTTTTTTCTCTCCTCTCTCCTCCTTCCCGATTCTCTCTCCCTCTCCCTCTCCCTCTGCCCGAAAAAGTTTCCTGAGCTTGACCGCCCTCGTCCGGCCACCGTAGGTCGCCGCTCCGGTCCTAATCGGTCGGCCATCTCCTCCTCTTCCTTCTTGAACTGGTGGCAGCCTCTCTAGCGCCGCTGTGAAGGAGAAATCGAGCCCGGAAATCCCGACTGCCCAAAACTTCCCGTCGCCGGAACTTCCTCCTCCGGGCGCCATAGCCGGAGCTGCTAGGCTCAAAAGGAAGCCATCCTCCCGTGCGTTCATCCCTCCAAAGGATTCTTTCCCTCTTGAGCTAGGTAAAGAGAAATCGGTGATTGAAATTCTAGGGCATTTTGTGATGTTTTCATTCGATTGGCATAGTTAGGCTTAGAATTGGAGTTTGTGCTAGTTAGGAAAGTTGTAGAGTGAGTTGAGAGGAAGATGCTGTCAAAATTTGGTAGGCATTGGAAGTCGCCAGAGCCGGTCGCCGGCCGCCGCTGTTTGGTGGGTTTTATGGTTTTAAATGTGTGTTGTTAAGGGGAGTTTATTGATGTGCATTTTGGAATTTTTGGAGGAGTTTTGGATAGGTTTGGGAATTTTTAAAGATTGATAATTTTGGCGGAATCCGGCCATTGGTTTAATGTTGTTTAGACTGTGGAATGGTGCGTTAAGGCTGCCGTTATTTTTCCGGTGAAGTTTGGTTAATATTGAGTTAAGAATGACGAAGTTGGGCAAGGATGAGCGTGGTTAAGACTCACAGTTAATTTTGCCTATTTTGAATAAATATTGGATTTTTAAGTTGGGAAATTAATTATATATTTGGAACAAGACGTGAGGAGACTCGAGCAGAAGAGGTCTCGGATCGACAACAGGCTTAGGCCTAATTTGTGAGTGGACCTTTGTATTAAATAATATGCATGCCTTATTTTGTTGATCAGTTTATTTCTTCTGTTGGAATATATTACCTTTCTTATAATTGGCAATTTTAATTATTTTGGTGAGTTACCGAAAAGAAGATTTTTGATGGATATATATGAATGATTATGAGGATAGTATGTATATAAATAAATGCTAGCTAGCTATACGTGTTTTTCCGTCATAATGAGGTAAAATACTATTATGGTGTGACATGAGCGTTAGACGCAATCGTAGTAACCCTATATAAATATAATAATGATTCATATAAAGAGTATGCACGTATATAAGTACACCCGTCTTTTCCGCTTAATGAGGTAAAATTTCATTATGGCGTGACGTGAGCGTTAGACGCAAGCGTAGTAGTCTTGTATGAATTTCAATTTTCTTATATTTCTTCATAAGAAATCATACAAGGAGTATGACGAGTGTAAATACATACATATATATATTTTAGCCAGAGAGGCTGTATTTTATTAAGTTTTGGAGACTAGCCGGCGCTAGTCATGTACTTGCCAGTTTTTGAGTTGTTGCATGCAGCATAATTTCTATGGAAATTAAATTGGGGAAGCATAAGTATTTCTTCTAATTTTATTTTTGTCTACTCACTTTAACGTTTTCAAATGTTTTCTCCTGGGCTCTTTGTTTTTAAAATGCCCAGTCTGCAGAGTGCAAGTCGGTACTAGTAGGAGGAGACGAGGCATAGTCACCCATCTTTCAGCCACTTTTCACCTGTAGGTTACCTGCTTAACCTACTAGGGTATTTTTCTGCTTCCGTTGGTTTAGTAGCTCTGTATACCCTTGTGATTATTGTATAACATTCTCGGTGGTGTGCTAAGATATATGTTATGGTAGTTGAATATTTATGGGTTGAAATGGTGAATGGTTAATTGTTATAAAAGGTTGTTCATTTTCAAGGGAGGTTTGCCCAGTTCTTTAGTAAATTTTTCTTAGAGGTGGACCCCGCAAGACTTACCTCAGGTTTCAGGGTGAAATTCGGGGTGAGTCTTGACAGATTTTCCGTGTCTTTTTGTATGCATTCACAATTTGAAGATAGCTCGACAACTCTTGAACCAGTGATCCGGAGATCCACAACGGTTGCATTGTCATAAGCTGGCATGAGCAGTTTTGACAGATTGATGTCTAGACCAGGAGTGTTGCCATCAGGGTCGGCGACACCTCCCCTTCTTTTCTAGACATCGGCACGACGTTTTATGTCGTTGTCGTGATCCATATTGTTGTCCCCACATTAGGGAATAATTTCAAATACGTTTATTGTATTAGCATATGTATAATTCTCGTTTGCAATTGTATGATCAAAATCAAGTCTCGTTGGTAATTCTAAACCAACTTGGAAGGCCTAGAGAACTTGATGATGATCAAATCCGTTAAAAGATTATGGATCATGATGCCACAAAATTTCATCGACAATGTGTAGTAATAAAAAGGTGATAAACAATCCACGTGACTAATAACTCAACAAGTTGAGTTAGATGGACGTTTCAAGAAATGTTCCATGAGTGCAGTCCACAATACTTTGTGGTCATTACTTTTTGCACAGATCACCATTGAAGACTTTTGTCGATGTGGAGCGTCAAAGACTTTGAGCGCATGAGATGTGAAATCTCGGCATC
This sequence comes from Fragaria x ananassa, assembly GCA_034370585.1. NCBI lineage: Eukaryota > Viridiplantae > Streptophyta > Magnoliopsida > Rosales > Rosaceae > Fragaria > Fragaria x ananassa. The sequence continues at coordinate 30,635,438 of CP139754.1, read as the reverse complement.
TAGGCTTGTTAGCTTGGAGGTCAAAACATGTGGTTTAATCCTCTCCAATGAAAGGTTCCACAAATACCTAGCGAAGATTCACCTTAGGCATCGAGTACGTCAAAACTCAAAGGAGCAAAATGTGACATTGCTGTTGCATACAAAACCAAGCTGTTATGAGACTCAATAGAGGTCACAAACGATGTTTTTAATGGTTTGTCATTTCGATTGATCATACACAATCCAGAAAAGTCACAAATTGATCAAACAAAATTCAGAAAAAAACCTCGGATTGATCAAACACAATCTGGAGAAAGGTCGGGGTTGATCATACACAACCATGACAAGGAAACAAGAGTGATCAAATACACTCTTGACCCGCGAATAAAATTCCGGGATTTTGGTATATGCACGCACTAAATCTCAAGCATAGAATGGAGATGGAGAAGGGAGGAAAAGATTTTATCCTCCCCGAATTATTGAACTTGAAAAGTTTAGGGTTTTGAAAACATACCTTTCGAAACTTAATTTAAACGCTTGAAGAAGTTAAAAATTGTAGTCGAAGGAAACCAAGAATCGTTGGCAGGCGGCGGCTAAGGGATTGGCAGCCGGTGATGTCGGACGGCGGCCGGGAAAATGGGCGACGGCGATAGTCGAACAAAGGAGCAAAAAAACACTTTTTAGGGTTTCGGAAAACAAATGGTGAGCTATTAGTTCTACGGTTAGAACAAAATGCATGATAACGTGATAAAGGATCAAGTGTAGAGAATGAGAGATAGTAAGAGAATAGAGAATCATCATATTATTCATTGATAGGAGCCCTTTATATAGGGAATTACAAAGTACCAATATTGTCAAGACCCACCCCGAATTTCATTCTGAAGCCCGAAGTAAGTTTTACGGGGTCCACCTCTAAGGAAAATTTACCGAAAAACTAAGCAAACCTCCCTTGAAAATGGACAACCTTAACCCGGAAAACTAAAGAGTTACTTTCCTAAATATTATTAAGCATCCTCCAAATCAACCCATAATTATCTGAAAGTGAGAATATAACAATTACAATCTTCGAATATTCTAAAATAAAACATAGGTCTTAGCACACCACCAATAAAATTATACGATAAACCTCAAGAGTATTCAGAGCTACTAAACATTAGAGGAAGCCGGAAAATACTCTAGTAGGTTAAACAGGTAACCTACTGGTGAAATGTGGCTGAGAAGTGGGTAACTATGTCTCGTCGTCTCCTACTAGTACTAACCCGAACTCTGCAGACTGGGCATTTTTAAAACGAAGGGCACAGGGGAAAAACATTCGCAAAAGTTAGAGTGAGTGGACAAAAATAAATAAAGAAAATAATTTTCAACATTTATGCTTTCCCAATTTTTATTCCAAAGAAAACAAATGCATGCCTCAAACCATAAATTTCTTATCTCATAAATATCGGTCTCTTCAGCTCAAAACTATATATCAAAATATGTATGTATTTACATTCGCCCATATTCCCTATATAAATTAATAATAATCTATATAGGGCTACTACGCTCGCGTCCAACGCTCACGTCACGTTTTAATGTGGTGATACACTACACTATTAAGGTGGACAGACGAGTGTATAAATATGTGCTCATACCCCCTATATGAATTAAACACTCATATAAGGCTACTACGCTTACGTCCAACGCTCACGTCATACCATAATGCAGTTATATACTATGTCATTAAGGTGGACAGACACATATGCCTAGCTAGCATTTATATACATACTCTCCTTATAAATATATTATAATTTACCGATTTTTCGGTAACTCACCACAATGAATAAAATCGTCAAATAAAAATGACGTCCACTGCTCCAACAAAATAAACAATTGCATGCACATTATTTAAAACAAAAGTCCACTTACAAATTATGCCTAAGCCTGAAGTCGGTCTGAGACCTCTTCTGCTCGAGCCTCCTTAAGTCCTGATCCAAAAACATAATTAAATCCTCAACTATATACCAACACTTATATAAAAATAGGCAAAATTAAATGTGGCATTATCTACTCTCATCCTTGCCAAACTTTGCCAATCCTAAAATTGATACTGTCCAAACTTCACCACAAATACCGGCGGCCTTAAATCCACCTTCTACAGCCAAAACAACAATAATCTAACGGCCGGATTCTATCCAAATTAACAGCTAAAATACCAAACTTCGAAAAATCTCAAACCTATCCAAAATTCCTCTAAAAATTCCAAAATTCACATCATTAACCTCCCCTTAATATTCCACATCTAAAACCATAAAAATCCCCCTAACAGCAATGGCCGGCGGTCGACTCCGCCGACCTCCAATAGCTACCAAATTTTAACAACATCTTCCTCTCAATCTCCTCTACAACTTTCCTAACTAGCACAAAAACCAATTTCAAGCCTAACTATGTCAATCGAACGGAAACATTACAAAAAACCCTAGAACTTCCACTCACTGGTTCTCCTCACCTGAAACAAACTGAACCGAGTCCTTCTAGGGCAAGGCAACTAGGTTGAAGACCTTCAAAATCATATAAGGCTTTCCCGGATTGGTGGCCGAAGGAGGAAATTTCGGCGACGCTAGGGAGGCTGCCACCGGGCTAGGAAGGGAGAAGAGGTGATGGTCGACCGTTTGGGACAGGTGCGGCGACCTACGGTGGCCGGACGGCGTCGGACGGAGGCGGAGAAATCCGGCAGGGAGAGAGGAGAGAGAGAAGAGAAAAAAAGAATTTTGGGCTTTTCCAAACCGGCCCAACTTCTTATACTCACAAAATAAAACCCAACTCCAAATATTAAACACCCCAAAATAATACCCTAATAAAACTTATCTTTTTACTAGCTAAAATTTATCATTTTTACCGTCGTCATAATTTTCTCATACGAATAATTTCTCCGAAATATTTGTCCCTTAATACTCCTCTAGGGACCTTTGAAACTATAAACTTATTTACGAAGACGGTAAAACTCTTATTAATACCAAGCTAGTAAAAAAGGTATAAATTAAGAGTTGGGGTATGACAAATATAGTAATTATAAGGAATACATAGTCTTATTTAACTACATATCTTGATGACATAAAGCCAAGACACACATAATGAATATGCTAGAAGGATGCAGAATATCCTAGAACAAAGAAGAATTAATTGACGTTATAATAGTCCCATGATACAACACTATAACCATGACATACCCAACAACACGACCCCGGCACCAACTTACCAAAACCTTAAATCCTCGCTCAAAGAGGAGGGACGAATAAACCACTAAACAAAAACAAAATAAACTATTAAAAAAAACTCATCAATTGGACCTAGGCCCAAATAGAATCCAAGCCCAACATCCAGCCCGTTGGATTTAGAGATCGAGCCACCCAGGTAAACACTGCCTAGACGTGACCACCTACAACGAAGCTCTGACCACCATACCGCCACCAATCTCCGCAGCCACCAGAAGAGATCCACCGCCTTTGCTTACTTTAACTTGCACTGAAGCCAACCCTTTCCTTCCAACAACTACTTCCATGATCATGACAAATGGATCTAACTCAGATCGGGAAACCTGATCTAGCAGACCACCATCGCCATGACCTCGCCTCCGTTCTACATTGCCGCCCAGCGCGTCACCACCCCTCCTCTCTGAATCAACTAGCATGGCACAACAACACAACGATGATGAAGTAGCGACTTCCCGGCGAACCCTCCGAAATAGCACGAATCTCCTCTTCCACCGCCATCAACCTAGGAAGCTTGGTCACCAACCAAACCATCAGCAGATCCCGTCTGACGACGATGTCATCATACGTGTCGTCAGACGAAGAGAAGATATTGTTTTTAGGGTTTACAGAGAACTCTGAGTTTTGTGGAGCGACTAGAACTCGTGAGATTCATGTTTCTTGAATTATTTAGGTTGTGCTTGTCTAAATTAGAGCATCTCCAACCTTTGGTCTAAAACCTATAATATGTTTATGATTTGTAAAATCTTATCTCCAACCCACTATCTAAGTTGAGCTAAAATAAGATTTACCTAACATTTTATTTTGACTCAACTAAATAAGATCAAACATATAATATATGAGGATGAATGAGTGTGGGCTAGTGTCAGATTTTATTAATATAAAATAGTTATGTGTGTTATAATATAATTAAACGTTTGGATGGAGTAATTAAATGATGATATAAAATGATTACATAAGTTTGGGTTTTACTTTCATGGGTTGGAGATGCAAAATTTATATGAATATTATAGGTTTGGGTAACCTAAAATTTAGATATAGGCCGGTTTAGGTTTTAGACCAATTATTAGAGATGCCCTTAAGATATTTGAAAAATGATTTGATTGAGGTACTCTGATCGATGACATAATTGAAATACAAAGGTCTCTAATTTTTTTATTTTTTTTGTATTATTATTCTTTTATATGATTTTTTAATTTATTGTATAAAGTTACAAATAATAATGTTCATTTGTTCGGTAATTGACCAAATTAATTATGCTCAACCACCTTTAGATTTACATCCACAGGTGGATAATAAAACAAGGGAAAATGCCCAAATGCACAAATTTCTTTAAAGTAAAACCCAATTCAATGAAAAAAGTTTTCTATAGCCCATTCCAATGAAACTTAATAAAAAGACGATTATGCCCATAAACTTATAAGCACTCTCTCACCCTCGATCACTCTCTCCCGTCCTCTCTCATTCTCATCCTCTCATTCTCATACTCTCTCATCTTTCAAATCTCTCTCTCTCTTTCTCTTCTCCCGATCTGTTCTCTGCTCTGCTCTCTCTCTCTCTCTCTCTACACCGTCACTCGCTGCAAGCCATGAGGAAGAGTGCGTCGTCACCGGCAAGCCAAGCCACGGAGCAGTGCGTCGTCGCTAGCAAGCCACGAGGAGGAGCTCCGATCTCCAACTCCAAGCATCTTCATCATGCCGTCTCGGTCCAACACACCTTTGCCGGTGAGTCGATTTGCCTGAGGCTTGAGGAGAAGATTCAATCTCCAAGCAACCAAGCTCCGAGCAAGCCAGATCTGGTCGAGATCTGAGCAGGTTGGATCTACTCCAAGCAGTTGGCGTCAAAGCAGGCCGACTTGGCAAGGACGACGGGGAAGCGGAGGCGCGTGAGGGAGTCGGAGCAGTCCACTTCCAGAAGCTTATTGCCACTCCGCACAGACTACAGACTTGGCAAGGACGACTGGGAAGCAGAGGCGCGTGAGGGAGTCGGAGCCATCCACTTCCAGGAGCTTGTTGCCGCTCTGCACGGACTGCAGACTTGCCGCTCCGCACGGACTGCTTTAGGGCTAAACTGAGGAGCAGCAAAAGCAGGCTGAGAGGAGGACGAAATTCCGGTTGGGTGCCCAGAGTAATTTTTTTTTACGAGATCAGAGCAACGTTTCTTTGCGTGTGTGCATTTTGTGTACTTATGTTCTATTACATTAAGCTGAAATAAGTATATTATTGTGGGTCAGTAACTAATTATTGAGAGTCAGTAACTAATTATTGGGGATCAGTAACTCAGTTATTGGGGGTCAGTAACTGGTTACTGGGTGTCAGTAACTGAAAACAACATGATTATTGGGTGATTACTGGGTGTCAGTAACTGAAAACAAAGTGATTATTGGGTGTCAGTAACTGAAAACTAAGTGATTACTGGGTGTCAGTAACTGAAAACTAAAAGTTATTGGGGGTCAGTAACTGGTTACTGGGTGTCAGTAATTAATCAATAACTGGTTACTGGGGGTTAATAACTGGTTATTATGGGTCATTAACTGATTATTGGGGATCAGTAACTGGTTACAGGGGAAAATCCGGTGACCGGAATCCGGCGGTCGGGCAAAATCCGGTGACCGGAATCCGGCGGTTGGGGAAATTTCGGTGACCGGAGTCCGGCGGCCGGTGACCGGAGTCCGAGGTTCCGGCCAAGTCTTTTCATGTTAAAGAGGTGGGGGCAAAATAGTCTTGAAATAATATGGTTTGTTAAGACTTTAGTAAAGATTTGTGCATTTGGGCATAAAAATGGTTACCTTATATTGGAATGGGCTAATGCAAAAGATTATCATTGGAATGAGAAATAAGATGTTTGAATTAGTACTAAATGGGCATTTTCTCATAAAACAATTAAACTTTATGATAAGACTTTTTACTCTTAGGTTTACATCAAAGTGTGATTGAGCATTGTTTACTTGATCAGTTGATAACTAGGTGAACATCTTTGAACTTATAAGACTAAAACCACCATAGGTGGTCGAGTTGGTAAGAGCCTTGGTGTGGAACTTCCATACATAGGTTTGAGTCCCGCCGACGCTAATTGGAGTTAAATCTTAATTTATTCTTGGTGGCTAGGGAGAGGAAGAGCATTCTGACATGACTCCTCAACACAGATTAATCTATGGGTTCATAAAACTTTTCAGGATACCATCGTTAATATTTTAAAAAAATAAAAATAAAACCTTACAAGAAGACCAAACTGACAACTGTGGTGCGAACAATAATTCAATTGAGGTTAGATCTTTTCCCGTTCATGCATTACCTTTTATTATCACAATAATCACAGATTCTTCGAATGGAATATAATTGGAAACATAGCATCACATATAACAAGAGCTTGAAGCCTTCAGTTTGAGCCATACATGTGGAGCAATGTGTCAACGCTAAAACAATAAGCGGTAGCCAAAACACATTTCGTCCATGAACTACGGGATCCAAATTAACAAAGAGTGGGTATCATTATCAAGTTGTTCTAAATGCATACAACTCTGTCACAATATTGGTAGGTCCTTAATGCAAGGGCTTTAATTCTAGACCATACAATTAGCTTTGCTTCTTTAGGTTACTGAATTGACTGGGCAACCACTCAGCAACAAAGTCATGGTTCATAACCTTCTAGCCAAGCGTCTCTCATAAGCTTCATATTTAAAACCATGTTTTAGTGGTTTCTATTTGCCAAAACTAGTGGTTCTCTGCTTAATTATTTTGCAGCCCCCTATTTTACAATTAGCTATCTTATGGTACCCCTTTGAAGACTCTTTAGTCCAAGCTTTTTGCATCACAAGTTTAACACTTGTTTAAGCTTTGATATTTTGGGAAGGAAACAAGGTGAATATTTAAGAATAGAAATATAATGACTCTTGTGTCATGTAGTGGCTTAGATGTCATTGCATTCAAGACTTTTGAAAATTCTAGGACAGAATTCGTCTTCATGAACTGCATATATATATTTGCTGTGTGTGTTGACATATCCCAGAGCCAAAACCATTGCTTATAAATAACTGGTTTTCTGTACTAACTTCTTGGCCCGTCTGATCTGTTTGATCATATTGAGCTTCTAAAATGTGTAGAGGTGTAGAAGAAGAGGCCATTTCAGTTAAAGCTTCAAAAGGGTTTGTTATTTCTTGTGAGCTTTGCAGTTCAAGGGCTTGGTTGTATTGCCCTGCAGATGATGCATATCTGTGTAGGAAATGCGACCAATCTGTTCATGGGGCTAATTGTTTGGCTCTCCGGCATGTCAGATGCCTGCTCTGCAAGACCTGTCAGAATCTTACTGAGAGATATGTGATTGGGATATCAGCCGAGGTGCGACTTCCGACGATTCTGAGATGGGTAGAGAGAAGCCACCAGCTGTTGCGTATCAGTAGTTCGGTACCAATGCCAAAAGAAACTGCTCAATAACATTTAAAATGTCTTTTCTTATACTTTGATTTTGATATATATATGATTTAAGTTTCTTTTTTGTGATTTCCTATTACCGGATTTTGTATTCTACATGATTATATAGAGAACCTGTGAAGATGGAGGATTGAAGGGGGAAGTCGAAAATGTCATTTTTGTAACAGTTTCATTTCTATACAATCTCCCTGCAGTTGTTTAACCAAATTGTCCAAATATATATATATATATATAGCTTTTCTCAGCTACAAACGTCCGCACTAATGGTTTTGGTGCGGATTTTCATTCTTGCACCACTTTTTGATCGAATTTCCTTATCTCCACCGTCTAGTATCTAGATAATATTATGTAGATAATCTCTGCAAAATTTCAGCCAATTTAGTAATTGTTAAAGCCCTCAAAATTGCGTCTTTTTGTATATACATCTTTTCTCAGCTACAAACGTTCGCACTAATGGTTTTGGTGCGGATTTTCATTTTTCCACCTCTTTTTGATCGAATTTTCTCATCTCCACCGTCTAGTATCTAGATAATATAATGTAGATCATCTCTGCAAAATTTCAGCCAATTTAGTAATCGTTAAGGCCCTCAAATTACATCTTTTTGTTATAAACATGAACGGTTCATGTTTGACAGAATTCAGTCTGTCCATTTGTTTTTTGAGTTTGAGAGTCTTAACGATTACCAACTTGGCTGAAATTTTGCATAGATGATCTACACAATATTATCTAGATACTAGACGGTGGAAATGAAGAAATTCAATCGAAAAGTGGTGCAAAAATGAAAATCCACATCAAAACCATTGGTGCAGACGTTTGTAGCCAAGAAACCATATATATATATATATAATTATATATATATATATATTAGTTCTCTTCTAAAGTGGAACACCGCTTTGAAATTAAAGTGTGGTAAAGTGTGGTACTCCTCATTTCGCTCACTTTTAGGTCACGTTTTCACATCTCTACCGTTCAGTGTCTAGAAGGTAGTGTGTAGATCATTCCCGCAAAGTTTCATCCAATTTAGAGATCATTTTGGTACCAAATTAGATTAAATGAATCAAATGATTAAAATCTGCCCAAACGGAACTGTTCCTATAAATATCAATTACGAAAACTCAAATGATTTTCAAATTTGATGAAATTTTGCATGAATGATTTACATATTATGTTCTAGACACTGAATGGTGGAGATATGCAAATGTGACATAAGAGTGAGCGAAATGAGGAGCACCACATTTTAATTTCAAAGCGGTGTCCCACTATGGAAGGGAACTGTATATCACAATGATAAGTGTACGCTTAGCTATCCAGAGGCCACCCAAAAGATAGAAACAATGCCGATCAAATTAAATTGCAACAAAATTATAGCCAGAGAAGATTACCAAACACAAGTACGTACGGTCCAATATATTGGTGATATATAATTGGTAATTCAATTAGTATATACTTCCGTTAGTGGTGATAACAACAAGCCACGGATCGAAATCCTACCATATCGATGATTCTATCACTTGATTCACTTCCACATAATTTGTTGCTTGATTAGATGAGATGAATCGGTAACTAGCTTCGATGTACGACAATCAACATAATTCTGAGCGAGGGTCATGCATAATTTGTCATGTACGTACTGTTTTGAAGCTTCTGGCAAGAGGAAACGTACAAGGCTCGCGCATCTGCCAAGAGGAACTGATCGATGTACGCGCGAGAGAATGTTTACGATCACTCAATGTGTGCTGATATAGATTGATGGGCGAGAAAGCAGTCGAAAGGGAACGAAATAGTACGTAAGCTCGAACTGCCCCCTTGAGAACTTATGCAACAAAAATTTGAGTAGGAAATAAAAAGCGGAAGTTCTGCATAGACAACGTTAAAGGACTGCAAGATATTATTGAAAAATGAAACTAGAAGGAGAACAGTGAGGACTAGCCCAAATACTGGGTGACCTAACATGCAATCTGGCCTAAAACTTGAAGAAATAAGGTCCATCTCTTTTTATTAACCTCCGAAACAAATCGATCGAAGAGTACTGTTCCACAGAGCACCACTGGATTTTGTATGCCATCTATTATATGGCACTTATTGATTCGATGCCTTTTCTGTATGCATGAAAAAGCATTGAACAGCTTTTATTTCCAGTACAAGAAAAACATGCTGGCGGACTCTAGCTTATCCAAATGATCAGGCCTCGTCTTGCAGCTAAAGGAATTGAGATGGATAGAAAGACTTAGTTTGGTGACTCGTTTAGATAATCAGAAGCTCCTTCTCGTAAGAGGATCGTAATCATATTCTTCACCGGATTTTACGAATCTTCCCTTGACTCGTTTTCTGGTATCAGCTCTAACCTTTCTAGAGGCATATCTTATTTGTTTACCGAACCTACACGAAGAACACACAAGTTTCTCTTACAAGTAAAAGTGATTACGTCTACGTGTGCATATAAGCAAACATATTATTTCATCCTTCAACCCTAGAATGCTGTTATTTTGGCCATAAGCACAATATCGGCACCAAAATAGTAACAACCAGAAGAGGCAACACTGAAAATTTAGGGTTTTAGTTTGGAGACATACGTGCGAGTTTTCTTTTTTTCCTCATATCTCATCTTAGCTTTGTCCCTTGCTCGTGGACTGCCGGCCTCCAAAGTAGAGTCCCAAGGTTCTGCTGATAGAAAGACGGGCGACAATCCGCAATCTTGATAATCTGGATGAGTTGCATCTCTTGTGATGCTGGATAGTGATAGTGACATACTTGAATGAACTTGACCAGTAGGATTAAGTAATCCCTCCAGATTGATGTTCCTGCTGCAACTAGGATTCATGAGCAAACCAGCATTCATCACCGGCGGCATCACACTATCACAGGACGACTGAAATCCCAGGGTACAGTCTTGTTGTCTTGATGGTGATGCCTGTAAACAGACACACAAGGCTCATGTAATTATAAAAGATGATCACTTAATTGATTTGATGAGAGACTCAGAAAGAACACTAAGCTAGGTATGAAAGGACCTGTTGTATAGCATTGTCACAGTGAGGACCATTAGACTCGGTGACTGATAAATTTTTCTGGTCCATTAATAGACAATCAAACTCTCCATCCTCAAACGGGTATCTGGAAGGACCTTGGGAGCAACTAAATAGCTCATCATCATTTTCCACGTCTAATGGAACATCATCCATGTTGAGACCTTCACATAGATCATTGCCATCCTGAATTCCTAGATCTTTAAGATTTGAAGAACCCTGTAGCTATTATATTAAGAAACAACAATGCATGCATCAATTAGGCTTTGCTAACGAAGCAAAAGCATACTAGCTAGTATGAAATTTACCTTTGGCAGCTGGCTCGACTCCTGAGGCAAGAATGGTACCGGTGTTTGATCTTTGCATTGTGGCTGGATGCAGTTCGGATTTGATGGAATCACAGTAGATGTGGCCATCCAAGGCTCAAAATCGGGAGTACAATTAGAGTCTGCTAGTACTTCATTCAACTTATTGCCTGCACTCACTACTCCAAACGAAGATGCCTCACTATCTCTACAGCTACTAATGCAATTTTTCTCATTCTTTGACACCATAGTACCCCCAAGCGACTCCCAACCACTGCCACCAAAACCACCAGAAGCTGAACTGCCTTCAAGGACCGCAGACCATATTCTAGAAATCTCAGACAAAGATGGACAACCTGTATAGAAACTTATTGCTTGGTTCCTGTGCGCCATTCCTGTAACCCCATTATTGTGACTCCATTCGCAACTTTGGCACAAGGACACGTTCACATCTAGGCATCGTACTGTTGCAGGCTGATCATTGCACTTTTCACATAGAAACCAACGTGCGTGCCTCCGCGCTAAGGCATTGGCTGAGTGTACACATCCATCACAGTTCAAGCAAAGGCAAGCCATATCTGATTTGCAGTAAACAATTGCACTCACCCGCCAACATAACTCACATGGCCTCATACTCAGATATTCGAATTTCTTTTCTAATCCTCCTCTAACTAAATCACTAGGTACTAATTAAATTAGTACTTATTAAACCTTAACTAGGGTAATCTAACGTCTGACTGATAGATGATAAACAAGATAAACAAAACTGGCTGGTAGTTGATAAAGAAAATGAATAAAACTGACTGATAGTTCATGGCGGGAATTCTTCGGCTTATTCTTCCTCCAACCCCCACATACTGTGGTCCGAAAACACCGATTTAGAACAACGAGGCAAAAGAAGATATATATCAGCATCTCAGATCAATCAGCAAGATCCCATTACACACACATTAAGTGGTCATAAGCTCCTTAATTAATCAAGAGTCAAGACAATGATTTGATAAAGATCTAATAGCAGTGAGAAGAATTACACTTACCACCTACCGAATTCCCGCCAAACTAGTCGAAAGTAAGTTCAGCCAAGATCAAGAAACCTAGATCCCATTATTGAGTTGAAAAAAGAGCAAATGTTTCGATCGGAGCAGGCAATTGTTTTGACAGAAACCAAGCTAGCAAGTTAGGGCACGATGGACAGAGATGAAGGTGGTGCAGTGAGAACTCAGAGTGGCTTCATGTGTGTCAAAACACATGACGTTACTCCGTAAGGTTGGGCACCTGGTTATTTATTCACCGTTTACCCTATTTTTTCTGGATGTTCGTTTACCCGAGGGGCGAGTTTTTCACGGAGTTCAGTCACCGTCGGATTGCTGGGTCAGTGTAGCTCCGGATACAAAGATCACAGTTGACAGTAATTTCTGCGAGCTATCGACTTTGTGGTGAAGAGGGGCTGATGTGGAGCTCTCAAACTGATTTTTCATATTTTTAAGGCATTTTTACCTAGATGCACGTCTCAGTTTCCATAAAAGGAAGAACAACCATGCATTATTTTCGTAATCTAATACTCCCATAAGACTCCGTATATATCTCTGAAAAAAAAATGGTGTACGGTTCCGTACATTATCTCTCAAAGAACATAAACGTCAAAAATGACCTCATACATTAATTTGTTCTTAGAGATAAACATTTCATTCTTATCATCTTATCCAACTATATATATTGTTGCAATGTTGCAGCATTCCGTCAACGTTTCTATCTTTTTTCCTTGATTAAAAAAGAATATGTCCTCTAATACGTACTTGTGCTAATCGTCATTGGATTAGTACATATTACAGGGTAGATACGTAGCATCTCGGACTATTATTGGACTGAAGAATTATCGTTTATAAGTTAACAGTAAACATCTCATTCTTATCATAGTCTCCCTCTTCTATTATTGTAAGAACTATAGTCTAATGTTTAACTCTTTTTCTTCAAAATAAATATTGGAATTTTTCCTATAATATTTGTGCTAATCAATTATGCCTCTCTTATATCGATTGATCAATTCCATTTGTTTTTAGCACGCCACCCTATTGATGATATAATTTTTTGGCTAGCATGTATTTGTAGAATAAAGTGTGGAAAAACTGGTACTGCAGTCAGTATAGCTAGCTAGCTGAACCACCCAGACCAGCTTCATTCATCAAGCAACACAGCATGGCCCTAGTATTTAGATTCATCACCTTATCTCAATCTTCTGTAAGCAATGTACATGAACACAAACTAAGCATTGCTTAGGTATAAGATATGGACATATGGTCTAGATTTTAATAAGAATTAAAATTTGTTTAGTCTTTGTGGTTTGAAGTCGACATCTGTTTAATCCTTGTGGTTTTATTTTAATCTGAATAGTCTTTAAAGTCACAATTTTTCATCTAAATAGTCCCTATGGTTTTATTTTAATCTGAATAGTCCTTAAAGTCATGATTTTTCATCCAAACAGTCATTCCAACAATTTTCTCAGTTAAAGGTCATAAGGACTATTTAGATGAAAAATCATGACTTTAAGGACTATTCAGATTAAAATAAAATCATAAGGACTATTTGGATGAAAAATTGTGACTTTAAGGACTATTCAGATTAAAATAAAACCATAAGGACTAAACATATGTCGACTTCAAACCACAAGGACTATACAATATTTTACTCTTTTAATAAGCGCAATGAAAAATACATGAATGTGTGGAGCCTCGGAGGTACACACACAAAAAGAGTTCTCACCCAAAGAGTCACAATTCGATCAGGTTAAGTGGGTGCATTGGAAGCTCATGCATGGTGAGGACCATATTTAGAGCAACCCAACAACTTTTCCCATATTCTTGGTTTTCTTAATTTTGGAAAGATTTTGGTTGTTTTACTCCAACAAATTTCCTAAAATTTTCTCTAAAATGAGGAATGTGATGAGAGAGAAAACCAAATTTTCTATATTTACAGCAAACTCTATAATTTTAGAAAAGGATTTGAGGAGTGATCATGAAATCTCTAAAAATTAAAATATGTTAGAGTTAGAGAAGAAAAATTTCTTAAAACAATAACTTTTGTAGATTTCGATAAGATTATCCTCCACTATTTACAGGTAAATGAGCTTGGGCTTTTGTAGTTTATTTCAAGACATATTATATTGAGATTTAACTCGAAACAATGTTAGCAAGACTTGAACCCGGGCGTAGGGTTTCCACCACTACCAGAAATTTCACTTTGGGCGACGAAAAAAAATCGTCGCCCTGTTAAAAAATTTCGTCGCCTAAGTACTTAAGCGACGACATGTCGTCGGCCAAGACGTCGTCGGCAGAAGTGCGTCGGCCAAGAACTTGGGCGACGAAAATTAATTCCGTCGTCGCCTAAGAGTAATTCTTAGGCCACGACACGAATTTCGTCGCCTAAGATATTCTTCTCGTCGCCCAAAAATATTCGTCGGCCAAGATTTAACACCTTGGCCGACGAAAATTTTTTTCGTCGCTTAAGATGTTATAACCTAGGGCAACGAAACTAAATATTTCGTCGCCTAAGATTACTACATCTTAGGCGACGATAATTTGTTTTCGTCGTCTTATATGGTAAGTCCTTGCCCGACGATTTAGCAATTTCGTCGCCTAAGATATATTTAAATTTTTTTACTTTTTATAGATGATATTTATCCTTTATTTTTCCTTTATTTTTTTTCTTTTTTTTGATAACCGATAGCGGTACACAGTTGCAACTTAGACAATTTGGAGTACTCGTAACCTTGAACACGTTTTGTTTCATTTTTCTCATCATTGCACTTTCCTATCCATAAAAAATGGCAACAGTAACTACAAAATATGAGCAAATTAAACTAGTTTCATAACTAGACAGAATTTTGGAGGAAATGACAGAATGTAGCCCATCTCTTTGCACAGTAAGGAGCTGGAACTTAGAAACAAACAGATGGATAATATCAAATAATATTTTTCATTGATGTTGAATCATTACATAAACACATTGTTTCTCAAAGATACAATCTTGTCTGAATCAAGGGGCTTTTAACCTGCAAACAAAAATAGAAACAGATTGAGAGCGAAATGGATTCGGCGTCGGATCGGGGAAGCGGAGTCGATCGAGAGACAGAGAATCACCGTTCAGAAACAGAAAAGCAGAGAGAGAGAGAGATCGGAAATATTGGGTGTTGGTTCCGAATTTCTGCCTTTTATAATGGCGTTCTTGGGCGACGATTCTATAAAAATCGTCGCCCTGTTTTTTGAAAATTGTCGGCCAAGATAATCTTGGGCGACGATTTTCGAAGTCGTCGCCTAAGATACTCTACTTGGGCGACGATTTTCTTCACTATAAATCTCGTCGCCCAAGATAAATAAAATCGTCGGCCAAGAGTTATCTTGGGCGACGATTTTTGAAGTCGTCGCCTAAGATACTCTACTTGGGCGACGATGTTCTTCACTATAAATCTCGTCGCCCAAGATGAAGAAAATCGTCGGCCAAGAGTTCTATCATAAAATTCAGAATATCATGATTTTGGTGATCGGAGAAGAGGAACTGAAAACCTACCGTCAGATATGACCAGCATAACGAATTACGTAGGTGGGCAAAAATTCAGCTCCATCTGACAAAGATAAGGGCTCGATCCGTCCGGTCAATCGGCGCGGTCAAACCCCTAAACGGACGGAAACGGCTATTCGACCCTCCAAATCACGTAATCTGGCCAGACCTTCAACTGATAATAATTTCCAATCGACGAGACGCTTACGGGGCTATAAAAATTTGGTAAGAAATAAATACCCGGGATAGGGCTACCACTAGGTAGAAATAAGAGAAATTCGTTGACCGGAACAACCGGCACAGAAATTTTACCGGAATATCTTCATTTTTCACGGGTTGACATATTTCACCGTTCCAGTCATATCTTATTTCACGACTTTTTTGCGTTTGAGGCTTCTACGTATACGTTGTCTTCAAAACGACACTTAAACTCAACACTTATATAAAAAAGATATACAACATTAGTACATATATCGTGAGTTTGGTGATCGGAGAAGAGGAACTGAAAACCTACCATCAGATATGACCAACATAACTAATTACGTGGGTGGACAAAAATTTAGCTCCATCGGACAACGATAATGGCTCGATCCGTCCGGTCAATCGGCGCGGTCAAACCCCTAAACGGACGGAAACGGCTATTCGACCCTCCAAATCACGTAATCTGGCCGGACCTTCAACTGAGAATAGTTTCCAATCGACGAGACGCTTACGGGGCTATAAAAATAAAAAACATTTCCTTAAAATTTAAATGTGCTTTATTTATTTTAATTATTCGGATTCTCTTGGCCGACGAAATTAGGGTAATTCGTCGGCCAAAATCATACTTGGGCGACGATATTTGTTAAATTCGTCGCCCAAGAGTAAAAATAAAAAATCTTGTACAATGAAATTTAAATGTGTTTTATTTTATTTTAATTATTCGGATTACTCTTGGCCGACGAAAAGTAGGGTAATTCGTCGGCCAAGATAATACTTGGGCGACGATATTTGTTAAATTCGTCGCCCAAGAGTAAAAATAAAAAATCCTGTACAATGAACTTTAAATGTGTTTTATTTTATTTTAATTATTCGGATTACTCTTGGCCGACGAAATTAGGGTAATTCGTCGGCCAAGATAATACTTGGGCGACGATATTTGTTAAATTCGTCGCCCAAGAGTAAAAATAAAAAATCCTGTACAATGAACTTTAAATGTGTTTTATTTTATTTTAATTATTCGGATTACTCTTGGCCGACGAAATTAGGGTAATTCGTCGGCCAAGATAATACTTGGGCGACGATATTTGTTAAATTCGTCGCCCAAGAGTAAAAATAAAAAATCCTGTACAATGAAATTTAAATTTGTTTTATTTTATTTTAATTATTCGGATTACTCTTGGCCGACGAAATTCTTTTATTTCGTCGGCCAAGTAAAAATAAAAAAATAAAATACTTAGGCGACGATATATTTGAGTGTCGTCGCCTAAGGATTAAAAAACTTAGGCGACGATATAAATATCTTAGGCGACGAAATATTGTTTCCTCGCCCTAGTTTCTATATTAGGCGACGAAATTTAGCCTTAGGCGACGATTTTATTTTCGTCGCCTAAAGTCGTCGCCTAAGTTTTCTCTTAGGCGACGAAAAAAAAAATCGTCGCCCGGTTTTTTTCATTTCGTCGCCCAAGATCTATTTTCTGGTAGTGCACACATGGCTCTTTTGGACTCGAGTTCGACCATATCGTATAACTTTCAAGAAGGTAGTTATCCTATAGATGCTGTATTCATGCCCCCATGGTTGCTGGCTGGTTATGTTGATTGTTTTCATGAATCTCGTCTTTGTCTTTTGTCTTGCAAGCATGCTTAGCAGCTTGTAAATCACCTTGTATTTGCTTGGAATTTTGGCAGATATAGAAGAAATAAAATTAGAAAAATGCGTCGTGTTCAAAGAAACGCATCTCTTTCGAGTTATGATCCTTCTCATTTTCATGGTCCGTTCACAAAACTGGTAATGAAAACACGTTCTGACTATGAAACAAAAACCAGACCGGGAATCCCCAAACTATCCCTTGATTTTCTTAAATTTTCAAAACAGGGTCTCTTTGTATTTTTTCCATTTTACGTCTTCTTATTTCTCTGCTTAGTTCTCACTCAAAACCATTTGGCACCAGATCAGATTACAGAGACAGATCCAGCGAACCCCTCAAAGGTTCGCATTGCGAGGTACGTTTATTTATTCATAAACCCATTAATTTATTTTCAGCTTTTAATTCCATTTGGATCTGATCCATATTGATATATCTATTCCCACCAAGTCTCTCTGTGATTGTTCATATTGCACGTTTCTGATTTCTCTTGAGTTCTTGTGAATTGGAATCGAGTGGTGTTTCTGGGTTCTTTTTGGAATTGGGTTTTTGAATTTTTGATGTTGTGATAAGGAAGTGATTTGGAGATTTTGGTAGACATTTGAGGTGGTCTTCATAATTCGCATTCGGATTACTCTTCTTTGTTGTTGCATCTAATCCAATGTTGAATTGGGTGCTTTTTTTTCCATAAAGAAACGTTTTTTTTCCCCATAAGCTGAACCACTTTCGGTCAAAGCTATGCATTGTTGAAATTGTAACCATCTCTATGCATCATATGATCATCATTGAGAAAAGTAGTCTATTTGATGCATCAATGTCCCAAGTTTTTAAGGCAATGGTTTAGTCGAAATTTTTTGTGCTTTATAAGGATGTATTAATTTTTGTGATTTGATGCAGGTTCTTAGCTGGGTAAGGGAGGAAGATAGAGTTCCTAATTGCTAGGCTTATCTATGTTTGGAGGTCTTGCGACAGCTCCTTCCAATAGTCCGCACTTAAGAAAGTCGGGTAGCAGACCTGTTGTCTCTGATCTGGGTACAATTATGTTTTTTAGTTAGTTTGTGAATTATGGCTACTGATTATATGTATTTACCTTGTTCTTTTTTCTTGTTCCTTGGGACATCTTTATAGTTATAGAAACAATCTTTCAGGTACAAGTGAACTTGAGAATGGTGCTGAGGAGGGTTTTGTGCATCTAATAGAGGGAGACGATCTGAAGGGTATAAGCACACCGTTGAGTATGAAGGGTGTAACCACACCATTGAATACAGTCGCAATAATGCCATCTCCGACTTTTCTGTGGAGATTCAAGGTTCATTTGTTGTCTTATTCTTTCTGCTAAGTAATTGCACAATTCTTAATGAACCAGAAGGAAACTTCAATAGCTATGTTTACTGTATTAAAGGATTTTGAGATAGATGGAATGGATCACCAAAGTTTGATTCAAGTGCAAGTTATCCTTCATTCTCTCGTTTTCAAAGTATTTATTATACGAAATTGTCATGGTTAGTACATCATAGGTCACAGTACGTTAGTGCACATATATTCTTGTATGGTCACTTGTTCTATTTCTCTGCTTTCTTTTGCAGTTTCTAATTTAGTTTTATATACAGGTCCTGCTGTTCTTCGCTTGGGGTTTCATTTGTTGCAAGGTCAGTTATACATATTTCACTATCCCGTGGCTGGATTTCTGATTTACTAGTGATGAGAGCCAAAAGTATATATATTTTGATCACGCTGCAAGGTCTCTGACGAAAAACTTGTAAACTTGCAGATTGGATGGGATTCTGTCATGAGAATGAGTGTGGACTTACGAGATTTATTTTTATACGAGGCATTTTTGTACTATAATCCTCTTCTTCTTTTGGTTAGTTATGGTTTCGTATCCGGAATTTACTATCCCATGGTACTATGAATACTTTCTCCTTGTATTGATATATTGCCCTCTGGTTTTTATATGTGCAGACTATGATGGTTTGGTTTTGGGGAATTAATCTATGGGTTTTCGCGCAGTCCAGTGTTAGTTATCCTAAAGTTTTCGATCTTGATCAAAATCATTTGACCCACAGAGAAATATGGAAGGTACCAACTTTTATAGGCAGTTATCATGAACTCATTTCTGTAATTCTTTATTTTCTGATGCTCTTGTCCTATTGCACACTTATATTTAGTCTATACACTAAATGGTTTATTCTGCTTAGTTCTTCACTGTTTTCTGGTAGGCCAAATTATCTTTTTCATTTGTTTAAGTATCCAAATGTATATTGGCATTTGATTATTTTCAGTGAGGAAGTGTAGTAACTGGTAGTTTCATTAAGGGGTGCCTTCTGAATATTTCTTTCACCATGATGTTCAAAGAGTTTTTACTTCAAGTATATCATATCTCTAAAGCTATTGCTTTTTAGTTTATTTTGTATGGTAGTCATCATTAAAAATAAGAATAAAAATCTTGAAATAGTTGTAAATTTCTTCAACACTTCAATGGAAGTTATATGTCAAGCTGTCATACTTTAGTGATAACCTCGAGCAAACTGGTAGGCAATAAATAAAGATTGCAAGCTTCTTCTATAGAAGCTGTTCTTCAATAATTCTCGCATATTATGGATTTTAATCTTTCTACCTCCTGTTTCAATACTCTTACTTTCCGTAATTATTTTGCAGTGTGCCACATGGATGACCATTGTTGTGCCAACAAGCATGACAGCGTATCTTTATCTCTACTCACATGGAGAAGTGTCTCTGGCTGCATCACAACCAGTGTAATAGATGCTTCCAGTCTGAAAAATTCACCATTATGTTGTTTATTTATGTACTTTTCTGAATTAGTATGATTGAAAAAAACTTACTCTATTTTTGTTTAATGACCAATACCAAGCCTAATTTAAATATTCCTTGCTGAAATGAACAGTGCATGTAGTATCGTATTAAATGTTTATAGCTTCATGCTATGATTTACAGATCAGCTTTTATCAGTCACTATTAACGGCCATTTCTTCTCTCCTTTAATAATATATCAAAACTGTGCTGACTTGTATTACATTCTTCTCCAGGTACTATTATATGCTGCAGTTGCAATGATTTTGATCTTCCCTTTTGATATCTTCTATCTGTCATCTCGATTTTACTTTTTAAGGACTCTTTGGCGTATAGTTCTCCCTTTACAGGCAAGTTTGTCTTAAGTTCTCATCACTATAATTTTACACATGGACAGCAGTGCAGTAACAAATCATTCATAAAATGCTCAGATCCTGTTGAATGAAATTTGTCTGTTCTGAATTCATGCTATTAATTTCTTTTTGTATATACTATGTTTCCTTACAGCTTGTTTTTGTCTGTTGAGTACAGGCAATAACCTTTTCTGACTTTTTCCTGGCCGATATTCTTACCTCCATGTCCAAGGTATGCCTCCTTTTAATGTGTGTGTGTGTGTATATATATATATATCTGTATTGTAATTATCTTATGTCCCTTGATGTCTAATCTTACCATTGTGATGGTCATTTCACATGTGGTAAGATCTGATATTATTTATTGTCTATATTTATAATGAGCGATAACAAACTAGGTACTTAACATGATGATATTTTTCTACCTATATAGCATACTGTTATTAGTCAGAATAAGGTTAACATTTCAGGAGGGTAGAATCAAGAAATAATATTGTGTCTGATGAGATCTCTAATTGCCACTACTTCTGCTGATTCCTTATGTGATTTTCAGGTGCTTTCAGATTTGGAGCGATCAGTTTGTCGAATGCTCCATCGACAGGTTAGAATTCCACTTTTGAGCTGGTTCTTATATGATTTCTTTGTCCCCCTTATTTTGTGATCTATTGATGAAACCGAACACTCTTTTCATAGAATTTATAAGATTTTAAAATGCCTTTCTAGTCAGTAGGTAGGAGGAAAATGCATCTTACGCTGAATACCTGTAAAAGGTACTAATGCAGGAATTGCATCTAGAAAACAAGTTTCTTTCTCTTGGATTTTGAGAAATCTGTGTCATAAAAAGATTCAATCTCGTGCCATGTGTAATATAAAAGTCAGTAAAGATAAGTCTCCTTGGTTTAGTCAGTCACTCAGTCGTATGTCAAAAAAGTGATGAGGAGCATTATGTGTCAGGACACATTCTTTTCTCAAGTCTTATGTATCAACTTGTAATATATATTTATCTTCAAAATTATGTCTTTCGGTTGTTCAATTAAGTGGTTTTGTGGCGGTTACTCTTCTTCAGAATCACTCCAGCTCTTTTCTTTTGTCAAAGCTGGTAATACTTTCTTCCTTTCTGTTGAGATAACTTTGAGAGTATTGCAGGTTGCCACTATTGCATGGTTTGAAGCTGATTCAGTTTGTGGCAGTCACTCTGTTGCAATCCCTTTGGTTCTTGTGTTGCCTTATCTTTTTCGTTTGTTCCAATGCCTTCGACAATACAAGGATACTGGAGAGAAAACAACCCTTCTGAATGGTATGCTGTCACGGTCATTCTTCTTTTTAATGTTCCATGTTCCTACAAGGGTTTCTCTGTAGCTTCAATTTGTTACCACCATTTGTTTGATCATAGTTTCTTCTCCTTACCCTAACCAAATCATCAATGCTTTGGAAATTCGGAGAATTTGGGTGGCATGTCTATGTAAAATGGAATTTTAAATTGTAAAACTTATTTAGTAGTGTTAATACTTAAACAATTATGAAAGATATCTAAACTTTTTGCTCACTTTGCCCCTACTTTTGTCATTCTTTGCTCAATTAATTTTTGCGGTACATTATTGCTTTGTTGATGGATATGCTGCGACATTAGACATTACAGTATTGATTTTTCTACTCTCTGGTTACAGCTTTAAAGTATTCGACTGCAGTACCTGTGATTTTTCTCTCAGCCCTTAAATATCACGTCTTCCCAGAGAAGTGGACCAACTTCTATAGGCCCCTTTGGCTTCTCTCGGCCATTTTGAACTCTTTGTACTCATTTTATTGGGATGTGACTAGAGATTGGGACTTGAGGTATGTGAAATCTTTACCATTACATATAATATTAATAGTAATAATTGTGGAACTTGTTTTGTTGATGATGATATTTCACTTTGTTTTTAAATATTTAGTAAGGGTGAATAATTTTCAGGATCCATAAGTGAACCTTAATTTGTGAGCTATCAATGATGCCTTTACATGCCCATTGTGGTGCTTATGATTCTACTAATACAATTACTCGGAAAGTTCTCTGTAAACGAATGAAACCATATGGTTTTCCAAGGCATTTTAAGAACACTGATGATTCATGCTTAGAACTTGTTGCATCTGCAAAATTATTTTATCATGTATCTAAATATGTTATTCTCTTTTCTCAGTGGTTTCACTCGGATTTTCAAGTTCAACAAACCACATACCTTGTCAAATCTCATACATGGACGGAAATGGGTAAGTATGCCAGGTTCTGTGAGTTGAGTAACACATTCACCCTGTCATTCGGTGGGTTTTAACACCTTCACTGAGGCTTGGGCCCTCTACAACACTATCTTGCAAACCAAATGACTTAACCTATCCTCAGAACATGTTTCAAGTACTCAGTTATTGAATTGGCCTCTACTGACTGGTCTAACCTGACCAGCCCATATCGTTAATCTTGAATCTTGATATTGGTGTTTTGCGAAATGTAATGCAGGTTTACTTCTGGGTGATAACTAGCAACTTAATACTGCGTTGTACATGGACGTATAAGCTGTCTGCCCATCTTCGGCACAATTATCTTACTGTATTTGCAATCACTGCCTTGGAGATTTTCCGCCGCTTTCAATGGGTTTTCTTCCGAGTAGAAAACGAGTGGATCAAGATGAGCTCGAAATCTAACATTCAGCTTTCCATGAGTGACATCCCAAATGAGGAAGACAGGTTACTTAATTCTAATGGCCACAATGTATAGACCCTTCATCAGTTATGTCTTCCGAGCTTCATCAATATGGTAGATTTGTATAATTTTTTGCCCTACACAGGGATCGTCAGTTACTTTCAAAAATTGCAATTTAAATGAACAACGAGAAATATTTCTTGTTCATAGAAAGATTAGGTTCAAGATTTAAACTTAAACATCAAGGAGATAATATATACCCTCATTTTCTAAGACGGTCGTTATATAATGATTATGATAATTCCCCATCACTGTTGGATTATTCCTTTGTATTATGTTACAATCTGTTCTGGTAGTTGTGCTGAAGAATTTCCACCACTTATTTCATGGAATTGGTGATGACCAAACAAAATCCATCTTCCAGTTCCCTCAAATCTGTGGTTTCAAATCAAAATCACTTGGCTCCACTTCACTCCTGGACCCTGTGTTTATCAAAACACCACCTTTCGATGGCTCCAGTGACCTAAATTGTATGGCATGCACACGTGTCAAAAACCAGTTTGTGACTGCTCATCCCCCAACCCAGTTGGTATGCAAACATGAAACATGTAACACCATCTTCAGTCTTGACTATTGACCACCCAAAATTCTTCATCACTCCCCCACAGAAGAACCCCATCACCAGAATGCCCTAAATGTTATCCGCCGGTGAGTTCGCCAATCACCTTAGCCGGCCGGAGCCGAGCATTCCGAGAGTGCTGACCATACTATCTTTTGTACTAGAGAAGCTAGTAGCTCGAAATAATAGTCTAGTAGACGACCTGACCCAACCACTGGATACTCTGAGCTGCGGCTCGGCTGCCATCGGAAAGAGGTTGAACCCGTTTCACGGCGTGAGGGCTCCGAGTATAAGCATCCCCAAGTACTTGGAGAGGCTGTACAAGTACACAGATTGTAGCCCTTCATGTTTTGTGGTAGGGTATGTGTATATTGACAGACTGGTGCATAAACACCCTGACTCGCTTGTGTTGTCCTTGAACGTACATAGGTTGCTGGTTACAAGCATCATGGTTGCTTCTAAGATGCTAGATGATGTGTAAGTACCTCTCCCTTGTCTTTCTGAATTGGTAGCTTAGAGCCTTAGATGATGTTTATTGCTCAAAGATATGTTAATAAACCCAGGTTTTGTTTCATTGTAACGAGTATACTTCCATTTGATTGAACCAATTATATTTTGGGATTCTCTAGTTTGACTTCTTCCTTTGAGATATCATTGAATTGGAAATACCAACTAAGAGAGGATAAGAACATTGATGGATATTATTACTATGCTCCACACTGCATAGATTTACCAAGCAAAGTGATACAAATTTTGATTATGTTTGTTCTCTGGTTACAAAAATGGGATATGCAGGCATTACAACAATGCATTTTATGCCAAGGTTGGGGGAGTAAGCAATGCCGAATTGAACAGACTAGAAGTGGAGTTCCTTTTCCTGCTGGACTTTGGAGTCACAGTCAGCTCCAGAGTCTTTGAGAGCTATTGCTTTCACTTGGAAAAGGAAATGACGCTGAATCGGGCATGCCAAACAATTGAAAGGGCTTTAGTACTCCCCATTACAGATGTGCCTGATGTGCCTGAAATTTCTGAAAACACGCAGAGTTCCTCATCGGAATCTAAGAATCATGGTTAACTCTAATTTTCTCCTTCATATATAGCTAGTCATATCCTTTATGCAACAGTAAACTTCCATTTTTCTAAAATTGAGTATCATAAAAAGGAATTGATTCTTGACGTACATGTTGAGTATGAGTGCATATGAGAAAATGCGCAAACAATATTTGAAGTCCCACATTCAGATTTCAGTTTCATCCAGCACAATTGTACAAGGAAAACCTTGGTTCTTTGGCTATTTGATAAGAATACGAACTTGTTCTTAAATACCAACAGTTCTCTTACAATCAAAATGTTGGTGGCTTAGACTTTGAGGCAATAGGAGGCCATGATTAAGAAAAAGATTAATTTCAGTTTACCCCTCGTGAGGTTTGAGGTTAACATCATTTTAGTTTCCATATTTTTAATTTTGAAAATTTACCCTATAGTTTCTAATTTTCATAAATTAGACTCAATTGCTGAAATTCTGCCCAACTTAAGCGTTAAATGATAGCATGAAATCTTAGAAAAATGGTCTTAAAATGCGATTTTTATTATATGACTATTTTAGTCTTTAAAGTGAGTTATAAAGTCAAAATTAACGTTCAAATTAGACGAAATTTCAGCAATTGGGCATGATTTAATGAAAATTAAAAACTTTAAAGGGTAAATTTTTAAAATTGAGATAACATGAACTAAAATGAAGTTAACCCTAAACCTGATGGTGAAATGAAGTTTTAGGAGTCCATGATTTCTGTAGGTTCCAACAACATAGCTCATATTAACAGGGATTTAAAATTGACTTCAGGCTAACTCAAGTGTTGGATCTACCACCTGCTCTTGTTGATGGAAGCATAAGGAGGTGTAGACCAGTTTTATGGTCTTTCGAAAGTTGTCTCATAGCTGCATCGAGACACTTCTTCTTAGTTCTTACATGATCTGCTAAAGAAAGTCTGTTACAACTTTCAACTATATATCTTAAATAATTGAGTAGTTTGAATTTTAGGTATTTTTTATATAAAAGATCATACGGTGGCTTTAAAGACAATTTGTATCTAAAGATATCCACCGGCTAGAACAATTGATTTGGCAATCAATTAGACCTCGTAATCTTATTTCCTGCCAAATCTTGATAATTTGTTATAGTATCCGGCATGCTAGAAATAAACTTATTTTCAGACAACTTCATAAAATTTTACTACAAATTTTCTATACTATTACCACTTTAGTTGCTGATTATTGTGATAATAGTTCGTTTAATTTACATTCTAAACCTTATTCTTCTTAAATTATCAAATGACATTCCTCTCCGGAAGCTAAGCTTTGATGGTTTTGTCCTATCAATCCAAGATGGTCAAGGTTGTCCTTTAGTTGCTTCTACTAAATGTTTAGTGAAAGCAAATATCCTTCTCGCTGAGGCGTTGAGTTTAAGAGCTGGTCTCCTAGCTGCCTTTCTACATGGTTATACTAGAATTCAAGTCGAGAGTGACTCTAAGATACTTATTGATTCTATTAATAATTGCATCAAAACGCCTTGGTGTATCTAAACTGTTATATATGATATTAGATACCTTGCCACACATTTTACTTCCATCATTTTTACTCATATTTGGTGTGAAACAAATTTTATTGCAGATTTAATAGCAGATATACTCTTGTTGCCGGCTGGCAGAACAGTCTACCTTTATCCTTAGTCAATGCTTTCAATGACTTTCGTGGTTTAAGCTGTACTAGGGGTTTTCATTATAATTTTTGTTTTTTGTTTCGTTTGTATTGGTTTCTTCATTGGAAAAAAAATATTCTAAAGATATGTGTAAGGAGTTATGTCTTATTGTCTTCCCTCAGCCACCAAAACTAGTTTGGGATCTAACTTTAATCAACTTTGATGAGTTTGATGAGTTTTGAATATGACATTCAGGTTTTACAATTAGATGTTTTTACTAACTCAACCATATATACGATAAGTGAATAATTGTTTGAAGTTTTAATAAAAAATTGTTTTACCAATTTAGGAACTTCTCGACAAACTACTCATGTTAAAAATTTTGAGATCCGCACCAAGTAAACCGTTTAGGATCAAGTGCGGTTTGAGATTTAATTCAATGTGATTTATTAGCTTTTGATAGACATAAAAAAAAAAAAACCTCACCATAGAGAAATTAAATTTTGATTTGTTGGTCCGAGAAGAAAATAAGTTAAAAAGAGAAAAGAAAATTTAGAATTTGCTTTTGTCATCAAACTCCCTGCATCGGGGTTCGTTGACAAAAAGCACTTATTGTTGTCTGTGGAAATTGCAGAGATAGAGATATTGAGATGGTGAAGAAGCTTTAGCTCCTGAGCTAACTAGTATTTAAAGCTTTGACCTTTGCCGAATTAGAATCAGTTTCCTAAAAGAAGAAGAAGAAGACTTGGAGGAGGAGGAGGAGGAGGAGGAGGAGATATGGCGGATGCTTCAAAAGACGAGCTTCTCCAACTCATCAAGCGCTTCGGCACTTATCTCACTGTCAAGATGTCCTCTTTATTCTCGATCTCCTCCCAAAACTTGGTAATTTCCCCTTCCATTCCCAGATCTGATTAACCCAAAAAGATTGTTCCTTTCTGCAAATTCAGGCTCAATTTTCATTATGAAACCTAATTTCAATTGCTTAGTGTGACCTAATTTCCATAAAGCTTTCAATTTGTGCAAATTTGATTCCACTAAGATAGGTTTATCAACACAAACCAATTGTAGCTGACTATTGCGAAGAGAAACTCATTAATTTAGTGAAGAAATTCAATTTTATGATCCTAATGAATTTAGTGAGTTCGTGAGGTTTGTTAGCATCTTTGTTTGACAATGGTGATGTTGGAGTTGTGTGACTGAGAGAACTTTTTTTTTTTTGAATGGTGTCAGAATACGCGTTCTATTGGGGCAATTGCTGGCTTTGCGGTTGCGATAGTTTTTACCTGGAGGCTTTTTAGAACTCCTGCTGGACCCCGAAGAAGGCAGCCAAAGCGCCAGGCACCGGCATCCAGTAGTTCTGGGGTCAATTCGCCTTCTAATTCTACGTTGACGACTACGGGAGTTTCGTTGTCAGAAGATACAAGAGCACAGAATGTTGTTGATGAGTTCTTTCAGCCGGTAAAGGTAACTGTTATATGTCTGACACATGGATTTGTGCTCCATTTTGTATCCAAATGGGTTGTACTGAATTATTTCCTGTGATTTGCAGCCAACCTTGGGGCAGATAGTTAGACAGAAACTGAGTGAAGGAAGAAAGGTACTTTGTTCAGAGCTCACGTGTCAGCTTATATTGATTCTCTTAACTTCTCACTGCATGCTGTGAAAAATTCACTGGGAGTTGCTATGTCAGAACTTAAGTCTTTAATTTTTCAAAGATTTGTGTTGTTTACTCGAACTGATATTCGATACTGTGCAGGTGACTTGTCGTTTACTTGGAGTGATCCTGGAGGAAAGTACCCCAGAGGAACTTCAGGTAGTCTGATTCCTTTCCAGTAAATTTATTGATTTAACTTGTAATGAAGAGATGTTAATGGTTTTCTTTTATGCTTTTATCCTGGCAGAAACAAGTGACGGTGAAGTACTCAGTGCTAGAAGTACTCTTGGAGATCACAAAATATTGCGATCTGTATCTAATGGAAAAAGTTCTGGATGATGAAACTGAAGTATGTGAGAGCCTCTATGCATCAACCATGTTGTTCTTGGTTTGTTACTTTGAATGAGATATAACAAGTTTTCATGCATGTTAGTCGGGCTAATTTCTTTGCTCATCTTTGTATGCTATGCTTGTTAACCACTTGGAGTTCCTAGCCTTTAAAGCTATTTTCTTAAGCAGTGACATGTTGGTATTCAACATGACAATTGATCTCATTGGATGCTGTACTCCGTGCTTAAAGTGTTTTCTTGATTTGGCATGTTTGATCAGTAATCAAAATACTTTTATGGACATACTGGCATAGTTGGACGGGGTGGGTGATACTTTGTAGTGTTTACATGCTAACTACTCAGGTTATGTCTTAGTGGGTGTTATCTTGACAACAGCATCAGTATGCTAAATAATGTGCTCATTTTCTAATGTTCAAATGTGACTTGTGAAGGTGTTTTCTTTTGTGCTCTACATGTCTATCGCTCATTTATGATATTATTATAATTGATGATTGATATACTTTTTCAGAACAAGGTTCTGTCGGCTTTGGAAGATGCTGGGGTTTTCACATCTGGGGGTTTGGTCAAAGACAAGGTAACTGATGCAGGAGCATCCAGAAAGTCCTAAATTAGGATATTATTATTATTATTATTATTATTTATTTATGTTTTATTATTTTTCTGTAAGTCTTTCCTGTTTTGTTAGGGTCTGCTATTGCCTATATATCTAGCCTTTTAGAGTCTTGTAAGACGGCTTTGTTATTTTGAATAAAATTATACATAGAGTTTCTTTGGGATGTTCTGCCCTAGAACTCAATACATCGTTCCTTCCTTAATCCTACAGCAAGAACCTCTCTGTTTTTGCTTGTTTTTCCCTTGAGATCTTCGTTCTCAAGAGCTTTACCCCTGATCTAGCCGCAAGACAGAAACTTTCAGTTTCTGCCCTGCATCAGTAACTAACTATATGTGTTGATAGCATTATTTAACTTTTTAAGAATCCTTCAAATATTTCACAATCCTATTAGCTTGTTTGTTGGTTTGTGATATAAGCACATACAGTCGCTATTGGCATTCTTCTTTGAAAAATAATGATTTTGTGCTTTCACTTTGAAGAATTATAGTAACAGAGCTTAGTAGCCAGCCTACCAGGCAAATCATGAAATTTTGCTGTTGTTTTGGACTCTTGAGAATTTCCATACAGCTTGACTGAAGGGGATAGTGGAATGGACCGGTACTTAACTTGGATCTCAATTTATCATATGGGTTGAAAGAGATGTAACAGGATTGCTATTTTCTGAATTCGGGCCTCATCCCAAGTGAGATATTCTGGGAAAGGCCCAATAATGTTAAACGAGAAATTGTTTGGGGATTGATTTTTGGCCTGGAGAAATGGCATGTTAGACTTGATTGAATTTTGGGTCAGCCTAGACTAAATAGAGCTAGATAAGTTGAAGAGAAGTATCAATTTTCCAGTATGCTTTGCAATAATTTTGTTTGGCATATTCAAGATGTGCTATTTTCTGGTTTACATAATTTTCTTGATCAAGTATCAATTTATGTGCTGTTATAAGTAGAAATAAGCTCACCATGACTAGGCCTAAATGGTTCACTGAACAGTGTGACTTGCTCTCACTACCTGATAAAGTTTAGAGTTTCCAAATATATTCTTATTTTCCTCACTTCAAAAATCTTGTGATGCAACTGTGCAGGTTCTGTTCTGCAGCACAGAGAATGGACGCACATCCTTTGTTCGGCAGTTGGAACCGGATTGGCATATCGACACAAATCCTGAGATCATCTTTCAATTATCTGTATATTCCTGATACTTTGTCTTGTTATTTCCTTAAACTACTATATTCTGATTTATATGCTCAGTTTCATGCCTGTCATCTAAGTTCATCATTTGTTGGTTACAGAGGTTTATCAAGTATCAGCTTCACATCTCTCCTACTAGATCTGAACGGGCTGCTTCCAATGTGTTTAACTCCCCATCCTTGGAACTGTTCTTTGGATGCGTTTGATGCTTAAAGAGACAATGATACAAAACATAAATCTTTAGGTTTCTATTAGGGTTCTTTCCCCCTATTTTGGGTTTATGTATTTCATACTTAAAGCTGCAGCTCATTAAAGCTCAGTGTTCTCTTTTCTTCTTGTTGTACTGCTGTTCGGTTATTGGTAGTCACTAGTTAGACGGTAGACCTGCTCTGTATAACAACACTGTTTCAAGGTATGATCTTCATTTGAGATTTGTGTAATAGATTGGATGAAATCCAAGTTCCAACCGGAAATTTTATACAAGGGTTGATCGTTGATGTATGTAATCTGTCTTTAGTTAAACGGCATACCACCATGGATTCTAATTTGATTGTTCACACTAATTGCTCCATGCCCAAAGTTTGAAATGTTCATGCCTTGCCTTGCCTTGCAAAGTTCCTTGATGCTCCATGAATTCTAATTTTATTTTTCCAGTTTCACATCCATGTCCATAGTTCAGTAATGATCGAATCCGACATGCGAGCTCAGAGCAACTCCAACAGCTCATAAATCTTGAATTTTTTTTATTTTAATCCTAAATCTTGAATTTTCTCTATTTTAAGAAAAAATTAAACAATTTGAGGAATGATGATGAAATTTAAAAAATAAGAAATCTGTTAGAATTGTAGAAAAATAAATTACTTCAAGTTTTGACTTTTGTTTCCAAAGTATCAATTGGTGATTGACTAATATCATTTTTACCATAACAAAAGTTACCTTTTGGGTTGAACTCGTGACTTGTGTAGAAGCAAAAACAATTGCAAGTCCACCGCTTTGGCCGCCATTAGAGTTGTGAAATGGAGAGCGAGTGCCCAATCGACGCGGAGCTCCGCCGCGAAATCTCAGCCCTTCTGGAAGCTCCTCCACCTGCCCAAGTAGAACACTACTTAAACCAACTCATCCAAACCCGACAATGCCACGCCATCACTGTCAAACACAACGGCCACCTCGGCAAAGGTGAACAACCACAACCCAACTCAACTCACTTCAAAGCCTCTTTCATTGTCAGTTCAAATTCTGAGTCTTGTCCCTTTTTGGTCTCAGGTGTTTACGCTGTGTCGGACTTGGAAGGAGTCGAGCTTGTCCTCAAGGACCAAATGCTCGTGGGGCATCAGCATTATTCTAACAAGGTACGCGTGTTGTTTGTTTTCGAGTTTATCAAAGTTGTCTTGAACTCTTGATTGAGTTTGGCTTGGTTTTTGTTGTGTTTGCAGATTGAGTGTTTAGTTTGCAGCTTCTGTTTCCGGTTTGTTGGGTCTGTTGAGCAGCAAATCGGGAGGAGGCTTTATCTTCAAGAACTGGGAGTGTCTTCCAATTGTTGTCCTCAATCTGATGAGGAAGAAGAAGAGGAGTTGGGGCAATGTGGTTCGAGCAATTCAGCTTACAAAGATAAGGTTCCACTTCCTAAAGGACTTGCAGAGGCTTTGATGAATGGTGAACTCAAACTGCCGTATTCGGATAAGGTTTCGATGCCTCAGGCTGTTTCATGCCCCGGGGGCTGTGGAGAAACTTATTACTGCAGGTGGGGTAAAGCCAAGTTTTGATTTTTGATTGATTGCGTCATGTTGTTATGGGAATAATAAGTGACTTGTTAATTGTCGCCAATGTGTAGCAAACTATGTGCAGAGTCGGATTGGAATTCATCGCATTGCTTGCTTTGCACCGGGGAGAGGTCAGAGGTGGTGAGCAGGGAGGCACTTGTGAAGTTTATACAGCATGCCAATGGTAATATGAGTTTGTAGGTTATGTAATACATATATTCTCTACCTTCTTAGCTCTCTAGTCTCTATATCCGATTCTAACTCTATCCTCTTTTTATTGTTTTTTTCTTGTTTTGTCAGAAACCAATGATATATTCCTCCTCGCTGCGAAGGTATGTTGATTCTTTTAAGTTACCTCCAATTACACTCTTGTACTCTTTTTCGCGATTGTGCTCATTTAATTTTTCAGTCAGGAACATGAAATTTTCCTTGACTTGGTTTTGTTATTGTCTTCCGTCAATTTAAGTATTTCTAGCAGCCTATGTGATTTGATACTTGCAGACTATAGTCTCATTTTATCCTTAAAGCACTCATGAATAGACAGTTTGATAATATATGGGTTATGACTTATGAGCATTACCATGCTGTTGTACAATTCGAATAATGTGAAAACAACCTCGGTTTCTTTTCAGGCAGTGGCTTCCACCATTTTAAACTATAGGAAGTTGAAATTAACTCGCTCTGAAGGAGACAATAAGCCTAATGTTTCAGGGAGTCCATATCTATCCTTACTCTTAGAAGCATGGAAGCCAATATCGGTGGGACACAAGAGAAGGTGATAATTTACTATATAGCAGGTGTATTTGATCTTCAATCTTTCCCTTCTTTGTGTTCGCTCACACAGGTCTTTTGCTTTTCCCCCCACATTGTATTTGATTAGGTGGTGGGACTGCGTTGCATTGCCCATTGATGTCAAATCTTCTGATGAAGCTGCATTTAGGATGCAAATAAGAGAGCTGGCATTCACGGTAATACCTTCTTGTCTAGATCGTTTTAGATACTTCAGCTGTTTTTAGCATTTTATCCATTTACTTCCCGGATCATGCTAATAGTTTATATCTTTCTTTTCTTTTATTGGTCATTTTCAGTCACTACAGCTCCTAAAAGCAGCCATCTATGATGAGGAATGTAAACCAAGTATCCTTCCCTGATTAGAACTTGTTGCATCTTGACTTATTGGAATCATGCTTCAATACTTTTTGCTGTTTATATATTTGGACTCCTTTACTCTTCACCAGTATTCTCCCTTGAAATTTATGGACATATAATTGGCATGTTTGAGTTGAATAATCTGTAAGTCTCACCTTTTCAAGGCTTCCTGTAGTATTTCCGTTTATACACCGTGTTAAATGCATGTATAATTTTCTGAGGCATTGAACTCAAACTTCTTTGCTTTCTTATGTTTCAGAGATTTGGTTGTAGCATCTCCTGTGGAAGATTACTTTTTATACATCGATGATCTTCCGGATCCTGAAAAGGTTAGAATTCACTCTTTCTCCAATATATTATCAAGTTGAATGTTCTAATATCATATCCCTGTATTTCATGACAGAAAGAAGCTGAGGAGATTACACGACCATTTTTGGATGCTCTTGGTGATGACTATTCAGTTTGTTGCCAAGGTATGATGTCATTTTGCAGTTCCTTTTCTATTAAATCGTCGAAGTACTTTGATTTGTTCTCTAGTAATTCTTCAAAGCCATCCTCTTTTGTTCTGTTAGGCACTGCATTTTATCCTCTACAGAGTTGTATGAATCATTCTTGTACACCTAATGCCAAAGCATTCAAAAGAGAAGAGGTATATAAAGTTCACATTGTATTTGCTGGATCTGTAGTCTAGAATCATAGTGATTTGAGATTATTTAGAGAAAAAGCCCATGGGCATCTTTCAATAGCACTCCCTTCTCACTTTTCTGCTTATTCTCCATAATCAGGACAGAGATGGTCAAGCAACAATAATTGCACTAAAGGCAATTTCCAAGGGAGAGGAGGTAAAACTGAAAGTTCAATTTGATTCTTGCTCTGAGGTCTCAATAATTGATCACTTGGTGATCACTCATTTATTTTGATATACTTTCAGGTTACTATTTCTTATGTGGATGAGGACATTCCTTTCGAGGAGAGACAGGCATTACTTGCAGATTACGGTTTTAGATGCAGGTGTCCAAGATGCTTAGAAGAACAATAACCAATGAGAGGGGCATTTCTTTTTTGTGACTTTTGAATATTGCAAAGAATACCAACATTACTACAGATTGCTCATGAAGTTCATTGCTTGTATGAGTCACTTCAGTTCCATGATAATTTTCCTTTTATATGGAGAGGGTGTCCTATCACGTTTGAGACCAAAAGCACTCAATTTTGCAGCCACTTTGATAAAATTATACCCGCAGTTTAATGCTAGTTGAAGCTGTTGCTATGGATCATGGATGAATATTAATTGAAAATAGACAGGACAGGTCATGCGAGTAAGACAGGAAAAAAATGGAAGTTCTATAATATAACTATGAGAACAAAGTGAAATACATAATAATAGGTATGACCGACGGAAGGAAAGAAAGGGAAAATTGCTGTGCGCATTCTCAGCCCAAAAAACAAGCACACCATCTGTATTAAGTACCGCACATTCACTAATATCTCCTTCCAGTATCTCCAAACTAAGAGATTAATCATGTTAGTCATCTCCTACTTGACTCCATCCACAAACAAGGAGAGTAATCATCTTGCTGCTCGTCTCCTACTCAACTCCATCCACAATATTTACAATCTCGTCATCGCCCTCATGCTGCAAAGTTAAACCAAGTTAGAAACCAAATAATATATGACAAAAGAAAAGGTGCAGGATACATTAATGTTGTTTAAAAGGAAAAGGTGCAGGATTATGAAATTATATACTCAGCAATACACAATCTACTTTCCAGCAATAATGATCATCGACTGAAAAGTACTGACCTGTGAAAAGTTCTTTGGAGGGAATGGGGGAGGTGGAGGAAGTGGAAGTGGAAATATCCCGCTCTCATATGTAGGTTCCCCCTCGATTCTTCTAGAAGCAATATCAACATTCTCAAGTTTACCGTCCAGTTCAATGTCAATTTCAGTATCCACTGCATCAGCTGCCATGCTGGTTGAGGGTACTGCAGGTCCTGACTCCAAATTCTTTGACTGCACATTAGCAAGGATAATAACAGAAGTGTATTAGTTAGTACGTATATGCAACCTTTATGTAATGATAGAACTTAGCTCAATGCATAAAGAGAAGACAAATATTGGAGGCGATTCACAAAAGACCCTTAACATGAGATGAACTTGTCCATGTCCACAATCTAATAATCATGTCTAAAATTTTTAAGAGTATGCTCTCCCATGTCACATTTAGAGTTAAATATATAGCTGCTGGTTTCACCTACTAAAAATTATTGAAAAACACACCACATCAGCATAGACGACACTTGGCGAAGCAGCCTTCCTCCTGTCAAGCTTGCTGGCCTTTGCTAAGAGCCTTGGACTCCCAATTCCGTTGTTCATTGCTTCATTTCCATTCACAAAATTTGATTGAGCAGGGTTTATGTTCCACCGAGAGAGCCTCTGTGGCCTTCTTGTTGAATGAGCTGGTATGTACCACTAAATATTAGCAAGAAGAAAATAAACCACATATATGCTAATCTTGAGGGAAACAACTCCATCAACATAGTTCAAACATCGAATGAGGATGCATATGAATTTTGAAGAATACTTAACAAGTTAGAATATCAGTAAATTAGCAAAAACTAAATCACTTCAAAACTCAGGTATACAAGTTTAAATACTGTCAAATAGGAAAATTAACAAGTACATCCAAACAGAGTACTTTATGTACAAATTCTGCTTTCAACTGAAAAATACATGCAGCAAAGGAAAGGAAAACTCAGCCTCTATGCACTGCCAAGGCTACTGGTCTTTGGAAACTTAAGCCTTGAAACAATGAGATGAAATTTTACTCCGTAAAAGCCACTAAACTTATACAGATGGTCTTGTTAAATAGCTTACCATATTTTGGTTCTTGGGCAGGATCCCTATTTAAATCGATCCTTTTCTTGATAGGAGAAACATCAATCATCCGCTTCTTATGTAAGGTGGCTGGAAAATCAGTCTCCCTATCGCTGACAATATTAATGCTTGCATCCTCTTCATTGGCATCAGTTACATAAGTATCCAAACCAAGCTGATCTCCCAACTTATTTAGTCGGACCTGTGATCTACAGATTTTCAAGAAAAAAGAATTCACATTTGCAAGCTCTTTTAAAAGTCCGATAATTTCAGAATGCAAAAGCAACCAGAGATAGTTATAACCGTATTAAAGAGCTTGCCTTTTAAGTTGGTCTTGTATCCTTGAATGATGAGAATGTGCTTTTACAAACTTCTTAACTTTATGGGAGATCCTGCATGTTTCAAATCCAGAGAGAAGAGGAAGAAGAGCCGTTCAGTGATTATAAACCCCAGTGGCATTCCCTTGTAGAGGGGACATCAAAAATCCATTACAGTATATGAATTACCTCTTACATTCCTCTTTTTCTTTGTATAATTGGGCCTCAAGCTCTTGAATTTTTGAAGTAAGACTGTCCACTTCTTGAGACCTCTCTCCCAGGTAGACCTGCAGTAGCAAAAATATAGGCAGAAA
Organism: Fragaria x ananassa; assembly: GCA_034370585.1. Taxonomy (NCBI): domain Eukaryota; kingdom Viridiplantae; phylum Streptophyta; class Magnoliopsida; order Rosales; family Rosaceae; genus Fragaria; species Fragaria x ananassa. Next base: position 30,598,681 of record CP139754.1, on the reverse strand, counting down.
TTGCGCTAGATTCAGGGACAAAAGCAAAAGAAAATAGGAGAACTTTCAACAATATAGATTTTTTCCCCCTCTGTACTGACAATTGTAGAAGTTATGCATGGTGGAGAATATAGACCTCAAACAAAAAAATGACCAAAACCTTGTCAAAAGTATTTCATGATGTATCATTTTGACCAATTTTTTTTCTCTTTTGAAGCATATAGACTAACAATGTACAAGATAAGTTGCCAAAAGAATATTCCTGTGAATTATCATTTTGAACATTCTTTTGAAGCATGTTGACTTTTATAAAAACATAAATCAATTAGCAAAAGCACACACTGGTATTAACAATTGAGCAATATATGTTCAAATAATTGAAACTGACCTCTAATTGAGATCTGCGTTGCTCCACCATTTTGAGCTCTGACTGTACTACCTGTAACTGCATCATTTCAAAGAAGAAAATGCAAATGATAAGTATCAACTGAAATTGGAGAAGACTAGTGGATGAACTTATGATGTAAACTATTGATACAATATTGTACCTGCTTTTGAAAAACACTACTGGCTTCTTTAGCTTCATCTTCAGGCTCGTTTGGAGTTCTCAAACTTCCAGAATAATCACTGTGATCATCCAGGTGCTGTCTCTTCCTTCTCTTACTATCACAAAAAATACATACAGATAAATTAATTGAACAAAATGATGAGGCAACTCTAAAGTGAAAGAAAAAACTTTCTTCCTATGTACAGAAAAGTAGAAGGGTGAGTGCCCACTATTCACTTGATTTACATCCAACATCACCGCTAACCTCCCAATTCAGTTATTAAATGAATGAAAAAAACATAAATATAGTTAGGAGAACTAGTAGCCGTCATGCCTAAACAATATTCTAGTACTATGTTCAGATAGTTAGTTAGTATAGTCAACTATGTGCCCTCTCTCTCTCTCTCTCTCTCAGAATCACCCTTTCCTTCCTCCTACTTAATACAACATCCTTTCCTTTTCTCTCACTTTTCCTCTGATTCACAAGGCAAGAATTTATAGAACTAGTAGCCGTCATGCCTAAACAATATTCTAGTGCTATGTTCAGATAGTTAGTATAGTCAACTATGTGCTCTCTCTCTCTCAATCAGAATCACCTTTTCCTTCCTCCTAGTTAATACAACACCCTTTCCTTTTCTCTCACTTTTCCTCTGATTCACAAGGCAAGAATTTATAGAAACTGAAACCAGTCATAACCAGAGACGAGAATATTGCAGAATGGAAAATCACCTTTCTTTTTCGAGGGACCTGGATGGACTATATTCTGTTGTTTCAGTTCCACCAATAGAAATATAAGCAAGACAAAACAAAGAGGAAAAATTCAGCTGGTATTTAGAAATAGAAGTCAATTACTAGATTACTGACTCAAAAGGTTGCATTCACCCTTGAATGGGTTAACCACAAATGATCACACTTAACCAAACATAAGAAGAATATATCTAAATCCAAATAACTTCCTTAACATGGCACAACCGAACTCTGCTCATATGTAACCAAATATGAAAGAAAGATAAAGTCCTGACCACGAAGTGTATGTCGGCCTCTGGCATCTCTTGCTGGTGAATACCCTCGCTTTGGAGAATAGCTTCTGTCAATTCTCTCCCTCAAGTCACTAACTCCAGAGTCCCGCCTACCTGCAATGAGGTAGAAAATATCTTTCAGTAAAGCAGGTCTAACAGTTATTGGTTCCACTATCAGAAGAAACAAAGAGACCTCCCCTGATGATAGTAGGCAAGCTTACCATTTATGAATAACATGGTATCATAATAATGAACAATAATGTTGCATCCTTGCCAGTTTCAAAGGGGCGATAGTAACTACTGCTCTCATATGAGAAATGGATTTTGTAGCTTATGCCATTGAGATAACCATATTATCACAGAAGCATTTGATATAAGAGAATTGGCATAACCAGCTTCAGGTTGACAGAGAAGAATAAGAAGCAATCAAAAAGGCCAGAAGATTCTCAGGTTTCCATATATACAAGGGTAAGAGACATAATCATCTGAATCACATGTAATAATAGTTTCTGACAATAACTCTCCCCAACAATAGCATTCTTCTTCTTCTTCATGATATGATTCAATTAGACAAAGCAAGAGAACACCATGATCTCTGTAAATCCCACAAAACGCAGAAGTGGCAGATACGGGGGATAGAAACTTTGGATAGTTGCCAAAACTAGATATGGTCTTAAGGCATTAGAAGACATATTCCGGAACTGACTAATCTCGATCCAGCCAAACACATCAAAGATGCATTAGCTCACCCGAGCGATATAGGCCATAACATAATGACCGGGCACATCCATCCTGAAAATCAATACAATGACAGTTGGTATGAACTCCGAAAGATTTCAACTCGACAATAACCGCGGCTGACAAGGCTACCTTTGTGGGCATGAACCATAACTTACATAGCTCATATGTGGTAGTGGTCCCATTTGCTCCATCAGATATATGAAATCATAACCAAATTGCAGAACCACCATAGTTTCAGCAAAGCGAGAAAGGACCACATTAGATGATCATAACAATGTGACCACAATATGAACATGCAGAAACAAAGCGCATTGTATCTCTAGATTAAAATCCATGACTTATCCCAAACAAACAAAAATGTCTTTCAACTAGCTTCAAAATTCCGTTATCACAGTTTAATCCCTTCCGAAATCTCACACTTAACACAATATCAAATAAACATTCTTTGGTCTTCCGAAATCGAAAAAAGAACACACATAAGAGGCAAAGAAGCAGCAAAATGTACCGTGGGACGAGCCTTCAAAACCACGTAGCTCAACCTCGCCATGAGCAAAAGAGCAGCTCTGCCGCGAACACCGCCCCCTCTCATACAAAACGCACAGCTTCGTCTTGAACAGCTTCCTCTGCTCCGCCATCCTCCAATCTTTCGAAAACAAAAGCCCAAAAGTCTTCTTCGTCTTCCTCTTCAATCCTAGCTACAGAGAATAATTAATATATAGAATTATAACCGCCGGCTATGAGCCGTACACGTGTCACGTCAACTGTATAAAACGGTCAAGATCGAGATATGAATCGCTGGACCCGACTCTACTCTAACGCCTTGGCTTTTGCTCCTCGATCGCGAAACGCACGACTCTCGACCCTAGGAAACCGCAGAGTTTTAACCCGATGGACCCGGAGCCGGCCGTGCCCGACCCGAATTCCGGCGAGGATTTCGTCCACGTCGAGAATTCCCTGTCGGATAGCTTGTCTGAGAGCATCGTCAATGTGGAGAGGGAGGAGGAGGAGAACGGCGATGTTTCGAACAGCGTCGTCGCGGAGGAGGATTTTGACGACCGGAGGACGACGCTCCTCCCGGAGGAGCTGTCCCGGAGCGTGATGGTGCTGACGTGTGCGTCCACCGCCGAGAGCGGCGTCTGCGACGTCCACCTCGTCGGAACGGCTCACGTTTCGGTGGTAATTTTGCGAAACTCTGATCTGATTTGGTAACTGAATTCGGAGTTGTCTGTGAATTTTGAAGCTCTGGTGGTGTTTGGTTTGTAGGAATCATGCAGAGAAGTTGAAGAAGTAATTAGATATTTGAAACCGGAGGTGATTATTTGAGTTGGTTTCGTTGTTTGAATTGTTTATTTGATATCGATTAGATCAAGTTTGAGTAGAATTTTCGGGTTTTCGTGACGAATGCAGGTTGTTTTCTTGGAGTTATGCTCCAGCAGAGTAGCTGTACTTAGTCCTCAGAACTTGAAGGTACTTTTCTTCAGGTTGATAGTTTGTTCGAATTCGGTGATCGGTTATTGTTTGGACGCGTTGATGAGTGTTGCGGTTGCATATGTGAACTGACATTAGTTTTTCAGGTTCCTACAGTGGGAGAAATGATAGATATGTGGAAGAAGAATCACAACGCCTTTGGAATTCTGTACGGCTGGTTCCTTGCCAAGGTGTGTTATTTTTATCCATGATTCGACCAGAGCTGTCCCCTGTTTGATCCGATAATGGCATCAATCTGTGGTATTTTTATTTGCCTTGTAATTTAGTGTCGGTTTCTCTAGGTTGCAAGTAAGCTTGAGGTGTTTCCTGGTGCTGAGTTTCGCGTAGGATATGATGAAGCAATGAAGTATGGGGGTAAGGTGGTACTTGGTGATCGTCCAGTGCAGGTAAAATTCAATAGGATAATTATCAATTGCAGCCCACCCTTTCCACTGGCGGTAGGGTGATAAGATGATTATAAAGGACTACTATGACATGGTTTTGCCATTTACTGAACCAGATCACTTTGCGAAGGACATGGGCGAAAATGCCACTTTGGCATAAGATAAAACTAATTTACTCTATACTTTTTCAAGCGGTCTTTTTACCGGATCCTGAAGAACTTAATAAAATGGTGTGCATCTCTTCTTTGGTCTGCATAAATATTTACTCCATTTGGTAGAAGAAATTAGTTATTTAATCTTCTGATTACTGATTTACTGATATGATTTGATTTATATTCAGCTAAAAGATATGGATGATGTTGACATGCTGACTCTTGTCATTCAAGAGATGAGTAAGGAGTTCCCAACTCTAATGGAAACACTTGTACATGAACGAGATCAGTAAGTTCTTTTGTGACTTCATAGGTTCTGACAAATTAATACTAATTCAAAAGATGAAGCACCTCATTAAAGTACTTCTACTCTTGATAACTATTTACGGTTGGGATTTGTATGTGTGCAGAGCACTATGCTTGAATGATGTGTTACAGAACCTTATTTTTCTACTGCATTTTTTTAATTCATAAATTATTTTCATAAATTCTGGAGTTTCTTATCTTTTATGTTTTTGAATATTCAGGTACATGTCGTCCACATTACTAAGAATTGCCCAGGAGCATAATTCAGTAGTAGCAGTTGTAGGGAAGGGACACCTCCAAGGAATTAAAAAGCACTGGGAGCAGCCTGTTGTGGTACGTTAATCATTTCTTAGTAAATTCTGTACATTGTTACTTATCTGATCACAATTGTAGCTGTAAAAACAGCCCCTGCACACCAAGTAACATCTTCCATTTTGACTCCCTACCCTTCGATAGCATCTTTGCTTTGCTTTCATTAGTGAATTCTTATCATGTTTCATAAAAGATAGATCAACATAGGTTGGCTAATTTTTGATCAAGTCTTTTTGTTTTGCTTTGTACTGCAGGTGACAGATCTTATGGGAATTCCTTCACAAAAGACAGGTTTTTCTACGGTCAAAGTTCTCAAGTCTTGTGGTGTTGTGGTTGCTGGGGCAGCCATAATATCAGGAATATATCTTGCATCAAAGAAATGAGCTCAGAGTTATGTAGCTATTTGGCAAAAGTGACAGTTCATGATCTGAATGAGGATGCTAGATTGCTAGAGGCTAAGTAGTGTATAACATTTGGTTATTTATTGTATACTACTTAATATTGAGTGCATCACAAGTATCCTAGGAAAATCATCTCAATGAACAGTTACTAGGTGTTGGAAGTTTTCATCTTCAGTTAGTTCGGAACTTTGAATCCATTTTACAATCAAAACTTAGAAATACAATTTTCTTTTTGTTGTGTTACTCTCATGCCATTCTAACCTCCTAGCAAAACTCCTGGGACTTGCTGCCATGTACACGCACTTTGGCGCATAGAGTTCTATTTGAATTCTATCTCCCTTAACACAAAATTGTCCTACATTTCTATTTGTATCTCTCATTCTCAAAAACTGTCGAATGTCTTAACTGCACCCAGCCACCCTCTCCTACCTCCATACTCTTCATCTGGTTCTGCAGCGGACCATGTTTCGTGTGTCCATGATTCAAACTTTACAGGAACCTTTGAGGTACAGTAGATGGAGATAGAGATGCTTTCGGGTCGGTTACTGTAATTTTCTGGATGTAAGAACGTGTCCATGTCCAGAAGAAATGAAGAATAGGACAATTAACAATCCAATGAATACGGTGTGAGGTAGAAGAGCGAAGTAGCATGAACCGCTGTTTGCAGTAGTACCAACTCCGCAGAAACATCTTGACGCAACAAGGCAGAAGCAGGAACCAAGTAGATGGCCATCTGATCGCACACAGCTTAGAGGCAAGAATTGCTTACTTGGAATTAAATAATTATGAATCGAATACGAGTAGAATAGGAGACAAGTGGAATGAGAGAAGAAATGAATCAACATTGATTCTGGATGATTGATTCCTAACCTATCTCTCTCATTTTTTATCAAATCCTTGAGTATTCAGGAATTGTTTTCTACATAAACCATCACCTGTTAATAAACACATATAGGTACTTTAACCCCGAATCATTCTGATTCATTTGTATGTTTGTATATGAATTTGATTGCCCTTAATCATTTCATTACATTCCAAGTAAACTTGCTAGCGTAGCTAAGGTATCATAATTTTTAAGTTTTTTTTTGTGTGTGTGTCGGTATATGCTAAGACATTTGTTAGATACTCATATTTATCTAGCAAGATCCTTAAACATATTCTTGTTGGCACGGGAAAAATACAAAAAGGGTTCTTCAAATCTGATATAAGACATAACAACTTCCGTAATAAGCAAGTCCACCATTTCTATTCTTTCTTAGAAATCATGGCTTATTGAAAAGGAAAACTGAAAATGAAAGAAAAGCAAAGAAATGAACCACATAAGTTTTTTGAGGCTACATATTGTCATAATAATGGTTGATTGTTGATTGAGAGAAAAAAAAAATTTTAAAGAGGGTAATCAACCCCTTATTTTATTAAAACTTGTAAAAGTAACACAAACAAGGAAGGAGATAAAAACCTGACCTTCTGTATCATACAATTCGCTAACTAGAAATGATAAACAAATGTTCAATCTTGCATACATACAAACAGTCCCACAAATGTGAACCATGCAAAGCTACAAGAGAAACTGAATACTACAAGAGTATACGGTATATAGGTTGATAAAATGATAGAACTACCCCTTTCTGTAATATACTCTTACAAAGCTAGTACCATCCCTTCAACAATCATAATAATGGTTGAAGCAAAGTAAACAACTGTATCAGATTACATGATAGTATCCCAAAATTCAATAACCAATAACCATCTTTCACTGCTATATCAAGACATGTCTTACAAAAATATCTTGAAAGTTCCTTGGTGCACTGAAGAGGCTACAGCCTACAGGACTATAGAATTAAAAGATCGAACTGAAAAAAAAAAAATACAACTCAAATAACTAAGGCCTTGATCTCCCCCACCGTGCGGGCCATGAGGTTTCTGGCTGGTGTCACAGACCCCAGGGAGACTGTTGCGGTGGGAACTGCATCCACCAGGAGCTGGAATGACACACTCAGCAAGCACCCTCCAGCTTCAGGATCTGGGAGTATAGCAACCCCAGATGGCAGCAGCGCAACACAGTCAGGGTCGCTGCCCCGCCGCTCGGCATTCACTGCATTTACAAGATATGTATTTTTATTAAGTATTAGAATTTAAGTAAACTACTTAAATACCTTAACCCGTATTTCTTACATATAATCAATACTCGTGATCAAATTTAAGACTCAAATTAGTATTTTTTTTATCATACATACTATTATAATATGAAATATTACTAATACATTTACAAGATCTTAAGAAATGAAAACATCATATTCTTTTACTTATTAGCTTAAGTAGATATATATCTATATATGCATATATAAATATTTGTGTATCTATAGATTCATGTCAATACATATATAACGTATACCTCATATATAGATTCATGTACTAGCTGATTTTTCTTTTACCCCTCTTACTATTTGGTTTTCTTTGTGAACAATCACTCTAACTAGCTAGACTATCACTTAAATTTAATGTTTGGTCTTTTAAGTTAAATAAAATTGGTGGAAATTAATTTACAATGCATGCTTCATGACCTATTTATACTTGGGAGCTGCAACATCTTTTCTTCACACTCTAAGATCAAACGATCAAACGTAAAGATGATCACAAACTTCCTTAGTTGAATAGAAAAGTTTCTACACCAAAATCTTATCCTTCACTCTTTTTCTCTTGAAAAGTTCTCTCATTGTCAAAGAAGTCCAACCTTGAGTCAATACTAAAACTTTCACTTCACTTTTGAAAATTCAAGAGTAAGTACATGGTTACATTCCTATACTCTTTTGTCTTTAAGATTATCAAAATGCATAACTAAAGATAAAATGGAAAACAACATGTGTTCTAGAAACTTATATTTTCGTATGTAATTAAGTATTACTTTGTAAAATTTGATCACAGAATTAGATTCTTCATGAAAAATTCTTCAGTCTAGGCTTTTGAATCACTTAAAAAAAGTTTGGAAATGAACAAGTTATGGCTAATCAAACTTCCAAACTAATAAATTCGCTGAAAATCCATTACAACTACCACAACTTCAAAAATTCATATCTCGCTCATTTCTTAACCTTTTTCTACAAACTTTATATCAAATTGAAGCTTAGAACCTCTATTTTAAATCTGGAAAGTTTCAGAAGCAATGGTAAAATATAAAGCACGTAAAGACTTAGACATCAAAGGTAATATAAAGGATATCAGCTTTCTACACTGCTACTGTTTTTCACCATTTCTGGGCTCTATGACTTCGAACTGGATTATATGACTTATCCCATTGGATTCCTTACGAAAAATCCTTTGACATGGACTCCTCACTTGCCTAATTTGGACATAAATTGAATGAGATATGAAAATGATAAGTTGACGGTTCTTTGGACAAGGATTTCCCTCACTATGGGAAATATAACTACTAATTCTTTGACTACTAACTAATATTTTCTGTTTATTTAATTTAAAGTACATTTACTTTATTGCACATTTACTTTCAGGTTTATTAAATTGCTTAACTTATACATACCTTAAGTTATTGACAATTTTTAAAGTATATTGATGTACGCTTATATACTTTATTGGTCTTGAAGTAATTGTCTTACAAAATTTTCTATATTTTATTGATGTAATTATATTTGGAGATGTGAAGCCGGGTGATTAGTACTACCCCGTGCTTAAGTGAATTACTTGTAAAAGTGTTTTACTACACTAGCTAAACCACTAAAAATCTTCTACTGCATTTATTGGAAGTGTAGTAGTAGCAACATTCCATCAAATGTAGTAAAACAATACATGGTGGGATCTGATTTAATTTAATTTATTTTGTATAAGGTCAATTTAGTAAATTAAACCATGACACATGACAAACAGAAAATAATTCGTCCTTATTTGTTAAAAACTGTCTTTATTTGTTTAACAACACTGTGAATTTATTTTTATGTTTCAAATCATTTTGGAGGATGTATATGTGATTTGCTATTGTTGTATTATATCTAAAAAAATAAGACATTAAAACAATAGAAAAAATGAGAAATTTTTAGGGCCTAAAAGCTTAGCCCTAAATGGCTCAATAGGATAGGGTCGTAGGGTATGACCAAATTTCATTTGCTTGACCCTTACTCTAATGCAATATTATAGCTGCTACTACACTAGATGAATTGTTAAAAATTTGCTATTGCATTTATTGAAAATGTAGTAACAGTAACATTCCAGTAGCAGCTAAAACAATATATAGTGGGGCCTGATTTAATTTGATTTATTTTATATAAAGTCAATTTAGTAAATTAAACCGTAACAAACAAAAAATAATTTATCCTTATTTATTAAAAACTGTCTTTATTTATTTAATAACAAGAATGGATTGATTTGTGTTTCAAATCATTTTAAAAGATATTATGTGATTTGCTATTTTTTTTCATGATAAAAATTACAAAGCAAATCCTTAACATAATTGCATACTATAAAATCATTAAAATGAGATCAATAGATAATGCCCACCACATATCTTAAAATTTCATTAGTAGTCAAGACTTGAAAACAACCATTTCCTGTCCCTTGTAAAATACGGTAATGATGTTAAAAGGTATAATACCGCATTGACGTCTCATTGTGGTTAATAGGTAATTGCTTACATTTTCCTTTCCACGATGTTCATTCATTATTTTGGACTCCAATCTAAACAAGGTTATGAGAGACTGGTCTCAATTCTTTGAGGTCTTTTAACCTCAGGTTGTCTTCATTCACAACTCAAAAGATTATCACGGAAAATCAAACAAAAATCAATTCTTTGGAAGCGTCACAAAGTGTGACCGAGTTTGAGGTCGCATACTTCTTCAGCTCCTATTGACTATACTGCAAAACAAACTGCTCTGTTAAGAGCGTCTCTAATCCAATCCGATTATGTCAAAGGTAAAATTTATTAAGTAAACCAATTAGATTACATTCTGAAATCCGTCACCAGTATCATGACTAAACTTCAATAACAATGCTACCAAGATTTAAAGAGATCATACCACATCTCTTTACTTCATGAAGCCCCTACAATTTGTTCTGCACTTCCAAAGAAGTTGGATTGCCAATTGATACTAGATTTCCAAAGAAGTTAGATTGCCAATTGAGACAAGATGTCTGTGGAGTTTCCCGGATCAAATGGCATTGAAAATCCACAGATCAGAATGGCCACAAAGTCAATTTGGCGTCCAAGCCATTATATCAAGTGAAACTGATAATTCACTAGAATTGGTAAAGGACGCATAATCTGTCACACATTGCAAAAAGGACCTATCCATAATTCTAAACACAAATGACAAACAAAAACACAAAACTCGATGGTGGGAATAGAAGCTCAGTGGAAGGAGAAGTCGTTTTTGTATCGAGCTCACGGCAAGACCCTAAAAAAGGCCTCGTCCACTGCCCAAAACACGTCCAAGTGCTTAACCTCATCACAGCAACCACAACCCAACAATTTCAACCTCGATTCCTATACACAACAAGATAGAAATATAAAAGTTGAGCCTCAGTGTGTGTAACAATCAGATCATTGATCCTAAGACCTCACTGAAATCCGCTAAGATATTTAAACTTTTCATCATAAGCTCCAAAATAATTCAAGAAAAACATAGCCAAAAGAGTAGGCATTTGAAGTGCTAAAACACAAAACATGAGATGGGTAGTTTAGAAAAACAATATCTTTGAAACTAGATTGGATGAGAAGAGATGCAGAGTGCTCAGACAGCCAAGGGGTTGTAATCAAGTCCTGGGAGAAGAGCCCAGATCATAAACTCTAGTCCACAAATGATATCATCACCGCACACTTCAGACTTACACAAAGAACACAACTTGGTAAGAGAAATATTACACTGAAAAACCCAAGATATCTGATTATCAAACAGGGGAGGCGGAAGAAGAAGATGGGGATGACGAGACAGTGTAAGATGGGAGGTATATATAGGGCAGCGACTTGTGAATTAGGGTGTCAATTACTTTGGGCTTTGGGGCTTCTAGTATGTTCGAAATTTTGGGCCATATGAAAACAAGCCGATACTCCAAGCTCCAAAAGGTCTTGGACCAAGACAAAATTCCTAGTTAAGCGTAGAGAAGTCCATTATGATTTGGAAGACGTATTCGTATAGAAATCAGCTAGCTAGCTAGGAAAGTAATATCATACCCTCTTCAAAACAATAGGCGTCTTTTATGCACTTGTTGAGATTTGGTCTTACACCTCTTAATGAAGTGCTAAAGTTGTTCGATTCTTCAACTCTTTAAAAGTTTGACTCAGGTCTGAAAATCACAGATCCTAATCAGCAACACGTTGTTTGGAACATATATAACGTACCGCCATATATATTATAGCTTCTAAAGCATGAATTGATAGAGAGACAGAAACATTTTATATAATTTAACTTGTTTGCTATAGCAATTACATTATGATCGATCTTCAGTGAGAACACTAACACTCTGAAAGACCCTCATTTATTCAAACAAACCGATATATCAAAATGCATACACAGATGGATAATCACACGAATTCGAAAAATTTGACAGTGTGGTACATGAACAAAGGTTTCTAGCTATTCACCACTGCACACTGCTTCCTAATCTCACCAGATGAACCGGTCTTAACATTAATCCGACCCATTTTCTCCATAGACTTGGCAAATTCGGCATGGAAGTTTGGACTCGAACCCTGAATGAGCTGCTTGATATAGTTGTAAGTGGTTGAGCTTTTTGTTAAAGCAGAATCAGATTGGAAAAGCCCCCTTCTCTTGAGCAAGTGTGTGTAGTAGCTAAGGTCGAATGTCCTATGGCTCCCAGGATCCATCTCAACTATAGTTGTGTTATCATTTAGACTTTTGCATTTCTTTGCCTTCAGATTAGCTGCATATTCACTGTCCAAGTCTGGGTCTTGATCACCTTTTCCAGTGAAATTGTAAAGACGATTTGTAAACGATGTGCAATGAGAGACACCAATGGTGTGAGCACCAGAGAGCAAGACCAAGTCCTTCAAATTAAGCCCCTGATTAGCGAAACTTGTTTGGAGGGTGGTGAAGTTGCTAAATGGGGATGGGATGCTTGCTAAAGCTTCTGATGATTTTGAGATCACTCCATCTCTTCTCCCTGTAGGAACATTCCAAAAGGGACCTCCCTGCATAATTAAGCACGCAAATTAAATGGAGGCCTATGCTCTTTGTTTTAAGTAGGTCTTCGGTTTCGCGTTTGCAGACTTTGCAATTGTGCTTGTCCTTTGATTAATGAATTAATGATGGTTAGAGAACTTACAGTGGCTACAACGGAGTCCCTTGCTGCCAAAGCAATAACATCAGCACACGAAACTACTCCAGGGCATTGTGCTTCAACTAAGCTCTTTATTCTGTCAATGAAGTCAAACCCTCTCAGTGTTAGATTTGGGGGAGCATCCTTTTCAGCTGTGTTGCTCGATGTTGAGTTCACAAGCACCGAAGCATCACAGCCCTGTAAAGCAAGCAAACCATTAGCTTACGTTAGTATAGCTTAGAAAATACATGTTTTTAAATGGAAAATATCTAGGAAATGAACTAACCCTGACGAAGCAATCATGGAAATGCATCCTAAGGAGTGCTGCTGCAAGTGATGGAGCATTTCGAATGTGCTCTTCGACAAAGTTCTTCACAATCTTCTCCGCTTTTGGGCAGTTCTTGGTGTAGAAACCCAACTGCAACTGAGCATCAGTAGATCCTATAACTAACAGAAGACACACAGCTAAAATCCCAGAAACTCGAATTCCTCCCATCTTTATCAACAATGCAATGCCAGTACGTACTTGATCCCAAAGAAGCAACTTTGACGAGTTGAGGATTCCAAAACTGTGCTAGGAGATTTATAGATCTCAACCTGCTGAGCTGCAAGATAAAAGGAAGGTGACGAAAATAATCCAGCTAGCCCAACTAACATGTTCTTTTGGCAATGCTTTCAACATATTCTATACAATTCTATAGTACGTACTAATAAATTATATGAGCAGTTTGGCTTATACCTCACAATGAAGCAAGTTCCAAACAGCAATGGTTTTCATTTTGAATGTGGATTGTGTTTGACGAGTGTGACAACGCACATCTTTATGGTCAAAAGCCGCCATTAAAAATGTCCTTTTTCATGGTAAAAAGGGGTATTATGTCGAAGAATATCCACGAAATTTGAATTTGAGACTAAATGGTCCGACGTACAATGTATATGAAGTTTACACTTCCATTTATGAATCTTTAACCTTCACAAGGGATAGAGATCTCAAACCAGGACAAACATATGTAATGTAACTCAAGGATAGAGGACTCGAACCCACAAAATCTTGCAAAGAATTTGCATAGAAGCATTTTGATTATCGTTGATCCTAAACTTTTAGTCAACAATATATATCATGTTAACATTGGTCCTAAACTTAAAGTCGGATAGATCATCTAAATATGCCGTATTTCTAACTCTTAGCTCCTGTCCTCAAAGCTGCTTTTCACATTCGAGAGATTACCTTAACTCCAAATTTAACAACCAGAGGCGGTGACTGCTATATGATATCTACTCAAACGTGGATTTGGTGAGTGTATTTACCTGCTCCTATACCAGCAATGCTAGCTATCACATTCACATAATTCAACTGTTCCAGTTCTCTTAATAATAATTATATATCTGCTGCCACCTGCATAGTTGCTTAATAAAGAAGCCTGAAATATTATGCGAGGAATGCAAAATCAGAAAGAACAAAGAAATGAATAGAGTGCGTCTGTCTTATCCTCTGTTGTGTGTTCTGGTCCGATCCAGAGTTCCTGTTTAAGGAATAATGGATTGTATTATTCATGACAATTATTATATAAATGATGTATTAGAGTCCATAATTGCGATGTTTTGGAGCGTCAAATCAAGCACCAGACCATTTGATTTATATCTTTCAATTGTTGAAGTTCAACTTAATGGTAAAAGTTATTGAGAAAGAAAATGAAGGTTCAGGAAAGAATATAAGTAAAGCGATTCTGCATTTCTGCACCAGATGATTATAAATCTTTGTTAGCTTCTTAGCTAGCCTGTCAAATTCTTAACCACACAGACGCTGGCATGGTTCTAAATTTTTCTAATATATACCGTGTCATTTTGGAAGAAATATATTCTTGGTATATCATTGATTCATATATTAAACAACTTGTTTTGCTTTAAAACGACTCTAAAATTATTCTGTTATATAAGTGGAGACCAGATTGGTTCAGAATAATGTAATGATCGAACAGAATCAGAAAGTTGGCCAACTGTAATAATGAAATTGTCTGTGACCCTTTATTTCCCATATTTTGCCTCTACGTACTACAGCTCGAATGCTTACTATAATAACAATGGAACACTACAAAATCCCCAGAGAGTGAGATCGAATACATCAGAATATATGTTCTTTAACATATGGCAATGACCATAAGAAGATTAACTCCACCTAATACACCAGATTGGAGCAGAGGCAATCGTTCTTTTGATCGAAGAAGCTATAGTAATCAGGATATATAACAAATTGGTGACAAACTAATTATACTCAGTTGTCACATAATATCGCTGAGCTATTCATGGTCCGAAAATGTGTTTTTTTTGGTAATGATGTGTTTGTTTGCTCAAAGGGAATGACCTACAATGATTTGTATCTCAGAAAATTATTGAAAAGATAGAGGAGATGGTGAAGTCTCCACCATGGAATTGCACTCATGACTTCACTATGCAACCCAATTTGCAATTGGCTGCAACCTTTTGGAAAGAACAACGCAAGATTATTACAAGAATAACATACAAACACACTTCAAAAAGAGACAAGAGTGTACTAATCTCCATCGTCTTGATTCTTGAAGCTTCCTAGCTAGCTGGGTCCGTCTCAACAATGGTGCATGGTACGTAGTGGTGCATGTCTCCTGGCACATTTGATCTTCAACTTAGCAATGTAATTTTTGTCCAAACTTGGATCTGTGTCACCGCGCGCGGCCAGTGAAGTTGAACAATCGAGCTGTGAAGGATCCGCAATGAGATATGGATGTTCCAAACTTCCAATGGTGTACGTGCCCTGCTGATTAAGAGTTTAAGACCAAAACAGATGAGCTGATCAGATAATTACGACTAACAAAATCCCTATAGTATGAACTTATTATAAGCATTTTTTCGATGATTTGAACTTAAAAGCATTTCATCCATGACTCCATGAGTGCTTGAAAGCTAGAGAAGCGAATCCCTTATGGGAGAGGTCGTCTATGATGCCTACATGTATCTCATACCCTCATTTACCACTAAAGAATTACTATTTATTTGAACCAAATTTACAACATTGACAACAAATTTACCACGTTTGTTTTACACATTTACATATAATTAAACCAAATTTCTATATTCAAAACAATTTATTCATAAACTTTTAAAAACTCATAAATTGCGTAATTACCACTAATAGAACCAAATTACTCAACTTATGACTCAATTTACTTCATTGGCAACAAAATTGTTGTCATATCAATAAATGTGAGTATCATGGACACGAAGGTATCTAAAAAAGTTTCCCAAGGAAACAATCGAAAAAATTATGGATTATTCCCATCATGCCATATGCCAGCACAGTGTTATATATTAACAAAATTAAAGTTAAAGATGTGTGTTGACCTTAGCCCCAAAGTAACATGCATGCTAGCTCATGCATATTGATGATTGATGTACTAATTAAGTTTTGATAATACAATTAATCTGCATGCATGTAACATTTGTTCCCATGAGGTCAATGAATTTGAGGACATAAATCAAACAGATCGAGATCGAGATGCTAAAGATAAGTGTATGCGTTCACGATGTGTTATGTACGTGGTGGTAACAATATGTTACAAATTTAGCAAACTGAACTGACAAATTATGCCTTCGATCTGGAGAATAAGATAAATTAACGTTACAGATCAAATCAAATACGAATACAGAAAGTAACAAGAAATAATTAAGAGGTCGCTTGTTCATGCACTGTGTACCTATCATTTCTGGTACACCATGAATTAATCCATGATCGAGTAGTAATCAGACATCAGGATGTTGAAGATCAACTTACCAGTTTACTTGTCCCTTGAAGCTACGAAATTTTCATAAACTCACATTTACTTGTCCCCTTAAAATAGTTGTTATGCGAAATAGCTAGGTCTCTCTCACACACTTTTAAACTATCGTCATTTGATAAGTTTTGATTAGCTAATGTTGTCCAATAAGTTATGCCACACAGTTCTATAAGCCACTGTGTTGTCCAAAATCCAAGTTAATTGGGTCGTTTATTGTAAACATTAACCACATAAACTGATATTCGGCACAGAGGTTTCCTAGCCAAATATGAATTACTGGGCAAACCTATTTTTTTAGAAATAAAAAGAAAAATATTTTGATTGATGAGAAAATTATAAGGCGCAAATAGCCATACAAGATTTATTTTCAAAAAAAATGAACAACAGATGAACATAATTGTTACAACATCAAACAAACAACTTTACACTTGCAAATTCAATCACCAGCTGAAACAAAAATAAAACAGACGAATAAAAATTATCATCAGTTGACAAAAGCACATTGCTTCCTTATTTCACCATTTTTGCCTGTGAGGACTCCAATGTTACCCATTTTCACCATTGAGGCTGCAAAATCATTTGCAAAGGTGGCTCCATGAGTGATGGCTTGGGTTGTCAAGTAGGCTTTCGTCTCGATATCATCTAGAAGAGCTGCATCAGATTGGAAAAGTCCTCTTCTTTTGGCCACAAGAGTGTAGTAATCTTCATCAAATGTTTTGAAGCTTCCAGGGTCCATTTCAACAAGTGTGTTTGCATCCCCCGGCTTACATTTGATCTTCAACTGAGCGATGTAATTCAGGTCCAGTTTGGGGTCTGTGTCTCCTTTACCGGTGAAGTTGTATAGACGATTGGAGAATGATGAGCAGTGAGAAGTCCCAATGGTGTGTCCTCCTAGTTAGAATCAAAGGAGCTCGAGTGAATTTACGTTTCTTGAAGCATAAGAAAAGGAACAATGAATAACAGATGTTGAACAAAATATATTGATCACTACCTGATAGGACCACTAGGTCTTTAACAGTTAGACCCTTCGAAGCAAACATTCCTTTGAGCTGAGCTATGTTAGCAAAGGGAGGTGGTAACCCTGTCAAGGCTTCCGAGGCTATCGACACTCTTCCATCTCTTCGTCCGGTAGGAACTTCCCAAAATGGACCATGAAGCTAGAAGAAAAATAAATGGCTATTTTAGTTTCTTGTTAAACAAACTTCTGGAAAAAAAAAAAATCGAATTATGTGGATGAACATGTTTTTGTACCATTAAGACTGCGTCGCGGGCTACTAGGGCCAAGATATCAGCACAAGAAACAACACCAGGGCACGCGTTTTCTACTGCATTTTTACAGCATCTATGACTTGGAACCCTCTTAAGCTTTGGTTTGGGATTGCGTCTCTCTCGGCTTGATTGTTTGCTGTTGATTTCAATAGCACAGAGCCGTCACAACCTTGCAAGATTAACCAAAATTTAATAAGCAGGAACTCCTCAAAATGAATGTAGTACTCAATTATTGAATGTCATGCACCTAATAATGAAAACACAACGGTACTTCTAATGGTGTTTATTGCATTATAAATGTTATTCAATCATACTTATTTGTGTATGCGAGACAAAAACTATTGCAGCCAGTTAAATACATACCCTAACAAAACAATAATGGAAATGCATTCTTAACAGAGGAGCAGCAATAGTTGGTGCCCGAGATATGTAGTAATAGGTAGTGGAATGGACAATATCCTCTAACTGTGGGCATGTATACTTGTAGAACCCAACTTGCAGTGCATTAGTAGTGGAGTCTAAGGCAAACAGAACAGGCAGGAGTTGAAGTGAAATAAACCAGACAAGCTTTTGAGTATGAGCCATTGTCTTTAGGAAGACGTAGAGAACAATTTAGATGTGAGATATGATGCTATGAGATATATGTCTGGCTTTTATAGCGCTTCTAAGGCCTTTGAATTGTCTTCAACAAACTGTACCATAGTATTTTATGAGTCTTGTTTATAGTTCTTGAAAGTTGAAACGATAAGACATGGAGCAGACGAGTTGACAACTCCCCATATCAAAATACAATAAGAATGGTGATAAAGATGAGAAAATATAATCAGGGTTGTATAGAGTTATATATAAGATGAGGAAAGATAAGCTTCACCAACCCAGTTTCTAAGAAAATAGGTATTTTCAGTTGCTGTAATCCACAAATTGTCTTTAATTTCGATTTTCTGAAAGAGCAAAGCCTTTTAAGAAATGAGTACGTACAGATTTGGTAGGATGAAACTTTAAGTTTGTTTCTCAACTTATTAGCCTTTAAATTTCCCCATATATGTGTTTCACCTTTGTCCTATAACTTGTGCGCATCATAGATTTTACAGTAAACAGAAACATCAGAAGTTTCAAAAGAAAAAAAGTTGAAGGTAACTATTTGACGAAAGAGCAAGGGAAACAAGGCAGCAATGTTGGGGGATTTGGGGGAGTAAGGAAAATCGAACTAAATTTGTTTGATGAAATACAGAAGTGCATTGCAGGAAGCAATTGAAAGAATCAAGAATATTCACAACTTGTTTTTCCAGTACAACATAATATGATATCCAAGCCAGATCAACAATAAGTATTTAGTTAACATACATGTTGACCTTAACCCCCTGAATAACATGCATGCTCGTCTGAACAAATCAGATTCTAAATTTAATAAACACAGTTTGCATTTAACAATCTTTTCCATGAAGTCAATGAAATTATTTCAAGACACTCATCAAACATAGATATTCTAGTTATGATCATCAAGGATTGATTGCTCACTGTGGTTCGTGAAAAGACAATTGCCTTCTGGAGGATAAAATGACATCATCCTACAGAAAGATCAGGTCTAACATTTTCGCCGATATAGGCAACTCCATCAATCAAGAAGATTAAACTGCTCGCTTAATTGTTCAGCGCATTCTAGCAAATACCTATATTTAAGACATGAGGAAACATCCTGTTCCATTTCTGGGAATATGATACTTGTGCAGAGCTAGTATTCCAGTTGGTTCAAAATGAACAGCACCTTGAATAATTCTGAAAACAAAGTCAAAGATTGGCAGGCGTCAATATAATGTAACTTGCAGGTTATATATATCTCTATGTATATCTATATATACAGCCATTGATGACCTAGAAATATTCTCAAAGGATATATCTATATATTGTTTCTAAAATAGGAATCGTTGATGGCATACAGTATTGTTTGGACAAAGTCTCAGAATTTGGTAACAGCTGCTATTGCGAACCCATGACCCTGAGTTCATCACTAAAATATTTGTAGTTGGCTGATGATTGGCCAGCTCCAACCGATACGCGGCATCCGAATCACCAAACTGTAAGATCAAAAAGAAAAACCGAGTTTTTGAAAAAAAAAAAAAATTGAGTTGTATATATTCTGATGCTTCCCATGCCTTTCCGGTTTTTCTCAGGAGCTTGTTCCTGGTGGTTTTGAACTTTTGATGGGGTTTAGAAACTCTTGTATTTCTTGTTATTTGTTTTTATTAACCTGTTGTTAGCCAAAAACAAAAAACTGTAAGATCAAAAATAAATTCACAATCATCGCAGTGTTAAGGACATGTTTAACTCGTTGAATCATCAAAACTACATGTAGTTGTATATCAGTGTCAGTAGTGTCAATTTACCACTGATGAACTTCAAATTCTCCCTCCCCGCTCAACTATTTTTCCTTTTTCTTTTTCCTGTTATAAGATTCACAGTGTCCTCTCAGAAACGTGAAAAAAAAAAAGAAAAAAAAAAGAAAAAAGGATCTTGGTTCAGTTTTAGCATCGTCAGTCCAGAGTTTGGTTAGATATTTTGACAGTGGTAACTAATTTCTGAATCCTGGCAATCATCTTGCTTAGTTGTGCTGCCAACTAGCAGTGTATACTTCATGACTAAAAGTGCACATTATCAGAGTTGAGAATACATTCCAAATGAATTCCACATACAAATGGTATGATGAGAATACTCATATGTTTTACATGACTCTGGGATCTAAATTTTATCCATCAATTCTGAACTTAAAAGCCGGTCTGGGAGAAATGAGTTTCAACCAATTTCAAGTTTGGCTGGCACATAAAAGCACAAAACCCATCTTTTTACCTCCAGTGTTCTTATTCTTATTTTTCATAGCCTTACAGAGCAAGCAAAAAACTAAATCAGTCACACAATGAGAGTCATCATTATTGATACCTGGGGACATGCATTCACCATAGAAGTGGGTCTGAAAGAACCTGTTCTGGAAATCAAAAGGAAGGTGGAACAACTCTTGGGCGTCCCCGCGGCTTCACAAACTCTTGCAGTGTCTGAATGGGAGTTAGAAGACGGACTAGACATGGAAGATTATCCAATTGTCACTGAAGGTACGAAAATTAATCTCACCATCAAATGTATGGAACCTCATGTAAATCAGTCCAGTAGATTCAGATTATTGTAAAATCTTCAGCAGCAGAACATCAGTTAGAGGTATTCAGAACAGAGACAGTTGGTAGCCTAAAAGAAAAAATCCACATTATTGACGGTACACCAATCAAAAGAATTTCACTCTTCTTTTCTGGAATTGAGATGGGAGAAGATTTCCGCAAATTAAGTGAGTACGGGGTATGCGAATTTTCTGAGATCGCTTTGTTCCTCAAGACCATGAATTGTCTCAAAGACGGTCCTCCCTCTAGAAGACTGAGTATAGTGGTACAAACTTCCTCGAGTTTACTTAATTCAGCAAGTATTCCTTTGAAAATGGAGGATTCAAGCACGGTTAATGACTTGAGGCAGTTACTTTTGAGCAGTAAATTCCTTCCTGCTGATGATTATTTGTTCATACACAAGCAGAGGACCATGCGTGACAATTGTAGCCTCAAGTGGCATGGTGTAGAAGATGGAGATTCTATATTGTATTTAAAGGGACTGTCTATCGCAGTGGATATTAATATTCAAGAAGAGTAAAGTGGAAAAGCTGAAAATAAAAATTTGAACTAGTTATAATAGAAAACCTATAGAAGAGTAAAAATTACATTAACTGCAGCAAGTATTTCGGTTAGTATCATTTGTATCAAGTATTAACCATCTTTGCTTACTTAACTGAGTACAAGAGGCTTACTTTAATTTCCAATGTCTCTAGCACCAGCCTTTGCTTTCACTCTTGGCTCATTGTTTTCTGAAGCAACTTTCCTACAAGAAACCATCCCTCAGAAAACATAACTTTCTCAGCTCTCACATGCTCCAAGTAATAGTGTCATACTGGTCATTTTCACTGAGCTATCTTCATGACTCATTGTTTGATTGTTAATAGAATCTTCAATGTATGTGTTAAACAGAAGGCTGGACCAATCGTCAAGGTAATCAGAAATGATATAGATGCGGATAGCATTTCAGACTCCATCCCCATTAATCTGATGGCTACAATAGGTGTGAATAATCTATATCAGAATGTCATAGGGAGCTTCTTTGAGGCTTCAACTCCCCACTTTAGATTACTATCCATCTCAGCTAAGTAATTGTACATAAGGGAGCTTCCTCTGCTAATCAACTTCCCACGGTATCAACTGCATTTAAACATGATCTTTTGGATGGAGCACCCTGTATGGTTCTGTCAGGTTAAATGGCGGAGGGGGTAAAACCTTGATTTACATTTCCAGTTAAACCATCCATTTTCATCATACAATGATACTTTGTAGGCACAACAGCACCTGCCTGTGAGCATAGTTCTACTACTGCTGGAGCATGCCCATAATAGCCCTTTCCTTCATTCAAAAGCACAGGAGGATCTTGACGCCGCTTCCGCCATACAATGTTTGGAGGAACAAGATCATCTACAGATGGTTTTCTCCAAAAGTGGGTTCCTTGCCAACGCTCATACTTAAAAAGTCCACACAGCCTCGCCTTATGCCCAGATGGCCCAACATGGACTTCTGAACAGTCTTTACACACTTTTGCTGGATAAACCATCAACAATTTCTTCACGCCATTTCTAAATACTTCCCAGGCCCTCAAAGTTCCATTGGCAACCAGAGTGAGTTCGGCAGGTGACAAGGACTCGGCTTCTGCAACACTTTCTGGGTTCCAAGTACCAGAATACAGATTTTCATCATTTGCCCCTGCTTGCCAGCACAGTTCAACAACTGCAGGAACACGGTCATAATCAAACCTCTGGTTATGTTTGATTACATCCTGGAACATGTGCTTCAAGTGAAATGCCTCTACTGGAACAAGTACATCCTTCAAACTACCAGTTATCCACTCATGAACCCGATTTCTGCCACGACGTTTGAAACCAGGACATGTCTGAATTAAGTGACCTTTATCGCCAATATATACTTCTGGACAGAACCTGCAAAAATGAGAGCTTTTCAATCACCAAATGCGTACACTTCACTAACAATAGATAATACAATGCATATAGTCCGGAAAAGGTAACAAAAACATGCTGAGATACCCCTCGTAGGTATCTATTCAACTACATGACAGCCAATTTCTCACTTCAATGATCCAACATTTCCTAGGATTTGCCACATAACATAGGCATTCAGTACATAAATGCACAGATTTAAGTTGATCTTCTTCGATGAAATAAACATACAGCATTGTAATAGAAAAGTTATAAATTCAAAGGGCAAGTAGTTGAAAACATACAGATCCCATCCCCACAACTCAAGAAATACACACCCTTACCCTTGGCAGATGAGCGACTTACTTGCAGGCCACAACTGGGACCGCTTTGAGGAGGGTAGACACACCTTGGATAAGAATCCTCCGGGAATTCAGGACTTCCTCAGCCACTGGTATCATCCTGTGCACTGGATAGTCCTTCGCTCGATCTTGGATTCTCTTCAGAATCATAGGCCTCATCTTCTTCAAGTCCACCATTTTTGAGCTGTAATATCTTGAAAAGCTCGACATCATTTTGCAATTGAAATTCAAACTCTCCCCCAATTTTCTCCTCACCGCCATAGCTTATTGTTATGCCTAAAGCAAACCAGTCCAAACAAACTCAGTAACAGCCACATTTCTTGCAAAAGTAACAAGCTTTAATCGATTCATGACATATTGACATCTACTTCTACAAATTATCTAACACAATCCACCATGACCCAATTCCATACAAATGCACAGAACCCTTTAAGTTATGAAGCAGAAAAAGTAAAGGGCAGATCTCAATGCGCAACTTTGTGTAAAAAAAGAAAAAGGAAGAAGAAGATTATAGGCTGAAAACTGATATCTATAAAATTTGAAATCAATCAGTGGTAGCCAAAACAATGAATTGCCAACATAAAGAAATGACAAAGAGAAAGAAAGCACCTGAATCGCGAAGGCAGTTAAGGCACTCTTATGTATATCGGTATATGTATCAGAAGAACAAGAACTGAAGCGGAAGAGATGGCCGAGCAGAACGACGGGTTCTGGGTTCTGTTTATGGGCGGACTGACTGAAGTACCCTCATTTGTTTTAAAGGAGTTCAGTTCTCAAATGTGCTGATAAACGTATCCAGCAAAATTTACACCTCACAACATTTCCACTAATACCCTGTTGTAAATTAAACCTAGCAAAAATCACACTCGACAAATCTCATGTTCAATAACCCGCACCCATCAATCACCTTTTTGAATTTGTCATTGTCTCTACCCGTCACCTACTCTGATCTCCATGCATGATACTCTTTTGCTCTAAAACCTCGTAGTAGCTAAACAATTGATTTGTTTAAAATCTCCCAAATCTTCTTTCCCAAAAAGTTAGTTTCTCTTTACTCTTGATTCAAGGTAAGGAACCCCTCACAGAGGTTTATATAGGTAAAGTTAGGGTTTACAAGATGCTGGGTGTTGGTAATTGTGTCATTAAGATGCACTTGAGATCTTCTTCCTAATTCGGGTTTAGTAGTTGATGATTGATATATATCTAATGTATTGTATTTGAGAAACTTATCTTTTCTAAAACATGAAGCTTTAATTTTGTATTGAAGTCGGACTATTTAAGGAATTGATTCTTCAAGAACGCAATTATTGATTCTTTAAACTATTTAATCTAAGTAGAACTTTGGAGATAGCAAGGTCTGCAAGGACTAAGTGTCCAGCGGTAGCAACAGATCAAAGAACATCCATACTTCAATCCTCCCCAACATCTTTTCGCATGCCAACATAATCTCTTTAATTTGTTTCAGTTGTTGGAAGATAATTGCAATGGTAAGATGATCCACAAATCGGATGCTTCAAAGGGAGCACCCATGTCTCAATAGATAATTTGCTGGGTTTATTTTAAAGGGTATTATTGAAAAAGTTGTTGGGTGTAATTAGAAGTTACGTTATTTTGCTGGGTGTAAAAAGTTAGCCGGGTCTACATAGCAATTTGCTGGGTATATTTAGCAGCACCCTTCTCAAATCTCTAACTAGTCTTCAATTTTAAAAGGGTCTTCAACTATTAGCATGAATTTTGAGGTGGAAGCCCTTTTAACCAGGACCTTTGGATAGAAGCACAAATTGCCACTTTTATAATATACTTCCGACCCTATTTAGGTATGTAATTCCTTTAACAATATTCATATTAACTAAGTTTGTATTTTTAAGTCATAAATAAAGACAAGAAGCCCAAAAGAGATGAAAGAAGAGAAATCTTGGAGGATAAAAAAAATCATGTTGTGCAAGGAAAGAAATCAGAAAATCTTCCAAAAATTGTCAGTCAAATTCGACAAAAGATTGTGATTAGCTCACAATGATCCAGGAGATGTGCCATATATCAATGGAAAGCTACAAGAGTCTATTTTCCATAACTTTTTACGGATTGTCAATACCTATTTGAAGAAGAAGTTATGACCGTTTGAGTGGCCGAAGGTTAGTCTGCCCGAATTTCTGATTTGGACCAAAACTTCTATTTTGAGGCCCAGACCACAATGTCAAGCCCATGGAAGAGTTTTGAGGGTTTCATAACCCTAATCACAGCTGAAAAGAGGGAGGACGTGAAGATTAGAGGAGATTGTAGACATATAAAATTTAACGATAATAATAGTCGTTGAATAATCCAAGCAAATACATGGCTCGTGAGTCCACAAAATTAGAAAGCCGTCGGAAATGACACATGACAACATGGGAATGGTCGGCCGACAACAAAACCTTAAATCCCGATTGAAATAAATTATCAAGTGTCGATTGATGATCAAATATCAATTAAATTAAATTAATTATCAAAACAAAGAAGTCGGACATCCCCAAAAATAATTGGTGATGGTTTGCCACGGGTCAGGCGAGCTAGATAGTAGAGTTCGCGAGGTGAACGGACTTCGTGTAGAGATAAACGAAGGCGAGGTGAAACGAACTTCGCGTAGAAATAAACAGAGGCGAGGTGAACGGACTTCGCGTAGAAGTAAACATAGGCAAGGCGAAACGGACTTCGCGTAGAGATAAACGAAGGCGAGGTGAACGTACTTCGCGTAGAAGTAAACAAAGGCGAGGCGAAACAACTTCGCGCGCGTAGATTTATATGAAGGCGAGGCGAGATGGCTCCGCGCGTGTAGATTTACATGAAGGCGAGGCGAAATGACTTCGCGCGAGTAGATATACATAAAGGTAAGGCGAGATGGCTCCGCGTGCATAGATTGACACAAAGATGAGGCGAGATGGCCCCGCGTAGGGAACTTCACGAAGGAGCTAGACGACAAAGTTCGCATGCATGCGGATATGTACGTTCAAGATAAGTCGTCCGCGAGGTGGGACCAGAAATCACCGCTTGCTTGGAAATCAAGGTTTCGCGCGCCTTCCTTCCGTATCCGCTAGATGGCTCGCCCCTTACTAAGGATCTTGATCAAAACAGGACATTTAATCCAAAACGATCTGGGCATATCTAAATCTTAAGATTTGATTGATTTGATTTGACTATGTTAAAATTGGCAAGTAAATCAATTAGTCAAAGTTCATTAATTTGATTAAGAAAATATTATTAATTCAGAATCTTCGTTACATGTCATAAGTGGAGGCATGTTAACACTATAAATATCCCCTCTCATACCGAGAGGAGGGGGAGCATAAACAAGGCAGCGAACTAGAGAGAGATAAAATCCCTCTGCGAGCTCAGAAGTCTCCCCTAAATCCCTGAAGAACTATCAAGCTCCCCAAATAACCAGTTCTTCACTAAATCCAAATCCAAATCCCAAATACCTGTTACGTGATCAACCCGTGTAACCCTCAAGAAAAAGTGATTGTCACCCTTGAGTTAAACCTATATTTGGAGATAGAATCAGAGGAGTTCACAAAGATTGTAACCCGCATTCGCATTGATTAAATTAAATTATTCTTTGTACACGTTGTTCTGTTATTTGTTGCAGATATTTTCGTGTTTACAGAGGTCAGCGATCTCACATCATCAGAAACTCCATAGTTACGGACTCGCACAAGGAAGCCGCCAAGCCATCATTGATCTCTCCATCATCCACGGTTTACCTTTCATTTGTCATATTTTATTCTCTTTATGTGATTTTGCAGCCATGTGTGGCTGATTTCTCTTAGTTATGGGCAAGGTTTGAAGCCCCAAAAATGTTTTAGATATTGTTTTGAACCTTAGTTTCAAATTATTAAATCTTTCATATTGTTTATTTAGTTTTAGTTTATGGAGAACTCTTGCTTGTTTATGTTCATGTATGCGTAACATAGAACATTATGAACTTGTGAGTGATGCTAGAATTAGGTTGTTTAATCTCCTAAACGGTTAATACAGCTTAATTCAAGGTAGTAAAACCTATAGGATAATATAGGTGAAACCAAATAGAGAGACTTGCATGCTAGGTAGGCGTTCCATACTAGTTTTGCATACTTGTTCAATCAAACTTCCATTATGTTTAATTCTTAGGATAACTCATTGAAAGGATAGCATCGATCTATACCTGGATTGGTTATTCTAAACGGTGCGTTCATCTTGCTCTAATAATCAAGGGAAGTAATAAGGACTTACGCAATGCGTTCACGGTTTGTTCTTGATTGATACCGATTTGCGACTTCATGATTCAAGTTTTGGTTGTTAACATGTCTTAAAACATACTTGGTGGTGGATTTTCACGTCTCTAACGTCTCATCCATCTGATCTTTTCTGTTTTATTTTGTTTCTTTGTTTTCTCTTGTTTATAATCACAAAACTTAATATCTCTAGTACTATTATCTTTTGTTTTCTCTTGTTTTGTAATTAACGTAAATTATAAAGATACTCTCAATTCCCGGCTTGTAACAATACCCTTATTTGCTATATACTATAATTGACACAAAAGAGTTTTTAATTAAAACGCCCGGTTTCGATCGCTATCACCTTTAAGTTGAGAACTTTTCAGTAAATTGGTTAAAAGACCAACTTTTCGATCACATTTTGGCATCTCGACTGTTTAGTTTATAGGTCTATATAATGTATCGAATTAGATCAAATCAATAGACGAACCAAATCTGTCAAACATCAACCGTTCAAGTTCATAATTTGTAAATCACACTTACGAATGCCTTAATGATTTTCAATTTGGCTGAAAATCTACATACATGATCTATTTATATATACCTATAAACTGAATGATAGAGATTTTAATATGCAATCAAAAAGTAGGTGAAACAATTAAGTCACCTAGTCCTCAACTTAATCTGTCAAACATCAATAGACGAACCAAATCTGTCAAACATTAACTGTTCAAGTTCATAATTTATAAATCACACTTACGAATGCCTTAATGATTTTCAATTTGGCTGAAAATCTACATACATGATCTATTTACATATACCTATAAACTGAACAATGGAGATTTTAATATGCAATCGAAAAGTAAGTGAAACAATTAAGTCATCAATTAGTCTTCAACTTAAAGGTTCTCATTTGAAAGGATTTTGAGGTTGTTTTTGTAAATGAAAAAATTTTCCGGGTAAACATTGATAGCGGTAGGCATAGTGCGAGTTTTTTCAAACTAGTTCCCGCTAAGGCTGGTCTCGGGCCTGGACCGGCCACTGTTTTTGAAGGGTTCAAGACCGGATGAACCAAAATCTGGTCATTCCTCCATTTGAAAAGAACTGGGACCAACAGAGGCCTACACCGACCAAAACCGGCCAGTCCTTAGGGCCTCCGGGGCTTGTTTTCACTCATGTGATCACCTCACATTCTAAGGCTCTAAGCTATCTAACATTCTAACTTTTAGCACAATCAAATACACGACAAATTTTTTATGGGGCCATATAGGTAATTTCATTGCTCAAGCCATAAAGAAGTGGATACATACCTTCCTTTGCCATATCGAGGGCAAGTTAAAAACATGGCCTATTAGCACCATTCATTACGTGTTGAGTGATCACAACACAACAAACTTAGCGCATATAAGGTGCTTAGATTTCTTATACATGGATTTATTGTAAATTAGACAAATCTAAAAACATAGGGTTGGACCTAAGTTAAAAAATGTAGTCTAATGTAGAAGACTCAAGGGCCCAATGGGCTAGTCAACTCTCAAACCAAGATATTTGTTTGGTTAATTCATATCGCCTTCAAGACTTTTTCCAGTCCAGCATCGATTAGAACCACGCATCAGGATTTGAAGAAGCCCACTAAAACCTTCAGACATGGATGTAGCCATAAACTATGTCGACGCTGCCTGAAAACTTCTCCACACTCATCAAGCTTTCCCTCGAAATCAAATGGGATACTGTCCGGCAACACTACCAAGACCAGCGAGGCCTTATGCCATCACAGATACGGTCACCGCCAGGCGAGTAATTTGGCATAAGTGAAAAAACTAATTTTTAGGGACTTGGGGTTTTCTCTCGCATTGAAAGTGTTCTTTACACACAACAAAAACATGCACGTACGCTACAAGATACAAACAAAGCATGTATTGATTTTTTTTTTTAAGAGCATATATAATACCAAATTGGATTGTCGAAAACTAGCATAATAAACCAGATTAACTCCTATCTCCGGTGAAATTTGCCAAGAAAATAAAAGTTAAAAACAAAATGATCCCCAAATTGGGTTTAGGGAAAACCCTATTAAAAGTCTGAAAACTATAAAACGGAAAAAGGCGGTGCGTTTTGGCGCAAAAAGCAAAACGACCACAAAGCTCTCTACGCATTACAATCACAATCGTCCGTGCATTACACGCGCCTCTCCCAACCGCCGATATCCGGGACCCCAAAGAAAAACCAAACCAGCCGTACGCTATTCTCTGCGTTACGATAATAAAAGTAAACACCGACTTTGTGTTTGTGTGGTTCTCACGACTTTTCGTCTCCTCTATATAATTTTTCTTCCCAACCTCTCTACATCCATATTTACCGCGTCTTTGAATCAGGTAACTTCATTTTACGTCTGTGTTCTTGTGTCTATTTTGTTTTGATCATATGAACTTTTGGTATCGTGGAAATTGTGGGTACGTAGGTTTTGTTTAAAACACAACTGCTTACGTAATTGGGTCATGGTTGATTTTGGTTTTGATCATGATGCATGAAGCAGTGATTCTTGAACAAAGATTGTGATGTTATTGTTGGAAGTACGAAACTGGGGTTTTTGTTATATTGTGCTATATGAATTTGGCTGATTGGCTTTTCCTTGTGGTGCAGATTTGATATTTGATATTTATTTGGAGAAGAAATAAATCATATTGTTGGTTGCTTTGATCATCTACATCCAACAGTCCAGTTTCATGTCTGAACTCGAAACCCAGGTCCCATCTACTTTTGGTGAGGCTCTCTTCCTTATGAAAGCTTATGTGTATAGATGTTTATCATGTAATGTGCAAGTGTAACTGGGCGGTGTGTGTAATGTGTGTGCAGATCCCTTTGCTGACGCCAATGCTGAGGACGCAGGTGCCGGGACAAAAGAATACGTGCACGTTCGTGTACAGCAGCGTAACGGGAGGAAGAGCCTGACCACGGTGCAAGGATTGAAGAAAGAATACAGCTACAGCAAGATTCTTAAGGACCTCAAGAAGGAGTTCTGCTGTAATGGTACTGTTGTTCAGGATCCTGAGTTAGGCCAGGTTTGTTCCTCGTCTTTAGTAAACTACGATTCTAGTTGCATTCTTGTGTTTGTTCTTTGATTGGTAACATGATCAGGGAAGTGAATGTTAGGATAGGCGGAACCAGAAATTTATAATTAGGGGAGCCGGCCAATATATATGTAGTAAAAGAAAAATTATGCGTTACCGAAATAAAAATTAAACCTCTAGACCTGTTATAAAAAAATTTCATTGCGCCCCCACGAATTATATGTATCCCAAAAATATAAATCTGGATAAGATAAACAATTAGAACTTTTATAAGCTAATCTGGTTATGAATAGATAAACATTTCTATTTATTCATTCATTACGGAAAAAAATAAGGGAGACTTGAATACAAACAAGTTACTTCATGAGTAACTTCCTAAAAGCACAGTTATTCATTTGTTAGGGGTGCCAGCAAGCACAATAAGCTAGGAATTTTCTCCAAGTCAATAAGCTCATGCTTCAAATCACATAGCAACTAGAAGACTAAGGGGTGCCATGGCACCTTTTGGTCTTGGCATAGCTCCGCCACTGAGTCCATGCCAGTTTTGTTGTTTTACTTTTAGTCAATCTAGATTCATGATTTGTAGAAGGTAATGTTCTGCTTCATAAACCATTGAACCATTCGTGCAATTATTGGAAAGTAAATATATGAATAGGTCAGGTTTTGTTCTTGTCTGATTGATATTCAAGATGCATTATTTTTGTCTATAAATGTGGCAGCATGATTCCAAAGTAAGTTAGTGAATCAGATTCAAATTGTGAACAACTGTTCTGCAGCATGCGTTGAGAAATTGGTTGCATAAATAGCATAAGCTTAAAAGTAGATGTAAGACTGGGACAGGTCTGTAGATCGAAGATGCATTCTTTGGACTGTGTTCTCTATGTAGCTTTGAATACTTTGCTATCATTAGCACAACAATCTAGGTTTGTTCCTGTCATTTGGTAACTTGAAAATTCAAGGTCTAATCCTTTGGAGAAAAATTTCCGTTATGTAATTCTTCGATCAGTTGGTACCATGATTGTTAAGCAGGCATAGACATGGTGCATTAACCATATGATACCATTGCTGTTGTGGTTCGCTGAGAATGGTTTATCTACCTCTTCGTGATATAATTCTCCAATCCTTTGCAGCATGTGTAGTGAATTTCTCTTTTCTTGAGCAGAGATTGATGCACATTTAGTATTACCTTGTTCCAGATATTGCCAATAGCTTTGCAAGTATTGAGTGCTTTATCTATAGTCCTCGGAAACAAAGCTTATGTTGAGATATCAATCCCACATAAGGAATATGAGATATTGCATGTGGGTTTATAAGGGTTTGGGCGACTCCATCCATTGCCAATTGGTTTTGGATGTGAATCCCAGACTATTTTATCAACTTATACATAATTGTTTCATGGCTGCAGGTTATACAACTCCAGGGGGACCAAAGAAAGAATGTTTCCTCCTTCCTTGTGCAGGTAACTAGTTTGTCTATCTCTCTAATTAGGTATCAATTATATTGTGTTGTTGCTTCGTGTTTGTAATTTGGCCACCTTCCTGTTCTCTTAAACAGGCCGGCATTGTTAAGAAGGAGAATATCAAGCTTCACGGTTTCTGAACAGCACCAGCACCACTCGCTACCCTATGTAGTTTGCACCACCTCAGTGTTCGATTGCTAGCAATAGATGATATGAAATTAAATGTTGCTACAATCTGTTCCTTTATATTCACCTTATAAAGGTCTGATACAAGACTTCTGTTTTTCTTCTAGTCCTTCTGTTGGTTTTGGTGTTATGTTGAAGGATAATGTGGATACATTTTTCAAGAATAATATAAAAAGTCTATTTTCTATATTTCCAAAGATCTGCTTGTTGCTATATATGAGATTGGTGTCACCTCTCCTTCTTAATAAGGAAGTAGGTGCATATATGAGATTTAGCGGCTTTGAAATGTTTGTGGATGTGACAATGTTGATGTCCATGTTTCTGCATATTCAACATCTACATAAGTGAGATTGTCCTTTATTCGATTCACTCATGTGATTTTAAGCATTCACCATAGAGAATGCAGCAAAAGTGCCTGCAAAGGAGAACTTTGATGGCTGAGCTGACTGAGTTAGTCAAGAAAACACTGCATATTTGAACTATTGGGACATGACAAAGTGCTCTAATGCTTATCTTGGACTCCAAGTTGAGAATGTTACAAAAATACAAAGTACTTGTTGTACAGGTCCATTGAAGAATAATTGCCTTATTTAGTCTTCAAGTTTAAGTCTCTCTTACTCTCGTAGCCGTCTAATACTATAATAAATTAACTAGAGTACCATTTATTATTCTATCGGTTCTGTAAAGTTTATTCACCGAAAAATATACTCATGGTTTAAAATTTGTGTTTTATACCAATTTGCTTTAACATGACTTGTGGGATGACTTCAAGTCCTTCAGTATACAGATCCTCTTTTCGTCCAACTTTCTGCAAATCTTCCTCAGATGTTCAAGTTCAGAACAATAGGTGGCTTAGAAATCCATATTAAACAACGAGTACAGAGCAAGTAACCAATTCAAGATTAGTAGGAATTCTATTATTATTCCTAACCATGGAAAAATGTGAGAATTTCTTTCATCAATGTGTCTTTTTTCTTTTTTCTTTTTTCTAATGCATAAAAAAAAAAGGTGTATATTTCAGGTCGGCGACAAAGTTAGATAAGAATCTGAGAGAGAAAGAAATGGATGGAGGAGGGAAATTGCGGTTCTTTAATGTCCACAACAAACATGCTGTCAATTCATATCTCATCGTTTTTGTTTCTTCGTTTGGCACTTTCTTAATTACTGCTAAAACATACCCAATCTAATCCATTTGATAATTCATCCCCACCCAACACTATTCCTCTAGGGAACCACTTTTCTTCTTTTTTTTTTTGGTTAATAGGGAACCACTTTAGTGTATCTGCATCATACTGAAACTAGCTTGCATTCTTTGCACATACCTCACAGAGGTCAGCTCAATCGGAAATCGTTTAGTTACACAAGTCTTGTTTTCTTCGTTATGATTTTATCTGATCGATTATCGATATATACATATTCAACCGAATGTATCGATGAAGTAGTCGAAATGGCCTTGAATTATTGATTTTCAAAACTATAATTCTAAAACATAATCTAAACGTGTGACGGTTTTAATTATTACATACATAAAAAAATAATAATCAAAATAAAACACAAAATGCACAGAAAATGTGACCATAGAAAGAATAGAACTTTTTTTTTTTTTTTTTTGGCAACTAGAAAGAATAGAACTTTGGAGGAGTTGGAGGCCTTAGCCTTTTCTATTCAAATATAAAGAGGTATGAGCACAAATACTCAAGATCTTTCTTATCTTGAAAATCCTATGCCAACCAACAGTTGAGTATTCAACTACCTATCAAAGGTGGACCAAGAAAAAAACCCTCTCTTCAACTACCAGTCTTCTCCTGCTCTTTCTCTTCCTCCCTCACTCCAGCGCCCATTCTTCCCTGTCAATGGAGAACATTATCTTATTGACAATCTTCTTCCTATTTATATCACTTACCAACTGCCTTCAGTTTCAAAAACACAGTTCCTGCTCTGCTTTACTATTATACTAAACAACAACCAATTGAAATTTGCGGCTTCTGTTTGTCTCATATTTCAACACCAATGGCTGACTTGGATCACTCTTCTGATGAAAGTTCTGTGGATTCCAGAGGTACCCATTTCAACATAGAAGTTTTTCCTAATCATTCTAATTCTTGGTTTCTGCCATTTTTGATCATCTATTGGCTGACTTTGATCAAATCATTGATTACTTGTCTCTGAATTCTGGAGGTAACCCTTGAAAGTATTAATCTTTCCAAATGGTTTCAACTAGTTGTTCATTTATTTCCACTCTTATGATACTCTGATAGGTAAACCTTTGAAAATCTTTGTTTCTTGGTTTCACTTCACGAAAAGTTCTCAAATTTTATATTTATAGAATGTTTTGTTTTCTGGGTGATTAAACATGATGTAATCTTTCTTTAATTATTGCTTTGGGGATTTCTGTTGTAGTTATACTCACAAGTCATGCATGTTTTTTTTTCTCTATTCGCAGCAGAGGATACTAGTCAAGACTCTAAGCTTGACTTTTCAGAAGATGAGGAATTTCTCATCACTAGGATGTTCAACCTGGTTGGGGAGAGGTAGGCTATAGTTTTCAATTTCTTTCTTCTTTTCAGGTCTAAAATTTTCCCCACTTTGGCTGAAAGATTTTGTGTTTATTCCTTATAAAGGTGGTCTTTGATTGCTGGAAGAATTCCTGGAAGATCAGCAGAGGAGATTGAGAAGTACTGGAATTCAAGATACTCAACAAGTGAATGAAGAACCAAAACCATGAAATTGGAGTACTCAGTCTCAATCAGAGCAAGAAATTTTGGGGGTGTTAATGTTAATGTAACAATGTGTGGTTGTAGTTATATGCATGGATTTAGTTTTGCCAGTTTCCTTTGCTTAAAATTAAGGAGAAGGGATACTGTTTTGTTTCAGGGTTTTGCTTGCAATCAAATGGGGGCATTCTGCAAGTGATGCCCATCTATGTAAATTAGTAATTGGTATGATGTTGTTGGGTTGAAGCTTTCCATTTTTTCTGAACATTAAATGAACTCTAGTGGAAGTAAATTTGGTTGGTTGATTAGCTGCTTCATGTCAAAGTGCCATTCTGGTGTTTTCAGAACCCAATCTTGAACACCCTATGTTTCATTTTCTTCTGTGAATGGAAACCAATGGTGTCTTGTGCACACCCTATGTTTGACAAACCCTATTACAATACTTTGCATGTAAGTTTATAAGAGTTTACGTCACTCTATCCATTACTAATTAATTTTGGATGTAAATTTCAAATTACTTTATCACCAACAACAAGACACACCATATCACATATAAGCTTTTTCCTCATTCCTTTCTTTGAATATGAATGCATGCAATGGTTAAAGTTAATTTGCTCGTCAAGGAGTATCTAAAAATCCATGAATTTTACTGGAGTTGGTCATTTGTAATCGGAAAGTCTAGTGATATTCATTAGATGATGGCAATCAAAACTGTTGTAAGCTTCCCATGCCAGTTCTTCACAACCTATGTTCATTGTTCAAGTGGCGGATTCAGGATTAAGAACAGGGGTAGGCTTGAAATTTTTTTCTCCTCTAGTTAACTAAAGTGATAACAAAATTCACCGAAATATCACTGTGTAACAAAAATATATTAAGTATCTAAAACTTCGAAACTTTTCTATCAATAAATTAAGATGTAAAACTGTAAAGAAAAAAGAGAACTACATAGGCCTGAGCCGAACCCGGGTGGCCTTGAAATTAGTAAATATCCATTACCAAGCCTGCAACATTAGCTGTTTTGCTTGTAGAACATACACTGTATATTTATCCAGAAAGCTCAGTTGGACTTGAGCCCTACCAAGCTCCTACCTAGTAGATCCGCCCTGGTTCAATATAAAGTTAGAGAAGAAGACTTAACTGGTTGCTTTTCTATAGCACTGTCAGAAAAGATAGACGAGCCAACTCATTTTTGGCAGAAAGCGAAGGAATTTTGACATATAAATTGAAGAGATCTATATCCACTCACCTGTTCAAATAATTATAGACGAATTGAAAGCTAAGAACAACGAACATAATCATTTAAACATGATCTAAGGTCAAAAGGCACCATTTAGAAAGAGGCATAAAGTAAACAGCACTACATATACTTGTTGTACCATTCGTGATCATATATCATACTATAGCATGTAAATGATTTCTAATGAATAAGACCGTTTGTTCATATGTAAAAACCGTTAGTTCAGTTCCTTTGCATCATCATTACAAGGATCCGCATGCAAAAAGATCAAGAACTCATAAAAAGAGGACAAATCGGAGAGGCTAAGACAAACATACCGGTGTTAATATACACAATGTGTCGATGCATTTTGTCGATGCTTACCCTACTCGCAATCGGACTCCTGTTATAATCATATTCGTCAAAAGTAGAAGGAGATCCCTTGTGTGTGTGTGTGATCTAGAGAGGACGTCCACACAGCCTTTAAAGTGCAGACGTCCCTCCGTTCTCCACCGTATGGCTCCGTCGACTGCGCGCCTCCACCTTAACGGCCTGCAGCAACGTCTCCGATCACTTTCCCTCCTCGGCGAGTCCGCCGAATTCCAGTTTTCCGACGAGATCACCCAAAACTTCAAACAAAATCGATCTCGCCAAAAAACTGGAACTCGGCGGACTCTCCGGGGAGGGAAAGTGATCGGGGATGCTGCTAGAGCCCGCTAGGGTGGAGGCGCGCCGTCGTCGAAGCCGAACGGTGGAGAACGGAGGGGTGTCCGCACTTTAAGGGCGTGTAGACGTCCTCCTTAGATCCTCTCAGTGTGTGTGTGTGTAGGCTTTCACACGTCCGCATTTATTCTTACGGTGTGGATTTCCATTTTAGACTTATTTTTCAATCGAATTTTCACATATCCACCGCCTAGTCTTTAGATACTAATGTATAGATCATCTCTGCAAAATTTGAGCCAATTTGGTTATCATTAAGACACTCAAACTCGATTAAACCAATGGATGAACATAATTCTTTTGAACTTGAACCATTCATGTTTATAACAGCAAAACACAGTTTTGAGTGCCTTAATGATAACCAAATTGGCTGAAATTTTGTAGAGATGATCTATACATTAGTATCTAAAGACTAGACGGTGGAGATGTGAAAATTCGATTGAAAAATGAGTCCAAAGTGGAAATCCGCACAGTAACAATAAATGTGGACGTGTAGCAGAGAAAGCCTGTATATATATATATATATATACTATACAAATAAATCTTCAATTTATTTATTTACTATACAAATTAATTCTTGTATAGTTGTACCATGTATTTTTCAAGCCACGGGCATGGTCAAGAAGGGCTTGGAGTGTTGGAGGCAATAAGGGAAGGAGCTAGTGTTTTAATCTTTGCTTAGTCATCAGCTGTAATATATATACAGAGTTTCTCTGCTAAGGACGTCCGTTCCTATCAAATTCTACGAATATCAAACGTCAGCCGTCAGATCCACTTTAATGAAGCTCCACAGCCAAGATTAAAACACAGGAAATGGGTTTTTTAAAAGGTCATTTGGGTGGGTTTTAAACCGATGCTGACGCTGGTCAAAAATAAAACTCGTCTCAATGATTGTAAAGACATTTGAGTACAATAAAGAGACCGATAAACATAGAGACCGATAAGCTTTAGAAATAGAGAACGAAAGTGAAGAAGATTGGAGGCACCCATGAACCTTGAGGAAATAGGAGGGATCGAAAGCTCAGTTATGGTCAAGAGGAGCTAGTCGAATCCGCTCACCAATCGGTAATAATTTATCTTGTATTTCGCTTTTAAATTGAAGATAATTAAAAGAGTATTGAGCTTATTTATTTTCTGGGTTTCAGATGAGAAAGATGCAAGAGACCATGAGAATCTTTAACAATACTTATGGAACTGGGTCTCAATGATAATGGATTTTGAAAGGCAAATGTTTTTGAGCCTTTGAGGTGTGAGGTTTTTTGTTTTTAAAAAAAAATTGACTGATGTTCATGTATTAATGTGGGGATTTAGTTTTATTTAGTTCATGTGAGTACACTGGAAACCACCACTATCCATATTAATTGAGAATTTTAGATGCTTACTTTGAGAAGTAGTGTTCACGTATTTAGTGTCCTTACTTTGTTAGTTGTGATTGTGGTCTTTAGTGAGAGAACTGGACAACATTTCATTGAGCTTTTGTGTTTGTGTTTGTGATGTAGTTCTATTATGTGACATTATACCAGTTGCATCTTTCGATAGAAAAATTGAGTAACTAACTATATTACTTGTAATATAGTGGTGTCGTCAACCTTTGTAATTGTATTCCTTGATATTGTAATGCCAAGTTATACCCATTTTTGGAAAGTGGAGTGACATTTGAGTGTTCATTTTGTCTGTTATTTGAAATGGTTTCAGATTTCAATAGCATACAAATATCGTACCTTCTTCAATGTTGGGGATTGGTTTCTCTGACTTGAGACTTGGATTACTTTGGTCCTAAAGATTACCCAAATGATCCTCATGAATGAAAGAAGGTCTAAACATTAGGCGATCATCATGCAATGGAAGATCAAGTTGGACTTTCTAAGGGTTCAGTTGCACCTAGTTTTTACAGAAAGAGTAAGGAATGAGGGATTCGAAACATTGTGATCTTGTCATTTGCGTTTATGCAACTATGTTTATGTTGCTTTTAAATATGCAAATTCATAAACCTCGTTTGAGTTTTCTTTTTAATATACATGCTTTGTAACAGATACATATTCTTTGTTACCAAAATGAAATACATGTAGTACTTTGTAACAGATGCATATTCTTTGTAACCATATTCTCTTCCAAATTGATGTAATCATAAATATTATTTTGTCCATGGAAATTTTGCTTAGAGAGAAACAGAGAAACTAGAAAAGAGAGAAATATACTATTACATTTCAGAATGACTGAGACAACTTACATACATTTCCAGTAATCCTAATTAAGCAAACTGATGCATACTGAAGTAACTAAATTGTTCTTTATTCAATTAACCAAACTGATGCAAACAGTTGAAACTAATAAAAAGAACAATGTTCCTGAGCATTAAGAAACCTTTCAAAAAAGTTGGAAAACACAAATCAAGGCCAAAGATGCGAAATAGAATGAGATAATCAGCCATATGAGCCCATGACTACTAATAATGAGGGATTAACCAACCATCACTTAAATGAAAAAGAAAACTTTGCTGATATGCTGCAAAACAAAATCATGAAGATATAGTCTCTTCAAACACAGAGAAAGCTTAATTCTCATCATCCTCATCGTAGGAACTTGAGGCCTCCTCTTCATCGAAAGAACCTGACTCCTCATCTTTTGATTTGTCAAGAAATGAACTACAAAAAGATAACCAACTATTTAACTAAAAAACGGTATATATATATATATATATATATATATATATAAACAGAAAGATATGTATAGCAAACAAGTTGGTTTTTCATCAGTTACCTCTCTTTATGTGTACTAAACGCTGGACAATTCCGTTTATCATGTGATTGCCATAGAGACCACATCCATGACATTTTCTTGTAGTACTCCTCTTTCTCTTTGCCTGCTCCTTTTTTTTTCTTTAGCCTTTTTCCCGAATCATTTGCTTTGATTTCAGTTGGCTCATTATACCTATGTTGAAGATCAGTTGACAACTTCTTACCAATCTTTTCACTTTCATTGATACTGACTTGCATTTGTTTGAGTTTATCAAGCACATTGTCAAGAGCCTCGATAAAAATTGTCTGAGCTTCATCAGGACTTGTAAGGACTTTGTCAATAACAAGTGAAGCATGATGAAATAATTTACTACGTTTCACCACCAATCCATTTGTGTCTGTTATCTCCAAACCATCTAGGTCCTTAACTACATCAGCATTTGCAGCCTTAGTCCATCTCTTTAAAATGTATTGGTCAGGCAATTGATCTACTTCTTGAACTTTCAACAAATATCCCAAGATGTGCCTACAAGGGATTCCTTCACTTTCAAATTTTTTGCAAGTACATGAAGCAAAATCTGTATGCTTGTCATAAGAAATTTGTCGATCTTTTTGAATATGATCACTTCTTTTCTTGACCATATATACTGTTTGGTTGTCATCTTCTCTCATAAGTTGGAACCTGTAGTTGAAAAAGCTGATATAGAACTCACTTTGATATTCATGGAAACATGCACGAGTATAAATACCAGCCATTTGAGATTCCATAGGATGAGGGGTCTGCAACTGAGGCTCTTGATTCAGAGCTGTATGAGTAGAAACCAACTCTTGATGATGTTGATGTACAAGCCCTCTATTAAAGCGAATCACAAAGTCTAACAAAGAATTTTTGTGATCAACATACTTCTTAAAAAAAGAATGACAGCTTTCCGCACGTTGGCTACTTGACATACCAGCCGAGAAAATGTGATTACAGTATGCAAACACCCATGAAGCTCGAATGTCATATATTCCTTGAAGCCATCCATTGTCACTTAAACTACTCCTCTCAACAACTTCCTTCCACTTATTACCAAATTCTTCTGGCATCTCCAAGTTCCATACACAGCTTCTAAAGTCATCATAATGATCATTGCATTTAGCTGTACCTATCTTTTCAGAAAACTTATTTAATATGTGCCAACTGCAATACCTATGGAATGTGTTAGGAAGAACTTGGGCAATGACAATCTTCATAGCATAATCTTGATCAGTAATTATCATTTTTGGGAGACTTCCTCCTGACATTGCTTCTAAGAAAGTGTTGAGTAGCCAAACAAACGACTCTGTGGATTCATCACTTAAGAATGCACAACCAAACATAATGGTCTGACCATGATGATTAATCCCCAATAATGGTGCAAATATCAACCGATATTTGTTAGTGTTGTATGTTGTATCAAAGATAACCACATCCCAAATAGACTATAAGCCCTCCTCGAGGTCGCATCTGCCCAAAAACAATGTTTGATTCTCTTTTCACTGTCTTCAACTATCTTGAAAGTGAAAAATGGATTCTTCTCCTGATGCCATAAAAAGTGAGCATACAACATATCTCCATTATGTCCCTTCAACTCTTCTCGCTTATCTCTTTCATAATTGTATATATCTTTCGTTGTACAACCGATATTATCAATTCCTCCTGATTAAACTTCAAGAAAACTGATTTGTTGGTGAGTGGGGATTTTTACAGTCTAAGTTTCATGGTTAAGCATTTGGTAGCATTTGAAACTTGACGATGAGATGGTAACAAATGAACTCTCTCTCAACTTGTCAAAGGATGGTTATGAGCCTCCATAAATTGAGTGATTGCATATGCCAGATCTCTTCACAACAATCTTTGCTAGACAACTAGTTCTTACAATCCCTTTCC
Source organism: Fragaria x ananassa (assembly GCA_034370585.1). Taxonomy (NCBI): domain Eukaryota; kingdom Viridiplantae; phylum Streptophyta; class Magnoliopsida; order Rosales; family Rosaceae; genus Fragaria; species Fragaria x ananassa. The sequence continues at coordinate 30,557,322 of CP139754.1, read as the reverse complement.
GCCTCTTTGGTGAATAGTTTTCTTCATTGAATGCCCTTATTTGTAACAACAATATTCTTGTCTTATAATTTGTGAACCATCTTTGCTCTTGGCAGCAGTACTTTTTCGAACATTGAACCCAGCTTCAAAAGCATTCTTATTGTAAAATTCATAAAGTTCTTCAAGGGTTCTAAACTCACGGTTTTTTGTAGGCATGAACACATCTACAACTTGTGGAGTATACACTTTGGTGGTCTCAGCAGAACATGGAACTGACTCTAAAGTTATGACCTCTTGAAACATAGTTTCTGTCCTATAATTTTTTATTGTAAAACAATCAGACCACATAACATTAAATCAACACAGTTGTTTACACCCAAATTAATATTTTACTGGACAGTAAATGTCTAAGTGAATATCAATTAAATTCTTGATCTACGTCATACCGGCGAGCCCAAATTCTTTGGGTTTACAAGTAATGGCCCGCCAGTGAGATCATGCGAGCTGGATAACAAAATTCGCATGCGGAAATGACTTTGCGTGGAATTACAGAAATAGACTTCGCTTAGGCCAGGCGATATGATACTTGGCGTATGAGTGAAATACATATAGGCGAGACGAAGTACATTTAGGCGAACTAGTCGCGTAGGAGACTTCACGAAGAAGCATCAGGTGGAGTCCGCATGTACCATATTTATCGTTGAAGACTTTTACAAGTCTTTGACATGCTTTGGGCCAATCCATGTGACCCTTTTAATGAAAAAAGCCTTTTAGGTCTCGCGAGCTTCAGGGGCGCGCGAGATGGAAACAAGTTTCAGACCCGCGCGAGATAGGTTTTCACAAGGACTGTGACACCCCGCGGGATAAAGATGTTCTTAACAAGTCTGTATAGGACTCTACAGTTGAGTAGCGCGGAGGCAGTGACCTATGCAAAGTGTGTTGTGCGAAATGGACACGCGTCACGCAGATGGTTGGTTAGTACATTTAGGCGAACTGGCTCGCGTAGGAGACTTCGCGAAGAAGCATCAGGCGGAGTCCGCATGCACCATATTTATCGTGGAAGACTCTTACAAGTCTTTGACATGCTTTGGGCCAATCCCTGTGGCCCTTTTAATGAAAAAAGCCTTTTAGGTCTCGCGAGCTTCAGGGGCGCGCGAGATGGAAACAAGTTTCAGGCCTGCTCGAGATAGGTTTACACAAGGACTGTGACACCCCGCGGGGTAAAGATGTTCTTAATAAGTCCGCATAGGACTCTACAGTTGAGTAGCGCGGAGGCAGTGACCTATGCGAAGTCTGTTGTGCAAAATGGATATGCGTCACGCAGATGGTTGGTTCACGCGGATTAAGCAGTATCCTTGTGGTATTCGATTTCAGAGTCCAACTTGGAAAGTAATTACTTCTAGCAGAAGGCGAACCACTATATAAAGAGGCTCGAAACCCTAATCTCTCACAATCTCTGTCACGACCCGACCCATAATTTTTACCTTTATTACTGGCATAGTGGTAATAAGAATTTTACCGTGATCATCATTAAGTGTAAAATATAATTGATCCCCATAGAGGTGTAGGGGACGATTATTTTGTGGGATTATTTTAAGGAAGAAATTTTGACGACGGTAAAAATGGTAATTTTTGCTAGTAAAAGGTAATTTTATTGGGGTATTATTTTGGGAGTGTTGAATATTGGAAAATGGGTTAAAAGTAGTGTTGGGTCGGCTGGGCCGAGCCCAACCCATTTCTTCTTCTTTTCTTTCTCTCTCTTCCTCCCGATTTTCTTCTCCCGAGCCCAGTTCTGCCGAAAATCTTCTCGGCCGCCGTTCGCCGCCCCAGCCCGCAGCACCAGTCCCGTTCAGTCGGTCTCCAAGCCAGCAGCAGTTCTAGACCGGTGGCAACCTCCCTAGCGCCGCCGTGAAGGAGGAATCGACGCCGAGAGCCCCGACTGCCGAAATCATTTGTTTGCCTGAACTCCTTCCTCCGGCCGCCATAGCCGGCAAGTCTTGGCTCAAAAGGAAGCCCTCCTCCCGTGCTTCAATCCCTCCAAAGAGCTCGCTCCGTCTTGAGCTAGGTAAGGAGAAATCGGAATTTGATTTTTCTAGGGCTTTATTGTGTGTTTGTGTCCGATTGGCTTGGTTAGGCTTAGAATTGGAGTTTGTGGTAGTTAGGAATGTTGTAGAGGAGGTTGAGAGGAAGATGCTGCCAAATTTTGGTGACCATCGGAGGTCGTCAGAGTTGGTCGCCGGCCGCCGCTGCTGGCGCCGGCGCCGAGAAAATGTTTTTGGTGGAGAAAAATGTGAGGAGTTTAATGGAATAAGTTTTAGAATTTTTGGAGGAGTTTTGAATAGGTTTGAGAATTGTTGAAGTATGATATTTTTGGCTGATTATTAATTTATAATCCGGCCATTGGATTTTATTTGGTGGAAGGTGATTTTGAGGATGTTGGTAAAATTTGTGGAGTTTTGAGGTTGGCAGTGGAATTGAGATTTTGGAGTGTTAGGCTTGGTTGAGCGCGAAGCATATTTAATTATGCATGTTTTGCTTTAAGCGTCGCTGTTTTATTTAAGGTTTTATTTATATGGAACAGGACGTGAGGAGGCTCGAGCGGAAGAGACCTCCGACCGACATCAGGCTTAGGCCTAACCTGTGAGTGGACCTTTGTTTTTAAATATTGTGTTCGAAATGTTTTATCATTTGAATGATTTTCTGTTGTTGGATATTTCCCGAAATTGAGAATTTCGGTGATTATACTCGAGGTACAATTCCGAGAATAGTATGTATATGATTAAATGCTAGCTAGCTATACGTGATTTCCCCCATACGCGAGGCACAATTCCGGTATGGGTGACATGAGCGTTAGACGCGAGTATCGTAGCCCTGTGCGACTTTCTAATTTTGCATTTATTTATTCAAAGATTTCGTACAAGGAGTAAGCACATATATATTACCACTCGGCCGCTATCCCCCATATGCGAGGTACAAATTCCAGTGTGGGGTGATGTGAGCGTTAGACGTAAGCATAGTAGCTTCGTATAATATCTACTTTATTCAAGTTATTCATAGATATCGTACCAAGGGTCAGGCGAGTGTGCATACATACTATATATATATATAATATCCAGGCCTGAGAGGCAATGTCTTAAAGTTTGGGAGTCTAGCCAGGTTGGACCCCAGTTCAGAATCTTTCCAGTGGAGCTTTTATTTTTGCCGCTGATGAAAACATTTCTTTTGGGGAAATATTTATTTGTTGTCGGAAGCATTTCGTCCACTCACTCTGACGTGTTGAATATTTTCCCCTAGGCTCTTCGCTTTTAAAAATGCCCAGTCTGCAGAGTTCGCGTGAGGTCTAGCAGGAGACGCCAAGGCATAGTGACTCATCTATCAGCTACATTTCACCAATAGGTTACCTGTTTAATCTACTAAGGGTTTGTTAGTTTTCGCTGTATTTTATTTTATTTTATTTTTAGTAGCTCTGAATACTTTTGGAATCCTTCGGTGTAATTTGTATTCTGGCTACTTTTGGATTGTAGCTGAAGATTAATTTTGGAATAAAAAGGTGGTTCTTAAATTCTTAAGTTAGGGTTGTCCATTTTCGAATGAGGTTTGCTAAGTCTTCGGTAAATTTTCCTTGGAGGTGGTCCCCGCAGGACTCATCTCGGGTTTCGAGGTGAAATTCGGGGCGGGTCTTGACAATCTCTCTCTCACAACTCAAACAAAATACAATACAACTATCTACCCAGTCGAACCTCTAGACGCTCCACGGAGCTTTGCTCTCTTTTCCTTGTACGCTCTCCGAAGCTTTGTCTTTTTCCCTCTCCTTCCCAGTTGAAGCTCTGCTCGATCTCACGTCGAGTATCGATATTGTGACGCTCAGGCGGACTACTGTAAATCCTTGCCCAGTACGCAAGGCAAATCTGAAGAAACCTGCGGTGGAGATGGTGCTCTCTCCATCCTCAGTTGCTTGATTAGAAGCAGAAAGCTAAGCGCACCCCGCTACTACAACCACTACATTCTGTGTCCGCGCGGTGGCATGCCCGCAATGACTAAAAGAGACTTTGCATACCCATAATTACTGGTGTGGCCAAAACAACAGTAACTAAATACAGAAAAAGAAACAAATATCTACATAAGACTAAGGAGCCCCACAACTGCATATGACTAAAGAACATGAAGTAAAAGGTATTTCAAATAGAAAGAATTTCATGTAGAATTCCCCAGAAAATGTATTATTTCAAATATTATTTCAACTGAATGACTATTTCAAATAAGAACAAGAACTGTATATGATTGATCATGAAACAAAACGAATTAAGGCATATTCATTCAAAAACGATAGACCAACTTTGCTTTTAATTATATATACCAAAACCAGCCAAACAACAATGAATAAATCCGTAAGCTTATTAGTTTTTATTGATTCAAGCTTGCCCCATCATCCAATTCAAAACCAAAACCAATCATAGTCACAATAGAGAAAAACCCAATAAAAGTGAATTCTACAATCTCTACCTGAATTATAATTAACAGCCTTCCTCCTTAAATCCCAGCAACAATTTTGGCTCGCTTTCATAAGCATCACAAGAAATTAGAGAACTTTAGAGAGTAAAAATGTACAAGGAGGGAGTAGATGCAACTTCGGGAGTAGAAGAGCGGGAGTCGCGTGGAAGAGTGGGAGATTGCGAGTTTTATTTTCGACCCGGGTCAGCATCGGTTTAAAACCCACCCAAATGACCTTTTAAAAAACCCATTTCATGTGTTTTAATCTTGGTCGTGGAGCTTTATTAAAGTGGATCTGACGGCTGACATTTGATATTCGTAGAATTTGATAGGAACAGACGTCTTTAGCAGAGAAACTCTGATATATATATATGTAGTTTTTATTTAGAACGGGACACCAATTTGAAATTAAAGTGTGAGACTCCTTATTTAGCTCACATCACACACATACACACACACACACACACACTCAGCTGCGGACGTCCGCATCAATGGTTTTGGTGCGGATTTTCATTTTTGCACCACTTTTCGATCAAATTTCCTCATCTCCATAGTCTAGTATCTAGATAATATTGTGTCGATCATCTCTGCAAAATTTCAGCCAATTTGGTAATCGTTAAGGCCCTCAAACTCGAAAACCCAATTGACGGACTGAAATCTGTCAAACATGAACCGTTCATGTATATAACAGAAAGATGCCATTTTGAGGGCCTTAACGATTACTGTAGTCGGTAGTTGGAAACTACTTTCCTCGCCCATAGACCAGTCATCAAACTTGTAGACCGACATTTGGGCTATCTCGCCATGGTGAAAGATCATCGGTACCACATCGGGAAGGTGCTTCTCCAAGCTTCACAAGAAGGCACAATGATAAGATATATGTATAGTTAGTCCCACATCGGAAACATGTAATAAGAGGAAACCTTCTTTAGCTATAAAAGGAATGCTTCCCCTAGATATAAAAAGGAATATGATGCTCCCTCTCTCTCCCTTACTCCTCTCGGAGGGGGGGATGGATGCTTTTGGAACACCAAAGGCCTATTGGCCATGATAGTTGATTCGTAAGTGGATGTAGCCATGTTCTCTGAGACATGGTGAACCACTATATGCCCTTGTGTCCCATGATTGTTTGTTCCACCGTGATTCCGCATAGCCATCCGGGTTTATGCAGAAACAATTACTAAATTGGCTGAAATTTTGCAGAGATGATCTACACAATATTATCTAGATACTAGACGATGAAGATGAGGATATTCGATCGAAAAGTGGTGCAAAAATGAAAATCCACACCAAAACTATTAGTGTGGACGTCCGCAACTAAGAAGAACTGTGTGTGTGTGTGTGTGTGTGTGTGTATAGTTCTTATCCAGAACCGGACACAAATTTAAAATTAAAATGTAAGACTCCTTATTTGGCTCACTTTTTTAGGTCATATTTTTACATCTTCAACAGTAAAGTTTACCGAGGACAAGGCATGTTCACATGGTAAGTAGTACATAACATAACATGCCATCATGAACAAAATTAAAACTAGAAATAAAAGACTGTCCTCGAGGAATCACTGCATCCTGCAAAACCCGAACACTTGAATCCTTGAGTCATAAATGAGCTCTATCAATGACTTAAAAATGTTTTCCCGCATCTAACTCAGCTTTTGAGGTTTCTTCTGGATCAAAGGAGGAAGGAAATAGTCCAAAAGACTGATCGATGAACTCGATCGATACCATTTTCTCTAAATGCCTAGCTTGAGTTCGAGCTTTGAGAGTTCGTTGATTTTTTTTTTACTTGAGTATATCTCCTCTTCATTGTATTGGCCAAGAGTTCGATCTGCTATCATCGAACTAAAATGCAAGTCTCTGCTCCATTGGAGAATTGTTGAACAAAAATGAAAAGGATTATTGGTCTTTGGCCGAATTCCAGTTTCCGGCGAGATTGACTTTGTTTGAAGTTTTAGGTGATCTCACAGAAAAACTGGAATTCGGCGGACTCGCCAGGGAAGGAAAGTGATCGGGGACGCTGCTGGAGTCCGCTGGGGTGGAGGTGCGCCGTTGTCGACGCCGGACGGTGGCGAACAGAGCTCCGTGTGCACTTACACACGTGCGCTTCATATCCGGCCTATATATACACACACACATACGGAAAGGATATGGAGCGCACGTCCGCAGTGCGCACGAAGCTCCGTTCGCCACCCTCCGGCGCCAACGACGGCGCACCTCCACCGTAGCAAACTCCAGCAGCGTCCCCGATCACTTTCCCTCCCCAACGATCCCCAGCGAGGCCACCGAATTCCAGTTTCCGGCGAGATCGACTTTATTTGAAATTTTTGGTGATCTCGCCGAAAAATTGGAATTTGGCAGATTCGCAAGGGAGGGAAAGTGATCGGGGACGCTGCTGGAGTCCGCTGGGGTGGGGACGCGCCGTCGTCTGTGCCAGACGGTGTCGAACAGAGCTCCGTGCGCACTTACGCACGTGCGCTTCATATATATATATATATATATGTTTCGACGTGAATTCTGAGATGATGAATCACACAGAATGCGGGAAGAACATCATATTCAAGACTTATAACCTGTCAATCATGAGTAAAGGGAGTCAGATGGAAGATCGGGTTTGCCGGCCTTCGACCCTCTGATGCCTAAGTCAGCCACATGAGAATAGAGATAAGGTATGAATATGGTGGAGATTGAGACTTACCCAAATGAGGGGTGGAAACCTGTATTTATAGAGATAAGGTGGATGCACCATAAAAGTATCATTTTGCCCTTATTGGAGTGTATTACTATTATGCCCTCAAGGAAGAGTGTAGGTTTCTTGGGCTTAGTTAAGGCCCAAACCCGTTTTATGTGGCAATATGTGTCTTCTTAGGCGAGTAGAACCGATGTTCTATCTTTCACATATGATGTATTAACAATATACGTATACACACACACACGGAAACGATGTGAAGCGGACGTTCGCACAGTCCTTAAAGTGCGGACTTCCCTCCGTTCGTCACCAGACGGCGCCGACAACAGCGCACCTCCACCCCAGCAGACTCTAACAGTGTCCCCGACCATTTTCCCTCCCTGGTGAGTCCGCCGAGTTCAAGCTTTCCGGCGAGATCGATCTTGTTTGAAGTTTTGGGTGATTTTGCCGGAAAACTGGAATTCAGCGGACTCGCCGGGGAGGGAAAGTGGTCGGGGACGCTGCTGGAGTCTACTAAGGTGGAGGTACGCCGTCGTTGGCTCCATACGGTGGCGAACGGAGGAACGTCCACACTTTAAGACGTCCACTCCACATCCGGCCTATATATATACGGAAAGGATATGGAGCGCACGAAGCTCCTTTCGCCACCCTCCTGCGCCGACAACGGCGCGTCTCCACCCCAGCAGACTCCAGCAGCGTCCCTGATCACTTTCCCTCCCCGGCGATCCTCGGTGAGGCCGCCGAATTCCAGTTTCCGGCGAGATCGACTTTATTTGAAGTTTTGGGTGATCTCGCCGAAAAACTGGAATTCGGAGGACTCACCGGGGAGGAAAAGTGATCAGGGACGCTACTGGAGTCCGCTGGGGTGGAAGCGTGCCGTCGTCAACGCCTGACGGTAGCGAACGGAGCTCCGTGCGCACTTACGCACGTGCGCTTCATATATATATATATATATATATATATATATATATATTCCCAATCATTACTGTGGTATCAGGTGATGTGAGAAGCTCTGGTTTTTTCTATCACCATTCACTGACGGGTGACAGTGAAGGCTAGGGTTTTGCAGGCTCTATGCTCTGGTATTGTGAATGTGTGATCGGATATCTGGTATTGTATATTGTATGCATGGTTCTTTTATTTTGATGTGCGGGTTTCTGCGTTGCGTTGTTTTATATGTATGATTTTTTTTTTTTGGCAACTGTTTTATATGTATGATTGGGCTACTCATCTCAACGACGAACAGAACAGGCAGCTGGTCGGGTAGCCATATCAAAGGTGAATAAGATCAAGGTCCGATCGATGAGAGCGCATATGGGCTAACCGGGCCACAACAGTGGGCTCATAGGCCTATTGTTGAGCTTAGGTTTGTCCAAGTATATATTTGGTTTTGAACAAACACCAAAGAATCTGGAAGCTGATTAAGTTGTCAGCCAATATCTAGCTTGAAAAATAGGACTGAAGGAGTCTGTAGAAGATAAGAGACCTGAACCAATAGCTGAGGCAATATGGCCTAAATCTGACAAGCTAGTCTCAAGCCATACTCGTTAGAAAATTGACTAGCCACCTTCCCTGCTAGAGCCTCCACTGGCCCCGGATCATAAACATGTTGAGTACATATAGCCAAAGAACAACCAATCAAGCAGGAAAGATCCCAATGGCTTATGTCTCTGTTGCTACCTCACCTATCCATCCAACTGTGATGAAAACATGAATCGCTCGCGCGGTTGAAACCATTGAGATTTGAGAAACCTAACCAAAATTTTGTTTAGAAAGAAAGATCTTCCTAGTAAAATTGACTAAATTGTAGAATAATTCTGAGATACTGTTAGTACAACGACAACGTACACTCGATGAGATACTCAACTCACATTAGGATTGCAGAACTTCATTAAGGTCGACTAACTTGGTTACGTACAGCCAACGCATACTTATTTGAACATTCTAATTAGCTTTGTTGAATTAAAGTTTTCATGCATCCAATCCCGATCGATGTGAAACCCTAACCTAGATATGAAAGAAAGGGTAACGGGGTACCAGACATAATTTTTTCGAGATGTGAAACCCTATATTCAGTTAGACCCTCAATCTGTTCAAATAATCTAGCTCACTGTTTGATCATGTCATTCCACGATCTATAGATCATGGCCTGGATTTCATTGATTTACACCTACATATATCTGGTGAACATGTTACGAGATATGAGACATCAGTAAAGGAATTAATATTGCTTAATTTGACAAAACTAGCTAGTCCATTGTCACCTAGTTTGTAATTTAGCAGATTTGATTACTGTCGATTACAAGTGATACAGCAATCGGGGAACGAAGAGGAAATGATGATGAGGCTCTTCAAAGATATGTGCGGATAAGAAGGTTCTTTTTTCTGCCTCGAAATGCTCAAAACCCAACCCTAGCTGCCTGCTAAGATTAGCAGCAGCAGCAATTGAGGACCACCACCCCAATTTAGAACAAGCTGCGAGACAATTATTCATCAATGTTTGTCACCAATCCCTGATGGCCTGGGATTATCAAGTTTATCTGGATATAAATTTGGGACGGTGCAAATGTATCACTCCATGTTCATGAACATGACGTCCGTTGAGTTATAATACCAATCTCTTATTTTCTATACATATAGATCACCAAACCAATAATCTCGTCTCCTAGCTACTGCAAATGCTATAATTCTCAGCTATTATATTCCATATCTACGTGTGTGCTACTAGTTCCACAAGGAACTTTGTAAAACAATGGTCAATAGTCAAGCGATCCATGGAGGCATATGCTTGAAGGTAGAGATGAACAAAGGCAAAAGTGTTTACCAAGAGAAAGTTACATAAATGAGACTATGAGAGGATAAGACTGTTCAACTAGTTTAGATAGAAGATAGGCTTATCTTCCCTCACCTCACCTCCTTGGGAGTCCGAATTCCCAAACCCTCGCTGCCCATTTATACATACATATCGATGCCCAGTTTTACTACTAACTAGTCTAACAATTATCACCCCTGCAGATTATTTAGAACTATACGTAGAGTTGTGTAGAAAAAGTACATCAATATTTACAGAAGACAAAACCAAAAAACTTCCATTGCAATCCATATGCCTAAAAATGGTACCGACATGTAGTATCATATCAATTCCATTTAGCTACAAATGTCACAGCCGTGTCACCTAAATTTGTTGCCACTTGGAAAGAAATTAAGACTCATTTCCCAGATCGAAGAAGAAAACAGACAACCCTAACCTGGTTTAATTCATCTTTGTAATTAACTCCAGCTAGCTAGTAGCTAACAAATTTTTCAGTTTCAAGTAAACTGAACCGTGTATATCTATTTCCTGGATTCAATCACCGGTTTCTTTTTTATTGGTCATGAACTCATGATTCGTCAGCACTGCAAACCCAGAAAGCATATTGAAAGATGAAGAGGCCAACCGACTAGCTTAGCTTGGCACAACTGAGGCAGTTAAGTAATTAAAATAATAATAATGAAACTGGGAAACAGAATCAGTTATATGCAAAATTAATAGCTTGGTGACATCATTTGAAAGTGGAAAAGACGAAGACAATTAAGCATGGTGACTCTAAGTGCATCGCATCACCCTACGTGCCTACAAATGCAGCTCCCAGTGGACAAGTTCCGCTCTTTTTCTGCAATAGATAAGTTGCAACAATGAACCATATTTACTAGCTAGAAGTAAATAATAATATTCAGAAAGCTAGCATAGTTGGAAATTTTCTTGGGTTTTGTTTCTTTCTTATCCACAACGCCACCGGTTTTTGCAATTGTCATAAGAATTGTTATCCTTCTCAGTGGTGGCCATGGTGTTATAAATACAGGCACTTCGAGGAGGTTTTCTCACCATGAACTTCTCACTAGTCCTTTAGCAAAAGCCTTTTATACAACACCGAAGTTCTTGCCATGACTGCATCTTACTCAGTGCCTTCGATGGTAATTAAACCCTTTACTTCAACAATTTCATCTCCCTTTCAAGCTAGCTAGTTCCTAATTCACTTCAGTTTCTTTTTCTGTTCTTTGCTTCTAATCTCAAGCAATTTGGTTTTGTCTGGTTTCCAGTTCATTTAGAGTTTTCTTAATTAAGGGTTCAGTTTCATTTTGCTATTGAGGGTTAATGTAGTTTTATTACTGTCGGTGCGTTCAACACATATGATACATCGGTTCTAAGTGCACTCGTGTTTAGTAGATGAAACACCACTGCAGCGTATCTAGTGGGAAAAATATTGGTGTATTTCAGAATTAGTACTGCTTAATGTATTTGGATTCTTTGGTCAGTTGCAAAGCCTCTTAAAATCTGATGAATCTGCATGCATGTCTTAATATATATGATTATAATGATCTTAATATATATGATTATAATGATCTTGATGTTGTTTTGAAGAAGCACCCTTATATGAATGGTCCAATTAACACAGATAATGGCGGAAGAAGGAAGGTTCGAAGCGGAGGTTGCGGAGGTGCAGGCATGGTGGGGATCCGAGAGGTTCAGGCTAACAAAACGACCCTACTCAGCCAAAGACGTTGTGGCACTCCGAGGCAGCCTCAGGCAGAGCTATGGCTCTAACGAAATGGCGAAAAAGCTCTGGAGAACTCTCAAGACTCACCAAACCAACGGCACATCCTCAAGAACCTTCGGTGCTTTGGACCCTGTCCAAGTCACCATGATGGCCAAGCACTTGGACACAATCTATGTCTCCGGTTGGCAGTGCTCGTCGACACACACCAGCACCAACGAGCCGGGTCCGGACCTAGCTGACTACCCCTACGACACTGTCCCAAACAAGGTGGAGCACTTGTTCTTTGCTCAACAATACCATGACCGTAAGCAAAAGGAGGCGAGGATGAGCATGAGCAGGGAAGAGAGGGCTAGAACTCCTTATGTTGATTACTTGAAGCCCATCATTGCTGACGGGGACACCGGCTTTGGTGGCACCACCGCCACGGTGAAGCTCTGCAAGCTCTTTGTGGAGCGTGGCGCAGCCGGTGTTCACATTGAGGACCAGTCCTCCGTGACCAAAAAATGTGGTCACATGGCTGGCAAAGTGCTTGTTGCGGTGAGTGAGCACATCAACAGGCTCGTCGCGGCGAGGCTGCAGTTTGATGTGATGGGAACCGAGACGGTTTTGGTGGCCAGAACTGACGCCGTGGGAGCTAACTTGATCCAGACCAATGTGGACACTAGGGATCATCAGTTCATTTTGGGGGCAACGAATCCTAGCGTCAAGGGGAGAAGTTTGGCTACTCTTTTGGCTGAAGCAATGGCTGCTGGGAAAACAGGAGCTGAGCTTCAAGCACTTGAGGATGGCTGGATCTCAATGGCACAGCTGAAGACATTTAATCAATGTGTGACGGATGCGATCAATGCAACGAACATCGGTGAACATGAGAAGAGAAGGAGATTAAGCGAATGGGCGAACCATGCTAGTCATGAGAAGTGTTTGTCCAACGACCAAGGCCGCCAGATTGCTGAGAGGTTGGGGCTTAATAACTTGTTCTGGGACTGGGACTTGCCTAGAACCAGAGAAGGGTTTTACAGGTTCCAAGGGTCCGTGGAGGCTGCAGTTGTCCGCGGATGGGCTTTTGCCAATCATGCTGATATTATCTGGATGGAGACGGCCAGCCCCGACATGGTTGAGTGCACGAAATTCGCACAGGGAGTAAAGACCATGCAACCAGAGATAATGCTGGCCTATAACCTCTCGCCCTCTTTCAATTGGGATGCTTCTGGAATGACTGATGAACAGATGAGGGACTTCATTCCGAGGATAGCCAAGTTGGGGTACTGCTGGCAGTTCATAACACTGGCTGGTTTCCATGCTGATGCACTTGTGATAGATACTTTCGCGAGGGACTACGCGAAGAGGGGAATGCTGGCTTATGTGGAGAGGATTCAGAGGGAGGAGAGGAACAATGGAGTCGACACGCTTGCGCATCAGAAATGGTCTGGTGCTAATTTCTATGATAGGTACCTCAAGACTGTCCAGGGAGGCATTTCTTCAACTGCTGCTATGGGAAAAGGCAAGTCATCTTACATTAATATCTTGCTCTCTAAGAAAGAGATTACAACCTTTGGCTCTTATTTCAGTTTCTGTGTTCAACATACAATCATACACTGGAGTTTTTCACTTCATACTTCATCCCAAAACATCCCTCTTACTACAGTTGTCTGTTACCATTTGTTTTACAGGAGTGACTGAAGAGCAATTTAAGGAATCATGGACTAGGGCAGGAGCTACTGATCTGAGTGAAGGCAATGTTGTGTTGGCAAAGGCTAGAATGTAAGGTTATGGTCCTCAGGAGTACTATGGACGTTAAACCCAGCTCATATATTGTGGGATCTGGGGTTAGAATAATGTGTTGCAATTTGCAATCATATAATAGGTGAAAATTGGAACATCCTGGGGGTATATCTTTTTTGTATTTGCTGTGCCCTTGTTTGTGTGTACTGTAATGGGATAATTCCCTAAGTATGAATTTGTATCATTTCATTTCTATTAATTGCTTTCCTACATTATCAATAGTATAACATGAGTACAAACAAGATACTATCCTGCAATGTTTCTGGATATTGGGTATTAGAAATAGAATACAAAAAAAGTTCGTCCCTCAAGGAAGAATCAAAAAATGAAGAGCAAAGGGACAGTACCTTATTATTATGGGTAAAGTTGTACAAGTATTAGACCGAGTATCTGTGTGGATGATTGTTAAGCTGGCTTGGAGAGTTGTTACTTCTTCCATGGCTTGAGAATAGAGAGGACAATAATGAGTGCAATGATCAAGAGCAAGATTATGGAAATGATCATGCATTTTCTCGATTTCTTTTGCAAGCTCTTTGCAGTTGTTAGAGCATCTGTCCCTGATTGTACATGGTCCACTGCACTTGTCACCTGCACCAGATTAAGAAACTTGTATCAACTCAGTTTGATTTTAATTTTCTTAATTGTAGCTAGCTCTGTGCTTAGGTTTCTTACTACTGTGCGTGCAAAGCAAGTGTGAAATGAAAAATGCATTGGGCTTGTTGATGCAAGAAAGATGGAAGTAAATCTAAAATCCAAGCAGGCAAAACATCAACGACCCCAAACTAACCCAAACATATTCATAACCAACTTCCACATTCCACTCCACCTGATCGACACTATCACACACAAAAATAAAATCCCATAAAATAGTTTTCCAAACTATGTGAGGAAAAAGATCTTAATAATAGACCCTCAAAATTTGTTCCTCCAAATCGATCCATGTTGTAAACTTTCAAAAAAGTTTATGATGATGATTAAGGTGAATACGAATCTTCTTGTTATTATCTCTGTAAATGCATTAGGAAGAGATAAATGTGACAACAAATCTACCAGATTGACACTGACCACGCATTAGGAAGAAAAATATGATTATGCAACATTTTTCAAGTTAAGAGTAAAATTCTGGTACATGAAAGCAATAGATTGATGCCACAGCGCGTTACTGTGACTTTAATACTAGACATGCATGTGACTGTTAATCTACATGTCTATATTTCTCCACATAAAAGAAAAGAAAAACAGAAAACAACTATCAGTAGGCAAAATTCTATCCCCAATTTCATTACATGTCTGATCCACCGTATAGTCTCATTACATGCACCGGTTACCTATAATCTCATTACGATACATGCAACATATACTTTGTGACAGTATTTTGCATACACATGAAAAAGGTCATAGATAACCGCTGCATGTAAACATCAATCTGGAAGAAGATATAACCTCAAAATTTTCCGGCAAACGTTTTTGTATCATTTTCCAACAAAGCAAAGTTGAGACATTTTTGGTCATAAACAAGGGTAGTCTGTGAAATAAAAACCTCCACAAGGCTTGGGCTTGGTGAAGGACCATCCTGTAGAACATTTCTCATTTAGCACAACAAAAGAAAACAACCCCCATATGGAAAGTTATGGCTTGAATGTAAACCTAATGATGTTCCATCTTT
Source organism: Fragaria x ananassa (assembly GCA_034370585.1). Classification (NCBI taxonomy): domain Eukaryota; kingdom Viridiplantae; phylum Streptophyta; class Magnoliopsida; order Rosales; family Rosaceae; genus Fragaria; species Fragaria x ananassa. Next base: position 30,542,181 of record CP139754.1, on the reverse strand, counting down.
GTTCTTGATAAAATTAAAATAAAAAAATAAAAAAGATTTATAGCTGAACTTTTTATAAAAACATAACCATAGTTCAATTCCATTTTGATATTTCTTAAAAAAAAAAAAAAAAAGAGCAAGAAAAGGTCAATATTTTCACCAGGTGAGACGTGCTTGTATTATCATGTTTTTCTAAGTGTGACAATATTACTCAAAAAAAAAAAAAAAAAAAAAAAAGACTAAACTGAAGATTCAAATTTTGTTAATTTCTGCAAGGAAACTGAAATTGTTTACTTCGAACCAAAATCATCCCTCTATAAGGCTTGGGTCAACTATACACATAATATAATTCCGTACTCTGAAACGTGCAGCACCATCAATAAACCAAACCTCACAAGAATACACAGACAAAATGAATCACTCAAAAACCAGAAAAGAATCAAAACCAATTACTAAGACACACTCTTCGATCCTCACAGATCTGAATTATGAAATAATCCCCAACCAACTCATTTACGGTCCTATATTACATGGCGAAAAGACTAGGGTAGACTCGAGCACCCTAGCTGCTTTTCCATGGTTTGAGGACACCGACAACTACAACAGCTACTATAATTAAAAGAATCATGATGGCAATGCACATCCATTTTCTGGAGTTCTTCTGGAGTTTCTTTGCATTTTGCAGTTGAGTTGTCCCAGATTGCATATAATCAACTGTATTCGAAACCTGAACACGATCCCCATTAACACAGACGCAAAGTGATACACAATGACACATGCAGTACACAGATATCAACACATGCAAAATTAGAATCAAACCTGAGTTTCAATGTTATCTAAAACCTCTCCTTGAGCATCAACCAAGACTGCCATATCGAGGTAGATCTGAAAAGTTAACACTAAACCATATCAGACATGTTAGCTACAGCCTACAGGTACTCAATTCCTTATGCCTTGTTGCACAGTACAAACCTGATGCAAGTCGAGAAGCTTTTTCTCAATTTCTTTTACAGTGTCATGCCTCTCTTGAATTTCTTCCAAAGTATTTAGTACCTGGAATCAGAGTACGTGGTTTACTTCTCATTTTCGGCAAAAGTTCCCAAGGTGGAAGACAAGGGAAAGATCATAAAAATTCTACATTAATAGAATATACCTGTCCACGTCCTTGTTCTTGGACTGCCTTCTGGAATATTTGCTCACTATTTCCAGTTTCTATTAAATTGTCAATTGTCTATAAAGGTGAAATGAATATACAGGTTAGAAACACACTCAATACATGAAGGGGCTGAACTCTACAATTAGGAATCTGTCTCACCTCTTCATCTGGTCTAGTTCCCGTAACTGTTTGACCATCAATGGGAAAACATAAGACCAACCATTAATAACTGTGACAATAGAACTATAACACAAGTATCTTAAGATGAAATGTATTTAAAAGGCATTCAAACCTGTAATGACTCTTCTCTCCACAACCTCACGATATTCATCTTGGATTCTTTGTCTAAGAGTCTAAACATATATAATGCATTGATAAGAAAAGAGTGGAGTTAACTGAGTCAGAGGTAACAAACTGAATGTGCAGAGTACATTTACCTGAAACTCGATCATTATCTCCCTAAACTTTTTCGTCAAGGAACTGCCATGAAATAAAATTAATTTACATGAGCTTAATAGATTATTAAATCTAATTTAAGGAGTTAAGTGCTCTGTAATTTAAAACATAAGTACTATATACAAACTTTGTCATGTTCATCCTTGATCTGTCAACACCCGTTCCCTTCTCACATCCAGGCTTCTGTCGGTTGGCTAAGTTCTGGGGGAGGATAATGGGAATCAGTAAATAACAGAGAAAATAACAAGAATATCACAGAGCTGATAGATCAAGGAACAGTTATTAGAGTATTACATCTTTGCTTATTCCTTCTAGTTTTCCTTTGACACCACGGGCAATCTTTCCCACTTCATCAATATCTTTTTCCATCCGCTTTTTGATTGCTGAAACAAGGGTAATTGTCTCAGTCTCTCAGAGTACTGAGAATGTAAAACTATGACAAGAGTAAATAAATATGTAAATGAATAAATAAAAGAGACCTGGAACAACAAGTAAAACATCAGGATACACAATGCTCAGGAAACAGTTACTGACAGTGTTCCAAGTTCTGAGTAGTAGAATATGTTCGCTGAAAATTCTATATTTAGGTTAAAGCTTTTCAAAATATGACCGTTGGAGAATAGTTTATACCTTTCATGGCAGATGCTTTTGTGACAGATTTTGACTCCTCATTTGCATCCTACAAGAAAAGTTCACAGTTATTTTCTACTTACTATTCTTATGCATACAAACATATTCAACCGTTAAACAAAACCCAAGACCAGCATCGTTCAATTAGTCTTAGCATAAGGTGGACTATTTCGTACGACGAAACGTAGTAAACCATAAACACTTTCTGTCAAAATGTGTGAAGGAGATGAGAATGCCACAAGTCTACAAGAGATCATTGGTTCTAACATAAAGATGAAAATGCAGATATAACATAGCCATGAGAATAGTCAATACAGAACCAAAAGCCAATGAAACTTAGATCTTCAGACCCCAATTTCAGATATGAAAAACACATATCTATATTAATACAAACTAAAACATAGGTATCGTAAAATAGACATGTACCTTAAGTTTTTTAAGAAGCCCGGATAGCTTTTCCACCTGTTTCTCAACCTCTTGGATCTACACCAAAATAAAAACATTGAAGAGCAGGAAGGCCTGACTTGAGAAGATATGAACTTAAATGAAAAAAAAAATGTCAACAAAAAAAAAAGAAGCAAACTCTTCACAACATAAAGTCCATAATGCAAGAGGAATAATCAATGTATGCATTTGATTAGGGATTTCTTCTTTCATGTATTCTCTTAATTAAAAATGATGATAGAATGCAAAAATCCCAAATGATTCACTAATTATGTAGTCTGCAACCCAAAGAATGATAACATTGTGTTGAGGAAAGACCTGCTTATTGAAACTATCCATTCCAGCATCAGATATGCTACGAGGAATTCCCATTTCAATATCATTTGTTCCAGAAGGCTGAGCTCTTGCCTCACTGACAAACGAATCCTAAAGCCAGAGAAAAATCACACAATTTAGCAACTGACTACAGAACATTGATAACCAATCTGGCAAAGGGAGATGCAAAACGGTTACAAATTTAGCAATCTGTTGAACTCAAACATACTCCTGCATAAAAAAATATATCTGTAACAGAAGTAAATTATAACAAAGGCACCCTTAGATTCAAAGTTTGAAAACTCAGAACTCTGTTTTTGTCTTTCTACACTTTCCCTTTCAAACAGTCACCTCATTAACTGGAGGGTAAAGTGTCACTGAAACTCAATTGATTGCGATCTTTATAGCATCCTATACAAAATTTGTCTTAAATTACATCCGATACTCACTAACAACACGAACTTTACATAAACATCACCAAGAAAAGAATCATACAAAAGTCACCACCACCACTAAAAGAGCACTGATTCAAAACCAACAGCATAAACCCTTTTTTAAAAGCAAAGCAAACAAACCCAGATCAGAAAACAATGACCTTCAGTTTTGAAACCGAATTCAATCAACTATAACAGTCAAAAAGGTAGAAACCCAATTACCGTAAGCAGGTCGTTCATCTTGAACAAGACTCAAAACCCAGAAACAGAGAGAAAAAGTGAACTCTGAAGAAGATGAAAGAGCTGTGAGAGTGATGAAGGTGTTGAAATCTTTTTGGGTCGTTGTCCGGCGATGGTACGTTGGAAAAACGGAAGAGGAAGAACCAAAAAGGACAGAGAGGCAGAGGTTTGAGGCCACGCGCTCAAAACGAAAGGCGTTACGTACGAATTTTGCAATTAATTATATTTTACGTTGATAATGGAGTGAGAGTTTATGCAACAAGGTTTATGTTCTGTCTGACAGCCTAACTTACCCAATGTCTACTGAGCTGTGAGATTTTATTTTTTATTTTATGAAGAAAAAAAAATTGCTCTTTTTGAGTCCATGATAGTTTTTAATTGGATTGATGAGAAAAATATATAGTACTTCAAATTAGGTTACCTGGTGCAAAATGGTTCCATGTGGAACTTTATATGGCCCTAGATACCAACTATTAGTTGAGAAAAACAAATTAATTGGAGATTTGGTCATGACATGGAAGACTCATGAATGTGGTATATATGAAGGAACCCTTTGAAATAGCTTGGGACCTTGGGTGTTTGAAGTGTATTCTTAAGCGTTTTCTGAGAGGTTGTGTGTATGTGCAGAATCAACGACTAGTATTGGTAGATTCATGACACGTTTGTTTATTTGGTAAGGAAAATATCATGAATCGGGGACAATAAGAACAAAGGGACAAAGAAATCGATATGAGAAATCTTTTTCTTAGTTCTCATTCATAGTCCATGTTATCAAAGTCCACAAATTCAAACCAAGAGGCCTACGGTAAATAGTTTGTTGGAGTAAAACAGTGGTTATATTAAATCGTAAGGCGAATTTGTGTGGCTGTATCTGACAATCTTTAAAATCAAAGTTGTATCTGACGATCTCTAAAATCAGAGCTAGTTAAAGTCTATTTAGTTGCATAACAAGATAAAAGGACTGAAAAACTTAAGATTTTGTGATATTTCAATGAAACCATGACATTCAAACTTTGAAATTAACTAATTGATCAAAATAAATTTGAAATTAACTCACTTTCATAGTTGAGAGGATTGGGCCAAAAATCAAAACTTCTGAACTGATGAGCTAAAATATAATTCGAAGGCCTAAAAGATATTTCCTTTCATTTTCCTGGTTTACTGAGCTCCATTTGGGCTTTATAAGATACTTGACTCATCAAAGTGGATGTCAAAGATGGAACTCTGCAGTGTCCTGAACGAATAGTTTAGTTCATATGCCCCATATTGTCACTGCCTCGGTGAACGTTTATCTTCCGGCATCTCAAGCAAAACAAAGCAAGTGTCAATCACATAAAAACCATATTTAGCATTCAAACGTTTCTATCTTAGCCACAAGGAAACAGATCCAACCTCCTATAAATGAGTATCTCACTTACATGATCACCACCACTGCTTCTTCATTTGCCATCTTATCTCAAGGTTAGCAGGTCTCATCTTTCTCAGGAACCCAGACATGACTAGTGCCAGAAGTCCGAGCAGAGGTCTCAAAATATGTTGCCTTGTCACTACGCTTTTCTTAGTAGTCTCCCTCATTGTCATGACGATATTGGCGCTCACCATTTTCAAGCCTAAACAACCCGAGATCAGTGCCCGACCCGTCGGCGTTGAAAACATTCAGTACACGCTCTTTCCAAATGTGACGCTAAATGTGACACTAAGCATGCTCGTCACGATAAATAATAAGAACTATGGAAGCTTTAGTTTCAAGAATGCCACGGCATATGTTACTTATCACGACACAGTTGTAGCCTTGGTTCCAATGGAGCATGCCTTTGTCCCTGCACGAGGGAAAATAAACATTACCACCTCTGTAGATCTTATGGGCGACAAGCTGATATCGAACCCTCATTTCATGGAAGATGTCACTAGTGGGATTTTCAATCTGATCTCAACTGCTGATTTACATGGAAAAGTGACTGTGCTCAAGTTCGTGAAGTTTGGCGCTACGGCTTTTAGCACCTGTGACATCTCATTTTCCATAAAAACACAGCAAATCGATTCTAAATGCAAATCCAAACTGAAGATGTAGTTCATATCTGGAAAACTTGGTATGCTGCATGATGTACCTGCTCATCATCTTGTACTGCTTTTGTATATTTTGGAAAGTTGCCGTTTATGTAAGTTAACGCTAGTGTCAAAACCTTGAGAGCTTTTTCTTCTGTATGTATAAATGGATGAATTGGACCTTCTTCAGTCAACAATCTATCTAACAAACTCATCCTCTTCACACCAGCTAGCTGCCTTTTTCAACTTCTCATTCATTATTCTGATGATGACCCAAAAAAATACGTACCTAGCCAAATAGTTTTGAGAAATTAGTTGGAATTCCATGTGCTATACAAAAGCGTAGCTTTCAATCACAGATTTAGGATTGAACAACCAAAACGACCCTTCATGTAACGGCTAAAGAAAGAGACTTGTAAAGATTGTGGTTGGATATCGATAGTGAAAGACAAAAAGCATGGAGCCTTTCCAACAGGAAGAAACTTATGAGATCAAGTTCCGTCTTATCTTAAACGATTCGGAGATTTATATGTTACTCGCTTGCAAATGTAATAACCGATACAATGAATCAAAGACTAAATTCAGAGTAACGCGCTAACAAACACATGATATAATTTTATCGAACTAGTGCGCTACGACAAAACAAAACCCATGTATGAAAAACCAGCAATGTACGTAGTTTCTTAACATATCAAAATGACGAGAAATATATGATGCATAACTTGTAACTAACAAGACAACGATAGATTATCAAAGTATTTAAATTAAGTTCTGATATATTGTCTGGGGTGGAAGAATCAGACCTGTGACTACATTGCTCCTCATTTCAAGACCTCAAATTAGTAAAGAAGATGAATCATGAATGAATGTTGACCAAGTTTTACACTTCCTTGCAGCCGTCACAAAGCTTCTTCCTTCTCAGATAAACACAGACAAACACAAATTTGTGCATTGTTTATATGGTTGCAAAGATATGAAATTAGGTAACCAGATTATATGCTCAACCTAAATTCTTTAGAGTAGTTTAGGGCCGGCAAATAATAAGCTAATATTTGCGAGTTAAGAAAAGTATATTCATGCTCTCGATCATGTTTGAGCAACGAAGTGCATGTTCATCAAAGTCTGAATCATCTGTAGTATATTATTCGGATTTGATTGTTTTTTGGGGAATAATTAGTGATCGATTCGACTCACGGGGCCCTAATTTCACTTCTATTTTCTCATCACCATCACGGGGAGTACTAGTACTAGTATTGCCTGCCGTATTAGAAATTTGGAAGATATCGTGTATTCTCTAAAGTCAATGCTAAACCAAAATTACAAGTCACCATTTAATTTGGTGGAAGATTGAATGAATTCATGGTCTAATTCTGAGGAGGCATATTATGCATCGATTCGTGGCACATGGCTCTAGTTCTAATCGCCCTCTAATTCAAATCAATTGTCATTTACTCCATCGCCGAATAGAATACAAGTATAGTAGTCCAGAATTTTCTGAGACCAGTTTCTTCTATTCTATGTATAAATGGTATCTAGGTGCCGTCATGGCCTCTCAATCAAGACTAAATGGTCCTAATCAATCAAGCAACGCATGCAATATAGGAATAAAGTAATGTATAATATACATGTCGGAATTTGGCAAAATCTTGATCTATAATTCCCTGTATGCATTGCTATGGGATGGATTATAATGGTCTATTAAGTTAAGACAACACTCTTTAAGTTGATTATGTGCCGATATGACAAATTACATGTTACGAGAAGCATGTTAAATGAAAACTGAAAGTGAGAGTTCTCTCCTCTTTGTCCAGCTGCGAGCGCCATTTCATCTTCGTCAAGCAGGCGTCGTCGAGTCCGTGTAAGTCTGATGTGATCGGATCGCAGTGGATGTCTGAAAGAGAGGATCGAGCATTACTTGTGGCCTCGATACTAGTCGACGGATTGGATCGATGTTAGGAGATCGAAGGCAGTCTGGCGCGGCTGTCATGACTCAAGAGTCTATGATGACGCGCGGTTAGATCATATGAAAATGGTTTGATGATATGGGATGCGCTTCATGGATCCGATACGGGGGGAAGTTGTGATTGGAAACAACTACACTTCTTGGTGCTGCGGGAATGTGATTCTAGCTTATTGTAATTTAGGACTTCAGACTCAACGTCTTCACCTTATACTCACTAGTAAGTTTCACTAACGACTCAAGTGTAAAAGAAAATTTTGCATTCCCACATCATAGGCGGACCTAGTAAGGAGCGCACCCAGCTCCCGCTGGGTAACTTTTCAAAGCCCACATGGAAAAAAAAATTACCGCTTGGGTAAATATGGTGAAAACCCAAAGCCCAACTTACTCAAAAAAAAAAACTGCTATCTAGCAGTACGTATCTCTCGTGCACTCTTCTTCTCTCCATTCTCTCTCTACGTATTTCTGCTCTTCCCTCTTCAGTCTTCTTTTTCTGTTCTTCTTTCTTCATATGATCAATAGTGATCATCTCTCAATCTCTATCTCAATCTCTCAATTTTCTCAAGTCTCAATCTCTTCGTTTTATTTCATCACATCATCTCTATTCTCTTGGTCTGTTTTTTCTTCATCTCTCACTCTCTCAATCTCTTCATCTAAGCTACATCCACTCTCAATCCTTTTCATCTCAGATACAAATGTATTTTTCTTAATCTCTTAATCCTCTATTTTATTCCCAACATAAATTGCATTTTGAAAATCAGATTTGGGCATTTAGGGTTATGATTTGGGAATTGGGGATTTCTCAATTTGGTCTAACTAGGGAATAGGGATATGGGGTTAAGCTAGGTTTATCAAGAATTTTACATTGTTGATGATTTTTTTTTCCGCTCACCTAACTTTTAAACCCTAGATCCGCCACTGCCCACATGAACTAAAAACCTGAAATCCTAAAAGACAGAACCAAACCACAAAACAAAAGAGCCAATTTAAACATTGAAATGAAAAACTTTGTGGGTGACATGATGCAATTTAGAAATTAACACGGCAAAATTACCAAAGAAAATAGCACTTCCGTAAGTGTTGTTATCATCTCTACTTTTCTTTCGACACTTTGAAAAAAAACACGCACACAAATTAAAACACAAAACCTCTCCGAACACCCCCTCACGATGTTACACTGTTAACATCTGATTTTTTTTTTTTTTGCGATTGATATTACACTATTAACTTCAATCCGAGTTGAGAAGAACGTCTAATCAAAGCTTCTGGAACACGGACTTGTCTCTTGCTTCAGTTGCTTGTTGGACCTGATCGATGTTACTATTGCAAATTGATGGAGCACTGAGATGGACTCTCGATCTACCGGTACCGGTCCTCCTCCACAGGCTAAAATCGCATTATTAGTGGTCGTTAACTATGTGATTGACCACCTAACTTTGATTTGCATGCTACTAATCAAAATATATCCCAAGCCAAAAGGATTGGCCAACTAAGATTTCTGATAACTAGATATCACCAAAGAAATCGATTCAAATTTAGTTTGGACGCTGATGGGTATCCCATTCTCAGTTTCTCACTGACATATCCAACCGAGTCTGCATATATATTCCACAAGTCTGATCGATCACATTCCCACTTGAAATATTTGGTTCATGCAGAGCACATATGCAAAACTAATCGCTACCAAGTCCACACTTCAAATTATATTGTATGTAATTGATTGATATATACTATTGAGGAGTGGACGATTACCCTAATAAGCAAGGAAGGAGCACGTACTGCACATTATCCGTTATATATGCTCTTCATCAAATTCTTTAACAAATGATGATGACGAACCAGAGAACTATTGATGACGAACCGAAGAATATTTACTTGGTCAAGACCAAATACTAAGATAGCAACATTCTTGATTATTTGACTGCTTCAACTACGACTTGCAATCAAAATTTTCATAATCTTGTTATATATGTATGGTGTAATTATTAGATTGGATGATCCTAATTAAGATTGAAGTTCATGTACTATCGCAATGGGACCTACCATTAAATGTGTTTATATATATATACACACACAGTCCGAATTAGAGGCGGACGTCCACACTCCATTCTCCACCGTTCGGCGCTGACGACGGCGCATCTCTACCCGAGCGAACACCAGAGGCGTCCCCAATCATTTTCTCTCCCCGGTGAGTCCACCGAATTCCAGTTTTCTGGCGAGATCGATCTTGTCTGAAGTTTTTGGTGGAGGTTGCTGTCTAGACCTTCAGATCGATCTCGCCAGGAAGAGAAAGTGATCGGGGACGCCGCTAGTGTCCGCTCGGGTGGAGGCACGCAATCGTCGGAGCCGTCGGGTGGAGAACAGAGGGACGTCCGCACTTTAAGAGCTGTGCGAACGTCCTCTTTAGAACGGCTCCGTGTGTGTGTGTGTCTATATATATATATTGACCTATTTTCCTATCATATTTTCTTATCATAGCCGTTCAGTATTTAAATATACATGATTAGATAATCTCTGCAAATTTCCAGTTAATTTGGTTATCGTTAAGGTATCGAAAATGTATTAAATCAATGAACGAACCAAATATGTTCGTCCTGAACCGTATGTTCTTTTAACTCTAAATCACAGTTTTGAATGCCTTAACCATTATCAATTTGGCTGAAAATATGTAGAGATGATCTACTCATATATACCTAGATATTGAACGGTTAAGATGAGAAAATGTGACCAAAAAGTTGGTTGAATAAAGAAATCCGTACCTTAGCTCAACATTATATATATATATATAGACACACACCGTGGGCTCGATTGAAAAATTATTAATGGAGATTGGAAAATATATGAAGTTTATGATTTTAGTTGAATTTTTGTTGAACTCGCTTATATTCTCTCCTAAAATCTCTACTCTATATGAATCATAAATCATATTTTTACTGACGATGTTGCATTTGTAGAGGTCACTGACTCACTGATCGAGTACATTAAACTTAGTTATTGGTCTAATTCATAGGATTACCTAATGTTAAGAAGTTTATATTAAGTTGAATAATTCATCATGATCACCTCATTATCCTATGATACGGATTAATTAGCAAGTTGATGTACAAATATTCACGCATCATTAGGAAACTTTTCTAGACCACAGCTACAAACATCCCTATTGAGCTTTATCTAATATTGTCAATTAGCATGCACCAACTTCGGCACTTTGGTGGACAAGAAAAGTATACATCAATAATGACATGTTTGGTTTGCATAGGAAAAAAAAAAAAGAGCCTTATCTCTCATCCATCATATATAAGCGATTAAGAGAGGAATACATATATCTATGAATTATATATGAGTCGTTGAAATGGTGGTTGTTGTGCGATTAACATCAAGGCATATATGTATCTGCTTAATTCCCTTCACCCTCTTCGCTATAAGTCTATAATATCAAACAATTAAGCACATACTGTAGCTAGGTACAGCATCTTAACCTTTAATAATGGTTAGAACAATCTGAATCGAGACGCAAGAAGAAAGGTGTAGAGGAATGTTGAGAAAGTAAAGAGTCAATCAGCATAAGAATAAAATGGTTGGGACTTGGGAATATAGCTGAGCTAAACTGCTCGATGATCACCTGCCTTTATAATCCTCGTATCGTGCACATGGAGGGGTCTTCCATTGCAGCCGTTTCTGGGTATTTCTTTATATGAATATTATGGCCTGCCAGAGGTTGAAGATGATTCAATATTTAAACCCATCAATCTACTTTTTTCTATTAATTTAGATATTGTTACGACTGGCTGTCTTTCTTGCTTAGCTAATTCCTAGCTATATACACTTTTTGCTTTGACCGTACAAGGAAGTGAATTAAGGAACTTAATTACATCCTTTTGCTAGGATTCTGCGGGGATTCTTGTGCCCCTTGCATGTATAATGTTTGCATAATTATTAAGAAAATATATCAATATCTTAGCGATCTGCATAGAAGTATTTTGTATTGTAATTTTTTTGATAAATTCATTAATTTATGAGAAAATTTGATAACATATTCAGTAAAAATGTGGTTTGACATGTGAACAATGATAAAATTCGAACAACTTCTATCTCGAAAAGAATCAGTTCTTTTAACTCGATCAAGAGCAATTATATAAGAACATATACTTTGTTTAGCTCTTGAGTTTTACATTATGTAAACCTAAAAGTACATATACATATCACTACAGGTGGTCGAGTTGATAATTGGAAAGCCTCCAAGTGCTTAACTACGTACCAACTAAAATACAAACCTCCATATCTGGATTCGAATATCGCCCGATTGCTCCGAGTTATACTTCAATCTAAACTTAAACATATACATTATCACTGGTGTGTAGAATATTTTCTCATCAGTCAAGTTCATTTAAGCACGACAATTGCTAAATATAACTATACACAAAAGGGCAGCCTTGTTTGGTGACTGTTACCATGACAATCGCTTTCATTTGCGACTTTGATTACTTTAAGCAATTCCTGCTTGATTCTAGGGTTGATTAGCTAATTTAGCTTAGAGGGCAACTTCAAAGAACAATACTTTAATTTATCTCTTATTAGCCATTACTTTGCTTATTAGGCCACGTACTTACATTAACGTCTTAATTAATAAGACACGTGGTGGCATCATAGAACTTTTACTAGATAGTCTTGTACCTCATAGGCTCATACAAGTTCAGTTAGTCTTAGATTATGTTTTATTGTAGTTGAGGAATATAATACATCCCTACAAGTTCAATAAGCTCCTACTGCCAATGAAAACAATACAACCCTAATTCTTATGACCGGTTACAAAGAAAATATATATGAATATGCAGAAACTAGAACTAGTAACTAAAGATAACTATTTACATATAGCCCATTTTATGTGAAGAAATATACAACATTTATATATCCACAGAATTTTCCTTCAGTAGTTTTACAAATTAACTAAGAGTTTGGATACAATGGAGTTCATTGAAAATTAAACAAGATAATTCACTAACAGATTTAAAGGAACCAAACACAACCCTTTTTTCTTTAAGTCTGTATTTTGACCATTTTTCCCTGAACAATCACTACTGTTTTCATCTGCCTGCTTCATTTCTGCAAAATGCTCTTTACCCTACAAAATCAACAGGAATAATACCAAACAAAGGGAATTAATCTGCTAACCAATTACCAATATAAATGATAAATTAAAAGAGGGAATAATTTATTTTCCAAGCTAGAAACAATTAATAATGGAAGATTTAAGAAGAAGTAAAGAATATACCAAAGAATTAATGTTGATACGATGATCTTCTATCTTTCTGGGATCCATATGATCAATTGGTCTGAAATCACCAATCTACATATTGATAAACGGCAACAACAGTCAATTAATTCCTAGAAACATACAAGATTATATATAATTCCCAAAGGGAATTCACAAGTGACATATAAAGAAAATTGATATATACTTCATCGATCGATCATCAGACCTTGGGACTATTAACAGGAGAACTAGCAGTATCCTCCAAATCATGATCCCCAATCTTCTTGGTTCTTGTTTTCTTCAATTTTTTCGGCACGCTGTTGTTATGCGAGACTCTCCATGCAGCACCAGAAGAAGCATCAGAAACCAAAGAAGAGCAGAAACTAGCCTGCTGTTCTTGAGCCGCTGCTCTATTACTGTTCGAGAAATCTTCGAAGTACTTAGTCCAACCACTCTCTTCCTCAGTGCAGGAGTACGTCGCTGCTGTTTCATTAGAAGGAACAGCTCTGATCATAGACGATGAACCAAAAGACCTATCCATCGTATCAATCTTATCAAAAACTAAAGAAGAAACTCAAATAAAAAAGAGATAAGCTCTAGCTAGCTAGATTTGGTCTTGCCCGAGAGAGAGAGAGAGAGAGAGCGGCCTCTTGGTTCTGAGAAGACCTGGGATTTTATAACAGGAAGAGAGAGATGATTAAGGGAATGGAGAAAATGGGGAACCCATAATGTTATTAGAATCTGATGAGAGTGGGCCAGAAGTTGAGGACGACATTAAAACCAGAAGTTGCAACATAAAACCAAATGAGGGAGAGAACGTGCAGAAGAGAAAAATACAAAATTATATGAGAGGGGGAAGGAGTACGTTGACCTTTGTGGTTCTGATCGAAAGAGATTTTCACACACCAATTATAGGGTTACCTTTTTTTTCCAGTTTTTCCTTTGTTACGACTTCTGACTTGGCCTAATTCCTTCCCAGTTAATGAGGTCAATAGAAAAACCTAACTGAAAACTTGGACTGGCTCTGGCCCGAGAAATTAAGCTTTCCAAGTAGAGACTTTCAAGAGAAAATAATTCATCAGCCCAAGTAGATTTTGGCACTTTGCATTTGCCTAACCATGCCTAACCCTTTTATTTGGTATTCTTACTTCTTATTGAATTGGGGTTACATTACACAGCAGACTAATGTTTATAGATCAAAGGAAGTTGCGTCTCGAAGACTTACCCAGCATATAGTTCTGTCCTGCTGCATCATTAAGCTTTGCATACCTGCTCGCACAGCTAACATGTCAAAAACTTGAATTCTATAAGATGAATGTGTTTATTAGATTGGATTTTTATGTGACAAAGTGCAAATCAAACTCGATTAGGACTGGACAAATATGCATTCAATTGGTCTGAGTGGTTAAATTTGTCCACAAAAGAGGACCATGCATTGTGATGCATATGTAGGGATATGACCCAGACTTTTCTGTCTTCCTCGATCATAAGTAGAGAATAAATACAAATCACAATACCACGTAAAAAAAGAAGTGCTTTTACATATAGTATCTGCGATTCTGAGGTATAAGGCGTATAACGTTACCCAAGATAGGATAAGTTTGAATTGGTTGAAATTGAATTGGAGACTTACAAGTTGATATGATAATCGCCTGCATAACAATGAATATGCGTCATCTTGGCTCTCGGCACATATATGCGCATTCATATGCAAATGAACGATCATTCTGTTTGAGGAAAGAAAATAAGAAAACATCAAAGAATAGTACTGCTGTAGAACATTAGGAAGATGTTGCAGAAAATGAAAAGTTGTGTAGCTAAGCTTGCATCTGGCGTTTCTAGACGAAGAACGTACACTTTAGAGAGACATTATTGCTAAATTAGACACGCCATAAATAAAATTTCAAGGAAAATTATTGCCACCAGCAGGAGGATTTGGCCACATAGTACTGTTGTCATGATCCGCGAAGGGAAACATCATTTCCTCCCTAAATCCCATATGCTGATGATGATCTTGATGTGGTGGTGGTGCTGGCGCATTCATCATGTCCATGAACCACGAGTTTTGTGGCTTCAGAGTTACCATCTGCATCATTTGTGGTTGCATTGCCTCCATGTTATGCATCTGATCAAAAGCGTCCAGGGTTGCATGTTGCATGATGCTACCCTCTTCGCCACTCTTCATCGCCCTGTTGTTGTTGCTTCCCTCACTGTTAGTCTTCATCGACGGCATCCTATTCTCCCTTGTAGCTAGCTGGCAACCCTTGTGCTCCTTGCACATGATTAGGGCTCTCCATAGCCTTATTATTAATGTTCTTCATCCTGAGTTGTATCTCTTTCAGGTGCTGGTCAATGACCCAGTTGAGGTCAGTTAGGTCTGACATTGTTAATTCCTGGAAACATGACTTTCCAGTTAGGCTTTGAAACATGACACGAGCCATCTCCTTTTCCCGATTATCTTTCTTTTGCTTCTTGAGCTGTTCTTGAGCCTTGTTGATTCTTTGCCTCAGGAAAATCTCCTGATTTACCATCTTCTTGTTTTGATCCATTTCGGGCATGGTCTTGAACTGCGTAAGTACGCGATGGGCTCCCAAGAGGGAAGGCCAGACTTCAGGCTGGGAGTCATAGGGGCTGTAGATAATAGCACAAGCATCAATGTCACAAAGGGTGGTGAGTTCTCTCACCTTCTTCATAAGACCCATCTTCCTTTTTTTGAATGTCGCTTTTCGAGCACTGTCATTAGTGATGTAGGTAAGTTTCACCTTCTTTCTAGTCATGGCTTGAAAGAAAAGATGAAAATTTGCAAACTAGGAAGAAGGGATGAAGGAATAGCCTTTCTGGTTTGCTCTTTTATCTGAAGAGACTTTGCTCTATATAAAGAACAGGCAAGGGGCTACCTAATCAATGTTGCTTGAAATGCTGCAATTTTTTTGACGTTTTCGGTTGGATGTGAGATTTAATGACTGCCAATTTTGATGCTTGAATGAGAGACAAATCCATTTTGATTTTGTTTGAGAATGGAGCATATATATAAATGCCAATTGTGTTGCCATGTGTTTGAGCATGAGACAAAGAGGTCTAAAAGTAGTAATATATGAGTCCGGATTTATTTCCTAATGTGTATGAGAAATGAGGATTTCATATGAATGAATGATAATGAATGCGAGTTAATGCAAAATCTGGGTTGATATTCTTAGCAAAAGAGAAGATTGCCAAGATGATTTTTGATAGTGGTTTTCATTTGTTCATACAATGATATATAGATTGTTTGTATCTCAGGCAATCAATGGATGGGAGTTGTGCATGTTCCTATTTTTTTGAATATCACTTGTAAGGTAAACTTTACGATTTCAATTATAGTTAATAATATGGTTTTATTTGTCTTTGGTTATATACTTTGTATCTATGTTTTTTGTAGAGAAAAATCATTGGTACGTTGTATGCAGAATATGTTTGTGATGGAATGAAAATGTATATCAACTCTAACTGTATAACATAATATGTCAAAGAGTTATGCTAGCTAAAAATCTATGCATTGCCAATATATGTGGTAGTGTGGTACCATATTCGAGTTTCTCTCATCTCGTTTTCGTTTATTTATAAAATAATGAATGAATATGTATTCAAGCAACCATACCAGATCAATGACAAAGAACTGAAGTTCCAAGTTCCCAACACGACAGACATCTTTCCATATTCTTCACCTAATTCATATCAATGTTAATGGGTGAGCACTGAGCAATGATATGTATTGAGCGAACAGGTTAACCTGAGAGCAATCTGAGAGTGTTGAAGAATCGAATAACTTGAGCACATTATTAATTAAGAGGTGCAAAAGACCAAATCTCAACAAGTGCATGAAAGATGATAAAACAATATGAAAAGACATATCATTATATGCTAAAACAGGTAACTAGGTTACAATGTGCATTATCCTCTCAAAAAATCAATCAGCCATGCATCGATCTCTTTCTCTTTCTTCTGTCAAAATAATGCTGGGAAAAATTGGAATCAATCGTCAACTGTTCCTATCGGAAATACATAAGTATTATATAGAGCAAGGATAATCTTTGATTAGCCAAAATGGATTTTTGGTTCTTGAAAACACAGGTGACACTGCATATGGTCGACATGGCGGAGATGACGACGATGATCATATCCCAACCGAAAAGAGGTCCGGTCCAATAATACTTGATAGCTAAAAAGACTGCAATTCGATCAACGAAGAAAATATTGAATGCACTTAAATCCGGTTTCATGTCAGCCGGCGGAGATAGCCAGCTGAGGACCAAGAATCTTCCTACAGTATAGATCGTCGTGAAGGCGCCATATATCAGAGCAGAAGTCATGGGGGTGCAAGGGAATTTAAAGTGATTGGGGCGGGTTATTAGCAGAAACCACACTGCAAGGTTCTCAATTATGAGGAGGACAATCTCTAAGTGGATCAGTTTCAACTTCAACGACGCCCTAATTCGTTTCTTCTTCTTCTCAATCTCTTCGTCTCCCATTGTTGCCTGCATGTTGATCGTAACAAATTGCTCGCCGGCAGCCATATATAGAATAGCTCGAGGGTTTTGAAGAGGTATATATGATGATATATTTATGAGGCATGCCTAGCTATATGGCACGCCCCGCCAAATTACACTAGTAGAAAAAAAGGCTTAAGGGACGAGTATTTTCATATTTTGTCGTTTAAGCAACACCTAAGCGACGAAAACTAATATCGTTGCTAAAAATACATTTTTCGTCGCTACAATTTTCTGGAGCGACGAAATATTTTTGTCGCCTAAACTTCGTCACCACAGGTCCTACTCAGGCGACAACAAAGATTTTGTCGCAAATTATTTATGTAGCGACGAAATCTTAACACTTAAGCGACGAATAAGTTTGTCGCATAATATCTTTAACCTAACCGACAAATTTATATTTCGTCGCTTTATTTTTAAACTAAAGCGACAGAACTTTTGACTCTTGAGCGACGAAAATGTTCGTCGCATGATATCTTGCACCTAACCGACAAATTTACGTTTCGTCACTTTAGTCTAAAACTAAAGCGACGAAAGTGTTGACTCTTGAGCGACGAAATTGATTGTCGCATGATATCTTGTACCTAACCGACAAATTTAATTTTCGTCATCTGAGGTTAACACTAAAGAGACGATATGATTGACTTTAGCGACGAAATATTTCGTCGCTTAAGTGAAATCTTCTTTATTATATCCTCTGCATCACTTCCAGATTGAAAAACTGGAGGAAAACAGATCGAGCTACAGTGAAAAAAAATCTGCACAGATCAATCTGGCAAATCTCTGGCTTATTTGATGCATGATATCATCTTCATCCACTAGTTTGTAGTTTGCTGGTACATGCTCTTTCTCCCTCTTTTCTACCATTCTTTCCGATGAGTTTTCCGGTGGAGTATTCCGGTCAATTATATATTGTTATTCTTTTGTTCCTAATTTTTTTAGATGTGTTGGTTTTAGGATATGAGATGACACGGTATTCCGAGAGAAGATGACGATGCGCTAATACACCCTGCAAATGGGGAAGCATGGAATTCAAAATCTTTTGACTTATCATTTCTTGATTTCGTTTCAGACGTTCGAAATGTAAGGCTCGGACTCTCAACATACGAGTTTAATCCCTATGGAAACATGAACTTGTCTTACGTATAGTATCTGGCCTGTTATTGTTGGTATGACAAGACTAGTTTTTTATCTTGATGATCCAAATGAGGGTGGGGGTTGGAAAGTTGTTAACATGATGTCACATAGATATATTTACATTGCAACTACACTTGAGATGAGTATTGTAAATAGAGATATTGAGAATGTCACTCTTGAACCATATCAAGAAGCCTCGACGTCTAATATCCCCGATACGGAGACTATTCGCATCAACAACGACATCTACTTCCAACCCCGCGAGTACGTACGTTCCCATTTCTAATTTGGAGTTTGAATTTGGTTCATTTCCATTCATCCGGCCAGACGACGAAGAGGAAGACTCAGACAATCATTCATATGAAGTGAGTGAGGATGATTTAGAAGACAGAGACTACATTGATAGCGATTGAAAACTCATGGTGTGTTAAAACATCAAATTTTCGATTTAATTATGTCATGAATTTATTATATATGTAATGAATTTATTCTATAATTAGTTGTGATATGTATTAATTTTCTTAGACGACGGAATTATTATTTTTTTAAACAAACTAAAATTATTAATCTCTTAAGCGACGAAAGTATAACTTTTCGTCGCTTAAGTACTGAAATTTTTAGTGGCACCTATTTCGCCAAAACTTTCAGAAAAATTTGAACCAAATTTTTGAAAGTTTCCTTATCATCCTCTGCCTCACTTTTCATTTCTCTATATATTTGAACTCGATCTCTCTTCTCTCTCCCTCCTCTCCTCTACCCCAGTTTCCACGCACTGATCGAGAGACCCCTAGAGTACTCTAGCTTTCCCTCTGCCTCTCCTTCTTCTTCCCCACCGTCGCCTCTCCTTCTTCTTCGCCACCGTCGCCTCTCCTTCTTCCCTCTGCCTTTCCTTCTTCATCCTTCTGCCTCTCCTTCTTCTTCACCACCGTCGCCTCTCCTTATTCCCTCTGCCTTTCCTTCTTCTTTCCTCTGCTTCTCCTTCTTCTTCGCCACCGTCGCGTCGCCTCTCCTTGGCAGCCATTTTCATGGAAGGACTAATTTTCCTCCTCCATTGGACTCCGCACCCATCTCGCAATAGGACTCCGCGCCATCTCGCCAGCGGACTCTAGCGGACTCCGCGCGCCATCTCGCCAGCGGCCTATTCCTCGCCTTTATCGATCTCGGTTGAAATTGAGTTGCTTGATATTGGTTGTAAGATATTGGGGTTGATTGTAAGAAGTTGGAGTCGGAGGTGGTGTAGGAGGCGGTGAGGATCTGGTTGATCAGACATAATTATAAAAAAATTAATTATTTCTTTTCAGATTAGCGACAGAATTCAATAATTCCGTTGTTTAAGGGAAAAATAATTTTTTTGTGTCATTAAACAATATCCATCGCTTAAGGAAATTATTTGGTCGCATTATTTCTAGCAACCAAAGAAAACTTGTCGCTAAATTAAAAAGTTTCGTTGCTTAACATTAAAGCGATAAAATAAGATACGTTGCTCAAGGAGTTCAGCGACGAAAAAAATTCGTCGCTTAAGGAAATTATTTAGTCGCATTATATCTAGCGACGAAAGAAAACTTGTCGCTAAACTAAAAATTTCGTCGCTTAACACTAAAGCGACAAAATAAGATACGTCGCTTAAGGAGTTAAGCGACAAAACAATTCGTCGCTTAAGG
This sequence comes from Fragaria x ananassa, assembly GCA_034370585.1. Lineage (NCBI taxonomy): Eukaryota > Viridiplantae > Streptophyta > Magnoliopsida > Rosales > Rosaceae > Fragaria > Fragaria x ananassa. The sequence goes on along the minus strand of CP139754.1, from coordinate 30,521,943 downwards.
AAATTATTTCGTCGCCTTGATCTGTGGCGACATAAACTGTACCTGTCGCCTGTTCCGTTTTCTTAGGTGATGGATAATATTTTTTTTTCACTTAAGTGTCTATGAGACACGTCATATGCAACGAAGCTTAAGCGACGCCGGTTTCGTTGCTTAAGTCGTATGGCGACAAAACTTGGCACTTAAGCGACGCTTAAGACTTTATTTCTACTAGTGTTAGCAAGGAGTTTCCTTGAGCATTTTGATGCAAGCATGGCTCAAGGAAGGTTTTGGAGAGCACATGAGCATTCTAGAAGCATCCGGAGTATTATGGAAGGTCTTGGAAGCATCCGAAATATTATGGAAAATCTTGGAAACATCCAGAATATTATGAAAGGTCTTAGAAGCTTCTGGAAGGATCGGGAAGAATTCAGACAACTCTAGAACTCTCTAGAACCTTATAGAATCTCTAGGACATTCCGGAACTCTTTATAACCCTAGAGAGACTCAATGCTCAACACTACTCCGGAAGTCTCTAGAATACTCAAGATAACACTTAGAGTTGTATAGAAAACTCTAGAAGTCTCTATACTTGTAAATATCCTAGAATTGTCTAGAAACTTAGGCAAGGGGGAGGATGCCTATAAATAGGGAGGCACCCCTCCCATTTGAGATATAGAGAGTTAGATAGTATTCAAGTTCACTTGTAAAGCTTTGTAAAGTTCTCTTAAAGCTTAATAAAAGCTCTCTCTTTCAAAGATCTTATCCCTTCGTTCGGGTGTTCTAGCCATAGCGTTTGAAGTGCTAAGGCCACACGAGGAGCTTAGGAAAAAGGAATCTCGTGACATATAGCTAGCTAGCTGATTTCTATACGAATACATATTCCAAAACATAGGCGGAGTCCAATTCCTATTAGAAAAGGACCGCCGCGCCACGCACTATCTTAATTTGCTATCTTTTGTCATTTTTCTTCCTAGCTTACAAAATCGATTTTGATATCATCTGAAATAATTAATTAATTATGAGATACAAGGACCGATTACAAATTTGAATGAACATGTATTCAAGTAACCCTAGCATCACGTATTTTGCCCAATGAGTTTTGCAGTGTAGAAAATAGAAAATATGGCTTGTAGGCTTGGGCTTTGTATAGCATTATACCGTATCGAGCTTGGGCTCATGTTTCGTATCCAACCAAACCCGGTAACCCGCTAAACCTTCCTCTCTACCAAGCTTACAAGTTGCAAGTTACAACTGTTCCCAATTCTCAGAGGTGAAGAGAATCGCAATACTGGGAAAAGACCAAACCTTTTAGAGTCTTGAGGTAAGTAGCTTGGTATTGATGCAAATTTTGCATACATTACCACCCAATTGACTGTGAATTCATAGAACCAAACTGAGCTTAGTGTCATTGACTGATACCCATTAACGTTCACTGCTTCGAATTTCAGGGTTTTGCAGTTTCAGGAGACGGAAGATGAAAGTCAAGATCTTGCGTATCCTTTCTCACTCTTTTATGTTCATCTATCTCAGTTATACTATCTTTTTTTTGTTTTGTTTTACCTTCTGGTTTCAAGTCTATTGCATTATATCATAGTAGAATGACTCTCTGCTTGATAGTATTGGATTAGTATGAATTGGGTCTATCAAGAATTACTGTAGTTGATTGGCTTGAAAGTTGTACTTCCTAAGTTGTTGGGTAAGAAAACCCTGTATGTTCTTGATGGCATTCAAGACCTGAGCTTGAAATGGAAGTTGTTAGCCTAACATGTTAGACACCATGTATCTGTGTTTTTTTGGGTTTGAGTATTCTGGTAATATTATGAAAGGCCTATGCTCTAGTATAATCAAGACTGGAACTTGCAATACTTTCTCTAGTATATTATTCATGAGTCTCTAGCATAGATACTTGTATAAATTTATTTTGTTTTAGTGTGATAATAACATGGAAATGCTTGTATGCTTTAGTTTACATGTTCGCTAGTTATCTAGCCTAAACATGATATATCTTTCTTATCTTTCTTGTAATTTGTGAAACGTCAATGCTGCAAGCATTTTGAAGAAAGGGTTTTTTCTTGACCTGCCCTCCTCTTTGTGACTTTCTGCTGGGATTTCAAACAGAGTATTTCTCTTGCCCTCTTCATCCTTTTCCCATCTCTTTTCTTTTGATTCTAAATTTTGGATAGTATGATCAATTTATGTAGTTTATACCTATCATTGATGTTCTCTTTTGTGAGGTGTGATATATTCATTTTATTCTTGTGTTTTTGTTCTACCTGTAGGTGGCATGCTGTTGCTGCATGGACATGGGATGCACAGGACGAAACATGTGGCATTTGTAGGATGGCATTTGATGGTTGTTGTCCTGACTGTAAGCTCCCTGGGGATGATTGCCCACTAAGTAAGTCACAAACATTATATTCTATCATTTCTCTTAGTTCATCAGATAAGTTCAAATAGGAGTTCAGACTTTGCTTTTGAGAAGTGGCTCGAATTTTTCTGTATCCACATATGGTCATGCCTTTTTTTTTTTCAAGTGTAATTGATATGATTACTGTGGTACTTGCAATGATCTGTGCTAAAATTGCTGGTTGTGTTATGGTACAATTTATACAATTGATTATTAACTTACAAGTATCAAGATTTGGGTTTTCTTTCTTTTCTCCTACTAAATACCTAAAATAGGATTCAGATACCTGACATAGTCTATGCTGATGTTTATCAAAATCAGCTACCATGATATGATTCCAAACAAACTGTGATATCCTATTTTGTCATTTTCTTTTTGGGGACTAGAATAGTATATTTATGATCAAGAAGGCCAACCAAATTGCTTATTAGTTATTACTCAAGCATTTTGCCTTTTTTTTCATGGCCTAAACTATTATTCTCTGTTGAACCTGAACATCGAGGCATTAATGGATTCTAGTTTTAAGATTCAGTAGCAACTTGTAGTTTGGATTCTATGGAACTAAGACCAGTAGCTTGCTTGATGCATTTATACGTTTGTCTCTAAACTATAGTCTGACATAGGACAAAGAAAGTGAGAATCAGAGTGAGGTTTAGGGTCAGAGAAGAAAGAAAGTTAGAAACTTGAAAAAGAAAAAGAAAAAGAAAAAGAAAAAAAGAGAGTAGTTTTAGAAGAAAGAAAAGGCGTATGGCTACTCTAGTTTCAGAGAACATGGGTGATAGAGAGAAATGGAGGAGAGGAGATACCAAGGAATCCAGTCTTCAACAACACTCAATTTTTATTCATTCCAAGCTGATTCGGCTACCAAGAGATACCCTTAATTATAAGCTTCAGATACATCTGCCTTAGACTCATAAAATACCAAATTACTTTAATAGTGTCATTGAATAGGCATCGTGTACCTATTTTCTGACAGGTTCATGTTTTACACTCAAGATGTCTGGTTATGTTTGTTTGTTGCAACATTTGTGTTTCTCATTAACTTTAGTCCAAGGTTGATGCTTTCAGTTAAGAAGATTTCCTTAAGCTAGCAATGCTCTATGAGCAAGTTTTTTGTGCTGAAGGCTCCAAAAGCATATTCCATGTAAAAAATTAAAATCCTTGCATGTGACATTATACATCAGAAACTGCATGACATGATAACAACATAAGATCCTATTCTAACCCTTGCCTGGTTGTAAGCCTTCGTCAGCTGACTTGCTTAGGCCAAAATGACAGATTTCTTATTGAATGATCTTAAACGGTTTGAGTACTTGAACAATCCGAATAGCTATGCCTTTCATCATGTTCCGTTCCGTAGTAATCTGTACTACCTTCCTTTGGTTTATCTTATTTTGTACTCATAATTGAGATGTACTAAACATTCTGTGAGGTAGTGTTCATCAACTGACTTGGGTCAAATCGACGATCTCTCCTACTGGAAGACCGTAGTTTGTCTGAGCATTCAAAATTTGAAAAAGATCTCATTTCTTGTCAGTTGTAATTTACACTGCCTACCTTTAGATTTTCCTGAGCGCATCAACTTTTAGTCCTATGTAGTGGTCAGTGTTGCTACTAGATTGTGACATTTCGTTCTGATTGTTTTCCCATTATTTTTAGTTTATCTTGTTCATTATTGTTATAACTTAATCATCTTCATTGCATCCTGATTTGGTATATTTACAGACTTCTTAGGCACATTCTCCCATGTGCCTTAGGACATTGAACGTACCTAAAACTTCGATAGACTCTTTATAGCACTAAACTCAAGTTATACTCTAAATAAAACTCAACTTAACTCTTCGAATGATTCTTGGCTTTGTTATTTACCATCTTTTAATGACTTGGATTATTAAACTACCACATGGAGATGCTTTGGACCCAAAACGCCCAAGTTTTGGAGCTGGACCAACGAGTTTAATCTTTGGCTTCCAAAGAGCGTACATCTTTCTTAACCAAGATGTGGCTGCTGCATCACTTCTCTCCTCCAATGAACTCAACTTGTTCAAGTATGGAGCTAGATCAATTACAGAGTTATCAGTTTCACTCTGTTTAAGAGAACAAATGCATATGCTATCTACTTGAGTTTTGCATATGGCTTAACTTTAGTAGGCAGGTGCTTAAACTTATACTGCCATATATCGAGGAATTGTACTGTTACACCGCAATAGGATAGATCACCAAAATGGATATGGCAGACTTTCATGGGCACAAATCACATTTCAGTGTCAACCAATCCCACAATATGTCACCAAACAATGTTCATTGAAGAGATTTGTATTATGTACCCATCTCATGTTGTATAGATATGGATGTGGTGCAAAGTCAACCCACTCTAGGTGGCATGTTGTTCCTTCATGAACTTTGATTGCACAGAATGACATGTGGGATTTGTAGGATGATATTTGAAGGTTGGTTTACGCTCCCTGTGGATGATTCCCACTGAGAGACTCTCTGGGCGTGAAGCCTTTGTGCAATCTTTTGTCATTTATGTGGTTCATAGGATGAGTGGCCTTGAAACTTGGCTGTGAGAAGCGACTATATTTTGTCTTACCTGTATGATTTCTACAGGCCTTGTTACTCATTCATTTAACTAATAGATTCTTACATTGCTCTTTTTGTCTTGTTGTCTGATATTTGTGGTCTACTAAATCTTCTCTGTTTTGTTCATTATAAGTGAAACCTACTGTTAATCTGTCATTAACTATTATTTATCTTGCAGTTTGGGGTGCATGCAACATGCATTTCATCTTCATTGCATCCTGAAATGGGTAAATTCGCAAACTTCTCAAGCTCATTGCCCCATGTGCCGGAGAGAGTGGCAGTTCAAAGGATGAGAGAAAAACTGGAAACCCTTTTAAGGAATTCCTGCCCACCTCTCTCTTTCTTGGTGTGCACAAATTGCCAATGCAGACTTGCAAATGTTGGGTTGTATATCAAACTAAGGGGACTTACATTTTGTGAAACGGTTATGTAAGCTGAGGCAACTCCTCAAGGTTCCAGTTCTACCATCCGAGTCATGTGTAGTAAACTGCTCTATATAAGTTGCTATAAAAGACCAAGTGATCCTTATTTTTCTCTTCTTGGATTTATGTGGCATGCGATTAAGGGCCTTTCTGTGGATTGTGACCGCTGTTTTTGAATTTTCTAACTTAGATCATACACTACTTCTACCTTAATTTATGAAGTATCTCCTCTCAATGGTACCGGCTCTGAATCTACTTGAATTTTTTTTCCTTTGATCCAATATCAAGGACGGTTGGAACAAAGTGTCCCTTGAAAATAAGCTTTCGTCTGACTTACTAAATGTAAGACATACTCCGCTATGATAACAGTGTCACCAAGGTGCATATGATTCCTTTGACGAAACATCAAAACACCGTGCTGCAAAATTTGCTAAGGGTTTTCCAGAAACTTTGTAGCCATCAAATCCTAGATTGTCTCAAGGGATCTGTAGCCTTAGAGACAACCTAGGATTTGAACTCTAATTGACTCCATACTTCATCCCAGCCTGAGAAATCGCCGAACTCGTTATCATACATTTCTTCCTTAGCCACAGAGATCAAAAGACATCACGCAACAGAAACAACAAGAGTGCCAGGATGGGATAGCTATACTCATGCTCGGGTTAAGGTTTTTTTTGAGTTCTAGGGTTTGCTGTGAACAATATCATTCGTGTTTAACACTACATTAATAAGCGATATTCCTCGAATCATATTAAGATACATGATGAACATATAGGTAGTGAATAGGATATGGGCACATAAATATAGCTCAAATTAAATTTGTAACATAGGACGCCCGGCAGATCCGCAGATTGATGATCATATATGAATTTATTTCCCAGGTCCTTAATTATATATACTAGCTAATGACAAGACCCTTTGAGAAGCATAAGTCGGAGATGAACAAAGCCAGGGACCCAACAATACTAAACCCTTCAATTTAATTATCATCCAACAAGAACATCTGGTTTGGCGGTCTCGTACGTCTTCAATATACTTCTTAATTGATTAACAGTACTCTATACATGCAGCTTCAATATATTCGATCTGCAAATGAAAAAGGTATTTAAGTTTGACCTAGCTGATCGATCACAATTTAATTATTAGGCGGCTTACTATTTATTAGAGGTAGCTGTGTGCGAGAAGATCCCAGGACACATCAATAATAAAGAGAGAAGAAGGAAGCTTCACCTGCGCTGATGGCACTGCTATGATCATATTTTATAATGGCGGACCTTATCAATATTAGACACTGGAAACCAAGAGTCCAAGACTATGGTAGACTGGTAGAACCTTTCTTCTTAATTTGACCTTATCAATATTCTGTGTATAAGAAAGGTTGTTATAAATTCCAGTGGAGCTAGCTAGGGTTTACTTACTCGTTCTCGATGTTCAAGTTTTTGGAGTCAAGACGGTGATGGAGGAAAAAGCCAACTTCGATCAACTTGTCTTTGCCCCCACTCTCCAGGTACATGAAAGCTACAGAGGGAGGAGTCGGGAGGACAGTATCGCAATTCTGCTAGGACCATTGTGTATATATGGCGCTAGCTAATGATATTCAGCAGCGAGATCGCAATAGTATGGCCTACGAGCAATAATAATGGACATGGTTTTTCTGCCAGCAGCATTTGCTCTATGTGTGACTGGAATCACTGGATATATAAGGCATCATGATAGGCACAACACCAAGTTTGTGATTCAGGATTCGTATTAATTTGCTTCTTATTTACAGCTTGGTTTTGTGTTGTTACCATGCACAGCTCTCCATGGTGAGCTTGAAATTGAACTTTAGCCGTGTAGTTTGCGGATCAAAACTAAGAAGCTAGCTAGCTTGCGGAAGTGTAATCCTGTGCTTGGAAAATGAAAGCTTTGTTGAGAAGAAGATACCCAAGTAACGTATTTGAAATCCTTCCATGCGTTTGGAAAGTACTGTGTTCAAAACAAAGAAAATAAGAAAGAAACAACGTATCAAGCTATTATCACTATGTATTAATAATAATAGATCAACTTATATTTATGCAATGGAATGTCTTTTTGCTTGGGATTCATGCACAGATTTTCTTTTTTGGCTTCAGATTAATGCAGGGATTGGAATCTGTTGTTAACCTGGGTAAAATAGATAATCAAAATTCTATATGTTGGTTACCAAGGCAGCACGAGAATAATAAATTGGTTTGATGTGGCTAGATGATACAGGAATATTGTTATGGATTAGAGAAGACCATCCAAGACCCACAACGAATTGATCGCAAGATATGCTACTAAAGAGGACGATTAAAAGAAGTTCAGATTTGGCAAAGGTGTATATAATTGCATTGTATATATGCAGATAAGAACTGTGGTGTAAATGACACCACGTACGGTTTTGTATTGGTAGTTGGTAATTTGGTATAATTGGATCAACCATTTAAATCCATGGCAAGCAGCCAAGGCAGATGCATTTGATTCCCTTGGGCCTTGGTAATTTACGACGTCAACGACACTAGAGGGTAACGATTATTTCCGTTCATATATACTCATCAAGCAGGTAAGGTGTTGTACGTCGACGCCCTTGGCTTCCAGCGATCACTACGCCACTGCTTGTCGCCGTTGACTCCCCTCAACGCGTTGAAGAGTACATCTCCGTCTCGCACCTTAAACCGAACTAGTCACCACCGGACACAAGGTCATTTATAGCTCATCTGACGACGACACAGTGGGGGTGTGCCGTCGAACCTATCAGCCTCTTCTGCTTGACGACCATATGCGCCGCTTAGGGTTTCAAAATTAGACCCTAAAAATTGTTTCTAAGTAAAATGGGCTAACAGATTCAGCTTAATTGTACATACGAGTCGTTATGGAGACACTGATCTAGTAAAGTTTATTGTAGCCAAAAATAATTGTGATTTGGCCGGCTACATCCTCATTAAATTATAAAAGTGACATTTTTGATGATAAATGTATATATACGTGAAATGGAATGATGGATATATTTTGGCCCTATTTATATTCTCAATCAGATCAGCATTTCTCACTTGTTTGAAATTCATGATCAATAATTGAATTAAAGACATGTGGATACTAATGTTTATGAATGACATCAACTTTATTCATTCAATTTCTTGCATTTTTCTATCATTTTACCTACACAACCAATCTATCTATAGCCGCCTCCTCTCTAACCCTAGCCAAAGAGAGCGACAACAACGAGATCTTCTCCCTATCTAGCGGCATGCTTCTACGCCATCGTTGGACGGGGTCTTCCCATCCCTCCTGGGTTAGGCATGCGACCTGTGTTTTAGTTTTCTCTTCGGCTTGTGCGATGGTGATTGAGGTCGGACATGTTGGGATTGGAGAAGAAGAAGAAGAAGTCGATCGGCGTCAGTAGTACTCTGGGAGCACTGGATTCGTCCATTTGATGGCAGAAGGGTTCCTCCCTTCTTTCTTTCCTTTGGTGCGGGGCAATGATGTCGGCAGCGGCGAGGTTGATCGGGCATGGTGGTTGTCGATGGTGATGATGGTCCTCTTTTGCTTCCATATATGGTGTTGGCTATGGGATTGTACCTAACTTAAGCTGGGCCTGGTTTATTTAGGGTTTTTAATCTAGTTTGTTTAGGTTCTTAATTTGTCATTGTGGATCAAAACCAATAAGTTAGTTTGCTAGCAAGTTTTGGATTCATGTTGTTCTTTCTTCTAGTGTGCTAGCTTCATCAATTGGTGATTGCATTATGTTACTCTAGGGTATTCGACATGGCTTGATTCTTACGTGGCCCATCAGAGATAAGTCGTGTATGTGTAATCTTTTTCTTTACTAAATACAAGGTCATACGTCCTTCCTCTAAAAAAAAACTTTATTCATTCAATATTAATATTCTCGAGTTACTTCAGGAAATTAAAGATAGCTAATACTACTACTTGAAAATCTTATATATATTCACAAACACGGGGATTTCGATCTATGGATTCAAAAGTTTTCTTCGAGGCTGAGATATGCAATTCTTAGTCGACCTTTATTGCTTTCTTAATTACTTTTACAATGACATGTTTCACTCTTTGGAGCATTTGACACTATTTTAGATTTAGCAATCAGTGACGGAACCAAGATTTCACGGTAGGTATGACTAATTTTGTATGGACATGCACAAGAAAGTCTTTAAGTGTGTCGGCCTCGGCAGTACTTGGCGGTAAGGTTTTAGACTTCGAGCGCGCGTGTGACTGTGTGAGGTCTTTTTTTTTTTTATGAGGAAACGCGTCTTGCGTCTGTGGCTGAGGTTTGAGGAATTGAGAGCGAATGATAGGCCGGTGGTTGTGGGCTATTTGCTATACTAATAGCTTAGTGGGCTAATTTGGGTATGACTAGTAGGCTAATATATGTACCCAGCTGTTGATTAAGCTAATTATCGATATGGCTATAGCCGTGAAAGCCACAGCTATACTTCCGTCACTGCTAGCAATACGTGAATATTCAGTTTCGATGGTTATGATCACAAACAAAGTTCGGATATAACTAGCGGTTTAAAGAGTTGTATTAGACAATTTCATTAGGGTAATGCTATTAACACACCCTATTTTTCTATTCACACGTACACCTCATGCATTTTCATAACACTACAAATTTGATTATGTTTATGAAATTGCCCCTTAAAGTTGCTTTATGTTTGGTCCACATCATGAAGGGGGTGTGAATAACAAAATAAGGTGTGTTAATAGCATCACTCTTTCATTAATGAAAGATTAAGGATAGCCACATCAGTCTTTTATTAAAAAGAAAAAGAAAAAAAAGGAAGTTGTTTTAGCATTAAAACAAGATTAGCCTTCTTATCATGCATGCCACATTCCCTTTATCTATATCAATTCATTACATACCTCGAGTTTATATTGTTTAATTAATCCCTAAAAAGTGAAAATGGAATATTGAAAGAGATGTTTGAGCTATAATGGCTACGTTTCCACACTAACCCACCACATATGCACCCCAAATTTTCAGAATGGGACAGATAGGAATAATTACTAATTCTGAAAAGAAAAAAAAAGGCTAACGAAAAAATCGATTAATCTGAAGGGGACAGATTCAATAGCAGACCTTATAATCAAATTCCTAATTCGACAATGGAACGAAACAACAATATTAACGGGAACCATAAGATTAGAACTTTAGGAGTACAGAGTTAAAAGATATCACTATCCCATGATAAGAATCATAAGATGCGATGGAAACATGACGTTGACTGGCTCAACTGGTCAACAACCCTAAATCGTCTTCGTCCTCAACCTGTGTCTAATATTACAGCTAGTGCCGGATACAACGAGTCATCGAAGAAACAACTAGCAACGGGATATGTTCAGGATGGAACTCATGGAAGCTTGCTTTTTGTTTTGTCCACATATTTTCGGGTTGTTGCCAGTGGCGGATTTAGGAATGAAATGTGGTCTAGGCTAAATTCCTCTCTTGTATGCAATTTTTTTTAGCCAATAATGTTTCGAAACAAAATCATGGAAACAATATTGTATTTTATCAAAATCATATTTCAATATCTCTTTAAACCCAATTCTCTTGAGGGAGAAAAAAAAAAGGAAATAAAATGAGAAGGAAAGTACCAAAAGTCCAAAACTGATAGAAAATAAAAAATTATTGCATGGAAAAAGAAAATAACAGAAAATAAAACAAAGAAAATGTATAAAGAGGAGAAAGGAATGCAGGAATTGAACCCATGCCCTTGGGGCAGAGAGAGAGAGGTTCAAATCAAAAAGCACAACCAACTGAACTAACTTTGATTTCATAACATTGTGCACAAACATATAAGATTTATTAGATGATTGTTGTCTAGGCTGCAGCCTATACAGCCTCCTGAGTAGATCCGCCCCTGGTTGTTGCAATGTTTGTCGATGAGTCGTGGCATGTTGTTTAGTTAACATAACTGACACTGTAGAGGTCAATCAGGCCATTACATCAAATCTCGACGTATATAAAAATATGGTCGATGAAGAGAATTTATTTTTAAAAATTAAGAAAACAGAGGTTTTCACAATGCTCATTAATTAATTACTTATGATTCTGTAATCAGTTGTACTTGTATTAGACTTTTTTGAGATAAATTACCAAATTACGATCTTTTGAAATAACTAACCAAAGTACAAAATTATCACTTCAAAGTAATTAAATTATATATTTTGCTACATAAAGTTAATTTGTCACAAAAGGGTGTATGTATATCAAGTAAAACAGTTGAGTGTTACAATTCAAAAGCTTTTCTTATTCGAACCTAAAACCATTCATATATATCATCATATGGCTTATAACAAATATTTCTCGTACGAAAATACTTAATTATTTGATATGAAAAAACCTAATTCGTCGTACAGCTTAATTTACCAAAAAGAAAAACAAGCGTATAAGCAAATATAGCAATGGTTCTGTAAATGTGAGAGAGGAGTCGGTGTTCTCCAAATTCCAATGGTTAATTTCCTCTGTACAAATTAAGGGTTTTGAGTACTTGCAATTGTGTCAAGTATGAAGTACAGGAACACTCATCAACATCGGGACCCGCCTAACCTTCCCCCAGTCCCCGGTGCGACTGGCCTCTACGCAAGCAGAGGGTTTCTAATTTTGTTTCGAATGGAACGCAGCGATTGACTTTGCTGGGTGCAAACTTCAAAGCCTTTGCTTATACCAGGTAAGAAAACAAAGAAGAAATTACCAGGACTGGACAATATTGAAGGAGGATCGAGCTATATAGATGGCTAGAACAGACAGATCATATATGTATGGTCGATCATGATGGATATGTATGGGAGATCGATGCATGCTTGGTATATAATGTGAGATTCATGGGGGTATGCGAGGTAGGCATGAATGCAGTAAATGGTTCTTGCCCTTGCAGCACCTGCCTGCGTGTGGCTCAGTTTCATTTATTTCGGACGGAGAAGATATATTGCAGCAGCAGAGAGAGAGAGAGAGAGAGAGAGAGAGAGAGAGATTTACAGTGTCACCAGCCTTCACTTAGAAAGAGGTCCTAGAAGTCTCACAGGTCACACACACTCAGACGCCTCCAAACAAATCCGAGCTAGTTCATCTTGAGAGGTAGTCAAATAAGAAAATATCAACACAGAGCCTATACATGTATTTTTCTCAAAGGAAATGCCGGTGCATGTTAGGTTAATGATGAAGCAGGTCTTAACTTTAACTTCTAGCTATAAGAACTTGAAGCAGTCGAAGATGTTTTCAAAAAAAAAAAAAACACTTAAAGATTGCTCTTCTAGAAGTCTATCTGTTGTGTGACAAACATTATAATCTACCTGTGTAAATTGTATTAGTATCATGAGTTCAAATTTAACCAAATTAATAAAAACATTAGTATTGGGGATGCATGTGATCATAATAAAAATTCTTTTTAACCAAATTAATTGTGTTCCGGTGTTCGATATTGTATTATGTATATGTTTTCACTTTCTTACACGAGATGAATGAGTATAGGTCTAAATATTTGAATTTTTGTACCCAATAAACAAAAAGAACCTCACTTGGTTAATTAAAAATCTATCGATCTCTACTGTTTTAGAAAAAAACTATGAGAAAATATTTGACTATAGATGAAAATGGCTCAATTTCTTCACACTAAACGACCTTTCATTCAAATGTTTTATATATTAATGTTGTTTCAATACAACCCTGCTTGTTTCAATATGTTCAATATATCATTCAAGACATCATAGGCCTTGTCTCTTCTTTCACTTCAGTTACTTCAAAGTTTTAACCACACTTCAAGAGAAGCAAACTTTGTGTCAAACGCTTTGGCTAGGCCACATGTATGATGATCGAGCTCCTGGGATACGAGTTTTCTCTACAATTCAACCTTTAATTTTGATCTATTTGGTGCATATTGCTCAAACAAATTATTGTATAAAGAAATAACATTTAGACATACTTCCAAAAAGCCTGCTCACCTTAGAGATAGTTTTTAAAAGACCGTGAAGGACAAGTATTGAATCTGACGGCTGAGATTAAATGCATAGTTTTAAGTTGTTATTAATTTTGTTTTTTAATTGAACACATGTGGTTGAGATGCAATCGTTCCTCACAGTCCCTTAAAACTGTCCCTCAGATGAGCAAGCCTAATACCTCCGAACCTCTAAATTTTCATTACTATCGTTATTAATTGTATACAAATTTTATATTTCATTTTAGACTTCCAAAATTTGAAACCGGGGATGATGTTATCTCTCTAGATACAGCATGGTGTACGCATTAAGTTTTTGATTTGGTGCTAAGGACACTATTCTTTTGCAATACATTATCCTCTTTGTGACCAAGAGAAACCTAGGGAGTTTTATATCAATAGCATGATTACAAAGTAAATGCTAACGATAACAATTTCCTGAGGTTAATCACGATTACATTCACTTCATCAATTCATAATATATATGTGTCCATGATTATACGATGATTGTTCTTGAACTGTAGTAGATTTTACATTTATCTCCGGTTGACAATTATCTAGTATCCACTCATACGTACATGTATTTCACTACGAATGTCAATAATCAATATATTGGCTCCTTATAGAAGAGCGATCATATCACATACGTTACGAAACGTGCATGAACCTCATCATAATATCAAATTAATGTGGTTGATCTTTATTTCTGATTTTGAGTATAATAACCGAATATGTTTCACTTATGAATCATGTATGTAGTCACTCATACGCGCGTATGGGATTTGTATCCATCTATGCGTGAATAATTTTCTATTATTACATGGCCGGCGTGCATGTACATCAAAGCGTCATTTAACCACTGTGCTTTCTTCGACGATGGCATAATATTGACTAATTTACAAGATACGGAATTAGGATTCACAATACGATTTAAATTAAATTCTCTTCCCGATTCAAAGTACTATCAGGAATCCGTTTTTACTAATAGAAAGTTAAATTGAAATGTGAATATATAGGATCACTTGGGTGGTAAAAGATTCATAAACTAGAGCAAATTATAGATTGGAGAAGAAGAAAACGTAGAGGTTTGGTAGCCGTCATCCATTGCACCATACACTTCTCCTAGGGGAAAAATTAAACCTCCATAAAAATGCTACCTCTCTCTTTCTCACTCCCTACCTCTCTCTCATTGCAATTACACCTCTCAATCTCTCTCTCCCACCATTAAATGCCTTTGCACCTTCTCAATACGCTCTGCAATTACTCCCCGCTGCCATACTTTTCTCCCTCTGCCTCCTCTTTCTCCTTCCTTTGAATTCGACCACCGCACTTTTGCCTTTTCTTCTTCTTCTTCATCCGTTTCTCTTGTTTTTTCAACTTCAACTTCAAACCTATATATTATTCCTTACCATAACATTAACACTCCAAAGCCGTACGCCGAAAAACCACTTCTGTGGCACCCAACAGTGGTTTCTCGGCTGCAAGTCAGATCTGTACAACGTTGCCTGCCCAGAGCTTTGCAGGAAAGTACCCCAAGGAAGAAGATCATATAACAGATAGAGGTATATATTTCAAAATTTCTATCATTTCTTCAATTTTATCATTCCTTGTACCTTCATGGCTGATGGGGCTAATTCAAGAATAAGTTTCCATTTTCATGCCTGCTGTATTTTTGATTTATCTGTAATACATTTTTTTTTCTAACAGTTTATTTTTGCTCATTTTAGGTTACTGCAGCTTATAAGGATATCCTTGGGTGTGAAAAAACAACGAGATATTCGTTGGCGTTATGTATCTAGCTCTATCCATTTGGTTCTGATTGAATTCTGGTCTGGCAAGAAAACCGTGTCCGAAATTGTCATCGACTCAACCCTATATATTTGCTCTCCTCGGACACTCTCTCTACCTCACTGAGTACTAAACCAGATAGGTTTTTGAGTGAGAGATACTCTGGCCCTTTCAAAGACAAAACGATTTTGTCAGCTCTCTGTCTCTTCTTGTTAACCTTTGAAATTTCACTTTTTTCTCAAAACCACTGTCAGAGAATCAAATCTAGCTCAAACCTTTAAACCCTTCATATCAATCTAGCTAGCCCTATACAAAAGAACCCCCCAGAAATGCACTGTGGTTTTAAGGAGTACTAGTCTAGGGTTTCTGGGTGTTGAAATATGCCCGCCGGTATTATGATTCCAGTGAGAAATATGCCTTCGATGATGGGAAGCAATGGAAATCTTGGTGGGTATGGATCATCTTCAGGACTTACTCTTGGTCAGGTCAGTGCTGTGCTTTTAGATCTAATTGTTTTATCTGAAAAAAATAAATCCGGGTACGTCTGATCCATTATTTTCATGATTTCTCTTCTCCTTTTGGATTTAATTTTTCACTTTCATCTTGAAACTTTGTATTTTGACCACAGCACTTAAAATGAATAAAAATTTCATTCACGTTGATGGGTTTGACCTTTGGTAGACCAGAATTTCCTTTTGAAGCAAATCCGTCTCGATATAAGAAAAAAGTTGTGTAGGTGTTTTCCACACAACACAGAGAGCCACAGTGAGAGCACAAAGACAGAGATCTTAGTAAATTCAACGCGTCTTTTGTTTATATTTTAAACAGCATTTTAATATAATGGAAAAATAGTACTGTTTTTCCAGAACCAGTTTTTTGAGTGCCCATTTTTCTTTTTCTTTTTTTAGATTTCAAAACAATAAAAAGACTTGCTTGAAGAAAATCTTTAAGAGCTAGCTATGGATTTGTTCCAGCCAGCAAACATGATGGAAGCTGGAGGTCATTTCGGAAACCCACTGGAGATGATGGCTACTCAGAACACATCAGAAAGCGAGCTGAATGCACGTTTAGGTGATGATTTCGACAGTGCTGCAAAATCCGGCAGCGAGAACCTGGAAGGAGGTGGCTCCGGCGACGATGGACAAGACCCTCGCCCTAACAAGAAGAAGCGGTATCACCGTCACACCCAGCATCAGATCCAAGAAATGGAAGCGTAATAATTTTAAATCTGCGCTTTGTTAATAATTGATTAAGCAGTTCATTATCATTGTCTAAGAATATTAATGACCTCTGAATATTTGCTTGGTTTTTTCTTTTGGATTTTTAGTTTCTTCAAGGAGTGTCCACACCCTGATGACAAGCAAAGGAAGGAACTGAGTCGAGAGTTAGGTTTGGAACCTTTACAGGTTAAATTTTGGTTCCAAAACAAGCGCACCCAAATGAAGGTAGATAAATTTTGTCCTTTACCATAAACATAAAATTATTTCATTCATTGTACAATTTAATTTCTGATGTGAAATTTATCTTTTCTTTTTCAATATTCTTCCAATTTATACTATTAATTTACTGTTGTTTGTTCTTGTCTTGTAGACGCAGCACGAGAGGCATGAGAACACAAACCTTCGTAATGAAAATGAAAAGCTAAGAGCTGATAACATGAGATATCGAGAGGCACTGAGCAATGCATCATGTCCTAATTGCGGAGGCCCAACGGCTATCGGAGAGATGTCATTCGATGAACATCATTTGAGACTTGAAAATGCCCGATTAAGAGAAGAGGTACGTGAGTTTAGAATATAAACCAGCTCACAAAGACAACCGTGCCATGACCAAAATTTTCACTGCATCACACCGGTTCTTTGGTCTAACACCTCAGTAAGGAAAGAGGTTGTCCAGTAACAAAGTTGAAAAATAGAGAATTTGGAATTTGAATTTGAACCACATTCTTTTTGATTAGGGATTATTTTACCTATTCTGTATTTACAGAATCATATTATGCATGCATATTGATTAAATCATAAGCTTATATATCTCCTTTTCCTAATCAATTAACTACTTTCCTATTCTTCCAGATTGATAGAATATCAGCAATTGCTGCTAAATACGTCGGCAAGCCAGTGGGGAACTACCCTCATATGTCTTCACCAGTTCCACCTCACCGCAGTCCACTTGATCTTGGAGTGGGAAACATGGGAACCAGTCCTCACGGCTTCTTATTAAACTCAGACATGTATACCTCCGGAGACATTATGCGGTCAATTGGTGCACCAAGTGAGGCAGATAAGCCCATGATTATTGAGCTAGCAGTTGCAGCTATGGAGGAGCTAATTCAAATGGCTCAAATTGGCGAACCTTTGTGGATGAATAGCATTGATGGATCAACCACTGTGCTCAATGAGGATGAGTATATTCGAACATTTCCTCGAGGAATTGTGCCAAAGCAATCCGGATTCAAATGTGAAGCTTCGCGGGAGAGTGCTGTTGTCATTATGAACCATAATAACCTTGTTGAAATTCTCATGGATGTGGTAAGTTTGTTAATTCAATTCAACTACCTATGTGTTTGGATTATGTTATTATCGTTGCAAGTGCTATATGTAGTAAATTTTTTGATTTATTCATATTTATTCATGTGTTGAAACAATATTCTAGATGCAAGCTTAGGGTTTAGGAGCACGATTGATGTTCTTAGATCGATCAATGCATTGTTTGAACACTTGTTATATTCTTTAATACATGCATTATTATTTGATAAGATCATCACTCCACCTGGCTTAACAATATTAGAATTTATTGTCGTATCAAGTGTAAAATTCTAGGATCGATATATGTCTTAAAATCATATGATGAAACACTTGTTCTTCTATTCAGCAAATATTCTAAAGTCATATTTAGATCGATCCAAATCTCAAATTATTAATTTTTTGAACATGTGTTATATTTTTCGGTATGATTATTTTGTTACATTTATATCGATTCCAAATCTCTAAATAATGAGAATCTAGTGTTCAAACAAGGTTAACATACAATCTTTTGAACATAAGATGTTAGCATGTTTTTCATCAAGAACTCTCAGTAATGATGTTGAGAGTATGATAGTTGATAGGGTAGGGGACGTTTCTGAGTACATAAAACCTAATATAACTTGATGGTTAACTTATGTGTTTTTTTGTGTTTACTATATTTAGAATCAATGGTCAACTGTGTTTTCGGGGATTGTATCAAGAGCCATGACACTGGATGTGCTATCAACTGGAGTAGCAGGAAACTACAATGGAGCATTGCAAGTGGTATGCATAATGCTGACATAGTTTTATACATTATACGATTCAAACAGTTCTCGTTAATGTATGTGTATTGTAATTTGGCAGATGACAGCAGAATTCCAAGTTCCATCTCCATTGGTTCCAACTCGAGAGAGTTATTTTGTGAGGTACTGTAAGCAGCATGTCGATGGCACTTGGGCAGTAGTTGATGTCTCCTTGGACAACCAACGCGGCTATACATCTACTCTGAAATCCTGTCAAAGAAGACCTTCTGGTTGTCTCATCCAAGAAATGCCGAATGGATACTCAAAGGTAGTTCGATTAAGATTAAACACTGTACATCAGTACTTTATATGACAATTTGCATCATATTTCATTACATTTCAAACTCTGGTGCCTGCATTAGGTTACTTGGGTTGAGCATGTTGAGGTGGATGAAAGAGGTGTTCACAATCTGTACAAGCAACTGGTCAACTCTGGGAATGCGTTTGGTGCAAAACGATGGGTGGCAACCTTGGATCGCCAATGTGAGCGTCTTGCCAGTGCCTTGGCGACAAACATCCCTACTGGTGATGTCGGTGGTATGTAGTCTATCACACTTGACTGAAAAGTGTAGTGATATGCCATTGTTTAGAAGCTAGTTATTTAGAACCCTGGTTTAATTTAGCTTCATGGTTTATTTAATCGACATTATTGTGTGGTTGATTAGTGATAACAACTCAAGAAGGGAGGAAGAGCATGCTGAAGCTGGCCGAGAGAATGGTTGTTAGTTTCTGTGCTGGAGTGAGTGCCTCTACCACTCATACATGGACCACATTGTCTGGAACAGGGGCTGATGATGTTCGTGTGATGACGCGAAAGAGTGTTGATGATCCAGGAAGGCCTCCTGGTATTGTGCTTAGCGCTGCAACCTCATTCTGGCTTCCTGTGCCTCCCATAAAGGTGTTTGAGTTCCTTCGTGATGAGAACTCCAGAAATGAGGTACGTGAATTACAGCTCATTAATGTTGGAGTAACCAAATTTGTTTTCTGCCCTTTTACAATATGAACTTCATACATTTTAGAAGCTTAGCAATTGTTATGTGGATTTGTGCATCTAATATGTATCAAAAACCAAAACTAATTTATTCATGAATCTTTTGAATAACCTTCTTTAATTGGAAGAAATTTCAAATTGGCCAGAAAAGAGAGGATTATTTTCCATTCTAGAAAAATATTATGGATATGTTTGGCAATTGCTAGGCAGATCATGTATCACTGATCAAATGTAAGACATGAGCCTTTTCAATAACCTTCTTTACTTGGAATATTACATTCCAAACTGACCAGAAGATAAGATTATTGTACTTTCTAGAAAAGATTATGGTCATGTATCTGATATAGACAACTAAATCTGGGAAATGTTATTAGCATTTAATATTGGCCTCATAGCCTCATATGGTTAGTATTCTGGTATGTCAAGAAAATTTTAACATTGGAAACCAAGCATTGAGAACCATGCACATTTTAAGTAACTGTGGAGAAAGGAAGAAAATCATTTTCATATCCCACCTAACATAGGAATTTTCTGGGTGAAAATTCAATATCCAAGATATAGAAACAGTTTCATTATATTTCTAAGAAACCCATATGCATATGATGAAATATGACTATAAAAGCGTAGTATTCTACGAATAAGTTCAATTAGCCAATTATGTTTCATTATCGTGTTTGATGCAGTGGGATATCCTCTCCAACGGTGGCGTTGTGCAAGAAATGGCGCACATAGCCAACGGGCGTGACACCGGGAACTGCGTGTCACTTCTTCGTGTAAATGTACCTTCATATCTTCCTTCTTATTGTTGATGTTATTCAGTACATTACTATTAACTTCATTGACCCTGATGAAATCAAATTTTATTTTGCAGAGTGCCAATTCTAGTCAGAGCAACATGCTCATTCTGCAGGAAAGCTGCACTGACTCAACGGCATCGTATGTCATCTATGCCCCTGTGGACATAGTTGCCATGAATGTCGTGCTGAATGGCAGTGACCCGGACTATGTTGCCCTGCTACCATCTGGGTTCGCTATACTCCCAGATGGAACTAGCGGGCGCAACAGCGGGGAAGCTGAATCTGGAGGGTCCTTGTTGACTGTTGCCTTCCAGATCCTGGTGGATTCAGTTCCCACCGCAAAGCTGTCCCTGGGGTCTGTGGCAACAGTCAACAACCTCATAGCATGCACGGTGGAGAGGATCAAGGCCTCATTGTCCTTGGACAACGAAGCCTGATCAGCTCTTGTTGTTTTAACACAATTTTTGTTTGTAGGTAATATATCATCTTACTTTTGCTATCCTATTATTGTCTATTTAATGCGAAGACACTGATCATCGTTTGTATTTTGCCGCAGTATTTAGGGAGCTGAAGGGAAGGAAAGGAAAGAAGCAACGATGGTGGTGAGGAATTCAGCTTAAACCAGAGGAGGGGAGAAGTCAAGAGCGCACCCTACATGATCCTTTTCTAATGAAGGGACTAGAGGGGTTCGGGAATTGACTTCCTCGATGTCAAGGACAAAAATTAAGCTCCTACACCTTATTTATTTCTGAGTTGTAATTTTCTTTCTTTTCACCTTCGTTAACTTTGTACTCAGGATTGTAGTCTCGACTCAATTAAGCGGGGTTTAAGCTCTTCTGAAATTAATATTCCTTCCATCATGTTATGTCTTTTTTTCTTCAAAAGGGAAGGTAATGAAAAATTGGTTTTACCTGGGTTTCTTGTGGCTTTATATGTTATTTACTTCTCTGTCTTGTCCCAATGACATAAGATGAACAAGAAATACCAGAGATGCTTACACTTGAATGATGCTGGGTAGTTGAGCAGATGATGTCAGAGCATGATGTGAATTCTGAGCAATATTGTTACATTTAATGTATCAACTACAACCTGCCATCACAGTAATGTCATTTCTGTATTCAATTGCAAGCTTGCAACTTTGCAAGTCAAAGGAAAATAATAAAAATTCACGTTCAATTAATTTACCCAAGGAAAAATAAAGACAAAGTAAAAAGTTTTCACCATGCTGATGGTTGATGTTTGTAAGCCAATTCATGACATGGTTGAAGTACAAATTCAAGGCACTGGGAGGGATATAAATTCAAGGTACTTGTTACAAAGGAGGACATGAATACTTACCACAAAGAGGGAAAATGCATGAAAGTAGTTCATTGAAAATCTGTGATATATATCATACTTCAAAGAAGCCCAGTACTTGCAGATACAAATAGGAAATAAATGAGAATGAAATTAAAAGGGAACAATAATGAGTAAAACTTACTAGGTATATGAACATGTTAATAGAAGCTGGCATCATATGGCAAGGTTCTATCAGATCTTAATTTTTTAAATTCCTTACAGAGAAACTGATAACAAGAACAGCCTGGAAAAAAGTTTGCACTACTACAGCATTATCAGTGCTTCCCATTTAGACTCGTACCTGAATAGAGAGTCTTAAGAGTCGATGGACTCAGAACCCGGAGCATTAAGGGGCTCAAAATTTTCTTTTTTCTTTATGTGATCACATTAGTTTGGTTAAAAACAACCAAAAATAATTAAGAGCATCCAATTAGGGTGGTGTTAAATTACAAAAGAGAAAAATGAATATAAAATCTTACCCTTATATTACTATTATTAGTTACTATTTTAGAAAAAAAATGAGCAGCCTAAGTAAGAGATTTGTTTTATTAATAAGATTTTTAATATAAATAGGATTTCTAATGTTTTTTTGTGGTTAGATTTTGAGTTTATAGCTTTAGTTCGTGAAAATTTTTGTGTTTCTTAAAAAGAGAAAATAAAATTGAATGAATACTATACTTTGAGAGCCCAAATTTGAAAGTTATTTTAGAAAAAATGAGCAGCCTAAGTAAGAAATTTGTTGTATTAATAAGATTTTTAATATAAATAGGATTTCTAATGTTTTTTTTGTGGTTAGATTTTGAGTTTATAGCTTTAGTTCGTGAAAATTTTTGTGTGTTTCTTAGAAAGAGAAAATAAAATTGAATAAATACTATACTTTGAGGGCCCAAATTTGAAAGTTTGACTCAGGTCTAAAAATCTCAGGTCTGGGCCTGTTCCCATCCTGGTGTTATTATATTATATTTTTTTTCATCTCCTCATTTAATAGTAACAACTAACAAGAGTGTCATAAGAAGTACCCTGGAAGGGCATGGATATTTCATCTCCCTAAAGCCGATTCCATGCCTTGTCTACAAGTAATTTTGTAAATTATAATTGCCAGCAAAGGGTACTGATAATTGCAGATCTGATGAGGAGCCCAATATGAGATTCATGTCAATCAACATATTTAGAAAAGAGATCTAATTTGCTGTTTATAAATGCTACCTGTTCTAAATTTCAAATCTCAGAGGAAGATATGTGTATCAGAGAAGGATTTTTTATGTTAATAAGAATGGAGATGAAAGCAGTTACCCAGAGTATTCATATACTGTACAATTTCTTAAGAGTTGAGCATTAAAGGAAGACATGTAAAATGGAAAGAAATGAAACTGATCAGATATTGGATATATGGCACTACCAATGAATCCATTTGTAAAAATCTTCCATTCATTCATAAGAATAGTTTCATCAATAGATTGAGGTCACAGAGCGAATTGATCAGATTCTGGATAGATAGCACTACCAATGAATCGAATTGTAAACATATTTCATTCATAAGATCAGTTAATCAAAAGAGTGAGGTCACCAACACAATGCACATTTCAATCAGAAAAATGACAAAATACGAAACTCTCAAAATGACGATAGAATTACAAAGTCTGAGTTAGTGAGTTGTGTATCTCAAGCCTTCTTTTTCCTGCCCAACATAGGTCTCTTGCCAATCATTGAACTAGTCGTCCTGGAAGGTGTCACCAGCCCACGAAGTATGGCCAAAATACCCAACCCCAGGAAAGGGATGTACATAAACAACAGCTTATCAGAAGCCTTACCGGACTGCATCAATTCCGACAATATAGTCACCTGAAATTTCACAAAAGCAAAGAAATATTAAACAAAAAGAAAGTTGCAGAGATAGACAATCCAATATGAAGCAGAACTTCAACATTTCAGACTCCCAGAAAATAGAAGATCTCCACCCCTCACATCCCGAATATAATAATATCCTCATCACCATAAGTAATATTATGGAAAACTTGTCAAGTCTACAACTTCAACACATTCCTTAACCGGCAGAAACAGTATTGATCTGTTTGTAATCCAATGCATACTCAAATGATGATTAAAACAGAAATCTGACATACGCCGGAAGTTCTTAGCTAATCTTGGCTAAATGCACCATCACAATGAGCTGACAACTTTTACCCCATTTTGTTGTTACAATTTAACTGATGCTAACAGCAAGTGAAACAAACAAAACAATGTGTGATTTCAGTCCACAGTTTCTCACGTTTTAAATAACAAGCGTCACCAATGTGTAATCTTTACATCATTTGCATCAATCCAAACAGCTCCAAAATACCCAAACACTAAAAAAGAAAGTTTCCAACTTGCAAGATCTAGAACAAAACTTAACTGGGTACAAGTATAAAGTAAGAAAGATGAAAACTTTACCATGGAGGTGAAAACAGAGACGCCATAGATCAAGCAGGTGGTGTTGAACCAAGACTTGGAGGCTAGAATTCCGTAGAGGTTGGCCAGAGCAAGAGGCCACTGAAACAGTAGCTCAAGCCAGACGAGCCCGACGATGAAATGAGGCTTCTCGGTAAAGAGATAGTCGCCATACTCACGCGCGTACCAGTTCTTGAGCTCAACCAAGACGCTTGGGAAGAGGCTCTCAGACAGACAGGTCTGCGCGTCGATCAAAGGCGCCGCCACCGCGATTACGATGAAGAAGGCGAAGAGTACGGCGTCCACGAGCTTTAACAGAGCACTCATCTTTGAGGGTACGACGGTAATTGCAACGGGCGTCTGTGTTTTCTCTTTGGGGTTTTTTGTGACACTGAGCAACTGCGGTAGGAAGATGCAAAATATTGGGGGATGCGGATACACGCCAATCGTTTCTGTTTCATGTATATATACGCCTCGTCGTTTTTTCATGCCGGATACGGATACGGGTGTTTTTTTTTTTCTTATTTATTTATTTATAATAAAAAAATTGAGTTTGAAACCTTGACAATTACCAGAAAAACACCCATTTCTAACTTAAATTCTTATTTAGCTAGCAAGGCTCGATCGGAATCGGGTGTGCTTAATTTGCTTGAGTTTAGTTGCTGCTCTTCTGTCTCCCTGCATGTGATGGCCTTCTGGCAAAATGGGACTTGATGATATATAACAGCTATAGCTAGGCAAGCAAGAAAGCAAGACTCTGGGCGATCCGATCCTTGTTGAAAATTAAGCCAGTCGCGTAAAGTCTGCGGAACAAATAATTAAATTTTATAGCTTGTCATATATCTCAGTACTTGTTTAATCATCCATCACTAACATGCATGTTAAGTTGCAGCAATTTCCTTTTATGTTTATGTTATACATGTTGATCTTCTAGATAAGTTGATATATATTGCACAACAGTGGCGGAAATGCAGAATTGAATTCCAGAATCATCATATATACTTGTGTAGGTAAAATGTAACTTCTTCCGGGTTAAGTGCCCCGAGAGTGGCTAGGTTGTGCACCGAAATTTTCTTTTCTACAAAGCATGCTTCGGTAACATGAAGTATAATTTAGAGGTTCGTTGGGTATTTTTCATGAGTAGGATACATATATAAGCTAGCTAGCTAGGTTTTCAGTAACCAACAAAGACACGTTTGGAGCTCTTATTTTTTGCAACCTTAGCAGATCAGTTGCAGCTTATAGGTAAACCCATGGCTGGTGAATAGGTAATCATTGTCAAGTTTTTACCGTCTTCTTTCAGCTTTCCTGAGCGCCATATATAGCCATTGTAAGTAAATATCAAGTTGATTAAAGAAAGATCATTATTCAAATTTGGATGAAGAATTGATCCGCATAACGAAACATATATCTGTATCACTGTATGGCTCAGGGGCATAATGCATGGATAATAAAAATCCCGATCGATATAGTACGTAACAAGAAGAGTTACAAATCAATGAGAAATGGCAGTAGTGTTCTCGATCGCGATCTAAATCCTTTTCTTCTTTGAAACCTTGCTTGAAGTAGTAGACGTTGATGGGCGGAGCAGCCCACGCAGCATGGCCAAGAGACTGAACGGGTAGTTCAATAGCAACAACTTATCCGATGCCTTCCCAGACCCTATGAGCTCTGTCAATGCTGTGACCTGCAATATATCCACTAAGCAAGAGATGTAGAAACAAGCAATTTAGACATCAAAAAGCAGTAGAAGTCATCATACACAAATGTCGATATTAGAGAAGTCATCATAAATGGAAAGCCTACCCTCAATATTAGTAT
Organism: Fragaria x ananassa; assembly: GCA_034370585.1. Classification (NCBI taxonomy): domain Eukaryota; kingdom Viridiplantae; phylum Streptophyta; class Magnoliopsida; order Rosales; family Rosaceae; genus Fragaria; species Fragaria x ananassa. Next base: position 30,496,122 of record CP139754.1, on the reverse strand, counting down.
AAAGTGGTTGAGTTGATGATTTGATCAATTGCATTGGGTGTAAGATTTCATTAGGTAGATGTTAGAACTTAACACCCATTTTATATATCAAAAGGGAATAACTCAGTGAGAAGGATGTAAAACTCCTTTTTGTTTAATTAGTATGTCATTTGGGTAGTTGAAAAAAAAATATATGTCGATATTAGAGAAACAATTCACATATCAGATTGTTGATCACGTAATGTAATTCTTCACACATCATCGATAAATTTCAATGCAATGTTCAGATTTCAGGCGAAAAAACACTTCTGGCAGTTGGGGCTTTCGGGCGGCTTCTCTCCCTCAAGGCGGCGCTAGGGAGGCTGCCACCGGTCTAGAAAGGCAGCTAGGTCGGAGACCGATCGTTTGTGACCGATGCGGCGGGCTGGGGCGGACGGGCGGCCGGAAAATCTGACAGGGAGAGGGAGTCGGGAGCGGGAGCGGAAGAGAGATAGAGAAAGAGAAAAAAAAGAAAAGAAAAACGGGCTTGGCCCAAACCGGTTCCAACCCACCATTAAAAACCCACTCCAAAATTAACACCCCAATAAAAATTACCTTTTACTAGCCAAAATTTACCATTTTTACCGTCGTCATATTTTTCTCCTACGAATAATTCTTTCAAAATATTAGTCCCTCAACACACCTCTAGGGAACTTATAACTAAAACTCAATGACGAAGACGGTAAAATTCTTATTAACTCCATGCTAGTAATTAAGGTAAACATTAAGGATCGGGGCGTGACAAAGAAGGTCAAGTTTATCTGCACACCCCGATTCTGAATGCACTAAGAGACCACAAACCCTACAGAAGCCCACCGTCCGGTCATACTTCACGTTCAACTTCACTGGAAATCTTCTTGATCTGAATTCGAATGGCATCTCCCCGAAATCCTCCTTGATTTGCACACTTAGCTTCTGCAAAATTCGAACTCGAGCCCAGGTTCCCCTTCTGATGTTCATCTGATCAACATGTTCAACTTGCCCTAGGGTCCAACCCACCTTCTCAACCGCTTCATCAGTGTAAAGTGCATCTGGAAGATCTTTGATTTTGACCCAGACAGGGAATGAATCAATCGAAACAGAGGTCACATCTTCCAAACCATCATACTCAACAAGAACGAACAGAGATCTTCCATAGAACCAAGGGCCGCCAGTCAGGATATTTTTCCGGTCATCGGCTCTGGTAAAACGAAGCACAAACTGGTCCACCCTTGCTCTCATTTGGAGACGATTATGGAGATCCCATACAGAGGTGAGAGTGTCAATGACAACTTTCGGATCTGGGATCTTGCGCTTCAAAGTGAGAAGCCTACCAATAGCAAAGAACTATTGGGCGCCGGAGAAGACCTCATGACACCGAAAGATGGAGAATCATCGTCATGGATGGCCAGAGCCGACATGAAGCGTTGAGAAACCTCATCGGACAATGTAGATCGAGAGGTTTGGATGCAAAGCAGTAGGGCAATCAGAAAACCCTAGGAGAAGAAACCCTAGAGAGAAAAGAAGGGTGCGGCTAACTTTTTTTGTTTTGTTAGCTAGAACTTATAACCATAATGAATATGAATTGTAAAACTGGTTCCCTAAGAGTTACTAATTTTTCAGAAAACTAAAATTAATATTCAAAAGGTACGAATTACCAATAATCACATTTGAAATTCAAATTAACATAACCACGTACATGTGGTCGAGTTTGTAACATATATATATATATATATATATATATATATATATATTGGTGGTTAGTGGGAAGAAAACGTCTTAACATCCCTTAACATGATACCTCAGCGTGAATTAGTTTATAGGCCTAAAAAACATGTAAGAATACAATGTTGATCCCTGTTAAAAAAAAATCAAACCAACATACAAAACCAATCAGTAATAGATGAAGTATGCCCCACCCCACCCACAAATAAAGTCTCATTAATTATACCGGAATCATTGGATCAAGTCATATATATACTATCTTGATACATGGAAGTTTTAGAGCATGCCTAAAATCAATCGAACATACATGAAATATTTTAGAACTTTTAAGGTTGGTGTTAGAAACAAAACAGTTCGCGAACCATTTTTCGACCTATCATAGCATATTTGTTTTTTTTTTTAATTCAAACCTCGGATATGTGTGGAACCCAACATAGCATAATAACATTTGTAATGTAATTATATGGACTACATCTCCAACAACTTCCCCATTTTCTTAAGGAGTAAATGCTTGTGACACCTTGTAGTTTACACCTAAAATCAGTTTTGTCCCTCACTTTTTTTTTTAAACTGGTATACCCCTATACTTTGAATTCTCGACTGAGTTACCCTTTTTTTAAACTGGTATACCCCTATTCACAGTCATAATCAGCTGGAAAAAGGGCAAATCAGTCGAGAATTCAAAGTATAGGGGTATACCAGTTTAAAAAAAAAAGTGAGGGACAAAACTGATTTTAGGTGTAAACTACAGGGTGTCACAAGTATTTACTCCTTTTCTTAAACTTCTCAATTTTAAGAAATAAGGAGTTGTTTTTATGTCCAACAACTTTCTCATCTCATTCCTTAAAATGAGAATGGAGAAAAAAGAGAAGCACTCATTTCTCAAATTTATAGTAAAACCTTTTTTTCCTAAATTATCGAAATTAGCATTGTCATAAATTCCTCACATGCTTCAATGAGAAGAAAAAAATATAAAATATATTATTGAGTATTTTATTGTTACAATAAGATATATAATATATCTTTTTTGTTATAATTTAAAATGATGTAGAATATTTAATTGTAGTAATAAATACTAAAATCTTTAAAATGAGGAAGCTGTTCGAGTTAGAGTAAGTAATTTTTTTTGGAGATTTTGACTTTTGCTTCCATATTTTAAAGAAATTTTGAGAATGCTATTGGAGATGCTCTTAACAACCTATATATATATACCAGCCTACAAAATGAAACATTTGTTCCTGAATTATGTTTCCTCTAGATGCAACAATCAAATTCACGCTTAAGTCTTAACTAGGAAAGAGAGAAATGGCGGTCACAATGGACGGAATACAAATGCTCTTTGGAAGATTAGAAACATTTTTCTTTTGAGAAGATGATGATTATAAACTTCTGGTTACTTGGGTAGCTGGTTAACGTACGTTCAAACTCTCTTCTTACTACCCGAGGCAGTTATCTTGCCAATGGTTGCAGAAGAGAACTTGGTTGTTGATGGGTTGGGAAGCAATCCACGAAGTATGGCAAGAACACCCAAACTCAAGAACGTATAGTACACCGTCAACAACTTTTCCGGTGCCCTTCCTGATCTTATGAGTTCTGCAAATATAGGAACCTGAAAATGCATGGAGATGTGTCAACATGTTTGAATAAGATGCATAAAAAGATAATCATGCAAAAAAGATTTATGTTGCTGAAAGAAAAAATTACACCAACATGCAAAATTAAACATCTCGTTCCTTAACAGTTTTCAATTTGGTTCCAAATTAACCTGCATAAATGATTCCAAACATGAATATCTAAACATGCATGTAACGGTTGATATAGAAATGATCGAAAAAAGGGGTAGAAACAAAAAGTTCTCAATTAGTCTTCATCTTAATGGTCCTTAAGGGCTCCATATAAATGTAATTTCTTTTTTTACGAGTGATGAATTTATAAATTTAACGTTGATATGGTAGTAGTGAAGAATTAATTGTTACCATGCCAGTGAATAGAGAAATGCCATAACTCAAGCAGGTGGTGTTGAACCAATGCTTCCCTGCCAAAATGCCATAAAGATTCACAAGCACCAGAGGCCATTGAAAGAGAAGCTCAACCCATATGATCCCTATGTAGAAATCCGGCGCCTCCGTCATGAGGTAGTCGCCAACCTCTCCAGCATACCAGCTCCGGAGTTCAACGAGACAATCGGGGTAGAGGGTGATTGGGAGGCATGCTTGCCCTTTAAGCAATGGGATTTTGAAAGCGATCGCAAGGAGCAAGATGAAGAGCAAAGAATCCATGAGCTTCACAAGAGCGCCCATTTTGGTTGCTTGGTGCGAATTTCTGAGAGGAAAATCGCCTAGGTAGAAAGGATTGGTAGCAAAAAGAGGATCTTGAAAGTTTAGAACCTTTAGAATTAACACATGGGGCAATTTATATGGAATGATTTGACTTATTAAGGGTTTGTTTAGTATTGTGGTTAAAAACTCAATTTTAAATAAGCAACTTCCAACCTATTTTCTGTAATCGTGGTTATTTAAACTAAAAAGTTCTAGATAAGCACGTTTTAAGATTTTATCAAACAGAAAATCTATCTAAAATGATGATTATAAGTGATTTTAATTCCCAAAACTCAATACCAAACTAGGCTTAAGTTGCTCACACAAATGAGTTTGTTTGTAAAAACTGATGATGGATAACTCATTTCATAAAAACTATTGGCTATATAATAAAGTAATTTTTTTTTCTTCACAATTTTTATTTAGGGAGAAAGAAGATTCATAGTTAGAACCTCAATATGTATGATGTATGTATGTAGTAAGATAATTGTTCTTTACTAGCCTATAAACTATAAACATAAGAAATTAAATTTCCCCTTTTTGTGAATCACAAAAACAATTGTTGGGTGGCTTGCCAAGGACGACGTAAACCTTTTTTCTTTTCTCTTTTCAACAAAAAAGATGATGTAAACTTGGATACCAAAAACTTCAGAAGATCTTCAATTCTATACATACAGTGTGAAAAGACAAGATTATATAACATTAGTACAAATACATGTTAGTCCTCACATATAAATAGTTAAGAATGAATAAGATTACACCATATATTTACATAATTATTCTTTCTAGAACTTCCATCCCTAAGAGAAAGGGTCTGATTGCAAATGGTAGTGAAACTCATGGTCCCAAGGACTAGAAATGTAGAGTAAAACTATCTACGGTGAAAACAGAAATCAATAAAATCGCAAGGACTAGCAATGTAGAGTAAAACTATCTACGGTGAATTAAAACTATCTACGGTGAATACAGAAATCAATAAAATCGCAAGGACTAGAAATGTAGTTATACCCTCAATCAAAAAAAAAATGTAGTTATACCTCCAAGAAGGTATAGAGCGAAACGCCATCGTTTTGATCAGTGTTATATACAAGGCTCTGCCTTTTTGGGACTGAAATCAGCAAAGTTTGAAGCTTGAAGAAGGAAGTGAATTAGCGATGAGCGAGACTCGACCAGTGCCGAGAAGAGAGAGCCCATGGGGCACGCCGGAGGGAGACCATCGTCAGCCCAAGGCCCATCGCTGCAATGACCGAGCTGAGGACGTCATCCAAGTAAGAACACCACAAACCCTATGACCAAGTTTGATGCTTTATATGAGAAATCCAGTTATTGTTTATAGGCAATGTTTGAATTCTGGGTTGGAGTTTTTGGGTTCTTTCTTGGCGTAATTGAGATTCTGATTGCTCTGTGTATGTGTGTTTTGGGTTTCAATTTGTGGGTTTATGCAAAATTAAGATAATGCAAGCGTTTTTTTTTCCAGCTGAATAGGTTGAGTAACTTGAGTTGTATGGTTGTGAGTTTTGGAGTATGGGAAATTGAATGCTAGTGATTTTCAGCTGAAGTACATTTCATGTATGATTTTATTTCGTGTTCCTGGCTCATATTTTTTGTCGAAACAATCTTTTACTGATTGTCTGTCGGTATTGAATGAATTTGTCAATCGATCAAAGATTGTGTATCAAGTAACATTTACTAGATAGTACACCTATCCTCGACGGTATTAGTCCTAAGGTTGTTTAATATGGAGCAGTAACAAGAAGATAGTACATAAGGGATGACTGGATGAGGAGAAGGGAGTTCAGGTGCTGGTTTGTTAAAATGAGGAGAAAGCTCACAAGTAGTGATGAAGTCATTTAATGCATGCTTGATAGTCACAAGAAGGGAGTTCAGGGAGTTCAGGTGCTGGTTCTATCTTCAATGTGAAGAACTGATGAAGTCATTTCGTTTCATGCTTGATTTGGTGATATAAATGGTGGCTTTGATTCGAAGGAATTTTTCCCTGGCTCTTGCCAAAGTCAAGTTAATACTGCTTGGACTCATTGATTTGAAATGTTAGAAATCAACAATAGTGGTCTTTGCTCCTAATCTGATCAGTTATTGTTGTCTGTATAATGTAGGCTTGTTTTGAGGGAAACCCCTTTAAGACTGTCCCAGGGCCGTTCAAGCTCTTCTATCAGTGTATGCGGTCTAAACCTGGGTATGATATCAACCTTCCAATGTACTATTATGGGATCATTTTTTCTTTTCAAACTATCAATTGAGTTTTAACTACATTTTGCTGTAAACATTAACAATGGTTTGCATGTCTCATTGTGATGTTGCTCCTTCGAGCTTGTTATGTATTGAGTCATTGATTGGAGCCATATTGACACCTTTATTTGAAGGCTCCTCTATCTACCTGTTAGCAAACTACATGCTATTATATGATTGAAATGTGTGGTATCTGAATCGTTTGTGCTCTTCTGCAGGGAGGAACCAACAGAGCCATATACATATTTGCAGCTCGATCCTCCCACAAAGGAGGTGAAACTTAAGTGAAGTCATCGTATCTTTGCTTGAAAAAATAATCCTCTGTTTACGTTTTCTGTCTCAAAATTTCCAAACTTGTGTTGCATTTACTAAATAATATGATTGGAATGTGCTTTAGATTATGGCTTTGTTTGTTTTAAATCTTTAATACATACACTTGAACTCAACAGCCTACGATTCTGTCCACACCATGTACTCTACAGAATTCAACTTTAAATGTCTTCATTTACTATGCGTACTGTAATTGCTTTCTTCTGCACTGGTAGCTCTCCCATTGAAAATTTGAAACCATTTGTCAGCTATTCTATTAGGATCTTCACAGTCCCTTTAAGAAATGTAGATGATAACCAACTAATTATACTTTGACGCGCATGGTGATGAATATTACTGCATTGTAGGAAAAGGCATGCCTTTTGTTGTTGTTTGATTTGTGTTTTTGAACTCTTAAAAATTGACCTAATTCGTCTCTGGAGATGTGGGCTCTCTCTGCCTCTGCCTTTCTCCAAAATCATCAAAACGAAAGAACTCATATTGTCATCGAGCCAAAGAACTATGAAAAATCCGGGAACCAGATTACTGTTTACGATTTCTGTGGTTAGAGAGAACCTGCTATCTACAAAAGAAGTACAAGGGCTAAAAATCAATAATCGGCTCTCCAATGGTCAGATTTCGCTCGACAGTCCACGGCAAGTCGAAGAGCTTGGCTGTGATGAATTTAAAGATCTTGTTCACATTTATGTTGTAGGTTGCACTCGAAAAGAATAGTGTTGCGTTGAGTGCTTTTGCATAAGCTCTTGCCTGCAGTCACATTAACATAGAGACTTAATCAACACAATTTCATCAGTTTATTTTAGTTTTCCCAAGAACCCAACAGACTCAGTTCATTGTTCATAGTGTGTGGCAGGTATGAATTCTACATCAATCTTGTAGTTGGTGAATCAATTCAAATGAAAGTGTCCTTGTCCCCTCCATGCTTGCCTTAACTTTTGTATTAAAAGAATTCCTTAATGTAGTTAGTTGGTGCAAATATTGCATGAATTGTTCTAATGAGCATTGACCTACATGTCTCCATCCTCTTGCTAGTTCTAGAAGATTACTTCCTTCAAGCTTTACCAACAAGATTAGCCCCCAATAATTGGTATTCTTTGACAAAACAACTCAGAAACTTGTAAATCATGAATAATAGATATTTTTCCTGTTCTTTTCCATCAAGTATCTGGGGCTAGAATAAAGATCAAGCAATTGAAGAATAATATATGCTTCTTAATTAATTGTCATTGTTATTTCTTACCTGACTTGCGATTGCCCATTGCAAATCTAATGGGAGCTGGATGAAGTCATCGAACTTTGTTCCTATCAATATTGGGATTGCCGTCTGCAAAAACAAGAATATCTATCTCAAACCTGGAATGAAAAACCCATTTTGAATTTCGGAAAAAATCGATGCACCTTGCTTCATAGATATGGAAATACAGTGCATAGAAATTTACCTGATTCCATTTCCTGGCTCGGTTATACCATGTTGGAATACTGCAATCACAGAAACAAAAATTTCCATGGATATGAAGTCAGGTTTCCTATTTTATCAAGGTGATCAATAATGCCAATCAATACAGCATAAACAATGAAAGTGAAACACACCTATTCAACGTAACCCGACTTGTCAAGTCGAACATGAACAAAATTGCTACGGAATCCTTGCAAGCAACGTGCAAATTGTCCTGGGATTTCCTATCATCTACACCAAAATCAAGCACAGAGCATTATTAGAAGTTGGATTGTGACTTACGAAGAACTCGATATAGAATGAAACTAGTTGGGAGAAACAAGACGAGAGGTCCTGTATCACATGACTCGACACAGGGCCCTCGCTTGGCATGTGTTTGATTAACCACATTACTTCTGATGAATGGTAGTAGCTAGAGACTTTCCGGTGATAAAATTACCTCCAACTTCCCAAATACTATACGAAATCCGAGCGTCTCTGACCCTGAGAGTTTTATCCATGAAATTTAACCCAGTGGTCTGTGGCTCTCCTTCTGCTTTCTCATCATCATCTCCTACATACTTTACCTTCAATGATCAACAAATTTCAATCAAGCTTCATCACAAAACATATGATGAAATGTCTTCTATTGGTATACATGAAAAAAATTACGTACCAAAAAGCTTGTTTTTCCGATTTGGCTATCCCCCAACAGACTAATCTTCAAGGAGACGAGGTTGGAGTCTACGCTTTCCCGACCACTGCTAACCGTCAACGACTTCTGACGGCGGACGGCCGGGACAGGAGTGTCAACGGGGCTGCTAGCGATAGAGCTGGAAGGAGGAGTCATAACCGAGATCGGCAGCATGCGGTAGTGAACCGGCTTTCCTAAACAGCACGTAATAATCCTATCCATGACGTGTTTAATGCAACGCCGGAGAACCAAAACTCGACGGTGAACTCTTCGCCGGAGGGTGTACTGGATCATTATCTCTCTCTCTCTCTCTCTCTCTCTCTCTCTCTCTCTCTCTCTCTCTCGGAGCGAAGAGGAAACAAGGAACTAGGCAACCTTTGTTTTTATCTAAAGAGAACAATGGATGGTGATCCTGGGGAGATGGCCTCAACAACAAGGCTTAGTGATCCGCTAGCTCTTGGTGTTTGTTGGCCATGAAAAATGAAAGCGAGCTTCTCAAGCTTCTCATATTTTCATTACTTGATGGTATTTTTAGCATTTTTCTTTTTTCCGATTCTCAATCCTTTTTTTCTTTCATATTTTTTTTTTTCAGTTACAACTACCTGTTGCAATCAATATGACTGATTTAACGGGACAGTTGACCGGTAACAATGTGGGCAAACTTGCAAAATCCAAATACGAAGTCCTAATTGCCGTCTGAGATTAGCTACAAATCTTGGCTTTCTATCTTGGACGTCCATTTGGATTGAGAAGCAAGGTTGGCCAAAAACAAAGATGATCTAGAACCCACCGTTTTTGCTCTTGTTTTTCATGTTTGCAGCTACTGGATTAGGTTTGGCCTGTTTTTTTTTTTCCCTTAAATAGTTACCATGAGATAAACATAAATCGGACTAAATCCGTTATGAGATAAATGTGAGTATGTCTTAATTTCGGTTAAGCCAGTCTCTCATTTATATTGGGAGGTTTTGATTTCCGGTCCCCGTTTCTTGTTTCTTTTATTAATACAATTGAGTAATATATTGATGATTTATTCATTTATCCTCAAATCCTCAATCATTCAGTGAAAAAAAAAAGAAAGGATTTTTATGAATACAATACACTCCCCATGTATTCAAACTGGACAAGTTTTATGTCCGATTATACCAAACCGGAGCCCTTGTAGTGAGGAGTCTTAAATTGATAACTAGTTGAGGACTTTTCGGTTTCTGGTTTAAAAAACTCATTTTTCGATCACATTTTGACATCTCATCCGTTTAGTTTTTAAGTTTATATGAGTAGATCATTTCTACAAATTTTCAGTCAAATTAGTGTTCGTTAAGATAACAAACTAGATCAAATTAATGGTAGAACCAAATCTGTCAAATATGAACCGTTCAAGTTCATAATTGATAAATCACACTTTTATGAATGTCTTAACAATTTTCAATATAGCTGAAAATTTGGATAAATGATATACTCATAAATAACTATAAACTAAACGGTCAAGATGTGGATTGAAAGGTGGGATAAGCCGAAAAGTCATCAACAAGTCATCAACTTAAGGGTCCTCATTAAAATGGTTTTCTATACCGAACAACTTTGGCCTCAATAGAAACTTAATTTCTGGTTTCTTTGCAAATTATAAGTGCGTTTGCACCAGAAAATTACCAATCATTAATCCATGTGAGTTTATTGACAAACTTGAGTTTAAGTGAAAGAGGCATTCAAGTCCTCATATCAACTCCAGTAGCTAGCTTTTTAATTAATTTGCTAATTTCTAATGGAATATTAAGATATCGATCGTTGTATGATGATATCGTTGTCAAACAGTACACTCTTCCCACGTCGTCATCAATCAATCGAATATCCCTTGATCTGGATCACCTAACAAATTTGATTGAGAACTCAAAGTTAATTAAGCTTAATTATTAGTGCACCTCAAAGCAGTGTGTTCTGTTAGCTATTGTGAACTGGTGAGAATCTCTAATTAACCTAACAGTTACAGAAATTTCGATCATAGGTAGGGCTACTATGGATATATTTCATTACATTAGTTAACAACTTAACATGCATGAAAACTTTCAACATCAAACGATAAGCTAGGTCGGGTAGAACTTCAAACTCGATCGATCACTTTCATGCCCAACACGCCAACACGGGGTTTAGAAAAATCCAAGCTATCTTGATTCTTAAATATAAAAAAGCAGCTTGATATTTTGTATTCAGTTTTCGAGAATTATGTCATCATCAGGACTTAGAGAGCCAGAAAATGGATTGAACGTTGTGAAAATAGAAGTTAATGAAGTTTGTATCATTAGATCAATCGAAGATAAGTTATAGTACTATCAAGCTCGTTAGCTCACAAAAGATACGGATTTTCTTAATTGACATACTTTTCGATCATATTTTCTCATCTCAACAATTCATCTTTTAAATATATATGAGTATATCATATCTACAAAATTTTAGCCAAATTAATAATCATTAATGTATTTAAAATTGTGAATAACACAAATGGTTCATGTTGAACAGATTTAGTTCGTTCATTGTAATCATATAGTTTAGATACCTTAATGATTATCAATTTGGCTTAAAATTTGTAGAGATGATCTACTCATATATACCTACAATGTGAATGGTTAAGATGAGAAAATATAATATAAAAGTGGGTTAATTAAGAATATCTGTACCTTTAGAATAAATGAGGATATTTAGACCTGATAATACATATATATTATCATTCTTCTAGCCCCTACCTGTCTATCATACAATCACGCATAATCACTTGTCTAGCCCCATAAACCTATAATGTGTATTCACTATCACGAGGCCGGAGCTGGCCCCGTTTGAAATTCATTCTTTACCGAAGTCATTTTCCCGGCTAGGCATGTCATTATTTACCAAAATTCATTTTAGCTGTTATTAGATATTAATTGAGAGACATTGTGCAATGCATCATGTCTTACTTGTGGAGGCCGAAAGTGGCTTTCGAAGAGATGTTCGATCAATGGAGCATCATCCGGTGAGACTTGTGTAGATCGAGGCATGTAAGGCTAGAAAAACTTGTAAACAAACTAATAAAATATAAACCATTTGTCAAGGGGATTACATCACACCTCGTTATAAACCGGTACAAACCACTACGTGATTAGCAATTGAGCAAATAAATTAAGCTCGTTCAGTTTTAGATTTACATTTAGGGGTGAAAATTAAAACAACCCAACTATTCATCTACCTTTAAATTTACCATACAATAATGATTGAGTATAATTATTTGGTCGTTGCTAACTAGGTAAACATTTCTGGGTTGTTAAAAACCAAAAATTAGAGATATTGGAATTTGAATTTAAACCACATTCTTCAAATAGAGATATTGTATTTACAAAATCATATGATTCATGCATAGTGGTCTAATGATAAGCTTATACATCTCCATTTCTAATCAATTATTCTTTCCAGATTGATAAAATATCAGCAATTGCTGCAATAAATACGTCGGCATGCCAGTGGGGAACTACGTACCCTCTTATATATATCTGATATATATCTTCTCCAATTCCTCCTCACCGCAGTCCATTTGTTCTTAGAGTGAGAAACATTGCTACCAATCCTCACCACAGCTTCTTAATAAACTCAGACATGCATACTCCAGGAGCCATCATGCGATCTGTAAGCGCACCTAATGAGGCAGATAAGCCCAGCATGATTATTGAGCTTGCAGTTGCAGCGATGGAGGAGCTGATCCGAATGGCTCAAATTGGCGAACCGTTGTGATGGATATCAACCGCTGTGCTCAATGAGGATGAGTACATTCGAATATTTCCTCGTGTAATTGTGCCAAACCAATCTGGATTCAAATGTGAAGCTTCGCGGGAGAGTGATGTTGTCATTATGAACCACAATAAGCTTGTTGAGATTCTCATGGATGTGGTAAGTTTAGTTATTGAATTGAACTACCTGCATGTATATATATATATGAGTATATCTGCATGATATTCTTATGGTTGCAAGGCTATGTTGTCAAATTTTGTTTTGTCCACATGTTGTAACAATATTAGAATTTACTGTCGTAACAGGTGTAATATTGTTAAATCGATCTATGTTTCAATACTACATGGTTTAAAAACGTGTTCTTCCATGTTTTACAATTAGGTTTAGATTGATCCACATCTAAAAAAAATGTGACAATTATTTTGAACATGTGTTCATATCCTTTAAGATAACTACATTGTTAGATTTAGATCGGATCGTTTCATGTGTCTAACATATAAGAATATGTTGTTTAAACATGTCAAATTCTAATGTGATTGTTTTAATTATAAGGACAGATACACAAATTCAGATTGAATATGGTTTACGATGTCATTTGTTTTAAATACTATTTTATTAGAGATGCTGATAGTATGAATATGTACATACAATTTGATACCTCAGAAATACAGGAGTACATGCATGGGACCCTAATAGTAAACTGTTCTTCTTTTGTGTTTACGATTTAGAATCAATGGGCAACTGTGTTTTCGGGGATTGTATCAAGGGCTACGACTATCAGTTCTCCTTTATCATGAATGTATGTGTATTTGTAATTTGGCAGATGACAGCAGAATTCCAAGTACCATCTCCATTGGTTCCAACTCGCGAGAGTTATTTTGTGAGGTACTGTAAGCATCATGTCGATGGTACTTGGGCAGTGGTTGATGTCTCCTTGGACAATCAACTCGGCTATACTTCTGCTCTGAAATCCTGTCAAAGAAGACCTTCTGGTTGTCTCATCCAAGAAATGCCAAATGGATACTCAAAGGTTTGAACTCTCTATCTGTACATCAGTATATGTATGCTAATTTGCATCAGATTGATTTCATTTTCGAAACTTTGGTGCCTGCATTAGGTTACTTGGGTTGAACATGTCCAAGTGGATGAAAGACGAGTTCACAATCTGTACAAGCAGCTGGTTAATTCTGGCCTTGCATTCGGTGCGAAGAAATGGGTCGCCACCTTGTACCGTCAATGTGAGCGTCTCGCCAGAGCCTCGGCGACAAGCATCCCTACCGGTGAGGTGTATGGTATGTAGTTGATCACATTTAACTAATAAGTAGTGATACTCATGAGTGTCTAGAGACTAGTTATATTAAGAACCCTAGATTAAATTTTGTTATTTAGACAGTCTGTTTAATCGATATTATATATATATATATATATATATATATATATATATATATTAAATGCATGGTTAATTAGCGATAACAGCCGAAGAAGGGAGGAAGAGTGTTGAAGCTGGTCGAGAGAATGGTTAGAAGTTTCTGTGTTGGAGTGAGTGCATCTACAACTCATATATGGACGACGCTGTCTGGAACAGGTGCCGATGATGTTTGTGTGATGACCCAAAAGAATGTGCATGATCCAGGAACGCATCAGGGGGTATTGTGCTCACTGCTGCAACCTCATTCCGGCTTCCTGTCCGCCCGACAAGGGTCTTCAAGTTCCTTTGTGATAAGAACTCCCGAAATCAGGTACGTGAATTACATTTCAGTAATGATCATGGAGTTGCCAAATTTGTATAATTACTGCCTTTCTAAAATATGAATGTTCATGCATTTTGGATATGTTTTGCTATTGTTAGGTAGACATATGCATCTGATATCAGTGATATGTATCACATCTTGACCAATTTTAATACATGAAGCTTGTCAATAACCTTCTTTAATCGGAAGATTACATTCCGAATTGGCCAGAAATGAGAAACTTTCTGAGATTATTTCCCAAAAAAAAATTCATCAAATCATATGGTTAGTATTCTGGTATGCACAGAAAGTATTACCATTAGAAAACAGGCATATATGGGGACCATGCACATTTCAAGTAATTGTACAGAAAGGAAGAAAATCATTTTCACATCCCACCTAATATGGGAATTTTCTAGGTGAAAATTCAAGATCCAAGATATAGAAACGCATCCGCATTTGCTGAAATAAGACTATAAAAGCGTAGTGTTCCACGGATAAGTTCAATTTACCAGTTCTATTTTTTGCTCCTGTTTGATGCAGAGGGATATCCTCTGCAATGGTGGCGTTGTGCAGGAAATGGCACACATAGCCAACGGACGTGACACTGGGAACTGCGTGTCACTACTTCGGATAAATGTATGTTCATATCCCCTTCTCATTGTTCATGTTATTTAGTTACATGCTTACAATACTTTTAACTTTATTTACCCTGATGAATTTAAATTTTATTTTGCAGAGTGCCGATTCTAGGCAGAGCAACATGCTCATACGGCAGGAGAGCTGCACTGACCACACGGCATCATATGTAATCTATGCGCCTTTGGACATAGTTTCTGTGAACGCCGTGCTTAGTGGCAGCGATCCTGACTACGCAGCCCTGCTGCCATCTGGGTGTGCTATACTCCCAGAACCTGAAACTGGAGGGTCCATGTTGACTGTGGCCTTCCAGTTTCTGGTGGATTCGGTTCCCACCGCGAGACTCTCTCAGGGGTCTACGGCACCAGCCAAGAACATCATAGTTCGCACGGTGGAGCAGATGAAGGCCTCATTGTCCTTGGACAATGAAGCATGACCAGCTCTTCTTGCTGCCTCAACACAGTTTATGTTTCCGTAGGTAATTATGTTCTTACTTTTGTTGTGCTAATATTTCGTCTACTTGATTTGAAGTATTACTGATCATTGTTTGTATATCTTTTCACAGTATTTAGAAAAGTGAAGAGAAAGGAAAGAAGCAACCAAGGTGGCGAGGAATTTCGCTTATTCCAAAGGATTAATTACAAAAGACCCCCCGAACTATGGGGTCACTTTCATTTTGGTACCCAATTATTGAAATCTTACGTTTACATACCCGAAGTTCTCTCCGTTTAACAAGTTAGTACCTCCGTCAGTTACTCCGTCAATTTGGACCGTTTTCTGCTGACGTGGCATGTCTGGGACCCACAGTTGTCAGTTTTTAATTATATTTTCTGGTGTTGCTCTATTTTTAATATTTTACTTATCTTTTTTCTCTTGGCTGACAGAGTTATATTGACGCTAATTCTTTACGCATTCCCGCCAATTCTTTACTTAATTATATTTTCTGGTGTTGCTCTATTTTTAATATTTTACTTATCTTTTTCCTCTTGGCTAACAGAGTTATATTGGCGCCAATTCTTTACGCATTCCCGCCAATTCTTTACTTAATTATATTTTCTGGTGTTGCTCTATTTTTAATATTTTACTTATCTTTTTCCTCTTGGCTGACAGAGTTATATTGGCGCCAATTCTTTACGCATTCCCGCCAATTCTTTACTTAATTATATTTTCTGGTGTTGCTCTATTTTTAATATTTTACTTATCTTTTTCCTCTTGGCTGACAGAGTTATATTGGCGCCAATTCTTTACGCATTCCCACCAATTCTTTACTTAATTATATTTTCTGGTGTTGCTCTATTTTTAATATTTTACTTATCTTTTTCCTCTTGGCTGACAGAGTTATATTGGCGCCAATTCTTTACGCATTCCCGCCAATTTTTTACTTAATTATATTTTCTGGTGTTGCTCTATTTTTAATATTTTACTTATCTTTTTCCTCTTGGCTGACAGAGTTAAGTAAAATAAGTAAAAAGATAAGTAAAATATTAAAAATAGAGCAACACCAGAAAATATAATTAAGTAAAGAATTGGTGGGAATGCGTAAAGAATTGGCGCCAATATAACTCTGTCAGCCAAGAGGAAAAAGATAAGTAAAATATTAAAAATAGAGCAACACCAGAAAATATAATTAAGTAAAGAATTGGCGGGAATGCGTAAAAAATTGGCGCCAATATAACTCTGTCAGCCAAGAGGAAAAAGATAAGTAAAATATTAAAAATAGAGCAACACCAGAAAATATAATTAAGTAAAGAATTGGCGGGAATGCGTAAAAAATTGGCACCAATATAACTCTGTCAGCCAAGAGGAAAAAGATAAGTAAAATATTAAAAATAGAGCAACACTAGAAAATATAATTAAGTAAAGAATTAGCGGGAATGCGTAAAGAATTGGCGCCAATATAACTCTGTCAGCCAAGAGGAAAAAGATAAGTAAAATATTAAAAATAGAGCAACACCAGAAAATATAATTAAGTAAAGAATTGGGGGGAATGCGTAAAGAATTGGCGCCAATATAACTCTGTCAGCCAAGAGAAAAAAGATAAGTAAAATATTAAAAATAGAGCAACACCAGAAAATATAATTAAAAACTGACAACTGTGGGTCCCAGACATGCCACGTCAGCAGAAAACGGTCCAAATTGACGGAGTAACTGACGGAGGTACTAACTTGTTAAACGGAGAGAACTTCGGGTATGTAAACGTAAGATTTCAATAATTGGGTACCAAAATGAAAGTGACCCCATAGTTCGGGGGGTCATTTGTAATTAATCCTATTCCAAAAGAGGGGAGAAGTCAAGACAGCACCCTACATGATCGTTAAAGGATTAGAGGGGTACTTCGGAGGTTGAATTCTTGAACAAATCAAAGAAAAAAATTAAGCTACTAGACCTTATGTACTTCTGAGTTGTAATTTTGTTTCTTTTCAACTTTGTTAACTTTGTACTCATGATTACAGTTTTGCCTCAATTAAGTGGGATTTAAGCTCTTTTGAAACAAATATTTTCCTTCTATCAATGTTCTTACAATTGTTATGTTTGCTATGGAATCATCACAAATTAAAGGAATTGCTACTGGTGTAAGCCAAGCAGAACACTCAAAACTTTCTGAGAAAATTTCACAAGAATTTATCTACATAATGTGGAACTCTCATTCAATTAGAATAAAGACTAGAAGCATTATTGTGCAAAACAAAAATTTATCTACAACTAATTGAGATTCTCTTGCTCATTGTTTTCCTTTTCTTTCTATAAACCATGTAATGTTATTCTAATTACCTAATTTTGGGCTAAGGGAGAAAATTATATATTAGTACAGATAAAATCATGATAACAGTGTAGTTACCAGAGGAGGACGTACTGGAAAATCAACCGGCTGAAATTGTCTTTAAGAGGGTGAATGGGACTTGCCATCAGTGCTTGGGCTAGCTTCTTGTTTGTTATCACTACTCTTTCCCTTGAGCATATGCTTGATCTCTTCTTCTTTCTTATCTACAAAATCCATCAAGTCCTTGAAACTAGTTACCCGGAGTGAGCGTCGACTAGATCTGGGAGCAGGTTCAATTTCCTCAACATCCCTCTCGACGACCTCTGGACTAAATCTGCGGTATTGACATAAGATTCTACAGAAAAACACAGCAAGAGAAATGGTGCATGCAACTCCACATATAAGAAACAAGCCCCAAAAGCTTGTCAGTGATAGTCGGTCTGCATCAATTTCATTGAGTTGCATAGAGCACTCGCTACTCCTAAGCCATTTATTATGAATCTTTTGGAGGTCACCATTCTCCGAGAGTTGAAGAATGGCAGTTGACAAATCAACAGCAAGAGGAGAGTCCCTTTGGAATGCCTGAGAAAGTCGAGAGACTATGAGAAGGCTGTTTTGTGACATACAATAGAAATGCATCATTGACTAAAACTAAACATATGGACTAAACCATGCACACTCTGAATTTTCATGTCTGACCTCATCCACTTGTATCATAATTGAAGGCAGTACGATTCTAGATGAACAATTTCTCATGCTATATGTGTTCCATTTTATAGGGGTGATATGGAGGCTTTTAAATCAGAAATTAAAGTATATTAATACTTACAAATCCCCATCCGCTTTTTGTAAACTCCTGCCCCACAGTCCTGAATGTACACTTGGTGGAGGTCATAAACAGCTCAATATAAGGAAGCTCATCGACAATAGCAGCTACTCCGCCACGTTTTGGCCCATCCTGAAGGGCTTTGGCATAGTCTTCCATGGTTTTTAAGGTAACAAGTCTAGCCTCTGCTATGTTCAGCTCATCAACCAAATATTTCCGTGAAAATGACCCATCTTGGATTCCAATTGGATCATTACTCGATATCAAGCTGTCTATCCCTTCAATTCGTGATGTCAGCTGTTGTACAGTGAGGATCGATGTTAAACTAGCTGTATAGCTCGAATTGATAATCAACACCACAAACAACCATATAATCAGCACCAGCCGTCCTAGAGTGCTCACTGTGTTCTCCCCTGAGCCAAACTCAGTCATAGATGATGTTAGAAGTGCCTAAGAGGAAGTGACACTACTGAAATTAATGAAGATTAAGCAGAAAGTACATACTATGTGAGAAGAACATCGTTGAGAAGCTAAACCTGCAAGGCAAAAGCAGTTTTAGTAAAATTGCACAAATAAAAGCAAAAATCTGCAAGCAGCTAAAGAAACTTCCAAAATGGTCAAGTACAGAAATTTGAAGTTATTCACCAATTTTATTGTTTGCCAATTTCTGCGCATATCAAACACAATCATGATTTTCAGGACTTTTTTGTTTTCAATTAAAACACCAATTGCTTTAATAGGCACCCAGGCAACATCTAGTCTTTTGATTTTCAGGACTTTTGGACATTTTTCCTTTCCAGAAAGACACCTTGTGACTACATGAATCATAAAGTCTCAACGAATCAGAGGCCTCAATGATGTAAAACATACTAACCAAAAAATAGTCATGAGCTGTTGCCTCGGTGGACCACGGAACTCGTGATTAATCCTGTGCTCAAGAATCCAAACAACGGCTCCCACAAGAAGGAAGAATGCACCAGTGACTAACCACATCTGATAAGTGAATGGCTTCAGGAATGCCCAAGGGTCTGTTTTTACCTGTTTGACTGGAACAACTACAACTAGTCCCGATTCCATGTAAGGCTGTGTAAAATCAACCATTCTTGTCCTATTAGTAGTTATTGTAACATCCCCAACAGCTGCATCAAAGTTCTGCAAAACAGAAGTGAGCATTAATCAGCAATCCAGAGAAATCCCAAACCAAGCCCATTTAGTCATTGGATAATACACTTCCAACAGTCCTTTATCAAGAAATGATAACTGGAAGACATTAAAATGATTTAGCATCTAAAATTAATCTTAAAGCAGACATTTATCTATAAAGGTAAGTTTTTCCGCCTCAAACTGAAAAGCTAAAGATTGGACCAAGATACTCACATTTAGAGCAACTTGGGATACAAGATCAGTATACTGGGGATTCCTCTTGCCACCCCCGTACAACACATATGTGCGTGGCACAGCATACGGCAATAAGTTTATAGCAGCTTCAAATACATCAATACAATATCCTCTGACCCCAGGAGGACTCTTGTCTTTAGACACAAAATCTTTGTAACTTACTCGGTCAGGCACAGCAATACGCAGTGGCTTGCCATTGTTGGGAAATACCCATCCCCGAGGTGTGGTTATAGTTTCACCAGGCCAAATAACACTATAAAGATGTGGAGTGCTGCCAGACGTATTGAAAGACTTCTCATATAATATCTCTGGCTCAGTTGTTGAAAGACTAGTAGAATTTGACCAATAACCAATTTTACGAAATCCAGTTCCACCAATGTTCAGAATGTCATAAGCTGGATGAATTAAATTCTTATCCAGATCAAACTGAAGCCGACCACTTACACCTGTGAAGTTCATCTTAAGAATTGTCTGCAAGTAATGTTGGCCTCCATCAAATATTCGGAGTGATGATAAGTGCAGTGCACTTGTATTTGTATCTTTCAACTTTGGGTCATTAGAGAAAGATACAGTCCCTCCTTCATTGAGAAAAACATCAAGGGCACGGGCTGCTAACCAAACAGAGTCATATGCATAGAGAGCATAAGAATTGAAGCCCGGACTCCCTTCATGTTTTAGTTTGTTCCATTTAGATGCAAAACTTTTTCTAAGATCAGTATCCGGGGTATGATGACGAACAGCAACAACTCCTTGTAAAAGATTCATTGTGTCAGGGTCAGGTGGTACTAAAGAATCTAAATGAGTAGGAAGCCAATCTGTTGCAATCCAAACATAGCCACTGGTCATCATTCCAAGATCCTTGGCAACAGAGAAGATTGACAAACCAGAGTCAGGATTTACATGTACGATATAAACTCGAGATTCCAAGAGGTTTACTCCCACCAACAAGTCATTGATATCGCTTAAGGGGGCCCCAGGAGAGAAGGCAGCCTTGTAAGCAATCTTGGAACGCTTCTTCACCAAGGCATCACCTAGAACAGAAATCCCATTTCTGCCACAATCATCATCTACAAAAATAGCAATTACTTCTCTCCATCCAAAGTACTCAACCATATCAGCAATTGCATACATTTGAAAATAGACACTCTGTGTGGTGCGAACAAAATACGGGTATTGTAGAGCAGAAAGGGAGGGATCTGTTGCTCCAAACGACAAAAGTGGTACATGGAGCTCATTAACAATGTGGGATATAACGTGAGCTATTCCAGAGGATTGCGGGCCGATGCAACAACTACATCATTTTCAATCAGCTGCAAAGCTACATGGAGAAAGAGAGGAAGACATCACTATAACGTTTTGTTCTAAAAGAGAAAGAAAGGCACAGATAACAATTATAAATATGGTCCTATTTGTTTCTTTTCTCATCCATAAATTACTGGTTATCAAACAAGAAGTGAGTCAGACGTGGGATCAACTTAAATGAAGGTCCTATTGATATATAACTTTAACAAATAAAAGGTAGACCTCTTGAGCTTCATATCTGATATAAGGGCATATCAACAGTAAAATCAGAACCAGCGATCATTCAGCTTATAAAGTCAAAAATGCAGATCAGCAGAACATCAAGAAACTTGTGCTAACTATAGTGTTCAAGCAGGAAGAAACACACAAAACCTACCATCTGCATATTATAAAAAAAACATCAAGGGAAAAATCTTAAGATATGATTCAAAGTATTTTTGACCAAGAAAGAGGGCCTGAATTAACATTTGTACTTTCAAGTCTCTGATTTCCTAGCATATTTCAAGTCTCCGAGTTCTTGGCATTTTCAAGTACACTAGCTTTAATCGATATACAACTGAAAAACAAAATGTGCAAACAAGAAAAAGCATCACGATATTCTATCAACATGATAGTCTACATTCTACAGCAATGAACATTGCAATACATAGAAGTTCAAAACGCATGATGCCAAAGTTCTAAACTTTAAAGATAAGAAAACAGAAAATGAAAATTCAAGATTATAATAGAAATTGATTTGATTTCTAAATACGTTCCCAGTTCAGAGTATCTCCAAAACCTATATTTTCAATGTAAACATGATTGCAGTTTGGCTTTCTGACATCCCAAAAATGGAGGGAAATTAAAGCTTAGCAGACTAAGAAATAGATAAATTGAGTTTCAGGAAATACCTTCCACAGTTCCAAGAAATCCACTGCAATTTGTATCATGGAAAATAATCTTCAATTTAGTCCCCTTGAGAACACTTGAATCAGAATTTACTTCGTCAATTGCGGCTAGGATTGCTGGTTTGGCCGATCTTCCAATGGCTGAATTGAAAGTAAACAGAGCCCCAAAGTTCAGAGAACTCGGCCTCTTAGACGAGACGGTGGCATTTCTAGCCTGAGCCATCACTTCCATGGGCACCCAAATACACAAGATCAATGTAAGCAGTGTTCTTCCCTTGCATATATCGGTCAAGAAGGTCTCCATTTCTACTGAGCTCTGTTGATTCTTGAGCTTTGAACTAGGCTGCACCAGCATTGATTACAGGGGCAAAAATCTGTCAACAAAGGCAGATTGAAGAAAGAAAACACAAACAAATAGTTTCTGCTCAGACCAACATGAGTCCAAAATTCTCAGAACTGAATCAGATACAAAGATTTACCTTGAACACTAAGATTCTGCCCCAAATACCCAACAAAAATCCAGAAGAAACTATATAATATCAAAGCCAGGCCACCTTGGATTATAGAAAATCGATACTCACTTGGGAACCAGAAGAACAAGTTTCCAAATGGGTAATCCTCAAAGCTCAATATTTTATACTCCTATCATCATTACCAAATCAAGCAAGGAATCTCAAAACAACAAAACACTAAACTATATAAACAAGTTGGTGAGGCAACCACATGCCAGACTGATAAAGTACAAAGAAAAAAAAGAAAGCCTATATCAAATGATAGATTTGAAGCTGTGTAAAAGTGGAAGATGGCATTTTCAGTTACCTGAAGGCCGAGCTTTGATAAAGGCCGTACAAGCATATGCTCAAAGACACAGAAGAGAGCTCCTTCCCATTATCAGCCAAAAAGAGAGAGAACCTCAACAGTGTTCCAGACCCAAGTAAAGAAACCTTCTTTCTCAAGTTTGCTTCAGTCTTCACCAATTGGGCTACTCACGTTCTTTGCAATATTATACCCTTTTGAATTATTTTGGCTCTGATCAATACACGTCAGCCAAGAAGATGGGAACCCAGTTTTTTTTGTTTCATGCACTTCTTTCACACCTCAAAGCAAAGTGCCAAATACCTGAGAATGATCCTCTTCTCAATTAAAAAAAAAAAGAAGGAAAACATGTTTATACTACACAAGACTTTTATCAAACATGTGATGTACATTCCACTTCTACATGACAACAAGCATCATGAAAATATTTGACCAAAATTTCCACTGTACAATTTTCACCCAAAGATCAATATCGTCATTTTCAGTTTCAAATTCCCTTGAAGATGTGAATAAGAGCAAGTATCTAGAGTGCTAGACCCTACTACTTCTGTGGACTATAACATTTCCTTCGACAGATTAATTCTTACACTAAATGCTCCCGGTAAATGAGATTTCAGCATTCATTATATATGAAATGAATTGAACCCACCCAGAAAAATGGATTCCAAGAATAAACGCTCATTATGATTATGTGGGTCACAACCTCGTGATGCTAACCAGAGAGAGAGAGAGTTCAATCCAATTCAAAGAAAAAAAAACACTGGACTTTAATGAATGAATAACGAGACTAAACTTGACAAAGATTGCATCTTTGGAATCACATTCCTAATAATTCACAGTAGAATCCAGATGCTGTAAATATATGGTATTGCTAATAATATCATGTTACCCTGGTATCAAAAAAATATATATCATGTTGTTGTAAATAGTTTATTTAATGGGTATTATTGTAATTAGCTTATTAGGGATATTAATTTAATTTACATACCGATTACATCTCTATATAAGAGATAATTTCACACTCAATAATACACATATTCTCTCATTCTCATTTTAAGTGTTGTTCCTCTTTTCTCTCAATCTCTTGTATTTTATGTTTTACAATACATTATTAGCACGAATAATTTTAATGCTAAGGTAGTTTTTATGCAGCATGGAAGAGAGATCGTTGATCAATCGATGGAAGAATTATTCAACATGGTTCAGAATTTCAATCACAAACAAGCTCTCGGATTGAATTAGAAGTTTAGTCCACCAATATTCTCGGTTCTGACACATAAGATGAACACTCATTGATTCGCTCTGCATCGAGTAAAGTATTCTAAATTCTATTATAATTCATGTTTCTTTCAAACCTTGATTACATGAAAAACCACCCTAAAGCATGAACCATATGTTGTTTATGTTTCAATCTAGTGATTTCATGTTTATTACCTTTGGTTGCATATTGAAAAATCTGTCTATGATGCATGAGCACCAAATATATTTTATTAGTCTATTTGGTTAATACTGTTTTGGCCACGATCCTCAGCGCGCGGGCAAGAGGTAAATAGAAAAACAAAGAGAGGGGGAGTGTTGCGGGCGTGTCACCTCGCGGACGAGGAAAGAGCTTGTATGCGAGCTTGACTTCTTGATCGGGCGGAAGGGGGTTTCCAGATGCCACCTCAGATGAGGAATTTACGAGCACAAGGCGATCAATACTCAAGGTATATCGCAAGCAGAGCAACAATAAGGGGATCAGAGATCGGGGGTGAGTCCATGAGGGCTCTTAGAAAACCTAGGCGGCGGTGCGCTTAGGGTTAGGGTTTCGAGGTAGCTCGAAAGGTAACTGGTTTGCAGTTTATTTGTTGTTTTGTTGAGAGATTTGATTGTCCTTAAGTTGTATGCTTCAAGCCCCCTTTTATAGAAGCTCGACTTGCGGCAGAAGAAAGGTAATCACAGTCCAAATCGGATTCTGAAATCCTAATGTCACAAGGACATTGTTTTGTCCGTGCGGACCAACCAGCTTGTGACACATGTCCAGCTCACACACTCCATTCCGCATAGGGCATTGCTTCCGTACTGCCAATTGTAAACTCCTATGCGAACTGGAATTAGGCATATCTTTACCTCGCGGGGCTTTCTAGCTCGCTAGCCAAAAGAAGCCCTTTTAATTAATAAGGGCCAGTTCGCCAGCTCGCCTTGATGTATTCCGCCTCGCGTAGGACTCTTGCGCGAAGTACCATTCGCCTCACCTACGCGCGAAGTCATTCACCGTGCGGGATCATTAAGTGCGTGAGCCCTGTATTTCGCGTGAAGTTAGTCCGCACGCGAGCTCTGTGATTTAGCTCGCGTGATCTTATTAGCGGGCCATTACTTGTAAACTTAAAGAATTTGGGCTCGTCAGTTGTGACGCGGACCAAGATCGTAACTAATATTCACATGGACATTTTACAGTCCAGTAAAGTATTATTTCTTAGACAAAAATGCTCTCTGGCTCAAACATTTCCCCCTAGGCCTTGAGTTTTGAGGCTAAGCGAAAAGGCCTTATTGAACAAGTTACGATGATTCGAGACTTGGAGTATGCTGACGTCTTGGCGCCATTGCGACCTTCATCCCGCTGAGGACGAAAATTTTGAGGTGCGCTTTCCTTCTAACCCGCGAGACGACTTGGTTTTGTCCAAGGAATGTCATACTCACTGCATAGCGAGTAAGTATGTATCTTGATGTAGGGTTAGCGAAGCGGACTGCATCATCTCACTATTGAACATAAGAATGACGAGGCGAATCATCGAGAGAGACGGACCACTTCCGCATTCGCCTGCTCTTCGCTTACGCTCGCCTGCTCTTCGCTGCCCCCTCCCCCAATGCGAACTAAAGAGAAGCAAACAAAAGGGTCGGTGAACGGCCGCATGAAGATAGCGAACCAACTTTGAAAATTTTGGAGGCCACAGGGATTGGCCTAAATAATGACTAAGACACTTGAAGAAGATCTAAAGTCTGAAAAACTGAGAAAGGGGAAGAAGACGTAATGTTATATTTAGGGCCTCTGGGATAGGCCCTAATCTTGTACTTGTCTTTTGGTTAGACTTTGCACGTTTATGATGAAATGGAAGAGATAAATGAAGAAAAAATTAGCACGACTAAACTGAATGTAAAATTAAATTTAGGGCCTCTGGAATAGACATCAATCGTGTACTAGTCTGTTGGTTAGACCTCGCACGTTTACAAAGAAATAAACTAATTACTCTTCTCTCTCGTGTTGCCTCTTAGTGGGAGGCGGCAGAGTGGTATCGCGAAGGCGCGGAGCACTATGAACAGCGGTCGCGGAGTCAGCCGAATGTGGAGGGTCCGCGGGCTCCCAAACGTCAGCGATATGGAGTTTTAAGAAACGACCATTAATAGGGTTGGGATGGAGTGTACCGTCAAGGTCGTGCAAGTGGTATGCTCCCTTGGGCAATATGCGATGAATAATAAAGGGTCTTTGCCACCGCGCGGACCACTTCTCGTGGCCTTCGGTCTTTTCGCCCAATGGTTGCACGGCGCGCCATACTGTTTGGCCCTCGACAAAGCTCCGTCCGCGGGTAATCTTATCATAGGACCGCGCAATGCGCTGCTTCTCAAGGATGAGATTGTTGAAAGCATTGATGCGATGTTTGTCAAGGTCTTCAAGCTCTTGCCACATTACTTGGACGTAATCGTCACCAAGCAGCTGGTGTTGTTCCTGTACGCGAAGCGAGGCGATGTGAACCTCAAGGGGAAGGACATCGTCATGGCCAAACATGAGAGCATAAGGGGTGGTATCTGTTGGACCGCGCTTGGAGGTACGGTAGGCCCATAAAGTATGGTAAAGCTCTAGATGCTAGACGTGGGGTTCAACTCTAGAATTTTGAGCAAAATATCGAGGATAACCTTGTTGCTGGCCTCCGCCTGACCATTGGATTGTGCATAATAGGGGGTCGAATGCAGGAGCTTGATACCATAGCCGATGAGGAATGTGACTACATAATCGGCCATGAAAGTTGCCCCCCGGTCCGTCACGATGCACTCCGGAATACCAAAGCGGGAGATAATGTTGCAGAAGATAAAGTTGCGAACCGAGGACGCGGAAGCGACCATGAGTGGCTCGGCCTCAACCCACTTGGTAAAGAAATCGGTGGCCACGATAATGAACTTATGATGCTCAGAGGAATAGGGATGAATGATGCCGACGAAGTCAATAGCCCATCCTCGACCTGGCCATGGTTTAATGATCGGCTGCAACGGAATGTTTAGAATGTGTTGCACTGGTCCGTGAGCTTGGCAATCCTGACATCCTTTGGCGAAAGCAATACAGTCTTTGAGAACGGAAGGCCAGTAGTAACCGTGGCGACGGATTAACCAACGCATCTTCAGTCCAGCCTGATGCGAACCACAAACTCCGGAATGAACCTAGTGCATAAGCCGTTTAGCTTCGCTGCCATACACGTAGCGGAAGTCATTACCATCTTCGCCGCGCCTGCGAAGCTCACCGTTGCGAAGTACAAAGTTGAGGGTGAGAAACCGCATTTGCCGGGAATGAGTAGCATCTTAAGGGTGCTCGAGGTAGGCGATAAAAGGTAGCCGCCAGTCGTCATCGATAGGATCTAAGGCAGCAACGTCAAGAGATTTTGCCTTATATTTCCCCCTAACAATAAAAGAAGGAAGAGTACGTCGTTCAACTTTTAGTAGTCGTTCGCGCACTCCATCTCGCAAGTTAAGACCGGATGCAATCTGCGCAAACTCATTTGCCGCGAAGTTGAATTCGCGCGGAATGTGCTCAATGTGAACATCGTCGAAACGGTCCAAGACGTCAAAGGCTTTTCGCAAGTAAGGTTCAATGGACGAACTTAAGCACTTCAACTTCGCCATAAGCTGGTTGACAACCAATAAAGAGTCGCCAAAGACTTGAACCTCGTGGAATCCTAAGTCCAGCAAGATTTCTAGTCTGATGATGAGCACCTCGTATTCCACCTGATTATTTATACATTTAAAGTCTAGTTGGAAGAAGTAAGAAAACCGGTCTCCTGCAGGGTTCTCGATGGCGATCCCGGCACCTGCAACAAGTTCACTACGCGACCCATCAAAGTAAAGAGTCCACGGAGTCAGGGACACAATGACGAACTCTAACTCGTGGAATGCTGTTAGTTCGGTTGGTGGGTGATGAGCGAGGAAGTCCGCTATGGCCTGTCCTTTGACTACCTTTTGCGGAACATATTGCAAAGAGAATTCAGACTAAGCCAATATCCATTTACCTATGCGTCCCAGTAGGATAGGGCAGGAAAGCATGTATTTAACGAGATCGGACTGAGCGATCACCACCATGATAAAGTCTAACATGTAGTGACGGAGCTTGCAACCCGCAAAGAATAGGGCGAGACACAACTTTTCCATTAGAGAGTAGTGCATCTCACAATCGGTCAACACCCTACTATGATAGTAAACGGTGTGTTCCACCCCGTTCTCGTTGTCTTGTGCCAAGAGTCCGTCAATATACAAGTCAGCAGCGGCGATGTAGAGCTTAAGCGGAACGTCAGGGCGAGGGGGGACCAAAACAGTCGGGTTCATAAGATAGTCTTTGATTCGGTCAAAGGCCTCTTAGTGTTGTGACTCCCATACGAACTCGGTTGCCCCCTGGAGTTTTAGAAGAGATGAAAAAGGCTGAACCTTCCCTGCCGTGCTTGAAATGAAATGGTGGAGGAAGTTGATTCGCTCGATCAATTGTTAGAGCTCCTTTTTAGTAGTAGGAGGCGAGGCGCTTATTACCACCTGCGCCTTGTCTTTGGGGATCTCGATGCCCATTTGGTGGACTAGAAACCCTAGGAAGTCGCCTGCCTCTGTGGAGAAAACACATTTGGCGGGGTTCATCTTCAAGTTATGTCTCCGCATCAGCATGAAAACCTGCCGGAGGTCTTCAACGTGTGTCGCCCACATCTTGGTTTTAACCACTACATCGTCTATGTAGACTTCGATCAACTTGCCTAGGATATCGTGAAAGATGAGGTTCATGGCGCGTTGGTATGTTGCCCCCGTGTTCTTAAGCCCAAATTGCATGACAACATACTCGAACGCACCTGCAAACCCCGGGCAGCGGAAAGCTGTCTTGTGGCAATCTTCTTCAGCGACATGGATCTGATGGTATCCAGCGATTCCATCCATGAAGGATAGCACTTCATTCCCCGCGACCGCGTCAATGAGGAGGTCAGCAACAACCATGGGATATATATCCTTAGGCGTTGCATTGTTGAGGTCACGGTAGTCAACACAGACGTGCATTTTGCCGTTCTTCTTGCGGACGTGAACGACGTTGGATAGCCATTCATTGTACTTAGCCACGCGAATGATACATGATCGGTGCATGTTCTCGATTTCTTCCTTTACCGCAATCTGGGTCTCGGTTCGCATGAATCTGTCATCCTGTCGGACTGGACGTCTGTCAGGATGAGTAGGCAGACGGTGACAAACTAAATCCGGGGACAAGCCAGACATGTCTTCGTACTTTTTGGCAAAACAGTCCCTATATTCATGTAGTAAGGCAAGAAGGCCTTCCTTTTCTTGTCCCGCCAGCTTGGCACTAATGGAGAGTAGTAAGGGCTTTTCTGCAGTCCCCACGTCGACTTGTAAGATGAGATCGCGGACTTGAGATGGTGTGTCGTCCAAGGCAGCGGGAGCTAACTGAATAACCTCCTCTTTGGTATCGGTATAGTACATTATCTCGTCTACATATTCCATAGTCGTAACCTTGTCATAGGCTTTGCGTTCCGCCCAATATGAGAGGAGTCTCTCACATAAGGACTTGCGAGCCTCGCATGCTTCTGCTGAGGAGGTGTTAATCATCAGAAGTTTGGAAGGGGTCCACGATGGTGTAAGGATGTTGTAAGTCATCCCTCGCCTGAGTGAGTCCCCATCGCGTTAAGTTGAAGATCGTGACCCCATAGGGGCGACCTTTAGAATCGATGTCTTGGACCTCCAATGGGCCCAAGTCGGTATTGTAGTATCGGGCATCATTGAAGTTGGCAGAAATAGAGAAAGGACACGGGTCCGCTTTGATGAGGACCTCTCGCATTTCTCATTGTCCCAAATTATGAGTTCCTGGTGCATAGAGGAAGGTATACAGAAACTTCTATGGATCCAGTCACGGCCTAGGATCATGCTATAGGATGAAGCGCACTCGACAACAAAGAATGTATAGACCCGTGATGCCGGTCCCACCCTGACTCGTAAGAACAACAAACCTAGAGTTCTGGAAACTTGTCTGGTGAAGTTCTTGACTGTCAAAGACGTAGTTTGGATCATCGAGCGCGGGATCCCAAGGAGTTCCATAGTACGGGTGGTAACGACATTTACCGCAGCTCTAGTGTCGATCATGACTTTGTTTATCATAATCCTTTCAACTTTAGCCGTGATATATAATGACCTCATGTGAGTGGCCATGTCTAAGGTCGGAGTGGAGAAGGTCAGAGTCAGCATGCTTGTGACGCTGCTTGTGGCTTCCAATGGTGGAGTATTCGCGGGTTCTGCCAGGACTGGGCTCATCTCGCTACTGCAAGGCGGGGATATGTCGCAAACATTTTCGCGGCTATCTGGAATATCCGCCGTGTTGCATGTTATGTTTGGCGGGAGAACATATCTTTCAGATATGAAAAACACCATTTCAACTTGAAAGGAGAATTGCTTGTGGACTGGGACCAGTGATGTCTCAATGCTCTCGTGTTCTCCTTTGAGCACAGCGAATGCACTCTCTGTTGCAATGAGCTCTTCGTCCTTAGGCCCTGCGAATACTTCAACCATGTTACAGGTGAATGATTCACCCTGCCCTTCTGTTTGGTCTTCTCCCAAGTCAATGCGAGGCTCGGAATGAGTCTCCTCGTTTAATGAATTTTCTCGAAAACACTGGGCCGTGAGCTCCTTGAGGTTGGGGCTGGAGGTACTACTTTCGACTCCTGGAGAGGCGATATCCTCTAGTTGCCGTGGTCGCCATAAAAGTTTGGTCGAGGGCAACTTGTCCTCAGCCGGCCGCTCATCCGCGGCTAGAAGGACCTTGGCGTTATCATCTGCCTTCGACGGATAAGGGACTGAGACCTGAGGCTCTTGCTTGGGTGGTGGCCGGGGCCAACATGGTCGCGATGGTTCCCTCTTTGCCTCGGGGACGTGATGACCGAGGTGACTCGCACCTTGGCTCAGGCTTTGAGGTGGCGAACAATCTTCGCTCCACCGGGGAAGGTGGTTCCCATCTTCTTTCAGCCTCTGGCGATTGCCTACGCCTTGGTGGAGGCAGCGGGTCCCTACGTCGTTCAGCCTCCGGTGACTGCCTGCGTCTTGGTGGAGGAAACGGTTCCCTTCTCCGGTCAGGCTCTGATGAAGGCCTGTGTCGGGAGGGCTGTGGATCCTTTCTCCTTTCCGTCTCCGGAGATGGTCTATTCCTGGCAGGGTGCGAATCCTGTCTTGGTGGTACGGTGAGGCGACAGAAGACTTTCGCCTTTGGAGTGGGGTCGTCTGCTACCTGCGCACAGACACGTGGAAGCGTGACAGGTGGCCTCTAGAGTAGAGGCCTTTGACTTCCCTCCATATCCTCTCGGGTGTCTGTGCGAGCTACGAGGGTCGAATGATGCCATCATCAGCAGCTCGCAAGGCACGTAGGATGCTGCCATACTTCTTCTGTAGCTTCCGCTTCTTAGATCTGCTGATGGTAACTAGCCTGCCCCCTTGCTACGTGTACCAGATCCCTTCCTTGATCACTGATTTGGACGTTGGGGGAATATAGGGGTCGGTCAAGATACCTTGCCAAAGGCTTGAAGCCTCGTTGTCTTGGTGCTCGCTGCCGGATTCTGATATGTCCATCTCGCTTGAAGCTAGAGACGAAGGTACATCTTCAGTCCAGTGTGATTGAACGAAGGTCTCAAGGCGCTTGATCCTATGTTCTAGCTCTTCACGAGTCCTGGGACTCATGGGTTGATAGTTTTCAGCGGGGGACGGTATATCGTCCCGCATGATAGCCTTGCCCTTATCCTTTCTTGAAGGTCGATCGGGCTACAGTCTGGCGGCTAACTGCCTCGCCAGGTAGTGGTTCCCATTTTGGTTCGCCGGCACGGTATAATTATTCGCCAGTCTCGACCTGGCAGTTCGCGTGGACCCGTGTTTGGAGATAGGTCCAATGTTATAGCGCGTTGGCCAATGCGGGTCCAGGCGATGTCAGCAGTTGTGATCATGAAGCCGCCTTTGTCCTCAAAGCAAATGTACTTGAGGTCTAGCCAGTCCTACACTTGCTCGCGGAGGTGGTAGTAATCGCGAGTTCTGTGTCCCCAGCTATCATGGAACTTGCAGTGTATGCGGTCTTCCTTATATTCAACATAGGGTAAGGCCCTTGATACTGTGACGAGTCCGCCATCAATAAGATCCTCTAAAACCTCGTGCGCGAGGTTGACGTTGTAGGTGTACCGGCGAGATGGCTGACATGCGTCATCATTGCCTTCCTCGTGGTCTCGCTTGGGTGCTCCGTGCGGATTGTCATCTTCTGGGTGTTCGGCCAAGTCCAGGGTGACTCTCCGCTGGCCTGGCTTTGGCGCGCGGCGGCGACTGTTCTTCTATGGCTGACCATTCCAGTTCACCTCGACCATATCAACCACGACCGGGAAGGGGTCCACCTCCACCAGAGAGGTTGTGCTCTCTGGCGTCTTCATTTTCAAGGCGCCTAAATTCAACCAGGTCTGCAGTTGGTCGCGGAGCTTGACACAGTCTTTGGTGTCGTGATTGTAGACGTTGTGGTAGCTACAATACTTCTTGTCCTTTAGCTCTTCCTTGGACGGGATCTTGTGATCCAAGCGTACGTATTTCGCCTCAATCAAGTCATTAAAGACAAGATGGGCGTTTTTTGCGTCATACGTGTATGACTCATATTCGGGTTTGGTCCATGCAAAAGACTGAATGGTGATTGGCTCACGAGTCATCTTGAGATTCTTCAGTTTGTGAGCCAATGGCTTCCCGGTCAGTTCGACTGCTCCGATGTCATCATACCCCTACGCGGCCTCAATGTCCTCCTGCCTTCGGTAGTAAGGATCAAACGTGGGGGATTGGAGGTTTAGTGCCCCTACTGTCCTGTTTCTCCTCGGTACGTACGTCCCTTTGGAGGCATTCGCCTTCTCATCCATTTCATTGAGGATCAGCTCATAACTGCCGACATTGTTGATCAGGTCGCCCATTGACGTGAAGCGTTCCCCATGGTGCTTCAACCGCTGGCGATGCTCGAGGCCACAGACAACCAACTTAATGGCTTCCTGCTCATGCAGGAGGAAGTCGCACTTGGCCTATTGGATCTTGAAACGTTGAAGGAAGGAGACTCCTGACTCCATACTCTGCTGACTCATCTGAGTAAGGGAATCGAGGCCAACCTCTGGCTCAATGGTGCCGTATGTTTCCCGGAACAGTCTCTCCATGGTAGGCCAGTCCGCAATGGATCTTGACCAACTGAATGCAGCTCTGGACAGAGAAGTCCCGAAGAGCTTGAGCTTGAGAATATCATTATTCCCATATTGGCCGCACTGGACTTTGAAACGGGCCATATGGGTTGTTGCATCCTCCCGCGTTTCCCCAGAAAATGTGGTGAACACGACGTTCTTGAACCCATGCTGGAAAGGGTATTGCGCCACACTATCAGGGTAGGGGTCGCGATACTGCAAGTCAGTATCACCTTTTCCGGTTTGCTCCTTGACGATGGAAGAGATGAGCTGGCGCCAATCGGCTGTTGTCACAGGTGCAGACTCTTCTCTTTCCTCATGGTTTGGCCATGCAGAGAAACTGACGGCATGTCCAACATTCTTGGGAGTAGGGCTGGAGTAGGCTAGAAACGGGTCATCTGGTGTCCTGGCTCCCTGGCGTAAAGAGTTATTCAATCCCTTAAAGGGAGTAACAGAGCCATGCGGGGGCGGACTCTTTGAAGTTCCAGCCCCTGACGCGAACTGCAGGGCTTTCGAAGTCCTGACCTTAGGGTTTCCCCTGGCGCGCTCGTTGGGAGGGATGTACTTGGGTGTTCCTTCATTCGCGCTTGGGCCAGTAGGATTTAAAGCAGGATTCTTTGGTGCTTGCGCCCTCATCCAATCTTCAACTTCAAGGACTCGTAAGTTCAGCCGGTCCTGTTTGTCCTTGAATTCGTCCAGCTTCTCCAGACTGTTCTTGCTTCCAAAGAACGAAGCATTCTGCTGGTCATGCATCTTGGCAGCGTGGTCATCCAAGTGGCGGGTCTGCTCATCTACTGTCACGCGCGTGAGTGACAGGATCTTTGCATTTTGCTTCACGGTCTCCATGTTCTGCTTCACGGTTTCGGTGTTCTGGTCTAGATTCGAGCGAATCTGTTGAAGGCTTCCTTCGACCAAGCCCTTGGTTTCATTGAACTTGGCGTTAAGGTTGCCATAATCCTCACCGAGCATGGCGAGTTTGTCATGGGTGGCCTGCAGAAGGTCTCTATCTTGCTTGACCTGTTCAGTTAGGTCAGCAACGCCTTGTTGAGTTACGGAGCTCTGGGTTGTCAAACCCTGGGTCTGGATTGTCAAACCCTGGATCTGGCCCTTGAGCTCCGCGCGCATCTGTAAGACTTGCTCCATAAATGGGGCAGAGCCTGTGTCTTGAGTCGGCTGAGAGCCTACCATGGTAGTCTCGCTGAAGTCTGGGTCACCAAACTAAGCAAGGACCTGTTCTTGAGTGAGGGATCGGCAAGCCGCGCTGTTATAGGGCTTATACCGTAGTGATATGTGCTTGAGACAAGAAAGCTGAGGCTTTCGGTATGGTGCTTCCTCTGGTTTCCCTATGATGTATCGCTTGTACTCCCTGTCCCACTAGGCATGCCAATGTTTTGACCACGATCCTCAGCGCGCGGGCGAGAGATAAATAGCGAACAAAGAGAGGGGGAGTGTTGTGGGCGTGCCACCTCGCTGACGAGGAAAGAGCTTGTATGCGAGTTTGACTTCTTGATCAGGCGGAAAGGGGTTTTCAGGTGCCACATCAAATGAGGAATTTACGAGCACAAGATGATCGATACTCACGGTATATCGCGAGCAGAGCAACAATAAGGGGATCAGAGATTGGGGGTGAGTCCAGGAGGGCTCTTAGAAAACCTAGGTGGCGGTGCGCTTAGAGTTAGGGTTTCGAGGTAGCTCGAAGGGTAACCGGTTTGCAATTTGTTTGTTGTTTTGTTGAGAGATTTGTTTGTCCTTAAGTTGTATTCTTCAAGCCCCCTTTTATAGAAGCTCGACTTGCGGCAAAAGAAAGGTAATCACAGTCCAAATCGGATTCTGAAACCCTAATGTCACAAGGACACTGTTTCGTCCGTGCGGACCAACCAGCTTGTGACACATGTCCAATTCACACACTCCATTCTGCATAGGGCATTGCTTCCGTACTGCCAACTGTAGACTCCTATGCGAACTGGAATTAGGCACATCTTTACCTCGTGGGGCTTTCTAGCTCGCGAGCCAAAAGAAGCCCTTTTAATTAATAAGGGCCACAGGGATTGGCCCAAAGCATGTCAAAAACTGGTGAAAGTCTTCAACGATTAAATGTGACGCACGCGGACTCCGCTTACGCCTTCTTCGTGAAATCTCCCGCGCGAGCCAGTTCGCCAGCTCGCCTTGATGTATTCCGCTTCGCGTAGGGCTCGTGCGCGAAGTACCATTCGCCTCGCCTACGCGCGAAGTCATTCACCGCGCCGGATCATTAAGTGCACGAGCCTTGTATTTCGCTTGAAGTTAGTCCGCACGCGAGCTCTGTAATTTAACTCACGTGGTCTTACTGGCGGGCCATTACTTGTAAACTTAAAGAATTTGGGCTCGTCGGTTATGACGCGGACCAAGATCGTAACTAATATTCACATGGACATTTTACAGTCCAGTAAAGTATTATTTCTTGTTCAAAAATGTACTCTGGCTCAAACAAATACATATGAATATGAAATGTCATATAAGTTTTCTTATGTTATGAGAATTGGAAAAGAAAAATCACTACGGAGGCCAGTAGCCACCGAAATCAGCCTTCACAACTACCTAGTAGTGCAAACAAGGAGGCACATGGATCAGCAAAAAGTATAGTTTTTCATGACATCCAAACTCAGGATCATGCATGCATTCTGGAAGTAGTGTTTGTAACCGTTAACGGTTTACCACTATAGCAGACGTTACCTATATTCCATATTAATTATGTCTGAAACATTTAGTGATAAGAAGGAATTAATATTGTTTTTAATGAGTTTGAATAAAATGCGTTAATACATGTTACATCAATGGTATAACGGCATTTCAACGTTGATTATGTTACTTAATTGTAACTTAATATATACGTTTTGTCAGTTACAAATTTGAATTGTGTCAAATTCAATGTCATTTAAGGGCATGTAATGCTGGGAGCATTTACCAAGTTATAGCCCATACATTATGGTACAAGCATTATGGGCCAAATTATTGCACAATTTATGAAAGAAATGTTATGTGCACCAATTTTAATAATGTCATTATAATCCATTATGCTAGAAGCATAAATTTTGGGTTTTAATTACGCGATTGTTACATAAACGTTATGCCATAAGCATTTATCTAATTTAATACTTATGTGTAATGCTAGAAGCATTAATAAGATTTGAACTCATTGTATTTGGTACTTAACCGTTGCATAAATGATACTTATTTAGTAATTTATGTCATATATTTAATGTCGGTTACCAAATTCAAATCGTGTCAGTTTTATTCAATTAGTTCTCAATTATATTATCGTTTATATTGATAATTATCATGAGTATGTAATGACACATTAATGCCAGAAGCAATTGGTGATGCAAATAAGTTAGTTTTGCAAGTAACCGTTACGTTATTAACATTTATTGGTTCAGTAAATACCAATTTTATTGCATATACATTATGTCAATGAGAATTAAATTGTTTCCATTATAATTTAATTTATTTCGGTTTCATATAATTTCTTTCACATTAAGTTTGTCTGTTACGATTTAATAACATATATTGCATTGGTTTATGTTATATTGTTGAATATTAATGATGTTAAGTCAAAAGCTTAAATCAAGCTTGTATATACACGAAATTGAGCCAGAAGCTCAACGCAAGCTACAAGATTAGCACAGAAGCTCGCCATGTGTCGCCATGATTTCATACAATGATTATAATTCTTCTTAAACTAGGCTCATCCAGTTGGATGCGATGTCTAGGCAAGTACTTTTGAAGTTGTGTACTTAAGTGAGTCTCGCTCCACCACCTCATCATTGCTTACCTGGTTGTATACAATTGGAGTTACCGAAAGGGTTGACTAATAACATTGCATTTCTTGGCAAACCATTCTGAGCCTAGTAGGCCCACTTTCCCTCTACGGGACCTAGAAGCCTGGTCAGCATACCTCTCAGATTGTGCCCCGTAGGCTTGTAAAGTATGCAGATGTTTATTTCTTTCACTTTAATTAAAGTCAATTCCTTTGGTCCAGCAGAATTAAACAAACTGAAAATAATCTAATGACACTGGTTTTTCATACCTAGTCATTATGCATGTCTATAAGGCACTCCAAATATTTTCTCATAATAGTTGTTGTTAATATATTCACCATATTTAATGTGTAGTTAATTGCCAGAAGCATTTACACATAATTACGTGACAAATTCACTATGCTAAATTAGTAGCGTGAAATTAATATCATCAATAGTTACATGATTATAATTTGAAAATACATGTACCTAATGAACCGGTAGTTCAAAAATGAACCAGTAGTTCATGTATAAATTGAACTTGTAGTTTCGATAATAACCCCCTTAAGAAACTTGAAGTTTCATTCCAAAATTCACCAGACATGATAAAATCGATAGCTTTGATCATGTTAATTGGTAGTCTCCAGAAGAAACTATTTGAAGTAGACATCTTCCTTGCCTGAAGCAAATCATAACTAGAGAATATTGAAATGAAAATGCTTGATGTCCTAGAATTTAAATCAAAATTGATATGTGTTATCAATATTAAGGAACTGAGCATTCTCGTTTGGCTGACGAGGCAAAATACCTCTACGTTTCAGAAGAATGTTATCGAATGGTAAATTCATTGAAACTAATGCTTAAAACATTGAAACCACCAGAAAAATGGTATAATATATTTGCATAACCTTCGAATGTGTGGCCAAAACGTACATTGAAGATATTGAAATTTATTAGCTAGAAGCTAAATGATTCGAGCAAATACTAGCTATAGTATTGGTGTTTGATGCACCAGGGAAAAACATATGATGCACCGTATCCTCAACTCAATTATCACACGGGCATCCCCCTCAGAATAAGGGTCTTGTCTAAAATACTAGACCATCATATGCAAAGACTAGACCATCATATGCAAAGACTAAAATATACATTATCTCTTTATACACAGAATGCATGGGAAAATACGTTGACCTATACAACCACCATAAGGACCAGTTAAATATTAATGGTTTTTGTTAATGCATCGACAAAAGTGATCAGATGTCACATCACTGTCTACAAGAAAATGTTATGTTTGTTAAACTTTCACCCATGAAATTTAGGGTACACCACTCGGATTATTTTATAAAGTCTATAAGGCTTGATAATGCCGGAGAGTTTACATCGATGACTTTCGATGATTATTGCATATCCCTTAAGATCTATTGAACATATAGTTTCTTATGTTCACACTCAAGATGGTCTCGCAGGTAGAACCTTGGTAATGCGCACCAAGCTTCTAGTGTTTGTGTCGGGCTATGCAATCTTGCATGCAGCCATGTCGGTCCGGTTGAGGCCCACTGCTACCCACCTTACTTTGTGTTACAGTTGGGGACTGGGAGCGAACCTGGTGTTTTGCACTTACACAGATTTGGGTGTGCAGTTCCCGTGCCAATTGTGCCGCCACAACGTACAAAATCGGGTCATCAACAAAGGATCGGCATATATGTCGATTATGAACCCTATCCATTATGTGCTCCTTAGAGCCCTTGACAGGAGATCTCTATACCGCTAGATTTTCGGTCGTCACTTTGATGAGACAGTCTTCCCGCCGTTAGGGGGGATAAGAACGTTACCGTTCCTGATAAACGACGTGTATAATGTCTCATCTTGATCCCCAAACCGCATATGTGATATTGAAGTGCGAAGAATTCTACTTCTAGTTGAAGTGCAAAGAATCCTAGATCTATGTAGTGTAGCTCATAATATGCTAGACACTTCACTAGATCTACTTAAAGTGACGAGATCATATATATCTGCTGCAAACCTGCAAGGATAAATGTCTCTGTAGGACGTATTGTCCTAGTTGGACTAGGTACGGCCATGGCGGCTAACCAGTCATAGTCCCTGTCCAGAAGCGAGGTAGACCATTAGGTTCGAACGATTCTTATCCTTAAAAGAGGGTAAACTTGGCACAAATGAATCTTATTGTCATCGCAATCTCAAACCAATTCACCTCACGAGATTAATCCGGATTATGGGTTCGTCCTAGAAGAGACGAAGTTGGGGGACACTCCAACATTTAAACCCACTCCCAAGAATAGAAAATCTCAGTAAATTTTGTGAGATATTGAATCGGAATGAGAGTTTATCGATGATATGTTTATATTTGTGGTGGCCACCGAATTTATAATAAGCAATGATGTCGAACCTTGCTTCGTTGATAGATCTCAATGAAGAGACGACTGGCTAAAAAGGAAAGAAACATTTCAGGTCATATTAGATTCTTTAACTTAGAGAAAGGTGTTATGGTTGTTCCTACACCTCCCTATGTTAAACATATAGAGTTTAATGGGTACTTGTAAGGAAGCGTAATGAGAAAAATGAGATTGTGATATACAAGACTCTTCTAATGATGCAAAGATTTTCTCAACGCCTTATGATTGATTACAAGGAGACGTACTTTCCCGTAATGGACGTCATAATGTTCCACTACCTTATCAGTTTGGTAGTTTCCGAATAACTGAATAAGCAACCTATGAATGTGGTAACAACTTATCTCTATAGGGATCTGAATATAGAGATATACATGAATGTTCCTAAAGGACTTCTGTTACCCAATGTAAATAGTTCTAGACCACAGAACAAGCTCTCCATTTCCTAGAGTAGTTCACTTTAGGGGTTCAAACAATCCAGATGGAGTTGGTATAACCGTCTAAGTGAATATTTGCTTGAGATGAGATATATGAACAATGGACAATGCTCATGCGTGTTTATTAAGAAAACAAACTTCGGATTTGTAATTTTTGGTGATCTACGTCAATAACATGAATTTGATTGATACTCTTGAAGAGATCAAGAAAACCACAAAACACCTGAAGTCGGAGTTTGAGATAAAAAGATTTTCAGAGACCAAATCATTTTCTCAGCCTGGAGTTGTACGAAGTGCAAATGGAATTTTGGTCCATCAATCAAATAACATCTAGAAAATGTTAAGATGCTTTAATGAGGATAAAGCAAAGTCTTCAAGCTTACTCATAATCGTCTGAAGTCTAGTGAGACTCGTATCATTGGGACCAGAAGACTCATTATTGTACTTGGCTAAAAGCCTTAGACCAGACATCTCACCCGATGTGAATTTGTTAGCTAGATATAGCTCTGCGCCAACACGTCACCTCCGTAAATGGCATAAAAAACAATTTTCCGTTATTTTAAATGTATGGTGGAAAATGACTCATTATATCCCTAAGCATCATGAAATGGATCAACCGCCTATGATCCTTGGAATGATGTTTGTCTTGTTAAATATGCTGACATGGGTTATGTGAACCCACAAAAGGCTTATTCCCAAAATAGTTATGTCTTTCCTATAGGGAATATAATAATCTTGGAAATATATGAAACAACCTCTTTAAATCATGTTGAAAGTTTATTTCTTCAAGAAGCATGATCTATGTAGTAGATTTACGTAGTTTGTAGTTTTCAGGGGGAGTCAATATTAGGGGGAGTATCGTAAAGCATACTCGTGACCATTGTGTACTCTTTTGTCCTTCGTCTAGGGTTATTTTGTCTCACTTGGTTTTGTTACCTGACAAGGTTTTAATGAGGCACATATGTAATTAGTCACCTTACTCATACTACATCTTGAAGATACGTTTATTTGAAATATATGCATTTGCTCATCTTTTTCCTTCGACCACGGGTTTGTCCCACTGGGTTTACTGGGCAAGGTTTTGGTGTAACAACTATTATGCATCTATCTCCCATGGACTCACATTTTATGATCCAGACTAAACTACTTCACCGAAATCAAGGGTTCTGACTATCACCGCTATGTTTTTGTCCTATAGAGTTTTTATTACCTGACAAGGTTTTGACGAGGCAACACTGGAGCACATATCAGATAAAGCTAATAATAAAGAATACCCAAGAGGAAATGTTGTAAATAGTTTATTTAATGAGCATTATTGTAATTAGCTTACTAGGGATATTCATGTAATTTATATATTGATTATATAGAGATAGTTCACTACTCAATAATACACACATATTCTCTTATTCTAATTTTAAGTGTCGTTTCTCTTCTCTCTCGATCTCGTATATTTGATATTTTACGACACATATTACCAACATTTGCACATATAGTGATAGCAGGGCCAGTTTGAGATTCTGGGAAAAAGACGTAAGAGAAGAGATGTGGGGTGGCCGATCGACTGACTGGGTCCAAATGAAGACAGTGATATTATTATCCCACCATCACATCCACATACTTCACCATCATGATCGTCATGCATGTAAAACCTTTCTCTCTTTTTGTTCTCTAGTAGAATCTAATAACATGTCGACAAATGTACTAATAGAATGACCATACGTTACCAGTTTGTTCTATAGTGTTAATGAGAATATTAGCATATGTGTCGATTATGTGACCAAAAGAGTGGTGAATTCACTGCATCAATCACGACACAGTTGAAGGTGGTTCGAATGAGATTAGAGGAAGTAAACAGAGACTTGTGTTAGAGGTGAGAGCAATGGCGGAATCACAATCAGGGAATAGGGTACTATTATGTTCTCCACTAATTTCAGTACTTCACTGCTTCATGTTTATAAGAAAAGAAAAAAATGACAATATTATGATTCCCCCACTGCAGGTCAATCCAGTACATAATACTTGTGGCTTGTGCGTACATCAAAGAATCGCGGTTGGCTACTTGGCTTGGTCTCAAATAATCATACTTGTTGAGAAAGAAGAAGAAAGATCTGAGAGCTAAAACTTCAAAGCATTTGGTGCATTCAATTCTTGTAGGTAACGCGAGGCAATTGCTATGACAGTTCAGTCATGGAAGCTGGTGGCCTGATCAAAGTTGCTGTTCCTCACATGATTGCATACCAAAACCATACTATTGCCAGTTAAGTAAACCAGATAGGATAAAGTCACAATTTTCTCAATTTTATATGAAGGCAGGAGTAGGACACCGATATTGATTTTGGACCCAGAATAAGTAGCTAGATCACTGGATAGGGATATTAAAATAACCATGCAGTTCATACAGATGAAGCTCATTTAAAAATGATTACTGAAAGCTATCATATTATATATGAGATATTTTCTGTTACAAGTTATATATGAGATATATTTTGGGTCGTGCCAACTGCCAAGATTCTTGTCATTTTCCAATAGTAGATTAATAGAGGGAAGTCTTTGATAGAGAATCCGGATTAGTACGTGCGCCCGCCCCTTCACCTATACGATGAATAGACTTTTTTTCCACACAATTACAGTATCAATCACATTTTTCACAACTTGGTGATTGGTGATAACTGAATTATAATTAATGAATAAGGGCAAGTAATCTCAACAAAGCAATCAATCTTATAAAAAATTTATGTGGGTTAGACCAATTTTCAACCCGGGTTGACACACTATTTATCAACATTAATATTTGGTTTTTAGTTCGATAATACAACAATGAGATCAATCTAAAGACCAATTACTATTTACATAGTATAAAAATGATTTTTGAATGATAAACAATTATTTTTAGGAAAAATTTTAAGAAAGGTACACGAAAAATCGATGACTCCTAAAATATATACATCAAGTTTCTAAAATATCTAAACGGTACATGAACTTTGAAATCTAACTACACTCTCATACATCCGTTACTGCAACCGTTAAAGAGCTTTGTTTTCCATTGTATTTTGAGGGTTAAATTGGTCACACCCTGACTTCCCTCCTATCCACTATTCACATAGATCTACTTCACAGTTTCCCGCCAAATGTAGGTTTCTTAATTGCAACCAACACTCCAACAATATGGGTTTCTTCTCTTCTCTTAAGAAAAAGCAAAAAAATCACAACTGTATTCATGTTAGCTATACTTTGTCAGCAACAATTGGTAAACAAATCAAAAAAAAAAAACAATGATCTAGAAAACAAATGAAACTGAAAATATTGCAATAACTGAAACTTGTAAGTAATTGAAAAAATAATCATATGGGAATCAATATGGTTCCATTCAAATTGGCATTCAACATTGTTCAAGTTCATAAGTTCTATCTATTACACAAAAGAGGGAAAAAAAAACATGACATTAACATAGTTTAAAGTTCACAAAAACAGAGGATTGTCAGCATATGACTATGCCAAATTATACCTTTCATTCACAAAAACAGATTATATAATATGCCAAATTATACCTTTCATTCCAAACAACATCTAATAAATATATCAGCACCATTTCAAGGCTTCCACAACCTCCTATGCACTTGCTTCTTTCTCAAATCAACATATGACTGCCACTTGCAGCTATTTCAACATTTTTTTTGTTGATTTGTTTGGCTTCATCCTCCCAGCAAGCTTCTTGTATCTCTTTCTTGAAGTTGTCGATGATGCAGATGCTTCCTACATGGCACAAGTATAAGAATTACACCAACAGTAAGATGACTATATAAGATTTACCAAGTGAAATTAGTTATGTACCATAAT
Organism: Fragaria x ananassa; assembly: GCA_034370585.1. Lineage (NCBI taxonomy): Eukaryota > Viridiplantae > Streptophyta > Magnoliopsida > Rosales > Rosaceae > Fragaria > Fragaria x ananassa. The sequence continues at coordinate 30,452,352 of CP139754.1, read as the reverse complement.
GGAGACAATAATAATGTAAACCACCTGAGTTGACTCACCTCATTGCTTTCTTGAGATTGCATACAATTTTCATTGTCAGCTGAGACGTTGTTATCATCATTGTTCAAGTTTGGAACAGATAATGCTTGAGGGGGCTGCGGTGGCTCAGTTGGAGGTTGATCATGAGGTGTATTTACTGAATATTCTCAAAGCTAAGACAGGTTGAAGCTGCGTTCAACTTTGTTTGACTACCTCTAATCCCATTTGGACTTGAAATTTGGAATACAAATACCTTTAGGTTTGGACTTGAGTTAGTCCCCTTCAAGCTAATACAATTTTACCCTTGAGTTATTTTGGACCGGCAAAGCTCTTTAACGGTTGCAATAACAGATGTATAAAACTCTAGTTAGATTTCAAAGTTCATGTACCGTTTTGATATTTTAGAAACTTGATGTTTATATTTTAGGAGTCATTGATTCTTCGTGTACCGTTCTTAAAATTTTCTCTTATTTTTATTCTTACATGTGACAACTTTTGCACATGGGCAGTGGGTGTTTCTTTTTGGCAAACAAGAAAATGGGCCATGCGTCTCAATTACCCTAGACCAATATATGGGTTGATGATTAACCCAGTTGCTAACCCAACTACGTGGGTCTCACATGGTAGGGGTGGAATTTTGAAGCCAAAAACCGAAAAAAAACTGAGCCGAAAACCAAACCGAAACCGAATTAAGAAAAACCGAACCAAATTAGTTTTGTTTGGTTTTTGGTTTTGGCCCTTCAAAAACCCAACTGAACCGAAAAACCGAATCTCTCTAAAACGGCGTCGTTTTTTGTCTTTATTTTCGTATTAAATATTTAATTTGAACAATATGATTTTAGGTTTTATGTTCTATATAATTATATGTTTGTCTTTTCTAATATTTGCTTTTATTTTCGTTTTATGTACATATAGAAATGTTTTAGGTGTCGTGTATGCGAAATATAGAGAGTGATATGTTACCTCTAAAATCGAAGACCTTATTCTTGCGAGCTTTAGATGATAGAATATAATATTTAATTTATTTTTCTCTTCTTTATTCAAATTTATGATCTTTAAACTTTAAAATTCAGAATTTATTTGGATGGACTTTAAACAATGGAGTCTATATTTTCTGTTCAAGATGAACTTAGAAGCTTTAAAATTATGGTTTCATGGTGTGCTAGTGTAGTCAATTCCTAATACTTTCGAAATTATTGAGTATTAAACTTTCAAAGTATCTATTCAGTTTATAAATTGTTGGTTTATTGAAGAATCATTGTCAAAAATTGTATTGATATATTATATGTGCTTATAAAAACAAGTAATGGAAACTGAAACCGAATCGAACCACAGTTTGGTTTGGTTTCCGATTTAAGGTTTCAAAAAATGCCAAACCGAACCAAACTGAATTTTTTATTCGGTTTGGTTTCCGGTTTTAGGTGAAAACCGAACCGACCAAAACTGAACCCACCCCTATCACATGGACCACATCTCTAACCCAGACTAAATCTTTACCGGTGGATGTTGTTTTTGATCTCTTCCTTCATCCAACCCAGCCTTTTAGTCAATTGTTGCATATGCTCTTATGCTGGTTTATGTACCATAAAGAACTAAGCAAATGCAGCAGAGGACCATTTGCATGACTTGGACCGAGAGGTTTGACCAAAAACTGCATCCAACAACAAAAAAATTGGACTGGGTTGATGCTAGACCCCATGCGGGATCTACAATGATGGATTGTGGTCTGGATTAAAGATAAACCTACCTCTTAGTTCAGGACCAATTTCTCCACAGGGCCCACATGAGACCAAATTGCACATGGGAAATGAACATGCACATGGGGGTGACAACTTTTACCAAATGACTATTTAATATTGGCCGTTCATATCAAGATTTGACGGTCCATATAAAATGTGAATAGTAATTGGTCTTATGATCGATCTTGTTGTTGTATTGTCAAACAAAGGATTAAGGGGTAATCTGGATAAATAGTATATTAACCCGGATTGAAAATTGGTTTAACCCACCCAAAATGAGTGCATTTGCTCTAAGATGTTCCAAACTTACGTGACCTGAAAACTACATGAAGCTTTCAAAAGGGCATCAAACCACTTTATTTATGTGACTCATATTTCCAATTTCCCATTCGTTGCTAGATATTTTCCAGGGCTAAATAGGAGATTCTCCACATATGCTATACAGCCCTAGACAATTTGCAATTTACAATAGCAACCCTCACTATCATCGGATGCCCAATCAGGTATGATTGTATGAGCTAGTGGAGGAGAAAGTCTAGGGAGACCAATCAAAACTCTTCTGTAAGTGTTCATGTACGGCGACCGGCGACCCTAAAGAAGAATCACTCTCCTAGAAGAGGGACCAAGACCCTCTTGAACAATGCGATTTCCTTTCAATTTGTAAATAGTTTGTTATGGTTTCTGGATACTGTAACTACTGGGATATGGCCAAGTTTGTGAACTTCTGTTACTATTTCACTGTAAGAAAATGCAACTGTTTGTATAGACAAAAATGGGGCTAGTACTATGGTATGGACCCTTATGGTGAAGAAAGAAACCAAGGAGGGGATGAAAACCAAAACCTCCTGAAACAAATTACAGACCAGCTGAAACGAAATTAAGGTATATCTCTAATATCGTTATTATAAGACAATAATATGAAAGGTGGAGGCTCATCCCACCACATAAATTCAGAACCTTGATTTTCCAGAGTATCAGCTATTTTATTTCCTTCACGAAACATATGAGTAGCCTTGAAATTCATCTGAGAGATTCGGTATAAGCAATTCAACCATCGAATTCGAAGAGGCCAAGGAACAAGAGAAGGTCTGCCAATACAATCAAGTACCAAAGATGAGTCAACTTTCAACCAAATATGTTTCCAATCACGAACCCAAGCAAGCAAGCTCAATAGCTTTAATAACAGTCATTATCTCCGCTAAAATTGAATTAGGAATTTCAAGATTTGAGGCAAAAGCACCAATAAAGTTGTTGGAAATTATGCAATAATACCCAATATGAATGAAAATAAAATTACTCATGACTTTTCCATTTGAAAGGGTGTGTCTTTTTCAATATGTGTCTTTAGGAATAAGTGTGTCTCTTCAAGGAGATAAGTGAACAGACATGTTGGTTCACTTGGGGTTCTATATAAACCCATACTCATTTCTCCTTAAAGATGAGATTGAGAATCCTCAATTCTTCTATATGTCTTGTTCGTGTCAAGAGAGTATAAGATACAATTTATGGTTCGCTAGATTCCAAAATTGTGGTGCTTCAATCTTGGATCATCGATTGTTGTATTCTACAAGGCGGACGCCCATCGAACTACAAGCACAAGGGTAGGGGCGAAATCTGTCTTTAGTCAAGTGCATTTATGCATGCCTCAATCGGAATATCAAGTCAGTTCTTTCTTTCCTTGTACTACTTTTATAGGATTCTTACACTATTTTACTCCTATATTAGGATTGATTCACTACTTTCAATCCTAAACGAATATTGGTATGTTTCTTATATTCTTTATTGAAATTTCTATCATATTTATAATCAAATATATGATTGTTCCCAACAAAAGTGACCCTTGTAATCCCTAAAAATAGCATCATAACCACCCACTCCCTCCTCATGCTTCCAAGAGTCATCAGAATTTATCTTCACCCAACCAAAAGAAGGAGGAAGCTAATTAACTTCAACAACACTAGGAGTGACACGAGGTCGACATGGGGCAACAAAACATTATGGCTGTAGGCAATGCAGCATCAAATGTCCCCTATTAATTGTGTTGGTCAATCTAAGCATATATGAGGATAAGGATCTAGGACAAGAATCATGTAGTACTGGGGACCTGAGCACCACCAACAATGGCATTTAACTTGGACCACTGGAAGGAGGCAAGAAACTTCTCATTTGTGCATTAACTTGGTGTGGATGCAATCATGCAAACCAAGTCATTGGTCACATTGCACCAATCAATCTATTACTGAGGTTAATTAGTAATTACTAAAGTAACTGCTTTTACACCATGTAAATGCATTCCTTAATTTCGAGCCGACAACAGTGAACTCTTGTATTTTTTTTTTAGGTGAACTTTTGTTTTATTTCTGTGAAGTCATACATTTCAATTCCAAAATTTTCCTCTGAAAAAAAGGGGCTTGTTATATACGTTTCATCTTGTTCCTACAGCAAATGTTATTTTCTTAACCCCCAAAAAATTTCTGACTGTTGGAAGCCAAAGTAGGTACTGCAATAACAGCAAAGTTAAGCAGATAGAAACAGAGGAACTAATATCAGGTCCATCCAACATGTTGATACAGGATTGCCTAAGAATGGGAACAGCAATATATCTGAAGATAAGCTCCAAGTCTCCAACTAAACAACATTTAAAGCTGCAAATAACTACTCATAACACAGAACTCCATGATGCATGTCATTCTTGTCATATAGAATACTAAGAATATTATTTCTCAATTAAGCACTGAGCTAAAGAAGTGATTATATACATGACTTCTGGTGTCGTAATATCATGATCAATTACGAGAAAGAAAAGTATTCAGAGTCCCAAATTGTACTATGAAACATCTAAGCTTTTCTTTCTTTGACAACATATCTAGATACTAATCAGCTAACCTGAACTTGAGGATTATCGTGATGAAACATTCTCTTGATAGCTTCTTCCTTCTCATCAACGAAATCAACAAAGTTAGATATGACCTGAGAACATTGAGTATTTGATGAGCTTCTGGATAGAGGAGAAGGAGGATTTACTTGTCGTCTTTTGTACCGGACAAATTGGTAAATCATTCTCATCAGAAACACTACAAATGCAGCAACAGAGAAGGCACCACATAATAGATATAAACCCCAGAAGCTGATCAAGTGGAGTTGGTTAGGCTCAACGTCCTGATCCTTATCACCAGGACAACCCATCTTACAAAACCATTTCTCGCGGATCTTCTGAAGCTCTCCATTCTCAGAAAGTTTCAAGATTGCAGTCGACATGTCAACAGCTAGGGGAGAATCTTTTTGAAAAGCCTAATTCATATAGGTGAACGGACAAAACAAGACGAGGTAATAAAAATAATCAGTAAATAAGATACAAGGACAAATTAATGGCTCAATTTCATGATGTTGGTCTAACTTTGCAACTGCTCTATCTTATTGATGACAAAGAGGTACCATAAAATAGTACATTCCAAGGGCACAAAGAGATGTTAGTCTTTAATTCATTGTAATGAACCTAAAAGTGGAAAGGGATTGTCCACTCCAAAGAATGTATGGAAAATCCCCATTTTTATTAATTACTTCCCGACCACTATTATTCTTAATTCACCTCATAAGTCTAACTACAACCTTTATTAATAGTGATGTTTCATTCAGCTCCCATGTTGGAACACTACACATTCTCCAAACCGTGTTAAAACATTGACGGTTTTCTCTTTCAGAATATTTGGCATCTTCCTACTTTAGATGATAAAGAAAATCACTTCTACTGCTGTATGATGAATAAAACTTAAAATATAGATGCAAAAACCTCTGGCCTAAAAATTGAGTAAATGTAATATCAAATTAAACCAGTAAGGGAGCACCTGTATTTAAAGTTTTCCCAAAAAAAAAAAAAAAATCAAGCATGCATGTATACACATCTATTTTGATTTTTGAAGCTATAAATAAAGGTACTTACAAATCCCCATCCGCTCCTGGTAAATGTTTGCCCAATAATCCCAAAGTCTGTTAGCCTTGAGAGAAACAATTCAATATACATTAGCTCATCTATAACAGCTCCCACCCCTCCATTATCTGGTCCTTGCCGTAGTGCTCTCTCATACTCTGCCGGGGAACCTAGAGGAACAAGTCTTGAACTAGGAATGTAGAGGGTTTCAGTCAGATAGTTATAAGCAAATGAACCTACTTGGTACCCTATGGGCAAATTGCTTGCGATCAAGCTATCAATTCCAGTGATGGGTGATGAAAGCTGCTGAACCGTAAGGATTGAAGTCAAGTTTGCAGTATAGCTTGACGTGATTACCATCAACAGGAAAAGCCATATCACCATCACTATCCGCCCCAGTGGGCTCACAGTATCTTCTTCTGTAATTGATAAAAGAGTACACACTTTACTATAACGTTATGTGGCTCCATAAATTTTTTTATAAGAAAGAAAAATGAATACAAAATCAAAGTGATGGTAGAAGAAGCGCCACAAACTAGTCTTATTCATCCTTTCAAAAACAATACACTATCAATATAATGATAAACAATATTCAACAGCAAAACTAGTGGTCAAAAATTTCAGAGCTTCTGAAAGAAAATGCTCAACTGTAGCGTGGACATCCTATTTTCTGTATTAAGATGACTTGTGCCAGGTCATCTTGTGAAAAGGAATTTGTCATCATATCAATAAGCAACAAGTTTTAATTTATAGAAAACATATGAGACAAATAGACACGAATTTTTTTAGATTTCATTAAGAACAACATTTGGCACTGGGGGACAGAAACAGCTGGTATTAGTTCACTGAGTGGCAATGAAAACTTAAAATGAACACACAGTTATCTGTGTATTTTAGTTTGGAGCAACATTCAAGCTTCTAGTCTTATTCATCCTTTCAAAAACAATACACTATCAATATAATGATAAACAATATTCAACAGCAAAACTAGTGGTCAAAAATTTCAGAGCTTCTGAAAGAAAATGCTCAACTGTAGTGTGGACATCCTATTTTCTGTATTAAGATGACTTGTGCCAGGTCATCTTGTGAAAAGGAATTTGTCATCATATCAATAAGCAACAAGTTTTAATTTATAGAAAACATATGAGACAAATAGACACGAATTTTTTTAGATTTCATTAAGAACAACATGTGGCACTGGGGGACAGAAACAGCTGGTATTAGTTCACTGAGTGGCAATGAAAACTTAAAATGAACACACAGTTATCTGTGTATTTTAGTTTGGAGCAACATTCAAGCTTCTAGTTTTTATAAACAAGGTATAATTGGCCAAAGAAAAAATATAATGTATAATCAATGACAATGTATCAGAAAGCACTATCTCCTGAAAAATACCTCATCATTCCTCTATTAAAGTTAAAACTTGGAAGTGTGGCCTTTAGAGAACCAGAGAGACTAAGAAATAATTATAATGGAAATCCCACACAAATGCTTACGATTTTTCTTGAAAAGTGTTGAGAAGCTGAACCTGCAATAAGAAACAGGAGAATGGCATCAGAACCATGTTTGCTAAGTATATGATTGGTTAATTAAAGAATTAAACTCTTAAGCTAAGAGAAATGGCAGAATAATAATTAGAACCATGTTTGCTAAGTATACGATTGGTTAATTAAAACATTAAACTCTTAAGCTAAGAGAAATGGCAGAATAATAATTATCTAAGAAAACATTGAAGATATTATTTCTGGAAGAGTTGTACATGTCAACATATAGAAGGCTTACAGGAACATTGTAGCAAGCTGCTTCTTAGGGGGACCTCGAAAATCATCATTGACTCGATGCTCAAGAGTCCACATAACCACAGCAACAATCACAAACGAAGCTGCTGTGACAGACCACAGCTCCCAGGTAAAAGGTTGAAGAAAGACCCAAGCATTTGACTTTGAATTTTTAACGGGTGCCACTATCACTAACCCAGTGGTAGCATAAGGCTGAGAAAAATCCACAATCATTGTCCGGTTTTTCACAATTGCAATGTCCCCGACAGCAGCATCAAATACCTGCCAAAAATTTCAGTTACAAAGGTGTTGATCAGATGTAGAGAGATATTAATATGGTTTCTCTAACAAACTAAGTTTCCATTTCATACTTGGCATGTAGATTCGTTCAAGCTATCTGCAGGTGCTAACTCAACATCAAGTTTCCATGTATTGGTACGTTATCTTACCCCAAAGCAGACTCTCATTTTAAACATTCTTTGGGTATACAATTCTAAAGCCAGTAAAGTTTACTTACATTTTGTGCCACCATCTTCACAAGCTGATCATAACTGGGATTAGACTGACCGTCCCCAAAAGGTACAAATATGTAAGGAACATCATAAGGAACTAACTTCCGTGCTGCCAAGAAGACATCAATACAGTATCCTTCAAGCTTGTGACTGTTGTTCTTTTCTGTAGCAAATTCAACAAAACTCACTCTTTTTGGCACTCCAATTCTCAATGGTTGTTCATCATCTGCGATCACCCAACCACGTGGCGTGACTGTATTTCCACCTGGCCAAGTAACATTGCCAAGCTTCTGATCCAGTGGGAGATAGCTGACTCTCCCTCTTTTAACAGTTTCTGGAGGTGAAACTGAAAACCCTGAATAATTAGACCAAAAACCAACTGTATGAATTGCCATTTTCTCAATATTGATAACATCATAACCACCACTAACAATGTTTCTGTCTTGATTAAATTGAACCTGACCAGTTAAACCGCTCATATTTGTCTCCAATAACTTCTCTCGAAGAAGAGATCCACCATCAAATATTTTAAGCTTCCTCAGCTGAATTTCAGATGGTTCCAATTTTAGTAACTTGTCAAGGACAGAAAATGAAATATTTTCATGTTCATCTATAAAACGTTCAATTGCCTTCGCCACTGTCCAGACTGTATCATAAGCATATAGTCCATAGACGTTTAACTCAGATCTTGCTAAACCTTCCTGCTGCATTTTTTTCCACCTAGACATATATGCACTCTTTTTATTGGACTGTGGGGTATGTTGACGTAGTGCAACTACACCATTAAGAACAGCTAATGAAGTTCGATTCATTGGAGAGAATGAATCAATGGTAGTAGAAAGCCAGTCCGTTGCAAACCACACATAGTCACTGGTCATCATTTGAAGTCCTTTGGCAACATGAAAGATCCTCAACCCGGGATCAGGATTAATGTGAACAACATAGACACGAGGGCCAAGCAATTTGGATTTATTGAGCAAATCAGTGAGGTAACTTTGATTAAATTCGACAGGCAAAGCCAACTTATAAGCAATTTTTGACATTTTCCCCTGAAGTTCATCACCTAAAGCAGATATTCCATTCCTCCCGTATTGGTCATCCACAAAGACAGCAATTACCTGTTTCCACTCATAGTAATCTATCAAACCAGCCATGGCAGCCATTTGATAGCCATCACTTCGCGTAGTTCGGAAGAAGTAAGGGAACTGAAGAGCAGACAGAGTTGGATCAGTGGCAGCATATGAGATAAGAGGTACTTGAAGACCATTAGCAATCTCAGAGATCATATGAGCTATTGCAGAGGACTGCGGACCAATTATGGCCACTATATCTTTGTCAAGTACCTGAAAAGCTGGTCCGAGAAGTATGCTATTACAACAGGTTGCATAATTTGAATTCCGAGTCAAGTACAGTATCAAACTTACGAGGGAAGGGAAAAAAGCTTAGAAAAATAAACCGCTTATACTGCTTGATAGTGTGGTAAAAAGGGAGAACATGCACATTTTTGCTGATAAAGGGGTTATAATGATGGAAAACTTCAACACCAGTAATATGCAGCACAAGAGATGAACAAGCTTTAGCATCAATATTTGGAAAAGATGTTAGTAAATCAGCAACAATTATGAAAGGTTCCATAGATTATGTAGTATATGCAAACTGATATTAACTTAAACTAGGAAACTGAAATACTATATGCATGAATACTTCAGACTCTTAAAGAAAAGATACAGAATACAATTTCAAATTTTAGTCAATAAAGAAAATTCACAATTGCCATAAACAACAAGAAGAAATGTCATTCACATACGAAGACAACTTTACTAATCACAAAGGTACCTTCAACAGATGCCAAGAACGCACTACAATTTGCATCCTCCATAAACAACTTCAGTTCTGTGCCCTTGAGTATTCCTGAATCTGCATTAACATCAGAAACTGCTGCTTGCATAGCTGGCTTTGCAACTCTACCTATAATAGAGTCAAAAGTAAAAATGGCTCCAATGTTCACCACAGAAGGCTTTTCGCAGTAAAAAGCACCAGTGAGCAATACCCATATGAGAGTATGAACTCCCAAAACCACAGTATATCTCATAATGGAACAAATTTGAAGGCTTAAAGCCACCACTCTAATTCCTCAAAGTAAAGACTCAACCTTGTCAGAAACCTTGATGGGTTCTTCAAAAGTATGAACCATGTTAGTTTTAGATAAAGATGAAAACTTTAAAACAAGGCATAGTGAGGGTGCCAAGAGAATTACTGATTACCCCACATAAAGGATATCCTCTAACTTCTTGATCACTACCCAGTTGAGAATGAAACTTGAATTTGAGAGAAGCACTCAAACTTCAGTACTGAACTAATTGAAGTTGAGAACTTTCATCAATGAAGTATTGATTTCCAGGGAAAGACCGAGAGAACTGGAAAATGGTTGTCCAAACTCCAAAGCCAGAACTGAAGTTTAGACAAAACTTACAACACTGGGTTTGGTGAGATAATTAATGGGTGTGGCCAAAAGAGAGGAATATTTGTGTAGAAATAGGATTGTGGTCGTTGAATAATTGAATTTGGGGTCTGGGAACCTGATGTTCCAAGTTGTGTGAATGAGAATCACATTTACTTTTATTTTTTGAACAGGAAATGAGAATCACATTTTGAAGGCAAATATTTTTGGGTCCACTTGCATGTCATGTTCTCAGGGCTTTCCTTTTCCCTTTTCCCTTTGAGACTTGAGACTTGAGAGTTGAGAGTTTGAGGTAATCTTTTGCCTGTGCCCCGCTCAGAGACTTATCATGTACGTTAGACAACATCCATGCTTAATTTAATTGCCTAAACTATGATAAATGCTTTTCTCACCCAAAAATTTATCTTGGATGAACTCATGAAAGTCTGAAAGACTGAAACTAATAAATAATTCTTAAAAGTTACTTTCAGAATTATTTTTTAGATTTTAATAAAATAAAATAGGGAACCTCAGTGGAACAATGCTTACAAAATCTCTGTAGTCAGCATAGTCTCATGAGCTATGGAAATTTATCAAGAAGAGTTGCTATTATCTGCACATCATATCTACATTACAAATTTTCTAGACCAGAAACAAATTCTTGCAATGTGGTTAAGCAGAAAATGGATTGGGCTAGGAAAGCCCAAGTTTCTTTCAATGGGAGAGGCCCAAGTACAGAGGGCAATTCCGTCATTCCAGCAAATGCTGGAACTGGATAACAAAGTTCCACCCTTTTCTGCTCTTCTCATCGTCAAGAGGAGCAAAAGGGTTCACAGAGTCAGCTGATGCTCTCAAGCTCTTAACAATGGCTTCCCCTATCACTTCCTCTTTCCAAACCAGGTCTCACATCCCAATCCTTCTCTTTACCACGTCACTCTATCTACTCTACTTCATGTCTAATTTTGCTTTTCTCTTCTGCAATTCAAACCATTATTACTGTTTCCTTATCTTTTGGCCCATATCACATTGCACAAAGTTCACTCTTTATTTGTGGGTCACAATATTTGCCTGATTATTTGGGAAAGTTGGAGTCTTTATTGCTTTTCGAAACCTTTTCGACTAGATTGTAGTGGCATAAGAGATTGTATTCATGGAGGATTTGATTTTAAGTTTGGCTAAGCTAATCTTTGTTTAGATTTTAGGGGAAATTAACAGCCTTATCAACAAATGCATATCTTACACAGAAATACTTATGTTTATGAACTGTTTACGAGTGTTTAGTTAGTATTGTAATGTAACTGTTGTGGAGTGTGTTTGATTTTCTGAAGAACTGTTTTGGTGTTATGTTTTCAGCAATTTGCGGTCAGCCTTTTTAGGTGAAAGAAAGGGTTTCACTGTTTACAGTGCTCCTGCAACTAATGTGGGATTTTTGAAGAAGGCTGTGGAATGTAAGGAATCGAGAATTGGGAAGCAGCCAATTGAAGTGCCGGCCAATGTGACACTGAAATTGGAAGGCCAGTCTCTGGAAGTAAAAGGTCCTTTGGGGAAGCTCTCAATGATTTTACCACGAGAAGTTGTGGTGGAGAAGCAGGAATCTGGGATTCTGAGGGTCAGGAAAGCTATGGAGACTAGACGGGCCAATCAAATGCATGGCCTTTTCAGGTAAAGCTTCTTCCATTTTTCAGCAATGCTCTTCCAAATAAGGATATTCAGTCTTTAAAAGAAAAGGTATGAGAGATGGGAAATAGATAGAGTTTTGGTATTGTAATATTCTAATGTGTCATTGGATCTCCGCTCTCTGATATCATAGGTAGTATGGTTAACAAAGGAATACTGATCTGGATTGTAGTTGGGTAGGATAGTGAGTAATTCAAATACAACTATATGGGTATCCGCATGTCCAAGTAATCTAGTTGTTGCCTTGAATGACACCAGCAGTTCTTTGATTTGCTGTTATTTAAGAGGATTTTCATATTTGTTAAATACCCTTTATTGTCTTGTCATAGTGTCTATACCTGATTTTAAAGGAGAAGAATGATTTAGCCATGTTAAGACATATACATGTCCAATTTCAGATTTGTCAAAGGTTGTCAAATATCTCTAACCCTTAAGTGCCTGTTTGAGTAATTTTCTCAGGACTCTTACAGACAATATGGTGGTGGGAGTATCCAAAGGATTTGAGAAGAGGCTACAATTGATTGGTGTTGGTTATCGAGCAACATTGGAAGGAAGGATCTTGGTATTGAGTCTTGGGTTCTCCCATCCGGTTAGGATGGATATTCCTGATGGCATACAAGTGAAGGTGGAAGAAAACACCAGAATCATAGTTAGTGGATATGACAAGAGTGAAATTGGCCAGTTTGCTGCTTCCATCAGGAAATGGAGACCACCAGAGCCATATAAAGGTAAGGGTGTGAAATATGCTGATGAAATTGTAAGAAGAAAGGAGGGAAAAGCAGGAAAGAAGAAGTAATATTTTCCTTTCCTTGGCAATGGTTTATTTTTGTATTCTCACATTTGTGCTTGTCAATATGTATCAGAATTATTGAGATTATTGTTAGCTGTTGTTCATTCTTCTGGTATTCTGCTTGTTAGTCCACTGTAGCTTGTAATACATGAGACTTTGATCATGCACAATGAGAGATAAATATCATGAATACAGTACTGCGCCATTCCCTATTCTCAAGTCCATTTAATTTTTCCACAATACTAAATATTTAGAATTCGACAGGTAATAATGAGGCATGTAAGTTGCTCATATAGAATAAACATCCACACAAGAGCGGATGGACCTGAGGCAGGAGTTTTCCAATAGATTATTGCGCTCGAAAATTGAAGGTTCATTAATCCTTACTGATATTGATATTTGCATTACTAAATAGTACTAGCTAGTGGACGGTGCTGCTACCCTAGTTCTACGAAGGTGTCATGGGATCACAAAGGAAACGCTGTGCAAACTGTAAAAACCACCATTTGACAGCTCTATCATCTCCATCATTTCCTGTTTTCAACTCCCAGAGATGGATATAGCACCGGCCAAGATGCAAGACGCGCATATACGCCCCAGGCACACACCTAGTCGGATCTTATCGGTTTTCCGGCCACCTGTGACCCCCAATTTCATCGTATTTATTCAAGTCCAATGAAACGGCACTTGCACCAATCTCTGATGCTAGTTCTACTGTCCCATATTAATTCATTATTCTGGTTTCCATCAGGATTTAGGAAACTCAGATCCCATGTCCCAACGGACTCGGACACGCGAACTTATCCTAATTGATAAGTTGGACGGGTTCTCTAGTGATCCATGTACTACTGGGAAAGTTGGCTCTTAATATTATATAACAAAAACAGTCCCCCATGCTGTAGTTGTTGCATAGAACGGTTTTGGGTGATAATTAGTAAATAAATGTAAAGTATGATCAAGCGTAGGAGTACCTTGTCAAGGAGACAGTCGAGTATTAGGTCCCGTGGCCATGGAGCCAGCATGGATGATAGGGGATGGACTCTACTCCACATCGGTTGCCGCAAGGGTGATCTCAAAGAGGTGAAGCGGCTTCTCGACGAGGGCATACTAGATGTGAATGTGGCTACATGTGGTGGTCACAAATCTAGAGGGGTCACCCCTCTTCACCTCGCCGCAGAAGGTGGCCATGTTGAAGTCATGGATGAGTTGCTTCATCGTGGGGCTAACATAGATGCTAGAACTAACCGGTTGGGCGGTGCTTGCGGCTGGACTCCTCTTCACAATGCGGCGAAAGAGAGGAGGAGGGAGGCAGTGAAGTTTCTGGTGGAGAATGGGGCGTTCTTGCCGGATGACATGCATGATTGTAGGTTTAACCCTCCACTTCATTACTGCCATGGTCTCGACTGGGCTTACGAGGAGATAAAGCGGCTTCCGCTACAAACCTCATCGTCAGGGAAGAGCTCTTGCACAGTTGCACATCTGAAACCTGATGCTGCTTTAATTTGTTAATTTGGTGAAATACCGGTCTTGTTGTAGCTGCCCTCTTTGGGTTCACCGTATTAAAATTGGATGTTATTTTGCTGCACTGAGTAACTGGATTGCAATGACAAGTTTAAATATTTGTGTAGCAATGTTTTCATCTTCAAGTGTTCAAGGTTGTAATCAAATTTGTTCAAAAATGAAAGAACATATATATTTTGTGTCAATTGAAATAGTTTAGAGAAATGAATTTGTTCTTGTTACTCATAAACATAAGATTAGCGCATAATGAAATTAGAACATTCAAGCGGAATGATTAATAAGTACATCATTTTGACATACCATCATTTTGAACATTCAAGCGAAATTGTATCCTATCAACACTGTGCTGTACACACCAACTTCTACACCTTTTTCACTACCAGTACCACCCCAACCACCTCCACCACCGCCGCTTTTTCCATACGTACACTCTTTAACACACATACAACGTCGACAAAAGCATTTACATTGGTTTAACTTAATTTTCAATGTCCAATTTAATCTCTAAACCTCATTTTGATGTAGAACTACATTCCCGAATTTAGTTTGTCCATTCAACTTTATGTTTTCTTTCTTTCAATATTGGCTATATAAGTTTTCGTTGTATTTTCACTATTTTGGTTCCTCACATTTCTACTGGAAATCATGTACAACCGATGTTGGGTCGAACAACCCCAGAAGCCCAACTCTGATTCTAGGTCAAACACAAGAAGCCCAAATCCGTCATTCCAGTATCCGCTTCTCTCAAAATATAAATCCCGCCCTCTGAAAAATTTGAAACACAGCCGAAAAAGTTGTTGCCGCCTAAAAAAACCATTCTCATTGGTCGACTTAACCAGCACGCGGATCACCATCCAAAAATTTCTAAAACCCTCCCAAAATTTCAAACCTCACCGCTTCTCTTCACCACCATAAATACACCCTCCAATTCACCCAAAATCCACAAATTGAAATCCCTAAACCCCAAAACCCTAGTCATTTCCAGCTCTCAGACATGGCACGTACCAAGCAGACCGCTCGGAAATCCACCGGAGGCAAGGCGCCAAGGAAGCAGCTGGCCACCAAGGCTGCCCGGAAGTCGGCTCCGGCGACCGGAGGAGTGAAGAAGCCCCACAGGTTCAGGCCTGGAACCGTGGCGCTGAGGGAGATCAGGAAGTACCAGAAGAGCACGGAGCTTCTGATCCGCAAGCTGCCGTTCCAGAGGCTTGTGAGGGAGATTGCTCAGGATTTCAAGACGGATCTCCGGTTCCAGAGCAGCGCCGTTGCCGCGCTTCAGGAGGCGGCGGAGGCTTACCTTGTGGGTCTGTTTGAGGACACTAACCTCTGTGCTATTCATGCCAAGAGGGTCACCATTATGCCAAAGGACATTCAGCTTGCGAGGAGAATCAGAGGCGAAAGGGCTTAGTAAAACCATCAGATCCCATTGCTTTGTTGTTTAAGAGAATCATGAATTAGCTATGGTTGTATATCTTTTTCGCTTTCGGCAATCTTAATGAGAATGGTGTTTCTGTTTTGTGAAAATTGCATGTTTTGGTTTATCGTATGTGCTGAATCTGGATTGAAACCCAAATCATAATTTCTACCTCAGCGCAATCGTTTGTTAAGAACAGAGTGTAAATTGGGGAAACTTGCATATGCTGATGGAACGAATTGGGTGAACTAGTCCTTAAAGCATTACCATAACATTCTTTGTAGTGGATTTTACTGTCCTCAGAGCTCTAACTGAATTGCTACAATTGTGAATCTTTTGAACTTTAAGGTGTAACCCTGTATTGCAGCTTAATACTCATATAAATGACAATGAGAGAAGCAAATGTATAAAATGGTATCCTACTATTGACATCACATGATTTGTTCAAGATGCAAACTACTGTAGCATATTTGTTTTTTGGTGATACTCATATGAGAACCCAAGCATATAGACAGCAATCTTGCTGGGTCTAAGAACCGAGCAAATCAAAACAGCAGCTGAAGAGCAGGTCTATGGTATATTAGTATCAACATGATATGACTAGGTACAACTATGTCATTATGAATCCAACAAATGGATTGAAGCCGCACATGTACAACTCGTCTGTTCTATCACATATATTGAGAATGTCATCAACCTTCAACGGCTCGCATCTTCTTCAAAAGCTTGTACGTGGTCGTTTCCTGAAATTCATCCAAGTCAGTATGATAAAAGTGAACCTACACTGATATTAATATCACACTAAAGCTTGAACAATAAAATAACCATCACTTCACCAGGAAAAAGATAGGACATATATGTAATCTATTCCTTCAATTTTGGATTGAGAATTAATAAACATTCAAACTATCCAATTACAGGAAGAAAGAAAGAAATGAAATGAAAATTTGCTATGTTCCAAGTTCCAACACAAACAAAACATTAAAGGTGAGTATGCATAGACATACATATTTAGGGGGATGGAGTAGCATTGTATCTACAAAGAATCGAACAGCTAACGTTTTACATCTAAATCGCAATACAACATGAAAAGGTAGTCATAAGTAGCACAACTATCTCACAACAACCAGGTTATAATGGATAAAGCATACCCCGAAAAAGTCTATAATACAACATATAATTTAGGAAAATTGCAGCTAAATGGAAGTATTCAGACAAAACTTGCTATGCCTCATTGTGTCTAAAGCTAGAAACTGGGAGCTGTGTAAGATGATTGAGGTGCAAAACTCACCTCTGTGTAATCCCCCTTGATAAGAGACTGAATAAGCTCTTCCCTCTCACATTCTGTTGTATTGACCGTCTCCAGCAAGATGGCATTGTCAATACCCTGAGCGTATTTACACCAAAAGAACATGCATGAGAAAAACTTCAAAGCAAGCATGGATACAAAATAAAGAATCAACAATAATAAAGGGTATGCCTACCTGATCCAAATGAGGATCGTTTAAGAACATTTGATCGCCTTCCAGGAACCACCTATGTCCCATAATTTCAGGGATGGTGATACGCTCCAGCGGATCAAATTTTGTCATTCTAAGTATGAGATCAGATGCATCTGGTGTGGCTTTAACAGTATCAGGAATGCAGAATTGGCCACGATGAAAATTTAGAGATGATGGGCAGCCGTATAAGAAGTGGTAGAGTGTCACACCACAGCTGTAGACATCAGCTTCTGAGCCACCATAAAGGGTGCCATCCTTCACAATCTGAAACCAGGAAACATAACTTCTTCATATATGCATACATACATACATACATATATATATATATATAAACAAAAACTCAGAATCAATAAGCATCTCACCTCAGGAGCCAGGTAAAAGTTTGTTCCACAGTACGTACTTAATTTCAAATCATCATTGAGGTAATTGCTTACACCAAAATCTGCTATTTTCAGATTTTGTTTCGTCTCGTCCAACAACAGATTTCCGGGTTTCACATCCCGATGAATCAAAAGGAGTTTGTGGCAATAATCAATGCCATGAATAAGCTACACCACAAAAAAAAAAAGGAAAGAAAATATAATAATCAGTCACATATACTGTGAGGTTAGCTATAACATGCACATTTAGACTACAGTAGTAATTAAAATGGACAATTGATTATTTTAATGAGAAATAAAGTACCTGGCGGAAGTATCTCCGAGCTTCCCATTCGGTTAAAGTCCCTCCTCTTTCTTCAAGATAGTCAAGCAAACTACCACCCTCCATCCATTCCATTACAATATATGCATATTTTTTAGCCATCTTCCCCTCATAACAAGTCATCACATTTGAGTGCTTCAAATGCTGTGCCACAAAAATCTCTCTTTGTACTGTACAAATGTTTTATAGAATTAGATAATTAAGTGCCTTTTAACTACTATGCATTATAAAATATAATCATTATATAGAGTGTTTATTAACGAGAAATCATGATTCAGCTAACCTCTCTTCTTAAACTTATCTAGAGCCCCATGATTAATTTTTGGAAATCCTTTGAATGACAATATTTTTATTCCCACGGTTTGTCCTGTTGCAACATGTATACATTTCTTGACCTTGGCAGTAGAACCCCTGGCAACTGTCTTACCAAACTGGTAACCTTGCAATTTTGGAGCCATTTTTTCTGTACAAAGTAAGAGAGAGAGAAAACACACACACACACACACACACACACATTAAATGCATTGAACACTGGCTTATCAACATAGTCATCATAAACATCATCATCATCAGAAGAAGAGCCAAACACAGATAAAATGGCCAAGCCAAACACATAAACTGAAACAGTAGAAAATCTTTCAACTAGAGCAAGCCAAGCTTCATGAGAACAAGTACCATCCTCAGTGAGAACTAACCGAGGAGGACAAAGCTCAGGGCCTTCAAGGACTCTAAACAAGTCATTTCCCTCAAGAACAGACTAAGACTAAAAACTCCACTTAACAAAATTGTTTCCACTCAATTGAATGGTAATCATGCTCAGAAAAGCATTGATATAAGATTTTGTGACAGCCATTGCTTCAATTTAACCACAAATTTATCAACAATTATCACAGTTCTATCTTCACAAGTTATCTCTCTTATAGCATACACATATTATGTCTCCTAGAGCAAATCTCAAGCAAAAACCTCCTCATATCATCACTGAGAACAGAGCTTATCACATGAACCTATGAATTTGAGCACCGAATGAACATATGCATGATAATAACTTATTCAAATTTCAGATCTGAGTACAAGACGAGCAGAAGAACTCAATTTAAGGAAAATTTAATTCAAAACTCGATTTCATGCTTCAAATCTGTGATTTCTTTTCGAAATAAACTAGATCCGAAGCTGATAACACTCAAACACGAAGAAGAGGAGCCAAGCGGTGTAAACGAAACAAAAATAAGCCAGATAAGTAACTACCATGTCAATTTCACGCTTCGGTTTCAATTTCAAGGACCAAAACAAGAATCGAAATCGGTACCTTCAGTAAGATCGAGTGTGAGTATGAACTGAGGGAGAGAGTGAAGCTTACGTCGTCGTCCTTCTCCGGTTCTCTCTTCTCTCTGTGCCTCCGATTCTCTCTTCTCTCTCTTCAATGGCGGACCAACTCCGTTTTGAAATTTGGGGGCTGATTTATAGGGGGTTGAGTTGGGTCCGGGTCGGGTAGGGTATTTTGTGGTTACAAGAAGGGTGGATTTATCTGAAAACAGTAATGTCTGGTAATTTACTTGCACCCAAACTCACTGTTAAAGTAAAAAAAACAATATATTTTATGTCAGAAAAAAGAAAATATATTATCAGAAAAACC
This sequence comes from Fragaria x ananassa, assembly GCA_034370585.1. Lineage (NCBI taxonomy): Eukaryota > Viridiplantae > Streptophyta > Magnoliopsida > Rosales > Rosaceae > Fragaria > Fragaria x ananassa. The sequence continues at coordinate 30,432,698 of CP139754.1, read as the reverse complement.
TTTTATGTCTTGTTTCTTTATATATAATTATTGTGGCCAAGAACATCAAATGATATTTTATTAAGTGAGAAATAAAGATGCCATTAAGAAAAAATGATATCAGAGAAGTAAATTTAAAATTGGGGAGTGAAATCCACTCCTTAAATTGTAATCCACAATTTCACACTCCGTATTTCATTTTTTGGTAAAATTTTATCCTTAGTGATTTTTTTTTTTTGAGAGTATCAACGACGATATTCTCAAAGGCTTTCCAGACCCAGAGACTAATCCGCGCTGATGGATCATGTCAGAACGCTTCCTCCCCCGGTCACCAAGAATAAATTGAGATTTAACTCCAATTAGCGTCGGCTGAGATTCTAACCTGGGTATGGGGGTTCCATACCTAAACTCTATACAACTCGACCACCTGTGGTGGTTTATCCTTAGTGACTTGAATTTTGTCTTCTTATGAGAATGATGACTAAAAATGAATGATGACTAAAAATAGAAAATGAAGTGTGGATTACAATTTGGGGAGTGTAAATTTCACTTCCCTTAAAATTATGACAAAAGCCAAGCTCATACAAAAGCGGAAATGAGGAAGTCTCTAATAATCTCCACACAAAATAAAATGAATAAATAATGGAGGAACATTGCACCAAATTAAACAAACCATGTCTATAGAAGCTATAGAAGCCACAGTTAACAAGAATATCTAAAAACAGGTTCCCCTCGCAAACAATGTGAGTACCACGTAAGTTCATCGGAGATAGACCGTGACAATACATGGTGCTGAAATACAATATCCTTGTATGTTTTTCTTGGCTTCCCATTTGCAATGTCTTAATTAGTAAGAAAAAGCATCAGATCGATCTAGTAAAACAAGGCTCTCGACAAAAGGATATATGAACGAGAAATCGAGTCTGTCATCTACTATAACCTTAACTTGCTTGCTTTTAGGGTCCAGTGATTGCACTCCATGCGAATATGTTCCAAGTATTACTTGGCCACTCTTTCTAAAATATTTCGGTTGGGATGAACTGTGTCCCAAACTATCCGGTATCTGTATAGTTAGTAATTTAGTCCACGATTCTGCCACACCGTATTCCTTCATCACCCACAGATCATACGAGTACTTTTCAGGCCGAGGTCTGGCAGACAACAAAGCAAAGGATTCTCTGTATCTCAGTTTATAACAAAAATTCTTCGGTGAATCTTTTCTCAAGGCTTCAGGAAGCTTCATCTTCCCAAATAATTCAGTAGACAAGTTAAAGGTCACAATGACGGTGCTTTCCTTGATCTCAGTGTAGGGTTTACCAGAAATCCAATGCAAAGCACCACTAATCTCCACAGATTTAAGATCATAAAGAACAGGTATAAAGTCTGCAGGAGGGTTCAGATTCTTCCAAGAGCCCCCGAGTAACGAAAAAACTTGAAACGTACATGGCGTTTGGTCATCATGATGTTTTGGAACCACAATATGCAAAACCTTAAAGTCATTGGTACGTGAATCATAACCTAATTCATAGACCGGAAAATCCCACTCGTAGGGCGAAAAATTTGGACTAGGAAGAATCAAAAACTTTCTCACACAAGGATTCCATAGTATTGGTAATGAAACTCGTTGGCTTATGTCACGAGAAAGTACCAGGCAGATGAGGCCGTTGCAAGTTCCTTCTGGAATCAGTAAATTTGTTTCATCCAGATCGATTTCCCTTCCTCCATGGATTGAAGAAACTGTTCTAATGTCAGAAGTAGGAATTACACGACGCTTGGTATATTCATCGTGAATACTATCACAATCCAACAGGAAGATCTCACCACCAGGAGGACCCTCTTTCTTTCGGAAGGCATGTAATAGAAGGAGGCCGTCCTTTTTGTTATTCTTGTTGTTGTTGGATTTGATTAGTAAGGGGGACTTGAGATGCGTGAGAATGAAAGCAGAACTCTTGACCAGAGAATTCCACGACTTGCATACTGCCCTGCATTTGAGTAATGAATTGGTCGGCAGCCTAACAAGGATTTCATATATGATCTCGTCCGGTAGTATGGCTTCTCTTCCTGCTTTTTTTGCTAAGCAGCCGCACATCTCTATCAATTGATTTAGATTGCTAGGGGATCAAGGAAGTATGTATATATAGGGTGTTGCCAGCTTCCTAAACCCTAATACAAGCAGAAGTCTAATTAAGTCTCTCACAATTCTTTTCTAGGCCAATGAGGCAAGACATGTAAGACCACTATTTTTTTTTAAATTATTATTTTATATAGACTGTAAAAATATTTACAGAAAATAAATCATATTCTGATCCAAAAATATATATATATGATTTTTTTTTCACATTATCACATCCTTTTTTTTTTTTAACTTGAAAACAATTTTGTCATTAGAATCAAGTAGAGGGTACAATACGAATCAATTTGTTACCATGCGTACAAAGGACAAGCAAAACTATCTGATTTGTATGGGGGTTGTATCCTCATTACAAATTAAGGCTCACAAGGAACCTATAATCTAATATCAAATAGATCATAGGCAAATGTTTCTAACTAAACTAGAGCAAGAAAATAAAGCTCCCCAGTGTGAAAAACATGGACCAAGATCAATTGTTCCGAAAAGCATAAAAAACTTAAAAATTAATGGGCTAAAGGAGTAAGCCCCATTTATTGGGCCCTGAAGAAAGCAGCCCCATTTAGATGGCCCTAAGGAAGCAGCCCATAACAGAGGCCCACGACCCAAGGTCTAACCCGAAATGGCCTGAGGAAGCCTAGCCGCCATCTTCAACCCGAGTAGCCTCCTGCGTAGGTGCTCCTCCTTCCCGTCCCGCCGTCGAGTTTCCCGGATCCATACTACTAAGGCCACACGACTCCACCCAAAGCGCAAAACTGAGAGACCACCACATCTTGAAAAAACCTTGCCGATCACCCAACACAAAATAGCCACCATGCCTGAAGTAGCACCCCAACTCATCTCAGCCACCAAGCCAAACCTTGAGCCAAAGCACCCAGATCTTAGAACTCCTTAGCAATTGAAAAAATCAAATCCCGTCCGATAGCAACTCATACCGGCAAGGAAAAAGACTCCTGCCATTGTTTGCACCTAAATTTAGCAAATCGTGGAGATCTCCAAATCAGTTTGTGATTCCATTTCATACCAAAAAAGAAACAAAATATTACTGACACCAGAAAATACCTATCTTTTTAATACATAATTTCCACTAGATAGTAAGTTAGATTTTTATTGTTACAACTAGATAGTAAATCCACATTTTCCATCGATTTTACTAACAGATTCAGTTAACTAGTAAATTTTTTTTTTTTTTTGGCAACAGTTAACTAGTAAATTACAAAGTACAAACTGTTCTTGCATATTTTTAGGACTTTATTGAGGGTCAGTAACATTAAGCCATTTTTTTGGATTAGTAGCATTACATTTTTTGAGAGCAAGTACTAAGTAGCATTACGCCATTTTCAAGAGTCAGCATTATGATAAATGCATATATATTTGTCATATCCCGGTTTTTAAATTAAATTACAGTTATTTACTCTTAGTATCACTTTGATCTTTTACCGTGTTGAGTAACCGTTTACCGTTAAGAACCCTAGAGTTGACTTTTTGTGAGAAAGTTATTTTGAAAAAATTTATTTAAGGAAGTTGGAGAGGACGTTAATACGAGTTCATAGACATGCTTATAAACACGAAAATATCTGCAACAAATAACAGAACAACACGTGTACAAAAATAATTTAATTTAATCAATGCGAATGCGGGTTACAATATTTGTGAACTCCTCTGATTCTATCTCTGAATTTAGGTTTAACTGAAGGGTAACAAACACTTGTTCTTGAGGGTTACGCGGGTTGATCATGTAACTGGTATTTGAGATTTGGATTTGGTGAAGAACTGGCTGTTTAAGGAGCTTGATATAAATTTTAGCGTACATATGTACGTACGTAGAGTCGTATATAACGATCGTAAGCAAACCAAATTTGCATAACTCATTTTTACTAATGTAAAGTCCAAGTAAGAGCCGGCATTATATATCTATGTGTGACTCGTAATTAGTAATTACCTTAGCACCAAAGTTGAAGTAAAATCCAAGAAGGGCACCGAAGGGTACACCAACCAAGTAATAACACCCCACATTTACATACGCCACAAAAGCTTGCCATCCACACCCAACCGCAACACCGGACAAGACTGGCTGAATTCCATTGAGGGGGAGGGGGAGGGCAAGCAGAGGGGGGAGATCTGAGACAGCAGCAGCCACGACTTCACCCTCCGTGAAGGCGTAGCTGATAACGTCTCGGAAAATAAGAACAACTATGGCTGCAATGACGGAAATGATGAAGGAGATCGTAGTCACCACAACCACGGAAAATGCTGTGGACTTGGGATTTCCGGCTCCAAGCTCATTGCTTACTCTCACACTGCACATACATGATTGCAGAACCCATCAGCAACAACAATAATGCTAAAATAGTTATATCTCTCATATATTATGTCAGACATTAACGCTCGATAGCTAACTCATATATATACACACAACATTATTCACTGACCTTTCAGCTGCATTTAACCCGACTGAGATCATGAACACCCATCCTGCTATCGTCATGCTGCATTAATCAAATTATTGATATGTCATATATACGTATATCACGAAATCATGAATACATATACGTGATGTTATAGAGTATTATAGAGTACTATGAAATTTTCATGAAACAGAAGATGAGAAGATAATTGTTTTAGAATATCAATAAATTCTTTCCTTTTTTTTCTGTAAAGAAAGTACCTTAATAATTTGAAGAGATGCCATTTTCTAAACATCGTATCAATTGGTGCAGAGAAGAAAAAAAAAACTAGACACAAATATAACCAATTTGGCAGTCACAACCAGAATAATCATATGCAGCCAAATGGCCATAATATGAATGATGCAAAAACCATCGACTAGATGGCCAAGTATACATAAAAAATGACTCTTGGACCATGAAAGATCACTTTCATATATATCTAGAAACTAGTCAAAATAAGGAAGGTTATATTATTCCAAATTCCCCACCAATGTTCTCCACACAAAGAAACAACAACAAAAAAGAAACGGCACCAAAGATTAATAGAATAGTTAACCAACATGATTAGCTATGATTAATATGGTCAAAATATGTGAACATATAGCTGTTATGAATTGTCACATTAATATTTGAGCACCTAGCAAATTATGTGGTATGATTAACAAAAATACAAAACCAATAAAGACATACCAAATCGAGAGCGAGTCAAGAGCCAACTCAGGATTTTCCAGCAAGCCAGCCAGCAGAACCAGAATCTGAAAATACCACGTCTCTAAACACAGCATCACCGCAGACGCCACCGATAGTTTGAAGAATCCATACAACCCGGTGAACGCTTGCCACGTAAAACCGCTCCACGTCTTCCTGCACCTCTCGCTCTTCACGATCAGGGAGGAGGCCGGGTTTCCACGGATCAAAATGGAACAAGTACAACTAATAATCAAAGTTGGAGACCAGTTTTAGAGAGTATTTCAGAGGACCAATGTTGATGATTATGTCTCTCATTCTCTACTAATTGTAAAAATTAGTGTTGATTATATTTGGGGTGGCTACGGTTAGTATGTTAGTATGGGTCTGTATGACATTAATATCATACTTGTTTTACTTTCAATTTTTAGTTAGAATTAACCTAGCTCGGGATGGAAATCTGTTCACTTGATTCATTTGTTCGCTCTGCAACTAAATCAAATAAATGTCGATGGAAAATCTGATATCGACTTGGCATAGCAATCACATATTTGATGCAAATTATTATCAACAGGTTTTCCAGACGTGTCAATAATGCATATTGTGAACATGAGCTTCTAAATTCATCCATCTTGCATGCTAGCAATACGATGGAGTTGTGTGACCAGAGTTTATAATATTTGTAACTGTGAATACAATTTTCAACCTTCACCGCGCTTCATTGGAAACAATATTTGTTCCACCCAAAAAAATATCAAACTGCAGATATCATATTATTTGGTTTTTTTTTTCTAACATGTTCCTTTCTAAGATATTGGAGTAAACTAAACTATTGTAATTTTTTTTATTTTGTTACTTTTTTTTTAATACACTAAAAGTCGTTTGAATTACTCGTTAATTAAAATGATTGCATGCACATAAATGCATGAGTAGGATATTGATCCAGGAAACCCCTGATGTTATATAGTCGTTTGATTGAATTACTCGTTGAGTAAAATGATTGCATGCACATAAATGCATGAGTAGGGATATTGATCAAGTGAACCCCTGACAATTACCTTGAACATTCATTGCAAATTCAATCTTCAAACAATAAATGTGAGGTTTTTAAGTCAGGGAGTTGGTATAAGATTAGGATGAGGCTGTTTAGCCGGCATGTTTAGCCTCTCTTTGTAACTAATCCCTTCTCCATCAATAAAACTTTTCGTCTTGTTTCAAATAATAATAATAAACAAGGATGAAACCTTATCTGCTCTGTGTATATATGTTTAACAGTTTGAGAAAGGAACAATTAATCATATTTGTGTGTTTATACTGAAAAGCAGTGTGTTACGGGTAGCTCACTAATTGACGTAATTCATGTGAACCGAACTGGGGTTTTAAGATTGAATACAACGCTTTCTAATCTTTCGTGTCATAAAAAAAGCTTTCTAATCTTCAGTGAACGATGGGTCTCAAGTGAAAGAACATTGAATTGGTATCAATACGCAGGATGCTGTCGGTGATTGGTTTGTACCAAGCAGTTCAACCTTCCCAGTCAGTTTAACATGCTCAACCTCTAGCAGGTAGAGCAGGTGTACTGTTTGCGCAGGTACAAGGTTCGTCTATACAACTCAAGCAATATACAAGACCAATAATAAGATAAATGATTGCTTTTGGCATGAAGACTAGCTTATAACAGCAGAGTAAGAAGTGGAGTTAAGAAAACAAAATCATGTTCAATGCCATCGATAAGTAGAAAATGCTTGGAATCAGCTTCGCCATGAACAAAAATCACATTGATGAGGTTACTGTCAAAAGGAATAACACTGCCTATATCACATGGTGGCCTTAAAACCCCAAGGTGGTATATATTTGACTGCTTAAGAACAAGCAACAATCTGAAGAGGGAAAAATTATACTACTCGGACTATTGTTTTTACCCTGTTAACAGACCAACCAACATGCCTAAACAACCCGGGCAGCGCGGGCAGTGCTTGAATGAATTTCAAAAAAATACCTGTCCCTTGAAAGGGATCTCTTCCAATTATTCGAAACTTTATTTTGCATTCCTCACATTTTACAATTGAATACGCTTGCATGATGTGGAGCACGTCCTCTGAAACAGCGATTCAATTACTGCTTGCTCAGGTTCCTTATCACATAGGGAAGGATACCTCCATGGTTGAAGTAAGCCAATTCCACCTGCAGAAGGCAAACACAATAAATTATGAAACCACCTGGAAAGAACTTCAATAAAGAAACCGTTCACATAACACACCATTTGCGCAAAAGATGATGAATTTGGAAGCAAAAGAACGAAAAGTTACCTCAGTATCAAAGCGCACTGTGCATACGAAAGACTTTCCACTGTCTGTAGTGACAGTCACATCTTGGCCGGGCTTTATCTCACTGATGTTGCTAGGAAGGTCAATGGTATAACGTTCATGACCAGTCAATCCTAGTGTATCTGCATCCTCGCCAGCTTTGAAACAAAGTGGAATAATACCCATACCAACCAAATTACTGCGATGGATTCTCTCAAAACTTTTAGAAATCACTGCTTTAACACCCTGTTGCACACCAGAAGTTGGTCAGAGAAGTGACCACAGCAATAAATAAATTCCTGAAGTCATTTGAAACACTGCCATAAACAACTTACCAACAACATTGGGCCCTTGGCAGCCCAATCCCTGGAGCTTCCACTTCCATACTCAGCACCAGCCAAAACAATGGTGTCCTGCCCAGCAGACTTGTATTTCTGGAAATACAAATACATTTATTGCAAAGATTTAGTCAACAATTTGTTTTGAGTAACTATTCTCATAGAATTTATTGTTTGACTTTCTTCATGTTTTACAATGAAGTTCAGTTCTAAAGGAAATGGCCATGATGGTGCCGCCTCTTGTTCCAAAAAATAATGGAAGTCCCTTCATCAAATTTTACCAAAAGAAAAGTATATGCAGCAGAAGCATGACAAAATGCCATTTGCAACAAGATTTTGGAGGACCGAACAGTAGCAAATATTTGAAATCATGGTAACAAATCAAGGGCTTAAAAAAAGGAAAAGAATACAAAGACGGTCAATTAATAAGTTCAAAAGTGAGACAAAACTAGAAACTCCGGCAAATATTTGGTGAAAGGAACTCACCATTGCAGCATCAAAGACGGAGAGTTTCTCTCCAGAAGGAATGTGAACTGTTTTAGGACCCACTTCTCCATTCAATAGCTTATTGACAAGGCGAATATTGGCAAAAGTTCCTCTTGCCATCACTTCATCATTGCCACGACGACTTCCATAGGAATTGAAGTCCTTGCGATCCACTCCGCGTTCAAGAAGGTACTTTGCAGCAGGACTGTCCTTGTGGATGCTTCCTGCTGGCGAGATGTGATCTGTTGTAATACTGTCACCAAAGTTTAACAGACAGTAGGCATCCTTCACTCCATGAGCACCAGGAGGATCCATGGTCATGCCCTTGAAGTATGGGGGCTCATGAATATAGGTTGAGTTAGGGTCCCATGAATACAGTTTAGTTTCTGGAACTGATAGCTGATTCCACATGGGGTTGCCTTTAGTAATAGACTCGTAAGTGCTTCTGAACATTTCTGGCAACACGCTGGATAGCACAACCTAGAAAGAAAGAAAAAAAAAACCAATCATAAGCACACTTCATGACCTAAAACATTTTCACCAATAAACAGCCAGAGTGCATCTGACTTTTAATCATATACCTGGGCAATCTCTTCTGAAGATGGCCAGATGTCCCTAAAATAGACGCTCTTCCCGTCCTTGCCTGTTCCAATTGGCTCCTTATCGAAATCGATGTCAACCTGCAACATGATTGATGGTGAATCATGTGAATTAATGGTTTATTTGATGAAATGATCGTGCAGACAGTCAAATTATAATTTACTCATGCTATATAGTTCATTAATAGGGAGAACAGGCAGAAAAAAATTAATGAAAAGTGATTCAATACAACATATCATTCGATAAGGAATAATACCAACTCCCAACATTCATAACAGTGATATAAGAGACAAACAAGGAGAACATTCGAGGATTATAATATGCGATAGTCAAATAACAATTCATTTGTCACAAAATGGTTTTTGGGGGCTCCAAATGAAAATGGAGCTCAGACACTGATAGAAATGAAAGTAAATCAATTATCCAGCTCTCCTGACTCAATAACAGTCTCTTGGTATATATTGACTATTCACTTTCTCAAAGTGCAAAGAATCACAGAAAATACGAGTCCATTTGTTCATAGGAAGTCACCAACGCGAAGAACTAAATAAGTAAATTGCTCTTGGAGAAGGTTGAAGGGAGTACCGTGCCAGCAAGAGCATAAGCAACCACTAAAGGTGGTGAGGCAAGGTAATTAGCTCTTGTCAATGGATGTACCCGGCCTTCAAAGTTCCTGTTTCCAGAAAGCACAGCAGCTGCTACTATGTCTGTAACAGAAGGAAAGAAATTTAGAGGCACGAGAAACAGATTAAGTAGCAAAGAGTTAAATATCAAATTGGTTCGTTCAAATTGATGTTACCATTTTCGGTTATGGCAGATGCAACAGATTCATCTAAGTCCCCAGAATTTCCAATGCATGTCGTGCATCCATATCCAACAATATTGAAACCCTGTTCATTTAGATACTTTTGCAATCCACTGCATCAAATAAATCAAAATTCAACTGACCATTCGTAATGATAATGTAAGTAGCAACATTTTCTGCGCAGAAAACTACCTCTGGAGCAAATATTTTGTAACAACTCCGGAACCCGGTGCAAGACTTGTTTTTACCCATGGCTTGACCTGAATTGTTGGTGAAACAATAAACCAATACAAAGAGAAGTTTGAATATATATATATATATATAGAGAGAGAGAGAGAGAGAGAATGGAGATGGAAGGTGCTAGATGTTAACTGCAAGGATCCCTTACCCGTAGACCAAGATCACAGGCCTTTTTTGCAACAAGAGCAGCCCCAAGCATAACACTTGGGTTTGATGTATTGGTGCAACTGGTTATGGCAGCAATGACAACACTACCATGCTTAAGCTCTGCTGGCTGCCCATGGAATGAAAACTTCACCTCTTTGTCTTGTACCTCTTTTGGTATAGCAAATCCCTGCATCATATAGTAATGTGATTTAGATATGATGGTAGACAAATTCCAACTGTATGGTTATCGGTGCACTGAATATCTGAAATCCACATATGATATGCCATATCACTACAAAGTCAACATAAAGACTGTATGTCCATAATCACCTCAATCCACACCTCGGACTCTCTAACATGTCACTGAAAATTTACTAGCAGCACTAATAGTTGCTAAGGTTCATATGTAAGGAAAATGGTGCTCATAAAGCAGATATGAGTTTGATAAGTGGCAGGAGATTAGCTTTAAATGCAAGAGCAGAAATGATGAGGAACTTGCAAATAATGTTTGATTTCCCTATCTCTAAGCAAGTTGCAGCTATAATGTAACAGTTGACTATACTGGGATTACTAGGTGACAAAATCGACAACAGCAAGTTGAGGAAAATTATGATTGTATAAGATCACTCTAGATGGTGATCCTTAAGGAACCTAAGGTGAACAATGCCGATTATTCATGGGTCAGAATGTCAAATAACAGAAAAATAAAATAGAAGGATCAGGGAACATTGATCAACAACTCACCTTGAACCCAACTTTGTTATCAAGACAGGCATGCCAGTCAGCTTTCATATCCTTCAAGGTCACACGATCATGAGGTCTGCCAGAAATACCAAGTATATGTGAATAAAAAATAAAAGTTTAAAAACCAGAGAAATTTACACGTGAAAGAAGAAGCACCTCTTTGGTCCTGAGATACAGGGCTCCACTTGTGAAAGGTCCAATTCCAGGTAAGATGAGTAAACTCTTTCTGATTCAGGCTGACATAACAGAGAATTTTGTCAACATATGATTGTAAGACTAAATTCAGTAACTTATAACAAGTGAGAAGAGTATGATTTTACCTCGTTATAGTCAACAAACAATTTATTTGCCCGGAGATAACCTTCAATCATTGCCACCTATAATTGAATAAAAGAGGTCATTTATCTGAAAAAGAAAAGAAAACATTTGGGAAGCTAATTGCCATAAATCATGTTATATGGTAAAATACTTACAGTTTCATCAGTTCTACCAGTCAATTTGAGATACTGTAAAGTGACATGATCTACTGGGAAGAAACCCATGGTTGCACCATATTCAGGAGACATATTGGCAATAGTTGCCCTGTCAGCTAACGATAGTTCACCCATACCACCCCCTACACGCACATACCAAAATCAAATGTCATATATAGCCACTTTAACAAGTAAATCAATCAATGCTAGAAGTAAACCTCGGGAGAATCAAATTACCATAAAACTCAACGAATTTTCCCACAACTCCATGCTTCCTCAGCATTTGTGTGACAGTCAAGACCAAGTCGGTAGCAGTAACACCATTGTTCAACTTTCCAGATAACTTGAATCCAACAACTCCAGGCAACACCATGCTCATGGGCTGTCAGTTTTAAGGCATAAACAATTAGTAACAGTTCAGAAGAGTGTCAAGCATGCTAGCTTTAGCATGCAAGTACGCATCAACAAAAATCCTGACACAAGAAGCAACTCCTGTGCTTGTAAATTTAAGACTTGACATACCTGGCCAAGCATAGTAGCTTCTGCTTCAATACCCCCAACTCCCCAGCCAGCTACTCCCAAACCATCAATCATGGTTGTATGGGAATCAGTTCCAACCACACTATCGGGGTAGAGTAAGCCATTAGTGTTGAACACAACCCGTCCAAGATACTCGAGATTAACCTGAAATTAAGACACGTCAACTAACTCCACCCCAGATACATAGTAGTATAAATAAGCAGCATTCAAATTGTTATATAATTCAGTATATCGATTGTTATTATAGAAATGTAAAGTGATAGATCCTGCCATCTGAAGTCTAAACTCGCACTACTTTACCTGATGAACAATGCCAGAACCAGGTGGAACAACAAGCATATTTTGGAAAGCAGTAGACCCCCATTTAAGGAAAGCAAATCTCTCCTGGTTTCTAGAGAATTCTAGCTCCATATTTGCCTGCACTGCATTTTCTGATCTTGCAACGTCAACTTGAACAGAGTGATCAACAACAAGATCAACAGGAACCTGCACAAATGTGGAACATTTACTAAGAAAAATGCAACAGTGCACAAAAAGAGTACAACATACTAAAATTACTTTTACAAGTTGATTGAGTTAATATTTGAGAACATTGATAACCAACTACAGACAAGTAACTTCAGTACTATGATTTTGTGACAGTTCATAATAAAAAGTCCACATACCAAGGGATTGATCTTATTTGAATCACTGCCAAGATTGTTCATAGCATCACGCATTACAGCAAGGTCAACCACAGCTGGCACTCCAGTAAAGTCCTAGCAACACAATCAGGGTAGAAGATATTAATACCAATAACAGTTGACAACTATGTATACCAAACTGTTGAGTGTTGACTTTGCAAAGAGTAATTCAACACATGACGTAGAGTGAAGTACCTGCAAGAGTACACGAGCAGGCTTGAAAGGAATTTCAACTTGCTTTGGAGCAGTAATCTCCCAATCAAGAATCTTCTCAACATCTTCCTTCTTGACTTGGAAGTTGTCACAATTACGAATAGCAGATTCAAGCAAGATTCTGATAGAGTACGGCAACCTATCTGTTAAACATCCACAAAAACGTTATCATCAATACAAAAACAACCCTAACAGAAAACGAGAATCCATCAACAAGTACACAAACAAAATATTACCGATCCTCGGGTCTTTCAGTGAAGTAAGACTATAGAACTTCCCATACTCGCCGCCTCCAGGCTTCGGCAGACTTGTCAAATGCTCCTTGAACGGATGACTTTCCGGAGCTGAAACCACACGAAGTTGAATCAGTCAGTACACAAATTATCTCATCATTCAACCCTAAAAGTAGCAACCGTAATCTCGAAAAATTCAGATCCTAAGGTACCAAAATTCAAATCAATTCCACTCCGAAATGAACGCATACACGAAAACCAGATCAAATTCACCAGAATTTCCATTTCATTTTCTCAGTATCTAAGAAGCAAAACAGTCTACGCAACTAGAAAGCACAGCATCACACAAAATCGAATCAAAATCGAAACTCCGAGATGATCGGAGCAATCAGGTGGATGCGTACCCATGGTAGCGATCCTACGCTGGATTCGTTCAACGACGGGAGCGATAGCCCTGATCTGAGAGCGAAGCGTGTAAGGAGCGCGCCAATGGACGCCGTGGCTCCACCGAGTGGCGGCGGAGGAGCTGAGAAGCCTTTGAGCGGTGAAGCTTCGCGGCGAGGCCCTAGGCGGTGAAGGCAAGAAGGTTCTGGAAAGAGTGGAAGTGGAAGAGGAGAAGAATCGTGCCCTGGAAGCTCTAAGAAGAGCGGAGGCAGAGGACGAGGCTGTGGCTATATACATGGCTGCTGTCAGTGGTGACGACGATCACGCATTCATAGACGATAAGGGTTTTGGATGATTGGAGAGGTATGGAGGAGAGGGATGGAGGAGAAGAAAGGAGAGAGCGAAAGGGGAAGGAAGGCGTGTGGAGACCTAGGGCTGTGTGCCGCTTCTAGAAGGAGTGGGGAGGACTGAGGAGGTGAGAGAGAAGGAGAGGGTTTTGTGAGGTGACCTTTTTAATAGTGCTACTGTCCAATAAGGAATTTCCCAGTGATTGATTTTGCTTCTTTTTTTTTATAATACGGACTGCGAATTTTGGTTTGAATTTTCTAGGGGTCTATTTTTAGGAAAACTTCGCATTTCTTTCGCGAAATGACAATCTTCTTGTGTTGATTGAAAATGTCAATCCATTATTCTTCTATAGATAGATTGATTTGGAGACAAGAGTTAAAGTCAAATACCAAAACAACTCATCTCCATTGATTATGAATGTGGTGAATCGGGAGGTTCATGACCGACTTAAATATCATGTCTTGTTTATTGTAAGACTTTATATGAGTCTTAAGAAGGCCTAGAGGCCAAATTTTTTTATTTATAACTTAAAATTATCTCAAACAGTATGGTGTTATTCAAGAATAAGAATATATAGTCCAATTGTATGTGTGTGTTAACATATTGATAAAATGCAATCAATTAATGTTTTCAAGAAATCGTGTTGCATGATATAAGAACATAGTGTTTTGCCAATCTTTTTTATCTTAAAAAAAAAAAAACTAAATTTGAGGGCCCAACTCTTGAAATTTGATAATTAAAAGTTTAAGGAGGATATGTGGAACTTATAGAGTTTGAAAACCCATATCATGACTTATTATTAAACCCACGTAGGTGAGCAACTTAATTCAAGTGTCTTTTCTCAAAGAAAATTATTAAAATTATTTTACCCACTTAACGTTTACACTGCTTGTGAGATTTGAACTCTTTATTTTTTAGGGAAATATCAAGAATTTCATTTAACGGGAAAACAATATTACAATGAGAGATATCGGTGGTGGAAATAAATTTCTCACTCATCTCCCTACCCGAGAACACCAGCGATTACAGTAGCTAAGAACCGATATAGATTCACCCGTAACCTAACCTCTTCCATAAGTATCGATACATCCTTACAGTCAACATCAAGAAGAAACAACCATTTCAAACACTGCATGTCAAACTTACCAGCATATATGCACAGGTAACCTCCACATTACATTGACAACAAGAACAAATCGACATTAATTTAGTCCCTGAAAATGATACCATAGCCATGGTTCACCCCACAACACGACCAATGACACCAAATTACCTAAAAACCTAAACCCTCGCTCATAGAAGAGGAGGGACAACTAACCAACCAAACAAACAAAACCTAAAAGCCTAGGCCCATAAAGCCCAGGCCCAACCAACCAGTGGACCTCCAAGAAACAATCTACCCAAGACCCGGCCCATTGAAGACTGGTGCACCCTGGAGCAGAACCGCCGCCCTGACGTCGACGCCAACCACCGCCCGAAAAGTATCATCATCAGCGACCTACCATTGCGAGGCAGCCTCCATCCTTCCTCCACGATTCACTGCAGAACGAGGCTTGACAGCCGAGTAGTCTGCCGCCGCCATGTTCTCCACGTCGTCCCAACCAACCGATTCACCCCTCCTCACCCCAAACAAGCCTAACCTTGACACGCCTCTCATGGACGATGACGAAGCCTCCCCGTCAAAGCAGCACGTACCGATCTGCAACACAGTGCCTCCACCTTCATGGTCAACCCCCAAGATAGCCTCCTCCCTTTGAATCCGTCGGCACCACAATGCCCGTCCGGCAGCGACCCAAGCCACACCGACGAGGGTAGAAGCCAACGTCGGCGTAGGGGTGCCGCCGAACAAGCAACGAAGCCAAACCCTAAAAACTCTTCCTCCTACTTTTGCGGAGCTCTCCCTCTTTAGATATTTAATGAGATGTGTTAGAAATATTGTGAGATTTGAACTCTGACATTTAAGATATCAATTAAGCTAGATAACCAATACATCATAATTCACGTAAATTTAATTTTACCCATGCAATAATGTAGTTTATTTTTGGGTTAGCTGCAACAGGACAAAGCAATAATAATCTAACAAAAAAAAAAGCCAGATTCTGCCACTGCAACACAATAATAGCTTAAGATAATGTGTGTTGTGTGCATGTTACATATTCCATCTTCATGTTCCTTAATAAAAAATGAAGAAACTTATTCATAAAATTAGGTTCCATGAACGTTGACAAGTTCGATTATTTCTTCTTGACCCCAATTGGTGAACCTAGGCCATAACGCCATATGGCCTTGTGGATAAAGCACCTAATACCTTGCCAAGTTGCTCTTTGCTTTTTGCCACTCACGTAGGCACCGTTGGGTACACGTAGCAGTATGGCCTCTCTCTCTCTTACCTTTCTTCAAAGGCCAAGATTAGTGATGACAATTACCAAGCTTCAGGTCAATGCAACGGTTGCAGTTTTCGTCATTGAAAATAAAATATAGGCATAGTGGAAAATTCTACGATTTATTTGAGATGGTTTTGAGAATTATGTAAAAATGCTTATGAAAAATATAGGTTGCAGGGTCCGTAAGCTTCAAGGCCTTCAATTGAATAAAATTATATATCATAGAGGCCTTGACAATTCCAGTTTTGATTTGTCATATCACTCGTATAAGCACGCCGGGTTCAGCTTTTCGTCTAATCCAAAGGCTCCAAAACATATAGCACGACTCTAATTTGTTTTTTTTTCTTTGAAGTAATTGTTGTTTTAGTTGTGTGACTTCATTATTCTAAAAAAAAATGTGTGGCTTCATCTGACAATTAGTAGATCAACTACCTGCCATCATTATCAGCTGAAATCTAAAGATGATCTTTTGTGTAAAGCGAGTTACCACGTTTGATTAATAAAATTATTGTTTTAAAAAAAATGGACAAAAAAAGTAAAGCAGTTTATACGAAGTAAAAGGTAAAGTTGTACTACAGATTCAAAAAAAAATTATTCCACCAGTGAGATGCGAGAGAAATTACATATTAGTGTTGTGCCTAGTTGATAAATTACAAATTGTTACTACATTTAAGAAAGAAAACAACAAATTGTCGTTTCCATTCGAAGCTTTGATCATGGAATAACTTGGTGCCTCCCGTAGACATTGTCAAATTATGTCAAGTATTAAATGATGCGTAGCTATATGCAAGCAATATGTTTTGATGGTTATAACAACTTTAGCAATGTTAGTCATATTTTTAGTCAAATTTTATCTAAATTAGCTAGATCATGGTTAACATGTAGTTGAAAAACATAGGTAAGACATAAGTCTATACACATAAACTAAATTAATTTCTTCCCCTATCTCATGTTTTTTCTTCTATTTATTAGCAGTGTGAAAATAGGATTCATGCATGAAACACGTAACCTACTAACTCATAAATAGAATAAATGCCTAATTGTCACATGATGCAATCATGAAATACATGTTTCCATCACTTTGACTCAATTTATGTGATTATACTCTGTCAATTCATACATAATTTGGTAAGTAATTTTTTTATATTATGAATCAATTAATAATTTTATTGCTCGACAATAATCATAAGACACATTATATCAGATGTCATCTTCTACCAAATAAGTTGTAGTAGAAGCTACAAGCACATGACCGATACCTTCAAACATAGGAAGAAAAATCCACACTACATAATTTATAAAACAAGAAAATACTAACTGCCTATACACCTCAATTGGTGTACACCCAGTAAACTAAAAACCAAGTATCATGACTTCCTTCTCATGCTAAGGCGACATAGCCTAATATCTATGTCTTGACGACACCCACCTCGACATCAACAACTATACCAAAAAACAATCCCAACCCGGGTACAAAGAACAAGGCCCATAATAGGCTAGATCCAACCTCAGGGCTGAGCCCAGACCTAGGTCCAAAGACTCGACCCCAAACTCATACCAAGGCCAGATCAGCCACATCACAGCAGAGGAAGAGGCAGCCGCCATCTTCTAAACTTCCGGTAGCTCCATGGAAGCCACCGAACTCCGAGTTGCACCGCCCCGAATAAGAACCTGAAAACCCGACGTCGCTGCCATGAAATAAGTCTCATTGGTAACCCTGCTAGCCGATGTTGTCGCATCCCTTCAACTATTGTCCTCCTCTGGATGAGACAACCTCAATGCCACACCTCCAACCACAACAACTGCAACAGATCGTTGATGTAGAACGTCACATTTGATTTATGTGATTATACTTTGTCAATTCATACGCAATTTGATAAGTTATTTTTTTTCTTTTTTGAATCAATCAATAAATAATTTTAGTCCTCAACAGTAGCTAGTCATAAGGCGCATTATATATGATGTCATCTTCTAGCAGATAAGTTGTAGTAGAAGCTACAAGCACAAGACCGATACCTTATTAATTAATAAGCCGAGAGAGAGACAGAGAGAGAGAGAGGACCTCAAACATAGAAAGAAAAAGCCACACTACCTAATTCCCGAACAAGAGAATACTAGTTGCCAATAGACCTCAATTGGTGCACGCCAAGGAAACTAAAAACCAGGTACATTATTATTGCTTCCTTCCCATGCTCAAGCAACGTAGCCTGAAAATCTGTGTTGACGACACCTAACTCGACGTCAGCAACTACACCAAAAAGCAATCTCAACCCAGGTGCAATGAACAAGGCCCAAAATGGGCTAGATCCTGCCTTAAGGTTGAGGCCATGCCTAGGTCCAAAGACTCGAGCCCAAACTCATACCAAAACCAGATCAGCCACATCGCAACAAATGAAGAGGCAACCGCCATCTTCCAAACTTCCGGTCGCTCCATGGTAGCTACCGAACTCCAAGTTGCTCCACTTCGGATAAGAACTTGAATTTAAAATTCAAGGACATTTTTCGAGTGTAGCTAATATGTTTGTTGTTGTTGTCGATATTGACAATAAGTTACATTCAATATACTTGTACATTTGAAAGCGATATTACTTGTAAATCGTAAATCATATGATAATTGAATTAGACAGTTCGTATTTGGAGCCAATGTATAAAACACCACATTACCAGTCTGGAAGGTATTGAGTAACTCATCTTTAATTACTTCTATATGGTTACCTAATATAAAGTGATAGCTGTCATTTTGATGATAAATCTAATAAAATACAATATTTAAATGTTATATACTAGAACAAATGCATGGACAAGGCTCGTACTCGTTTTTGTTGCTCTATTTTGCTCGCTCTCATGTTGTTTACTTGGCTTACTTATGATTAAAGATGAGACAAAATACTGGTCACTCCTCTTATTTTTTAGGGTTCGACAATTTAGTCCTCATTTTTTCAATTTCAACAGCTCACTCCTATTAATTTTCAATGTCATACAATTATGTCCAATTTGGTTCAACTGTTAAAATTGACTGTTAAGTGTCCACATCGGGCTGTAAAATTCCTAATCTACCCCTAGTCTATTACACCCTTATCAACGCAGAAAAACCCAAGTGTGATTCTTCAAGAGAGCAGGTGTGATTCTTCAAGAAAACATTGATTTTCTCAGCCATAGCTGAACGTCATTCCTTGGATTGAGATGCATGGGTATAACAAAAATGCTCCATATCATTGATAACAGAGAGTAGAGCACGAGGAACCAGATATATACCTGACGGTTCCATTAGTGAGATTTCTGGGTTTTAAAATTCCAAAGGGAGATCGAGTTTGGTTTTGGTGTGCAACATTAGCAGGTTGGGCTTCAGAGGGAGCCACTAGAGGCGGTGGTTCAGTCGGATCGGGGAGTGGAGCGTCGGAGGCAGGTGGAGTAGCAAGACAAGCAACCGTGTGTGGTGGTTGTTCGGGCAGAGGCAACGATGACGACAAAATATACGGGGATGAGTTGGGGTCGAGAGTGGTGGAATCATATATTGGTGGTGGTGGGTTGGTGGCGCGGCGACGGTAGACGCGCACGGATGACAGAGCGGGTAGCAGTGGGCGATCGAGGATGGGTTGGGGTCGAGAGTGGTGGAATCGGAGATTGGTGGTGATGGGTTGGTGATGCGGCGACAGTAGACGCTCACGGATGGCAGAGCGGGTAGCAGTGGGAGATCGGGGATGGGTTGGGGTCGAGAGTGGTGGAATCGAAGATTGGTGGTGGTGGGTTGGTGTCGCCGCGACGGTAAACGCGCATGGAAGGCAGAGTGGGTAGTAGTGGGAGATCATGGATGAGTCGGCGTCGAGAGTGGTGGAATCGAAGATTGGTGGTGGTGGGTTGGTGGTGCGGCAACGGTAGACGCACACGGAAGGCAGAGCAAGTAGCAGTGGGAGATTGGGGATGGTGGTTTCTGGTGGAGGGGGAGTGGCGATTTGTGTTTGGGTGAGAAGGAGAGAACCCAGGTTAGTGGTGTCGGCAATACGAGGTGAAGGGGAATGAGTGGGTTGATGTATCAAATTAGAGGGGTTTCCTGCATTGATAAGGATGTAATAAGCTAGGGGTAGTTTAGGGATTTTACAGCCCGATGTGGACACACTTAACGTGTTACGTCATCATATTAACAATCAATTTTAACAGTTGGACCTAATTGTATGACATTGAAAATTAATAGGAGTGATCTGTTGAAATTGAAAAAAAGAGGACGAAATTGTCGAACCCTAAAAAATAAGAGGAGTGACCAGTATTTTGTTCTTAAAGATAATATCTTGTTGGCTCAAGAACTTCTTATAAACTCACAAGCTTCGTGTCCAGTACCATTTGATGTAGCGATATAATCTCTCTTTTATAAATGAGAGGTCATGAATTCGATTCACACAATACTCGTTGTAGCATTAATTGAGTTGTTTAATTGATAAAAGAAAACTTCCGGGCTCTGTTGAAGTGTTCCACACGACTCTTGTTGCGTCAAATCAGTTAACCGATATCGTTCAGGTTGGTCACAATCCAATAAAAATAACAAACTTAAGCCGGTCCATTCGGTGGGTTCCGACTTCCGACGGAGACCACACAGCCACGCGTCACCTTCTCACTCAAAGCAAGTCTCCGTAAAACAAATCAAAAACCCTATTAAACGAAGAGTCGAAGACCGAACCAAAAAGTTGAAAATACAAAAAAACAAAAAAAAGCCCTACTAGCCTTTCCGCGCCTCAAACTTCCTCTTTTGAAACCCTCATTTCTTTCTCCCTCCACAACTTCCCGCCTCTCTCTCATCTCTCCCTCTCTCCTTAAGAACCCCCCAAACCTAACCCCAAATCCCCTCTCTCTCTCTCTCAGCCATGAACCGCCGCGCAAGAACCGCCGCCCACCGCTCCTCAGCCAACCGGTCCTCACCGTTCCTCAAGTTCCTCAAACCCGGAGCCCTAGCCCAAATCCGAGACTCGCGAATCAGCAGCTCCAGATCTCACAGAATCAACTGGATCTCCCAGATCCGCTCCACTCCGCCGATGTCTCCCTCCGCCGGCTCCGGCCTACCTCAAATTACCGTCGCCGCCGACGGATTCCCTTGCTTCTCCGGCAGGATCTACGGTCCGAGATGCCCGCAGAGGAAGAAGCTCGTGGCAGGGAAGTCTGTGATGTTCCTCCGGCCGTCGAGTCCGGTATCCGACTCCCCTGATCCGATTATCGATCTGTATAGTAGTGACATTCTTACTGCACATTGATATGATGAAATTGAATCCTTGTGGACATGTTGTAGATCAATTAATTTCTATCGGTAGGCGATGTATGGTACTCCGGTGGAGAATTTTCTTAGATACAACTGAGATTATTAATAAAATTTACCAAATTGTTCTGTAACGGATGTGTTTTTTCGGATTGTTAGTTTTCGGTTTTGGTATATGTGCTTTGATCGTTTGGGATTAGGATCTAATTGTGTCAGAATTTTTTAGAACTGTGATTGTGTTTTAAGATGTAGCAAAATGTTCCATAACAGATGTTGAGGTTAGTGTTTAATTACTGACATGAACGGTTTGATAATGAAATCATTGGGTGGAAATCTTATACAACTGAGTCGATTAATTAGTGTTTAAGATAAAGTTTATAACTGATGTGTTGGTTGAATATGCTAATATCTGATTTGCTGCTGCTCTCCATGGTGCTTTAGCTGCTTGATATTATGAACTGAATTTGTTTTAGTTATGTGGAAACTAGTTAGAGTTAGCTTTGACTTAGTTCTTGCTCTTGTTTATGCTGAAATTTTTGAGTTTTGTCTGCGGTGCTAATGGAATCTCATGGATGGTACTTTGGTGGAGGATTTCTTAGATATGACTGAGATTATTATTGAAATACACCAAAATGTTTTATAACTGATACATTTTCCAAATGCTAAATTCTGTTGGGTTGTGTTTAACTTTTTGATACTGTGATTTAATCTTCGCACACTAAAATTATCACACTGGATTTAAATTTATGATTAAGTCTTGCCAAATAATCTATAACGGATGCATATTTTGATGTTTAGTTTCTGATTTTGGCACTGCATTATGATTGTGCTTCGAAGGCTTTCATATTATGGAATCATTGTGAGGAGAATATACTAGAGACATCGCAGACTATCAAGTAAACATAGTTTACATACATTTTTATGGCTGCTGCATTTAATTCCTGATTCTGTCACTACACTGGGATCTGTTATGTGTAGCTCTGTTTGATTCATTTTTGCTTTGATAATATCCAGTTTTCCATGCATGGTTGGCTTCTCATCATATAACAATCTAAATAGGAAGTACTGACAAAAGAAAGAGGGCTTGTTTGGTATAGTAGTAGCTTGTTTACCATAGTCCAGTTTATCTTGCTTTGTACTGAATGTTTGCATCTTGGTAGTAGCTCATACTTTCTGCTCATTACCTCCTTCCTTTCTTGTAGACTTGTAGTTGGTAGTTAAAATTTTCTTCAGTAGGTGGTTTTTGACTCGAGGATTTTCCTGGTTATTCAACTAAAAGCTCAAGAATGTAGTACCGTCATACTTTCTGATGTTCATACTAGATTGACATATGTTTTAGCTGGTTTAATCCTATGGCTTTCTCCCTTTGAAAGTGTTTTGCTTAAATTTCTTCAAGTTTGATTGTTGATGTCTTAATTATTTATACTTTTTGTTATTCTTCAGTGACGAGCAGCTACATTCTAACAGTCAAGATAGATAGTACAACATCCTAACAGTCAAGATAGTTAGTACTGATAGCTATTGTTACAGAATGATTGCATTGTTCACTTCAGTGTCTCACTGACTTTATAACTGCTCATTTACACAATTCCACACTTTTACTTGTAAAATTCTTCTTGCCTGGGAATGTACTTTAAAATCATTGGCAGATCATCATCTTCTGTTGCATTTTCTTGTTATATTGTAGAGTTTCCTGCTTGGTGTTAGTTTGTTTAGTGATCCTTGGTCGGCTTCTTGCTCATGCTCAAATATCATATGACTTGCAAGTTGATTTCCTGCCATGTGTAAAGAACTGCTTTTGTGAGATAGTGGATCAAGCTTACCTCTGCTTGTTTTTAAGAATCATATGGATTGCACGATTTTGTGTTTACAGCGACTCGAATTTTTTTCCAGTGCAGATGCAGACCCCAAGTTTTCGTGGTGAACCTGTTATACTTATCTTTCTCCTTCATTTATGAAGGTTGCAGCGAGGCTTCTATGTAAATCTTGTCAATGCTAGTTTATGCATTTACTGTTTGTGTTATCTGTGTCATGGCATTGGCAAGGCAGTTAGATTTAGATTGTATTTTACTCCAATACAAGAGAGGACGAGGCAAGATCAAAGATATGTTTAGATTTTATTTAATTATTTAATATTCCGGAAAGAAGAGACGACGTCGTATAGAAAAGCGAAGGCACTCTATCTCAGATCAGTGAGAGGAGCTGCGCGTAGCTTTTAAGCGGAAATATTAATAGAGCTCCGTTTTGGTTTCTCACACCATCCATGGCTGAACCCAAAATCAAATACGATCGTCAGCTCAGGTACTCTCTCTCTCTCTTCTCTCCGTTTCGCCCTTCACCATTGGCTCCGCTCTCCTCCTTCGAGCTTTTCCGCTCCGTTTTCGCCGTGACATCCATGTATTCTTGCCCTAAGGTTTTATCTCCGATTGAAATCGCAGAATCTGGGGCGAGCAAGGCCAAGCAGCGCTGGAGAAAGCCAGCGTTTGCTTACTGAACTGCGGCCCCACCGGCTCCGAAACCCTCAAGAACCTCGTCCTCGGCGGCGTCGGAAGCATCACCGTCATTGATGGATCTAAAGTCGAATTCGGCGACCTTGGGAACAATTTCATGGGTGTGTGTTTTCGCTGCTTCTTAAATTACTTGTTTCGCTTTAACTATTTTTGAGTGTGTTTGCTTTGGTTTATTTGTAGTTGATGAATCGTGCGTCGGGCAATCCAAGGCCAAATGTGTGTGTCAGTTTCTTCAGGAGCTCAATGATGCTGTTAAGGCTAAGTTTATCGAGGAGCATTCTGAGGTTTTGATTCAGACCAACCCGTCCTTCTTTTCTCAGTTCACCTTGGTTGTAGCCACTCAGGTATGGCCATAATTGTTGCGAATTGTCTTTTCTTGGTTGTAGCATGAGTTATTGAATGTGTATGGATCAGTTTGGTTACTCATACGCCGCGCATGCTTTTTGGTGTACTATCTTTATTGGAATACCCCTGTGTAGTTTTGCTTTGTACTTATCTCTTTCTGGATTTTTTTTTTCTTCCAGTCGTTTTATTTCTTATCATGCACCTGCTAGCGTATGCACTGAAATATCGGCTTTACCTACCTCTTGTTGATTAGTTATATTTCTTAATTTCTATTGCTGCACTTGTTAAGGCAATATCCTTGACTGCTTTTGTTAATTGTGTGATCAGCTGGTGGAAGATTCGATGGTAAAGCTCGACAGAATATGTAGGGATGCCAATGTGCTATTGATCTTTGCTCGCTCTTATGGCCTCACTGGGCTTGTCCGTATCAGTGTGAAGGTAACTTGTTAAAGTTTGTTGTTGAAATTGTATCCCGTATTTTATTATTCTGGAAAGTGAGGACAAATTTTTTATACGATACATTGTGAGGGATGAGATAATGAACAGTTAAATGACATGGACATGTTCCTGATTGATTACTTCACAGTATATGGTTGGTTAGCCGAATGAAAAGTACTTTCTTTGATACATACTGATATGTTCTCCATTTTCTTTATGGTTTTCTGGGGGCAGGAACATACTGTGATCGAGTCCAAGCCTGAACATTTTCTGGATGATCTTCGTTTGAATAATCCATGGCCTGAGCTAAAAGGGTACTCTATTTTCATGTTCTTATCTAAGTCTTTCGGTTTTCTGATAAATAAGTTTTTGCATCTTGTCTTCCTTGATTGGTTTCAGCCGGTATAAAATGATGACCGGTATATGTCCTAGCCCAGAATGTTTTATTGGCTGATAACATGCATGTTTTATTTAGCTTCTATTCTGGTTTGGAATTTAATTTTCATTTACCAATAGGTTTGCAGAGACTATTGATCTAGATGTGTCGGATCCCGTTGCCCACAAACACACGCCATATGTTGTCATTCTTGTGAAGATGGCACAGGAGTGGGCCAAGAGTCATGGTGGTGGACTTCCAACAACCAGGGAAGAGAAAAAAGAGTTCAAGGTTTACCTTCTTGATTTGTAAAGTATCTGAATGTTTCAATTGCTATTTTGAGCAATCATCTAATTGCTGTTTAGCAACGTGATTTTTTTTTTCTCGTGTTTTTGAATTTGTTATTAGGAGCGTATCAAAGCTAGGATGACTGCAATTGATGAAGAAAACTACAGAGAAGCGACTGAGAACTCCTTTAAAGTCTTTACTGCTCGAGGAATCAGTGAGTATATTATTTAAGCATTGGTTGAAGGCTTGAAGCTGTGAGATTATTTTCAATTGAAATGGGCTATTGCAAGTGGAAATTTGCAAAATAGGATAATTACATGTCACTAAAATCTGCAATGAATTTTTTTCTTCACATTAGGAACAATAAAATTAGTATTTGCTCAACTGAGCTACAAACTGCACTCAGTGAGTACACCAGTATAGATGCAGTGTGAGTGTCAAAATTGGTCAAATATTGCTCACTCCTTTGGGGTTGGTATTGACTTTATGGTTTTTCACGCACTTCTTTGGAGTTTACCGTCATAACCTGTGTTTCAGGCCTGAATATTCATGCATGAATATGAGTTCCCATTGAGCAGGTGGTTGATATTTCTTACTTTATGTCTCAGGTTCAGAGTTGCAACAGATAATCAGTGACAGCCGTTCTGAAATTGATTCCAGTTCATCAGACTTTTGGGTCATGGTGGCGGCATTGAAGGTTTGTGAAACCAAGATTGAATCTGTGGAAACTGGATATAACGTGCATAAGTTAGATAATGTTTATGTTAGTGAGAATGTTTTCTATCACTTAACATTTATTCACATTTTCTAGAGTCTCCCCAACAGATATCCTTATGATAAGTTATGAATTGATTGATAATTCTTCAGAGACTAGTGTCAGGCCTGCCATTTTGACAGTGAAACTGTAGTTTCAAAATGGTTCATTGTTCTTAGTTCTGAGTGTAAGGTGGTTTAACTTTGATGCATTGAAACATAAATCCTAATGTTAATGGTTGCTTAAATCATATTTTTGGCATACCAAGTTTTTAGCTCGATGTAAATACAGAACTCAATGCTCATAGTTAAGAATGTTGTCCAATTGAGTGGTCCAGGGAGGGACCACCTGAGTAACCTGACTGGGAGTCTTAGCTTTAACAAGGCCCTTAGAGATCTCTGCCATTTTCTTTGAATGAAGGTTGCAAAAATTGCTGTTTTTTTTTTTGTGTTATCAAGTATTTGGATGCTCGTATTTATCTATCTCCACAATCCATACTATTTATTTGTTAAGTGATATGATCCTAAATTTTTACTTTACAGGATTTCCTAGCAAATGAAGGTGGTGGTGAGGCACCCCTCGAGGGATCAATAGCAGATATGACATCTTCAACTGAGTTAGTAATCGACATCTCCTGAATTTCATGTCTCTGTTGTGCTTCAGAAAGTGATTTGTTGATACGAGTGCTTTATCTAACTCTTTTGTAGGCACTATGTAGCCTTACAGAAAATCTACCAAGCCAAGGCTGAGGCTGATTTTCTAGTTATTGACCAAAGGGTTAAGACTCTTCTAAAGAAAACTGGTAGAGATCCTAGTAGCATCTCAAAGGCCACTGTTAAAAGTTTCTGCAGGAATGCAAGAAAACTCAAAGTAAGTGTGGAGCTTTCTAGTGTCATTTACAGTACTTGTATTCAGTAGTATTGCAATGAATTAGTTTAAAACGTAGATGGGTAGCCACTCAGATGGATAAAATCCAAATCTCATAGAATGTTGGATACCTTTACTTAAGGAAGTTTAATTTTCTGTGAATTGGAAATTTCACAAGCTTTACAGATTCGAGTACTAACAACATTATTCACCCTATCATCACTTTTTTGTCTCTGGATTCTGATTCATAGTAAGGTTATTGTTGAACTAGTTTATAGATATCTCTCTCCAAGAAGTTTCTTTTAGCTAAGAATGCAGTTTAGTGTATAGCTATTTGGGCTCAATATTGTGGTCTTTTAGAAAAATATATAAAAAGCCTCATCAGGTTAGCTACTTGATTTCAATTTACTGATATTTACTTTTAGGTTTGCCGGTACCGGCCTATTGAAGATGAGTTCACTTCTCCATCCCTACAGGACTTACAGAAGTATCTAACAGATGAGGATTACAGGTACAGTTACAGAAATACCTACTGTAGTTGTCTTTGCGGTTTTTTTTTTTTTTTTTTTTTTTTGCAATTAAGGTCTCAGAATCATTGTACAGTTTTAGTGAATTTTGCAGTTAAGAATTGATACTTGCATGTTCTGTAGATCTTGTTCCATTATAATTTCCTACTGTCAAGTTGAAGAACTTAAATTTTTTCCGTAATATATATCATACTTTTTCTCCCCCCTAAATAGATGTCCTACATTTTGCATCCTGAATTTTCTACACCAAATAGAAAAAGAAAAACAACATAGCTGGAAGCTTTTTCTCTGTGCTTTAAGCTCTCACCATTTTGTTGTTATTTGTATAACAGTGTAGCTGGTGGGTTTTACATCTTGCTTAGAGCTGTTGATCGGTTTGCTGCTAATTACAACAATTTCCCTGGGCAATTTGATGGGTAACTCTCCTACTGTTTATGGTCATATTCTGTACAAATGTTTAATAGTGCACTGATTCCTGCATGCTCACTTTCCCAGTAGTGTGATGGATGAGGACATATCTAGGTTGAAGACAACAGCTGTTGGCCTTCTTAATGATTTGGGTTGCAATGGCGTAACATTGACAGAAGACCTTATCAATGAGATGTGCCGGTTTGGTGCTGCAGAGCTCCATGCGGTTTCTGCTTTCATCGGAGGAATTGCATCACAGGAAGTGATTAAGGTTTGTGTAATTCTAGCTTATTTGTTTGCTTCTTTTTTCCTTCTTTAATAATATAAGAATGACAACAACATAGTAGTTGCCTATAATTGTCTCGCCAGGTGTTGCTCTCATGTGTAACTATCTGTATTGGTTTTCCTTGTGCTGTTCCAATGTATTCGCTCAATAACATTTCTTTAACACTTTAATGACAGCTGATAACAAAACAATTTGTACCCTTGTCTGGGACTTTCATCTTCAATGGCATCGACCACAAGTCTCAATTGTTGGCACTGTAGTGGGTCTCAGTTGAGGCCTAAGTTGGATCTAAAATGACTGTAAGTTCCACCTTGGTATAGATTGATATCTACTGCTGATATTCAAAATTTTTCCTCAAGGAACATACTGACCTTTGCTTTTCATTTGCAGACGATTAGGAGTGGCCGTTTTGTCCTGACTGCTTATTTACATGGTTTGAATGGAGGCTATCTTGCTATTGGTGAGGGGTGCACAATTTGATGTTCTGCTACAATTTTCTCTATCCTGAATGAAAGAGAAGAGTATATAGAGGGAAACATGTAACGAAAAAGAGAGACGTAGGACTAGGTCGTAGACAGACTATTATAAGATGGAACCTCTAGTCACCTCCATCTTCCATCTTCCTCCTGTTTATTGGTTTGAGATGGTTTTGTAGATAGGCACTTGAATATTGACTTGATATTTTTCTCGCCATGTTTTGACGACGAGTCCAGTACATTAGCTGGTAAGGTCGCACAATATTTGATGAAAAAATTTCAAGTCTTTCTATCATATGCTCATTGCCGCACAACATTTCATTAGAAAAATAACAGTAATATTGTTATATGATTGGCTAGGTTTTCTTATGACAAAGTGAATTTGATATTACTACAAGCATACAAATGCCTACAAATGGAGCTGATTTATGTCATCTCTAATTTTTTACCTGGATGGCATCCTCCGGTCAAATAAACAACACACTGTTCTAAACAAAATAGCAGCTTTTATAACAAGCTTTGCACCTATAGTTAGTACTTGTTAAGGTGCAAAGGTAAGTCTAATCACAAGATCCACTGCAAGAGATCCAGAAACATGAGCTAAGAAACGAAATCCTCCTAGCATGTCGGGCACAAATTGATGGACTCTACATCTAAATCTCTGATACAAGATGCATTATGGAATACGGCACATCAAAGTTCACAAATTTTGCGCCCGGTCGAATCTGCACCAATTAGCATAGGATCTTCCAATTGGAACCTTATGTGATTTAATGAGGAAGTCTACTTTCAAACCAATCCCAGCTACTTAACAGACCCTAAGTTCAATCTTAAAGGTATATCCTTTGGTCTGGATATAAGATCCTTTACAAGGAAAGTGTGCACATTTCTCTCCAACTATTGTGTTGATTACAGGAAAGTTTTAGAGTATAGGTGTCCCTTCCCATCAACAGATCTCACATTCAAGCCATGAGTCATTGCATTCTGAGCTCAAGTCACTGTCATGAGTTTGAAATACAATCAATACAACAATAATTCAGACCACACCTTATAAATTGCTCTCCTTGTCCTTCCTAGTAGCATTAGAAGAAGCTAAAAATCACAATATATTTCTCTAATCAGCTGTGCATCACATTAACCTTCGAGGCCACAAAGGGAAGTCTTAGATTGCATCATCTGTAACACAGACCCTAGCACCTAGCCTAGGAATGGGGAACAATCTAGTGAACTTGGACTCAATTGCCACGGTTAGTATCATACTGTACATACAGCATTTTTGTAACCTTGTCATAATATAGTACTAATCATAAAACTGATAACTAAAACATTACTGTTAAGTGATACTCTTCTGTAATACATACTGCAAATATGTAGGAAATCAAAACAGAAGATTATGAATTGATGCCAAGTTTGTCCAACAAAATAGTAGAACAGTGTGTTTCTTCTTCAGTGCCAAGAGTGCAAAAAGAAGCAAAAATAAGACATTATTGCCCACATATACTATCTTAATGATGGAAACATATAAAGGAGAATATAAAAGAAAGTAGCAAGCAAAACTTAGAAATATTAAACTATGAATAAACCAGAGAAATGAGAAGGTTTTCCACTTACAGACCACAAAAGCATTCAGGTATAACCATTATATTCATGAATTTTTTATAAAGCAAATTGAGATATTAAAGTACATTGTTTGTGTAAATTTTGCCAACATCATTAATTGAAAGTATGATATACAGACCACATGTTGTGAAACAAATTGAGAAAAAGAGGATGCCATAAGTACCTCCAACCTATTCCATGGGATGTAAGCAACAATATCATGCGAAGCCCCCTCTAAGTTCTTGGTTTGTTCCCTCTCTTGGACATCAGGGATAAGCTTCACAGGGACTTCCCCAAACCCAAGTTGCCTTTAGACTTCTATTTTTTTTTTTCAGCAATCACAACATGTCTCTGATGAAATCAAGATTAAGTGTGTCCCGGACAATAAGGAACAATCCTAGAAAAACAACTACCGTTATCCCTGACGACATAATCGTCTGTTCCACTTCCAGAGGGAGTTTTCTCCCGCCCCTAGCAGCCTCTATAAGTATAAAAGCCAAGGTACCTCCATCTAGAGCAGGTAAGGGAAGGAGGTTGATCACTGCAAGGTTAAGATTAAGCAAAGCAGCAAATTGATACAGTCCATCAAGATTCGACCTTGCAACTTCTGCACCAACAGCAATGATGGCAACAGGACCCGAAACTTTACTAGCTGTCTGCGAGAAGTTTAGAAAAGTCTGTTTTAAGCTATCCAATACATTGAACGACAAGCCCCAGAACTCTCTCCCTGTATAATTAAAAGCGTCCGCTACATTTTTGGGTTTAACTTTCGAAATCTTAACATTTGGTGATAACTGCACTCCAATTTTTCCTGTTCCATCAAAATTCTCATCAGGGGTGACCCCAATCTCAAAATCCTGCTTTCCCCTCTCAACCTTAAGAACCACATTTCTCTTGGGATTTTTCTTAATCACATCAACAACCTCTGTGACAGCATTAGGCCCTCCTTTTGGCAATTGAATTCCATTAACCTCAAGGATCACATCACCAGCAAGTAACCCGTCTCGGGAAGCAGCTGAAAAGGGCCTTACCTCGGGCACAATAACCCCAGGATAGCCCTCTTGTACAGGCAAACCAACTGACAAGACTTGAGTAAAGATAATAGCATAGGCAAAAATGATGTTGGCAATGACACCAGCTGAAACCACTATTACTCTATCCAATATGGGCCTATTCTTGAGCAAATTTACATCATCAACTGGAATATCACTATTGGGATCATTATCAGGAAACCCCACAAACCCTCCTAGAGGAAAAGCTCTAATGGAATACTCTACATTGTTGGCATTGAATTTAGCTAAAATAGGACCAAATCCAACTGCAAATTTACTTACATGGATGCCCTGAAGATAAGCAGCAAGGAAATGACCACTTTCATGAACAACAATGATGGCTGTTAAAACTGCAGCTGCCTCCAAAACTGACTGAACACTCTCAAAGTTGCTATAATCAAGACCAGGAAGTGCACAAGACCTCAACTTTAACCTTGTCCCATTTGGGTTCCCACCCTTTAGAGATAAAAATGGATCCTTGCAATGAAAGCTGAGGTCTGATGAAGAAAATGAGCCCCTTGGGAGGTGGGTTTTGGGTTTTGAAGGAAACTCAGACCTTGAATTGGTTAACTTGATCAGAGACAGAGAAGAAGAAGGTGAAGAGGAGAGACTAATAACCATGGTTTTTCTGGGTGGGTGGGTGGGTATTAAGAAAGGTGAGGCTGCCAAGGTTTTGTGATAGAGGAAGGGATTGGATAATTCATAGTCTCATATTTGATTTTGTGGAGGGGAAGTAGAGTGACTCACTTGTCTTTGCCTCCCTCTTCGTGTCTTGTGTGACCTTTTGACTTTCCCTTTCTTTACTTTACTTTTTTTTACTTTACTGTTGCATTCATGGTCAGGAAAATAAAAGATCACGCTAGAAGGAGGGTTCGAACCTCCGACCTTGTGGTTAACAGCCACACGCTCTAACCAACTGAGCTATTCCAGCCTTGCTAGTTACTTCAAAAAACATATGATATTGATTCGTACAAATTCATGCAAGCATTGTTAGACGTATTATCTTCCTCAGAATATTTAAATTCCCTTGCTATCCCAATGTACTCGGAATAAATTACAAACTGAAACTCATTCAACAAGCCATTCTAATAACACAAATGACAAATCTTTAAGTAGAATACAGATATGTCTATTCGTTTAACAGATATGAAATGTTACAAAAAAATTACTAAAGATACAAGGGAAGAGCAATGAATTGAATATGATAGGCATGAATAGGCGATGTACGCTGTCTGCAATTGCAACATTTGACTCAAACTCTTTAAGTAGCAGTAGATGTTTTCTTAGTAGGATTGTAGACGCTGAATTCTCCAAAATCCCTCCTACCACTAGAAAAAAAAGAGTGCCCGAAATCAAACCCTTGACACAGATAAACAAAAGTTCAGAAGCTAAATGTAACCATGAATAAATCACTTGAAAATCTTTACTTATTCATCGATCTCATCTTAGGTTTAAGTATGTACCTGTGTGTAACATCCCAGCCGGAAGGTAAAAAGCGAGGATGAACAGTTTCAACAAATACTTGTCTCCACCTTTGACAAAATTGACTAATACCATCTTCGCCAGATTCCTTTAACAGACGATCCACAACTTGCTTACCATGTGGACCGTGACCTAAGAGAGAGTGTTTTGATTTATGTTTACGTTTGGAAGTAGAACGAAAGTCTACCGATCCATTTGGTGTACTTTTATCATCATAATAAATACCATCTCTCGTTATCTCTGAATTCATGTTCCTCTCATTGCCGGGAGAAGCTTTTTCATCGATCCTCAGATCTAAAGAGGAGGTGCCTAAATCAGCATCCTTCACTGTGAAAACATCTTCATCTTGGTTCATCGTTGATACATCGTCTTCATTGGTGCAAGATTCATGTACAGTATAAACTTCTGGAGCATACTGAGTGGCAGGTGTTGAAATGCTAACACTATTTTTCTCCTCTGCATCTGAAGAAATACTTCCTTTAGAATGTTGAAAAGAAAACCCTTTCTTCTTCTGAAGTCGTCTTTTCTCATGAGGAGTCATCCCAACAAGCAAAGCCTTTTCTAAATCTTCCTCAGAAATTTGTCTCCCTCCATAAAATGTCATAACAATCTGCAAATAGAAAATTTCAATTCATAAATTCATAACCCCTTTAAATAAATAGGCAAACAGGTTTTAATAACAGCAATAGTATAATCATGGTATAATGAATGATGAGCTCAACCGCCTCAACGCAAAGAATAGTAACATTTGGCCTCATGTTTGCTTTATCGAATTACAGAAACCCAATCTATGTAGTGATAATTTGCAAAAATGAAGAGCTACATATATATTCCCATGTACCTCTGTCAGTTCCTCACGGCGCTTGGATGGCATTGTTGGTCCATGGCGCAAAAGAGCCATGGCAGCGGTCCGCAACTGTAAAGGAGATACACCTGCATCCTCAGCATTTGTAACAGGCACAGATACCCCAGATAAAGATTGAGCATGTTGCGAATCAACCACTTTACGAACAAAAAGTGGAATCCCAAATTCTGCAGCAATCTTTCTTTTATACTTCTCTGCAGCGGCATGAGCAATTTCGTGACAGTCCACGCATAATAGAACGATATCATGAGAACGGTGGCTTTTCAAATGTTCAGGGAAATGCATTCTGTAGCACGAGGGAATAATTCGGTACCGTAAGTAATGATTTCTTTCACCGCAGCCAACACATATATTTTTCTTACTTTGAATGTAAAAATCATTGCCTTCATCTTCTGGACGGCCTTTGGGCTCAAACAGAAGCATAATCGCAGGTGGATTTTCTTCAACAAGTTTTGCCAAATTCCGACAAAGATACCTGTAAGAACACAGCAATGATCATGTCAAATACAGATTTTGTTGTAAAAGATGTAAAGAGACATGAGAATATATGAATGCTAACCATTTAAGCTTCCTGCGGTCACAGTAACAAAGCAAACGCCCATCATTTGCATAGATTCGGCAATTATGATAAACTGGGGATTTGCAGGAAAATTTTTGAACAAATAGCTTTCGAGAAGCCATTCGACCGGCTTGCTTTGGATTTCTGACCCCATTCTGTTTAGAAACCTGTGTCACTTTCATATTATAATTAACCAGTAAAGCATAGTTGAAGACAGACAGTGGGCAACTCCCTTTTTGACCCAGGCAGTTCTGAAGAATCATGGGTAAGAGATCATCAGGATTGCCTATTTTGTTCTGGAGTATATAATGAAAATCACCCAAATGACTGCAGACAACAGGAGATGGAGATGGGAGACCAAAATTGAAACTTGAATCCACATTATCATCAGCTTCTGCAATGGTGGTTAACATGTCTACAGGGCTAGTTGGAGCTTTTACAGCTAGGGCAACAATAGCCTGATCTGATATTACATATCTCAAGCTTTCATCATGTACACGAGCCTGGAAAGGAAGTCAGGGCCACATGTTTATTATGTGTACAACCAATGAGATTTTCAATGAGACCAGTTCGGTATCTTTATCAATTTCATTTGTATAAGAGACCTACATAGTCTGAATCTCTATATATAAATATTTAGTGTCATTTGTGGTTGCCAAACTTTAAGAAAAGGTAAATACTAAGTTACTAACCATCAAATCTCTCCATGCACAAAACCGGCGCACAGCATTCTGAAACGAAACATAAACTTTTGCATAAGAATGTAGTTAATAAGTAATACAAGTTTATCATAAATGTGCCAAGGGGTGCAACCCTAGTATACAATGACAAGAATCTAGAAGAAATACCAATTTTAAATTAAATCTAATACATTAAAGTGGCTGGCAGCATCATGGTAGACCAGTCATAGAGCTACATAGAGAGCTGCCTCTCAATGCGAAGTCTAAATGATTTTCCCTTTAAAGACCTAATCCGTCTTTCTATCAACCAAAATGAACCAGAACACATACGAGTACTACATTTCTCAAAGCTAATCTTGGATTGTCTTAACAAAAGTATCACCCATAAGCCTAATATCACTGAACTTAGAATTCTCCAAATCCCCTGGGCCATCGAACAATGACTAGAAAAAATGGTGGACGATCTTTGTATTACTTTACTGGATGTCATGACACATTCAACTTAGGAGTAATGAACATAAAGAAAGTGAAAAAGAACAAACAAACCTGGATTTCATAAGATGCTGACAAAATGCCTCCTTGGCCATTTAAATGACGGCTAAATATTGATGAAGCAGCAGACTCTCCAGGTGAAGCTTCTATGTCTTTAGTGTACAGTTGCAAACATAACATGTTTGAACGCCGACTAGCCTCGAGAACAAAACGTAATTTGTCATCGGGACAAGAGTTTTCTGATACATTAAGATATTTAGAATTTTTGATGCTATGACACTGAGAAACAGTAGAAACATCTTCTACAGGTTATCAACTGGAAAGCATGGCTAAGTTATGAATATTGCCATTACTTCTTGTGATAAAAGGGTGTGAACACGCCCCAACAAGACAAATCACATCAATCCAAAAAGTCATATTGAGGTCATGAACTCTCCAGATAAAAAAAACCATAGAAGTGCAAACTTGAGCATAGGATGTTGCGAACTAGAGACTGGCTTATTCTGGTTCTGTTATCTCTTTTATAATATGTTCATGTTTAATATGTTGAAATTCTGTCCTTTCTAATTAATCAATCCACCACAACAAGCAGGCGCGGATCCAAGACAAGAGTTGGTAGGGCTCAAGCCCAACTGAGCCTTAATGATTTTTTTTTTAAAAAATAGGCATCATATGCATTAAGGCTTTCTTCAATCCCACCCGTCTTCTGGAGAAAACAACCTCCATCTCCTCGCTCAAGCAGCGCAGCGGCTCCTTTTCCTCTCTACTGCCTCTTCTCTCCTACTCTTCTTCAGTCTACCCCTCATTCTTCACTTCTTAATTGTCAAGAAAACTTCAAGAACAACTCTTCAAGTTTCCTTTTCTTTCTATTAAAACTGTAAGTCAAGTGTCATTGATACCTACTTAGTTCATACACTTTGCAGGGTAGTATGAATTTTTTTTTTTGCCCTTCGGCCAAGACACACTTAAATTTGAAGCCCACCCCATTAGCAAACCCTATATCCGCCACTGACAACAAGTGAAATTTCTAGTGTCTGAAAAGAAGCTATGAAACAAAGAAAACAAGTGTACCGTTATCCAGCATATCCAGCTCAGCAAGTAAACAGCCTGCAATGTAAAGTAGGTAGTGTGCATCTGTTCGAGCATACTGCACCATTTCCATAGACAAAGGGCGTTGTCTCCAGTCTTCACGCTGCAAACCAATTTGATAATGGTTCAAATGCAAATCCTTTGTCATAACTTCACCCCAGTTGATGCCATGCTTATAATATTTCTTAAAGATGGCTATTACAAAAAACAGGAGAAAAATTACAATATCAAGACAGCTTCAAGGTCTAACCTGAAACAACTTGTTAGTGACGATACCACAGTAAGTTTCAAGTAAATAAGCCAGTGATTTCTGCGGTTTTGACAACACTTCACAAGCCTGCAAATAAAACAAACACACAAAAAATTAATGAAATAGTTCTTCAGCTGCCTAATCACCTCCTCTCCCCCTCCGTCATCCGTCACTTGGTCCAAAACAATCGGATATAAAGAGCTCACCTTTGCAGTATCAAACATATTGACAACATATACATGGAAGTCCCTTTGCAGCCAGAGAACATCACTATCTGCCCCATGGAACACCTACACGCACAATACACCACATTAAACTCCGAACAACAACACTGCTACAATCACAGCGCTGTCAGTCATAGTTACAACTTACTCCCCAAACTAAATAATTAGCTTGCAAATACTAGCATCAGCGAAAACTGGCCGCAAAAGGCTTATACTGTCATGTAGAGCAACAGTATCCACCAAATAATCCTCCTTCTCAGTCGAAATCTAACCAAACACCATCAAAATCAGAAACCTACACAAACACACTCACACTCATTCCACTCATTAGTAATTACCGGTCAATTTTACCTGTATCAAAGCAGTAAATCCCAAAAACGACCTCAAGCTGTGCTGCTCAGTATCAACCCCAAAGATCTTCTCTTTACTCAAAACCTCAACCATCTCCTCCAACTGACTCTCAGTCTCAACCCAAACATACGCCTCCCTCATTATCGGTTCCAAATTCTCCCTCACACATTTAAGCTCAATCGGCGGACTTTCCAGCAGCGCAGTGACCTCCGCCTCATACGGATACGAATTCTGATTCTTATCTAATCACCGAATCAAGCCCATAAGCTCACGTATCATCCATAAAATCCAAATCAACTACAATTAAGAATGTAATCATACCTGCGCCGTTGGATTCTTCGAGGCTTAAATGCCTGAACGGCGAGTACGAATTGTCGGCCAACACTCTCTTGAATCCGTGCTGCGGCTTCGGGTCGTCTGGTAAATAACAGTGAGTTTCGGGGCGTTTACGGCGACTCCGGAAGAGGAAGAAGACGGAGAGAGCTGAGAGAGAAGCGAGCGCCACCACTATCATCTTCACCTTTTCTTTCTTCTCCATTTTTTTCTTTTTCGCTTTCTGAGTTTCTGGGCTTTCGCCGCTTCAAAGTTTACGGTTTTATACGACGCCGTGCAGCAGACCGTTTGCCGTGGGGGCTTACGTGGCCGCATTGACCACACGACACGCCGTTTGCTTGCGCGCGGCAATTTTCCAATGTTGGGCCTATTGGGCCCGGCCTGAACTATGATTCACGCCTTCACGGTTTCCTTCTAGTAACTCGTTCTCTAATCTCTATATAAGTAGTGTGCCTGTGTTGATGTAGAACAACTCGCAGAAGAGTTCGTGGAGCATCTGAGTTTTCTATTATTCTTAGAAATACGATGTATAATTCAATAAAGATTTCTAGTTTCAAAAGGTTTTGTTATTTTCTAGTTCTATTCTAACTAGGCTTCATTCATTCCTGTATTTAAAAGATACCAAAACCAAAAAGGAATGGAACATATATATGCGCTATATGGGCTCAAGCCCAGATAATTTTGGGCCATAAAACCTCAAGTAGGGCTATATATATTGCAGCCTGTTATGATTCTATCAAACAGCCCATTAACATACATGAGAAAAAAGAAAAATGAGCAAGTAGGGTTCGTTCGCTTCTCTCGCCGCACAGACGTCTCCTCTTCCTCAGTCCTCTTTTCATTCGCTCTTCCATTTTCTTCAATCAACTCAAGATCCCAGGTATCAAATCCTTAGCACCCATTCAAAATGTTTCTCTTTAGTTTTTCAATGTTTGAATTGGGATTTCTCTGCTGTGCTCCAGTTGGGTTTTCTCAATTTGTCTGCTAAGACTCAAAATAATAGAAACAATTTCCCCTTTTTGTATACTTGTATACAAGAATGATAGCAATAATAATGATTCTGTGATTGTTGAGGTTGGAGTGGTTCTGGCAGGGTTACGATTTAGTTAGTCTATTGTTGCTTAGAACACATCTATGCTTGTTGTTTTTGATTTACTGGGTTTGGTTTTATGTGTATGTTTTGATTGAAAATAAAAAAGGTGTGAGGATGAGCCTCTCATTCCAAACCTCCAAAAAAAAAAGTAGTGCATTTGAAAAAATAACATAGGGTTTACGTTTGATTATAGTGGATAGAAATAACGCCAGAATTTAGGTTTAAGCTTGCGTATCTATATAAATGTCCTGATCGAAGAAGAATGAAACAATGAAGTATTAAACATATTGAATTCTATTTTTATTTGTTTCACTTACTATTTGTCCCTCTTCCCAAAGTTAATTTGTTCTCTATTTTTCGCATGTCCAAAACTAATCAAGGGAGCTGGTTTTGCTGCCGTAATGATGATGAGCCTTGGGTTGTTCAAGATTGATGATCTCCCTGGTCAAGTAGTGATTGAGATCCTATGTCGACTTCCTCTCCGCTCGGCTTTTCAATGCAAGTGTGTGTCCAAAGGTTGGTACAAACTGATATCGGATCTTTCTTTTAGGGTTCGTTTTTTATGTCTACAAGGTGAAAAGAAAACCCCAACCATAAGTAGAATGATTTTCCAGGGCCGTTATAAGAGTTTAAGTGTTTCTTGGGAGGATTCTTTGATAAGCCGGGAGGCAATGTTTTTTCTCTCTAATGGAACTCTAGAAGAAAGGCATGAAAAATGTATGGTAGTGGCAACTTATAATGACTTCGTTTTATGTTATTGGCCAAACGAGGAAGATGAGCCTTTATATGACTTGACCATCTGGAATCCGTATATCAATCAACGGGTTGCACTTCCTCGTCCACTTTGTAAAAAATATGCTACGACCACAGAGGAGGGAATCATATGTGAACCTTATTATAGTCACAAGGAACAGATTGGTGGTAACAGTAATATGGTCGTTAATGTTGAGTATAAGTGCAGGGTCGTACGAATTTCTGTATTTCCAGATAGCACTTATCTAAGCATAACGATCTATTTTCCCGAAGTCGGTGAATGGAGAGAATTTGATGTACCCTTACCGCAGATGGGAAGGCTTTACAGTTACAATAAGCATGCGGGCATTGCTTACTGTGGAAAGTTGTACTGGCTGGTCCAAGGTTTTATTGTGGAGTTGGATGCTTTAGCACTTGACATTAGTACTAGTAGTGAAGATGTTGCTGCTAAATACTGTTGTTTCATAGAAATTGTATTAGATAAGCAGTTTGATCGCCGAATTATGTGCCTAGGTCTGTGCCGAGGGAGTATGCGGGCCATGTCGATCGATAGCGATCACATTCGTGACGGGGATCACATTCGTAGCTGGGAGTTGAGATTAGGAGATGATGATGATCATCATCATCATGAGCAGTGGGGCAAATGGCGCTTTGTTCACCGAGCTTCAGCTTCGTTGTTGATTAGTGAGAAGATTACGTCGACATACAACGGGTATGTGGAGGTTGATAATGCGAGTGAGAATGTGCTACTATGTTTGGACTCTTTGGATGAGGATACCGTTTATATGCTACGGAAAAACGGAGAGGTTTGTAGGTACAACGTTCTCACCGGAGAATGCGACTACATTTCTCTTGGTGGTCCATATAGCATGTTCGGGGTACGTATGGATCCAATTACGCATCCGTGGTGGCCAACACCACTTCCTAGGGTTAGTAGTCCCCGGCCTTTTGCATTTTGACACTGACTAAATTTTCATTATAATGTATTATTGTATTATGTGATGTTGCATTAAAATAATAAGCAGTTCTTACGGATTCTATGCTGGATTATTTGAGCAATGACTGTTTTTTTCTTCTGTTACGTTCATTTTCGTGCTCTTCTTCTTAGTGAATTTACTTCTTATATGTATATGTGTGTCCCAGCAAGTGGACTTACATAATAAGACACTACTATAAACAGAGCACATGCTCATTGGATCAAGCTTGGTTCTTGTTCTCCTACTGAAGTGAGATTTAAAGGATTAAGTGCTAGTCTAAAAGTGCTTCGTAATTAGATTA
The DNA here is from genome assembly GCA_034370585.1 of Fragaria x ananassa. Classification (NCBI taxonomy): domain Eukaryota; kingdom Viridiplantae; phylum Streptophyta; class Magnoliopsida; order Rosales; family Rosaceae; genus Fragaria; species Fragaria x ananassa. Next base: position 30,391,913 of record CP139754.1, on the reverse strand, counting down.
TGAAGGATTTGAAAAACTTCAGTAAGTAATTCCAAGATCATTTCATTCTCGTGGGTTGAGACGTAGGAACAGTTCTTGAATGAATAATTGATATTCCAGATTCTTTTCTTACCGGCCTCCTGAGGGCTGCATTTGCTTATTCTTGAATCTTGATGAGGTTAACGATTCTTATCTGGAGTATTTGGGGCATGTGAACACGGCACCACGGTCCGTCTGCTTAATTGCTTTGTGTGCTACATAGCTTGCTATGTACACCCCAGGTCGCAGCAGCTAGGGGAAGATCTTCTTTTCTTGCTTGTTTTTTTCATTTCTATTAAATCGGATCATTTGTTAGTTGTTGCTTTCACAATGCCAGGCTTTGTCATCGTTTCCATTAAAACAAAAAACAGCAAGTGGCTAATACATAGTAAGACTACATGTACACGGAGCAAATGCTCATCGGATCAAGGTCCTTATTTCTTCTACTGAAGTGAGATATAAAGGGTTCTTGAGTACTAGTGTAAAAGCTTCTTGGTGATTAGATAATTTATGTTACCGAGTTCGTTAAATTGAAAAACTTCCATCAAGTTCATTTCTTGATCATTTGGGTTAAGACTTGGGAGTAGTTCATGAGTGAACACGATTGATATGGCATGGAAAGTGACGCAACTAAATAGCATGACATATTTCGGTAAAGCTATATATAAGCCTATCTGACATCTTCTTCCCAGTCCGGCGGTCCCACACCGCCCACAGTCCCACACTGGCTTTCCAGATTCTTTTCTTACTGAGCTCCCGAGGGCTACACTTTATTTAAAATTTGAAACTGAGAATTCTTGAAGATACCAAAACCAAAAGGTTAACTAAACGAGGCTAGCTGGGAATGGAGCTAATCATATATGCATTTGATTGTATTGCAGAGAAAGAATGCCAGAAATTAAAGACCACATGTTTTTGTATATGGGCCTGAAGGCTAGCTGCGGCAGACAGAGAGCAGTGGCGGATGGGGTATCAGTGCTCCCATTTAAGGAGGTCTGGTAATATGATTGTGGGACACTCATCTTTCATGGGCCTGCATGATGGAGAATGGAGGGAGAGTGGGAGAAAGAGAGAGAGCTTGATCGTATAGGAAATAATGGAGGAAAAGTGTGAGGGAATCGAAGATATAAGAAATGATCGAGCTGGTAAGTCTGCTTCAACCAACGTTGGGAATAATATGCATATGCTGAAAGCACAGCTGCTAAAGGTTAATCCGTTTCATTCTTTGCTGGAATTCAACTGTTTTAAAAAGAGGGAAGCTCAACAAACTCACCCTAAAATTCTTCTTGTGTATATTCACATTGGACATATTGTTGCCTTTTCCTATCTTCTAGCAAACAAGTTACTTCAACAAATTAGCAGGTTAGGGTCCTTTCTCTTTTATCCTTGTGTCTGATTTAAAATGTTTGAATGGAAGAAAAGTAGAAATAATCTCAATAAGTAGAAAACTAGAAATATATTCGAAGAAAAACTAGAAAATCTCATGCCATGTTAAGCAAATCACTAAAATTTACTCATACTCACCCGGGCTGGTCCGGAAGGATTGAAGGCCTGGTGCGAAGAAAAGTTGTGGGCCCTACCTCAATTTTTTCTAGATCGATTTATGAAATTTCAAACAACAATATGAGAAAGATATTGCTACATGATAGGTTAATTAATATTGTAAGGTGAATTAGTATAGATTAGATGACACACTTCTTAAAATTATAATTCGATGAATATTTCCAATCTTTTTCTTAAACAAGATGAATTTTTTTTATTCTTAATACTTTACTACTTCTCATAAATAACATTTGTAGTTTTTTTTTAAATAGAACACTAGTAATTTACTCCAATACAAAGTATTTAAGAAAATAAATATGATGAATTTCTGAAACAGTGTTGGAAAAAACTTACTGAAACAAGCAATTGAAAAATAAATATAAAACATGATATTTAAGTAATAAATATTAGCATATGAAAAAAGTAAATGAATCGATGTGCAGTAGGATGGTTGTGTTGTTTGTCTTCCATTTAATCCATCAGAGTTCAAATCACAAAGGTGGTGTTTTTTTTTCTTTTCAATTTTCTCTAATTTTGGAACTGATTTCTATAGGAACATTAAAAGGGCATGAGCAAGTTGAGCCCCTTATGATCGTGGGTCTAGTGTCATCGCACAGCTAGCAATGAGCCAGAACCGGCCATGATACTCACTAACACAACACTCGATGTACTTATTAGATCCAAATCTAAACCCTAACCCAAAATTTAAACATATTTATGCTAATGGTATTTCTACCAGTAAAGATTGTCCCCAACTAAAGCAGTTTGAAACAAATCATCATAACAAGGTTAAGCAATGTATTTTTGTTTTGTTTCTGGAGATAATAGAATGTAGTTCAGTAGGAACTATTAACTTTGCAAGGATTTGCTTAGTCCCATGCCCACTTGATTAGACTAATCAAAGTAACTAGCAAGTAGCTAGCTAGATAGCATTTTGATTGTACTTGTTGTGTCTTTTAGCTTATTTAGCGTCTGATTTTTTTGAGTTTTTGACCTGAAAAGCTCTAAGACCTGCTGGTTAAATAAAGCCGTAGACAATGGCAATCATAATCTTATGATAGCTTGTAAATTGAAGAAGAATCAACAAAGGGTCTTAACACACATTGATAGCATATAAAAACGAAATATTTGCAGCCTTGGCAAATTGGCAAATGGCTCAAAGTGTTTCTAGCTGTATAATACAGAATTGCCTTTTGGCTTCTTCATGAAGTATCCCCCGTACTGATCAAGTTTTGTTGCAGTACTTATACGTTGTGGCTTGAAAATGGGTTTCTCTGCACCAAACAAAGGATGATCTCGTGCAATGGCAGCTTTGGATTGCTTAGAGAATAGAGGGACAGAGAATAGAAACCATGAAATAAGTGGTGTTGTAAAGCGACAGGGACTACTTTGGCAAGCAAAGATGAGCTCCAACCAATTTCTCAACAAGCGCATTTTCGAATTCTTTATATTTGAACAGTGATACAATTCTTTGTTTAAATCAATATTAATACACATGACATGACATCAATTTTGTCCTAAAATTGTAAAACGAGTCTTTAAAGTAATAATATTAGTCCTCAAAGTTGTAATATGAGTCTTTAAAGTTATAAAAAAATTAGTTACAACATTAGTCCTTATATGTACTTAAAGTTGTAATTGAGTCCTCAAACCTGTAACATGAGTCCTCAAAGTTGCATGAATTTTTTTAAATCACTTTAAGGACTTAATATTATCACTTTAAACACACATTTTACTACTTTAAGGACACATGATGACTAATGTTGTAATTAGAAATTATATATAACTTTAAAGACTCGTATTACGACCCGTTTTACAAATTGATACATAATATGCATCAATACATTGTAAAATTTTTCAGTATGAAAAAATCTCATCACGAAGTATACTCACAGTAACTAGATGATAAACATGCAACTATGGACTTTCTGTTTTAGTTTAAGCAACTTGATATAAGAACGACACTACAAACAAGACTTCACGTCGAACCCTTTGCCAAAAAAGTTTCAACAATTTAGCCGACTACAATTAATGGCGTCTTCTCAAGAAAGAAAAGTAGAGTGACAAATGAACAATGAACAATAATATAAAACTTCATATCATTCTCTTAGTTTGAGTGTGTGATGTTAATTTATTAATTAATTAACATAATCTTTTTCAAAAGCAAGATTCTGATTACGTACCTTGTTGTAGGTAAAACTTACCGCTCTGTTAAAAGACTGCATCACGTATCTCATGTAATAATTTTAGTCGTATAGAGGCCGCCGGGATGTTCTAAAAAGGACTCCGGCCTTGAAACTTATAAAGACCCGTGCATTTCTCTTATGCATTCATTCTCTATAGTTCCTTTGGTTTTTTAGCTGGTAAATTCCTGTGATTTCAATTTGTGTAATACATCACCTTCTGGGTACGTCCTACCTCCATCCTATCTTTGTTGACAGCATATGTGACATAAAGTCTAACCTATCACGTAATTTCATTAAATAATATGTTTATGTCACATCGACTGTCACGTAATATGAGATACATATAATACTATAAAAGATGATTCATCTAGCATTATACTTTTAATTTTGGTTTTATCCAAATGACCGATAAGTTATATGTCATTGCGTAGTTTTCTACGTGCATATATGATTTTTTAAGAAATCTACTTTGCGAACCGGTCATCCCTTACCAAAACTCTAAAAGAAAACAGTACTATTTCTATAAACAGTACTATTGATCGTTAATTGTGGTTGTTCTTCGAATGGGTCTAGAATGATCGATGTAGCATTTTCTAATGGTTTCCATTTCGTATTCATCTTTTCTCTTGAAATAAATTTCTTCTACGGAGCAGCTTCTCCAAACAAATTAATAAGGTACTTCGAATCTATATATCTAGCTATATCCTTCTTCCTTCAAATCTAGCTAACATAACCAGAAGAATAAGAAGGAAAGAGAAAACTTAATTGGAATATGTATTACACACACACATATATATAGGTGTATATGGTATGTAATCAGAGTCAGGCTGTTAGCCTGTTACCCTTAAGCTTTAAACAATTGATGTAGTACGCTCATCAGCTAGGTACTCATGCAGCATCCGAGCTAGATCTGATGAGGTTCAGCTCGATGAATTTTTAAGTCAGTTCAAACGTGACTTCCAACAAAATTTGAATCAGAAATCTCATCCTTCTGTTAATTTAATTAGTCCTTGTATATAACTGAACAAACTCCTTAATACGCTGAGCTAACTCCAATGTGCATGTTTCCAAGAACCTTTATCCCAACACATTTAAAATCAAATCTGTAGGAAAAAAAAAAAAAAAAACCCTAATATTACATCGAAGGGAATTCAGAAAAAACCAGAGAGGATGTTGAGGAAGCAGGAGAACCGAAAAACCCTAAAAAAAATTAACGTGACGCACCAAATAGTGACACGTGACGCCTCAGTTCTCGGTGGTGCGCTCCATGCAGAGAGGAGCCTCTTTTGCAGTTTCCACGTGAGCTGTCACATGATCAATGGACCAAGGAGTGAGCCCACCAATGTTGGTGCGCCACGTACTCGATTGCTTAGATCTGATCACGTGCACGTGGCGGCCTTTTCCAGAAGGCCAAAGTGCAAACTAAACCCTAACTTGGTGCTCTGGCTGCTCTTTTTGTGTTCAGGACTTCAGGTATCTTATCACATCGATCACTACACGATTAGCTTTAAGATTCTCTCTTAATTATTCTATTTTTATTTTCTATTTGATCTGCAAGTTAAAAAATAACTTTCATTCTATAATTAACTAGTTTATTTCTCAATATGATTATGAACCGACCACGATGATAAACTAGTCGAGTTCTTTTCTGTTTTATCCCTCAAAGTTACGACCATTTTATCTGAATCTTTCTCATTGAATTGTTTACTAGCTAGCAGCTAACTCTTTGGTAAGTTGTAAAGAGAGAAAGATAATATCCGAGGCTCAATTTTGTGTAAGAGTTAGGTTAAAGTTGTCTTGGCACGGCGTTCTTAATACTTATTGGATTATTATATATTACTACTGTTATTACTGTGCAGGGTTGGATTATATATGCTAAACTAAACCTCTGTAAGGCCAACTTCCAAGTAGTAGTAGAAAAGCACGTACTAAACAATGCGAGGCTACTAGCTCTCTTGAGAATCAAACAAAAACTTAACAACTACATATATTGATCATATCTCTATGACTGAATGTCATGTTAAATTAAACTCTATGGTGATCGAGGAGGGTTATTGCTGCCAAAATGATAGTATATGATCATGACCATGAACTTCCAAATTCCTTTTGAGAATACCAGTACGTACCATACTTGCCGTCCAAACCCCTTTCAGCATCAAAATTTTCACCGACCCTTAAGAACGCATCCCAATTTCATCATCGAACTTAAAATGTGAAGGCTATATATGTGTATCCTGGTAACTGTGACACACATTTGTATCCGGAGCCCGAGTTCAAATTAATTGTAGCTATCTATTCCTTCCTTCATCAGGCTAGGAATAAGACCGACCTTCATTTTATTTCCAAATTTTAAACCGAAATGAATGGATCGTCGTCTTTGCCTTTTTACACATGGTCTGCTTGAACTTTCACGACCAATAAGAGCTCCCACTCGTGTTATGAAACGTTGAAAGGTCGATCCATAAAAATCCTTAAACACCAATCATGTGTGTAACAAACTCCTCCTCCTCTAACAGCATTACATTATTAGCTAGCTGTTTGAAGTTCAAACATAGCAGGCTTCATGAGCACCACTGCTTGGTTATTAGATGAGAGCTTATTAAGTAATAACAATAGAAATAGCATACACATGTATGAAATATGCCGTACAATAATTTTGGGCACTCGTAGCGGTAGCGGTCCTATGTTTATTGTCGAGTCAACTAGCACAATGTATGGAATATATGTGCGTTCGATCGATCACATAAACAAGAAGTTGATCAATTTTCTTCATCTTCTTGCGCATGACTTAACTATGTCGATCTATATATTCAATTATTGTGTACGTATAGTCAACAACATATTGAAAGCTCCCTGCTGCTCTTGTTCAAGATTAGTAGCTAGAGAGTTGTAGTTGTTGAGTAGTTTCCATTTTGTTACCCAAAATTATGATAATGATAGATAAAGAACTTAAAGTTAACACAAATGATGTGAAAATGAAGTTTGGTACTACCTATTGAAAACTTAAATGCCTAAAACATGCCTAAAATGAGATTAATCTAAAACATTGTTTAATTCCAAAGAGAGAGAGAGAGAGGACGAATACGATCAGATTTGAGGAAAAACAAAACAAACCCGCAACATCACGCTGGGAGCTGCTGGTCAAGTTCTGTGTATCATGAAAATTATTCACATCCAATGTCAAAAACTCAAAATGTTAAAAAAGCCACTTTAAAATACTAAATTAATAACATGAATGCATGTTGTTCAAAAACTACCAACTGCCATCCATATTACTTATAACCAAGATGCATGTAAATTATATACTCGATCTCATTGATTGATTGATTAAGAGAAAAAAAAACCCGTTTTACAAAATTTCAAAATCATAAACCTAAATGCCATATGCATGTTTTTGCCATGTGACGAGAACATGCCGACTGTCTCCATGGTCCCATGCAACATATATAACTGGGAATTACAAGTTAAATACAAACTATATAAAATTGGTAGATTAAACAAAAAAAGTCCTCAAGGGCAACAATGTCAGTTCAAGATTACTGTTCATAGCCTACATAGTAAGGAAGCTCTGAGCCCCTGAGAGGGACGGTTTGGTAAATTGAGGTCTTAAGGAGACATGGAAGCAGTTAGGGAGTCATCCTCCTCTTCACTCATGATCAACGTCCCTTGCCTGCGAAGAAGAGGAGCTTTCTAGAGAGAGAGAGAGGGAGAGAGAGAGAGAGTGTGAGTGCTCAAAGCAAAGCAACAGGATAAAGAAAGGAACAAGAATACAAATGACCAGTTAAAAACAGAGCGGCAACTCACTCTTGTTCTGATTCTCTTCCCCCTTAAATCTTGTACCTAAAGCTCTCGCTTTCATATTCTTGTGTCTGCTTCTTCTTCTGGGCTCTCTTTTTGTTTTTTCCATTTTGGTCACTGTTTTGTTCATATGGGAATATAGCAGAAGAGTTGGTATTGGAAAGTTGGAAGAGAATTTGGGGAGAAGAAGAAGAAGATGTCTTGGAAAAGCAGAGGAGACTCTTCTTCTTCTAGAAGTGTAATTTCACAGAAATGGACTCTTTTGCTTTGTTTAAGCTGCTTCTGTGCTGGAATGCTCTTCACCGATAGGTATTGCTTGTGTTTCAATCTTCTTTATAGTTCTTGAAAGGTGTGTTCTTGGGGATTGCTCTGTAATCAGTCAGGTAGCTGAGACTTATTTCTGAAATGGGTTCAAGCCAATTTCGTGTAACTCAATTGGAGACTTTGTATCCTGAGATCTGTGATGAAATGGTTGTTATTGGTTTTTGATGCTAGATTTTGATAAATTTGTGATCTTTTATGTTCTACTTAGTTGGGTGAGTCTGAAATTTGAAGTCTTTGATGTGGGGATTGCATTTATGGTTACTTGTTTTCTGAATTACAGGAGTTATGTTACGAATTTAGTTGTGTTATGATGAAATTATTCGAAAACTTATATATTGTTCATTTGCAGGATGTGGAGTGTTCCTGAAAGTAAAGGTATAACACGGAGAACAGCATTGGAAGAGGAGAAATTAAAATTAGTATCAGAGGGTTGCCATCCAAAAGCTGTAATGACTCATCCCTTTTTTGATTTCATGTTGTTGACAATTTGGATTATCAATTCATTTTCCTCATCCAAACTTCTTATTGTTTATCTGATTTGGTCATTTTAGTTGCATCAGAAGGAAGTAAAGCGAGAAACTAAGGACATTTTTGGAGAAGTTTTTAAGACTCATAATGCTATACAGTAAGTTATGCTCACCACAAAAGCTCTTAATTTCTCCAATTTTGGTTTCTCTGGTAACAAAATTGGAATTAGCTTTTTTGGTATGTTGAATCAGGACACTAGATAAGACTATTTCAAATTTAGAGATGGAATTAGCTGCTGCAAGGGCAACACAAGAGTCTATACGTAGCGGCGCCCCTTCATCAGGTGACTCGAAGACTGACTCATCTGGGAAGAGGAGGTATTTAATGGTTGTTGGAATCAATACTGCTTTTAGCAGCCGGAAAAGAAGAGATTCAGTTCGTGCTACTTGGATGCCTCAAGGTGGATAATTGCTTTCCTGGTATTTTTTTCTTCCATATTTATGGGTGCTTATTTGTATATGTGGTCTGAATACTCTTGTTTGTGTAAACCATGGATTACAGGTGAGAAAAGAAAGAGGCTGGAGGAAGAGAAGGGTATCATCATTCGTTTTGTCATTGGTCATAGGTGTGTGTAATCTTCTTTCATTCTAGCTAATATATGGATAGCACAATGTATTGAAGATGTGTTCTTTGTGTAGTGGTTAGAGTCTAAACTAAGTTGCATTTTCAAGCTACCATAGGTTTTAAGATGGCTTCCAAGTTGCAAGTTTTTTTGGATGGTATTATCTTACAAATTGTTTCTCTTTCTTGTTCAGTGCCACATCAGGAGGCATTCTAGACAGAGCAATTGACGCCGAGGACAGAAAGCACGGAGATCTCCTGAGGCTGGTAACCCTTTTAACTTTTCTTCTGTTGTCACTTGACACTGTTTCCTTTGTTCTACATGCATGCTTACTCAGTTACTAAAACATAACATTTCACTCTGAAAAAAAAACACCTTGTGACTTCATGTCTATATCGCTTGAGCAGGACCACGTTGAAGGATATCTGGAATTGTCTGCCAAGACAAAAATATATTTTGCTACTGCTGTTGCTATGTGGGATGCTGATTTTTATGTCAAAGTCGACGATGATGTCCACGTAAATATTGGTAATTCCAAAATTTAAGTAAACAGCAATGCATGTATTTACTATGATGCTGTTGAGCAGAAATGCAGAATAAAAGAAAAACTAAAAACTTAGCAACATGGTGTTCTCATCTCTTGTCCAATTACTGCAGCAACACTAGGAGAAACACTAGTTCGACACCGAAAGAAATCGCGTTTATACATTGGATGCATGAAATCTGGTCCTGTTCTGGCACAAAAGTAAGCCATTTCTTCCTTATCTCTTTTGTTCTTTGCTTCTTTAGAAAGCAAATTATTTGAGTTCTTGACTGACCATTTACTCAAACAGGGGAGTGAGATACCATGAACCTGAATATTGGAAATTTGGTGAACCTGGAAACAAGTATTTCCGTCATGCTACAGGACAGTTATACGCTATTTCAAAGGACTTGGCTACTTATATATCAATTAACCAGTAAGCTTCAAGCTTTATGTCTGCATAAAAATAAAGCATGTTTTGGATATTATTTGGTTTTGTCCTCTGGCACTTGTGAGGTTCACCTTTGTTTGATTTGTCAGGCATGTCCTCCACAAGTATGCGAATGAGGATGTCTCTTTGGGAGCTTGGTTTATTGGACTTGATGTGGAGCATATAGATGATCGGAGACTGTGTTGTGGCACCCCACCTGGTAAGTGTACTTGTCATTAGTATCATGTTGCTAATGATTTGAAGAGATAATCGTGTAGTCTGGGATGATTAAGATAAACATGACATGTCTGCTAGACAATACTGCTTCAAATCACACACAATCAGTGTTGTGTTCAGTTATGATATTCTCCAGAACAAAAATTTATCTAACAAAACAGTCAGAAATCTGTGCTTCAAATCTCAGACCTTGACCTCAGTGTACTCTATTCTTAGTCTGTGGTTGTTCAGAAGTGCAATGAAGTTATCAAATCCATATTTGGTTAATTTGGGTGTAAAAATAAGAAAATATACTTGTTTCTTAACCGTACAGACTGTAGAGTTGTTTAACTTCAATGCAATTTTTCGCTGCAGATTGTGAGTGGAAGGCCCAGGCAGGCAACGTCTGTGTTGCTTCATTTGATTGGAGTTGTAGTGGAATTTGTAGGTCAGCTGAGAGGATTAAGGAAGTCCATCGACGCTGCGGGGAAGGTGAAAACGCTTTGTGGAGTGCTTCTTTCTAAGAAGTAGCTTGAAGCTCTTCCAATCTCGGGAGGATTTTTGGGCTTCAGTATAAATGCAGGTGTGCTAGTCTTGTTTTTTTTTTGTCCCCCTTTCTGTGCCTAGTATAGAAAATTATAATTTCACAATTGAGATATTAGAGAGAAAGCTTTGCAAAAATAGGACCACTTCCATTTTAATAGAGATTCTGGTCACTGAAGCTGCAAAAATAGGACCCCCATATATACAAATTCTTTGAGGCTTGAAGAGCCACCTTGTAAGTTACAGTTCTATGGTATCAAGTACTCAATAAATGCATATCTTTGTGAGTACTGTTTATGCCTGCCTTTCTTGTACAATCTTGTTTCACTAGTTTCACATAATATGATGAACAATTGAGCAACACATTATTTCTCATATTCATGTCTTTCCCACTCACCTTGTGATTCATCTGACCCTTGTCAGATTGTCAGTAATGCCACTTCTATAATGTTCCTATACATAAATATAACAGTGAAGGACTAATCTGACAACTTTTATTTGTAGAGGGTTTTCAAAAGTAAAATTGAGCTGATAAACTTGTTAATTAGTTAGGTAGCACATGAACATAGATGAAACTTGAAAGGCAACCTATCAATGAGGTAGAGAGAAGCTGAAATTTTGCTTTCATGATAACTTTTTTTTGTTTTTTTTTGTTTTTGTTTTCCACAGGGACAAGATGAATTTGAAAGATAAAACTTCCTTTTAATGCTAATAAAAAGCAGTCAGAGATAAAATCTGAAGAACACTTGATTTACTAAATGAGAATTAGCAATACTGCCCAGAATCTTTGCTGTATGGGAACTTTACCCTATAACCAAAACAACCCCATGCCTTCATTAGAAACCCCTTGAGAATTTACAGAGTTACATATAGGAAATCTTAACCTATAAGTAAAAGCTCTGGAAACTTAACCACAATATGACTGCATATCTGTAATTTACTGCTGTATTATACATAGGCTTCTGATGTACAAACAAGCATGTAATAATTGGTGGACGTCTTAACTCTGTCCTTAATCAGTCCAGGCTTCCTACAAATCTTACTGACTAAAACTAGCACACAAGATTTCATGAGCCTCCTCTGTTTGCTTCAATCTTCCAGCAACTTACCACATAAGAGAACAAGGACAAACCAAGACAGTTCTATGCAGACGTAGCATCTGATTCAAAGATGAGAACTTTTTGGTTTGATGGTATATGAGAAAATTCAACATAATATGTCTCCAAGCAGAAACTCACAAAGGAGTGAGAGAGCATAGCAATGAAGACAACTATAGCCTACTATGTATTGTTATTATCGTTTTCAGAACTCTACCATGGTTAATTAGTCGAAATAGAAATACTGCACTGATGAAAGACAAACACCAGAAATGAAAAAGTTTATACCTTTATAGACCTCCGATGATGGGGACAGCGAGGGAGAAATGGAAAAATAGGAGCAGTGGCACGTGATATTGGCACGGCTCAATCAAAAAATAGAGCTCAAGCTCACCTCGAGCGCTGTTTTCTTATTGAACCGGACCAATATCCCGTTATACCGATCCATCCATTCTCCTACTGCTAATTTGGCTTCAAAACAAACAAAGCCTTTTACCCTTTTCGTTAATAAACACAAAGAGAACACAGAACTAGAAACATACAAACCAGCAGAGAATCATACCAGAGGCTTAGGTGGTAGCAAGAAAATGAACAAAGAACAAGCTTTTGGGAGGTTTGGTATGAATGGGGAGGAAGGCAAAGTAGAAATGGGGCATTGGCCCAGAGAGAGAGGGAGAGGGAGAATAAGAGAAAATAAGCAGAGAGGCAGAGAGTGTGAGAGGAAGGGGATGGAGTCTTAAAGAAGGTAATGCCCAAGAGAAACAAAGAGAGATGGGTAGCATTGAAGAAGTTGCATTAAAATCTCCAACGACCTCACAACAAAGGAAGTTGGGAATATTAATGGTACAAGAATAAAAGGGGAAAACTTGAAGCCGAAAAAAAAAAAACAGAGTTCACGGACACAAATCTGGAGGTTTAAATGTGGACATTAATGGATGATGGGGTAGGAGAAGAAGCTGATGTTCGTTCTGTTCAATCCGCATTTATGTATCAAAACAGAACACACAGAGAGAATTGGACGGAAGAAAGAAGAAGGAAGAAGAAGAGGGAACCTTTCTCTTGTTTTGTTTAGTTTCGGTTTTTATTTGGGTTCAGTACCTTTGTTTACTCTCCTATCCCATCCCATGATGCAAAGCAGAAGGCACTAATTGGTAGGTTTCCCCTTCTGTTTTCGTGTTTTGAATTCAAAACTACTCTTTCCCCACTTCTGCAAATCGTCTCGAGTTTCTTTGCTTCAAATGTCTTTTGCCTGCAATTCTTTGGGACAGGTCCCTCTCTGCATTGCCAATGTGCATTAACTTTGTAGGCCAAACGAGCTTTGAGGTAACCCTAGTCCTATAGGACCATCCCTTACATGCTATGGCATTTAAACTCATACCTCAAATATACTTCGGGTATCGTTCATGTAGCCAATTGTTTCTTACTCATCATTTGATTACAGTGAGATCTGTATATGTGACCTACACGAAGTTGATTATTTCAGATAGTTAGAATGTCATAGCTTGCTTGTAAGAATAATGAGATGAGTAAAGTCTTCAAAATGCCCCCATTATTCTGACAATTGAATTTAAATTCAAAGACAATTCAAGATTGTCACATAATTCCATGACTTACAGTAGCATATGCTTGGAGATGACTATTGTCGATAAATTTAGCTAAAAAATAAGTCACCACGTCACATTATCATATCGCATAAAGTGGCATACACTTTGAGAGAGCTATAGTTGACAATAATTTAGCTAAAGATCGAGTTACCATGTCACATGATTTTTCATATCGCATATAGTGTGTTGAAGCGTTAAAGGAAAAAAGAAAAGAAGAAGAAGGGGGCTTTGCATTATAAGAGTTGGAAAAGACTAGGCAGCTTAAAAGATTGAAGAAGACGAGTTGCTTGACTTGCTTCTGTCAAGTTAACATCAGATTCTACTATTTTAAACCAAGGACGACCCTTCTCTACTTGCCAAGTTTTTTTTTTCTTTTTTTTGTGGAAGAAGTACTTGCCAAGACATTGAAGTTAATGAGTTGTGTTGCTTGGTCGAATCAATTAATATTGAGATGACACCAAATGAAATTACATTAACCTTACCCTTGCCTTCACACTTTGATGCCATTGCCCTCTCTTGAGTCTCTTTCAAATAGATTCTCCATCATTATATTGGGTAACACATTGTGATCCATCGTATGTTATATGTGAATTATTCATAATGTATAGGTTTTTAAAACAGATTCGGACTAAGATTCTTTCATCATAGGCAGTATAGATTTTTCACGCATTTAGTGAGGCTATTTTTATTAATGTCTTGAAGAAGATATAGGTACTAACCGAAAATTTTGGTGTGTTGTTTATGTAGGTTCTTACAAAACAAATGGGGGAGTGACTATTTGCATGAAACAAATAACTCACTACATCTCCTATTAAGGTTCGGAATTGACAAATTGTCACAGTTGTACAATGTAAAGCGTCTTGCATATTAGATCAATCTTTTCCATGATAAGTCAATAATTAATCTATGTTAGATAGTAAAACTTTGGTGTTGTCACAATTGAGCTTCATGCATGTTAGATCATGCTCTTCCATGATAAGTATTTTTTCGATGACCTCTTCCATGACAAGTTATTATTCATGCTCCTGCTCATAATCAAAGGTCTCGCACCTATGAAAGTCTGAGAATCTGTGAGATGGTTCAACTATCTTAATCTAGAAAGAAAAAAAAAAAAACTATTGATTTGGGCTCAATTAAGTTGGGCTCTCTATGTGGGATAAATGAATATACACAAATTTGGGTCCAATCTGATTTCGCTCCCTAAGTCGGTAAATCAAAATAATAATAGATAAATAAGTTAAATTCGTTGTTTTTTGTTTTCAGAAAACTATAAATTGAAAGATCCTATCATTGATTTGGAACAATTGAACCCTAATTCTCTCCTCGTCGCGATGTTGGGTTTTAGCAGAAACGTTGTCGTCAAGAAGTCTTACAAGTCGGAAGTCCCTCTCGGTTCGATTTCTCTTCTTCTTTTTTTCTTCGAATTCTCTTCTTTTGTTCTTGTACATTCTCCTTTGTTATCGATCATTAGGACCCTTCTCTATTCTGCGTAAAGCCTTGGAATTTTTCTTCTTCTTCTTTCTGGGTTTCATGTTTAATCTTTGATATGTTTTGGTCGAGTGCGTATTTCAGGAAATTGTAGTGAATAAATTAGTTTCGATGATAATGTTGTTAATATGTGTTGTATGAATCAGAGAAATATCCTTTGAATCTATAAATTTTCCATCTGGGTTCTTTTTGTAATCGTTAAATTTCGGTTCTTGAAGCCTATTATGTTCATGGTTGCTTTGAACTTTTTGAAAGCTGAAAATAGAAAACAGTGATTCTGTCTGAGATATTCGGTTATGATTATTTAGAAAACTACCATGTTTGTTAATATGAGATAAGTTGCTTGTGTTGTAAAGGGAAATTGATTCTATGCTTTGATTAAATAAGATTCAGGAATGTTGATCAATACTTTCAATCTGTGTTGAAACTTACAGTTTGTGTAGTTTTTATATTCCAGAGAAAAGGGAAGCCGAAGCTGCTCGCATCAGAGAGCAACATCCTGATAGAGTACCGGTATGATTCTTCTTTGCTCTTGCAGTTTTAACTCTTATGTTTCTCTTCTGTTTTGTTTTGAAATTCGTGGTCTTCTGTAGGTGATTGTTGAAAAGGCTGAAAAGAGTGATGTGCCTGATATTGAGAAGAACAAGTAAGTTGTCCTATTACATGTATTTATCTCTTATACATTTTGACATGGTCTTCTTCTTTGCTTCTGTTTTATATATCTTAGATGTAGGCTCATTAGGTTATTGAGCTCAAGTCCATTTGCTTAAACATTAAATTTTTATATCGTCGTGTACATTAATCCTCTAAAGACAGCAGATTCTTTTGCAGTCATTATTAGTTTTTGTAAAGATGCCTAGTATTTTTTGTTTAAATATTATTCTTGTTCATTCTGTGTCTGGGACAAATTCTTATGATCCCTTTTAATATAATACTTAGAGACTGTAGTTATCCTCAAAGACATATAAAGTTTAAAGTAAGGTTTGGAAATCTAGCGAAAGTGTTATGAAATTCTCTTACATTCCAGAGGTAAAGAGTTCCAAATTTTTGGAAAAAGTACTGAATGTCATGTTACCTTCTTTGCTTGAATGTAGATACCTGGTGCCTGCCGATATTACTGTTGGGCAGTTAGTCTTTGTGATCCGGAAAAAGATCAAGCTTGATGCTGACCAGGCAATTTTCATTTTCGTCAAGGATATTTTGCCACCTACAGGTCAGATGAAACTCTTTGTTGTATTACTTTCTCCTTTCAGTAATCTTATGTCTTCTAAGTTCTGTAATGTTTGTTTGTTGTTTTGTTGCAGCTGCTTTGATGTCTTCAATTTATGAGGAAAATAAGGACGAGGATGGTTTTCTTTATATGACATACAGTGGCGAGAGCACGTTTGGCACGTGCTGAAATATCCGAAATGGCTAAATAGAAAAAAAAACTTGAAAGAGTTGTAATTATCTCAAGTCCATTAGTTTTTACTTTTATATTCTGTGTTGATGCATTTGCTGAGACAGAAGTCTTTAGTTTCAGGTTGATGACTGTTTATTTTCTATTAAGAAACGTGTTTTCGTCAAATTGATTTCATGTGTTATTTTAATTTTTCTAACTGTTGAAACTCATCGAGCTAGGTTGAATAGTTTCTACAGGGAATGGAATGTGAATCCACTACAAGGATTTGTGTTTGACAATGAAACTGGATTAGTCAAAGGAGAGGAGAACCATCATTATTCAGTAAAATATGTTACAAAATTTATTTTGGGTACAATTTCTTATGAATATGTACGAATCATTGAGGTTCAAATGGACACGCAAAACTTTACAAGCCAAGGACTTTCTTGAAAGCCTGTTTTTTTACCTTTGACATGAGCTTAGCTTTGGTGCCCTTCTTCTTTTTCCCTTTCTTATCTTCCTCATTTTCCTCTTCTTCATTTTCATCTCCATTTCCATCTCCATCTTCTTCATCATCTTCATCATCTTCATCTATTTCTTCGTCTTCATCTTCTGATCCTCTTTCGGATCCTCCTTCCTCTGATCCTGATCCTTCTTCATCCTCATCTTCAGAACCGGACGAGCCTCCAAATAATCCCATAGTAGTGCCTGCAATTGTTTTCAGTTAGCAAGGTACGTAAAAGAGTTGTCCATTTCAGGAAACACGTAACTGGAATCTGAACTACATAAAACTATCCAGGATCAAAAAGATGAGAGGATCAGAACTGAGAATTATATGTTTATATACATAGACCTCTTGTCAAAACTCAAAACTGTCAGGTTACTCAGGTAGCTTCTTGGTTGGATAAGAACGTTTTATACTTTATATAACTAGAAGACGAGCAACAATAGAAGGAAATGCTTTGCGAAAATATCAGTTTCCATGTTTGGGAAATATTTCATGCATTTCAACCATTCAAATGTTGGGATCAACAAAGATCCCGCGCAGTCAGTGTTACCGAAAATCTCTCTTTCTGATGGAGCTCATGACCAGAATAGACTTATGGTCTTTCTTTGATTCCACTTTCCATGGTGATCTCAAAGTGTGTTCTGCTGTTGTGGACTATCATAGACAAGAAAGAGTCTTGCCATCGTTGAGGATTGAAGAACATGTAACAATATTGGAAGTTGTATTTTAAAGATTATGGTGGAAAGGCAACCAATCAATCACAATCATAGACTCATAGTGAGCGACCTTGACGTGTTATTTGGACAAGTTGTTTTCTGGATTTAATTATATGCTTTTGCATACGTAACAAAAGCTGGAATAGCTCAGCTGGTTAGAGCGTGTGGCTGTTAACCACAAGGTCGGAGGTTCGAACCCTCCATCTAGCGTTTTGAGAAATTTTCATAAACTTTTTCACAACGTGGCCCTTTGGTGCTGCTATTTTCACCCCATATATGAAAAATTACATTTGAAACCATAAATAAAATTAAAATAAGAATGATAAATCCCATCATACAATGTAGAGAATTGTTTTTTATTTTTTCTGATATAAAGATGTAGATAATTGTTATTGTTTAGATTTTATAGATTTTAGTTTAATATTATATTTTAACAAAAAAATTTTAATTATGAGGTTAGTATTGGAATATTTAGCTTAAAATTGAAATGTGGATGAACAAAGTATTTGATGAGGTGACAATAGCCGCACCCTTTCTTTTTGGTTTTTCCTCATAAACTAAACTAATCACAACGAGGCGCACCCAAATTAGATATTTACCACTTTATCGAAAAAAATTAGATGTTTTCCACCAGAAATATATTTAGGGTTCACCTTTTTTTTTTGGTTTTTGTCTATTGTAATCGTTAATGTTCTCAAGTAAAGAAGCAAGTGATGAATTTATTTCTACCACCGATATCTCACATGGTTGGTTGTAATTAATCTTGGATTTTATTCTATAAAGGTCTTTTTTTTTTAAAAGAAAAAAGAAAAAAAAGGGTTCACCTACCGTCCTAGCTACTCGGATATATATATATATATATATATATATATATATATATATAGTCCGGATCTAGAGAGGACATCCTTAAACTCTTAAAGTGAGGATGTTTTTAGTTCTAGCATGTATTTTGACAATCAAAGTCACTCATTCTCTAGTTATTTACCCACATATGAATCATACAAAAAATTAGCCAGATTGAAAAACGTTTAACTACTTGATTAGCACAATATTCGTTTTAATTTTATCTAACGGCCTACAATTGTTTACGTCAATTTGCATGACCAAATGATTATGAAATTAGTTGAAATTTTGTAGACATGTTTCTTGCATATGAATCTAGAGGATCAACAGTTGAGATCGTTAAATGAAGTCATCTACTAATGTAAAATAGTAGAAATCCTCAAATTCTTAAAGTAAGGACGTCCTCTTAAGATCATCCATATATATACACTACCAGAAGAAAGGTTATAGCCGACGAAAAAAAAAAAACCAGGCCGACGAAGCATTTTTTCGTCGGCTATAGTGGGCTTTAGCCGACGAAAATTTCTTTCGTCGGCTAAGGTAAATTTTCGTCGGCTATGATTTCCACTTTAGCCGACGAAATTTTATTTCGCCGGCTATTTTAAATTTTCGTCGGCTATGACACACTTTAGCCGACGAAAAAAAATTTCGTCGGCTAAAGAATTTATGTCGTCGGCTAAAATGCACAAACCATGGCCGACGAAATATTTAAAGGTTTAGCCGACGAAATTCATAGTCGTCGGCTAAAGTGCTTTATATTTGCAGATCTGGGCAGCAGCAGCTCATTTCGAAAAAAACGGAAAAAAAAACGGGAGAAGAAAAAAGGGGAGAAAAAGTTTGGGTGTTGTCGAAATCTGTCCATAATCAGTTTGTGGAGCCATATATAGGTACGTATATGTATATATATGTTGATTAATTGAGTTTTATTTGAGTTGATCGATTTTAATTAGTGTGATTAATTGAGTTTATTGATTTTGATTGTGATTGAGTTGATTAATTTTGAGTACGTTGGATGTATATATATATGTGTTGATCGATTTGGTTGATGATTTGAATTGATAATATATATGAATTAATTTGTTGTTAATAAATAGTAAATATATATATATATATGTTAATATTAATTTATAATATTATTGTGTTGATATGGTATGAAGTTGTTGATGATATATATGAGTTCATAATGATAATTTTGTAATTAATTAGTTGTAGTACGTACGTACGTAGAATATATATATACTAAATGAATTGAGATTTTATATATGGCATGAAATTTTATTAATAATTAGCTAGCATCGTTATAAATATATATATATTTTGTTATATTTTCAGGATATGGATAAGAGTTGGATTTCGCTTCCAAAATGGGACAAAAGATACGTTGCAGGAGTTATGAGTTTTCTAGAATATGCGATGGATAATGCTAACGGGAATACAATTTTCTATTGCCCGTGCACGAAATGTCAGTGTCGCAGCGATATGTATCGATTTCCCATTGACAAAGTATGGCAGCACCTGAGGAGTAACGGGTTTTGGGAGAAGTACACATGTTGGTTATATCACGGTGAAACATCATCAGGGGGTCCGCATGATCATGGCCAATTTTCCGAGACGGGCAGTGCTAGTACATCCAACGATCCAACAACGACATTCATCAACGACATGTTTCCTTATGAGAGCGGTGTATGCGCTCAAGGACAGTATATGCCTGACCCGGTGCAGCCCTTCCCTAGAGCTGTGAACACTGCTGGTATTGAAAAGTACAACAAACTGCTTGCTTTCCAACAGACCCCTGTGTACCCCGGTTGTCCGAAGACCGTTCTTGAAAGTGTGATGGACGTAATGAGGATTAAAGTTGAGACAAAATCGACCGTGAAGGCTGTTGATGAGTATCTACAGTACACTGCTTCGATGCTGCCCAACGGTCATCGTCTTCCTACCACTCATCGGAAGGTCCGATGTATCCTGAAAGATCTTGGGCTTTCCTACATCAAGATCCATGCATGCAGATATGACTGCGTTCTCTTTTGGGGTAAAGATCCAGAAGGGAATGACCTTGGTGGCCTTGACGCATGTCCGGTATGTCACACTGACAGATATAAGCTGACTCCTGCAGGCAACAGGAAACCTGTAAAGGTACTTCGGTATTTCCCTTTGACGGATAGGTTGGAGCGGTTGTACATGTCTTCACACACGGCCGAAGCGATGAGATGGCACGCTGATAGGGAATTGCATGACGAAGATACCCTTATACACCCTGCTGACGGGGAGGCTTAGAAGCATATAGACAGGGAGTTTCCTCAATTTGCGTCAGAGGTCCGAAATGTGAGGCTCGGGCTCTCATCCGACGGGTTCAACCCTTTTGGGAACATGAGTCTGCACATATGTTGAATTCATATTTCAGTTATGAATATATGAGATTTTGGTGATACATGATGAACAGGGTTTTTTTTAATGTATGGTTTATGAATATCGTCTGTTTTTTTTTCCCTGTTTTTTTACTTTAGCCGACGAAATATACTATAATTCGTCGGCTAAGATGTTTTTTGCCGACGAAAAAAGCCTTAATTCGTCGGCCATAGATGTTTTTTTATTTATTTTTATTACACACTTTAGCCGACGAAATAAACTGTAATTCGTCGGCTAAACTACCTTAGCCGACGAAAAAAGCCTTAATTTCGTCGGCTAAACTTGTTTTTTTATTTTTTTAATTACTCACTTTAGCCGACGAAATACACTGTAATTCGTCGGCTAATATGGTTTTTGCCGACGAATAACCTAATAATTCATCGGCTATAGTTATTTTTTTTATTTTTAAATTACATACTATAGCCGACGAATCTGTTAGGGTATTCGTCGGCTAAACCCTAAAATATTTCTATTACCTACAATAGCCCTATGTTCGGTGGTTATTTTGCGTAAAATTTTTATACGACTTGTTGCGTGTCATAGGTTTGAAACTATTTTCAGTTGGAGGTCCGGCCAAAATACGTAATTTAGACGGTCGAACGACGTTTTCCGTGCGTTTAGGGGTTTGACTTACGAGATTGACCGTCCGGATCGAGCCCTTATTCTTTTCGGATCAAGTTGAATTTTTTCCCATACATGTATTTTATCATGATGGTCAGATCTGACGGCTGGATTTGTGTTTCTCAAGTTTGATCATCACGATCACAACATGTGTACTAATGTTGTATAACTTGTTTACCAAGTGTTATGTAAATGTTCCGTTTCAAAAACAAACTATACGTAGATCCTTCAAACGTAAAAAAGTCGTGAAATAAGACATGACTAGAATGGTGAAATAAGTCTACGGTTGAAAAATCACGGTATTCCGGTCATGTCTCGGTGCCGATAGTTGCGGTCAATTCAATTTTCCATTCTGTCTCCCTATGGGTAGCCCCGGTTTCGGTGGTTATTTTGGGTAAAATTTTTATACGACTTGTTGCGTGTCATCGGTTTGAAACTATTTTCAGTTGGAGGTCCGGCCAAAATACGTAATTTAGACGGTCGAACGACCTTTTCCGTGCGTTTAGGGGTTTGACTTACGAGATTGACCGTCCGGATCGAGCCCTTATTCTTTTCGGATCAAGTTGAATTTTTTCCCATACATGTATTTTATCATGATGGTAAGATCTGACGGTTGGATTTGTGTTTCTCAAGTTTGGTCATCACCAGAACAACATGCCAAATGTATAAAGGTTTAGCCGACGAATTTCAAAGGTTTAGCCGACGAATTTCAAAGGTTTAGCCGACGAATTTCAAAGGTTAGCCGACGAATTTCAAAGGTTTAGCCGACGAATTTCAAATGTTTAGCCGACGAATTTCAAAGGTTTAGCCGACGAATTTCAAAGGTTTAGCCGACGAATTTCAAATGTTTAGCCGACGAATTTCAAAGGTTTAGCCGACGAATTTCAAAGGTTTAGCCGACAAATTTCAAAGGTTTAGCCGACGAATTTCAAAGGTTTAGCCGACGAATATATGTATAGCCGACGAAATTTTGTTCTTTAGCCGACGAACAAATTATTTCGTCGGCTAAAGTCCTCGGGTTTTAATTGCGAACCCTAGCCTCCTCCCTCATTTCTGCAGTTTTTCAACCCTAGCCTCCTCCCTCCCGGTCTCCTCCTCCTCCCTCCTCCCTCCCGGTCTCCCGGTCTCCTCCCTCCTCCCTCCCGGTCTCCAAAACGCTAGTGGTGCTGTTTGTCTGCTCAAGGTACGCTCCCATAAACCCCAAATTCATCGATTTCTTTTCTGCAAAATATATGGATTGATGATTGCTTCTGCGTTTTGCCATTTTGGTTGTATAAAACTGAGAATGACCGTAACTTGTATGTGTTGAATTTCGATTTGTAGTACCAATTATCTTGTTTTGATCTAAAGAAACAATTCAAAAACTAGACCAATTTTTACTATCACAATATTGTTAAAGAATGGTTATTTTTTTTAACGTGATGCGGTTGCTAGGTTGAGATGAAGATTGAAGAAGACAGTTTAATGAGTAATATTATAGAGGGATATATGAGGAACTTTAAAACAAAAGTTAAACAAAAATAATTTGAAGGTGTGTATACAGTAGTTGGATATGTGCTAATAAAATTTATTTTAATGTAATCATCTTGTTAAATTTGTAAATTATATTGGACAAGTGAGTTAAAAAAAATCGGATAAATATTTAACAAATAATAATTTAAAAGGTTGTTAAATTATAAAAATGTTGGTTAAAAAAACAAAGTGACCCAGCGGTTCAAACTTCTCCATAATTGGTATGTGGCTTACTGTCCTTCATGCCATTAACAAACACCAAATCCAAATCCAAATCCAAATAGTAATGTGCACCACTGATTTCTGTAATTTTAACATTTTTGTAATTTTTAACATTACAAAATTTTAAAATTATTGTAACATTTCTGTATTTTAACATTTCTGTAATTTTTAATATTATGAATAAATTGTTTTAATATTATTGAATTGTTGTTTTGTAATTTTTAATATTATTAAAAATTTTAACACTAGATTAACTAGAGAATCGGGATGAAAACGCGAAGTTGAAGAAAGGAATAAAACTTGTAATTTAATTTTTGTTAATTTAATTTGTGTTAATTAAATTTGTGTTAATTTAATTTGTGTTAATTTAATTATGTTAGTTTATGTGTTTATTTTTGAATTTATGTGTTTATTTTTGAATATATGTGTTAATTTATTTTTGATTTCGAATTTAGTTTTACGATATGTTAGTTAATATATATTATTGTTATGTAAGTCAAATATATATATATATATATATATATCTATATATATATATTGGTATTTGCGTGTAAATTTTTATTGAATAAGTATAATTTTAAAAATGTATAATTTTTTATAAAACAAAGACAAAATAATCTAAAGCCTTTAATTAATATTATAAATAGGATGAGCGGCTTTTTTCGATCGAAGAAGAGTTCGAAGGGCCAAAGGTCCGAATCGTCTGAGGGAACCTCTAGCAACCCTCAAACGACGTTTCAGGGCCACATGACAGCCAGACGTGCGAGCCTTCTGGAGACGGCGCCGGAGGTGCCCGTTTCATCGAGGCAGGCGGCCGTCCCTCGTTCCCCGAGGCCCTTGACGGAGGTGTCTGCACCTCGTATGCCCGAGATACACCGGGCGCCCACTCCGGGTCCTACTTCTTCGGATAGTGGGTCATCTGGGGTACAGATGCCGCCGCCTCATCTGTTCCTTCCGCGGATGATACCGGCGATACCTGTAGTCGATGACTCAAGGACGCCGATTTATCCACTGCCCCCGCCAGTGGCTCCATCAGCGGCGTACCGGTTCCTGCCTTTTGATACGCCTCTTATTTCTGCGAGGGTATCATCATCGGCGACAGAGCCGGAATTCGTCGCGAGCTCCTCAGGTAATCAGTCAGGCAACTTGATTACTTTTAAAGGGTCATATATATATATTTTAATAATCAATTTGGCCGAATCATGTCATAGGCACAAAGAAGAAGAGAGGCCCCGTCACAGGGAAAGCTCTCGAGAAGATGGTGAGTACCATGGGGAGGATCCCCATCGATACTGACGGGGATGGCCACGCAGTATCGGGCGGGAAGTCGAGGATGTACTCCGGCCGCGTGGGTGCTCTCATTAGGGATAGAGTCCCTATGCTGTGGTCCGACTGGGGCGAGGTCCTGCAGGAGGTTAAGGACATGGTCCACAACGCGATGTCGGTGAGTTTACAAAATAATATTATGTATTAAATTGTTGATTTCTCGAAAAGCTAAACTAATAATAATCGGTTAAATGCAGGTGTGGTTTGAGGTTCCCGAGCACCTGAGGGACAGCTGGGCCGACGTTGTGCATGGGGGAAGGTACGTTGGGAAGTTAATGAAAAACAATTTTGTATGTGATATTAATAATATTTCTAATATTTTTGTTGTATCTGTAGGTACAAGGAGTGGAAGAACGAGCTGCGGACCCATTGGACTAAGCACGGGAACGCACGTTCTGGTACCCCTACTGAGTTCCAGTACAGGGAGTACGAGTGGCGTTGGCTTCTGACATCAGAATTCAACAACCCTCGTAAACAGGTATTTAAATAAATTAGTTAGTTAATTTAAAAATAAGTACGTGCGTTTTAAAATATTCTACTAATAGTTTACTTTTTTCTTTGAAGGCGGTTTCCCGGGTGAACGCTCAGAACCGGCAACGCAACACAAGGAACCATCATGCCGGTTCTAGACCGTTCGGTGTCTTCATGGACGAGGCGGCCAAGGAACATCCAGAAGTCAACCCCTACGTCTATACGTACGAGAAGGCATATCCTGACTCCCAGGAGGATATTGTAAGTCACTTTACGTTTTTAAATTTTTAAATTTATGTAAAAATTTTAATTAATAATTTTTTTCCTATCCATATAGGCGAGGGTGAGGGAGGCTAGTGACGAGGCCCTGAGTACCTTAGTGAGGGAGGGATGGCCGGACACGCAGGATTCCGAGATGTCCGAAGCCATGTCCCGGATCGACAATTCGGATCCGACGATTGGGGCGAGGATCATGGGCACAGCCTTCCCACCGAGAGGAAACAACTTCTACTGCCGAGGTCTAGGAAAGAGAGGCGAGGGGGTCCTGAAGAACACTCCAGGATTTCAACGAAAGGCAACCTCGACCAGTGGCAGCACCACGTCCACGATCAACAGGACGACTCAGCTAGAGTCGGAAGTTCAGAGACTACGAGAACAGCAAGCTGCTCAAGCTGCTCAGGCTGCCTCGCATGCTGCCTCGCAGCAAGCCTATATTGCCTCGTTGGCGGCCTTTAATACCGCGCAGGCAGCCTATGTTGCCGAGATATATGCCATCCAGCAGGCCCAGCAGCAGCAGATGTTGCAGTACATGCAGGACTTTGCAGCTGCCCAGAGTCAGGGACTTCCGCCTCCGCCCATGCCTCCGCCCATGACGCTACCCCAGCCGCCGCAACCTCCGCAGCAGCCCCCAGAAGATGACTTCAATTTAGACGATATAGACTTTACGTAGTTGATAATATACTTTTATGTAAATTGATACTTTTATGTAGTTCATATATTCTTTTATGTGTTTGTTGTTGGTTATATGAAATTGTTAAATATGTCTTTTGCAGCTTGCATGGAATGGTAATTCAGAAATTTCGGGGTTTTTTTTTTTTACTGGAATGCACTTATAGCCGACGAAAAAAGCCATAATTCGTCGGCTAAAGTTTTTTTTTAAAAAAAAAAAAAGTTTAGCCGACGAAATAAGCTTTAATTCGTCGGCTAAATGTCTATAAGGCCGACGAAAAATACAATATTTCGTCGGCCATAGATGTTTTATATTTTTTTTATTACAAACTTTAGCCGACGAATAGTTTAAATTATTCGTCGGCTAAAGTTTGGAAGATAACCGACGACATTATTCGTCGGCTATAGTTCATACTTTAGCAGACGAAATAATGTCGTCGGCTATAGTATGACTATAGCCGACGAAATAATGTCGTCGGCTAAAGGTTGGACTATAGCCGACGAATAATGTTTCGTCGGCTATAGTATGACTATAGCCGACGAAATTTTTTGTCTCGTCGGCTAAAGTCATTACAGACGACCCTTTCCCGACGACACTATAGCCGACGAACCTTCGTCGGCTAAGGTTGCAGCCGACGAATTTTTTTAACAGGCCGACGAAAATTTTTCGTCGGCTAAACTGCCTGTTCTGGTAGTGATATATATATATATATATATATATAAGGCACCTTTGTATTTATATATATACACACACACACACAAATTTTCTCAGGTGCGGATGTCCGCATTTATTCTTACGGTGCAAATTTCTATTTTACACTCACTTTTCAATCGAATTTTCACATCTCCACCGTCTAGTCTTTAGATACTAATGTATAGATCATCTCTGCAAAATTTCAGTAAATTTGGTTATCATTAAAACATTTAAACTCGATTAAACCAATGGATGAACATAATTCTGTCGAACTTGAACCGTTCATGTTTATAAAAGAAAAACATAGTTTTAAGTGCCTTAGTTATAACCAAATTGGCTAAAATTTTGCATAGATGATCTATACATTAGTATCTAAATACTAAACGATGGAGATGTGAAAATTAAATTGAAAAGTGAGTGTAAATTGAAAATCTGCATCGTAAGAATAAATGCGGATGTCCGCAGCTGAGAAGCTATGTGTGTGTGTATATATATATATATCAGGTCCAAATATCCTTATTTATTCAAAATGTACGGATTTTCTTAATTGACCCACTTTTAGATCTTATTTTCGCATCTTAACCATTCATATTGTACGTATAAATTGATACTCTATAAATTTTCAGCCAAATTGATAATTAGTTAAGGTATCGAAACTATATGATTACAATAAACGAACCAAATCTGTTCAACGTGAACTGTTCGTGTAATTCACAATTTTGAATACCTTAATAATTATCAATTTGGCTAAAATTTTATAGAGATGGTTTACTCATATGTACCTAAAAAATGAACAGTTAAGATGAGAAAATATAATCGAAAAGTATGTCAATTAAGAAAATCCATACATTTTGAATAAATAAGGAGGTATGTATCTAAAAAAGCATATATATATATATATATATATATAGAGGTAGGTGAACGCTTTTTTTTCTTTTTCTTTTTTTAAAAAGTAAACTTTAAATAATAAGATCCAAGATATTATATATATATATATATATATATATATATATATATATATATATATATATATAAGGCCATTTTGGCTCTGATACCAAAAAAACGGAAGCATAACTAAAATGAATAACTTTTGATTGAAATAATGTTTAATACAGAGATTACAAACTTACTATTAAAATCAATGCATGAATAGGAGCGGGGGCTCGGGGCTCCCTATGCTAAGGCTTACTAGAGAGAATTAGAAGAGAAAGGGAGAAGAGGAAAAAATGAAAGCCTGACTGAAATGAAATTGAAAGCTCCTATATATAAGAGTTACAAAAGTAATGAATAATATGCTTTGACTGTTCATGAATAGTGATTGGTCTGCCACGAGATTACTGTTGATGAATAGTGTGCTGTCTGCCACGAGATTACTGTTGATGAATAGTGTGTTGTCTGCCACTGAGATTACTGTTGACTTTTCATGTTCCTGTTTTTACTAGAAATCGGCATATGAGTCTTGATTATCTTCATAATCTGCCCACTTGATTGGTTGACTGGGAGAGCTCTGATGACTGTGAGTCGATGATTCTGATGGCGAATGTTCACTTTCTTCGTCTGATGATAGACTGGCTGCTTGCTTTAATAATTGTCTGGCCAATTCTTTTAACTCTTCTGCTTTGGAAGATGAAGATGAACTTGAGGCTTTGTTTTTAGATGAAGATGGTAACTAAGTAGATTGAGTTTTTAACTGAGAGATTGGAGATGTTGACTGAGTGGGAACCAGAACCATAACTCCAGGTTTGGATGGATTAACTGTAAATTCTTCACTGAACTGGGATAAGACTCTGTCTGAATTGAATTTATCCCACCATTTGACTAGGAATTGTCTGAGGACCATACAATCTTCATTTTCAATTTTCTCAATTTTATATTGCCATTTGAAGATCCAAGGGATCTTATATTTGGCTATGAACTGGAGAGTGGGGGTGAATCTTTTTTCATAGTTAGAAAAGGTCATAACTGTTGTAAATTTAGTAACTGCATTTTGAAGATCAAAAGGTAATAAATCATAAGGGCAACCGTGATTGTCCCACCAGTCACCGAATCACATAGGGAACTGGCGATTAAATCTTCGATTAAAATTCAGAAACCATGAATGGGAAAAATCTTCTGTTTGGAGAGAACATTGATTGTTTTGCAATTACAAGCATCTTTACACCCAAAAGTAATATTTGGGGAAGAATGTTCACTGGAGTCAGAAGAAGATTTCATCAAAGTGATATCATCTTTACTCATTTCATCTTCTGAATCAGTATTTCGTAATTCTAAAGTGTGTATGAGTTTTTCTTTTTCTTCTTGACTGATTTTTAATTGATTAATAGTATTTTTAACTGAACAGTTATTTGTAAAATGACATGTTTTGTTGCATTTAAAACATTTAATTTTAGTTTTGTCAAAAGATTTATTTTTTGGATGACGGGTTGGTTTTTTAGACCAATTTTTCCGAAATTTATTTTTGGAATAAAAGTTGTTTGGTTCAAAGTTATTTTTGTAGGGTTTAAATTTTTGTTTTGAATAATGTGGAATGAATTTATTGTTTGCCTTTTTTCTTCTTGAAGGAGGTAATGAGGATAAGCCATATTGTTCGCAAAAATTTCCTAATTCATATTTAGCTGTTTTTTTATCGGATTTTAATTGGGCATTTAGTTTCATATCGATACACATTTTCAAACCTTCTTTTTGGATTATCGTAATTAGATTTCCATAGGTTAAGGAATCATAATTAATGTGACCTGATTCATGACTAAGGACTTATCTGATTTTATGAGCAAATAATTTTGGAAGACCATTTATGAATTTTTCTTTCCAAAATAGTTACTATCGTCTCTAAGCATAACTCGGGAAATAAAAACTTTTTTATACCATTTGAAATCACTTAAGGTAGGACATCGAAGGTTACTGAGTTGATCATGAATTCTGGAGACAATGTGACTAGGGGTACCTATAAAGTGTTGGATAATTGTGTAAAATAAAGTGTTAACTGCATCAGAAATCCCTGTTCCTGTGCGTTCGTCGAAGATGGGAGTCCCATCTTCATCACGTTTAATGACATGTTTAATGGATGATCTAGAATCAAGAGTGAGATGTTTTTCCCACCAGGAATGAAACATTCCTGTAAATCCTGTGGAAAGTATATCAATGATTTCGGGCTGACTGAAATTATGATTTGTGACATAACTATTTGCTGCCATAGACATGTGATATAATTTATTCAAAATTTCTTGTTCTGATAAATTATCAATGTTCCACTCATAAGTTTTATCTGAAGAAACCGAGAAATATTGATTGTTAAGTTGATTACTAGGTTGTATATCGCCAGTTCCCTATGTGGTTCGGTGACTGGTGGGACAATCACGGTTGCCCTTATGATTTATTACCTTCTGATCTTCAAAATGCAATTACTAAATTTACAACAGTTATGACCTTCTCTAACTATGAAAAAAGATTCATCCCCACTCTCCAGTTCATAGCCAAATATAAGATCCCTTGGATCTTCAAATGGCAATATAAAATTGAGAAAATTGAAAATGAAGATTGTATGGTCCTCAGACAATTCATAGTCAAATGGTGGGATAAATTCAATTCAGACAGAGTCTTATCCCAGTTCAGTGAAGAATTTACAGT
Organism: Fragaria x ananassa; assembly: GCA_034370585.1. Lineage (NCBI taxonomy): Eukaryota > Viridiplantae > Streptophyta > Magnoliopsida > Rosales > Rosaceae > Fragaria > Fragaria x ananassa. The sequence goes on along the minus strand of CP139754.1, from coordinate 30,361,776 downwards.
TAATCCATCCAAACCTGGAGTTATGGTTCCGGTTCCCACTCAGTCAACATCTCCAATCTCTCAGTTAAAAACTCAATCTACTCAGTTACCATCTTCATCTAAAAACAAAGCCTCAGTTCATCTTCATCTTTCAAAGCAGAAGAGTTAAAAGAATTGGCTAGACAATTATTAAAGCAAGCAGCCAGTCTAGCATCAAACGAAGAAAGTGAACATTCGCCATCAGAATCATCGACTCACAGTCATCAGAGCTCTCACAGTCAACCAATCAAGTGGACAGATTATGAAGATATAGTCAAGGCCCATATGCCGATTTCCAGTAAAAACAGGAACATGAAAAGTCAACAGTAATCTCAGTGGCAGACAACACACTATTCATCAACAGTAATCTCGTGTCAGACAACACACTATTCATCAACAGTAATCTCGTGGCAGACCAATCACTATTTATGAACAGTTAAACTTTTACTATTCATTACTTTTGTAACTCCTATATATAGGAGCCTTCAGTTTCATTTCAGTCAGGCTTTCATTTTTTCCTCTTCTCTCTTTCTCTTCTAATTCTCTATAGTAAGCCTTAGTATAGGGAGCCCCGAGCCCCCGCTCAAGTTATATATATATATATATATATATATATATAGGCGCACCAAATTTTGTTGTTTACTACCAGAAATATGCTTAAGGTGACCTGCTCTCTATATAGAAGAAAGTAGAGGCGCCTTTCTATGCCTATATATCTTGGTGAGTTACCAAGCAAGATAATAGTAATCACTAATCAGAGTGAAGGAGAGAATGAGTGAGATTAGTGAAGAGATGAGGAGGACAGAAGTGGAGAGCAGAGAGTGGTACATGGCCGCTTATGCACCTGAAGGTGTTCCGACCTCCGATCATCTCAAACTCCGCTCAGTCAAAATCTCCCTTGCTCTTGATTCGATCCCTGTCCAACATGTTGTCCTCGAGACTCTCTTCATCTCCCTCGATCCGTTCTAGCGGAGCAGAATGACCGGCCGAGAAGACGGCCTCTGCTCTCCCCAGTACAACCTCAACGAGGTTAATTATATATAGTTTTAAATACTATCGACTAAACATTAATCACTTTCATTTTTGCGCTATATATAGATTGGTTTCAGTCTCTTCTTAATCTGCACTAGCTTGTTGTTAAGCAGGTAATTTCAGCATTTGGGGTTGGAAAGGTAACTAGGTCAAAGGATAGTAACTTTGGAGAAGGGGACGTGGTGATCTGTCCTTTCCTACCTGTTGCTGAATATTGTGTACTGCCAACCCAAGCATTAACAAGAAAGATTGATCCGGATGCTGGTGTTCCACTGCCTGAATATCTCAGTATGCTAGGTACCTAATTTACTGATGATGAGTTTTCATCCTTTCTAAATTTCTACCCTACATATCCCATAAAATTTCATACTTGGATCCGCCAAAAAGGTAAAGTTGATTTATAATGGGAAGGACGTATACTACTTTGAGATATAGTAGAAGGTTTTTGTAATTAATGGAATAATATACTAATATTTTCATAATTTTTGTTGAATATATAATTGTACGTTGAAACATCAAGTATTATTTTTTGATGAATTATTTTGGTTATAGGCGTACCCGGGTTTGCAGCATGGGTGGGAATAGAGGTGGTAGCTGGGCAAGTAAAAGCCGGGTCAAATGTGTTCATTTCAGCCGCAGCCGGGGCGGTGGGGATGTATGCAGGGCAGTTGGCCAAGCTAAAAGGGTGTTGGGTCGTCGGAAGCACCGGATCCGATGAGAAAGTAAGTCCCAGCTCATTAACAAGCTTATACAGTAGTGTTTCAGTTACATATATTCTTTGACATGCATTGATCCGGTGACAATTATGTAAGAGGCACCAATGTGCTGATATGTTACTCCTCTTAAAATTAAGTTCAATTAGACCGGCAGCTCCAGAATGGTCTGGTTTTATTTTCACTAGCTACAAGAATTAATCGTCTTATCGTTTAATTTTTTCAAATTTATAATAATTAGATAATTCACGACTTGATATATGTTATACCCATATATGTTTTAGTTATCAGAAAAGTCCCAAACATTGCTTTGTTCAGGGTGAAAACCTCTAAAAAGATTAAATGTAAAAACGAATATGATGGTAAAAAAGGTCACGAGAGACAGTGTGTTGTCTTGTCAACCGAGATGGAATCTTCCTTCCTCCACCCAGCCGCACTACACAGCAACTTTAACGTATCCTAGCCTAGAGATCTATAGTTTGCAAGATGATCCGCATTCTGTTTACATTCTCAATATATATATATATATATATATATATATATATATATATATATATATATATATTGAGAATGTTTTGGTATCAGAGCTAAACACGTGTTTTGGTATCAGAGCCAAACAAGCCTGATATAGTTTATTAGTTAATCAAAACCCTCCAACCCCAGGTGGCGAACTACTGCCTAGGTGTGGCTCTGGAGTTTATATCTTGTTTAATTTCCTTATCTCCTCAATCCCCAGGTGGCGGACTACCGCCTAGGAGTGGATCTTGAGTTGATTTATATTGTTTACTTATTGTGATAAGTTTTGATTTCTGTACTTTAATTTCAAAGATTATGGTTTTATTTTCTTTTTCTTAATTCCTTTAAGATTGTTCTTTCCTTCCACCAAACAATAGGTCCAGGTCCAAACAATAAGTCCCAAGAGAGGCGTGAGCGGATGCGGCGTGAGCGGTGTAGGGTAAGCTTTAGTCTTAGGGTCTTAGGATAAGGTTCTTAAAACCGGCTATCTTTTAAGTTTAGGTTCAGTTTTCTCTCCTCCTCACATAATGAGTAGACTTTTTAGATCCAACTCAGTCATTTCTAGTTCGTCTAGATCCTCCCTTAATCGAATTCCAGATATAGTTAACGAAGAACAAATAGAATATCAGTCAAACGATAACATAGACATAAATGACTGGAACATTCCCAGAATTCCTAATCATGAAATTTATAAGAAAAAATGGAGCCTAGCTTCATTTAAAAGTGAACACCATATTAAATCAGTAGAACAAGTTTATGCCCTTAGTAAACAAAATGAAACTTGCCAACTTTTTAGTCCAGAATCAATTAAAAAACATAAAAAAGATGGTCATAATTTCCTACATATTGGGTTAGTTAAAATTGGTGTCAAACCTTTAACTAGAAAAGGTCTTAATGCCTCAATTCTTTTATGTTTAAGAGATGCAAGATTCACTGATTTTAATGATAATACCCTTGGATTAATTGAATCAAGTCTGTTTAATGGTCCAGTTCATTTTAATTGCTACCCAGATTTTACTATTAGCCTTAGTGATCCTCATATTTTAAAAGTTTTAACTCTCGACATTAAAACTTCAGGTTACCATGTCCTTGAAGGAACTCAACCTTTAACCTTAATTTATAGAATCCATTATAAAGTCACCGGCACAAACATGAATTTCCAAGCTATTAGTAAAAGTCCCAAAAACCATACTCTCTTGATTCAAAGTAGTCAAGAAAACGCCAATATTACTGTCCCTTACACTATCAGATGGTCAGATGTCCATCTCCCCTCTGAATGGTCCCTCACTAGTGAGAATCAACCATCTAATGCACAACATAGTCTTTCTGATTTAGACTGTATTCAACAGTTTAATGATGGCACAGTAAGAATTAATTTTCAAAATTCTCGAATAAATCAAAACCCAAGAATTCAAGAGGTAGGAAACTCCTCGCGACATTCTTTTGCTACTGCTAGACATTCATTTGCTGGTTCCACTACAGCTGATTCAATGTCTAGACGAGATTCTGATCTCGATAAAGAAATTAAAAATATCAGGATCAGAGAATTAGAAGAAGAATTGCAAAAGCTTAAAATTAAAAACATCAAAACTACTTCTCAAGTTAGTTACCCAAATTATACAGAAAACGAAATTGCTGTTGAAGATACCGAAACTAAGAAAATTAACCCCGAAACTAAAAAAATTATTGAACAAAATAATTATACAAATCAAAGTTTAATTACCATAGGAGCCCAATTAGACAAAATAGAAATAAAAGTCGATAACATATCTTCTAAAGTTAACATTTTGCCTCAACCCAAACCAGAGACTCCTTTAGTACATTTTAGTACTTTAAATAAACCTACCCTAAATCCTACTTCTTCAATTCAAAAGATTGAACGTATGCTAGAAAAATTAAAAACTGAAACACCTGAATCCAGTAGGATTGCTGTAATTCATACCCAACAAAACTCTTTTTCCGACTCTTCAGAAAGCGATTCTAGTAACACTAGCCAAATTAAAGATTTAAACCAAATGTTTCAAACTTTAAATCTAGATCGGATAGTTCATCCAAAGGAGCGACCTTTTAAAACTTGGACAGAACGACCTCTTCCATTAGATATACAACCCACTAATCATCTTAATAATCAATTCTCAGTTTCTTCCGATAAAACTTATGAATGGAACATTGATAATTTATCAGAACAAGAAATCCTAAATAAATTACATCATATGTCTATGACAGCTAATAGCTATGTCACAAATCATAATTTCACCCAGCCTGAAATTATTGACATACTCTCCACAGGATTTACAGGAATGCTTCATTCCTGGTGGGAAAAACATCTCACTCCTGATTCTAGATCATCCATTAAACATGCCGTTAAACGAGATGAAGATGGGACTCCCATCTTCGACGAACGCACAGGAATGAGAATTTCTGATGCTGTTAATACCTTATTTTACACAATTATTCAACATTTCATAGGAACCCCTAGTCACATCACATCCAGGATTCATGATCAACTCAGTAACCTTAGGTGTCCTACCTTAAGTGATTTCAAATGGTACAAAGATGTTTTCATTTCTCGAGTTATGCTTAGAGACGATAGTAACCAACCATTCTGGAAAGAAAAATTCATAAATGGTCTTCTAAAATTATTTGCTCATAAAATCAGACAAGTTCTTAGTAATGAAACAGGTCACATAAACTATGATTCTTTAACTTATGGAAACATAATTACAGTTATCCAAAAAGAAGGATTAAGAATGTGTATAGATATGAAATTAAATGCTTAGATGAAATCAGATAAGAAAACAGCTAAATACGAATTAGGAAATTTTTGTGAACAATATGACCTACCTTCCTTACCGCCTTCAAGAAGAAAAAAGACAAGTAATAAATTTATTCCTTACCATTCAAAAAGAAATTTCACACCCCACAAAAATAACTTTGAGCCAAACAAATTTTATTCTAAAAACAGATTTCGCAAAAATTGGTCTAGAAAACCAAATCACCAACTAAAACGTAAATCTTTCGATAAAAGTAAAACTAAATGTTTTAAATGTAATAAGACTGGTCACTTTGCAAACAATTGTCCAGTTAAAAGCACTATTAATCAACTTAAAATTAGTCAAGAAGAAAAAGAAAAACTTATACAAACTTTAGAATTACGAAACACTGATTCAGAAAATCAAATAAGTGAAGATGACATCACAATGATGGAATCCTCTTCCTCTGAATCTAATGGACATTCTTCCCCAGATATTACTTTTAGGTGTAAAGATGCCTGTAATTGTAAAACAATAAATGTTCTTTCCAAACAAGAAGAACAAGAAGAACTCTTAATAGATTTAATAAGTAAAATAGACAACCCTGAACTTAAAGCAGAATACCTCAAAAAATTAAAAAAATTAATTACCCAAGAAAATATAGTTAATCCTCCCTCACAAAAAATTAGTCTTACTACAACTTTTGATAGATTCTCCACTAGTAAAAAAGAAATAACGATCCAAGATCTCCAACATGAAGTAAAAACAATCAAGAGTCAAATACATGCTTTACAACAAACACATCTAGAACTTACAAACGACAATAAAGAAATCAAACAAGAATTAAATTTACTAAAAATAAATAACCAATTTCTTAAATTACAGGATCCAATTGAAAATCCTTTCCCAGAAAATAATGATGAAGCTGAAAACTCTGAAAATAATACTATTAGTACCATACGCCAGATCCAACTTAAAAAATGGTACACTACTGTCCAACTCAAAATAAAAGATTTCCAAATAACAATAACAGCCCTTATTGACTCTGGTGCAGACCTTAATTGCATCCAAGAAGGTTTAATACCCTCCAAATATTTTGTAAAAACGAAATTAATGATTTAATCAACAAAGATATTATTCGCCTGAGTAAATCTCCTTGGTCCTGCCCAGCTTCTATGTTCAGAAAAATGCTGAACTTGAACGAGGGACCCCCCGTCTGGTTATAAATTACAAACCCCTTAACACAGTTTTAGAATGGATTAGGTATCTCATTCTCAATAAACGAGATCTCATTAACAGATTAAATAAATCTGTTATCTTTAGTAAATTTGATATGAAATCAGGATTTTGACAAATTCAAATTAGTGAAACTGACAAATACAAAACTGCATTTGTCACGCCTTTTGGACATTATGAATGGAATGTTATGCCATTCGGATTGAAAAATGCACCAAGCGAATTCCAAAACATAATGAACGATATATTCAATCCTTATAGTCACTTCTCCATTGTCTACATTGATGATGTTCTAATCTTCTCTCAATCAATTGATCAACACTGGAAACATCTCCACCAATTCTTTTCCATAATAAAGGATAATGGTCTAGTTATTTCTGCCTCAAAAATCAAATTATTCCAAACCAACGTTCGTTTCCTTGGATTTAACATTCACCATCTCCAAATACAACCCATTGATAGGGCAATACAATTCGCTGACAAATTTCCAGATGTAATTTTAGATAAAAATCAATTACAAAGATTCCTAGGATCTTTAAATTATATAGCAGATTTTTACAAAAACCTTAGAAAACATTGTAAACCTCTGTTTGATAGATTACAAAAGAATCCTTCCCCTTGGACTTCCATACATACATCCTTAGTCAAAGAAATTAAGAATCATGTCAAAACCTTACCATGCTTAGGAATCCCTCTTCCCGATTCCTATAAAATCGTAGAAACTGATGCCTCTGAAATAGGTTATGGAGGTATTCTTAAACAACAACTTTCTCCTAATCATCCTGAGCAAATTGTTCGTTTTTATTCTGGAGTCTGGAATCCAGCCCAAGCAAATTATAGTACTATTAAAAAAGAAATTTTATCAATTGTTTTATGTATCAGTAAATTTCAAGATGATTTATTAAATCAAAAATTTTTAGTTCGTGTCGATTGTAAAAGTGCTAAAAATGTTTTAGAAAAAGATGTTCAAAACATTGCTAGTAAACAGATTTTTGCCCGTTGGCAAGCAATTTTAAGTATTTTTGATTTTGAAATTGCATTCATTAAAGGTAGTGACAATCATATCCCAGATTTCTTAACCCGTCAATTTCTGAAGGGTGCCACAACATCAACATCATGTCCAGCTCATCCAAAGGGAGAAATCCCGGAAAATCAAAAGCTACAGCATCCTCTACAGTCAAGAAAGAATCAACATCCTCTACAGTCAAGAAAGAATCTCCTGAGTCAGAATCAAACATAGTTCCTTTCACAGGTCATTCTCCTATTCCATTAGTTAACCATTATAGTGCTCTTGGTAGCACTCTCGGTCCAAATATGCCTAGTTACCAATCAGCATTAGTCAACCAATTCGACCCATACAAATCAAGTCCTTCATCTAACCATCCAGTTACCTACAAAAAATCCTCCCCTTACATTATCAGAGTCGAGCATGGCTTATTTTACATTGAACCCACCATGAGTCACCTAAAAAACCCAATTTCTTTAGTAAAAAGTTATTTTGGTCCAACATCTCATTATCCTCCAGGAAAACCCCCATTAGCATTTTATAAAGACATTTTGTATAAAACACAGTCAATTTTCATTAAACCAATCTTTGATCCAAAGGACCAATCAAATATATTATATCATTCCCTTTATATAATCAGAATCCTGTCACTAGCCCAATGGAATGATCCACCCTCTACTCCTCACACTCTAGACACAATCTCATTTACCTATTTTGATTACATGGAAGCATGGGACAAAATATTCCTCCATCAAACCGAGGACTTCAGTCATTCATGGTTCCTCAATTTCGACAGAAGATTCAATCGCCAGTTCCCAATGTGGTTTTGTGGTTGGTGGGACGACCATGGTTGCTCTTATGATCTTCTCCCTTCACAACTCCAGAATGCAGTCACCAAATTCACTACAGTTATGACCTTTTCAGATTACGAGAAACGGTTTTCTCCCACTCTTCAATTCATGGCTAAGTACAAAATTCCCTGGATCCTAAAATGGAAATACAAAATTGAACCTGAAGGATACATGGTTACAAGACAAACTCTCGTAAAATGGTGGGATAAATTCGACCCCGAGAGAGTTTTAACTCAATTCAGTGAAGAATTCACAATCATTCCCTCAAGTTCAAAAGCTCCGGTTTCCATTCAGCCGGCCCCTCCAATCTCGCAGTTAACATCTCCAACTCCTCAGTCACCATCTTCTTCCAAGAAGACAATTCAGTCGCCATCCTCTTCCCAAAAGAAGAAGGCCTCCAGTTCATCTTCCTCCAAAGCAGAAGAGTTAAAGGCACTAGCAAAACAATTACTAAAAGAAGCAGCAAATTTATCTACAGATGATGACAAAGAACATTCTCAATCAGAATCATCATCACACAGTTCCCCCAATCAACCAAAAAGATGGGCAGACTATGACGACAGTCAAGACCCTTATGCTGAGTTTGACTAATTCCAGTCAAAACCACTTCAGTCAACTTTTCCACCGAAATCAACAGTGATTCACATGACAGACAATTAATTCCAGTCAAGACCATTTCAGTCAACTTTTCCACCGAAATCAACAGTAATTCACATGGCAGACAATCCGCTATTCATCAATAGTTACTCAGTGGCAGACAAGTTACTATTCACCAACAGTCACTTTTCACTATTCATCACTTTTTGTAATCTATATATAGAGAAGTAAAACATTTGATTGATTGATGAACTCAGAGTTACAAACTTACAAATAACTATTTAATGCATATGCAAGAGCAAGGGCTCTGTTTACAAGTATTTTACTGGAGAGAATCAGAAGAGAGGAGAAGAGAAGAAGAGAAAAATTGGAGCCTGAACTAATGAAGCCGGAGGCCTCTATATATAGATTACAAAAAGTGATGAATAGTGAAAAGTGACTGTTGGTGAATAGTAACTTGTCTGCCACTGAGTAACTGTTGATGAATAGCGGATTGTCTGCCATGTGAATTACTGTTGATTTCGGTGGAAAAGTTGACTGAAATGGTCTTGACTGGAATTAATTGTCTGTCATGTGAATCTCTGTTGATTTCGGTGGAAAAGTTGACTGAAGTGGTTTTGACTGGAATTAGTCAAACTCAGCATAAGGGTCTTGACTGTCGTCATAGTCAACCCATCTTTTTGGTTGACTGGGGGAACTGTGTGATGATGATTCTGATTGAGAATGTTCTTCGTCATCATCTGTAGATAAATTTGCTGCTTCTTGTAGTAATTGTTTTGCTAGTGCCTTTAACTCTTCTGCTTTGGAGGAAGATGAACTGGAGGCCTTCTTCTTCTGGGAAGAGGATGGCGACTGAATTGTCTTCTTGGAAGAAGATGGTGACTGAGGAGTTGGAGATGTTAACTGCGAGATTGGAGGGGCCGGCTGAATGGAAACTGGAGCTTTTGAACTTGAGGGAATGACTGTGAATTCTTCACTGAATTGAGTTAAAACTCTCTCGGGGTCGAATTTATCCCACCATTTTACGAGAGTTTGTCTTGTAACCATGTATCCTTCAGGTTCAATTTTGTATTGCCATTTTAGGATCCAGAGAATTTTGTACTTAGCCATGAATTGAAGAGTGGGAGAAAACCGTTTCTCGTAATCTGAAAAGGTCATAACTGTAGTGAATTTGGTGACTGCATTCTGGAGTTGTGAAGGGAGAAGATCATAAGAGCAACCATGGTCGTCCCACCAACCACAAAACCACATTGGGAACTGGCGATTGAATCTTCTGTCGAAATTAAGGAACCATGAATGACTGAAGTCCTCGGTTTGATGGAGGAATATTTTGTCCCATGCTTCCATGTAATCAAAATAGGTAAATGAGATTGTGTCTAGAGTGTGAGGAGTAGAGGGTGGATCATTCCCTTGGGCTAGTGACAGGATTCTGATTATATAAAGGGAATGATATAATATCTTTGATTGGTCCTTTGGATCAAAGATTGGTTTAATGAAAATTGACTGTGTTTTATACAAAATGTCTTTATAAAATGCTAATGGGGGTTTTCCTGGAGGATAATGAGATGTTGGACCAAAATAACTTTTTACTAAAGAAATTGAGTTTTTTAGGTGACTCATGGTGGGTTCAATGTAAAATAAGCCATGCTCGACTCTGACAATGTAAGGGGAGGATTTTTTGTAGGTAACTGGATGGTTAGATGAAGGGCTTGATTTGTATGGGTCGAATTGGTTGACTAATGCTGATTGGTAACTAGGCATATTTGGACCGAGAGTGCTACCAAGAGCACTATAATGGTTAACTAATGGAATAGGAGAATGACCTGTGAAAGGAACTATGTTTGATTCTGACTCAGGAGATTCTTTCTTGACTGTAGAGGATGTTGATTCTTTCTTGACTGTAGAGGATGCTGTAGCTTTTGATTTTCCGGGATTTCTCCCTTTGGATGAGCTGGACATGATGTTGATGTTGTGGCACCCTTCAGAAATTGACGGGTTAAGAAATCTGGGATATGATTGTCACTACCTTTAATGAATGCAATTTCAAAATCAAAAATACTTAAAATTGCTTGCCAACGGGCAAAAATCTGTTTACTAGCAATGTTTTGAACATCTTTTTCTAAAACATTTTTAGCACTTTTACAATCGACACGAACTAAAAATTTTTGATTTAATAAATCATCTTGAAATTTACTGATACATAAAACAATTGATAAAATTTCTTTTTTAATAGTACTATAATTTGCTTGGGCTGGATTCCAGACTCCAGAATAAAAACGAACAATTTGCTCAGGATGATTAGGAGAAAGTTGTTGTTTAAGAATACCTCCATAACCTATTTCAGAGGCATCAGTTTCTACGATTTTATAGGAATCGGGAAGAGGGATTCCTAAGCATGGTAAGGTTTTGACATGATTCTTAATTTCTTTGACTAAGGATGTATGTATGGAAGTCCAAGGGGAAGGATTCTTTTGTAATCTATCAAACAGAGGTTTACAATGTTTTCTAAGGTTTTTGTAAAAATCTGCTATATAATTTAAAGATCCTAGGAATCTTTGTAATTGATTTTTATCTAAAATTACATCTGGAAATTTGTCAGCGAATTGTATTGCCCTATCAATGGGTTGTATTTGGAGATGGTGAATGTTAAATCCAAGGAAACGAACGTTGGTTTGGAATAATTTGATTTTTGAGGCAGAAATAACTAGACCATTATCCTTTATTATGGAAAAGAATTGGTGGAGATGTTTCCAGTGTTGATCAATTGATTGAGAGAAGATTAGAACATCATCAATGTAGACAATGGAGAAGTGACTATAAGGATTGAATATATCGTTCATTATGTTTTGGAATTCGCTTGGTGCATTTTTCAATCCGAATGGCATAACATTCCATTCATAATGTCCAAAAGGCGTGACAAATGCAGTTTTGTATTTGTCAGTTTCACTAATTTGAATTTGTCAAAATCCTGATTTCATATCAAATTTACTAAAGATAACAGATTTATTTAATCTGTTAATGAGATCTCGTTTATTGGGAATGAGATACCTAATCCATTCTAAAACTGTGTTAAGGGGTTTGTAATTTATAACCAGACGGGGGGTCCCTCGTTCAAGTTCAGCATTTTTCTGAACATAGAAGCTGGGCAGGACCAAGGAGATTTACTCAGGCGAATAATATCTTTGTTGATTAAATCATTAATTTCGTTTTTACAAAATATTTGGAGGGTATTAAACCTTCTTGGATGCAATTAAGGTCTGCACCAGAGTCAATTAGGGCTGTTATTGTTATTTGGAAATCTTTTATTTTGAGTTGGACAGTAGTGTACCATTTTTTAAGTTGGATCTGGCGTATGGTACTAATAGTATTATTTTCAGAGTTTTCAGCTTCATCATTATTTTCTGGGAAAGGATTTTCAATTGGATCCTGTAATTTAAGAAATTGGTTATTTATTTTTAGTAAATTTAATTCTTGTTTGATTTCTTTATTGTCGTTTGTAAGTTCTAGATGTGTTTGTTGTAAAGCATGTATTTGACTCTTGATTGTTTTTACTTCATGTTGGAGATCTTGGATCGTTATTTCTTTTTTACTAGTGGAGAATCTATCAAAAGTTGTAGTAAGACTAATTTTTTGTGAGGGAGGATTAACTATATTTTCTTGGGTAATTAATTTTTTTAATTTTTTGAGGTATTCTGCTTTAAGTTCAGGGTTGTCTATTTTACTTATTAAATCTATTAAGAGTTCTTCTTGTTCTTCTTGTTTGGAAAGAACATTTATTGTTTTACAATTACAGGCATCTTTACACCTAAAAGTAATATCTGGGGAAGAATGTCCATTAGATTCAGAGGAAGAGGATTCCATCATTGTGATGTCATCTTCACTTATTTGATTTTCTGAATCACTGTTTCGTAATTCTAAAGTTTGTATAAGTTTTTCTTTTTCTTCTTGACTAATTTTAAGTTGATTAATAGTGCTTTTAACTGGACAATTGTTTGCAAAGTGACCAGTCTTATTACATTTAAAACATTTAGTTTTACTTTTATCGAAAGATTTACGTTTTAGTTGGTGATTTGGTTTTCTAGACCAATTTTTGCGAAATCTGTTTTTAGAATAAAATTTGTTTGGCTCAAAGTTATTTTTGTGGGGTGTGAAATTTCTTTTTGAATGGTAAGGAATAAATTTATTACTTGTCTTTTTTCTTCTTGAAGGCGGTAAGGAAGGTAGGTCATATTGTTCACAAAAATTTCCTAATTCGTATTTAGCTGTTTTCTTATCTGATTTCATCTAAGCATTTAATTTCATATCTATACACATTCTTAATCCTTCTTTTTGGATAACTGTAATTATGTTTCCATAAGTTAAAGAATCATAGTTTATGTGACCTGTTTCATTACTAAGAACTTGTCTGATTTTATGAGCAAATAATTTTAGAAGACCATTTATGAATTTTTCTTTCCAGAATGGTTGGTTACTATCGTCTCTAAGCATAACTCGAGAAATGAAAACATCTTTGTACCATTTGAAATCACTTAAGGTAGGACACCTAAGGTTACTGAGTTGATCATGAATCCTGGATGTGATGTGACTAGGGGTTCCTATGAAATGTTGAATAATTGTGTAAAATAAGGTATTAACAGCATCAGAAATTCTCATTCCTGTGCGTTCGTCGAAGATGGGAGTCCCATCTTCATCTCGTTTAACGGCATGTTTAATGGATGATCTAGAATCAGGAGTGAGATGTTTTTCCCACCAGGAATGAAGCATTCCTGTAAATCCTGTGGAGAGTATGTCAATAATTTCAGGCTGGGTGAAATTATGATTTGTGACATAGCTATTAGCTGTCATAGACATATGATGTAATTTATTTAGGATTTCTTGTTCTGATAAATTATCAATGTTCCATTCATAAGTTTTATCGGAAGAAACTGAGAATTGATTATTAAGATGATTAGTGGGTTGTATATCTAATGGAAGAGGTCGTTCTGTCCAAGTTTTAAAAGGTCGCTCCTTTGGATGAACTATCCGATCTAGATTTAAAGTTTGAAACATTTGGTTTAAATCTTTAATTTGGCTAGTGTTACTAGAATCGCTTTCTGAAGAGTCGGAAAAAGAGTTTTGTTGGGTATGAATTACAGCAATCCTACTGGATTCAGGTGTTTCAGTTTTTAATTTTTCTAGCATACGTTCAATCTTTTGAATTGAAGAAGTAGGATTTAGGGTAGGTTTATTTAAAGTACTAAAATGTACTAAAGGAGTCTCTGGTTTGGGTTGAGGCAAAATGTTAACTTTAGAAGATATGTTATCGACTTTTATTTCTATTTTGTCTAATTGGGCTCCTATGGTAATTAAACTTTGATTTGTATAATTATTTTGTTCAATAATTTTTTTAGTTTCGGGGTTAATTTTCTTAGTTTCGGTATCTTCAACAGCAATTTCGTTTTCTGTATAATTTGGGTAACTAACTTGAGAAGTAGTTTTGATGTTTTTAATTTTAAGCTTTTGCAATTCTTCTTCTAATTCTCTGATCCTGATATTTTTAATTTCTTTATCGAGATCAGAATCTCGTCTAGACATTGAATCAGCTGTAGTGGAACCAGCAAATGAATGTCTAGCAGTAGCAAAAGAATGTCGCGAGGAGTTTCCTACCTCTTGAATTCTTGGGTTTTGATTTATTCGAGAATTTTGAAAATTAATTCTTACTGTGCCATCATTAAACTGTTGAATACAGTCTAAATCAGAAAGACTATGTTGTGCATTAGATGGTTGATTCTCACTAGTGAGGGACCATTCAGAGGGGAGATGGACATCTGACCATCTGATAGTGTAAGGGACAGTAATATTGGCGTTTTCTTGACTACTTTGAATCAAGAGAGTATGGTTTTTGGGACTTTTACTAATAGCTTGGAAATTCATGTTTGTGCCGGTGACTTTATAATGGATTCTATAAATTAAGGTTAAAGGTTGAGTTCCTTCAAGGACATGGTAACAATATGTAGGAAATTATAACCATCTTTTTTATGTTTTTTAATTGATTCTGGACTAAAAAGTTGGCAAGTTTCATGTTGTTTACTAAGGGCATAAACTTGTTCTATTGATTTAATATGGTGTTCACTTTTAAATGAAGCTAGGCTCCATTTTTTCTTATAAATTTCATGATTAGGAATTCTGGGAATGTTCCAGTCATTTATGTCTATGTTATCGTTTGACTGATATTCTATTTGTTCTTCGTTAACTATATCTAGAATTCGATTAAGGGAGGATCTAGACGAACTAGAAGTGACTGAGTTGGATCTAAAAAGTCTACTCATCATGTGAGGAGGAGAGAAAACTGAACCTAAACTTAAAAGATAGCCGGTTTTAAGAACCTTATCCTAAGACCCTAAGACTAAAGCTTACCCTACACCGCTCACGCCGCATCCGCTCACGCCTCTCTTGGGACTTATTGTTTGGACCTGGACCTATTGTTTGGTGGAAGGAAAGAACAATCTTAAAGGAATTAAGAAAAAGAAAATAAAACCATAATCTTTGAAATTAAAGTACAGAAATCAAAACTTATCACAATAAGTAAACAATATAAATCAACTCAAGATCCACTCCTAGGCGGTAGTCCGCCACCTGGGGATTGAGGAGATAAGGAAATTAAACAAGATATAAACTCCAGAGCCACACCTAGGCGGTAGTCCTCCACCTGGGGTTGGAGGGTTTTGATTAACTAATAAACTACATCAGGCTTGTTTGGCTCTGATATATAATATATATATATATCAAAAACACGTTGCTACATTTTAGTTAAGAAACTACCACAATTTTCTCCAATAGAGAGCAAATTATTCCAAAGAGAGAAAGGGACTGGGGAGAAGCTCATAGCTAGAAACTGAACTGTTAACGAGCAATCAGTCACATTCTTCAATATTCATGTTTCCTTTACATTAGAACACATAATTCAATCGCATAAGTTTTTATTTATGCAGGTAAAACTTTTAAAGGAGGAATTCGGATATGATGATGCATTCAACTGCCACACAGAGTCAGATTTTGATGCTGCTTTGAGCAAGTAAACAATTATTTCTCAACTACTAATTTAGCACACGTTGTTATATACATTGAAAAACTTCATATACATACATATATATATATATATATATATATATAAAATCCATACTCTAAAAGCATGGATTTCTGTAAAAAAGAGATCAATGATTTACTTAACAAATACATTATTCGCTATAGTAAATCACCTTGGTCTTACCCTGCCTTCTATGTTCAGAAAAATGTTGAACTAGAAAGAGGAACTCTTCGGTTAGTCATCAATTACAAACCTCTCAATTCAGTCTTAGAATGGATCAGGTATCTCATTCCCAATAAAAGAGACCTCATTAATAGATTAAACAAATCCGTTATCTTTAGTAAATTTGATATGAAATCAAGATTCTGGCAAATCTAAATCAGTGAAACCGATAAATACAAAACCGCATTTGTCACACCTTTTGGCATTATGAATGAAATGTTATGTCATTCGGCCTAAAAAATGCTCCTAGTGAATTCCAAAATATAATGAATGATATTTGTAACCCCTACAGTCATTTTTCAATCGTCTACATTGATGATGTCCTAATCTTTTCACAATCAATAGACCAGCACTGGAAACACTTACACAAATTCTTTTCTATAATTAAAAAATAATGGTTTAGTTGTTTCTGCCTCAAAAATCAAATTATTCCAAACCAACATTCGCTTTCTTGGATTCAACATTCACCAGCTTCAAGTTAGACCCATCGATAGAGCCATACAATTTGCTGATAAGTTTCCGGACGTCATTTTAGATAAAAATCAATTACAAAGATTTTTAGAATCCTTAAACTATGTAGCCGATTTTTATAAAAATCTTAGGAAACACTGCAAACCTCTATTTGATATATTACAAAAAAATCCTTCCCCCTGGACTTCAATTCATACGGCCTTAGTTAAAGAAATTAAAAGTCATGTTAAAACTCTACCATGCTTGGGCATCCCTCTTCTCAATTCCTATAAAATAGTAGAAACCGATGCCTCTGAAATTGGTTATGGAGGTATCCTCAAACAACAAACTTCTCCCGCTCATCTAGAAAAAATTGTTCGCTTTCATTCTGGGGTTTGGAACCCAGCCCAATCAAACTATAGTACTATAAAAAAAGAAATCTTATCAATTGTTTGATATATTACTAAAATCAAAGTTTTTTAGTCCGAGTTAATTGTAAAAGTGCAAATGATGTTTTAGAAAAAGATGTTCAAAACATTGCTAGTAAACAAATCTTTACCCGTTGGCAAACAATCTTAAGTATTTTTGATTTTGAAATTGCATTCATTAAAGGCAGTGACAACTATATACCAGATTTCTTAACTCGTGAATTTCTACAGGGCACCAAATCATGAAGCCCAGTTCCTCCAAAGGGAGAAATCCCGAAAAGTCAATATCCAAATCATCTCCACCTATTAAAACAGAATCACCTGAGTCAAAACCAATCATTGTTCCGTATGCAGGTCATCCTCCTATTCCTTTAGTCAACCAATACAGTGCTATTGGTAGCAGTGCTATTGGTAGCACCCTCAGTCCAACTAATCCCAATTACCAGTCAGTTTTAGTAAACCAGTATGATCCCTACAAAATCGGGTACCCTGCAGTTAATTATAAAAAATCATCTCCTTACATTACCAGGATAGAACAGTTCATGTTTTATATTGAACATTCTCTGAGTCACCTAAAAAATCATGCATCTTTAGTAAAAACATTTTATGGCCCGAATATTCATTATCTTCCAAGAAAACCCTTAGCATTCTATAGAGACATTCTATTCAAATCTCAGTCACTCTCTATTAAACCAATCTATGATCCAAAAGACTCATCTAAAATATTATACCATTCTCTTTACATAATCTGTATTATTTCATTATCTCAATGGGGTGATTCCTCTTCTACTCCTCACAAATGTGAATCCATTATGTTTACCTATCATGAGTACATTGAAGCATGAAGTAAAATCTTCCTCTATCAAACAAAAGATTTCTCCCATTCATGGTTTCTAAATTTTGATCGAAGATTCAATCCCCAATTCCCTATGTGGTTCGGTGATTGGTGGGATAATCATGGTTGCCCTTATGATCTATTACCCTCTGATCTCCAGGATGCAGTTGCAAAATTTCATTCAGTCATGACCTTCACTGACTATGAAAAGAGATTCTCCCCACTCTCCAGTTCATGGCCAAATATAAAATCCTTTGGATCTTCAAATGGCAATATAAAATTGATACTGAAAATTATATGGTCCTCAGACAATTCCTAGTCAAATGGTGGGATAAATTCAATTTCGACAGAGTCTTATCCCAGTTCAGCGAAGAATTTTCAGTTAATCCATCCAAATCTGAAACTATAGTTCCTACCCAGTCAACATCTTCAATCCCTCAGTTAAAAGCTCAAGCTCCTCAGTTACCATCTTCATCTAAAAACAAAGCCTCCAGTTCATCTTCATTTTCCAAAGCAGAAGAATTAAAAGAATTGGCCAAACAATTATTAAAGCAAGTAGCCAGTCTATCATCAGACGAAGAAAGTGAACATTCGCTATCAGAATCATTGACTCATAGTCATTATAGCTCTCCCAATTAACCAATCAAGTGGGCAGATTATGAAGATAGTCAAGACCCATATGTCGATTTCCAGTAAAAACAAGACCAGAAAAACATCGTCAGTAATTCAGCAACAAACAGACTACTATCAGTGGCAGACAACACACTATTCATCAACAGTAATCTTGTGGCAGACCAATTACTATTCATGAACAGTCAAAATTTACTATTCATTACTTTTGTAACTCCTATATATAGGAGCTCTCAGTTTCATTGTAAGGGGGCTTTCATTTTTCACTTCTCATCTCTTTCTCTCTAGTCAGAACTACTCTCAGTTAGCTCTTGTACTAAGCATCTATGATTTAAACCAATAAGTTGTAAACTATTTGTAAAAGTTATTTAATAAACTTTTTATGCTTCCGTTTATTTGGTATCAGAGCCAGGTTATAGGAGTCAACCTATTAAAACGTTTATTTGGTATTTCTGATTATAGAGTATGCGTTTATTTGGCTCGGATACCAAATAAACGGAAGCATAAAAAGTTTATTAAATAACTTTTATAAATAGTTTACAACTTATTGGTTTAAATCAATGCATGCATGAGGTGAAGAACATAGATGCTCAGTACAAGAGCTAGCTGAGAGTAGTTCTGACTAGAGAGAAAGAGATGAGAAGAGAAAAATGAAAGCCCCCTTACAATGAAACTGAGAGCTCCTATATATAGGAGTTACAAAAGTAATGAATAGTAAATTTTGACTGTTCATGAATAGTAATTGGTCTGCCACGAGATTACTGTTGATGAATAGTGTGTTGTCTGCCGCTGATAGTAGTCTTTTTGTTGCTGAATTACTGGCGATGTTTTTCTGGTCTTGTTTTTACTGGAAATCGGCATATGGGTCTTGACTATCTTAATAATCTGCCCACTTGATTGGTTGACTGAGAGAGCTTTGATGACTATGAGTCGATGATTCTGATGGCGAATGTTCACTTTCTTCGTCTGATGATAGACTGGTTGCTTGCTTTAATAATTGTTTAGCCAATTCTTTTAATTCTTCTGCTTTGGAAGATGAAGATGAACTGGAGGCTTTGTTTTTAGATGAAGATGGTAACTGAGGAGCTTGAGCTTTTAACTGAGGGATTGGAGATGTTGACTGGGTAGGAACTATAGTTCCAGATTTGGATGGATTACCTGAAAATTCTTCGCTGAACTGGGATAAGACTCTATCGGAATTGAATTTATCCCACCATTTGACTAGGAATTGTCTGAGGACCATATAATTTTCAGTATCAATTTTATATTGTCATTTGAAGATCTAAAGGATTTTATATTTGGCCATGAACTGGAGAGTGGGGGAGAATCTCTTTTCATAGTCAGTGAAGGTCATGACTGAATGAAATTTTGCAACTGCATCTTGGAGATCAGAGGGTAATAGATCATAAGGGCAACCGTGATTATCCCATCAATCACCGAACCACATAGGGAATTGGGGATTGAATCTTCGATCAAAATTTAGAAACCATGAATGAGAGAAATCTTCTGTTTGATAGAGGAAGATTTTACTACATGCTTCAATGTACTCATGATAGGTAAACATAATAGATTCACATTTGTGAGGAGTAGAAGAGGAATCACCCCATTGAGATAATGAAATAATACGGATTATGTAAAGAGAATGGTATAATATTTTAGATGAGTCTTTTGGATCATGGATTGGTTTAATAGAGAGTGACTGAGATTTGAATAAAATGTCTCTATAGAATGCTAAGGGTTTTCTTGGAAGATAATGAATATTCGGGCCATAAAATGTTTTTACTAAAGATGCAGGATTTTTTAGGTGACTCAGAGAATGTTCAATATAAAACATGAATTGTTCTATCCTGGTAATGTAAGGAGATGATTTTTTTATAATTAACTGGAGGGTACCCGGTTTTATAGGGATCATACTGGTTTACTAAAACTGACTGGTAATTGGGTTTAGTTGGACTGAGGGTGCTACCAAGAGCACTGTATTGGTTGACTAAAGGAACAGGCAGATGACCTGCATACGGAACAATGCTTGGTTTTGACTCAGGTGATTCTGTTTTAATAGGTGGAGATGATTTGGATATTGACTTTTCGGGATTTCTCCCTTTGGAGGAACTGGGCTTCATGATTTGGTGCCCTGTAGAAATTCACGAGTTAGGAAATCTGGTATATGGTTGTCACTGCCTTTAATGAATGCAATTTCAAAATTAAAAATACTTAATATTGCTTGCCAACGGGCAAAAATTTGTTTACTAGCAATGTTTTGAACATCTTTTTC
The DNA here is from genome assembly GCA_034370585.1 of Fragaria x ananassa. Taxonomy (NCBI): domain Eukaryota; kingdom Viridiplantae; phylum Streptophyta; class Magnoliopsida; order Rosales; family Rosaceae; genus Fragaria; species Fragaria x ananassa. The sequence goes on along the minus strand of CP139754.1, from coordinate 30,341,151 downwards.
CTTTGCACTTTTACAATCAACTCGGACTAAAAAATTTTGATTTAATAAATCATCTTGAAATTTACTAATACATAAAACAATTGATAAGATTTCTTGTTTGATAGTACTATAGTTTGATTGGGATGGGTTCCAAACCCCAGAATGAAAGCGAACAATTTGTTCTAGATGAGCGGGAGAAGTTTGTTGTTTGAGGATACCCCCATAACCAATTTCAGAGGCATCGGTTTCTACTATTTTATAGGAATTGGGAAGAGGGATGCCCAAGTATGGTAGAGTTTTAACATGACTTTTAATTTCTTTGACTAAAGCCGTATGAATTGAAGTCCAGGGGGAATAATTTTTTTGTAATCTATCAAATAGAGGTTTGCAGTGTTTCCTAAGATTTTTATAAAAATCGGCTACATAGTTTAAGGATCCTAAAAATCTTTGTAATTGATTTTTATCTAAAATAACGTCCGAAAACTTATCAGCAAATTGTATGGCTCTATCGATGGGTCTAACTTGAAGCTGGTGAATGTTGAATCCAAGAAAGCGAATGTTGGTTTGGAATAATTTGATTTTTGAGGCAGAAACAACTAAACCATTATTTTTTTATTATATAAAAGAATTGGTGTAAGTGTTTCCAGTGCTGGTCTATTGATTGTGAAAAGATTAGGACATCATCAATGTAGACGATTGAAAAATGACTGTAGGGGTTAAAAATATCATTCATTATATTTTGGAATTCACTAGGAGCATTTTTTAGGCCGAATGACATAACATTTCATTCATAATGGTCAAAAGGTGTGACAAATGCGGTTTTGTATTTATCGGTTTCACTGATTTGATTTGCCAGAATCCTGATTTCATATCAAATTTACTAAAGATAACGGATTTGTTTAATCTATTAATGAGGTCTCTTTTATTGGGAATGAGATACCTGATCCATTCTAAGACTAAATTGAGAGGTTTGTAATTGATGACTAACCGAGGAGTTCCTCTTTCTAGTTCAGCATTTTTCTGAACAGAGAAGGCAGGGCAAGACCAAGGTGATTTACTATGGCGAATAATGTCTTTGTTAAGTAAATCATTGATTTTTTTTTTTTACAGAAATCCATGCTTTTAGAGTATGGATTATATATATATATATATATATATATATATGTATATGAAGCTTTTCAATGTATATAACAACGTGTGCTAAATTAGTAGTTGAGAAATAATTGTTTACTTGCTCAAAGCAGCATCAAAATCTGACTCTGTGTGGCAGTTGAATGCATCATCATATCCGAATTCCTCCTTTAAAAGTTTTACCTGCATAAATAAAAACTTATGCGATTGAATTATGTGTTCTAATGTAAAGGAAACATGGATATTGAAGAATGTGACTGATTGCTCATTAACAGTTCAGTTTCTAGCTATGAGCTTCTCCCCGGTCCCTTTCTCTCTTTGGAATATTTTGCTCTCTATTGGAGAAAATTGTGGTAGTTTCTTAACTAAAATGTAGCAACGTGTTTTTGATATATATATTGAGAATGTAAAAAGAATGCGGATCATCTTGCAAACTATAGATCTCTAGGCTAGGATACGTTAAAGTTGCTGTGTAGTGCGGCTGGGTGGAGGAAGGAAGATTCCATGTCGGTTGACAAGACAACACTGTCTCATGTGACCTTTTTTACCATCATATTTAACAGTTTAATTATAACACAGTAAGAATTAATTTTCAAAATTCCAGAATAAGTCAAAACTCAAAAATTCAAAAAATAGAAAATTCTTCCAGACACTCTTTTGCAACTGCTAGACATTAATTTGCTGGTTCCACTACAGCTGAAACAATTTTCAGAAGAGATTATGATTTAGATAAAGAAATCAAAAACATTAAGATTAAAGAATTAAAAGAAGAATTACAAAAGCTCAAAATTAAAAACATCAGAACTAATTCTCAAGTCAGTTATCCAAATTACACAGAAAATGAAACTCAAAATATTCCAGTCACCGATGAAGATCAAACTTCTCCCACTGCTTCTGATTTTTTAGTTACTCCTCCACGAAATCCTCAATTAAGTACACTCACCAAACCTTTCGTAATTAATTATTCTAAATTAAACAAAAATCTTGAGTTAAAAGAAAATATCCTTAGAAGAAATCTCTATAGGATGAAGTTTCCCTTTATAACTCAACGACAACAATTATTTAGTGATTGACAAGCATTTATGCTTGAAACAGAATCAGAAATAAATTTTCTTGACTTTATAGATCAACTAAACAATCCGAAAATTGTTCAAACATTAACAAAAGCAAAATGGAAAACCCCTACTAGCTCAATCCTTTCTAGTCATCCCCATGTCGAAACAATAGTAATTGATCATCTTAACAGTCTAATCATAGCTTCACCATTTAAAATTGCTGTCGAAGATCTAGAAACTAAGAAAATTAACCCAGAAACTAAAAAAATTATTGAACAAAATTATTCGAATGATACCAAATGCGAATAATGTTTATTTGGTAAGAAAAAATGGATACCTCCATGAATAATAATTGGTCTGCCACGAGATTACTGTTGATGAATAGTGTGTTGTCTGCCACTGTTAGTAGTCTGTTTGTTGTTGAATTACTGGCGATATTTTTCTGGTTTTGTTTTTACTGGAAATCGGCATATGGGTCTTGACTATCTTCATAATTTGCCCACTTAATTGGTTGACTGAGAGAACTTTGATGACTATGAGATTATTTGAAAATTTATTTCCAATCATAGCTTCACCATATATATATATATATATATATATATATATATATGGTGATAGAAAATAAATTACGAAAATCTAATCATATTGAAAGATCAAAATACAATTAATTGATGTTTTCACAAAGAGATCAGAAGCCCACGCCAGATGATGCTAATTAAAAGCCAAAATTATTTTCAGGTACTTCCCTAATGGAATAGATGTTTACCTTGACAATTAATGTCGGGGGTGAGATGCTTGAAGCTGTTCTCAACCATGTCAACCATCATGCAAAGATACCCCTTTGTGGCATGATATCTGGCTACAACAAGGTACGTATTACCATTTATTAGATTCAATTTTTCATCCTCACATTTATATTGTATATATCATAATTAAGTTTTGTTTTCCCTTGCTAGCATATAATACGTACATATATACTATCACACATATACCATATGTTTACATTTTAATTTATTGAGAACAATTAATTAAGGACTAAAAATGTGCATTACATATGTAAAAAGACAATTGTCTGCTGGCTTCTCAAGTGTGCTATCTAATTAACTAGGGTTTGCCTAATTTTTGTGCATACGTACGTACAGGTTTGGAGTGAGAGAGAGGGAGTGAGGAATCTGTTGAATTTGATAGGCAAAGATGTGAAGATGCAAGGGTACATGGTGTTTTCATACATCGATCGTTTTGGGGACTTTACGAAGGAGATGGAGAGCCACCTAAAGCAAGGAAAGATTGTTTCCAAGTTTAAGATCATTAATGGAATCGAGAAGTTCTTGGAGAGCCTAGGGTCACTCTTCACCAGCTCCAATATTGGAAAACTAGTAATCCAAGTCAAGTAATGCTTACGTTCAAGAATAAACGATCAGACAACTTAGTCTAATTAATAATGAAAAACTTGTTGTCATTGGATTGATCCTCTTTCATGGATTAATAACAAAAAACCTTTCATGTTTAAGGAGGATCTTCGTTTTGTTTTAGATTTTTTTGAGTTTCATCTTGTAAACTATTTAAGACTTTCTTTCTAGTTGTGAACTGCAGTATTTTTCGTGCAAAAGTAGAAGCCCTTTTATCATCAAGTTTACTAGCTTATATAATGTATCATTACCCTTCTTAAAACAATTAATGAATTAAGTTATCGGCTTTTACATAGAATGCCTAATTTCCAAAACGAGTCTCATAGTTGGCGAAAAAGTAGTATATATTTCTTAAACAGTATACGCAATTATATATCTTGAAACTCACATAATCACATTAAGGATAGCAGGTAGTGCTGGAGGGCCTTAGTAAGGGGAAGTAAATCACCTGTTCCGGAAAATCCCTGTTCCAAATACGTGCCACCAATAATAGTCTGACACCTCATCACTCTGTTAACAGAACAATAACTTAGTTAAATCTAATCTTTTAGAAAAAAAATATATTCCCTTCCTTCATTCAGATCGATTGAGCCCAAACGAGAAGTTCCAAATTAAATTCAATGTCATTTGGACTCTGATTTTCGTTTCTTCTATTTGTATCCTAGCCTCATGTGTCTCTATTGATGATTTTCGTTTCTTCTATTTCTGGATTTTTGGAAACAACATATTTACTTATTAAAATTGAAATTTAGTTCTAGACTTTTAACTTATCAATTTTAATATTTTATTTTTGTAGGTGAATATTATGATATCTATATATATGCCATATTGTGTATCGAGTTTTAAAAATAAAATAAAAAATAGAAAAATCTCTATCAAATTTCTTTTGGATGATTATGTATATATAAACTTTATTTTGGACAAATTATATATATATATATAAATTTTTTCTCCTGGACAAAATTCTTTTTTCTTAGACAAATTATATTCATTTCATCAAATAGAGGTTACATCATAAATCGATCAACTGCCTTACGTACATAAGGCAAATAAGTTCGAGTGATTTAGGGTAGTACCCTCATTACACTTTTCTCTCTCACTTGATAATCAAAGTGAGCCTAGCTATAATCACATTGGAAATAGATTATGGCTAAACTAAACTAGCTAACAAATAGGGGAATAAGAAAAAAGCAAAATAAGTTTAGAAAATAGACTCACAACGTCACGAGACGTGTGAGGCACAACATGTGCTTAGGTTCTTATAGAGCATAAGAGGACCCACAAAGAAGAGTCCAAACCTCGAGCCCAATAGGCAGACCCAGTCTCAGTCTCAGTCCATTATGATGAATGCCATGCCGCACACCCCACAAAGCTAACGCCACCGCGAGACCTGCCTCTCTCCGGTCAACCTCACCGCAACATCCAAGCCACTGTAGCACACACCTCCACGAAATCAAATCCAAATTTTGCCAACCTAGCAGCACGCCTCCGCCTCCACCTAACTCCAAAATTCTGTGCCACCGATCGTCGACAAACCCGATCTTCGTCGCCTGATCTGATGAGTCTAAGGCTATCGCTAGACATAGACATGAAACGAGAAAGCTCCTACCATATGGAACATCTTGATCAAAACCTCCTTTGAGCATAATCTAAAAAACTCAATAGGGATGTTTACATCTTAGATGATCCGTCCGGCAGCAAAACCCAATCAACAAGGCCAGAGGCCTGCAACAATCTAGGCGCCGCTAGAGGAGCTTGATTTCGCCGCTGGAGGCTCGGGTTTAGGTTCTAGGGTTTCGAGAGAGCTAGGGTTTTTTGTTTGGTTAGAGGATTTAGCTGCTCTCCGAATTCGTGAAATCTTGGATTAAGAATTCATGTTTTTGAAGAAGTATATCCGCATAAATATATGTATTTTCACATTGTATTTGGTGTTCAATATAACATGATAGTGATGAAAATGAAAAGAGAAAGAAAATGCTATAAATATATATTTTTTAAATATAAAAAGAAAGACAAAAGTAATTTTTTTTTCTCTTAATAAAAATACAAAATACAAAATAATCTAGAGTTATTAGATTTGGAAGGATAATATTATTTTTTTGTTTAAGAACGACATGACATAATTTTTTTAATTGGTGATGTGTATAGGTGACTTAACTTAAGATTTTTAAGACCACAAATCTTAGACCTTATAAAAGCCAAAATTAATTTTCCATCACATATTCACACTAACTCGTTCTCTCGTATTTGAAGCGTTTTCAACCATTACGTTTGAGTTTGGTTTTCTTTCTTAAAATAGAAAGTATCAAGATGCTTCTTATAAATGAATTTTTCTTTCAAATCAAAAAAGAAGGAGATGAGAAAAACCTTCTACCTAGCTTGTTCGTCCAAAACACACAGTCATTGATGTTTTTTGTGTGTGTCTGACATAGTCATAGATGCTTTACCTACTGCAATGATGTATGTTACTATTGTGGTTCGTGCAATTATTAGGTGCACCAAATTTTAGTTCCCACCAATCCACATAGAATCTGAAAAGCCTTAACGAGTGACCCTTGGAGACTTAATTCTGTGGGTTGCAATCAACCACGTTTACGTACTGAATAGGGATAGGGAGAAGCGATGTTACTACGTACATATATGTCCTCTCGACCTCTCCTATAATAACGAAGAGGCATTTCTTTTTCTTTGGACCTAGCAAACAAGCTAGGTTAATTAGCCAAAAAAATAAGAAGAAGAGAGAATGAGTGAGATTGTGGAGAGCAGGGAGTGGTACATGGCTGCTTATGCACCAGAAGGTGTTCCGACGTCCGATCATCTCAAACTCCGCACGGTCAAAATCTCCCTTGCCCTCGATTCGATCCCCGATCAGCATGTCGTCCTGGAGACCCTCTTCATCTCCCTCGATCCCTACTTGCGAAGCAGAATGACTGGCCGAGAAGACGGCCTCTACTCTCCCCAGTACAACCTCAACGAGGTTAACTAGCTAATTTACCACGTACTTATTGGTAACTTTATACTTAAAAATTTCAGTTATATATCTTTGTCTTAATTTTCTTTTGCTGTGGATCGATATAATGCAGGTTGTTTCAACATTTGGGGTTGGAAGGGTAGTTCGGTCGAAGGATAGTAACTACGGGGAAGGTGACATAGTGATCAGTGCCTACATCCCTGTTGCTGAATATTGTGTGCTATCATCTCAGGCCTTAATAAGAAAGATCGATGCAGATGCTGGGATTCTATTGCCTGAATACATCAGTACGCTAGGTACATACGTACATAATTAGCTTCCTTCCTTCTTCTAGGATAATTTACGCCTGAAAATCCTCCCTTCTCTAAAAAGAAAAAGAAAAATGCTTGGTAACGATTGAAATAGTACCATACTCCGGAGTATGAACACTCTAACATACTAATTGTTGTTACTCATATCTTATAATGATGTATTAGGAGTACCTGGGTTTGCTGCATGGATTGGGATTCAGGTGGTGGCAGAGCCAATAAAACCAGGGTCGAATGTGTTCATTTCAGCCGCAGCTGGGGCGGTTGGGATGTATGCCGGCCAGTTGGCCAAGCTCAAAGGCTGTAGGGTCGTCGGAAGCACTGGATCGGACGAGAAAGTAAGTACTGTAGTATTCGATCAAGATCTTTCTTTCTTTTTTTGGAAAATTCAAACTTTCACTTGCTGTGTGTAAGCAGGGGCGGAGCCAGGATTATATATTAAGGAGGGCCGAGTATTATGTGAAAATACATAGTATTCGAAAATTAAATAACTGTATATGAATATATACAATATCAAATGGGTAATTAACTTTTGTGTATTTGACGGTTCAAAAAAAAATTACTAAACTGAAAACAAAATATAAAATTTAGAATTAATTAAATACATAGAGAAATAACTGAAATAAGTTAATCAATTATAAAGTATTTGTACATAATAGAATATGATATGGCAAGAGTTGATTAAATATGATATGGCAAGAGTTGATTAAGGTAGGAGAAATAAATTGGATAAATTAAACTTAGTAACAAAAAATGGTGTTTATAGTTTAATAGGAAAGGAATGGGGGGCCAAACCTCTAAATTAGAAAGTTTTTACATCTAATTATGTCAAATTCCTTGATTAGTAAAGCCTAATACACAAGTTTAAAAAAATTTAAGGGGTGCCATCTCAATATAGTTTCGCCGGTGTGTGTAAGATAGATATATCGATTCATCTAATAATCTAAGATCGTCTGTCAGAAAATTCTATAATACTATCAATGTTCGATAGATGAATTCGGCCAACAGATGGTATATTGCTATTTGGAGTTTTAGACTACTATTGAGCCTCTCGATCAACAATGGCAGACATCAAATTCTAACTGTTACTCTCCCTACCAGCATAATTAATCAAAATCACATACAAGGAACTGATCAAATTTAAAAACACAAAACATCCACGTTTAATATTTTTTATGCAAATTAGGACATCAACCCAAGCCCAACAATAATAACAATAGGGTCTGACCCGAGTTGTATATTGAAATGACTAAAATGCCTAACTCTAAATCAAAAATTACAAACCTCAACATTTATCTTCTTCTCTCCACATTGCCACATATCTCTTTCTCTATTTTACTTTTTTCAAAAGATCTCTCTCTGTTACTCTCTCTCATACCAACAGCGGCGGAAGACGCTCGACGGCGACGCCCATATATGACCGACGACACTCGTTGACAACGCTTGGCTCCTCAACGTCGACAGCGGCTCTGCCTTGACGACGACGGTGGATCTGCCTCGACGACAACAGCGGATCTGCCTCAACGACGATGATGGATCTACCTTGACGAAGACAGCGGCTCTGCCCCGACGAAGACAGCTCCATCGATCCACTCACTGTACAGATTCCTCAGTCCTCCACCGCCGTCAAAATCCAATCTACATGAGCAGTCGACACCATCAAGAAGGAAGATGAGTCGATTCTTGTTCAAAGCATTTCAATTTAGTTATCACTGAATTTTTGGGGTTTAGGATTGGGTATATGTTTGGGTTGAGCGTCTGAGTAGCAATGGGAGGTTTAGGTCAGACGGAGACAATGAATTGAAAATGGAGCTATATGATTGGGTTGAGGTAATGCATTGAAAATGGAGTAGACTGGTTGAGGCTGTAGCAGGGGGTTGAGTAGCAAAAGTAGCTAGGCAATGTCAGAGTGAGATTTGTAGCACACGTAGGAAGTAGTAGGCAAATTGGTAGTATAAGTCGTGAGTAGCAGACAAATTGGTAGTATAAGTCGGCAGTAGCAGTCGACGTTACCTTGATCGACAGTAGCAGATTATTCAACTCGGCAATCGACAGTAGCAGCGC